>CM060916.1:108007490-113007490 GCA_030737875.1 Allium sativum | reverse complement strand
GGGGGAAGTCGGAGGCGAGGGGGGGAGGGTCCACCTGAGAGGGCGGCGGGGGCAGATGTGGAGGGGGGCGACGCGATCAACTTAGGGTTTTTCTTTTTTTCTTTTTTTTTCTGATATGAGAATTAACGGCGGGTGGTGGGGTAAAGGAGAAAGGGATGTTGATTTTTTTATTTAATTTATTATTTTAATTTTCAAAAAGTAACTTTTTATTTCGACCTCCAAACAAGGCCTACCGACCGTCGTCCATAACTAATTACTTCCATTCCGAACACAATGGGATATGTATCGTAAGCTGATTCGAATGTTTTGATCAGTTTTCATAAAAATCAAAATATAAATCTATATATTGAATTTGAACGCACATTTCAATTTAACGGGGCCACATACATTCTCTAAAAATTCCCAAAAAATATTTTCTAGTTTCGTATTGACGATAGGGTCATAACAAAACTAATTTCATCCAATTCTGAGATCGTTTG
Source organism: Allium sativum (assembly GCA_030737875.1). Classification (NCBI taxonomy): domain Eukaryota; kingdom Viridiplantae; phylum Streptophyta; class Magnoliopsida; order Asparagales; family Amaryllidaceae; genus Allium; species Allium sativum. The sequence continues at coordinate 113,007,011 of CM060916.1, read as the reverse complement.
AAAAGTGGCCATTTTTGGTCAAACGCTTTTTCCTTTGCCATGCTCACATATTGATTCGAAAAATTATGAATTTTGAAACCTAGTAATAACTTGACAGCACGGATCCAACAAAAGTGGTTTCGTCGAAAACCGAGGTCGGTTGCAAAATTTCCATTTTTTAAGGGCCAGAATTCCATAGCGACTATTCTAAATTTTCAACTAGATGTAACTTTTGATTCCAGCTATAAAATTTCAATTTTTCGGATTCGGTGGAAAGATATTCTCAATTAGATTCGAATATTTTTTATTTTGCTAAAATCCGGTTTATTTTGCACCCGGTACATTCACTTGAACTTTGAAATCGAATTATCGAACTACCGCGCCATTTTCAATTCCTTTTATAGTTATAAATAAATATTTATATTCTAACATCGAGCTGTATAAATATATACGTCCTAATTCTATTCAAAATAAATTTCTCGTCGTTATTATTTAAAATAATTCATTTTGAATAATCAAAATTAACTAAAATTACCAAAATAAAATTTTTAAATTGGCTCGGATTTCCAGGTTATTACATCTGCCTAGCCAATGACTTGTCCCAAAACCCATTCCAAACCCATTTTCAAATTCAAGGATTCAAACCATACCCGTATTAAGTTTAAACACTCCAAGTATCCTCGATTATCTTTATTCCAATATTAAATTCGATAAGAATTTATTAAATTCGAGTCTACCCAATCCTTAAAAATCCAAAATCATATAAATTTTTAATCCTTAAAACTTCAAATTCACCTTGGGAAAATTTTCTTAATCATTTCAAATAACATTCAAGATTCGGATCTTTAAAGGAAGAAATAAAATTTTATCGAAATTGACACATTACTTGTAACAACCCAGAAAATAAGAGCCAATTAAAATTTTTTAAATTGGTTATTTTAAAGAAATTTAAACAATTAGAATAGAATATTTCAATAAAATAATGAGTTAGAAATGATGCAGCTGCTTGAAAATTTGAATTCAAACTTTGACTGACTGTACCGGGAGCAAAATAAAACGGATTTTAGTGAAACCAAAAATATTTAAATCTGTTTTTGAATACCTTTCTAACGAATCTGAAAAATCGAAGTTTCATAGCGGGAATCAAAAGTTATGGCTAAATGAATTTTCAGAAAGGTCGCTATAGAGAATATATAGCCCTTGAAAATAGACATTTTGCAAACAACCTCGGAATTCGACGAAACCACTTTTTTGGATCTGGGATGTCAAATTATTGCTAGGTTTCAAATTTCACAATTTTTGAACCTAGTATGTGAGCGTGGCAAAAGAAAATGTGTTTGGTCAATTTCTGTTAAATTGGATCGACCAGAAAATGGTCATTTTTCAAATGATCTAAGAATTTGACGAAACTAGTTTTTTTGGGACCATAGCATCAAAACATAGTTAGATTTATTTTTCTGGAATTTTTCGAATCATTTTGTGGCCCTGGTGAATTGAAATGTACATTTAAAACAAATATTGAATGTTTTATGTTTTAATTTGAAGAATAACTGATTGTGACAGTCGAATTAACCTACGAAACATATCCCATTGTGTCTGGGATGGGGGTATTTAGCTAGGGACGATAGTCGTTGGGTTTGGATTGGTGTTCGGATGGAGAAACGCTATTTTAAAAATTTAATAAATCCCCGGCCAATAAAAAAATTCCATCATATTTTAAAATAAAATAAAAACTTCAGAACCCCCCCTCCTCCCTCGCTCTCAACGACGCACAGTTTCCACCCCTTCCCGACCATTTTCCGACCGCTACAGCCACTATTAGCCCCACCCCCAGTTGAACTTTTTGAAGAGCATCCTCGACCCTTCAAATCCATACCAGAAGCTCCCCATATCGTCGCTCCTACCTCGAGTTTCGCACCTCCAAACATCCGAGCTTCAGAGCGTCGCCGTCGCCGATCCCTGCCACCGAATTGAACGCCACCGCCGGCGATTGAAAGCCCCCTCCTCCCTTTTCGACGTGACGCAACCAGATCTTAACCCCGTGCCACGAATTTCGAGTAAAACCCAAACCTAGATTCGAACCCTTATTGAAAGGTGCAGCTGTTGTTTACTTTGAACTGTTTTAACACTTTAAAGTGTTGCAAATTTTGAAAAATCGTATCTTTGTCGTGTACTAACGAAATTCGATGAAACAGGAAACATCGTGACCGCAAGGACGCTCTCTACAGTATAGCAATGTCCGTGGATTTTTCTGAGCTTGCTAGGATTTTTAGAAAAGCAACAACCAATGTGAGATTTCTAAACTGAAATGTGAATAAAAATGTGATATATAAATTATATAAGCGAAATATAAATTATATACATGTTGTATACCTCATGTACATGCGTTGTATAAGTTGTATGAGCGAAGTATGAATTATACGTGCATTGTATAAATGATATGTGTGTTGGAATGGATATAATATATATATATATATATATATATATATATATATATATATACTCCCCTCGTCGACAAACTATGGGCGATACTTATTGATTGTGAATTGTTGTGAAAAATTTGGTGAATAATGCGAATGGTTTATAGGATTGTTTGTGGTTGATATTGTTTGGATGTGGTTGAAAAATACCATTGTGGTTGAAAAATACCCATTTATGATTGAAACAAAATTTGAATAAACTATGGAAAAGAAAATCATACTCGCCTGCGTGCGAATTAGATGTTTGAAATCCCCGTTGTTAAAAACTGTGAGGTTTTAAGGTAGAGCGAGGAGCCGTACTTGGGATGGTGCCGATTTTAAATACCCTGCCGTTATGCTGCCGAAATTTTCAAAAATATTCATGTGTTAGAATTATTTTCATATGTTGAAATAATATTCATGTGTTGAATAGAAATTCATGTGTGGAAACCGTATTCATGTGTTGAATAGAAATTCATGTGATGAATAAAATTCTTTGAAAAATAAAAATAACATTTTATCACATATCTAAACTATATAAACTATTCGTGTTTTAAATAAATTGTTTTAACATTAAAAATCACATTTTTATTATATATATAAACTACAGAAATTATTCTTGTGTTGAATAAAGGATTAGGACGATAAAAATCATATTTTTATCATATGGGTGAAGTGGATAATATTCATGTGTTGAATATATAGATTGAACAATAAAATTTACATTTTTATTGTGAATATGAAGTGCTCAAAATGTTGATGTGCTGAATAAATATTTTAGACGACAAAAATATCATTTTTATCATGTAAACGTTTCGCTAAAAATATACTAGTGTTGAAACAAATATTTGTTTGCTATGAATATTATTTTTAACATGTGGGCGAGCTTAATAAAATAGTCATGTGTTGAAATATATTTTTGTTCGCCAAAAAAATATCATTTTTATGCGAAACGTGAAGTGTTTAAAATAACCACTTGTTCAAATAAATATGTGTGGGTTGAAAATATTATTTTTAACATGTGTAGGAAGTGTTAAAAATAACCATAGGTGGAAATAAACCTTTGTTCACTAGAAATATAATTTTTAGCTTAGTCTTGCACATATATATACATGTGTTGAACATGAAATGGATTAGCTGTTGAGTAAAGAATTTATTTGCATGCCCAACAAATAGGTAAACCTTAATGAGTTGGATGTGCAAATTTTATTATTATATCAACTCATGTGAATGCCATTGGATGCGGAGTGCCAGTTGTTCTGTGTGTAATAACAAACATCGCCATAGGATAGTAACAATTAATTTTGAACTACACTATATGGCATACTTCTTGACGATAGGCATACTTCATCATATACCATATAAGCATTTGGAGCTTGTGTGACGAGGTTAATGATTTACCATACGAGTGAGAGGCTTGTATGGCGATGATTGTATATTACAGGTTGAACTGATGACTGATCTGGACTATATAAATTGTAATGGTAAATTGCAAGATTAATAAAAACCCCATACGGGTCTGGAGATGACAATAAACACGTCTCTCTGGTCATTAAGGCACAAAAACCATTTATAGGGTGACGAGAATTTATTCTCTGGAGTCATGATCTATAGACACTCCCCTGTGGACACCGGAATATATCACTATAAATATGTGCATGCTTATTAGGATTTATTGGGTAACTAATACGGCCCAATAAATTTCCAAACCCCTTCCCGTACAAAGGTGGTTATGGCGAAATTTTTCGAAATATAAAGGTGTTAGTGAAATATTTGAAGTGAAAACGATATTGAAATCGCCGAATGAATTATATATATAAATATAAATTAAATTAAAACGAATCGAAGCCGTGCAGTTCTCGTTTTGAAATCGTAACTTCAAACGATTATACCGAAAGATCCGACCATCGAATTTTCACGAAACGGGAACCGTTGGGTTCGCTTTGGGAATATCTTCCCAATGATATAAACTTTGTTGAAATCCAATGGTTAGATTTTCAGATATGTGTAAAACAAATTTAGGGAAAAACAGCGTCAGTGCCTCGGCACGACCTGAAACGTCGTTTAATTAAATAAGGCAGTTTTTTAAATAAATAAAAATGGAGATATATCGTTATAAAATATTATTAACGATATAGAATGGAAATAAACCGACTCTGCTTGGTTTGCTTGATATTTGGTTGTTGAAGGTGTTTGACATGAAAATTATACTAAAGAACTAAAATGTGAATGTCGAATGATTTAACAATGTGAAGAATTGATTTGAAAATCTAAATAAATGTAGATTATTTGAAAAGGCCGAGTTAATTCTCATTTTAAATAATCGATCGACGGTTAGAAGTCGAAGAGTTAAAGACGGTTCAAGACCGATGATCTTTACATTGGATGGATGGGCACTACTGATGCTCATGGTTGAAGTAGCTACCTTGAAGGATTTGAAGTGGTAGCCGTCCGGACGTATTGTTGATTGTACGGATATGTGGGGAATTTGGTGCCTCCGGCTTCGTTCAAACCCAGAATGAACTTGTAAATGGACTGTAACAACCCGTAAATTCTGGGCCAGTTTAAAAATTTTATTTCGGCAATTTTAGTGAATTTTGACCACTTAAAATGAATTATTTTAAATAATATCGACGAGAAATTTATTTTGAATATAATTCGAACGTATATTATATACGTCGTCGTTAGAATATAAATAATTATATATAATTATAAATAGAATTGAAAATAGCCCTGTAGTTCGATAATTCGATTTCAAACTTCAATTGAATGTACTGGGTGCAAAACAATCCGGATTTTAGTGAAACCAAAAATAATAGGATCTAATTGAGAATATTTTTCCAACGAAAGTGACAAAAGGCGATAACGATGGAGATTTTCTACATATGAAGAGTCGAGGCGTTTGGATTAGCTATCTGTGAGAACTTCGCACTCTAAATTTCTTTTTCTAATTATATATATATACTAGGATGCAGACGGTGCTTAGTAGCACCCGACACCCGTCATCCACAGACCATGGATGGCTTGTATGCTTGTTTGATGTGTTGTGAAATTGTTTGTGATGTTGATGTGAAATCGATAATAAATTGTAGATGGTTGAAATAAATTAATTATCGTTAAAAATATAATTTTTAACGTGAATATGAATATAGTGAATGTGAGAAAATAAATATTTATAAACAAATCGGCCGATTTGTTTATATGCACTGATTTGACTGATATTGATTGGGACGATAAATTTTACACATCGCCCAACTGCACAAATAAAAATCTATGTTTGTTGATTTGAAACCCCACAAGGGTGTTGGGATGATATTTGGGTACACTAATCCCAATTATTTAATTGTATGTCGATCGATTGGTCGACAGGTTGTGTAAGCGTTGATTATTTATATTTGATGCTTATGCAGTTGTGTGGTGCACCTTGGATGATGGTTGATTGTTTATCATTGCTATTATATACATGTGTTGTATGGAATCCATATAATTAACATTACATGGTGATTTGTTGGGCCTCATTCCAATCGGGGAAAATAATGAATATTATAAAAGAAAATTCATGTGTTGAATATAAAAATAATCATGTGTTGACGATGTTCATGTGTTGAAAATATTCGTGTGTTGAGTAAAATATTTTAATAATAAAATTTACATCTTTATCATATTTAAAATTAGAACTACTTTACGGTTGAAGTCTGATTGATAATCAAACGATAGATACCATAGTTTTATAAAATATTTTACATAACAAAAATAGTGATGTGTTGACAGTACTCATGTATTGAGATTAGTCATGTGTTGAAAGAAATATAGATTCATGTGTTGAATAGAATAAATATTCATTTGTTGAATAGAATAATGAATTATTGAAATATAAAGCCGTGTTGATTAGAGATGCGTTATTTTGACGCGAACGATATTTATATCGATTTTATTCGTTTTATAATGAATATTGAAAAGTGAATTAAAAATTGAATATTTTGAAATGAAATTCAAACTAAATTAGATTAAAATTCAAATTGAAATTTTATTGAATCAATTTGAAATGAATTCGAATCAAATAGAAAATGAATTCGATTCGAATTGAATAGAAAGTGAATTTGAACTCAAATCAATTAGAAATGAACTCAAATTGAATTAAATTGAAATTGAGTTAAAAACGAATTGAAATCGTTTTGAATGAAATTTAAAACGAACTGAAATTGAATTGAAATCAAATTGAAATGAATTCGAATTGAATTAAATAGAAGGTAAATTCAAATTGAATTGAATTGAAACGAATTAGAATTTGAATTGAATTGAAATGAATTTGAATTCGAATTAAATAAAATTGAAATGAATTCGAATTGAATTGAAATCAAATCGATTTGAAATTGATTGTAGCATTGAAATGGTTTTGAAAACGAATTTAAAACGATTTATAAAATATGTTTTAAAAGGAAATCGACGAAATATATATAATATATTATATATATATATATAATGGCCTGAATAGAACGCGCCGCACCGCGGCAGTTCGTGAATTTCGACCATTAACTACGAATTGACGTTGCGGGGATCGGACCGTCGGATTCTCCTAAAACCGGAACCGTTGGGTTCGTATCGAAAAGATCTTTCCAATGAATATTAGAAATTTGAAATCTAACGGTTGGATTTGGGATTATGTCCAAATCAAATTTGGAAAAGGTCGCTGTAAGTGCAGTTCGATGGCCGTTGATGGAAATCGACTGTACGGGCCTTGTTAAAATTATTAAAAATATCTATATTTTGTGTAAAATCATAAGAAATGGTTTGGGAAAAATTGGGCTGAAAAAATCCATATTTGAAAAGATAAAAATAGATTTTTATCGAAATGAACTAGTTTTGAACTAGAATTAAAATCAATTTATTTTTGAAATAAATAAATTGAATTTGAAAGTGATTTTAAAAATAATCAATATTCCCAATACGTGGATTGGACTGGAGTTGAATCAAAATTATCTTCGGAATATTTCGATGTTGGATTTCGTGACTATACAGATATTGTTATGGGAATTTGAAAGATATATTTTATATCGTTATTTCCAATACGTTATTTGTTGGTTTCAGAATTTGATATTGAATATAAGCCGGTATATTTTCTATTCAGAGCCTTGTAGGTAATATCAAATGTGATTTGGGTTTATCGTGAATCGTGTTTTAGATGACATTAGTTCTTTAACCCAGTTAAAGGCAAGATGTTGATTTTTGAAAGGATTAAAACTAAGTGGAGTTTTAATGAATCTTTAATTAGATTAAAATGTGAATTGATAATTTAAAGTATCAAATCTGAAAAGGGATCGAGAGTGGAGTATCACCAGTTTTGCTCCAAAGCGATAGTTAAATCTTTAATTAGATTTGAACGTGAAATGGTAATTAATTTTACCGATAACACCGTGGTGTTAGATATGGAGTATTACCTGTTTTTCTCCATGGGATATATAGGTTGGGATTGGGAAATAAAATAAATAATTACTTCGGTGTGGCTCGCTAATCCCGACTAGTTTGACATGATATCCGAAGGAAGATTAAAGAATAAATTTAGAAGAATTTATCTTGGATAAAATTAATGGGAACCTTTCCCTAAGAATGTGATTTTGTGAATAAAAGAATATTCTAAATTGGAATGAGGCGTTTGTTGTGTTTGTGTAACATTTGTTTATCATATACGTGGGTTATTCAGAAAGGCCGGGTTATACCCATTCTGAATAACCGATTCGACGAGATGTCGAAGATGAAGACGGTGGTTGAAGACCAGAAGTCTTCACATCGCTTGGGTGATTACTGATGATCTTGATTGGGCTGTACACCCAAGATGAGGGAAACAATTGGTGATCGTCCAAACGTACTTGGAGATCGATGGATATGCGAGGAAAGTGCCTCCGGTTTCGTTCAGACCCAGGACGAACTTGTAAATGGATTGTATGTCCGACATTGGATTTTATTCTGTGTTGATTGATCTCTATTAAATATACATCTGTTTGGCGGCGGAGAATTTATTCTCTTGCTTAACGCCCTTCTCTGAGACGTACGAGCTCAGAGGTTGTATATCGATGGACATCAGTCGCATGGAGTGAATTGCCAGTGTGGCACGCGTAAGTGGCAATATCAGGGCTTCTGTTGAAAAGCAGAGTCTTGTGGTTGATGATCAAAGCACGGCCTGTGCGGCGTAGCTTTGTGTATAACGTGAATTCGCGAGCCTCACAACTCGGTATGAGTCAAAAACGGGATACGGACCCAAGGAGTGCACGACGTTTCTTTCTAGCTAGGGTGGTGTCAGTGACCAACCAGCCCTGACATTTATATACTTTTCACCTGTGTGGTTGTTGGATACGAGGCGCCCCGGATATAGGTCTGTAAGGACCGAGAAACGTGTGTTCAGGAATAACTAATCCTCAAAAGTAAGAGAGGACCGGCCTTGGAGGTTCCAAAGGATCAGAGTGGGGTCCTGAGGCATTGCTAGAGTGTCTCGAACGCGGAGAGGAGCTTGCCCCTTGCCTCGACTCATGACGGAAATCCAACTTGCAATACGTGATATTGCGGTTTTAATTGTAGAACTAGTATGGCGACATGATAGATGGTACCCATGCCGCCTATGATTGATATTTATGATTGAAAATGTTTTGACACTATACACTGATAATAGTATCAAATGATTTGTTTTAACGTACCAAGCATGTTTGGCTATTATAAGGTAAAACCCTATCCTCCGGCTTGCGTTGCATTGTGTGATGGGACCTGGGTCTTATAATAGCTTCATTTTTCCAAAGAGCATTGCGCTGTTTTTTTATATGCGCTAGTATTCTTGGGAGGAAACCCGTTCCGTGTTATACGGCGTGGTCCCTTGAATTATTATCCTTTAAAGTAAAGTTTTAAATAATTGTTTTAGTTCTCACACCAGTCACATGACTGACCTGGAGTTTATTGTTTTAACCTAAACTCTGGGTGCCCCTATTTTCCACATGGGCAGCTTGTAGTTTTGGTTTTGCAGATTTATATTCATAGGATCCTGATTTACAGCTGGAACGATGCTCGGAAAGCTCTGTATCCGTGCATTACTTCTAGTTGTGCTTTTGTATTATTTTCCGCTGAGATGTATTTAAATGTAATCTAAATCTCTGTTATTTGTTGAATGTAATTTATTCATTTATACTCTGTATATTCTTGTATCTGATGGAATTGTTGTAATAACAATGAAATGTTCTTCCGTCTGTGTTCTGATATGTGTTGTTCTCAAAGTAACTGCTCTTTCCTTCACGGGGAGGTTACGGGTCCTTACATGGACTGTGTGTCTGACATTGATTTTGTTTTGTGCTGATTGATCTCTATTAAATATACATCTACTTGGCGGCGGAAAATTTATTCTCTTGCTTAACGCCTTTCTCTGAGACGTACGAGCTCAGAGGTTATATATCGATAGATATTAGTCGCATGGAGTGAATTGCTTGTGTGGCATGTTGTAACGACCCGGAAAATCTGAACCAATTTAAATTTTTTAAATTGGCTAAAATAATGGATTTTAAATATTTAAAATAAATATTTTAAATAATAGCAATGAAATGTGAGTTTCAATCGACGTTTGAAAACGAATATAATTAGTTCTAATTATAAACAAGGCTTGAAAAGGCACTGCAGTTTCAAAAATTGAATCCAAACTTTGTCGGACTGTACCGGGTGCAAAACAAAACGGATTTAAGTGATACCAAAAATATTTAAATCTGTTAGTGAATACCTTTCTAACGAATCTGAAAAATCGAATTTTCATTGCGGAAAGCAAAAGTTATGGCCAAATGAATTTTCCGAAAGGTCGCTATGGAATTTATATAGCCCGTGAAATTGGCCATTTTGCAAACGACCTCGGAATTCGACGAAACCAGTTTCGTTGGATCCGGGATGTAAATTTATTGTTAGGTTTAAAATTTCATAATTTTTGAAGCAAGTATGTGAGCATGGCAAAGGAAAACGTGTTTTGGTCAATTACAGTTAAATTGGATCGACCAGAAATGGGCCTTATTGCAAATGTCTCACAATTCGACGAAACTAGTTTTTTTGGGACCGTATCGCCAAAACATAGTCAGTTTAAATTTTCCGGAATTTTTCGAATCAGTTTTGGCCCTGGCAAATTGAAATGTACGTTCAAATTGAATATTTAATGTTTTATATTTTAATTTGAAGGAAAACTGACTGAAACAGTCGAATGGGCCTACGAAACATATCCCATTGTGTTCGGAATGGGGGTAAAACGCTAGGGATGACAGTCGTTGGGTTTAAATTGGTGGTCGTGTCAAAAAACCCCTTTAAAACCCACCGGCCAATCATAATTTTTTTTTAAAAAAAAGAAAAATCCTTTTTTCTCTCTCCCCGATCGAAGGCGGAAACCGCTCAAAACCTTCCCCCTCATTTTCCGATCAATCCACGCCGAATTAGCTCGTGCCACAGTTGAACTTTTTGAAGATCTTCTCGAGATCTTCAAATCCATATAAAGTTTGGAATTTTTCGTGGCCTGCGAAGAGAGAACCACCTCCCTGAAGTCGACGACTTCAATTCGCCGCCGTCACCGCCTGGCACCACCGAGTGGGCCCCCACCACCACACGCAGGCGCGCGCCTCCCCCCTCTTCGTCGCTGCACCGTCCGATGCTCCTATCGATTCACGGTTTGATCGAAAATTGCAAACCTAGTTTTGAACATTTTATTGAAGGTACGGCTGATTTTATTTAATCTGATTTTAACACCGTTAAACCGTTGCAAACTTTGAAAAATAATATCTTTTTGCTGTGTTATCGAAATTCAGTGAAACAAGAGACAGTGGACTCTTATGGACGTCTTCTACATTTTAGAAGAGACCGCATATTTTTCTGAGCCTACTGCTATTTTTGGTGGAGTGGAACCCAATGTGAGATTTCTAATTTATAAACGATATGGAAAACGACGATGTATAAATTATATAATCGATGTATGAGTTATATAAGCATTGTACACCTCTTGTATAAGCGTTGTGTAAATTGTATGTTCGATGTATAAGTTATATATGCGTTGTAAAAATTATATATGTGTTGAAATAGAAGTGAATTGCTATATATAAATATATATATACGCCCTTCGTCCACAAACCATGGACGATATTTTTATTGGTTGTGATTGGTGTGAAAATTGATTGATAGCGAATAGTTGATTGGAATTGTTTGTGGTTGATATTGATTGATTGTGGTTGAAAAATACCCATTTGTGGTTGAGAAATATTGTAACAACCCGAAAATCTGGGCCAGTTTAAAATTTTTATTTTGGCAATTTTAGCGAATTTTGATTATTTAAAATGAATTATTTTAAATAATATCGACGAAAATTTATTTTGAATATAGAATTAGAACGTATATATTATATACGCCGTCGTTAGAATATAAATATTTATATATAATTATAAATAGAATTGAAAATGGCGCGGTAGTTCGATAATTCGATTTCAAACTTCAATTGAATGTACCAGGTGCAAAACAATCCGGATTTTAGTGAAACCAGAAATCATAGGATCTATTTGATAGTATCTTTCCAACGAATCCGAAGAATCGAGATTTCATAGCGGGAATCAAAAGATATGTCCAGTTGAAAATTCTGAATAGTCGCTATAGAATTCAGGCCCTTAAAAATGGGAATTTTGCAAACGACCTCGGATTTCGACGAAACCACTTTTGTTGGGTCCGTGATGTTAAATTATTGCTAGATTCCAAATTTCATAATTTTTCGAATCAATATGTGAGCGTGGCAAAGGAAAACGCGTTTGACCAGTTTCAGTTGATTTTAATCGACTGGAAAATTGCCATTTTTCAAACGGTGTCAGAATTCAACGAAACTAGTTTTGTTAGGACCGTATCGTCAATACGAAGCTAGAAAATATTTTTCGGGTCGCTTCATTTGGTATTAGAGCTTTGGTTTACAAAGCTCAGAGGACAAGACACATTAGAACCATACGAAAGAATTCATCAGAATTGGATTAGTAATATCCAACGAGAATGACTCGTTAGAGATGGGATCAGTAGTATCCTAGAACGAGTCAAAAGGGTGTTATTTTTAAAATAAACATTTAAACAAACTTTGTTTTGGAAGTTTAAACCATTTTATACGTATTTGAATATTTGTTTTATATTGAATTTGGACAATCCAATATATAAAGACTTTGCATATACGCCTTGCAAACGTGTATTCGAAGTTTTAATATATTGAATAGATATAGAATCACACTCTAGTCGCCCGGAGATGATACTGATGATTGAGATCTCATCATCAGTGTTTATGTTCGAGTTTCGAAAGTGAGATAATTATATATTTCCAGTCGACTGGTGTGAGAACCAAACTAGATAGATTTATTGTTGTGATTTATTTGTTTAAATTCGAATAATATTCAACACATGAATTTCAACCCAACGAATGAATTGAAGTTCATGTGTTGAATGTTATCATCTTTTAAAATTAAAATGAATCGACAATGAAAACTATGTTTTTATAGTAAATATGAAGTGTTAAAAATACACATGTGACGAATAAATATTTTTGATGATAAAAATATTCCTCTTATCATGAATATGAAGTGTTAAAAATACACATGTGACGAATAAATATTTTTGATGATAAAAATTTCCTTTTATCATGAATATGAAGTGTTAAAAATACACATGTGACGAATAAATATTTTTGATGATAAAAATATTCCTTTTATCAAGTATACGCCTAGTTAAAAATACACACGTGTCGAATAAATATTTTTGATGATAAAAATATTCCTTTTATCATGTATACGCTTAGTTAAAAATACACACGTGTTGAAATAAACAATAGTTTGCTAGAAATATTATTATTAGCTTTGTTCGGCATAAATATACATGTGTTGAACAGGAAAAATGGATTAGCTATAGAGTAAAGAAATTATTTGCGTGCCTGACAAATAGGTAAACCTTGATGAGTTGGCTGCGCAATTTTATTTATATATCAACTCCTGTGAATGTCATTGGATGCGGAGTGCTGGTTTTTCTGTGTGAAATAATAAACAACGCCATAAAATGAAGCGACCCGAAAAATATTTTCTAGCTTCGTATTGACGATACGGTCCTAACAAAACTAGTTTCGTTGAATTCTGACACCGTTTGAAAAATGGCCATTTTCCAGTCGATTAAAATCAACTGAAACTGGTCAAACGCGTTTTCCTTTGCCACGCTCACATATTGATTCGAAAAATTATGAAATTTGGAATCTAGCAATAATTTAACATCACGGACCCAACAAAAGTGGTTTCGTCGAAATCCGAGGTCGTTTGCAAAATTCCCATTTTTAAGGGCCTGAATTCTATAGTGACTATTCAGAATTTTCAACTGGACATATCTTTTGATTCCCGCTATGAAATCTCGATTCTTCAGATTCGTTGGAAAGATACTATCAAATAGATCCTATGATTTCTGGTTTCACTAAAATCCGGATTGTTTTGCACCCGGTACATTCAATTGAAGTTTGAAATCGAATTATCGAACTACCGCGCCATTTTCAATTCTATTTATAATTATATATAAATATTTATATTCTAACGACGGCGTATATAATATATACGTTCTAATTCTATATTCAAAATAAATTTTCATCGATATTATTTAAAATAATTCATTTTAAATAATCAAAATTCGCTAAAATTGCAAAAATAAAAATTTTAAACTGGCCCAGATTTTCGGGTTGTTACAAATATTTGGTTGAAACCACATAGGATTAGTTTGTGGAAATGAAATAAATATACATGCCGCCTGCGTGCAAACTAGATGCATGATTCCCCATTGTCAAAAACCGCGAGGTTTTAAGGTAGAGCAAGGAAGCGTACTGGGGACGGTCCCGGTTTTAACTACCCTGCCGTTATGCTGCCGAAATTTTGAATAATATTCACGTGTTAGAATTATTTTCCTGTGTTGAAATTATATTCGTCTGTTGAATAGAAAACCTTCATGTGTTGAATAGAAATTCATTCGTTGAATCATATTCATGTGTTGAATGGTATTCGTTTTTTTAAATATAAAAATCACCTTTTTATCGATTTATATAAACTATAGAAAACCTTCTTGTGTTGAATCGATGTTCATTCGTTGAATTGAAATTCATGTGTTGAATGGTATTCGTGTTTTAAATATAAAAATCACCTTTTTATCGATTTATATAAACTATAGAAAACCTTCATGTGTTGAATCGATATTCATTCGTTGAATTGAAATTCATGTGTTGAATGGTATTCGTGTTTTAAATATAAAAATCACCTTTTTATCGATTTATATAAACTATAGAAAACCTTCATGTGTTGAATCGATATTCATTCGTTGAATTGAAATTCAGGTGTTGAATGGTATTCATATTTTGAAAGAAATTGTTTTATAATAAAAATCCCATTTTTAATATCAATATGAAATGTATAAAATAATCTCGTTTTGAAATAAATTGTTTTATAATAAAAATCCTATTTTTATCAACTATATGAAATATATAAAATAATCATGTTTTGAAATAAATTGTTTTACATTAAAAATCACATTTTTATTATATACATGAATTGTTAAATATAGTGATGTGTTGAATGGTATTCGTGGTTTTAAATATAAAAATCACATTTTTATTATATACATGAATTGTTAAATATAGTGAAGTGTTGAAATAGAAGACAGTTAGATAAAAATATCATTTTTATCAAATGTATGAAAAGAGTATAGCTTTGAAATCGAGGAATAGATATATATATATATATATATATATATAGAATTGAAATATGTCGAATAACGACGCTGCAGTTCGTATTTTGAAACCGTGATTTCAAACGATTATACCGAGAGATCCGACCATCGGATTTTCCCGAAACCGCAACCGTTGGGTTCGCTTTGGAAATATCTTTCCAACGGCACCAACTTTGTAAAGATCCAACGGTTGGATTGTTTGGAATGTTTAATTCAAATCTGAAGAAAAACAGCGCCAGAATCGATTATATTTATATATATGTATATAAATATAATTATATTTAATCGAATAACGACGGTGCAGTTCGTATTTTGAAATCGAAACTTCAAACGATTATACCGGGAGATCCGACCGTCGGAATTTTCCGAAACCGGAACCGTTGGATTCGTTTTGAAAAGATCTTTCTAATGATGTAAATTTTGTGAAGATCCAACGGTTATATTTTCAGATATGTGTAAATCAAATCTGAAGAAAAACAGCGCCACGGCCGCGTTATGGCCCGAAGCGTCGTTTTGAATAAATTGGCTATTTTTAAAATAAATAAAAATAGCGATAAATAGTTATAAAATATTATAAACGATATGGATGAGAAATTGTGAAACTAACTGAAGGTTGGCTAAGTCGAATGGTTTCTTGGGTATTGATCCGATGTTGGTTTCGGCCTTCGGGGTTAATATTTGGGAAATCGTTCTCTTACTGATTGACGGTTACTGATCAATGAATTGAAATGATGCGTATGTATGTTAGTGTGGCACTTGTTTATTACATACGCGAGTTGCTCAGAAAGACCGGGTTTATCCCATTCTGAATAACTGAATGGACCATAAGAAATCGAAGATGAAGACGGTGGTCGAAGACCGGAGATCTTCACCTCGTTTGGATGGTAACCGAGGTCCTGATTGGGATGCATCCCGAAATATGGATAATGAGTGGTGATCGTCTAGACGTACGTGGTGATCGATGGGTTTGCGAGGTATATAGTGCCTCCGGTTTCGTTCAGACCCAGAACGGACTTGCAAATGGACAGTGTGTCTGAGATTGGAATTTATTCTGTGTGATTGATGGCCATCAGTTGCACGGTGTGAATTGCCTGTGTGGCATGCTAAGATGCAGCGATCAGGGCTTCCGTTGAAAAGCAAAGTCTTGTGGTGATGATCAAAGCACCACCTGTGTGGCATAGCTTTGTGTATAACGTGAAATCGCGAGCCTCACACCCCGGTATGAACTAGAAACGGGAGAAAGGACTTCAGGGAGGGCCTGCGTTTCCTCCTAGTTAGAAGTGGCGTCAGTGGTTTTACACGCCCTGACGAGTTTGACTTGTGTGGTTGTTGCTGTTGCGAGGAGCCTCGGTTTGATCGAACTATCCGAGTCCGACGGAGTCATTTGTTGGCTCGCTTACGCCCCAAAGGGCGGGGAAACATAGTGCTCAGGCATTTTAATCCACTCCGTGTGGACCGGCCCTGACGATCCAAGGGTCGATGCGTTCCGACCCTGAGACTCGGGATAGGCAGTCTCGAATTCGGTAAGGACTATCTTTTGCCTTGGTTCATGACGAAAATTCAATTTCCAAATACGACATCGTGCGATTTTGATTGTATACCTATATTTGGCGACATAGTGGCATAGGACGCTCATGTCGTCTATGATTGATAGTTATGATTGGAAATTGTTTTTGAAACATATAAACACTAGTAATAATATCAAATGCTTTGGTTTTATTCGTATCAAGCAAATTTTGGCCATTATAAGGTAAAAACTCTATCCTCCGGTTTGTGTTGCATTGTGTGAGGGGAACTGAGTCTTATGATGGCTTCATTTTAATAAAAAGCATTGCGATGTTTAAAAGAATGATTTGTTTTAAAGCACTGGCAATCCAATGGAGTAAACTCGTTCCACGAAAGTGGCGTGGTCCTGTGATTAGCCATATTTTGAATGTGTTGAGTAGATTTCTCATACCAGTCCCATGGCTGACTCGTAGTTTGTTTCACTTTCAAACTCGGGTGCCCCTTTTTCTACACAGGCAGCCTTGTATTCAGGTTTAGCTGGCTTTATCCGGATAGCTGGAGCTGAAGATGGATTCTATCATTTATCTATTTTATGCTGTTCAGCTCCTATTGTACATATTATGTTTGTTTTCCGCTGTAGACATTTATGTATATCTGAACTGTATTTGTACTAAGTATGATCCTGTATACTGTGTAACTCTGATGATTACGTTTATCCAGTATATTCTATTGTTCATTATCTGGTGTATTTATTTAATTCTGTCCTGCTATTATCTGTTTCTGTGTTATATTCCAAGGATTACCCTTGCCACCGTTAGTACAGTGTTTGGGGTCGTCTCACATGCCTAAGTGGCATATGATCAAGTCTTCTGTTGCAACGCAAAGTCTTGTGGCTGATGATCAAAGCATGGCCTATGTGGCATAGCTTTGTGTATAGCGTTGATTCGCGAGCCTCACACCTCGGTATGAGTCAAAAACGGGATAGTGACTGCAAAGAGAACACGACCTTTCTTTCTAGCTACAGTGGTCTCAGTGACTTACCAGCCCTGACATTTATATATACTTTTCACCTGTGTGGTTGTTAGAATGCGAGGCTCCTCGGTTATAGGTCTGTAAGGACTGGGAAACGTGTGTTCAGGAATAACTAATCCTTTAAAGTAAGAGAGGACCGGCCCTGAAGATCCAAGGATCGCTGTGTGTGGTCCTGGGACATTTGCTAGGGTGTCTCAAACGGAGAGGAGCTTGCCCCTTGCCTCGACTCATGATGGAATCCAATTTCCAATACGAAATTGCAGATTTGATTGCATTACTAGTATGGCGACATGATATATGGTACCCATGCCGTCTATGATTGATATTTATGATTAAAATTGTTTTGGAAACATATATGCACTAGTAATAATATCAAACACTTTTGTTTTATACGTATCAAGCATTTCTTGGCCATTATAAGGTAAAACTCTATCCTTCGGCTTGCGGTGCATTGTGTGATGGACCTGAGTCTTATAATGGCTTCATTTTTATAAAAAGCATTGCGATGATTTAATAATTTACCTTATTTCATGCACTAGCAATCATTGGAGTAGACCCGTTCCGCGAAAGTGGCGTGGTCCTTTGATTTACCTTATTGTTGTTGTATAATTAGTTAAGTAGATTTCTCATACCAGTCCCATGACTGACTCGTAGTTTGTTTCAACTTGCAAACTCGGGTGCCCTTATTTTCACATGGGCAACCTAGTAACAGGTAGCTGGCGTATCTTGGCTTTGCACCGCAGCAGAGGTGCACTTTTTGGCTTATGGCGAGGCTTGACAACACAGTGATGACTATGATTTTTCCGCCATTATTATATATGTATATGGTTCCGCCTCAGGCGATGTAGACTGATGTTTCGTTTATGTACTCTCTATGTATATGATTCCGCCTTAGGCGATGTAGACTGATTATGTACTTTTATGCACTAAGTTTTATCCTGCACCGTGCTCTCTGATGTGGTGATATGCATGATTCCGCTGTCATATTTGCGTAAATTATTTTAATTCCTGCTTTTGCTGTTATCTGTACTCTGCTAATGATGATTAATATGTTATATTCGAATGATTATCCTTAACACCGTCGTACGGGGTTTTGGGATCATCACATTCCTTTAAATGAATTTTCCCTCAAATAGAATTTCAAATATTTAAATCATTTAACCAACCGATGTCCATATATAATTTGCTAACCTATGGCCAAGTGATTTTAAATTTTAATTTCTCGATATTCAAGGATGGATCTATCATTTCAATCCAAATTAGGGTAACAGATATTTATCATTTCACTCTGTGTTCTTAATTTATTTAAATCGATAAATCCCGGGTTCATTAGATGCCCGTAACATCAAGGGTAAATGATATTTATTGCCAAAAATCAACATGCAAACACAATATACTGAAATATGGAGCATTAGCAATGTCAATATAAATTCAGTAATAAACTTCAACCAACATCCATCACAGCCATTCCATTCAACTGATTAGCATTAACCTGTTTCAGGATTTAGCAAGGATTCGAATTTCCAACTAGAAATTTAAATTAAATTAAATAACTAATCATTGACCTAAATTTGCATGTTAACACACTTACATGTCAAATTTAAACAACACATCAACAATCCAACACAACCATGCAACCAAACTTATTTCATAATTTAATTTAATAAATATGGGAGCAATTCAGTTCATCGTGAGTGGAAGAATCACTCATCTTTGGTCCTTAGTGGATAGGACGTCCAACCAAAACCCAAAATTTCACAGTCCCCAAACGCTGTCAAACTAGTGCCAAAACGTCTACAGTCTCGCCACGATCCCAACGCAACAAACTGTGCGTAAAACCGAGTTAAAACGAGAAAGTTATCAGTGTTTTTCTATTTGAATTTGTAATGTATAAAAATTTAAATAAAACAAAAATCACCCATACAAGGATGACACGTCAGCACCTCCCTTTTAATTCTCCCGCTCCTCTCTCCTACCAGCTACAGTAATCGATGGGTCAAAAAACCCAAAACGATATATTTTGACCAACTCTTCCCATCGCCTCCAACCACTTCAGGACCCGAGACCACCACTGTTGCAACCCCCATCGACATCCGCGCCCCTTGACCAAAATCCGGCACCTCCGGTTGACCGATTCTCGCCACGTCGCCTGAAACCTAACCAGGTTTGTCGAGCCCTAAATCGTGAATTGCCATCTCCTCAGACCAAACTACTTCCTGTGACTACCATAGAACAACTCCCCTGATCAGCCTCTACAAAACTCATATCTCTGATTCTTCGATGGGTGTAAGAATTGAAAACCCCCAATTCAAATGCTAGTGTTCCGATTCTAGCACCTTTGACCATCATTTTTCGGTCATCCAAGCACTGCATGTCGAAACAGAGAATAGCTGTAGCTTCGTATCGTCGAGGCCTTCATCTTAATATGTAATATGCTAGGTTTTGAAGAATTGGATTTTAAAGTTTGATTTTTTGCTTTGAACTAGGGTTTGAATATTTTTGTTCAGCCATTGATATAGAGAAAGCATACGTATAGGTAGAATGAGCTGATTAAGGTCGGGAAAGAGGTTTTATAATTGGGCCAAGGTTTTTAATAAGAGAACAAATAATTATCTTATTACATTGATCTCATTCAGGTTTTCTCCTATACGATCAAACGGTAGGTCAGATAGTAACGCAAATTGAAATCCCATCATATCTCACCGTTCCGGTACCGATGAGACTGGTTTCGTCAGATTTTCGAGACAGTTACCATAACCGTTAAATTTCACAGTTAATAAAATAAATAAAATATTCGATTAACTATTCTAATTCAAATTAAATATTCATTAAATTCAAATAAATAAATTATAACTTAAATCAATTCTATAAATAAATTCCACACATTTTTTTTAAATCTTAAATTTGATTAATAGAAATTTTGATTTGAATTTCTGTTATAATTTAACGACTTTAAATTCCACCATTTCCAATTTAAATTTGAATCCCACTTTTAAATTAACTCACTCACATTAATTTAATTATTTAAATATTCAATTTCAAATTACTGCCTTTCTAAATAAAACTAAATTCGAAAAATCTATTTATACTCAATTCAAACAATTGTCATCATTATAATCAACAAAATTTGATTTTCCCTAGATTATCCCATTTTATTTATTTTAAGTTGAAAATTAAATATGCAGAAAATATGGGATTTTACACTTAAATTGATTTTACTTAACCAAGTTTAGTTTCACTTTCATATCCGATTCAATTGACCAATTGATTTTCAAATTAATTCAACTTTATTTCATAATTCGATTTGATTTCAAATCAAATCAATCAGAACAACACAACAACCCACATTACTATAATATAGAAAATTATTTCCCTTTTTTATAAAAATATACCTTGGGTAAAATTATTTCATTTACCCTCTTTTATAAAACAATATCATGTCAATTCCCAGTTCGATATGGTTTCCCAATACTTGAACCGATTAATTAACACAATACAAAACATTTTTATATAAAATCTACAAAGCTCTCATAATATATATAATCAAACTCAACCTAGGGTGTTACTAACCCCATTTCTATTGAGTTACAGCACAGAGCCAAGGTTATTACTATACCATTGCTCTGATACCAAGTGTGACGACCCAAATTTCTGGTACCTTTTGAGCTGACCAAACCACACCAGTCCAACCCAAACTGCACTGGAAACTCAGATGCTAATAGAAAGAATTTAGAGGTGAGATAAGAAAGGAAGAAATATTAGAATAGAAGAAGAAGAAGAAGAAACAACACAACATAGAAACAGAGTCTCACATCGCAGCGGGACAAAATATAATATAGAAATAATACTTTATTGAGAGTTTTTGAAATAAACACTTACAGTTATCAGAGTACATCAATACACCTGGACAGTTATAATAATCTATCCTTATGTACATCACACAGCAGAAAATATAGTAATACATCTGAACTCTCCAACACAACTTTTGGACTTTATAGCATTTTATAACCTGAACCCACGGACCGGCTAACCCGAGTATTTCAAATGACGGGTCAGTCTGGTGAACCAGAGTAAGAAAAACCCACTAAGTTTAAATAACATCCATATTGATTTTAAAGTCAAAAATCCTTTTGAAAGAAAAGGATAATAGTAAGACCAAACCGCACATAAATACGGACGGTTTTTACCTTACTATAACCCAAAACATTTTTGAAATCAATATTTATCTGATATTATGATAATGTCTAAATACAAATAATTAGAATCTAGCAGAACGCTTGCATCTCACGCTCCACATATATAGTATACAAACAAAACCGCGGGCGCTTATTGGAGATTGGATTCCGAATATGATAAGGTATGGAACCACCTGCCGATAGTGTATCTCTAGAGAGGAATACACTGGGTTCAACAAGAATGTCTTACAACCTGGCCCACACATGACCGGCCATTCATTTCTCTTGAATGTTCCGAATATATTGTCACCTACGGTTGCTAGCAACATAACCGTTCTCGGGAGATACAGATGCGGAAAGAAGGACAAATAAGGATATTCTCTAGACGGTGACAATACAACTTAATGGGAGTGACCCACATAGCCATGCTGTCTGCCCATTTTTTCATTTCCCGATTGATGAGGCTTGAGGTTATAAATCTTTTGGAACACCTGGCCACCATTCACTTCGAATGCCACATCGTCAGATCCGTCAAATCACTAATTGACGCCCACAAATATACTCTGGGTATTAAATAAGTGCCCCTCTTTGCCACCAACTTGTCATATTTGTAAAAATCAACGTACGTGGTTTTTAGGAAATACTCCGTCGAATATCCGTCCATACAAGTCATCCAGGAACAGGATGAACCGAAGGTACTCTCCTACTGCATCCAATATAGGAATCACCCCATGGATCAATAGTTAGTAGTCCTTGCAATCCATATATTTCAACCATGATAGAACCCCAGTATATCTCCGGGTCGAATCATAGATTGTAAGTGGTTCTTCCATTTTATGAAGATCTATTGTCTTCAAATGCTCCATCTCGATTGCCATCTGATATCTTCTATACTTTTGTATTTGTTAGTTGGAATGGTTTTCGAATATACATTCGATCCCGGTATTTCCATACCAACAATCGTTAAGGTTAAATTTGATAGTCGGTTATTTAGTTATCAAATAAACATTCATACAATCATAAATATATTTACTGGTTTAGTACTTAGCATCAATTGGCTTCTTTAATTAAAATTAATTAAACTTGAATATTCCAATATGGGATAAACCGGATTTCAATTCTTATTCCAGTATAATAATATTCGTAACTACTTTGTTTAAATATTTAGAAAAATATTATATAATAGTATTCCATATTCCATTTGACTATTATTTTCAAAAACATTTACTATAACATTAGCTATAAATGAGAATTTAGTTCAACTTACTATTTCACGTTACGCAAACTCTTTTGTTTTCATTACTTGGAACAATATCCAATCCTTATTCTTATAGAATAAACCATTCTATATCTCGTTACTTTATTCTTCGATATTATCGCCCAATCTCCTTTTAATTCCATTACCAAAACCCCATCCCGTATTATTTCCGTTACTTTGAAAATCTGATTATACATTCTTGCCATTACCAACTAGTATCATCCTTGGATAGTCCCGAAGTCATTCAAGTTGGGGTATTTCAATTACCTCTCAGAACTTGATCAACAACGTTCTCATCTTCAGATAAATACGAGTTGTAATTCAAAAACCCATATTCAATCTAATATCAAAACACATCCCACTTAACTCGTCAATTTAAAATATAGCTTTATGACTCTTCTTATCTTTTTTGGAAGTCTCTCTTTTTAAATATAATTAATATTTTTTAATTCGTTAATTACATAATTGCTCACTAAACATCACTTTTATTAACTCTCGACTTATTTAAATAACTTTGTTTCTTAAACTGGATTACTATTACAAATCCTATTTCCAACCTCTTTTACCAAGCTCAATTACAATCTCTTTTTCCAATCCCCTTTTCTCTTGGGTAATCTCTTCTAAATTCCTTTGATTTAACTTAATTCCATTATTAATTATTTATAATTCAAAAACAATGCTTTAATCTCACATTCCATTTATAACTATGTTTATAAATATAGGTTTAACATAAAACCTTTATATCTTTATCTATGTTTACTTAATTCAAACGTTAAGGCACATTTCCATTTAAGTTATCGTATCTGTTTAGAACTCTTTATTGCCTCATTATAAAACTCGAGTTCAAATATAAAACTTGTTCATAACTCCTTTTCAAAACTCAACTACATCCCATTGTAAAACAATTACTTACTTAAATATATTTCATTTAAGAAGTAAATACTTAAATTAAAACAAATAATTTACTTTTACATTCACTATTGTAAAATCAGTTAAATGCTTTATTTACAAAAATAAATAAATAATAAAATCTCTTTAAATTCTTCTTAAAATTATAAACAACTATTCATTAAGTGATTTTGTTTAGTTCATTAAAAACAAACTAATTAAAAGTCAATCTCAGTTAAAACAGTCAACTCGGTCAATTCAAAACACGATTATTCCTCTAACACATTCCAGTTAATTTCTCCTTCAAATTAATTAAAATATAATTAATTTAAATAAATTCATTAAATTATTCCTCAGACGTAATTAATCAAATACTTAACCGCTAGGTTATTTCCTATTCATTTGCTTAAAATTCTGATTAACATAATAATTTGTTTTATAAAATAGTTTCATAATTACTTATAAACTTTAATTAATAAATAATTAATATTTATTTCCTTTTAAATAACTTTCATTTAAAGTAGTAGCTTTCAAAACCTATTTCAGTTATAAAATATATTTATAACTTCAATATTATGGATTCACCGTCGATAAAATCCATATTTTATAAATCGATTGATTTATAGGCCATGTGATGCCAATTATCCAACCTACACTATCCATTTGTTAATATCAGAATACATTTTGAAATATGGTTCAACCATCAACAATAATAAATCATTCAACCATACTGCGTAAACTGTCCATATAATGGTAATTTGAAAATAAACAATAATTTTGAGGAATCCAGTTGGATTCCTCCAACCTGTTTTTACCTGCATCGAAAATGGTTATCTCAAATCAAATCATTCATTTTCATTTAGCTGATAATTTCTATAACGACCATCAGTCAATTAATGGACATTTAAACAAGTCAAACATTTCAAACACGTTTACAAATATGGCCAATCAAGGGAAACTATTTTTATTGGGTCAAATCATAACGAGTGGTATCTTATTGAAATTAAACGACCATTTAATTTCATTTGTTGAATCAAGGATAATTATATAACTAGCAAACAGTTAACATTAACAATCAGAACACGCAAAATAAAAACCCAATTTATATGAAATATAAATGGGAAGAGCTGAGTCAGTTTAACTCACTTTGGTTTGAATTTGTCGATAAACAGTTTGTTTTAGTCAAATTAAACTGACGTTTAATTTGACTAAAATTTCTATTTGCTTCTGATCCGGACTAGACCTGCTCCATCTCGATGCTTCCGTCTCTACGGTCCCAATGAGGCAGACCGTGCTCAAATCTGATAACGTAGGCACGAGTGTAATAACCCGGAAATGCGAGCCAATTTAAAATTTTTATTTTGGCAATTTTAGTGAATTTTGAACATTTAAAATAGATAATTTTAAATAAAATCGAAGAGAAATTTATTTTGAATAGAATTCGAGCGTATATATTTATATACGTCGTCGTTAGAATATAAATAATTATATATAATTATAAAAGGAATTGAAAATGGTGCGGTAGTTCGATAATTCGATTTTAAACTTCAATTGAATGTACCGGGTGCAAAACAAACCGGATTTTAGTGAAGCCAAAAATAATAGAATCTAATTGATAATATGTTTCCAACGAATCCGAAAAATTGAGATTTCATAGCGGGAATCAAAAGATATGTCCAGTTGAAAATTCTGAATAGTCGCTATGGAATTCAGGCCCTTAAAAATGGGAATTTTGCAAACGACCTCGGATTTCGACGAAACCACTTTTGTTGGATCTGTGATGTCAAATTATTGCTAGGTTTCAAATTTCATAATTTTTCGAATCAATATGTGAGTGTGGCAAAAGAAAACGTGTTTGACCAGTTTTAGTTGATTTTAATTGACTGAAAATGGCCATTTTTCCAACGGTCTCAGAATTCGACGAAACTAGTTTTGTTAGGACCGTATCATCAATACGAAGTCAGAAAATATTTTTCTGGAATTTTTCGAGTTCGTATGTGACCCCAGTAAATCGAAATGCGTGTTCAAATTCAATGTATAGAGTTATATGTTGATTTAAACGGAAACTGATCGAAATGATCGAATTAGCCTACGTTACATATCCCATTGTGTTCGGAATGGGGGTAAAACACTAGGGACGACAGGCGGTGGGTTTCGTTTAGAGTTCGAATGAAAAGTCAATGTGTAAGGAGAAAATAATAATATTAAATTATTATAAATATATATATTTAAACCTAAGCCCCCTTTTACCTTTCTCCTTCCCGTTCAGATTTAGAAAAAAAAATCCTAAGACCTAATCGCGCCTCCACCTGCAGCGACGCCATCGTTGCACCGCTCCTCCGGCGCCGGAGCGCCACCACCCCACGACCCCCCTCCGTTCTTCTCTCCCTCCTCCTCGCGTTGACCTGTCGTTCATCCCCCTCCACCGATCCCTCGTCGCCTGCCTCCCCCTTCTTCCCCGACCTCTTTCTCTTCCTCCCTCCGCCCTCTCGAAACCCTACGCCGCGCCCAGCCTCGCACCGACCATCGCTGCTTCTTCTTCTTCCTCCACTCCTCCTCCCGTCGATTCCTCCTTCTTCCCCTAGCCCCTCTTCTGTATGACGCAAACCCCACGACCACTCGGCGCCGCCATTTCCCCCTTCAGCCCACTGTAAGTTTAGTTCCTTTTGTTTTTATTTTTATTTTGTTTTTTTAATTTAAAGTAATTAAAAATATGATTTGTATATATGTTGTAGCGAAGAACAGATAGGATCTTTATTTTAGAAAAGATTCGATTTTGAAATTAGAAAAGATGAAATCTTTATATTAGAAAAGATGAAATCTTTAAATTAGAAAAGATGAAATCTTTATATTAGAAAAGGTGAAATCTTTAAATTTGAAAAGATGAAATCTTTAAATTTGAAAAGATGAAATCTTTATATTAGAAAATATGAAATCTTTAAATTAGAAAAGATGAAATCTTTATATTAGAAAAGATGAAATCTTTAAATTAGAAAAGATGAAATCTTTATATTAGAAAAAGCGAAATCTTTATACAGAGAATAGCGTGATAAAAATAGAATTTTTATCTATATAGCAACGATGTAAAAATATAATTTTCATCTATATAGTAGCGAGGTAAAAATAGAAATTTATCCATATGGAGTGATTATAAAAATTCGATTTTTATATATTGAATGGCGAAGTAAAAATTCGATTTTTATATATTGAATAGCGAAGTAAAAAATTCGATTTTTATATATTGAATGGCGAAGTAAAAATTCGATTTTTATATATTGAATAGTGAAGTAAAAATTCGATTTTTATATATTGAATGGCGAAGTAAAAATTCAATTTTTATATATTGAATAGCGAAGTAAAAATTCGATTTTTATATATTGAATAGCGAAGTAAAAATTTGATTTTTATATATGTAGTGGCTACGGGCAACGAAAGTGAAGAAAGGAAAGAACGACAAGATTTTCTACATAGGAAGAGTCGAGATGATTGGATTAGCTATCGGTGAGAACTTCTCACTCTTCAATTTATTTTTCTGGTTATATATATATATATATGCTAGGATGCAGACGGTGCTTAGCAGCACCCGACACCCGTCATCCACAGACCATGGATGACTTGTTTGTTTGATTGATGTGTTGTGAAAATTGTTTGTAATGTTAATGTGAAATCGAAAATAAAATGTAGATGTGTTTAAATAAATTAATTATCGTTAAAAATATAATTTTTAATGTGAAAGTGAATAAATAAATATTTATAAACAAATCGGCCGATTTGTTTATATTCACTGATTTGACTGATATTGATTGGGTCGATAAATTTTACACATCGCCCAACTGCACAAATAAAAATCTGCGTTTGTTGATTTGAAACCCCACACAGGTGTTGGGATGATATTTGGCGTACACTAATCCCAATTATTTAATTGTATGTCGATCGATTGGTCAACAGGCTGTGTAAGCGTTGATTATTTATATTTGATGCATATGCAGTTGTGTGGTGCACTTTGGATGATTGTTGATTATTTATCGTTGCTATTTATATACATGTGTTGTATGGAATCCATATAATTAACGTTATATGGTAATTGATTGGGTCTCATTCCAATCGGGTAAATAATGAATATTATAAAAGAAAATTCATGTGTTGAATATAAAAACAGTCATGTGTTGACGATGTTCATGTGTTGAAATTATTCATGTGTTGAGTAAAATATTTTAACAATAAAATTTACATCTTTATCTTATTTAAGATTAGAATCTACTTTACGGTGGAATCTGATTAAAAATCAAACGATAGATACCATAATTTTATAAAATATTTTACATAACAAAAATAGTGATGTGTTGACAGTACTCACGTGTTGAGATTAGTCATGTGTTGAAAGAAATATAGATTCATGTGTTGAATGGAATATATATATTCATTTGTTGAATAGAATAACGAATTTATTGAAATATATAAAGCCGTGTTGATTAGAGTTGCGCTATTTTGACGTGAACGATATTTATATCGATTTTATTCGTTTTACAATGAATATTGAAAAGTGATTTCAAAATTTAATATTTTGAAATGAATTTCAAATTAAATTAGATTAAAATTCAAATTGAAATTTTATTGAATCAATTTGAAATGAATTTGAATCGAATAGAAAATGAATTCGATTCGAATTGAATAGAAAATGAATTCGATTCGAATTGAATAGAAAGTGAATTTGAGTTTAAATTGAATGGAAAGTGAATTTGAATCCGAATTAAATTGAAATGAATTCAAATTGAATTAAATTGAAATTGAATTAAAAACGAATTGAAATCGTTTTGAATGAAATTTTAAACGAACTGAAATTGAATTGAAATCAATTTGAAATGAATTCGAATTGAATTAAATAGAAGGTAAATTCAAATTGAACTGAATTGAAACGAATTAGAATTTGAATTGAATTGAAACGAATTTGAATTCGAATTAAATCAAATTGAAATGAATTCGAATTGAATTGAAATCAAATCGATTTGAGATTGAAGATGAAGTTGAAATTGTTTTTGAAACGAATTTAGAACTATTTATAAAATTCGTTTTAAAAAAGAAATCGACGAAATATATATATAATATATATATATTATATATATATAATGGCCTGAATAGAACGCGTCGTGCCGCGGCAGTTCGTGAATTTCAACCATTAACTTCGAATTGACGTTGCGGGAGATCCGACCGTCGGATTCTCCTAAAACCGGAACCGTTGGGTTCGTATCAAAAAGTGATTTCCATTGAATATTAGAAATTTGAAATCTAACGGTTGGATTTGGAATTATGTCCAAAACAAATTTAGAAAAGGTCGCTGTAAGTGCAGTTCGATGGCCGTTGATGGAAATCGACTATACGGGCCTTGTTAAAATTATTAAAAATATCTATAATTTATGTAAAGTCATAAGAAATGATTTTGGAAAAATTGGGCTGAAAAATTCCATATTTGAAAAGATAAAAATAGATTTTTATCGAAATGAACTAGTTTTGGACTAGAATTAAAATCAATTTATTTTTGAAATAAATAAATTGAATTTGAAAGTGATTTTAAAAATAATCAATATTCCCAATACGTGGATTGGACTGGAGTTGAATCGAAATTATCTTCGGAATATTTCGATGTTGGATTTCGTGACTATACAGATATTGTTATGGGAATTTGAAAGATATATTTTATATCGTTATTTCCAATACGATATTTGTTGGTTTCAGAATTAGATATTGAATATAAGACGGTATATTTTCTATTCAGAGCCTTGTATTTAATATCAAATGTGATTTGGGTTTATCGTGAATCGTGTTTTAGATGACATTGGTTCTTTAACCCCGTTAAAGGCAGGATGTTGATTTTTGAAAAGATTAAAAATAAGTGGAGTTTTAATGAATCTTTAATTAGATTAAAAATGTGAATTGATAATTTAAATTATCAAATTTGAAAGGTGATCGAGGATGGAGTACCACCAGTTTTGCTCCAAAGCGATAGTTAAATCTTTAATTAGATTTGAACGTGAAATGGTAATTAATTTTGCCAATAACACCGTGGTGTTAGATATGGAGTATTACCAGTTTTGCTCCATGGGATGAATAGGTTGGGATTGGGAAATAAAATAAATAATTATTTCGGTGTGGTTCGTTAATCCCGACTAGTTTGAAATGATATCCAAAGGAAGATTAAAGAATAAAAGAACATTCTAAATTGGAATGAGGAGTTCGTTGTGTTTGTGTAACATTTATTTATCATATACGTGGGTCATTCAGAAAGGCCGGGGTTATACCCATTCTGAATAACCGATTCGACGAGATGTCGAAGATGAAGACGGTGGTTGAAGACCGGAAGTCTTCACATCGTTTGGGTAATTACTGATGATCTCGATTGGGCTGTACACCCAAGATGAGGTAAACAGTTGGTGATCGTCCAGACGTACTTGGAGATCGATGGATATGCGAGGAAAGTGCCTCCGGTTTCGTTCAGACCCAGAACGAACTTGTAATGGATTGTGTGTCTGACATTGGATTTTATTCTGTGTTGATTGATCTCTATTAAATATACATCTGTTTGGCGGAGGAGAATTTATTCTCTTGCTTAACGCCCTTCTTTGAGACGTACGAGCTCAGAGGTTGTTTATCGATGGACATTAGTCGCATGGAGTGAATTGCCAGTGTGGCACGCGTAAGTGGCAATTGATCAGGGCTTTTGTTGAAAAGCAAAATCTTGTGGGTGATGATCAAAGAACGGCCTGTGTGGCATAGCTTTGTGTATAACGTGAATTCGCGAGCCTCACACCTCGGTATGAGTCAAAAACGGGATAGTGATTGCAGGGATAGCACGACGTTTCTTTCTACCTAGGGTGGTGTCAGTGACCTACCAGCCCTGACATTTATATACTTTTCACCTGTGTGGTTGTTGGATACGAGGCGCCTCGGATATAGGTCTGTAAGGACAGGGAAACGTGTGTTCAGGAATAATTAATCCTTAAAAGTAAGAGAGGACCGGCCCTGAAGATCCAAGGATCATAGTGGGGTCCTGAGGCATGTGCTAGAGTGTCTCGAACGCGGAGAGGAGCTTACCCCTTGCCTCGACTCATGATGGAATCCAATTTCCCATACGTGTGTTTCGGTTTTATTTGTAGAACCTAGTATGGAGACATAGTGATATGGGTCATTAATGCCGCCTATGATTGATATTTATGATGTGAAATTGTTTTGACACTATACACTTATAGTAATATTGTAACACCCCGCCTCCGCTAGGGTCACTCGCAAAGGAATGCACTAGCTTTAGAGGGGCATTATTGGTAAACATGCACAGAAATATCACAAGACAGAACATATAAAAATAGCGGAAGTAAAATCAAACTTTCATAACATGAATAAATAAGGTCTAAAGCCTTTTACATCAGAGTACATCAAAACCTGTCTTGCAATAGTAAAGAAGCATAAAGATATTTTCATAAATTATTCCCCAAGTAAAAACAGTAAAGTAGCCATTAGCCAAGAAAAGTCCAAGCCATCCATGATGACCTTCAAGCAGAAGAAGTCCGAACTAAACAACAGTATTTCCTCCCTGTAACCTGGGGGGGAACGGAAGAAAAGAGGTGAAACAAAACGGGTCAGTCAAAAAGACTGAGTAAGCCCTATCTACTATTAGCATAAAAACTAGTAAAGTTAACTGACATGAGAAACTGAGATGAACATAAGCATGATGACAAGATAGATAAGCTAAATCAAAATAACAGGATGAACTACTGAACTCAGATAAACTAAGGTGTCATGATAAATTACGATGTCAAGATAAAACAAGGTATCACATCGTCAGGTTTCTATCAAGTAAAATATCCCCAAGATATCTATCACGTATAACGTCCCATGATATCTATCCTGCATTTTAGCTCTGCACCTACCGTACTAGTATCCCCACCGTATCATGTGTTAACCAAGAATGACCCTCACTCAAAAGTCGTGTAATGGTCCATGTCAACCTAATATATCGCATATATAGGTTACTCAACTTGTATGTTTTATTCCATGTAAATGTTCAGTCCCTTACCGTAGACCATACGGGCTTTCCCATGAGATTCTACATTACTTTAACATAGTTCCATGATCCTTAAGATCGGTTTGGACTGTTACCCTAAACCTAGCTAGGGTCTTCCAACATGAATTATCGTTTGTACAACTAGGACTTATGATACCTAGGGCCACTAGGGATTACGCTTACCTATTGCACGTTTTCGTATCTCGGTTTTGGTTCAACCACCCAGGGCCACTGGGATTTACGCTAACCGTCAACCGCGCCCTTTTTCCCACGCATTCATCGTGAATTGTTTTCCATGACTGTATGCACATGTATCACATCGTGCCATCCGAGTCCTGTCACAGGGCAGATCGAGAAATACAGGACTCGGTCGGGAGCTTTCGATTTATCTGCCGATGCAGATGCTAAGGTCTGTTTTTCTATACGTGGCTATGGTCCCACGCGACCCCTCCCTCAACTAGTGAAAGACAAGACAGGATAAATCCTGTATGAGAACACACTACTGGCCAACCCACAATCCTAGCCTTACCGCAACCATAATTAGATAGCAATTATGGTCTATTGGGTGTTCTCTGCCTTTCCGTACGTACACGCTTGACCAAAGATGGTAGGTAGTCTGACGAAATGCTATCTAGGGTACGACCGTGTATCGTCGACTATCCCCTATCCATCCCCGTCTTTAGGTCGCTCGCATAGCAACCAAGGCATACTCTTGGTTCTTCTAACGCAGACCTTAACCTCTCATGAGCCTAGTATAATCACCTGGCAGCTCATAGAGGGATACCAAGAATACCCTCACGTTCCCCGAAGCCGCTGCTTCGTTACCCAGTTCGCTGGAGCCTTTATCTAAATCAGATACTTGCTCCTACTCTTATACTTAAACGATGACCTACCGTATCAGGTTACTCATCTATCTATGAACTGGTCTAAATTTCCTTGACTAAGAATCATTACTTAGTTATTCCTCAACTAAGGTTTACCACTTAGCCTTATTCCCGTTATCCTTGTTAACTACGGTTATCCCCTATCCTCCGAACTAGGGTTTACATAATGGATTAAGTGTCACTTAAGTTCATGACTTAACCCGTCTACCAGTCATGTCAAAATTGGCTAAGTATCCAAGTCCAAGACTTAACCCGTCTTCAAATCATGTCAAAATTGGCTAAGTATCCAAGTCCAAGACTTAACCCTACAAACCATGCTCACGTTGGTTAAGTATGTATTAAGCAATTCACGACTTAACCTCGTCCAATTATCATTCTAGATTGGTTAAGTATATATTAACTTGACCCTATCAATTTACTCAGTCAAATCGGTTAAGTGTATTCAAGCGATTCGTGACTTAGCCTTATCATATTTTCACGTTAGATCGGTTAAGTATAGGTTAACTTAACCTCAATAAATTCACGAGTTAGATTGGTTAAGTATAGGTCACTTAACCACATCAATTCATCATGTTTAGATTAGTTAAGTGTTTAACTTAACCCCATTAAACTACCAAGTGGGATTAATTAAGTCTAGGCTAACTTAACCCCATCCGATTTCCATGTTTAGACTAGTTGAGTCTAATCTTAACCCCATTCGTTAACCGTATTTTTCGGTTAAGCGTCATTAAGAAAACTTACTTAACCTTACCAAGTTATCGCGTTGGATTGATTAAGTGTTGGTTAACTTAACCCCATCCACTAGTCATATAAAAATGGTTAAGTGTCATTAGGCAAATCAAGTTACTTAACCTACCCAACCTTGTCATGTTTTGTTAAGTATCATTAGCCTAATCAAATTACTTAACCCATTTGTCCATGTCATATTTGGCGAAGAGTCATTAATCAAATTAACTTAATCCTATCATGTGGCATTAATTACTTAATGCACCTTCACCTCTCACATTAGACTTTGTTGTGGTTACTAGTTAAGCCGGTCGGTTCCGGGTAGCTTTACACCACAACTTGGTCTAACCTCGGGTTCAAGCACAACATGACCAACTTCTCACATTGGGTCCTATTGTTTGCAACTACTAGTTAGGCCGGTCGGTTCCGGGTAGTTTTACGTTGCAAACTCAATCCAACCTCGAGTTGGCCACACTTATATTATCTAAGTGTCATGTCCATCATGTTTCCCAAAACATGTTACAAGTTTTCAAGCATTTGGGTAGACCTAACTTAATAGGTAAATTCCCAAAGGGTATGTAAAGGCCCGCAAATCCGGGCTATCTGAGTTGATTAAATACACCACACGCCCAACCCAAATAACACGGAAATACGACTCATTATTAGAAAGAAGTTAGAGGGTGAGAATAGATAAGATAGAAACTTAGAATAGAAGAAAAAAAAACGAAGATCACAAACTCACAGCGGAACGAATAAAATATATTATATAACATAAGCTTCGAAATACAAATCTGTTTTGTACATATATACATACCATCATCAGAGTACAATACAGCATTTGGTACAGCGGAAGTAACTCTAAATAACTAACGTTGAAGCCTCCAGCTCCAAGCTCCTCCAAGTGTATCTGTAAAAGCCTGAAAACACTTGACTGCCCGTACAAATTTGGGCACCCAAGAGTTTAGGAAAAACAAAACAAAACAAACTCTGGGTCAGTCATGGGACTGGTGTGAGTAAACTCCAACTACTTGTTTAACTTTCAAAACTCTTTTCGAAAGAAAAGATAATAGTAAGACCAGTCCACACATAAACATGGATGGTTTTTACCTTACTATAACCCAAAACACTTTGATATCAAATCCAATGATATTATAATAATGTCTACATCAAGTAAATAACCAAATAGTAGAACGCTTGCATCTCACGCTCCACATATATATTATAAAATCAAAAACCGCATGGCGCTTATTGGAGATTGGATTTCCAACATGACAAGGTATGGGACCACCTTCCGACAGTGCATCTCTAGAGGCAAATACACCTGGGTTCAACAAGAACGTCTTGCAACCCGGCCCACACATGACCGACCACTCATTTCGCTTGAGTGTATCGAATGTATACCACCAACGGTTGGACTCAAACCACCGTTCCCGAATGGGCAGAATCGATAGATTTAGAAACAAAAGGAATTTCTCTAGATAGGTGATTATACACCCTAATGGTTGCGACCCACATAGCCATGCTGCCTGCCCGATTTTTGTCCTTTCCCGGTTGTTGAGGCCTGAGGCTACGCATACTTACCATTCATTTATAGCAGAATCACTTTGAATGCCACATTGTCAGATCCGTTAATCACTAGTTGAGTTTGCACAAATATGCTGGATATTATGCTAAGGGATAAATCCGTTGCAACCATATATACTCATACAGACCAACTCATTTGATCATTGGAAATACTCTGTCAGACATTCGTCCATTTACGTTCGTTCTGGGATCGAACGAAACCGAAGGCACAATTTCTATAAATAGAAAAAGCCCTTGCACTTCACTCCGTCTTCAATATATTCAGCATACTTGGTTCGCAACGCTTATGCCGATACGGAGTGGTTCTTTGGATAATAATCCAACCGGTCTCTCCATATTGACAACGATGGTCAAAAACTTCGATAGTCTGTGATTTAACTATCGAATAAAAACAAGTGTTCAATCAACATATCAAACAAATCACTGGGCTATTTAATTAATATTTCATTAATCAAATCACTTCTCCATTCTCTCTATCAATATTTGTTAACCAAATATTTTCAATAATCAATCTTGGCCCTTTACGCTATTTTTGATTTCGTTTCCTTATCGAATTCTATATATATCGATATATAGATTTCTAATTGTCAAATTTCTTTAAAAATATTCTAACTCCTTAAATTTCCGGAAAAATTCGCCATAACCTCCCCTGTATCGGGAGCATCGGGAAATTTCAAATAGCATCCCGGTATCTTCCAATCTCAAAAAGAAAAAGAGAAAGCCAAGCGGCTTGCCGATACGGCGCATAAAACCCATATATGAATTAAACATGTACCTTTTTGTCGAGCATTTCATTTATAACTTCATATACTTCATCCCAAACCTGTTTAACACCTGTTCACCTGTTTCCAATTCAATTCAATACCATCTAATCGTTTGAATTCAGTTTCGCCCATTTAGTCATTTTGCCTATTTCACTTCTTTGTTGAACATACATGTTCAAACAAAATATTTAACTCGTTCATAAACAAATTGAATTTCAATTTCAATTCTAGTTTCCTTTTTATTTCGAATATGAATTCTCAAATCGAATTCACTTATTTAAAGCTCAATATTCATTCGAAATCTCATTAACTAATTTCTATTCGCATTAGTTAACTCTCTTCAATAAATCAAAAATCTGATTTCTGTTTCAGAAATCATATTCATTTACACAACTTTAATTCGCATACGTTTTGCAACTCACCCTGAAATTTTCTAAATAGAACTTCGGATTTTTACCTGCTTAAAAATCCCTTTATAATATTAAATAAACCATTATGGTTTTAAAACGATTATGGCGCTGTTTTTCTGAAAATTTGATTTTGACATAACTCAAAATCTATACGATGAAATCCAGATTTTTCTCTTTCATTAGAAAGCTATTATCAAATCGGTCCTGACGTTTCTTGTTTCAAAGAATTCCGACTTCAATCGAGTTCTATATATTCAATTGAAGTTCGAATCGCTATTTTACGAACTGCAGCACTGCGGCGAGTTCGTTTTAATTATATTTATATATATAAACTTTTTAAACTTCTTAAAAAGTGATTTCAACTTCGTCCAATATATATATATTCATATATATTTCAAATTCCATTTGAATCTTTACATTTCAAATTCCATAGTTTTAAATCCTGTATTCAAATCCCATTTGAAATCCTTTATTCGAATTCCACTTCAAATTCTTTATTTAAATTTCATTTCAAATCCTCTATTCGAATTCCCACTTTAATTCAACTCCTTTTTGAATTTCTATATTTGAAATTCATACTTGAATTTAAATATCCAAACTCCATTTAAATTTCTATTTGAAATTCTAAATGTTTCAAATTCCATTTGAACTTCTATATTCCGATTTCTATATTTGAATTCTATTGAAATTCAAATATTCAAACTCCTTCTTAAATTCCATATTCAAAATTCCATAGTTTAAAACCCATTTGAATTTCATATTCAAATCCCGTAGATCAAATCCTATTTGAATTCAATTTGAATCTCTTTTATACAAATTTCATTTTCCCATTCCCTTTTGAATTCTAATATTCAAATTCATTCCCAACCCCATTTGAATTCTAATATTCAAATTTATTTTGAATTCTAATATTCAAACCCATTTGAATTTCTTCACTCAAACCCATTTGAATTTCCCTGAATTCAAATCCCATTTCCAAAACCATTTGGATTTTCTATTTGAAAATCCTATTTGAAATTCTATTTCAAGTTCTACTTTGAAAATCCTATTTCAAGGTTTATTTCAAATTCTATTTTGAAATCTCATATTCAAATTTCTATTCGAATTTCTTTATTCAAATTCCATGTTCAAATTCAACACTTGAATCTTTTATTTCAAATTTCTATTCAAATTCCATATTTGAATTCCAATTCAAATCTCTATTCAAATTTCACATTTGAATTCTTCTTGAAATACTATATTTCAAATGCTATTCAATTCTATATTTCAAATTCTATTTTGAAATTCTACATTCAAATCTCTATTTGAATTTCTTTATTCGAATCCTTTTGAATTCAAATTTTATTTTAATTCCTTGAATTCAAATTCTACTTTCCATTCTAATCTCGTCTATTCAAATTCTATTTGAACTTCTTGTTTGAATTCTTAATATTCAATCTCCTTTTAAAATTCAAATATTTAAACTCCTTTTAAAATTAAAATGTTATACTCAAATTCCCTTTGAGTTATATACTTAAAATTTTCTTTCCACATCTTATTTGAAATTTCATTTCGAATTTCAATTTCACACTTGTATTTCTATTTCTGAATTATCAAGTGATAATTCTTTTCACTTTATTTATAACTTCGTTATAAAAGAACTATTTATAAACTTCGTTTATAAAGAAACTACTTGTTTTATTTTTCAAAAACAAGTTTATATTTTATTCCATTTAAAATTCAAATTCTATTTTAAAAATAGAATTTTCCCTTTAAAAATCTCAATATCTTTTCACGATATTTTAAATATCATTACTTAAGCCCAGTGATAAAACACACAAAGCAACCAATTGTTTATTTTTCTAACACATCATATATAACAATATATATGTAAACAAATAAACAAACAGATAATATATTTTTGAGGAATCCAGTTGGATTCCTCCAACCTGTTTTCCTGCATCCACAGATGTTAGCACATAAATAATACCCATTCTGCTTCGTGGCAGAATATCGCGGTATAGAAGGTCATCCACTAATCATAGCGTGGGGCGTATATAGGGTAATCATCCGCTATGAAACTGCGGGCATCCGCTAATGAGACTGCGGGAATCCAACCAATCAATCAACCCAATATATATATATAGCCTAAATAACTAATATATATATAACCAGCAGAAAAATCCAAACAAGCAGCAATAATTATTTTTAACGAAATAAAAATAATTATAAATAAAGGTGAGTGAGATTTACTCACCGTGATTTTGATTATCCCATTTATTTCCATGTTGTCGTATCTATGAACCTACTCGAATTGTCTCAACCGAATCCAGTTCGCACCTATGATTTATTTAAATTTTTATCCATTGATAAATCATTTATTTATTTAAATTAAATACGATAGTGAATAAATCAATTATACTATGTAAATTAAATTCGTTAAAATGATTACCTTATTGCCTCGACCAATTCAACGCCCTAGCAAATCGCTGCCTGCAATGATCCACTCCAAACCCACTGTTGCCCTCAACATCACCAACATTAATCGCCACCAGTCACCATCCACCCGAAGCCCCAATTCGAGACTCACCTTAGCCCACGACTTCGAATACCTAACTCGAGCTACTAGGAAGCATCGCGCCCTTCCAGACACAGCGCGGCTCCATCATTCGAGCATCTCGAGACTGACGTCCAGCTTCCAGAGACTTGGGGGTTTTTCCTCAAATCGCAACGTTGCTATCGCGCTTTCCAGATGCTGTCGAACTCAGGGAACTCACGGTCTTCAAATTTTGATTTCCGATTCCCCTTTGATTTCCATTTTGATTCGGAGGATTTGGGTTTCTGACCTGAAGAATAGAAATGGAGAGAACGAAATTCATTTTGTTGGTTTGGAATGAAGAGGAGGCTCGGCCTTATATAGATGTGATGCACAGACATGAAGGACACGCCATTTATTTCTTGTTGGGTTGATATTAGAGGTGGGAGACATGAATGGAAAGAATAGCGGCTGTAGGTATAGGTAGGTACTGAAAAAGAAGCTAGGTCGGCCTAGTTTATTCTGAAATTTTGATTTGGTTTTAATGCGATTTGATTTCTAGAGATTTTCACTTTACAAATATCGATTTGATCTGACGCTTATCCACTGATCAAATAAATCGGGGTTCATAATTAAAAATCGTGAACCGCTATTTTAGCGTACCGACCGCCGTTATAATGTTATAACGCTATTTTGAATTCAACGAAATAGATTATACAATTTATTTTGAACGTATATTTAAAATAGCCATATCATTTTAAATTCAAAACAAATAAATTCTTCATCAATGAATTTCTATTATCATTGTTCAGTTTTATCTTAATATTGAATTATTTCAAACTTCTCGTATTCCGATAATTATCAAAATAAATCGTATTTCGATTATTTAAACAATAACCCAATTAAATACCATCTATATTATAAATTCAATATTAAAACCATGCTAAATATTTAAAATAAACTGTTCAAAAATCTGGGTCGTTACATTCTTCCCCCCTTAAAATAATTTCGTCCTCGAAATTGCTAAGGTAGGAAAAATACTATAAACTCACTAACTTTTCAGAACTCCTTTATGTTGAAACTCACCTCTTCATATTTCAACAAATTAGCTCCAACCAAAACTTTTGGTTTTCACATATTTAATTCAAATGATCTACGATCAATCCATTTATATCCAATCTATATTCCAATAAACCTATTCAAATTGATTCTAATCAATTCATTCACTTCGACCCATTTAACTTGTTTAAGTTAAATTTAAATTCCAGAATTCAAATCCCTGGGTTTTTCTTTTAAATTCCTTTGAAATCCCAGAAATATATACATATATTTATTTTCATTTCAAATTCAAAACATTTGAATTTTCAAATCACTTGTTTTCTTTCAAACAAATTTCCATCAAAAACTTCCTAAGGTAGCAATCCATCACTTAGAAACTCGGAAATGAACACTGATGACGTTGCAACCATCATCAGAATAATTTCCCAGCCACTGAAGTGAGTTCAGTGCTTTATTATTTCAAAATCCATCTAAAATGATTTTCTTTCAACTCCTTCTAAAACAAAGCTATATTACTTTAATATACTTTGAAAAATATTTTTCAACTTCCCAGGATTTTGAATTCTTAATTCTGGTTTGAATTAAATTCTAATTCATCTTATTTGTATATATTTAATTCCATATACAAATTTTATTTGGTTATAAATAACCATTCTAAGTTTATAATCTCATTTGATTATAATATCAACATCCAACACATCCATATAATAATAATTCTAGAAAATTATTCTTTCTATATCAAAATAGAAATTTGAGGTAAAATTATTTCATTTACCCTCTTGAAAACAATATCATGTTCAATTTTCTGTTCAAGCGTTTAGAAATTCCTATCGACTTCGTGGCGTCCCACGATTCGACCAGAATTCATAAACTACTCAACAGACTAGCCAACACAATATAAAACAACTTTTATATTAATTTACAAATACGCTCTCTCGTATATATACGCTCAACTCATTCTAGGGTACTACTGACCCTATCTCTAATGAGCACATGCCACACAAGCCTAGGTGTTCGCTCAACCTAAGCTCTGATACCACTGTAAAGGCCCGCAAATCCGGGCTATCTGAGTTGATTAAATACACCACACGCCCAACCCAAATAACACGGAAATACGACTCATTATTAGAAAGAAGTTAGAGGGTGAGAATAGATAAGATAGAAACTTAGAATAGAAGAAAAAAAAACGAAGATCACAAACTCACAGCGGAACGAATAAAATATATTATATAACATAAGCTTCGAAATACAAATCTGTTTTGTACATATATACATACCATCATCAGAGTACAATACAGCATTTGGTACAGCGGAAGTAACTCTAAATAACTAACGTTGAAGCCTCCAGCTCCAAGCTCCTCCAAGTGTATCTGTAAAAGCCTGAAAACACTTGATTGCCCGTACAAATTTGGGCACCCAAGAGTTTAGGAAAAACAAAACAAAACAAACTCTGGGTCAGTCATGGGACTGGTGTGAGTAAACTCCAACTACTTGTTTAACTTTCAAAACTCTTTTCGAAAGAAAAGATAATAGTAAGACCAGTCCACACATAAACATGGATGGTTTTTACCTTACTATAACCCAAAACACTTTGATATCAAATCCAATGATATTATAATAATGTCTACATCAAGTAAATAACCAAATAGTAGAACGCTTGCATCTCACGCTCCACATATATATTATAAAATCAAAAACCGCATGGCGCTTATTGGAGATTGGATTTCCAACATGACAAGGTATGGGACCACCTTCCGACAGTGCATCTCTAGAGGCAAATACACCTGGGTTCAACAAGAACGTCTTGCAACCCGGCCCACACATGACCGACCACTCATTTCGCTTGAGTGTATCGAATGTATACCACCAACGGTTGGACTCAAACCACCGTTCCCGAATGGGCAGAATCGACAGATTTAGAAACAAAAGGAATTTCTCTAGATAGGTGATTATACACCCTAATGGTTGCGACCCACATAGCCATGCTGCCTGCCCGATTTTTGTCCTTTCCCAGTTGTTGAGGCCTGAGGCTACGCATACTTACCATTCATTTATAGCAGAATCACTTTGAATGCCACATTGTCAGATCCGTTAATCACTAGTTGAGTTTGCACAAATATGCTGGATATTATGCTAAGGGATAAATCCGTTGCAACCATATATACTCATACAGACCAACTCATTTGATCATTGGAAATACTCTGTCAGACATTCGTCCATTTACGTTCGTTCTGGGATCGAACGAAACCGAAGGCACAATTTCTATAAATAGAAAAAGCCCTTGCACTTCACTCCGTCTTCAATATATTCAGCATACTTGGTTCACAACGCTTATGCCGATACGGAGTGGTTCTTTGGATAATAATCCAACCGGTCTCTCCATATTGACAACGATGGTCAAAAACTTCGATAGTCTGTGATTTAACTATCGAATAAAAACAAGTGTTCAATCAACATATCAAACAAATCACTGGGCTATTTAATTAATATTTCATTAATCAAATCACTTCTCCATTCTCTCTATCAATATTTGTTAACCAAATATTTTCAATAATCAATCTTGGCCCTTTACGCTATTTTTGATTTCGTTTCCTTATCGAATTCTATATATATCGATATATAGATTTCTAATTGTCAAATTTCTTTAAAAATATTCTAACTCCTTAAATTTCCGGAAAAATTCGCCATAACCTCCCCTGTATCGGGAGCATCGGGAAATTTCAAATAGCATCCCGGTATCTTCCAATCTCAAAAAGAAAAAGAGAAAGCCAAGCGGCTTGCCGATACGGCGCATAAAACCCATATATGAATTAAACATGTACCTTTTTGTCGAGCATTTCATTTATAACTTCATATACTTCATCCCAAACCTGTTTAACACCTGTTCACCTGTTTCCAATTCAATTCAATACCATCTAATCGTTTGAATTCAGTTTCGCCCATTTAGTCATTTTGCCTATTTCACTTCTTTGTTGAACATACATGTAACGAACCGCATTTTCAGCAACAGAATAATTAATTTATTTAATTATATGAATAGTGATTTAGATAATTAAAGGGTCGTTGAATTGAATTATAGTGAATATTTAATTAAATTAAATAAGGGAATAATATATTTATTTCTGAAATAGTCAGAAATAGTGGAATTCACAATATTGTGTGAATGGGCAATATAAAATATATATACTTCAGTTTATATTGAATTATAGTGACGAATATATTTATAAACGCCATTTGAACGTATAATTTATATTATAATTATAATAGAGCTCGATATGGCGCTGCAGTTCGCTATTTGGCGATTCGAACTTCAACTGGATATACAGGGTTCGTTTTAACTCGGATTTCTGTGAAACAAGAAACGTGTGGAGCGGGTGGAGTATATCTTTCTAGTGGAAGAGAAAAATCGAGATTTCGTCGGGTGGATTTTGAGTTACGTCCAAATCAAATTTTCAGAAAAACAGCGCCCTTGAACCATAACGGTTTATTTAATTTTATATAAGGATTTAAATATAAATCGCATATCGATATAACTCTGTTCGTGGAATATCGAATTGAAAACCCACATGTATTTCTCTGGAGCTGTATGGATAATTATTGTGGATATATACGATAATATTTATTTTTAAATATTAAATTTAAATGTTTTTAAATATATTTTATTTATTTAAAAGGGCTATTTAGGGCTTTAAAAATAGTCACTTTTGCAAACGAAGTCGGATTTCAACGAAACTAATTTTGTTGGATCCGCAACATCAAATTATTGCTATATTTCAATTTTCGTGATTTTTAGAATCAATATGTGACCGTACGGATTTTTAGAGTGAAAAACAGTCAATTTTTGACCTTTAAAAATACGCTGTGTGAGCAAACGGAGTCAGAATTCGACGAAACAAGTTTCGTTGGGTCCGTAATGTCGAGCTGGAGGTGCATGTCCAGTTTCGTAATTTTTGGGTATCGTGTGTGACCACAGGAATTTTAGAGGACACGAGAAAATAGCGTTTGCTTAAAATAAAATAAAATATTCGATTAGAAAAATATTAAACCTTCCCTATATAATACCTTTACCTTTCCAAAACCCTAACCTAATTTTCTCAGCTCAAAACAAATGCGCCGCCACCACGAAACAAAAATCCACAGTAAAAGCCTCACTTCAAAAATCATTTTAAATTCACTGAAAACTCTAC
Source organism: Allium sativum (assembly GCA_030737875.1). Lineage (NCBI taxonomy): Eukaryota > Viridiplantae > Streptophyta > Magnoliopsida > Asparagales > Amaryllidaceae > Allium > Allium sativum. The sequence continues at coordinate 112,962,761 of CM060916.1, read as the reverse complement.
AAATCAAAATACTTATATAACTGAGTTCGTCATTCAATTCTCGTCAGATCCATATGAGTTTTGGGTGGTGCGACGCAGTATTTGGACACCCAGTTTTCGAGCGGTAGTTCTAGGGTTCCACCGTTTGGGGTTTTGGTGCATCGATTCAGGGATTGGGGTTCGTATTTGGATTCAAGATGCGAAATCGCACTTGCTTGATTTTTTTTTGGGTATTCGGTGAAATTTAGTGTCGATCTCACACAGTAGCAGCTCGACGAAGGCTGGAGAACGCGTCCTGATGTTGACGCGCGAGTTCAAGGACTTGGATCCAGTTTTGTTGAGATTTTGATGGAGGATCCAATGGTGATTTCGGATTTTGTTTTAGTGAAATAGAAGAGGAGTGGTTGATGCTTGAATTGGTGGCAATGTCTGAGGAAAACAACTGGAAGTCGCGTTTTATCATTGGGGAAGAAGGGGCGTGGGTCTGGGCTTGGACGAAATTGATGGGCTTGGGCCGAGAGGGTTGAGGGTGAGGCCCGTTTAACATTAATGCCTAGTTTAAATTTGTTTTAAATACGTATTAACTTCGTAATAGCATAACTTCGTCATACTTCATCAGAATTGAGCGAAACAAGATCCGTTGGGATCGTATGGACGGTGGCTACACCATGGAACTGACCGGGAGTGAATTGGAGATCGTCTGGATTTATGGTGAAATAAAACGCCAGAATCAAATCAATGATCGATAATCGTTATTTATCGATAAACCGATCAATGTGAGTAAATCTCACTAACTCTGAACGCTTTATATTTTTATAAAGTATTTTTAGAATTGATAAATATTGGTTGAACTGCTGTGTGTTGGCTGTTTGGTTGAACTGCTAGTCAGTTGGTTGAATATTTCGATAACGATATATATATAAATCGTATCGAAATATTGATTCTGTTTATCAGAATACTTTATACTCATGTTATTTATGTTGACTGACATCTGTGGATGCAGGGAAACAGGTCGGAGGGACCCAACTGGGCTCCTCAACATTTATTTACCGCTTTTCATATATTTTGATATATGATGTGTTATATCATCCGTTATTGATTCTGTGTGTTTGGATGATGACCGATCAGTTGATTTGATATTTTTACACCATAAGTGATACGAGAAAGGGAAAAGGGAGATTTTCAAAATATATTTGAAAATATTATTTATATAAAATTAGCAGATTTTATATATGAAAGGAAAAAGGGTTTTATAAAAGAAATCATTTTATAAAATCAAAGCACTAAAGGAAAAATATTTGTAAAACAAATAGAGAAGGGGAATTGTTGGTAAAACATTTACAAATAGACTAAAAGGAAATATTTATCTAGAGAAATAAACTGAGTTATAAAAGGAATTATTTATTTAGAAAATAAATAGAATATTGGAATACTTGAAAATGGATAGGAAGGGTATAAAAAGAGAATTTTACACTAGGGAGAATTTAGGCCCGTGCTTCGCACACGGGTAAACAGAATATGGATTCAAAGTGAATATTTAAGAAAGATCTGTTTTAACAGATAAAGTGAGAAGGTTAATTTATAAATAAAGTTTTATAGATTAATTGAGTTATTTATCTTTGGGATAAATAGAGTATATAAGTCAAGACTTATATAGAGAAGTAAAAATCGATTTCCACATCGATTTTTGGAACTGAATATGTATGAAAGAGAATTTATCGAATAAGAGTTATTCGAAGTAAAGCTATCGAATATCAGTTTGTTCGAAAGGGAGTTTATTGAATATTTGTTATTTGAAATGGGTTTGAGCCAAGAGAGTTAATCCAATAGAGTTAATCCAATAAAACAAATTGATTGAGATCAACAGTTAGAGTGAAACCGTTAAGGTTGAACTGTTAGAGTTAAACCGTTAGGGTTAAACCGTAGAGTTAAACCGTTGGAGTAAACATTTAGAGTTAGTTAGTTAGAGTTAACCAATTAGAGTTAATCAGTTAGGGTTAATCGATTAGAGTCTAATCGAACCAGAGCTATCCAAATATAGAATCGAATAAGGGATGATTGAATATTAGTTACTCAATTAGATTTACTCGAATTTAGTTATTCGAGATAGAGTTAAACAGAAGTAATTATTTACGATAAGTTACCAGTTAGCAAGACTGCTAGCGAAATTCGCAGGGCTGCAGATAGCCTAAGGCGGTCGGATGTTTCCTGAGGGAATCAGGCGTAACCATTGTGATCGCTGCGATCTAGAGTCGAGCGAATGGTGTCAAGTCAAATATTAGTTAATTGATAAAAGTAATTTAGTCGAGTTAATTAAGCTAAGTCAGTCCAGTTGAACTGATCAAGTAAGTGGGTAAAAATGAGTAAATCAGACCGAGTTATCTGAACAAGGGTTAGTCCAGTAAGAGTTAAATAGAATAAGAGTAAATTGAATAAGAGTTACAGCTTAGAGTTAACCGAGTATGAGTTAATAATTTAGTTCGATATTTATTCGAGTTAGAAAATCAAAGTATTTATAAAGTCATTATAATTCGGATGCAGGGGATTATAACACCATTGTTATAATCAAGTGTCTTCTGAAAAAGAAGTGGATTCATAAATCGAATCCGAGAGCAACGTAAGGAAGTGTGTTGAAAGATTGGAAAGTTGAACTTTTCCTATTTCGAAGTTAGAAATGTTGTTCAGTTAAGGTCTGAGAGGTAACTATACCCCAACTTGATTGACTTCGTTTTTAACTAAGAAATGGTTAAGATTCGATGGTGAAAAGTGGTTAAGTGGAAACCAAATGAAGGAGATTTGGCATAGTGATGTTTATTCAAACATCTGTTTAATCAAATGAAGGAGATTTGGAAATGTTTTCCAAATGAGAAGCAGAATTGTTTTCTGAATATGGGAACAAGAGATGGAAATGTTTTCCAATGATAATGATATATATTTCCTAAATCTAGTGAAAAAGAAACATTAAAACAACAGGAATAGGGAAATGAACGAATGAATGAAATAATGATTGTTCGATAGAATTTCCTTCGGGAAATAATATCGTTGTTTGCACACCGACATGTTTTCATTTGATAGTTAAATCACCGACTATCAAAGTTTTGACCATTTTACGTTGTTAATATGGAGAGACCGGTTGGATTATTATCCAGAGAACCACTCCGTATTGGCATAAGCGTTGCGAATCAAGTATGCTGAATATATTGAAGACGGAGTTATGCAAGGGCTATCCTGTTTACAGAATAGTGCCTTCGGTTTGTCCAGTCCCAGGACAAACGTGAATGGACGAATGTCTGACAGAGTATATTCAAAGGATCGCGTAAGTTGATCTCTTCAAACGTACTTACGTTTGGTGGCGGAGGAATTCGTTTCTCTTAGCTGTATACCCGTGGTAGTTTTGGTGAAATCAATTTGTGATTTGGCGGGTATGACGATGTGGCATTCAAAGTAATGGAGGTGTGATCTGTCAAAAGATACGTTATGACCTCAAGCCTCATCAACCAGGAAAGGACAAAAATCGGGCAGGCAGCATGGCTAAGTCGGTCGCTCCGAAGTAGGGTGTATGATCACCTATCTAGAGAAATTCCTTTTGTTCTTAAATCTATCGATGCTGTCCCATTTCGGGAGGCGGTTGCTGATCCCAACCGTCGGTGATATACATTCGATACACTCAAGCGAAATGAGTGGTCGGTCATGTGTGGGCCGGGTTGCAAGATGTTCTTGTTGAACCCAGTGTATTCGCCTCTAGAGATACACGTTCGGAAGGTGGTCCCATACCTTGTCAAGTTGGAATCCAATCTCCAATAAGTGCCCGCGAGTTTGATTTGTATACTATATATGTAGAGCGTGAGATGCAAGCGTTCTACTAGATTTTAATTACTTGTGATTAGACATTATTATAATATCAGGAAATATATGATTTCCAAAGTGTTTTGGGTTACCGTAAGGTAAAAGCCATCCGTATTTATGTGTGGATTGGTCTTACGATTATCTTTTCTTTCGAAAGGATTTTGAAAGTTAAACCAAATGATTTGAGTTTACTCACACCAGTCCCATGACTGACCCAGAGTTTATTTTGTTTTGTTTTTCCCTAAACTCTTGGGTGCCCAAATTTGTACGGGCAGTCAAGTAGTCAGGATTTACAGGTATGCTTGAAGAGCTTGGAGCAGGAGGCTTCAAGATTTTTCTAGCTATTGATTATTCCGCTGTGATGAAAGTGTTGTACTCTGATAATGGTATGATATACATATACTACTTTGATTTCAAGGTATGTTGTCTATTATATTTTATTCGTTCCGCTGTGAGATTCGTGTTACTCTGATGTTGTTGTATTCTTCTTCTTCTTCTGTTCTAATTTTCTATCTTATCTATCCTCACCCTCTAATTTCTTTCTTGGACTATCCGGTAATTTCGACTTTTGATTGTTCGATATGTGTTGTATATCGGATAACCAGGGTCGCTTTTTCCCGGGTCGTTAAAGTGGTATCAGAGCTGGTTGCTTAATTGGTACGGATGATAGGGGGTTCTCGCTTCGCGTTAGGTGGCGAACGGGAGACTCTTACCCCTACATCTCCCGACAATGTGGGTTGGTCGAGTCGAGAGGCTGGCCGTAAAAGCAGTTCTGAGGTATCTCTGTAAGCCACGCTGGGAGGTTAGCCCAGTACCGAGGGAGGAGAGGATGGTTGAAAAGCCTACTCGAATCCCGTGGTCGTTACAGTGGTATCAGAGCTGAAGGTTAAGTGTTACCTTGGCTCTGTGGCGTGATTCAGTAGAGATGGGGTTAGTAATGCCCTAGACTGAGTTTGAGTGTATATATACGAGTGAACGTATTTGTTATTTGATATAAAATGATTTTATGCCGTGGAGATTTATTGGTTGAGTTGTTTATAGATTCTGGTCGATCAGTTTGATCCACTGTATCGATAGGGGTTTCTAAATGCTTGAATACGATGGGTCGACACGATATGTTTTGAAAAAAAGGTAAATGAAATAATTTTACCTAAATTATATTTTGATATAAACAAAGTATAGATATTTGAAATTATTATAGTATATTGGATGTGTTGGTTGTTATTATAATCGAATAAGATTATAAAATGTGAAATTGTTATATAAATAACCAATCAGAATTCATATAAGTGAAATATATGAAATCAGATGAAATAAATCTGAATTTAAATCAGAATTGAAATTATAATTTTGGAAATGTGAAAAAAAGTGTGTAAAATGAATCTAGGTTAAATATATGTGAATTTTAAGATCCTGGGAGATTTTAAATTTGTTACAAGCATTGAAAGGGATATTTTGAAATAATTTCAAAATGAAAGCGTTTAGAAATGATTTTGAAAGTGACATAGTATTGAACTCACTTCAATAGCTGGAAAATAGATTCCGACGATGATCCGGACATCGTCGGTGTTCATTTTCGGGTTTGTAAGTGACGGATTGCTACCAAAGGTTCTGTTTTGAACTGTTTTGAGAAAACAAGTTGTTTTGATATTCCAAATGAATAATTTGATTTTTGGAAAAGGCTAAGCTATTTGAAACTCCCAGGTAGAGACTATTTGAAATAAACGCAAATTAAATAGAAATTTGTGAAAGCAAATTTGGAATTGAATTGAAACTAGTTCAGTGGAAATTGAATTGAATTGAAATAGAATGGTATCAAGTAGAATTGGACTGGAATAGAAATGAATTATTAAGTAAGAATTTGAATTGAGACTGGAATTGCAGTTTGATTGGAATATGGCTTGGTTAAGCGAATGGTTGTGTTGGAGATAAAAGTGATTGGAGATTGATTGGGATGATATTGGTATATGCTAAAGTGATAGCAGAATTGAATGCCCGACAAAAAGGTACACGTTTATATATATGAGTTTGGAGTTTTATGAGCCGAATTGGCAAGCCGTTTGGCTGTTTGATTTTCTTTTGGATTGGAGGGGCCTGTGTGGCGGTTTGGGGATTTTCCCGATGCTCCCGGTACAAAGGAGGTGCTGGCGAATTTTTTTGGAAATTTCGGGTGTTAGAAATTTTCAGGAGTTTTGGAAATTTTCGTTTATAGAAATGAAGTAATAATTTAATTGAAATAAATAAATTCAGTTGAAACTGAAGTTAAAGAAGTAAACAAATAATTCGAAACTAGTTAATAGGGTTGTTCTCTACCTTAGCAATTTCGAGGACGAAATTATTTTAAGGGGGGAAGAATGTAACGAACCGCATTTTCAGCAACAGAATAATTAATTTATTTAATTATATGAATAGTGATTTAGATAATTAAAGGGTCGTTGAATTGAATTATAGTGAATATTTAATTAAATTAAATAAGGGAATAATATATTTATTTCTGAAATAGTCAGAAATAGTGGAATTCACAATATTGTGTGAATGGGCAATATAAAATATATATACTTCAGTTTATATTGAATTATAGTGACGAATATATTTATAAACGCCATTTGAACGTATAATTTATATTATAATTATAATAGAGCTCGAAATGGCGCTGCAGTTCGCTATTTGGCGATTCGAACTTCAACTGGATATACAGGGTTCGTTTTAACTCGGATTTCTGTGAAACAAGAAACGTGTGGAGCGGGTGGAGTATATCTTTCTAGTGGAAGAGAAAAATCGAGATTTCGTCGGGTGGATTTTGAGTTACGTCCAAATCAAATTTTCAGAAAAACAGCGCCCTTGAACCATAACGGTTTATTTAATTTTATATAAGGATTTAAATATAAATCGCATATCGATATAACTCTGTTCGTGGAATATCGAATTGAAAACCCACATGTATTTCTCTGGAGCTGTATGGATAATTATTGTGGATATATACGATAATATTTATTTTTAAATATTAAATTTAAATGTTTTTAAATATATTTTATTTATTTAAAAGGGCTATTTAGGGCTTTAAAAATAGTCACTTTTGCAAACGAAGTCGGATTTCAACGAAACTAATTTTGTTGGATCCGCAACATCAAATTATTGCTATATTTCAATTTTCGTGATTTTTAGAATCAATATGTGACCGTACGGATTTTTAGAGTGAAAAACAGTCAATTTTTGACCTTTAAAAATACGCTGTGTGAGCAAACGGAGTCAGAATTCGACGAAACAAGTTTCGTTGGGTCCGTAATGTCGAGCTGGAGGTGCATGTCCAGTTTCGTAATTTTTGGGTATCGTGTGTGACCACAGGAATTTTAGAGGACACGAGAAAATAGCGTTTGCTTAAAATAAAATAAAATATTCGATTAGAAAAATATTAAACCTTCCCTATATAATACCTTTACCTTTCCAAAACCCTAACCTAATTTTCTCAGCTCAAAACAAATGCGCCGCCACCACGAAACAAAAATCCACAGTAAAAGCCTCACTTCAAAAATCATTTTAAATTCACTGAAAACTCTACAAATCAAAATACTTATATAACTGAGTTCGTCATTCAATTCTCGTCAGATCCATATGAGTTTTGGGTGGTGCGACGCAGTATTTGGACACCCAGTTTTCGAGCGGTAGTTCTAGGGTTCCACCGTTTGGGGTTTTGGTGCATCGATTCAGGGATTGGGGTTCGTATTTGGATTCAAGATGCGAAATCGCACTTGCTTGATTTTTTTTTGGGTATTCGGTGAAATTTAGTGTCGATCTCGCACAGTAGCAGCTCGACGAAGGCTGGAGAACGCGTCCTGATGTTGACGCGCGAGTTCAAGGACTTGGATCCAGTTTTGTTGAGATTTTGATGGAGGATCCAATGGTGATTTCGGATTTTGTTTTAGTGAAATAGAAGAGGAGTGGTTGATGCTTGAATTGGTGGCAATGTCTGAGGAAAACAACTGGAAGTCGCGTTTTATCATTGGGGAAGAAGGGGCGTGGGTCTGGGCTTGGACGAAATTGATGGGCTTGGGCCGAGAGGGTTGAGGGTGTGGCCCGTTTAACATTAATGCCTAGTTTAAATTTGTTTTAAATACGTATTAACTTCGTAATAGCATAACTTCGTCATACTTCATCAGAATTGAGCGAAACAAGATCCGTTGGGATCGTATGGACGGTGGCTACACCATGGAACTGACCGGGAGTGAATTGGAGATCGTCTGGATTTATGGTGAAATAAAACGCCAGAATCAAATCAATGATCGATAATCGTTATTTATCGATAAACCGATCAATGTGAGTAAATCTCACTAACTCTGAACGCTTTATATTTTTATAAAGTATTTTTAGAATTGATAAATATTGGTTGAACTGCTGTGTGTTGGCTGTTTGGTTGAACTGCTAGTCAGTTGGTTGAATATTTCGATAACGATATATATATAAATCGTATCGAAATATTGATTCTGTTTATCAGAATACTTTATACTCATGTTATTTATGTTGACTGACATCTGTGGATGCAGGGAAACAGGTCGGAGGGACCCAACTGGGCTCCTCAACATTTATTTACCGCTTTTCATATATTTTGATATATGATGTGTTATATCATCCGTTATTGATTCTGTGTGTTTGGATGATGACCGATCAGTTGATTTGATATTTTTACACCATAAGTGATACGAGAAAGGGAAAAGGGAGATTTTCAAAATATATTTGAAAATATTATTTATATAAAATTAGCAGATTTTATATATGAAAGGAAAAAGGGTTTTATAAAAGAAATCATTTTATAAAATCAAAGCACTAAAGGAAAAATATTTGTAAAACAAATAGAGAAGGGGAATTGTTGGTAAAACATTTACAAATAGACTAAAAGGAAATATTTATCTAGAGAAATAAACTGAGTTATAAAAGGAATTATTTATTTAGAAAATAAATAGAATATTGGAATACTTGAAAATGGATAGGAAGGGTATAAAAAGAGAATTTTACACTAGGGAGAATTTAGGCCCGTGCTTCGCACACGGGTAAACAGAATATGGATTCAAAGTGAATATTTAAGAAAGATCTGTTTTAACAGATAAAGTGAGAAGGTTAATTTATAAATAAAGTTTTATAGATTAATTGAGTTATTTATCTTTGGGATAAATAGAGTATATAAGTCAAGACTTATATAGAGAAGTAAAAATCGATTTCCACATCGATTTTTGGAACTGAATATGTATGAAAGAGAATTTATCGAATAAGAGTTATTCGAAGTAAAGCTATCGAATATCAGTTTGTTCGAAAGGGAGTTTATTGAATATTTGTTATTTGAAATGGGTTTGAGCCAAGAGAGTTAATCCAATAGAGTTAATCCAATAAAACAAATTGATTGAGATCAACAGTTAGAGTGAAACCGTTAAGGTTGAACTGTTAGAGTTAAACCGTTAGGGTTAAACCGTAGAGTTAAACCGTTGGAGTAAACATTTAGAGTTAGTTAGTTAGAGTTAACCAATTAGAGTTAATCAGTTAGGGTTAATCGATTAGAGTCTAATCGAACCAGAGCTATCCAAATATAGAATCGAATAAGGGATGATTGAATAATAGTTACTCAATTAGATTTACTCGAATTTAGTTATTCGAGATAGAGTTAAACAGAAGTAATTATTTACGATAAGTTACCAGTTAGCAAGACTGCTAGCGAAATTCGCAGGGCTGCAGATAGCCTAAGGCGGTCGGATGTTTCCTGAGGGAATCAGGCGTAACCATTGTGATCGCTGCGATCTAGAGTCGAGCGAATGGTGTCAAGTCAAATATTAGTTAATTGATAAAAGTAATTTAGTCGAGTTAATTAAGCTAAGTCAGTCCAGTTGAACTGATCAAGTAAGTGGGTAAAAATGAGTAAATCAGACCGAGTTATCTGAACAAGGGTTAGTCCAGTAAGAGTTAAATAGAATAAGAGTAAATTGAATAAGAGTTACAGCTTAGAGTTAACCGAGTATGAGTTAATAATTTAGTTCGATATTTATTCGAGTTAGAAAATCAAAGTATTTATAAAGTCATTATAATTCGGATGCAGGGGATTATAACACCATTGTTATAATCAAGTGTCTTCTGAAAAAGAAGTGGATTCATAAATCGAATCCGAGAGCAACGTAAGGAAGTGTGTTGAAAGATTGGAAAGTTGAACTTTTCCTATTTCGAAGTTAGAAATGTTGTTCAGTTAAGGTCTGAGAGGTAACTATACCCCAACTTGATTGACTTCGTTTTTAACTAAGAAATGGTTAAGATTCGATGGTGAAAAGTGGTTAAGTGGAAACCAAATGAAGGAGATTTGGCATAGTGATGTTTATTCAAACATCTGTTTAATCAAATGAAGGAGATTTGGAAATGTTTTCCAAATGAGAAGCAGAATTGTTTTCTGAATATGGGAACAAGAGATGGAAATGTTTTCCAATGATAATGATATATATTTCCTAAATCTAGTGAATAAGAAACATTAAAACAACAGGAATAGGGAAATGAACGAATGAATGAAATAATGATTGTTCGATAGAATTTCCTTCAGGAAATAATATCGTTGTTTGCACACCGACATGTTTTCATTTGATAGTTAAATCACCGACTATCAAAGTTTTGACCATTTTACGTTGTTAATATGGAGAGACCGGTTGGATTATTATCCAGAGAACCACTCCGTATTGGCATAAGCGTTGCGAATCAAGTATGCTGAATATATTGAAGACGGAGTTATGCAAGGGCTATCCTGTTTACAGAATAGTGCCTTCGGTTTGTCCAGTCCCAGGACAAACGTGAATGGACGAATGTCTGACAGAGTATATTCAAAGGATCGCGTAAGTTGATCTCTTCAAACGTACTTACGTTTGGTGGCGGAGGAATTCGTTTCTCTTAGCTGTATACCCGTGGTAGTTTTGGTGAAATCAATTTGTGATTTGGCGGGTATGACGATGTGGCATTCAAAGTAATGGAGGTGTGATCTGTCAAAAGATACGTTATGACCTCAAGCCTCATCAACCAGGAAAGGACAAAAATCGGGCAGGCAGCATGGCTAAGTCGGTCGCTCCGAAGTAGGGTGTATGATCACCTATCTAGAGAAATTCCTTTTGTTCTTAAATCTATCGATGCTGTCCCATTTCGGGAGGCGGTTGCTGATCCCAACCGTCGGTGATATACATTCGATACACTCAAGCGAAATGAGTGGTCGGTCATGTGTGGGCCGGGTTGCAAGATGTTCTTGTTGAACCCAGTGTATTCGCCTCTAGAGATACACGTTCGGAAGGTGGTCCCATACCTTGTCAAGTTGGAATCCAATCTCCAATAAGTGCCCGCGAGTTTGATTTGTATACTATATATGTAGAGCGTGAGATGCAAGCGTTCTACTAGATTTTAATTACTTGTGATTAGACATTATTATAATATCAGGAAATATATGATTTCCAAAGTGTTTTGGGTTACCGTAAGGTAAAAGCCATCCGTATTTATGTGTGGATTGGTCTTACGATTATCTTTTCTTTCGAAAGGATTTTGAAAGTTAAACCAAATGATTTGAGTTTACTCACACCAGTCCCATGACTGACCCAGAGTTTATTTTGTTTTGTTTTTCCCTAAACTCTTGGGTGCCCAAATTTGTACGGGCAGTCAAGTAGTCAGGATTTACAGGTATGCTTGAAGAGCTTGGAGCAGGAGGCTTCAAGATTTTTCTAGCTATTGATTATTCCGCTGTGATGAAAGTGTTGTACTCTGATAATGGTATGATATACATATACTACTTTGATTTCAAGGTATGTTGTCTATTATATTTTATTCGTTCCGCTGTGAGATTCGTGTTACTCTGATGTTGTTGTATTCTTCTTCTTCTTCTGTTCTAATTTTCTATCTTATCTATCCTCACCCTCTAATTTCTTTCTTGGACTATCCGGTAATTTCGACTTTTGATTGTTCGATATGTGTTGTATATCGGATAACCAGGGTCGCTTTTTCCCGGGTCGTTAAAATACATGTTCAAACAAAATATTTAACTCGTTCATAAACAAATTGAATTTCAATTTCAATTCTAGTTTCCTTTTTATTTCGAATATGAATTCTCAAATCGAATTCACTTATTTAAAGCTCAATATTCATTCGAAATCTCATTAACTAATTTCTATTCGCATTAGTTAACTCTCTTCAATAAATCAAAAATCTGATTTCTGTTTCAGAAATCATATTCATTTACACAACTTTAATTCGCATACGTTTTGCAACTCACCCTGAAATTTTCTAAATAGAACTTCGGATTTTTACCTGCTTAAAAATCCCTTTATAATATTAAATAAACCATTATGGTTTTAAAACGATTATGGCGCTGTTTTTCTGAAAATTTGATTTTGACATAACTCAAAATCTATACGATGAAATCCAGATTTTTCTCTTTCATTAGAAAGCTATTATCAAATCGGTCCTGACGTTTCTTGTTTCAAAGAATTCCGACTTCAATCGAGTTCTATATATTCAATTGAAGTTCGAATCGCTATTTTACGAACTGCAGCACTGCGGCGAGTTCGTTTTAATTATATTTATATATATAAACTTTTTAAACTTCTTAAAAAGTGATTTCAACTTCGTCCAATATATATATATTCATATATATTTCAAATTCCATTTGAATCTTTACATTTCAAATTCCATAGTTTTAAATCCTGTATTCAAATCCCATTTGAAATCCTTTATTCGAATTCCACTTCAAATTCTTTATTTAAATTTCATTTCAAATCCTCTATTCGAATTCCCACTTTAATTCAACTCCTTTTTGAATTTCTATATTTGAAATTCATACTTGAATTTAAATATCCAAACTCCATTTAAATTTCTATTTGAAATTCTAAATGTTTCAAATTCCATTTGAACTTCTATATTCCGATTTCTATATTTGAATTCTATTGAAATTCAAATATTCAAACTCCTTCTTAAATTCCATATTCAAAATTCCATAGTTTAAAACCCATTTGAATTTCATATTCAAATCCCGTAGATCAAATCCTATTTGAATTCAATTTGAATCTCTTTTATACAAATTTCATTTTCCCATTCCCTTTTGAATTCTAATATTCAAATTCATTCCCAACCCCATTTGAATTCTAATATTCAAATTTATTTTGAATTCTAATATTCAAACCCATTTGAATTTCTTCACTCAAACCCATTTGAATTTCCCTGAATTCAAATCCCATTTCCAAAACCATTTGGATTTTCTATTTGAAAATCCTATTTGAAATTCTATTTCAAGTTCTACTTTGAAAATCCTATTTCAAGGTTTATTTCAAATTCTATTTTGAAATCTCATATTCAAATTTCTATTCGAATTTCTTTATTCAAATTCCATGTTCAAATTCAACACTTGAATCTTTTATTTCAAATTTCTATTCAAATTCCATATTTGAATTCCAATTCAAATCTCTATTCAAATTTCACATTTGAATTCTTCTTGAAATACTATATTTCAAATGCTATTCAATTCTATATTTCAAATTCTATTTTGAAATTCTACATTCAAATCTCTATTTGAATTTCTTTATTCGAATCCTTTTGAATTCAAATTTTATTTTAATTCCTTGAATTCAAATTCTACTTTCCATTCTAATCTCGTCTATTCAAATTCTATTTGAACTTCTTGTTTGAATTCTTAATATTCAATCTCCTTTTAAAATTCAAATATTTAAACTCCTTTTAAAATTAAAATGTTATACTCAAATTCCCTTTGAGTTATATACTTAAAATTTTCTTTCCACATCTTATTTGAAATTTCATTTCGAATTTCAATTTCACACTTGTATTTCTATTTCTGAATTATCAAGTGATAATTCTTTTCACTTTATTTATAACTTCGTTATAAAAGAACTATTTATAAACTTCGTTTATAAAGAAACTACTTGTTTTATTTTTCAAAAACAAGTTTATATTTTATTCCATTTAAAATTCAAATTCTATTTTAAAAATAGAATTTTCCCTTTAAAAATCTCAATATCTTTTCACGATATTTTAAATATCATTACTTAAGCCCAGTGATAAAACACACAAAGCAACCAATTGTTTATTTTTCTAACACATCATATATAACAATATATATGTAAACAAATAAACAAACAGATAATATATTTTTGAGGAATCCAGTTGGATTCCTCCAACCTGTTTTCCTGCATCCACAGATGTTAGCACATAAATAATACCCATTCTGCTTCGTGGCAGAATATCGCGGTATAGAAGGTCATCCACTAATCATAGCGTGGGGCGTATATAGGGTAATCATCCGCTATGAAACTGCGGGCATCCGCTAATGAGACTGCGGGAATCCAACCAATCAATCAACCCAATATATATATATAGCCTAAATAACTAATATATATATAACCAGCAGAAAAATCCAAACAAGCAGCAATAATTATTTTTAACGAAATAAAAATAATTATAAATAAAGGTGAGTGAGATTTACTCACCGTGATTTTGATTATCCCATTTATTTCCATGTTGTCGTATCTATGAACCTACTCGAATTGTCTCAACCGAATCCAGTTCGCACCTATGATTTATTTAAATTTTTATCCATTGATAAATCATTTATTTATTTAAATTAAATACGATAGTGAATAAATCAATTATACTATGTAAATTAAATTCGTTAAAATGATTACCTTATTGCCTCGACCAATTCAACACCCTAGCAAATCGCTGCCTGCAATGATCCACTCCAAACCCACTGTTGCCCTCAACATCACCAACATTAATCGCCACCAGTCACCATCCACCCGAAGCCCCAATTCGAGACTCACCTTAGCCCACGACTTCGAATACCTAACTCGAGCTACTAGGAAGCATCGCGCCCTTCCAGACACAGCGCGGCTCCATCATTCGAGCATCTCGAGACTGACGTCCAGCTTCCAGAGACTTGGGGGTTTTTCCTCAAATCGCAACGTTGCTATCGCGCTTTCCAGATGCTGTCGAACTCAGGGAACTCACGGTCTTCAAATTTTGATTTCCGATTCCCCTTTGATTTCCATTTTGATTCGGAGGATTTGGGTTTCTGACCTGAAGAATAGAAATGGAGAGAACGAAATTCATTTTGTTGGTTTGGAATGAAGAGGAGGCTCGGCCTTATATAGATGTGATGCACAGACATGAAGGACACGCCATTTATTTCTTGTTGGGTTGATATTAGAGGTGGGAGACATGAATGGAAAGAATAGTGGCTGTAGGTATAGGTAGGTACTGAAAAAGAAGCTAGGTCGGCCTAGTTTATTCTGAAATTTTGATTTGGTTTTAATGCGATTTGATTTCTAGAGATTTTCACTTTACAAATATCGATTTGATCTGACGCTTATCCACTGATCAAATAAATCGGGGTTCATAATTAAAAATCGTGAACCGCTATTTTAGCGTACCGACCGCCGTTATAATGTTATAACGCTATTTTGAATTCAACGAAATAGATTATACAATTTAATTTGAACGTATATTTAAAATAGCCATATCATTTTAAATTCAAAACAAATAAATTCTTCATCAATGAATTTCTATTATCATTGTTCAGTTTTATCTTAATATTGAATTATTTCAAACTTCTCGTATTCCGATAATTATCAAAATAAATCGTATTTCGATTATTTAAACAATAACCCAATTAAATACCATCTATATTATAAATTCAATATTAAAACCATGCTAAATATTTAAAATAAACTGTTCAAAAATCTGGGTCGTTACAGGGTAGACCTAACTTAATAGGTAAATTCCCAAGCTTATGTTTTTATGCATACTTACATGTCAACTTCCATGTTATATTTCAAGTCATGTTTTCCAGTTGTATTTTCATGTCATTAGAAATTACCCATAACATAACCCAACGCTTTTAAACTCGCATATACGTTCGCGACAGCGTAATGGATTAAAAGAAGAGACTTGGCAAAGGCATGAAAAAAATGGATATTAAGCCACAAGTTAATCATGGTGGCAAATGAGGCACAAATGTGTTCATTAACTTGCATGTTACATTCTTAAGCCTCAAAACATGCATAAACCCAAACTTGGCACATAAGCGAATCATGGTGACAAAAGATATGGAATGATGACTAGTAACTCGCATATATCATCATATAAGGGTTATGACTGCATATGCAAGTTGACATAAAGGTTATGAGGGTTCTCATGTTGCCTAATGCAACATTTCAACATAAAGGTTGTAGCTTTTAGCTCACAAAATCAAGATAATGACTTCATAAACTTGCATGACGTGATAGCATGTATCATACTCAATGATCAAACCCAAACTTGCAACATGAACATTTAACTTCATAGTTAATATCTAAGAGTAGGGAAAGGGCTTACATTGCTATGAAGGCACAAAAGATATGACAAAGCCCTTATGCAATCAAATAGACCCAAAATGCAAGCTCTAACATAAAAACCCTTGAGCCAAAATGATCAAAACCCTTGCTTTATGATGCAAAGATAGAAACTTGACTTGAATGCAAGCTAATGACACTCATACAAGCTTGAAAACACTTGTTTGCATGGAAAATCTCTCATAGAAACCATTTAGAAATTTTATGAAGAGAGTGGAGGCCATGAGAGGTAAAATTTTGCCATAGTTTAGTTGCATGAATGAATAATGAGGATTTAGGATAGGTTAGGGTCTTATTTATAGATTAGGCAAGTGTTTTAGGCCATAGGATTAAACCTAGATTCAATCCAAGCCATCAAAGCATGTCTTGGGGAAGAAGTCAAGTGTAGGAACCATCTAGGGCCTTTAGATTAAAGATGAACCATGAGAACCATCCAAATGCAAAATCTGCATTTGAGCGAATCGGCCCACGGGTTGACAGCCAAACACCCTGGATTAACCCCTAGTCGACCCAGCAGGCTCGGGTCGACCTCAAAAATCGGCCGGTTCGGTTATTCCCCTCTCCCAATTCGCTGTTTTGAACATTTTTGAACATTTTTGCATATTTATTTATTTAATTTTCAATTATATATATATTTATCAATATATATATATATTTCTCTGCGCAACCCATTTCACTTAATTAAGTATACTTTAATTTGGGAATTTTTCGTGAAACTTCGCGAGGCCATATCTTGGTCATACGGACTCCGATTCTCGAAAACTCAGACTCTATTTCGCGTATTTTTCCGAGATAAACGCAATGGCATAGCCCGTTTTACTTGATTCAGAATTTAAAATTAAATTCTGCCTTGATTCTCGTCTTAACACGTTATCGAAAAATACGGGTTGTTACATTCTCCCCACCTTTTAGGATTTCGTCCCCGAAATCTCCAAGTTAGGAAGAACATATCCTACCATCCATCATCCATCTACTCAAAACATCATCCACAAGCAACCATTGTCCTTAGATGATTTCTAATGCTGTATGAATATATGCAAAACGTGTGTGTACATGTTCCTTAGCTAATGCTAATGATCAGGCCTGAATAATCTTTCTAATGCAAAATATGTATAGTGCCATAATCCAACATGTATGCAAATAGTCCTAGTCATATAGATACTATATGCGTGCACAATCATTCATTCATATGCAACAACCGCATGATAATACATTCGATTTCATCCATAAACATGTATAAATACTCGTGCATATGCAATATGAAATGTGACCGAGTCGAGCTAGTATCTAATGTGTATTCGCGCATCCACGAGCAACCACTTGCAACCACTTGCAACCATATCAATCATAACATGTTTCAAATACATGTTTACATCCATAGGGTTCTACCTAGAATTCCCTGAAACAGGGCCGAGAAGATAAACAAGACAAACTCCTTACGGGGTTTGTAACAGAAAGTAGGACCGAGAGGATGTCCACAAAAGATAACCTACAAGTAAGCTCTACAGAAACAGGGATCAATGATATACTCCCAAAAAGAGATATCATGCGCGTATCTAGTCTTTGACCATCAAAGTCGTATTTCCTCGGGCTTACTTCCATTGTGCCTTGACCGCCCTTTAACTTCGCGATTTCGTAGCTTCTTATTTCCTGCTTCCATAACATGAGCTGAAACTCATTTCTTCGTCGCCTCTCGTTCCACTTGCACTTATCCTTTTTCTAGAATACTTGGCGCAAACATGACTGCGTACTCATGATCTCATGCAAGCTTTCCAAAATTCACTAGTGAATCTTGGATCTCGTTTATATACTATAAGGCATTCCATGTAGAAGAACTTTCTCTTGAAAGTAAACAGATGTCAATCAGGTTATCATGCGCACTTACTAGGGTGATCTCTATAACCCATGCATAAATGAAGTAAACCATCCGTCTTATTGGCGAACACCACTCGATCGGGCTTCAAATTTCCAATAAAGGCATCAAGGGATTCTAAGTAACTAGTCATGACAGAACCTCAAAAAGGTTACCCGATACTTCGAGGGCATTACCAAGGCTAGTCAAAAGGTCTAACTACCCTCCTATCAAAACCGAGAGTGGCACCCCCTACTGGATAACCACTTCATCCCTAGAATCCATCCATAGCTTATAAACATAAGCATTATTTCCAAACTCAACACTTGGCATAGACATTCCCAAATCCAAACAAGTCATGTATAAATGGACCGATTCTCCAATAGGACTTTGAGACAAAAATGGGATTCTCTATTACGTTAGTACTTAAGGTGCAGAGACTCAACTACCGAAGCGGACTTAAATTATGCGGGGATCAAAACAAAGTCTTGGCGGGATGATAGAAAAGAATAACTAGATCTTCAACAAGGATGTTATCCCCCTACTCAGGTACTCTAGTGAGGGTATACAACGATGATCTTGTCCTTGTCCCACAATACTTAACTATCCGTCCCGTTTCACCATACCAAAGATACTTTCTCGTCATGGGTTTCATTGTTCATCTTTCTCCCTCCTTTGAGGACTAAGCCATACCAATAAGTTGCTCATCCTTAAGCTCGTATCCTTTATCCTCTTTCTCACTATCCTTTCTTATAACGCGGCCACTGGTCTCTTGAAAACCACCTCCATCGCATGGAAAGCACTTTCGTAGATAGAAAAGACTAGTCGCAGTTAAAACCACTGTGACTACAGATGGAGGAAAGAAAGGAGAAGAGATTCAATTAAGGAAACAAGGATAGTGCTAATGGCCTTTGGGGAATAGCCTTTTTCTTTTAAAAGAAAATTTTCTTAAAAAAATGCTTCTTTGTAAACGATTTTCAAATAGTTTTCAGAAGGTCTTTAAAAACTTTTGCCCAGTCTGGTAACCTTCTGCTCTGATACCACGTGTAACACCCCGCCTCCGCTAGGGTCACTCGCAAAGGAATGCACTAGCTTTAGAGGGGCATTATTGGTCAACATGCACAGAAATATCACAAGACAGAACATATAAAAATAGCGGAAGTAAAATCAAACTTTCATAACATGAATAAATAAGGTCTAAAGCCTTTTACATCAGAGTACATCAAAACCTGTCTTGCAATAGTAAAGAAGCATAAAGATATTTTCATAAATTATTCCCCAAGTAAAAACAGTAAAGTAGCCATTAGCCAAGAAAAGTCCAAGCCATCCATGATGACCTTCAAGCAGAAGAAGTCCGAACTAAACAACAGTATTTCCTCCCTGTAACCTGGGGGGGGGGAACGGAAGAAAAGAGGTGAAACAAAACGGGTCAGTCAAAAAGACTGAGTAAGCCCTATCTACTATTAGCATAAAAACTAGTAAAGTTAACTGACATGAGAAACTGAGATGAACATAAGCATGATGACAAGATAGATAAGCTAAATCAAAATAACAGGATGAACTACTGAACTCAGATAAACTAAGGTGTCAAGATAAATTACGATGTCAAGATAAAACAAGGTATCACATCGTCAGGTTTCTATCAAGTATAATATCCCCAAGATATTTATCACGTATAACGTCCCATGATATCTATCCTGCATTTTAGCTCTGCACCTACCGTACTAGTATCCCCACCGTATCATGTGTTAACCAAGAATGACCCTCACTCAAAAGTCGTGTAATGGTCCATGTCAACCTAATATATCGCATATATAGGTTACTCAACTTGTATGTTTTATTCCATGTAAATGTTCAGTCCCTTGCCGTAGACCATACGGGCTTTCCCATGAGATTCTACATTACTTTAACATAGTTCCATGATCCTTAAGATCGGTTTGGACTGTTACCCTAAACCTAGCTAGGGTCTTCCAACATGAATTATCATTTGTACAACTAGGACTTATGCTACCTAGGGCCACTAGGGATTACGCTTACCTATTGCACGTTTTTGTATCTCGGTTTTGGTTCAACCACCCAGGGCCATTGGGATTTACGCTAACCGTCAACCACGCCCTTTTTCCCACGCATTCATCGTGAATCGTTTTCCATGACTGTATGCACATGTATCACATCGTGCCATCCGAGTCCTGTCACAGGGCAGATCGAGAAATACAGGACTCGGTCGGGAGCTTTCGATTTATCTGCCGATGCAGATGCTAAGGTCTGTTTTTCTATACGTGGCTATGGTCCCACGCGACCCCTCACTCAACTAGTGAAAGACAAGACAGGATAAATCCTGTATGAGAACACACTACTGGCCAACCCACAATCCTAGCCTTACCGCAACCATAATTAGATAGCAATTATGGTCTATTGGGTGTTCTCTGCCTTTCCGTACGTACACGCTTGACCAAAGATGGTAGGTAGTCTGACGAAATGCTATCTAGGGTACGACCGTGTATCGTCGACTATCCCCTATCCATCCCCGTCTTTAGGTCGCTCGCATAGCAACCAAGGCATACTCTTGGTTCTTCTAACGCAGACCTTAACCTCTCATGAGCCTAGTATAATCACCTGGCAGCTCATAGAGGGATACCAAGAATACCCTCACGTTCCCCGAAGCCGCTGCTTGGTTACCCAGTTCGTTGGAGCCTTTATCTAAATCAGATACTTGCTCCTACTCGTATACTTAAACGATGACCTACCGTATCAGGTTACTCATCTATCTATGAACTGGTCGAAATTTCCTTGACTAAGAATCATTACTTAGTTATTCCTGAACTAAGGTTTACCACTTAGCCTTATTCCCGTTATCCTTGTTAACTACGGTTATCCCATATCCTCAGAACTAGGGTTTACATAATGGATTAAGTGTCACTTAAGTTCATGACTTAACCCGTCTACCAATCATGTCAAAATTGGCTAAGTATCCAAGTCCAAGACTTAACCCGTCTTCAAATCATGTCAAAATTGGCTAAGTATCCAAGTCCAAGACTTAACCCTACAAACCATGCTCACGTTGGTTAAGTATGTATTAAGCAATTCACGACTTAACCTCGTCCAATTATCATTCTAGATTGGTTAAGTATATATTAACTTGACCCTATCAATTTACTCAGTCAAATCGGTCAAGTGTATTCAAGCGATTCGTGACTTAGCCTTATCATGTTTTCACGTTAGATCGGTTAAGTATAGGTTAACTTAACCTCAATAAATTCACGAGTTAGATTGGTTAAGTATAGGTCACTTAACCACATCAATTCATCATGTTTAGATTAGTTAAGTGTTTAACTTAACCCCATTAAACTACCAAGTGGGATTAATTAAGTCTAGGCTAACTTAACCCCATCCGATTTCCATGTTTAGACTAGTTGAGTCTAATCTTAACCCCATTCGTTAACCGTATTTTTCGGTTAAGCGTCATTAAGAAAACTTACTTAACCTTACCAAGTTATCGCGTTGGATTGATTAAGTGTTGGTTAACTTAACCCCATCCACTAGTCATATAAAAATGGTTAAGTGTCAATAGGCAAATCAAGTTACTTAACCTACCCAACCTTGTCATGTTTTGTTAAGTATCATTAGCCTAATCAAATTACTTAACCCATTTGTCCATGTCATATTTGGTTAAGAGTCATTAATCAAATTAACTTAACCCTATCATGTGGCATTAATTACTTAATGCACCTTCACCTCTCACATTAGACTTTGTTGTGGTTACTAGTTAAGCCGGTCGGTTCCGGGTAGCTTTACACCACAACTTGGTCTAACCTCGGGTTCAAGCACAACATGACCAACTTCTCACATTGGGTCCTATTGTTTGCAACTACTAGTTAGGCCGGTCGGTTCCGGGTAGTTTTACGTTGCAAACTCAACCCAACCTCGAGTTGGCCACACTTATATTATCTAAGTGTCATGTCCATCATGTTTCCCAAAACATGTTACAAGTTTTCAAGCATTTGGGTAGACCTAACTTAATAGGTAAATTCCCAAAGGGTAGACCTAACTTAATAGGTAAATTCCCAAGCTTATGTTTTTATGCATACTTACATGTCAACTTCCATGTTATATTTCAAGTCATGTTTTCAAGTTGTATTTTCATGTCATTAGAAATTACCCATAACATAACCCAACGCTTTTAAACTCGCATATACGTTCGCGACAACGTAATGGATTAAAAGAAGAGACTTGGCAAAGGCATGACAAAAATGGATATTAAGACACAAGTTAATCATGGTGGCAAATGAGGCACAAATGTGTTCATTAACTTGCATGTTACATTATTAAGCCTCAAAACATGCATAAACCCAAACTTGGCACATAAACGAATCATGGTGACAAAAGATATGGAATGATGACTAGTAACTCGCATATATCATCATATAAGGGTTATGACTTCATATGCAAGTTGACATAAAGGTTATGAGGGTTCTCATGTTGCCTAATGCAACATTTCAACATAAAGGTTGTAGCTTTTAGCTCACAAGATCAAGATAATGACTTCATAAACTTGCATGACATGATAGCATGTATCATACTCAATGATCAAACCCAAACTTGCAACATGAACATTTAACTTCATAGTTAATATCTAAGAGTAGGGAAAGGGCTTACATTGCTATGAAGGCACAAAAGATATGACAAAGCCCTTATGCAATCAAATAGACCCAAAATGCAAGCTCTAACATAAAAACCCTTGAGCGAAAATGATCAAAACCCTTGCTTTATGATGCAAAGATAGAAACTTGACTTGAATGCAAGCTAATGACACTCATACAAGCTTGAAAACACTTGTTTGCATGGAAAATCTCTCATAGAAACCATTTAGAAATTTTATGAAGAGAGTGGAGGCCATGAGGGGTAAAATTTTGCCATAGTTTAGTTGCATGAATGAATAATGAGGATTTAGGATAGGTTAGGGTCTTATTTATAGATTAGGCAAGTGTTTTAGGCCATAGGATTAAACCTAGATTCAATCCAAGCCATCAAAGCACGTCTTGGGGAAGAAGTCAAGTGTAGGAACCATCTAGGGCCTTTAGATTAAAGATGAACCATGAGAACCATCCAAATGCAAAATCTGCATTTGAGCGAATCGGCCCACGGGTTGACAGCCAAACACCCTGGATTAACCCCTAGTCGACCCAGCAGGCTCGGGTCGACCTCAAAAATCGGCCGGTTCGGTTATTCCCCTCTCCCAATTCGCTGTTTTGAACATTTTTGCATATTTATTTATTTAATTTTCAATTATATATATATTTATCAATATATATATATTTCTCTACGCAACCCATTTCACTTAATTAAGTATACTTTAATTTGGGAATTTTTCGTGAAACTTCGCGAGGCCATATCTTGGTCATACGGACTCCGATTCTCGAAAACTCAGACTCTATTTCGCGTATTTTTCCAAGACGAACGCAATGGCATAGCCCGTTTTACTTGACTCAGAATTTAAAATTAAATTCTGCCTTGATTCTCGTCTTAACACGTTATCGAAAAATACAGGTTGTTACAAATATCAAAATAATGTGTTTTAAACGTATCAAGCATGCTTTGGCTGTTATAAGGTAAAAACCTTATCCTCCGGCTTGCGTTGCATTGTGTGATGGGACCTGGGTCTTATAACAGCTTCATTTTTCTTTATTTAGCATTGCGTTGTTTGTTCTATGCACTAGTATTCTTGGGAGGAAACCCATTCCGTGTCATACGGCGTGGTCCCTTGATTTACCGAACTTTAAAATAAAGATTAATAACTGTTTTAGTTCTCACACCAGTCACATGACTGACCTGGAGTTTATTGTTTTAACCTAAACTCTGGGTGCCCCTATTTTCGACATGGGCAGCTAGTAGTTTTGGTTTTGCAGATTTATATTCACAGGATCCTGATTTACAGCTGGAACGATGCTCAGAAAGCTCTATATCCGTGTATCACTTTCAGTTGTGTTTTGTATATTTTTTCGCTGCTATGTAATTTATTGTAATCTCTGATATTTGTTGAATGTAATTTATTCATTTATACTCTGTATATTCTTGTATCTGATGGAATTGTTGTAATAACAATGAAATGTTCTTCCGTTTGAGTTCTATTTTGTCTTGTCCTCAATTCTATCCGTGCTTTCCTTCACGGGGAAGTTCGGGTCGTCTCAGTTTGGTATCAGAGCTTTTGTTTACAGAGCTCGAGAACAAGACACATTAGAACCATACGAAAGAATTCATCAGATATTGGATTAGTAATATCCAATTAGAATGACTCGTTAGAGGTAGGATCAGTAGTATCCTAGAACGAGTGTGAAGAGTATATTTTTCAAATGAAAACAATTTTGTTTTGAAATTTAAATCGCTTTATACATATTTGAATATTTATTTATTTTGAATTTGGACAATCCAATATATAAAGATTTCGCGTATACGCGTCATGAACGTATATTCGAAGTTTTAATATAATGGGTAGATATAGAATCGCATTCTAGACATCCGGGGATGATTCTGATGATGGTGCATCATCATCAGTATTCATATTCGAGTTTCGAAGGTGTGATTTCTATATATTTCCATTAGACTGGTGTGAGAACCAAAACTAATATAGCTAGAATACATTGTTGTGGATTGGCATCAAAAACATGATTTTTTTGTATATATGTATCAAAATTATGAATTTGAAACGCTAATCCACTAATTGATTGATGTTTGTGTTGTTTGATAATTTTGAACATTACGCCTAATAGAATCAAATATGGAATTGTATTGAAAATTGGTCGCATTTGTTTGCATATACATGTACTTACATTGAACAGGTCATAGCAAGGAGGCTAGAGCAGAGAATAAAATTTGTTTGCCCGACAAATAGGTACATTTTTACTACAATTTACTGTTTTGTTTGGTTGATGATGATTTTATGAGCCAATTGGCTAGCCGCTTGGCTTTTTCTTTTTCTTTTTGGGATCAGAAGGCCTATATGGCGATTTCGGGATTTTCCAGTGGCTCTCTGTGCAGGGGAGGTTATGGCGAAATTTTTCGAAAATTTAGGGTGTTAGCCAAATTTTTGAAGAATTGGAAAATTCTCAGAAGCTGAAAAGTTGGAGAATGGAAGCCAGATCGAACGTAGATTGATTAATCAAACCACTTTCGACTTTGTTCCTTTTCGAGGACGAAAAGTAATAAGTGGGGGAGTTTCTAATAACCGGAAATGCGAGCCAATTTAAAAATTTTATTTTGGCAATTTTAGCGAATTTTGAACATTTAAAATAGATTATTTTAAATAAAATCGACGAGAAATTTATTTTGAATAGAATTTGAGCGTATATATTTATATACGTCGTCGTTAGAATATAAATAATTATATATAATTATAAAAGGAATTGAAAATGGCGCGGTAGTTCGATAATTCGATTTTAAACTTCAATTGAATGTACCGGGTGCAAAACAAACCGGATTTTAGTGAAACCAAAAATAATAGAATCTAATTGATAATATCTTTCCAACGAATCCGAAAAATTGAGATTTCATAGCGGGAATCAAAAGATATGTCCAGTTGAAAATTCTGAATAGTCGCTATGGAATTCAGGCCCTTAAAAATGGGAATTTTGCAAACGAACTCTGATTTCGACGAAACCACTTTTGTTGGATCCGTGATGTCAAATTATTGCTAGGTTTAAAATTTCATAATTTTCCGAATCAATATGTGAGCGTGGCAAAAGAAAACGTGTTTGACCAGTTTCAGTTGATTTTAATCGACTGGAAAATGGCCATTTTTCCAACGGTCTCAGAATTCGACGAAACTAGTTTTGTTAGGACCGTATCGTCAATACGAAGTCAGAAAATATTTTTTTGGAATTTTTCGAGTTCGTATGTGACCCTAGTAAATCGAAATGCACGTTCAAATTCAGTATATAGAGTTATATGTTGATTTTAACGGAAACTGATCGAAATGATCGAATTAACCTACGTTACATATCCCATTGTGTTCGGAATGGGGGTAAAACGCTAGGGATGATAGGCGGTGGGTGTCGTTTAGTGTTCGAATGAAAAGTCAACGTGTAAGGAGAAAATAATAAAATTAAATTATTATAAATATATATATTTAAACCTTAGCCCCCTTTTACCTTTCTCCTTCCCATTCAGATTTAGGAATAAAAAAAATCCTAAGACCTAATCGCGCCTCCACCTGTACCGACGCCATCGTCGCGCCGTTCCTCCGGCGCCGGAGCGCCACCACCCCACGACCCCCCTCCGTTCTTCTCTCCCTCCTCCTCGCGTTGACCTGTCGTTCATCCCCCTCCACCGATCCCTCGTCGCCTGCCTCCCCCTTCTTCCCCGACCTCTTTCTCTTCCTCCCTCCGCCCTACTGAAACCCTACGCTGCGCCCAGCCTCGCACCGACCGCCGCTTCTTCTTCTTCTTCCTCCACTCCTCCTCCCGTCGATTCCTCCTTCTTCCCCTAGCCCCTCTTCTGTATGATGCAAACCCCACGACCACCCGGCGCCGCCATTTCCCCCTTTAGCCCACTGTAAGTTTAGTTCCTTTTTGTTTTTATTTTTATTTTGTTTTTTTAATTTAAAGTAATTAAAAATATGTTTTGTATATATGTTGTAGCGAAGAAAAGATAGGATCTTTATTTTAGAAAAGATTCGATTTTGAAATTAGAAAAGATGAAATCTTTATATTAGAAAAGATGAAATCTTTAAATTAGAAAAGATGAAATCTTTATATTAGAAAAGGCGAAATCTTTAAATTTGAAAAGATGAAATCTTTAAATTAGAAAAGATGAAATCTTTATATTAGAAAAGATGAAATCTTTAAATTAGAAAAGATGAAATCTTTATATTAGAAAAGATGAAATCTTTAAATTAGAAAAGATGAAATCTTTATATTAGAAAAGGCGAAATCTTTATACAGAGAATAGCGTGATAAAAATAGAATTTTTGTCTATATAGCAGCGATGTAAAAATAGAATTTTCATCTATATAGTAGCGAGGTAAAAATAGAATTTTATCTATATGGAGTGATTATAAAAATTCGATTTTTATATATTGAATGGCGAAGTAAAAATTCGATTTTTATATATTGAATAGCGAAGTAAAAATTCGATTTTTATATATTGAATGGCGAAGTAAAAATTCGATTTTTATGTATTGAATAGCGAAGTAAAAATTCGATTTTTATATATTGAATGGCGAAGTAAAAATTCGATTTTTATATATTGAATGGCGAAGTAAAAATTCGATTTTTATATATTGAATAGCGAAGTAAAAATTCGATTTTTATATATGTAGTGGCTACGGGCAACGAAAGTGAAGAAAGGCAAGAACGACAAGATTTTCTACATAGGAAGAGTCGAGATGATTGGATTAGCTATCGGTGAGAACTTCTCACTCTTCAATTTCTTTTTCTAGTTATATATATATATATACTAGGATGTAGACGGTGCTTAGCAGCACCCGACACCCGTCATCCACAGACCATGGATGGCTTGTTTGTTTGATTGATGTGTTGTGAAAATTGTTTGTGATGTTGATGTGAAATCGAAAATAAAATGTAGATGTGTTGAAATAAATTAATTATCGTTAAAAATATAATTTTTAACGTGAAAGTGACCAAATAAATATTTATAAACAAATCGGCCGAATTGTTTATATACACTGATTTGACTGATATTGATTGGGTCGATAAATTTTACACATCGCCCAACTGCACTAATAAAAATCTGCGTTTGTTGATTTGAAACACAACACGGGTGTTGGGATGATATTTGGCGTACACTAATCCCAATTATTTAATTGAAATGAATAGAATTGAGGACAAGACAAAATAGAACACAAACGGAAGAACATTTCATTGTTATTACAACAATTCCATCAGATACAAGAATATACAGAGTATAAATGAATAAATTACATTCAACAAATATCAGAGATTACAATAAATTACATAGCAGCGGAAAAATATACAAAACACAACTGAAAGTGATACACGGATACGGAGCTTTCCGAGCATCGTTCCAGCTGTAAATCAGGATCCTGTGAATATAAATCTACAAAACCAAAACTACTAGCTGCCCGTGTCGAAAATAGGGGCACCCAGAGTTTAGGTTAAAACAATAAACTCCAGGTCAGTCATGTGACTGGTGTGAGAACTAAAACAGTTATTAATCTTTATTTTAAAGTTCGGTAAATCAAGGGACCACGCCGTATGACACGGAACGGATTTCCTCCCAAGAATACTAGTGCATAGAACAAACAGCGCAATGCTAAATAAAGAAAAATGAATCTGTTATAAGACCCAGGTCCCATCACACAATGCAACGCAAGCCGGAGGATAGGGTTTTTACCATACAACAGCCAAAGCATTCTTGATACGTTTAAAACACTTTATTTTGATATTAATATAAGTGTATAGTGTCAAAACAATTTCACATCATAAATATCAATCATAGGCGGCATTAATGACCCATACCACTATGTCGCCATACTAGGTTCTACAAATAAAACCGAAACACACGCATTGGAAATTGGATTCCATCATGAGTCGAGGCAAGGGGCAAGCTCCTCTCCGCGTTCGAGACACTCTAGCAAATGCCTCAGGACCCCACTATGATCCTTGGATCTTTAGGGCCGGTCCTCTCTTACTTTTGAGGATTAATAATTCCTGAACACACATTTCCCGGTCCTTTCAGACCTATATCTGAGGTGCCGCGTATCCAACAACCACACAGGTGAAAAGTATATAAGTGTCAGGGCTGGTAGGTCACTGACACCACCCTAGCAAGAAAGAAACGTCGTGCTCTCCCTGCAGTCACAATCCCGTTTTTGACTCATACCGAGGTGTGAGGCTCGCGAATTCACGTTATACACAAAGCTATGCCACACAGGCCGTGCTTTGATCATCACCCACAAGACTTTGCTTTTCAACAAAAGCCCTGATCAATTGCCACTTACGCGTGCCACACTGGAAATTCACTCCATGCGACTGATGTCCATCGATATACAACCTCTGAGCTCGTACATCTCAGAGAAGGGCGTTAAGCAAGAGAATAAATTCTCCGCCGCCAAACAGATGTATATTTAATAGAGATCAATCAACACAGAATAAAATCCAATGTCAGACACACAATCCATTTACAAGTTCGTTCTGGGTCTGAACGAAACCGGAGGCACTTTCCTCGCATATCCATCCATCTCCAAGTACGTCTGGATGATCACCAACTGTTTCCCTCATCTTGGGTGTACAGCCCAATCGAGATCATCAGTAATCACCCAAACGATGTGAAGACTTCCGGTCTTCAACCACCGTCTTCATCTTCGACATATCATCGAATCGGTTATTCAGAATGGGTATAACCCCGGCCTTTCTGAATAACCCACGTATATGATAAATAAATGTTACACAAACACAACGAACGCCTCATTCCAATTCAGAATGTTCTTTTATTCTTTAATCTTCCTTTGGATATCATTTCAAACTAGTCGGGATTAACGAACCACACCGAAGTAATTATTTATTTTATTTCCCAATCCCAACCTATTCATCCCATGGAGCAAAACTGGTAATACTCCATATCTAACACCACGGTGTTATTGGCAAAATTAATTACCATTTCACGTTCAAATCTAATTAAAGATTTAACTATCGCTTTGGAGCAAAACTGGTGGTACTCCATCCTCGATCACCTTTCAAATTTGATAATTTAAATTATCAATTCACATTTTTAATCTAATTAAAGATTCATTAAAACTCCACTTAGTTTTAATCTTTTCAAAAATCAACATCCTGCCTTTAACTGGGTTAAAGAACCAATGTCATCTAAAACACGATTCACGATAAACCCAAATCACATTTGATATTAAATACAAGGCTCTAAATAGAAAATATACCGTCTTATATTCAATATCTAATTCTGAAACCAACAAATATCGTATTGGAAATAACGATATAAAATATATCTTTCAAATTCCCATAACAATATCTGTATATTCACGAAATCCAACATCGAAATATTCCGAAGATAATTTCGATTCAACTCCAGTCCAATCCACGTATTGGGAATATTGATTATTTTTAAAATCACTTTCAAATTCAATTTATTTATTTAAAAAATAATTTGATTTTAATTCTAGTCCAAAACTAGTTCATTTCGATAAAAAACTATTGTTATCTTTTCAAATATGGAATTTTTTAGCCCAATTTTTCCCAAATCATTTCTTATGATTTAACACAAATTATAGATATTTTTAATAATTTTAACAAGGCCCGTACAGTCGATTTCCATCAACGGCCATCGAACTCCACTTACAGCGACCTTTTCCAAATTTGATTTGGACATAATTCCAAATCCAACCGTTAGATTTCAAATTTCTATTATTTATTGGAAAGCTCTTTTCGATACGAACCCAACGGTTCCGGTTTTAGGAGAATCCGACGGTCGGATCTCCCGCAACGTCAATTCGAAGTCAATGGTCGAAATTCACGAACTACCGCGACGCGGCGCGTTCCATTCAGGCCATTATATATATAATATATATATTATATATATTTCGTCGATTTCCTCTTTAAAACGTATTTTATAAATCGTTTTAAATTCGTTTTCAAAACCATTTCAACTTCTTTTCAAATTCAAATCAAAATTGAATTTTACCTTATAAATTCGATTTAAATTCATTTCAAATTGATTTCAATTCAATTTCAGTTCGTTTCAAATTTGTTCAAAACGATTTCAATTCGTTTTTTATTCAATTTCAATTTAATTCAATTTGAATTCATTTCTATTCAATTCGAATTCAAATTCACCTTCTATTCAATTCGAATCGAACTCATTTTCTATTCGATTCGAATTCATTTCAAATTGATTCAATAAAATTTCAATTTGAATTTTAATATAATTTAATTTGAATTTCATTTCAAAATATTAAATTTTGAAATCACTTTTCAATATTCATTATAAAACGAATAAAATTGATATAAATATCGTTCGCGTCAAAATAACGCATTTCTAATCAACACGGCTTTATATTTTTCAAAAACTTCTTTATTCTATTCAACAAATGAATATTTATTCTATTCAACACATGAATCCATATTTCTTTCAACACTTGACTAATCTCAACAAATGAGTACTGTCAACACATGAATCTTATTTTATAATATTCATTATTTTCCCGATTGGAATGAGGCCCAATCAATCACCATATAACGTTAATTATATGGATTCCGTACAACACATGTATATAAAAGCAATGATAAACAATCAACCATCATCCAAGGTGCACCACACAACTGCATAAGCATCAAATGTAGATAATCAATGCTCACACAGTCTGTCGACCAATCGATCGACATACAATTAAATAATCGGGATTAGTGTACGCCAAATATCATCCCAAAACCCGTGTGGGGTTTCAAATCAACAAACACATATTTTTATTCGTGCAGTTGCGATGTGTAAAATTTATCATCCCAATCAATATCAGTCAAATCAGTGTATATAAACAAATCGGTCGATTTGTTTATAAATATTTATTTATTCACATTCACATTAAAAATTATATTTTTAACGATAAAATATTTATTTCAACCATCTACATTTTATTATCGATTTCACATCAACATCACAAACAATTTTCACAACACATCAATCAAACAAACAAGCCATCCATGGTCTGTGGATGACGGGTGTCGGGTGCTGCTAAGCACCGTCTACATCCTAGTGTGTGTGTGTATATATATATATATATATATAACTAGAAAAAGAAATTGAAGAGTGAGAGAAATCATATTATGAAATTTATAAAATAATCTAATTAATAAAACATGGATTAATTTAATTTAGATGGGCCTTTTACCTAAATCTTCAGCCCAAATAAATCCAACCCGCTTCCCCTTTTTAAAACCCTTGTTTCTCGGATCCCTACCTCATAACAGATTCTGCCTCCACGAAAATAAACTTCCATGTCCAAATCAAATCCCTAAGCCCCCTTTTGTCTTCAGCAAATCGAGGATTATGGTGCGCAACCTCCTCCTTACATCACTATTTCTTCGTTCTCCATCTTTGATTGTTCAGCGAACCCTAACACCCCTTCGATAACCATCACCTCGTCGTCGGTCAACCCCAAACCCCCAGAAATGAAGCGGCTTCCTCCCCCATCCATTTCAGACTCAAAGAAACAACACGAGCTTCCATCATTACAGGGTTTTTCCCAAACACTAGGTCTTTGTCTCCGAACAAAGAATTATCAGGGAATCGGTCCAAAAGAGGTGTGTGGATCTACGGGTTCAGATAAGTCTTTTAATTGATTTTTGGTTACTGTATTATTTTATTTTGATTTTATTTTTTTGGTTTCGAATGAGTTTTCTATTTACTGTATGGTTCTGGAATGGAGGAAACACCACCGTGTGATACGTATTTATAGTGCGGTTGACTTAGATAAGAACATTGTCCATCAGTCCTAATCTAGATAGGTTCAGCTACTGTTTTGCTTAGTCGGTTTTCTTCTTCCCTTTTTGGAGATTTTTTTTGTACTGATGATGGGAAGTGTTGTTGTTGCGTGAGGTTGATCTGTCCAAAATGGGTATTGATCAAACAAGTGTGTGAGTGTAGATCATGTAGGACTGTGAGGCTATGTATTGTTACTTTTATCAGAGATTTGAAGTCCGCATTGTAGATTTAAAATATATAGTACATTTTGATATGAATGGTATATGAATTCACTGTGTATACTAGCTGTTTCGATCTGTA
Organism: Allium sativum; assembly: GCA_030737875.1. NCBI lineage: Eukaryota > Viridiplantae > Streptophyta > Magnoliopsida > Asparagales > Amaryllidaceae > Allium > Allium sativum. Next base: position 112,929,920 of record CM060916.1, on the reverse strand, counting down.
TGTATCGAATTTGATGTATATAAAATATATACAAATAATTTGTCTTCTTCTAGCTTGTCCATTGTCTATGGTTTAGCCGTTCACTAGCTGATTAACTTTTTATTGTCTTGCTTATTCAGTCACGTACATTTGATGTTTAATATACATTTGATTTTTCTTTTCTTAGCTGTGCAATGTCTATGGGTTGTCAATTCTATTCAGAGATATTTTAACTATATTGTGGATTACCGTTCAGTTTTTTTTAAATGTATGCTACAGTGAATTTGTACATGAATTTCACTGTACATAAATTTATACAGTAACTGTTCGATCATGCAATATACTTGTTGTTTTAAATATATTCATATGTTTGTTTTAGTTAGCTACTTTTTCTTTGGTTATGTAAATGAATATGTATTTTAGCTGTCTGCGTAGGTTTGAAGTTCATATGGCTGTCTTGTATAAATATACAAATATTTTGTTTCGTTAACTATAGATAGACTGTGTATGTGAAGAATTTTATGTTTTACTGTTCTCTTTTTTTTAGATCAGGACTGATGGAGACAATTCAGATTCACTGTTTCTGGAAAGAAACGAGGCATGCAGAAATTGATTTTACATGAATTGTAATGTCCATTTGTATTGTACAGACAATATCATGTATTTTTTTCTTTTACTAAATACTTCCATTTCCATATTGGATGTTTGGAGATTCAATATATATATGTTCCAGTCTTTCTCATTATATACATACCAGTTCCTTTTGATACACATTTCAGTTTTCATGTTCATGTTGCGAATTTTGTTCGTTGTACAAGTACGAAAGATATATGTATTGGAAATGTAGGCTGTGTATGTTGTACAAGATCTTTAGGTTAGGTTATTGAAAATCTTATATACCATTGGTACGCTATACATTGAATTCAAACAACTAAATTTAATGAAAATAAATTAATAACATTGTACTTAACAGTTCAAATTCAATCAGTATATAAATTCAGAACGCAACATTAAAAATTTTGGTTTTAAATAATATTCCATTTATATAAAAATATTTTAATTTAAATAAATAAATCGTTATAATTTAAAAATGATTCCATAACGACTATTTGAAAATTTGAATTGGGCGTAACTTACAATCAACTGGCTAAAATCTCGATTTTTCTCTTTCATTAGAAAAATATAATCAAATTGGTTCAAACGTTTCTTACTTCACAGAATTCCAACTTATATCGGATTCTGTATATCCAATCAAAGTTCAAATCAAAAATTTCGAACTACGTGGCGTTTCGAGCTCGTTTTAATTAATTTATAAACATATATATTCGAACTCCATTTCGAATAAATAAATTTGATTAAAATTCATTATATTTCCAATAAAATATATAAATAGATTTAAATATTCCAATTTAAATGGCAGAATAATCTGGGATGTTACAATGACCTTTTTGCTAGCTTATTAAATTTAAACTGAAATTTAAAACGCGTTTAAGTTTACTATGCTCACATGTTAATTCAAAAAATTATGAAATTTTAAACCTAACTATAAACGACATTCCGGATCCAACAAAAGTGGTTTCATCGAAAACGGAGGTCATTTGCAAAATGGCTATTTTTAAGGACTATGTAACATATAAAATATATATAAATTCCACAACGACTATTTTAAATTTTAAACTGGACATAACTAACAATTTATAAAGCAAAATCTCAATTTCTTACATTCTTTAAAAAGATATTATTAAATAGATTCTAACGTTTCTTGTTTCGTCCAATTCTGCTTTATATTGAATTCTGCATATTCAGTTGAAATTTAAAACCAAAATTTCAGACTATCGCGCCATTTCAAGTTCATAACAATTAAAATTTAAACGTTCTGACTTTGCTTTTAATAAATTTTAAATCATTAATTCTCAAAATAAATCATTTTAAATTCTTAAAATCCATTAAATCAATTAAAAATAAAATGTTAAATTGGTTCAAAAAATCAGGGTTGTTACAATCTACCCCACTTAAAATCTTTTCGTCCTCGAAAAGGACGATAGATTCAAAGGTTACTTACTTAATCAATTCAATCTTCGCTTGATTCAAGTTCTTCGACTTTTCGGTTTCTAAGAACTTTCTAATTTCTCAAAAATTTGGCTAATGCCTTAAATTTCTAAAAAATTTCTCCATAACCTCCTTTGTACGGGATGATCGGTAATGTGACGATCCCAAAATCCGAGGGGCGGTATTAAGGATAATCATTAGGAAATAACACATCAATCATCATAGCAGAGTACAGATAATAGCAGAAACAATAAATAAAATAATTTTACATGGATATGACAGCGGAATCACAACATGTAGGAATATCAGAATAGCATAGCGTGGGATATACTTAGTAAAAAGAAAGGGGAGTGATCAGTCATCATCGCCAGAGGCGGAATACATATACATATAGTGAGAAATACGGAAAGTAAATCAGTCTGCATCGCCAGTGGCGGAATCATAACATAAATACAGGAATGGCGGAAAATATCTAAGTCATCACTATGAAGTCAGCCTCGCCATGAGCCAAAAGTGCATGCTGTGCAGCAGTGCAGAACCAAAAACCACCTGTCACCTGTGTACTAGGCTGCCCGTGTGAAAATAAGGGCACCCGCGTTTGCAAAGTGAAACAAACAACGAGTCAGTCATGGGGACTGGTATGAGGAATCTATATAACAGTTAAACAACAGTAATAGCCAATCATAGGACCACGCCACTTTCGCGGAACGGGTTTACTCCAGTGATTGCTAGTGCATTCAAAACAAGGTAAATTCTTTTTAAGACAACGCAATGCTTTTAGAAAGAATGAAGCTATTATAAGACTCAGGTCCCATCACACAATGCAACGCAAGCCGGAGGATAGAGTTTTACCTTATAATAGCCAAATATGCTTGATACGTATAAAGAGAAATCATTTGATATTATTACTAGTGCATATATGTTTCAAGAACGAATAGCATCATAAATATCAATCATAGGCGGCATAGCTACCATATACTATGTCACCATACTAGTACTACAATCAAGTCCGTTATTTCGTATTGGAAATTGGATTTCCGTCATGAGTCGAGGCAAGGGGCAAGCTCCTCTCCGCTTCGAGACACTCTAGCAAATGCCTCAGGATTACGCACACTGGGTAACCCCTGGATGCTTCAGGGCCGGTCCTCACTTACGTTAGAGGATTAATTATGCCTGAACACACGTTTCCCGGTCCTTACAGACCTATAATCGAGGCGCCTCGCATTCCAACAACCACAAAGGTGAAAAGTAGATAAATATGTCAGGGCTGGTAAGTCACTGACACCACCATAGCTAGAAAGAAACGTCGTGCTCTCCCTGCAGTCCGTATCCCGTTTTTAACTCATACCGGGGTGTGAGGTTCGCGAATCTACGAAATACACAAAGCTAGGCCACGTAAGCCTTGCTTTGATCATCATCCACAAGACTTTGCTTTTCAACAGAAGCCTTGATCACAGCATCTTAGCATGCCACATAGGCAGTCCACTCCATACGATTGATTTCCATCGATATATAACCTCTAAGCTCGTACGTCTCAGAGAAGGGCGTTAAGCAAGAGAATAAATTCTCCGCCGCCAAACAGATATATATTTAACAGAGATCAATCAGTATAGAACAAAATCCAATGTCAGACACACAGTCCATTTACAAGTCCGTCCTGGGTCTGAACGAAACCGGAGGCGTCAAATTCCTCGTATATCCGTCCAATCAACATACACGTTCAGACGGCTACTACTTCCGCCCCTTTCCGGTAGCTACTCCGGTTAGGAACCTCAGTAGCGCCCATCCAACCGATACGAAGATCGTCGGTCTTGAATCGTCTTTGCATTTTCCAATTCGAATCGCTCGATGAATTATTTGAAATGAGGGTTAGCTCGGCCTTTTCAAATAACTCACGTCATTAGAATTTAAATCGATTCTTTATATGGTTATATTACTCGACATCCATCTTTCGGTTATTTAGTGTTATTTTCATGTCATACACATACAACCATCAAATATCAAACAATTCAAGCCCAATTGGTTTATTTGCAACCTATGTTGCTTATAATATTTAATAACAATTTTTCGCCATTTTTATTTATTTAAAAATGGCCATATTTAATTGAACGACGTTTCAGGTCGTTTCGTGTCACTGGCGCTGTTTTCCCCTTAATTTGTTTTACACATATCGGAAAATCTAACCGTTGGACCTTCACAAATTTTACATCATTAGGAAGGTCTTTTCAAAACGAATCCAACGATTCCAGTTTTGGGAAAATCCGACGGTCGGATCTTCCACTCTACCCATTTGAAGTTACGATTTCAATTTACGAACTGCAGCGTCGTTATTCGATTAAATTTAATTATATATATATATATATATAAATATAATCGTTTCTGGCGCTGTTTTTCCTTAATTTTGAATTAAACATTCCAGACAATCCAACCGTTGGATTTTTACAAGGTTGGTGCCGTTGGAAAGATTATTCCAAGGCGAACCCGACGGTTGAGGTTTCGGGAAAATCCAATGGTCGGATTTCCCGCACTAGTCGTTTGAAATCACGGTTTCAAAATACGAACTGCACGGCCTTGTTTCGTTTTAATTCTATTTATATTTATATATTTATATAAATATAGTTCATTCGATGATTTCTATATCGTTTTCACTTCAAATATTTTTCAAACACCCTAAAATTTTGGAAAAATTTCGCCATAACCTCCCCTGTACCGGGAGCATCGGGAAATCGCAAATAGCGTTCCCGGTCCTTCTAATCTCAAAAAGAAAAAGAAAAAGCCAAGCGGCTAGCCAACAGGCTCAAAATCATCACCCAAACAAATCAGTAAATGTGTACCTATTTGTCGGGCACAAAATTTTATTCCTCTTCTCTAGCCCCTTTGCTATAACCTGTTCAATGAATATGCATGTACATATATATACAGTTCTTATCAATTATCATTTTCTATTCAATTCCATATTTGATTTCTGTTTGGTTTAAAAACACCATTCATTCTAATGTTACATAAATAGGTGCAAATCATTTCATTGGCTAATTAATGAATATTTCAACTCATATATGTTTATTTTGAACAAGTGGCTATTTTTAACATTTCACATTTCAACGATTAAGGCATACAATAAAAATGTGATTTTTATTGTAAAACAATTCATTTCAAAACACTATTTTTCTATATAGTTTAAGTTGGTGATAAAATAGGATTTTTATCATCAAACAATTTATTTCAAAATATGAATACCATTCAACACATGAATTTCTAATCAACGAATGAATATCAATTCAACACATGAATGTTTTCTATAGTTTCTATATATAGATAAAAATGTGATTTTTTATTATCGAACAGTTTATTTCAAAATATGAATATCATTCAACACATGAATTTCTAAACAACGAATGAATATCAATTCAACACATGAATGTTTTCTATAGTTTCTATATATAGATAAAAATGTGATTTTTATTATCGAACAGTTTATTTCAAAATATGAATATCATTCAACACATGAATTTCTAAACAACGAATGAATATCAATTCAACACATGAATGTTTTCTATATAATGAATAAATATAGTTTAAGCATATGAAAATAATTCAAACACAAGAATATCATTCAAAATTTCGACAGCATAACGGCAGGGTAGTTACACCGGCACCGTCCCTAGTACGGCTCCTCGCTCTACCTTAAAACCTCGCGGTTTTTGACAATGGGAATCATGCATCTAGTTCGCACGCAGGCGGCATGTTTATTTTTATTTCATTTCCACAAACTAATCCTATGTGGTTTCAACCAAATATTTCTCAACCACAAATGGGTATTTTTCAACCGCAATCAACCAATATCAATCACAAACAATCCCAAACTATCAATCAATTTTCACAACAATTTCAACCAATAAATATCGTCCATGGTTTGTGGACGAGGGGCGTATATATATATATATATAAATATTTATATATAGCAATTCACTTTCATTTTCAACTCATATATGTTTATTTTAAAATCGAAATTGAAAAGTGAGAGATCCTCACCAATAGCTATCCACTAACACGATTCTTCCTTAATAGAAATCTTCGCCTATTTCGCCTTCTTGTTGCTTTCGTTGCCTGTATTCTCTACATAGGTAAAAATCGAATTTTTACTATGTTATTCCATATATAAAGATTGCATTTTGACTTCGCTATTAAATATAAAGATTATATTTTTATCATTCTCATGATGTAAAAATTATATTTTTATTATTTTAAAAAAACTAAAATCCTGTCTTGCTCCTTCTGCATAATAAAAATCCCGTCTTTTCTCCTTTTAAAAATATGATCTTTATTTTTGCAAGTTCAAATCTTTTTCTACTAAAAGATTAAACCTTTTTCCTATTTTAAAGTTCAAAATAAAATCAGTTTTTAAAATCTTTTCAAAAATCAGTTTTTCTCTTTTATAAAAATGCAGTTTTTAAATCCTTTTTCAAATGCAGTTTTTATCTTTTATAAAAATGCAGTTTTTAACTTTATAAAAAATGCAGTTTTTATTTTTATAAAAAATGCAGTTTTAGTTTCTTCTTAAAAAAAACAGTTTTAAAATTCTTTTAAAAATTCAGTTTTAAAGTTCTAACAAATCAGTTTTTTTTTTTCCTTTTATAAAATCTGTTTTTACATTATTTAAAAATCCAGTTTTCAGTTTCTTTTTAAAAAAAACAGTTTTAACTCTTTAAAAACAAAACAGTTTTTAAAATCTTCTTTTTATATCAGCTTTTAACTCTTTAAAAACAAAAAAGTTTTTAAATTATTATAAAAGAAACAGTTTTTAAATTATATAAAAAAAACAGTTTTCAATTTACTGTAAAACAAAAATAAAAACAAAACAAAATAATCTAAAAGCTCACCGAGATTTCGAAGTGGAGGAGGGAAGAAGGAGCGTCGGCGGTGGCTCAGTGATGTCGCGATGTGGTGTTCGAGGTGGAGGCGTCTTCGAGGTAGTGGGGTTGCTTCGATTCGCTGTCGCGACTGGGTGTCTCGAGGTAAGGGCGGCTTCGAGGTGGGGGGCGGCGTCGAGGGTTCGTCGGCGGTAAGGGTAAGGCGGCGGCTCGACGAACTTAGGGTTAGGTTTTTTTCTTTATTTTTTTTCCTATTTCGTTTTCTGGTAAGTGATTCGGGGGGGGGGGGGGCAATGAAGAAAGGGAGGGAATTCTTTTTTTTTTATTATTATTTAATTATTAAATTTTTGCAAAAGGGTTGTCTTTTACATCCGACCTCGAAACGAGGCCTACCGCCTGTCGTCCATAGCGTTTTACCCCCATTCCGAACACAATGGGATATGTATCGTAAGCTGGTTTGATCGTTACAATCAGTTTTCGTTGAATTTACAATTTAAATCCTTATATTGAATTTTAAACGTACATTTCAAATTACCGGGGTCACATACTAACTAGAAAAATTCTAGAAAAATATTTTCTAGTTTCGTATTGACGATACGGTCCTAACAAAACTAGTTTCGTCGAATTCTGAGACCGTTTGAAAAATGGCCAATTTCCTGTCGATTAAATTCAACAGAAACTAGTCAAACGCGTTTTCTTTTGCCACGCTCACATATTGATTCGAAAAATTATGAAATTTGAAATCTAACAATAGTTTGACATCCCGGACCCAACAAAAGTGGTTTCGTCGAATTCCGAGGCCATATGCAAAATATCAATTTTCCAAGCCTATATATTCTATATATCGACTCTTCTGAAAATTCATTCGGCCATATTATACACAATTCTATATTTTATGGAAATAGGCTATTTTAATCATTCAAATTTCTTGTTAATAACCTAATTTAAAAATTTTAAACTGGTTCACATTTTCCGGGTTATTACAATCTCCCCCACTTAAAACTTTTCGTCCTCGAAAAGGAAATAATAGTTAAGCAGGAAATAAAATGTAAATGCAAAGTATTTTAAAGGTACCTTGCACCAGAGTTAGTCAGAGATGTCCACTCTGCATTTGGGATAAGCTTGTTTAATGCTTTCCTCAGTTTCCCAAGTACAGTCTCTAGGATCACTACTCCACTGCACTTTGACTAGATGGATCTTTTTCCTCCTTAGCTCTCTGGTTTCTTTGCCAACTATCTTTAATGGATCTCTTTTGAGTGCTAATTCTGGAGTTATGTCAATATCCTGTTGTGCTGCTTCTTCCACAACAAGATCTGGATCATGAACATGTTTTCTGAGTTGAGATACGTGGAACACATTGTGCACTCCTGGCAACCAATCTGGCAATTGAACTCTATAAGCAAGAGTTCCAATCCGTTCAAGTATAGGAAAGGGACCAATAAATCTCGGTGCCAACTTCCCAGTCTTGCCAAATCTGATTACTCCTCGCATGGGAGAAACTCTTAAATACACATAATCGCCAACGGCAAACGATATATCCCTTCTTCTCGCATCAGCATAACTTTTCTGCCGGCTCTGTGCGGTTTTTAATCGCTTCTTAATGAAATCGACTTTATCCGATGCTTCTTGAATCATATCGGGCCCTAACACAAGTCTGTTGCCAGGTTCTACCCAACATGCGGGAGATCTGCACGGTCTACCGTATAGTGCTTCAAATGGGGACATTCCCAAACTTGCTTGATAGCTATTGTTGTAAGAGAATTCTGCTAAATGTAAATGATCTTCCCATGAGCCTCCAAAATCAATAACGCAAGCCCGCAACAAATCTTCCAAAATTCTATTCACCCGCTCAGTTTGGCCGTCTGTCTGAGGGTGATAAGCGGTGCTTAGATTTAATTTGGTTCCCAATTCTTCCTGGAATGCTTCCCAGAATTTGCTAGTGAACAGGGGATCTCTATCGCTGACTATACTGAGCGGTACTCCATGAAGTTTAACAATTTCTTTGAAGTAAATCTGTGCCAGACTTTGAGCCGTTCTGTTGGATCGGACGGGTATAAAATGGGCAGTCTTCGTGAAGCGATCTACGATTACCCATATACTGTCGTTTCCTTTTCTAGTCCGAGGCAGGCCATCGATAAAATCCATCGAGATTTGTTCCCACTTCCATCCTGGAATTTCTAATGGTTGCAATAACCCAGCCAATTTCTGCTGATCACTCTTGACTAGTTGGCAAGTGGAGCATCTGCTAACATATAATGAGATATCTCTCTTCATTGACCTCCACCAGAATGTGCGTTTGACATCGTTATACATTTTGCTCACACCGGGATGGATACTTAATTTGGATTTGTGGCATTCATCAAGTATTTCTCTCCTGAGCTCGGGAAGGTTTGGGGTGCAAATTCTGCCCTTTAATCTAAGAACTCCCTTGTCATCGAGTCTAAAACTCGTGGATTCACCTCCTTTGACTCTTTGACTGATTCTTTGAATAAATTCATCGTCTTTCTGAAGAGTCGAGATCCTGTCTATTAATGAAGACGTGATGACAAAACTGGCGATGATTTCATTCTTTCTGCTGAGCGCATCTGCTACAACATTGGCTTTCCCTGGAGTGTATATAATTTCAAAATCGTATGCTGCAAGGAATTCTAACCAACGCTGTTGTCTCAAGTTTAGATCTTTCTGGGTGAAAAGGTATTTCAAGGATTGATGATCGGTGTATAGCTCGAATTTCTCGCCTAATAAATAATGCCTCCATATTCTTAAAGCGAACACGATAGCTAATAACTCAAGATCATGAGTAGCATAGTTTCTTTCATGTGGCTTTAGTTGACGACTGGCATGTGAAGACCCGCAACCTCCCCGTAAAGGAAAGCGTCGGATAGTTCGAGAACAAACCACAGCAGAACGCATATAAAAGAACATTTCACTGTATATTACAACAATGCATCAGATTACAAGAATATACAGAGTATAAATGAATATTACACAGAAATATCAGAGATTTAAATTACATTTAAATACATAGCAGCGGAAAAATAATACAATACACAACTAGAATGAGATATACGGATACAAAGCTTTCCGGATATCGTTCCAGCTGTAAACCAGGATCCTGTGAATATAAATCTGCAAAACCAAAACTACTAGCTGCCCGTGTCAAAATAGGGGCACCCAGAGTTTAGGTTAAAACAATAAACCCCAGGTCAGTCATGGGACTGGTGTGAGAACTAAAACAGTTATTAATCTTTGTTTTTAAAGTTAGGTAAATCAAGGGACCACGCCGTATAACACGGAACGGGTTTCCTCCCAAGAATACCAGTGCATAAAACAAACAGCGCAATGCTAAATAAAGAAAATGAAGCTGTTATAAGACCCAGGTCCCATCACACAATGCAACGCAGTCGAGGATAGGGTTTTCCCTTATAACAGCCAAAGGATGCTTGATACGTTTAAAAGAAATCATTTGATACTATAATAAGTGCATAGTGTATAAAACAACTTCAAATCATAAGTATCAATCATAGGCGGCATAAGCGCCCCATCCCACTATGTCGCCATATATAGGATTACAAATAAAACCGCAAAGTCACGTATTTGGAAATTGGATTTCCATCTATGAACCGAGGCTAGGGGCAAGATCCTCAACCGATTCGAGACGCTCTAGTCCGCCCCTCAGGATCAGAGCTCGAGTGACCCTTGGATCGTCAGGGCCGGTCCACCGATGTGGATTAAAATGCCTGAACACTGCGTTTCCCCACCCTTTGGGGTGTCAATGAGCCAACGAATGACTCCATCGGTTCGAGAACGACCGATCAATCCGAGGCGCCTCGCAACAGCAACAACCACATAAGTCAAACTCGTCAGGGCGTGTAAAACCACTGACGCCACTTCTAACTAGAAAGAAACGCATGCCCTCCCTGAGGTCCGTCTCCCGTTTTTGATTCATACCGGGTGTGAAACTCGCGAATCAAACGTTACACAAAGCTACGCCACAAAGGCCGTGCTTTGATCATCAACCACAAGACTTTGCTTTTCAACAGAAGCCTTGATCATTTGCATCTTAGCATGCCACACAGGCAAGCCATCCTATGCAACCGATATCAGTCACACAGAATGAAATCCGATGTCAGACACACAGTCCATTTACAAGTCCGTTCTGGGTCTGAACGAAACCGGAGGCACCTAGTACCCCGCATATCCATCGATCTCCAAGCACGTCTGGACGATCACTAACTGTTTCCATCTTCTTGGGTGTACAGCCCAATCAAGATCATCAGTTATCACCCAAACGACGTGAAGACTTCCGGTCTTCGACCATCGTCTTCATCTTCGACTTATCGTCGTATCAGTTATTCAGAATGGGATAAACCCGGTCTTTCCGAATAACTCGCGTATATATTATAAAAGTGTTACACAAACACAACATACGCCTCATTCCAATTCATTAGTCACTAACCGTAAATTAATCAAGAGAATAATTCCCCAAATATTAACCCCGAAGGCCGAAACCAACATCAGATCAATATCCAGAAAACCATTCTGCTTGGCTAACCGCCAGTTAGTTTCTAAATTTCACATTCAAATCTAATTAAAGATTCATTAAAACTCCACTTAGTTTTAATCTGTGACTGGGTTAAAGAATCAGTGTCATTTAAAACACGGTTCACGATAAGCCCAAAGTCACATCCCATTAATTATCGGGTTAAAGAACAAGTGTTATTTAAAACACTGTTCACGATAAACCCAAAAATCAATATCCATTCAATTCCAATTAAATATTATTTAATTGGTACACTTCATTAAATCTAAATCAAAAGATTTAATCTTTCCTCAGCTGGGTTCAAGAACAGTGTTAGTGAAGACACCATTCACGACAAACCCAAATCACATTCATTAATTATCGGGTTAAAGAACAAGTGTTATTTAAAACACTGTTCACGATAAACCCAAAAATCAATATCCATTCAATTCCAATTAAATATTATTTAATTGGTACACTTCATTAAATCTAAATCAAAAGATTTAATCTTTTCTCAGCTGGGTTCAAGAACAGTGTTAGTGAAGACACCATTCACGACAAACCCAAATCACATTCATTAATTATCGGGTTAAAGAACAAGTGTTATTTAAAACACTGTTCACGATAAACCCAAAAATCAATATCCATTCAATTCCAATTAAATATTATTTAATTGGTACACTTCATTAAATCTAAATCAAAAGATTTAATCTTTCCTCAGCTGGGTTCAAGAACAGTGTTAGTGAAGACACCATTCACGACAAACCCAAATCACATTCATTAATTATCGGGTTAAAGAACAAGTGTTATTTAAAACACTGTTCACGATAAACCCAAAAATCAATATCCATTCAATTCCAATTAAATATTATTTAATTGGTACACTTCATTAAATCTAAATCAAAAGATTTAATCTTTTCTCAGCTGGGTTCAAGAACAGTGTTAGTGAAGACACCATTCACGACAAACCCAAATCACATTCATTAATTATCGGGTTAAAGAACAAGTGTTATTTAAAACACTGTTCACGATAAACCCAAAAATCAATATCAATTCAATTCCAATTAAATATTATTTAATTGGTACACTTCATTAAATCTAAATCAAAAGATTTAATCTTTTCTCAGCTGGGTTCAAGAACAGTGTTAGTGAAGACACCATTCACGACAAACCCAAATCACATTCATTGATTATCGGGTTAAAGAACAAGTGTTATTTAAAACACTGTTCACGATAAACCCAAAAATCAATATCAATTCAATTCCAATTAAATATTATTTAATTGGTACACTTCATTAAATCTAAATCAAAAGATTTAATCTTTTCTCAGCTGGGTTCAAGAACAGTGTTAGTGAAGACACCATTCACGACAAACCCAAATCACATTCGATATTCAATACAAGGCTCTGAATAGAAAATATATCGGCTTATATTCAATATCGAATTCTACGACTAACAAATGTCGTATTGGAAATAACGATATAAATATATATATCTTTCAAATTTCCATAACAACACTTGTATAATCACGAATTCCAACATCGAAATATTCCGAAGACAATTTCGATTCAAATCCACCCCAATGCAATCATTGGAAATTTTGGTTATTTTCAAAACCATTTCAAATTCAATTTATTTATTTAAAAATAAATAGAATTATAATTCTAGTTCAAAACTAGTTCATTTCGATAAAAATCTATTTTTATCTTTTCAAATAGGGAGTTTTTCATCCCAAATCTTTACAAACCATTTCTTATGATTTTACATAAATTATTACTATTTTTAATAATTTTATCAAGGCCCGTACAGTCGATTTCCATCAATGGCCATCGAACTGCACTTACAGCGACCTTTTTCGAATTTGATTTGGACATAATTCCAAATCCAACCGTTAGATTTCAAATTTCTAACATTCATTAGAAAGCTCTTTTCGATACGAACCCAACGGTTCCGGTTTTAGGAGAATCCGACGGTCGGATCTCCCGCAATGTCCGTTTGAAATAAATGGTCGAAATTCACGAACTGCCGCGGCGCGGCGCGTTCTATTCAGGCCATTATATTATATATATAATATATATAATATATATTTCGTCGATTTCTATTTAAAACGAATTATATAAATAGTTTTAAAATTCGTTTCAAAATCTATTTCAACTTCCTTTCCAATTCAAATCAAATTTGAATTCTTCTTTATAAATTCGTTTTAAAATTCATTTCCATTCAATTCAAATTTCAATTCAATTTGAATTCATTTCAATTCGCTATCAATTCAATTTGAATTCGTTTTCAATTCAATTCATTTCGAAATCGTTTTCAAAATCGATATAAATATCGTTCACGTCAAAATGGCGTCAATCTAATCAACACGGCTTCATATATTCCTTAATTTTCAAATATTCTTTTTCAAATATTTCTTTTTCATATATTTCTTTTTCAAAACTGGAATGAGGCCCAATCAATTACCATATAAAATTAATTATATGGATTTTCATACAACACATGTATATAATAGCATTGAAAATAATCAACCATCAACCAAAGTGCACTACACTGTATAAGCATCAAATATAGATATTCAACGCTTATAACAGCCTGTCAATCAATCGATCGACATATTTAATCAATCAGGATGAGTGAACTTCAAATTTCATCCTAACACCCGTGTGGGGTTTCAAACAATCAAACACATATTTTATTTGTGCAGTTAGGCGATGTGTAAAATTTATCGACCCAATCAACGTCATTCAAATAGGTGTACATAAACAAACCGTCTGGTTTATAAATGAATATTTATTTATTCACATTCACGTTAAAAATTATATTTTTAACGATAACACATTTTATTTTAACATATGAATTTCTATTCAGTTCATTCTTTAAATAAAATGCTATTTTTATTTTTTTCTAACTTATTTTTAGAAAATTTTGGCGGCATAACGGCACGATACTAGAAACGGGACAAGGCCTAGCCTTATCCCCGGTCTAGTGAAGGCCCACGCCATTCACTCATCAATCAAATCAATTTCATTTTGCAAACCACAAAATTTGGAGTAAGGGTCTAACCTAGCCTTACTCCTTCGCCTTATAACGGCGCACGTCTAATCCTAACCAATTTATCGATTCGATTTTTCACACCACAAACCACATTCAAACCAATATCACGATCAATCACCAAACAGTCAAACAAACAAGTCCATGGTCTGTGGACGGGTGTCGGGTGCTACTAAGCACCGTCTGCATCCTAGTATATATATATATATAACTAGAAAAATAAATTGAAAGGTGAGAAATTCTCACTTTTAGCTATCCAACCATCTCGACTCTTCTTTTGCAGAAGTCTTCGTCGTTTCGCCTTTTTGTCACTTTCGTTGCTGCTTTCACTACATACGTAAAAATCACATTTTTACTTCGCTATTCAATATATAAAAATCGAATTTTTACTTCGATGTTCAATATATAAAAATCGAATTTTTACTTCAACGTTCAATATATAAAAATCGAATTTTTACTTCAACGTTCAATATATAAAAATCGAATTTTTATTTCAAAGTTCAATATATAAAAATCGAATTTTTATTTCAAAGTTCAATATATAAAAATCGAATTTTTACTTCAACGTTCAATATATAAAAATCGAATTTTTACTTCAACGTTCAATATATAAAAATCGAATTTTTATTTCAAAGTTCAATATATAAAAATCGAATTTTTATTTCAAAGTTCAATATATAAAAATCGAATTTTTATTTCAACGTTCAATATATAAAAATCGAATTTTTATTTCAAAGTTCAATATATAAAAATCGAATTTTTATTTCAAAGTTCAATATATAAAAATCGAATTTTTATTTCAAAGTTCAATATATAAAAATCGAATTTTTATTTCAAAGTTCAATATATAAAAATCGAATTTTTATTTCAAAGTTCAATATATAAAAATCGAATTTTTATTTCAAAGTTCAATATATAAAAATCGAATTTTTATTTCAAAGTTCAATATATAAAAATCGAATTTTTATTTCAACGTTCAATATATAAAAATCGAATTTTTATTTCTTCTACCCAATAAAAATTTCGCCTTTTCTATTTTTAAAAAAAAATGATCTTTCCTATTCTAAAAACCCGATCTTTTCAATTTTAAAGTTCAAACCCTTTAAAAAAAAAAACAGTTTTTAAAATCTTATAAAATCAGTTTTTATTTTTCCTTTTAAATCAGTTTTTATTTTTTTGAAATCGAAAACTTCAGATTTTAAAATAAAAATAATTTAAAGTAAAATAAAAAAAAAACTTACTGTGTCTTCAATGGAGGAGGGCTGGTGGTACGGGGTGATGGCCAGCGGTCTTGGGAGCCGCGGAGCACGCTGGAGAGGGGGTAGGGCTCAGCCGGTGGTCGGAAGGGGGGGGGCGACGCTTTACAGTGGCGGTGGCGGTTTAGTTAGAGGAGAGAGAGGAGCGCCAGAGGGAAGGGGGAAGAAGGAAGAGATCGACGGATGAGGGGGGGGATCGATGGTGGTCTTCCCTCGCGAGCGACGGCGGAGGGCGCCTAGGGCGACGTCCAGCTCTGGCACGGCGGCTCCGTTCTCTCTCCTTTTCTCTTTTTTTTTTTATTTTTTTTTATTTTAAAATGAGTCGGGGAGAGAGAATACTGAGGGGGGGTGTATAAAAAGGTTTTATAAAAATTAAAATATATTATTTAATTTCTCCTAGGGTTGACTTTTCTTTCGAACTCGAAATTGGGCCCAGCGACTGTCATCCCTAGCTAATTACCCCCATTCCGAACCCAATGGGATATGTATCGTAAGCTGAATTGATCGTTACAATCAGTTTCCGTTGAATCTACATTTAAATATCTATATTGAATTTTAAACGTACATTTCAAATTACCGGGGTCACATACGAACAGGAAAAATCCCAGAAAAATATTTTCTAGCTTCGTATTGACGATACGGTCCTAACAAAACTAGTTTCGTCGAATTCTGAGACCGTTAGAAAAATGGCCAATTTCCAGTCGATTAAAATCAACTGAAACCGGTCAAACGCGTTTTCCTTTGCCACGCTCACATATTGATTCGAAAAATTATGAAATTTGAAATCTAACAATAACTTAACATCACGGACCCAACAAAACTGGTTTCGTCGAAATCCGAGGTCGTTTGCAAAATTGCTATTTTTAAGGGCCTTATATTATATTAAAATATATATAAATTCCACAGCGACTATTTCTAAATTTCAACTGGACATATCTTACCATTTCTAAGATGAAATCTCAGTTTGTTAACTTCGTTGGAAAGATATCATCAATTAGATCCTAATGTTTTTGGTTTCACAAAAATCCGGATTGTTTTGCACCCGGTACATTCAATTGAAGTTTGAAATCGAATTATCGAACTACCGCGCCATTTTCAATTCTATTTATAATTATATATAAATATTTATATTCTAACGACGACGTATATAAATATATACGTCGAATTTTATTCAAAGTAAATTTCTCGTCGATATTATTTAAAATAATTCATTTTAAATAATCAAAATTCGCTAAAATTGCCAAAATAAAAATTTCAAACTGGCTCGCATTTTACGGGTTGTTACAATCTCCCCCACTTAAAACTTTTCGTCCCCGAAAAGGAACAAAGTCGAAAGTGGTTTGATTATTCAACTCTACGATCGATCTGGCTTCCATTCTCCAACTCTTTAGTTTCTGAGAATTTCTAAAATTTCAAAAATTTGGCTAACACCCTAAATTTTTGAAAAATTTCGCCATAACCTCCCCTGCACCGGGAGCATCGGGGAATTTCAAATAGCTTCCCCGGTCCTTCAGATCTCAAAAAGAAAAAGAAAAAGCCAAGCGGCTAGCCAATAGGCTCACAAAATCATCATCACCCAAACAAAACAGGAAATTATGTAGTAAACATGTACCTATTTGTCGGGCAAACAAATTTTATTCTCTGGCTCTAGCCTCCTTGCTATGACCTGTTCAATGATATATATGTATATGCAAGCAAATGCAACCAATTTTCGATATAATTCAATATTTGATTCAATTAGGCTAAATGGTTCAAAATTAGCAAACAAATAGGCAAACAACACAAACATCAATCAATTAGTGAATTAGAGTTTCAAATTCATAATTTTGATACATAGTCAAAAATCAGATTTTTGATGCCAAATCACAACAATAGGCCCTATCTACTTTTGGTTCTCACACCAGTCAATAGGAAATATATAGAAATCTCACTTTCGTCACTCGAAAATAAATACTGGCGACAGTGCCCCATCACCAGAATTACTCCCGGGCACTAGAGGGATTCTATATCTACCCAATATATTAAAACTTCGAATACACGTTTGCAAGACATATATGCAAAACCTTTATATATCGGATTGTCCTAATCAATATAAATAGATAATCAAATACGAATAATTGATTTTAAATTTTCAAAACAAAATTTGTTTTCATTTTAAAAATATACTCTTCACACTCGTTCTAGGATACTACGGATCCCATCTCTAACGAGTCATTCTCATTGTATATTACTAATCCAATATCTGATGAATTCTTTCGTATGGTTCTAATGTGTCTTGTTCTCTAGCTTTGTAAACCAAAGCTCTGATACCAACTGTGAAGACCCGCAACCTCCCCGTAAAGGAAAGCGTCGGATAGTTCGAGAACAAACCACAGCAGAACGCATATAAAAGAACATTTCACTGTATATTACAACAATGCATCAGATTACAAGAATATACAGAGTATAAATGAATATTACACAGAAATATCAGAGATTTAAATTACATTTAAATACATAGCAGCGGAAAAATAATACAATACACAACTAGAATGAGATATACGGATACAAAGCTTTCCGGATATCGTTCCAGCTGTAAACCAGGATCCTGTGAATATAAATCTGCAAAACCAAAACTACTAGCTGCCCGTGTCAAAATAGGGGCACCCAGAGTTTAGGTTAAAACAATAAACCCCAGGTCAGTCATGGGACTGGTGTGAGAACTAAAACAGTTATTAATCTTTGTTTTTAAAGTTAGGTAAATCAAGGGACCACGCCGTATAACACGGAACGGGTTTCCTCCCAAGAATACCAGTGCATAAAACAAACAGCGCAATGCTAAATAAAGAAAATGAAGCTGTTATAAGACCCAGGTCCCATCACACAATGCAACGCAGTCGAGGATAGGGTTTTCCCTTATAACAGCCAAAGGATGCTTGATACGTTTAAAAGAAATCATTTGATACTATAATAAGTGCATAGTGTATAAAACAACTTCAAATCATAAGTATCAATCATAGGCGGCATAAGCGCCCCATCCCACTATGTCGCCATATATAGGATTACAAATAAAACCGCAAAGTCACGTATTTGGAAATTGGATTTCCATCTATGAACCGAGGCTAGGGGCAAGATCCTCAACCGATTCGAGACGCTCTAGTCCGCCCCTCAGGATCAGAGCTCGAGTGACCCTTGGATCGTCAGGGCCGGTCCACCGATGTGGATTAAAATGCCTGAACACTGCGTTTCCCCACCCTTTGGGGTGTCAATGAGCCAACGAATGACTCCATCGGTTCGAGAACGACCGATCAATCCGAGGCGCCTCGCAACAGCAACAACCACATAAGTCAAACTCGTCAGGGCGTGTAAAACCACTGACGCCACTTCTAACTAGAAAGAAACGCATGCCCTCCCTGAGGTCCGTCTCCCGTTTTTGATTCGTACCGGGTGTGAAACTCGCGAATCAAACGTTACACAAAGCTACGCCACAAAGGCCGTGCTTTGATCATCAACCACAAGACTTTGCTTTTCAACAGAAGCCTTGATCATTTGCATCTTAGCATGCCACACAGGCAAGCCATCCTATGCAACCGATATCAGTCACACAGAATGAAATCCGATGTCAGACACACAGTCCATTTACAAGTCCGTTCTGGGTCTGAACGAAACCGGAGGCACCTAGTACCCCGCATATCCATCGATCTCCAAGCACGTCTGGACGATCACTAACTGTTTCCATCTTCTTGGGTGTACAGCCCAATCAAGATCATCAGTTATCACCCAAACGACGTGAAGACTTCCGGTCTTCGACCATCGTCTTCATCTTCGACTTATCGTCGTATCAGTTATTCAGAATGGGATAAACCCGGTCTTTCCGAATAACTCGCGTATATATTATAAAAGTGTTACACAAACACAACATACGCCTCATTCCAATTCATTAGTCACTAACCGTAAATTAATCAAGAGAATAATTCCCCAAATATTAACCCCGAAGGCCGAAACCAACATCAGATCAATATCCAGAAAACCATTCTGCTTGGCTAACCGCCAGTTAGTTTCTAAATTTCACATTCAAATCTAATTAAAGATTCATTAAAACTCCACTTAGTTTTAATCTGTGACTGGGTTAAAGAATCAGTGTCATTTAAAACACGGTTCACGATAAGCCCAAAGTCACATCCCATTAATTATCGGGTTAAAGAACAAGTGTTATTTAAAACACTGTTCACGATAAACCCAAAAATCAATATCCATTCAATTCCAATTAAATATTATTTAATTGGTACACTTCATTAAATCTAAATCAAAAGATTTAATCTTTCCTCAGCTGGGTTCAAGAACAGTGTTAGTGAAGACACCATTCACGACAAACCCAAATCACATTCATTAATTATCGGGTTAAAGAACAAGTGTTATTTAAAACACTGTTCACGATAAACCCAAAAATCAATATCCATTCAATTCCAATTAAATATTATTTAATTGGTACACTTCATTAAATCTAAATCAAAAGATTTAATCTTTTCTCAGCTGGGTTCAAGAACAGTGTTAGTGAAGACACCATTCACGACAAACCCAAATCACATTCATTAATTATCGGGTTAAAGAACAAGTGTTATTTAAAACACTGTTCACGATAAACCCAAAAATCAATATCCATTCAATTCCAATTAAATATTATTTAATTGGTACACTTCATTAAATCTAAATCAAAAGATTTAATCTTTCCTCAGCTGGGTTCAAGAACAGTGTTAGTGAAGACACCATTCACGACAAACCCAAATCACATTCATTAATTATCGGGTTAAAGAACAAGTGTTATTTAAAACACTGTTCACGATAAACCCAAAAATCAATATCCATTCAATTCCAATTAAATATTATTTAATTGGTACACTTCATTAAATCTAAATCAAAAGATTTAATCTTTTCTCAGCTGGGTTCAAGAACAGTGTTAGTGAAGACACCATTCACGACAAACCCAAATCACATTCATTAATTATCGGGTTAAAGAACAAGTGTTATTTAAAACACTGTTCACGATAAACCCAAAAATCAATATCAATTCAATTCCAATTAAATATTATTTAATTGGTACACTTCATTAAATCTAAATCAAAAGATTTAATCTTTTCTCAGCTGGGTTCAAGAACAGTGTTAGTGAAGACACCATTCACGACAAACCCAAATCACATTCATTGATTATCGGGTTAAAGAACAAGTGTTATTTAAAACACTGTTCACGATAAACCCAAAAATCAATATCAATTCAATTCCAATTAAATATTATTTAATTGGTACACTTCATTAAATCTAAATCAAAAGATTTAATCTTTTCTCAGCTGGGTTCAAGAACAGTGTTAGTGAAGACACCATTCACGACAAACCCAAATCACATTCGATATTCAATACAAGGCTCTGAATAGAAAATATATCGGCTTATATTCAATATCGAATTCTACGACTAACAAATGTCGTATTGGAAATAACGATATAAATATATATATCTTTCAAATTTCCATAACAACACTTGTATAATCACGAATTCCAACATCGAAATATTCCGAAGACAATTTCGATTCAAATCCACCCCAATGCAATCATTGGAAATTTTGGTTATTTTCAAAACCATTTCAAATTCAATTTATTTATTTAAAAATAAATAGAATTATAATTCTAGTTCAAAACTAGTTCATTTCGATAAAAATCTATTTTTATCTTTTCAAATAGGGAGTTTTTCATCCCAAATCTTTACAAACCATTTCTTATGATTTTACATAAATTATTACTATTTTTAATAATTTTATCAAGGCCCGTACAGTCGATTTCCATCAATGGCCATCGAACTGCACTTACAGCGACCTTTTTCGAATTTGATTTGGACATAATTCCAAATCCAACCGTTAGATTTCAAATTTCTAACATTCATTAGAAAGCTCTTTTCGATACGAACCCAACGGTTCCGGTTTTAGGAGAATCCGACGGTCGGATCTCCCGCAATGTCCGTTTGAAATAAATGGTCGAAATTCACGAACTGCCGCGGCGCGGCGCGTTCTATTCAGGCCATTATATTATATATATAATATATATAATATATATTTCGTCGATTTCTATTTAAAACGAATTATATAAATAGTTTTAAAATTCGTTTCAAAATCTATTTCAACTTCCTTTCCAATTCAAATCAAATTTGAATTCTTCTTTATAAATTCGTTTTAAAATTCATTTCCATTCAATTCAAATTTCAATTCAATTTGAATTCATTTCAATTCGCTATCAATTCAATTTGAATTCGTTTTCAATTCAATTCATTTCGAAATCGTTTTCAAAATCGATATAAATATCGTTCACGTCAAAATGGCGTCAATCTAATCAACACGGCTTCATATATTCCTTAATTTTCAAATATTCTTTTTCAAATATTTCTTTTTCATATATTTCTTTTTCAAAACTGGAATGAGGCCCAATCAATTACCATATAAAATTAATTATATGGATTTTCATACAACACATGTATATAATAGCATTGAAAATAATCAACCATCAACCAAAGTGCACTACACTGTATAAGCATCAAATATAGATATTCAACGCTTATAACAGCCTGTCAATCAATCGATCGACATATTTAATCAATCAGGATGAGTGAACTTCAAATTTCATCCTAACACCCGTGTGGGGTTTCAAACAATCAAACACATATTTTATTTGTGCAGTTAGGCGATGTGTAAAATTTATCGACCCAATCAACGTCATTCAAATAGGTGTACATAAACAAACCGTCTGGTTTATAAATGAATATTTATTTATTCACATTCACGTTAAAAATTATATTTTTAACGATAACACATTTTATTTTAACATATGAATTTCTATTCAGTTCATTCTTTAAATAAAATGCTATTTTTATTTTTTTCTAACTTATTTTTAGAAAATTTTGGCGGCATAACGGCACGATACTAGAAACGGGACAAGGCCTAGCCTTATCCCCGGTCTAGTGAAGGCCCACGCCATTCACTCATCAATCAAATCAATTTCATTTTGCAAACCACAAAATTTGGAGTAAGGGTCTAACCTAGCCTTACTCCTTCGCCTTATAACGGCGCACGTCTAATCCTAACCAATTTATCGATTCGATTTTTCACACCACAAACCACATTCAAACCAATATCACGATCAATCACCAAACAGTCAAACAAACAAGTCCATGGTCTGTGGACGGGTGTCGGGTGCTACTAAGCACCGTCTGCATCCTAGTATATATATATATATAACTAGAAAAATAAATTGAAAGGTGAGAAATTCTCACTTTTAGCTATCCAACCATCTCGACTCTTCTTTTGCAGAAGTCTTCGTCATTTCGCCTTTTTGTCACTTTCGTTGCTGCTTTCACTACATACGTAAAAATCACATTTTTACTTCGCTATTCAATATATAAAAATCGAATTTTTACTTCGATGTTCAATATATAAAAATCGAATTTTTACTTCAACGTTCAATATATAAAAATCGAATTTTTACTTCAACGTTCAATATATAAAAATCGAATTTTTATTTCAAAGTTCAATATATAAAAATCGAATTTTTATTTCAAAGTTCAATATATAAAAATCGAATTTTTACTTCAACGTTCAATATATAAAAATCGAATTTTTACTTCAACGTTCAATATATAAAAATCGAATTTTTATTTCAAAGTTCAATATATAAAAATCGAATTTTTATTTCAAAGTTCAATATATAAAAATCGAATTTTTATTTCAACGTTCAATATATAAAAATCGAATTTTTATTTCAAAGTTCAATATATAAAAATCGAATTTTTATTTCAAAGTTCAATATATAAAAATCGAATTTTTATTTCAAAGTTCAATATATAAAAATCGAATTTTTATTTCAAAGTTCAATATATAAAAATCGAATTTTTATTTCAAAGTTCAATATATAAAAATCGAATTTTTATTTCAAAGTTCAATATATAAAAATCGAATTTTTATTTCAAAGTTCAATATATAAAAATCGAATTTTTATTTCAACGTTCAATATATAAAAATCGAATTTTTATTTCTTCTACCCAATAAAAATTTCGCCTTTTCTATTTTTTAAAAAAAATGATCTTTCCTATTCTAAAAACCCGATCTTTTCAATTTTAAAGTTCAAACCCTTTAAAAAAAAAAAACAGTTTTTAAAATCTTATAAAATCAGTTTTTATTTTTCCTTTTAAATCAGTTTTTATTTTTTTGAAATCGAAAACTTCAGATTTTAAAATAAAAATAATTTAAAGTAAAATAAAAAAAAAACTTACTGTGTCTTCAATGGAGGAGGGCTGGTGGTACGGGGTGATGGCCAGCGGTCTTGGGAGCCGCGGAGCACGCTGGAGAGGGGGTAGGGCTCAGCCGGTGGTCGGAAGGGGGGGGGGCGACGCTTTACAGTGGCGGTGGCGGTTTAGTTAGAGGAGAGAGAGGAGCGCCAGAGGGAAGGGGGAAGAAGGAAGAGATCGACGGATGAGGGGGGGGATCGATGGTGGTCTTCCCTCGCGAGCGACGGCGGAGGGCGCCTAGGGCGACGTCCAGCTCTGGCACGGCGGCTCCGTTCTCTCTCCTTTTCTCTTTTTTTTTTTATTTTTTTTTATTTTAAAATGAGTCGGGGAGAGAGAATACTGAGGGGGGGTGTATAAAAAGGTTTTATAAAAATTAAAATATATTATTTAATTTCTCCTAGGGTTGACTTTTCTTTCGAACTCGAAATTGGGCCCAGCGACTGTCATCCCTAGCTAATTACCCCCATTCCGAACCCAATGGGATATGTATCGTAAGCTGAATTGATCGTTACAATCAGTTTCCGTTGAATCTACATTTAAATATCTATATTGAATTTTAAACGTACATTTCAAATTACCGGGGTCACATACGAACAGGAAAAATCCCAGAAAAATATTTTCTAGCTTCGTATTGACGATACGGTCCTAACAAAACTAGTTTCGTCGAATTCTGAGACCGTTAGAAAAATGGCCAATTTCCAGTCGATTAAAATCAACTGAAACCGGTCAAACGCGTTTTCCTTTGCCACGCTCACATATTGATTCGAAAAATTATGAAATTTGAAATCTAACAATAACTTAACATCACGGACCCAACAAAACTGGTTTCGTCGAAATCCGAGGTCGTTTGCAAAATTGCTATTTTTAAGGGCCTTATATTATATTAAAATATATATAAATTCCACAGCGACTATTTCTAAATTTCAACTGGACATATCTTACCATTTCTAAGATGAAATCTCAGTTTGTTAACTTCGTTGGAAAGATATCATCAATTAGATCCTAATGTTTTTGGTTTCACAAAAATCCGGATTGTTTTGCACCCGGTACATTCAATTGAAGTTTGAAATCGAATTATCGAACTACCGCGCCATTTTCAATTCTATTTATAATTATATATAAATATTTATATTCTAACGACGACGTATATAAATATATACGTCGAATTTTATTCAAAGTAAATTTCTCGTCGATATTATTTAAAATAATTCATTTTAAATAATCAAAATTCGCTAAAATTGCCAAAATAAAAATTTCAAACTGGCTCGCATTTTACGGGTTGTTACATGGCATAAGCGATCACTTGGCCTTTTTGCATTAACACTGCTCCTAGCCCTCTAATAGAAGCATCTGTCCATACTGTCAAGTCTTGGTTACCTTCTATTATTGTCAATACCGGAGCGGTTGTCAACTTCAGTTTCAGCTTCTGGAAAGCTTCTTCACATTCGGGAGTCCATTTGAATTTCTCATGCTTCTTTGTAAGCTTTGTCAAAACTCCTGATATCTTTGAAAAATCCTGAACGAATTTCCGATAGTAACTAGCTAACCCAAGGAAACTTCGAACTTCAGTGGGTGTAGTAGGTTGTTTCCAGTTTTGAATCGCTGTAATTTTGCTTGGATCTACAGCAATTCCTTCTTTTGATACGACGTGGCCAAGGAATTTAACTTCATTCTGCCAGAAGACACACTTAGAAAATTTAGCTTTCAAGACATTTCTTCTCAGAATTTTCAACACTTGTTCTAAATGTTTTGCATGCTCTTCTTCCGACTTAGAGTAGATTAGAATGTCATCGATGAAGACTAGAACAAATTTATTCAACACACCACAGAACACTCTGTTCATAAGATCAACGAAGTATGCCGGAGCGTTGCACAAACCGAACGGCATTACTAACCATTCGTAGAATAAATCAGGACCTCTGAAGGCTGTCAAAGGAACACAGTCTTCGGCTATACGCAATTGGTGGAAACCTGTAGCTAGGTCCATTCTGGAGAATACGGTTGCTCCATTTAATTGATCTAACAGATCGTCTATTCGGGGCAAAGGATATTTGTTCTTCAGTGTTTGTTTGTTGAGATCCCTGTAATCAACGCAAAGTCTTAGAGTACCGTCTGATTTAGGGACAAATACTACTGCGGCTCCCCATGCTGAAAAGCTTGGTCTGATCAGACCTTTCCAAAGTAATTCTCGGTTTTGACTACTTCACTCTTCTTTTTCTTTCGGGGCCATTCTTCTTATTGGATGAACTACTGGTCGGGCGTTCGAAATTAGATCAATTCTAAATTCAATTTCTCTTTGCGGCGGTAAGTTCTCTACTTCTTCAAACACATCCGCATAATTTTTCACGACCGGTATCTTTTCTAATGAAGGGGGAGTAATTTCTAAAGAAGACCGAAATTCGGTTCTATTTATTTCTGAGCCTTGGCATGGTATATATATAGGTCCAAGCTTTGTTTCGACTTTAACGATTCTTTCGGCACATCTAACTTCGGCCTTATATTTGGTCAACCATTCCAAACCGAGAATAACATCGAATTCTGATAAATCCATGACAATTAAGTGGATGGGAAACTTGTAACATGAATAAGAGATAGGCACTCTGCAGTATAAACTGAGACTAACAGAACCTCCTATCGGGTTTTGAACTTTAATTGGTTCCTTTAGAATTCTTTGTTTCAATTTTAACTTGTGTACAATTTTACCAGATATGAAGCTACGTGATGCACCAGTATCAAAAAGTACAGAAACATGAATATTTTTAATAGTAAGGGTACCTCCCAAGACATCGGGTTTACCTGATCCATCGGTGGTAGCTGGCGGGGTATTCCCGTCATAAACATAGGCCACTTGTGCGCTCTTCTTCAAAGGACAATTATTGCTATAGTGCCCCTTCTTGTGGCAATTGTAGCATTCAACTGAGTCACTGGCCCTTGGCTTCTTTGGGGCTTTGCATACATTAGAGAAATGACCGGGCTTCCCGCAATTGTAGCAGTTTCCTTTCGGGATCTTTGCGGGTTTTTGAGTAGCGGCCGCGGTGATGCTAGATTCGGGTTGGTCAGTTGAGGTCTTGCGCTTAATCCCTGCTTGGCTCTTAGCGCGGTCTTGGCTAGCATGCCTCTCATCCATGTCCTCGTAGTTGCAAGCCATCTCTACGAGTTCTGTAAAAGAAAGTTTGATGTTGCTCATAGCTCTATCATGGTATTTGCGCTTCAGCCCAAAAATGAATCTCTTATTCTTCGCTTTGTCGGTCAAAACCAACTCTGGAGCATAGCGCGATAGCTGAGTGAACTTATTCAGATAGTCTTGAATAGAGAGGTCTCCCTGCTGGAGATTAGCAAATTGCTCTCGCATCCTCTCAAGAGCTTGTTCTGGCACAAACTTCTCATTGAATAAAGTCCTGAACTGCTCCCAAGTTCGGATAGTACCAGCTGCATCTCCAGAAGTAATGGCATCCCACCACAGCTCTGCCTCTTCCTGAAGAAGCCAAATGCCAAGTCGGGCTTTGTTGTTAGTTCCCATGCCCATACCTTCGAAGATTTTCTCACAGGTTTCCAGCCAAGCGATAGCTTCGGTCACTGTGCCTGTGCCAGTAAAAGGTTTCCCTCCCAGATTTCGGTATCTCTTTGCCACTTTATCCAACTCAAAGTCTTCTGGTGCTGGTGCCTGAATAATAGGGATCTCTACAGCTACGGGGATATTCCCCCGTCCTCCTGCTGCATCTCCTCGGCCTCCACGGCCTCCTCTGGCTGCTGCTGCTCGCGTAGCCATCTAAGAATACTGTATAAGCAAGAAAAGAGTCAAGCTCACAGATTTGATAATTTTCATAAATGATAAAGCAAGGAAATACAAGGAAAGATAATGAAGATGTACTGATCAAATTGTTTTGCTAATCTGCTTAGCTCATTCTAGGACATTGTTAATCCTATCTCTAATGAGCTACTCGCATTAGAACACTACTGATTCTATTCTGACGAGGTGTTTAATGTGTTAGATCCCGGAACTAAGGTTAACCAAAGCTCCGATACCAACTGTGACGATCCCAAAATCCGAGGGGCGGTATTAAGGATAATCATTAGGAAATAACACATCAATCATCATAGCAGAGTACAGATAATAGCAGAAACAATAAATAAAATAATTTTACATGGATATGACAGCGGAATCACAACATGTAGGAATATCAGAATAGCATAGCGTGGGATATACTTAGTAAAAAGAAAGGGGAGTGATCAGTCATCATCGCCAGAGGCGGAATACATATACATATAGTGAGAAATACGGAAAGTAAATCAGTCTGCATCGCCAGTGGCGGAATCATAACATAAATACAGGAATGGCGGAAAATATCTAAGTCATCACTATGAAGTCAGCCTCGCCATGAGCCAAAAGTGCATGCTGTGCAGCAGTGCAGAACCAAAAACCACCTGTCACCTGTGTACTAGGCTGCCCGTGTGAAAATAAGGGCACCCGCGTTTGCAAAGTGAAACAAACAACGAGTCAGTCATGGGGACTGGTATGAGGAATCTATTTAACAGTTAAACAACAGTAATAGCCAATCATAGGACCACGCCACTTTCGCGGAACGGGTTTACTCCAGTGATTGCTAGTGCATTCAAAACAAGGTAAATTCTTTTTAAGACAACGCAATGCTTTTAGAAAGAATGAAGCTATTATAAGACTCAGGTCCCATCACACAATGCAACGCAAGCCGGAGGATAGAGTTTTACCTTATAATAGCCAAATATGCTTGATACGTATAAAGAGAAATCATTTGATATTATTACTAGTGCATATATGTTTCAAGAACGAATAGCATCATAAATATCAATCATAGGCGGCATAGCTACCATATACTATGTCACCATACTAGTACTACAATCAAGTCCGTTATTTCATATTGGAAATTGGATTTCCGTCATGAGTCGAGGCAAGGGGCAAGCTCCTCTCCGCTTCGAGACACTCTAGCAAATGCCTCAGGATTACGCACACTGGGTAACCCCTGGATGCTTCAGGGCCGGTCCTCACTTACGTTAGAGGATTAATTATGCCTGAACACACGTTTCCCGGTCCTTACAGACCTATAATCGAGGCGCCTCGCATTCCAACAACCACAAAGGTGAAAAGTAGATAAATATGTCAAGGCTGGTAAGTCACTGACACCACCATAGCTAGAAAGAAACGTCGTGCTCTCCCTGCAGTCCGTATCCCGTTTTTAACTCATACCGGGGTGTGAGGTTCGCGAATCTACGAAATACACAAAGCTAGGCCACGTAAGCCTTGCTTTGATCATCATCCACAAGACTTTGCTTTTCAACAGAAGCCTTGATCACAGCATCTTAGCATGCCACATAGGCAGTCCACTCCATACGATTGATTTCCATCGATATATAACCTCTAAGCTCGTACGTCTCAGAGAAGGGCGTTAAGCAAGAGAATAAATTCTCCGCCGCCAAACAGATATATATTTAACAGAGATCAATCAGTATAGAACAAAATCCAATGTCAGACACACAGTCCATTTACAAGTCCGTCCTGGGTCTGAACGAAACCGGAGGCGTCAAATTCCTCGTATATCCGTCCAATCAACATACACGTTCAGACGGCTACTACTTCCGCCCCTTTCCGGTAGCTACTCCGGTTAGGAACCTCAGTAGCGCCCATCCAACCGATACGAAGATCGTCGGTCTTGAATCGTCTTTGCATTTTCCAATTCGAATCGCTCGATGAATTATTTGAAATGAGGGTTAGCTCGGCCTTTTCAAATAACTCACGTCATTAGAATTTAAATCGATTCTTTATATGGTTATATTACTCGACATCCATCTTTCGGTTATTTAGTGTTATTTTCATGTCATACACATACAACCATCAAATATCAAACAATTCAAGCCCAATTGGTTTATTTGCAACCTATGTTGCTTATAATATTTTATAACAAGTTTTCGCCATTTTTATTTATTTAAAAATGGCCATATTTAATTGAACGACGTTTCAGGTCGTTTCGTGTCACTGGCGCTGTTTTCCCCTTAATTTGTTTTACACATATCGGAAAATCTAACCGTTGGATCTTCACAAATTTTACATCATTAGGAAGGTCTTTTCAAAATGAATCCAACGATTCCAGTTTTGGGAAAATCCGACGGTCGGATCTTCCACTCTACCCATTTGAAGTTACGATTTCAATTTACGAACTGCAGCGTCGTTATTCGATTAAATTTAATTATATTTTTATATATATATATATATATATAATCGTTTCTGGCGCTGTTTTTCCTTAATTTTGAATTAAACATTCCAGACAATCCAACCGTTGGATTTTTACAAGGTTGGTGCCGTTGGAAAGATTATTCCAAGGCGAACCCGACGGTTGAGGTTTCGGGATAATCCAATGGTCGGATTTCCCGCACTAGTCGTTTAAAATCACGGTTTCAAAATACGAACTGCACGGCCTTGTTTCGTTTTAATTCTATTTATATTTATATATTTATATAAATATAGTTCATTCGATGATTTCTATATCGTTTTCACTTCAAATATTTTTCTAACACCCTAAAATTTTGGAAAAATTTCGCCATAACCTCCCCTGTACCGGGAGCATCGGGAAATCACAAATAGCGTTCCCGGTCCTTCTAATCTCAAAAAGAAAAAGAAAAAGCCAAGCGGCTAGCCAACAGGCTCAAAATCATCACCCAAACAAATCAGTAAATGTGTACCTATTTGTCGGGCACAAAATTTTATTCCTCTTCTCTAGCCCCTTTGCTATAACCTGTTCAATGAATATGCATGTACATATATATACAGTTCTTATCAATTATCATTTTCTATTCAATTCCATATTTGATTTCTGTTTGGTTTAAAAACACCATTCATTCTAATGTTACATAAACAGGTGCAAATCATTTCATTGGCTAATTAATGAATATTTCAACTCATATATGTTTATTTTGAACAAGTGGCTATTTTTAACATTTCACATTTCAACGATTAAGGCATACAATAAAAATGTGATTTTTATTGTAAAACAATTCATTTCAAAACACTATTTTTCTATATAGTTTAAGTTGGTGATAAAATAGGATTTTTATCATCAAACAATTTATTTCAAAATATGAATACCATTCAACACATGAATTTCTAATCAACGAATGAATATCAATTCAACATATGAATGTTTTCTATAGTTTCTATATATAGATAAAAATGTGATTTTTTATTATCGAACAGTTTATTTCAAAATATGAATATCATTCAACACATGAATTTCTAAACAACGAATGAATATCAATCCAACACATGAATGTTTTCTATAGTTTTTATATATAGATAAAAATGTGATTTTTATTATCGAACAGTTTATTTCAAAATATGAATATCATTCAACACATGAATTTCTAAACAACGAATGAATATCAATTCAACACATGAATGTTTTCTATATAATGAATAAATATAGTTTAAGCATATGAAAATAATTCAAACACAAGAATATCATTCAAAATTTCGGCAGCATAACGGCAGGGTAGTTACACCGGCACCGTCCCTAGTACGGCTCCTCGCTCTACCTTAAAACCTCGCGGTTTTTGACAATGGGAATCATGCATCTAGTTCGCACGCAGGCGGCATGTTTATTTTTATTTCATTTCCACAAACTAATCCTATGTGGTTTCAACCAAATATTTCTCAACCACAAATGGGTATTTTTCAACCGCAATCAACCAATATCAATCACAAACAATCCCAAACTATCAATCAATTTTCACAACAATTTCAACCAATAATTATCGTCCATGGTTTGTGGACGAGGGGCGTATATATATATATATATATATAAATATTTATATATAGCAATTCACTTTCATTTTCAACTCATATTTGTTTATTTTAAAATCGAAATTGAAAAGTGAGAGATCCTCACCAATAGCTATCCACTAACACGATTCTTCCTTAATAGAAATCTTCGCCTATTTCGCCTTCTTGTTGCTTTCGTTGCTTGTATTCTCTACATAGGTAAAAATCGAATTTTTACTATGTTATTCCATATATAAAGATTGCATTTTGACTTAGCTATTAAATATAAAGATTATATTTTTATCATTCTCATGATGTAAAAATTATATTTTTATTATTTTAAAAAAACTAAAATCCTGTCTTGCTCCTTCTACATAATAAAAATCCCGTCTTTTCTCCTTTTAAAAATATGATCTTTATTTTTGCAAGTTCAAATCTTTTTCTACTAAAAGATTAAACCTTTTTCCTATTTTAAAGTTCAAAATAAAATCAGTTTTTAAAATCTTTTCAAAAATCAGTTTTTCTCTTTTATAAAAATGCAGTTTTTAAATCCTTTTTCAAATGCAGTTTTTATCTTTTATAAAAATGCAGTTTTTAACTTTATAAAAAATGCAGTTTTTATTTTTATAAAAAATGCAGTTTTAGTTTCTTCTTAAAAAAAACAGTTTTAAAATTCTTTTAAAAATTCAGTTTTAAAGTTCTAACAAATCAGTTTTTTTTTTCCTTTTATAAAATCTGTTTTTACATTATTTAAAAATCCAGTTTTCAGTTTCTTTTTAAAAAAAACAGTTTTAACTCTTTAAAAACAAAACAGTTTTTAAAATCTTCTTTTTATATCAGCTTTTAACTCTTTAAAAACAAAACAGTTTTTAAATTATTATAAAAGAAACAGTTTTTAAATTATATAAAAAAAACAGTTTTCAATTTACTGTAAAACAAAAATAAAAACAAAACAAAATAATCTAAAAGCTCACCGAGATTTCGAAGTGGAGGAGGGAAGAAGGAGCGTCGGCGGTGGTTCAGTGATGTCGCGATGTGGTGTTCGAGGTGGAGGCGTCTTCGAGGTAGTGGGGTTGCTTCGATTCGCTGTCGCGACTGGGTGTCTCGAGGTAAGGGCGGCTTCGAGGTGGGGGGCGGCGTCGAGGGTTCGTCGGCGGTAAGGGTAAGGCGGCGGCTCGACGAACTTAGGGTTAGGTTTTTTTCTTTATTTTTTTTTCCTATTTCGTTTTCTGGTAAGTGATTCGGGGGGGGGCCAATGAAGAAAGGGAGGGAATTCTATTTTTTTTTTTTATTATTTAATTATTAAATTTTTGCAAAAGGGTTGTCTTTTACATCCGACCTCGAAACGAGGCCTACCGCCTGTCGTCCATAGCGTTTTACCCCCGTTCCGAACACAATGGGATATGTATCGTAAGCTGGTTTGATCGTTACAATCAGTTTTCGTTGAATTTACAATTTAAATCCTTATATTGAATTTTAAACGTACATTTCAAATTACCGGGGTCACATACTAACTAGAAAAATTCTAGAAAAATATTTTCTACTTTCGTATTGACGATACGGTCCTAACAAAACTAGTTTCGTCGAATTCTGAGACCGTTTGAAAAATGGCCAATTTCCTGTCGATTAAATTCAACAGAAACTGGTCAAACGCGTTTTCTTTTGCCACGCTCACATATTGATTCGAAAAATTATGAAATTTGAAATCTAACAATAGTTTGACATCCCGGACCCAACAAAAGTGGTTTCGTCGAATTCCGAGGCCATATGCAAAATATCAATTTTCCAGGCCTATATATTCTATATATCGACTTTTCTGAAAATTCATTCGGCCATATTATACACAATTCTATATTTTATGGAAATAGGCTATTTTAATCATTCAAATTTCTTGTTAATAACCTAATTTAAAAATTTTAAACTGGTTCACATTTTCCGGGTTATTACAGGTAAAATCACAACTTGCCTCACAGGGCCCTCATCAATCAAAAAGAAAAAGAAAAGGCCAATCGGCTCATAAAATCGTCAAACCCAATAAATACAGTAAATATGTACCTATTTCTCGGGCATATAATTTTATTACTTTTCTTAGCTTCCCTGCTATGACCTGTTCAATATATATACGTGCATATGTGTCCAATTTCAATCTATTTTCAATTCAGTTCAAAATTTAATTTGATTCAGCTTAATTTTACCATTTTATTTTTATATTGGTTTCATCATTCCAATATTTAGTTAGTTAAATTAATAATCACACATCAAAAACCAACAATCAATTAGTTGATTAGCCTTTCAAATATATAACTTTTACATAACCAAAAATCATATTTTCAAGGCCAAATCACAAACAATAAACTCCAAATAAGTTTTGGTTCTTATACTAGTCAATTGGAATCATATAGATATCCCACTTTCCAAACTCGAACATACATATTGATGATGCGATCGCTATCATCAGAACCATCCCCGGGCGACTAGAGTGTGATTCTATACCTATCCAGCATATTTGAAACTTCATATACACGTTTGCAAGGCGTATATGCAAAATCTTCTTATAACCGATAGTCCAAATTCTATATAAAATAAAATACCCAAATACGTATAATAAGATATAATTTTCAAAACTAAATTCAATTTTAATAAATACTCTTCAAACTAATCCTAGGATGCTACTGATCTCATTTCTAACGAGTTACTCTTACAGGATATTTCTAATCCTATCTCTGATGAGTTCTTTCGTTCGGTTCTAATGTGTCTTGTTCTCTAGCTTTGTAAACCAAAGCTCTGATACCAACTGTAGTGACCCTCTTTCTCGGTCGATCCGAATCGATCGTTAAACCGTCTTAAATCGAACAAAAAGGCGGATATGCTAACTTTGCGCGCACAACACATCTGAACAAACAACAAAAGACTTTTATAAACATCATAATAATGTTAAATCAAAGTACAGAACATCAGAGTATCAAAAAATAATATGCAGCAGAAAATAAATTTACAATAAATGCAATACAATGCAGCGGAAACAAATAAACTAACACAGCGGAAGACTATCAATGCTCTGGACACAGCTTTAAGCTTCGATCCAGAATCCTACTAAATGGTTCGAGTTTCGAAAGTAGGATATCTATGTATTTCCAACTGACTGGTGTGAGAACCAAAACTTAGTTAGAGTTTATTGTTTGTGATTTGGCACTGAAAATATGATTTTTAAGTATATATAGAAAGATACATGTTTGAAAATTTAATTAACTAATCGATTGTTGGTTGTGATGTTTGATTATTAGTTTAACTAATAAAAATATTGGAATGATAATTAATTTAACTAATATGAGAATGAATGATAAATAAAGCCAAACCAAATATAAAATTAAACTGAATAGAAAATTTAGTTAGAATTGGATATATACATATATATTGGATAAATATGCATATTTATATACATGCTGAACAGGTTATGGATTTACTGTTGAATAGAGAAATATATTACGTGCCCGATAAACAGGTGCACCTTAATGAGTTGGTTGCGCAATTTTATTTATTATACAAACTCCAGTGAGTGTTTTTGGATGCGGTGTGATGGTTGTTCTGTGTGAGATTATAAGCAACGCCATTGGATAGCAACAAATAAATTATGAACTACACCACATGGCATACTACGTGAAGAAAGCCTATCATATCATATTCCATATAAGCATTTGGCGCTTATATGACAACGTTTAGATTACCATATGGGAAAGATGCTTGTATGGCGATGACTATAATATAGGTTGAACAGAAAACTGATTATGGACTTAATTAAGGAATACATGTAACAGTGCTCGTAGCAGGATTTAATATAAACCCTACACAGGTATGGAGATGACAATAATTCACATCTCTCTTGATTTTAGATACGGCACATGGATTATTTATTTCCAACACTGGGCAAGGTATGAGA
Source organism: Allium sativum (assembly GCA_030737875.1). Taxonomy (NCBI): domain Eukaryota; kingdom Viridiplantae; phylum Streptophyta; class Magnoliopsida; order Asparagales; family Amaryllidaceae; genus Allium; species Allium sativum. The sequence goes on along the minus strand of CM060916.1, from coordinate 112,894,164 downwards.
TATGATTTTTGCATTCTCCCTTGGGCATAGATAGGTCACTAAAAATTGTGTATGCTTTTATTTGATTTATTGGATGTAGCAGCCCGGAAAATTTCGACACTCGAATCTTGACACTAATACATCCCATGTCCAAAACTCAAGTACCGAAAACCCATAAAGCTAATAGAAAGAAAATAGAAGGTGAGATAGTAAAGAAAGAATATTAGAATAGAAGAATAAGAAGAAGAGTCAACACAAAATCAGAGCCTCACATCACAGCCGAACAAAATATAATATATAAATAAAGTTTATAGAGAGCTTTGAAATAAAAAATTACAATCATCAGGGAACATCAATACACCGGGACATTTACAATAGTATATCCTCATATACATCACACAGCGGAATAATACTAGATAATATCATGTTTCGGAACACCTTTAGCTCGTCTTTGGATTTCACAGCATCCAATAACCTGAATCTGTACAACGCGGTTTAACCCAAACATTAAAAACGCTGTGTCAGCCTGGTGAACCAGAGTAAGAAAAACTCGTTATGTTTATGATATCATCCATCTTGATTTTAAAGTTCAAAATCCTTTGAAAGAAAAGGATAATCGTAAGACCAAATCCACACATAAATATGAATGGTTTTTACCTTGTGGTAACCTAAAACATTTTGAAATCAATATCTTATTCTGTTATTATAATAGTGTCTAAATACAAATCAATAGAACCTAGCAGAACGCTTGCATCTCATGCTCCACATATATAGTATGCAAATAAAACCACAGGCGCTTATTGGAGATTGGATTCTGACTATGACAAGGTATGGAACCACCTGCCTATAGTGTATCTCTAGAGGGGAATACACTAAGTTCAACAAGAATGTCTTGCAACTCGACCCGCACATGACTGACCACTCATTTCGCTTGAGTGTATCGAATGTATATCACCAACGGTTGGGAGCTACCCACCATTTCCTGAAAAGGGACAACATCGAAATAGATTAAAGAAGCAAAAGGAATTTCTCTAGATATGTGAACATACACCCTATAGACAACGACCCACATAGTCATGCTGCCTGCCCGATTTTTGTCATTTCCCGGTTGTGAGGCCTGGGGTTTAACATTTACCTTTAGAACACATTACTGTTTACTTTGAATATCACATTATCAGATCTGCAAACCACTAATTGACGTCCACAAAAATACTTTGGTCATTAAGCTAAGAGAAGTGCCCCTCTCGCCACTAAAATAATAACGTTTGTAAAAATCAACGTACGTGATTCTTAGGAAATAGTATGTCAGACATCCGTCCATACAAGTCATCCTGGAATAGGATGAACCGAAGGTACCCTCCTACCACATCCTAGGAATCACCCTATAGATCAGCAGCGTGTATTCCTTGTAATCCATAGATTTCAGTCGCGATAGAATCACTATTGAAATATCTCCAGGGATCAGCCAAAAATTTCAACAATATTTCTCCCGCTCCTGAAGATTCATAGTCTTCAATTTCTTCATCTCGATCAACATCTTCGATAATAACGTATTTTCTAGTTCGGAATGGTTTTCAAACATAAATCGATTCTGGTATTTCCATACCAACAGCGTATTTGGTTTGATTTTGATAGTCGATTAATTAACTATCAAAATAAACAATCATAAAAATAAAATAAATTCGTTGGTTCAGTATATAGCGTCACTTGGCCATTTAAAAATAATATATCAGCTGTAGTACAAGAATAATATATCTTCTTTAATATATTACTATTCTTAAATCATTTTATTTATATACTTGGAAAAAATATCATAAAATCATATATATAAATATCATTCAAGCATTTGCAACATATTATCTATCATTTGGAAAATCAATTCAACTTATCATCGTAAACAATCAATACGGTATCTGTCTTGGTTTTGTTATTTTAACACCAAAATCATTACTTCCCTTTTTAAAATAAACTCATTTCAAATCTTGTCTTCTTATTTTGAAAGTATTGTTATATTTTTGCAAAACCCTCTTTTATTTCTTTAATATGGAAATAGCATTCCATATTCTCAAGCCCTTTTTAAATCCACTTTATTTTGGAATCCCATTATATATATATATATATATATATATATATATATATTCCCACATCTTCAAATTCCATTACACTATTATTTCATAGAATAAATTAAATTTAACATCTCCACAATTACGACTAATATCATCCTTCGATAATCCTGAAGTCATTCAAGTTGGGGTATTTAATTACCTCTCAGACCTTGATCAACAATGTTCTTATCTTAAGATAAATATCAGTTGTAATACCAAAACCAGTATTTATTCCAAATATCAAAACAAATCCCATTTTCAATTGTATCATCTCATATTTCAGATTTGAATTTATATCGCATCTTTACGACTCAACTCGTTTAACTACTCTAATTTAGACTTGGGTTTCGTTTGATCTCCATTTCAAACCTTCATTAGTTCCAAACTGTAAATCAGCAAGAAAATAATTCCCAAAATATTAACCCCGAAGATCGAAACCAACATCAGATTAACATTTAGGAAACCATTCATCTCGACTGATCTCCAGTTTAGTTTACTACCTGGCTTATATTACATTCAAATGCCATTTCTAATAACCATGTTTCAATACTATATTCAGATAAACTTGGGTTTTGAAACTCCATCCAACCTAGGTTTAAGAAAATCCAATTAAATAGAATTTCAAATAAGAGTTCACTTTAAAACTACAGTTTAAACATAACTCATTTTACATTCACTTTACCATAAATAATTTCTTGTGGTTTCATATAACTTCGTTAAATAGACTTTAAAATCCAAGATTTCGACTTTGATTATTATCAAATAAATAATAATCTATTTCAATACAATTCCATTTTAATTGCTTTTTAAAATAATTTATCTTAGTTATTAATCATCACATTAATTCCTGCTTACTTGCTTATCAACCTTATTAATATAAGAATTTACTTTATAAATCATTTGATAATTAAGATGAGGCACGTGCACACAACAGATTTTGATACAAAAATAGTGATTGGTGGTTAAACAAACAAATATATACGTGGTTGGTTTGTTCCCGTTTTATAAAATTCATTTAGAATAATATATTTGAAAATCTATATTCAGTTATAAAATAAATTTCATAACTTCATTTCTCTCGATTCACTTGACGGCAAATCAATCTGTATAAAACAGTTTGTATTTTGGCCATCTGCTATAAATTCCTCAACTAATATCACACATTGATTAATAACCAAACAAATGTTGAATTTGGGTTTACCAGTCAATAACCAATTTAATAATCCAATCATAATATGGGTTCAACAGTTTATATAATATTCATATGTAGTTAAATAATCAATTCAACTGAAAGCGGTCAACCAATAATAATAATTCAAGCATCCATCTTAATTTAAATATGTTTATATCATTGTAACCAACAAGGCAAGTTACCTTATTTGGAAATCATCGTTAAAAATAACGATGTCATTTTATTTAAATTAAAAAACCATTAAATTTAAATAATTAATACTAAAATATTTATCATGCATCCAAACAATTATCAAACAACCAATAATTAGCAATAACCATAGCATACAAATAATAAACCCGACTTATAATAATTTGTAAGTGGGAGAACTGAGTGAGTTCACTTTGGTTTGATTATGCAGTTAAAATGACTTGTTTTAATTAAATTAAACTGACGTTTAATTTAATTAAAAATTCTGGTTGCTTCCTGTGCTGACTGCACCAGCACCAGCTCCATCTCAAAGCGTTCGTCAACACGGTCCCAACACGACTGATTTAGTACAATTCTGTTCACGCATACGAAATATAAATTACACGTTTTAAAGTTAAAATAATTAACCCATAATTATTATAAATTCCTATGTAATTTAAAATTTTACTAATTACTTGGTTTGTAATGGTTACAGTAGATTCCCTCATTCAGTTGCTTTGTTCTTCTTTGCCCCAACCACGTCATCTTGGATTTGCTTCATACCAAGATCCAACAGCTCCCTCCAGTTTAACATGTAGCTTTCCCCACACCATACTTCTTCTATGTATGCTCCTATTTGTTTAAACTAAAGCATCCCACCCCTTAATCATGCGCTTGCAAGTTGATACTGCTTAATCCTCTTTCTCTCAAACATTCTTCTCCACTTCCTAGTCCTCCCCCTCGCTACTGTGTGTTGCTTCTCCCTTTCATATACTTTTTTTTTTTACTTTTTTGTACTTTTTTACTTAAGGCCCAAAGCCCATCGTTCCACCTTAGCTATTTTCGTTCCTCCCTAGTCCCTACTACTTCGTCCATTTCATCCTTTCCATTTTGTATTTTCCTTTTTTCTCTTTTATTTTTGTGTTTACTTCTTCCAGAATATAACCCACCATGCACGGAACTGCTACTCCCCGTCTACCATGTGAAATCCACCTACACCGTGTACCCTTTCCTCCATCCTACCTCGAAACACTACACTCCACCTGTAACACCCCATATTTTCGGTAAAAATTAAAGTTACGAATTAAAGAATAATTAATTTCAAATGTAAGAATTAAGGGAAACAGTTTACGCCATTACGTTCGTCTCGTAATTCTGCTTGAGATAGAGTCCGAGTTTGCATAGATCGAATTCCGAACGAAGGAGTTATGACCTTCAGAAGATTCAAGAATTTAAATAAATAGTTTAGGATATAGTTTAGAAAATTCAAAATTTAAAATTAGAAGCAGAAGCGGTTGGGCGGGAAATTTCCCGCCCAAGGCCAGGTCGACCAGGGGGTCGACCTCCCCCTATACAGGTCGACCTGGGGGTCAACCTCCCCCTCGGGTCAAATCTAAAATCTAGCGTGTTTTCTCCTGTGATGAATTCCTATGTCATTAGGGCTTGCGTAGCACGTTCTGGTTGGTTCTCTTAGGTTTGAATGGCTTTGATTTGCACTAGGTTAATCTGATGGCTCCTATTAAATCAAACTTCTGTATAAGCAACCTAAATCTAAATCCTAAAGCCACACAAAAATATTCCTAAGACTGTCATGTTATCAACACTCAACCTAGAGTAGCCGCCATTCTCATTCAACTAGGAAGCAAGTAGGAATTGCAAATCAAATCTAATTCAACTAAGAGACCTCAACGTCTACAACAAAGGAGAGCTATTCAAATTCAGAATACAGATCCCAGAACTCAAGACTAGCCTCGTTTTTGTAAGTCCAGTTATCGTATAGACCTAAACGATGTTAGAATTGTGACTAAATAACTGGATATAGAACATCGCCTAATGTAAATCTATGCCTATCCTTTTTTGTTAAAACTGAATTGATTGAGACTATGATTATTTCTATGCAAAGTTGTGAATCTTGTTGTATGTAATTTGATGATCAAAGTTAAATGCTTTGGACCCATATGTTGTATAATTTGCCAGTGACATATATGTTATGTAATTTAGCGATGACATATTATGCTTTGGCAATAACATATCATGTTGAATAAATTGGAGATGAAATATTATGTTGTATACTTGGTGATGACATAAATTGGCAATGACATATTATAATTTGGCGATGGCATATCATATTGTGTAATTTGGCAATGACATACCATATTGTATAATTTGGCGATGGATATCACATTGTGTATAATATGGCAATGACATTTCATGTCGCATGATTTGATAATAACACCTATATGTTATATGACAATTTGGTAATTTTGATATGGTTATGTAAGTTCAAACATGTTCACATATATGACCAAAACTACGTGCTAATATGATTAGGTTCATGTTAGATTAGATCCAACTAATTTGCGAAGTTCACAATTACATACCTAATGTTAAGTTTATGTAATTCTATGTAAAACCCCTATTTCATGATCCATGTTAATTAGATCTAAATTTTCAAGTTCAAAATTGAATGTATATTGTTCTACGCCAAGTTCATATGACACATGTGTAGTTAGATCCATATTTTTATGATGTTGGAATTATTACAAGTTCCTCTTTTTCCCCTTTTTTGTATAATTTAGGCTATGTATCGAGCCTAACATTTTATGTGATTCATCCGAATGTTTAACGGGGGTAACTTGGGGGAAAAAAATATGAAATTATATAATTGGCATATTTGGCTCATGAACATGTAAATGTTTTATGGCATAAAGTGGTAAAATTTTTATACCTAAAATTATGAACTTGATTTAAAAAGGAAAGTGTGGCTTGACTTGAATGACAATAATTTACATATAAATATAAAGAAGTAAATATGTAAATTTAGAAAAGATGAATATGCCTAACCCGAGGTTAGATTGAGTTACGGTGTAAGACTGCCCGTAACCGCACGACACATCCAATAACCGTAACAATATATATCTAATGTGGGATGTTAGTGCATCAGTCCCAAAGGAACCCGAGGATAGACTGAGTTGCGGTGTAAAACAGCCCGGACCCGACCGGCACATCCAGTAACCGCAACAATACCTGTCTAATGTGAGTGATTGGTGCTTTAATAAATGAATTAAAGCTAAGTCAGGAATGGTGGGGTTAATTTAATTAAGGCAACACTTAACCAATGCAACAGGTTAACTAAACTGATGGGTGGGGTTAGGTTGACTTGGACATTTAACCAATTTAACATGTTGACTAGGAAACCCTAGTAGCGGGGAACCATTTCAGCAGTAACCCACATAGATGTATCATGGTATCTTGAACTAGGCTGGGTGGGGCACGATTACTGGGCTGATTATAAGCGTCAAAATGACGGCGGTTGGTGCTTTAGTGTAGGTTCCGATGGAGCATGGGCGTGCACGTACTACTGAGTGGAAAAAGCAGGCACTGGGCATTAGTATTTATACACTGTGCATCTTGAATCATGTCGGTTTGCCACCATAGGATTTGATATACCCCATGGTGGGACCAGTACAGATATATATACAATCGAGCGGGGTCGTATGACACAAGTGGTAAACACAAGCGAGTAGGTGCCGATTAATGAAAAGGGATCTCTGGGTTTTGAACTCACGATAATGGATAAAATATCTAGTAGGTGCAGAGAATATGGACATGAGTGCGATAGTATGATTAGTTTATCTTTCCTTGTTTATCTTGCCCTGTTTAGCTTACCTTATCCTATGTTCCCTTATTTCCTTATTATTGTCCTACGTCCCGCTTATTCAAGTCATGGTTCTCTTATCAGTTTACATGCTGAATAATCACTGGACTTACCAGACTTATGTCTGACCCATTTTCTTTCACTCTCTTTTCTTCCGTCCCCCCCGGTACCTAGGGAGGGAATAACTCAGCCTAATTTGGACCGTTCATCTTTCCAAGCTTGAAGACTCTGTGATGTATAACTGGGAACTTCTTATCTTTGGCTATGGTTTTGGACACACTACTACTTGGGGATTTATGCAGTTTTATTGTGTTTTATGCTTCTTTATGTAATAATCAAGACAAAGATTTTGATGTAGTGATTTGGGAGTTGATTTGAAACAGTTTGTTGTAATGTTTTGTTGTGAACCACGTTTGAAATAAAGTTTGTTTTTTCGTTGCTTATATATATCTGTCTTGTAAATTATCTGTATATTTTACCTATAATGCTCCATCAAAGTTAAGGCATTCCCTTTGTGGTGACCTTAACGGAGGTAGGGTGTTTCACTTGGTATCAGAGCGAGGTTTACCAGATCAGATAAAATTTTTGAAAACTGTTTTTCAAAAAGAAGTTTAAAGAAGCAATTTTCAAGAAAAAAATGTTTTATTTTAAAAAGGCATAATCCCCCAAAGCCATATGCACTATTTTCTATCCTTTGTTTTGAATCTCTCCTTTTTCGTTTCAGCATGTCTAGGGATCTTAACCTTCCAGAGGGCGTGCTGGTACGTGGCTGGTTCAAAAGGTACCTAGAGGCTAGGGCTAATGCCGCAGGCCTAGCAGGCGTTCCCCCTGCCCCAGCTGCTGCGGTTCATCCTCCTCCTCGTGCAAATGCTTTCTCAAAAATATGTAGGGACTTTCAAGCCATGGGTGGAAAGAACTTCAATGGAAATGAATCCTTCGTGGAAGCAAGAAACTTGCTCAAAGACACTAAAGATTTATTTGATATCTTCGAAGTGGATGATAGGCAGAAGATACAATTGGCAGTATGGTTCCTCAAAGACGAAGCCTCCTATTGGTGGGAAGTCACTAACGTTGAAAGACCAATTGAAACTTGGATGGATTTTAGAATGAGGTTTGAAATGAAATTCCTCTCACAAGCTGAACGAAGCCTACAAATGGAAAAGTTCTTAGCTCTCAAACAGGGAAGTACGTCGGTCAAGGAATACGTTAACTAATTCAATCAGTTGGCTAGGTTCGGATTGGAGTTAGTGAACACTCCACATAAGAAGGCTTTCCGCTTTGTTAAAGGATTGAATGAGCCACTACACAGCGTAGCTATGTCCCATATACCTATGGGTGCGTCTTATGAGAGACTGGTGGACATGGCACTGTTACAAGAAGAAGATAAGGTTGGCAAGGAGTAGAAAAAGGTGGAAGCATCTCAGGATAAGAAAGGGGAAGGATCACAGAGCAAGAAGGCAGATTCCAAGAAGGGCGGGAAGAACAACAAAGCCCGTGATAAGAGGAAGTGTAATTTTTGTGGCATTCCTAGACATCTGGTTAAGGACTGCAGGAAGAAGAAAAGGCGGATAGGTGGCTGTTTCCATTGCGGTGAGGCAGGATACATGGCTAGTGACTGCCCAACAAAGCAAGGGCAAAAAGCTGGATCTAATTCTACAGGGCATGTTCACGCTCTCATGGCACCTTCGCAAGAACGAGGTAGAAATGTTTCTGTTGAGAGTTTAGTTTAACTTTTTGATCATCATGTTCATACACTCTTTGATTCTGGCACATCGCACTCTTTTATATCTACTGCTTTAGTTGAATCTCTACACCAAGACGCTAGTTTAGAAGAGGATCCCTTGGTTGTTTCAAATCCAATTTGGGACTCAACTTATTTGTCAATGATTTGTTTGGATTTGGAAATTTTTGTACTAAGTGTCGAGTTTAGATGCAATGCCTATGTTTTGGGCTTCACGGGCTATGGGTTGATTCTAGACATGGATTGGCTATCCAGTAATGGTGCCATCCTCGATTGTGAAAGGAGAGTGGTTAAACTCATGACTCGCCTCAGTAACACTCTCGAAATTTCTTGTAATCCCATGAACTCTGTTATTCTTAGCTATCTAGAATCTCTTGATGCGTTTATTGAGAATTTGCAGTCTGTTAGAGTAGTCTGTGAATACTCGGATGTCTTTGAAGAGGTTAAAGGATTACCTCCGAAATGGGAAATAGACTTTCGCATATACCTCGTCGATAATGCAAAACCCGTTGTCTTACTCGTTAGACGTATGGCTCTAAGGGAGAAGAAAGAACTCAACAATCAAGTTAAAGAGTTGCTTGAGAAGGGGTTTATAAGGAGGAGTATTTCTGAATGGGGTGCTCCAGTAGTGTTCGCAACTAAAGCGGACGGTTCGCTTAACCTATGCATTGATTAGAGGGAGCTAAACAAGCTGACCGAGAAGAATTGGCAACCACTTCCAAGAACAGATGACTTGTTCGATCAGCTTGTAAGTGCATCGGTTTTCTCCTAACTTGATTTAGCTACCGGGTTTCATCAGCTGAGAGTGGCTGAAGATAGCATTGATAAGATCGCGTTCAGAACTCGGATGGTTTCTTCTAGTGGCTTGTCATGCCTTTTGGCCTGACAAACGCACCCGCTTACTTCATGGATTTGATGAGCAGGGTGTTCAGGGAGTTCCTCCATAAGTTTGTGGCGGTCTTCGTCGATGACATTTTGATTTTCTCAAAGAGTGAGGAAGAGCATGCTCAGCATTTAAAAGAAGTCATGGATACTCTTCGAGCACATCAGTTGAAAGCCAAATTCTCCAAATGCCACTTTTGGAGAGAGGAAGTAAGATTTCTTGGACATGTGGTATCCAAGGAAGGGTTAGCCGTGGACCCCGCAAAAGTAGTTGCGGTGCAACAGTGGAAGGTGCCACGGAATGCGACCGAGGTCCGGAGTTTCCTCGTGCTAGCGGGCTTTTAGCGAAAGTTCATCAAAGACTTTGTGAAAATCTCAGCTCCGCTTACAAAACTGACGAAGAAGAACCTAACTTTCAATTAGGGTTTGGATTGCGATATTACTTTCCAACGATTAAAGAGAGCTCTAACAGCAGCCTCAGTTCTGACATTGCCGGATGAGAGCAAGATGTTTACCGTATACTTGGATGCAAGTGGTACGGGACTAGGTGCTGTCTTGATGCAAGAGGAGAAGGTAGTAACTTATGGAGGCAGGCAGTTGAAAGTACAAGACAAAAACTACCCAACCCACAATCTTGAGTTGGCTGCCATCGTCTTTGCGCTTAAGTCTTGGCGCCATTATCTCCTAGGTGAGAAATTTGAATTGTATACTGACCATAAATCATTGAAGTACCTTTTCTCGTAGAAAGATCTTAAGTTGAGGCAATAAAGGTGGATGGAATTCTTGGCATCCTACGATTTCAAGATTTCCTATACCCCTGGCAAGGGCAATGTACTAGCAGACTACTTGAGTAAAAAGAAGCTGACCTTAAGCCTTCTCTTTTTTGAAAGGCAGAGCTTCGAGTACATAGCCAATTTTGACTTTAGACCCTCCAGCGATCATGTGATTGGTTTGTTAGCATCGCTAGAGGTGCGGCCTGCTCTTTTAGACTCAACAGGAACCGCACAACGTGAAGACCCTCAGCTAGTTGATGTGATGGACAAGCTAATTAGGGGTGAGACTTCTAGTCGTCTCAATAGATACTCCATTGATGATAAGGTATGGTTGAGGCGAGATATAAGGCTATGCCTCCCACAAGCAAGGGATTTGGTGAAGAAGGTTCTCGAAGAGGTGCACCATTCCAAGTTGACCATACACCCCGGTGGAGACAAGATGTATAAAGACGTAAAAAGGGTTTTCTTTTGGGATGGCATGAAAAGGGATGTAGCTGGATTCATCTCGAAGTGTTTATATGCCAGCAAGTAAGGCGGAGCAAAAGAAGCCAGGTGGTTTGCTTCATCCTCTAGAGGTCCCACAGTGGAAATGGGATAGCATTTCAATGGACTTTATTGATGGGCTGCCTAGATCAAGAAGGGGCAATACCAGTATTTGGGTAATAGTGGATAGGCTCACAAAAAGCGCTCACTTTATACCCGTTAAAAGTACGAGGACTGCCTCATCTTTAGCATCCATTTACCTTAAAGAAATAGTTCGACTCCATAGGATACCCTCCAGCATCGTAAGTGATCGAGATCCTATCTTTACGAGCGAGTTTTGGAAGAGCTTGCAAGAGGCTATAGGCACACAGCTTTGCTTAAGCATGGCCTATCACCCCAAAACCGATGGTCAGACGGAAAGGGTGAACAGAGTATTAGAAGACCTCTTGAGATTATGCATTCTTGACTTTGGAGGAACATGGGAGGATAATCGTCCTTTGGTGGAGTTTGCCTACAACAATAGCTACCAAACCACCATAGGCATGGCATCCTTCGCTGCTTTATATGGAAGACCATGCCGATCACCAACTTATTGGTGGGAGTCTACAGACAAGCTCATACTTGGACCAGATATGATTAGAGAAACTTCAGAGAAAGTGTACTTGATATGAAGAAGAATGAACACTGCCCAAGATAGACAGAAGTCCTACGCAGATAAAAGAAGGACTGACCTTGAGTTTGAAGTTGGGGACAGGTTTTCCTTAAAGTATCTCCTTTGAGGAACGTCGTTCGCTTCGGATTTGCAGGAAAGTTGGCACTAAGATTTGTAGGGTCATTTCCTATCATTGAATGGATCGGGAAGATGGCTTACAGAGTAGAGCTGCCCGAAACATTGGCTGGAGTTCATAATGTCTTTCACATTTCTCACTTACGAAAGTGCATTCATGAGACTGCGGAAGTGGTGGATCCAAGCATATTAGAGGGAGTAGAAGTAGAACGAGAGGCGACCGTGAGAAGAGTTCCAACTCGTATCTTGGGTACAGAAGTCAAAAAGCTATGCAACCGTGAAGTCAAACTTGTAAAAGTTCAATGGAGTGACGCTGGGGAAGACGCGACTTGGGAGACTGAGGCCAAGATACGCGTAGCCTACCCTTTTATTTTTGAGGGTACATCTTTGATATCTTATTCCTTAAATTTGTTCATACTTATATCTATCTTTTTAGTATTTTTCCTCGGTGCTATTCTCGATCCTTAGGTAGAAGCGAATGGATGTAAACATGTATTTGAAACATGTTATGATTGATGGTTGCAAGTGGTTGCAAGTGATTGCTAGTGGTTGCTCGTGGATGCATATAGACACACATTAGGTATTAGATTGGCTCAGTCACTTTCATATTGCATATGCATATATGTACTTGTATATGATTGAAGCTTAATGTGTTATCATATGGAAGTTGCATTTGTATGAATGATTGTGCACTCATGTAGAAAGTATGATTAGGGAAGATTTCATACATTATGGAAGCATGGCACCGACATGACTTGTATTAAGGAGGTCAACTGAATCAGTGGACCGCCTGATTTTGTATTAGATAAGGACATGTACACATACTATGCATATGATCATGAAGCATTAGAAGTCTTTTAAGGACAATGGACACTTGTGTTTGATGGTTTAGTAGACAGACGATTGGATGGTAGGATATACGTTCTTCTTGACTTGAAGATTTCGAGGATGAAATCCTTTAAGGAGGGGAGAATGTAACACCCCGTATTTTCTATAACCATTAAATTTACGAATTAAAGAATAATTAATTTCAAATTTAAGAATTAAGGAAAATGGGTTACGCCATTGCGTTCATCTCGGAATTCTGCTTGAGATAGAGTCCGATTTTGCGTAAATCGGATTTCGTATGAAGGAGTTATGACCTTCAGAAGATTCAAGAATTTAAATAAACAGATCAGAATATAGTTCAGAAAATTCAATATTTAAAATCAGAAGCAGAAGCGGGCTAGGTGGGAAATTTCCCATCCAAGGACAGGTCCACCAGGAGGTCGACCAGGGGGTCGACCCTCCCATACAAGTCGACATGGGGATCGACCTCACCCTCGGGTCAGATCTAAAATCTGACGTGTTTTCTCCTGTGACGTATTCCTGTGTCATTAGGGCTTGCATGGCATGTTCTGGTTGGTTCTCTTAGTTTTGAATGGCTTTGATTTTCTCTAGGTTAATCTAACGGCTCCTATTAAATCAAACTTCTATATAAGCAACCTAAATCTAAACCCTAAAGCCACATAAAAATATTCCTAAGATCGTCATGTTGTCAACACTCAACCCAGAGTAACCGCCATTCTCATTCAACTAAGAAGCAAGTAGGAATTGCAAATCAAATCTAATTCAACTAAGAGAATTCAACGTCTACAACAAGGTGAGCTATTCAAATTCAGAATACAGATACCATAACTCAAGATTAGTCTCGTTTTTGTAAGTCCAGTTATCATTTAGACCTAAACGATGTTAGAATTGTGACTAAATAACTGGATATAGAACATCACCTAATGTAAATCTATGCCTATCCTTTTTGTTAAAACTGAATTGATCGAGACTATGATTCTTTCTATGCTAAGTTGTGAATCTTGTTGTATGTAATTTAATGACCAAAGTTAAATGCTTTGGAACCATATGTTGTATAATTTGCAGTGACATATATGTTGTGTAATTTAGCGATGACATATTATACTTTGGCAATAACATATCATGTTGAATAAATTGGAGATGACATATTATGTTGTATACTAGTGATGACATAAATTGGCGATGACATATTATAATTTGGCGATGGCATATCATATTGTATAGTTTGGCAATGACATACCATATTGTATAATTTGGCAATGGATATCACATTGTGTATAATTTGGCAATGACATTTCATGTCGCATGGTTTGATAATAAAACCTATATGTTATATGAGAATTTGGTAATTTTGCTATGGTTATGTAAGTTCAACCATGTTCACATATTGTAACACCCCACGTCCATTAATGTCACTCACGAAGGGAATGCATTAACTTCCATGGAGGTTATAAGTGAATATAGAACAGAAAAATTACAACAAGACAGATAATAAGTAATACTTGGAAATCTAAGACTTCATTTTATTGCAACGGAAATTTAACATGTTTGTTACATCATAAAACCATAAATCAGAGTCAAGTACAATATCCATCTTCATAAAACAAAATACATAATCCCATTACACAAATAGCCATTAAAGAAGATAACAAGCTGGATTTTACTTCAACGGTCCAAGCTTTCCAAAGAGAGATGAAGCAATTCAATCAAACTCCACTAGAGCTGGGCCCAACCTGAGGACCTAGAGGGGGAAAAATGGAGGGGGTCAGACATAAAGTCTGGCGAGTATGATAATTATAACAATACTATTATCAAAATAAATAGACAAAGGCATAAGCTGGAAGACAAGTAAATGTCTATGAACTATTAGGTATGGAAGAGCAGATAAAGATAACGTTTAAGATAACGTTAAAGGCACACCTAATTACTAACGAAAAATTGCTACACTGCACTGCACCAGTCACCCAAAAGGTTTATCCCGCTTGCTTCACACAGAAACTATAGAAATATCCTTACGTACCCCTAGCTGACTACATAGGTGCCGTCTGCCCCTATCTCCACTAGTTGTACCCCATTACCCACTGCGATCGGCTCCCTACTCGTAGATACCCGTGCTGGCCCCACAGTGGGGTGTATCACTCCCCTAAAGTGGCAACCCGATACAACTTGAGAATGCACGGCTTATACCTACACGATGCAACAACGTCTTACCCACCTGCCCGGGTCAACACGCGCATATGAAACCCGTTGGACTTGCGTTGCCACCGATCCCCGTTTTGGCCTCTTATAGTCAAACCCAGTATGCGTGTCCCGTCCTCGACTTGGGTCGATCCCACAAAGATACGTTTGGGATACTGGTTGAAATGGGCCCCCACAAGCTACCCACCTAAGCTTGTCCACTAGTACATCCCACTTAACCCTCTTAGTCATGTTCATTTACATGTGTGTTTGGTTAAGTCTTACTAATCGTACTTCACATGCCACTAAGGGCACCCACTAGATTCCTCATGCCACCCAAGGCACCTACTTAACCCCCATGTCCCACCTTACATGTTTGTCTGGTTAAGTATTTCTTAATTCATTCAGGACATAACCTCATAAAGACCTCTCATATTAGACTGGCATTTATGGCAGCTGGATTTGTCGGGCGGGTCCGGGCAGTCTTACACCATAAAAGAGTCTAACCTCGTGTCGTTACAACTGTTATGCTTTAGTTTAGGCCTAGGACCTCTCACATTGGGCTGACATTTGTGACCACTGGATTTGCCGGGCGGGTCAGGGTAGGTTTACGTCACAAATGAGTCCAACCTCGTGTCCTAAGCATTGATTATCACTTATAATCTTTTACCCCAGTTTTAATTATTCCCTATTCAAATTATTAATTAACTCCAATTTTAATGATGCCCATAATTGACTCAATTATGTCCATCCATTCATGGCGTGCAAAATCATCACAATTGCACCCCAACTTCTTAATATTAAGTCCTTAATATTACCCCTACCCCCACGTTATACGTACGCTTATTCAACGCAAAATATATGTTAGACTCGAATAGTCTAAATCATAGCAACAATATAAATTATCACAACATATAGACAAATAAAATAATCCAATCATAATAGGGGTGAAACTTGCATAAACTACACGTGTTAAGGATCTAAAGGTGTCAACTTGTTAAATGTCACCATTTACATGATATGATCATAACCCAAATAAACTTGCATGTGGGGTTTTAGGCAACATAATGATGGTGTGAACTAGCATAGAATTCACATATGTCATAGCATAATTCTAGAGGTCATAATTCTAGATCTAAATAGATGTCATGGCATATGTTCATAATCTTTACTAATCAATCTAAACTTGCATATGTGATTTGTCATATAGGTCAACATAGACCAAACATAATGACTTGATTAACATGAACTAACTAGCATAGATAATAACATCATGACTTCATAACATGTATGATTTATCACAACTTAGCATAGAGAATTACAACCTATACAATATCATCATAGCATGATCTACAACATATAGGATATCATCATCACATAACATAGGATTTACAACATACATGATAGCATAAGGTTTACAAAAACATATATGACAATTCACATCATTCACTCATAATCCACTCATAACTTAACCTAATTAGTTTAACAATAATCTTGTTAAGATCATCATACTCACAATTAGAGAAGAAAAGAGAGTCTTGATTTGCTTTAGACTTGAGTAGAATTAGGGTTTGATTAGCTTTCTTCCTTCTTAGTTGGTGGCGGCTAGACTGAGTTCCATGGCGGCGGTATGACGGTGGCTATTCTATTTTTCATATGAATTAGGGTGAGAGACTACCTAGGTATTTATAGAGTTTAGGTTTTATTTAGACCGTCTGATCAACTCAGAACTAAACTGAACCGTTTAATTTGCCAACTCAGCCCTAAAGACACATCAGCAGCTCAAGATTGGGCTCAGTCAAAACCCTAGCCGCCTGGACAGGTCGACACCCAGGTTGACTGCCAGGTCGACACCCCAGTCGACTTGGGGGGAGGGGGTCGACTACCCAGTCGACTCCCCAGTCGACCTGGGGTGCTGGGCGGGAAATTTCCCGCCTAGCCTGATTTGACCCCGAATTTGAAATTTAAATTTTTCTGAAATCTGTTTTGAATTTTCTGAAACTTCCGATGGCCATAACTTCTTCATACGAAGTCCAATTCACGCAAACTCGGAATCTATTTGAACCAGAATTCCGAGAAGAACACAATGGCACAAACCGTTTCCCACAATTCTCACGTTTGAGATTATTTATTTTTTAATTTGTGAATATTAATATTAACAGAATTACGGGGTGTTACATTCTCCCCTCCTTAGAGGATTTCGACCCTGAAATCTTCACGTTAAGAAGAATGTATATCCTAACATCCAATCGTCCATCTACTCAACCATCAAACATAGGCGTCCATTGTCCTTATAGACTTCTAATGCTTTCATGTTTAAATGCACAGTGTGTGTATATGTCCCTTATCTAATGCAAAATCAGGCGGTCCACTAATTCAGTTGACCTCCTTAATGCAAATAATGATAGTGCCATGCGTCCATTGTGTATGCAAAAGTTCCCTAATGCTACATATTATCTCTATATGCGTGCACGATCATCATCCGAATGCAGTATCCATATGATAATACAATCATCATACATCCATTTTACTAAATACAGCCATATATATGCAATATGCAATATGAAGTGACTGAGCTGATCTAGTGCCTAATAGTGTGTATATGCGTCCACGAGCAACCACTAGCAAACACTTGCATCCACTTTGCATCCATCATACATAACATGTCTCAAACACATGTTTCAACCATAGGATTATCCTAACTAAAGGTCAAGAATACTAGCGAGAGGATACTCTAAAGGTAAGATAAGTACAAGATAAGCGATAAAGGAGAAATTAAAGGACATACCCTCAAAAAGAAAAGGGTACAACGAACGCATCTTCTCTTCTATCTCCCAAGTAGCGTTGCTCTCATCATCTCCCCATTGTACTTTGACTAGTCTGACCTCTCGATTCCTCAGCTTCTTGATCTCTGACCCAAGAATGCGCGTAGGAGCTCGTCGACTCGTCGCATCATGCTCGATCTCCACCTCTCTAAACAAGCTCGGCTCTACCACTTCCGCGGTCTCATGCAAGCACTTCCTCAAATGTGACACATGGAATACATCGTGTACACCACTAAGTCTCTCAGGCAACTCCACTGTATATGCCATCCGTCCAATCTTCTCCTTAATAGGAAATGGCCCTACGAACCTTGGTGCTAATTTCCCAACGGACACAAAGCGAACAACGTTCCATAATGGAGACACTTTGATAAAGACCATGTCCCCAACTTCAAACTCAAGATCTGTCCTCCTCTTATCTGCATAAGATTTCTGTCTATCTTGCGCTGCTTTCATCCTCCTTCGAATCAAGTCGATCTTCTTCGTAGTCTCCCTAACCATATCGGGCCCATTAAAGTCACACGTCCATTAATGTCACTCACAAAGGGAATGCATTAACTTCCATGAAGGTTATAAGTGAATATAGAACAGAAAAATTACAACAAAACAGATAATAAGTAGTACTTGGAAATCTAAGACTTCATTTTATTGCAGCGGAAATTTAACATGTTTGTTACATCATAAAACCATAAATCAGAGTCAAGTACAATATCCATCTTCATAAAACAAAATATATAATCCCATTACACAAATAGCCATTAAAGAAGATAACAAGCTAGACTTTACTTCAATGGTCCAAGCTTTCCAAAGAGAGATGAAGCAATCCAATCAAACTCCACTAGAGCTGGGCCCAAGTAAGATCTTATCCGTGGATTCCCACCAACATGTAGGTGAACGACAAGGTCGTCCATAAAGAGCTTCGAAAGGTGCCATGCCAATACTGGACTGAAAGCTATTATTATACGCGAACTCTACCAATGGAAGATGCTCTTCCCATGTACCCTCAAAGTCTAGGATACATAGCCTCAAAAGATCCTCTAGAATGCGGTTCACCCTCTCAGTCTGGCCGTCCGTCTGAGGATGATATGTGGTGCTCAAACATAACTGAGTCCCTACCGCCTCTTGTAAGCTTCTCCAAAATTCGCTAGTGAAAATAGGCTCGCGGTCGCTCACTATGCTAGAAGGAACACCGCGCAAACGAACAATTTCTCGGACGTATACAGAAGCTAACCACGGAGCAGTCCTCTTACTCTTCATGGGAATGAAATGGGCGCTTTTAGTAAGTCTATCTACTATAACCCAAATCCCCGTATTACCCTTCCTTGATCGCGGTAATCCATCCACAAAGTCCATCGAGACACTTTTCCACTTCCATATTGGAACCTCCAATGGGTGAAGCAACCCACCCGGTTTCTTTTGCTCTGCTTTTACTGGTTGGCACACCAAGCATCTAACCACATACTCGGCCACATCCCTCTTCATACCGGCCCAAAAGAAAACTCGCTTCATGTCTTTGTACATCTTTTCCCCGCCGGGATGAATGGTCATCTTCGAACGATGTGCATCATCAAGAATGGTCTTCCTTAGGTCATCGTCTTTTGGTACACAAAGTCTACCGTCCCTACGTAACCAACCCCTATCATCTAGGGTATACCTACGGAGATGGCTTGATGACTCCCCTCCTTTGAGCTTTTCTACTAATTCAACCAACTGTGGGTCGTCTCGCTGTGCCTCGCCAATCCATCCCAAAAGCGTAGGTCTGACCTCTAAGGATGCTAGCAAACCAGGTACAAAGTCAACGGAATGTCTAAAGTCAAACATCGAAATGAATTCTAAGCTTCGCCGCTCAACAAACAAAGGACTTAAGGATAATCTTTTCTACTTAAGGCATCGGCCACTACGTTACCCTTGCCAGGGGTATATGCTATCTCGAAGTCGTAGGATGCTAAGAAATCCATCCACCTTTGCTGCCTTAAGTTCAAGTCCTTTTGAGAGAATAAGTATTTTAGCGATTTGTGGTCAGTGAATAATTCGAATCTCTCGCCAAGAAGATAATGATGCCAAGACTTAAGCGCGAAAACAATAGCGGCCAACTCTAGGTCATGTGTAGGTAATTTTTCTCATGCGCTCTCAACTGCCTTCCACCATAGGCTATTACCCTTCCCTCTTGCATTAAGACTGCGCCTAGTCCTGTCCCACAAGCATCAGTATAAATGGTAAATGGCTTACTCCCGTCTGGCAGCACTAAGACTGGGGCTGAGGTCAAAGCTCTCTTCAAACGTTGGAACGCATCATCACAATCTACGTCCCATGTGAAAACTAGGCTCTTCTTCGTCAAGCGTGTCAATGGAGCTGATATCTTTGCGAAGTGTTTGATAAACTTCCTATAGTAGCCCGCCAACCCCAAGAAACTTCTCACTTCGGTAGCATTTTTAGGGACCTTCCAATCTTGGATGACCACCACCTTCGCGGGATCCACAACTATCCCTTCCTTGGAAACCACGTGCCCTAAGAATCGTACTTCCTTCCTCCAGAAGTGACACTTAGAAAATTTAGCCTTAAGATTATGCGCTTGTAGGGTCTCCAACACTTCCCTAAGATGTAGGGCATGCTCTTCTTCATCCTTAGAAAACATCAGGATGTCGTCTACAAAGACTACCGCGAATTTGTTAAAGTACCCCCTAAACACCCTACTCATCAAATCAACAAAGTATGCGAGGGCGTTTGACAAACCAAAGGGCATCACTAGCCATTCATAGAAATCGTCCGGAGTCCTAAAGGCAGTCTTGTCAATGCTATCCTCGGCCACTCTCAACTGATGGAAACAAGTGGCTAAGTCCAACTGCGAAAACACTGAGGCGCCAACTAACTGATCGAAGAGATCGTCAATCCTCGGCAGTGGGTGTCTGTTCTTCTTAGTAAGCTTATTAATTTCTCTATAGTCCACACAAAGTCTAAGGGACCCATCCGCCTTCGTGGCAAATACTACTGGAGCACCCCACTATGATATACTACGTCTTATGAACCCCTTTCTCAAGCAACTCCTTCACTTGCTTATCGAGTTCCCTCCTTTCACGTGGAGCCATGTGGCGTACTGGCAAAGATATTGGTTTTGTATTATCCACAAGATATATTCGAAAATCTATCTCCTGCTTCGGAGGCAAGCCCTTCACCTCCTCAAACACATCCAAGTATTCTCGGACCACTCTAACAGATCATAGATTTTCCTCAGACACGTCAAGAGATTCTAGATAACTTAGCATAACGGAATTTATGGGATTACAAAAGATTTCGAGAGCGTTACCAAGGCGAGTCATGAGCCTAACCTCTCTCCTTTCACAATCAAGAACGGCCCCATTTCTGGATAACCAATCCATTCCTAAAATTAGCCCATAGCCCGTGAAGCCCAACACATAAGCATCACATCTAAACTCAACGCTAAGTATAGAAATTTTCAAATCCAAACACATCATGGACAAATAAGCTGAGCCCCCAATTGGATTCGAAACAACTAAGGGATCCTCTACTAAACTGGTGTTTAAGTGCAGTGATTCAACTAATGACGTAGATATGAACGAATGCAATGCGCCCGAATCAAATAAGGTACAGACAGGATGATCGAACAGAAAAACTAAGCTTTCAACAGAAATGGTTCTACCTCGTTCTTGCAGCAGTGGGACCGCGAGAGCCTGAACTTGTCCACTTGCCTGCCCTGGTGCCATAAGAGCCTGCACCAGTCCTCCCGAGGTAGCTCCTGCCCTCTGCCCCTTCTTTCGGCAGTCCTTCACTAGATGTCCCGCCTCACCACAGTGGAAACAGCCAGTTTTCTTTTTCTTTCGGCAATCCTTGCTGAGATGGCCTGGTGTCCCACAGTTAAAGCATTTCTTCTTTCCCTTGCCATTATTGTCTTTACCACCCTTCTTGTTTTGCTGTTGTGGTTTCTTCTTATCCCCTTTCTTCTCGGGTGCCTTATCAGCTTTAGCGCCTTTCTCCTCGTGCATGAGTGCCATGTCTACTAGCTTCTCAAAGGTGGCCCCCATAGGGATGTGGGTCATAGCCAACCCTTGCAACGGTTCATTCAATCCATTAACGAACCTCAGTGCCTTTTTCTCCGGCGTGTTCACTAAGTCTAAGCCAAACCTTGCTAACTGATTGAATTTGTTGACATATTCTTTCACTGATGAGCTTCCTTGCTTTAATGTCAAGAACCTTTCCATTTATAGATTCTCATCTGCCCTTGAGAGAAACTTCGCCTCAAACCTACGTCTGAAATCCGCCCAAGAATCAACAGGACGCTCCCCATTAGTGACCTCCCACCAAAACGAGGCCTCTCCCTTCATTAACCAAGCTGCTAATTTGACTCTCCTCCCTTCTTCTACTTCAAATATTTCTAGCAATTCTTCCACCTCCCTAAGCCAATCTCTAGCTTCCACAAACGTTTCTGACCCTTGAAAAGGTTTTCCACCCATAGCCTTAAATTCCTTGCACGTCTTTGCAAAAGTATCAACGCGAGGAGGAGGAACGGGTGCAACTTGTGGTGGAGGAACATTGGCCGGACCTGCGGCGGCCCTAGCCTCTAATAGCCTCCTATACCATCCTGGTATCGTTACACCATCCGGAAGGTTAAGATCTTCAGCCATGCTGAAACGAAAAAGGAAGGATTCAAAATGGAGAATTCGAAGGATAAAGATATATGGCTATTGGGGATTATGTTTTTCATAAAAGCTTTCCTCTTTAAATTACTCATCAAGACATGTTTTTGAAAATACTTCTTCCAAAAATACTTTAGAAAAATAGTTTTTCTAAAAAATTTATCTGTACTGGTAACCTTAAGCTCGGATACCACGTGTAACACCCCACGTCCATTAATGTCACTCACAAAGGGAATGCATTAACTTCCATGGAGGTTATAAGTGAATATAGAACAGAAAAATTACAACAAGACAGATAATGAGTAGTACTTGGAAATCTAAGACTTCATTTTATTACAGCGGAAATTTAACATGTTTGTTACATCATAAAACCATAAATCAGAGTCAAGTACAATATCCATCTTCATAAAACTAAATACATAATCCCATTACACAAATAGCCATTAAAGAAGATAACAAGCTGGACTTTACTTCAACGGTCCAAGCTTTCCAAAGAGAGATGAAGCAATCCAATCAAACTCCACTAGAGTTGGGCCCAACCTGAGGACCTGGAGGGGGGAAAAGGATAGAAATGGAGGGGGTCAGACATAAAGTCTAGCGAGTATGATAATTCTAACAATACTATTATCAAAATAACTAGACTAAGGCATAAGCTGGAAGACAAGTAATTGTCTATGAACTATTAGGTATGGAAGAGCAGATAAAGATAACGTTTAAGATAACGTTAAAGATAACGTTAAAGGCACACCTAATTACTAACGAACAATTGCTACACTGCACCGCACCGGTCACCCTAAAGGTTGATCCCGCTTGCTTCACACAGAAACTATATAAATAGCCTTACGTACCCCTAGCTGACTACATAGGTGCCGTCTGCCCCTATCTCCACTAGGTGTACCCCACTACCCACTTGCGATCGGCTCCCTACTTGTAGATACCCGTGTTGGCCCCACAGTGGGGTGTATCACTCCCCTAAAGTGGCAACCCGATACAACTTGAGAATGCACGGCTTATACCTACACGATGCAACAACGTCTTACCTACCAGCCCAGGTCCACACATGCATATGAAACCCGTTGGACTTGCGTTGCCACCGCTCCCCGTTTTGGCCTCTTATAGTCAAACCCAGTTTGTGTGTCCCGTCCTCGACTTGGGTCGAGCCCACAAAGATACGTTTGGGATACTGGTTGAAATGGGCCCCCACAAGCTACCCACCTAAGCTTGTCCACTAGTACATCCCACTTAACCCTCTTAGTCATGTTCATTTACATGTGTGTTTGGTTAAGTCTTACTAATCGTATTTCACATGCCACTAAGGGCACCCACTAGATTCCTCATGCCACCCAAGGCACCTACTTAACCCTCATGTCCCACCTTACATGTTTGTCTGGTTAAGTATTTCTTAATTCATTCAGGCCATAACCTCATAAAGACCTCTCACATTAGACTGGCATTTATGGCAGCTGGATTTGTCGGGCGGGTCCGGGCAGTCTTACACCATAAAAGAGTCTAACCTCGTGTCTTTACAACTGTTATGCTTTAGTTTAGGCCTAGGACCTCTCACATTGGGCTGACATTTGTGACCACTGGACTTGTCGGGCGGGTCCGGGCAGGTTTACGTCACAAACGAGTCCAACCTCGTGTCCTAAGCATTGATTATCACTTATAATCCTTTACCCCAGTTTTAATAATTCCCTATTCAAATTATTAATTAACTCAAATTTTAATCATGCCCATAATTAACTCAATTATGGCCATCCATTCATGGCATGCAAAATCATATCAATTGCACCCCAACTTCTTAATATTAAGTCCTTAATATTACCCCTACCCAACGTTATACGTTCGCTTATTCAACGCAGAATATATGTTAGACTCGAATAGTCTAACTCATAGCACAAAGATAAATTATCACAACATATAGACAAATAAAATAATCCAATCATAATAGGGGTGAAACTTGCATAAACTACACATGTTAAGGATCTAAAGGTGTCAACTTGTTAAATGTCACCATTTACATGATATGATCATAACCCAAATAAACTTGCATATGGGGTTTTAGGCAACATAATGATGTTGTGAACTAGCATAGAATTCACATATGTCATAGCATAATTCTAGAGGTCATAATTCTAGATCTAAATAGATGTCATGGCATATGTTCATAATCTTTACTAATCAATCTAAACTTGCATATGTGATTTGTCATATAGGTAAACATAGCCCAAACATAATGACTTGATTAACATGAACTAACTAGCATAGATAATAACATCATGACTTCATAACATGTATGATTTATCACAACTTAGCATAGAGAATTACAACCTATACAATATCATCATAGCATGATCTACAACATATAGGATATCATCATCACATAACATAGGATTTACAACATACATGATAGCATAAGGTTTACAACAACATATATGACAATTCACATCATTCACTCATAATCCACTCATAACTTAACCTAATTAGTTTAACAATAATCTTATTAAGATCACCATACTCACAATTAGAGAAGAAAAGAGAGACTTGATTTGCTTTAGACTTGAGTAGAATTAGGGTTTGATTAGCTTTCTTCCTTCTTAGTTGGCGGCGGCTAGACTGAGTTCCATGGCGGCGGTATGACGGTGGCTATTCTATTTTTCATATGAATTAGAGTGAGAGACTACCTAGGTATTTATAGAGTTTAGATTTTATTTAGACCGTCTGATCAACTCAGAACTAAACTGAACCGTTTAATTTGCCAACTCAGCCCTAAAGACACATCAGCAGCTCAAGATTGGGCTTAGTCAAAACCCTAGCCGCCTGGACAGGTCGACACCCAGGTCGACTGTCAGGTCGACTCCCCAGTCGACCGGGGGGGGGGGGGGTCGACTATCCAGTTGACTCCCCGGTCGACCTGGGGTGCTGGGCGGGAAATTTCCCGCCTAGCCTGATTTGACCCCGAATTTGAAATTTAAATTTTTCTGAAATCTGTTTTGAATTTTCTGAAACTTCCGATGGCCATAACTTCTTCATACGAAGTCCAATTCATGCAAACCCAGACTCTATTTCAACCAGAATTCCGAGACGAACACAATGGCGCAACCCGTTTCCCACAGCTCTCACGTCTGAGATTAGTTATTCTTTAATTTGTGAATATTAATATTAACAGAATTACGGGGTGTTACAGGTTGGTGCTTTAATAAATGAATTAAAGCTAAGTCAGGAATGGTAGGGTTAATTTAATTAATTCAACACTTAACCAATCCAACATGTTAACTAAACTAATGGGTAGGGTTAGGTTAACTTGGACACTTAACCAATTTAACATGTTGACTAGGAAACCCTGGTAACAGGGACCCATTTCAGCAGTAACCCAGATAGATGTATCATGGTACCCTGAACTAGGCAGGGTGGGGCACGATTACTGGGCTGATTATAAGTGGTCAAAACGACGGCAGTTGGTGCGTCAGTGTAGGTTCCGGCGAAGCACGGCCGTGCACGTACTCCGAAGTGGAAAAAGTAGGCACTGGGCATCAGTAGTTATACACTGTGCATCTTGAATCGTGTCGGGTTGCCACCACAGGATTTGATACACCCCATGGTGGGACAAGCACAGGTGTCTACAATCGAGCGGGGTCGTATGACACAAGTGGTAAACGCGTGCGAGTAGGAGCCGATCAATGAAAAGGGATCACTGGGTTTTGAACTCACGATAATGGATAAAATAACTAGTAGGTGCAGAGAATATGGACATGAGTGCGATAGTATGATTTGTTTATCTTGGCTTCTTTATCTTGCCCTGTTTATCTTACCTTATCCTATGTTACCTTATTTCTTTTTTATTGTCCTGTGTCCAGCTTATTCAAGTCCTGGTTCTCTTATTAGTTTACATGCTGAATAATCACTGGACTTACCAGACTTATGTCTGACCCATTTTCTTTTGCTCTCTTTTCTTCCGTTTCCTTCTCCCCCTCAGGTACCCAGGGAGGGAATAGCTCGGAGTAATTTGGACCGTGCATCTTTACAAGCTTGAAGACTCTGTGATGTATAGCTTGGAACTTCTTATCTTTGGCTATGGCTTTGGACACACTACTACTTGGGGATTTATGCGGTTTTATACTGTTTTTTGCTTCTTTATGTAATAATCAAGACAAAGATATTGATGTAGTGATTTGGAAGATGATTTGAAATAGTTTGATGTAATGTTCTGTTATGAACCACGTTTGAAATAAAGTTTGTTTTTCCACTGCTTATATATATGTCTTATAAATTATCTACGTCTTTTACCTATAATTCTCCATCAAAGTTAAGGCATTCCCTTTTTGAGTGGCCTTAACGGAGGTGGGGTGTTTCACCGCCACTTCATCTCACTACGACTACCTCACCGGACCCCCGTACCTATTTCCGACACCATCCTTTCATGCTCAAAAGGACAAGCTCGAACCCCTTTCGCTTGACTGTGTTTCATGGTCCTTTGCCCAGCTATAGCATCACCGAACTCGAAATACACCATCCCCTCAAAATTTAGCACACCGAATGACCTGCTTCAGGGATCTCCTCTGACTCTCATTTTTTTGTTTAAGACCTTTCATTTATTTTAATTTTATGTATATATGTATTTTAAACTGAACTGAAAGCTCGCATTCTCCTTTGTCATGTGATGAAGCTTGCGTGAATTTTGGTTCCTGAATGAAATGAAATTGTCACGCCTATATATATAGGGAAGAGAGTGTATGGATATGATCAACGTCCATCAGCATGATAGGCATAGTGCTGCGTGGTTATACTACATAAGCGTGTTGTTGATGTGAGGAAAAATAGACTAGCTGAAGTTAGGATGGCTGAAAACGTAGCCTCAGACTGTATGATAGGTCATCTTGATTTTAAGTTTTAGGGTACTACCGTGAGTTTTCATTTCAATCAATGCTTAGCATAGCATAGTGTATAGAACAGTTGTGTATGTACCATATACATGGTGCTTACTTCATAGATTAGGTCGGTGTGATTTTATTTCATGAGTCTACCATATGTTTTCAAATCAAGTAGATTGCGTGAGACTTAAAGATGAAGGCATCTAATAGGCATGTGGATAAATTGATAGCTGTGTGTGAAAATGGGAGGGTAGATAGTAAACCGTAGGCTAAAATAAAGTAGGCATGGGAGGTATTAAGCATGTACGTGAATTCTTGAAAAAGAAGGTTTATAATTTTCTCAAGGTGGAAGAAGTTCATATATTATATTACTATTATTACACGGTTAAATTATTTCTACCGCTTTGTACGTTGCGTGTTAAATATATGTATTATCAAATACCAATTCCAAACTCAACGAAAAATGAAAAACCGCTACATCTTGACGTTCTGGTCCCAATGAGACTAATTTCCTTGAAAACGGACCTCGTTTGCAAAAATGGTGTTATTTAAATTTCATTTTCTTCCACCGATTATCCTTAAATTTCGTCTACCGACAAAACAACTCCAATTGCCTCCAAACTATAAACATAACAATAATTGGTGATATATATTCCAATAAAATTCATTTTGATGAAAACGGAGGTCGTTTGAAAAAACAACTATTTTATAAGCCTATATAATACCGATATAATATCATATAAACTCTAAAACAATTATATTCAATAATAACAAATTATTATTGTCGTAAATAACCAAATAAAATAATACATAGCTTCGAATCCACCCAACATGAAATTATAACTCAACATTATCGTAATCAAGTTAAACGATATCAAAACTCTATATAATTTCCTTTTTAATTATAAATAAACGTTATAATTTATAAACGATTTCCATAGCGACTATTTTAAATTTTGATTTGGACATAACTTACAATATATAATCTGAAATCTCGATTTTTCTCTTTCATTAGAAAATTATTATCTAATAGATCCTATCATTTCTTGTTTCATAGAATTCCGAATTAAAATAAATTATGTATATTCAATTGAAGTTCAAAACTCAATATTATGAATTGCCGCTTGTTTCGAGTTCGTTTTTATATTAAATATAAATATAAATGTTCAACTGTCGTCTTAAATAACGAATTCAATATTAAATCCATTAATATTCTAAATATAATATTTAAATTCAATTTAAATATTTAAATTCAAATTGTCGAAAAATTCGGGTCGTTACTTTGGGTGCCTTATACGGCTCAATAAATTTTTCAGACCCTCCATGTACAAAGGAGGTGATGTCGAAATTTTTCAAAAATTTTGGGTGTTAGCCAAATTTTTGAGAAATTAAAAAATTCTTAGAAACTGAAAAGTTAAAGAATGAAAGCCAGAATGAAAGTTGGGTTGGTTAGTTAAACAACTTTCAGCTCATTCCTTTTCAAGGACGAAAAGATTTTAAGTGAGGGAGATTGTAACAACCTGGAATTTCTGAACCAATTTAAAAAAAAATTAGTTTAGCTATTTTAATGGGTTTTGAATATTTAAAATGATTTATTTTAAATAATAACGACTAAACATTTATTTTAATAAAAGTTATAACGTATAATTTTATTTTTATTTTAAAACAAGCCTAAAATGGCATGGTAGTTTGAAAATTTGATTTTTAACTTCAAATGCATATACAGAATTCAATATAAATCAGAACTGGGTTAAACAAGGTGTCTTGGGGATCAATGTAGGCCACGGTGGGAGAGTAGCCTACTACCTTGGAGGGTGAAGGGATGGTTGCAAAGCCTATCGGATTTCATCGGGTCACTACATATGGTATCAGAGATGTTCGCTAATAGAGGATGGGTACGTATGGTCGGGGGTTCTCGCCATGGTGTTTGGTGGTAGACAGTGGACTCTTACCCCTACATGTCCCTTTTGAGGGTTGACTGCGAGTCGAGAGGCTGGATGTAAAAGAAGTTCTGAGGTATCACTGGAAGCCACGGTGGATTTTCCTACTGCTTCGGGGGATGAAGGGATGGCGTGCGATGGTGGCTTTTTGGATCGCGAATGGGTTGCGGCTACAGGAAATTGAATAAACAATGAAGATGGCTTAATGATGTAATTAATTTTAATTATAAGTAGTTAATTTTTTATTCATTTTGTAATGAAATGTATTAAAATCCATAACTCCTTCATATGAGGTCGGAATTCAATGATTTCTGATCCATTGGAATTGTGGGATCGAACTCTACATTTCAGAACTGACCAGAACAGAAACAGAGGCAAATTCAAATCTTAATAGAAGTAAAATCTCCAAATAAAGAATAACGGAGTGGAACCCAAAATGATAATTCTCTCACTAAAATTTTGTATAGTTATTTAATTTAGTTTATAACTGTAAATATATAGAAATTGCCAGTATAGATTTTTTTTCTGTTGTACATGACATTGCTTAAGTTCAATACATGAACTATTGTGTAACAACCCGGAATTTCTAAACCAATTTAAAAAAATTATTTTAGCTAGTTTAATGGATTCTGAATATTTTAAATAATAATGATTTAAATTTTATTTAAATCGAAGTTAGAAAGTATAAATTTATTTTACTTCAAAAACGAACTTGAAATGTCTCGGTAGTTTGATAATTCGATTTAAAATTTCAAATGAATGTACATAATTCAAAATAAATCGGATTTCAGTAAAACAAGAAACATTGGAATCTGTTTAATTATACCTTTCTAATGAAGGTAAGAAACTGAGATTTCACTTTATAAATTGTAAGTTATGTCCGGATTAAAATTTAAATAGTCGCTATGGAATTTATATATATATTTAATAGAATATATATCCCTTAAAAATAGCCATTTTGCAAATGACCTCCATTTTTGATGGAACCACTTTTGTTAGAACCGAAATGTCAAATTATTGTTGGGTTCAAATTTTCAAAATTTTTAGAATTAATATGTGAGCGTGGTAAATTTATATGCGTTTTGTCAATTTAGTTTGAATTTAATCGACTGAAAAATGGCCTTTTTTCAGTCGGTCTCCAAATTCGACGAAATTACTTTTGTTAGGACTGTATTGTCAAAACATAGCTAGATTAATTTTCCTATAATTTTTCGAGCCAGTATATGGTCCCAGTAAATTAAAATGTACGTTTAAATTCAATATATATTAATTTATATTTTAACTTAAAGAAAAACTGAACGAAAAAGTCGAATTGGCTTACGAAACATATCTCATTGTGTCCGGAATGAGGGTATTTGGTTAGGGACAACAGCCATTGGTTTGATTCGGAGTTCGTAGTGTTAAACAATAAATATTGGAATTAAATATTATAATTTAAAGTTATAAATATGTGGTCAAATGGGGTCAAAACCCTCAAAAAAATCTCCAAGCGGTCAACCCCGAACAAGCAATCGCTTCTTCTAACCGAGGGTGGAAATTCTTCGATCCTTCCCCCTCTTCAATCTTTTAATCCGTTCAACGAATCTCAAAAGTTATAAAGCAAATCTTATAGAGCTCTTCTAGATCTATCCCTTGATACGGTGATGACATAATTTCGTGGTGAAAATCTTTCTGATTTCCTACTCAAAGGCCTGCGGTTTGCATGAGGATTCGTAGTAAATGGGGAGCTCGAGTGTCATGGCAGTTAGGACTTGGGGCGTGGGTCGAGGGTGGTCGCGGATTCATGGTGATGGCATTTGATTGACGTCTGTAGCATCGTGGGTGGGGCGGTGTAAGGGAAGGACGGTGGAGTTTTTTTGTATGCATCCTGGAAAGGAATGATGACGGGGAAGAAGGCAAAAGGAGCAGCCCAGAATTTTTGCAATGTAATTAGTAAACAAATTAGGAAAATAATTATTTAATTAATTATATAACGATGTAATTAATGTTTGTAACGATAACTTCTTCATACGAGGTCCATATGTGATTTCAGTTGCGATCGTGACAACGTGATTTCAGTTGCG
Source organism: Allium sativum (assembly GCA_030737875.1). NCBI lineage: Eukaryota > Viridiplantae > Streptophyta > Magnoliopsida > Asparagales > Amaryllidaceae > Allium > Allium sativum. The sequence goes on along the minus strand of CM060916.1, from coordinate 112,863,021 downwards.
TTGCGATCGCGACAATGAATGCTACAACATGGAACTGACCAGAACAAAAACGGAGCTAGTTGAAATTTTTGAGAAAATTAAATGCCTATTTGATTTTGTTAAAAACAGAAATTCAGATATTCAAATTAAAGAATGGCGGAGTGGAAACCAATGGTGAGAACTCCTTCTCAGTAAATTATACTTTATCATGTTATTGTATTCATGTATAAAAATATATAGAATTGCCAGTGCAGATTTTTATCAGTTTTAATCATTATAAATTGTATACGGTGCCTGTTAGCTCTCCTCCCTCGTCCATAGACCATGGACGGTTTAATTGACTGTATTGTGTTTTGATTGTGATGTAGAAATATTAAACATAATTTATTATTATTTTGTGGTAGTTGAAATTAAATTATAAATTTCAATTTATAATTTAAACAGTGAAAATTGGCTAATTAGAAAAATAATTCAAATCGAATTAGAACTAGTTAATTTATTAACCAGTGATTATTTTTAATCGACTGTTGTTGTTTGGAAACCCTACACAGGTCTGGGGGCGATGATTTATTCACATCCCCCCTGAACTTAATTATATGTCAATCAATTAATCGACAGACTGTAATAAGCATTATTTAATTATTTAATGCTTATACAGTAGTAAATTGCATCGTGGGTGGTGCGGTGTAAGGGAAGGACGGTGGAGTTTTTTTGTATGCATCCTGGAAAGGAATGATGACGGGGAAGAAGGCAAAAGGAGCAGCCCAGAATTTTTGCAATGTAATTAGTAAAGAAATTAGGAAAATAATTATTTAATTAATTATATAACGATGCAATTAATGTTTGTAACGATAACTTCTTCATACGAGGTCCATATGTGATTTCAGTTGCGATCGCGACAACGTGATTTCAGTTGCGTTGCGATCGCGACAATGAATGCTACAACATTAATTACATCGTTATATCTCAGAAAGGATTGCCGAAAGAAAAATAAGACTGGCTGTTTTCATTGTGGCGATGCGGGACATTTAGTGAAGGACTGCCCAAAGAAGGGGCAGAGGGCAGGAGCTACCACGGGAGGACAGGTGCAGGCTCTTATGGCACCAGGGCAGGCAAGGGGACTAGTTCAGGCTCTCGCGGTCCCACCGCTGCAAGAACGAGGTAGAACCATTTCTGTTGAAAGCTTAGTTTTTCTGTTTGATCATCCTGTCCGTACCTTATTCGATTTGGGCGCATCGCATTCGTTTATCTCTACATCATTAGTTGAATCACTGCACTTAAACACCAGTTTAGTAGAGGATCCCTTAATTGTTGCGAATCCAATAGGGGGCTCAGCTTATTTGTCCATGATGTGTTTGGATTTGAAAATTTCTATACTTAGCGTTGAGTTTAGATGTGATGCTTATGGGTTGGGCTTCACGGGCTATGGGCTAATTTTAGGAATGGATTGGTTATCCAGAAATGGGGCCGTTCTTGATTGTGAAAGGAGTGTATTTAGGCTCGTGAATCGCCTTGGCAACACTCTCGAAATCTTTGTATCCGTATATCTCTTCTAGTTGTGTATTGCATTATTTTCCGCTGCTATGTATTTAAATGTAATTTAAATCTCTGATATTTCTGTGTATTATTCATTTGTACTCTGTATATTCTTGTAATATGATGCATTGTTGTAATATACAATGAAATGTTCTTTCGTCTGCGTCCTATTGTGGCTTGTTCTCGAACTATCCGCGCTTTCCTCGCGGGGAAGTTACGGGTTTTCACAGCTGCCTTAAGTTCAAGTCCTTTTGAGAGAATAAGTATTTTAAAGATTTGCGGTCAGTGAATAATTCGAATTTCTCACCAATAAGATAATGACGCCAAGACTTAAGCACGAAAACGATAGAAGCCAACTCTAGGTCATGTGTGGGGTAATTCTTCTCATGCGCTCTCAACTGCCTTCCACCATAGGCTATTACCCTACCCTCTTGCATTAAGACTGTGCCTAGTCCTTTCCCACAAGCATCAGTATAAACAGTAAATGGCTTACTCCCGTCTGGCAATACTAAGACGGGCTGAAGTCAAAGCTCTCTTCAAACGTTGGAACGCATCATCACAATCTACGTCCTATGTGAAAACTAGGTTCTTCTTCGTCAGGCGTGTCAATGGAGCTATTATCTTTGCGAAGTCTTTGATAAACTTCCTATAGTAGCCAGCCAACCCCAAGAAACTTCTCACTTCGGTAGCATTTTTAGGGACCTTCCAATCTTGGATGGCCACCACCTTCGCGGGATCCACAACTATCCCTTCCTTGGAAATCACGTGTCCTAAGAACCGTACTTCCTTCCTCCAAAAGTGACACTTAGAAAATTTAGCTTTAAGGCTATGCGCTCGAAGAGTCTCCAACACTTCCCTAAGATGTAGGGCATGCTCTTCTTCATCCTTAGAAAAGATCAAGATGTCATCTACAAAGACTACCACAAATTTGTTAAGGTACTCCCTAAACACCCTACTCATCAAATCAACAAAATATGCTGGGGCGTTTGTCAAACCGAAGGGCATCACTAGCCATTCATAGAAACTGTCCGGAGTCCTAAAGGCAGTCTTGTCTATGCTATCCTCAGCCACTCTCAACTGATGGAAACCAGTGGCTAAGTCCAAGTGCGAAAACACTGAGGCGCCAACTAACCGATCGAAGAGATCGTCAATCCTCGGCAGTGGGTGTCTGTTCTTCTTAGTAAGCTTATTAAGTTCTCTATAGTCCACACAAAGTCTAAGGGACCCATCCGCCTTCGTGGCAAATACTACTGGAGCACCCCACTCCGATATACTTCGTCTTATGAACCCCTTCTCAAGCAACTCCTTTACTTGCTTATCGAGTTCCCTCCTTTCACGTGGAGCCATGAGGCGTACTGGCAAAGATACTGGTTTCGCATTATCCACAAGATATATTCGAAAATCTATCTCCCGCTTCGATGGCAAGCCCTTCACCTCCTCAAACACATCCGAATACTCTCGGACCACTCTAACAGATTGCAGATTTTCCTCAAACGCATCAAGCGATTCTAGATAACTTAGCATAACAGAATTTATGGGATTACAAAAGATTTCGAGAGTGTTGCCAAGGCGATTCACGAGCCTAACTACTCTCCTTTCACAATCAAGAACGGCCCCATTTCTGGATAACCAATCCATTCCTAAAATTAGCCCATAGCCCGTGAAGCCCAACCCATAAGCATCACATCTAAACTCAACGCTAAGTATAGAAATTTTCAAATCCAAACACATCATGGACAAATAAGCTGAGCCCCTATTGGATTCGAAACAATTAAGGGATCCTCTACTAAACTGGTGTTTAAGTGCAGTGATTCAACTAATGATGTAGAGATAAACGAATGCGATGCGCCCAAATCGAATAAGGTACAGACAGGATGATCAAACAGAAAAACTAAGCTTTCAACAGAAATGGTTCTACCTCGTTCTTGCAGCGGTGGGACCGCGAGAGCCTGAACTTGTCCCCTTGCCTGCCCTGGTGCCATAAGAGCCTGCACCTGTCCTCCCGTGGTAGCTCCTGCCCTATGCCCCTTCTTTGGGCAGTCCTTCACTAAATGTCCCGCATCGCCACAATGAAAGCAGCCAGTCTTATTTTTCTTTCGGCAATCCTTGCTGAGATGGCCTGGTGTCCCACAGTTAAAACATTTCTTCTTTCCCTTGCCGTATGTGATTTACTACTGTATAAGCATTAAATAATTAAATAACGCTTATTACAGTCTGTCGATTAATTGATTGACATATAATTAAGTTCAGGGGGGATGTGAATAAATCATCGCCCCCAGACCTGTGTTTACAGCTGGAATGATATTCGGAAAACAATGCATCATATTACAAGAATATACAGAGTACAAATGAATAATACACAGAAATATCAGAGATTTAAATTACATTTAAATACATAGCAGCGGAAAATAATGCAATACACAACTAGAAGAGATATACGGATACAAAGCTTTCCGAATATCATTCCAGCTGTAAACCAAGGAAGGGATAGTTGTGGATCCCGCGAAGGTGGTGGCCATCCAAGATTGGAAGGTCCCTAAAAATGCTACCGAAGTGAGAAGTTTCTTGGGGTTGGCTGGCTACTATAGGAAGTTTATCAAAGACTTCGCAAAGATAATAGCTCCATTGACACGCCCGACGAAGAAGAACCTAGTTTTCACATAGGACGTAGATTGTGATGATGCGTTCCAACGTTTGAAGAGTGCTTTGACTTCAGCCCGTCTTAGTATTGCCAGACGGGAGTAAGCCATTTACTGTTTATACTGACGCTTGTGGGAAAGGACTAGGCACAGTCTTAATGCAAGAGGGTAGGGTAATAGCCTATGGTGGAAGGCAGTTGAGAGCGCATGAGAAGAATTACCCCACACATGACCTAGAGTTGGCTTCTATCGTTTTCGCGCTTAAGTCTTGGCGTCATTATCTTATTGGTGAGAAATTCGAATTATTCACTGACCGCAAATCTTTAAAATACTTATTCTCTCAAAAGGACTTGAACTTAAGGCAGCTGTGAAAACCCGTAACTTCCCCGCGAGGAAAGGGCGGATAGTTCGAGAACAAGCCACAACACGACGCAGACGAAAGAACATTTCATTGTATATTACAAAAATGCATCATATTACAAGAATATACAGAGTACAAATGAATAATACACAGAAATATCAGAGATTTAAATTACATTTAAATACATAGCAGCGGAAAATAATGCAATACACAACTAGAAGAGATATACGGATACAAAGCTTTCCGAATATCATTCCAGCTGTAAACCAGGATCCTGTGAATATAAATGTGCAAAAACCAAAACTACTAGCTGCCCGCGTCGAAAATAAGGGCACCCAGAGTTTAGGTTAAAACAATAAACTCCAGGTCAGTCATGGGACTGGTGTGAGAACTAAAACAGTTATCAATCGTTATTTTCAAAGTAAGGTAAATCAAGGCACCACGCCATATAACACGGAACGGGTTTCCTCCCAAGAACACCAGTGCATAAAACAACAGCGCAATGTTAAATAAAGAAAATTGAAGCTATTATAAGACCCAGGTCCCATCACACAATGCAACGCAAGCCGGAGGATAGGGTTTTTACCTTATAATAGCCAAGAATGCTTGATACGTTGAAAAACAAATCATTTGATACTATTATTGGTGCATAGTGTATAAAACAACTTCAAATCATAAGTATCAATCATAGGAAACATGAGCGTCCCATGCCACTATGTCGCCATATATAGGTTTACAAATAAAACCGCAAATGTCACGTATTTGGAAATTGGATTTCCGTCTGTGAACTGAGGCTAGGGATCGACCTCACCGTCTTCGAGATTCTCTAGCCTGAGCCTCAGGGTCAGAGCGCATCGACCCTTGGATCGTCAGGGCCGGTCCACCGATGTGGATTAAAATTCCTGAACACTACGTTTCCCCGCCCTTTGGGGCGTAAATGAGCCAACGAATGACTCCATCGTACCCGGATCGTCCGATCAAACTGAGGCGCCTCGCAACAGCAACAACCACACAGGTGAAAAGTATATAAATGTCAGGGCTGGTAGGTCACTGACACCACCCTAGCTAGAAAGAAACGCATGCCCTCCCTGAGGTCCTCTCCCGTTTTTGGTTCACAACCGGGGTGAGAGGCTCGCGAATTCACGTTACACAAAGCTGTGCCACACAGGCTGTGCTTTGATCATCACCACAAGACTTTGCTTTTCAACAGAAGCCTCGATCAATTGCATCTTAGCATGCCACACAGGCAAACCACTCTATGCAACCGATATCGGCCACACAGAATGAAATCCAATGTCAGGCACACAGTCCATTTACAAGTCCGTTCTGGGTCTGAACGAAACCGGAGGCACTTTCCTCGCATATCCATCGATCTCCCAGCACATCTGGACGACCACCGATTGATTCCCTCATCTTGGGTGTACAGCCCAATCAAGATCATCAGTAATCACCAAAACGATGTGAAGACTTCCGGTCTTCAACCACCGTCTTCATCTTCGACTTATCGTCGTATCAGTTATTCAGAATGGGATAAACCCGGTCTTTTCGAATAACTCGCGTATATTTTAAATAAATGTTACACAAACACAACATACGCCTCATTCCAATTTATCAGTCACTAACCGTAAATTAATCAAGAGAATAATTCCCCAAATATTAACCCCGAAGGCCGAAACCAACATCAGATCAATATCCAGAAAACCATTCTGCTTGGCTAACCGACAGTTAGTTTCTAAATTTCACATTCATAGGGAAAGGTTCCCATTAATTTTATCAAAGATAAATTCTTTAATTTATTCTTTAATCTACTTTTGAATATCAATTCAAACTAGTCGGGATTAACGAACTTTACCGAAGTAATCATTTGTTTTAATTTCCCAATCCCAACCTATTCATCCCATGAAGTAAAACTGGTTATACTTCATATCTAACACCACGGTGTTATCGGTAAATTCAATTACCATTTCACGTTTAAATCTAATTAAAGATTTAACTATCGCCTGGAGCAAAACTGGTGATACTCCATTCTCGATCATTTCAATCTAATTAAAGATTCATTAAAACTCCACTTAGTTTTAATCTTTAACTGGGTTAAAGAATCAGTGTCATTTAAAATACAGTACACGATAAACCCAAAATCACATTCCATTAATTATCGGGTTAAATAACGAGTGTTATTTAAAACACTGTCCACGATAAACCCAAAAATCAATATTAATTCAATTCCAATTAAATATTATTAACTGGTACACTTCATTAAATCTAAATAAAAAGATTTAATCTTTTCTCAACTGGGTTCAAGAACAGTGTTAATGAAGACACCATTCACGACAAACCCAAATCACATTTGATATTCAATATAAGGCTCTGAATAGAAAATATATTGGCTTATATTCAATATCAAATTCTACGATTAACAAATGTCGTATTGGAGATAACGATATAAATATATCTTTCAAATTTCCATAACAACATCTGTATAATCACGAATTCCAACATCGAAATATTCCGAAGAAAATTTCGATTCAAATCCATTCCAATATGATTATTGGAAATTCTGGTTATTTTCAAAACCATTTCTAATCCAGTTTATTTATTTAAAAATAAATAGAATTATAATTGTAGTTCAAAACTAGTTCATTTCGATAAAAATCTATTTTTATCTTTTCAAATATGGAGTTTTTCATCCCAATTCTTTCTAAGTCATTTCTTATGATTTTACACGAATTATTACTATTTTTTATAATTTTATCAAGGCCCGTACAGTCGATTTCCATCAATGGCCATCGAACTGCACTTACAACGACCTTTTTCAAATTTGATTTGGACATAATTCCAAATCCAACCGTTAGATTTCAAATTTCTCACATTCGTTAGAAAGCTCTTTTCGATGCGAACCCAATGGTTCAGGTTTTAGGAGAATCCGACGGTCGGATCTCCCGTAATATCCGTTCGAAGTCAATGGTGGAAATTAGCGAACTGCCGCGGCGCGGCGCGTTCTATTCAGGCCATTATATTATATATATAATATATATAATATATACTTCGTCGATTTCAATTCAAAACGTGCTTTATAAATCATTTTAAATTCATTTTCAAAACGGTTTCAACTTCATATTCAATTTCAAATCAAAATTGAATATTCCAATTTAAATTCATTTTAAATTCATTTCAAATTGATTTCAATTCAAATTGATTTCTAATTCATTTTCAGTTCGTTTTCAATTCAATTCAATTTCAATTCGAATTCATTTCTATTCCATTTCAATTCGAATTCATTTATATTCAATTTCAATTCGAATTCATTTATATTCAATTTCAATTCGAATTCATTTCTATTCAATTTCAATTCGAATTTATTTATATTCAATTTCAATTCGAATTTATTTATATTCAGTTCTTTTCAAAATATCAGATTTTGAAATCACTTTCGATATTCATTATAAAATGAATAAAATCGATATAAATATCGTTCACGTCAAAATGGCGTCAATCTAATCAATACGGCTTCATATATTCCTATTTTCAAATATTCTATTTCAAATATTTCTTTTTCAAATATTTCTATTTCAAATATTTCTTTTTCAAATATTTCTATTTCAAATATTTCTATTTCAAATATTTTTTTCAAATATTTCTTTTTCAAATATTTCTATTTTAAATATTTCTATTTCAAATATTTCTTTTTCAAATATTTCTATTTTAAAACTGGAATGAGGCCCAATCAATTACCATATAATGTTAATTATATGGATTTTCTACAACACATGTATATATCAACAACGATGAATAATCAACCATCATCCCAAGTGCATTCTACACTGTATAAGCATCAAATATAAATATTCAACGCTTATAACAGCCTGTCAATCAATCGATCGACATACAACTAAACAATCGGGATTAGTGTACGTCAAATTTCATCCCAATACCCGTGTGGGGTTTCAAGCAATCAAACACAGATTTTTATTTGTGCAGTTGGGCGATGTGTAAAATTTATCGTCCCAATCAATGTCCTTCAAATAGGTGTACATAAACAAACCGTCCGGTTTGTAAATGAATATTTTTTTATTCACATTCACGTTAAAAATTATATTTTTAACGATCAAACTATTTTATTCAACCTATGAATTTTCTATTCGGTTCATTTATTAAATAAAATGTTATCTTTATTTTTCTAAATTATTTTTAGAAAATTTCGGCGGCATAACGGCACGATACTAGAAACGGGACAAGGCCTTATCCCCGGTCTAGTGAAGGCCCACGCCATTCACACATCAATCAAATCAATTTCATTTCACCAAACAATTCAATTCCAAACCAAATAATCTAACCAACTACACAACCAAACAATTAAACAAACAAGCCATCTATGGTCTGTGGATGACGGGTGTCGGGTGCTACTAAACACCGTCTGCATCCTAGTATATATTTTAACTAGAAAAAGAGATTGAAGAGTGAGAAATTCTCACCGACTAGCTAATCCAAATGCCTTGACTCTTCATATGTAGAACATCTTCACTGTGCTCGCCTTTCGTCACTTTCGTTGCCCGTAGCCACTACATATATAAAAATTGAATTTTTACTTCGCTATTCAATATATAAAAATCATATTTTTACTTCGCCATTCAATATATAAAAATCATATTTTTACTTCGCCATTCAATATATAAAAATCATATTTTTACTTCGCCATTCAATATATAAAAATCATATTTTTACATCGCCATTCAATATATAAAAATCAAATTTTTACTTCGCTATTCAATATATAAAAATCACATTTTTGCTTCACTCTTCAATATATAAAATTCATATTTTTAATCTCTCACATTGATAAAAATCATATTTTATACTCTACCTTATATAAAAATTATATTTTTAACATTCTTCTCATATAAAAATTATATTTTTATTATCGCCACTGGATAAAAATCATATTTTTATTACTTTTATAATTTAAAAATCATATTTTTATTACTTTTATAATTTAAAAATCATATTTTTATTAGGCCACTAGTATAAAAATTATATTTTTAACTTCTCTATATTATAAAAATTATATTTTTAACCTTCTCTAGCATATAAAAATCGAATTTTTATAATCGCTACTATATAGAGATAGAATTTCTATTACTCTACTTAAATAAAAATCCTATTTTTATTATTCTAAAAATATAAAAATCGTATCTTTTCTGGTTCAGAAAATCTAATCTTTCATTCAAAGAAAAATCTAAGCTATCATGTACAAAGAAATCGGATTTATATCTACGAAGAAGTCAAAATACGTACCGCAGAAATTAGGGTTTCACTTTGCGGTCTTTGATGGTCGGAGACGAGGGCAGGCGCATGATGGCGGCTCGCTGGGGTCTTCTAGGCTAGGGCGCGGTGAAGCACGTCGGCCAGTGGAGGAGGAAGCAGAGCTGAGGTGCGGTGGACGTCGACGATGGGGTGCATCGATTTCGGTTCAGCCGTGGTTTTTAGCGGAGGAGGAGGAGCTGGGGGGGTCTCGTCGTCGTCGGAGTGGGAGAGGGGGAGGTCGGCCTCCGGTGGCGGCGCCAGGATCACTGGCGATGGGGGCGACGGTCCTCCGTCGAGCGCTTTCCCCTTTTCATTTTTTTCTTTTTTTTTCTTCACTGAATTGAAAAGGAGAAAGGGGGGCCATAGATTAAAGGAAGGAGATATTTATTTTTGTTATTATTATTTTAATTGCAAAAAGTTGACTTTTACATACGACCTCAAAATGAGGCCCACCGCCTGTTGTCCATAGCATTTTACCCCCATTCTGAACACAATGGGATATGTATCGTAGGCTGATTCGATCGTTTCGATCAGTTTCCGTCAAAATCAACATATACTCTATATATTGAATTTGAACGCGCATTTCAATTTACTGGGGTCACATACTAACTCTATAAATTGCAAAAAAATATATTCTAGCTTCGTATTGACGATACGGTCCTAACAAAACTAGTTTCGTCGAATTCTGAGACTGTTGGAAAAATGGCCAATTTCCAGTCGATTAAAATAGACTGAAACTGGTCAAATACGTTTTCCTTTGCCACGCTCACATATTGATTCGAAAAATTATGAAATTTGAAACCTAGCAATAATTTGACATCACGGACCCAACAAAAGTGGTTTCGTCGAAATCCGAGGTCGTTTGCAAAATGTCTATTTTTAAGGGCCTGAATTCCACAGCGACTATTCAGAATTTTCAACTGGACATATCTTTTGATCCCCGCTATGTAATTTCAATTTTTCGGATTCATTTGAAAGATTTTCACAATTAGATTCCATTATTTTTTGTTTCACTAAAATCCGGATTAATTTGCACCCGGTACATTCATTTGAAGTTTGAAATCGAATTATCGAACTACCGCGCCATTTTCAATTCTATTTATAATTATATATAATTATTTATGTTCTAAAGACGACGTATATAATATATACGTTTTAAATATATTCAAAATAAATTTCTCGTCGATATTATTTAAAATGATTCATTTTAAATAATCAAAATTCGCTAAAATTGCCAAAATAAAAATTTTAAACTGGCCCAGATTTTCGGGTTGTTACAATCTCCCCCACTTAAAACTTTTCGTCCCCAAAAAGGAACAAAGTTGAAAGTGGTTTGATTAATCGACTCTACGTTCTATCCGGCTTCCATTCTCCAACTTTTCAGTTTCTGAGAATTTTCAAAAATTTCAAAAATTTGGCTAACACCCGGAATTTTCGAAAAATTTCGCCATAACCTCCCCTGCACCGGGAGCCACGGGAAAATCCCGAAATTGCCATATAGGCCTTCTGATCTCAAAAAGAAAAAGAAAAAGCAAAGCGGCTAGACAATCGGCTCATAAAATCATCATTACCCAAACAAAACAGTAAATTATGTAGTAAACATGTACCTATTTGTCGGACAAACAAATTTTATTCTCTGCTCTAGCCTCCTTGCTATGACCTGTTCAATGTAAGTACATGTATATGCTAGCAAATGCGACAAATTTTCAATGCAACTCACTTTTTGGTATACATAGTCAAAAATCAAATTTTTGATGCCAAATCACAACAATAGGCCCTATCTAATTTTGGTTCTCACACCAGTCAACATGAAATATATGGAAAGTCCACTTTCGTCACTCGAACATGAATTCTAATGATGGAGCTCCATCATTAAAATCATCTCTGGGCGATTCGAGTGTAATTCTATATCTATCCAGTATATTAAAACTTCAAATACACGTTTGCAAGGTGTATATGCAAAATCTTTATATACTGGACTGTCCAAATCAATACAAATAAATAATCAAATACGAATAATTGATTTAGATTTTCAAAACAAAATCTGTTTTCATTTTAAAAATATACTCTTCACATTCGTTCTAGGATACTACTGATCCTATCTCTAACGAGTCATTCCAATTGGATATTACTAACCCAATATCTGATGAATTCTTTCGTATGGTTCTAATGTGCCTTGTTCTCTGCTTTGTAAACCAAAGCTCTGATACCAACTGTGAAAACCCGTAACTTCCCCACGAGGAAAGCGCAGATAGTTCGAGAACAAGCCACAACAGGACGTAGACGAAAGAACATTTCATTGTATATTACAACAATGCATCATATTACAAGAATATACAGAGTATAAATGAATAATACACAGAAATATCAGAGATTTAAATTACATTTAAATACATAGCAGCGGAAAATAATACAATACACAACTAGAAGAGATATACGGATACAAAGCTTTCCGAATATCATTCCAGCTGTAAACCAGGATCCTGTGAATATAAATCTGCAAAAACCAAAACTACTAGCTGCCCGCGTCGAAAATAAGGGCACCCAGAGTTTAGGTTAAAACAATAAACTCCAGGTCAGCCATGGGACTGGTGTGAGAACTAAAACAGTTATTAATCTTTATTTTCAAAGTAAGGTAAATCAAGCGACCACGCCATATAACACGGAACGGGTTTCCTCCCAAGAACACCAGTGCATAAAACAACAACGCAATGTTAAATAAAGAAAAATGAAGCTATTATAAGACCCAGGTCCCAACACACAATGCAACGCAAGCCGGAGGATAGGGTTTTTACCTTATAATAGCCAAGAATGCTTGATACGTTGAAAAACAAATCATTTGATACTATTATAGGTGCATAGTGTATAAAACAACTTCAAATCATAAGTATCAATCATAGGCAACATGAGCGTCCCATGCCACTATGTCGCCATATATAGGTTTACAAATAAAACCGCAAATGTCACGTATTTGGAAATTGGACTTCCGTCTATAAACTGAGGCTAGGGATCGTCCTCACCGTCTTCGAGACTCTCTAGCCTGAGCCTCAGGGTCAGAGCGCATCGACCCTTGGATCGTCAGGGCCGGTCCACCGATGTGGATTAAAATTCCTGAACACTACGTTTCCCCGCCCTTTGGGGCGTAAATGAGCCAAAAAATGATTCCATCGGACCCGGATCGTCCGATCAAACCGAGGCGCCTCGCAACAGCAACAACCACACAGGTGAAAAGTATATAAATGTCAGGGCTGGTAGGTCACTGACACCACCCTAGCTAGAAAGAAACGCATGCCCTCCCTGAGGTCCTCTCCCGTTTTTGGTTCACAACCGGGGTGTGAGGCTCACGAATTCACGTTGCACAAAGCTGTGCCACACAGGCTGTGCTTTGATCATCACCACAAGACTTTGCTTTTCAACAGAAGCCTCGATCAATTGCATCTTAGCATGCCACACAGGCAAACCACTCTATGCAACCGATATCGGTCACACATAATGAAATCCAATGTCGGTCACACAGTCCATTTACAAGTCCGTTCTGGGTCTGAACGAAATCGGAGGCACTTTCCTCGCATATCCATCGATCTCCCAGCACATCTGGACGACTGTCACGGCAAGGAATTTCGCTCGATCCGAATCAGTCGCTAAACCGACCCAGACCGTTCGAAACGCCCTATCGTTTGAGAACACGACAAAACAGAACGCATACAAAAGAACGTTTCATTGTATATTACAACAATGCATCAGATTACAAGAATATACAGAGTATAAATGAAATAAATATTACACAGAAATATCAGAGATTTAAATTACATTTAAATACAAAGCAGCGGAAAAATAATACAATACACAACTAGAATGAGATATACGGATACAAAGCTTTCCGGATATCGTTCCAGCTGTAAACCAGGATCCTGTGAATATAAATCTGCAAAACCAAAACTACTAGCTGCCCGTGTCAAAATAAGGGCACCCAGAGTTTAGGTTAAAACAATAAACTCCAGGTTAGTCATGTGACTGGTGTGAGAACTAAAACAGTTATTAATCTTTATTTTTAAAGTTAGGTAAATCAAGGGACCACGCCGTATAACACGGAACGGGTTTCCTCCCAAGAACACCAGTGCTTAAAACAACAGCGCAATGCTAATTAAAGAAAAATGAAGCTATTATAAGACCCAGGTCCCATCACACAATGCAACGCAGCCGAGGATAGGGTTTTCCCTTATAATAGCCAAGAATGCTTGATACGTTTAAAGACAAATCATTTGATACTATTATAAGTGCATAGTGTATAAAACAACTTCAAATCATAAGTATCAATCATAGGCGGCATGAGCGCCCCATCCCACTATGTCGCCATACTAGGCTCTACAAATAAAACCGCAAAGTCACGTAGTTGGAAATTGGATTTCCGTCTATGAACCGAGGCAAAAGATAGTCCTCAACCGATTCGTGACTCTCTAGCCCGAGCCACAGGCAAGCGCGCAGGCAAGCCTTTAGATCGTCAGGGCCGGTCCACCGATGTGGATTATTATGCCTGAACACTACGTTTCCCCACCCTATGGGGTGTAAGTCTGGTCCGTCAGCCGACCAGAAGCATCGGCCGAAACCGATATAACCGAGGCGCCTCGCAACAGCAACAACCACATAAGTCAAACTCGTCAGGGCGTGTAAAACCACTGACGCCACTTCTAACTAGAAAGAAACGCAAGTCCTCCCTGAGGTCCGTCTCCCGTTTTTGGTTCATACCGGGTGTGATACTCGCGAATCAACGTTACACAAAGCTACGCCACACAAGGCCGTGCTTTGATCATCACCACAAGACTTTGCTTTTCAACAGAAGCCTCGATCAATTGCCACTTAGGCATGCCACACAGGCCATTCACTCCATGCGTTTGATATCCATCAATATATAACCCCTGAGCTCGTACGTCTCAGAGAAGGGCGTTAAGCAAGAGAATAAATTCTCCGCCGCCAAACAGATATATATTTAATAAAGATCAATCACACGGACTAAAATCCAATGTCAGACACACAGTCCATTTACAAGTCCGTTCTGGGTCTGAACGAAACCGGAGGCACCTAGTACCCCGCATATCCATCGATCTCCAAGCACGTCTGGACGATCACCAACTATTTCCATCTTCTTGGGTGTACAGCCCAATCAAGATCATCAGTAATTACCCAAACGACGTGAAGACCTCCGGTCTTCGACCACCGTCTTCATCTTCGACACCACGTCGAATCAGTTATTCAGAATGGGATAAACCCGGTCTTTCTGAATAACTCGCGTATATATTATAAAAGTGTTACACAAACACAACATACGCCTCATTCCAATTCAGAATATTCTTTTGGATTTCGATTCAACTAGTTGGGATTAACGAACCTTACCGAAGTAATTATTTGTTTTAATTTCCCAATCCCAACCTATTTATCCCATAAAGTAAAACTGGTAATACTTCATATCTAACACCACGGTGTTATCGGTAAATTCAATTACCATTTCACGTTCAAATCTAATTAAAGATTTAACTATCGCCTGGAGCAAAACTGGTGATACCCCATTCTCGATCCTTTCAATCTAATTAAAGATTCATTAAAACTCCACTTAGTTTTAATCGTTAACTGGGTTAAAGAATCCGTGTCATTTAAAACACGGTTCACGATAAACCCAAAGTCACATTCCATTAATTATCGGGTTAAAGAACGAGTGTTATTCAAAACACTGTTCACGATAAACCCAAAAATCAATATCAATTCAATTCCAATTAAATATTATTTAATTGGTACACTTCATTAAATCTAAATAAACAGATTTAATCTTTTCTCAACTAGGTTCAAGAACAGTGTTAGTGAAGACACCATTCACGACAAACCCAAATCACATTCGATATTCAATACAAGGCTCTGAATAGAAAATATATCGGCTTATATTCAATATCAAATTCTACGACTAACAAATGTCGTATTGGAAATAACGATATAAATATATATCTTTCAAATTTCCATAATAACACCTGTATAATCACGAATTCCAACCTCGAAATATTCCGAAGACAATTTCGATTCAAATCCCCTCCAATGCAATCATTGGATATTCTGGTTATTTTCAAAACCCTTTTTAAATTCAATTCATTTATTTAAAAATAAATAGAATTATAATTCTAGTTCAAAACTAGTTCATTTCGATAAAAATCTATTTTTATCTTTTCAAATATGGAGTTTTTCATCCCAAATTTTCCCAAATCATTTCTTATGATTTTACACAAATTATTACTATTTTTAATAATTTTATCCAGGCCCGTACAGTCGATTTCCAACAATGGCCATCGAACTGCACTTACAGCGACCTTTTTCAAATTTGATTTGGACATAATTCCAAATCCAACCGTTAGATTTCAAATTTCTAATATTCGTTAGAAAGCTCTTTTCGATACGAACCCAACGGTTCCGGTTTTAGGAGAATCCGACGGTCGGATCTCCCGTAATGTCCGTTTGAAATAAATGGTCGAAATTCACGAACTGCCGCGGCGCGGCGCGTTCTATTCAGGCCATTATATTATATATATATAATATATATTTCGTCGATTTCTATTTAAAACGAATTATATAAATAGTTTTAAAATTCGTTTCAAAAGCAATTTCAACTTCCATTTCAATTCAAATCAAAATTGAATTCTTCTTTATAAATTCGTTTTAAAATTCATTTCTATTCAATTCAAATTTCAATTCAATTTGAATTCATTTCCATTTGCTTTCAATTCAATTTGAATTCGTTTTCAATTCATTTCGAAATCGTTTCCAATTCAATTCATTTCGAAATCGTTTTCAATTCAATTCATTTCGAAATCGTTTTCAATTCAATTCATTTCAAAATCGTTTTCAATTCAATTCATTTCAAAATATCAGATTTTGAAATCACTTTCGATATTCATTATAAAATGAATAAAATCGCTATAAATATCGTTCACGTCAAAATGGCGTCAATCTAATCAACACGGCTTCATATATTGATATTTTCAAATATTCCATTTCGAATATTTCTATTTCAAATATTTCTATTTTAAAACTGGAATGAAGCCCAATCAATTACCATATAAAGTTAATTATATGGATTTTCATACAACACATGTATATAATAGCATGGAAAAATAATCAACCATCAACCAAAGTGTACTACACTGTATAAGCATCAAATATAGATATCCAACGCTTAAAACAGCCTGTCAATCAACCGATCGACATATTCAATCAATCAGGATGAGTGAACTTCAAATTTCATCCCAACACCCGTGTGGGGTTTCAAACAATCAAACACATATTTTATTTGTGCTGTTGGGCGATGTGTAAAATTTATCGACCCAATCAATGTCCTTCAAATAGGTGTACATAAACAAACCGTCTGGTTTGTAAATGAATATTTTATTTTATTCACTTTCACTATATTCATTCTCACGTTAAAAATTATATTCTTAACGATAAAACATTTTATTCCAACATATGAATTTCTATTATTCATTTACACAATAAAATGATATTTTTATTTTCTAACTTATTTTAGAAAATTTCGGCAGCATAACGGCACGATACTAGAAACGGGACGAGGCCTAGCCTTATCCCCGGTCTAGTGAAGGCCCACGCCATTCACACATCAATCAAAATTACCAAACAACCCAATTCAAATCAAATCATATAACTAATCTATGCAACCAAACAAACAAGTCCATGGTCTGTGGACGATTGTGTCGGGTGCTACTAAGCACCGTCTGCATCCTAGTATATATATATATAATTATAAAAGAAATTGAAAGGTGAGAAATTCTCACTGATAGCTATCCTAACTCCACGACACTTCCAATGCAGGAAATCTTCACTGTTCTCGTCTTTTCGACATCTTTGTTGCCCGTAGCCACTACATATATAAAAAACCCATTTTTACTGATGTTCAGTATATAAAAATCACATTTTTACTTTGATGTTCAATATATAAAAATCACATTTTTATTTCGATGTTCAATATATAAAAATCACATTTTTATTCCTTCACACATACAAAGATGATATTTTTATATTTCCTACTATGCAAAGATTATATTTTTACCCTTCCACAATATAAAAGATTATATTTTTACTACTTTAAAAATATAAAAATCCAATTTTTAATTCTTTAAAAATATAAAAATCATATTTTTACTATGCTATTCAATATATAAAAATCAAATTGTCAACCGAATAAAAATCAGATTTTTATGCGAACAAAAATCGTATCTTTGCCTAATTAAAATCTAATCTTCATGTGATAAAAATATAATCTTTCCATAAGCAAAAACCCCTCCTTTATAAAAAAAAAATCGCTTCTTCTCATCGTTATACATAATAAAAATCTAAACTCTAAAATGTTAAAAATCCTTTCAAAAACTGGTTTTTCTCATGCTATTAAATATAAAAACTGATTTAAAATAATATATTATATAAATAAAAACTGCTTTAAATAAAATCAGATTTTAAACAAAACTGATTTTAAACTAGAAACTGGATCTAAACTAAGTTTTGTAAATAAAAAATCACCGCATTGCTTATAATGAAGAGGGAGTTCGATGTTCGCTGGTGGCCAGCACGGTGCTGCGCGAGGTGGGCCATGGGAGGGGGTTTCCGGCGAGCGACGGAGTAGGGCGGAGCTCCACGGGGTGGTTGGCGGTCACGAAACAGGGTGCGGTTAGGGGTTTTGGGACTTGGTCTTTGGGGTTCGAACGGGGGAAGGGGCTGACGATCGTGGGGAGGCGCAAAGCCGGCGGTGGTGCAGGGGAGGGCGGCTCCACCTGGAAGGCGACGGCGGCTGGACATGGGGGCTCCGTCGATCGTCGTCCACCATTTTTCTCTTTTCCTTTTTTTTTTATTTTCTGAATCGAGAATGAGGGGGGGCCAGAAGATAGTAAAGAGGTGGAGATATTTTTTTTTTTTATTATTATTTAATTATTTAATTTGGCAAAAAGTTGACTTCCACATACGACCTCGAAACGAGGCCCACCGCCTGTTGTCCATAGCGTTTCACCCCCATTCTGAACACAATGGGATATGTATCGTAGGTTGATTCGATCGTTTGAATCAGTTTCCGTTTAATTTACATTTAAATCACTATATTGAATTTTAAACGTACATTTCAATCTACCGGGGTCACATACTAACTCGAAAAATTCCAGAAAAATATTTTCTAGCTTCGTATTGACGATACGGTCCTAACAAAACTAGTTTCGTCGAATTCTGAGACCGTTGGAAAAATGGCCATTTTCCAGTCGATTAAAATCAACTGAAACTGGTCAAACGCGTTTTCCTTCGCCACGCTCACATATTGATTCGAAAAATTATGAAACTTAAAACCTAGCAATAATTTTACATCACGGACCCAACAAAAGTGGTTTCGTCGAAATCCGAGGTCGTTTGCAAAATGTCCATTTTTAAGGGCCTGAATTCCATAGCGACTATTCAGAATTTTCAACTGGACATACCTTTTGATTCCCGTTATGAAATCTTGATTTGTCGGATTCGTTGGAAAGATATTATCAATTAGATCCTAATGTTTTTGGTTTCACTAAAATCCGGATTGTTTTGCACCCGGTACATTCAATTGAAGTTTGAAATCGAATTATCGAACTACCGCGCCATTTTCAATTCTATTTATAATTATATATAATTATTTATTTTCTAACGACGACGTATATAATATATACGATCGAATTCTATTCAAAATAAATTTCTCGTCGATTTTATTTAAAATAATCTATTTTAAATAATCAAAATTCGTTAAAATTGCCAAAATAAAAATTTTAAACTGGCCCAGATTTTCGGGTTGTTACAACGACCACCGATTGATTCCCTCATCTTGGGTGTACAGCCCAATCAAGATCATCAGTAATCACCAAAACGATGTGAAGACTTCCGGTCTTCAACCACCGTCTTCATCTTCGACTTATCGTCGTATCAGTTATTCAAAATGGGATAAACCCGGTCTTTCAGAATAACTCGCGTATATTTTAAATAAATGTTACACAAACACAACATACGCCTCATTCCAATTTATCAGTCACTAACCGTAAATTAATCAAGATAATAATTCTTCAAATATTAACCCCGAAGGCCGAAACCAACATCAGATCAATATACAGAAAACCATTCTGCTTGGCTAACCGACAGTTAGTTTCTAAATTTCACATTCATAGGGAATGGTTCCCATTAATTTTATCAAAGATAAATTCTTTAATTTATTCTTTAATCTACTTTTGAATATCAATTCAAACTAGTCGGGATTAACGAACTTTACCGAAGTAATCATTTGTTTTAATTTCCCAATCCCAACCTATTCATCCCATGAAGTAAAACTGGTTATACTTCATATCTAACACCACGGTGTTATCGGTAAATTCAATTACCATTTCACGTTTAAATCTAATTAAAGATTTAACTATCGCCTGGAGCAAAACTGGTGATACTCCATTCTCGATCATTTCAATCTAATTAAAGATTCATTAAAACTCCACTTAGTTTTAATCTTTAACTGGGTTAAAGAATCAGTGTCATTTAAAACACAGTTCACGATAAACCCAAAATCACATTCCATTAACTATCGGGTTAAAGAACGAGTGTTATTTAAAACATTGTCCACGATAAACCCAAAAATCAATATTAATTCAATTCCAATTAAATATTATTAATTGGTACACTTCATTAAATCTAAATAAAAAGATTTAATCTTTTCTCAACTGGGTTCAAGAACAGTGTTAATGAAGACACCATTCACGACAAACCCAAATCACATTTGATATTCAATAAAAGGCTCTGAATAGAAAATATATTGGCTTATATTCAATATCAAATTCTACGATTAACAAATGTCGTATTGGAGATAACGATATAAATATATCTTTCAAATTTCCATAACAACATCTGTATAATCACGAATTCCAACATCGAAATATTCCGAAGACAATTTCGATTCAAATCCATTCCAATATGATTATTGGAAATTCTGGTTATTTTCAAAACCATTTCTAATCCAGTTTATTTATTTAAAAATAAATAGAATTATAATTCTAGTTCAAAACTAGTTCATTTCGATAAAAATCTATTTTTATCTTTTCAAATATGGAGTTTTTCATCCCAATTCTTTCTAAATCATTTCTTATGATTTTACACGAATTATTACTATTTTTAATGATTTTATCAAGGCCGTACAGTCGATTTCCATCAATGGCCATCGAACTGCACTTACAGCGACCTTTTTCAAATTTGATTTGGACATAATTCCAAATCCAACCGTTAGATTTCAAATTTCTCACATACGTTAGAAAGCTCTTTTCGATGCGAACCCAACGGTTCCGATTTTAGGAGAATCCGACGGTCGGATCTCCCGTAATATCCGTTCGAAGTCAATGGTCGAAATTCGCGAACTGCCGCGGCGCGGCGCGTTCTATTCAGGCCATTATATTATATATATATAGTATATATAATATATACTTCGTCGATTTCAATTCAAAACGTGCTTTATAAATCGTTTAAAATTCATTTTCAAAACGGTTTCAACTTAATATTCAATTTCAAATCAAAATTGAATATTCCAATTTAAATTCATTTTAAATTCATTTCAAATTGATTTCAATTCAAATTGATTTCTAATTTAATTTTAGTTCGTTTTCAATTCAATTCTATTTCAATTCGAATTCATTTCTATTCCATTTCAATTCGAATTCATTTATATTCAATTTAAATTCGAATTCATTTATATTCAATTTCAATTCGAATTCATTTATATTCAATTTCAATTCGAAATTATTTATATTCAATTCTTTCCAAAATATCAGATTTTGAAATCGCTTTCGATATTCATTATAAAATGAAGAAAAATCGATATGAATATCGTTCACTTCAAAATGGCGTCAATCTAATCAATACGGCTTCATATATTCCTATTTTCAAATATTCTATTTCAAATATTTCTTTTTCAAATATTTCTATTTTAAATATTTCTTTTTCAAATATTTCTATTTCAAATATTTCTATTTCAAATATTTTTTTCAAATATTACTTTTTCAAATATTTCTATTTTAAATATTTCTATTTCAAATATTTCTTTTTCAAATATTTCTATTTTACAACTGGAATGAGGCCCAATCAATTACCATATAATGTTAATTATATGGATTTTCTACAACACATGTATATATCAACAACGATGAATAATCAACCATCATCCAAAGTGTTTTCTACACTGTATAAGCATCAAATATAAATATTCAACGCTTATAACAGCCTGTCAATCAATCGATCGACATACAACTAAACAATCGGGATTAGTATACGTCAAATATCATCCCAATACCCATGTGGAGTTTCAAGCAATCAAACACAGATTTTTATTTGTGCAGTTGGGCGATGTGTAAAATTTATCGTCCCAATCAATGTCCTTCAAATAGGTGTACATAAACAAACCGTCCGGTTTGTAAATGAATATATTTTTATTCACATTCACGTTAAAAATTATATTTTTAACGATCAAACTATTTTATTCAACCTATGAATTTTCTATTCGGTTCATTTATTAAATAAAATGTTATCTTTATTTTTCTAAATTATTTTTAGAAAATTTCGGCGGCATAACGGCACGATACTAGAAACGGGACAAGGCCTAGCCTTATCCCCGGTCTAGTGAAGGCCCACGCCATTCACACATCAATAAAATCAATTTCATTTCACCAAACAATTCAATTCCAAACCAAATAATCTAACCAACTACGCAACCAAACAATTAAACAAACAAACCATCCATGGTCTGTGGATGACGGGTGTCGGGTGCTACTAAACACCGTCTGCATCCTAGTATATATTTTAACTAGAAAAAGAGATTGAAGAGTGAGAAATTCTCACCGACTAGCTAATCCAAACGCCTTGACTCTTCATATGTAGAACATCTTCACCGTGCTCGCCTTTCGTCACTTTCGTTGCCCGTAGCCACTACATATATAAAAATTGAATTTTTACTTCGCTATTCAATATATAAAAATCATATTTTTACTTCGCCATTCAATATATAAAAATCATATTTTTACTTCTCCATTCAATATATAAAAATCATATTTTTACTTCGCCATTCAATATATAAAAATCATATTTTTACTTCGCCATTCAATATATAAAAATCATATTTTTACTTCGCTATTCAATATATAAAAATTATATTTTTACTTCACTCTTCAATATATAAAAATCAGATTTTTAATCTCTCACATTGATAAAAATCATATTTTTATACTCTACCTTATATAAAAATTATATTTTTAACATTCTTCTCATATAAAAATCATATTTTTATTATCGCCACTGGATAAAAATCATATTTTTATTACTTTTATAATTTAAAAATCATATTTTTATTACTTTTATAATTTAAAAATCATATTTTTATTATGCCACTAGTATAAAAATTATATTTTTAACTTCTCTATATTATAAAAATTATATTTTTAACCTTCTCTAGCATATAAAAATCGAATTTTTATAAACGCTACTATATAGAGATAGAATTTCTATTACTCTACTTAAATAAAAATCCTATTTTTATTATACTAAAAATATAAAAATCGTATCTTTTCTGGTTCAGAAAGTCTAATCTTTCATTCAAAGAAAAATCTAAGCTATCATATACGAAGAAATCGGATTTATATCTACGAAGAAGTCAGAATACGTACCGCAGAAATTAGGGTTTCACTTTGCGGTCTTTGATGGTCGGAGACGAGGGCAGGCGCATGATGGCGGCTCGCTGGGGTCTTCTGGGCTAGGGCGCGGTGAAGCACGTCGGCCGGTGGAGGAGGAAGCGGAGCTGAGGGGCGGTGGACGTCGACGATGGGGTGCATCGATTTCGGTTCAGTCGTGGTTTTCAGTGGAGGAGGAGGAGCTGGGGGGGTCTCGTCGTCGTCGGAGTGGGAGAGGGGGAGGTCGGCCTCCGGTGGCGGCGCCAGGATCACTGGCGATGGGGGCGACGGTCCTCCGTCGAGCGCTTTCCCCTTTTTTTTCTTCACTGAATTGAAAACGAGAAAGGGGGGGCAGAAATTAAAGGAAAGAGATATTTATTTTTATTTTTATTATTATTTTAATTGCAAAAAGTTGACTTTTACATACGACCTCAAAACGAGGCCCACCGCCTGTCGTCCATAGCGTTTTACCCCCATTCTGAACACAATGGGATATGTATCGTAAGCTGATTCGATCGTTTCGATCAGTTTCGTCAAAATCAACATATACTCTATATATTGAATTTGAACGCGCATTTCAATTTACTGGGGTCACATACTAACTCTATAAATTGCTGAAAAATATATTCTAGCTTCGTATTGACGATACGGTCCTAACAAAACTAGTTTCGTCGAATTCTGAGACCGTTGGAAAAATGGCCAATTTCCAGTCGATTAAAATCGACTGAAACTGGTCAAATACGTTTTCCTTTGCCACGCTCACATATTGATTCGAAAAATTATGAAATTTGAATCCTGGCAATAATTTGACATCACGGACCCAACAAAAGTGGTTTCGTCGAAATCCGAGGTCGTTTGCAAAATGTCTATTTTTAAGGGCTTGAATTCCATAGCGACTATTCAGAATTTTCAGCGGGACATATCTTTTGATCCCCGCTATGAAATTTCAAATTTTCGGATTCATTGGAAAGATATTCACAATTAGATTCCATTATTTTTGGTTTCACTAAAATCCGGATTATTTTGCACCCGGTACATTCATTTGAAGTTTAAAATCGAATTATCGAACTACCGCGCCATTTTCAATTCTATTTATAATTATATATAATTATTTATATTCTAACGACGACGTATATAATATATACGTTCTAAATATATTCAAAATAAATTTCTCGTCGATATTATTTAAAATGATTCATTTTAAATAATCAAAATTCGCTAAAATTGCCAAAATAAAAATTTTAAACTGGCCCAGATTTTCTGGTTGTTACAGCAGCAAAGGTGGATGGAGTTCTTAGCGTCCTACGACTTTGAGATAGCATATACCCCTGGCAAGGGTAACGTGGTGGCGGACGCCTTAAGTAGAAAAGGATTATCTTTAAGTCCTTAGTTTGTTGAGCGGCGAAGCTTAGAATTCATTTCGATGTTTGACTTTAGACCTTTTGTTGACTTCGTACCCGGTTTGCTAGCATCCTTGGAGGTCAGACCTACGCTTTTGGGATGGATTGGCGAGGCACAGCGAGACGACCCACAGTTGATTGAGTTAGTAGAAAAGCTCAAAGGAGGGGAGTCATCAAGCCATCTCCGTAGGTATACCCTAGATGATAAGGGTTGGTTATGTAGGGACGGTAGACTTTGTGTACCAAAAGACGATGACCTAAGGAAGACTATTCTTGACGAAGCACATCGTTCGAAGATGACCATACATCCCGGCGGGGACAAGATGTACAAAGACATGAAGAGAGTTTACTTTTGGGTCGGCATGAAGAAAGATGTGGCCAAGTATGTCGCTAGATGCTTGGTGTGCCAACAAGTAAAAGCGAAGCAAAAGAAACCCGGTGGGTTGCTTCACCCATTGGAGGTTCCACTATGGAAGTGGGAAAGTGTCTCGATGGATTTTGTGGATGGATTACCGCGATCGAGGAAGGGTAATACGGGAATTTGGGTTATAGTAGATAGACTTACTAAGAGCGCCCATTTTATTCCCGTGAAAAGTAAGAGGACTGCTCCATGGTTAGCTTCTGTATACGTTCGAGAGATAGTTCGTTTGTGTAACGACCCAGAAAATCTGAACCAATTTAAAAATTTTTAATTGGCTAAAATAATGGATTTTAAATATTTAAAATAAATATTTTAAATAATGGCGATGAAAACTGAGTTTGAATCGACAATTGAAAACGAATATAATTAATTATAATTATAAACAAGGCCTGAAATGGCGTGGCAGTTTCAAAAATTGAATTCAAACTTTGTCGGACTGTACCGGGTGCAAAACAATCCGGATTTTAGTGAAACCAAAAATATTTAAATCTGTTAGTGAATACCTTTCTAACGAATCTGAAAAATCGAAATTTCATAGTGGGAATCAAAAGATATGTCCAGTTGAAAATTCTGAATAGTCGCTATGGAATTCGAGCCCTTAAAAATGGACATTTTGCATACGACCTCGGATTTCGACGAAACCACTTTTGTTGGATCCGTGATGTCAAACTATTGCTAGGTTTCAAATTTCATAATGTTTCGAATCAATATGTGAGCGTGGCAAAGGAAAACGCGTTTGACCAGTTTTAGTTGATTTTAATCGACTGGAAAATGGCCATTTTTCAAACGGTCTCAGAATTCGACGAAACTAGTTTTGTTAGGACCGTATCGTCAATACGAAGCTAGAAAATATTTTTTTGGAATTTTTCTAGTTAGTATGTGACCCCGGTAATTTGAAATGTACGTTTAAAATTCAATATAATGATTTAAATGTAAATCAAACGGAAACTGATTGTAACTATCGAATCAGCTTATAATATATATCCCATTGTGTTCGAAATGAGGGTGAAACGCTATAGACGACAGGCGGTGGGCCTCGTTTCGAGGTCGTGGGTAAAAGTCAACTTTATGCAATTAAATTAATTAATAAAATAAAATAAATAAATAAAAATATCTCCCTCCCTTTTCTCTTTCTGCCCCCCCCCCCCCCCCCCCCGATTTCATTAAACGGAAAATTAAAAAAAAAAAAAAAAAGAAAGGAGGAGCAGCAGCGCCGCCTCCACCAAGTTCCTCCAGCTTGACCTCCGCTCCACCCTCCGATCCCGCTCCTCTCCACCTCGACGCACCCGAACCCCCTCCCTGACCTATTCCACCCCCCCCCGAAGACATCGCGACGCCTGATTCGCGAGCCCCCCCCCCCCCCAGTCCGAGACCACTGAAGCCACCGCCCTGACGACCTCCGACCGCTGGCCAGCTCCGCCCTGACGACCCCCCCTTCTTCGCAGAAACAGTAAGTTGTTTTTATTTTATTTTAATTCTGATTTTTAAAAAGGTTTAAAAACTTATTTTATTTTAAGATATAAAAAGAAAAAGATTTAAACTTTAAAAAGAAAAAGATTAGAACTTTAAAAAGAAAAAGATTTAAACTTTAAAAAGAAAAAGATTAGAACTTTAAAAGGAAAAAGATTTGAACTGGGATAGAAAGATTAGATTTTTAGAATAGAATAGATCAGATCTTTAAAATAGAAAAGACGGAATTTTTATTAAGTAGAAGATGTAAGATATGATTTTTATATATTGAACATCGAAGCATAATAAAAATATGATTTTTTTATATGGAATAACGAAGTAAAAATTCGATTTTTATATATTGAATAGCATAGTAAAAATTCGATTTTTACATATGTAGAGAATACGGGCAACGAAAGCGACAAAAGGCGAGATTGGCGAAGATTTCTATAAAGGAAGAGTCGTGGTATTGGATAGCTATTGGTGAGAATTTCTCACTCTTCCATTTCTTTTCCTAGCTATATATATATGTGTTGAAATAAAAGTGAATTGCTATATATATATATATATATATATATATATATATATATATATACGCCCCCTCGTCCACAAACCATGGACGATATTTATTGATTGGAATTGTTGTGAAAATTGATTGATAGCGAATGGTTGTTTGGGATTGTTTGTGGTTGATATTGGTTGATTGTGGTTGAAAAATACCCGTTTGTGGTTGAGAAATATTTGGTTGAAACCACATAGGATTAGTTTGTGGAAATGAAATAAATATAAACATGCCGCCTGCGTGCGAACTAGATGCATGATCCCCATTGTCAAAAACCGCGAGGTTTTAAGGTAGAGCGAGGAGCCGTACTAGGGACGGTCCCGGTTTTAACTACCCTGCCGTTATGCTGCCGAAATTTTGAATAATATTCGTGTGTTTGAATTATTTTCATTTGCTTAAACTATATTTATTCATTGAATAGAAAACCTTCATGTATTGAATTGATATTCATTCGTTGATTAAAAATTCATGTGTTGAATGGTACTCGCGTTTTAAATATAAAAATCACATTTTTATCTATATATAGAAACTATAGAAAACCTTCATGTGTTGAATCGATATTCATTCGTTGATTAGAATTTCATGTGTTGAATGGTATTCATATTTTGAAATAAATTGTTTGATAATAAAAATCACCTTTTATCGACTATATGAACTGTGTAAAATAATCTCGTTTTGAAAGAAATTGTTTTATAAGAAAAATCCTATTTTTATCACCAATATGAAATATATAAAATAATAGTGTTTTGAAATGAATTGTTTTACAATAAAAATCACATTTTTATTGTATGCATGAATCGTTGAAATGTGAAGTGTTAAAAATAACCACTTGTTCAAAATAAACATATATGAGTTGAAATATTCATTAATTAGCTAATGAAATGATTTGCACCTATGTATGTAACATTAGGATGAATGGTGTTTTTAAACCAAATAGAAATCAAATATGAAGTTGAATAGAAAATGATAAATGATAAGAACTGTATATATATATATGTACATGCATATTC
This sequence comes from Allium sativum, assembly GCA_030737875.1. NCBI lineage: Eukaryota > Viridiplantae > Streptophyta > Magnoliopsida > Asparagales > Amaryllidaceae > Allium > Allium sativum. The sequence continues at coordinate 112,834,621 of CM060916.1, read as the reverse complement.
ATTGAACAGGTTATAGCAAAGGGGCTAGAGAAGAGGAATAAAATTTTGTGCCCGACAAATAGGTACACATTTACTGTTTTGTTTGGGTGATGATTTTATGAGCCTGTTGGCTAGCCGCTTGGCTTTTCCTTTTTCTTTTTGAGATTAGAAGGACCGGGAAAGCTATTTGCGATTTCCCGATGCTCCCGGTGCAGGGGAGGTTATGGCGAAATTTTCCAAAATTTTAAGGCGTTAGTGAAATATTTGAAGTGAAAACGATATTGAAATTGTTGAATGAACTATATTTATATAATTATAAATAAAATTAAAACGAAACGTGGCCGTGCAGTTCGCATTTCGAAACCGTGTTTTCAAACAACTAGTGCGGGAAATCCGACCATTGGATTTTCCCGAAACCTCAACTGTCGGGTTCGCCTTGGAAATATCTTCCCAACGGCACCAACCTTGTAAAAATCCAACGGTTGGATTATCTGGAATGTTTAATTCAAATCTGATGAAAAACAGCGCCAGAAGCGATTATATTTATATATAAAAATATAATTATATATTTAATCGAATAACGGCGCTGCAGTTCGTATTTTGAAATCGAAAATTCAAACGATTGTACCGGGAGATCCGACCGTCGGATTTTCCCGAAACTGGGACCGTTGGATTCGTTTTGAAAACACCTTTCTAATGATGTAAATTTTGTGAAGATCCAATGGTTAGATTTTTAGATATGTGCAAATCAAATCTGAAGAAAAACAGCGCCACGGCCGCGTTATGGCCCGAAGCGTCGTTTTGAATAAATGGGCTATTTTAAAATAAATAAAAATAGCGATAAATTATTATAAAGTACCATAAACATTATGGAATGGAAATAAACTGAATTTGCTCGATTTATGTTGTATTTGATGGTTGAATGTGTTTGGTGTGAAAATTACATTAAAGAACAATATTGGTGTTGTCGAATAATTTAACCATTAAAATAAATTGATTTGAAATTCTAAATATACGTGAATTATTTGAAAAGGCCGAGTTAATTCTCATTTCAAATAATTGACCGACGATTGAAAGTCGAAGATGAAGACGGTGGTCGAAGACCGGAGATCTTCACCTCGTTTGGATGGTAACCGAGGTCCTGATTGGGAGGCATCCCGAAATATGGATAATGAGTGGTGATCGTCCAGACGTACGTGGTGATCGAAGGGTTTGCGAGGTATTTAGTGCCTCCGGTTTCGTTCAGACCCAGAACGGACTTGTAAAGGGAAAGTGTGTCTGACATTGGATTTTATTCTGTGTGGATTGATTTCTATTAAATATACATCTGTTTGGCGGCGGAGAATTTATTCTTTTGCTTAACGCCCTTCTCTGTGACGCACGAGCTCAGAGGTTGTATATCGATGGACATTAGTCGCATGGCATGAATTGCCTGTGTGGCATGCTAAGATGCAATGATCAGGGCTTCTGTTGAAAAGCAAAGTTTTGTGGTGATGATCAAAGCACCGCCACTGTGGCGTAGCTTTGTGTATAACGTAAATTCGCGAGCCTCACACCCCGGTATGAACCTGAAACGGGAGAAGGACCTCAGGGAGGGCATGCGTTTCTTTCTAGCTAGGGTGGTGTCAGTGACCTACCAGCCCTGACATTTATATACTTTTCACCTATGTGGTTGTTGCTGTTGCGAGGCGCCTCGGTTTGATCGGACGATCCGGGTCCGATGGAGTCATTCGTTGGCTCGTTAACGCCCCAAAGGGCGGGGAAACGTATTGCTCAGGCATTTTAATCCACATCGGTGGACCGACCCTGTCGCTCCAAGGGTCGATGCGCTTTGACCCTGTGGCTCGGGCTAGAGAGTCACGAAGTCGGTAAGGACTATCTTTTGCCTTGGTTCATGATGGAAATCCAATTTCCAAATACGACATCGTGCGGTTTCAATTGTATATATATTTGGCGACATAGTGGCATGGGACGCTCATGTCGTCTATGATTGATAGTTATGATTTGAAATTGTTTTCAAAACATATAGACACTAGCAATAATATCAAATGCCTTTGTTTTATTCGTATCAAGCATATTTTGGCCGTTATAAGGTAAAAACTCTATCCTCCGGTTTGCGTTGCATTGTGTGATGGGAACTGAGTCTTATAACGGCTTCATTTTTATAAAAAGCATAGCGATGTTTAAAAGAAAGATTTGTTTTAAAGCACTGGAAATCCAATGGAGTAAACCCGTTCCACGAAAGTGGCGTGGTCCTGTGATTAGCCAAATTATATATGTGTTGAGTAGATTTCTCATACCAGTCCCATGACTGACTCGTAGTTTGTTTCACTTTCAAACTCGGGTGCCCCTTTTTCTACACGGGCAGCCTTGTATTCAGGTTTAGCTGGTTCTTTCTGGATAGCTGGAGCTAAAGATGGATTCTATCATTTATCTCTTTTTATGCTGTTCAGCTCCTATTGTACATATTTTGTTTGTTTTCCGCTGTAGACATTTATGTATAGCTGAACTGTATTTGTACTAAGTAAGATCCTGTATACTGTGTAACTCTGATGATTACTTTTATCCAGTATATTTTGTTGTTCATTATCTGGTGTATTTATTTAATTTTGTTCTGCTATTATCTGTTTCTGTGTTATATTCCTAAGATAACCCTTGTCTCCGTCAGTACGGGATTTCGGGTCGTCTCAACGTGGTATCAGAGCTTTGGTTAAGCTTAGTGCTGGAATATAACATTTGAACGAATTCATCAGAAATAGAACCAGTAGTGTTCTAGGACGGGTAACTCTATACAGATAGGATCAGCAATGTCCTAGTATGAGTAAAGCAGAATGAAATTACACCTCGATAGACACATTTACACTTGAAGTATATGTTTCTATGTTTTAAAATATCTTTTCTGTGACCTGACACTTGATCTGCTAATTGCAGAAGTACTAGAAAAATGAGTGCCAGAAACAGAAGGAATACAGAACCCGATCTAGAGGCACTATTTAAGAGATATCAAAATCTGGGTGGAGCACAATTCTCGGGCAATGAATCTATTATTCAAACTCAAGCTTGGATCAGTTCTGTCGGAAGAATCTTTGAGCATATCCAGCTGAGAGATGACCAGAAACGGTTAGTAGCATCTTGGGCGCTCAAAGAAGAAGCTTTAATCTGGTGGGAAACAATCATCAAAGATAATCCAGAAGGTGATATCACCTGGGACAGATTTAAAGTGATTTTCCTAGAAAGATTTACTCCTCCCGAAGCAACAGAGAGATTATGTGATGAATTTTCCTATCTAGTTCAAGGCGATATGACCATCCCAGAATATCACAAGAAATTCAACGAACTTTCTCACTTTGCTCCCCATCTGATTCAGAATACGAGGAGAAAGAATTTGAGATTTATTTACGGACTTCAAAGGAAATATCAGAATAAAGTATTGGGGCATGTGAAGCTTCCTTTTTCTGAAATGATATACATGGCTTATCAGTATGAAGATCTCCATAAGAAAGGAATGTTGCGCGACGAAGAAGAAGTTCGTTGTAGTGACAAAGAAGAGTCGGAAACTGATATTCCAGAAGCCAGTACGAGGGCTGAGGCCAATGAGAAGCCCAGTGCTAATAGAAAAAGGGCTAAGTCTGGGAAAGAACCAGTGACAACAGCTATTTGCTCTAACTGCAATAAGAAAGGACATTTGTCGATAAGTTGCAGATCTTTAAAGAAACAAAGAAAAGAGGGATATAGAGCAAATCGAAAGCAAAAGAAGAAAAGGTTCAGAACTGACGGGGAGTTCCAAGAGAATAGAGAGTGCAAACAGTGCCACGAGGCTGGTCATCTTGCAAAGGATTGCCCACAGTTAAACAAGCCTGAAAGGGTTCAAGTAAATGAAGTAGCAGAAACTTCTGAGCCCTCAGCTAATCAAGAAAGGGCCGATGTTTTAGAAGGCACGCTCAATGTCAAAAACATTCCAGTTAAAGTATTGTTTGACACAGGCGCGTCACGAAGCTTTATTGCAAAGAGTGCAGTCAAGAAACTGGATTTGAATTTGAAGAGACTCAAAGAGCCAATGACTGTCCAAAATCCAGTTGGAGGTTCCATCAATCTCAATTGGGTTTGTGCAGTACCTGTCTCTTTTTCTTGCTATAAATTCCCTATTATCTCTATCGTCATGAATTTTAATGAATTCGATCTTATTCTGGGATTGGATTGGCTAACCAAATATGAAGCGGAAGTTAAATGCGCCGAGAGAGTGGTTAAAGCAAAGGCCCAATCGGGGAATTATATAACCATACCATGTGAAGGCCCAACTTCAAATAGAAAAGACTTCTGGGCAGCTTTAGATGTTTCTCCAGCTCAAATAGAAAATGTCCCTGAAATCACAGAGAATATTCCCGACCTAGTGAAAGATATTCCTGTCGTCAAGAATTATGCGGATGTGTTTGAAGAAGTTGTTTGCTTACCTCCGCAAAGAGAAATAGATTTCAAGATTGCTTTGATTCCCAATGCAAGGCCGGTAGTTCACGCTATTCGAAGAATGTCCTTGAAAGAGAAAGAGGAATTAGACAATCAAACACGACAGCTAGTATGGAAAGGTCTGATCAGGCCTAGTTTCTCTGATTGGGGTGCAGCCGTGGTATTTGTCCCAAAATCTGACGGTACTCTACGGCTATGCGTGGACTATCGTGATCTGAACAAACAGACAATAAAGAACAAATATCCATTGCCGCGGATCGATGATTTGTTGGATCGATTAAATGGAGCACAAGTATTTTCACGAATGGACCTAGCTACAGGCTTCCATCAACTTCGAATCGCCGAAGAGTGCGTTCCAATGACAGCGTTCAGAGGCCCCGACTTATTCTACGAGTGGTTAGTAATGCCGTTCGGCTTATGTAACGCTCCAGCTTACTTCGTTGATCTAATGAACAGAGTATTCAGGGGAGTATTGAATAAATTTGTTCTGGTTTTCATTGACGATATTCTAATCTTCTCTAAATCGAAAGCCGAACATGAAAAACATTTGGAACAAGTGTTAGAAATCCTCAGGAGAAATGTATTGAAAGCCAAATTTTCCAAATGTGTCTTCTGGCAAGATGAAGTAAAATTTCTAGGCCACGTCGTATCGAAAGAAGGAATCGCTGTGGATCCAAGCAAAATCACAGCCATTCAGAATTGGAAACAACCCAGTACCCCCACTGAAGTCCGCAGTTTTCTCGGATTGGCTAGCTATTACCGGAAGTTCGTTAAAAACTTTTCGAAGATATCTGGTCATTTAACGAAGCTTACAAAGAAGCATTCTAAATTCAAATGGACTCAAGAGAGTGAGGAGGCTTTCGAAGAGCTAAAGTTAAGATTAACGATAGCTCCAGTGTTAACCATCATCGATGGCAACCAGGATTTAAAGGTCTGGACTGATGCTTCTAGGGAAGGCCTTGGCGCAGTATTAATGCAAAGGGGCCAAGTGATTGCTTATGCTAGCCGTCAACTGAAGCCGCACGAGAAGAACTACGTAACTCATGATCTTGAGTTATTGGCTATTGTGTTCGCTTTGAAAATCTGGAGACACTATCTTCTGGGTGAGAGATTTGAACTGTTTACAGATCACCAGTCGTTAAAGTATCTGTTCACTCAGAAAGACCTGAATCTGAGGCAGCAACGTTGGCTGGAGTTTCTTGCCGCATATGATTTTGAAATTCTATACACTCCAGGGAAAGCCAATGTCGTGGCCGATGCGTTAAGCCGAATGAATGAAATGATCGCCAGTTTCATCATTGCGACTTCGTTGATTGATAAGATATCGGCTCTCCAAGAAGACGACAAATTTATCAAAGGAATGAGTCAGCGAATTCGTGAAGGCAATGCTTCGGATTTCCAGCTAGACAGCGAAGGGATTCTGAGGTTAGAAGGACGAATTTGCGTTCCAGAAATTCCTGAACTCAGAAGAGATGTGCTTGATGAATGCCACAAATCTAAGCTCAGTATCCATCCGGGTGTGAATAAAATGTATAATGATATCAAACGCACATTCTGGTGGAAGTCGTTAAAAAGAGACATCTCGATATATGTTAGTCGATGCCTTACTTGCCAGCTAGTCTAGAGTGACCAACAGAAATTGGCTGGATTGTTACAACCACTAGAAGTTCCTGGTTGGAAGTGGGAGCATATCTCCATGGATTTCATTGATGGTCTGCCCAGAACCAGAAAAGGGAATGACAGTATTTGGGTGATCGTAGATCGCTTCACGAAGACCGCCCATTTCATACCTGTCATATCAAATAGAACCGCTCAGAGTCTGGCGCAGATTTACTTCAAGGAAATAGTTAGACTACATGGAGTGCCGCTCAGTATAGTAAGTGATAGAGATACAATATTCACTAGCAAATTCTGGGAAGCATTTCAAGTCGAGCTGGGAACAAAGTTAAACTTGAGCACCGCTTATCATCCTCAAACAGACGGTCAGACTGAGAGGGTGAATCGCATTTTAGAAGTTCTATTGTGGGCTTGTGTTCTAGATTTCGGTGGATCATGGGAAGACCATCTGCACTTGGCTGAATTCTCTTATAACAACAGCTACCAGGCGAGTCTGACAATGTCGCCATTCGAAGCATTGTATGGTAGACCGTGCCGATCTCCTGCTTGTTGGGTCGAACCTGGTAATAGACTTGTGTTAGGGCCTGACATGATTCGGGAAGCTGCCGACAAAGTCGATTTTATTAAGAAGCGATTACTCGCCGCTCAAAGCCGACAAAAGAGCTATGCCGATAGAAGAAGAAGAAATATATCCTTTGAAGTTGGCGACTATGTATATTTGAAAGTATCGCCGATGAGAGGAGTTATCCGGTTCGGTAAAACTGGAAAGTTAGCGCCCAAATTCATAGGTCCGTTTCCTATTCTGGAACGGATCGGAACTCTCGCTTATAGGGTCAAACTGCCTGACTGGTTGCCTGGAGTTCATGATGTATTTCACATATCTCAACTTCGAAAGCACGTTCATGATCCAGACTTGATCGTGGAAGAAGCAGCTCAACATGACATTGAAATAACCCCAGAATTAGCTGTGAGAAGTGAGCCGCTAAAGATAATAGGCAAAGAAACCAAAGAGCTGAGGAATAAGAAGGTTCGCTTAGTCAAAGTGCAATGGAGTGGAGATCCGCGAGATTGTACTTGGGAAACTGAGGAGAGCATTCAGAAGGCTTATCCTAGATGCCGAGTAGATATCTCTGATTGACTCCGGTGCAAGGTACATTTACCCTACTTTGCACTACCATTCAATTCTCTACTCTATTATTATTTTCTTTTCATAGATGTGCACTTTTAATTATATAGTCTGAATGATTTTTAAAGGGGTATAGGATTTGATTAGTATATTTTTGAAGGTTAAAACAATTGGATTGGTTGTTGTGTTGTGTGATTGTAGATTTATCAAACCACTTTCAACTTTTTCCTTTTCGGGGACGAAAAGTTTTAAGTGGGGGAGATTGTAACGACCCAGAAAATCTGAACCAATTTAAAAATTTTAAATTGGCTAAAATAATGGATTTTAAATATTTAAAATAAATATTTTAAATAATGGCGATGAAAACTGAGTTTGAATCGACAATTGAAAACGAATATAATTAATTATAATTATAAACAAGGCCTGAAATGGCATGGAAGTTTCAAAAATTGAATTCAAACTTTGTTGGACTGTACCAGGTGCAAAACAATCCGGATTTTAGTGAAACCAAAAATATTTAAATCTGTTAGTGAATACCTTTCTATCGAATCTGAAAAATCGAAATTTCATAGCGGGAATCAAAAGATATGTCCAGTTGAAAATTCTGAATAGTCGCTATGGAATTCAGGCCCTTAAAAATGGACATTTTGCATACGACCTCGGATTTCGACGAAACCACTTTTGTTGGATCCGTGATGTCAAATTATTGCTAGGTTTCAAATTTCATAATGTTTCGAATCAATATGTGAGCGTGGCAAAGGAAAACGCGTTTGACCAGTTTCAGTTGATTTTAATCGACTGGAAAATGGCCATTTTTCAAACGGTCTCAGAATTCGACGAAACTAGTTTTGTTAGGACCGTATCGTCAATACGAAGCTAGAAAATATTTTTCTGGAATTTTTCTAGTTAGTATGTCACCCCGGTAATTTGAAATGTACGTTTAAAATTCAATATAATGATTTAAATGTAAATCAAATGGAAACTGGTTGTAACTATCGAATCAGCTTATAATATATATCCCATTATGTTCGGAATGAGGGTGAAACGCTATGGACGACAGGCGGTGGGCCTCGTTTCGAGGTCGTGGGTAAAAGTCAACTTTATGCAATTAAATTAATTAATAAAAAAAATCTCCCTCCCTTTTCTCTTTCTGCCCCCCCTGATTTCATTAAACGGAAAAAAAAGAAGAAAGGAGGAGCAGCAGCGCCGCCTCCACCAAGTTCCTCCAGCTTGACCTCCGCCCACCCTCCGATCCCGCTCCTCTCCACCTCGACGCACCCGAACCCCCTCCCTGACCTATTCCGCCCCCCCCCCCCCCCTGAAGCCATCGCGACGCCCGATTCGCGAGCCCCCCCAGTCCGAGACCGCTGAAGCCATCGCCCTGACGACCTCCGACCGCTGGCCAGCTCCGCCCTGACGACCCCCCTTCTTCGCAGAAACAGTAAGTTATTTTTATTTTATTTTAATTCTGATTTTTAAAAAGGTTTAAAAACTGATTTTATTTTAAGATATAAAAAGAAAAAGATTTAAACTTTAAAAAGAAAAAGATTAGAACTTTAAAAAGAAAAAGATTTAAACTTTAAAAAGAAAAAGATTAGAACTTTAAAAGGAAAAAGATTTGAACTGGGATAGAAAGATCAGATTTTTAGAATAGAATAGATCAGATCTTTAAAATAGAAAAGACGGAATTTTTATTAAGTAGAAGATGTAAGATATGATTTTTATATATTGAACATCGAAGCATAATAAAAATAAGATTTTTTTTATATGGAATAACGAAGTAAAAATTCGATTTTTATATATTGAATAGCATAGTAAAAATTCGATTTTTACATATGTAGAGAATACGGGCAACGAAAGCGACAAAAGGCGAGATTGGCGAAGATTTCTATAAAGGAAGAGTCGTGGTATTGGATAGCTATTGGTGAGAATTTCTCACTCTTACATTTCTTTTCCTAGCTATATATATATGTGTTGAAATAAAAGTGAATTGCTATATATATATATATATATATATATATACGCCCCCTCGTCCACAAACCATGGACGATATTTATTGATTGGAATTGTTGTGAAAATTGATTGATAGCGAATGGTTGTTTGGGATTGTTTGTGGTTGATATTGGTTGATTGTGGTTGAAAAATACCCGTTTGTGGTTGAGAAATATTTGGTTGAAACCACATAGGATTAGTTTGTGGAAATGAAATAAATATAAACATGCCGCCTGCGTGCGAACTAGATGCATGATCCCCATTGTCAAAAACCGCGAGGTTTTAAGGTAGAGCGAGGAGCCGTACTAGGGACGGTCCCGGTTTTAACTACCCTGCCGTTATGCTGTCGAAATTTTGAATAATATTCGTGTGTTTGAATTATTTTCATTTGCTTAAACTATATTTATTCATTGAATAGAAAACCTTCATGTGTTGAATTGATATTCATTCATTGATTAAAAATTCATGTGTTGAATGGTATTCGCGTTTTAAATATAAAAATCACATTTTTATCTATATATAGAAACTATAGAAAACCTTCATGTGTTGAATCGATATTCATTCGTTGATTAGAATTTCATGTGTTGAATGGTATTCATATTTTGAAATAAATTGTTTGATAATAAAAATCACCTTTTATCGACTATATGAACTGTGTAAAATAATCTCGTTTTGAAAGAAATTGTTTTATAAGAAAAATCCTATTTTTATCACCAATATGAAATATATAAAATAATAGTGTTTTGAAATGAATTGTTTTACAATAAAAATCACATTTTTATTGTATGCATGAATCGTTGAAATGTGAAGTGTTAAAAATAGCCACTTGTTCAAAATAAACATATATGAGTTGAAATATTCATTAATTAGCTAATGAAATGATTTGCACCTATGTATGTAACATTACGATGAATGGTGTTTTTAAACCAAATAGAAATCAAATATGAAGTTGAATAGAAAATGATAAATGATAAGAACTGTATATATATGTACATGCATATTCATTGAACAGGTTATAGCAAAGGGGCTAGAGAAGAGGAATAAAATTTTGTGCCCGACAAATAGGTACACATTTACTGTTTTGTTTGGGTGATGATTTTATGAGCCTGTTGGCTAGCCGCTTGGCTTTTCCTTTTTCTTTTTGAGATTAGAAGGACCGGGAAAGCTATTTGCGATTTCCCGATGCTCCCGGTGCAGGGGAGGTTATGGCGAAATTTTCCAAAATTTTAAGGCATTAGTGAAATATTTGAAGTGAAAACGACATTGAAATTGTTGAATGAACTATATTTATATAATTATATAAATATAAATAAAATTAAAACGAAACGTGGCCATGCAGTTCGCATTTCGAAACCGTGTTTTCAAACAACTAGTGCGGGAAATCCGACCATTGGATTTTCCCGAAACCTCAACCGTCGGGTTCGCCTTGGAAATATCTTCCCAACGGCACCAACCTTGTAAAAATCCAACGGTTGGATTGTCTGGAATGTTTAATTCAAATCTGATGAAAAACAGCGCCAGAAGCGATTATATTTATATATATATAAATATAATTATATATTTAATCGAATAACGGCGCTGCAGTTCGTATTTTGAAATCGAAAATTCAAACGATTGTACCGGGAGATCCGACCGTCGGATTTTCCCGAAACTGGGACCGTTGGATTCGTTTTGAAAACACCTTTCTAATGATGTAAATTTTGTGAAGATCCAACGGTAAGATTTTTAGATATGTGCAAATCAAATCTGAAGAAAAACAGCGCCACGGCCGCGTTATGGCCCGAAGCGTCGTTTTGAATAAATGGGCTATTTTAAAATAAATAAAAATAGCGATAAATTATTATAAAGTACCATAAACATTATGGAATGGAAATAAACTGAATTTGCTCGATTTATGTTGTATTTGATGGTTGAATGTGTTTGGTGTGAAAATTACATTAAAGAACAATATTGGTGTTGTCGAATAATTTAACCATTAAAATAAATTGATTTGAAATTCTAAATATACGTGAATTATTTGAAAAGGCCGAGTTAATTCTCATTTCAAATAATTGACCGACCATTGAAAGTCGAAGATGAAGACGGTGGTCGAAGACCGGAGATCTTCACCTCGTTTGGATGGTAACCGAGGTCCTGATTGGGAGGCATCCCGAAATACGGATAATGAGTGGTGATCGTCCAGACGTACGTGGTGATCGAAGGGTTTGCGAGGTATTTAGTGCCTCCGAGTTCGTTCAGACCCAGAACGGACTTGTAAAGGGAAAGTGTGTCTGACATTGGATTTTATTCTGTGTGGATTGATTTCTATTAAATATACATCTGTTTGGCAGCGGAGAATTTATTCTTTTGCTTAACGCTCTTCTCTGTGACGCACGAGCTCAGAGGTTGTATATCGATGGACATTAGTCGCATGGCATGAATTGCCTGTGTGGCATGCTAAGACGCAATGATCAGGGCTTCTGTTGAAAAGAAAAGTTTTGTGGTGATGATAAAAGCACCGCCAGTGTGGCTTAGCTTTGTGTATAACGTAAATTCGCGAGCCTCACACCCCGGTATGAACCAGAAACGGGAGAAGGACCTCAGGGAGGGCATGCGTTTCTTTCTAGCTAGGGTGGTGTCAGTGACCTACCAGCCCTGACATTTATATACTTTTCACCTATGTGGTTGTTGCTGTTGTGAGGCGCCTCGGTTTGATCGGACGATCCGGGTCCGATGGAGTCATTCGTTGGCTCGTTTACGCCCCAAAGGGCGGGGAAACGTATTGCTCAGGCATTTTAATCCACATCGGTGGACCGGCCCTGTCGCTCCAAGGGTCGATGCGCTCTGACCCTGTGGCTCGGGCTAGAGAGTCACGAAGTCGGTAAGGACTATCTTTTGCCTCGGTTCATGATGGAAATCCAATTTCCAAATACGACATCGTGCGGTTTCAATTGTATATATATTTGGCGACATAGTGGCATGGGACGCTCATGTCGTCTATGATTGATAGTTATGATTTGAAATTGTTTTCAAAACATATAGACACTAGCAATAATATCAAATTCCTTTGTTTTATTCGTATCAAGCATATTTTGGCCGTTATAAGGTAAAAACTCTATCCTCCGGTTTGCGTTGCATTGTGTGATGGGAAATGAGTCTTATAACGGCTTCATTTTTATAAAAAGCATAGCGATGTTTAAAAGAAAGATTTGTTTTAAAGCACTGGCAATCCAATGGAGTAAACCCGTTCCACGAAAGTGGCGTGGTCCTGTGATTAGCCAAATTATATATGTGTTGAGTAGATTTCTCATACCAGTCCCATGACTGACTCGTAGTTTGTTTCACTTTCAAACTCGGGTGCCCTTTTTTCTACACGGGCAGCCTTGTATTCAGGTTTAGCTGGTTCTTTCTGGATAGCTGGAGCTGAAGATGGATTCTATCATTTATCTCTTTTTATGCTGTTCAGCTCCTATTGTACATATTTTGTTTGTTTTCCGCTGTAGACATTTATGTATAGCTGAACTGTATTTGTACTAAGTAAGATCCTGTATACTGTGTAACTCTGATGATTACTTTTATCCAGTATATTTTGTTGTTCATTATCTGGTGTATTTATTTAATTTTGTTCTGCTATTATCTGTTTCTGTGTTATATTCCTAAGATAACCCTTGTCTCCGTCAGTACGGGATTTCGGGTCGTCTCAGTTTGCACGGTGTTCCTTCTAGCATAGTGAGCGACCGCGATCCTATTTTCACTAGCGAATTTTGGAAAAGCTTGCAAGAGGCGGTAGGGACTCAGTTATGTTTGAGCACCGCATATCATCCTCAGACGGACGGCCAGACCGAGAGGGTGAATCGTATTCTAGAGGAACTATTAAGGCTATTTATCCTAGACTTTGGGGGTACGTGGGAAGAGCATCTTCCATTGGTGGAGTTCGCATATAATAACAGCTTTCATTCCAGCATTGGCATGGCACCTTTCAAAGCTCTTTATGGACGACCTTGTCGTTCACCTACATGTTGGTGGGAATCTACGGATAAGATCTTACTTGGGCCCGATATGATTAGGGAGACCTCGGAGAAGATCGATTTGATTCGAAGGAGGATGAAAGCAGCGCAAGATAGGCAGAAATCTTATGCGGATAAGAGGAGGACAGATCTCGAGTTCGATGTTGGGGACATGGTCTTTGTCAAAGTGTCTCCATTACGGAACGTTGTTCGCTTTGGGTCCATTAGGAAATTAGCACCAAGGTTTGTAGGGCCGTTTCCTATTAAGGAGAGGATTGGACGGATGGCGTATAGAGTGGAGTTGCCCGAGAGACTTAGTGGTGTACATGATGTATTCCATGTGTCACATTTGAGGAAGTGCTTGCACGAGACTGCGGAAGTGGTAGAGCCGAGCTTGCTTAGAGAGGTGGAGATAGAGCGTGATGCGACGATTCGACGAGCTCCTACGCGCATTCTTGGGTCGGAGATCAAGAAGTTGAGGAATCGAGAGGTCAGACTAGTCAAAGTACAATGGGGAGATGATGAGAGCAACGCTACTTGGGAGACAGAAGAGAAGATGCGTTCACGATACCCTTTTCTTTTCAAGGGTATGTCCTTTAATTTCTCCTTTATTGTTTAGCTTGTACTTATCTTATCTTTAGTATGTCCTCTCACTGGTATCTTTGACCTTTAGTTAGGATAACCCTATGGTTGAAACATGTGTTTGAGACATGTTATATATGATGGATGCAAAGTGGATGCAAGTGTTTGCTAGTGGTTGTTCGTGGACGCATATACACACACTATTAGGCACTAGATCGGCTCAGTCACTTCATACTGCATATTGCATATAAATGGATGTATTTAGTAAAATGGATGTATAATGGTTGTGCTATCATATGGATACCGCCTTTTGGTGAATGGTTGTGCACGCATGTAGAAATAATATGTATCGATAGGGTTCTTTTGCATACATAATGGACGCATTGCACTATTATGGTTTGCATTAAGGAGGTCAACTGAATCAGTGGACCGCCTGATTTTGCATTAGACAAGGAACATATACACACACTATGCATTTAAACATAAAAAGCATTAGAGGTCTATAAGGACAATGGATGCCTATGTTTGATGGTTGAGTAGATGGTTGTTTGGATGTTAGGATATACATTCTTCTTGACTTGAACATTTCGGGGTCGAAATCCTTTAAGGAGGGGAGAATGTAACACCCTGTAATTCTGATAATATTAATATTCACAAATTAAAAAATAACTAATCTCAGACGTGAGAACTGTCGGAAACGGGTTGCGCCATTGTGTTCGTCTCGGAATTTTGGTTGAAATAGAGTCCGAGTTTGCGTGATTTGGACTTCGTATGAAGAAGTTATGGCCATCGGAAGTTTCTGAAAATTTAAAACAGCTCGCAGGAAATTTAAAATTCAAAATTTGAAGTCAAACAGGCTAGGCGGGAAATTTCCCGCCCAGCACCCCAGGTCGACCGGGGAGTCGACTGGGCAGTCGACACCCCCCCAGGTCGACTGGGGAGTCGACTGGGCAGTTGACACCCCAGGGACCAGGTCGACTGCGTAGTCGACCTGGGTGTCGACCTGGGTCTGGCGGCTAGGGTTTTTGACTAAGCCTTTTTTGACTGAGTAATGACCCATTAGGGTTTTTGACCTAATCTGGTTGGCTGGGATTAGTTCTGTGTTGATCTGACGGTCTAAAATAAATCCTAACTCTATAAATACCTAGGTAGTCTCTCACCCTAATTCATATGAAAAATAGAGTAGCTACTGTCATACCGCCGCCATGGAATTCAGTCTAGCCGCCGCCAACTAAGAAAGAAGAAAAGCTAATCAAAACCTAATTCTACTCAGCTCTAAAGCAAATCAAGACTCTCTTTTCTTCTTAAATTGTGAGTATGATAGTCTTAACAAGATTATTATCATTTTAATTGGGTTAAGTCATGAATGGATTATGAGTAGATGATGTGAATTGTCATATATGTTGTTGTAAACCTTATGCTATCATGTATGTTATTAATCCTATGCTATGTGGTGATGATATCCTATATGTTGTAAATCATGCTATGATGATGTTATGTATGTTGAAAGTTTCTATGCTAAGTTGTGATGAATCATACATGTTAAAAAGCCATGATGTTACTATCTATGCTAGTTAGTTCATATTAATTGCAATATGACGTTGTGCGGTTTTAATTGTAAAACTAGAATGGCGGCATAATATATGGTACCTATGTCTTCTATGATTGATACATTTATATTTGAAGCTGATTTTGACACTATGCACTTATAGTAATATCAAAATGATTTATTTTAAACGTACCAAGTATGTTTGGCTATTATAAGTGAAAATTCTATTCTCCGGCTTGTGTTGCATTGTGTGATGGGACCTGAGTCTTATAATAGCTTCATTTCTTCAAAAAGCATAGCATTGTTTTACTTTAAACTGAGATTCATATGGAGTAAACCCGTTCCGTGTTATATGGCCTGGTCCCATGATTTCCCAACTTTTAAAGTAAAGATTTAATAACTTTTTTAGTTCTCACACCAGTCCCATGACTGACACGAGTTTATTGTTTCTACCTAAACTCTGGGTGCCTTTATTTTCCATACGGGCACCCAGTAGTTTTGGTTTTCGCAGATATTTCTTTTCCCAGGATCCTGGATTATAGCTGGAGCTATATTCAGAAAGCTTTGTATCCGTGTATTTCTTTCAATTATGTTGTTGATGTATTTTCCGCTATACATTGTATTTTATTCATTTAAATTTCTGCTGCTTTGTATTTTAATCTCTGATTTTAATTTCTTTCCGTTGTGTAATATTTATTCATTCTTTGGAATATTCTTGTACTCTAATGTAAATTGTTGTAATACCAATGAAATGTCTGTTGTTTATGTTCTGATGTGTCGTGTTCTCAAAACAATCCGGGATTTCCCGTAAGGGGAAGTTTGGGTCGTTATAGTTTGGTATCAGAGCTTTGGTTTACGGAGCTGGAGAACAAGAAACATTAGAACCAAACGAAAGAATTCATCAGAGATAGGATTAGTAATATCTTATAAGAATGACTTGTTAGAGATAGGATCAGTAGTATCCTAGAACGAATTAGAGGAGTATTTTTTTATAAAAAACGAATTTGGTTTTGAAATTATACCTTATTATTTGTATTTGAGTATTTTATTTTATATTAAATGTGGACAATCGAGTATATGAACATTTCACATATACACGTCATGAACGTATATTCGAAGTATAAAATATACTATATAGATATAGAATCACACTCTAGTCGCCCAAGGATGATTCTAATGATGTGGCCACATCATCAGCATTTGTGTTCGAGTTTCAAAAGTGGGATATCTATATATTTCCAATTGACTGGTGTGAGAACCAAAACTGGGTTAAAATTTATTATTTGTGGTTTGGCACCAAAAATATCATTTTTGAGTATATATTGAAGTTATATGTTTGAAAAGCTAATCAGCTCATTGATTGCTGGTTGTGATGTGTGATTACTAATTTAAGTAATAAAAATATTGGAATGATAATTAATTTAACCAATATGAAAATGAAAGGTAAATTTAAGCCAAATCGAATCGAATATTGAACTAAATTGAAAATTGATTGGAATTGCATACATATACATTTATATATTGAACAGGTCATAGCATGGAAGCTAAGAAGAGAAGTAAAATTATATGCTCGACAATTATGTACATGTTTACTGTATTTATTTGGGTTTTGCTAATTTAATGAGCCGATTCGGTAGCCGCTTGAATTTTTTTTCTTTCGGATTGATGAGGGCCCTGTGAGGAAAGTTGTGGTTTTATCGATTAGCCTGTGCAAAGGAGGCTATGACGAAATTTTTCGAAAATTTAGGGTGTTAGCCAAATTTTTGAGAGAATAGAAAATTTTTAGAAACAGAAAATTTGATGAATGAAAGCCAGAATGAAAGTTGAGTTGATTAGTTAAACAGCTTTCAGCTCCGTTCTTTTTCGAGGAATAAAAGATTTTAAGTGGGGAAGATTGTTACAACCCGGAATTTCTGAACCAATTTAAAATTTTTACTTTAGCTATGTTAATGGATTTTGAATATTTAAAATGACTGGTTTTAAATAATAACGATTTAAAATTTATTTAAATCGAAGTTAGAACGTGTAAATTTAATTTAATTATAAAATGAACTTGAAATGGCGTGGTAGTTTGAAAATTCGATTTTAAATTTCAAATGAATGTACATAATTCAAAATACATTAGATTTCAGTAAAACCAGAAACATTGGAATCTGTTTAATTATATCTTTCTAACGAAGGTAGGAAAAGATTTCACTTTATAAATTATAAGTTATGTCCAAATTAAAATTTAAAATAATCGTTGTGGAGTTTATATATATTATTAATATAATATATAACCATTATAAATAGCCATTTTGCACACGACCTCCGTTTTCGACGAAACCACTTTTCTTGGATCGGGAATGTCAAATTATAGTTAGGTTCAAATTTTCATAATTTTTGGAATTAATATGTGAGCATGGTAAATTTAAACACGTTTTGTCAATTCAGTTTGAATTTAATCGACTGGAAAATGGCCATTTTTCAATCAGACTCCAAATTCGACGAAATTAGTTTTGGTAGGACCGTATCGTCAAAACATAGCTAGATTAATTTTTCTGTAATTTTTGGAGTCAGTATGTGGCCCTAGTAAATTAAAATGTACGTTTAAATTCAATATATATTGATTTATATTTTAATTTAAAGAAAAACTTGTCGAAATAGTCGAACTGGCTTATGAAACATGTCCCATTGTGTTCGAAATGGAGGTATTTGGTTGGGGACGACAGTCGTTGCGTTTGATTTGGAGTTCGTAGTGTTAAACAATAAATATTAGAATTAAATATTTTAATTTAAAGTTATCAATATGTGGTCAAATGGGTTCAAAACCCTCAAAAAAATCTCCAATGTGGTCAACCTTAAGCAAGCCACCGCCGCTTCTAACCAAGGGTGGAAATTATTCGATCCTTCCCCCTCTTTTAATCCGTTCAATGAATCTCCAAAGTTATAAAGCAAATCTTGTAGAGCTCTTCTAGATCTATCCCTTGATATGGTGATGATGTAATTTTGTGGTGAAAATCATTCTGATTTCCGGATGAAAGGCCCATGGTTCGCATGACGATTCATGATAAATGGGGAGCCCGGGCGTCATGGCGGTTGGGGCGTGTAACGACCCAGAAAATCTGAACCAATTTAAAAAATTTTAATTGGCTAAAATAATGGATTTTAAATATTTAAAGTAAATATTTTAAATAATGGCGATGGAAACTGAGTTTGAATCGACATTTGAAAACGAATATAATTAATTATAATTATATATAGAATTGAAAATAGCGCGGTAGTTCGATAATTCGATTACAAACTTCAATTGAATATACCGGGTGCAGAACAACCCGGATTTTAGTGAAACCAAAAATAATGGAATCTAATTGATAATATCTTTCAACGAATCTGACCAATCGAAATTTGATAGCGGGAATCAAAAGATATGTCCAGTTGAAAATTCTAAATAGTCGCTATGGAATTCAGGCCCTTAAAAATGGACATTTTGCAAACGACCTCGGATTTGGATGAAACCACTTTTGTTAGATCCGCAGTGTCAATTTATTGTTAGGTTTCAAATTTCATAATTTTTCGAATCAATATGTGAGCGTGGCAAAGGAAAACGCGTTTGACCGGTTTTAGTTGATTTTAATCGACTGGAAATTGGCCATTTTTCAAATGGTCTCCGAATTCGACGAAACTAGTTTTGTTAGGACCGTATCGTCAATACGAAGCTAGAAAATATTTTTCGGGAATTTTTCCAGTTAGTATGTGACCCCGGTAATTTGAAATGTACGTTTAAAATTCAATATAGTGAGTTAAATGAAAATTCAAAAGGAAACTGATTGTAACGATCAAATCAGCTTGCGATACATATCCCATTGTGTTCGGAATGGGGGTGAAACGCTATGGGCGACAGGCGGTGGGCCTCGTTTCGAGGTCATATGTAAAAGTAAACCTTTTTGCAAAATATAATAATTAAATAATAAATAAAAAAAAAATATACTCTTCCCTCCTTTTCTTCTGCTTGCCCCCCCCCCCCCGACTTCATTATTCAGAAACAAAAAAAACAAAAAAGAAGAAAAACCTAAATCAATCGACCCGCCCCCCTCGTCTCGACGCCGACGAAGACCCGCCCCCCCTCGTCTCGACGCCGACGAAGACCCGCCCCCCCTCGTCTCCACGCCGACGAAGACCTGTCCCCCCCCTCCATCGATCGAAGCATCGCGACGCCCCCCCCCCCCCTGGAGCCTCGAAGACGCCGCCATCGACGAACAACACCACCTCGAAGCCCTCCGACGTCTGCGAAGACCTCCCCCCCCTCTCTGTAAGTATTTCTGTTTATTTTATTATTTTATTTTTATTTTATAAAAACCGAATTTAATAATGATTTTTGTTTTAAAAAGAATAAAACTGATTTTGTTTTTAGAGTATTAAAAACTGGTTTTGTTTTAGAAATATAAACTGATTTTTAAAGGAAATATAAAAACTGAATTTTTTATAAAATTAAAACTGTTTATTTTAAAAAAGAATAAAACTGGATTTTAAAAAGAATAAAACTGATTTTTTATATAAGTATTAAAAACTGATTTATAAAAATATAAAAACTGATTTTTCTGAGATTTTAAAAACTGATTTATAAAGGAATATAAAAACTGATTTTAAAATGATTTATAAACTAGAAGGAGATTAGGAATTTAAAAGGAAAAATCATATTTTTATATATCGAAAGCCGAAGTAAAAATCATATTTTTATATATTGAAAGCCAAAGTAAAAATCAGATTTTTATATATTGAAAGTCGAAGTAAAAATCAGATTTTTTATATATTGAAAGTCGAAGTAAAAATCAGATTTTTATATATTGAAAGTAGAAAGAAAAATCAGATTTTTATATATTGAAAGCCAAAGTAAAAATCAGATTTTTATATATTGAAAGTCGAAGTAAAAATCAGATTTTTATATATTGAAAGTAGAAAGAAAAATCAGATTTTTATATATTGAAAGTCAAAGTAAAAATCATGTTTTTATATATTGAATAGCATAGTAAAAAAAATTCGATTTTTACATGTGTAGAGAATACGGGCGAAAGCGACAAAAGGCGAAGATTTCTATAAGTGAAGTGTCGTGCAGTTGGATAGCTATTGGTGAGATTTCTGATTTAAAAATTATATATATGTGTTGAAAATGAAAGTGAATTGCTATATATAAATATCTATATATATATATATATATATACGCCCCTCGTCCACAAACCATGGACGATATTTATTGATTGAAATTGTTGTGATAATTGGTTGATAGCGAATGATTGTTTGGGATTGTTTGTGATTGATATTGGTTGATTGTGGTTGAAAAATACCCATTTGTGGTTGTGAAATATTTGGTTGAAACCACTTAGGATTAGTTTGTGGAAATGAAATAAATATATACATGTCGCCTGCGTGCGAACTAGATGCATGAACCC
Organism: Allium sativum; assembly: GCA_030737875.1. NCBI lineage: Eukaryota > Viridiplantae > Streptophyta > Magnoliopsida > Asparagales > Amaryllidaceae > Allium > Allium sativum. Next base: position 112,813,897 of record CM060916.1, on the reverse strand, counting down.
CATTGTCAAAAACCGCGAGGTTTTAAGGTAGAGCGAGGAGCCGTACTAGGGACGGTCCCGGTTTAACTACCCTGCCGTTATGCTGCCGAAATTTTGAATAATATTTGTGTGTTTGAATTATTTTCATATGCTTAAACTATATTTATTCATTGTATAGAAAACATTCATGTGTTGAATTGATATTCATTCGTTGTTTAGAAATTCATGTGTTGAATGGTATTCATATTTTGAAATAAATTGTTCGATAATAAAAATCACATTTTTATCTATATATAGAAACTATAGAAAACATTCATGTGTTGAATTGATATTCATTCGTTGTTTAGAAATTCATGTGTTGAATGGTATTCATATTTTGAAATAAATTGTTCGATAATAAAAATCACATTTTTATCTATATATAGAAACTATAGAAAACATTCATGTGTTGAATTGATATTCATTCGTTGTTTAGAAATTCATGTGTTGATTGGTATTCATATTTTGAAATAAATTGTTCGATAATAAAAATCACATTTTTATCTATATATAGAAACTATAGAAAACATTCATGTGTTGAATTGATATTCATTCGTTGTTTAGAAATTCATGTGTTGAATGGTATTCGCGTTTTGAAATATAAAAATCCCATTTTTATCACCAACTTGAACTATATAGAAAAATAGTGTTTTGAAATGAATTGTTTTACAATAAAAATCACATTTTTATTGTATGCATAAATCGTTGAAATGTGAAGTGTTAAAAATAGCCACTTGTTCAAAATAAACATATATGAGATGAAATATTCATTAATTAGCTAATGAAATGATTTGCACCTTTTTATGTAACATTAGAATGAATGGAGTTTTTAAACCAAATAGAAATCAAATATGAAGTCGAATAGAAAATGATAAATGATAAGAACTGTATATATATATGTACATGCATGTTTATTGAACAGGTTATAGCAAAGGGGCTAGAGAAGAGGAATAAAATTTTGTGCCCGACAAATAGGTACACATTTACTAATTTGTTTGGGTGATGATTTTGAGCCTGTTGGCTAGCCGCTTGGCTTCTTCTTTTTCTTTTTGAGATTAGAAGGACCGGGACGCTATTTGCGATTTCCCGATGCTCCCGGTGCAGGGGAGGTTATGGCGAAATTTTTCCAAAATTTAAGGCGTTAGAAAAATATTTGAAGTGAAAACAATATGGAAATCATTGAATGAACTATATTTATATAAATATATAAATATAAATAAAATTAAAACGAAACGAAGCCGTGCAGTTCGTATTTCGAAACCGTGATTTCAAACAACTAGTACGGGAAATCCGACCATTGGATTTTCCCGAAACCTCAACCGTCGGGTTCGCCTTGGAATAATCTTTCCAACGGCACCAACCTTGTAAAAATCCAACGGTTGGATTTTCTGGAATGTTTAATTCAAATTTGAAGAAAAACAGCGCCAGAATCGATTTTATTTATATATAAATATAAATAGAATTATATTTAATCGAATAACGACGCTGCAGTTCGTATTTTGAAATCGAAATTTCAAACGATTGTACCGGGGGATCCGACCGTCGGATTTTCCCGAAACTGGAACCGTTGGATTCGTTTTGAAGAGACCTTTCTAATGATGTAAATTTTGTGAAGATCCAACGGTTAGATTTTCAGATATGTGTAAATCAAATCTGAAGAAAAACAGCGCCACGACCGCGCTATGGCCCGAAGCGTCGTTTTGAATAAAATGGCTATTTTAAAATAAATAAAAATAGCGATAAATAGTTATAAAATATCATAAGCGATATGGAATGGAAATAAACTGAATTTGCTCGATTTGTGTGGCTTTTGATGGTTGAATGTGTTTGGTGTGAAAATTACATTAAAGAACACAATAGGTGTTGTCGAATAATTTAACCATTGAAATAAATCGATTTGAAATTCTAAATATACGTGAACTATTTGAAAAGGCCGAGTTAATTCTCATTTCAAATAATTGATCGACGATTGAAAGTCGAAGATGAAGACGATGGTCGAAGACCGGAGATCTTCACCTCGTTTGGATGGTAACCGAGGTCCTGATTGGGAGGCATCCCGAAATATGGATAATGAGTGGTGATCGTCCAGACGTACGTGGTGATCGATGGGTTTGCGAGGTATTTAGTGCCTCCGGTTTCGTTCAGACCCAGAACGGACTTGTAAATGGACTGTGTGTCTGACATAGGATTTATTTTGTGTGGCACGCTAAGATGCAGTGATCAGGGCTTCTGTTGAAAAGCAAAGTCTTGTGGTGATGATCAAAGCACCGCCTGTGTGGCGTAGCTTTGTGTATAACGTGAATTCGCGAGCCTCACACCCCGGTATGAGCCTAAAACGGGAGAAGGACCTCAGGGAGGGCCTGCGTTTCTTTCTAGCTAGGGTGGTGTCAGTGACCTACCAGCCCTGACATTTATATACTTTTCACCTATGTGGTTGTTGTTGTTGCGAGGCGCCTCGGTTTGATCGGACGATCCGGGTCCGATGGAGTCATTCGTTGGCTCGTTTACGCCCCAAAGGGCGGAGAAACGTAGTGTTCAGGCATAATAATCCACATCGGTGGACCGGCCCTGACGATCTAAAGGGTTGATGCGTTCTGATCCTGAGACATGGGCTAGATTGTCTCGAATTCGGTAAGGACTATCTTTTGCCTTGGTTCATGACGGAAATCCAATTTCCAAATACGACATCGTGCGGTTTTGATTGTATACCTATATATGGCGACATAGTGGTATGGGGCATTAATGCCGTCTATGATTGATAGTTATGATTTGAAATTGATTTCAAAACATATAAACACTAGCAATAATATCAAATGCCTTTGTTTTATTCGTATCAAGCATATCTTGGCCGTTATAAGGTAAAAACTCTATCCTCCGGTTTGCGTTGCATTGTGTGATGGGAACTGAGTCTTATAATGGCTTCATTTTTATAAAAAGCATAGCGATGTTTAAAAGAAAGATTTGTTTTAAAGCACTGGCGATCCAATGGAGTAAACCCGTTCCACGAAAGTGGCGTGGTCCTGTGATTAGCCAATTATATATGTGTTGAGTGGATTTCTCATACCAGTCCCATGACTGACTCGTAGTTTGTTTCACTCTCAAACTCGGGTGCCCCTTTTTCTACACGGGCAGCCTTGTATTCAGGTTTAGCTGGTTCTTTCTGGATAGCTGGAGCTGAAGATGGATTCTATCATTTATTTCTTTTTATGCTGTTCAGCTCCTATTGTACATATTTTGTTTATTTCCGCTGTAGACATTTATGTATAGCTGAACTGTATTTGTACTAAGTAAGATCCTGTATACTGTGTAACTCTGATGATTACTTTTATCCAGTATATTTTGTTGTTCATTATCTGGTGTATTTATTTAATTCTGTTCTGCTATTATATGTTTCTGTGTTATATTCCAAAGATAACCTTGTTTCCGTGAAAACGGGAAATCGGGTCGTCTCATCGTGGTATCAGAGCTTTGGTTAAGCTTAGTTCTGGAATATAACATTTGAACGAACTCGTCAGAAATAGAACCAGTAGTGTTCTAGGACGGGTAACTCAATACAGATAGGATCAGTAATATCCTAGTATGAGTAAAGCAGAATGAAATTACACCTCGATAGACACATTTACATTTGAAGTATATGTTTCTATGTTTGAAAATTTTCTTTTCTGTGACCTGACACTTGATCTGCTAATTGCAGAAGTACTAGAAAAATGAGTGCCGGAAACAGAAGGAATACAGAACCCGATCTAGAGGCTCTATTCAAGAGATATCGAAATCTGGGTGGAGAAAAATTCTCGGGCAATGAATCTATTATTCAAACTCAAGCTTGGATGAGTTCTGTCGAAAAAATCTTTGAGCATATCCAGCTGAGAGATGAACAGAAACGGTTAGTAGCATCTTGGGCGCTCAAAGAGGAAGCTTTAATCTGGTGGGAAACAATCATCAAAAATAATCCAGAAGGTGATATCACCTGGGACAGATTCAAAGTGATTTTCTTAGAAAGATTTACTCCTCCCGAAGCAACCGAGAGATTATGTGTTGAATTTTCTTATTTAATTCAAGGCGATATGACCATCCCAGAATATCACAAGAAATTCAATGAACTTGCTCACTTTGCTCCCCATCTGATTCAGAATACAAAGAGGAAAAATCTGAGATTTATTCATGGGCTTCAAAGGAAATACCAGAATAAAGTATTGGGGCATGTGAAGCTGCCTTTCTCTGAAATGATTTATATGGCTTATCAATATGAAGATCTCCATAAGAAAGGAATGTTACGCGACGAAGAAGAAGTCTGTTCTAGTGACAAAACAGAGTTGGAAACTGATATTCCTGAAGCCAGTACAAGGTCTGAGGACAGTAAAGAGCCTAAAGTAAATCGAAAAAGGGCTAGATCTGAAAAAGAAGCTGCCACGACTGCCATATGCAATAATTGCCATAAGCCAGGGCATTTTCAGGGGAAGTGCAAACCCTCGAAAAAACGATCAAAGAATGGATCTAAATCCAAAGAGAGATTTCAAGAGAAAAGAGGTTGCAGTAAATGCAAGCAGACTGGTCATCTTGCAAAGGATTGCTGGCTCTTGAGGAAGCCTGAAGTAGTTCAAGTAAATGAAGTAGCAGAAACTTCTGAGCCCTCAGCTAATCAAGAAAGGCCCGATGTTTTAGAAGGCACGCTAACTGTCAAAAACATTCCAGTTAAGGTACTGTTTGACACAGGCGCGTCACGAAGCTTCATTGCAAAGGATGCAGCTAAGAAACTGGATTTGAATTTGAAAAAGCTTAAGGAACCAATGACTGTCCAGAATCCGGTTGGGGGTTCCATTGATCTAAGTTGGGTTTGTGGAGTACCGGTTTCTTTCTCTCGGTATCGGTTTCCTACCATCGCGGTCGTCATGAATTTTAAAGAGTTTGATCTTATCTTGGGGTTAGACTGGTTGACCAAATATGAAGCTGAAGTTAAATGCGCCGACAGAGTCGTAAAGGCAAAGATTAAATCAGGTGATTATATAACCATTCCATGTGAAGGTCAGAATGCTAATAGAAAAGACTACTGGGCAGCTTTGAATGTTTCTCCAGCTCAAATTGAAAATATTCCTGAGGTCACAGAGAATATTCCTGACCTCATCAAAGACATTCCTGTCGTCAAGAACTATGCGGATGTGTTCGAAGAAGTTGTTCGCTTACCTCCGCAGAGAGAAATAGATTTCAAGATTGCTTTGATTCCTAATGCAAGGCCGGTAGTTCACGCTATTCGAAGAATGTCCTTGAAAGAGAAGGAGGAATTAGACAATCAAACACGACAGCTGGTATGGAAAGGTCTGATCAGGCCTAGTTTCTCTGATTGGGGTGCAGCCGTGGTATTTGTCCCAAAATCTGACGGTACTCTACGGCTATGTGTGGATTATCGTGATTTGAACAAACAGACAATAAAGAATAAATATCCATTGCCGCAGATTGATGATTTGTTGGATCGATTAAATGGAGCACAAGTATTCTCATGAATGGACCTAGCTACAGGCTTCCATCAACTTCGAATTGCCGAAGAGTGTGTTCCAATGACAGCGTTCAGAGGCCCCGACTTATTCTACGAGTGGTTAGTAATGCCGTTCGGCTTATGTAACGCTCCTGCTTACTTCGTCGATCTAATGAACAGGGTATTCAGAGGAGTATTGAATAAATTTGTTCTGGTTTTTATTGATGATATTCTAATCTTCTCTAAATCAAAGGCCGAACATGAAAAGCATCTGGAACAGGTTCTAGAAATCCTCAGAAGGAATGTATTGAAAGCCAAGTTTTCCAAATGTATCTTCTGGCAAGATGAAGTGAAATTTCTAGGCCATGTTGTATCGAAAGAAGGAATCGCTATGGATCCAAGCAAAATCACGACTATTCAAAATTGGAAACAGCCTAGTACTCCCACTGAAGTCCGCAGTTTTCTCGGATTGGCTAGCTATTACCAAAAGTTCGTTAAAGACTTTTCGAAGATATCTGGTCACTTAACGAAGCTTACAAAGAAGCATTCTAAGTTCAAATGGACTCAAGAGAGTGAGGAGGCTTTCGAAGAGCTAAAGTTAAGATTAACGACTGCTCCAGTGTTAACCATCATCGATGGCAACCAGGATCTAAAAGTATGGACTGATGCTTCTAGAGAAGGCCTTGGCGCAGTGTTAATGCAAAGAGGCCAAGTAATTGCCTATGCTAGCCGTCAACTGAAACCGCACGAGAAAAACTATGTAACTCATGATCTTGAGTTATTGGCTATCATATTCTCTTTAAAAATCTGGAGACACTATCTTCTGGGCGAGAGATTTGAACTGTTTACAGATCACCAGTCGTTAAAGTATCTGTTCACTCAGAAGGATTTAAATCTGAGACAGCAACGTTGGCTGGAGTTTCTTGCAGCATATGACTTCGAAATTATATATACTCCAGGGAAAGCCAATGTCGTGGCTGATGCGCTGAGCAGAAAGAATTTAATGATCGCCAGCTTTATTATCACGACATCCTTGATTGACAAAATATCTATTCTTTAGAAAGAGGATAACTTTATTAAGGATATGATTAAAAGGATTCAGAAAGGCGAACCCTCGTGTTTTCAAATAGATAACGACGAGACCTTGAGGTTAAAAGGAAGGATTTGTGTTCCTGACGTTCCCGAGCTAAAAAGGGAAGTGTTAGACGAGTGTCACAAGTCCAAGCTGAGTATCCATCCTGGCATGGCCAAAATGTATAACGATCTCAAAAGAACATTCTGGTGGAAGGCTATGAAAAGAGACGTTTCAATATACGTTAGCCGATGCCCTACTTGCCAGCTAGTCAAGAGTGACCAACAGAAATTGGCTGGACTTTTGCAACCACTGGAAGTTCCTGGGTGGAAGTGGGAACATATTTCTATGGATTTCATTGATGGTTTGCCCAGAACCAGAAAAGGGAATGACAGTATTTGGGTGATCGTAGATCGCTTCACGAAGACCGCCCATTTTATACCTGTCAGATCAAATAGAACCGCTTAGAGTCTGGCGCAGATATACTTCAGGGAAATAGTTAGACTACATGGAGTGCCACTCAGTATAGTCAGTGACAGGGATACAATATTCACTAGCAAATTCTGGGAAGCATTTCAAGTCGAGCTGGGAACGAAGTTGGACTTGAGCACCGCTTATCATCCTCAGACAGACGGTCAGACTGAGAGGGTGAATCGCATTTTAGAAGATCTATTGCGGGCTTGCGTTATAGATTTCGGTGGATCATGGGAAGACCATCTACATTTGGCTGAATTCTCTTATAACAACAGCTACCAGGCGAGTCTGACAATGTCGCCATTCGAAGCATTATACGGTAGACCGTGCCGATCTCCTGCTTGTTGGGTCGAGCCTGGAAATAGACTTGTGTTGGGTCCGGATATGATTCGAGAAGCTGCCGACAAAGTCGATTTTATTAAGAAGAGATTACTCGCCGCTCAAAGCCGACAAAAGAGCTATGCCGATAGAAGAAGAAGGGATATATCCTTTGAAGTTGGCGACTATGTATATTTGAAAGTATCGCCGATGAGAGGAGTTATCCGGTTCGGTAAAACTGGAAAGTTGGCACCCAAATTCATTGGTCCGTTCCCTATTCTGGAACGGATTAGGACTCTTGCTTATAGGGTCAAACTGCCAGACTGGTTGCCTGGAGTTCATGATGTATTTCATATATCTCAACTTCGAAAGCACGTTCATGATCCAGACTTGGTCGTGGAAGAAGCAGCTCAGCAGGATATTGAAATTACTCCAGAATTAGCTGTGAGGCGAGAGCCGCTAAAGATTATCGGCAAAGAGACCAAAGAGCTGAGAAACAAGAAAGTTCACTTAGTCAAAGTGCAATGGAGTGGAGATCCGCGAGATTGTACTTGGGAAACTGAGGAGAGCATTCAGAAAGCTTATCCTAGATGCCGAGTAGATATCTCTGATTGACACTGGTGCAAGGTACATTTACCCTACTTTGCACTACCATTCAATTCTCTATTCTGTTGTTATTTCCTTTTCACGGATGTGCACTATTTATTCTATACTCTGAAAGAATATAGGAGTTGATTAGTATATTTTTTAAAGGTTAAAAGCAATTGGATTGGTTGTTGTGTTGTGTGATTGTAGATTTATCAAACCACTTTCGACTTTATTCCTTTTCGGGGACGAAAAGTTTTAAGTGGGCGAGATTGTAACGACCCAGAAAATCTGAACCAATTTAAATTTTTTAAATTGGCTAAAATAATGGATTTTAAATATTTAAAATAAATATTTTAAATAATGGCGATGGAAACTGAGTTTGAATCGACATTTGAAAACGAATATAATTAATTATAATTATATATAGAATTGAAAATAGCGCGGTAGTTCGATAATTCGATTTCAAACTTCAATTGAATATACCGGGTGCAGAACAACCCGGATTTTAGTGAAACCAAAAATAATGGAATCTAATTGATAATATCTTTCAACGAATCTGACCAATCGAAATTTGATAGCGGGAATCAAAAGATATGTCCAGTTGAAAATTCTGAATAGTCGCTATGGAATTCAGGCCCTTAAAAATGGACATTTTGCAAACGACCTCGGATTTGGATGAAACCACTTTTGTTAGATCCGCAGTGTCAAGTTATTGTTAGGTTTCAAATTTCATAATTTTTCGAATCAATATGTGAGCGTGGCAAAGGAAAACGCGTTTGACCGGTTTCAGTTGATTTTAATCGACTGGAAATTGGCCATTTTTCAAACGGTCTCAGAATTCGACGAAACTAGTTTTGTTAGGACCGTATCGTCAATACGAAGCTAGAAAATATTTTTCGGGAATTTTTCCAGTTAGTATGTGACCCCGGTAATTTGAAATGTACGTTTAAAATTCAATATAGTGAGTTAAATGAAAATTCAAAAGGAAACTGATTGTAACGATCAAATCAGCTTGCGATACATATCCTATTGTGTTCGGAATGGGGGTGAAACGCTATGGGCGACAGGCGGTGGGCCTCGTTTCGAGGTCATATGTAAAAGTCAACCTTTTTGCAAAATATAATAATTAAATAATAAATAAATAAAAAAAATATACTCTTCCCTCCTTTTCTTCTGCTTGCCCCCCCCCCCCCGACTTCATTATTCAGAAACAAAAAAAAAAAAAAAAAACCTAAATCAATCGACCCGCCCCCCCTCGTCTCGACGCCGACGAAGACCCGCCCCCCCTCGTCTCGACGCCGACGAAGACCCGCCCCCCCTCGTCTCGACGCCGACGAAGACCTGTCCCCCCCCCTCCATCGATCGAAGCATCGCGACGCCCCCCCTGGAGCCTCGAAGACGCCGCCATCGACGAACAACACCACCTCGAAGCCCTCCGACGTCTGCGAAGACCTCCCCCCCCCCCTCTCTGTAAGTATTTCTGTTTATTTTATTATTTTATTTTTATTTTATAAAAACCGAATTTAATAATCATTTTTGTTTTAAAAAGAATAAAACTGATTTTGTTTTTAGAGTATTAAAAACTGGTTTTGTTTTAGAAATATAAACTGATTTTTAAAGGAAATATAAAAACTGAATTTTTTATAAAATTAAAACTGTTTATTTTAAAAAAGAATAAAACTGGATTTTAAAAAGAATAAAACTGATTTTTTATATAAGTATTAAAAACTGATTTATAAAAATATAAAAACTGATTTTTCTAAGATTTTAAAAACTGATTTATAAAGGAATATAAAAACTGATTTTAAAATGATTTATAAACTAGAAGGAGATTAGGAATTTAAAAGGAAAAATCATATTTTTATATATTGAAAGCCAAAGTAAAAATCAGATTTTTATATATTGAAAGTCGAAGTATAAATCAGATTTTTTATATATTGAAAGTCGAAGTAAAAATCAGATTTTTATATATTGAAAGTAGAAAGAAAAATCAGATTTTTATATATTGAAAGCCAAAGTAAAAATCAGATTTTTATATATTGAAAGTCGAAGTAAAAATCAGATTTTTATATATTGAAAGTAGAAAGAAAAATCAGATTTTTATATATTGAAAGTCAAAGTAAAAATCATGTTTTTATATATTGAATAGCATAGTAAAAAAAATTCGATTTTTACATGTGTAGAGAATACGGGCGAAAGCGACAAAAGGCGAAGATTTCTATAAGTGAAGTGTCGTGCAGTTGGATAGCTATTGGTGAGATTTCTGATTTAAAAATTATATATATGTGTTGAAAATGAAAGTGAATTGCTATATATAAATATCTATATATATATATACGCCCCTCGTCCACAAACCATGGACGATATTTATTGATTGAAATTGTTGTGATAATTGGTTGATAGCGAATGATTGTTTGGGATTGTTTGTGATTGATATTGGTTGATTGTGGTTGAAAAATACCCATTTGTGGTTGTGAAATATTTGGTTGAAACCACTTAGGATTAGTTTGTGGAAATGAAATAAATATATACATGCCGCCTGCGTGCGAACTAGATGCATGAACCCCATTGTCAAAAACCGCGAGGTTTTAAGGTAGAGCGAGGAGCCGTACTAGGGACGGTCCCGGTTTAACTACCCTGCCGTTATGCTGCCGAAATTTTGAATAATATTTGTGTGTTTGAATTATTTTCATATGCTTAAACTATATTTATTCATTGTATAGAAAACATTCATGTGTTGAATTGATATTCATTCGTTGTTTAGAAATTCATGTGTTGAATGGTATCCATATTTTGAAATAAATTGTTCGATAATAAAAATCACATTTTTATCTATATATAGAAACTATAGAAAACATTCATGTGTTGAATTGATATTCATTCGTTGTTTAGAAATTCATGTGTTGAATGGTATTCATATTTTGAAATAAATTGTTCGATAATAAAAATCACATTTTTATCTATATATAGAAACTATAGAAAACATTCATGTGTTGAATTGATATTCATTCGTTGTTTAGAAATTCATGTGTTGATTGGTATTCATATTTTGAAATAAATTGTTCGATAATAAAAATCACATTTTTATCTATATATAGAAACTATAGAAAACATTCATGTGTTGAATTGATATTCATTCGTTGTTTAGAAATTCATGTGTTGAATGGTATTCGCGTTTTGAAATATAAAAATCCCATTTTTATCACCAACTTGAACTATATAGAAAAATAGTGTTTTGAAATGAATTGTTTTACAATAAAAATCACATTTTTATTGTATGCATAAATCGTTGAAATGTGAAGTGTTAAAAATAGCCACTTGTTCAAAATAAACATATATGAGATGAAATATTCATTAATTAGCTAATGAAATGATTTGCACCTTTTTATGTAACATTAGAATGAATGGAGTTTTTAAACCAAATAGAAATCAAATATGAAGTCGAATAGAAAATGATAAATGATAAGAACTGTATATATATATGTACATGCATGTTTATTGAACAGGTTATAGCAAAGGGGCTAGAGAAGAGGAATAAAATTTTGTGCCCGACAAATAGGTACACATTTACTGATTTGTTTGGGTGATGATTTTGAGCCTGTTGGCTAGCCGCTTGGCTTCTTCTTTTTCTTTTTGAGATTAGAAGGACCGGGACGCTATTTGCGATTTCCCGATGCTCCCGGTGCAGGGGAGGTTATGGCGAAATTTTTCCAAAATTTAAGGCGTTAGAAAAATATTTGAAGTGAAAACGATATGGAAATCATTGAATGAACTATATTTATATAAATATATAAATATAAATAAAATTAAAACGAAACGAAGCCGTGCAGTTCGTATTTCGAAACCGTGATTTCAAACAACTAGTACGGGAAATCCGACCATTGGATTTTCCCGAAACCTCAACCGTCGGGTTCGCCTTGGAATAATCTTTCCAACGGCACCAACCTTGTAAAAATCCAACGGTTGGATTGTCTGGAATGTTTAATTCAAATTTGAAGAAAAACAGCGCCAGAATCGATTTTATTTATATATAAATATAAATAGAATTATATTTAATCGAATAACGACGCTGCAGTTCGTATTTTGAAATCGAAATTTCAAACGATTGTACCGGGAGATCCGACCGTCGGATTTTCCCGAAACTGGAACCGTTGGATTCGTTTTGAAGAGACCTTTCTAATGATGTAAATTTTGTGAAGATCCAACGGTTAGATTTTCAGATATGTGTAAATCAAATCTGAAGAAAAACAGCGCCACGGCCGCGCTATGGCCCGAAGCGTCGTTTTGAATAAAATGGCTATTTTAAAATAAATAAAAATAGCGATAAATAGTTATAAAATATCATAAGCGATATGGAATGGAAATAAACTGAATTTGCTCGATTTGTGTGGCTTTTGATGGTTGAATGTGTTTGGTGTGAAAATTACATTAAAGAACACAATAGGTGTTGTCGAATAATTTAACCATTGAAATAAATCGATTTGAAATTCTAAATATACGTGAACTATTTGAAAAGGCCGAGTTAATTCTCATTTCAAATAATTGATCGACGATTGAAAGTCGAAGATGAAGACGATGGTCGAAGACCGGAGATCTTCACCTCGTTTGGATGGTAACCGAGGTCCTGATTGGGAGGCATCCCGAAATATAGATAATGAGTGGTGATCGTCCAGACGTACGTGGTGATCGATGGGTTTGCGAGGTATTTAGTACCTCCGGTTTCGTTCAGACCCAGAACGGACTTGTAAATGGACTGTGTGTCTGACATAGGATTTATTCTGTGTGGCACGCTAAGATGCAGTGATCAGGGCTTCTGTTGAAAAGCAAAGTCTTGTGGTGATGATCAAAGCACCGCCTGTGTGGCGTAGCTTTGTGTATAACGTGAATTCGCGAGCCTCACACCCCGGTATGAGCCTAAAACGGGAGAAGGACCTCAGGGAGGGCCTGCGTTTCTTTCTAGCTAGGGTGGTGTCAGTGACCTACCAGCCCTGACATTTATATACTTTTCACCTATGTGGTTGTTGCTGTTGCGAGGCGCCTCGGTTTGATCGGACGATCCGGGTCCGATGGAGTCATTCGTTGGCTCGTTTACGCCCCAAAGGGCGGAGAAACGTAGTGTTCAGGCATAATAATCCACATCGGTGGACCGGCCCTGACGATCTAAAGGGTTGATGCGTTCTGATCTTGAGACATGGGCTAGATTGTCTCGAATTCGGTAAGGACTATCTTTTGCCTTGGTTCATGACGGAAATCCAATTTCCAAATACGACATCGTGCGGTTTTGATTGTATACCTATATATGGCGACATAGTGGTATGGGGCATTAATGCTGTCTATGATTGATAGTTATGATTTGAAATTGATTTCAAAACATATAAACACTAGCAATAATATCAAATGCCTTTGTTTTATTCGTATCAAGCATATCTTGGCCGTTATAAGGTAAAAACTCTATCCTCCGGTTTGCGTTGCATTGTGTGATGGGAACTGAGTCTTATAATGGCTTCATTTTTATAAAAAGCATAGCGATGTTTAAAAGAAAGATTTGTTTTAAAGCACTGGCGATCCAATGGAGTAAACCCGTTCCACGAAAGTGGCGTGGTCCTGTGATTAGCCAATTATATATGTGTTGAGTGGATTTCTCATACCAGTCCCATGACTGACTCGTAGTCTGTTTCACTCTCAAACTCGGGTGCCCCTTTTTCTACACGGGCAGCCTTGTATTCAGGTTTAGCTGGTTCTTTCTGGATAGCTGGAGCTGAAGATGGATTCTATCATTTATTTCTTTTTATGCTGTTCAGCTCCTATTGTACATATTTTGTTTATTTCCGTTGTAGACATTTATGTATAGCTGAACTGTATTTGTACTAAGTAAGATCCTGTATACTGTGTAACTCTGATGATTACTTTTATCCAGTATATTTTGTTGTTCATTATCTGGTGTATTTATTTAATTCTGTTCTGCTATTATATGTTTCTGTGTTATATTCCAAAGATAACCTTGTTTCCGTGAAAACGGGAAATCGGTTCGTCTCAGGGCGTGGGTCGAGGGAGGTCGCGGCTTCATGGTGATGTCATTTGATCGACTTCTGTAGCATTGTGGGTGGTGCGTTGTAGGGGAAGGACAGTGGAGTTTTTTTGTGGGCATCCTGGAAAGGAACGACAACGGGGAAGAAGGCAAAGGGAGCAGCCCAGAATTTTAGGAAAATAATTATATAATTAATTTTATAATGATGTAATTCATGTTTGTATCGCAAAAACTTCTTCATATGAGGTCCAACCGCAGTGATTTCAGTTGCGTTGCGATCACGACAACGAACGCTACAACATGGTATTGACCAAAACAGAAACGAAGCTAGTTGGAAATTTTGAATAAAATTAAATGCCTGTGATTTTGTTAAAAACAAAAGAAAAAAACAGAAATTTTGAAATTCAAAATAAAAATGGCGGAGTGGAAACCAATGGTGAGAACTCCACACTAAATTCTATTTTATCATGTTATTCTATTCATGTATGAAAATATATAGAATTTCCCGTGTAGATTTTTATCAGTTTTAATCATTATAAATTATATACGGTGCCTGTTAGCTCTCACCTCCCTCGTCCACAGACCATCGAGATTTAGTTGACTATATTGCTTTTTGATTGTGATGCTGAAATGTTTAAAATATTAAAAATAATTTAATATTATTTTGTGGTGGTTGAAATTAAATTATAAATATCTATTTATAATTTAAACAGTGAAAATTGGCTTATTAGAAAAATATTTCAAATCGAATTAGAACTGGTTAAATTTATTAACCAGTGACTATTTTGAATCGACTGTTGTTGTTTGGAAATCCCACATGGGTTGGGGACGATAATTTAGTCACATCTCCCCTGAATTTAATTACATCCCAATCAATTGATTGCCAGACTGTGATAAGCGTTATTTAATTATTTAATGCTTATACAGTGGTAAATTGCACTCTGGATGTGAGTTGACTGTGTAATAGCTGTTTATCACTATTGTTGAATACATGCGATGTATGAAAGACATATAATTAAAATTATATGGTGATTAATTTAGTTTGATTCCTATTTAGAAAAATCGAATATTTTAAAATATTATTCAGTGAATAATCAAAATATGGTTTTGATGTCCGATTTTGGATGGACACGAAAATACTGAAGTATATGAAGCTGGGTAAAGTTAATCTGCGCCATTTTGACTTGAACGGAATTTTATGTCGATTATAATTATTTTGTAATGAATACGATAAGGAAAGGGACTTCAAAATCAGGTATTTTGAAAATATTATCATTTTAATATTTTAATGATATGTAATATTCAATTTTGATTTAAAATTGAAAATGAAGTTGAAATCATTTTAAATGGCCTTAATATTATATATATTTTTTAATGATATAAAATACGTTTAAAATGGAAATCGATGATATATATATTATATATGTTTATATGGCATGAATAGAACGCGCCGCACAGCGACCGTTCGCGAATTTCGACCATTAACTTCAAATTGATGTAGCGAGAGATCCGACCATCGGATTCTCCTAAAACCGGAACCATTGGGTTCGTATCGAAAAGAACTTTCAAATGGTAATAAGAGATTCGAAATCTAACAGTTAGATTTTAAAATATGTCCAAATCAGTTTTGGAAAAGGTCGTTGTAAATGCAGTTTGATGACCGTATATGGAAATCGACTGTAATGGCGATATTAAAATCATTAAAAAATAGGAATAAATTATGTAAAATCATAGTTACTGATTTGGAAAGAGTTTGGATGAAATATTCCATATTTGTAGAGATAAATTATGTTTTTATCAGAAGAACTAGTTTATAACTAGAATAGACAACTGAAAGGAATTGAAAAAGGGGTTTTAAAATAACCAGAATTTTCCAACAAATAAATTGGAATGGATTCGAAATGGAAATAATCTTCGAAATATTTCGATATTGGAATCCATGATTATACAGATACTGTTGAGGAATTTGGAAGATACAAATATCATTTTTTCCAATACGATATCCGTTGGTTTTAGAACTTGATATTTGATATAAGACGATATAATTTCTATTCAGAGTCTTGTATTTAATATCAAATTGGATTTTGGGTTTGTCGTGAATGGTGTCTTAAATAACACTGTTCTTAAACCCAGTTGATAAGAGGATAAATCTTTTAATTAAGATTTCGAGAAGTTTTCCAATTAATTAATATTTAATTGGAATTGGATAAAAGAATTGGATTTTTGGGTTTATCTTGAACAGTGTTTTAAATAACATTCGTTCTTTAACCCAATTAACAGTGAAGATATGATTTGGAATACATAATATTTTAAATAAGAGTAATGGAATTTTCCAAAGTAAAGTTTTCCAACTTAATATATATTATTGGAATTGAATGGAATTCGATTTGGTAATAATCGAGATGAGCTTCTATGAAGGAAGAACGGTACTATATGTGGAATTTAAAAGGCTATGCTGTTATTCCATTTATATTATTAGTGTGATACGGAAATTTATATCGATTATGTATTGATCTATTTTCCGTAAAGATTCCATAGATATGGAAGTTGATTTGGGTTTATTATGAACTGTGTTTTTAATAACATTGGTTCTTTAACCCAGTTAAAATAAGATTAATTTTCCTAAAGTTGAATAACCATTAAGTGATGATTTTTGGAGATTAAAACTGAAATGGAGTTTTAATGAATCTTTAATTAGATCGGAAAGTCAATGAGATATATAAATTTTATCGAACAAGTGAAATGATCGAGAATAGAGAACCACTAGTTTTACTCCAAGCGACAGTTAAATCTTTAATTAGATTTAAAATGTGAAATGGTAATTAAATTTACCGATAGCACTGTGGTTGTTAGATATGGAGTATTACCATTTTTGCTCCAGGGGATGAATAGGCTGGGGTTGGGAAAATAAATAAATGATTACTTCGGTAAGGCTCGACAATCCCGACTAGTTTTATAAACCTTAATTTGGTTTAGAATTGTTGAAGGATGGAATAAAGATCTTTTGAAACTGATATCCAAAGTAAGATTAAATAATAAATTTATAGGATTTATCATTGACAAAATTAATGGGAACCTTTCCCTAAAAATGTGAATATTGAATAAATGAATATTCTGAATTGGAATGAGGCGTATAATGTGTTTTTATAGCACTTGATTATAAAATATACGAGTTATTCGGAAAGATCGGGTTTATCCCATTCTGAATAACTAATACGAAGATTAAATATTGACGATGAAGATGGTGGTTGAAAATTAGAGATCTTCACATTGTATGGATGATTACTAATGTCTTGATTGGGCTGATCCTTTGAGATAAGGTAATAACTGGTGATCGTCCAAATGTACTTCGAGTTCGACTGGATACTCAAGGACCTTTCTCTTGTATTGGACATATGGGACGAGGAATAAGGTGCCTCCGGTTTCGTTCAGACCCAGAACGGACTTGTAAATGGATGTGTGTCTGACATTGGATTTTATTATGTGTTGATTGATTTATATAAAATATATATCTATTTGGTGGTGGAAAATTTATTCTCTTGCTTAACACCCTTTTCTGAGATGTACGAGCTTAGAGGTTGTATAGTGATAGACATCAGTTGCATGGCATGAATTGTCAGTGCGGCATGTTGAGATGCAAATGATCACAGCTTCTGTTGAAAAGCAGAGTCTTGTGGATGATGATCAAACCACGGCTTTAATTAGCATAACTTTGTGTATAGCGTTAATTCGGGAGCTTTCACACCCCGGTATGAACCAGAAATGGGAGAGGACCGCAGCAAGGACATGCATTTCTTTCTAGTTAGGAGTGGTGCCATGATATGGAGCTCAGATGTAATAACCCTGAATTTTGGAACTAATTTAAAAATTTTATTTTACTAATTTTAATGGATTTTGAATATTTAAAATAATTTATTTTAAATAATAACAATTAAAAAATTATTTAAATCGAAGTTAGAATGAATATATTTATTTTAGTTATAAAATGAGTTAGAAATAGCACGGCAGTTTGAAAATTTGAATTTGAACTTTGACTGTCTGTACAGGATGCAAAATAAGTCGGATTTTATTGAAACTAAAAATATTTAAATCTATTTAAAAGTATCTTTCCAACGAATTTGAAAAATTGAATTTTCATAGCGAGAATCAAAATTTATGGGCAGTTGAATATTTAGAATAGTCGCTATAGAATTTAATATAATATATAGCCCGTATAAATAGTCATTTTTCAAACGACCTCCATTTTCGACGAAACCAATTTTATTGGATCCGTAATGTCAAATTATTGCAGGATTCCAATTTTCATAATTTTTGGAATCAATATGTGATCGACGAGAAAAAGGCCGTTTTTCAAACGGTCTCCAAATTCAATGAAATTATTTTTGTTAGGACTGTATCGTCAAAACATAACTAGAAATAATTTTTATGAAATTTTTAGAGTTAGTATGTAGCCTCGGCAATTTAAAACGTATGTTCAAAATAAATAATTAAATGATTTATATTTTAAATTAAAGAAAAGTTGGCTTAGATGATTAACCGGGCTGACGGGACTCATTCCATTGTGTCCGGAATATGGGTATTTGGCTAGAGGCAACTGGATTTGGAGCTCGTATAGATTAACTGGCTTTTTCTTTGAATTTAATAATTAAATAATATAAAAATACGGTATAAATACGGTACGAATACATAATCCTAATTTCAGAACATATGTAGCCGCTGCCTGTCTTATGAAATCAATGGCTGATTTAAACCCCTTTTATCCTTTAATTACTTCCAATATATCACGAATTAAACAAGGATTTCTGAACGGAAATTGAAGAGGACATCGAGGGCTGTCAAATTGTACGGTCTGATCGGTTACGGTGCGACGGGGAGGTGGTATTGTGGCTGTGAAGGCGGCGGGTTTGGGTTCGAATTTCAGGCGAAGGGGTGGGCCGAGTTGACCAGAAACGCGGGCGGAGTTGCGCGAGGTGGAGTTCTTCGAGGTGGGGGTGGTCGATCCTAGTCTGGTGGTCGGAGATGGTGTCGGCAGTGGGTTTTTGAAGTTAATGATGGGTTATACGGGTCTTGTTGAAAACAGGAAGAAGGTTGGATAATGTAAATTAATTTAATTAATTATATTTATTATTTTAAATAATGTCACTAAAGTTCAAACTGTTATAACTTGTTCAAATCGTAACGAAATTCAGCGAAACGAAAAACGCTTGAATCGTGGAGTGGAGTTCTACGTGATGGAACGGATCAGAGCAGAAATGGAGCTTGTTGAAAATTCAGAAAAGGAAGATAAAAAAACCAATGTGTTATTTCTTATTTAAAGATTAAAATTAAATTGCATTGGAAATTTTTACATACAATGTCAAGATTCGATTGTGTGGTGTATGTGACATGAATTGGTTGATATTGTTTGTAGTGATCGGTTGGATCTGATTTGAATTTTTTGAATTGATTGTACAATATAAATATTTCTTTTACTGAACATATATTATCATGAAAATTGTTATCTTGTTCGTACAATAAAAATATTGATTTTTATTGTATATATAATCATGAAATTATTAGAACTGTACATACAATAAAAAATTTCTTTTATTATATATGATAACAAAAGAAATTTGTTGTGTAAATAAAATTCCTTTTTTTATTTATACAAATGAAACATAGAAATGTTATGCAAATAAAAACATTGTTTTTATTTGTCATGCTGAAACTAGAAATTGGTTGGAAATAAAAATATTGTTTTTTTTATCTTGTCATGTTTAAATTAGAATTGACAAAATATAGTTTTCATTTGTGTTAGATTAGAATTGACAAAATATAATTGTCATTTGTGTTAAATTAGAATTGACAAAATATATTGTCATTTGTGTTAAACTAGAATTGACAAAAATATTCGTTTTTGTCAATATAGAATAGTTAAACAAAAATATTTGTTTTTGTCAATATAGAGTAGTTAAACAAAAATATTCACTTTTGTCAATATAGTTTAGTTTAACAAAAATATTCATTTTTGCCAATATAGTTTAGTTGAATAAAAACATTCATTTTCATCAATTAGTATAGTTGAAATAAAAACATTCATTTTCGTCAATTGGTATAGTTGAAATAAAAACATTCATTTTCGTCAAATTAGAATGGTTGAACAAAATATACATTTTTTGTCAAAACACGTTACTTAAAACAAATTATACATTTTTGTCAAAACACATTAGTTGAAACCAAATTTGCCACTTTTTTCAAATGTAACAGTTGAAACAAAAGTGGCATTTTTGTCAAAATATAATGGTTAGAACAAAAATTACATTTTTGTTAATTAGAATTGAGTTAGAACCAAAATTACATTGTTGTAAAATAGATTTGTGTTAAAACAATAACATCGTTTTTGTAAAATAAAAATTGTAAAAAATAAAATTATCATTTTTATTTGTTAGGTTGAATAGAGAAATATAAACAAAACAAACATGTCACCTTCATTTGTTTTGTTGAATTAGAATTGTCGACAAAACAAACATGTCACTTTCATTTGTTTTATTGAATTAGAATTGTCGACAAAACAAACATGTCACTTTCATTTGTTTTGTTGAATTAGATTTGCCGACAAAACAAAGTTATCATTTTTATTGTTTTGTTGAAATAGATTTGTCGACAAAACAAAATCATCATCTTTGTTGTTTTGTTAAAATAGATTAGTTGAATCAAAATATACATTTTGTCAAAATATTCATTTTTGTCAAAATAGATTAGTTGAATCAAACCATATATTTTTGTCAAAATATACATACTCCATATCTAAACCACGTTGTTATCGGTAAAATTATTTACCATTTCATGTTCAAATCTAATTAAAGATTTAACTATCGCTTGGAGCAAAACCGGTGATACTCCATTCTTGATCATTTCTTGAATTTGATAATTTTAGATTAGTTGAATCAAAATACACATTTTTGTCAAAATGAACATTTTTGGCCAAATAGATTAGTTGAACCAAAATATCTATTTTTGTCAAAATATAATAGTTGAAACAAAAATTACATTTTGTTAAATATGATGATTGAAAACAAAAATTACATTTTTGTTAATTAGATTTGAAATAAACTAAAAATCACATTTTTGTTAAATAAAAGAGTTAAAACACAAATAGTATTTTTGTTAAATAGATTTGTGTTACAACAAAAATATTCATTTTGTTAAAATTAGAATTGTAAACAATATGAAATATTCATTTTGTTAAATTAGAATTGTTAACAATATGAAATTGTCACTTTTATTCATTTTGTTGAAATAGAATTGTCAACAAAAATGAAAAATATCATCTTAATCATCTTGTTGAAATAGAATTGTCAACAAAATGAATGAATCGCTTTTTAATCATTTTGTTGAACTAGAATCGTCAACAAAAATGAATGTATCACATTTTATGCATTTTGTTGAAATAGAATTTGTATGCAAATTATAGAATCATTTTTATGATCAATATACGCATTAGAATATGTGTATATATTAAAGTGACATTTTTATTATCAATATACATATTAAAATTTGTGTATATATTAAAGTGGCATTTCTATTGTCAATATACACATTAGAATTCGTGTTTATATTAAAGTGACATTTTTATTGTTAATATACACATTACAATTTGTGTATATATTAAAGAGACATTTTTATTGTCAGTATACACATTAGAATTTGTGTATATATTAAAGTGACATTTCTATTTTCAATATACACATTAGAATTTATGTAAATATTAAAGAGACATTTCTATTACAAATAGACACATTAGAATGTATGTGTAAATTAAAAAGACAATTTTATTGTCAGAATATATATTATAGTTTGTATGTGAAACGACCCGAACTTCCTCGTAAAGGAAAGCCCGGATTGCTTTGAGGACAAGACGAATCAGAACACAAATAGAAGAACATTTAATTGTTTATTACAACAATTCCATCAGAATACAAGAATATACAGAGTATGAATAAAGATTACACATTTGATAATTATTAGAGGTTTATATACATTACTGCAGCGGAAAAATAATACAAAACATAACTGAAAGAAATACACGGATACAGAGCTTTCCGAATATCACTTCAGATATAAACCAGGATCCTGTGAATATAAATCTGCAAAACCAAAATTACTAGCTGCCCTTGCGGAAATAGGGGCACCCAGAGTTTAGGTTAAAACAATAAACTCCAGGTCTGTCATGTGACTGGTGTGAGAACTAAAATAGTTATTACTCTTTATTTTAAAGTTAGGCAAATCCAAGGACCACGCCATATAAAACGGAATGGGTTTCCTCCCAAGAATACCAGTGCATAAAACAATAGCGCAATGCTAAATAAAGAACAATGAAGCTATTATAAGACTCAGGTTCCATCACACAATGCAACGCAAGCCGGAGGACAGAGTTTTTACCTTATAATATCCAAAAATGCTTGGTACGTGAAATTTCATCTTTTATTATTACTATAAGTGTATAGTGTCAAAACAATTTCAATCAGAAGAATCAATCATAGACGGCATAAGTGCCCCATACCAATATGTCGCCAAACTAGGCTCTACAATCAAAACCGCAAAATGTCGTATTGGAAATTGGATTTCCATCTGTGAACCAAGGCAAGAGATCGTCCTTACAGCTTCGTGATGCTCTAGCCCGCCCCTTAGGATCAGAACACATCGACCTTTGGATCGTTAAGGCCGGTCCACTCAATGTGGATTGAAATGTCTGAACACTACGTTTCCCCACCTTATGGGGCGTAACTGGTCATATCCCAACCAAACTATCGACCCTGGAACGACCGATATAACCGAGGCGCCTCGCTATCCATCATCCACATAAGTAAAATGTCAGGGCGTGCAAAACGATGACACCACTCCTAGGTAGAAAGAAACACATGTCCTCCCTGAAGTCCTCTCCCGTTTATGGTTCACACCGGGGTGTGAGGCTCGCGAATTAACGCTACACAAAGCTACGCTATATTAAATTTGTGCTTTGATCATCCACCACAAGACTCTTCTTTTCGATAGAAGCCTTGATTATTTGCATCTCAGCATGCTACACAGTCAATTCACGCTATGCAACCGATGTCTATCAAACACACAGAATGAAATCCGATGTCGGACACACACATCCATTTACAAGTTCGTTCTAGGTCTGAACGAAACCGGAGGCACCTTATTCCTCCCCCATATGTCAAATACAGGGGAAAGGCCCTCGCATATTCGTCGATCTCCAAGTACGTCTGGACGATCACCACTTATTACCTCATTTTGGGTGTACATCCCAATCAAGA
Organism: Allium sativum; assembly: GCA_030737875.1. Lineage (NCBI taxonomy): Eukaryota > Viridiplantae > Streptophyta > Magnoliopsida > Asparagales > Amaryllidaceae > Allium > Allium sativum. The sequence continues at coordinate 112,790,630 of CM060916.1, read as the reverse complement.
CATCAATAATCATCCAAACGATGTGAAGACCCCCGATCTTCAACCACCGCCTTCATCCTCGACACATTGTCGAATCAGTTATTCAGAATGAGATAAACTTGGTCATTCTGAATAACTCGCGTATGTAATAAACAAGTGCTATAAAAACACAACATACGCCTCATTCCAATCCAGAATATTCCATTAACCTCGAAAGCCGAAACCAACATCAGATCAATACCCAGGAAACCATTCAACTTAACTAACCTCTAGTTAGTTTCTGATTTTCTTAACTCCATTGGGTCTAACAACAGTACTATTAAAGATACCATTCACAACAACCCAAAATCTTATTCCATGGTTAATCGGTTAAAGAACAAGTGTTATTTAAAACACCGTTCACGATAAACCCAAAGACCAATTTCGATTCAATTCCAATTAAATATTAATTATTTGGTATACTTCATTAAATCTAAATAAAAAGATTTAATGTTTTCTCAACTGGGTTCAAGAACAGTATTAATGAAGACATCGTTCACGACAAACCCAAAATCACATTATATTCCATCAGCCTTTAACCGTAAATTAGAAAGTGAACAATTCCCTAATTATTAACCTCGAAGGCCGAAACCAACATCAGATCAATACCCAGGAAACCATTTAACTTAACTAATCTCTAGTTATTTTCTGATTTTCTTAACTCCGTTGGGTCTAAGAACAGTATTATTAAAGATACCATTCCCGACAAACCCAAAATCACATTTAATATTAAATACAAGGCTCTGAATAGAAAATATATCGGCTTATATTCAATATCAAAATCTGGAATCAACAAATATCGTACGGGAATAACGATATATGTATCTTCCAAATTCCTGCATAATATCCGTATAATCACGGAATCCAATATCGAAATATTCCGAAGACAATTTCGATTCATATCCCTTCTAATTTATATATAAAACCATTTCAAATCCAATTTATTTATTCAAAAATATTGGATTGTAATTCTAGTTCAAAACTAGTTCATTTCGATAAAAATATATTTTTATGTTTTCAAATATGGAACTTTTCATCCTAATTCTTTCCAAATCATTTATTATGATTTTACACAAATTATTAATATTTTTAATAATTTTATCAAGGTCCGTACAGTCGATTTCCATAAACGGTCATCGAACTGCACTTACAGCGACCTTTTCCAAATTTGATTTGGACATATTTCTAAATCCAACCGTTATATTTCAAATCCCTTACATTCGTTAGAAAGCTCTTTTCGATACGAACCCAACGGTTCCAGTTTTAGGAGAATCCGACGATCGGAACTTCCGTAATGTCCGTTCGAAGTCAATGGTCGAAATACGCGAACTACCACAGCGCGGCACATCCTATTCAGGCCATTATATTATATATGTAATATTTTTATAATAAATTTCATCGATTTCCATTTAAAACGTATTTTATAAATCATTTTAAATTCGTTTTCAAAATGATTTCAACTTCATATTCAATTTCAAATGAAAATTAAATATTCCATATCATCGATATATAAATGATAGTATTTTCAAAACATTAGATTTGGAAATCAATTCCTTTTCTATATTCCTTATGTAACAACCCGTATTTTTAATAACCTGTTATAACATAATCGAGGCAGAATTTAATTCTAAAATCTGAAACAAGGGAAACGGGTTGTGCCATTGCGTTCGTCTCGGAAAAATACGCGAAATAGAGTCCGAGTTTTCGAAAATCGGAGTCCGTATGACCCGATTAAGGCCCAATGAAGTTTTCAGAAAATTTCAAGTTCAAAACAGATTTCGAATTTCGGGTTCAAAATTTGAAAAACGGTCAGATTGGGCTAGGCGGGAAAATTCCCGCCAGAGCACCCAAGTCGACAGCCCTGTCGACTTGGGAGTCGACTTGGTTGGACCCAAGTCGACAGCCCTGTCGACTTGGCTGTCGACTTGGTTCAGCCGGGCAGTTTTGCCTGGTGCACCATTTTGGTGTCTTGGTTAGGTTTTGGGGCCAGATTCGGTTTTGAGGGCTAAGATTGGAACTAGGGTTTAATCCTAAGGCGAAAACTAATCCTAATCTCTATAAATAAGACCCTAACCTAACCCTAAATCATCATTATTCATTCATACAACTAAACTATGGCAAAATCATTCCTCTCATGGCCTCCACTCTCTTCATAAAATTCCTAAATAAATTTCTATGAGAGATTTTCCATGCATACAAGTGTTTTCAAGCTTGTATGAGCATCATTAGCTTGCATTCAAGTCAGGTTTCCATATTTACATCATAAAGCAAGGGTTTTTATTGATTTGGAGCTTTCATATTGGGTTTATTTGATTTTATAAGGGCTTGTCTCAATCTATTAATATATTTGTGTCTTCATAAGAATTAGTAAGCCCTTTTACCTTCTTTTTAAACTCTAAAGTTAATGAATGATGCAAGTTGTGTTTGATCATTATGATATGCAAGTTTATCATGTTATGTTATGCAAGTATGCCATGTTATGATATGCAAGTTTATCATGTTATGTTATGCAAGTATGCCATGTTATGATATGCAATTTTACCATGTCATGCTATGCAAGTTTGCCATGTTATGATATGCAAGTCTATCATGTTATGTTATGCAAGTTTGCCATGTTATGATATGCAAGTTTATCATGTTATGTTATGCAAGTTTGATATGCAAGTTTGTCATATGATATGCAAGTTATGTTATGCAAGTTTGGGTTGATCATTTTGTTCATGTTATCATGTTATGCAAGCTTATCTTGGGTTTATGAGCTTAAAGCTTCAAGCTTTATGCTAAAGGTTGCATTTTGGCAACATGTAAGTTATCATATCCCTTATGATAACTTGCATGTGAGGCTAAATGCGAACTTATGGCAACTTCTACATGTCATTTATCACCATGTATCACTTATATGCTAAGTTTGGTTTTATGCATACTTTTGAGGCCTAATGATGCAATATGCAAGTATATGAACATATGTACATTTCATATGCCACCATGTTAAACTTGTGGCTTCAACACCATTTGTCATCTTTATGCCAAGTTCCCTCTTTCTATCCTTTATGCGCTATTGCGATTATGTAAGCAATGGGATTGCGTTTGGGGTTGGGTAAACTTAAAAGACATGAAAACATAAGATTGGGAATTTACCTATTAAGTTAGGTCTACACATTGGGAATTTACCTATTAAGTTAGGTCTACCCAAATTCTTGAAAACTTGTAATATGTTTTAGGAAACATGATGGACGTGACACTTAGAAAATATAAGTGTGACCAACTCGAGGTTGGGTTGAGTTTGTAGCGTAAAACTACCCGGAACCGACCGGCTTAACTAGTTGCTACAAACAATAGGACCCAATGTGAGAAGTTGGTCATGTTGTACCTTGAACCCGAGGTTAGACCAAGTTGTGGTGTAAAGCTACCCGGACCCGCCCGGCTTAACTAGTAACCACAACAAGGTCTAATGTGAGAGGTTAAGGCACATTAAATTAGTTAATGCCTCATGATTAGGGTTAAGTCATGGTCCACTTAATACTTAACCAATTTGGGCTTGGTGGATTAATCGGGGTTAAGTCGTGAACCCATCGTTACACTTAACCAAGTTAATCCATGATTAGTAAAAGGGTTAAACCGTACTTAACCCACTAGAAAATCCTAGCAATGGGGGTCCACTCCAGCAGTAATCCCAAGTTTGTATCATTAAGACCCTAGGGACTAGGCTATGGTGGGGCACGATTACTGGACTTGATGTAAGTGACCAAAACGATGGCCGAGTGGTACGCCGGTGTAGTTCCGGACGGACTATGGTCGTGCACATAGTCCGTAGCCGGAGAAAACATGCACGGGTACCAGTAGATCGAGACTGTGCACTTATGTTTATGGTGTCCAGGGGTTTACACCCTAGGGCTTGATACACCCGAAGGTGGACCCGGCACAGTCCGACTACAATTATGTTTGGGCCGTATTGACACCAACACGTGATGAGTTAGGCTTAGGGAGCCGATCGATTAGACCGTTTGGTTGGACCTCGTATTAGGGTCATTTCATGTTATTGGGTCAAAGCTTGGGCCAAGGGATCAATACTTGTTTATTCAAGTCATGTTAGTTTGCTAGTACACCTGTGGTGCAAAACCTTAATCCTGATTATGCGATGACACCTTTTATCTATCATGTCAGTATGTAGTTATCCTTATGTTCATCTCAGTTTTCATCATGCCAGTTAACTTTATTAGTTTATATACTGATGGTAGTAGGGCTTACTCAGTCTTTTTGACTGACCTGTTTTTCTTTCGCCTCTTTTCTTCCGTTTCCCCCCCCCCCCCAGGTTCTCAGGGTGGGAATATTGGAGCTTAGCTTGGATTTCTGATCGCTTGCTTGTGGAATTTTAGCTCATGTACGGTCTTGACATGAAGCTAGCTATGGTTATCACTTATTTTGGGGATAGTACTTATGTATTTCAGTTTTTCAGTGATGTTGTTTTTATCTAGACTTGTGTATTTGGAAAGTTGACATTATGTTGTATCAGACTTGTCTTTGAAATAGTTTGAAATCTTCCGCTGTTTTACTTATCTTATTTACTCTGTTTACATATATACATATGTTCTTGTTCTGCCTTGATATATCATTATGCATGTTTACCTGATTCAAACGCCCCTCCAAAGTCAGAGTGCTTGCAAGAGCCACCCTGGCGGAGGTGGGGTGTTACATTTGGTATCAGAGCATATGGTTTACGAGAAGGAACAAAAAGGTTTTTAAAACTTTTGGAAAACTATTTTCAAAACCAAGTATAAAGTATTTTCCAAAAGAAAAGTCTAGTTTATTTTAAAGGCTATTCCCCAAAAAGCCATTAGCAAAAATTCCTTCGTTTTTCTCCATTCTGAATCTATCTTTTTTTTCGTTTTCAGTATGGCTGATAACTTTGCTATTCCGGAGGGAGTACACGTACCTGTTTGGTATAGGAGACTTTTGGAGGCTAGGGCAACCGAAGCCGGCCCCGCAGATGTTCCTCCTCCTCCGGTAGTTAATGTTCCTCCTCCTCCTGTCGCTGATGTTCCTCCTCCTCCTGTCGCTGAGGTTCCTCTTCCTCCTCCCCCTCAGCATCCTCAAGCTGACTTCGCAAAGACTTGCAAAGATTTCAAAGCAATGGGTGGCAAGAACTTTCAAGGCACTGAGACTTTTGTAGAGGCCAGGAATTGGTTGAAAGAAACCGAAGATCTTTTTGCCATCTTTGACATAGATGACCGTAGGAAGGTTTTATTGGCAGTGTGGTTGCTAAAGGAAGAAGCTGCACGTTGGTGGGTGGTCACCACCGCTACTAGGCCAATTGAGACTTGGGATGACTTTAGGGGAAAGTTTGGACTAAGGTTCCTATCACTGAAGCAAGGGGACATGAATATTAGGGAATACATAGATAAGTTTAATCAACTGGCTCGGGTCGGTTTAGACTTGGTTAACACAGCTCAGAAGAAGGCCCTATACTTTGCTCTAGGATTAAACGAGCCATTACATCGTTTAGCCATGTCTCATATACCCTTGGGAGCAACTTTCGAGAGTTTGGTGAATATGGCCCTACTCAATGAAGAGAATAGGAGTGACAAGAAGGAGGTCAAGATGAATGAGTCTCAAAACAAGGAAACGGAGCCCAAAAAGGAAATGAAAAAGAAGGAGGAGAAGTCTGAAGATAAGAAGGAAAAGAAGTGCTTTACTTGTGGAAGCTTGACTCATCTAAACAAGGATTGTAGAAAGAGGAAGGGCACTTGCTTTGACTGTGGAGAAATGGGACACTTCACTAGGGACTGCCCGAAGAAGGGAGGGCCTATGTCGGAAGGAACGGTGAATTCCGGGAAGCAAGACAAGAACTCCAAAAACCGCAAGAACAAGAACAAGTGTCAAGGCAACAAGGGGAACAATAGCAAGGGCAATAACGACAAGAGGAAGTGCCATTATTGCGGTTCGGTTGGGCATCTTATTAAGGATTGTAGGAAGAGAAAAAGGAAGAGTGGTGAATGCTTTCATTGTGGTGAGTTTGGACATTTCAGCAAAGATTGCCCGAAGAAGCAAGGGCAAGGTCAGACTCAGTGTGCAAGACCATCTGGAGGGCGAGTTCATCCCCTCAACATCGTTCTTTCAGCTCATGATCGAGGTAGTGTTTCTGTTGAAAGTCTTGTTTACATTTCTGATTTTCCTGTTTGTACTTTGTTTGATTCTGGCACATCGCATAGTTTATTTCATCTGATCTAGTTGAAAGTTTGCACCTAAGTACTAGTCTAGTTAATGATCCCGTGTGTGTTTCAAATCCAATTGGGGTTTCCGCCCATTTGTCTATTATCTACGTGGATTTGAAAATCTCTATCTTTAGTGTAGAGTTCTCGTGTGATGCTTATATTCTCGGTTTCATGGGGTATGGGTTGATTTTGGGCATGGATTGATTGTCCAGTTTTGGAGCCATCCTTGATTTTTGAGCATAGGGTTGTGAGGCTCATGACTCGCCTCGGTAATACCCTAAAAATTTCTTGTAACCCTATGGGTCCCGTCACGTTGTGTTATCTTGAATCCCTCAACTCGTCTATCGATAGTTTGCAATCTATGAGGGTGGTCCGAGAATATCCTGATATCTTGGGTGAAGTGAAGGGGTTACCCCTAAACGCGAGATAGATTTTCGCATTTATCTGGTTGATAATGCCAAGCCAGTTACGTGGCCGGTTAGGCACATGGTCCCGCAAGATGAGAGTTAAGAAAGCAAGTCAAGGAGTTGCTTGAGAAGAACTTCATACAATGAAGCATTTCCGAGGAGGGTGCTCTAGTAGTATTCGCTAGTAATGTGGACAGTTCGCTTCGCCCGTATGTTAATTATCGTGAGTAGAACAAGAAGAATAGACAACTATTACCAAGGATCGATAATTTGTTTGATCAGCTTGTAGGAACATCTGATTTCTCTTGATCTTGCTACTGGATTCCATCAGCTCAGAGTAGCTGAGGATAGTATAGACAAAACTGCGTTCAGAACTCCAGATGGATTCTTAGAATGGCTGGTCATGCCATTCGGTTTGACTAATGCACCCGCCTACTTCGTGGACTTGATGAGTAGGGTGCCTAGGGAGTTCCTGAACAAGTTTGTGGTAGTCTTTGTAGAAGATATCCTGACTTTCTTAAAGAACGAGGAAGAACATGCTAGACATCTCAAGGAGGTGATGGATACGCTTAGAGCGCATCAGTTGAAAGCCAAGTCCTCCAAATGTCATTTTGGAGAAAAAGGAGTTAGATTTCTTGGGCACATAGTTTCTAAGCAAGGCTTAGTGGTGGATCCTGCTAAAGTGGTCGCGGTTCAAAACCGAAAAGCTCCGACGAGGACAATTGAAGTAAGAAGTTCTCTCAGTTTAATTAGTTAGTTAGCGTCCCTTGAGCTTAGACCTACCCTTCTGGATCAAGTAGGGACTTCACAGAAAGAAGACCCGCAGTTAGTCGAGATCATGGACAAGTTGATTCGAGGCAAAATGGTAAGTCACCTCGCTATAGATGACAAGGGATGGCTAAGACGCGATGAGAGAAAAAAGGTTCTTGAAGATGCACATCACCCGAGGAGGTGGCCGAGTTTGTCCCAAGGTGCATGTTGTGCCAACAGGTTAAAGGCAGAGTCATAGAAGCCCAGTGGGCTATTATATCCATTGGAGGTCCCCGCAATGGAAGAGGGAAAAGCGTCACGAAGGATTTCGTGGATGGACTGCCTAGATCAAGAAAGGGAATAAGAGCATGTGGGTCATAGTAGGTAGACTCACGAAGAGTGCTCATTTCACTCCGGTAAAGAGCGAAAGGACTGCATCATAACTAGCGACAGTTTACTTTCAAGAAATAAAGCGGTTGCACGGGGTTCCCTAAAGGATAGTTAGTAACCATGACTCAATCTTCACTAGCCAGTTTTGGGATAGTCTACGGGAAGTCATGGGCAAGCACTGAATCTAAGTACGGCCTATCATTCGCAGGCGGATGGTTCATTTCGTTCAAGCATGAGTTATAGAAAATCATGTTAGTAAGAGCAATTGGCAACGAGGGTTGGTATTTTCAAGAAAAGTTCTGCTGCATGGAATACTTTATAGTAAGTAACGAGATCCCGGATTCACTAGTGAATTTTGGGAGCTTGCATGAAACCATGAGGTCATAGTTATGTTTAAGCCAAGAATGATAGAAGAGTAAGTGAAAAAGGAAGACGAGAGGCGACAATGAAATGGGTTCCAACTCATATTTGGAAATAAGAGTTAAGAAGCCAAGGAATCATGAAGTAAAAGACGGTCAAATCACAGTGGATTTAAACTCAGGGAAACATGACTTAGAAGATTGAAGGCTGGATACGCGCATCATATCTTTTTTATTATGAGTATATCCTTGATCCTTGTTTTCCTGTGGAGCTTACTCGCATGTTATCTTTTACTCATCGGTTAGTAATACATGTCAAGGTTTGAAGGGGTCCGTTAGGTTGACTAAACCTTTTGGGCTTTTATAGGATTGGGGTTGGGTTAGGAAGGGATTTCTTGTAATCCAAAAGGAGTATATCTTGCTTATCTTCCCGATCTCTTTGTAGCATATCTTTCTTTTGCTATCCATGTTTGTCTTGTTTATCTTGTTATTCCGTTAATCTTGTCATGAGAACCTTAGGTAGAAACCCTTTGGATGAAATATGTGTTTGAAACATGTTATGCTTGATGTTTGCAAGTGGTTGCAAGTGTTTGCAAGTGGTTACTCGTGGATGCATTATACACATTAGGCACTAGATCGGCTCACACACTCCTCATATTGCATACGCATGAGTGTTTATGCTTATTCATGGATGAATATGTTGTGCTATCACATGGACTATGCATATGGATGTATGTTATGTGCACACATATAGATGTTATACATTATGTTAGGAATTGCATACATATGGATTCATTTCACTAACATAATTTGCATTGATGATATTTGCATTAAATAAGTACATATACACACACCTTTGCATATGTTCATACAACATTTAGAATCTTGTAAGGACAATGATTGCTCGTAGATGATGTTTTGAGTAGATGGATGTTGGATGGTAGGATACGTTTCTCCTAACTTGAAGATTTCGGGGACGAAATCCTTTAAGGAGGGGAGAATGTAACAACCCGTATTTTTAATAACATGTTATAACATAATCGAGGCAGAATTTAATTCTAAAATCTGAAACAAGGGAAATGGGCTGTGCCATTGCGTTCGTCTCGGAAAAATACGCGAAATAGAGTCCGAGTTTTTGAAAATCGGAGTCTGTATGACCCGATTAAGGCCCAATGAAGTTTTCAGAAAATTTCAAGTTCAAAACAGATTTCGAATTTCGGGTTCAAAATTCGAAAAACGGTCAGATTGGGCTAGGCTGGAAAATTCCCGCCAGAGCACCCAAGTCGACAGCCCTGTCGACTTGGGAGTCGACTTGGTTGGACCCAAGTCGACAGCCCTGTCGACTTGGCTGTCGACTTGGTTTAGCCGGGCAGTTTTGCCTGGTGCACCATTTTGGGGTCTTGGTTAGGTTTTGGGGCCAGATTCGGTTTTGAGGGATGAGATTGGAACTAGGGTTTAATCCTAAGGCTAAAACTAATCCTAATCTCTATAAATAAGACCCTAACCTAACCCTAAATCATCATTATTCATTCATACAACTAAACTATGGCAAAATCATTCCTCTCATGGCCTCCACTCTCTTCATAAAATTCCTAAATAAATTTCTATGAGAGATTTTCCATGCATACAAGTGTTTTCAAGCTTGTATGAGCATCATTAGCTTGCATTCAAGTCAAGTTTCCATATTTACATCATAAAGCAAGGGTTTTTATTGATTTGGAGCTTTCATATTGGGTTTATTTGATTTCATAAGGGCTTGTCTCAATCTATTAATATATTTGTGTCTTCATAAGAATTAGTAAGCCATTTAACCTTCTTTTTAAACTCTAAAGTTAATGAATGATGCAAGTTGTGTTTGATCATTATGATATGCAAGTTTATCATGTTATGTTATGCAAGTATGCCATGTTATGATATGCAAGTTTATCATGTTATGTTATGCAAGTATGCCATGTTATGATATGCAAGTTTACCATGTCATGCTATGCAAGTTTGCCATGTTATGATATGCAAGTCTATCATGTTATGTTATGCAAGTTTGCCATGTTATGATATGCAAGTTTATCATGTTATGTTATGCAAGTTTGATATGCAAGTTTGTCATATGATATGCAAGTTATGTTATGCAAGTTTGGGTTGATCATTTTGCTCACGTTATCATGTTATGCAAGCTTATCTTGGGTTTATGAACTTAAAGCTTCAAGCTTTATGCTAAAGGCTGCATTTTGGCAACATGTAAGTTATCATATCCCTTATGATAACTTGCTTGTGAGGCTAAATGCGAACTTATGGCAACTTCTACATGTCATTTATCACCATGTATCACTTATATGCTAAGTTTGGTTTTATGCATACTTTTGAGGCCTAATGATGCAATATGCAAGTATATGAACATATGTACATTTCATATGCCACCATGTTAAACTTGTGGCTTCAACACCATTTGTCATCTTTATGCCAAGTTCCCTCTTTCTATCCTTTATGCGCTATTGCGATTATATAAGCGATGGGATTGCGTTTGGGGTTGGGTAAACTTAAAAGACATGAAAAAATAAGATTGGGAATTTACCTATTAAGTTAGGTCTACCCATTGGGAATTTACCTATTAAGTTAGGTCTACCCAAATTCTTGAAAACTTGTAATATGTTTTGGGAAACATGATGGACATGACACTTAGAAAATATAAGTGTGACCAACTCGGGGTTGGGTTGAGTTTGTAGCGTAAAACTACCCGGAACCGACCGGCTTAACTAGTTGCTACAAACAATAGGACCCAATGTGAGAAGTTGGTCATGTTGCACCTTGAACCCGAGGTTAGACCAAGTTGTGGTGTAAAGCTACCCGGACCCGCCCGGCTTAACTAGTAACCACAACAAGGTCTAATGTGAGAGGTTAAGGCACATTAAATTAGTTAATGCCTCATGATTAGGGTTAAGTCATGGTCCACTTAATACTTAACCAATTTGGGCTTGGTGGATTAATCGGGGTTAAGTCGTGAACCCATCGTTACACTTAACCAAGTTAATCCATGATTAGTAAAAGGGTTAAACCGTACTTAACCCACTAGAAAATCCTAGCAATGGGGGTCCACTCCAGCAGTAATCCCAAGTTTGTATCATTAAGACCCTAAGGACTAGGCTAGGGTGGGGCACGATTACTGGACTTGATGTAAGTGACCAAAACGACGGCCGAGTGGTACGCCGGTGTAGTTCCGGACGGACTATGGTCGTGCACATAGTCCGTAGCCGGAGAAAACATGCACGGGTACCAGTAGATCGAGACTGTGCACTTATGTTTATGGTGTCCAGGGGTTTACACCCTAGGGCTTGATACACCCGAAGGTGGACCCGGCACAGTCCGACTACAATTATGTTTGGGCCGTATTGACACCAACACGTGACGAGTTAGGCTTAGGGAGCCGATCGATTAGACCGTTTGGTTGGACCTCGTATTAGGGTCATTTCATGATATTGGGTCAAAGCTTGGGCCAAGGGATCAATACTTGTTTATTCAAGTCATGTTAGTTTGCTAGTACACCTGTGGTGCAAAACCTTAATCCTGATTATGCGATGACACCTTTTATCTATCATGTCAGTATGTAGTTATCCTTATGTTCATCTCAGTTTTCATCATGCCAGTTAACTTTATTAGTTTATATACTGATGGTAGTAGGGCTTACTCAGTCTTTTTGACTGACCTGTTTTTCTTTCGCCTCTTTTCTTCCGTTCCCCCCCCCCCCCCCCAGGTTCTCAGGGTGGGAATATTGGAGCTTAGCTTGGATTTCTGATCGCTTGCTTGTGGAATTTTAGCTCATGTATGGTCTTGACATGAAGCAAGCTACGGTTATCACTTATTTTGGGGATAGTACTTATGTATTTCAGTTTTTCAGTGATGTTGTTTTTATCTAGACTTGTGTATTTGGAAAGTTGACATTATGTTGTATCAGACTTGTCTTTGAAATAGTTTGAAATCTTCCGCTGTTTTACTTATCTTATTTACTCTATTTACATATATACATATGTTCTTGTTCTGCCTTGATATATCATTATGCATGTTTACCTGATTCAAACGCCCCTCCAAAGTCAGAGTGCTTGCAAGAGCCACCCTGGCGGAGGTGGGGTGTTACATTGGGGTGTTACACCTTATATAAGTGAATAAAATCGATATAAATATCGTTCATATCAAAATTGCGTTAATCTAGTTAACACGACTTTATATATTTAAATATTTTCGTGACCGTCCCAAATCGGACATCAAAATCATATTTTGATTCTTTTCTGAATATTATTTGAAAATATTCGTTATTTTAAAATAGTCGTTATTTTAAAATATTCATTCTTTCTGAACTGGAATCAGACACAGTCAATAACCATATAATGTTGATTATATGGATTTCATACAACACATGTATATAACAACAATAATAAAAAATCAACCATCATCTAGAGTGCATTATATACTGCACAAGCATCAAATATAAATATTTAACGCATACAACAGCCTATCAATCCATCGATCAACATACAGCTAATTATCGGGACTAGTGTATGTCATATATCTTCCCAATACCCGTGTGGGGTATCAATCAACAAATAATGAATTTTATTTGTGCAATTGGGCGATGTGTAAAATTTATCGGCCCAATCAATATCAGTCAAATGGGTGTACATAAACAAATCATCTGATTTATAAATGAATATTTATTTTATTGATATACACGTTAAAAATTATATTTTTAACGGTAAATTATTTTATTCAACATATGAATATTCTATTTAGTTCATTCATACAATAAAAATGATATTTTTATTGTTCTGACATATTTTAGAAAATTTCGGTGGTATAACGGCACGATATCAAAATCGGGTAATGTCTAGCATTACTCCTCTCCTGATATTGGCTCGTGCCATACACACATAACAATTCTAATCAATTCATTTCACCCAAACAACCAAATTCAACCAAATAATATAATCAAGCAAACCAAACAATCGAACAAGATGTCCATGGTCTGTGGACGATGTGGGAACAGTTCATATATGCAGTTATAAAATAAATAACTGTATAAGAAAATTATAGTGAGGAGTTCTCACCTTTGGGATCCACTCCGCCATTTTTAGTTTTTTTGAATTTCAAAATAGTCCTGACTTGCCTGAAATTCAAACGCAATCTTCTTTACGTTGTTCATAGTAAAAATCACATTTTAATTTTAGTTCTAAAATTTACTTTTTTACTTCGCTTAAAATTATATTTTTAATATTCTACATATATAAAAATCATATTTTTAATGTCGCTACATGTACATAAAAATCATATTTTTATAACGCTGCTACATAGGTAAAGATCATATTTTTATCTTTCTAAGAACATTTCCATGCCATACACTAGTTAAAAATTATATTTTTAATCTTGCCAAAAATGTTTCCTTCTTACGATAAAAATTCTATTTTTAACTAACCAAAAATGATATTTTACATAACTAAAAATCATAACATTATGTAATTAAAAATCATACCTTTATACAAATAAAAATCATAACTTAATATAAATAAAAATCATAACTTTACATACTTCATACGTCAAAAACCATAGTAGCTTTAAAGCGGAGAAAACTCACATATTTATCGCCCAGATTTGTTGTTCTGGTTCCAGAATTTGCAAATGAGCTCCAATCTTCACACCAACTTTTTTTCTAGCTTAAACGCGCCATTCCGGACAACTTTCCCCTAGTTTTCTTCCTTCCGAAAATCTGCCATTTCCCCGGAAATCGCGAAAAGACAGTATTTTGACAGTGTTTGGACAGCAGACTTTGGACGCGTTTTCCTAACTACTCCGGAATCCAAATTAGGAATATCGTATACCAAATCGAAGAGAAAATCGTGTTGTTCGAAGTTGGTACTATGGAGTTTTTTTCCAAAAGCGCTCGGTTTGGGAGTTATGGGCTGTGGAAGCTCAGGGTGTTATTTGCAAAAACAGGATTTTTGTTGAAAATGAGTTTTTGGGCTTGGCGGGGCCTACGGCCGGAGTTGGGTGGCCAAAGGGCGGAGGAAGGCCCTGACTGGACTTTGGGAGGTGGCTGAGGGGTGGCGGGGGCAGTGGGGGTGGCCATGGTGGCTAGGGTGGTGGTGATTTAGGGGTAGGGTTTGTAGATCTAAAGAGGGAAAGATGTGGAGAGAGAGGAGAGGAGGAGGAGGAGGTGGAGGAGGGGTGCGGCGGCTGCTTGTGGCGGGAAGGAGGAGGATCGGCTGAAGAGGGAGCGATGGGTTCTGCTCTTTTTTTTAATCGTGCGTTTTGAATGAGGAAAGATAAAGGACGGTTGACCAAGTATATATTCATTTAATTTAATTCTCCAAAAAGTTAATTTTTCATTCGAACTCCAAAACGAACCCACCGATTGTCATCACTAGCTAATTATCCCCATTATGGACATAATGGGATATGTCCCGTAAGCCAATTCAACCGTTTCAATCAGTTTTTCTTTAAACTAAAATATAAATCAATATATTGAATTTTAAATGTACATTTCAATTTACTGGGGCCACATACGGACCCCAAAAATTTCAGAAATATTATTTCTAGTTTCGTATTGATGATACGGTCCTAACAAAACTAATTTCGTCAAATTTGGAGGCCGTTTAAAAAATGGCCATTTTCCAGTCGATCCAAATTAACTAAAACTTTCAAAACACGCTTTCATTCGCCACGCTCACATATCAATCCCAAAAGTTATGAATTTTGGAATCTAGAAATAATTTGACATTCCGGATCCAACAAAAGTGGTTTCGTCGAAAATAGAGGTCGTTTGCAAAATTTCCATTTTTAAGGGCTACATTTCCATAGCGACTATTCTGAATTTTCAACCGGGCATAACTTTTTATTCCCGCTATGAAATTTTAATTTTTCGGGTTTCGTTGGAAAGATATTTTCAAATAGATTCTAATATTTTAGGTTTCGCTAAAATCCGGTTTATTTTGAATCCTGTACATTCATTTGAAATTTGAAATCGAAATTTCAAACTACCATGCCATTTCCAATTCATTTTATAATTAAAAATAAATATTTATATTCTAACATCGATTCAAATAAATATATATGTTCTAATTCTATTCAAAATAAATTTCTTAACTTTATTATTTAAAATAAATCATGTTAAATATTCAAAATTCATTAAAATTGCCAAAATAAAAATTATAAATTGGTTCATATTTTCCGGGTTGTTACAGTATGCAAATTTAAAATAAACATTTTTATGGGTGTCATGTCACACATTGAAACTATAAACAAATAAAAATATTCCTTTTTATTTGTTAAAGTATAAAATAGGAATTGCATATAAATAATGAAAATAAAAATTATTTTTTATTTGTCATTAGCAAAGATGTCACGTAAATGAAATACATATTTATTTGACATTATGAACATTTAGATGTGCTATGTCAATAAAACATTTTTTATTTGGCGTGCTAAATACGTTAGAGGAATCATCGAATATTTTATATTTATATAAAAAAATTATATATATAAATTCAAATTCAAATTAAACGAATCGCGCACGGTAATTCACGTTTCGAAATCGTAACTTTAAACGATTATACCGAAAGATCCAACCGTCGGCTTTTCCCAAAACCGGAACCATTAGGTCCGCCTTGGGAAGATCACTCCAACTATATAAAACTCATTAAAAATCAAACAGTTAGATTTCGAGAAATGTGTAAATCAAATTTGGGTAAAAAACAGCGCTTAGGCCGCCTATCGGCCCGAAGCGTCGTTAAAATAAATTGGGCTATTTTTATATAAATAAAAATGGCGATAAATCGTTATAAAATAATATTAACGATATAAAATGGTTTTAAATTATAATTATGCGAGAATTATTTGAAAAGGCCGAGTTCAATCTCATTTCAAATAATTATAGGACGATTTAAAGTCGATGACATTGAAGACGGTGATTGAAGACCGGCGACCTTTACATCGAATGGATGACTACTGATTTGCTCCCAGAAAAGGGTTACAGTGGTAGTTGTCTGGACAAACTTGTTGATTGTCCGGATAAGCAAGCACCTCTCTTCCGTATTGGACATACACGACGAGGAATAAGGTGTCTCCGGTTTTGTTCAGACCCAGAACGGACTTGTAAATGGATGTGTGTCTGACATTGGATTTCATTCCATGTAAATTGATTTCTATTTAATATATATTTGTTTAGTGGCAGGGAATTTGTTTTCTTGCTTAACACCCTTCTCTGAGATGCACGAGCTCGGAGGTTATATATTGATGGTTATCGATCGCATGAATTGTCAATGTGGCACGCCAAGATGCAAATGAATGAGGCTTTTATTGAAAATCAGGGCCCTGTGGTTGATGATCAAAGCACGACCTGTTTAGGCATAGCTTTGCGTATAGCATTACTTCATGAGTCTCACACCCTGGTATGAGTCAAAAAATGGGACAAGGGAATGCAGGGAGTGCACATGTTTCTTTCTAGCTAGAAGTGGTATCATAGTTTTGCATGCCCTGGATTTTTACTTATGTGGATGATGGATTACAAGGTGTAACGACCCGTCTTTTTGCCCGATTTTTCGCCGGTAATTAAACCAACTTAAATTGTTCACGAAGACGAATTGTTATGGGTACACACATATATTGAACAAAATAACAGAACTTTCATTGCATAATACAATATTACATTAGAGTTACATTCAAATATCAGAGTTACAACATATAC
This sequence comes from Allium sativum, assembly GCA_030737875.1. Classification (NCBI taxonomy): domain Eukaryota; kingdom Viridiplantae; phylum Streptophyta; class Magnoliopsida; order Asparagales; family Amaryllidaceae; genus Allium; species Allium sativum. The sequence continues at coordinate 112,773,769 of CM060916.1, read as the reverse complement.
AGTGGTAGAAAAGTAAATATACTCTCAGCAGAAGAACAATATGATACGACAGAAGCTTCAAATTGTAGCGTGGAATCCAACTTGGAAAGTTCTTTAAACCTCACTCCAACAAATCATAACTGCAAAACAAAACTACTAGCTGCCCGTGCAGAATATGGGCACCCAGACTTTAGGTAGGGAAATAGTAAACTCCAGGTCAGTCGTTGTACTGGTGTGAGAACTCAAAACTGTTATTATTTTGATTTATTTTAAAGTTAGGATAATTCACCGGCCCACGCCGCCAACGCGGAACGGGTATTCCATGTGAATTCATGTGCACATAAATTCGCATGACTTTGGAAAATGAAGCTATCATTAGCTCGTCCCACATCACACAATGAAAACGCACACCAAATGGGTGAGTTTTGTCTTATGATAACCAAAATACTTTAATACGTAAAATCCTCTTTTAAAATTATCATTAGTATAGTATGCGAAAAATCATTTCGCAAATAAATATAGAATCATAGCCCCAATAACCCTAATCGGTTATATTGGCATATAGGTATACAATCAAAATCCGTATGGCTCATATTGGAGATTTGGGTTTCCAAGTTGATGATTCCTGGCACGAAAGATCAATCAAGGATACGAAGCGAAGTGTAACACGGCTTTTTCGTCCATCTCGGACACCAACAACAAATCGCAGGGTAGATCAACGGTTTTCGACCAAACATGGCCCCCCGAACATACCCAAGTTCATAAGTGGTTTCCCACTACTGTAGCTTCATCATCAATCATATATAAAAATACAACCTAACAGTTTCTCATCAATCCGGGGTATGAGGTTTGTCGATGTCACGTCATACACAAAGCATGCCTAGATAAGCAATGCCTTGATCATACAAGCTCATTTCATATCATAAGTATGTCACACTGTCCATTCACAACATGACCACTGATTTCCATAATTACATAACCACTTTGAGCTCATACGTCACAAATCAGAAACATATCAATGGAAATTAGTGTAATGCCGTCAATTACAATGTCAGGCACACAATCCATACAAGTCCATTCTGGGTCTGAACGGAACAAAATCCAAAAATCTACGAATATACTCTGACCTCATGCCACTTATAACCTCGAATCAGGCGTATGGCCCGATTCGAGACATAAGAAATCAATCCAAACAAATTCAAAGATTCCCAGTCTTCATTCGTCGATTCCAAGTTCCGGATTCGCTTCATGCGTCGTATTATAACTTAGAATGGTTTTTGAACTTAAATCTGATCTCGGTCTTTCCAAGTAATACGTGTATTCTTAATACAATAGTTATGGACCACACAAGATTAAAATTCAATCTCCTTCCAGTCGTTATCCATTCAATTCTAAAATCAAAGTTGGATTGATAATACATTTCGTTACCATCTTAACTCTTCCTTTTAAAATCAAATACCCATTTTTCCAACGATATCATCAAAACATAACCCTTCGATCCTTATGTTCAAAACATATTTTATTGATTTCGTAAGTCGTTAAATTTTACCAAATCTTTACTTGAATTACAAATATATTCTCTTAAATTCTTATATTCAAAACATACTTCTTTATTCCTTTCCTCAAGTCTTTCAATTTACCAAATCTGTCTTTGGAAAAGCAATAATAAAATTTACGATAATCCAAGCACTTCATATTCAAACATAAGTTTTAATGGAGTTAAATCGACTTATATTTGATCTCAATTCCATTTACGAATATTTAATCACTTAAAAATCTTTCCAAACCATTTACAATCCTTTTAACCATTTGAAAATATCGGTTCACGATTTATCTACTCCAAAACCCATTTATCTTTGGAAAAAAAATGTGATAATAATGTTTGGAACGTTACGAAAACACTGGAATAGCCATTTAAATCGAGTATATTCCAAATCATTCAAAAATTCAAATAATTCAATTCTAATTACTTTATATTAATAAAGTAGATTTATCATATATTTTTCAAACCTCGTTTCATCGTCTACAAATAATTGCTAAAATTATTTGCATCAACACATATTTGAATCTCTTCTCAATTAATTTTCAAAACTTAATTTAAATTTAAATAAGCTATGAACAATAGGAATTCAAAAACCCTTTTAATTTAAATTTAAATTTAAACTTCATAAATGCTCCTTACGCGACATTTAATATTTTAATTTCAATTGGTTTTTTTAAGTTTTAAAACAACTTCAAATTCAAATTGTATTTGAATTAACCGTTCTGTCCATCGGTCGGTTTGGGATAGCCAGGGAGAGCAGGAAACTAGATTTCCAAACCCAAGCCTAGACACCATCCTCTCTATCATCCTAGAACGGTCTGGTATATAATATTATAAAATATTATATTAAATTTCCAAATCTCTTTTGAATTAACAGGGCTTAAAAATAATATCTTAATATTTGAAAAATCAAATTTCACTTATATGGAAGGAACATTAAATCGGGCATCTGTATAATTCCACAACCATGGTATTGTGTGTGCATCATGTAAACATAATAAATCAACCATATAAGTCGGATGATCATGAATTATAATCATCATCAATAACAAAAAATTTAGTTGTGCACAAGTGCTACTGTCAGTAACGCTTACTAGTGTTCAGTGTTTTATCTAACTACATGAACAACCATTCATACATTGGATACAACAAATCCATACCCAAACAATTTCATTAACTAAAAATAAGAAATTTCCACTAATAGAAATTTATCCAATTATTACTAATTTAAATAAAATTTAAATTATAAGTTCTCACCACTATCGCTTCCAAAATCTTCACTGTCAGAACCCGACTATGAACCAGTCAACGAGCAACGATACCATTATGCACGGTATTTTTCTTCTTTCCAAAACAATTCCTAGATATAGCAATGTTACTAGCAGTCCAACGCGACGAACGATATCTGATTTAGATCTAATACGAGTTAAATTTTTATAATTAAACTTCTCGGAATTAGTGACGTAATTAATTAACTATCTGACTAATACTAATTAAAATTTCAGATTACCGAGACCCCAGGCTTTCTCCTACATGCGTACGCTTTCACACTTCCTTTTACCACATATCAAACTCCCAGCAAAACCATATCACAATCCATAACAAACTCTTCTTGCCATATATATATATATATATATATATATATACACACACACATATATACACACACATACACACACACAATTCGCCAATACGTGTTTTGCTTTGTTTTTCTTTCAACACATGAGAAGGTCACACTTTGAGTTAAAACTGAGCAGAGGGGGAATAGAATGTCAGACTTGGGTGGTGGAATAGGTGCTCGAGCTCGCTGACGGGAATCAGAGGAGAGGAAGAAAAAAGGTGTCCAGGATGGCTTCTGCGCATGGACAAAAAGGGGTTGTGTGTTGTTCATAATGGAATGAGAAGGAGAGAGAGCGGAGTTATGGACCGAGGTAGGGATAGGCTTGGGTGGCGGACAATCGTACGCAGAGATGGCAAGCGGAGAAAGAGTTGATGGTGCACTGATGGACGGGCAGTTGATGGTGGAGGTGGGTACTTGACAAGGATGGGCTTCAGGTGAGGGTCTGGTTTTGGCCTGGAGGAGGAGTTCCCGATATCGCGAGTGGATCTGAGGTTGCCGGAGACAAGGTGTAGTTGTACGGGGTGGAAAGGTAGTGGCATCGTCAGCAGGTTGGTGAAGTGCTAGTATTTTCATGGCACGGTGAAGCAGTACCTGTAGCAGAGATGGATTCACACAGGAGAAAAGGGTGATGAATGGTTCCAGCGATTTTCTTCTTCACGTCTATTTTATTTTCATTTTTTTCAATATTTATCTTTGCTGAAGCTAAAAAATGGAGAAAGAACGGAATCAGCACGAGACAAAATGGAAGAAGAAGAGAGAGAGAGAGAGCATCAGAAGAATAAAGAAACGTGGAGGGGTTCTTCCAGAAAAGGAGCATGCGTTAAGCATGCAATGAAACATATAGGACAAATGTACATGGTAAATACATATTTCCATGTGTATACTCGAATACTTAAAATTGAAAGCTTCCTCCCATTTTACCAGAAACGCGTCCCATTCAAATATGCACATACAAAATAGCAACCGAGAACAAGTGTCCAATTAATTTAAACATTTTTTTAATTTATTTACATCTGAAACTTTCAAATGTTAACACCTTAGCCTAGAGATGAGAACACAAACAAGATCAACTACCAAATATTTTCCCATTTCCTTTGCTTTTAATTATCGACATCAAATAACAGCAAGCTAATAGTATAGTCTTGTACGCTAATGTGCCAAGGATCCAAAATAGTAATAAAATCGACCGGTTAGCTACTTCTGTAAAGTGTCTAAATGTGAAAACCCGTAACTTCCCCGTTAAGGAAAGCGGCGGATAGTTCGAGAACAAGCCACAACAGGACGCATACAAAAGAACATTTCATTGTATATTACAACAATGCATCAGATTACAAGAATATACAGAGTATAAACGAATATTACACAGAAATATCAGAGATTTAAATTACATTTAAATACATAGCAGCGGAAAAATAATACAATACACAACTAGAATGAGATATACGGATACAAAGCTTTCCGGATATCGTTCCAGCTGTAAACCAGGATCCTGTGAATATAAATCTGCAAAACCAAAACTACTAGCTGCCCGTGTCAAAATAAGGGCACCCAGAGTTTAGGTTAAAACAATAAACTCCAGGTCAGTCATGGGACTGGTGTGGGAACTAAAACAGTTATTAATCTTTATTTTAAATCATTAGGTAAATCAAGGGACCACGCCGTATAACACGGAATGGGTTTCCTCCCAAGAATACCAGTGCATAAAACAAACAGCGAAATGCTAAATAAAGAAAAATGAAGCTGTTATAAGACCCAGGTCCCATCACACAATGCAACGCAGCCGAGGATAGGGTTTTCCCTTATAACAGCCAAAGAATGCTTGATACGGTTAAAACAAATCGTTTGATACTATTATAAGTGCATAGTGTATAAAACAACTTCAAATCATAAGTATCAATCATAGGCGGCATGAGCGCCCCATCCCACTATGTCGCCATACTAGGCTCTACAAATAAAACCGCAAATGTCACATATTTGGAAATTGGATTTCCATCTATGAACCGAGGCAAAAGATAGTCCTCAACCGATTTCGTGACTCTCTAGCCTGAGCCATAGGCAAGTACTCAGTCAAGCCTTGGAGCGACAGGGCCGGTCCACCGATGTGGATTAAAATGCCTGAACACTACGTTTCCCCGCCCTTTGGGGCGTAAATGAGCCAACTAAATGACTCCATCGGTTCGAGAACGACCGATCAATCCGAGGCGCCTCGCAACAGCAACAACCACATAAGTCAAACTCGTCAGGGCGTGTAAAACCACTGACGCCACTTCTAACTAGAAAGAAACGCATGCCCTCCCTGAGGTCCTCTCCCGTTTTTGGTTCATACCGGGTGTGAAACACGCGAAGTAAACGTTACACAAAGCTACGCCACAAAGGCCGTGCTTCGATCATCACCACAAGACTTTGCTTTTCAACAAAAGCCTCGATCAATTGCCACTTAGGCATGCCATACAGGCAATTCACTCCATGCGTTTGATATCCATCAATATATAACCCCTGAGCTCGTACGTCTCAGAGAAGGGCGTTAAGCAAGAGAATAAATTCTCCGCCGCCAAACAGATATATATTTAATAGAGATCAATCACACGGACTAAAATCCAATGTCAGACACACAGTCCATTTACAAGTCCGTTCTGGGTCTGAACGAAACCGGAGGCACCTAGTACCCTGCATATCCATCGATCTCCAAGTACGTCTGGACGATCACCAACTGTTTCCATCTTCTTGGGTGTACAGCCCAATCAAGATCATCAGTAATTACCCAAACGACGTGAAGACTTCTGGTCTTCGACCACCGTCTTCATCTTCGACTTATCGTCGTATCAGTTATTCAGAATGGGATAAACCCGGTCTTTCCGAATAACTCGCGTATATTTTAAATAAGTGTTACACAAACACAACATACGCCTCATTCCAACTCATCAGTCACTAACCGTAAATTAATCAAGAGAATAATTTCCCAAATATTAACCCCGAAGGCCGAAACCAACATCAGATCAATATCCAGAAAACCATTCTGCTTAGCTAACCGAAAGTTAGTTTCTAAATTTCACATTCGTAGGGAAAGGTTCCCATTAATTTTATCCAAGATGAATTTCTTGAAATTATTCTTTAATCTATTTTTGAATATCAATTCAAACTAGTCGAGATTAACGAACCTTACCGAAGTAATCATTGGTTTTAATTTCCCAATCCCAACCTATTCATCCCATGAAGTAAAATTGGTTATACTTCATATCTAACACCACGGTGTTATCGGTAAATTCAATTACCATTTCACGTTCAAATCTAATTAAAGATTTAACTATCGCCTGGAGTAAAACTGGTGATACTCCATTCTCGACCTTTTCCATCTAATTAAAGATTCATTAAAACTCCACTTAGTTTTAATCTTTAACTGGGTTAAAGAATCCGTGTCATTTAAAACACGGTTCACGATAAATCCAAAGTCACATTCATTAATTATCGGGTTAAAGAACGAGTGTTATTAAAAACACTGTTCACGATAAACCCAAAAATCAATATCAATTCAATTCCAATTAAATATTATTTAATTGGTACACTTCATTAAATCTAAATAAAAAGATTTAATCATTTCTCAACTGGGTTCAAGAACAGTGTTAGTGAAGACACCATTCACCACAAACCCAAATCACATTTGATATTCAATACAAGGCTCTGAATAGAAAATATATCGGCTTATATTCAATATCAAATTCTACGACTAACAAATGTCGTATTGGAAATAACGATATAAATATATATCTTTCAAATTTCCATAACAACACCTGTATAATCACGAATTCCGACATCGAAATATTCCGAAGACAATTTCGATTCAAATCCACTCCAATGCAATCATTGGAAATTCTGGTTATTTTTAAAACCCTTTTCAATTCAATTTATTTATTTAAAAATAAATAGAATTATAATTCTAGTTCAAAACTAGTTCATTTCGATAAAAATCTATTTTTATCTTTTCAAATATGGAGTTTTTCATCCCAATTTTTCCCAAATCATTTCTTATGATTTTACACAAATTATTACTATTTTTAATAATTTTATCAAGGCCTGTACAGTCGATTTCCATCAACGGTCATCGAACTGCACTTACAGCGACCTTTTTCGAATTTGATTTGGACGTATCTCCAAATCCAACCGTTAGATTTCAAATTTCTAACATTCATTAGAAAGCTCTTTTCGATACGAACCCAACGGTTCCGGTTTTAGGAGAATCCGACGGTCGGATCTCCCGTAATGTCCGTTTGAAATAAATGGTCGAAATTCGCGAACTGCCGCGGCGCGGCGCGTTCTATTCAGGCCATTATATTATATATAATATATATAATATATATTTCGTCGATTTCTATTTAAAACGAATTATATAAATAGTTTTAAATTCGTTTCAAAAGCAATTTCAACTTCCTTTTTCAATTCAAATCAAAATTGAATTCTTCTTTATAAATTCATTTTAAAATTCATTTCTATTCAATTCAAATTTCAATTCAATTTGAATTCATTTCAATTCGCTTTCATTTCAATTTGAATTCGTTTTCAATTCAATTCATTTCGAAATCGTTTTCAATTCAATTCATTTCGAAATCGTTTTCCATTCAATTCATTTCGAAATCGTTATATATTCAATTCATTTCGAAATCGTTATATATTCAATTCATTTCCAAATCGTTATATATTCAATTCATTTCGAAATCGTTATATATTCAATTCATTTCGAAATCGTTTTCAATTCAATTCATTTCGAAATCGTTTTCAATTCAATTCATTTCGAAATCGTTATAAATCGATATAAATATCGTTCACGTCAAAATGGCGTCAATCTAATCAACACGGCTTCATAAATTTCTATTTTCAAATATTCTATTTCAAATATTTCCATTTCAAAATAGTTCGTTCAACACATGACCAATCTCAATGGATGAGTACTGTCAACACATGAACCTTTATTTTATATTATTCTTTATTTTTCAAATTGGAATGAGGCCCAATCAATTACCATATAACGTTAATTATATGGATTTTCACACATCACATGTATATAATAGCATTGAAAAATAATCAACCATCAACCAAAGTGCACTACACTGTATAAGCATCAAATATAAATATCTAACGCTTATAACAGCCTGTCAATCAATCGATCGACATATTTAATCAATCAGGATGAGTGAACTTCAAATTTCATCCCAACACCCGTGTGGGGTTTCAAACAATCAAACACAGATTTTATTTGTGCAGTTGGGCGATGTGTAAAATTTATCGTCCCAATCAATGTCATTCAAATAGGTGTACATAGACAAACCGTTCGGTTTGTAAATGAATATTTTATTCTATTCACTTCCACGTTAAAACTATATTTTTAACGATAAAATATTTTATTCAACTTATGAATGTTCTATTCAGTTCATTTATTCAATAAAATGATATTTTTATTTTTCTAACATATTTTAGAAAATTTCGGCGGCATAACGGCACGATACTAGAAACGGGACAAGGCCCAGCCTTATCCCCGGTCTAGTGAAGGCCCACGCCATTCACGTATCAATCAAATTCACCAAACAACCAATTCAAATCAAGTCATCAAATTAATTTATGCAACCAAACAAACAAGTCCATGGTCTGTGGACGATTGTGTCGGGTGCTACTAAGCACCGTCTGCATCCTAGTATATTTATATAAATAGAAATGAAATTGAAAGGTGAGAAATTCTCACCGATAGCTATCCAATCCTCTTGACTCTTCTGTGATATAGATCTTCTTCGTTCTCGCCTTTTTGTTACCTTCGTCGCCCGCTTTCACTACATATGTAAAAATCGAATTTTTACTTCGCTATTCAATATATAAAAATCATATTTTTACTTCGATGTTCAATATATAAAAATCATATTTTTACTTCGATGTTCAATATATAAAAATCATATTTTTACTTCGATGTTCAATATATAAAAATCATATTTTTACTTCGATGTTCAATATATAAAAATCATATTTTTACTTCGCAAAGTTATTTATTTTAAATATTTCATTTTGAAATCAATGTTATTTACAAAAACAAAATCTTATATTTTTCTACTTTTAAAACAAAGTATATGTTTTTACTTTAAAACAAAGTATATGTTTTTACTTTAAAACAAAGTATATGTTTTTACTTTAAAACAAAGTATATGTTTTTATATTTCAAAAACAAAGTATATTTCATATTTCAAAAACAAAGTATATTTTTCCCTTATCAAAATCCTATCATTGTATTTATATTTTCTAAAAACCTATATTTATATCTTAAAAACTAATGTTATTTATATTATGAAATCATACTTCTACTTATTTATTTTAAACAAAGCCTATATATTTTTAAAACAAATTTAAACTGATTTTCAAAACAATTTTAAACTGAATTTAAACTGTTAAAAACTGATTTTTAAAAAACTATTTAAAACTGATTTTAAAAACTGTAGAAGAATAAATAAAAACAAAACCTTTCATCATCTTCTTCGTTCGTCATTCTCTGATTCCAGTTCGTGAAAACCTCGTCCACCCACCCTCCTTGCGCACCACCCAAAACACCACCTGAGGCCGATCCAAGGCCACCACATGAAAGCCCATCTCCTCCTCTCCTACCACCAGCCGACGTGGCAAATCCGGTCCCTCCTAGCGCCATGAAAACGAGCGCAAACCCGTGCAGTTCGAGGCAGAAATTTGGGCAACCAACCCCATGAGAATCGATCTTAGTAGTAGGAAATTAAAGAGCTTAGAAAGCTCTTCAAATTAGCCTTTTGGGGACTGGAGAATCATTGAAAAATTTTGTGAAAAATTAAAAAGAAAAATCGAGCTCAAATGGCCATTGAATCGTTCTTGGCGGCTGAAAGCAACGAACCCGGGCTAGGGTTTTTGACCCGGTCAAAGCTAGGGTATTTATAATATTTATTTATATTATTTAATTCGAAATTAATTCATTTATCGATTCCAATTCCAAACCAAAGCCAATAACTATTGTCCCTAGCTAAATACCCCCATTCCGAACACAATGGGATATGTTTCGTAAGCCAATTCGGCTGTTACAACTAGTTTTTCATTTAAATCAAAATATAATTCTTTATATTTTTAATTTGAACATACATTTTAATTTATCGGGGTCACTTACTGACTCTAAAAATTCTACAAAAATTATTTCTAACTTCGTATTGACGATACGGTCCTAACAAAACTAATTTCGTCGAATTCTGAGACCGTTGGAAAAATGGCCATTTTTCAGTCGATTAAAATCAACTGAAACTGGTCAAACACGTTTTCCTTTACCACGCTCACATATTGATTCTAAAAATTATGAAATTTGAAACCTAGCAATAATTTGACACTGCGGATCCAACAAAACTGGTTTCGTTGAAATCCGAGGTCGTTTGCAAAATGTCCATTTTTAAAGGCCTGAATTCCATAGCGACTATTCAGAATTTCCAACTGGACATATCTTTTGATTCCCGCTATGAAATTTTGATTTTTCGGATTCGTTGGAAAGATATTATCAATTAGATCCTAATGTTTTTGGTTTCACTAAAATCCGGTTTGTTTTGCACCCGGTATGTTCAATTGAAGTTTGAAATCGAATTATCGAACTACCGCGCCATTTTCAATTCCTTTTATATATATAAATAAATATTTATATTCTAACGACGACGTATATAATATATACGTTCGAATTCTATTCAAAATAAATTTCTCGTTGATATTATTTAAAATAATCTATTTTAAATAATCAAAATTCGCTAAAATTGCCAAAATAAAATTTTTAAACTGGCCCAGATTTTCGGGTTGTTACAATCTCCCCCACTTAAAACTTTTCGTCCCCGAAAAGGAACAAAGTCGAAAGTGGTTTGATCAATCAACTCTACGTTCGATCTGGCTTCCATTCCCCAACTTTTCAGTTTCTGAGAATTTTCAAATTTTCAAAAATTTGGCTAACACCCTAAATTTTCGAAAAATTTCGCCAAAACCTCCCCTGCACTGGGAGCATCGGGGAATTTCAAATAGCTTCCCCGGTCCTTCTGATCTCAAAAAGAAAAAGAAAAAGCCAAGCGGCTAGCCAATAGGCTCATAAAATCATCATCACCGAAACAAAACAGTAAGTTATGTAGTAAACATGTACCTATTTGTCGGGCAAACAAATTTTATTCTCTGCTCTAGCCTCCTTGCTATGACCTGTTCAATGTAAGTATATGTATATGCAAGCAAATGCGACCAATTTTCAATATAAGCCAATATTTGATTCAATTAGGCGTAATGGTTCAAAATTTATCAAACAACTAAACAAGCAACACAAACATCAATCAATTAGTGAATTAGAGTTTCAAATTCATAACTTTGATATATATAAAGAAAATCATGTTTTGATGCCAAATCACAACAATGTATTCTAGCTATATTAGTTTTGGTTCTCACACCAGTCTAATGGAATTATATAGAAAGCCCACTTTCGTCACTCGAACATAAATTCTAATGATGGAGCTCCATCATCAAAATCATCTCCGGGCGATTAGAGTGTAATTCTATATCTATCCAGTATATTAAAATTTCGAATACACGCGGATCAGACGTATACGCAAAATCTATATATACTGGATTGTCCACATCAATATAAATAAATAACCAAATACGAATAATTGATTTAAATTTTCAAAACAAAACTTGTTTTCACTTTTATTTTAAAAATTTACTCTTCACACTCGTTCTAGGATACTACTGGTCCTATCTCTAACGAGTCATTCTAATTGGATATTACTAATCCAATATCTGATGAATTCTTTCGTATGGTTCTAATGTGTCTTGTTCTCGAGCTCTGTAAACCAAAGCTCTGATACCAACTGTGAAAACCCGTAACTTCCCCGTTAAGGAAAGCGGCGGATAGTTCGAGAACAAGCCACAACAGGACGCATACAAAAGAACATTTCATTGTATATTACAACAATGCATCAGATTACAAGAATATACAGAGTATAAACGAATATTACACAGAAATATCAGAGATTTAAATTACATTTAAATACATAGCAGCGGAAAAATAATACAATACACAACTAGAATGAGATATACGGATACAAAGCTTTCCGGATATCGTTCCAGCTGTAAACCAGGATCCTGTGAATATAAATCTGCAAAACCAAAACTACTAGCTGCCCGTGTCAAAATAAGGGCACCTAGAGTTTAGGTTAAAACAATAAACTCCAGGTCAGTCATGGGACTGGTGTGGGAACTAAAACAGTTATTAATCTTTATTTTAAATCATTAGGTAAATCAAGGGACCACGCCGTATAACACGGAACGGGTTTCCTCCCAAGAATACCAGTGCATAAAACAAACAACGAAATGCTGAATAAAGAAAAATGAAGCTGTTATAAGACCCAGGTCCCATCACACAATGCAACGCAGCCGAGGATAGGGTTTTCCCTTATAACAGCCAAAGAATGCTTGATACGGTTAAAACAAATCGTTTGATACTATTATAAGTGCATAGTGTATAAAACAACTTCAAATCATAAGTATCAATCATAGGCGGCATGAGTGCCCCATCCCACTATGTCGCCATACTAGGCTCTACAAATAAAACCGCAAATGTCACGTATTTGGAAATTGGATTTCCATCTATGAACCGAGGCAAAAGATAGTCCTCAACCGATTTCGTGACTCTCTAGCCCGAGCCACAGGCAAGTACTCAGTCAAGCCTTGGAGCGACAGGGCCGGTCCACCGATGTGGATTAAAATGCCTGAACACTACGTTTCCCCGCCCTTTGGGGCGTAAATGAGCCAACTAAATGACTCCATCGGTTCGAGAATGACCGATCAATCCGAGGCGCCTCGCAACAGCAACAACCACATAAGTCAAACTCGTCAGGGCGTGTAAAACCACTGACGCCACTTCTAACTAGAAAGAAACGCATGCCCTCCCTGAGGTCCTCTCCCGTTTTTGGTTCATACCGGGTGTGAAACACGCGAAGTAAACGTTACACAAAGCTACGCCACAAAGGCCGTGCTTCGATCATCACCACAAGACTTTGCTTTTCAACAGAAGCCTCGATCAATTGCCACTTAGGCATGCCACACAGGCAATTCACTCCATGCGTTTGATATCCATCAATATATAACCCCTGAGCTCGTACGTCTCAGAGAAGGGCGTTAAGCAAGAGAATAAATTCTCCGCCGCCAAACAGATATATATTTAATAGAGATCAATCACACGGACTAAAATCCAATGTCAGACACACAGTCCATTTACAAGTCCGTTCTGGGTCTGAACGAAACCGGAGGCACCTAGTACCCCGCATATCCATCGATCTCCAAGTACGTCTAGACGATCACCAACTGTTTCCATCTTCTTGGGTGTACAGCCCAATCAAGATCATCAGTAATTACCCAAACGACGTGAAGACTTCTGGTCTTCGACCACCGTCTTCATCTTCGACTTATCGTCGTATCAGTTATTCAGAATGGGATAAACCCGGTCTTTCCGAATAACTCGCGTATATTTTAAATAAGTGTTACACAAACACAACATACGCCTCATTCCAACTCATCAGTCACTAACCGTAGATTAATCAAGAGAATAATTTCCCAAATATTAACCCCGAAGGCCGAAACCAACATCAGATCAATATCCAGAAAACCATTCTGCTTAGCTAACCGACAGTTAGTTTCTAAATTTCACATTCATAGGGAAAGGTTCCCATTAATTTTATCCAAGATGAATTTCTTGAAATTATTCTTTAATCTATTTTTGAATATCAATACAAACTAGTCGAGATTAACGAACCTTACCGAAGTAATCATTGGTTTTAATTTCCCAATCCCAACCTATTCATCCCATGAAGTAAAATTGGTTATACTTCATATCTAACACCACGGTGTTATCGGTAAATTCAATTACCATTTCACGTTCAAATCTAATTAAAGATTTAACTATCGCCTGGAGTAAAACTGGTGATACTCCATTCTCGACCTTTTCCATCTAATTAAAGATTCATTAAAACTCCACTTAGTTTTAATCTTTAACTGGGTTAAAGAATCCGTGTCATTTAAAACACGGTTCACGATAAACCCAAAGTCACATTCATTAATTATCGGGTTAAAGAACGAGTGTTATTTAAAACACTGTTCACGATAAACCCAAAAATCAATATCAATTCAATTCCAATTAAATATTATTTAATTGGTACACTTCATTAAATCTAAATAAAAAGATTTAATCATTTCTCAACTGGGTTCAAGAACAGTGTTAGTGAAGACACCATTCACCACAAACCCAAATCACATTTGATATTCAATACAAGGCTCTGAATAGAAAATATATCGACTTATATTCAATATCAAATTCTACGACTAACAAATGTCGTATTGGAAATAACGATATAAATATATATCTTTCAAATTTCCATAACAACACCTGTATAATCACGAATTCCGACATCGAAATATTCCGAAGACAATTTCGATTCAAATCCACTCCAATGCAATCATTGGAAATTCTGGTTATTTTTAAAACCCTTTTCAATTCAATTTATTTATTTAAAAATAAATAGAATTATAATTCTAGTTCAAAACTAGTTCATTTCGATAAAAATCTATTTTTATCTTTTCAAATATGGAGTTTTTCATCCCAATTTTTCCCAAATCATTTCTTATGATTTTACACAAATTATTACTATTTTTAATAATTTTATCAAGGCCTGTACAGTCGATTTCCATCAACGGTCATCGAACTGCACTTACAGCGACCTTTTTCGAATTTGATTTGGACGTATCTCCAAATCCAACCGTTAGATTTCAAATTTCTAACATTCATTAGAAATCTCTTTTCGATACGAACCCAACGGTTCCGGTTTTAGGAGAATCCGACGGTCGGATCTCCCGTAATGTCCGTTTGAAATAAATGGTCGAAATTCGCGAACTGCCGCGGCGCGGCGCGTTCTATTCAGGCCATTATATTATATATAATATATATAATATATATTTCGTCGATTTCTATTTAAAACGAATTATATAAATAGTTTTAAATTCGTTTCAAAACCAATTTCAACTTCCTTTTTCAATTCAAATCAAAATTGAATTCTTCTTTATAAATTCATTTTAAAATTCATTTCTATTCAATTCAAATTTCAATTCAATTTGAATTCATTTCAATTCGCTTTCATTTCAATTTGAATTCGTTTTCAATTCAATTCATTTCGAAATCGTTTTCAATTCAATTCATTTCGAAATCGTTTTCAATTCAATTCATTTCGAAATCGTTATATATTCAATTCATTTCGAAATCATTATATATTCAATTCATTTCGAAATCGTTATATATTCAATTCATTTCGAAATCGTTTTCAATTCAATTCATTTCGAAATCGTTTTCAATTCAATTCATTTCGAAATCGTTATAAATCGATATAAATATCGTTCACGTCAAAATGGCGTCAATCTAATCAACACGGCTTCATAAATTTCTATTTTCAAATATTCTATTTCAAATATTTCCTTTTCAAAATAGTTCGTTCAACACATGACCAATCTCAATGGATGAGTACTGTCAACACATGAACCTTTATTTTATATTATTCTTTATTTTTCAAATTGGAATGAGGCCCAATCAATTACCATATAACGTTAATTATATGGATTTTCATACATCACATGTATATAATAGCATTGAAAAATAATCAACCATCAACCAAAGTGCACTACACTGTATAAGCATCAAATATAAATATCTAACGCTTATAACAGCCTGTCAATCAATCAATCGACATATTTAATCAATCAGGATGAGTGAACTTCAAATTTCATTCCAACACCCGTGTGGGGTTTCAAACAATCAAACACAGATTTTATTTGTGCAGTTGGGCGATGTGTAAAATTTATCGTCCCAATCAATGTCATTCAAATAGGTGTACATAGACAAACCGTTCGGTATGTAAATGAATATTTTATTCTATTCACTTCCACGTTAAAACTTTATTTTTAACGATAAAATATTTTATTCAACTTATGAATGTTCTATTCAGTTCATTTATTCAATAAAATGATATTTTTATTTTTCTAACATATTTTAGAAAATTTCGGCGGCATAACGGCACGATACTAGAAACGGGACAAGGCCCAGCCTTATCCCCGGTCTAGTGAAGGCCCACGCCATTCACGTATCAATCAAATTCACCAAACAACCAATTCAAATCAAGTCATCAAATTAATTTATGCAACCAAACAAACAAGTCCATGGTCTGTGGACGATTGTGTCGGGTGCTACTAAGCACCGTCTGCATCCTAGTATATATATATAAATAGAAATGAAATTGAAAGGTGAGAAATTCTCACCGATAGCTATCCAATCCTCTTGACTCTTCTGTGATGTAGATCTTCTTCGTTCTCGCCTTTTTGTTACCTTCGTCGCCCGCTTTCACTACATATGTAAAAATCGAATTTTTACTTCGCTATTCAATATATAAAAATCATATTTTTACTTCGATGTTCAATATATAAAAATCATATTTTTACTTCGATGTTCAATATATAAAAATCATATTTTTACTTCGATGTTCAATATATAAAAATCATATTTTTATATTCGATGTTCAATATATAAAAATCATATTTTTTACTTCGATGTTCAATATATAAAAATCATATTTTTACTTCGATGTTCAATATATAAAAATCATATTTTTACTTCGCAAAGTTATTTATTTTAAATATTTCATTTTGAAATCAATGTTATTTACAAAAACAAAATCTTATATTTTTCTACTTTTAAAACAAAGTATATGTTTTTACTTTAAAACAAAGTATATGTTTTTACTTTAAAACAAAGTATATGTTTTTACTTTAAAACAAAGTATATGTTTTTATATTTCAAAAACAAAGTATATTTCATATTTCAAAAACAAAGTATATTTCATATTTCAAAAACAAAGTATATTTTTCCCTTATCAAAATCCTATCATTGTATTTATATTTTCTAAAAACCTATATTTATATCTTAAAAACTAATGTTATTTATATTATGAAATCATACTTCTACTTATTTATTTTAAACAAAGCCTATATATTTTTAAAACAAATTTAAACTGATTTTCAAAACAATTTTAAACTGAATTTAAACTGTTAAAAACTGATTTTTAAAAAACTATTTAAAACTGATTTTAAAAACTGTAGAAGAATAAATAAAAACAAAACCTTTCATCATCTTTTTCGTTCGTCATTCTCTGATTCCAGTTCGTGAAAACCTCGTCCACCCTCCCTCCTTGCGCACCACCCAAAACACCACCTGAGGCCGATCCAAGGCCACCACATGAAAGCCCATCTCCTCCTCTCCTACCACCAGCCGACGTGGCAAATCCGGTCCCTCCCAGCGCCATGAAAACGAGCGCAAACCCGTGCAGTTCGAGGCAGAAATTTGGGCAACCAACCCCATGAGAATCGATCTTAGTAGTAGGGAATTAAAGAGCTTAGAAAGCTCTTCAAATTAGCCTTTTGGGGACTGGAGAATCATTGAAAATTTTTGTGAAAAATTAAAAAGAAAAATCGAGCTCAAATGGCCATTGAATCGTTCTTGGTGGCTGAAAGCAACGAACCCGGGCTAGGGTTTTTGACCCGGTCAAAGCTAGGGTATTTATAATATTTATTTATATTATTTAATTCGAAATTAATTCATTTATCGATTCCAATTCCAAACCAAAGCCAATAACTATTGCCCCTAGCTAAATACCCCCATTCCGAACACAATGGGATATGTTTCGTAAGCCAATTCGGCTGTTACAACTAGTTTTTCATTTAAATCAAAATATAATTCTTTATATTTTTAATTTGAACATACATTTTAATTTATCGGGGTCACTTACTGACTCTAAAAATTCTACAAAAATTATTTCTAACTTCGTATTGACGATACGGTCCTAACAAAACTAATTTCGTCGAATTCTGAGACCGTTGGAAAAATGGCCATTTTTCAGTCGATTAAAATCAACTAAAACTGGTCAAACACGTTTTCCTTTACCACGCTCACATATTGATTCTAAAAATTATGAAATTTGAAACCTAGCAATAATTTGACACTGCGGATCCAACAAAACTGGTTTCGTTGAAATCCGAGGTCGTTTGCAAAATGTCCATTTTTAAAGGCCTGAATTCCATAGCGACTATTCAGAATTTCCAACTGGACATATCTTTTGATTCCCGCTATGAAATTTTGATTTTTCGGATTCGTTGGAAAGATATTATCAATTAGATCCTAATGTTTTTAGTTTCACTAAAATCCGGATTGTTTTGCACCCGGTATGTTCAATTGAAGTTTGAAATCGAATTATCGAACTACCGCGCCATTTTCAATTCCTTTTATATATATAAATAAATATTTATATTCTAACGACGACGTATATAATATATACGTTCGAATTCTATTCAAAATAAATTTCTCGTCGATATTATTTAAAATAATCTATTTTAAATAATCAAAATTCGCTAAAATTGCCAAAATAAAAATTTTAAACTGGCCCAGATTTTCGGGTTGTTACACTAAAGGACCAGTGTTTCCCTACAATACATCAGAAAAATATGTGTTTATTTCTCGAAATAAAAATTACAGTAAAATTCTATAAAATATTTTAAGACTGTGCGTACTGAAATCGAACGATTATATTAACCCAATATTTAATTATCATTTATATCTGACCAAAACAACTTAAAAATTTTGAATACTTAACAATCTTTGTAAAATTTATTCATATAACATTTTAAATCTTAATATTTAAAATGGATTTGTAAAATCTTTTGTATGACATTTTAAAACAATACATACCTATACAGTTTAATATCATATACTTGTCAAAATTAGATAATATCAGTACTTATTTAAAAATAAATATTCAAAAATCTTTATAAACTAAATACATTTTCAAAGCGGAATTTTTTTTCCTAATTAAAAAATCATATTTATATATTCAAGACCCAAAATTTATATTTAACTTTGTTAAATCTAGATTGACTATATATTCAAATGTCGAAAATTTTGGATCGTTACAATCTCCCTACTTAAGACTTTTCGTCCTCAAAAAGGAGAGTTCGTAAAATTATACATAAGTAAAATAAATCTTACCTATAAATTTCAATTTTTGAAAACTCAAGATGATCTCTCGGACTTAGAATCCCCTTTTTCCATTTCAAACCATTGAAATACTATATATTCCTTTCATATAGAAAATCATACTTCATTACGGGATTTCCAAGAACAAATTTGCTATCAAAATTTCAAATACACTATGATAAAATCTATATGTTATTAGTTCGAGAAGTTCATACTCATGGCAGGGCAACTGAGTATCACCCTCATACAAAATCCAAATCTCTCATCACAACCCAGTTTTAATCATGGTTACTCGAACAACCAAATCATTTCATATCCCGAAGTTGTAAATCATTTTGCCACCATAATTTACAAATACTTATTGTTTTCTAAACATTTCAAAATATCAGGATTCTAGTCGTCGAAACTTGTTTTATTTATAAGTCATTCATCGCGTCCAAAATAATTGGAATTGAGGATAAAATTTCGACTTCAAACATACAAAAATTATGCTTCAAAATTTCGAAATCAAGGATCTTATACAAACATTTCAAATTTCTAAGTCGAAAATTTTAAGAATCATATTCATAAGTTTCAAATTTTTCCGGAGCATCTAACTATTTACATAAGTTAATGCTCATATAACAATACAATTTTCCTTTCAATAAAATTTGATCAATATAATTTCTTTAGCAGCTTTTCAAATAAACATTTATACATTTTATAATTTTAAATGAACATTTACTATGTATGCTTTTTAACTTCCTTTAACTCAAATTCTAAATTGTTTCAAATATTTCAAAGATCTCTGGTAAATTTTCATATCTTCTATCATTGGATTTCATCTCTTAGTTTTTTATTCACATAATCAAATAAACCTTTTCTTTCTAAATTCGCTTGAATCCAAAGTATATGATTTTCTTCTACCTTCAAGTATTGAAGCTCATTTAGGAGAAATTTATTTACTCAATTAGTCGAAAAAAATCATTTCCATTTAAATTAACATCACGCTTCTGATACGCTACTCTGATTCAGCATATTTCAAACTAGTATTATTTCAAGCATTTATTTAAACAATTGAGGTAAGTTTTCAAAATCAAATAATATTTATAAATCCAAATTCCTTGTATAAGTTAGACCCTTCATTTCAAACGCTTTCAATACTAAGCAATGTTTATCTACTGAGATTTCATGAACATAATAATTTGGATAGATCACCATTATCTAGTTTGAACTTAAAACTTGGCTTCGCTTGACAAATCAAATTGCAGGTGCTCAAGTCGAGTTATAGATAAGAGTTCATTATCAAAATGAGGGTTCGAAACAAATTACTTGACCAAGTTCATAAGGGAAAAGGTTATGAATGATGCTTTTCAAAAACAAACGGTTCGAAAATGGAACTAGCGTAGGTCAAGATAGAAAATTGAGTGCACCTAACGATACAATTATGGACAATTCAATTAAGGTAAACTTTTCTTTAATATTTCCTTTGCGTCATAAATGATTGCTTGTTAAACAAATTTCCAGTTGACTTATTTATACCATCCAATAAGGAAGAGTAGTTTTCTCTCCTACTTAGATGTTGGTTATATTTTAAATCATCCATTTAAACTAATTCTTAATTTAAGTCAAAAATTAACTTTAAATTTCTCAGGGGGTTTGCTTTGCTAAAATTATAATTCCCAGCAAATTGATTCAACCTGTATTTTCTCGTTCACCTTTCATGTTAGGTATAGGATCAATTATATTGTTTAACACTCATCAAGGTGTATAATATCTTCTCTATTTACAATTTATTGGATCCAAAATTCATATTCAAATGTTTGTTATAATTTGATCAGTTATTCTTGTAATTCTGCGGTATGGGTAAATTATCTTTCTTACGTGCATTTTCAACAATTCATTTCCCAATTCTTTTAAATGAGATTTACTCCAAAATTATATCTTTTAATTATTCGAGCACCTATTGTTTATCATATTCAAAGTTTAAGGGTTCAAGTCCTGAAGTATTTTAAGCTAATCTCAATTTTTTCCCTTTTCAAAACTTCTAGTTTTTATTATCCCAAATTTAAATTAATTTATCAAACCATTTTATTAAGATTTATTAATTAAAACACTTAGTTCAATGATTTAAGTATTCCTCAACGTTTAAACTGGAATTCTATAGTCATCCCACCTTCAAAACATGAAAATAAATATCAGCGATGTCGCGCTCATCCTAGAATTTATTTCCAAGCACCTAGAGTATGATTCTATATCTATCTAGTATATACTTGACTTTGTATATACGTTGATCAGACGTATACTCAAAATCCTTACATATTTGTAGTCGGATCGTGGCATCAATAAAATACTCAAAATCCTTATTAAAAGTTATATTCCCAAAATTGTATTTCAAAATAATTATCATTTTCAAAACAATTTACTGGTTTCAAAATAATTTATATAGATTTCAAAATACGCTCTCTCGACATAATATTTCAGAATCTCATTCTAGGGCATTTCTAACCCTATCTCAAATGAGATATTATAACTCTGATGAGTTTTATTTTTTCGTTCAAAATATGTCGTACCCTATAGCTTTGTATAACCTGGCTCTAATACCAACTGTAACGACCCGTCTTTTTGCCCAATTTTTCGCCGGTAATTAAACCAACTTAAATCGTTCATAAAGACGAATTGGTATGGGTACATACATATATTAAACAAAATAACAGAACTTTCATTGCATAATACAATGTTACATCGGAGTTACATTCAAATATCAGAGTTACAGCATATACTGTAACGATCCGTATTTTCTACGATATATAATTAACTTATTTAATTATATATATAGTGATTTAGAATTCGAATGGTCATTTAATTAAATTATATTGAATATTTAGTTTAAAATAATAATTAAATAATATATTTAATTTTGAAATAATCAGAATTGGCTGAAATGGCGATATGATATGAACTGAGAAATTCAAAATATATAATTCAGTTTAGAATTTGATTTTTAATATCAAATATATTATATAAACGTTAGTTGAACGTAAAATTTTAATACAATTGAAATCGAGCTTGAAATGGCGCTGTAGTTCGTAATTAGGCAATTCGACCTTCAATTGAATGTACAGGATTCGTTTTAAGCTGGATTTCTGTGAAACAAGAAATGTTAGGAGTCGGTGAAGTATATTTTTCTAGTGGAAGAGAAAAATCGGGATTTCGTCGTGTAGAATTTGATTTATGTCCAAATCAAATATTCAAAAAAATAGCGGTATATTCATTTGTGGCCATGACGGTTATTTAAAAATATTTGAATATTGGGTTTGAATTTTGACAAGGTTCTTTTGAGACATAACGATAATTTAATTTTTAGAATTTTACTATAATTTTTAATTAATTAAATACACAACTTTTTTTTGGAGTATTTTGTACCCTTAATCAGCGATTTTTGGGTTTCACAATATGAGTTAATCTACCGGTATTAATATTATATCTTTGGGATCATAGTACGTTGGTCGTCACAATGGTATGTTCAACTCTGTCTATAGCAGTCCGTACAATCGTATAAATTTTGTGTAATGGAGTAGGAGAATTGTGTAAACTCAAAACAACACCATATATACGTACTTTATGCCTCGTCCTCTCATTGTCAACACAAAGTCAGGTCCCCTAACATACACGTACTCTACGTCTCGTCCTCTCGTTCAACGCAAGGTGGTCTCAAAACAAATATCGTGGCCTTCAAAGATCCACTCATCCAACTAAACGTATATATAAATACATAAAGCTTGTCATCATTTTACCTTCTTGGATTTCATAAAAGCTTCAAACTGAAGCTTCGACGTCGTATGTTCCCGTACAAACCCGATGGGTGTTCAAAGCTTCCCCAAGCCATTAGGGCTGACCGCGACTCTAGATTTCAGGCAACGATGGTGGAAGTAAGGGCAGAGTCTGGTATGGATTCTTGGACAAAGGTTGGCGCTGAGAAATACTTTAGTACGAACGAGAAGTACTGGGAGTCGGAGAAGAACTCAGTTCGGTAGTTGTGTAGCAGAGCAGCGCTGGTCTAACACTGCGCTCGAGAAGGGGAGTCCGGGTGTTTCATGTTGAAGAGGGAGTTTAACGTTTGGGAATGCAGTAATGGTCTATTGCGAGCAAATGAAGGAGGAGGGAAGGCTTGCGATGGGAAAGAGTACGGTTTGGTTCGCATGCTATATTGAGGAAGAGTTTAACGTTGGGTTTGGGTGTCTAGTAATGCGGTGGGAATGTCAATAATGGCTACAGGAAGATGGCGTGTTGTCTGGAGGAAAGAGTAGAAGTAGTGGCGGGTGGAAGCGGGTTTGGGCCTATACAACGGTGAATGGGCCAAGAAACAAATGGTTGGGCCATAGGGTAAATAAGTTAATGATTTATTTAATTTAAATAACACGTATAACTTATTAATTTGATAACTTCATCATACTATATCAGAATTTCGAATAGTTAGTCACGTTGGGATTGTATGGACGACGGCTACACGACAGAACTGACTAGAAGTCCATCAGAGCTCGTTACAATTTATCGCAAAATAAATTGTCCGTCTGAATCAAGCGATGGTTATTGTTATTAATGATGATCTTCCAATGTGACTAAAACTCACTAACTCTAAAGAGTTATATTTTTATAATATATTCTTAGAACTGATAATTATCTGTCGATTGATGTGTGTTAACTGATTGGTTGAATTGGTTGTGTATTGGTTGAAATTATAGATAATGATATATGTATAAATCGTTAATCGAATATTGATTCTGTTTATCAGAATATTTTATATTCATATTGTTTAACATCTGTGGATGTAGGGAAACAGGATGGAGGGGTCCAACTGGACTCCTCAATGTTTATAATGTTGTTCTGTTCATATATTGTAATATATGATGTGATATAATATGTTGTTGATTATGTGTGTTTGAATGATATCGATCATTGTGAATTGGTATTTTAAATATCATAAGAAACCCTAGGATGTAAAAAGAAATATTTCAATGTATATTGAAATAAAGGAATTTTATAAATCAACCGATTTTATAAAAGGAAATAAATAAAATAAAGTATTTATAAAATCATAGGATTTTATAAAGAGGAATATTTATTTAGAAAATAAATAGAGTTAATAAAGGAATATTTATTTAGGAAATAAATAGAATAAAGGGTTATGTATTTAGAAAGTAAATAGAATTATAAAAGGAATATTTATTGGGAAAATAAACAGGACTTATAAAAAAAGGAAGTTGACGAGATATAAAAGAGTTAATCGAATTTAGTTATTCGAAGTCGAGTTAATCGAATATGGTTAGTCGAATAGAGTTAGTCAAACATGATTATTCAGGATAAGTTGCCATTTTGCATGACTGCTAGCGAAATTCACAGGGCTGCAGATAGCCTACGGCGGTCGGATGTTCCCTGAGGGAATCAGGCGTAACCATTGTGATCGCTGCGATCTAGAGTTAAGCGAATGGAGTAAATCGAATATTAGTTATTCGAATAAGAGTTAAGCAAAAAGGATTTAACTGAACATAGTTAATCAAAATGGAGTTAAACAAAAATTAGAAACTGACTAGAGATTAATAAGTTGAATGGTTTCCTAAGTATCGATCAGATGTTGGTTTCGGCCTTTGGGGTTTATACTTAGGAAGTTGTTCTCTTGTTTGTTTATAGTCAGAGTCTGATAGCTGTTGAGACGACCCAAAATCCCGTTCCGACGGAAACAAGGGTTATCTTTGGAATATATAACAGAAACAGATAATAGCAGAACAAAATTAAATAAATACACCAGAAAATGAACAATAGAATATACTGGATAAAAGTAATCATCAGAGTTACACAGTATACAGGATCTTACTTAGTACAATTACAGTTCAGCTATACATAAATGTCTACAGCGGAAATAAACAAAATATGTACAATAGGAGCTGAACAGCATAAAAAGAAATAAATGATAGAATCCATCTTCAGCTCCAGCTATCCAGAAGAAGAACCAGCTAAACCTGAATACAAGGCTGCCCGTGTAGAAAAAGGGGCACCCGAGTTTGAGAGTGAAACAAACTACAAGTCAGTCATGGGACTGGTATGAGAAATCCACTCAACACATATATATATAATTTGGCTAATCACAGGACCACGCCACCTTCGTGGAACGGGTTTACTCCATTGGATTGCCAGTGCTTTACAACAAATCTTTCTTTTAAACATCGCTATGCTTTTTATAAAAATGAAACCATTATAAGACTCAGTTCCCATCACACAATGCAACGCAAACCGGAGGATAGAGTTTTACCTTATAATGGCCAAAATATGATTGATACGAATAAAACAAAGGCATTTGATATTATTGCTAGTGTTAATATGTTTTGAAAACAATTTCAAATCATAACTATCAATCATATACGGCATGGGTACCATATATCATGTCGCCATATATATATACAATCAAAACCGCACGATGTCGTATTTGGAAATCGGATTTCCGTCATGAACCAAGGCAAAAGATAGTCCTTACCGAATTCGAGACGCTCTAGCCCGTGTCTCAGGTACAGCCGTGACCATACCCTGGATCGTCAGGGCCGGTCCACACGAAGTGGATTATAATGCCTGAACAATGCGTTTCTCCACCCTTTGGGGTGTAAATGAGCCAACGAATGACTCCATCGGACCCGGATCGTCCGATCAAACCGAGGCGCCTCGCAACAGCAACAACCACATAGGTGAAAAGTATATAAATGTCAGGGCTGGTAGGTCATTGACACCACCCTAGCTAGAAAGAAAACGCACGTCCCCCCTGAGGTCCTGCTCCCGTTTCTGGTTCATACCGAGGGGTGAGGCTCGCGAAATTACGTTATACACAAAGCTACGCCACACAGGCGGTGCTTTGATCATCACCACAAGACTTTGCTTTTTAACAGAAGCCCTGATCACTGCATCTTAGCATGCCACACAGGCAATTCATGCCATGCGACTGATGTCCATCGATATACAACCTCTGAGCTCGTGCGTCTCAGAGAAGGGCGTTAAGCGAAAGAATAAATTCTCCGCCGCCAAACAAATGTATATTTAATAGAGATCAATCGACACAGAATAAAATCCAATGTCAGACACACAGTCCATTTACAAGTCCGTTCTGGGTCTGAACGAAACCGGAGGCACTAAATACCTCGCAAACCCATCGATCACCACGTACGTCTCGACGATCACCACTCATTATCCATATTTCGGGATGCCCTCCCAATCAGGACCTCGGTTACCATCCAAACGAGGTGAAGATCTCCGGTCTTCGACCATCGTCTTCATCTTCGACTTTCAATCGTCGATCAATTATTTGAAATGAGAATTAACTCGGCCTTTTCAAATAATTCACGTATATTTAGAATTTCAAATCAATTTATTTCGATGGTTAAATTATTCGACAACACTAATTTTGTTCTTTAATGTAATTTTCACACCAAATACATTCAACCATCAAAAGCCACACAAATCGAGCAAATTCAGTTTATTTCTATTCCATATCGCTTATGATATTTTATAACTATTTATCGCTATTTTTATTTATTTTAAAATAGCTAATTTATTCAAAACGACGCTTCGGGCCATAAAGCGGCCGTGGCGCTGTTTTTCTTCAGATTTGATTTACACATATCTGAAAATCTAACCGTTGGATCTTCACAAAATTTACATCATTAGAAAGGTCTTTTTAAAACGAATCCAACGGTTCCAGTTTCGGGAAAATCCGACGGTCGGATCTCCCGGTACAATCGTTTGAATTTTCGATTTCAAAATACGAACTGCAGCGTCGTTATTCGATTCAATATATAATTATATTTATATATATATATAAATATAATCGCTTCTGGCGCTGTTTTTCTTCAGATTTGAATTAAACATTCCAGACAATCCAACCGTTGGATTTTTACAAGGTTGGTGCCGCTGGGAAGATATTTCCAAGGCGAACCCGACGGTTGAGGTTTCGGGAAAATCCAATGGTCGGATTTCCCGTACTAGTTGTTTGAAAACACGGTTTCAAAATACGAACTGCACGGCTTCGTTTCGTTTTAATTTTATATTTATATAATTATATAAATATAGTTCATTCAACAATTTCAATATCGTTTTCACTTCAAATATTTCACTAACGCCTTAAAATTTTGGAAAATTTCGCCATAACCTCCCCTGCACCGGGAGCATCGGGAAATCGCAAATAGCTTTCCCGGTCCTTCTAATCTCAAAAAGAAAAAGAAAAAGCCAAGCGGCTAGCCAACAGGCTCATAAAATCATCACCCAAACAAAACAGTAAATGTGTACCTATTTGTCGGGCACAAAATTTTATTCCTCTTCTCTAGCCCCTTTGCTATAACCTGTTCAATGAATATGCATGTACATATATATACACTTCTTATCATTTATCATTTTCTATTCAACTTCATATTTGATTTCTATTTGGTTTAAAAACACCATTTATCCTAATGTTACATACATAGGTGCAAATCATTTCATTAGCTAATTAATGAATATTTCAACTCATATATGTTTATTTTGAACAAGTGGCTATTCTTAACACTTCACATTTCAACGATTTATGCATACAATAAAAATGTGATTTTTATTGTAAAACAATTCATTTCAAAACACTATTTTTCTATATAGTTCATATAGGTGACAAAAATAGGATTTTAATTATAAAACAATTTCTTTTAAAACGAGATTATTTTACACAGTTCATATAGTCGATAAAAGGTGATTTTTTTTATTATCAAACAATTTATTTCAAAATATGAATACCATTCAACACATGAATTTCTAATCAACGAATGAATATCAATTCAACACATGAATGTTTTCTATAGTTTTTATATATAGATAAAAGGTGATTTTTATTATCAAACAATTTATTTCAAAATATGAATACCATTCAACACATGAATTTCTAATCAACGAATGAATATCAATTCAACACATGAATGTTTTCTATAGTTTTTATTTATAGATAAAAGGTGATTTTTATTATCAAACAATTTATTTCAAAATATGAATACCATTCAACACATGAATTTCTAATCAACGAATGAATATCAATTCAACACATGAATGTTTTCTATAGTTTTTATATATAGATAAAAGGTGATTTTTATTATCAAACAATTTATTTCAAAATATGAATACCATTCAACACATGAATTTCTAATCAACGAATGAATATCAATTCAACACATGAAGGTTTTCTATTCAATGACTAAATATAGTTTAAGCATATGAAAATAATTCAAACACGCGAATATTATTCAAAATTTCGGCAGCATAACGGCAGGGTAGTTAAAACCAGGACCGTCCCTAGTACGGCTCCTCGCTCTACCTTAAAACCTCGCGGTTTTTGACAATGGGGATCATGCATCTAGTTCGCACGCAGGCGGCATGTATATATTTATTTCATTTCCACAAACTAATCCTATGTGGTTTCAACCAAATATTTTCCAATCACAAACGGGTATTTTTCAACCACAATCAAATCAATATCAACCACAAACAATCCCAAACAACCATTCGCTATCAATCAATTTTCACAACAATTTCAACCAATAAATATCGTCCATGGTTTGTGGACGAGGGGGCGTGTATATATATATATTTATATATAGCAATTCACTTTTATTTCAACACATATATATATATAGCTAGAAAAAGAAATGGAAGAGTGAGAAATTCTCACCAATAGCTATCCAATACCACGACTCTTCCTTTATAGAAATCTTCGCCAATCTCGCCTTTTGTCGCTTTCGTTGCCCGTATTCTCTACATATGTAAAAATCGAATTTTTACTTCGTTATTCAATATATAAAAATTGCATTTCAAAAATATAGATTCCGCCTTTTCAAAAATAAAGATTATATTTTTAATATTCCTATGATGTAAAAATTATATTTTTATTACTTTAAAAATATAAAAATCATATCTTACTTCTTCTACTTAATAAAAAATTCCGTCTTTTCTATTTTAAAAATATGATCTTTTCTATTCTAAAAAATCTGATCTTTTTCTTTTTAAAGTTCTAATCTTTTTCTATTTAAAGTTCAAATCTTTTTCTATTTAAAGTTCAAATCTTTTTCTATTTTAAATCTTAAAATAAAATCAGTTTTTAAACTTTTTAAAAAACAGTTTTAAATCCTTTTAGAAATCAGTTTTATATCCTTTTTAAAAAATCAGTTTTATATCCTTTTTAAAAAATCAGTTTTTAAATTCTTTTTTTTGAAAATCAGTTTTAAATTCTTTTGAAAAAATCAGTTTTAAATTCTTTTGAAAATCAGTTTTAAATTCTTTTGAAAAAATCAGTTTTTTTCAGAATTAAAAATAAAAATAAAATAAAATAAAAACAACTTACATTGATCTGCGAAGGGGGGGGGTGATGTCAGGGTCGGCGGCAGGAGTTCCCCGCGGTGGTGGGGCGAACGGTGGCGTCGGGTCTGGGGTGCTTGGGGTTCGTGTTCGTGGTCGTCGAGCGGAGAGGGCAAGGAGGGAGGAGAAGGATCGGAAAGGAGGAGATGGAGGCGCGGGGAGGGTTGGACGGCGACGGCGTGGTGGTGGCTCCCAAGAGGCACGACGCGATTTAGATTTAGGGTTTTATTTTTTTTTCTTTTTTTTTTATTTCTGCTCGAAGTGGAGAGAGAAGAGGGAATAGGGGGGGTTTATATAAAATATATATATTTAATTATTTAATTTTGCAAAAAGTTGACTTTTACAAACGACCTCTAAACGACGCCCACCGCCTGTCGTCCATAGCGTTTTACCCCCATTCCGGACACAATGGGATATGTATCGCAAGCTGATTTGATCGTTACAATCAGTTTCCGTTGGATTTACATTTAAATCACTATATTGAATTTTAAACGTACATTTCAAATTACCGGGGTCACATACTAACTAGAAAAATTCCAGAAAAATATTTTCTAGCTTCGTATTGACGATACGGTCCTAACAAAACTAGTTTCGTCGAATTCTGAGACCGTTTGAAAAATGGCCAATTTCCAGTCGATTAAAATCAACTGAAACTGGTCAAACGCGTTTTCCTTTGCCACGCTCACATATTGATTCGAAAAATTATGAAATTTGAAACCTAGAAATAACTTCACATCCCGGACCCAACAAAAGTGGTTTCGTCGAAATCCGAGGTCGTTTGCAAAATGTCCATTTTTAAGGGCCTGAATTCCATAGCGACTATTCAGAATTTTCAACTGGACATATCTTTTGATTCCCGTTATCAAATTTCGATTCGTCAAATTCGTTGGAAAGATATCATCAATTAGATCCTAATGTTTTTGGTTTCACTAAAATCCGGATTGTTTTGCACCCGGTACAGTCCGACAAAGTTTGAATTCAATTTTTGAAACTACCACGCCATTTCAGGCCTTGTTCATAATTATAATTAATTATATTCGTTTTCAATTGTCGATTCAAACTCAGTTTTCATCGCCATTATTTAAAATATTTATTTTAAATATTTAAAATCCATTATTTTAGCCAATTTAAAAATTTTAAATTGGTTCAGATTTTCTGGGTCGTTACAATCTCCCCCACTTAAAACTTTTCGTCCCCGAAAAGGAACAAAGTCGAAAGTTGTTTGATAAATCTACAATCACACAACACCACAACCCATCCAATTGTTTTTAACCTTTAAAAATATACTAATCAAATCCTATACCCTTTAAAAATCTTTCAGACTATATAATTTAAAAGTGCACATCTATGAAAAGAAAATAACAATAGAGTAGAGAATTGAATGGTAGTGCAAAGTAGGGTAAATGTACCTTGCACCGGAGTCAATCAGAGATATCTACTCGGCGTCTAGGATAAGCTTTCTGAATGCTCTCCTCCGTTTCCCAAGTACAATCTCGCGGATCTCCACTCCATTGCACTTTGACTAAGCGAACCTTCTTGTTCCTCAGCTCTTTGGTTTCTTTGCCTATTATCTTTAGCGGCTCTCTTCTCATAGCTAACTCTGGAGTAATTTCAATGTCCTGTTGAGCTGCTTCTTCCACGATCAAGTCTGGATCATGAACGTGCTTTCGAAGTTGAGATATATGAAATACATCATGAACCCCAGGCAACCAATCAGGCAGTTTGACCTTATAAGCGAGAGTCCCGATCCGTTCCGGAATAGGAAACGGACCAATAAATTTGGGCGCTAACTTTCCAGTTTTACCGAACCGGATAACTCCTCTCATCGGCGATACTTTCAAATATACATAGTCGCCAACTTCAAAGGATATATCTCTTCTTCTTCTATCGGCATAGCTCTTTTGTCGGCTTTGAGCGGCGAGTAATCGCTTCTTAATAAAATCGACTTTGTCGGCAGCTTCTCGAATCATATCAGGACCCAACACAAGTCTATTTCTAGGTTCGACCCAACAAGCAGGAGATCGGCACGGTCTACCATATAATGCTTCGAATGGCGACATTGTCAGACTCGCCTGGT
Organism: Allium sativum; assembly: GCA_030737875.1. Classification (NCBI taxonomy): domain Eukaryota; kingdom Viridiplantae; phylum Streptophyta; class Magnoliopsida; order Asparagales; family Amaryllidaceae; genus Allium; species Allium sativum. The sequence continues at coordinate 112,742,031 of CM060916.1, read as the reverse complement.
AGCTGTTGTTATAAGAGAATTCAGCCAAATGCAGATGGTCTTCCCATGATCCACCGAAATCTAGAACACAAGCCCGCAATAGATCTTCTAAAATGCGATTCACCCTCTCAGTCTGACCGTCCGTCTGAGGATGATAAGCGGTGCTCAAGTTTAACTTCGTTCCCAGCTCGACTTGAAATGCTTCCCAGAATTTGCTAGTGAATATTGTATCTCTATCACTGACTATACTGAGCGGCACTCCATGTAGTCTAACTATTTCCCTGAAGTAAATATGCGCCAGACTCTGAGCGGTTCTGTTTGATCTGACAGGTATAAAATGGGCGGTCTTCGTGAAGCGATCTACGATCACCCAAATACTGTCATTCCCTTTTCTGGTTCTGGGCAAACCATCAATGAAATCCATAGAAATATGTTCCCACTTCCAGCCAGGAACTTCTAGCGGTTGCAACAATCCAGCCAATTTCTGTTGGTCACTTTTGACTAGCTGGCAAGTAGGGCATCGGCTAACATATAAGGAAATGTCCCTTTTCATCGACTTCCACCAGAAAGTGCGTTTGATGTCATTATACATTTTGCTTACTCCCGGATGGATACTGAGTTTTGACTTGTGGCATTCATCCAGAACTTCTTTTCGAAGTTCAGGAATGTTAGGGACACAGATTCGACCTTTGAGCCTTAAAATCCCATCATTGTCTACTTGAAAACTCGAGGGTTCGCCTTGTTGAATTACCCCTCTGATCTTCTAAATGAAGTGATCATCCTCCTGAAGAGCAGATATTTTATCTAGCAATGAAGTCGTGATAATAAAACTGGCGATCATTTAATTCTTTCTGCTCAGCGCATCGGCCACGACATTGGCTTTCTCTGGAGTGTATATAATTTCAAAGTCATATGCTGCATGAAACTCCAGCCAACGTTGTTGCCTTAAATTCAAGTCTTTCTGAGTGAACAGATACTTTAACGACTGGTGATCTGTAAACAATTCAAATCTCTCACCCAGAAGATAGTGTCTCCAGATTTTCAAAGAGAATATGATGGCCAATAACTCAAGATCATGAGTTACGTAGTTCTTCTCGTGTGGCTTCAGTTGACGGCTAGCATAAGCAATCACTTGACCCCTTTGCATTAACACTGCGCCAAGGCCTTCTCTAGAAGCATCAGTCCATACTTTTAAATCCTGGTTGCCATCGATGATGGTTAGCACTGGAGCAGTTGTTAATCTCAACTTTAGCTCTTCAAAAGCCTCCTCACTTTCTGGAGCCCATTTAAACTTAGAGTGCTTCTTCGTAAGCTTTGTTAAATGACCAGATATCTTCGAAAAGTCTTTAACGAATTTCCTGTAATAGCTAGCCAATCCGAGAAAACTGTGGACTTCAGTGGGGGTACTAGGCTGTTTCCAATTCTGAATGGCTGTGATTTTACTTGGATCCACAGCGATTCCTTCTTTCGATACAACGTGGCCCAGAAATTTTACTTCATCTTGCCAGAAGATACATTTGGAAAATTTGGCTTTTAATACATTCCGTCTGAGAATTTCCAAAACCTGTTCCAGATGCTTTTCATGCTCGGCCTTTGATTTAGAGAAGATTAGAATATCGTCAATGAAAACCAGAACAAATTTATTCAATACTCCTTTGAATACTATGTTCATCAGATCGACAAAGTAAGCTGGAGCATTACATAAGCCGAACGGCATTACTAACCACTCGTAGAATAAATCAGGGCCTCTGAACGCTGTCATTGGAACACACTCTTCAGCAATTCGAAGTTGATGGAATCCTGTAGCTAGGTCCATTCTTGAGAATACTTGTGCTCCATTTAATCGATCCAACAAATCATCAATCCGCGGCAATGGATACTTGTTCTTTATTGTCTGCTTGTTCAGATCACGATAATCCACGCATAGTCGTAGAATACCGTCAGATTTTGGGACAAATACCACTGCTGCACCCCAATCAGAGAAACTAGGCCTGATCAGACCCTTCCATACTAGCTGTCTTGTTTGATTGTCTAATTCCTCCTTCTCTTTCAAGGACATTCTTCGAATAGCGTGAACTACCGGCCTTGCATTCGGAATTAAAGCAATTTTGAAATCTATTTCCCTTTGCGGAGGTAAGCGAACAACTTCTTCGAACACATCCGCATAGTTCTTGACGACAGGAATATCTTTGATGAGGTCGGGAATATTCTCTGTGACTTCAGGAACATTTTCAATTTGGGCTGGAAAACATTCAAAGCTGCCCAGAAGTCTTTTCTATTAGCATTCTGACCTTCACAGGGAATGGTTATATAATCACCTGATTTAATCTTCGCCTTTACGACTCTGTCGGGGCATTTAACTTCAGCTTCATATTTGGTCAACCAGTCTAACCCCAAGATAAGATCGAACTCTTTAAAATTCATGACGGCTGCGATGGTAGGAAACTGATAACGAGAAAAGGAAACCGGCACTCCGCAAACCCAACTGAGATCAATGGAACCCCCAACCGGATTTTGGACAGTCATTGGTTCCTTGAGCTTCTTCAAATTCAAGTCCAGTTTCTTAGCTGCATCTTTGGAAATGAAGCTTCGGGACGCGCCTGTGTCAAACAGTACTTTGACTGGAATATTTTTGACAGTAAGCGTTCCTTCTAAAACATCAGCTCTTTCCCGATCAGACGAAGATGCAGGCAATTCGGCCACTTCATTTACCTGAGCTTCTTTGGTTGTTTTTAACAGCCGGCATTCTTGTTTTACATGACCAAACCGATGACATTGATTACACCTTTTCTTCCCTTGAAAATTCTTCTTGGATTGAAGCCCACTTTTTAATCGCTTCTTCAAGGGTCCGCAGTTTATTGACAAATGCCCCTTTAGATGGCAGTTACTGCATACGGTGGTCGTGGCAAGTTCCTTTTCAGACTTAGCCCTTTTTCTCTTAGAACTGGGCTTCTCATTGGCGTCAGACCTCGTACTGGCTTCTGGAACATCAGTTTCCGACTCTTCTTTGTCAATACAACGAACTTCTTCTTCGTCGCGTAACATTCCTTTCTTATGGAGATCTTCATACTGATAAGCCATGTATATCATTTCAGAGAAAGGAAGCTTCACATTCCTCATTACACTATTCTGATATCTTCTTTGCAGGCCATGAATAAATCTCAGATTTTTCCTCTTTGGATCTTGAATCAGATGAGGAGCAAAGTGAGCAAGTTCGTTGAATTTCTTATGATATTCTGGGATGGTCATATCACCTTGTATTAGATAAGAAAATTCATCACATAATCGCTCCGTTGCTTCGGGAGGAGTAAATCTTTCTAGGAAAATCACTTTGAATTTGTCCCAGGTGATATCACCTTCTGGATTATCTTTGACGATTGTTTCCCACCAGATTAAAGCTTCTTCTTTGAGCACCCAAGATGCTACTAACCGTTTCTGGTCATCTCTAAGCTGGATATGCTCAAAGATTCTTTCGACAGAACTCATCCAAGCTTGAGTTTGAATAATAGATTCATTGCCCGAGAATTGTGCTCCACCCAGATTTCGATATCTCTTGAATAGAGCCTCTAGATCGGGTTCTGTATTCCTTCTGTTTCTGGCACTCATTTTTCTAGTACTTCTGCAATTAGCAGATCAAGTGTCAGGTCACAGAAAAGAAAATTTTCAAACATAGAAACATATACTTCAAATGTAAATGTGTCTATCGAGGTGTATTCATTCTGCTTTACTCATACTAGGATATTGCTGATCCTATCTGTATAGAGTTACCCATCCTAGAACACTACTGGTTCTATTTCTGACGAGTTCGTTCAAATGTTATATTCCAGAACTAAGCTTAACCAAAGCTCTGATACCACGTTGAGACGACCCAAAATCCCGTTCCGACGGAAACAAGGGTTATCTTTGGAATATAACACAGAAACAGATAATAGCAGAACAAAATTAAATAAATACACCAGAAAATGAACAATAGAATATACTGGATAAAAGTAATCATCAGAGTTACACAGTATACAGGATCTTACTTAGTACAAATACAGTTCAGCTATACATAAATGTCTACAGCGGAAATAAACAAAATATGTACAATAGGAGCTGAACAGCATAAAAAGAAATAAATGATAGAATCCATCTTCAGCTCCAGCTATCCAGAAGAAGAACCAGCTAAACCTGAATACAAGGCTGCCCGTGTAGAAAAAGGGGCACCCGAGTTTGAGAGTGAAACAAACTACGAGTCAGTCATGGGACTGGTATGAGAAATCCACTCAACACATATATATATATATATAATTTGGCTAATCAAAGGACCACGCCACCTTCGTGGAACGGGTTTACTCCATTGGATTGCCAGTGCTTTACAACAAATCTTTCTTTTAAACATCGCTATGCTTTTTATAAAAATGAAACCATTATAAGACTCAGTTCCCATCACACAATGCAATGCAAACCGGAGGATAGAGTTTTACCTTATAATGGCCAAAATATGATTGATACGAATAAAACAAAGGCATTTGATATTATTGCTAGTGTTAATATGTTTTGAAAACAATTTCAAATCATAACTATCAATCATAGACGGCATGGGTACCATATATCATGTCGCCATATATATATACAATCAAAACCGCACGATGTCGTATTTGGAAATCGGATTTCCGTCATGAACCAAGGCAAAAGATAGTCCTTACCGAATTCGAGACGCTCTAGCCCGTGTCTCAGGTACAGCCGCGACCATACCCTGGATCGTCAGGGCCGATCCACACGAAGTGGATTATAATGCATGAACAATGCGTTTCTCCACCCTTTGGGGTGTAAATGAGCCAACGAATGACTCCATCGGACCCGGATCGTCCGATCAAACCGAGGCGCCTCGCAACAGCAACAACCAAATAGGTGAAAAGTATATAAATGTCAGGGCTGGTAGGTCACTGACACCACCCTAGCTAGAAAGAAAACGCAAGTCCCCCCTGAGGTCCTGCTCCCGTTTCTGGTTCATACCGGGGGGTGAGGCTCACGAATTTACGTTATACACAAAGCTACGCCACACAAGCGGTGCTTTGATCATCACCACAAGACTTTGCTTTTCAACAGAAGCCCTGATCACTGCATCATAGCATGCCACACAGGCAATTCATGCCATGCGACTGATATCCATCGATATACAACCTCTGAGCTCGTGCGTCTCAGAGAAGGGCGTTAAGCGAAAGAATAAATTCTTCGCCGCCAAACAGATGTATATTTAATAGAGACCAATCGACACAGAATAAAATCCAATGTCAGACACACAGTCCATTTACAAGTCCGTTCTGGGTCTGAACGAAACCGGAGGCACTAAATACCTCGCAAACCCATCGATCACCACGTACGTCTGGACGATCACCACTCATTATCCATATTTCGGGATGCCTCCCAATCAGGACCTCGGTTACCATCCAAACGAGGTGAAGATCTCCGGTCTTCGACCATCGTCTTCATCTTCGACTTTCAATCGTCGATCAATTATTTGAAATGAGAATTACCTCGGCCTTTTCAAATAATTCACGTATATTTAGAATTTCAAATCAATTTATTTCGATGGTTAAATTATTCGACAACACCAATTTTGTTCTTTAATGTAATTTTCACACCAAATACATTCAACCATCAAAAGCCACACAAATCGAGCAAATTCAGTTTATTTCTATTCCATATCGCTTTTTATAACTATTTATCGCTATTTTTATTTATTTTAAAATAGCTAATTTATTCAAAACGATGCTTCGGGCCATAAAGCGGCCGTGGCGCTGTTTTTCTTCAGATTTGATTTACACATATCTGAAAATCTAACCGTTGGATCTTCACAAAATTTACATCATTAGAAAGGTCTTTTTGAAACGAATCCAACGGTTCCAGTTTCGGGAAAATCCGACGGTCGGATCTCCCGGTACAATCGTTTGAATTTTCGATTTCAAAATACGAACTGCAGCGTCGTTATTCGATTCAATATATAATTATATTTATATATATATAAATATAATCGCCTCTAGCGCTGTTTTTCTTCAGATTTGAATTAAACATTCCAGACAATCCAACCGTTGGATTTTTACAAGGTTGGTGCCGTTGGGAAGATATTTCCAAGGCGAACCCGACGGTTGAGGTTTCGGGAAAATCCAATGGTCGGATTTCCCGTACTAGTTGTTTGAAAACACGGTTTCAAAATACGAACTGCACGGCTTCATTTCATTTTAATTTTATTTATATTTATATAATTATATTAATATAGTTCATTCAACAATTTCAATATCGTTTTCACTTCAAATATTTCACTAACGCCTTAAAATTTTGGAAAATTTCGCCATAACCTCCCCTGCACTGGGAGCATCGGGAAATCGCAAATAGCTTTCCCGGTCCTTCTAATCTCAAAAAGAAAAAGAAAAAGAAAAAGCCAAGCGGCTTGCCAACAGGCTCATAAAATCATCACCCAAACAAAACAGTAAATGTGTACCTATTTGTCGGGCACAAAATTTTATTCCTCTTCTCTAGCCCCTTTGCTATAACCTGTTCAATGAATATGCATGTACATATATATACACTTCTTATCATTTATCATTTTCTATTCAACTTCATATTTGATTTCTATTTGGTTTAAAAACACCATTTATCCTAATGTTACATACATAGGTGCAAATCATTTCATTAGCTAATTAATGAATATTTCAACTCATATATGTTTATTTTGAACAAGTGGCTATTCTTAACACTTCACATTTCAACGATTTATGCATACAATAAAAATGTGATTTTTATTGTAAAACAATTCATTTCAAAACACTATTTTTCTATATAGTTCATATAGGTGACAAAAATAGGATTTTAATTATAAAACAATTTCTTTTAAAACGAGATTATTTTACACAGTTCATATAGTCGATAAAAGGTGATTTTTTTTATTATCAAACAATTTATTTCAAAATATGAATACCATTCAACACATGAATTTCTAATCAACGAATGAATATCAATTCAACACATGAATGTTTTCTATAGTTTTTATATATAGATAAAAGGTGATTTTTATTATCAAACAATTTATTTCAAAATATGAATACCATTCAACACATGAATTTCTAATCAACGAATGAATATCAATTCAACACATGAATGTTTTCTATAGTTTTTATATATAGATAAAAGGTGATTTTTATTATCAAACAATTTATTTCAAAATATGAATACCATTCAACACATGAATTTCTAATCAACGAATGAATATCAATTCAACACATGAATGTTTTCTATAGTTTTTATATATAGATAAAAGGTGATTTTTATTATCAAACAATTTATTTCAAAATATGAATACCATTCAACACATGAATTTCTAATCAACGAATGAATATCAATTCAACACATGAAGGTTTTCTATTCAATGACTAAATATAGTTTAAGCATATGAAAATAATTCAAACACGCGAATATTATTCAAAATTTCGGCAGCATAACGGCAGGGTAGTTAAAACCAGGACCGTCCCTAGTACGGCTCCTCGCTCTACCTTAAAACCTCGCGGTTTTTGACAATGGGGATCATGCATCTAGTTCGCACGCAGGCGGCATGTATATATTTATTTCATTTCCACAAACTAATCCTATGTGGTTTCAACCAAATATTTTCCAATCACAAACGGGTATTTTTCAACCACAATCAAATCAATATCAACCACAAACAATCCCAAACAACCATTCGCTATCAATCAATTTTCACAACAATTTCAACCAATAAATATCGTCCATGGTTTGTGGACGAGGGGGCGTGTATATATATATATATTTATATATAGCAATTCACTTTTATTTCAACACATATATATATATAGCTAGAAAAAGAAATGGAAGAGTGAGAAATTCTCACCAATAGCTATCCAATACCACGACTCTTCCTTTATAGAAATCTTCGCCAATCTCGCCTTTTGTCGCTTTCGTTGCCCGTATTCTCTACATATGTAAAAATCGAATTTTTACTTCGTTATTCAATATATAAAAATTGCATTTCAAAAATATAGATTCCGCCTTTTCAAAAATAAAGATTATATTTTTAATATTCCTATGATGTAAAAATTATATTTTTATTACTTTAAAAATATAAAAATCATATCTTACTTCTTCTACTTAATAAAAAATTCCGTCTTTTCTATTTTAAAAATATGATCTTTTCTATTCTAAAAAATCTGATCTTTTTCTTTTTAAAGTTCTAATCTTTTTCTATTTAAAGTTCAAATCTTTTTCTATTTAAAGTTCAAATCTTTTTCTATTTTAAATCTTAAAATAAAATCAGTTTTTAAACTTTTTAAAAAACAGTTTTAAATCCTTTTAGAAATCAGTTTTATATCCTTTTTAAAAAATCAGTTTTATATCCTTTTTAAAAAATCAGTTTTTAAATTCTTTTTTTTGAAAATCAGTTTTAAATTCTTTTGAAAAAATCAGTTTAAAATTCTTTTGAAAATCAGTTTTAAATTCTTTTGAAAAAATCAGTTTTTTTCAGAATTAAAAATAAAAATAAAATAAAATAAAAACAACTTACATTGATCTGCGAAGGGGGGGGTGATGTCAGGGTCGGCGGCAGGAGTTCCCCGCGGTGGTGGGGCGAACGGTGGCGTCGGGTCTGGGGTGCTTGGGGTTCGTGTTCGTGGTCGTCGAGCGGAGAGGGCAAGGAGGGAGGAGAAGGATCGGAAAGGAGGAGATGGAGGCGCGGGGAGGGTTGGACGGCGACGGCGTGGTGGTGGCTCCCAAGAGGCACGACGCGATTTAGATTTAGGGTTTTATTTTTTTTTATTTTTTTTATTTCTGCTCGAAGTGGAGAGAGAAGAGGGAATAGGGGGGGTTTATATAAAATCTATATATTTAATTATTTAATTTTGCAAAAAGTTGACTTTTACATACGACCTCTAAACGAGGCCCACCGCCTGTCGTCCATAGCGTTTTATCCCCATTCCGGACACAATGGGATATGTATCGCAAGCTGATTTGATCGTTACAATCAGTTTCCGTTGAATTTACATTTAAATCACTATATTGAATTTTAAACGTACATTTCAAATTACCGGGGTCACATACTAACTAGAAAAATTCCAGAAAAATATTTTCTAGCTTCGTATTGACGATACGGTCCTAACAAAACTAGTTTCGTCGAATTCTGAGACCGTTTGAAAAATGGCCAATTTCCAGTCGATTAAAATCAACTGAAACTGGTCAAACGCGTTTTCCTTTGCCACGCTCACATATTGATTCGAAAAATTATGAAATTTGAAACCTAGCAATAACTTCACATCCCGGACCCAACAAAAGTAGTTTCGTCGAAATCCGAGGTCGTTTGCAAAATGTCCATTTTTAAGGGCCTGAATTCCATAGCGACTATTCAGAATTTTCAACTGGACATATCTTTTGATTCCCGTTATCAAATTTCGATTCGTCAGATTCGTTGGAAAGATATCATCAATTAGATCCTAATGTTTTTGGTTTCACTAAAATCCGGATTGTTTTGCACCCGGTACAGTCCGACAAAGTTTGAATTCAATTTTTGAAACTGCCACGCCATTTCAGGCCTTGTTTATAATTAATTATATTCGTTTTCAATTGTCGATTCAAACTCAGTTTTCATCGCCATTATTTAAAATATTTATTTTAAATATTTAAAATCCATTATTTTAGCCAATTTAAAAATTTTAAATTGGTTCAGATTTTCTGGGTCGTTACAGCTGTGGAAGAATAGTGATACGTAAGTAAGCCATGGAAATGTTTTCAGTGTTAATAACGTATATTTTCTAAACATAGAAATGAGGATATATATATATGTTGATGATTGGATCGATAATTCCATTTGGAAATAAGATCGTTATGTGTACACAGACATGTTTTCATTTGATTGTTAAATCACCGACTATCAAAGTTTTGACCATTTTAACGTTGTTAATATGGAGAGACCGGTTGGATTATTATCCGAAGAACCACTCCATATTGGCATAAGCGTTGCGAATCATAAATGCCAAAGATAATTGAAGACGGAGTCAAGTGCAAGGGCTGTTGTATAAATCTTAGATAATAATTGCCTAAGATGGATATACTGAATAGTGCCTTCGGTTTGTCCAGTCCCAGGATGACCTGTATGGAAGAATGTCTGACAGAGTATGATTAATAGATCGCGTAAGTTGATCTCTTTAAACATATTTACGTTTGGTAGCGGAGGAATTCGTTTCTCTTAGCTGTATACCCGTGGTATTTTTGGGGAAATCAATTCGTGATTTGGCTAGTACGATGATGTGACATTCAAAGTGAATAAATGTGTGATCTGTCAGAGATAAGCATGGCCTCTAGCCTCACATCCGGTAAATGACAAAAATCGGGCAGGCAGCATGGTTATGTAGGTCGCACCTATTAGGTTGTATAATCAACTGATCTAGAGTTTCATTTACTTCTAAAAAAATCTATTGTTGATGTTGTCCCATTCGGGAAATGGTTGCTGATCCCAACCGTTGGTGATATACGTTCGATACACTCAAGTGAAATGAGTGGTCGGTCATGTGTGGCCGTGTTGCAAGATGTTCTTGTTGAACCTAGTGTATTCCTCTCTAGAGGTACACTAGCGAAAGGTGGTTCCATACCTTGTCATAGTTGGAAATCCATTAGCCAATACGTGCTTGCGGTTTTGATTGTATACTATATATGTAGTTCATGAGATGAAATGTTTCTGCTAGATGATTATTATATTGTGGTTGATAGACATTATTATAATATCAAAAGGTTTTTGATATAAAGATATTTTGGATTCTCATAAGGGAAAATCCCGTTCCGTTATACGGCGTGGTCTTATGAGATATCCTTTACTTGTTCAAACTGTTTTAAACTATTTTACTCACACCAGTCCCATGACTGACCCAAAGTTTATTTTGTTTTGTTTTCCCTAAACTCTTGGGTGCCCAATTTTGTACGAGCAGTGAAGTAGTCGGGATTTACAGATACTTGAAGAGCTGGAGCAAGAGGCTTCAGGATCATATAGCTATTGTTTATTTCCACTGTGTTGTAAGTGTTGTACTTTGATAATGATGTATATTCAAGTACAAAGTTATATTTCAAAGTTATGTTATATATATTATATGTTATTCGTTCCGCTGTGAGGTTCGTGTTACTCTGATGTTGTGTTCTTCTTCTTCTTCTGTTCTAAGTTTCTATCTTATCTATTCTCACCCTCTAATTTCTTTCATTAACCATCCGATATTTTTGACTCTTGATGTTCGGTATGTGTTGTATGTCGGATAATCAAGGTCGACTTTTTCCAGTTCGTTATAGTTGGTATCAGAGCTTAAGGTTATGTTTTACCTTGGCTTTGTGGCATGACTCGGTAGAGACAAGGTTAATAATACCCTAGATTGAGCTTGAGTGTATATATATGAGCGAACGTATTTGTTATTTGATATAAAAATTGTTTTATATTATGGAGATTTATTGGTTGGGTTGTTTTTGAGTTCTGGTCGATCAGTTTGATCCACTATATCAGTGCGAGTTTATAAACACTCGAATATGATGAACCGTCATGGTATGTTTTGAAATGGGTAAACGAAGTAATTTTAACCAAATTGTATTTTTTGATATAAAGGATTTATATTGAAAAGATCATAATATATTGGATATATTGGTTGTTATTATAATTAAGTAAGATTATAAATAAAATGGTTATATAAATAACCAAGTAGAATTCGTATAAGTGTTATGAATTGAATTGAATCTGAATTCAAATCAGAACTGAAATTAAACTCTAGAAATTTGAATAAGTATTGATAAATGGATTTGGATTAAATATAAGGAAAATTTAAGATCCTAGGAGATTTTAAATTGTTTTACTAGCATTATGAATGGTATTTTGAAGTTGATTTCAAAATGAGAGTGTTTAAAGCATGAGTGTGGAAAAATGATATAGTATTGAACTCACATCGATAACTGGGAAACAAATTTCAATGATGATAATGACATCATCGGTGTTCATTTTCGAGTTGTAAGTGATGGATTACTACCGAAAAGTTTTTGTTTTTGAATTGTTTTGAAAGAAACAAGTTGTTGGAAATCCAAAAAGGAATATTTGGTTTTAAAAAAGCAAAGCTGTTTAAAACTCCCAGGAAGAGACTATTTGAATTAAAAACAAATTTAAATAGAAATTTGTGAAACCAAGCTGGAACTGAATTGAAACCCATTAACTGGAAATTGAATTGGATACGATACATCAAGGAGAATCAGATTTTGAGTTGTGAGATAGAATCTGAAATGGTATTGAATAGATGAGTTGAGAAATTGAAAATCGAGAATGGAACTTTGGTGTAACGACACGGATTTTGCCCGACCCGATCGATCACAAAATCGACCAAGACCGTTCAAATCCCGCGTACGTTAACTTTGGGAATACAACAACATCAGAACAGATAACAAAGACTTTTATAACATCAATAATAAATGTTACATCAGAGTACAGAATATATCAGAGTACATTAAATATAATACAGCGGAAGGTAAAATTACAATAATTAATACAATACACAACGGAAGACTTCAATACTCTGGACACAGCTTTAAGCTTCGATCCAGGATCCTGCTAAAGAGATAAAGATATCTGCAAAAAGCTACTCGACTTCCCATGTGGAAAGAGGGCACCCGAGTTCGCAAAGTGAAACAAACTACGGGTCAGTCATGGGACTGGTATGAGAAATCTAACTAACTTAACTAATAAGAAGGCTAATCACAGGACCACGCCGCTAACGCGGAACGGGTTTACTCCATTGGATTGCTAGTGCATAAGATAATTAAATCGTCAAATAACGCAATGCTTTTTAGAAAAATGAAACCATTATAAGACCCAAGTCACATCACACAATGCAACGCAAACCGGAGGATAGGGTTTTACCTTATAATGGTCAAAAGATGATAAATACGTAAAACGATATTATTATTAGTGTGTATATGTTTTAATAAAAACATTTCAAAATAAATGTATCAATCCTAGACGGCATGGGTACCATATATCATGTCACCATACTAGTTATACAATCAAAACCGCATGGGGCGTATTGGAAATTGGGTTTCCATCATGAGTCAAGGCTAGGAACGATCTCCTGACCGATTCGAGACACTCTAGCAATGCCTCAGGATTCAGACGCTGGCGAACCCTTGGATCCTGCAGGGCCGGTCCACAAATACTTTAGTGGATTAGTTATGCCTGAACACACGACTCCCGGTCCAATTGAACCTATAATACGGCCATTGGCGACCGCAAAAATAAACCGAGGCCTCAAAAATTCCATCATCCACATAAGTAAAATGTCAGCGCTAGTAGGTCCCTGACACCACTATAAGCTAGAAAGAGGACGTGTGCACTCCCTGCGTTCCCTTGCTCCATTTTAGACTCCACCGGTGTGTGAGGCTTGCGAAGTAACGCTACAAAAAGCTATGCCAAAGTAGGCTATGCTTTGATCATTCCACAAGGCCTGCTTTGCAACAAAAGCCTTGATCATTTGCATCTTGGCGTGCCACGTTGACATTTCACGCCATGCAATTCATAACTATTAATGCACAACCACTGAGCGTGTTTAGTAAGAGAATAAATTCTCCTCCACCAACGGTTGTATATTAATAGAAATCAATTTACATAAAATGAAATTCAACGTCAGACATGCATCCATTTATAAGCTTATGCTCTGGGTCCGAGCGAAAGCCAAATCCATACAAATCAACACTACGTCCGGATAACTACCACTTTATCCCTGTCCTGGGTGCAAATCAGTCCAGGGCATCAGTAGTCCGCATCTATTCGATGTGAAGATCGTCGGTCTTCAATCACCGTCTTCGACTCTTCGACTTAGATCGTCGTATAATCATTTGAAATGGGTTAAACCCGGTTTTTCCAAATAACTTGCGTATTTTATAATTGAAAATCAAGTGTTATAAACACATCCAACATCTCATTCCAATTCAGGATATTCTTTTAATAGAATATTCATATTACTAGGGAAAAGTTCCCATAAATTAAATCAAAGATAAATTCTTATAAATTTACCCTTTTAAACATTCATTACAACTCTAACTTGATTTTTAATATCAAAAATCATTATTAAATGATTATTCAATTCTTAAAGAATTAACCTAGTCTTTAATTTGGGTTAAAGAATCAGTGTCATTTAAAAACATTGTTCACGATAAACCCAAAGTCATATTCCATTAAATATGGAATTTTCATAGAAATCAAGTCAAAATATTATCGATATAAATTTCTGTATCAGACCGACAATATAAATGGAATAACGGAAAAGCCTTTTAAATTCCACGTATAGTATCAGTCTTCTTTTACAGAAACCTATCTTGATTATTATCAAACCGAATTTCCACTCAATTCCAATTTAATTTATTAAATTGGAAAACTTGTCTTTAGAAAATTTCTTTTATATCTTAATAAAAAGATTTATAATTTCTAAATCATATTTTCACTGTAAATTGGGTTAAAGAACAAATGTTGTTTAAAACACAGTTCACGATAAACCCAATTCACATAAAAATTTATTTCAATTACAAAATATAATTAAAACTCCAAAAATCCTAATTAAAAGATTTAAATTTTAGTTAAAAACTAGTTTACTTCACTAGAGATATATTTTCTATTCCTTTGTCCATCCAAGAACAGACAGAGAAATCACCATTTTATTCTTTGATAAATATTCATTATCATAAAATTATTCTTTGTAAAAAGATTCTTTATATAAAATGTCCTTTATGGTGCATTATTCTTTATCTTAAAATATATCTTTATTTTTAAAAGATATTCTTTATTTAAAAGAAATCCTGAAGTCGAATGTGACTCAATCAGTTACCATATAACTTGGTTATACGAATTTCACACATCGTATAAATATGACAACAAATGATACATAATTATCATACCTCCATTCACATCCAGAGTGAAGTTTATAACTGTGTGAGTATTAAAATGAAATAATAACACTCATCGCAGCCTGCCAATCTATCGATCGACATATAACTAAATATTGGGACTAGTATGTGTCAATTCATCCCGACACCCGTGTGGGGTTTTCAGCCAATAACAATTCATGTAAATAAATGATTGGTTAATGAATTTAACCAATCTAATACTAATAACATGTTGATGAAAATGAGATAACATGTTATTTATTTCTAATAACGAAAAAAAATGTATTTTTATTCTTATAATTTCCCTATTCATTTCTAATGTATGTTTAACCAATAATATGATTCTTATATTTGAATATAACCTCAAATGTAAGTTTATAAATAAAGATTGATTTTTATCTTTACTTATAAATTCTAATACATGTTATACAAATAAAAATAATTATTATATATGCATATATGTTATGCAAAATAAAAATGATTACAATATTCGCATATGAGTTCTAATCAGAATGTATATAAGATAATTATTTTTATTCTTTTTCATCATATTTTGTTTGCAATGAAGGATGCAAATAAAAATGTGTTCTTTTTAAATCATATTTTATTTGCAATGGAGAATGCAAATAAAAATGTGTTCTTTTTAAATCATATTTTGTTTGCAATGGAGAATGCAAATAAAAATGTGTTCTTTTTAAATCATATTTTATTCGCATTGGAGAATGCAAATAAAAATGTGTTCTTTTTAAATCATATTTTATTCGCATTGTGAATGCGAACAAAGAAAGTAAATTTTATTTTTAAAGTTTTGTTCACATTGTAAATGTGAACAAAAAGTAAGTTTTATTTCTAAAGTTTTATTCGCATTGTGAATGTGAACAAAGAAAGTAAATTTTATTTTTAAAGTTTTATTCGCATTGTAAATGCGAACAAAGGGTAAGTTTTATTTCTAAAGTTTTGTTCGCATTGTGAAAGCGAACAAAGAAAGTAAATTTTATTTTAAAATTTTATTCGCATTGTAAATGCGAACAAAAGTAAGTTTTATTTCTAAAGTTTTATTCGCATTGTGAATGCGAACAAAAAGTAAATTTTATTTTTAAAGTTTTATTCGCATTGTAAATGCAAACAAAAAGTAAGTTTTATTTCTAAAGTTTTATTCGCATTGTGAATGCGAACAAAAAGTAAATTTTATTTTTTTAATATCTTATTCGCATTGTGGATGCGAACAAAAAGTAAATTTTATTCTTTATATTTTATTTACATTATAAAATGCAAATAAAAAGAAATTTTTGTTTTCAACTTATATTTGCATTATAAAGTGCAAATGAAAATGTTAGTATTGTTTTCAAGTCATATTTGTGTTCTGAGAACACAAATAAAAATATAAGTTTAGTTCTCAAGTTATATTTGTGTTTTAAGAACACAAATAAAAATGTAAGTTTTGGTTTCAAGTCCTATTTGTGTTTTTAAATTTCTACCATATTGTTTGCATCTACAATTGTAAACAAAAATATGTTTTTATCTTCACCGTTTTGTTCCCTATTTTCTTTTCTATTAATGAGTTTGAAAAAAGAATGTAAATTAAAGTACATTTTGTTTTCTATGTATATTTGCATCGAGGGATGCAAATAAAGAAAAAAATTATTTGCATAAAGAAATGCAGGTAAATTACATTTCTTTATCTTCAAATGTATTTGCATAAGGGAATGCAAATAAATAACATTTTAATTTCTTAAATATATTTGCATAAAAGAAATGCAAATAAAATAATATTTTATTTAAAAGTAACTCTTTTATTTTAATGTAAATCTTTATTTTAATGAAAATCTTTATTTTAACATTTTGTTCGCGTCAAGGGATGCAAACAAAATATAATTCTTTTTATTTTAAACATTTTGTTCGCATCGAGGAATGCAAACAAAATACAATCTTTTTATTTCAAATGTAAATCTCTATTTTGACATTTTGTTCGCATTTGTGACGATCCCAAAATCCGAGGGGCAGTATTAAGGATAATCATTGGAATATAACACATTAATCATCAAAGCAGAGTACAGATAATAACAGAAACAATAAATAGAATAATTTTACATGGATATGACAGCGGAATCACAACATGTAATAATATCAGAATAACATAGCGTAGGATATAACTTAGAAAATAAAAAGGAAAGCGATCAGTCATCATCGCTAGAGGCGGTATACATACATGCAGTGAGACATAATAAGGGTATCAGTCTACATCGCCGAAGGCGGTACATATACATACAATAAGAAGTACGGAAAGTAAATCAGTCTGCATCGCCCGTGGCGGAATCATAATATAAGTACAGTAATGGCGGAAAATGTCAAAGTCATCTCTGTGAAGTCAGCCTCGCCATGAGCCAAAAATGCACTCTATGCAACAGTGCAGAGCCAAAAACAACATGTCACCTGTGAACTAGGCTGCCCGTGTGAAAATAAGGGCACCCGCGTTTGCAAAGTGAAACAAACAACGAGTCAGCCATGGGGACTGGTACGAGGAATCTATTTAACAATTAAACAACAGTAATAAGCGAATCATAGGACCATGCCACTTTCGCGGAACGGGTTTACTCCAGTGATTGCTAGTGCATTTAAAACAAAGTAAATTCTTTTAAAACAATGAAATGCTTTTAGAAAGAATGAAGCCATTATAAGACTCAGGTCCCATCACACATTGCAACGCAAGCTGGAGGATAGAGTTTTACCTTATAATGGCCAAATATGCTTAATACGCATAAAGCAAAATTATTTGATATTATTACTAGTGCATATATGTTTCAATAACGAATGGCATCATAAATATCAATCATAGACGGCATAAGTGCCCCATACCACTATGTCGCCATACTAGTTCTACAATCGAGTCCGTTATTTCGTATTGGAAATTGGATTTCCGTCATGAGTCAAGGCGAGGGGCAAGCTCCTCTCCGCTTCGAGACATTCTAGCAAATGCCTCGGGACTACACACTCTGGGTAACCCCTGGATGCTTCAGGGTCGGTCCTCTCTTACGTTTGAGGATTATTTTTCCTAAACACACGTTTCCCGGTCCTTACAGACCTATAATCGAGGCGCCTCGCATTCCAACAACCACAAAGGTGAAAAGTAGATATATATGTTAGGGCTGGTAAGTCACTGACACCACCATAACTAGAAAGAAACGTCGTGCTCTCCCTACAGTCCGTATCCCGTTTTTAACTCATACCGGGGTGTGAGGCTCGCGAATCTACGAAATACACAAAGCTAGGCCACGTAGACCATGCTTTGATCATCATTCACAAGACTTTGCTTTGCAACAGAAGCCTTGATCACAGCATCTTGGCATGCCACATAGGTAGTCCACTCCATACGATTGATTTCCATCGATATATAACCTCTGAGCTCGTATGTCTCAGAGAAGGGCGTTAAGCAAAAGAATAAATTCTCTGCCGCCAAACAGATATATATTTAACAGAGATCAATCAGTATAGAACAAAATCCAATGTCAGACACACAGTCCATTTACAAGTCCGTTCTGGGTCTGAACGAAACCGGAGGCGTCAAATTCCTCGTATATCCGTCCAATCAACACATACGTTCAGACGGCTACTACTTCCGTCCCTTTCCGGTAGCTACTCCGGTCAGGAACCTCAGTAGCGCCCATCCAACCGATATGAAGATCGTCGGTCTTGAATCGTCTTTGCATTTTCCAATTCGAATCGCTCGATAAATTATTTAAAATGAGGGTTAGCTCGGCATTTTCAAATAATTCACGTCATTAGAATTTAAATCGATTCTTTCTATGGTTATATTATTCGACATCCATCTTTCAGTTCTTTAGTGTTATTTTCGTGTCAAACACATACAACCATCAAATATCAAACAATTCAAGCCCAATTGGTTTATTTTCAATCAATGTTGCTTATAATATTTTATAACGATTTTTCGCCATTTTTATTTATTTAAAAATGACCATATTAAATTAAACGACGTTTCAGGTCGTGCCGTGGCACTAGCGCTGCTTTTCCCCTAACTTGTTTTACACATATCGGAAAATCTAACCGTTGGATTTCCACACGGTCTATATCAGTGGGAAGATATTCCCAAAGCGAACCCAACGGTTCCAGTTTCGTGAGAATCCGACGGTCGGATCTTCCACACTAGTCGTTTGAAGTTACGGTTTCAAAATTCGAACTGCAGCGTCGTTATTCGATTTAATTTAATTATATTTATATTTATATATAAATATAACGATTCTGGCACTGTTTTTCTTCAGATTTGAATTAAACATTCCGGACAATCCAACCGTTGGATTTTTACAAGGTTGGTGCCGTTGGGATGATATTTCCAAGGTGAACCCAGCGGTCGCGGTTTCGGGAAAATCCGATGGTCGGATTTTTCGTACTAATCATTTCAAATTACGATTCCGAAACACGAACTGCACGGCTTCGATTCCTTTTAATTATATTTATATTTATATATAAAAATATAGCTCATTCTATAATTTCAACTATAGTTCATTCCATATTTTCAACTTCGTTTTCACCTCAAATATTTCACTAACGCCTTAATATTTCGAAAAATTTCGCCATAATCTCCTTTGTACGGGGAGGGGTTTGGAAATTTATTGGGCCGTGTTAGGTACCCAATAAATCCTAAAAAGCATCCACATATTTATAGTGATATATTCTGGTGTTTACGGGGGAGCATGTATAGATAATCACTCCAGAGAATAAATTCTCGTCACCCCGTTTCCGTGTGGAAATAAATAGTCCATGTGCCGTATCTAATAACTAGAGAGACGTGATTATTGTCAACTCCAGACCCGTGTGGGGTTTTTATTAATCTGGCAATTTATCGTTATATTTTATATAGTCCATATCAGTCATCAGTTCAACCTGTAGTATATAATCATCGCCATACAAGCCTCTTGCTCGTATGGTAAATCTTTCACCTCGTCACACAAGCTCCAATTGCTTATGTGGAATATGATGAAGTATGCCCATAGTCAAGAAGTATGCCATGTAGTGTAGTTCAAAATTAATTGTTACTATCCTATGGCGATGTTTATTATTTCACACAGAATAACCAGCACTCCGCATCCAATGGCATTCACAGGAGTTGATATAAAAATAAAATTGCGCAGCCAACTCATCAAGGTTTACTTATTTGTCGGGCACGCAAATAATTTCTTTACTCTACAGCTAATCCATTTTTCCTGTTCAACACATGTATATATATGCAGAATAAAGCTAATAATAACATTTCTAGCAAACTATTATTTATTTCAACACGTGTGTATTTTTATCAAAGCATATACATGATAAAAGAAATATTTTTATCGTCAAAAATATTTATCCAACACGTGAATGTTTTAACACTTCATATTTACAATAAAGGTGTAGTTTTTATTGTCTATTCATTTTATTTTAAAAGACGATAACATTCAACACATGAATTTCAACTCGACGAATGAATTGCAACTCAACACATGAATATTCTATATAGTTTGTATCTATATAAAAATGTGATTTTTATCGCTAAAGCTATTTGTTTAAATTCAAATAATATTCAACACATGAATTTCAACTCAACGAATGAATTGCAACTCAACACATGAATACTCTATATAGTTTGTATATATATAAAAATGTGATTTTTATCGCTAAAGCTATTTGTTTAAATTCAAATAATATTCAACACATGAATTTCAACTCAACGAATGAATTGCAACTCAACACATGAATATTCTATATAGTTTGTATCTATATAAAAATGTGATTTTTATCGCTAAAGCTATTTGTTTAAATTCAAATAATATTCAACACATGAATTTCAACTCAACGAATGAATTGCAACTCAACACATGAATATTTTATATAGTTTGTATCTATATAAAAATGTGATTTTTATCGCTAAACTATTTGTTTAAATTCAAATAATATTCAACACATGAATTTCAACTCAACGAATGAATTGCAACTCAACACATGAATATTCTATATAACATATGTAATTTGGTTCAACGAATGAAAATTATTCTAATACATGAATACTTTAGAAAATTTCGGCAGCATAACGGCAGGGTAGTTAAAACCGGGACCGTCCCTAGTACGGCTCCTCGCTCTACCTTAAAACTTCGCGGTTTTTGACAATGGGGATCATGCATCTAGTTCGCACGCAGGCGGCATGTTTTATTTTCAATTCCACAATCCTATTCTAATTTTTTTCAACCACAAAGGTATTTTTCAACCACAAAGGTATTTTTCAACCTTAATATCAACCACAAACAATTATTTCCAACCATTCGTCATACCATATAATATCACGTCAATCACAAGCAATAAATATTGTCCATGGTCTGTGGACGAGGGGAGTATATATATATATATATATAATATAGTAATTCACTTGCATTTCATCACAATTCAAAGCATATATGTTCCAAACAACACTTTTATAATTTATACATCGCTAATATAACTTATACAACACATGTACATGAGGTATACGATGCGTATATAATTTACACTTCGCTTATATAATTTATACAAGGCGATTTCATTCACACAAATAGTTTAAATTCCTCACATTGGTTATTGCAGTGCTAAAAATCGTAGGAAGATCAGAAAAATCCGCTGCTTCTTCTAGAATGTAGAGAGCCTCCTTGCGGTCACGGTGTCTCCTGTTTCATCGAATTTCGATCACATAGCAAAAAGATATGATTTTTAAAAATTTGCAACACTTTATAGTGTAAAAATCAGTTGAAAATAGAGTAGCCGTATACCTCCTTTGTGCGCTCGAAACTAGGTTTCAATTTTTCGGCTAAACCGTGAAGCGATAGGACGAACGACCAGTGCTGCGTCGAAGAGGAAGGGAAGAGCTTCCCGGCGCTACCCTTGGTGGTCAGATCGACGGCCCCTAGCGAACTCGGCGGCGGCGCAAAGTCTGAGTCTTCTCGGCGCTATATCTCCCTCAATACTCGACGATAAATCTTGAAGTTGGTATGGATTTGAAGATCTCTGAACGCTCTTCAAAATGGATCTTAGTTTGCTTGATTTCGTTGTGTGGTTGTGGAGAAATTGAAGAGAGAAGTTGGGAGCACTTTTCCGCCTTGCGCCTGGAGGATCGATGAAGGAGAAAAGATCTGATTGGTCGGCTCCTTTTTATTTTAATTTTTAATTTATTTAATTCCAAAAATACCCCCTTCCACACACGAACTCGAAATCAAACCCAACGACTGTCGCCCGCAGCTAATTACCCCCATTCCGGACATAATGGGATATGTTTCGTTGGCTGATTCGACTGTTAAAGTCAGTTATTTTTCAAATTAAAATATAAAACATTCGATATTTAATTTAAACGTACATTTCAATTTGCCAGGGCCACAAAATGAATCGAAAAATTCCAGAAAAATAAATCTAGCTTTGTTTTGATGATACGGTCCTAACAAAACCAGTTTCGTCGAATTCTGAGCTCGTTTGAAAAACGACCATTTTTAGGTTGACCCATTTTTACAGAATTTGATCAATCACATTTTCTTTTGCCCCGCTCACATACTAGCTTCAAAAATTATGAAATTTGAAACTTAGCAATAATTTGACATCCCGGACCCAACAAAAGTGGTTTCGTCGAATTCCGAGGTCGTATGCAAAATATCAATTTTCAAGGGCTATATATGCTATATAGCGACCTTTCTGAAAATTCATTTGGCCATAACTTTTGATTCCCGCTATGAAACTTCGATTTTTCGGATTCGTTAGAAAGGTATTCATAAACAGATTTAAATATTTTTAGTTTTGCTAAAATCCGTTATATTCTCCACCCGGTACAGTCAGACAAAGTTTGTATTCAAAATTTCAAACTGCAATACCATGCCCAATTCTATATTTTATTGAAATAGGCTATTTCAATTATTCAAATTCTTTGGTAATAACCTAATTTAAAATTTTTAAATTGGTTCACATTTTCCGGGTTATTACAATCTCCCCCACTTAAAACTTTTCGTCCTCGAAAAGGAAATAACAGCTAAGTAGGAAATAAAATGTAAATGCAAAGTATTGTAAAGGTACCTTACACCGGAGTTAGTCAGAGATGTCCACTCTGCATTTGGGATAGGCTTGTTTAATGCTTTCCTCAGTCTCCTAAGTACGGTCTCTAGGATCACTACTCCACTGCACTTTGACTAAATGAATCTTTTTCCTCCTTAGCTCTCTAGTTTCTTTGCCAACTATCTTTAATGGCTCTCTTCTGAGTGCTAATTCTGGAGTTATGTCAATATCATGTTGCGCTACTTCTTCCACAACAAGATCTGGATCATGAACATGTTTTCTGAGTTGAGACACGTGGAACACATCATGTATACCAGGCAACCAATTAGGTAATGAAACCCTATATGCAAGAGTTCCAATCCGTTCAAGTATAGGAAAGGGACCAATAAATCTCGGTGCCAACTTCCCAGTCTTGCCAAATCTGATTACTCCCCGCATTGGAGAAACTCTTAAATAAACATAATCGCCAACGGCAAATGATATATCCCTTCTTCTCGCATCAGCATAACTTTTCTGTCGGCTCTGTGCGGTTTTCAATCGCTTCTTAATGAAATCGACTTTATCCGATGCTTCTCGAATCATATTGGGCCCTAACACAAGTCTGTTGCCAGGTTCTACCCAACATGCGGGAGATCTGCACGGTCTACCGTATAATGCTTCAAATGGGGACATTCCCAGACTTGCTTGATAGCTATTGTTGTAAGAGAATTCGGCTAGATGTAAGTGATCTTCCCATGAGCCTCCAAAATCGATAACGCAAGCCCGTAGTAAGTCTTCTAGAATTCTATTCACCCGCTCGGTTTGGCCGTCTGTCTGAGGGTGATAAGCGGTGCTTAGATTCAATTTGGTTCCCAATTCCGTCTGGAATGCTTCCCATAATTTGCTAGTAAACAGGGGATCTCTATCACTGACTATATTGAGCGGCACTCCATGTAGTTTAACTATTTCTTTGAAGTAAATCTGTGTCAGACTTTGAGCCGTTCTGTTGGATCGGACAGGTATGAAATAGGCAATCTTCGTGAAGCGATCTACGATTACCCATATACTGTCGTTTCCTTTCTTAGTTCGAGGCAAACCATTAATGAAGTCCATCGAGATTTGTTCCCACTTCGATCCTGGAATTTCTAAGGGTTGCAATAATCCAGCCAATTTCTGATGATCACTCTTAACTAGCTGAAAAGTGGGGCATCTGCTAACATATAATGAGATATCTCTTTTCATCGCCTTCCACCAGAATGTGCGCTTGATATCGTTATACATTTTGCTCACACCGGGATGGATACTTAATTTGGACTTGTGGCATTCATCAAGCACTTCTCTTTTTAGCTCGGAGATGTCGGGAACACAAATTCTTCCTTTTAATCTCTAAACTCCCTCACTATCCACTTGGAAGCTGGAGTCTATGCCTTCATTGATCCTTTTACAAAATTATCCTCTTTTTGAAGGGTCGAGATCCTGTCAATCAAAGAAGACGTAATGGTAAAACTGGCAATGATTTCATTCTTTCTGCTGAGCGCATCTGCTACAACATTGGCTTTCCCTGGAGTGTATAGAATTTCAAAATCGTATGCTGCAAGGAATTCTAACCAACGCTGTTGTCTCAAATTTAGATCTTTCTGAGTGAATAGATATTTCAAGGATTGATGATCAGTAAATAGTTCGAACTTCTCGCCCAGTAAATAATGTCTCCAGATTCTTAAAGCAAACAAGATAGCTAATAACTCAAGATCATGAGTTGCATAGTTTCTTTCATGCGGCTTCAGCTGACGGCTGGCATAAGCGACCACTTGGCCTTCTTGCATTAGTACTGCGCCTAGCCCTCTTATAGAAGCGTCTGTCCATACAGTCAAGTCTTGGTTACCTTCTATAATTGTCAATACTGGAGCGGTTGTCAACTTCAGTTTCAGCTCCTGGAAAGCTTCTTCACATTCGGGAGTCCATTTGAATTTCTCATGCTTCTTTGTAAGCTTTGTCAATACACCAGATATCTTTGAAAAATCCTGAACGAATTTCCGATAGTAGCTAGCCAATCCAAGGAAACTTCGAACTTCCGTGGGGGTAGTAGGTTGTTTCCAGTTCTGAATCGCTGTAATTTTGCTTGGATCTACAGCAATCCCTTCTTTTGATACGACATGGCCTAGGAACTTAACTTCATCCTTCCAGAAGACACACTTAGAAAATTTAGCCTTCAGGACATTTCTTCTAAGAATTTCCAACACTTGTTCTAAATGTTTTGCATGCTCGCCTTCCGACTTGGAGTAGATTAAAATGTCATCGATGAAGACTAGAACAAATTTATTCAACACACCACGGAACACTCTGTTCATAAGATCGACGAAGTATGCCGGAGCGTTACACAAGCCGAACGGCATTACTAACCATTCGTAGAATAAATCGGGACCCTTGAAGGCTGTCAAAGGAACACAGTCTTTGGCTATACGCAATTGGTGGAAACCTGTAGCTAGGTCCATTCTGGAGAATATTGTTGCTCCATTTAATTGATCTAACAGATCGTCTATTCGGGGCAAGGGATATTTGTTCTTCAGTGTCTGCTTATTGAGATCTCGGTAATCAACGCAAAGTCTTAGAGTACCGTCTGATTTCGGGACAAATACTACTGCTGCTCCCCAAGCTGAAAAACTCGGTCTGATCAGACCTTTCCAGAGCAATTCTTGGGTTTGACTACTTAACTCTTCTTTTTCCTTCGGGGCCATTCTTCTAATTGGACGCACTACTGGTCGGGCGTTAGGAATTAGATCTATCTTGAATTCAATTTCTCTTTGCGGTGGTAAGATTTCTACTTCTTCAAACACGTCCGCGAAGTTTTTAACGACTGGTATCTTTTCTAATGAAGGGGGAGTAACTTCTAAAGAAGACCAAAATTCTGTTCTATTAATTTCTGAGCCATGACATGGTATATATATAGGTCCAAGCTTCATTTCGACTTTAACGATTCTTTCGGCACATCTAACTTCGGCCTTATATTTTATCAACCAATCAAGTACCAGAATAATGTCGAATTCGGAAAGGTCCATGACAATCACTTTAAAAGAGAACTTGTAGCAAGAATAAGAGACATGCACTCAACAGTATGAACTGAGACTAACAGAACCTCCTATCGGGTTTCGAACTTTAATTGGTTCCTTAAGTTTTCCTTGTTTCAATTTTAACTTGTGAACAATGTTACCAGAAATGAAGCTACGTGATGCACCAGTATCAAAAAGTACAGAAACAGGAATATTTTTAATGGTAAGGGAACCTCCCAAGACGTCGCGTTTTGTGACGGCCCGCCCTGCACCAGCCTGCATTTCCTCCGAAAGCGCGCTGTACACATGCCCGACTAGCACGGGACGGTCATCAGAAGAAAGGAAAGAAGGAAGTTAACTAACGAGAAACCTGTAGAATGTCTCACAGCGCATGGAATAAAATATAATAATGATAACATACTTGACATAAAACAGGTGAGACAGTGCATAAGCTGATAACTAAAATCAACATCAACATCAGAGCAGCGGAAATCCAAATATAGCTTATTACAGCTTTTCAAAATCTACTGTCTCTAAACAAAAGAAAGTCAAAGTAGAAGATACACCACCAATGCCCAAGCAGTGATCTTCAAAAACACAGGGAGAATACTATGTATATGTATTACGTGGAAGCCTCCTGCTCGTCTCCGGATCATCTACCCGTGCATCACTAGCTAACCTGTCTCTAGTCTGCTCGTGTGAGCACCCAGAGTAATAAGAGGAGACATAAAACTCTGGGTCAGACATAAAGCCTGGTATGAGCGATAAGCATCTAAACAAAATAATAACAGGTATACTAAACCATACCTGAACCTGGACCTGCAACCAAAGAGTTAGTACCACATACCGTACAGTACTCTAAGGTGCCATAATAAATAGTGTAAAGAATACGGGGGTGGGGTGTGCATGTCATAATGATAGCAAACAAATCATCCATAGCAACCATCCTCACATTTCTCACTCAGTGCGTAAAGCATACGATATCTACCACTTTGGAACACTAGACAAATTGAAGTAACGACGGATCCCGACTTGTAGAAACCCTGCTGTGACCAAGCCAAACACTTAGGGTCATGACCAAACATTTCAATGACCCGCTTCATTGGTCGTAGCCCTTGGTTCTACCGATGCCATAATGGCCCTGAATCCGCCTTCGTACCTCCTACCATAGTGGTCCAAAGCTATAGACGTCGATAACCCCTTGGCACGCGTCCCGCAGCAAAGCCCAACTCATGAAGTGAACTCATTGGTTCCCATCTGGATCCTGAGCTCTAACTTCAAACTTGGACTACCTTTGCATCTCGGGTTTTAGTCTTCTCATGTCCAAGCTCCTTGTCTTCCTCGCGGTCGCAGTGTGCGGATCGTGGTCTTCCTCACGGTCGCAGTGTGCGGATCGTGGTCTTCCTCACGGTCGCGGTGTGCGGATCGTGCTCCATCTCCACGCTCCAAGTGTGCGGATCGCTATACTTCGTCACGCTCCAGGTGTGCGGATCGCTATACTTCGTCACGCTCCAGGTGTGCGGTTCGTGGTCATACCCCACGATTCGAGTGTGGGATCGTGGTCATACCCCACGGTCCGAGTGTGGGAGCGATCCGATCCGGTCCAAATTCCTGTAACTCTTCCGGCAAGCTATTTACGCCATACGACGACGTTTTTGACCAATCTAACGTTTCTAATCAATCATAAATCATTCAAAACAGTCATAGCAACATATAAAATCGACCATAAACACCAAAACCCATGTTTTTCCCTTTAAGCATGTTTAAGCAAATCTAAGGGTACGATTAGCAAAACCTAACCAAATCATCACAAACTTCTAACAGAGGTCTAAAATAACATTTCAGAATTTTAGAATATTTTTCCAGAATTTTATAGTGTAAGAATTTACTAATTATCACTAATCACCCTGATTAACTGTAATTAGTGTCAAAACAATGCTAATCACTCACCTTGGCCACAATAAAACTTTCAGATCTGAAGTGAACCTCTGATTTGCACGAATTCCAATATATAACAGCAGCTCTACCTCGATCCTTGTGCTAATCCTCCTTGATTTGATGCCTCTAAGCCCTAATCCTTGATTAGGAAGTGATTTTGGGTGTTTTGAGAGAGATTTAGAGAGTGGAGGCCATGGCTAGGTTAAGAGGAATGAAAGTGGCGGCTGGAAAATGTCTAAAGAAATGTTTTCTAACCCTAATCAGCCCCTATATACCCCTAATCCCGAAATTCCCCTTGGGCCTAGCTGTTAATCACCCGGTTAAGCCCAATTAAGCTGTTTTTCACCATCTGAAACTTGTTTTAGCCATATCTCCCAAACGGTGAGTCCGTTTGGCTAATGTGACCACTCTACGGAAAGAGAAACCATCATCCGGAGCCAATGGAAGTGGTTTCAAGTCAAAATTCCTTTCTAGTCAAAAGTTATGGCCAAAACAGTGCCAACTAGGGGTAAAATGGTCATTTAAAAATCGGGAAAAATCATGAACATGGGAAATGACCACAATAGTCGTCTCCCAAAGTTACATGACCGTACGACTTTGTATGTGACAGAAATAAATATTCTACGATCCTATGATGCGTAGAATGCGGGTCGTTACACTCTCCCCCCCTTAAGAAATTTCGTCACCGAAATTCCTTAACCCAAAACATACAAAGGACCCCGCATGCCTAACAACCACATACAACAATCAAACATGCAAAACAAGCAAACAAGCCTATCCTAGCATGCGGAAAACTAAATCGAAGTCAAAATCTTACCAGGCAAAGAGTTCTGGATAAGTCTTCCTAATGTTCTCCTCTGTCTCCCAAGTACAATCATTCTCGTCCTCGCCCCACTGAACCTTGACTAGCTTCACCGCCTTCCTTCGAAGTTGCTTCATGTCGTACTCGACAATACGGGCCGGCTTGCGGTTCCCAACCGCCTCGGGTTCTACTTCGAAGTCCTCTAACTGATCAGGTGAAATAGTCATATCTGAGTCGTGAACGAACTTCCTTAGTTGGGAAACATGAAATACGTCGTGAACTCCCGCCATCTTCTCCGGTAAGTCAATTCTGTATGCCAAATTCCCGACTAGTTCAAGAACAGGGAATGGGCCAACAAATCTTGGTGCTAACTTGCGTCTCCTGCCAAATCGTATTACGCTCTTCAACGGAGAAATCTTGACAAACACCAAGTCACCAACGGAGAATTTTAAGTCTCTTCTCCTCTTATCAGCATAACTCTTCTGCCTATCTTGGGCAGCCTTCATTCGTTGTTGAATGGTCTTGATTTTATCTGAAGTTTCCCTCACCACATCTGGTCCAAGCACAAACTTCTCGCCAATCTCTATCCAACATGATGGTGAGTTGCATGGTCTTCCGTACAAAGCTTCAAACGGAGCCATACCGATACTGGATTGGTAGCTATTATTATATGCAAACTCAACTAGATGCAAATGGTCATCCCAAGATCCACCAAAATCCAATATACACGCTCTCAAGAGATCCTCCAGTATACGATTCACCCTCTCCGTCTGACCGTCGGTCTGAGGATGATATGCGGTACTGAGATGTAATCTTGACCCTAGAGCCTCTTGTAAGCTTTTCCAAAACCCACTAGCGAACAACGGGTCTCAGTCACTCACAATGCTTTTGGGTACTCCATGAAATCTCACTACCCACTTCATATACAATTCTGCCAACTTGGCCGCCGTCCTGGTCGATTTGACGGGTATAAATCTTGCACTTTTAGTCAGTCGATCCACAATTACCCAAATGCTATCATATCCCGATCTAGTCCTTGGTAGGCCATCGATGAAATCCATCGAGACTTGCTCCCATTTCCATTCGGGAATTTCTAATGGTTGTAACAACCCACTAGGCTTCTTTTGCTCGGCTTTAACTAGCTGGCAATTCATGCATTTGGATATAAACTCCCCAACGTCTCTTTTCATCCCTTCCCAGTAGTAAGTCTGCCTCATGTCTCGATACATCTTATTACCACCGGGATGTATAGTCAGTTTTGAGTGATGACATTCTCTAAGCACTTCATCTCTCAATCCATTGACATTGGGTATGACTAGTCTTCCATTCTTTCTAAGCCATCCATCTCGATCAAGTACATACTTGTTCATCTCCTCATCGTTACCCATCTCTAACTTGGAGATGATTTCCAATAGGTTAGGATCGTCCCTCTGACTAGAGCCGATCCGCTCAATTAAAGTGGGTCGGATCGTCAAACTTGCTAACATTTCTGGATCCAATTCGCACTTTGGTCTGAAATCAAACCCCGCGATATACTCCAGTTGCTTCCATTCAAGGAACATAGCCCCTAAGCTGGCATGTCTTCTACTCAATGCATCAGCCACCGCATTGCCCTTTCCCGGTGTGTATGCGATGTCAAAATCATAGGAAGCCAAGAACTCTAACCATCTCTGCTGACGGAGATTCAGATCTTTCTGAGAGAAGAGATACTTTAACGACTTATGATCTGTAAACAGCTCAAATCTTTCTCCCAAGAGATAGTGTCTCCACATCTTTAACGCGAACATGATCGCTGCCAATTCTAGATCATGGGTAGGGTATCTTCTCTCGTGCGGTTTCAATTGCCGACTTGCGTAAGCTACAACCCTACCGCCTTGCATCAATACAGCACCCAGTCCGGTACCACAGGCATCCGTGTATACCGTCATCTCTTCATCCCCCTTAGGAATGACTAACACCGGTGCGCTTGTCAACTTGTCCTTTAGACTTTTGAATGCATTCTCGCACCTTTCATCCCAGACAAAAGCTTGATTCTTCTTGGTCAACTGGGTCAATGGTGCTGCTATCTTGGAGAAACCTTGGATAAACTTACGATAATATCCGGCTAATCCCAAGAAACATCTTACATCTGTTGCGTTCTTGGGTGTAGGCCAATCTTGTACCGTAGCCACCTTCGCCAGGTCCACGGCAATACCATTCTCTGATACATCATGGCCCAAGAACCTCACTTCCCTCTTCCAGAAGTGACACTTAGAAAACTTTGCTTTCAATTGGTGTTTTCTCAACACCTCCATCGCTACTCTTAAATGTTCCTTGTGTTCTTCCTCTGTCCTCGAATAGACCAAAATATCATCAACGAACACAAGGACAGACTTATTCAACTGATCTCTGAATACCCTATTCATAAGATCCACAAAATATGCTGGGGCATTGGTCAGCCCGAATGGCATGACCAACCACTCATAAAATCCGGACGGCGTCCGAAATGCCGTTTTAGCTATACTCTCAGCTTCCACTCTAAGCTGATGAAAACCTGTCGCGAGATCCAACTGAGAAAATATTCTCGCGCCACTCAACTGATCGAACAAATCATCTATCCGCGGTAGAGGATACTTGTTCTTCCTCGTTACTTTATTCAACTCGCGGTAGTCTACACACAAACGAAGGGAACCATCCGCCTTGGTAGCAAACACAACTGGTGCTCCCCATTCAGAAACACTCCTTCTGATAAATCCCTTCTTCAAAAGATCGCTGACTTGCACCTCGAGCTCTCGCTGCTCCCTTGGTGCCATACGACGAAGTGGCATCACTATAGGTCTGGCATCTTTTACCAAATCAATACGGAACTCAATCTCTCGGTGTGGTGGAAGTCCGGTCACTTCTTCGAAAACATCCGGATACTGGCCAACCACGGGCAAACCTGACAACTCACTGTGCGGAATGTCGAGGGAGTTTAGAAAACTAGCCAATACCCCCTCACTGGGTAGACCACCAAACACTATCCTCCGCCCATCATCCGCTCTAGCTGTCACCAAAAAGCCCTCACAGTCTACCACCACCCCGTACCTTCGGAGCCAATCTACTCCCAAAATAATGCCAAACCCAGTAAAGCCCAAAACAAAGCAATCACAAACAAACATGCATCCATGACTCGATAAGACCACATTACGACAAATCATGCTAAGGCTAGTCGAACCTCCGATCAGGTTCGTCACTACTAAAGGTCTATCGACAATCTCGGGCTCCAATCCCAACCTATCTACCAGGTCACTAGATATGAAAGAACTGGAAGCTCCGGTATCAAACAAAACTCTAACAGGAACATCATAAACAGAAAGCATACCTTGAATGACGACATTCTTTCCCTTTTCCGCCGCAGTTGGGGCATTCGACGAAGAAGGAATAGCATTAAGGGCATAGGCTTTCACTATTTGCTTTTCTTTAGGGGGCTGCGGACACTTGTCCTTGTGATGTCCCATTTGGCCACAGTTGAAGCACTTCCTATCCGCTGGCTTGGCCCGACAATTACTAGCATAATGGCCCTTCTTACCACAGCTGAAGCACTCAACATCTTGCTTATTCTTTTTCTTCTGGCCATCCTTTACTTGGTTCTGCTTTCTCTTATTCTGGGAACCACCCTTGCCTCCACCACTTGCTTGTGGCTTTGGCTCATCTGCGGATGCAACCTCAGTCTTCGGCTTAGGGTAGAGACTTTCTGATTTTAACGCTTTCCCCACAATCGATTCAAACGTCTCATCGATGTGGTTAATAAGTTTTTCCCCCAAGTACTGATCCAAACCAGTTATGAATTTCTCATTCTTTTTCTCGGCAGTATCAATAAGAGATAACCCATATTTTGACAAAGTGTCAAATTCGGCAATATACACCGAGACAGCTCTGCCATTCTGCTTGAGCTCCAAGAATTTCTTAAACAGCACTGACTTCTGAGCAGCTGGAATGAACTTCTCGCTAAAGCGAGCTTTGAACTGCTCCCAAGTAATCTGATCTTCGGGAGTAGCTGCCCTTATAGCATTCCACCAATTCATTGCCCGCCCTTGCAGCTGACGGGACGCTAGCTTTCTCTTCATTGCATCCTCGATACCCAAATCCTCGAAGATACGTTCGCAACTATCCAACCAATCCTGAACATCTGTGGCCGACTCCGTTCCGTGGAACGGCTTCCCGCCAAGGCTAGTATAATCCTTATTCAGCTTGGCGAAGTCGACTCTTGGCGCCTGCACTATTGGACCACCACCATTTCCACCATTGGGAGCTGCCCTCTGTACATCTCTAAGCATCTCTCTCATGAGGTCAGTAAACATCGTCCTCATGTCAGCAGCATTCCCATTATTGGCTCCCCTACCAGCACCTCTAGTATATCGGCTCATCGTCAATCTGAAAAAGGAAACGATTAACGACCCCATAGTGGTGCTAGTGCAGTACGACTTCATTCTTATACTACCAATAGTATATATATATAGCTTTTAAAAACCAAAGTAATCACAAATACGCTCTCTCGTATACGTATATTATCTCTCCCTGATAACTTCCCTAGGTTAACTACGCAACCTAGAGCTCTGATACCAAGTGTGACGGCCCGCCCTGCACCAGCCTGCATTTCCTCCGAAAGTGCGCTGTACACATGCCCGACTAGCACGGGACGGTCGTCAGAAGAAAGGAAAGAAGGAAGTTAACTAACGAGAAACCTGTAGAATGTCTCACAGCGCATGGAATAAAATATAATAATGATAACATACTTGACATAAAACAGGTGAGACAGTGCATAAGCTGATAACTAAAATCAACATCAACATCAGAGCAGCGGAAATCCAAATACAGCTTATTACAACTTTTCAAAATCTACTGTCTCTAAACAAAAGAAAGTCAAAGTAGAAGATACACCACCAATGCCCAAGCAGTGATCTTCAAAAACACAGGGAGAATACTATGTATATGTATTACGTGGAAGCCTCCTGCTCGTCTCCGGATCATCTACCCGTGCATCACTAGCTAACCTGTCTCTAGTCTGCTCGTGTGAGCACCCAGAGTAATAAGAGGAGACATAAAACTCTGGGTCAGACATAAAGCCTGGTATGAGTGATAAGCATCTAAACAAAATAATAACAGGTATACTAAACCATACCTGAACCTGGACCTGCAACCAAAGAGTTAGTACCACATACCGTACAGTACTCTAAGGTGCCATAATAAATAGTGTAAAGAATACGGGGGTGGGGTGTGCATGTCATAATGATAGCAAACAAATCATCCATAGCAACCATCCTCACATTTCTCACTCAGTGCGTAAAGCATACGATATCTACCACTTTGGAACACTAGACAAA
Organism: Allium sativum; assembly: GCA_030737875.1. Classification (NCBI taxonomy): domain Eukaryota; kingdom Viridiplantae; phylum Streptophyta; class Magnoliopsida; order Asparagales; family Amaryllidaceae; genus Allium; species Allium sativum. The sequence continues at coordinate 112,707,952 of CM060916.1, read as the reverse complement.
TTGAAGTAACGACGGATCCCGACTTGTAGAAACCCTGCTGTGACCAAGCCAAACACTTAGGGTCATGATCAAACATTTCAATGACCCGCTTCATTGGTCGTAGCCCTTGGTTCTACCGATGCCATAATGGCCCTGAATCCGCCTTCGTACCTCCTACCATAGTGGTCCAAAGCTATAGACGTCGATAACCCCTTGGCACGCGTCCCGCAGCAAAGCCCAACTCATGAAGTGAACTCATTGGTTCCCATCTGGATCCTGAGCTCTAACTTCAAACTTGGACTACCTTTGCATCTCGGGTTTTAGTCTTCTCATGTCCAAGCTCCTTGTCTTCCTCACGGTCGCAGTGTACGGATCGTGGTCTTCCTCACGGTCGCAGTGTGCGGATCGTGGTCTTCCTCACGGTCGCAGTGTGCGGATCGTGGTCTTCCTCACGGTCGCGGTGTGCGGATCGTGCTCCATCTCCACGCTCCAAGTGTGCGGATCGCTATACTTCGTCACGCTCCAGGTGTGCGGATCGCTATACTTCGTCACGCTCCAGGTGTGCGGATTGCTATACTTCGTCACGCTCCAAGTGTGCGGATTGCTATACTTCGTCACGCTCCAGGTGTGCGGTTCGTGGTCATACCCCACGATTCGAGTGTGGGATCGTGGTCATACCCCACGGTCCGAGTGTGGGAGCGATCCGATCCGGTCCAAATTCCTGTAACTCTTCCAGCAAGCTATTTACGCCATACGACGACGTTTTTGACCAATCTAACTTTTCTAATCAATCATAACTCATTCCAAACAGTCATAGCAACATATAAAATCGACCATAAACACCAAAACCCATGTTTTTTCCTTTAAGCATGTTTAAGCAAATCTAAGGGTACGATTAGCAAAACCTAACCAAATCATCACAAACTTCTAACAGAGGTCTAAAATAACATTTCAGAATTTTAGAATATTTTTCCAGAATTTTATAGTGTAAGAATTTACTAATTATCACTAATCACCCTGATTAACTGTAATTAGTGTCAAAACAATGCTAATCACTCACCTTGGCCACAATAAAACTTTCAGATCTGAAGTGAACCTCTGATTTGCACGAATTCCAATATATAACAGCAGCTCTACCTCGATCCTTGTGCTAATCCTCCTTGATTTGATGCCTCTAAGCCTTAATCCTTGATTAGGAAGTGATTTTGGGTGTTTTGAGAGAGATTTAGAGAGTGGAGGCCATGGCTAGGTTAAGAGGAATGAAAGTGGCGGCTGGAAAATGTCTAAAGAAATGTTTTCTAACCCTAATCAGCCCCTATATACCCCTAATCCCGAAATTCCCCTTGGGCCTAGCTGTTAATCACCCGGTTAAGCCCAATTAAGCTGTTTTTCACCATCTGAAACTTGTTTTAGCCATATCTCCCAAACGGTGAGTCCGTTTGGCTAATGTGACCACTCTACGGAAAGAGAAACCATCATCCGGAGCCAATGTAAGTGGTTTCAGGTCAAAATTCCTTTCTAGTCAAAAGTTATGGCCAAAACAGTGCCAACTAGGGGTAAAATGGTCATTTAAAAATCGGGAAAAATCATGAACATGGGAAATGACCACAATAGTCGTCTCCCAAAGTTACATGACCGTACGACTTTGTATGTTACAGAAATAAATATTCTATGATCCTATGATGCGTAGAATGCGGGTCGTTACACTCTCCCCCCCTTAAGAAATTTCGTCCCCGAAATTCCTTAACCCAAAACATACAAAGGACCCCGCATGCCTAACAACCACATACAACAATCAAACATGCAAAACAAGCAAACAAGCCTATCCTAGCATGCGGAAAACTAAATCGAAGTCAAAATCTTACCAGGCAAAGAGTTCTGGATAAGTCTTCCTAATGTTCTCCTCTGTCTCCCAAGTACAATCATTCTCGTCCTCGCCCCACTGAACCTTGACTAGCTTCACCGCCTTCCTTCGAAGTTGCTTCATGTCGTACTCGACAATACGGGCCGGCTTGCGGTTCCCAACCGCCTCGGGTTCTACTTCGAAGTCCTCTAACTGATCAGGTGAAATAGTCATATCTGAGTCGTGAACGAACTTCCTTAGTTGGGAAACATGAAATACGTCGTGAACTCCCGCCATCTTCTCCGGTAAGTCAATTCGGTATGCCAAATTCCCGACTAGTTCAAGAACAGGGAATGGGCCAACAAATCTTGGTGCTAACTTGCGTCTCCTGCCAAATCGTATTACGCTCTTCAACGGAGAAATCTTGACAAACACCAAGTCACCAACGGAGAATTTTAAGTCTCTTCTCCTCTTATCAGCATAACTCTTCTGCCTATCTTGGGCAGCCTTCATTCGTTGTTGAATGGTCTTGATTTTATCTGAAGTTTCCCTCACCACATCTGGTCCAAGCACAAACTTCTCGCCAATCTCTATCCAACATGATGGTGAGTTGCATGGTCTTCCGTACAAAGCTTCAAACGGAGCCATACCGATACTGGATTGGTAGCTATTATTATATGCAAACTCTACTAGATGCAAATGGTCATCCCAAGATCCACCAAAATCCAATATACGCGCTCTCAAGAGATCCTCCAGTATACGATTCACCCTCTCCGTCTGACCGTCGGTCTGAGGATGATATGCGGTACTGAGATGTAATCTTGACCCTAGAGCCTCTTGTTAGCTTTTCCAAAACCCACTAGTGAACAACGGGTCTCGGTCACTCACAATGCTTTTGGGTACTCCATGAAATCTCACTACCCACTTCATATACAATTCTGCCAACTTGGCCGCCGTCCTGGTCGATTTGACGGGTATAAATCTTGCACTTTTAGTCAGTCGATCCACAATTACCCAAATGCTATCATATCCCGATCTAGTCCTTGGTAGGCCATCGATGAAATCCATCGAGACTTGCTCCCATTTCCATTCGGGAATTTCTAATGGTTGTAACAACCCACTAGGCTTCTTTTGCTCGGCTTTAACTAGCTGGCAATTCATGCATTTGGATATAAACTCCCCAACGTCTCTTTTCATCCCTTCCCAGTAGTAAGTCTGCCTCATGTCTCGATACATCTTATTACCACCGGGATGTATAGTCAGTTTTGAGTGATGACATTCTCTAAGCACTTCATCTCTCAATCCATTGACATTGGGTATGACTAGTCTTCCATTCTTTCTAAGCCATCCATCTCGATCAAGCCCATACTTGTTCATCTCCTCATCGATGCCCATCTCTAACTTGGAGATGATTTCCAATAGGTTAGGATCGTCCCTCTGACTAGAGCCGATCCGCTCAATTAAAGTGGGTCTGATCGTCAAACTTGCTAACATTTCTGGATCCAATTCGCACTTTGGTCTGAAATCAAACCCCGCGATATACTCCAGTTGCTTCCATTCAAGGAACATAGCCCCTAAGCTGGCATGTCTTCTACTCAATGCATCAGCCACCGCATTGCCCTTTCCCGGTGTGTATGCGATGTCAAAATCATAGGAAGCCAAGAACTCTAACCATCTCTGCTGACGGAGATTCAGATCTTTCTGAGAGAAGAGATACTTTAACGACTTATGATCTGTAAACAGCTCAAATCTTTCTCCCAAGAGATAGTGTCTCCACATCTTTAACGCGAACATGATCGCTGCCAATTCTAAATCATGGGTAGGGTATCTTCTCTCGTGCGGTTTCAATTGCCGACTTGCGTAAGCTACAACCCTACCGCCTTGCATCAATACAGCACCCAGTCCGGTACCACAGGCATCCGTGTATACCGTCATCTCTTCATCCCCCTTAGGAATGACTAACACCGTTGCGCTTGTCAACTTGTCCTTTCGACTTTTGAATGCATTCTCGCACCTTTCATCCCAGACAAAAGCTTGATTCTTTTTGGTCAACTGGGTCAATGGTGCTGCTATCTTGGAGAAACCTTGGATAAACTTACGATAATATCCGGCTAATCCCAAGAAACTTCTTACATCTGTTGCGTTCTTGGGTGTAGGCCAATCTTGTACCGTAGCCACCTTCGCCGGGTCCACGGCAATACCATTCTCTGATACAACATGGCCCAAGAACCTCACTTCCCTCTTCCAGAAGTGACACTTAGAAAACTTTGCTTTCAATTGGTGTTTTCTCAACACCTCCATCGCTACTCTTAAATGTTCCTTGTGTTCTTCCTCTGTCCTCGAATAGACCAAAATATCATCAACGAACACAAGGACAGACTTATTCAACTGATCTCTGAATACCCTATTCATAAGATCCACAAAATATGCTGGGGCATTGGTCAGCCCGAATGGCATGACCAACCACTCATAAAATCCGGACGGCGTCCGAAATGCCGTTTTAGCTATACTCTCAGCTTCCACTCTAAGCTGATGAAAACCTGTCGCGAGATCCAGCTGAGAAAATATTCTCGCGCCACTCAACTGATCGAACAAATCATCTATCCGCGGTAGAGGATACTTGTTCTTCCTCGTTACTTTATTCAACTCGCGGTAGTCTACACACAAACGAAGGGAACCATCCGCCTTGGTAGCAAACACAACTGGTGCTCCCCATTCAGAAACACTCCTTCTGATAAATCCCTTCTTCAAAAGATCGCTGACTTGCACCTCGAGCTCTCGCTGCTCCCTTGGTGCCATACGACGAAGTGGCATCACTATAGGTCTGGCATCTTTTACCAAATCAATACGGAACTCAATCTCTCGGTGTGGTGGAAGTCCGGTCAATTCTTCGAAAACATCCGGATACTGGCCAACCACGGGCAAACCTGACAACTCACTGTGCGGAATGTCGAGGGAGTTTAGAAAACTAGCCAATACCCCCTCACTGGGTAGACCACCAAACACTATCCTCCGCCCATCATCCGCTCTAGCTGTCACCAAAAAGCCCTCACAGTCTACCACCACCCCGTACCTTCGGAGCCAATCTACTCCCAAAATAATGCCAAACCCAGTAAAGCCCAAAACAAAGCAATCACAAACAAACATGCATCCATGACTCGATAAGACCACATTACGATAAATCATGCTAAGGCTAGTCGAACCTCCGATCGGGTTCGTCACTACTAAAGGTCTATCGACAATCTCGGGCTCCAATCCCAACCTATCTACCTGGTCACTAGATATGAAAGAACTGGAAGCTCCGGTATCAAACAAAACTCTAACAGGAACATCATAAACAGAAAGCATACCTTGAATGACGACATTCTTTCCCTTTTCCGCCGCAGTTGGGGCATTCGACGAAGAAGGAATAGCATTAAGGGCATAGGCTTTCACTATTTGCTTTTCTTTAGGGGGCTGCGGACACTTGTCCTTGTGTTGTCCCATTTGGCCACAGTTGAAGCACTTCCTATCCGCTGGCTTGGCCCGACAATTACTAGCATAATGGCCCTTCTTACCACAGCTGAAGCACTCAACATCTTGCTTATTCTTTTTCTTCTGGCCATCCTTAGCTTGGTTCTGCTTTCTCTTATTCTGGGAACCACCCTTGCCTCCACTACTTGCTTGTGGCTTTGGCTCATCTGCGGATGCAACCTCAGTCTTCGGCTTAGGGTAGAGACTTTCTGATCTTAACGCTTTCCCCACAATCGATTCAAACGTCTCATCGATGTGGTTAATAAGTTTTTCCCCCAAGTACTGATCCAAACCAGTTATGAATTTCTCATTCTTTTTCTCGGCAGTATCAATAAGAGATAACCCATATTTTGACAAAGTGTCAAATTCGGCAATATACTCCGAGACAGCTCTGCCATTCTGCTTGAGCTCCAAGAATTTCTTAAACAGCACTGACTTCTGAGCAGCTGGAATGAACTTCTCGCTAAAGCGAGCTTTGAACTGCTCCCAAGTAATCTGATCTTCGGGGGTAGCTGCCTTTATAGCATTCCACCAATTCATTGCCCGCCCTTGCAGCTGACGGGACGCTAGATTTCTCTTCATTGCATCCTCGATACCCAAATCCTCGAAGATACGTTCGCAACTATCCAACCAATCCTGAACATCTGTGGCCGACTCCGTTCCGTGGAACGGCTTCCCGCCAAGGCTAGTATAATCCTTATTCAGCTTGGCGAAGTCGACTCTTGGCGCCTGCACTATTGGACCACCACCATTTCCACCATTGGGAGTTGCCCTCTGTACATCTCTAAGCATCTCTCTCATGAGGTCAGTAAACATCGTCCTCATGTCAGCAGCATTCCCATTATTGGCTCCCCTACCAGCACCTCTAGTATATCGGCTCATCGTCAATCTGAAAAAGGAAACGATTAACGACCCCATAGTGGTGCTAGTGCAGTACGACTTCATTCTTATACTACCAATAGTATATATATATAGCTTTTAAAAACCAAAGTAATCACAAATACGCTCTCTCGTATACGTATATTATCTCTCCCTGATAACTTCCCTAGGTTAACTACGCAACCTAGAGCTCTGATACCAAGTGTGACGGCCCGCCCTGCACCAGCCTGCATTTCCTCCGAAAGTGCGCTGTACACATGCCCGACTAGCACGGGACGGTCGTCAGAAGAAAGGAAAGAAGGAAGTTAACTAACGAGAAACCTATAGAATGTCTCACAGCGCATGGAATAAAATATAATAATGATAACATACTTGACATAAAACAGGTGAGACAGTGCATAAGCTGATAACTAAAATCAACATCAACATCAGAGCAGCGGAAATCCAAATACAGCTTATTACAACTTTTCAAAATCTACTGTCTCTAAACAAAAGAAAGTCAAAGTAGAAGATACACCACCAATGCCCAAGCAGTGATCTTCAAAAACACAGGGAGAATACTATGTATATGTATTACGTGGAAGCCTCCTGCTCGTCTCCGGATCATCTACACGTGCATCACTAGCTAACCTGTCTCTAGTCTGCTCGTGTGAGCACCCAGAGTAATAAGAGGAGACATAAAACTCTGGGTTAGACATAAAGCCTGGTATGAGCGATAAGCATCTAAACAAAATAATAACAGGTATACTAAACCATACCTGAACCTGGACCTACAACCAAAGAGTTAGTACCACATACCGTACAGTACTCTAAGGTGCCATAATAAATAGTGTAAAGAATACGGGGGTGGGGTGTGCATGTCATAATGATAGCAAACAAATCATCCATAGCAACCATCCTCACATTTCTCACTCAGTGCGTAAAGCATACGATATCTACCACTTTGGAACACTAGACAAATTGAAGTAACGACGGATCCCGACTTGTAGAAACCCTGCTGTGACCAAGCCAAACACTTAGGGTCATGACCAAACATTTCAATGACCCGCTTCATTGGTCGTAGCCCTTGGTTCTACCGATGCCATAATGGCCCTGAATCCGCCTTCGTACCTCCTACCATAGTGGTCCAAAGCTATAGACGTCGATAACCCCTTGGCACGTGTCCCGCAGCAAAGCCCAACTCATGAAGTGAACTCATTGGTTCCCATCTGGATCCTGAGCTCTAACTTCAAACTTGGACTACCTTTGCATCTCGGGTTTTAGTCTTCTCATGTCCAAGCTCCTTGTCTTCCTCACGGTCGCAGTGTGCGGATCGTGGTTGTAACAACCCGTAAAATCTGGGCCAGTTTAAAATTTTTATTTTGGCCATTTTAGCGAATTTAGATTATTTAAAATGAATTATTTTAAATAATATCGACGAGAAATTTATTTTGAATATATTCGAACGTATATATTATACGCGTCGTCGTTAGAATATAAATAATTATATATAATTATAAATAGAATTGAAAATGGCGCGGTAGTTCGATAATTCGATTTCAAACTTCAATTGAATGTACCGGGTGCAAAACAATCCGGATTTTAGTGAAACCAAAAATAATGGAATCTAATAGTGAATATCTTTCCAACGAACCCGAATGATCAAAATTTCTTAGCGGGAATCAAAAGATATGTCCAGTTGAAAATTCTGAATAGTCGCTATGGAATTCAGGCCCTTAAAAATGGACATTTTGCAAACGACCTCGGATTTCGACGAAACCAGTTTTGTTGGGTCCGTGATGTAAAGTTATTGCTAGATTTCAAATTTCATAATTTTTCGAATCAATATGTGAGCGTGGCAAAGGAAAACGCGTTTGACCAGTTTCAGTTGATTTTAATCGACTGGAAATTGGCCATTTTTCAAACGGTCTCAGAATTTGACGAAACTAGTTTTGTTAGGACCGTATCGTCAATACGAAGCTAGAAAATATTTTTCTGGAATTTTTCTAGTTAGTATGTGACCCCGGTAATTTGAAATGTATGTTTAAAATTCAATATAGTGATTTAAATGAAAATTCAAAAGGAAACTGATTGTAACGATCAAATCAGCTTGCGATACATATCCCATTGTATCCGGAATGGGGGTATTACGCTAGGGACGACAGTCGTTGGATCCAATTCAAAGCCCAAACGAAAAAGCAACTTTACGGAGAATTAATTGAATAAATAATTAAATATATTTTCTTTTATAAACACCCCCCCCCCCCCCCGTTACTTTCTCATTTCAGAAACAAAAAAAGGAAAAAAAAAAAAAAAAAAAGAACCCCGCCTCGTCGATCCCGCCCCCTACCCTAACCACCGCCGCCAGGCGATTTCCGCTCCCTCCCCCAATCGCGCGCCGCTCAGCCCCCCCCCTCGACGAAGCTTCCTCCCCCACCCCTCGTCCTTCCAGTTATCGAACCCCCCCTCCGCAGCCAAATCGAGGTCGCGACGCCATCGGTGGGGCCCCAACCACCTGCCGCCGATGAAGTCGATGCCCCCCTAGAAGCTGCCGCCGATGAAGTCGATGCACCACCCCTGTAAGTTTTTTTTTTTTTTTTTTTTTTTTTATTTATTTTATTTTTATTTTATTTAAAAACAGAAAATGTAAACCTGATTATTTTAAAAATGAAAACTGATTATTTTATTTAAATTTGAAAAACTGATTATTTTAAAATTTGAAAACTGATTATTTTATTTTTGTTTTGAAAACTGATTTTTATAGGAAGTAAAACTGATTTTATTTTGAAAGGGAAAATGATTTTTAAACTGAATTTAAAATGATTTCTAAACTAGGAAGAGATTAGAAATTTAAAAGGAAAAATCAGATTTCTATATATCGAAAGTCGAAAGAAAAATATAGTTTTTATGTTTTGAACTTCGAAAAAAAATAGGATTTTTATATATTGAACTTTGAACTAAAAATTCGATTTTTATATATTGAACTTTGAAATAAAAATTCGATTTTTATATATATAGTGACTACGGGCAACGAAGATGGCGATGATGCGATAGCGATGAAGATTTCTATCAATGAAGTGCCGTGGAGCTAGGATAGCTAATCGGTGAGAATTTCTCACCTTTCTATTTATTTTCTAGTTATATATATATACTAGGATGCAGACGGTGCTTAGTAGCACCCGACACAATCGTCCACAGACCATGGACTTGTTTGTTTGACAGTTTGGTGATTGATTGCGATATTGTTTGAATGTGGTTTGTGGTGTGAAAAATCGAATCGATAAATTGGTTAGGATTAGACGTGCGCCGTTATAAGGCGAAGGAGTAAGGCTAGGTTAGATCCTTACTCCAAAGTTTGCGGTTTGCATAACGAATTGATTTGATTGATGTGTGAATGGCGTGGGCCTTCACTAGACCGGGGATAAGGCTAGGCCTTGTCCCGTTTCTAGTATCGTGCCGTTATGCCGCCGAAATTTTCTAAAACATGTTAGAAAAATAAAAATATCATTTTATTGAATAAATGAATTGAATAGAAATTCATAGGTTGAAATAAAATGTTTTATCGTTAAAAATATAATTTTTAACGTGAATATGAAAATAGTGAAGTGAATAAATAAATATTCATTTACAAACCAGATGGTTTGTTTATGTACACTTATTTGAATGATATTGATTGGGTCGATAAATTTCACACATCGCCCAACTGCACAAATAAAATCTGTGTTTGATTGTTTGAAACCCCACACGGGTGTTAGGATGAAATATGCAGTTCACTCATCCTGATTGATTAAATATGTCGATCGATTGATTGACAGGCTGTTATAAGCGTTGAATATCTGTATTTGATGCTTATGCAGTGTAGTGCACTTTGGTTGATGGTTGATTATTTTTCAATGCTATGATATACATGTGTTGTATGAAAATCCATATAATTAACTTTATATGGTAATTGATTGGGCCTCATTCCAATTTGAAAAATAAAGAATATTATAAAATAAAAGTTCATGTGTTGACAGTACTCATTCATTGAGATTGGTCATGTGTTGAACGAAATATTTTGATAATAACAACTATTTTGAAAAAGAAATATTTGAAATAGAATATTTGAAAATAGAAATTTATGAAGCCGTGTATGGACGCCATTTTGACGTGAACGATATTTATATCGAATTGAAAACGATTTCGAAATGAAATGAATTGAAAACGATTTCGAAATGAATTGAATTGAAAACGATTTCGAAATGAAATGAATTGAAAACGATTTCGAAATGAATTGAATTGAAAACGATTTCGAAATGAATTGAATTGAAAACGAATTCAAAATAAATTGAAAACGATTTCGAAATGAAATGAATTGAAAACGATTTCGAAATGAATTGAATTGAAAACGATTTCGAAATGAAATGAATTGAAAACGATTTCGAAATGAATTGAATTGAAAACGAATTCAAATGGAATAGAAAGCGAATTGAAATGAATTCAAATTGAATTGAAATTCGAATTGAATAGAAATGAATTTTAAAACGAATTTATAGAGAAGAATTCAATTTTGATTTGAATTGAAATGGAAGTTGAAAATGTTTTTGAAACGAATTCAAAACTATTTATATAATTCGTTTTAAATAGAAATCGACGAAATATATATTATATATATTATATATAATATAATGGCCTGAATAGAACGCGCCGCGCCGCGGCAGTTCGCGAATTTCGACCATTTATTTCAAACGGACATTACAGGAGATCCGACCGTCGGATTCTCCTAAAACCGGAACCGTTGGGTTCGTATCGAAAAGAGCTTTCTAATTAATGTTAGAAATTTGAAATCTAACGGTTGGATTTGGAGATACGTCCAAATCAAATTCGAAAAAGGTCGTTGTAAGTGCAGTTCGATGGCCATTGTTGGAAATCGACTGTACGGGCCTTGATAAAATTATTAAAAATAGTAATAATTTGTGTAAAATCATAAGAAATGATTTGTGAAAGTTTGGGGTGAAAATCTCCATATTTGAAAAGATAAAAAAATGGATTTTTATCGAAATGAACTAGTTTTGAACTAGAATTATAATTCTATTTATTTTTAAATAAATAAATTGAATTTGAAATGGTTTTGAAAATAACCAAAATTTCCAATGATTGCATTGGAGTGGATTTGAATCGAAATTGTCTTCGGAATATTTCGATGTTGGAATTCGTGACATTACAGGTGTTGTTATGGAAATTTGAAAGATATATATTTGTATCGTTATTTCCAATACGACATTTGTTAGTCGTAGAATTCGATATTGAATATAAGCCGATATATTTTCTATTCAGAGCCTTGTATTGAATATCGAATGTGATTTGGGTTTGTCGTGAATGGTGTCTTCACTAACACTGTTCTTGAACCCAGTTGAGAAAAGATTAAATCTTTTTATTTAGATTTAATGAAGTGTACCAATTAAATGATATTTAATTGGAATTGAATTGGTATTGATTTTTGGGTTTATCGTGAACAGTGTTTTAAATAACACTTGTTCTTTAACCCGATAATTAATGGAATGTGATTTTGGGTTTATCGTGAATCGTGTTTTAAATGACACTGATTCTTTAACCCAGATAATGATTAAAACTAAGTGGAGTTTTAATGAATCTTTAATTAGATTGAAAAGATCGAGAATGGAGTATCACCAGTTTTGCTCCAGGCGATAGTTAAATCTTTAATTAGATTTGAACGTGAAATTTAGAAACTAACTGTCGGTTAGCCAAGCAGAATGGTTTTCTGGATATTGATCTGATGTTGGTTTCGGCCTTCGGGGTTAATATTTGGGGAATTATTCTCTTGATTAATTTACGGTTAGTGACTGATGAATTGGAATGAGGCGTATGTTGTGTTTGTGTAACACTTTTATAAAATATACGCGAGTTATTCGGGAAGACCGGGTTTATCCCATTCTGAATAACTGATACGACGATAAGTCGAAGATGAAGACGATGGTCGAAGACCGGAGGTCTTCACGTCGTTTGGGTGATAACTGATGATCTTGATTGGGCTGTACACCCAAGAAGATGGAAACAGTTGGTGATCGTCCAGACGTACTTGGAGATCGATGGATATGCGGGGTACTAGGTGCCTCCGGTTTCGTTCAGCCCCAGAACGGACTTGTAAATGGACTGTGTGTCTGACATTGGATTTCATTCTGTGTGACTGATATCGGTTGCATAGAGTGGTTTGCCTGTGTGGCATGCTAAGATGCAAATGATCAAGGCTTCTGTTGAAAAGCAAAGTCTTGTGGTGATGATCAAAGCACGGCCTTTGTGGCGTAGCTTTGTGTAACGTTTGATTCGCGAGTTTCACACCCGGTATGAATCAAAAACGGGAGACGGACCTCAGGGAGGGCATGCGTTTCTTTCTAGTTAGAAGTGGCGTCAGTGGTTTTACACGCCCTGACGAGTTTGACTTATGTTGTTGTTGCTGTTGCGAGGCGCCTCGGTTATATCGGTTTCGGCCGAATGCATTCTGGTCGGCTGACGGACCAGACTTACACCCCATAGGGTGGGGAGACGTATTGTTCAGGCATAATAATCCACTCCGTGTGGACCGGCCCTGACGATCCAAGGGGCAGTTGCGGCTGTTCCTGAGGGGCGGGCTAGAGCGTCTCGAATCGGTTGAGGATCTTGCCCCTAGCCTCGGTTCATAGATGGAAACCCAATTTCCAAATACGTGACATTTGCGGTTTTATTTGTAAACCTATATATGGCGACATAGTGGTATGGGGCATTCATGCCGCCTATGATTGATACTTATGATTTGAAGTTGTTTTATACTCTATGCACTTATAATAGTATCAAATGATTTGTTTTAAACGTATCAAGCATTCTTTGGCTGTTATAAGGGAAAACCCTATCCTCGACTGCGTTGCATTGTGTGATGGGACCTGGGTCTTATAACAGCTTCATTTTTCTTTATTTAGCATTGCGTTGTTTGTCTTATGCACTGGTATTCTTGGGAGGAAACCCGTTCCGTGTTATACGGCGTGGTCCCTTGTTTTACCTAGCTTTGAAAATAAAGATTTATAACTGCTTTAGTTCTCACACCAGTCACATGACTGACCTGGAGTTTATTGTTTTGACCTAAACTCTGGGTGCCCTTATTTTGACACGGGCAGCTAGTAGTTTTGGTTTTGCAGATTTATATTCACAGGATCCTGGTTTACGACTGGAACGATATCCGGGAAGCTTTGTATCCGTATATCTCATTCTAGTTGTGTATTGTATTATTTTCCGCTGCTATGTATTTAAATGTAATTTAAATCTCTGATATTTCTGTGTAATATTCTTTTATACTCTGTATATTCTTGTAATCTGATGCATTGTTGTTATATACAATGAAATGTTCTTCTATATGCGTTCTGTTGTGGTTTGTTCTCGAACTATCCGACGCTTTCCTTTACGGGGAAGTTACGGGTCTTCACAGTTGGTATCAGAGCTTTGGTTTACAAAGCAGAGAACAAGACACATTAGAACCGTACGAAGGAATTCATCAGATATTGGATTAGTAATATCCAATGGAATGACTCGTTAGAGATGGGATCAGTAGTATCCTAGAACGAGTGTGAAGAGTATATTTTTAAAATGAAAACGATTTTTGATTTGAAAATTTAAATCAATTATTCGTATTTGATTATTTATTTTATATTGATTAGGACAATCCAAAATATAAAGATTTTTGCGTATGCGCCTAGCTAGCGTGTATTCGAAGTTTTAATATATTGGATAGATATAGCACCACACCCTAGTCGCCCGGAGATGATATTGATGATAGCGATCGCATCATCAACATTTATGTTCGTGTTTCGAAGGTTTGATATCTATATATTTCCTATTGACTGGTGTGAGAACCAAAATTAGATAGGGCTAATTGTTGTGATTTGGCATCAAAAATCTGATTTTTGTATATATATCGAAATTATGAATTTGAAACGTTAATCCACTAATTGATTGAAGTTTGTGTTGTTTGTTTAATTGTTTGCTAATTTTGAACAATTATGCCTAATTGAATCAAATATTGAACTCTATTGAAAATTGGTCGCATTTGTTTGCATATACATATATATCATTGAACAGGTCATAGCAAGGAGGCTAGAGCAGAGAATAAAATTTGTTTGCCCGACAAATAGGTACATGTTTATTACATAATTTACTGTTTTGTTTGGGTGATGATGATTTTATGAGCCTATTGGCTAGCCGCTTGGCTTTTTCTTTTTCTTTTTGAGATCTGAAGGACCGGGAACGCTATTTGCAATTTCCCGATGCTCCCGGTGCAGGGGAGGTTATGGCGAAATTTTTCAAAAATTTAGGGTGTTAGCCAAATTTTTGAAATTTTAAAAATTCTCAGAAACTAAAGAGTTGGAGAATGGAAGCCAGATCAAATGTGGAGCTGAATAATCAAACCACTTTCGACTTTGTTCCTTTTCGGGGACGAAAAGTTTTAAGTGGGGGAGATTGTAACAACCCGTAAAATCTGGGCCAGTTTAAAATTTTTATTTTGGCCATTTTAGCGAATTTAGATTATTTAAAATGAATTATTTTAAATAATATCGACGAGAAATTTATTTTGAATATATTCGAACGTATATATTATACGCGTCGTCGTTAGAATATAAATAATTATATATAATTATAAATAGAATTGAAAATGGCGCGGTAGTTCGATAATTCGATTTCAAACTTCAATTGAATGTACCGGGTGCAAAACAATCCGGATTTTAGTGAAACCAAAAATAATGGAATCTAATAGTGAATATCTTTCCAACGAACCCGAATGATCAAAATTTCTTAGCGGGAATCAAAAGATATGTCCAGTTGAAAATTCTGAATAGTCGCTATGGAATTCAGGCCCTTAAAAATGGACATTTTGCAAACGACCTCGGATTTCGACGAAACCAGTTTTGTTGGGTCCGTGATGTAAAGTTATTGCTAGATTTCAAATTTCATAATTTTTCGAATCAATATGTGAGCGTGGCAAAGGAAAACGCGTTTGACCAGTTTCAGTTGATTTTAATCGACTGGAAATTGGCCATTTTTCAAACGGTCTCAGAATTTGACGAAACTAGTTTTGTTAGGACCGTATCGTCAATACGAAGCTAGAAAATATTTTTCTGGAATTTTTCTAGTTAGTATGTGACCCCGGTAATTTGAAATGTATGTTTAAAATTCAATATAGTGATTTAAATGAAAATTCAAAAGGAAACTGATTGTAACGATCAAATCAGCTTGCGATACATATCCCATTGTATCCGGAATGGGGGTATTACGCTAGGGACGACAGTCGTTGGATCCAATTCAAAGCCCAAACGAAAAAGCAACTTTACGGAGAATTAATTGAATAAATAATTAAATATATTTTCTTTTATAAACACCCCCCCCCCCCCGTTACTTTCTCATTTCAGAAACAAAAAAAGGAAAAAAAAAAAAAAAAAAAGAACCCCGCCTCGTCGATCCCGCCCCCTACCCTAACCACCGCCGCCAGGCGATTTCCGCTCCCTCCCCCAATCGCGCGCCGCTCAGCCCCCCCCCTCGACGAAGCTTCCTCCCCCACCCCTCGTCCTTCCAGTTATCGAACCCCCCCTCCGCAGCCAAATCGAGGTCGCGACGCCATCGGTGGGGCCCCAACCACCTGCCGCCGATGAAGTCGATGCCCCCCTAGAAGCTGCCGCCGATGAAGTCGATGCACCACCCCTGTAAGTTTTTTTTTTTTTTTTTTTTTTTTTATTTATTTTATTTTTATTTTATTTAAAAACAGAAAATGTAAACCTGATTATTTTAAAAATGAAAACTGATTATTTTATTTAAATTTGAAAAACTGATTATTTTAAAATTTGAAAACTGATTATTTTATTTTTGTTTTGAAAACTGATTTTTATAGGAAGTAAAACTGATTTTATTTTGAAAGGGAAAATGATTTTTAAACTGAATTTAAAATGATTTCTAAACTAGGAAGAGATTAGAAATTTAAAAGGAAAAATCAGATTTCTATATATCGAAAGTCGAAAGAAAAATATAGTTTTTATGTTTTGAACTTCGAAAAAAAATAGGATTTTTATATATTGAACTTTGAACTAAAAATTCGATTTTTATATATTGAACTTCGAACTAAAAATTCGATTTTTATATATTGAACTTTGAAATAAAAATTCGATTTTTATATATTGAACTTTGAAATAA
The DNA here is from genome assembly GCA_030737875.1 of Allium sativum. Lineage (NCBI taxonomy): Eukaryota > Viridiplantae > Streptophyta > Magnoliopsida > Asparagales > Amaryllidaceae > Allium > Allium sativum. Next base: position 112,691,553 of record CM060916.1, on the reverse strand, counting down.
AAATTCGATTTTTATATATTGAACTTTGAAATAAAAATTCGATTTTTATATATTGAACTTAGAAATAAAAATTCGATTTTTATATATTGAACTTTGAAATAAAAATTCGATTTTTATATATTGAACTTTGAAATAAAAATTCGATTTTTATATATTGAACTTTGAAGTAAAAATTCGATTTTTATATATTGAACTTTGAAGTAAAAATTCGATTTTTATATATTGAACTTTGAACTAAAAATTCGATTTTTATATATTGAACTTTGAAATAAAAATTCGATTTTTATATATTGAACTTTGAACTAAAAATTCGATTTTTATATATTGAACTTTGAAATAAAAATTCGATTTTTATATATATAGTGACTACGGGCAACGAAGATGGCGATGATGCGATAGCGATGAAGATTTCTATCAATGAAGTGCCGTGGAGCTAGGATAGCTAATCGGTGAGAATTTCTCACCTTTCTATTTATTTTCTAGTTATATATATATACTAGGATGCAGACGGTGCTTAGTAGCACCCGACACAATCGTCCACAGACCATGGACTTGTTTGTTTGACAGTTTGGTGATTGATTGCGATATTGTTTGAATGTGGTTTGTGGTGTGAAAAATCGAATCGATAAATTGGTTAGGATTAGACGTGCGCCGTTATAAGGCGAAGGAGTAAGGCTAGGTTAGATCCTTACTCCAAAGTTTGCGGTTTGCATAACGAATTGATTTGATTGATGTGTGAATGGCGTGGGCCTTCACTAGACCGGGGATAAGGCTAGGCCTTGTCCCGTTTCTAGTATCGTGCCGTTATGCCGCCGAAATTTTCTAAAACATGTTAGAAAAATAAAAATATCATTTTATTGAATAAATGAATTGAATAGAAATTCATAGGTTGAAATAAAATGTTTTATCGTTAAAAATATAATTTTTAACGTGAATATGAAAATAGTGAAGTGAATAAATAAATATTCATTTACAAACCAGATGGTTTGTTTATGTACACTTATTTGAATGATATTGATTGGGTCGATAAATTTCACACATCGCCCAACTGCACAAATAAAATCTGTGTTTGATTGTTTGAAACCCCACACGGGTGTTAGGATGAAATATGCAGTTCACTCATCCTGATTGATTAAATATGTCGATCGATTGATTGACAGGCTGTTATAAGCGTTGAATATCTGTATTTGATGCTTATGCAGTGTAGTGCACTTTGGTTGATGGTTGATTATTTTTCAATGCTATGATATACATGTGTTGTATGAAAATCCATATAATTAACTTTATATGGTAATTGATTGGGCCTCATTCCAATTTGAAAAATAAAGAATATTATAAAATAAAAGTTCATGTGTTGACAGTACTCATTCATTGAGATTGGTCATGTGTTGAACGAAATATTTTGATAATAACAACTATTTTGAAAAAGAAATATTTGAAATAGAATATTTGAAAATAGAAATTTATGAAGCCGTGTATGGACGCCATTTTGACGTGAACGATATTTATATCGAATTGAAAACGATTTCGAAATGAAATGAATTGAAAACGATTTCGAAATGAATTGAATTGAAAACGATTTCGAAATGAAATGAATTGAAAACGATTTCGAAATGAATTGAATTGAAAACGATTTCGAAATGAATTGAATTGAAAACGAATTCAAAATAAATTGAAAACGATTTCGAAATGAAATGAATTGAAAACGATTTCGAAATGAATTGAATTGAAAACGATTTCGAAATGAAATGAATTGAAAACGATTTCGAAATGAATTGAATTGAAAACGAATTCAAATGGAATAGAAAGCGAATTGAAATGAATTCAAATTGAATTGAAATTCGAATTGAATAGAAATGAATTTTAAAACGAATTTATAGAGAAGAATTCAATTTTGATTTGAATTGAAATGGAAGTTGAAAATGTTTTTGAAACGAATTCAAAACTATTTATATAATTCGTTTTAAATAGAAATCGACGAAATATATATTATATATATTATATATAATATAATGGCCTGAATAGAACGCGCCGCGCCGCGGCAGTTCGCGAATTTCGACCATTTATTTCAAACGGACATTACAGGAGATCCGACCGTCGGATTCTCCTAAAACCGGAACCGTTGGGTTCGTATCGAAAAGAGCTTTCTAATTAATGTTAGAAATTTGAAATCTAACGGTTGGATTTGGAGATACGTCCAAATCAAATTCGAAAAAGGTCGTTGTAAGTGCAGTTCGATGGCCATTGTTGGAAATCGACTGTACGGGCCTTGATAAAATTATTAAAAATAGTAATAATTTGTGTAAAATCATAAGAAATGATTTGTGAAAGTTTGGGGTGAAAATCTCCATATTTGAAAAGATAAAAAAATGGATTTTTATCGAAATGAACTAGTTTTGAACTAGAATTATAATTCTATTTATTTTTAAATAAATAAATTGAATTTGAAATGGTTTTGAAAATAACCAAAATTTCCAATGATTGCATTGGAGTGGATTTGAATCGAAATTGTCTTCGGAATATTTCGATGTTGGAATTCGTGACATTACAGGTGTTGTTATGGAAATTTGAAAGATATATATTTGTATCGTTATTTCCAATACGACATTTGTTAGTCGTAGAATTCGATATTGAATATAAGCCGATATATTTTCTATTCAGAGCCTTGTATTGAATATCGAATGTGATTTGGGTTTGTCGTGAATGGTGTCTTCACTAACACTGTTCTTGAACCCAGTTGAGAAAAGATTAAATCTTTTTATTTAGATTTAATGAAGTGTACCAATTAAATGATATTTAATTGGAATTGAATTGGTATTGATTTTTGGGTTTATCGTGAACAGTGTTTTAAATAACACTTGTTCTTTAACCCGATAATTAATGGAATGTGATTTTGGGTTTATCGTGAATCGTGTTTTAAATGACACTGATTCTTTAACCCAGATAATGATTAAAACTAAGTGGAGTTTTAATGAATCTTTAATTAGATTGAAAAGATCGAGAATGGAGTATCACCAGTTTTGCTCCAGGCGATAGTTAAATCTTTAATTAGATTTGAACGTGAAATTTAGAAACTAACTGTCGGTTAGCCAAGCAGAATGGTTTTCTGGATATTGATCTGATGTTGGTTTCGGCCTTCGGGGTTAATATTTGGGGAATTATTCTCTTGATTAATTTACGGTTAGTGACTGATGAATTGGAATGAGGCGTATGTTGTGTTTGTGTAACACTTTTATAAAATATACGCGAGTTATTCGGGAAGACCGGGTTTATCCCATTCTGAATAACTGATACGACGATAAGTCGAAGATGAAGACGATGGTCGAAGACCGGAGGTCTTCACGTCGTTTGGGTGATAACTGATGATCTTGATTGGGCTGTACACCCAAGAAGATGGAAACAGTTGGTGATCGTCCAGACGTACTTGGAGATCGATGGATATGCGGGGTACTAGGTGCCTCCGGTTTCGTTCAGCCCCAGAACGGACTTGTAAATGGACTGTGTGTCTGACATTGGATTTCATTCTGTGTGACTGATATCGGTTGCATAGAGTGGTTTGCCTGTGTGGCATGCTAAGATGCAAATGATCAAGGCTTCTGTTGAAAAGCAAAGTCTTGTGGTGATGATCAAAGCACGGCCTTTGTGGCGTAGCTTTGTGTAACGTTTGATTCGCGAGTTTCACACCCGGTATGAATCAAAAACGGGAGACGGACCTCAGGGAGGGCATGCGTTTCTTTCTAGTTAGAAGTGGCGTCAGTGGTTTTACACGCCCTGACGAGTTTGACTTATGTTGTTGTTGCTGTTGCGAGGCGCCTCGGTTATATCGGTTTCGGCCGAATGCATTCTGGTCGGCTGACGGACCAGACTTACACCCCATAGGGTGGGGAGACGTATTGTTCAGGCATAATAATCCACTCCGTGTGGACCGGCCCTGACGATCCAAGGGGCAGTTGCGGCTGTTCCTGAGGGGCGGGCTAGAGCGTCTCGAATCGGTTGAGGATCTTGCCCCTAGCCTCGGTTCATAGATGGAAACCCAATTTCCAAATACGTGACATTTGCGGTTTTATTTGTAAACCTATATATGGCGACATAGTGGTATGGGGCATTCATGCCGCCTATGATTGATACTTATGATTTGAAGTTGTTTTATACTCTATGCACTTATAATAGTATCAAATGATTTGTTTTAAACGTATCAAGCATTCTTTGGCTGTTATAAGGGAAAACCCTATCCTCGACTGCGTTGCATTGTGTGATGGGACCTGGGTCTTATAACAGCTTCATTTTTCTTTATTTAGCATTGCGTTGTTTGTCTTATGCACTGGTATTCTTGGGAGGAAACCCGTTCCGTGTTATACGGCGTGGTCCCTTGTTTTACCTAGCTTTGAAAATAAAGATTTATAACTGCTTTAGTTCTCACACCAGTCACATGACTGACCTGGAGTTTATTGTTTTGACCTAAACTCTGGGTGCCCTTATTTTGACACGGGCAGCTAGTAGTTTTGGTTTTGCAGATTTATATTCACAGGATCCTGGTTTACGACTGGAACGATATCCGGGAAGCTTTGTATCCGTATATCTCATTCTAGTTGTGTATTGTATTATTTTCCGCTGCTATGTATTTAAATGTAATTTAAATCTCTGATATTTCTGTGTAATATTCTTTTATACTCTGTATATTCTTGTAATCTGATGCATTGTTGTTATATACAATGAAATGTTCTTCTATATGCGTTCTGTTGTGGTTTGTTCTCGAACTATCCGACGCTTTCCTTTACGGGGAAGTTACGGGTCTTCACAGTGGTCTTCCTCACGGTCGCAGTGTGCGGATCGTGGTCTTCCTCACGGTCGCGGTGTGCGTATCGTGCTCCATCTCCACGCTCCAAGTGTGCGGATCGCTATACTTCGTCACGCTCCAGGTGTGCGGATCGCTATACTTCGTCACGCTCCAGGTGTGCGGATCGCTATACTTCGTCACGCTCCAGGTGTGCGGTTCGTGGTCATACCCCACGATTCGAGTGTGGGATCGTGGTCATACCCCACGGTCCGAGTGTGGGAGCGATCCGATCCGGTCCAAATTCCTGTAACTCTTCCAGCAAGCTATTTACGCCATACGACGACGTTTTTGACCAATCTAACTTTTCTAATCAATCATAAATCATTCCAAACAGTCATAGCAACATATAAAATCGACCATAAACACCAAAACCCATGTTTTTCCCTTTAAGCATGTTTAAGCAAATCTAAGGGTACGATTAGCAAAACCTAACCAAATCATCACAAACTTCTAACAGAGGTCTAAAATAACATTTCAGAATTTTAGAATATTTTTCCAGAATTTTATAGTGTAAGAATTTACTAATTATCACTAATCACCCTGATTAACTGTAATTAGTGTCAAAACAATGCTAATCACTCACCTTGGCCACAATAAAACTTTCAGATCTGAAGTGAACCTCTGATTTGCACGAATTCCAATATATAACAGCAGCTCTACCTCGATTCTTGTGCTAATCCTCCTTGATTTGATGCCTCTAAGCCTTAATCCTTGATTAGGAAGTGATTTTGGGTGTTTTGAGAGAGATTTAGAGAGTGGAGGCCATGGCTAGGTTAAGAGGAATGAAAGTGGCGGCTGGAAAATGTCTAAAGAAATGTTTTCTAACCCTAATCAGCCCCTATATACCCCTAATCCGGAAATTCCCCTTGGGCCTAGCTGTTAATCACCCGGTTAAGCCCAATTAAGCTGTTTTTCACCATCTGAAACTTGTTTTAGCCATATCTCCCAAACGGTGAGTCCGTTTGGCTTATGTGACCACTCTACGGAAAGAGAAACCATCATCCGGAGCCAATGGAAGTGGTTTTAGGTCAAAATTCCTTTCTAGTCAAAAGTTATGGCCAAAACAGTGCCAACTAGGGGTAAAATGGTCATTTAATAATCGGGAAAATCATGAACATGGGAAATGACCACAATAGTCGTCTCCTAAAGTTACATAACCGTACGACTTTGTATGTGACAGAAATAAATATTCTACGATCCTATGATGCGTAGAATGCGGGTCGTTACAGGTTTACCTGATCCATCGGTGGTAGCTGGCGGGGTCTTCTCGTCATACACATGAGCCACTTGTGCATTCTGCTTCAGAGGACAATTCCTGCTATAGTGCCCCTTCTTATGGCAGTTGTAGCATTCGGCTGAGTCATTTGCCTTTGGTTTCCTCGGGGCTTTGCATACATTAGAAAAATGTCCTGGCTTCCCGCAGTTGTAGCAATTTCCTTTGGGGGTCTTTCCAGGTTTCTGAGTAGCGGCCACGGTAATGCTAGACTCGGGTTGATCTGTTGAAGCCTTGCGCTTATTTCCAGCTTGGCTTTTGGCGCGGTCTTGGCTAGCGTGCCTTTCATCCATATCTTCATAATTGCAAGCCATTTCTACCAATTCTGAGAAGAAGAGTTTGATGTTGCTCATAGCTCTGTCATGGTACTTGCGCTTTAACCCAAATATAAATCTCTTGTTCTTTGCTTTGTTAGTCATAATAAGCTCTGGAGCATAGCGCGACAACTGGGTGAATTTATTGAGGTAATCCTGGATAAAGAGATCTTCTTGCTGGAGATTAGCAAATTGCTCTCGCATCCTCTCTAAAGCCTGTTCAGGTACAAACTTCTCATTGAACATAGTTTTTAATTGCTCCCAGGTCCTGACAGTACCTGCTGCATCCTTTGAGGTAATAGCATCCCACCACAGCTCTGCTTCCTCCTGTAGGAGCCAAATACCAAGTCGTGCTTTGTTGTTGGTTCCCATACCCATGCCTTCAAAGATTTTCTCACAGGTCTTCAACCAAGCTATAGCCTCGGTCACTGTACCAGTGCCAGTAAAGGGTTTTCCCCCAAGGTTCCTATATCTCTTCGCTACTTTGTCTAGCTCAAAGTCTTCGGGTGCTGGTGGCAGAACAATAGGGCCTTCCACAACTACGGGGATATTCCCCCGTCCTCCTACTGCTTCTCCTCGGCCTCCACGGCCTCCTCTAGCTGCTGCTGTTCGTGTAGCCATCTAAGAGAATACTGTATAAGCAAGAAAAGAGTCAAGCTCACAGATTTGATAATTTTCATATATGATAAAGCAGGGGAACATAAGGAAAGATAATGATGATGTACTGATCAAATTGTTTTGCTAATCTGCTTAGCTCATTCTAGGACATTGTTAATCCTATCTCTAATGAGCTACTCGCATTAGAACACTACTGATTCTATTCTGACGAGGTGTTTAATGTGTTAGATCCCGGAGCTAAGATTAACCAAAGCTCTGATACCAACTGTGACGATCCCAAAATCCGAGGGGTGGTATTAAGGATAATCATTGGAATATAACACATTAATCATCAAAGCAGAGTACAGATAATAGCAGAAACAATAAATAGAATAATTTTACATGGATATGACAGCGGAATCACAACATGTAATAATATCAGAATAGCATAGCGTAGGATATAACTTAGTAAATAAAAAGGAAAGTGATCAGTCATCATCGCCAGAGGCGGTATACATACATGTAGTGAGACATAATAAGGGTATCAGTCTACATCGCCGAAGGCGGTACATATACATACAATAAGAAGTATGAAAAGTAAATCAGTCTGCATCGCCCGTGGCGGAATCATAATATAAGTATAGTAATGGCGGAAAATGTCAAAGTCATCTCTGTGAAGTCAGCCTCGCCATGAGCCAAAAATGCACTCTATGCAACAGCGCAGAGCCAAAAACAACCTGTCACCTGTGAACTAGGCTGCCCGTGTGAAAATAAGGGCACCCGCGTTTGCAAATTGAAACAAACAATGAGTCAGTCATGGGGACTGGTATGAGGAATCTATTTAACAATTAAACAACAGTAATAAGCGAATCATAGGACCACGCCACTTTCGCGGAACGGGTTTACTCCGGTGATTGCTAGTGCATTTAAAACAAAGTAAATTCTTTTAAAACAATGAAATGCTTTTAGAAAGAATGAAGCCATTATAAGACTCAGGTCCCATCACACAATGCAACGCAAGCCGGAGGATAGAGTTTTACCTTATAATGGCCAAATATGCTTAATACGCATAAAGCAAAATTATTTGATATTATTACTAGTGCGTATATGTTTCAAAAACGAATGGCATCATAAATATCAATCATAGACGGCATAAGTGCCCCATACCACTATGTCGCCATACTAGTTCTACAATCGAGTCCGTTATTTCGTATTGGAAATTGGATTTCCATCATGAGTCGAGGCGAAGGGCAAGCTCCTCTCCGCTTCGAGACATTCTAGCAAATGCCTCGGGACTACACACTCTGGGTAACCCCTGGATGCTTCAGGGCCGGTCCTCTCTTACGTTTGAGGATTATTTATTCCTGAACACACGTTTCCCGGTCCTTACAGACCTATAATAGAGGCGCCTCGCATTCCAACAACCACAAAGGTGAAAAGTAGATATATATGTCAGGGCTGGTAAGTCACTGACACCACCATAGCTAGAAAGAAACGTCGTGCTCTCCCTGCAGTCCGTATCCCGTTTTTAACTCATACCGGGGTGTGAGGCTCGCGAATCTACGAAATACACAAAGCTAGGCCATGTAGACCGTGCTTTGATCATCATTCACAAGACTTTGCTTTGCAACAGAAGCCTTGATCACAGCATCTTGGCATGCCACATAGGAAGTCCACTCCATACAATTGATTTCCATCGATATATAACCTCTGAGCTCGTATGTCTCAGAGAAGGGCGTTAAGCAAAAGAATAAGTTCTCCGCCGCCAAACAGATATATATTTAACAGAGATCAATCAGTATAGAACAAAATCCAATGTCAGACACACAGTCTATTTACAAGTCCGTTCTAGGTCTGAACGAAACCGGAGGTGTCAAATTCCTCGTATATCCGTCCAATCAACGCATACGTTCAGACGGCTACTACTTCCGTCCCTTTCCGGTAGCTACTCCGGTCAGGAACCTCAGTAGCGCCCATCCAACCGATATGAAGATCGTCGGTCTTGAATTGTCTTTGCATTTTCCAATTCGAATCGCTCGATAAATTATTTGAAATGAGGGCTAGCTCGGCCTTTTCAAATAATTCACGTCATTAGAATTTAAATCGATTCTGTCTATGGTTATATTATTCGACATCCATCTTTCAGTTCTTTAGTGTTATTTTCGTGTCAAACACATACAACCATCAAATATCAAACAATTCAAGCCCAATTGGTTTATTTTCAATCAATGTTGCTTATAATATTTTATAACGATTTTTCGCCATTTTTATTTATTTAAAAATGACCATATTAAATTAAACGACGTTTCAGGACGTGCCGTGGCACTGGCGCTGCTTTTCCCCTAACTTGTTTTACACATATCGGAAAATCTAACCGTTGGATTTCCACACGGTCTATATCAGTGGGAAGATATTCCCAAAGCAAACCCAACGGTTCCAGTTTCGTGAGAATCCGACGGTCGGATCTTCCGCACTAGTCGTTTGAAGTTACGGTTTCAAAATTCGAACTGCAGCGTTGTTATTCGATTTAATTTAATTATATTTATATTTATATATAAATATAACGATTCTGGCGCTGTTTTTCTTCAGATTTGAATTAAACATTCCGGACAATCCAACCGTTGGATTTTTTACAAGGTTGGTGCCGTTGGGAAGATATTTCCAAGGCGAACCCAGCGGTTGCGGTTTCGGGAAAATCCGATGGTCGGATTTTTCGTACTAATCGTTTCAAATTACGATTCCGAAACACGAACTGCACGGCTTCGATTCCTTTTAATTATATTTATATTTATATATATAAATATAGCTCATTCTATAATTTCAACTATAGTTCATTCCATATTTTCAACTTCGTTTTCACCTCAAATATTTCACTAACGCCTTAATATTTCGAAAATTTTCGCCATAACCTCCTTTGTACGGGGAGGGGTTTGGAAATTTATTGGGCCGTGTTAGGTACCCAATAAATCCTAAAAAGCATCCACATATTTATAATGATATATTCTGGTGTTTACGGGGGAGCATGTATAGATAATCACTCCAGAGAATAAATTCTCGTCACCCCCGTTTCCGTGTGGAAATAAATAGTCCATGTGCCGTATCTAATAACTAGAGAGACGTGATTATTGTCAACTCCAGACCCGTGTGGGGTTTTTATTAATCTGGCAATTTATCGTTATATTTTATATAGTCCATATCAGTCATCAGTTCAACCTGTAGTATATAATCATCGCCATACAAGCCTCTTGCTCGTATGGTAAATCTTTCACCTCGTCACACAAGCTCCAATTGCTTATGTGGAATATGATGAAGTATGCCCATAGTCAAGAAGTATGCCATGTAGTGTAGTTCAAAATTAATTGTTACTATCCTATGGCGATGTTTATTATTTCACACAGAATAACCAGCACTCCGCATCCAATGGCATTCACAGGAGTTGATATAAAAATAAAATTGCGCAGCCAACTCATCATGGTTTACCTATTTGTCGGGCACGCAAATAATTTCTTTACTCTACAGCTAATCCATTTTTCCTGTTCAACACATGTATATATATGCAGAATAAAGCTAATAATAACATTTCTAGCAAACTATTATTTATTTCAACACGTGTGTATTTTTATCAAAGCATATACATGATAAAAGAAATATTTTTATCATCAAAAATATTTATCCAACACGTGAATGTTTTAACACTTCATATTTACAATAAAGGTGTAGTTTTTATTGTCTATTCATTTTATTTTAAAAGACGATAACATTCAACACATGAATTTCAACTCGACGAACGAATTGTAATTCAACACATGAATATTCTATATAGTTTCTATATATATAAAAATGTGATTTTTATCGCTAAAGCTATTTGTTTAAATTCAAATAATATTCAACTCATGAATTTCAACTCAACGAATGAATTGCAACTCAACACATGAATATTCTATATAGTTTGTATCTATATAAAAATGTGATTTTTATCGCTAAAGCTATTTGTTTAAATTCAAATAATATTCAACACATGAATTTCAACTCAACGAATGAATTGCAACTCAACACATGAATATTCTATATAGTTTGTATCAATATAAAAATGTGATTTTTATCGCTAAACTATTTGTTTAAATTCAAATAATATTCAACACATGAATTTCAATTCAACGAATGAATTGCAACTCAACACATGAATATTCTATATAGTTTGTATCTATATAAAAATGTGATTTTTATCGCTAAAGCTATTTGTTTAAATTCAAATACTATTCAACACATGAATTTCAACTCAACGAATGAATTGCAACTCAACACATGAATATTCTATATAGTTTGTATCTATATAAAAATGTGATTTTTATCGCTAAAGCTATTTGTTTAAATTCAAATAATATTCAACACATGAATTTCAACTCAACGAATGAATTGCAACTCAACACATGAATATTCTATATAGTTTGGATCTATATAAAAATGTGATTTTTATCGCTAAAGCTATTTGTTTAAATTCAAATAATATTCAACACATGAATTTCAACTCAACGAATGAATTGCAACTCAACCCATGAATATTCTATATAACATATGTAATTTGGTTCAACGAATGAAAATTATTCTAACACATGAATATTTTAGAAAATTTCGGCAGCATAACGGCAGGATAGTTAAAACAGGGACCGTCCCTAGTACGGCTCCTCGCTCTACCTTAAAATCTCGCGGTTTTTGGCAATGGGGATCATGTATCTAGTTCGCACGCAGGCGGCATGTTTTATTTTCAATTCCACAATCCTATTCTAATTTGTTTCAACCACAAGAGGGTATTTTTCAACCACAAAGGTATTTTTCAACCTTAATATCAACCACAAACAATTATTTCCAACCATTCGTCATACCATATAATATCATGTCAATCACAAGCAATAAATATCGTCCATGGTCTGTGGACGAGGGGAGTATATATATATATAATATAGTAATTCACTTGCATTTCATCACAATTCAAAGCATATATGTTTCAAACAACGCTTGTATAATTTATACATCGCTATATAACTTATACAACACATGTACATGAGGTATACGATGCGTATATAATTTACACTTCGCTTATATAATTTATACAACGCGATTTCATTCACACAAATAGTTTAAATTCCTCACATTGGTTATTGCAGTGCTAAAAATCGTAGGAAGATCAGAAAAATCAGCGGCTTCTTCTAGAATGTAGAGAGCCTCCTTGTGGTCACGGTGTCTCCTGTTTCATCGAATTTCGATCAAATAGAAAAAAGATACGATTTTTACAAGTTTGCAACACTTTATAGTGTAAAAATCAGTTGAAAATAGAGTAGCCGTATACCTCCTTTGTGCGCTCGAAACTAGGTTTCAATTTTTCGGCTAAACCGTGAAGCGATAGGACGAACGGCCAGTGCTGCGTCGAAGAGGAAGGGAAGAGCTTCCCGGCGCTACCCTTGGTGGTCAGATCGACGGCCCCTAGCGAACTCGGCGGCGGCGCAAAGTCCGAGTCTTCTCGGCGCTATATTTCCCTCAATACTCGACGATAAATCTTGAAGCTGGTATGGATTTGAAGATCTCTGAACGCTCTTCAAAATGGATCTTAGTTTGCTTGATTTCGTTGTGTGGTTGTGGAGAAATTGAAGAGAGAAGTTGGGAGCACTTTTCCGCTTTGCGCCTAGAGGATCGATGAAGGAGAAAAGATCTGATTGGTCGGCTCCTTTTTATTTTAATTTTTAATTTATTTAATTCCAAAAATACCCCCTTCCGCACACGAACTCGAAATCAAACCCAACGACTGTCGCCCCTAGCTAATTACCCCCATTTCGGACACAATGGGATATGTTTCGTTGGCCGATTCGACTGTTACAGTCAGTTATTTTTCAAATTAAAATATAAAACATTCGATATTTAATTTAAACGTACATTTCAAGTTGCCAGGGCCACAAACTGAGTCGAAAAATTCCAGAAAAATAAATCTGGCTTTGTTTTGACGATACGGTCCTAACAAAACCAGTTTTGTCGAATTCTGAGCTCGTCTGAAAAACGGCCATTTTTAGGTCGACCCATTTTAACAGAATTTGACCAATCACATTTTCTTTATCCCCGCTCACATACTAGCTTCAAAAATTATGAAATTTGAAACTTAGCAATAATTTGACATCCCGGACCCAACAAAAGTGGTTTCGTCGAATTCCGAGGTCGTATGCAAAATATCAATTTTCAAGGGCTATATATGCTATATAGCGACCTTTCTGAAAATTCATTTGGCCATAACTTTTGATTCCCGCTATGAAACTTCGATTTTTCGGATTCGTTAGAAAGGTATTCATAAATAGAGTTAAATATTTTCAGTTTCGCTAAAATCCGTTGTATTCTCCACTCGGTACAGTCAGACAAAGTTTGTATTCAAAATTTCAAACTGCAATACCATGCCCAATTCTATATTTTATTGAAATAGGCTATTTCAATTATTCAAATTCTTTGGTAATAACCTAATTTAAAAATTTTAAATTGGTTCACATTTTCCGGGTTATTACAGCATCGAGGAATGCAAACAAAAGATAATCTTTTTATTCTTTTGTAAATTTCTATTTTGACATTTTGTTCGCATTGAGGAATGCAAACAAAAGATAATCTTTTTATTCTTTTGTAAATTTCTATTTTGACATTTTGTTCGCATTGAGGAATGCAAACAAAATACAATCCTTTTATTTAAAGAGCATTTGTGTTGTTAACATAAACAAAGAGTTAATCTTTTTATTTAAAAAGCATTTGTGTTGTTAACATAAACAAAGAGGTAATCTTTTTATTTAAAAAGCATTTGTGTTGTTAACATAAATAAAAGTAATTTTTTTATAGTTCTATGTCGAATTGACAAACTAAGCCAATTCTAAATAAAAAGACAATTTTATATTTTCCACCGTTGAATTGACAAACTAAGCCAATTCAAAATAAAAAAACAATTTTATATTTTTGATAACATAAAATGACAAATCATGTTTCTCTATTTTTTTTTGAATTGATAAAATATATCAATCCAATACAACAAAGGTGATAACATAAAAAGGTGACAATTATTATTTCCTTTATTTTTGAATTGATGAAATGTATCAGTTCAATACAAACAAGATGATAATATAAAATGTGACAATTTCATGTCTTTTACATTTGCAATTGATGAGATAAATCAATTCAGTACAAATAAGGTAATAACATAAAAGGTGTAGATTTTATATTTTGAATTGATAAAATAAATCAATTCCTTACAAACAAGTGTGATACGATAAGTCAATTTTATATTTTGAATTGATAAAGTAAATCAATTCCATTCACATGACAACATAGTATTTTTATTTTGAATTGATAAAATAAATCAATTCCAACTATAATGACAAATCAATATTTTCATCTTTATCGAAATGGAAATTCTAATCCAAGTCAATACTTGAACAAAATGGTAATTTTTATCGATTTGGAAATTCTAGTCCAAATCAATAAATAAACAAAATGGTAATTTTTTTATTGAAACACAAACAAATATGTGTTTATATATTACCAACAAACAGTATAAACATCCACAACAAACAAAATAAACATCTACAACATCATCACATAACAGATCTGAATTATACACATTTAAATCACACCATAACAATTAAATTAAATAATTAATTATTTATATAAAAGAAGAATTCTCACATCGCTTTTAATTTCTGATCTGAAATTTGGTAAATTCCCAACGTCCTCTATCTATGCTCTAGTCAGCTTCATGTCGTAGTGCTCGGAAATACGAATCCAATGCAAGTCGTTTCGTTGAATTTTTGTTAAACAAATCAAGGTCGCTCTAACTCGTAGATCTTTGATTGATTTTCCTTTTTCTTGAATTTGCAATGGGCGAAGGGAGGTAAGTGGAGCTAATGGATAGGAAAAATAATTTAAGTGAGGAGAAGAAGAGAATTGGTTGGAGGAAGGAAGAAGAGAGGAAGGGCGGCTATGGCTTGGAGATTAGGTTTAGGAACAATAGGGGATATTATACAGGAGTTGCATATTTCTAATTAAGCTCTTGTGTTTTTCTTTTTCTTTTTTTTTAACCTATCCTTGAACGGATGCTAAAAATCATTAACAATGCTTTTTATCAATTAACATTATCTACGTAAAAGCAATTAAAGATTTTATGATATGAATAAAACAAGAATAATATATACAATATATTTGGACATTTGAAATCAGTCTCATGTATTTATTTATATAGTGTCCATATTATTGTGTAGATGCTCCAAAATTTATAATTGCAGTGTGAGTAAAGTTACCCTAGTACGCTTAAAATGAGACTTTGGGGTTTTAATTTATTTAAAGCAGTTTCATGCAGATTCCATAAGTTATTCAATTTAAAACAATATATAAAAAAAATCATTGAAATCTCAAACAAAGTAGAAACCTTATTTTTGGTTAATTTATGAAAGAAATACAATGATAATCTTTTTACAAGGATAGCTCAAATAAACTAAAATATAAAAAGGAATATTATAGTTTGGAAACTGACAAATAATAATTAAAATTTAGAAATATATAAATAGCGAAATTTACAACGGTATTCCTATTAATGAATAAACAATGTAATAATTATAGGACTAAGACTTATGTACATTAATTACATATTTAATTGAAATAATTTGTAATCAACATTCCTAATATGGTATTTGTAAAGGAATTGAGTAGGCATAATATGTGGACTTTAATACTGGTCAATGTGTAAAAAAAATAAAAAAAATAAGGATTGACAAGAGAAAGTCTATTTTGGAATTAATGACCAGTAATTATGATTGATGTGTATTTATTAAAACCAAGAAAAAGAACTAAGGAGGGTTGGTTGATTGATTTACGTTTAATGTGTATATGGTTATTTATAAAGAACTAAAAGGCATGCATTTAAACAAATCATATACAATATTAAATGAAGAAACTTATGAGAATTCATGGTCTTAATTAGATATCTGCCAAAATATATTAATTTAAAAGGAAATTGTCAAGATTGTAAAATTACATGAATAACATCATGAATTCCACAAATTAACTTATAGAATATTTTTCTGAAAAATTGAATTTGTCATAATTAACAAATTATGAAACAAAATTTAAATTTATTAAATTCATTACATAAATATCATCAATACAAACCTAGCGTTTCTTGTTTTATCCAAATCCGATTTGAAACCAATTTTATATAATTTCTCAAAGTTCAAAATCAAATTCTGAAATTACCACGCCATTTCATTTTTGTATTATAAACTTAAAATTTCAGCCATTATGATTTAAAATAAATTATTTAAAAATAGAAATTTTAAATTCTATCTCATTTCCTAATCAAAATTTATTAAAGTAAAAATTTAAAAATTGGCCCCAAATTCCGGGTTGTTACAATCTCCCCCACTTAAAATCTTTTTGTCCTCGAAAAGGAAATAAGATGAGAGTTGTTTATTTAACTAATTTAATTTTCATTTCATTTTTTTTTAGTTGAATTAAATATCGACACAGCAAAATCATCAATCAATTGGTTGATTAAATTTCAAATATATATAACCTTTATATTTTAAAAATCATATTTTCTAAAAATGAATTATATATTTAATTACAAGTACGTTAATTATTAACTTTTCACTCTGAACTTAATCTAGGGCATTACTAACCCCATCTCTAATGAGTTTTCTCATTCTAGGATACTGCTGATCCTATCTCTAATGAGTATTCTTATTGGATATTACTAATCCAACCTCTAATGAGTCTTTTGTTCAGTTCTAACAAGTTGTACCCCAAAGATTTGAGCTAACCAGAGCTCTGATACCAACTGTAACGACACGGATTTTGCCCGACCCGATCGATCACAAAATCGACCAAGACCGTTCAAATCCCGCGTACGTTAACTTTGGGAATACAACAACATCAGAACAGATAACAAAGGCTTTTATAACATCAATAATAAATGTTACATCAGAGTACAGAATATATCAGAGTACATTAAATATAATACAACGGAAGGTAAAATTACAATAATTAATACAATACACAGCGGAAGACTTCAATGCTTTGGACACAGCTTTAATCTTCGATCCAGGATCCTGCTAAAGAGATAAAGATATCTGCAAAAAGCTACTCGACTTCCCGTGTGGAAAGAGGGCACCCGAGTTCGCAAAGTGAAACAAACTACGGGTCAGTCATGGGACTGGTATGAGAAATCTAACTAACTTAACTAATAAGAAGGCTAATCACAGGACCACGCCGCTAACGCGGAACGGGTTTACTCCATTGGATTGCCAGTGCATAAGATAAGTAAATCGTCAAATAACGCAATGCTTTTTAGAAAAATGAAACCATTATAAGACCCAAGTCCCATCACACAATGCGACGCAAACCGGAGGATAGGATTTTACCTTATAATGGTCAAAAGATGATAAATACGTAAAACGATATTATTATTAGTGTGTATATGTTTTAATAAAAACATTTCAAAATAAATGTATCAATCCTAGACGGCATGGGTACCATATATCATGTCGCCATACTAGTTATACAATCAAAACCGCATGGGGCGTATTGGAAATTGGGTTTCCATCATGAGTCAAGGCTAGGAACGATCTCCAGACCGATTCGAGACACTCTAGCAATGCCTCAGGATTCGGACGCTGGCGAACCCTTGGATCCTGCAGGGCCGGTCCACAAATACTTTAGTGGATTAATTATGCCTGAACACATGCCTCCCGGTCCTATTGAACCTATAATACGGCCATTGGCGACCGCAAAAATAAACCGAGGCCTCGAAAATTCCATCATCCACATAAGTAAAATGTCAGCGCTGGTAGGTCCCTGACACCACTATAAGCTAGAAAGAGGACGTGTGCACTCCCTGCGTTCCCTTGCTCCATTTTAGACTCCACCGGTGTGTGAGGCTTGCGAAGTTACGCTACACAAAGCTATGCCAAAATAGGCTATGCTTTGATCATTCCACAAGGCCTGCTTTGCAACAAAATCCTTGATCATTTGCATCTTGGCGTGCCACGTTGACATTTCACGCCATGCAATTCATAACTATTAATACACAACCACTAAGGGTGTTAAGTAAGAGAATAAATTCTCCTCCACCAACGGTTGTATATTAATAGAAATCAATTTACATAAAATGAAATTCAACGTCAGACATGCATCCATTTATAAGCTTATGCTCTAGGTCCGAGCGAAAGCCAAATCCGTACAAATCAACACTACGTCCGGATAACTACCACTTTATCCCTGTCCTGGGTGCAAATCAGTCCAGGGCGTCAGTAGTCCTCATCTATTCGATGTGAAGATCGTCGGTCTTCAATCACCGTCTTCGACTCTTCGACTTTGATCGTCGTATAATCATTTGAAATGGGTTAAACCCGGTTTTTCCAAATAACTTGCATATTTTATAATTGAAAATCAAGTGTTATAAACACATCCAACGTCTCATTCCAATTCAGGATATTCTTTTAATAGAATATTCATATTACTAGGGAAAAGTTCCCATAAATTAAATCAAAGATAAATTCTTATAAATTTACCGTTTTAAACATTCATTACAACTCTAACTTGATTTTTAATATCAAAAATCATTATTAAATGATTATTCAATTCTTAAGGAATTAACCTTGTCTTTAATTTGGGTTAAAGAATCAATGTCATTTAAAAACATTGTTCACGATAAACCCAAAGTCATATTCCATTAAATATGGAATTATCATAGAAATCAAGTCAAAATATTATCGATATAAATTTCTGTATCAGACCGACAATATAAATGGAATAACGACAAAGCCTTTTAAATTCCATGTATAGTATCAGTCTTCTTTTACAGAAACCTATCTTGATTATTATCAAACCGAATTTCCACTCAATTCCAATTTAATTTATTAAATTGGAAAACTTGTCTTTAGAAAATTTCTTTTAAATCTTAATAAAAAGATTTATAATTTCTAAATCATATTTTCACTGTAAATTGGGTTAAAGAACAAATGTTGTTTAAAACACAGTTCACGATAAACCCAATTCACATAAAAATTTATTTCAATTACAAAATATAATTAAAACTCAAAAAATCCTAATTAAAAGATTTAAATTTTAGTTAAAAACTAGTTTACTTCACTAGAGGTATATTTTCTATTCCTTTGTCCATCCAAGAACAGACAGAGAAATCACCATTTTATTCTTTGATAAATATTATTTAAAATATTCGTTATCTTAAAATCATTCTTTATAAAAAGATTCTTTATATAAAATGTCCTTTATGGTGCATTATTCTTTATCTTAAAAGATATCATTATTTTTAAAAGATATTCTTTATTTAAAAGAAATCCTGAAGTGGAATGTGACTCAATCAGTTACCATATAACTTGGTTATACGAATTTCACACATCGTATAAATATGACAACAAATGATACATAATTATCAAACCTCCATTCACATCCAGAGTGAAGTTTATAACTGTGTGAGTATTAAAATGAAATAATAACACTCATCGCAGACTGTCAATCTATCGATCGATATATAACTAAATATTGGGACTAGTATGTGTAAATTCATCCCAACACCCGTGTAGGGTTTTCAGCCAATAACAATTCATGTAAATAAATGATTGGTTAATGAATTTAACCAATCTAATACTAATAACATGTTGATGAAAATGAGATAACATGTTATTTATTTCTAATACCCAAAAAAATGTATTTTTTATTCGTATAATTTCCCTATTCATTTCTAATGTATGTTTAACCAATAATATGATTCTTATATTTGAATATAACCTCAAATGTAAGTTTATAAATAAAGATTGAATTTTATCTTTACTTATAAATTCTATTACATGTT
Organism: Allium sativum; assembly: GCA_030737875.1. Taxonomy (NCBI): domain Eukaryota; kingdom Viridiplantae; phylum Streptophyta; class Magnoliopsida; order Asparagales; family Amaryllidaceae; genus Allium; species Allium sativum. Next base: position 112,671,646 of record CM060916.1, on the reverse strand, counting down.
ATACAAATAAAAATAATTATTATATACGAATATATGTTATGCAAAATAAAAATGATTACAATATTCGCATATGAGTTCTAATCAGAATGTATATAAGATAATTATTTTTATTCTTTTTCATCATATTTTATTTGCAATGAAGGATGCAAATAAAAATGTGTTCTTTTTAAATCATATTTTATTTGCAATGGAGAATGCAAATAAAAATGTGTTCTTTTTAAATCATATTTTGTTTGCAATGGAGAATGCAAATAAAAATGTGTTCTTTTTAAATCATATTTTATTCGCATTGGAGAATGCAAATAAAAATGTGTTCTTTTTAAATCATATTTTATTCGCATTGTGAATGCGAACAAAGAAAGTAAATTTTATTTTTAAAGTTTTGTTCGCATTGTAAATGCGAACAAAAAGTAAGTTTTATTTCTAAAGTTTTATTCGCATTGTGAATGCGAACAAAGAAAGTAAATTTTATTTTTAAAGTTTTATTTGCATTGTAAATGCGAACAAAAAGTATGTTTTATTTCTAAAGTTTTATTCGCATTGTGAATGCGAACAAAGAAAGTAAATTTTATTTTTAAAGTTTTATTCGCATTGTAAATGCGAACAAAAAGTAAGTTTTATTTCTAAAGTTTTATTCGCATTGTGAATGCGAACAAAAAGTAAATTTTATTTTTAAAGTTTTATTCGCATTGTAAATGCGAACAAAAAGTAAGTTTTATTTCTAAAGTTTTATTCGCATTGTGAATGCGAACAAAAAGTAAATTTTATTTTTTTAATATTATATTCGCATTGTGGATGCGAACAAAAAGTAAATTTTATTCTTTATATTTTATTTACATTATAAAATGCAAATAAAAAGTAATTTTTGTTTTCAACTTATATTTGCATTATAAAGTGCAAATGAAAATGTAAGTATTGTTTTCAAGTCATATTTGTGTTCTGAGAACACAAATAAAAATATAAGTTTTGTTCTCAAGTTATATTTGTGTTTTAAGAACACAAATAAAAATGTAAGTTTTGGTTTCAATTCATATTTGTGTTTTTAAATTTCTACCATATTGTTTGTGTAATAACTCGAAAATCTAGGCCAGTTTAGAATTTTTATTTTGGCGATTTTAGCGAATTTTGAATATTTAAAATAGATTATTTTAAATAATATCGACGAGAAATTTATTTTGAACATATTTAGAACGTATATATTTATACGCGTCGTCGTTAGAATATATATATTTATATATATTTATAAATAGAATTGAAAATGACGCGGTAGTTCGATAATTCGATTTCAAACTTCAATTGAATGTACCGGGTGCAAAATAATCCGGATTTTAGTGAAACCAAAAACATTAGGATCTATTTGATAATATCTTTCCAACGAATCCGAAAAATCAAGATTTCATAGCGGAAATCAAAAGATATGTCCAGTTGAAAATTCTGAATAGTCGCTATGGAATTCAGGCCCTTAAAAATGGAAACTTTGCAAACGACCTCGGATTTTGACGAAACCACTTTTGTTGGGTCCGTGATGTCAAATTGTTGCTAGATTCCAAATTTCATAATTTTTCGAATCAATATGTGAGCGTGGCAAAGGAAAACGCGTTTGACCAGTTTCAGTTGATTTTAATCGACTGAAAATTGGCCATTTTTCCAACAGTCTCAGAATTCGACGGAACTAGTTTTGTTAGGACCGTATCATCAATACGAAGCTAGAAAATATTTTTCTGGAATTTTTCTAGTTAGTATGTGACCCCGGTAAATTGAAATGCGCGTTCAAATTCAATATATAGAGTTATATGTTGATTTTAACGAAAACTGATACAAACGAGCGAATCAACCTACGATACATATCCCACTGTGTTCGGAATGGGGGTAAAACTCTATGGATGACAGGCGGTGGGCCTCGTTTAGAGGTCGTATGTAAAAGTTAACCTATTGGGGTTAAATAATTAATTAAATAAAAATAACAAAAAAAAATAACACTACCTCTCCTCTTTAACCATCCCCCCCCCCGTTAATAACCTAAATCAGAAAAGAAAAAAAAAAGAAAAAGAGAACCCCCGATCGGCAGCTGCCCCCCTCCCATCGTTCGCCCGCCGCCGTCGATCTCCGGCAGACCCCCCCCCCTCGCCCTCGCGTCTCGCTCCTCCTCCTCCTCTTGAAAACCACACCCCCTTCCACAACCGTACCCCCCCCCCCCCCCGACGCACCCACCAGCGACGGCGCCTCCGGTCGCCGAACCCTCTCTCCACCTCCTCCGTGCCTCCTCCTCGTTGTCCCTCTTCTAATTCGAACCCTAAACTCCCCAAGCCCATACTCCGACGAACCTCTAGTCGAAGCCGACACAGCGCAGAAACCCTCCTCCCTCTTCAATATGTAAATGTGAGTCCTTTATGTTATTTAATTTAGTTTAATTACCTTAAAAACTGATTTTTTTTATTTAACAAAAAGTTTAGATTTTTATTTGTTTAAAGATATGATTTTTAGCTAAGTTAAAAATATAATTTTTAGTGTATGAAGAGCAAAGTAAAAGTACAATCTTTAGGGTAGGAAGTGAGAAAAAGGTTAGATTTTTAATACGTAAAAAGTTAGATCTTTAATATGTAAAATATTAGATTTATAAATATGAAAAGGTCGAATTTTTATGTCATGAGAGATATTATTTTTACTAAATAAAAATACAATCTTTGTGTAGAAAAATTAGATATTTGAAAGTGAAAAGATTTGATTTTTAAACTTTGAAAAGGTTCGCTTTTTAATTAGCAAAGGAATTGATTTTTTTATCATTAGAAAGAATACGAATTTTTGATTAGAAAAATTAAGTTTCTTTGATTAGAAAAACTAGATTTCTAAGCTATGATAAATAAGATTTCAAAGTTACGGAAAATATGATTTTTATTATATGAGAAATATTATAAAAATAGGATCTTTATTGGGTTAAAGGATTTGATTTTTATCATAAAGTTTGAATCTTTAGTTTAGAAAAGTTTGAATCTTCATGATAGGAAAGGTTAAAAATATCATCTTTATATATGAAGCATCATAAAATATAATCTTTACAGTATATGAAATGAAACAAAAATATGAACTTTATTTTTATCATGGAGTAGGAAGTAAAAAATTCGATTTTTATATATTGAATAGCGAAGTGAAAGTGTGATTTTTATATATATAGTGGCTACGGGCAATGAAAGTGATAAGAGATGAGAACAGTGAAGATTTCCTGCATTAGAAGTGCCATGGAGTTAGGATAGCTAAAGGTGAGAACTCCTCACTCAAAATTTCTTTTTCTAGTTATATATATATACTAGGATGTAGACGGTGTTTAGTAGCACCCGACACCCGTCATCCACAGACCATGGATGGCTTGTTTGTTAAATTGTTTGGTTGTGTAGTTGGTTAGTTTATTTGGTTTGAATTGAATTGTTTGGTGAAATGAATTGATTTGATTGATGTGTGAATGGCGTGGGCCTTCACTAGTGTGACGAAAAGGAATTTCGCTCGGTCCGAACCTGTCGCTAAACCGACCCAGACCGCTCGAAACGCCCTATCGTTTGAGAACACGACGAATCAGAACGCACACGGAAGAACATTTCATTGTATTTACAACAATTCCATCAGATACAAGAATATACAGAGTATAAATGAATATTACACAGAAATATCAGAGATTACAATTACATTACATAGCAGCGGAAAATAATACAATACACAACTAGAAGAGGTATACGGATACAAAGCTTTCCGGATATCGTTCCAGCTATAAACCAGGATCCTGTGAATATAAATCTGCAAAACCAAAACTACTAGCTGCCGGTGTCAAAATAAGGGCACCCAGAGTTTAGGTTAAAACAATAAACTCCAGGTCAGTCATGGGACTGGTGTGAGAACTAAAACAGTTATAAATCTTTATTTTTAAAGTTAGGTAAATCAAGGGACCACGCCCTAACGCGGAACGGGTTTCCTCCCAAAAATACCAGTGCATAAACCAACAGCGCAATGCTAAATAAAGAGAAATGAAGCTGTTATAAGACCCAGGTCCTATCACACAATGCAACGCAAGCCGGGGGATAGGGTTTTCCCTTATAACAGCCAAAGAATGCTTGATACGTTTAAAACAAATCATTTGAAACTATTATAAGTGCATAGTGTATAAAACAACTTCAAATCATAAGTATCAATCATAGGCGGCATGGGTACCATATATCATGTCGCCATACTAGGCTCTACAAATAAAACCGCAAATGTCACGTATTTGGAAGTTGGATTTCCATCTATGAACCGAGGCCAGGGATCGTCCTCTACCGATTCGAGACAATCTAGCCCATGTCTCAGGCAAGTGCGCAGGCAAGCCTTGGATCGTCAGGGCCTGTCCACCGATGTGGATTATTATGCCTGAACAATACGTCTCTCCGCCCTTTGGGGCGTAAATGAACCAACGAATGACTCCATCGGACCCGGATCGTCCGATCAAACCGAGGCGCCTCGCAACAGCAACAACCACACAGGTGAAAAGTATAAAATGTCAGGGTTGGTAGGTCACTAACACCACCCTAGCTAGAAAGAAACGCATGCCCTCCCTGAGGTCCTCTCCCGTTTTTGGTTCACAATTGGGGTGCGAGGTTCGCGAGTTCACGTTACACAAAGCTGTGCCACACAGGCTGTGCTTTGATCATCACCACAAGACTTTACTTTTCAACAGAAGCCTCGATCAATTGCCACTTAGGCATGCCACACAGGCAATTCACTCCATGTGTTTGATATCCATCAATATATAACCCCTGAGCTCGTATGTCTCAGAGAAGGGCGTTAAGCAAGAGAATAAATTCTCCGCCGCCAAACAGATATATATTTAATAGAGATCAATCACCCGGACTAAAATCCAATGTCAGACACACAGTCCATTTACAAGTCCGTTCTGGGTCTGAACGAAACCGGAGGCACCTAGTACCTCGCATATCCATCGATCTCCAAATACGTCTAGACGATCACCAACTGTTTCCATCTTCTTGGGTGTACAGCCCAATCAAGATCACCAGTAATTACCCAAACGACGTGAAGACCTCCGGTCTTCGACCGCCGTCTTCATCTTCGACTTATCGCCGTATCAGTTATTCAGAATGGGATAAACCCGGTCTTTCCGAATAACTCGCGTGTATTTTAAATAAGTGTTACGCAAACACAACATACGCCTCATTCCAATTCATCAGTCACTAACCGTAAATTAACAAGAGAATAATTCCCCAAATATTAACCCCGAAGGCCGAAGCCAACATCAGATCAATATCCAGAAAACCATTCTGCTTAGCTAACCGATAGTTAGTTTCTAAATTTCACATTCATAGGGAGAGGTTCCCATTAATTTTATCAAAGATAAATTCTTTATATTTATTCTTTAATCTATCCTTTTGAATTTCGATTCAACTAGTCGGGATTAACGAAACTTACCGAAGTACTCATTTGTTTTAATTTCCCAATCCCAACCTATTCATCCCATGAAGTAAAACTGGTAATACTTCATATCTAACACCACAGTGTTATCGGTAAATTCAATTACCATTTCACGTTCAAATCTAATTAAAGATTTAACTATCGCTTGGAGTAAAACTAGTGATACTCCATTCTCGATCTTTTCAATCTAATTAAAGATTCATTAAAACCCCACTTAGTTTTAATCTGTGACTGGGTTAAAGAATCAGTGTCATTTAAAACACAGTTCACGATAAACCCCAAATCACATTCCATTAATTATCGGGTTAAAGAACGAGTGTTATTTAAAACACTGTTCACGATAAACCCAAAAATCAATATCAATTCAATTAAATATTATTTAATTGGTACACTTCATTAAATCCGAATAAAAAGATTTAATCTTTTCTCAACTGGGTTCAAGAACAGTGTTAGTCAAGACACCATTCACGACAAACCCAAATCACATTTTCTATTAAATACAAGGCTTAGAATAGAAAATATTCCGGCTTATATTCAATATCAAATTCTACTACCAACAAATATCGTATTGGAAATAACGATATATATATATCTATATCTTTCAAATTTCCATAACAACATCTGTATAATCACGAAATCCAACATCGAAATGTTCCGAAGACAATTTCGATTCAAATCCATTCCAATGCAATCATTGGAAATTCTGGTTATTTTCAAAACAATTTCAAATTCAATTGATTTATTTAAAAATAAATAGAACTATAATTCTAGTTCAAAAGTAGTTCATTTCGATAAAAATCTACTTTTATCTTTTCAAACATGGAGTATTTCATCACAATTCTTTCTAAATCATTTCTTATGATTTTACACAAATTATTACTATTTTTAATAATTTTATCAAGGCCCGTACAGTCGATTTCCATTAACGGCCATCGAACTGCACTTATAGCGACTTTTTTTCGAATTTGATTTGGACATAATTCCAAATCCAACCGTTAGATTTCAAATTTCTAATATTCATTAGAAAGCTCTTTTCGATACGAACCCAACGGTTCCGGTTTGAGGAGAATCCGACGGTCGGATCTCCCGTAATATTCATTCGAAGTCAATGGTCGAAATTCGCGAACTGCCACGGCGCGGCGCGTTCTATTCAGGCCATTATATTATATATATATAATATATATAATATATACTTCGTCGATTTCCTTTTAAAATGAATTTTATAAATCGTTTTAAATTCATTTTCAAAACGGTTTCAACTTCATATTCAATTTCAAATCAAAATCGAATATTCCAATTTAAATTCATTTTAAATTCATTTCAAATTGATTTCAATTCAAATTGATTTCTAATTCAATTTCAGTTCGTTTTCAATTCAATTCAATTTTCAATTCGAATTCAGTTATATTCAATTTAAATTCGAATTCATTTCTGTTTAATTTCAATTCGAATTCGTTTCTATTCCATTTCAATTCGAATTCATTTCTATTCAATTTCAATTCGAATTTATTTCTACTCAATTTCCTTTTCAAAATATCAGATTTTGAAATCACTTTTGATATTCATTATAAAATGAATAAAATCGGTATAAATCTCGTTCACGTCAAAATGGCGTCAACCTAATCAATACGGCTTCATATATTCCTATTCTCAAATATTTCTTTTTCAAACATTTCTATTTTAAAACTGGAATGAGGCCCAATCAATTACCATATAATGTTAATTATATGGATTTTCTACAACACATGTATATATCAACAACGATGAATAATCAACCATCATCCAAAGTGCATTCTACACTGTATAAGCATCAAATATATATATTCAAGCTTATAACAGCCTGTCAATCAATCGATCGACATACAACTAAACAATCGGGATTAGTGTACGTCAAATATCATCCCAATACCCGTGTGGGGTTTCAAGCAATCAAACACAGGTTTTTATTTGTGCAGTTGGGCGATGTGTAAAATTTATCGACCCAATCAATGTCCTTCAAATAGGTGTACATAAACAAACCGTCCGGTTTGTAAATGAATATTTTATTTATTCACATTCACGTTAAAAATTATATATTTTTAACGATCAAACTATTTTATTCAACCTATGAATATTCTATTCGGTTCATTTATTAAATAAAATGTTATCTTTATTTTCTAACTTATTTTTAGAAAATTTCGGCGGCATAACGGCACGATACTAGAAACGGGACAAGGCCTAGCCTTATCCCCGGTCTAGTGAAGGCCCACGCCATTCACACATCAATCAAATCAATTTCATTTCACCAAACAATTCAATTCAAACCAAATAATCTAACCAACTACACAACCAAACAATTTAACAAACAAGCCATCCATGGTCTGTGGATGACGGGTGTCGGGTGCTACTAAACACCGTCTGCATCCTAGTATGTATGTATAACTAGAAAATTTAATTTGAGAGGTGAGAAATTCTCACCGATAGCTATTCCATCTTCACGACACTTCAAAAGTAGAAATCTTCGTCGTTCTCGTCCTCCTTCACTTTCGTTGCCCGTATTCTCTACATATGTAAAAATCGAATTTTTAATACGCTATTCAATATATAAAAATCGAATTTTTACTTCGCTATTCAATATATAAAAATCGAATTTTTACTTCGCTATTCAATATATAAAAATCGAATTTTTACTTCGCTATTCAATATATAAAAATCGAATTTTTACTTCGCTATTCAATATATAAAAATCGAATTTTTACTTCGCTATTCAATATATAAAAATCGAATTTTTACTTCGCGATTCAATATATAAAAATCGAATTTTTACTATGCGATTCAATATATAAAAATCGAAATTTTACTTCGCTATTCAATATATAAAAATCGCGCCTTTTCTAATATAAAAATTCTATCCTTTCTGATGTAAAAATTCCATTTTTTCTGATGTAAAAATTCCATCTTGATTAAATAAAGATCCCGCCTTTCTACCGATAAAAATTTCGTCTTTCCTATACTAAAAATCAAATCTTTCTTGATTCAAAAATCTAATCTTTTCGTTACCATTCAATCAATAAAGATCCAATTTTTATCGGCCATTTATATGAATAAAAATCTAATTCATTTAATGATTTTAAATAACCTAAATCTCTATATAATAAAATCAGATTTTATTGTAAATAATAAATAAATAAATAAATAAATAAAAATAAATAAAAAGATTTAAACACTCACTGTTTTTCGGTTTTTACAGAGGGAAGAGGAGGAGGAGCCGTTGAATTGGGGAGGGGGTGGAGGCTGCATCGCGTCCGAGGTGGGGTCAAGCAGGGGGTGGCGCTCGGCACTGGTGGCGCGCGGTGGAGCTGTGGTCTCAGGAGGTTACGGGATTCGTGGATTTGGGGCGCTCGCGGTCTCGAATGGGAGAAGGGAGGGGGATCGACGGAGAGAAGAGGTGGTGGGGGATTGCGGCGCCAAGGGCGGCGCTGCCCCGCCTGCGGCGGCGTGGGCTGTGGCATCGCGATTTCCCCTTTCCCCCCTTTTTTTTATTTTTATTTTTTTTTCTGGTTTGAATGAACGATGAAGGGGGGCCAGCGGTTTTGAAGGGGAAGGAGAGAGATGGATATTTTTTTTATTATTATTTAATTCAAAAAGTTGACTTTTTCATACGACCTCGAAACGAGGCCCACCGCCTGAAGTCCAGAGCGTTTTACCCCCATTCCGAACACAATGGGATATGTATCGTAGGTTGATTTGATCTTCTCGATCAGTTTTCGTCAAAATCAACATATAACTCTATATATCGAATTTGAACGCACATTTCAATTTACCGGGGTCACATACGAACTCCATAAATTGCAGAAAAATATTTTCTAGCTTCGTATTGACGATACGGTCCTAACAAAACTAGTTTCGTCGAATTCTGAGACCGTTTGAAAAATGGCCATTTTTCAGTCGATTAAAATCAACTGAAACTGTTCAAACGCGTTTTCCTTTGCCACGCTCACATATTGATTCGAAAAATTATGGAAATTGGAACCTAGCAATAACTTTACATCACGGACCCAACAAAAGTGGTTTCGTCGAAATCCGAGGTCGTTTGCAAAATGTCTATTTTTAAGGGCCTGAATTCCATAGCGACTATTCAGAATTTTCAACTGGACATATCTTTTGATCCCCGTTATGAAATTTCAATTTTTCGGATTCGTTGGAAAGATATTATCAAATAGATCCCATTATTTTTGGTTTCACTAAAATCCGGTTTATTTTGCACCCGGTACATTCAATTGAAGTTTGAAATCGAATTATCGAACTACCGCGCCATTTTCAATTCCTTTTATAATTATATATAATTATTTATATTCTAACGACGACGTATATAATATATACATTCGAATTATATACAAAATAAATTTTCGTCGATATTATTTAAAATAATCTAACTTAAATATTCAAAATTCGCTAAAATTGCCAAAATATAAATTTTAAACTGGCCTAGATTTTCGGGTTATTACAATCTCCACCACTTAAAACTTTTCGTCTCCGAAAAGGAACAAAGTCGAAAGTGGTTTGATTAATCAAGTCTACGTTCGATCTGGCTTACATTCTCCAACTTTTCAGTTTCTGAGAATTTTCAAAAATTTCAAAAATTTGGCTAACACCCTAAATTTTCGAAAAATTTCGCCATAACCTCCCCTGCACCGGGAGCCACGGGAAATTCCCGAAATTGCCATACAGGCCTTCTGATCTCAAAAAGAAAAAGAAAAAGCCAAGCGGCTAGCCAATAGGCTCATAAAGTCATCATCACCCAAACAGAACAGTAAATTATGTAGTAAACATGTACCTATTTGTCGGGCAAACAAATTTTATTCTCTGCTCTAGCCTCCTTGCTATGACTTGTTCAATGTAAGTATATGTATATGCAAGCAAATGCGACCAATTTTAAATACAATTCAATAGTTGATTCCATTAGGCATAATGGTTCAAATTATCAAACAAATAAACAAACAACACAAACATCAATCAATTAGTGAATTAACGTTTCAAATTCATAATTTTGATGCATATACAAAAATCATGTTTTTGATGCCAAATCACAACAATAGGCCCTATCTAATTTTTGGTTCTCACACCAGTCAATAGGAAATATATAGATATTACACGTTCATCAATCGAATATAAATTCTGATGATGATGTATCAATCATCAGAATCACCCCCGGGCGACTAGAGTGTAATTCTATATCTATCCAGTATATTAAAACTTCAAATACACGTTTGCAAGGCATATATGCAAAATCTTTATATACTGGACTGTCCTAATCAATATAAAATAAATATTCAAATACGTATACAACGATTTAAATTTTCAAAACAAAAATTGTTCTCATTTTAAAAAAATATACTCTTCACACTCGTTCTAGGATACTACTGATCCCATCTCTAACGAGTCATTCTCATTGGATATTACTAATCCAATATCTGATGAATTATTTCGTATGGTTCTAATGTGTCCTGTTCTCTGAGCTTGGTAAACCAAATCTCTGATACCAAATGTGACAAAAAGGAATTTCGCTCGGTACGAACCTGTCGCTAAACCGACCCAAACTGCTCGAAACGCCCTATCATTTGAGAACACGACGAATCAGAACGCACACGGAAGAACATTTCATTGTATTTACAACAATTCCATCAGATACAAGAATATACAGAGTATAAATGAATATTACACAGAAATATCAGAGATTACAATTACATTACATAGCAGCGGAAAATAATACAATACATAACTAGAAGAGATATACGGATACAAAGCTTTCCGGATATCGTTCCAGCTGTAAACCAGGATCCTGTGAATATAAATCTGCAAAACCATAACTACTAGCTGCCCGTGTCAAAATAAGGGCACCCAGAGTTTAGGTTAAAACAATAAACTCCAGGTCAGTCATGGGACTGGTGTGAGAACTAAAACAGTTATAAATCTTTATTTTTAAAGTTAGGTAAATCAAGGGACCACGCCGCTAACGCGGAACGGGTTTCCTCCCAAGAATACCAGTGCATAAACCAACAGCGCAATGCTAAATAAAGAGAAATGAAGCTGTTATAAGACCCAGGTCCAATCACACAATGCAACGCAAGCCGGGGGATAGGGTTTTCCCTTATAACAGCCAAAGAATGCTTGATACGTTTAAAACAAATCATTTGATACTATTATAAGTGCATAGTGTATAAAACAACTTCAAATCATAAGTATCAATCATAGGCGGCATGGGTACCATATATCATGTCTCCATACTAGGCTCTACAAATAAAACTGCAAATGTCACGTATTTGGAAGTTGGATTTCCATCTATGAACCGAGGCCAGGGATCGTCCTCTACCGATTCGAGACAATCTAGCCCATGTCTCAGGCAAGCGCGCAGGCAAGCCTTGGATCGTCAGGGCCGGTCCACCGATGTGGATTATTATGCCTGAACAATACGTCTCTCCACCCTTTGGGGCGTAATTGAGCCAACGAATGACTCCATCGGACCCGGATCGTCCGATCAAACCGAGGCGCCTCGCAACAGCAACAACCACACAGGTGAAAAGTATAAAATGTCAGGGCTGGTAGGTCACTAACACCACCCTAGCTAGAAAGAAACGCATGCCCTCCCTGAGGTCCTCTCCCGTTTTTGGTTCACAACTGGGGTGCGAGGTTCGCGAATTCACGTTACACAAAGTTGTGCCACACAGGTTGTGCTTTGATCATCACCACAAGACTTTACTTTTCAACAGAAGCCTCGATCAATTGCCACTTAGGCATGCCACACAGGCAATTCACTCCATGTGTTTGATATCCATCAATATATAACCCCTGAGCTCGTACGTCTCAGAGAAGGGCATTAAGCAAGAGAATAAATTCTCCGCCACCAAACAGATATATATTTAATAGAGATCAATCACCCGGACTAAAATCCAATGTCAGACACACAGTCCATTTACAAGTCCGTTCTGGGTCTGAACGAAACTGGAGGCACCTAGTACCCCGCATATCCATCGATCTCCAAATACGTCTGGACGATCACCAACTGTTTCCATCTTCTTGGGTGTACAGCCCAATCAAGATCACCAGTAATTACCCAAACGACGTGAAGACCTCCGGTCTTCGACCGCCGTCTTCATCTTCGACTTATCGCCGTATCAGTTATTCAAAATGGGATAAACCCGGTCTTTCCGAATAACTCGCGTGTATTTTAAATAAGTGTAACGCAAACACAACATACGCCTCATTCCAATTCATCAGTCACTAACCGTAAATTAACAAGAGAATAATTTCCCAAATATTAACCCCAAAGGCCGAAACCAACATCAGATCAATATCCAGAAAACCATTCTACTTAGCTAACCGACAGTTAGTTTCTAAATTTCACATTCATAGGGAGAGGTTCCCATTAATTTTATCAAAGATAAATTCTTTATATTTATTCTTTAATCTATCCTTTTGAATTTCGATTCAACTAGTCGGGATTAACGAAACTTACCAAAGTACTCATTTGTTTTAATTTCCCAATCCCAACCTATTCATCCCATGAAGTAAAACTGGTAATACTTCATATCTAACACCACAGTGTTATCGGTAAATTCAATTATCATTTCACGTTCAAATCTAATTAAAGATTTAACTATCGCTTGGAGTAAAACTAGTGATACTCCATTCTCGATCTTTTCAATCTAATTAAAGATTCATTAAAACTCCACTTAGTTTTAATCTGTGACTGGGTTAAAGAATCAGTGTCATTTAAAACACAGTTCACGATAAACCCCAAATCACATTCCATTAATTATCGGGTTAAAGAACGAGTGTTATTTAAAAAACTGTTCACGATAAACCCAAAAATCAATATCAATTCAATTAAATATTATTTAATTGGTACACTTCATTAAATCCGAATAAAAAGATTTAATCTTTTCTCAACTGGGTTCAAGAACAGTGTTAGTCAAGACGCCATTCATGACAAACCCAAATCACATTTGATATTAAATACAAGGCTTTGAATAGAAAATATTCCGGCTTATATTCAATATCAAATTCTACGACCAACAAATATCGTATTGGAAATAACGATATATATAACTATATCTTTCAAATTTCCATAACAACATCTGTATAATCACGAAATCCAACATCGAAATGTTCCGAAGGCAATTTCGATTCAAATCCATTCCAATGCAATCACTGGAAATTCTGGTTATTTTCAAAATCATGTCAAATTCAATTGATTTATTTAAAAATAAATAGAACTATAATTCTAGTTCAAAAGTAGTTCATTTCGATAAAAATCTACTTTTATCTCTTCAAATATGGAGTATTTCATCACAATTCTTTCTAAATCATTTCTTATGATTTTACACAAATTATTACTATTTTTAATAATTTTATCAAGGCCCGTACAGTCGATTTCCATTAACGACAATCGAACTGCACTTATAGCGACTTTTTTTCGAATTTGATTTGGACATAATTCCAAATCCAACCGTTAGATTTCAAATTTCTAATATTCGTTAGAAAGCTCTTTTCGATACGAACCCAACGGTTCTGGTTTTAGGAGAATCCGACGGTCGGATCTCCCGTAATATCCATTCGAATTCAATGGTCGAAATTCGCGAACTGCCACGGCGCGGCGCGTTCTATTCAGGCCATTATATTATATATATATATAATATATATAATATATACTTCGTCGATTTCCTTTTAAAATGAATTTTATAAATCGTTTTAAATTCATTTTCAAAACGGTTTCAACTTCATATTCAATTTCAAATCAAAATCGAATATTCCAATTTAAATTCATTTTAAATTCATTTCAAATTGATTTCAATTCAAATTGATTTCTAATTCAATTTCAGTTCGTTTTCAATTCAATTCAATTTTCAATTCGAATTCACTTATATTCAATTTAAATTCGAATTCATTTCTGTTCAATTCGAATTCGTTTCTATTCCATTTCAATTCGAATTCATTTCTATTCAATTTCAATTCGAATTTATTTCTACTCAATTTCCTTTTCAAAATATCAGATTTTGAAATCACTTTCGATATTCATTATAAAATGAATAAAATCGGTATAAATCTCGTTCACGTCAAAATGGCGTCAATCTAATCAATACGGCTTCATATATTCCTATTTTCAAATATTTCTTTTTCAAACATTTCTATTTTAAAACTGGAATGAGGCCCAATCAATTACCATATAATGTTAATTATATGGATTTTCTACAACACATGTATATATCAACAACGATGAATAATCAACCATCATCCAAAGTGCATTCTACACTGTATAAGCATCAAATATATATATTCAACGCTTATAACAGCCTGTCAATCAATCGATCGACATACAACTAAACAATCGGGATTAGTGTACGTCAAATATCATCCCAATACCCATGTGGGGTTTCAAGCAATCAAACACAGATTTTTATTTGTGCAGTTGGGCGATGTGTAAAATTTATCGACCTAATCAATGTCCTTCAAATAGGTGTACATAAACAAACCGTCCGGTTTGTAAATGAATATTTTATTTATTCACATTCACGTTAAAAATTATATATTTTTAACGATCAAACTATTTTATTCAACCTATGAATATTCTATTCGGTTCATTTATTAAATAAAATGTTATCTTTATTTTCTAACTTATTTTTAGAAAATTTCGGCGGCATAACGGCACGATACTAGAAACGGGACAAGGCCTAGCCTTATCCCCGGTCTAGTGAAGGCCCATGCCATTCACACATCAATCAAATCAATTTCATTTCACCAAACAATTCAATTCAAACCAAATAATCTAACCAACTACACAACCAAACAATTTAACAAACAAGCCATCCATGGTCTGTGGATGACGGGTGTCGGGTGCTACTAAACACCGTCTGCATCCTAGTATATATATAACAAGAAAATTTAAATTGAGAGGTGAGAAATACTCACCGATAGCTATTCCATCTTCACGACACTTCAAAAGTAGAAATCTTCGTCGTTCTCGTCCTCCTTCACTTTCGTTGCCCGTATTCTCTACATATGTAAAAATCGAATTTTTAATACGCTATTCAATATATAAAAATCGAATTTTTACTTCGCTATTCAATATATAAAAATCGAATTTTTACTTCGCTATTCAATATATAAAAATCGAATTTTTACTTCGCTATTCAATATATAAAAATCGAATTTTTACTTCGCTATTAATTATATAAAAATCGAATTTTTACTTCGCTATTCAATATATAAAAATCGAATTTTTACTTCGCTATTCAATATATAAAAATCGAAATTTTACTTCGCTATTCAATATATAAAAATCGCGCCTTTTCTAATATAAAAATTCTATCTTTTCTGATGTAAAAATTCCATCTTTTCTGATGTAAAAATTCCATCTTGATTAAATAAAGATTCCGCCTTTCTACCGATAAAAATTTCGTCTTTCCTATACTAAAAATCAAATCTTTCTTGATTCAAAAATCTAATCTTTTCGTTTCCATTCAAACAATAAAGATCCAATTTTTATCGGCCATTTATATGAATAAAAATCTAATTCATTTACTGATTTTAAATAACCTAAATCTCTATATAATAAAATCAGATTTTATTGTAAATAATAAATAAATAAATAAATAAAAATAAATAAATAAAAAAGATTTAAACACTCACTGTTTTCCGGTTTTTACAGAGGGAAGAGGAGGAGGAGCCGTTGAATTGGGGAGGGGGGTGGAGGCTGCATCGCGTCCGAGGTGGGGTCAGGCAGGGGGTGGCGCTCGGCACTGGTGGCGCGCGGTGGAGCTGTGGTCTCAGGAGGTTACGAGATTCGTGGATTTGGGGCACTCGCGGTCTCGAATGGGAGAAGGGAGGGGGATCGACGGAGAGAAGAGGTGGTGGGGGATTGCGGCGCCAAGGGCGGCGCCGCGATTTCCCCTTTCCCCTTTTTTTTTCTGGTTTGAATGAACGATGAAGGGGGGGGCAGCGGGTTTGAAGGGGAAGGAGAGAGATGGATATTTTTTTTATTATTTAATTCAAAAGGTTGACTTTTTCATACGACCTCGAAACGAGGCCCACCGCCTGACGTCCATAGCGTTTTACCCCCATTCCGAACACAATGGGATATGTATCGTAGGTTAATTTGATCGTCTCGATCAGGTTTCGTCAAAATCAACATATAACTCTATATATCGAATTTGAACGCACATTTCAATTTACCGGGGTCACATACGAACTCTATAAATTGCAGAAAAATATTTTCTAGCTTCGTATTGACGATACGGTCCTAACAAAACTAGTTTCGTCGAATTCTGAGACCGTTTGAAAAATGGCCATTTTTCAGTTGATTAAAATCAACTGAAACTGGTCAAACGCGTTTTCCTTTGCCACGCTCACATATTGATTCGAAAAATTATGAAAATTGGAACCTAGCAATAACTTTACATCACGGACCCAACAAAAGTGGTTTCGTCGAAATTCGAGGTCGTTTGCAAAATGTCTATTTTTAAGGGCCTGAATTCCATAGCGACTATTCAGAATTTTCAACTGGACATATCTTTTGATCCCCGTTATGAAATTTCAATTTTTCAGATTCGTTGGAAAGATATTATCAAATAGATCCCATTATTTTTGGTTTCACTAAAATCCGGTTTATTTTGCACCCGGTACATTCAATTGAAGTTTGAAATCGAATTATCGAACTACCGCGCCATTTTCAATTCCTTTTATAATTATATATAATTATTTATATTCTAACGGCGACGTATATAATATATACGTTCGAATTATATACAAAATAAATTTTCGTCGATATTATTTAAAATAATCTATTTTAAATATTCAAAATTCGCTAAAATTGCCAAAATAAAATTTTTAAACTGGCCCAGATTTTCTGGTTATTACAACTCGACCGGGGATAAGGCTAGGCCTTGTTCCGTTTCTAGTATCGTGCCGTTATGCCGCCGGAATTTCCTAAAATATGTTAGAAAAATAAAAATATCATTTTTATTGTGTAAATGAACTGAATAAGAATTTATGTGTTGAAATAAAATATTTATATAGTTAAAGATGTTTTATCGTTAAAAATAAAATTTTTAACGTGAAGGTGAATAAATAAATATTTATAAACAAATCGGCCGATTTGTTTATATACACTGATTTGACTGATATTGATTAGGTCGATAAACTTTACACATCGCCCAACTGAACAATTAAAATCTGTGTTTGTTGATTTGAAACCCCATATGGGTGTTGGGATGAAATTTGAAGTTCACTCATCCGGATTGATTAAATATGTCGATCGATTGATTGACAGGCTGTTATAAGCGTTAGATATCTATATTTGATGCTTATACAGTGTAGTGCACTTTGGATGATGGTTGATTATTTGTCGTTGCTATTTTATACATGTGTGTATGGAATCCATATAGTTAACGCTATATGGTAATTGATTGGGCCTCATTCCAATTTAGAAAATAAAGAATATTACAAAGTAAATGTTTATGTGTTGACTGTACTCATCCGTTGAGATTAGTCATGTGTTGAACGTAATATTTTAACAATAAATTTTATATCTTTATCACTATAAAATAAAGGTTCATGTGTTGACCGTACTCATCCGTTGAGATTAGTCATGTGTTGAACGAAATAATTTAATAAAAATAGTCACACGCGGACAGTACTCATTCGTTGAGATTAGTCGTGTGTTGACAAAAATAAATATTCATTTGTTGAATAGAATAAAGGAATATATGAAGCCGTGTTGATTAGATTTATGCCATTTTGACGTGAACGATATTTATATCGATTTTATTCATTTTAAAATGAATATTGAAAAACGATTTCGAAATGAATCGAATATTTGAAGGGAAATTCGAAATGAATTGAATATAAAACGATTTCGAAATGAATTGAATATAAAACGATTTTGAATTTAAATTGAGTGGATAACGAATTTGATTTCAATTGAATATATAATAAATTTGAATTGAATCGATAACGAATTTGATTTCAATTGAATATATTATGAAATTGAATTGAAATTTGAATTGAATATATAATGAATTTGAATTGAATCGATAACGAATTTGATTTCAATTGAATATATAATGAAATTGAATTGAAATTTGAATTGAATAGATAACGAATTTGAATCGAATAGAAAACCAATTTGATTTCAATTGAATATATAATGAATTTGAATTGAATAAATAACAAATTGAATTTGAATTGAATAAATAACAAAATGAATTTGAATTGAATAGATAACGAATTCGAATTGAATTGAATTGAATAAATAACGAATTCGAATTGAATTGAAAACGAATTCGAATTGAATTGAAAACGAATTCGAATTGAATTGAAAACGAATTGAAATAAATTCAAATTGAATAAAAATTTGAATTGAATAGAAATGAATTTTAAAACGAATTTATAAGGAAAAATTCAATTTTGATTTGAATTGAAATGGAAGTTGAAATTGTTTTTGAAACGAATTCAAAACCTATTTATAAAATTCGTTTTAAATAGTAATCGACGAAATATATATTATATATATTATATATATAATATAATGGCCTGAATAGAACGCGCCGCGCCGCGGCAGTTCGTAAATTTCGACCATTTATTTCAAACGAACATTACGAGAGATCCGACCGTCGGATTCTCCTAAAACCGGAACCGTTGGGTTCGTATCGAAAAGAGCTTTCTAGAGAATATTAGAAATTCAAAATCTAACGGTTGGATTTGGAGATACATCCAAATCAAATTTGAAAAAGGTCGCTGTAAGTGCAGTTCGATGGCCGTTGATGGAAATCGACAGTACGGGCCTTGATAAAATTATTAAAAATATCAATAATTTGTGTAAAATCATAAGAAATGATTTGGGAAAAATTGGGATGAAAAACTCCATATTTGAAAAGATAAAAATAGGGTTTTATCGAAATGAACTAGTTTTGAACTAAATTTAAAACCCAATTATTTTTAAATAAATAAATTAGATTTAAAAAGGGGTTTTAAATAATCGGAATTTCTAATATATTTGATTGGATTTGAAATGGGTTTATCGTGAACGGTGTTTTAAATAACACTAGTTCGTTAACCCGATAATAAATAGAATGTGATTTGGGTTTGTCGTGAACTGTGTTTTAAAAGACATTAGTTCTTTAACCCAATAAAAGATGTTTTAATGAATCTGCAATTAGATTCAAATGTAAATTGATAATTTAAATTATCAAATTTAGAAATTGAGCGAGAATTGAGTATCACCGGTTTTGCTCCAAAGCGATAGTTAAATCTTTAATCAGATTTGAACGTGAAATGGTAATTAATTTTACCGATAACACCATAGTATTAGAAATGGAGTATTACCAGTTTTGCTTCATGGGATGAATAGGTTGGGATTGGGAAATAAAATAAATAATTACTACGGTACGGTTCGCTAATCTCGACTAGTTCAGAAAACCATAATTTGGTTTGAAATGTCATCCAAAGGAAGATTAAAGGATAAATTTTAAAGAATTTATCTTGGATAAAATTAATGGGAACCTTTCCCTAAGAATATTCTGAATTGGAATGAGGCGTTCGTTGTGTTTGTGTACTATTTTTAATATACGCGGGTTGTTCGGAAAGTCCGGGTTTATACCCATTCTGAATAACCGATTCGACGATAAGTCGAAGATGAAGACGGTGGTTGAAGACCGGAAGTCTTCCCATCGTTTGGATAATTACTGACGATCCTGATTGGGCTGTACACCCAAGAGGATGGAAATAGTTGGTGGTCGTCCAGACGTACCTGGAGATCGATGGATATGCGAGGAAAGTGCCTCCGGTTTCGTTCAGACCCAGAACGAACTTGTAAATGGATTGTGTGTCTGACATTGGATTTTATTCTGTGTTGATTGATTTCTGTTAAATATATATCTGTTTGGCGGCGGAGAATTTATTCTCTTGCTTAACGCCCTTCTCTGAGACGTACGAGCTTAGAGGTTATATATCGATGGATATCAATCGCATGGCATGAATTGCCTGTGTGGCACGCTAAGATGCAATGATCAAGGCTTCTGTTGAAAAGCAAAGTCTTGTGGTTGATGATCAAAGCACGGCCTGCGTGGCAGGTTTGTGTATAATGTGAATTCGCGAGCCTCACACCTCCGTATGAGTCAAAAACAGGATACGGACTGCAGGGAGAGCACGACGTTTCTTTCTAGCTTTGGTGGTGTCAGTGACTTACCAGCCCTGACATTTATATACTTTTCACCTATGTGGTTGTTGGATGAGGCGCCTCGATTTTAGGTCTGTAAGGACCGGGAAACGTGTGTTCAGGAATTGCCAATCCTCTAACGTAAGTGAGGACCGGCCTTGAAGATCCAGGATTGCCCAGAGTGTGTAGTCCTGAGACATTTGCTAGAGTGTCTCGAACGCGGAGAGGAACTTGCCCCTTGCCTCGACTCATGACGGAAATCCAATTTCCAATACGTCTATTGCGGTTTTAATTGTAGAACTAGTATGGCGACATGATATATGGTACCCATGCCGTCTATGATTTATATTTATGATTGAAATTGTTTTGACACTATACACTTATTATAGTATCAAACGATTTGTTTTAAACGTACCAAGCATGTTTGGCTATTATAAGGGAAAACCCTATCCTCCGCCTTGCGTTGCATTGTGTGATGGGACCTAGGTCTTATAATAGCTTCATTTTTCGAAAAAGCATTGCGTTGTTTATTGATATGCACTGGTATTCTTGGGAGGAAACCCGTTCCGTGTTATACGGCGTGGTCCCTTGAATTACTCTCTTTTAAAGTAAAGCTTTAAATAACTGTTTTAGTTCTCACACCAGTCACATGACTGACCTGGAGTTTATTGTTTTAACCTAAACTCTGGGTGCCCCTATTTTCCGCACGGGCAGCTATTTTAGTTTTGGTATTGCAGATTTATATTCACAGGATCCTGGTTTACAGCTGGAATGATATCCGGAAAGCTCTGTATCCGTATATCACCTTCAGTTGTGCTTTGTATTATTTTCCGCTGCTATGTAATTTATTGTAATCTCTGATATTTATTGAATGTATATTTATTCATTTATACTCTGTATATTCTTGTATCTGATGCAATTGTTGTAATAACAATGAAATGTTCTTCCGTCTACATTCCGATTTGTCTTGTCCTCATAGTAATTCGTTCTTTCTCATCTCTTCGGAGTCCGGGGAAGTTCGGGTCGCTTCATTTGGTATCAGAGCTTTGGTTTACAGAGCTCGAGAACAAGACACATTAGAACCATATGAAAGAATTCATCAGATATTGGGTTAGTAATATCCAATTAGAATGACTCGTTAGAGATAGGATCGGTAGTATCCTAGAACGAGTGTGAAGAGTATATTTTTCAAATGAAAACAATTTTGTTTTGAAAATTTAAATCGTTTTATACGTATTTGAATATTTATTTATTTTGAATTTGGACAATCTAGTATATAAAGGTTTTGCATATACGCGTCATGAACGTATATTCGAAGTTTTAATATATTAGATAGATATAGAGTCACACTCTAGTCGCCCGGAGATGATCCTACTGATGACTATATAGCATCAGTAGTGTGTGTTCGAGTTTCGAAGGTATGATATCTATATATTTCCATTAGACTAGTGTGAGAACCAAAACTTATATAGCTAGAACACATTGTTGTGAATTGGCATCAAAAACATGATTTTTTGTATATATATCAAAATTATGAATTTGAAACTCTAATCCACTAATTGATTGATGATTGTGTTGTTTGATTATTGTTGCCTAATTGAATTTTGAACCATTTAGCCTAATATAACCAAAAATTGAATTATATTGAAAATTGGTCGCATTTGCTTGCATATACATGTGCTTACATTGAACAGGTCATAGCAAGGAGGCTAGAGCAGAGAATAAAATTTGTTTGCCCGACAAATAGGTACATGTTTACTATAATTTACTGTTTTTTTTTTGGTGATGATGATTTTATGAGCCTATTGGCTAGCCGCTTGGCTTTTTCTTTTTCTTTTTGAGATCAGAATGCCTGTATGGCAATTTTGGGATTTTCCCGTGGCTCCCGGTGCAGGGGGAGGTTATGGCGAAATTTTTCGAAAATTTAGAGTGTTAGTCAAATTTTTGAAATTTTGAAAATTCTCAGAAACTGAAAAGTTGGAGAATGGAAGCCAGATCGAACATAGAGTTGATTAATCAAACCACTTTCGACTTTGTTCCTTTTCGGGGACGAAAAGTTTTAAGTGGGGGAGATTGTAATAACCCGAAAATCTGGGCCAGTTTAAAATTTTTATTTTGGCGATTTTAGCGAATTTTGAATATTTAAAATAGATTATTTTAAATAATATCTACGAGAAATTTATTTTGAACATATTTAGAACGTATATATTTATACGCGTCGTCGTTAGAATATAAATATTTATATATAATTATAAATAGAATTGAAAATGGCGCGGTAGTTCGATAATTTGATTTCAAACTTCAATTGAATGTACCGGGTGCAAAATAATCCGGATTTTAGTGAAACCAAAAACATAAGGATCTATTTAATAATATCTTTCCAACGAATCCGAAAAATCAAGATTTCATAGCGGGAATCAAAAGATATGTCCAGTTGAAAATTCTGAATAGTCGCTATGGAATTCAGGCCCTTAAAAATGGAAATTTTGCAAACGACCTCGGATTTTGACGAAACCACTTTTGTTGGGTCCGTGATGTCAAATTATTGCTAGATTCCAAATTTCATAATATTTCGAATCAATATGTGAGCGTGGCAAAGGAAAACGCGTTTGACCAGTTTCAGTTGATTTTAATCAACTGGAAATTGGCCATTTTTCCAACAGTCTCAGAATTCGACGGAACTAGTTTTGTTAGGACCGTATCGTCAATACGAAGCTAGAAAATATTTTTCTGGAATTTTTCTAGTTAGTATGTGACCCCGGTAAATTGAAATGCGCGTTAAAATTCAATATATATTGTTATATGTTGATTTTAACGAAAACTGATACAAACGAGCGAATCAACCTACGATACATATCCCATTGTGTTCGGAATGGGGGTAAAACGCTATGGACGACAGGCGGTGGGCCTCGTTTAGAGGTCGTATGTAAAAGTTAACCTATTGGGATTAAATAATTAATTAAATAAAAAAAAACAAAAAAAACACTACCTCTCCTCTTTAACCTGCCCCCCCGGTTAATAACCTAAATTAGAAAAGAAAAAAGAAAAAAAGAGAACCCTCGATCGACAGCCGCCCCCCTCCCATCGTTCGCCCGCCGTCGTCGATCTCCGGCAGACCCCCCCCTCGCCCTCGCGTCTCGCTCCTCCTCCCCCTCTTGAAAACCGCACCCCCTTCCACAACCGTACCCCCCCCCCCGACGCACCCACCATCGACGGCGCCTCCGGTCGCCGAACCCTCTCTCCCCCTCCTCCGTGCCTCCTCCTCGCTGTCCCTCTTCTAATTCGAACCCTAAACTCCCCAAGCCCCTACTCCGACGAACCTCCAGTCGAAGCCGACACAGCGCAGAAACCCTCCTCCCTCTTCAATATGTAATTGTGAGTCCTTTATGTTATTTAATTTAGTTTAATTACCTTAAAAACTGATTTTTTTTATTTAACAAAAAGTTTAGATTTTTATTTGTTTAAAGATATGATTTTTAGTTAAGTTAAAAATATAATTTTTAGTGTATGAAGAGCAAAGTAAAAGTACAATCTTTAGGGTAGGAAGTGAGAAAAAGGTTAGATTTTTAATACGTAAAAAGTTAGATCTTTAATATGTAAAATATTAGATTTATAAATATGAAAAGGTCGAATTTTTATGTCATGAGAGATATTATTTTTACTAAATAAAAATACAATCTTTGTATAGAAAATTAGATATTTGAAAGTGAAAAGATTTGATTTTTAAACTTTGAAAAGATTCGATTTTTAATTAGCAAAGGAATTGATTTTTTTATCATTAGAAAGAATACGAATTTTTGATTAGAAAAATTAAGTTTCTTTGATTAGAGAAACTAGATTTCTAAGCTATGATAAATAAGATTTCAAAGTTATGGAAAATATGATTTTTATTATATGAGAAATATTATAAAAATAGGATCTTTATTGGGTTAAAGGATTTGATTTTTATCATAAAGTTTGAATCTTTAGTTTAGAAAAGTTTGAATCTTCATGATAGGAAAGGTTAAAAATATCATCTTTATATATGAAGCATCATAAAATATAATCTTTACGGTATATGAAGTGAAACAAAAATATGAACTTTATTTTTATCATGGAGTAGGAAGTAAAAATTCAATTTTTATATATTGAACAGCGAAGTGAAAGTGTGATTTTTATATATATAGTGGCTACGGGCAACGAAAGTGATAAGAGACGAGAACAGTGAAGATTTCCTGCATTAGAAGTGCCGTGGAGTTAGGATAGCTAAAGGTGAGAACTCCTCACTCAAAATTTCTTTTTCTAGTTATATATATATACTAGGATGTAGACGGTGTTTAGTAGCACCCGACACCCGTCATCCACAGACCATGGATGGCTTGTTTGTTAAATTGTTTGGTTGTATAGTTGGTTAGTTTATTTTGTTTGAATTGAATTGTTTGGTGAAATGAATTGATTTGATTGATGTGTGAATGGCGTGGGCCTTCACTAGACCGGGGATAAGGCTAGGCCTTGTTCCGTTTCTAGTATCGTGCCGTTATGCCGCCGAAATTCCCTAAAATATGTTAGAAAAATAAAAATATCATTTTTATTGTGTAAATGAACTGAATAAGAATTCATGTGTTGAAATAAAATATTTATATAGTTAAAGATGTTTTATCGTTAAAAATAAAAATTTGAATGTGAAGGTGAATAAATAAATATTTATAAACAAATCGGCTGATTTGTTTATATACACTGATTTGACTGATATTGATTGGGTCGATAAATTTTACACATCGCCCAACTGCACAATTAAAATCTGTGTTTGTTGATTTGAAACCCCACACGGGTGTTGGGATGAAATTTGAAGTTCACTCATCCTGATTGATTAAATATGTCGATCGATTGATTGACAGGCTGTTATAAGCGTTAGATATCTATATTTGATGCTTATACAGTGTAGTGCACTTTGGATGATGGTTGATTATTTGTCGTTGCTATTTTATACATGTGTGTATGGAATCCATATAGTTAACGCTATATGGTAATTGATTGGGTCTCATTCCAATTTAGAAGATAAAGAATATTATAAAGTAAATGTTCATGTGTTGACTGTACTCATCCGTTGAGATTAGTCATGTGTTGAACGTAATATTTTAACAATAAATTTTATATCTTTATCACTATAAAATAAAGGTTCATGTGTTGACTGTACTCATCCGTTGAGATTAGTCATATGTTGAACGAAATAATTTAACAAAAATAGTCACACGCGGACAGTACTCATTCGTTGAGATTAGTCGTGTGTTGACAAAAATAAATATTCATTTGTTGAATAGAATAAAGGAATATATGAAGCCGTGTTGATTAGATTTACGCCATTTTGACGTGAACTATATTTATATCGATTTTATTCATTTTAAAATGAATATTGAAAAACGATTTCGAAATGAATCGAATATTTTGAAGGGAAATTCGAAATGAATTGAATATAAAACGATTTCGAAATGAATTGAATATAAAACGATTTTGAATTTAAATTGAGTGGATAACGAATTTGATTTCAATTGAATATATAACGAATTTGAATTGAATCGATAACGAATTTGATTTCAATTGAATATATAATGAAATTGAATTGAAATTTGAATTGAATATAGTGAATTTGAATTGAATCGATAACGAATTTGATTTCAATTGAATATATAATGAAATTGAATTGAAATTTGAATTGAATAGATAATGAATTTGAATCGAATAGAAAACCAATTTGATTTCAATTGAATATATAATGAATTTGAATTGAATAAATAACAAATTGAATTTGAATTGAATAAATAACAAAATGAATTTGAATTGAATAGATAACGAATTCGAATTGAATTGAATAAATAACGAATTCGAATTGAATTGAAAACGAATTCGAATTGAATTGAAAACGAATTCGAATTGAATTGAAAACGAATTGAAATAAATTCAAATTGAATTAAAATTTGAATTGAATAGAAATGAATTTTAAAACGAATTTATAAGGAAAAATTCAATTTTGATTTGAATTGAAATGGAAGTTGAAATTATTTTTGAAACGAATTCAAAACCTATTTATAAAATTCGTTTTAAATAGTAATCGACGAAATATATATTATGTATATTATATATATAATATAATGGCCTGAATAGAACGCGCCGCGCCGCGGCAGTTCGTAAATTTCGTCCATTTATTTCAAATGAACATTACGAGAGATCCGACCGTCGGATTCTCCTAAAACCGGAACCGTTGGGTTCGTATCGAAAAGAGCTTTCTAGCGAATATTAGAAATTCAAAATCTAACGGTTGGATTTGGAGATACATCCAAATCAAATTTGAAAAAGGTCGCTGTAAGTGCAGTTCGATGGCCGTTGATGGAAATCGACTGTACGGGCCTTGATAAAATTATTAAAAATATCAATAATTTGTGTAAAATCATAAGAAATGATTTGGGAAAAATTGGGATGAAAAACTCCATATTTGAAAAGATAAAAATAGGGTTTTATCGAAATGAACTAGTTTTGAACTAAATTTAAAACCCAATTATTTTTAAATAAATAAATTAGATTTAAAAAGGGGTTTCAAATAATCGGAATTTATAATATATTTGATTGGATTTGAAATGGGTTTATCGTGAACGGTGTTTTAAATAACACTAGTTCTTTAACCCGATAATAAATAGAATGTGATTTGGGTTTGTCATGAACTGTGTTTTAAAAGACATTAGTTCTTTAACCCAATAAAAGAAGTTTTAATGAATCTGCAATTAGATTGAAATGTAAATTGATAATTTAAATTATCAAATTTAGAAATTGAGCGAGAATGGAGTATCACCAGTTTTGGTCCAAAGCGATAGTTAAATCTTTAATCAGATTTGAACGTGAAATGGTAATTAATTTTACCGATAACACCATAGTATTAGAAATGGAGTATTACCAGTTTTGCTTCATGGGATGAATAGGTTGGGATTGGGAAATAAAATAAATAATTACTTCGGTACGGTTCGCTAATCTCGACTAGTTCAGAAAACCATAATTTGGTTTGAAATGTCATCCAAAGGAAGATTAAAGGATAAATTTTAAAGAATTTATCTTGGATAAAATTAATGGGAACCTTTCCCTAAGATAATTCTGAATTGGAATGAGGCGTTCGTTGTGTTTGTGTACTATTTTTAATATACGCGGGTTGTTCGGAAAGTCCGGGTTTATACCCATTCTGAATAACCGATTCGACGATAAGTCGAAGATGAAGACGGTGGTTGAAGACCGGAAGTCTTCCCATCGTTTGGATAATTACTGACGATCCTGATTGGGCTGTACACCCAAGAGGATGGAAATAGTTGGTGGTCGTCCAGACGTACCTGGAGATCGATGGATATGCGAGGAAAGTGCCTCCGGTTTCATTCAGACCCAGAACGAATTTGTAAATGGATTGTGTGTCTGACATTGGATTTTATTCTGTGTTGATTGATTTCTGTTAAATATATATCTGTTTGGCGGCGGAGAATTTATTCTCTTGCTTAACGCCCTTCTCTGAGACGTACGAGCTTAGAGGTTATATATCGATAGATATCAATCGCATGGCATGAATTGCCTGTGTGGCACGCTAAGATGCAATGATCAAGGCTTCTGTTGAAAAGCAAAGTCTTGTGGTTGATGATCAAAGCACGGCCTGCGTGGCAGCTTTGTGTATAACGTGAATTCGCGAGCCTCACACCTCGGTATGAGTCAAAAACGGGATACGAACTACAGGGAGAGCATGACGTTTCTTTCTAGCTTTGGTGGTGTCAGTGACTTACCAGCCCTGACATTTATATACTTTTCACCTATGTGGTTGTTGGATGAGGCACCTCGATTTTAGGTCTGTAAGGACCGGGAAACGTGTGTTCAGGAATTCCCAATCCTCTAACGTAAGTGAGGACCGACCCTGAAGATCCAGGATTACCCAGAGTGTGTAGTCCTGAGACATTTGCTAGAGTGTCTCGAACGCGGAGAGGAGCTTGCCCCTTTCCTCGACTCATGACGTAAATCCAATTTCCAATACGTGTATTGCGGTTTTAATTGTAGAACTAGTATGGCGACATGATATATGGTACCCATGCCGTCTATGACTTATATTTATGATTGAAATTGTTTTGACACTATACACTTATTATAGTATCAAATGATTTGTTTTAAACGTACCAAGCATGTTTGGCTATTATAAGGGAAAACCCTATCCTCCGGCTTGCGTTGCATTGTGTGATGGGACCTGGGTCTTGGGAGGAAACCCGTTCCGTGTTATACGGCGTGGTCCCTTGAATTACTCTCTTTTAAAGTAAAGCTTTAAATAACTGTTTTAGTTCTCACACCAGTCACATGACTGGCCTGGAGTTTATTGTTTTAACCTAAACTCTTGGTGCCCCTATTTTCCGCACGGGCAGCTAGTAATTTTGGTTTTGCAGATTTATATTCACAGGATCCTGGTTGTAATAACCCGGAAAATACGAGCCAATTTAAAATTTTTAAAATGGTGATTTCAAAGGAATTTGAACCATTGAAATAGAATATTTCAATAAAATAGTGAATTAGAAATAGTGAGTCGGTTTGAAAATTTGAATTCGAACTTTGACTGACTGTGCAGGGTGGAAAATATAACGGATTTTAGCGAAACCAAAAATATTTAAATCTATTAGTCAATACCTTTCTAACGAATCTGAAAAATCGAAGTTTCATAACGGGAATCAAAAGTTATGGCCGAATGAATTTTCAGAAGGGTCGGTATATAGAGTATATAGCCCTGGAAAATTGATATTTTGCATACGACCTCGGAATTCGACGAAACCACTTTTGTTGGGTCCGGGATGTCAAACTATTGCTAGGTTTCAAATTTCATAATTTTTGAAGCTAGTATGTGAGCGTGGCAAAAGAAAATGTGTTTGGTCAAGTTCTGTTAAATTGGATCGACCAGAAAATGGCCATTTTTCAAACGACCTCAGAATTCTACGAAACTAGTTTTGTTGGGACCGTAGCGTCAAAACATAGCTAGATTTATTTTTCTGGAATTTTTCGAATCAGTTTGTGGCCCTGGCAAATTGAAATGTGCGTTCAGAGTTAAAAATTAAATGTTTTATACTTTAATTTGAAAAATAACTGACTGTAACAGTCGAATTGGCCTACGAAACATATCCCATTGTGTCCGGAATGGGGGTATTTAGCAAGGGGCGACAGTCGTTGGGTTTAAAAAGGAGTTCG
This sequence comes from Allium sativum, assembly GCA_030737875.1. NCBI lineage: Eukaryota > Viridiplantae > Streptophyta > Magnoliopsida > Asparagales > Amaryllidaceae > Allium > Allium sativum. The sequence goes on along the minus strand of CM060916.1, from coordinate 112,641,783 downwards.
TTTGAGAAAACACTATTTAAAAATTTAATATAGTCCTCGGCCAATCAGAATTTTCCATTCATAAATTTTAAAAAGAAAAAAAAAAGAAAACACCCCCCGATCAACGGCGAAACCCGCTCCTGACCTTCTCTCCTCCACCGCCGCCGCTACAGCCGCTTCCAGCCTTCGCCACCGCCACCCCTCGACGCGCCTCAGCCCCCTCTTCAAATCCGACTAACCATCGCCACCGCTCGTCGCCTGTGCCGCCCGTATCGACGCCCCAAAGTCCCGACCTTTCCACCGCCGCCGCCGCCGATCTGGACCACCGAACGCCACCAAACCACCACCAACAGGAAGCCCTCTCTTCCCTCTTCCACGTCAGCACCCTCGATCGTCCCCACGTGCCACTGATTTCGCGAAAACTGTAAACCTAGTTTTGAAGCTTCGTGAAAGTGAGTTTTTCTTCGATCTTTACACTTTGAAAAATCATATCTTTTTGGTGTGTTGACGAAATTCGATGAAACAGGAAACATCGCGACCGCAAGGAAGCTCTCTACCCAATAGAAGAAGCCGCGGATTTTTCTGACATCGTATCGATTTTTAGTGCTCCGAAAACCAATGTGAGAAATCTAAATTAACGTGAAATTGAATGGAAAATGTCGTGTATAATTTATATTAGCGAAATATAAATTACATACGTGTTGTATACCTCATGTACATACGTAGTGTAAGCTATATAAGCGAAGTATGAATTTTACATGCATAGAATAATTGATATATGTGTTGAAATGCTAGTGAAATATATATTATATATATATACTCCGCTCGTCCACAAACTGAAAGAACCCGTAACTTCCCCGTGAAGGAAAGCACGAATACTTTGAGAACAACACACATCGGAACACAGACAGAAGAACATTTCATTGTTGTTACAACAATTCCATCAGATACAAGAATATACAGAGTATAAATGAATAAATTACATTCAATAAATATCAGAGGTTACAATAAGTTACATAGCAGCGGAAAATAATACAAAAGCACAACTAGAAGTGATACACGGATACAGAGCTTTCCGAGCATCGTTCCAGCTGTAAATCAGGACCCTGTGGATATAAATCTGCAAAACCAAAACTACTAGCTGCCCGTGCGGAAAATAGGGGCACCCAGAGTTTAGGTTAAAACAATAAACTCCAGGTCAGTCATGTGACTGGTGTGAGAACTAAAACAGTTATAATTCTTTATTTTAGAGTTCGGTAAATCAAGGGACCACGCCGTATAACACGGAACGGGTTTCCTCCCAAGAATACCAGTGCATAAAATAAACAGCGCAATGCTAAATAAAGAAAAATGAAGCTGTTATAAGACCCAGGTCCCATCACACAATGCAACGCAAGCCGGAGGATAGGGTTTTTACCTTATAACAGCCAAAGCATGCTTGATACGTTTAAAACACATTATTTGATACTATAATAAGTGTATAGTGTCAAAACAATTCAAATCATAAATATCAATCATAGGCGGCATGGGTACCATCTATCATGTCGCCATACTAGTTCTACAATTAAAACCGCAATATCACGTATTGGAAATTGGATTTCCATCATGAGCCGAGGCAAGGGGCAAGCTCCTCTCCGATTCGAGACACTCTAGCAAATGCCTCAGGACCCCACTATGATCCTTGGATCTTCAGGGCCGGTCCTCTCTTACTTTTGAGGATTGGCAATTCCTGAACACACGTTTCCCGGTCCTTACAGACCTATATCCGAGGCGCCTCGCATTCCAACAACCACACAGGTGAAAAGTATATAAATGTCAGGGCTGGTAGGTCACTGACACCACCCTAGCTAGAAAGAAACGTCGTGCTCTCCCTGCAGTCACTATCCCGTTTTTGACTCATACCGAGGTGTGAGGCTCGCGAATTCACGTTATACACAAAGCTATGCCACACAGGCCGTGCTTTGATCATCAACCACAAGACTTTGCTTTTCAACAGAAGCCTTGATCAATTGCCACTTACGCATGCCACACAGGAAATTCACTACATGCGTTTGATATCCATCAATATATAACCCCTGAGCTCGTACGTCTCAGAGAAGGGCGTTAAGCAAGAGAATAAATTCTCCGCCGCCAAACAGATATATATTTAATAGAGATCAATCACACGGACTAAAATCCAATGTCAGACACACAGTCCATTTACAAGTCCGTTCTGGGTCTGAACGAAACCGGAGGCACTTTCCTCGCATATCCATCCATCTCCAGGTACGTCTGGACGATCACCAACTGATTCCCTCATCCTGGGTGTACAGCCCAATCAAGATCATCAGTAATCACCCAAACGATGTGAAGACTTCCGGTCTTCAACCACCGTCTTCATCTTCGACATCTCGTCGAATCGATTATTCAGAATGGGTATAAACCCGGCCTTTCTGAATAACCCACGTATATAATAAACGAATGTTACACAAACACAACAAACGCCTCATCCCAATTCAGAATATTCTTTTATTCACAATATCACATTCTTAGGGAAATGTTCCCATTAATTTTATCCAAGATAAATTCTTCTAAATTTATTCTTTAATCTTCCTTTGGATATCATTTCAAACTAGTCGGGATTAACGAACCACACCGAAGTAATTATTTATTTTATTTCCCAATCCCAACCTATATATCCCATGGAGAAAACTGGTAATACTCCATATCTAACACCACGGTGTTATCGGTAAAATTAATTACCATTTCACGTTCAAATCTAATTAAAGATTTAACTATCGCTTTGGAGCAAAACTGGTGATACTCCACTCTCGATCATTTTTCAGATTTGATAATTTAAATTATCAATTCACATTTTAATCTAATTAAAGATTCATTAAAACTCCACTTAGTTTTAATCTTCTCAAAAATCAATATTCTGCCTTTAACTGGGTTAAAGAACCAATGTCATCAAAAACACGATTCACGACAAACCAAATCACATTTGATATTAAATACAAGGCTCTGAATAGAAAATATGTCGGCTTATATTCAATATCAAATTCTGAAACCAACATATATCGTATTGGCAATAACGATATAAAATATATCTTTCAAATTCCCATAACAATATCTGTATAGTCACGAAACCCAACATTGAAATATCCCGAAGATAATTTCGATTCAGCTCCAGTCCAATCCACGTATTGGAAATTATCGATTATTTTCAAAATCACTTTCAATTTCAATTTATTTATTTTAAAAATAAATTGAGTTCAATTCTAGTTCAAAACTAGTTCATTTCGATAAAAATCTATTTTTATCTTTTCAAATGTGGAATTTCCCAGCCCAATTCTTTCCAATTCACATATTATAATTTTACACAAATTATAGATATTTTTATTAATTTTATCAAGGCCCGTACAGTCGATTTCCATCAACGGCTATCGAACTGCACTTACAGCGACCTTTTTCGAATTTGATTTGGACATAATTCCAAATCCAACCGTTAGATTTCAAATTTCTAATATTCATTGGAAAGCTCTTTTCGATACGAACCCAACGGTTCCGGTTTTAGGAGAATCCGACGGTCGGATCTCCCGCAATGTCCGTTTGAAATAAATGGTCGAAATTCACGAACTACCGCGGCGCGGCGCGTTCTATTCAGGCCATTATATTATATATATAATATATATAATATATATTTCGTCGATTTCCTTTTAAAACGAATTTTATAAATCGTTTTAAATTCGTTTCTGAAACAATTCAACTTCTATATTCAATTAAAATCAAAATTGAATTCTTCTTTATAAATCCGTTTTAAAAATTCATTTCTATTCAATTCAAATTTTAATTCAATTTGAATTCATTTCAATTCACTTTCAATTCAATTCGAATTCGTTTTCAATTCATTTCGAAATCGTTTTCAATTCAATTCATTTCGAAATCGTTTTCAATTCAATTCATTTCGAAATTGTTTTCAATTCAATTCATTTCGAAATCGTTTTCAATTCAATTCATTTCGAAATCGTTTTAAAATCGATATAAATATCGTTCACGTCGAAATAACACATCTCTAATCAACACGGATTTATATTTTTCAAAACTCCTTTATTCTATCCAACAAATGAATATTTATCCCATTCAACACATGAATCTATATTTCTTTCAACACACGACTAATCTCAACACATGAGTACTGTCAACACATCACTATTTTTGTTATGTGAAATATTTTATAAAACTAAGGTATCTATCGTTTGATTTTAATTAGACTTCTACTAGGAAGTAGTTCTAATTTTAAATATGATAAAGATGTAATTTATTTTATTTAAAATATTTCACTCAACACATGAACATCGTCAACATATGACTATTTTCTTTATATTCAACACATGAATTTTCTTTTATAATATTCATTATTTTCCCGATTGGAATGAGGCCCAATCAATCACCATATAACGTTAATTATATGGATTCCATACAACACATGTATTTAACAGCATTAATAAACAATCAACATCAACCAAAGTGCACTACACTGTATAAGCATCAAATATAGATATCTTACGCTTATAACAGCCTGTCAATCAATCGATCGACATATTTAATCAATCAGGATGAGTGAACTTCCAAATTTCATCCCAACACCCGTGTGGGGTTTCAAACAATCAAACACAGATTTTATTTGTGTAGTTGGGCGATGTGTAAAATTTATCATCCCAATCAATATCAGTCAAATAGGTGTACATAAACAAACCGTCCGGTTTGTAAATGAATATTTTATTTATTCACATTCACGTTAAAAATTATATTTTTAAACTAACACTTTTTATTTTAGAAAATTTCGGCGGCATAACGGCACGATACTAGAAACGGGACGAGGCCTAGCCTTATCCCCGGTCTAGTGAAGGCCCACGCCATTCACACCTCAATCAAGTCCATTCAATTCACCAAACAATTCAATTCAAACCAAATAATCTAACCAACTACACAACCAAACAATTAAACAAACAAGCCATCCATGGTCTGTGGATGACGGGTGTCGGGTGCTACTAAACACCGTCTACATCCTAGTATATATATATATAACTAGAAAAAGAGATTTTGAGTGAGAAGTTCTCACCGACTAGCTAATCCAATCATCTCTACTCTTCTTATGTAGAAAATCTTGTCGTTCTCGCCTTTTGTCACTTTCGTTGCCCGTAGCCGCTACATGTATAAAAATCACATTTTTATTATCTACATTATATAAAAATCTCATCTTTATATCTTCTATAAGCTAAAAATCGGATTTTTATCCTCTCTATAATATAAAGATCATATTTTTATTTATTTCATATGTCAAAACTGTAGAAGCTTTAAAACGGAGAAAACTCACTTTTTTTCTAACGCCCGGATTCGCTGTTTGGGTCCTAGAATTTGCAAACGAGCTTCAATCTTCACACCATCTTTTTTTTTTAGCACAAGCACGCCATTCTGAACAACTTTTGCCTAGTGGTCTTCTTGCCGAAAATGTGCCATTTCGCCGGAAATCGCGAAAAGACAGCATTTTGATAGTGTTTGATCAGCAGACTTCGGACGCGTTTTCCCGACAACTCCGCAATGCAAAATAGGACTTATCATATACCAAATCGAAGAGAATTTCGTGCTCTACAACTTTGGTCTTGAGGAACTTTGGCTAGAAACGCACGGTTTGGGAGTTATTCGCGAAATACGGTCAGGGACTTATTTGCAAAACGGGCGATTTTGGTGAAAATGGGTTTTTGGGTGTAGCGGGGCCCACGGCCGGAATTGAGGGGGCTGGAGGGGGGCGTGGGGCCTGAGGTGGCGTGGGGAGGCGGCTAGGGGGCGGCGGCGGTGGTGGTGGGGCCCGTGGTGGTGGCGGTGGTGGCTTGAGGTTTAGGGATTTGCAAATGGAGAGAGGAGGAGAAAGAGGAGGAGGAGGGGAAGAGGAGGAGGGGGTGCGGCGGCCGGCGGTGGGCGGTGGAGGCCGGTGGTGGAGGTGGGCAGCGGGTTTGGGGAGGAGGAGCCATTTTTGAGTTTTTTTTGGAGGAAGAGAGGAAAGTGAAATTATGAAGAGAAAAAGGAAGAAAAGTGATTATATGCTAGTTTCCCGCGTATCGCCTGAACACTAACGATCTCCAATCGCCGCGGATTTCGGACAAGACATAGTAGACGTGAAGATGAGTCCAACGAAACAAGTTTCGTCGAATTCCGAGTTCGTTTGACCATTCAACAAAAATCACAAAAATGCTCAGATAAGCTCTAAAAATGCGATTTTGGCGCACCTTTTCTTCTCGCACGCTCACATGCTAACTCAAAAAATCAAGCCCTCTTGGATTTAACCATTATTAGATGATACGAATCTAGAAAAAAAAGTAGAATTGAATTCCGAGGTCGTATCAATAATGTTCCTTTGTAAAATGACTGCTCGCTTTACCCTGAACTGTTTTAGCTCGCACGGCCACATACTGACTCCGTTCGACGCGCCATTTGGAACATAACAATATTTTGTCATTATGAATCCATAAAAATTTATCTCGTCGAATTCTGAGCTCGTATGCAAAATTTCACTTTTTAAGGGCTATGTATTGTTAACCGAACAACTCCAGCCCATAGCCACTATTCCGGATATCGGAATATATCGAAGCTTATACTTTTCGGAGTTCTAAACGGCATTTTGAACTCAATGGAAGTGGTTTCGAGTCCAAATTCATCCGTATGCAAAATATGACTTTTTGGGCCATGTATAATTTACATAGCGACTATTCTGAGTTTTCAACTGGGCATAACTTTTGATTCCCGCTATGAAATTTCGATTTTTCAGATTCGTTGGAAAGATATTCACGAATAGATTCTAATATTTTCAGTTTCACTAAAATCCGGATTGTTTTGCTCCCGGTACATCCAATTGAAGTTTGAAATCGAATTATCGAACTACCGTGCCATTTTCAATTCTATTTATAATTATATATAATTATTTATATTCTAACGACGACGCGTATAATATATACGTCGAATTATATTCAAAATAAATTTTCCCGTCGATATTATTTAAAATAATCTATTTTAAATATTCAAAATTCGCCAAAATTGCCAAAATAAAAATTTTTAACTGGCCCAGAATTTCCGGGTTATTACACAAACCATGGACGATATTTATTGTGGTGAATTGGTGTGAAATATTGGATGAAAATACGAATGCTTGAATAATTGTTTGTGGTTGATATTGTTTGGTTGTGGTTGAAAAATACCCATTGGTGATTGAAATGAATTGGAAATATTTGTGGAAATAAAAATAAACATGCCGCCTGCGTGCGAATTAGATGCATGAATCCCTATTGTCAAAAACCACGAGGTTTTAAGGTAGAGCGAGGAGCCGTACTAGGGACGGTGCCGGTTTTAACTACCCTGCCGTTATGCTGCCGAAATTTTGAATAATCTTTGTGTGTTAGAATTATTTTCATATGTTGAAATTATTTTCATGCGTTGAAATTAAAGTCATATATTGAAAATATATCCATGTGTGGAAATATTTGTGTGTTGAAAAGTGTTGTGTGAAAATTAGATTCATTTGTGAACGAATGAAGTGTTTAAACAATAAAAATCACATTTTTATATATATATGAAGTATGAAAAATATTCGCCTTATATAACTAGTTTCAACAATAAAAATCCCATCTTTCTAATATGAACAACATAAATAAAATGTCCATGTGTGGAAATGCTCATTTGTTGAGAAGTGTGTGTAGTGGAAAAGTTCATGTGTTGAATAAAAAGATCGAACAATAAAAATTACATTTTTATTGAAACTATGAAGTGTTGAAACATCTATTTGTCGAATAAATATGTTAAGTGATAAAAATATCATTTTTATCATATGTGTGATATGCTAAAGATATGCGGAGGTTGAAATAAATATTTGTGAAAGAAATATTATTTTTAACATGCGTAGGAACTAAATAAAATAGTCATGTGTTGAAATATATTTTAGTTCACCAAAATTATCATCTTTGAAATGTGAAGTGTTAAAAATAGCCACCTGTTCAAATAAACGTGCATGAGTTGAAATATACATTAATTAGCTAATGATATGATTTTAGCCTATGCATGCAACATTAGAATGAATGGTATTTTTAAACCAAAGCAAATCAAATATGAAATTGAATGGAAAATGATAAATGTTAGAAATTGTATATATGTACATGCATATCTATTGAACAGGTTAAAGCAAAAAGGGGCTAGAGAAGAGAAATAAAATTTTGTGCCCGACAAATAGGTACACATTTACCGCTTTGTTTGGGTGATGATTTTATGAGCCTGTTGGCTAGCCGCTTGGCTTTTTCTTTTTCTTTTGATATGAGACGCCCGTGTGGCTATTTGGGAATTTTCCCAGACCCTCCCGTACAAAGGAGGTTATGGCGAAATTTTCCGAAATTTAAAGGCGTTAGTGAAATAATTGAAGTGGAAACGATATAGGAACTTTTGAATGAACTATATTTATATAAATATATAAAAATAAGTGGAATTAAAACGAAATGTGGCCGTGCAGTTCATGTTTTGAAACCGTGATTTCAAACGGCTAGTGCGGGAAATCCAACCATTGGATTTTCCCGAAACCGCAACCGTTGGGTTCGCCTTGGAAATATCTTTCCAACGGCACCAACTTTGTGAAGATCCGACGGTTGGATTGTCTGGAATGTTTAATTCAAAACTGAAGAAAAACAGCGCCAGAAACGATTATATTTATATATATATAAATATAATTTAAATTAAATCGAGTAGCGACGCTGCAGTTCATAAATTGAAATCGTAACTTCAAATGGTTAGTGTGGAAGATCCGACCGTCGGATTTTCCCAAAACTGAAACCGTTGGATTCGTTTTGAAATGACCTTCCTAATGTTGTAAAATTTGTGAAGATCCAACGGTTAGATTTTCATATATGTGTAAAACAAAATTAGTGAAAAGCAGCGCCAGTGCATCGACACGTCCTGAAACGTCGTTTAATTAAAATATAGCCGTTTTTAAGTAAATAAAAATGGCGATATATCGTTATAATACTATAGACGATATAGAGTGGAAATAAACCAATTTTGTTGTGTTTGCTTGATATGTGATGGTTGAATGTATTTGACATGAAAATTATAACTAAATAACTGAAATGTGAATGTTGAATAGTCCAACCATGTGATTAATTGATTTGAAAATCTAAATATACGTGGGTTATTTGAAAAGGCCGAGTTTATCTCATTTCAAATAATCGATCGACGTTGAGAAGTCGAAGAGTCGAAGACGGCTGAAGACCGACGATCTCCACATTGGATGGATGGGCGCTACTGATACTCATGACTGGAGTAGCTACCATGAAGGAATTGAAGTAGTAGCCGTCCAAACATACTGTTGATTGTACGGATATGCGAGGAATTGGTGCCTCCGGTTTCGTTCAGATCCAGAACGGACTTGTAAATGGACTGTGTGTCTGACATTGGATTTTGTTCTGTGTTGATTGATCTCTGTTAAATATATCTGTTTGGCGGCGGAGAATTTATTCTCTTGCTTAACGCCCTTCTCTAAGATGTTCGAGCTCAGAGGTTTTGTATTGACAGAAATCAGTCGCATGGAGTGGATTGCCTGTGTGGCACGCCTAAGTGGCATATGATCAAGGCTTCTGTTGCAAAGCAAAGTCTTGTGGTTGATGATCAAAGCATGGTCTGTGTGACGTAGCTTTGGGTATAACGTGAATTCGCGAACCTCACACCCCGGTATGAGTCAAAAACGGGAGAAGGACCCATGGAGTGCATGACGTTTCTTTCTAGCTATGGTGGTGTCAGTGACCTCCCAGCCCTGACATTTATATCTACTTTTCACCTGTGTGGTTGTTGGAATGCGAGGCACCTCGATTATAGGTCTTTAAGGACCGGGAAACGTGTGTTCAGGAATAATTAATCCTCAAAAGTAGGAGAGGACCGGCCTTGGAGGATCCAGGGGATTGCTGTGTGCGGTCCCGAGGCATTTGCTAGAGTGTCTCGAATCGGAGAGGAGCTTGCCCCTTGCCTCGACTCATGAAGGAATCCAATTTCCAATACGAAATATGCAGATGTGATTGTATTACTAGTATGGCGACATGATATATGGTACCCATGCCGCCTAGGATTGATATTTATGATTGGATTTTCTTTTGAAACATATATGCACTAGTAATAAATACCAAACACTTTTGTTTTATTCATATGAAGCATTTTTGGCCATTATAAGGGAAAACTCTATCCTCTGGCTTGCGTTGCATTGTGTGATGGGACCTGAGTCTTATAATGGCTTCATTTTATAAAAAGCATTGCGATGATTTAATCATTTACTTTATTTCATGCACTAGCACTCAATGGAGTAAACCCGTTCCGCGAAAGTGGCGTGGTCCTTTGATTTGTCTTATTATTGTTGTTAATAACTTGAGTAGATTTCTCATACCAGTCCCATGACTGACTCGTAGTTTGTTTCACCTTGCAAACTCGGGTGCCCTCATTTTCACACGGGCAGCCTAGTTACAGGTTTCTGACGCACCTTTTGGCTCATGGCGAGGCTTGACTACACCGTGCTGACTTGGATTTTCTCCGCCATTATTGTATCTATATTATGATTCCGCCATTGGCGATGTAGACTGATATTCCTTTTGTTTACTCTTTATGTATGATTCTGCCTCAGGCGATGGTGACTGATTATGTATCATTATGCACTAAGTTGTATCCTGTACTGTGCTTCTCTGATGTGATGATATCTATATGATTCCGCTGTCATATGTGTGTAAATTATTCTATTTTCTGTTTATGCTATTTTCTGTGATCTGCTAATGATGATTAATGTGTTATATTCCAATGATTATCCTTAACACCGTGTCACGGGGTTTTGGGATCATCACAGCTGGTATCAGAGCTTTGGTTAACCTTAGTTCTGGAATCTAACACGTTAAACACTTCGTCAAAATAGAATCAGTAGTATTCTAAGGCGAGTCGCTCATTAGAGATAGGACTAGTAAAGTTCTAGAATGAGCCGAGCAGAATAGCAAATACAATTTGATCAGTCTATCGTTATCTTTCCGTAAAATTTTCCGCTTAAATATGCAGTTGACTATCATTTCTGTTAGCTGACTTTTTCGTTGCTTATACAGAATTTGAAAAATGGCTACCAGAGCAGCCGCCGCTAGAGGAGGCCGTGCCGGCCGAGGCCGAGGAAGGGGAGAAGTCCCAGCTCAAGAAGGACCTTTGATACAACCTCCGGCAGCTCAATACTTCGAGCTTGACCGTGTAGCTAAGAGATATAAGAACTTAGGAGGCAAGACCTTCTCGGGAACAGGCACAGTGATAGAGGCCCTTGCATGGCTCAAAACATGCGAGAAAATTCTTGAAGGCCTAAGGCTTGGAGATGAAGACAAAGCTATTATGGGCGCCTGGCTTATGCAGGAACAAGCTGAATTATGGTGGGAATCTCTTACCGCCGGGAATAGGGAAGCTAGGAGAACATGGGATGGATTTAAAGAACTCTTCAAAGAGAAATATGTCCCTGAACAAGCTCTAGAAAGAATGCACGATGACTTCGCCAATCTCCAGCAAGGGGATCTTTCCGTGCAGGATTATCTGAATAAATTTACAATGTTGTCGCCCTATGCTCCAGAACTCGTCGCCACTGCGAAGTCCAAAAACAAGAGGTTTATCCTTGGGCCAAGACGACAATATCATGATAGGGCCATGGCCCATGTCAAGTTGGAATTCAACGAACTGGTGGAAATGACATGCAACTATGAAGACCTTGATCAAAGGCATCTGGATCAGGATCGCGCTAGAACCCAAGCCGGAAACAAGCGCAAGCCTGCTGTAAATCAAGGCGAGTCAAGCCAAGCAGCATCTTCAAAACCTCAGACTGGCAAGCCGCCAAGAGGAAATTGCTTTAATTGTGGTAAGCCGGGGCACTACTCAAACGTCTTCACAGCTCCGAAGAGACAGAAGACGAATTCTCAAGGCTCGAGCCAAGGCTCTCAGAACCCTCGCTCGTGCTTCAATTGTCGCAAGACCGATCATTTGGTCAAAGACTGTCCTTTGCTGGAGAAAGCTACAGTAGCTCATGTCTATGACGGGTCGAGCCCGCCAGCTGCTTCCGACGGAGCAGGTAAACCTGATGTTTTGGGAGGTACCCTTACGATTAAAAATATTCCTGTTTCTGTATTGTTTGACACAGGTGCATCGCGTAGTTTTATTGCTAGACACACAATGCACAAATTAAAGTTAAAACAGAGAAAGCTCAAAGAATCGGTTGAAGTACATAACCCGATAGGGGGTCCTATTACTCTCAGTTCCTGTTGTAGAGTGCCAATCTCTTATTCTTTCTACAAATTTCCCATTAATTTGATTGTTATGGATTTTCCCGAATTCGACGTTATCCTTGGGTTAGAATGGTTAACGAAATACGAAGCTGAAGTGAAATGTGCGGAAAGAATCGTAAAAATTCGAACGGAGCTTGGACATATATATATACCCTGTCATGGTTCGAATCCGAATAGAGAAGAATTTTGGTCGGCATTAGAACTTATCCCCACTTCCATGGAAAAGATTCCGATTGTTAGAAACTATGCGGATGTGTTTGAAGAAGTTGAGAACTTACCTCCACAAAGAGAAATAGAATTCCGAATCGATTTAATTCCCAATGCCAGACCAGTGGTGCATCCAATTCGCAGAATGACTCCGAAATAAAAAGAAGAATTAGGCGATCAAACTCGTCAACTGTTGTGGAAGGGTCTAATCAGACCTAGTTTTTCTAATTGGGGTGCAGCTGTTGTGTTTGTCCCAAAGTCAGACGGTACTCTTAGATTATGTGTTGATTACCGAGACCTCAACAAACAGACGCTTAAAAACAAGTATCCATTACCCCGCATTGATGATTTGCTAGACCAATTGAATGGGGCGAAAGTATTTTCCCGAATGGACCTAGCTACAGGTTTTCATCAATTGAGAATAGCAGAAGAGTGTGTTCCTTTGACCGCTTTCAGAGGTCCAGACATATTTTATGAATGGTTAGTAATGCCGTTTGGCCTATGCAACGCTCCAGCATACTTTGTCGATCTAATGAATAGAGTGTTCAGGGGAGTTCTGAATAAATTTGTCCTCGTGTTTATCGATGATATTTTAATCTACTCCAAATCAAAACCCGAGCATGAAAAACACTTAGAACAAGTATTGGAGATTCTAAGGAAGAACGTCTTCAAAGCCAAATTCTCTAAATGTGTCTTCTGGCAGGAAGAAGTCAAATTTCTTGGCCATGTCGTGTCAGAGAAAGGAATTTCTGTTGACCCAAGCAAAATAACAGCGATTCAAGACTGGAAACAACCCACTACTCCCACAGAAGTTAGAAGTTTTATGGGGTTGGCTAGTTATTATCGAAAGTTCGTTAAGGATTTTTCGAAGATATCCGGTCCGTTAACGAAGCTCACAAAGAAACATGAGAAGTTTAAGTGGACTTCCGACTGTGAAGAAGCTTTCCAGGAATTGAAATTGAAGCTGACCACCGCTCCAGTGTTAACTATTATTGATGGCAATCAAGATTTAACGGTTTGGACAGATGCTTCTATTAGAGGTCTTGGTGGAGTGTTAATGCAGAGAGGCCAAGTAGTCGCTTATGCAAGCCGCCAACTGAAACCGCATGAGAAGAATTATGTGACTCATGATCTTGAGTTGCTAGCCATCGTTTTTGCCTTGAAATTCTGGAGGCATTATTTATTGGGTGAGAAATTTATACTGTACACAGATCATCAATCGTTGAAGTATTTATATCCCCAGAAAGATCTGAATCTGAGACAGCAGTGTTGGCTAGAATTTCTTGCAGCGTATGATCTTGATATCCTGTATACGCTGGGGAAGGCTAATGTTGTAGCGGATGCACTTAGTAGAAAAACCGCAATCGTTGCCCATCTTATAATTACACCTAGCTTGATCGATAAGATATGTGCTCTCCAGAAGAATGATTATTTCATTCAAAAGATCAAAGGAAGAATCTAGAAAGGAGAACCCTCAAGCTTTCAAGTAAATAAAGAAGGAGTTCTGAGGCTGAATGGGAGAATTTGTGTTCCCAAACTTCCTGAGCTCAAAAGAGAAGTGCTGGATGAATGCCATAAATCCAAATTTTGCATCCATCCTGGGGTGAGTAAAATGTACAACGATATCAAACGCACTTTCTGGTGGAAGGCAATGAAAAGAGATATTTCTTTGTATGTTAGCAGATGCCTTACTTGTCAATTGGTCAAGAGTGACCAATAGAAGCTAGCTGGACTGTTACAACCGTTGGAAGTCCCAGGTTGGAAATGGGAACAGATTTCCATGGATTTCATAGATGGTTTGCCGCGAACCAAGAAAGGTAATGACAGCATTTGGGTAATCGTAGATCGCTTCACGAAGACTGCCCATTTTATACCTGTCAGGTCCAATAGAACTGCTCAAAGTCTAGCGCAGATATATTTCAGAGAAATTGTTAAGCTGCATGGAATTCCCATCAGCATAGTCAGTGATAGAGATCCCCTATTTACTAGCAAATTCTGGGAGGCTTTCCAGACAGAATTGGGAACGAAACTAAATATGAGCACCGCTTATCACCCACAAACAGATGGCCAAACTGAGCGGGTGAATAGAATTCTAGAAGATTTATTGCGGGCTTGTATAATTGATTTTGGTGGGTCATGGGAAGATCATTTGCATTTGGCCGAATTCTCATATAACAATAGCTATCAAGTAAGTTTGAGAATGTCGCCATTTGAAGCATTATATGGTAGACCCTGCAGATCTCCAGCATGTTGGGTAGAACCTGGCAACAGACTTGTACTAGGACCCGATATGATTATAGAAGCATCCGATAAAGTGGACTTCATCAAGAAGCGTTTGAAAACCGCCCAAAGCCGACAGAAAAGTTATGCAGACTCTAGAAGGAGAGATTTGACATTTGATGTTGGTGATCATGTTTATTTGAAGGTTTCTCCGATGAGAGGAGTAATCAGATTTGGCAAGACTGGGAAGTTGGCACCGAGATTTATTGGTCCCTTTCCTATACTTGAACGAATTGGAACTCTTGCTTATAGGGTTCAATTACCAGATTGGTTGCCTGGAGTGCACAATGTATTTCACATTTCTCAACTTAGAAGACATGTGCATGATCCGGATCTTGTTGTAGAAGAAGCAGCGCAACGGGATGTGGAGATAACTCCAGAATTATCACTCAGAAGGGAGCCATTAAAGATTGTTGGCAAAGAAACTAGAGAACTCAGAAGCAAAAAGGTTCATTTAGTTAAAGTGCAGTGGAGCAGTGATCCTAGAGACTATACTTGGGAAACTGAGGAAAGCATTATTGTAACAACCCGTAAAATCTGGGCCAGTTTAAAATTTTTATTTTGGCGATTTTAGCGAATTTTGATTATTTAAAAAGGATTATTTTAAATAATATCGACGAAATTTATTTTGAATATATTTAGAACGTATATATTATATACGTCGTCGTTAGAATATAAATATTTATATATAATTATAAATAGAATTGAAAATGGCGCGGTAGTTCGATAATTCGATTTCAAACTTCAATTGAATGTACCGGGTGCAAAACAATCCGGATTTTAGTGAAACCAAAAATAATGGAATCTAATAGTGAATATCTTTCCAACGAATCCGAAAAATCAAGATTTCATATCGGGAATCAAAAGATATGTCCAGTTGAAAATTCTGAATGGTCGCTATGGAATTCAGGCCCTTAAAAATGGACATTTTGCAAACGACCTCGGATTTCGACGAAACCAGTTTTGTTGGATCCGCAGTGTCAAGTTATTGCTAGGTTTCAAATTTCATAATTTTTCGAATCAATATGTGAGCGTGGTAAAGGAAAACGTGTTTTGACCATTTCAGTTGATTTTAATCGACTGGAAATTGGCCATTTTTCTAACGGTCTCAGAATTCGACGAAACTAGTTTTGTTAGGACCGTATCGTCAATACGAAGCTAGAAAATATTTTTTCGGGAATTTTTAGAGTTAGTATGTGGCCCCGGTAATTTGAAATGTACGGTTAAAATTCAATATAATGATTTAAATGTAAATTCAACGGAAACTGATTGTAACGATCAAATCAGCTAGCGATACATATCCCATTGTGTTCGGAATGGGGGTAAAACGCTATGGACGACAGGCGGTGGGCCTCGTTTCGAGGTCATATGTAAAAGTCAACTTTTAATGAATAAAATAAAAATAAAAAAAAAATTAATTAAATTCTCTCCCTCTTCCCCTTAATCACGTTCTGGCCCCCCCTTTCTTTCAAAACCAAATCGAACTTTCAGAAAAAAAAAAAAAAGAGAAGAGGAAGGAGGCATCGCGCCCCCACCAGATTTCGCCGCCGCGCCTAGGCGGCGCAGCCACCACAGCCGCCCCACCCTCCTCTTCTTCCCCCTCCCTTCTTCCTCTCCGCCGAACCCGCATCGAACCCCACGCCCTCGCGATAACCCGATAGCCCCAAACCCCGAGCCCTAGCCGCACCCCCCCCCCCCAAACCCGCATCGCCCCCTATCCCCTCCGACCTGCCCCACCAGATTTCGCCGCCTGTCTTCCCCTCCTCAGTCGATGACGACGCAGCCAAAGCCCCCCAGCGAGCTCCTCTTCTCCGACCTTCAAAGGAAATAAAATAGTAAGTATTTTATTTTACTTTTATTTGAAAACTGATTTTTTAAAAAAAAAGGTTTAACACTGATTTCATTTTATTTTTAAAAACTGATTTTATTTTATTTTTAAAAACTGAAAACTTATTTGCATTTTAAAACTGAAATTAAGGTTTTAGGAAAATGAAGAAAAAGATTTGATTTTGAAAAAGGCGTGATTTTTATATATTGAACTTCGATAGAAAAATAGGATTTTTATATATTGAACTTCGATAGAAAAATAGGATTTTTATATATTGAACTTCGATAGAAAAATAGGATTTTTATATATTGAACTTCGATAGAAAAATAGGATTTTTATATATTGAATCGCATAGTAAAAATTCGTTTTTTAAAAGTATGAAGAAATTATAAAAATATGATTTTTAAATGGAAAGTGAATAAATAAAAATGTGATTTTTATTTCAAAGACAACAAAATATAAAAATGTGTGATTTTTATATATGTAGTGGCTACGGGCAAAGAAGATAGCGAAGATGAGATAGCAATGAAGATTTCTATCAATGAAGTGCCGTGGAGCTAGGATAGCAATATGTGAGAATTTCTCACCTTTCAATTTTATTTTCTAGTTATATATATATATATATATATACTAGGATGCAGACGGTGCTTAGTAGCACCCGACACAATCGTCCACAGACCATGGACTTGTTTGTTAGGTTGCATAGATTAGTTGAATTATTTGTTTGAATTGTTTGGTGAGATGAAATTGATATGATTGATGTGTGAATGGCGTGGGCCTTCACTAGACCGGGGATAAGGCTAGGCCTCGTCCCGTTTCTACTATCGTGCCGTTATGCCGTCGAAATTTTCTAAAATGTGTTAGAAAATAAAAATATCATTTTATTGTGTAAATGAATTGAATAGAAATTCATAGGTTGAAATAAAATGTTTTGTCGTTAAAAATATAATTTTTAACGTGAATGTGAGTAAATAAATATTCATTTACAAACCAGACGGTTTGTTTATGTACACTTATTTGAATGACATTGATTGGGACGATAAATTTTACACATCGCCCAACTGCACAACTAAAATCAGTGTTTGATTGTTTGAAACCCCACACGGGTGTTGGGATGAAATTTGAAGTTCACTCATCCCGATTGATTGAATATGTCGATCGGTTGATTGACAGGCTGTTTTAAGCGTTGGATATCTATATTTGATGCTTATACAGAGTAGTGCACTTTGGTTGATGGTTGATTATTTTTCCATGCTATTAAATACATGTGTTGTATGAAAATCCATATAATTAACTTTATATGGTAATTGATTGGGCCTCATTCCAGTTTTAAAAAGAAATATTTGAAAAAGAAATATTTGAAATAGAATATTTGAAAATAAAGGAATATATGAAGCCGTGTTGATTAGATTGACGCCATTTTGACATGAACGATATTTATATCGATTTTATTCATTTCGAAATGAATTGAATTGAAAGTGATTTCGAAATGAATTGAATTGAAAGTGATTTCGAAATGAATTGAATTGAAAACGATTTCGAAATGAATTGAATTGAAAACGATTTCGAAATGAATTGAATTGAAAGTGATTTCGAAATGAATTGAATTGAAAACGATTTCGAAATGAATTGAATTGAAAGTGATTTCGAAATGAATTGAATTGAAAACGATTTCGAAATGAATTGAATTGAAAACGATTTCGAAATGAATTGAATTGAAATTCGAATTGAATAGAAATGAATTTTAAAACGAATTTATAAAGAAGAATTCAATTTTGATTTGAATTGAAAAGAAAGTTGAAATAGCTTTTGAAACGATTTTAAAACTATTTATAAAGTTCGTTTTAAATAGAAATCGACGAAATATATATTATATATATTATATATATAATATAATGGCCTGAATAGAACGCGCCGCGCCGCGGCAGTTCGTGAATTTCGACCATTTATTTCAAACGGACATTACGGGAGATCCGACCGTCGGATTCTCCTAAAACCTGAACCGTTGGGTTCGTATCGAAAAGAGCTTTCTAACGAATGTGAGAAATTAGAAATCTAACGGTTGGATTTGGAATTATGTCCAAATCAAATTTGAAAAAGGTCGCTATAAGTGCAGTTCGATGGCCATTGATGGAAATCGACTGTACGGGCCTTGATAAAATTATTAAAAATAGTAATAATTTGTGTAAAATCATAAGAAATGATTTGTGAAGAATTGGGATGAAAAACTCCATATTTGAAAAGATAAAAATAGATTTTTATCGAAATGAACTAGTTTTGAACTAGGATTATAATTCTATTTATTTTTAAATAAATAAATTGAATTTGAAAAGGGTTTTAAAAATAACCTAAATTTCCAATGATTGCATTGGAGTGGATTTGAATCGAAATTGTCTTCGGAATATTTCGATGTTGGAATTCGTGATTATACAGATGTTGTTATGGAAATTTGAAAGATATATATTTATATCGTTATTTCCAATACGACATTTGTTAGTCGTAGAATTCGATATTGAATATAAGCCGATATATTTTCTATTCAGAGCCTTGTATTGAATATCGAATGTGATTTGGGTTTGTCGTGAATGGTGTCTTCACTAACACTGTTCTTGAACCCAGTTGAGAAATGATTAAATCTTTTTATTTAGATTTAATGAAGTGTACCAATTAAATAATATTTAATTGGAATTGAAGTGATATTGATTTTTGGGTTTATCGTGAACAGTGTTTTAAATAACACTCGTTCTTTAACCCGATAATTAATGAATGTGATTTTGGGTTTATCGTGAACCGTGTTTTGAATGACACTGATTCTTTAACCCAGTTAACGATTAAAACTAAGTGGAGTTTTGATGAATCTTTAAATAGATTGAAAAGATCGAGAATGGAGTATCACCAGTTTTACTCCAAGCGATAGTTAAATCTTTAATTAGATTTGAACGTGAAATGGTAATTGAATTACCGATAACACTGTGGTGTTAGATATGAAGTACTACCAGTTTTACTTCATGGGATGAATAGGTTGGGATTGGGAAAATAACATAAATGATTACTTCGGTGTGGTTCGATAATCCCGACTAGTTTGAATTGATATTCAAAGGAGATTAAAGAATAAATTTAAAGAATTTATCTTGGATAAAATTAATGGGAACTTTTCCCAAAGTATAGGAATATTCGAATAAAAGAATATTCTGAATTGGAATGAGGCGTATGTTGTGTTTGTGTAACACTTTTATAATATATACGCGAGTTATTCAGAAAGACCGGGTTTATCCCATTCTGAATAACTGATTCGACGTGGTGTCAAAGATGAAGACGGTGGTCGAAGACCGGAAGTCTTCACGTCGTTTGGGTGATAACTGATGATCTTGATTGGGCTGTACACCCAAGAAGATGGAAACAGTTGGTGATCGTCCAGACGTACTTGGAGATCGATGGATATGCGGGGTACTAGGTGCCTCCGGTTTCGTTCAGACCCAGAACGGACTTGTAAATGGACTGTGTGTCTGACATTGGATTTTAGTCTGTGTGGTTGATTTCTATTAAATATATATCTGTTTGGCGGCGGAGAATTTATTCTCTTGCTTAACGCCCTTCTCTGAGACGTACGAGCTCAGGGGTTATATATTGATGGATATCAAACGCATGGAGTGAATTGCCTGTGTGGCATGCCTAAGTGGCAATTGATCGAGGCTTCTGTTGAAAAGCAAAGTCTTGTGGTGATGATCAAAGCATAGCCTGTGTGGCACAGCTTTGTGTAACGTGAATTCGCGAACCTCGCACCCCGGTTGTGAACCAAAACGGGAGACGGGCCTCAGGGAGGGCATGCGTTTCTTTCTAGCTAGAAGTGGCGTCAGTGGTTTTACACGCCCTGACGAGTTTGACTTATGTGGTTGTTGCTGTTGCGAGGCGCCTCGGTTATATCGGTTTCGGCCGATGCATTCTGGTCGGCAGACGGACCAGACTTACACCCCATAGGGTGGGGGAACGTAGTGTTCAGGGTTTAAGTTTAATCCACATCGGTGGACCGGCCCTGTCGCTCCAAGGCTTGACTGAGTACTTGCCTGAGACATGGGCTAGATTGTCTCGAAGTCGGTGAGGACTATCTTTTGCCTCGGTTCATAGATGGAAATCCAACTTCCAAATACGTGACATTTGCGGTTTTATTTGTAAACCTATATATGGCGACATAGTGGCATGGGACGCTCATGTCGCCTATGATTGATACTTATGATTTGAAGTTGTTTTATACACTATGCACTTATAATAGTATCAAATGATTTGCTTTAAACGTATCAAGCATTCTTTGGCTGTTATAAGGGAAAACCCTATCCCCCGGCTTGCGTTGCATTGTGTGATAGGACCTGGGTCTTATAACAGCTTCATTTTTCTTTATTTAGCATTGCGCTGTTTGTTTCATGCATTGGTACTCTTGGGAGGAAACCCGTTCCGTGTTATACGGCGTGGTCCCTTGATTTACCTAATGATTTAAAATAAAGATTAATAACTGTTTTAGTTCTCACACCAGTCACATGACTGACCTGGAGTTTATTGTTTTAACCTAAACTCTGGGTGCCCCTATTTTCGACACGGGCAGCTAGTAGTTTTGGTTTTGCAGATGTATATTCACAGGATCCTGGTTTACAGCTGGAACGATATCCGGAAAGCTTTGTATCCGTATATCTACTTCTAGTTGTGTATTGTATTATTTTCCGCTGCTATGTATTTAAATGTAATTTAAATCTCTGATATTTCTATGTAATATATTTTCATTCATACTCTGTATATTCTTGTAATCTGATGCATTGTTGTAATATACAATGAAATGTTCTTCTGTATGCGTTCTGTTTTGTCCTGTTCTCAACGATAGGGCGTTTCGAGCGGCCTGGGTCGGTTTAGCGACTGGTCCGGACCGAGCGAAATTCCTTGACGTCACAGTTGGTATCAGAGCTTTGGTTTACAAAGCTCAGAGAACAAGACACATTAGAACCATATGAAAGAATTCATCAGATATTGGATTAGTAATATCCAATTGGAATGACTCGTTAGAGATAGGATCAGTAGTATCCTAGAACGAGTGTGAAGAGTATATTTTTGAAAATGAAAACAATTTTGTTTTGAAAATTTAAATCAATTATTCGTATTTGATTATTTATTTATATTGATATGGACAGTCCAGTATATAAATATTTTGCGTATACGTCTGATCCACGTGTATTTGAAATTTTAATATATTGGATAGATATAGCATCACACTCTAGTCGCCCGAAGATGATATTGATGATGGTGCATCATCATCAGCATTTATATTCGAGTGTCGAAGGTGTGATATCTATATATTTCCTATTGACTGGTGTGAGAACCAAAAACTATATAGGATCTATTGTTGTGATTTGGCATCAAAAATCTGATTTTTGACTATGTATCAAAGTTATCAATTTGAAACTCTAATTCACTAATTGATTGATGTTTGTGTTGAATGTTGATTTGTTTGATAATTTTGAACCATTAGCCTAATTGAAACAAATATTGAATTGTATCGAAATTGGTCGCATTTGCTTGCATATACATATACTTACATTGAACAGGTCATAGCAAGGAGGCTAGAGCAGAGAATAAAATTTGTTTGCCCGACAAATAGGTACATGTTTACTACATAATTTCCTGTTTTGTTTGGGTGATGATGATTTTGTGAGCCTATGGGCTAGCCGCTTGGCTTTTTCTTTTTCTTTTTGAGATCTGAAGGACCGGGGAAGCTATTTGAAATTCCCCGATGCTCCCGGTGCAGGGGAGGTTATGGCGAAATTTTTCAAAAATTTAGGGTGTTAGCCAAATTTTTGAAATTTTGAAAATTCTCAGAAACTGAAAAGTTAGAGAATGGAAGCCGGATCGAACGTAGAGCTGAATAATCAAACCACTTTCGACTTTGTTCCTTTTCGGGGACGAAAAGTTTTAAGTGGGGGAGATTGTAACAACCCGTAAAATCTGGGCCAGTTTAAAATTTTTATTTTGGCGATTTTAGCGAATTTTGATTATTTAAAAAGGATTATTTTAAATAATATCGATGAAATTTATTTTGAATATATTTAGAACGTATATATTATATACGTCGTCGTTAGAATATAAATATTTATATATAATTATAAATAGAATTGAAAATGGCGCGGTAGTTCGATAATTCAATTTCAAACTTCAATTGAATGTACCGGGTGCAAAACAATCCGGATTTTAGTGAAACCAAAAATAATGGAATCTAATAGTGAATATCTTTCCAACGAATCCGAAAAATCAAGATTTCATATCGGGAATCAAAAGATATGTCCAGTTGAAAATTCTGAATGGTCGCTATGGAATTCAGGCCCTTAAAAATGGACATTTTGCAAACGACCTCGGATTTCGACGAAACCAGTTTTGTTGGATCCGCAGTGTCAAGTTATTGCTAGGTTTCAAATTTCATAATTTTTCGAATCAATATGTGAGCGTGGTAAAGGAAAACGTGTTTTGACCATTTCAGTTGATTTTAATCGACTGGAAATTGGCCATTTTTCTAACGGTCTCAGAATTCGACGAAACTAGTTTTGTTAGGACCGCATCGTCAATACGAAGCTAGAAAATATTTTTTCGGGAATTTTTAGAGTTAGTATGTGGTCCCGGTAATTTGAAATGTACGGTTAAAATTCAATATAATGATTTAAATGTAAATTCAACGGAAACTGATTGTAACGATCAAATCAGCTAGCGATACATATCCCATTGTGTTCGGAATGGGGGTAAAACGCTATGGACGACAGGCGGTGGGCCTCGTTTCGAGGTCATATGTAAAAGTCAACTTTTAATGAATAAAATAATAAAAATAAAAAAAAATTAATTAAATTCTCTCCCTCTTCCCCTTAATCACGTTCTGGCCCCCCCTTTCTTTCAAAACCAAATCGAACTTTCAGAAAAAAAAAAAAAGAAAGAGAAGAGGAAGGGGGCATCGCGCCCCCACCAGATTTCGCCGCCGCGCCTAGGCGGCGCAGCCACCACAGCCGCCCCACCCTCCTCTTCTTCCCCCTCCCTTCTTCCTCTCCGCCGAACCCGCATCGAACCCCACGCCCTCGCGATAACCCGATAGCCCCAAACCCCGAGCCCTAGCCGCACCCCCCCCAAACCCGCATCGCCCCCTATCCCCTCCGACCTGCCCCACCAGATTTCGCCGTCTGTCTTCCCCTCCTCAGTCGATGACGACGCAGCCAAAGCCCCCCAGCGAGCTCCTCTTCTCCGACCTTCAAAGGAAATAAAATAGTAAGTATTTTATTTTACTTTTATTTGAAAACTGATTTTTTTTAAAAAAAGGTTTAACACTGATTTCATTTTATTTTTAAAAACTGATTTTATTTTATTTTTAAAAACTGAAAACTTATTTGCATTTTAAAACTGAAATTAAGGTTTTAGGAAAATGAAGAAAAAGATTTGATTTTGAAAAAGGCGTGATTTTTATATATTGAACTTCGATAGAAAAATAGGATTTTTATATATTGAACTTCGATAGAAAAATCGGATTTTTATATATTGAACTTCGATAGAAAAATAGGATTTTTATATATTGAATCGCATAGTAAAAATTCGTTTTTTAAAAGTATGAAGAAATTATAAAAATATGATTTTTAAATGGAAAGTGAATAAATAAAAATGTGATTTTTATTTCAAAGACAACAAAATATAAAAATGTGTGATTTTTATATATGTAGTGGCTACGGGCAAAGAAGATAGCGAAGATGAGATAGCAATGAAGATTTCTATCAATGAAGTGCCGTGGAGCTAGGATAGCAATATGTGAGAATTTCTCACCTTTCAATTTTATTTTCTAGTTATATATATATATATACTAGGATGCAGACGGTGCTTAGTAGCACCCGACACAATCGTCCACAGACCATGGACTTGTTTATTAGGTTGCATAGATTAGTTGAATTATTTGTTTGAATTGTTTGGTGAGATGAAATTGATATGATTGATGTGTGAATGGCGTGGGCCTTCACTAGACCGGGGATAAGGCTAGGCCTCGTCCCGTTTCTAGTATCGTGCCGTTATGCCGCCGAAATTTTCTAAAATGTGTTAGAAAATAAAAATATCATTTTATTGTGTAAATGAATTGAATAGAAATTCATAGGTTGAAATAAAATGTTTTGTCGTTAAAAATATAATTTTTAACGTGAATGTGAGTAAATAAATATTCATTTACAAACCAGACGGTTTGTTTATGTACACTTATTTGAATGACATTGATTGGGACGATAAATTTTACACATCGCCCAACTGCACAACTAAAATCAGTGTTTGATTGTTTGAAACCCCACACGGGTGTTGGGATGAAATTTGAAGTTCACTCATCCCGATTGATTGAATATGTCGATCGGTTGATTGACAGGCTGTTTTAAGCGTTGGATATCTATATTTGATGCTTATACAGAGTAGTGCACTTTGGTTGATGGTTGATTATTTTTCCATGCTATTAAATACATGTGTTGTATGAAAATCCATATAATTAACTTTATATGGTAATTGATTGGGCCTCATTCCAGTTTTAAAAAGAAATATTTGAAAAAGAAATATTTGAAATAGAATATTTGAAAATAAAGGAATATATGAAGCCGTGTTGATTAGATTGACGCCATTTTGACGTGAACGATATTTATATCGATTTTATTCATTTCGAAATGAATTGAATTGAAAGTGATTTCGAAATGAATTGAATTGAAAGTGATTTCGAAATGAATTGAATTGAAAACGATTTCGAAATGAATTGAATTGAAAACGATTTCGAAATGAATTGAATTGAAAGTGATTTCGAAATGAATTGAATTGAAAACGATTTCGAAATGAATTGAATTAAAAGTGATTTCGAAATGAATTGAATTGAAAACGATTTCGAAATGAATTGAATTGAAAACGATTTCGAAATGAATTGAATTGAAATTCGAATTGAATAGAAATGAATTTTAAAACGAATTTATAAAGAAGAATTCAATTTTGATTTGAATTGAAAAGAAAGTTGAAATAGCTTTTGAAACGATTTTAAAACTATTTATAAAGTTCGTTTTAAATAGAAATCGACGAAATATATATTATATATATTATATATATAATATAATGGCCTGAATAGAACGCGCCGCGCCGCGGCAGTTCGTGAATTTCGACCATTTATTTCAAACGGACATTACGGGAGATCCGACCGTCGGATTCTCCTAAAACCGGAACCGTTGGGTTCGTATCGAAAAGAGCTTTCTAACGAATGTGAGAAATTAGAAATCTAACGGTTGGATTTGGAATTATGTCCAAATCAAATTTGAAAAAGGTCGCTATAAGTGCAGTTCGATGGCCATTGATGGAAATCGACTGTACGGGCCTTGATAAAATTATTAAAAATAGTAATAATTTGTGTAAAATCATAAGAAATGATTTGTGAAGAATTGGGATGAAAAACTCCATATTTGAAAAGATAAAAATAGATTTTTATCGAAATGAACTAGTTTTGAACTAGGATTATAATTCTATTTATTTTTAAATAAATAAATTGAATTTGAAAAGGGTTTTAAAAATAACCTAAATTTCCAATGATTGCATTGGAGTGGATTTGAATCGAAATTGTCTTCGGAATATTTCGATGTTGGAATTCGTGATTATACAGATGTTGTTATGGAAATTTGAAAGATATATATTTATATCGTTATTTCCAATACGACATTTGTTAGTCGTAGAATTCGATATTGAATATAAGCCGATATATTTTCTATTCAGAGCCTTGTATTGAATATCGAATGTGATTTGGGTTTGTCGTGAATGGTGTCTTCACTAACACTGTTCTTGAACCCAGTTGAGAAATGATTAAATCTTTTTATTTAGATTTAATGAAGTGTACCAATTAAATAATATTTAATTGGAATTGAAGTGATATTGATTTTTGGGTTTATCGTGAACAGTGTTTTAAATAACACTCGTTCTTTAACCCGATAATTAATGAATGTGATTTTGGGTTTATCGTGAACCGTGTTTTGAATGACACTGATTCTTTAACCCAGTTAACGATTAAAACTAAGTGGAGTTTTGATGAATCTTTAAATAGATTGAAAAGATCGAGAATGGAGTATCACCAGTTTTACTCCAAGCGATAGTTAAATCTTTAATTAGATTTGAACGTGAAATGGTAATTGAATTACCGATAACACTGTGGTGTTAGATATGAAGTACTACCAGTTTTACTTCATGGGATGAATAGGTTGGGATTGGGAAAATAACATAAATGATTACTTCGGTGTGGTTCGATAATCCCGACTAGTTTGAATTGATATTCAAAGGAGATTAAAGAATAAATTTAAAGAATTTATCTTGGATAAAATTAATGGGAACTTTTCCCAAAGTATAGGAATATTCGAATAAAAGAATATTCTGAATTGGAATGAGGCGTATGTTGTGTTTGTGTAACACTTTTATAATATATATGCGAGTTATTCAGAAAGACCGGGTTTATCCCATTCTGAATAACTGATTCGACGTGGTGTCGAAGATGAAGACGGTGGTCGAAGACCGGAAGTCTTCACGTCGTTTGGGTGATAACTGATGATCTTGATTGGGCTGTACACCCAAGAAGATGGAAACAGTTGGTGATCGTCCAGACGTACTTGGAGATCGATGGATATGCGGGGTACTAGGTGCCTCCGGTTTCGTTCAGACCCAGAACGGACTTGTAAATGGACTGTGTGTCTGACATTGGATTTTAGTCTGTGTGGTTGATTTCTATTAAATATATATCTGTTTGGCGGCGGAGAATTTATTCTCTTGCTTAACGCCCTTCTCTGAGACGTACGAGCTCAGGGGTTATATATTGATGGATATCAAACGCATGGAGTGAATTGCCTGTGTGGCATGCCTAAGTGGCAATTGATCGAGGCTTCTGTTGAAAAGCAAAGTCTTGTGGTGATGATCAAAGCATAGCCTGTGTGGCACAGCTTTGTGTAACGTGAATTCGCGAACCTCGCACCCCGGTTGTGAACCAAAACGGGAGACGGACCTCAGGGAGGGCATGCGTTTCTTTCTAGCTAGAAGTGGCGTCAGTGGTTTTACACGCCCTGACGAGTTTGACTTATGTGGTTGTTGCTGTTGCGAGGCGCCTCAGTTATATCGGTTTCGGCCGATGCATTCTGGTCGGCAGACGGACCAGACTTACACCCCATAGGGTGGGGGAACGTAGTGTTCAGGGTTTAAGTTTAATCCACATCGGTGGACCGGCCCTGTCGCTCCAAGGCTTGACTGAGTACTTGCCTGAGACATGGGCTAGATTGTCTCGAAGTCGGTGAGGACTATCTTTTGCCTCGGTTCATAGATGGAAATCCAACTTCCAAATACGTGACATTTGCGGTTTTATTTGTAAACCTATATATGGCGACATAGTGGCATGGGACGCTCATGTCGCCTATGATTGATACTTATGATTTGAAGTTGTTTTATACACTATGCACTTATAATAGTATCAAATGATTTGCTTTAAACGTATCAAGCATTCTTTGGCTGTTATAAGGGAAAACCCTATCCCCCGGCTTGCGTTGCATTGTGTGATAGGACCTGGGTCTTATAACAGCTTCATTTTTCTTTATTTAGCATTGCGCTGTTTGTTTCATGCACTGGTACTCTTGGGAGGAAACCCGTTCCGTGTTATACGGCGTGGTCCCTTGATTTACCTAATGATTTAAAATAAAGATTAATAACTGTTTTAGTTCTCACACCAGTCACATGACTGACCTGGAGTTTATTGTTTTAACCTAAACTCTGGGTGCCCCTATTTTCGACACGGGCAGCATGTAGTTTTGGTTTTGCAGATGTATATTCACAGGATCCTGGTTTACAGCTGGAACGATATCCGGAAAGCTTTGTATCCGTATATCTACTTCTAGTTGTGTATTGTATTATTTTCCGCTGCTATGTATTTAAATGTAATTTAAATCTCTGATATTTCTGTGTAATATATTTTCATTCATACTCTGTATATTCTTGTAATCTGATGCATTGTTGTAATATACAATGAAATGTTCTTCTGTATGCGTTCTGTTTTGTCCTGTTCTCAACGATAGGGCGTTTCGAGCGGCCTGGGCCGGTTTAGCGACTGGTCCGGACCGAGCGAAATTCCTTGATGTCACAATTAAGCAAGCTTACCCCAAATGCAGAGTGGATATCTCTGACTAACTCCGGTGCAAGGTACCTTTGCAATACTTTGCATTTACATTTTATTTCCTACTTTACTGTTGTTTCCTTTTCGAGGACGAAAAGTATTAAGTGGGGGAGATTGTAATAACCCGGAAAATACGAGCCAATTTAAAATTTTTAAAATGGTGATTTCAAAGGAATTTGAACCATTGAAATAGAATATTTCAATAAAATAGTGAATTAGAAATAGTGAGTCGGTTTGAAAATTTGAATTCGAACTTTGACTGACTGTGCAGGGTGGAAAATATAACGGATTTTAGCGAAACCAAAAATATTTAAATCTGTTAGTCAATACCTTTCTAACGAATCTGAAAAATCGAAGTTTCATAACGGGAATCAAAAGTTATGGCCGAATGAATTTTCAGAAGGGTCGGTATATAGAGTATATAGCCCTGGAAAATTGATATTTTGCATACGACCTCGGAATTTGACGAAACCACTTTTGTTGGGTCCGGGATGTCAAACTATTGCTAGGTTTCAAATTTCATAATTTTTGAAGCTAGTATGTGAGCGTGGCAAAAGAAAATGTGTTTGGTCAAGTTCTGTTAAATTGGATCGACCAGAAAATGGCCATTTTTCAAACGACCTCAGAATTCGACGAAACTAGTTTTGTTGGGACCGTAGCGTCAAAACATTGCTAGATTTATTTTTCTGGAATTTTTCGAATCAGTTTGTGGCCCTGGCAAATTGAAATGTGCGTTCAGAGTTAAAAATTAAATGTTTTGTACTTTAATTTGAAAAATAACTGACTGTAACAATCGAATTGGCCTACGAAACATATCCCATTGTGTTCGGAATGGGGGTATTTAGCTAGGGGCGACAGTCGTTGGGTTTAAAAAGGAGTTCGTTTGAGAAAACACTATTTAAAAATTTAATATAGTCCTCGGCCAATCAGAATTTTCCATTCATAAATTTTAAAAATAAAAAAAAAGAAAACCCCCCCGATCAACGGCGAAACCCGCTCCTGACCTTCTCTCCTCCACCGCCGCCGCTACAGCCGCTTCCAGCCTTCGCCACCGCCACCCCTCGACGCGCCTCAGCCCCCTCTTCAAATCCGACTAACCATCGCCGCCCCTCGTCGCCTGTGCCGCCCGTATCGACGCCCCAAAGTCCCGACCTTTCCATCGCCGCCGCCGCCGATCTGGACCACCGAACGCCACCAAACCACCACCGACAGTAAGCCCTCTCTTCCCTCTTCCACGTCAGCACCCCCGATCGTCCCCACGTGCCACTGATTTCGCGAAAACTGTAAACCTAGTTTTGAAGCTTCGTGAAAGTGAGTTTTTCTTCGATCTTTACACTTTGAAAAATCATATCTTTTTGGTGTGTTGACGAAATTCGATGAAACAGGAAACATCGGGACCGCAAGGAAGCTCTCTACCCAATAGAAGAAGCCGCGGATTTTTCTGACATCGTATCGATTTTTAGTGCTCCGAAAACCAATGTGAGAAATCTAAATTAACGTGAAATTGAATGGAAAATGTCGTGTATAATTTATATTAGCGAAATATAAATTACATACGTGTTGTATACCTCATGTACATACGTAGTGTAAGCTATATAAGCGAAGTATGAATTTTACATGCATAGAATAATTGATATATGTGTTGAAATGCTAGTGAAATATATATTATATATATATACTCCCCTCGTCCACAAACCATGGACGATATTTGTTGTGGTGAATTGGTGCGAAATATTGGATGAAAATACGAATGGTTGAATAATTGTTTGTGGTTGATATTGTTTGGTTGTGGTTGAAAAATACCCATTGGTGATTGAAATGAATTGGAAATATTTGTGGAAATAAAAATAAACATGCCGCCTGCGTGCGAATTAGATGCATGAATCCCCATTGTCAAAAACCGCGAGGTTTTAAGGTAGAGCGAGGAGCCGTACTAGGGACGGTGCCGGTTTTAACTACCCTGCCGTTATGCTACCGAAATTTTGAATAATCTTTGTTTGTTAGAATTATTTTCATATGTTGAAATTATTTTCATGCGTTGAAATTAAAGTCATATATTGAAAATATATCCATGTGTGGAAATATTTGTGTGTTGAAAAGTGTTGTGTGAAAATTAGATTCATTTGTGAATGAATGAAGTGTTTAAACAATAAAAATCACATTTTTATATATATATGAAGTATGAAAAATATTCGCCTTATATAACTAGTTTCAACAATAAAAATCCCATCTTTCTAATATGAACAACATAAATAAAATGTCCATGTGTGGAAATGCTCATTTGTTGAGAAGTGTGTGTAGTGGAAAAGTTCATGTGTTGAATAAAAAGATCGAACAATAAAAATTACATTTTTATTGAAACTATGAAGTGTTGAAACATCTATTTGTCGAATAAATATGTTAAGTGATAAAAATATCATTTTTATCATATGTGTGATATGCTAAAGATATGCGGAGGTTGAAATAAATATTTGTGAAAGAAATATTATTTTTAACATGCGTAGGAACTAAATAAAATAGTCATGTGTTGAAATATATTTTAGTTCACCAAAATTATCATCTTTGAAATGTGAAGTGTTAAAAATAGCCACCTGTTCAAATAAACGTGCATGAGTTGAAATATACATTAATTAGCTAATGATATGATTTTAGCCTATGCATGCAACATTAGAATGAATGGTGTTTTTAAACCAAAGCAAATCAAATATGAAATTGAATGGAAAATGATAAATGTTAGAAATTGTATATATGTACATGCATATCTATTGAACAGGTTAAAGCAAAAAGGGGATAGAGAAGAGAAATAAAATTTTGTGCCCGACAAATAGGTACACATTTACCGCTTTGTTTGGGTGATGATTTTATGAGCCTGTTGGCTAGCCGCTTGGCTTTTTCTTTTTCTTTTGATATGAGACGCCCGTGTGGCTATTTGGGAATTTTCCCAGACCCTCCCGTACAAAGGAGGTTATGGCGAAATTTTCCGAAATTTAAAGGCGTTAGTGAAATAATTGAAGTGGAAACGATATAGGAACTTTTGAATGAACTATATTTATATAAATATATAAATATAAGTGGAATTAAAACGAAACATGGCCGTGCAGTTCATGTTTTGAAACCGTGATTTCAAATGGCTAGTGCGGGAAATCCAACCATTGGATTTTCCCGAAACCACAACCGTTGGGTTCGCCTTGGAAATATCTTTCCAACGGCACCAACTTTGTGAAGATCCGACGGTTGGATTGTCTGGAATGTTTAATTCAAAACTGAAGAAAAACAGCGCCAGAAACGATTATATTTATATATATATATATATATAATTTAAATTAAATCGAATAGCGACGCTGCAGTTCGTAAATTGAAATCGTAACTTCAAATGGTTAGTGTGGAAGATCCGACCGTCGGATTTTCCCAAAACTGAAACCGTTGGATTCGTTTTGAAATGACCTTCCTAATGATGTAAAATTTGTGATGATCCAACGGTTAGATTTTCATATATGTGTAAAACAAAATTAGTGAAAAGTAGCGCCAGTGCATCGACACGTCCTGAAACGTCGTTTAATTAAAATATAGCCGTTTTTAATTAAATAAAAATGGCGATATATCGTTATAATACTATAGACGATATAGAGTGGAAATAAACCAATTTTGTTGTGTTTGCTTGATATGTGATGGTTGAATGTATTTGACATGAAAATTATAACTAAATAACTGAAATGTGAATGTTGAATAGTCCAACCATGTGATTAATTGATTTGAAAATCTAAATATACGTGGGTTATTTGAAAAGGCCGAGTTTATCTCATTTCAAATAATCGATCGACGTTGAGAAGTCGAAGAGTCGAAGACGGCTGAAGACCGACGATCTCCACATTGGATGGATGGGCGCTACTGATACTCGTGACTGGAGTAGCTACCATGAAGGAATTGAAGTAGTAGCCGTCCAAACATACTGTTGATTGTACGGATATGCGAGGAATTGGTGCCTCCGGTTTCGTTCAGACCCAGAACGGACTTGTAAATGGACTGTGTGTCTGACATTGGATTTTGTTCTGTGTTGATTGATCTCTGTTAAATATATATCTGTTTGGCGGCGGAGAATTTATTCTCTTGCTTAACGCCCTTCTCTGAGACGTACGAGCTCAGAGATTATGTATTGACAGAAATCAGTCGCATGGAGTGGATTGCCTATGTGGCACGCCTAAGTGGCATATGATCAAGGCTTCTGTTGCAAAGCAAAGTCTTGTGGTTGATGATCAAAGCATGGTCTGTGTGACGTAGCTTTGGGTATAACATGAATTCGCGAGCCTCACACCCCGGTATGAGTCAAAAACGGGAGAAGGACCCATGGAGTGCATGACGTTTCTTTCTAGCTATGGTGGTGTTAGTGACCTCCCAGCCCTGACATTTATATCTACTTTTCAACTGTGTGGTTGTTGGAATGCGAGGCGCCTCGATTATAGGTCTATAAGGACCGGGAAACGTTTGTTCAGGAATAATTAATCCTCAAAAGTAAGAGAGGACCGGCCTTGGAGGATCCAGGGGATTGCTGTGTGCGGTCCCGAGGCATTTGCTAGAGTGTCTCGAATCGGAGAGGAGCTTGCCCCTTGCCTCGACTCATGAAGGAATCCAATTTCCAATACGAAATATGCGGATGTGATTGTATTACTAGTATGGCGACATGATATATGGTACCCATGCCGCCTAGGATTGATATTTATGATTGAATTTTCTTTTGAAACATATATGCACTAGTAATAAATACCAAACACTTTTGTTTTATTCGTATGAAGCATTTTTGGCCATTATAAGGGAAAACTCTATCCTTCGGCTTGCGTTGCATTGTGTGATGGGACCTGAGTCTTATAATGGCTTCATTTTATAAAAAGCATTGCGATGATTTAATCATTTACTTTATTTCATGCACTAGCACTCATTGGAGTAAACCCGTTCCGCGAAAGTGGCGTGGTCCTTTGATTTGTCTTATTATTGTTGTTAATAAGTTGAGTAGATTTCTCATACCAGTCCCATGACTGACTCGTAGTTTGTTTCACCTTGCAAACTCGGGTGCCCTCATTTTCACACGGGCAGCCTAGTTACAGGTTTCTGACGCACCTTTTGGCTCATGGCGAGGCTTGACTACACCGTGCTGACTTGGATTTTCTCCGCCATTATTGTATCTATATTATGATTCCGCCATTGGCGATGTAGACTGATATTCCTTTTGTTTACTCTTTATGTATGATTCCGCCTCAGGCGATGGTGACTGATTATGTATCATTATGCACTAAGTTGTATCCTGTACTGTGCTTCTCTGATGTGATGATATCTATATGATTCCGCTGTCATATGTGTGTAAATTATTCTATTTTCTGTTTATGCTATTTTCTGTGATCTGCTAATGATGATTAATGTGTTATATTCCAATGATTATCCTTAACACCGTGTCACGGGGTTTTGGGATCGTCACACTGGTTTACAGCTGGAATGATATCCGGAAAGCTCTGTATCCATATATCACCTTCAGTTGTGCTTTGTATTATTTTCCGCTGCTATGTAATTTATTGTAATCTCTGATATTTATTGAATGTATATTTATTCATTTATACTCTGTATATTCTTGTATCTGATGCAATTGTTGTAATAACAGTGAAATGTTCTTCCGTCTGCATTCTGATTTGTCTTGTCCTCATAGTAATTCGTTCTTTCTCATCTCTTCGGAGACCGGGGAAGTTCGGGTCGCTACAGTTTGCATCTACAATTGCAAACAAAAATATGTTTTTATCTTCACCGTTTTGTTCCTTATTTTCTTTTCTATTAATGAGTTTGAAAAAAGAATGTAAATTAAAGTACATTTTGTTTTCTATGTATATTTGCATCGAGGGATGCAAATAAAGAAAAAAATTATTTGCATAAAGAAATGCAGGTAAATTACATTTCTTTATCTTTAAATGTATTTGCATAAGGGAATGCAAATAAATAACATTTTAATTTCTTAAATATATTTGCATAAAAGAAATGCAAATAAAATAATATTTTATTTAAAAGTAACTCTTTTATTTTAATGTAAATCTTTATTTTAATGAAAATCTTTTTTTAACATTTTGTTCGCGTCAAGGGATGCAAACAAAATATAATTCTTTTTATTTTAAACATTTTGTTCGCATCGAGGAATGCAAACAAAATACAATCTTTTTATTTCAAATGTAAATCTCTATTTTGACATTTTGTTCGCATCGAGGAATGCAAACAAAAGATAGTCTTTTTATTCTTTTGTAAATTTCTATTTTGACATTTTGTTCGCATCGAGGAACGCAAACAAAAGATAATCTTTTTATTCTTTTGTAAATTTCTATTTTGACATTTTGTTCGCATCGAGGAATGTAAACAAAATACAATCCTTTTATTTAAAGAGCATTTGTGTTGTTAACATAAACAAAGAGTTAATCTTTTTATTTAAAAAGCATTTGTGTTGTTAACATAAACAAAGAGTTAATCTTTTTATTTAAAAAGCATTTGTGTTGTTAACATAAACAAAGAGTTAATCTTTTTATTTAAAAAGCATTTGTGTTGTTAACATAAATAAAAGTAAATCTTTTTATAGTTCTATGTCGAATTGACAAACTAAGCCAATTCAAAATAAAAAGACAATTTTATATTTTCCACCGTTGAATTGACAAACTAAGCCAATTCAAAATAAAAAAAACAATTTTATATTTTTGATAACATAAAATGACAAATCATGTTTCTCTATTTTTTTTGAATTGATAAAATATATCAATCCAATACAACAAAGGTGATAACATAAAAAGGTGACAATTATTATTTCCTTTATTTTTGAATTGATGAAATGGATCAGTACAATACAAACAAGATGATAATATAAAATGTGACAATTTCATGTCTTTTACATTTGCAATTGATGAGATAAATCAATTCAGTACAAATAAGGTAATAACATAAAAGGTGTAATAACCCGTAACTTCCCCGGTAAGGAAAGCCCGAATTACCTTGAGAACAACACACAAATGAACGCAGACGGAAGAACATCTCATAGTTATTACAACAATTCCATCAGATTCAAGAATATACAGAGTATAATTGAATTAATATACATTCGATAAATATCAGAGATTACAATAAATTACATAGCAGCGGAAAATAATACAAAGCACAACTAAAGGTGATATACGGATACAGAGCTTTCCTGATATCATTCCAGCTGTAAACCAGGATCCTGTGAATATAAATCTGCAAAACCAAAACTACTAGCTGCCCGTGTCGAAAATAGGGGCACCTAGAGTTTAGGTTAAAACAATAAACTCCAGGTCAGTCATGTGACTGGTGTGAGAACTAAAACAGTTATTTAAAACTTTACTTTAAAAGAGAGTAATTCAAGGGACCACGCCGTATAACACGGAACGGGTTTCCTCCCAAGAATACTTGTGCATAGAATAAACAGCGCAATGCTTTTCGAAAAATGAAGCTATTATAAGACCCAGGTCCCATCACACAATGCAACGCAAGCCGGAGGATAGGGTTTTCCCTTATAATAGCCAAACATGCTTGATACGTTTAAAACAAATCATTTGATACTATAATAAGTGTATAGTGTCAAAACAATTTCAATCATAAATATAAATCATAGACGGCATAAGTGCCCCCATACCACTATGTCGTCATACTAGGCTCTACAAATAAAGTCGAAATACATGTATTGGAAATTGGATTTCCGTCATGAGTCGAGGCAAGGGGCAAGCTCCTCTCCGCTTCGAGACACTCTAGCAAATGCCTCGGGACTACACACTCGGGGTAACCCCTGGAGGCTTCAGGGTCGGTCCTCTCTTATGTTTGAGGATTAGCAATTCCTGAACACACGTTTCCAGGTCCTTACAGACCTAAAATCGAGGCGCCTCATCCAACAACCACATAGGTGAAAAGTATATAAATGTCTGGGCTGGTAAGTCACTGACACCACCAAAGCTAGAAAGAAACGTCGTGCTCTCCCTGCAGTCCTTATCCCGTTTTTGACTCATACCGAGGTGTGAGGCTCGCGAATCCACGCTATACACAAAGTTGCCACGTAGGCCGTGCTTTGATCATCAACCACAAGACTTTGCTTTTCAACAGAAGCCTTGATCCATGCAACTCAGCGTGCCACACAGGCAATTCATGCCATGCAATTGATATCTATCGATATATAACCTCTAAGCTCGTACGTCTCAGAGAAGGGCGTTAAGCAAGAGAATAAATTCTCCGCCGGCAAACAGATATATATTTAACAGAAATCAATCAACACAGAATAAAATCCAATGTCAGACACACAATCCATTTACAAGTTCGTTCTGGGTCTGAACGAAACCGGAGGCACTTTCCTCGCATATCCATCGATCTCCAAGTACGTCTGGACGACCACCAACTGATTCCCTCATCTTGGGTGTACAGCCCAATCAAGATCATTAGTAATCACCCAAACGATGTGAAGACTTCCGGTCTTCAACCACCGTCTTCATCTTCGACATATCGTCGAATCAGTTATTCAGAATGGGTATAAACCCGGCCTTTCCGAACAACCCGCGTATATTAAAAACAAATGTTACACAAACACAACATACGCCTCATTCCAATTCATTAGTCACTAACCGTAAATCAGTAAGAGAGCGATCCCCCAAATATTAACCCCGAAGGACGAAACCAACATCAGATCAATACCCAGGAAACCATTCTTCTTAACTAACCTTCAGCTAGTTTCTAAATTTCAATTCTTAGGGAAAGGTTCCCATTAATTTTATCCAAGATAAATTCTTTAAAATTTATCCTTTAATCTTCCTTTGGATGTCATTTCAAACCAGATTATGGTTTTCCAAACTAGTCGAGATTAGCGAACCACACCGAAGTAATTATTTATTTTATTTCCCAATCCCAACCTATTCATCCCATGAAGCAAAACTGGTAATACTCCATATCTAATACTATGGTGTTATCGGTAAAATTAATTACCATTTCACGTTCAAATCTAATTAAAGATTTAACTATCGCTTTGGAGCAAAACTGGTGATACTCCATTCTCGCTTATTTTTTAAATTTGATAATTTAGACTATCAATTCACATTTCAATCTAATCACAGATTCATTAAAACTCCTTTTACTAGGTTAAAGGACTAATGTCATTTAAAACACAGTTCACGATAATCCCAAATCACATTCCATTTATTATCGGGTTAAAGAACAAGTGTTATTTAATACACTGTTCACGATAAACCCACAAATCAATTCTATTTAAAACCCGTTTCAAATCCAATTTATTTATTTAAAAATAAACGGGTTTAATTTTAGTTCAAAACTAGTTCATTTCGATAAAAATTTATCTTTTCAAATATGGAGTTTTTCATCCCAATTTTTCCCAAATCATTTCTTATGATTTTACACAAATTATTACTATTTTTAATAATTTTATCAAGGCCCGTACAGTCGATTTCCATCAACGGCCATCGAACTACACTTACAGCGACCTTTTTCAAATTTGATTTGGACGTATCTCCAAATCCATCCGTTAGATTTCAAATTTCTAATATTCGTTAGAAAGCTCTTTCCGATACGAACCCAACGGTTCCGGTTTTAGGAGAATCCGATGGTCGGATGTCCCGTAATGTCCGTTTGAAATAAATGGTCGAAATTCACGAACTGCCGCGGCGCGGCGCGTTCTATTCAGGCCATTATATTATATATAATATATATAATATATATTTTGTCGATTTCTATTTAAAACGAATTTTATAAATAGTTTTAAATTCGTTTCAAAAACATTTTCAACCTTTATTTCGAATTCAAATCAAAATTGAATTTTCTATTATAAATCCTTTTTACTTTCATTTCTATTTGATTTCAATTCAAATCGATTTTAATTCGATTCGAATTCATTTTCTTTTCAATTCAATTCAATTCGAATTTGTTTTCTTTTCAATTCAATTCAATTCGAATTCGTTATATATTCACTTCAAATTCAATTTCTTTTCTATTCCAAACAAATTCAATTTCTTTTCTATTCAAATCAAATTCAATTTCTTTTCAAATCAAATCAAATTCAATTTCTTTTCAAATCAAATTAAATTCGATTCAAATCAAATTCATTTTCTATTCAAATCAAATTCATTATATATTCACTTCAATTCGAATTCGTTTTATATTCAATTTAATTCAAATTGGTTTTCTATTCGATTCAATTCAAATTGGTTTTCTATTTGATTCAATTCAAATTGGTTTTCTATTCGATTCAATTCAAATTGGTTTTCTATTTGATTCAGTTCAAATTTAAAAACGAATATAATCGATATAAATATCGTTTGCATCAAAATAGCGCATCTCTAATCAATACGGCTTTATATATTTCAATAATTCCTTTATTCTATTCAACAAATGAATATTTATTTTTGACTACACATGACTAATATGAACGAATGAGTACTGTCCACGTGTGACTATTTTTGTTAAAATATTTCGTTCAACACATGACTAATCTCAACGGATGATTACAGTCAACACATGAAACTTTATTTTATAGTGATAAAGATATAAATTTTATTGTTAAAATATTTCGTTCAACACATGACTAATCTCAACGGATGAGTACAGTCAACACATGAACCTATACTTTATAATATTCTTTATCTTCTAAATTGGAATGAGGCCCAATCAATTACCATATAGAGTTAATTATATGGATTCCATACAACACATGTATATAATAGCAACGATAAATAATCAACCATCATCCAAAGTGCACTACACTGTATAAGCATCAAATATAGATATCCAACGCTTATAACAGCCTGTCAATCAATCGATCGACATATAACTAATTATTGGGATTAGCGTATGTCGTGTTTTATCCCAATACCCATGTAGGGTTTCAAACAATCAAACACAGATTTTATTTGTGCAGTTGGGTGATGTGTAAAATTTATCGTCCCAATCAATGTCAGTCAAATCAGTGTACATAAACAAACCGTCCGGTTTGTAAATGAATATTTATTTATTCACATTCACTATATTCATATTCACTATATTCATATTCACGTTTAAAAATTATATTTTTAACGATAAAACATTCTATTCAGTTCATTTATTAAATAAAATGATATCTTTATTTTTCTAACTTATTTTAGAAAATTTCGACGGCATAACGGCACGATACTAGAAACGAGACGAGGCCTAGCCTTATCCCCGGTCTAGTGAAGGCCCACGCCATTCACACATCAATCAAATCATTCCATTTCACCAAACAATCAAGTTCAAATCAAATAATCTAACCAACTACACAACCAAACAAACAAGTCCATGGTCTGTGGACAGTGGTATCGGGTGCTACTAAACACCGTCTGCATCCTAGTATATATATATATAACTAGAAAAATAAATTAAAGAGTGAGAAATTCTCACCAATAGCTATCCCAACTCCACGACACTTCAAATGTAGAAGCCTTCGTCGTTCTCGCATCTTATCACTTTCGTCGCCCGCAGCCACTACATATATAAAAATCATATTTTTACTTTGCAATTCAATATATAAAAATCGAATTTTTACTTCGCTATTCAATATATAAAAATTGAATTTTTACTTCACTATTCAATATATAAAAATCGAATTTTTGCTTCGCTATTCAATATATAAAAATCGAATTTTTATCGTTAACCTCAATTTGTAAAAATAGAAATTTTATCGCTACTACTCTAATGCAGTCATAGAAATTTTATTCTTCATCGTATAAAAATATCGCCTTTTCAATATTAAAAATATCGCCTTTTCAATATTAAAAATATCGCCTTTCCAATATGAAAAATTCTAACTTTTCCTTTATAAAAATTCTAACTTTCTAATTTAAAAATCCTAACTTTCTAATTTAAAAATCCTAACTTTCTAATTTAAAAATCGTAACTTTCTAATTTAAAAATCCTAACTTTCTAATTTAAAAATCCTAACTTTATTTATATAAAAAAAATCTGATTTTTAAACTAATATTAACACATCAAAATCTGGTTTTTAACTAAGTATTTAAATTAAATAAAAACAGAAAAAAATAAAATAAAAAAAAACAAAACAAAAAAACTTACTGTTGTTTGACCTGGGGGGTTGCGTGTTCACCGGAGGTGGAGTTCGTCGGTCGGAGGCGGGGTACTGGGGTGGCGCTGCGGATTTTTGGGTGTTTTGAAGGGGAGAGGAACGGAGGGCGAGGTGGAGGGGTGCGAGGCTGCGCGGTGGCCGGCCAAGGCGGCGGTGGAGGAGTTAGGGCACGCTGGGGGGGGGGGGGGGGAGAGCGGAATCTCCTACTGAAGAAGGAGGAGGCGGAGAAGAAGGGAAAGGTGAGGGAGAGGACTAGGGGGATTGGCGGCGCGGTGGGCCCCAGGGCGGAGGCGACGAGGTCCGCCTGGAGGGCGGTGGGCAACCGCGATTGTTTTTTTTTGAATCTGAACGTTAATGAGTGGGGGGCCCAGAGAGAAGATAAGGAGAGGAGAGAGGGAGAGGTTTAATTATTTTAATGTTTTAAATTTCTAAAATGTTGACTTTTTACATACGACCTCTAAACGAGGCCCACCGCCTGTCGTCCATAGCGTTTCACCCCCATTCCGAACACAATGAGATATGTACCATAAGCTGATTCGATCGTTTCGATCAGTTTCCACTAAAATCAACATATAACTCCATATATATAATTTGAACGCGTATTTCGATTTAATGGGGTCACATACGAACTCGAAAAATTCCCGAAAAATATTTTCTAGCTTCGTATTGACGATACGGTCCTAACAAAACTAGTTTCGTCGAATTCTGAGACCGTTAGAAAAATGGCCATTTTCCAGTCGATTAAAATCAACTGAAATTAGTCAAACGCGTTTTCCTTTGCCATGCTCACATATTGATTCGAAAAATTATGAAATTTGGAATCTAGCAATAATTTGACATCACGGACCCAACAAAAGTGGTTTTGTCGAAATCCGAGGTCGTTTGCAAAATGGCTATTTTTAAGGGCCTGAATTCCATAGCGACTATTTAGAATTTTCAAATGGACATATCTTTTGATTCCCGCTATGAAATCTTGATTTTCCGGGTTCTTTGGAAAGATATTCCCAATTAGATCCTATTATTTTTGGTTTCACTAAAATCCGGTTTGTTTTGCACCCGGTACATCCAATTGAAGTTTGAAATCGAATTATCGAACTACTGCGCCATTTTCAATTCTATTTATAATTATATATAATTATTTATATATATACGACGACGCGTATAAATATATACGTTCTAAATATATTCAAAATAAATTTCTCGTCGATATTATTTAAAATAATTCATTTTAAATGTTCAAAATTCGCTAAAATTGCCAAAACAAAAATTTTAAACTGGCCCAGATTTCCGGGTTATTACAAAAGGTGTAGATTTTATATTTTGAATTGATAAAATAAATCAATTCCTTACAAACAAGTGTGATACGATAAAGGTGTCAATTTTATATTTTGAATTGATAAAGTAAATCAATTCCATTAACATGACAACATAGTATTTTTATTTTGAATTGACAAAATAAATCAATTCCAACTATAATGACAAATCAATATTTTCATCTTTATCGAAATGGAAATTCTAATCCAAATCAATACTTGAACAAAATGGTAATTTTTATCGATTTGGAAATTCTAGTCCAAATCAATAAATAAACAAAATGGTAATTTTATTTTATTGAAACACAAACAAATATGTGTTTATATATCACCAACAAACAGTATAAACATCCACAACAAACAAAATAAACATCTACAACATCATCACATAACAAATATGAATTATACACCTTTAAATCACACCATAACAATTAAATTAAATAATTAATTATTTATATAAAAGAAGAATTCTCACATCGCTTTTAATTTCTGATCTGAAATTTGGTAAATTCCCAACGTCCTCTGTCTATGCTCTAGTCAGCTTCATGTCGTAGTGCTCGGAAATACGAATCCAATGCAAGTCGTTTCGTTGAATTTTTGTTAAACAAATCAAGGCCGCTCTAACTCGTAGATCTTCGATTGATTTTCCTTTTTCTTGAATTTGCAATGGGCAAAGGGAGGTAAGTGGAGCTAATGTAAAAACCCGTAACTTCCCCGTAAAGGAAAGTGTCGGATAGTTCGAGAACAAGCCACAACAGAACGCATATAAAAGAACATTTCATTGTATATTACAACAATGCATCAGGATACAAGAATATACAGAGTATAAATGAATATTACACAAAAATATCAGAGATTTAAATTACATTTAAATACATAGCAGCGGAAAATAATACAATACACAACTAGAAGAGATATACGGATACAAAGCTTTCCGGATATCGTTCCAGCTGTAAACCAGGATCCTGTGAATATAAATCTGCAAAACCAAAACTACTAGCTACCCGGTCAAAATAGGGGCACCCAGAGTTTAGGTTAAAACAATAAACTCCAGGTCAGTCATGGGACTGGTGTGAGAACTAAAACAGTTATAATTCTTTATTTTAAAGTTCGGTAAATCAAGGGACCACGCCGTATAACACGGAACGGGTTTCCTCCCAAGAATACCAGTGCATAAAACAAACAGCGCAATGCTAAATAAAGAAAAATGAAGCTGTTATAAGACCCAGGTCCCATCACACAATGCAACGCAAGCCAGAGGATAGGGTTTTTACCTTATAACAGCCAAAGCATGCTTGATACGTTTAAAACACATTATTTGATACTATTATAAGTGCATAGTGTATAAAACAACTTCAAATCATAAGTATCAATCATAGGCGGCATGAGCGCCCCATCCCACTATGTCGCCA
Organism: Allium sativum; assembly: GCA_030737875.1. Lineage (NCBI taxonomy): Eukaryota > Viridiplantae > Streptophyta > Magnoliopsida > Asparagales > Amaryllidaceae > Allium > Allium sativum. Next base: position 112,598,088 of record CM060916.1, on the reverse strand, counting down.
TACTAGGCTCTACAAATAAAACCGCAAATGTCACGTATTTGGAAATTGGATTTCCGTCTATGAACCGAGGCAAAAGATAGTCCTCAACCGATTCGAGACTCTCTAGCCCGAGCCTCCGGAACAGCCGCAACTGTCCCTTGGATCGTCAGGGCCGGTCCACCGATGTGGATTATAGTGCCTGAACAATACGTTTCCCCGCCCTTTGGGGCGTAAATGAGCCAACGAATGACTCCATCGGACCCGGATCGTCCGATCAAACCGAGGCGCCTCGCAACAGCAACAACCACACAGGTGAAAAGTATATAAATGTCAGGGCTGGTAGGTCACTGACACCACCCTAGCTAGAAAGAAACGCATGCCCTCCCTGAGGTCCTCTCCCGTTTTTGGTTCACAACCGGGGTGCGAGACTCGCGAATTCACGTTACACAAAGCTGTGCCACACAGGCTGTGCTTTGATCATCACCACAAGACTTTGCTTTTCAACAGAAGCCTCGATCAATTGCCACTTAGGCATGCCACACAGGCAATTCACTCCATGCGTTTGATATCCATCAATATATAACCCCTGAGCTCGTACGTCTCAGAGAAGGGCGTTAAGCAAGAGAATAAATTCTCCGCCGCCAAACAGATATATATTTAATAGAGATCAATCACACGGACTAAAATCCAATGTCAGACACACAGTCCATTTACAAGTCCGTTCTGGGTCTGAACGAAACCGGAGGCACCTAGTACCCCGCATATCCATCGATCTCCAAGTACGTCTGGACGATCACCAACTGTTTCCATCTTCTTGGGTGTACAACCCAATCAAGATCATCAGTAATCACCCAAACGTCGTGAAGACTTCTGGTCTTCGACCACCGTCTTCATCTTCGACACCACGTCGAATCAGTTATTCAGAATGGGATAAACCCAGTCTTTCTGAATAACTCGCGTATATATTATAAAAGTGTTACACAAACACAACATACGCCTCATTCCAATTCAGAATATTCTTTTATTCAAATATTCCTATACTTTGGGAAAAGTTCCCATTAATTTTATCCAAGATAAATTCTTTGAATTTATTCTTAAATCTTTCTTTGGATATCATTTCAAACTAGTCGGGATTATCGAACCACACCGAAGTAATCATTTATTTTATTTTCCCAATCCCAACCTATTCATCCCATGAAGTAAAACTGGTAGTACTTCATATCTAACACCACAGTGTTATCGGTAATTCAATTACCATTTCACGTTCAAATCTAATTAAAGATTTAACTATCGCTTGGAGTAAAACTGGTGATACTCCATTCTCGATCCTTTCAATCTATTTAAAGATTCATTAAAACTCCACTTAGTTTTAATCGTTAACTGGGTTAAAGAATCAGTGCCATTTAAAACACGGTTCACGATAAACCCAAAATCACATTCATTAATTATCGGGTTAAAGAACGAGTGTTATTTAAAACACTGTTCACGATAAACCCAAAAATCAATACCAATTCAATTCCAATTAAATATCATTTAATTGGTACACTTCATTAAATCTAAATAAAGAGATTTAATCTTTTCTCAACTGGGTTCAAGAACAGTGTTAGTGAAGACACCATTCACGACAAACCCAAATCACATTTGATATTCAATACAAGGCTCTGAATAGAAAATATATCGGCTTATATTCAATATCGAATTCTACAACTAACAAATGTCGTATTGGAAATAACGATATAAATATATATCTTTCAAATTTCCATAACAACATCTGTATAATCACGAATTCCAACATCGAAATATTCCGAAGACAATTTCGATTCAAATCCACTCCAATGCAATCATTGGAAATTCTGGTTATTTTTAAAACCCTTCTCAAATTCAATTTATTTATTTAAAAATAAATAGAATTATATTTCTAGTTCAAAACTAGTTCATTTCGATAAAAATCTATTTTTATCTTTTCAAATATGGAGTTTTTCATCCCAATTCTTTCTAAATCATTTCTTATGATTTTACACAAATTATTACTATTTTTAATAATTTTATCAAGGCCCGTACAGTCGATTTCCAACAATGGCCATCGAACTGCACTTACAGCGACCTTTTTCGAATTTGATTTGGACGTATCTCCAAATCCAACCGTTAGATTTCAAATTTCTAACATTCGTTAGAAAGCTCTTTTCGATACGAACCCAACGGTTTCGGTTTTAGGAGAATCCGACGGTCGGATCTCCCGTAATGTCCGTTTGAAATAAATGGTCGAAATTCACGAACTGCCGCGGCGCGGCGCGTTCTATTCAGGCCATTATATTATATATATAATATATATAATATATACTTCGTCGATTTCTATTTAAAACGAATTATATAAATAGTTTTAAAATCGTTTCAAAAGCAATTTCAACTTCCTTTTCAATTCAAATCAAATTTGAATTCTTCTTTATAAATTCGTTTTAAAATTCATTTCTATTCAATTCAAATTTCAATCCAATTTGAATTCATTTCAATTCGCTTTCAATTCAATTCGAATTCGTTTTCAATTCAATTCATCTCGAAATCGTTTTCAATTCAATTCATTTCGAAATCGTTTTCAATTCAATTCATTTCGAAATCGTTTTCAATTCAATTCATTTCGAAATCGTTTTCAATTCAATTCATTTCGAAATCGTTTTCAATTCAATTCATTTCGAAATCGTTTTCAATTCAATTCATTTCGAAATCGTTTTCAATTCAATTCATTTCGAAATCGTTTTCAATTCAATTCATTTCGAAATCGTTTTCAATTCAATTCATTTCGAAATCGTTCTCAATTCAATTCATTTCGAAATCGTTTTCAATTCAATTCATTTCGAAATCGTTTTCATTTCAATTCATTTCGAAATCGTTTTCAATTCAATTCATTTCGAAATCGTTTTCAATTCAATTCATTTCGAAATCGTTTTCAATTCAATTCATTTCGAAATCGTTTTCAATTCAATTCATTTCGAAATCGTTTAAAATCGATATAAATATCGTTCACGTCAGAATGGCGTCAATCTAATCAACACGGCTTCATAAATTTCTATTTTCAAATATTCTATTTCAAATATTTCTTTTTTTCAAAATAGTTGTTATTATCAAAATATTTCGTTCAACACATGACCAATCTCAATGGATGAGTACTGTCAACACATGAACCTTTATTTTATAATATTCTTTATTTTTCAAATTGGAATGAGGCCCAATCAATTACCATATAAAATTAATTATATGGATTTTCATACAACACATGTATATAATAGCATTGAAAAATAATCAACCATCAACCAAAGTGCACTACACTGTATAAGCATCAAATATAGTTATCTAACGCTTATAACAGCCTGTCAATCGATCGATCGACATATTTAATCAATCAGGATGAGTGAACTTCAAATTTCATCCTAACACCCGTGTGGGGTTTCAAACAATCAAACACATATTTTATTTGTGCTGTTGGGCGATGTGTAAAATTTATCGTCCCAATCAATGTCCTTCAAATAGGTGTACATAAACAAACCGTCTGGTTTGTAAATGAATATTTTATTTTATTCGCTTTCACTATATTCATATTCACGTTAAAAATTATATTTTTAACGATAAAACATTTTATTCCAACATATGAATTTCTATTATTCATTTACACAATAAAATGATATTTTTATTTTCTAACATATTTTATAAAATTTCGGCGGCATAACGGCACGATACTAGAAACGGGACGAGGCCTAGCCTTATCCCCGGTCTAGTGAAGGCCCACGCCATTCACACATCAATCAAATCCATTTCAATTCACCAAACAATTCAATTCAAACCAAATAATCTAACCAACTACACACCCAAACAATTTTACAAACAAGCCATCCATGGTCTGTGGATGACGGGTGTCGGGTGCTGCTAAGCACCGTCTGCATCCTAGTATATATATATAACTAGAAATGAAATTGAAGAGTGAGAAATTCTCACCAATAGCTATCCTAGCTCCACGGCACTTCTAATGCAGGAAATCTTCACTGTTCTCGCCTTTTTGTCACCTTCGTTATCTGCTGTTCAATATATAAAAATCACATTTTTACTTCGCTATTCAATATATAAAAATCATATTTTTATCCGATGTTCAATATATAAAAATCACATTTTTATTCGATGTTCAATATATAAAAATCATATTTTTATCCGATGTTCAATATATAAAAATCACATTTTTATTCGATGTTCAATATATAAAAATCATATTTTTACTTCGATGTTCAATATATAAAAATCATATTTTTACTTCGATGTTCAATATATAAAAATCATATTTTTACTTCGATGTTCAATATATAAAAATCACCTTTTCAAAAATATAGATTTCATCAATATAAAAATCATCACTTTATTTCAACGTATATAAAATAAAAATCAGATCTTTATTTTGCTACATATGCAAAGATGATATTTTTAATATTCCTATCATGTAAAAATTATATTTTTAATACTTTAAAAATATAAAAATCATATTTTTACTACTTCTATATAGTAAAGATCATATTTTTACTTTCTACAATATAAAAGATTATATTTTTACTACTTTAAAAATATAAAAAATCACATTTTTAATATCCTACTTACATAAAAATTATAATTTTCATTTCTCTATCATAATAAAAATGGAATTTTTACATCGCTACATACACAAACCAAAACTGAAATTAAAACTGAATTTTAAAAAGAGTTAAAATTACCTTCGTTCTGGGGGGGGCTGCCGCACCATCGTTGAGGGGGGGGGGGGGGGGGTTCTTCGCGAGGCACTGGATGAAGGGGGGGGGGGGGTTCGCGAGTTGCGTCGGTTCCTTGATGGGCGTGCGGTGGGGTCTCGAGCGTCGGTTGGAGGTGCTCGCTGTGCCAACAGCTCGACAGGGGGGAAGGGTTTCTCGCTGCAACGAAGGCAGGGGTGCTGAGCGTCGTTCAAAGAGGGCTAGGGGGTGCGTTCGCCGTTGCGGAGGAGAGAGGGGGTGGTCGGTGCCCTAGCGCACGTCGGTGGGTGGAGCGGAGGGCTGAAATCGGCCTAGGGCTTGAGGTGGCTGCTTGGATCTCGTGGGGGGGCTACGCCTGAAGGCGGTGGGCGATGCGCCCTCCTGGAGGCGCGGTGGTCTCGGGGAGGGCGGCGGCTCCTCCCCGCTTCTACGTCTCCGATCTTTTTTTTTTTAAATCGAATTATCTGTTTTGAAAAGTAAGGGGGGGCCAGAACGATTTTAAGGAAGAGGAAAGGTTTTTTTTTTATTATTTAATTTCTTAAAAGTTGACTTTTACATACGACCTCTAAACAAGGCCCACCGCCTGTCGTCCATAGCGTTTTACCCCCATTCCGAACACAATGGGATATGTATCGCAAGTTGATTCGAACGTTTTGATCGGTTTTCGTTAAATTTACGTTTAAATCACTATATTGACTTTTAAACGTACATTTCAAATTACCGGGGCCACATACTAACTCTAAAAATTCAATAAAAATATTTTCTAGCTTCGTACTGACGATACAGTCCTAACAAAACTAGTTTCGTCGAATTCTGAGACCGTTGGAAAAATGGTCATTTTCCAGTCGATTAAAATCAACTGAAACTGGTCAAACGCGTTTTCCTTTGCCACGCTCACATATTGATTCGAAAAATTATGAAATTTGAAACCTAGCAATAACTTTACATCACGGACCCAACAAAACTGGTTTCGTCGAAATCCGAGGTCGTTTGCAAAATGTCCATTTTTAAGGGCCTGAATTCCATAGCGACTATTCAGAATTTTCAACTGGACAAATCTTTTGATTCCCGCTATGAAATCTTGATTTTTCGGATTCGTTGGAAAGATATCATCAATTAGATCCTATTATTTTTGGTTTCACTAAAATTCGGATTGTTTTGCACCCGGTACATCCAATTGAAGTTTGAAATCGAATTATCGAACTACCGCGCCATTTTCAATTCTATTTATAATTATATATAAATATTTATATTCTAACGACGACGCGTATAATATATACGTTCGATTTATATTCAAAATAAATTTCTCGTCGATATTATTTAAAATAATCTATTTTAAATATTCAAAATTCGCTTAAATTGCCAAAATAAAAATTTTAAACTGGCCCAGATTTTCGGGTTGTTACAGCTAATGGATAGGAAAAATAATTTAAGTGAGGAGAAGAAGAGAATTGGTTGTAGGAAGGAAGAAGAGAGGAAGGGCGGCTATGGCTTGGAGATTAGGTTTAGGAACAATAGGGGATATTATACAGGAGTTGCATATTTCTAATTAAGCCCTTGTGTTTTTCTTTTTCTTTTTTTTACCTATCCTTGAATCGATGCTAAAAATCGTTAACAATGCTTTTTATCAATTAACATTATCTAAGTAAAAGCAATTAAAAATTTTATGATATGAATAAAACAAGAATAATATATACAATAGATTTGGACATTTGAAATCAGTCTCATGTATTTATTTATAGAGTCTCCATATTATTGTGTAGATGCTCCAAAATTTATAATTGCAGTGTGAGTAAAGTTACCCTAGTACGCTTAAAATGAGACTTTGGGGTTTTAATTTATTTAAAGCAGTTTCATGCAGATTCCATAAGTTATTCAATTTAAAACAATATATAAAAAAATCATTGAAATCTCAAACAAAGTAGAAACCTTATTTTTGGTTAATTTATGAAAGAAATACAATGATAATCTTTTTACAACGATAGCTCAAATAAACTAAAATATAAAAAGGAATATTATAGTTTGGAAACTGACAAATAATAATTAAAATTTAGAAATATATAAATAGCGAAATTTACAACGGTATTCCTATTAATGAATAAACAATGTAATAATTATAGGACTAAGACTTATGTACATTAATTACATATTTAATTGAAATAATTTGTAATCAACATTCCTAATATGGTATTTGTAAAGGAATTGAGTAGGCATAATATGTGGACTTTAATACTGGTCAATGTGTAAAAAAAATAAAAAAAATTAAGGATTGACAAGAGAAAGTCTATTTTGGAATTAATGACTAGTAATTATGATTGATGTGCATTTATTAAAACCAAGAAAAAGAACTAAGGAGGGTTGGTTGATTGATTTACGTTTAATGTGTATATGGTTATTTATAAAGAACTAAAAGGCATGCACTTAAACAAATCATCTACAATATTAAATGAAGAAACTTATGAGAATTTATGGTCTTAATTAGATATCTTCCAAAATATATTAATTTAAAAGGAAATTGTCAAGATTGTAAAATTACATGAATAACATCATGAATTCCACAAATTAACTTATAGAATATTTTTCTGAAAAATTGAATTTGTCATAATTAACAAATTATGAAACAAAATTTAAATTTATTAAATTCATTACATAAATATCATCAATACAAACCTAGCGTTTCTTGTTTTATCCAAATCCGATTTGAAACCAATTTTATATAATTTCTCAAAGTTCAAAATCAAATTCTGAAATTACCGCGCCATTTCATTTTAGTGTTATAAACTTAAAATTTCAGCCATTATGATTTAAAATAAATTATTTAAAAACAGAATCTTTAAATTCTATCTCATTTCCTAATCAAAATTTATTAAAGTAAAAATTTAAAAATTGGCCCCAAATTCCGGGTTGTTACATTTGGTTTGAAATGATATTTGGCTTGGATATAAGCGAAAGGTTGTGTTGGAGATAAAAGTGATTGGAGTTTGATTGGGATGACGTTGGTATATGCTGAACTAGCAGCAGATGTAAAGGATATAATGATATGCCCGACAAAAACGTACCGGTTTATATTATATATGAGCTTGGTGATGAGCTGACTTGGCAAGCTGCTTGGCTGTTTGATTTTCTTTTGGGTTGGGGATGGCCCAGAGAGGCGAGTTGGAGTTTGACCGATTAACCAGTACAAAGGAGGTACTGGCAAAAAATTTCGAAAGGTTAAGGTGTTAGCAAACTTTTAGGATTTTTGAAAATTTTCGTTTATAAGAATTAATTAATATTTTAAATGAAGTTTATTTGTTCAGTTGAAACTGAAGTTAAGAAGTGAACGAATAAGTTCTAACCAGTCGATAGGGTTTGTTTCCTACCTTAGCAATTTCGAGGACGAAATTATTTTAAGTGGGAAAGAATGTAACAATCCGTATTTTCTGCGATATATAATTAACTTATTTAATTATATAAATAGTGATTTAGAATTCAAATGGTCGTTTAATTAAATTATATTGAATATTTAATTTAAAATAATAATTAAATAATATATTTAATTCTGAAATAATCAGAATGGGCTGAAATGGCGATATGGCATGAATTGGGAAATTCAAAATATATAATTCAGTTTAGAATTTGATTTTTAATAATGAATATATTATATAAACGTCAGTTGAACGTAAAATTTTAATATAATTAAAATCGAGCTTGAAATGGCGTTGTAGTTCGTAATTTGGCGATTTGACCTTCAACTGAATGTACGGGATTTGTTTTAAGCCGGATTTTTGTGAAACAAGAAACGTTAGGAGCTGGTGAAGTATATTTTTCGAGTGGAAGAGAAAAATCGGGATTTCGTCATGTAGATTTCGATTTATGTCCAAATCAAATATTCAGAAAAAAACAGTGGCATATTCGTTCGTGGCCATAACGGTTATTTAAAAATATTTGAATATCGGTTTGAATTTAGACAAGGTTCTTTTGAGACATAACGATAATTTAATTTTTAGAATTTTATTGTAATTTTTAATTAATTAAATACGCAACTTTTTATTTGGAGAATTTTGCACTCTTAATCAGCGATTTTGGGGTTTCACAATATGAGTTAATCTACCGGTATTATTATATCTTTGGGATCATGGTACGTTGGTCGTCACAATGGTATGTTAAACTCTGTCTATAGCAGTCCGTACAATTGTATAAATTTTGTGTAATGGAGTACGAGAATTGCGTAAACTCAAAACAACACCATATACACGTACTTTATGCCTCGCCCTCTCGTTGTCAACACAAAGTCAGGTCCCCTAACATACACGTACTCTACGTCTCGTCCTCTCGTTCAACGCAAGGTGGTCTCAAAACAAATATCGTGGCCATCAAAGATCCATCATCCAACTAAAGGTATATATAAATACATAAAGCCTGTCTTCATTTTACCTTCTTGGATTTCATAAAAGCTTCAAACTGAAGCTTCGACGTCATATGTTCCCGTACAAACCCGATGGGTGTTCGATGTTGCCCCAAGCCACTAGGGCTGACCACGACTCAAGATTTCAGGCAACGAAGGTGGAAGTAAGGGCGGAGTCTGGTGTGGATTCATGGACAAAGGTTGGCACTGAGAAGTATTGTAGTACAAACGAGAAGTACTGGGAGTCGGAGAAGAACTCAGTTCGGTAGTTGTGTAGCAGAGCAGCGCTGGTCTGACACTGCGCTCAAGAAGGGGGGTCCTGGTGTTTCATGTTGAAGAGGGAGTTTAACGTTTGGGAATGCAGTAATGGTCTGTTGCGAGCAAATGAAGGAGGAGGGAAGGCTTGCGATGGGAAAGAGTACGGTTTGGTTCGCATGTTGTATTGAGGGGGAGTTTAACGTTGGGTTTGGGTGTCTAGAAATGCGGTGGGAATGTCGATAATGGCTACAGGAAGATGGCGTGTTATCTGGAGGAAAGAGGAGAAGTAGTGGCGGGTGGAAGCGGGTTTGGGCATGTACAACGGTGAATGGGCCAAGAAACAAATGGTTGAGCCATAGGGTAAATAAGTTAATGATTTATTTAATTTAAATAACACGTATAACTTATTAATTTGATAACTTCATCATACTACATCAGAATTTCGAACGGTCAGTCACATTGGGATCGTATGAACGACGGTTACACGACAAAACTGATTGGAAGTTCATCAGAGCTCGTTTCGCATAATAAATTGTCCGTTTGAATCAAGTGATGGTTATTGTTATTAACGATGACCGTCCAATGTGAGTAAAACTCACCAACTCTGAACAGTTATATTTTTATAACGTATTCTTAGAACTGATAATTATCTGTCGATTGCTGTGTGTTTTAACTGATTGGTTGAATTGGTTGTGTATTGGTTGAAATTATAGATAATGATATATGTATAAATCGTTAATCGAATATTGATTCTGTTTATCAGAAAATTTTATATTCATATTGTTTAACATTTGTGGATGCACGGAAACAGGTTGGAGGGGTCCAACTGGAAACCTCAATGTTTATAATACTGTTCTGTTCATATATTGTAATATATGATGTGATATAATCTGTTGTTGATTATGTGTGTTTGAATGATATCGATCATTGTCAATTGGTATTTTAAATATCATAAGAAACCCTAGGATGTAAAAAGAAATATTTCAATGTATATTGAAATAAAGGAATTTTATAAATCAACCGATTTTATAAAAGGAAATAAATAAAGTATTTATAAAATCATAGGATTTTATAAAGAGGAATATTTATTTAGAAAATAAATAGAATTAATAAAGGAATATTTATTTAGGAAATAAATAGAATAAAGGGATTGTATTTGAAAGTAAATAAAATTATAAAAGGAATACTTATTGGGAAAATAAACAGGACTTATAAAAATAGGAAGTTGATGAGATATAAAAGAGTTAATCGAATTTAGTTATTCGAAGTCGAGTTAATCGAATATGGTTAGTCGAATAGAGTTAGTCAATCATAGTTATTCAGGATAAGTTGCCATTTTGCATGACTACTAGCGAAATTCGTAGGGCTGCAGATAGCCTACGGCGATCAGATGTTTCCTAAGGGAATCAGGCGTAACCATTGTGATCGCTGCGATTTAGAGTTAAGCGAACGGAGTAAATCGAATATTAGTTATTCGAATAAGAGTTAAGCGAAAAGGAGTTAATCGAACATAGTTAATCAAAATGGAGTTAAACAAAAATTAGAAGCTGAATAGAGATTAATAAGTTGAATGGTTTCCTAAGTATCGATCTGATGTTGGTTTTGGCCTTCGGGGTTTATACTTAGGAAGTTGTTCTCCTGTTAGTTTATAATTAGAGTCTGATAGATGTGGAAGAATAGTGATACGTAAGTAAGCCATGGAAATGTTTTCCAGTGTTAATAACGTGTATTTTCTAAACATAGAAATGAGGAGATATATATGTGTGTGTGTGTGTGTTGATGATCGGATCGATAATTCCATTTGGAAATAAGATCGTTGTGTGTACACAGACATGTTTTCATTTGATAGTTAAATCACCGACTATCAAAGTTTTGACCATTTTAACGTTGTTAATATGGAGAGACCAGTTGGATTATTATCCGAAGAACCACTCCGTATTGGCATAAGCATTGCGAATCATATATGCCAAAGACAATTGAAGACGGAGTCAAGTGCAAGGGTTGTTATATATATCTTAGATAACAATTGCCTAAGATGGATATACTGAATAGTGCCTTCGGTTTGTCCAGTCCCAGGACAACCTGTATTGAAGAATGTCTGACAGAGTATATTCAATAGATCGCGTAAGTTGATCTCTTCAAACGTATTTACGTTTAGTGGCAGAGGAATTCGTTTCTCTTAGCTGTATACCCGTGGTATTTTTGGGGAAATCAATTCGTAATTTGACGGGTATGACGATGTGACATTCAAAGTGAATAAATGTGTGATCAGTCAGAGATAAGCGTGGCCTCTAGCCTCACATCCGGTAAATGACAAAAATCGGGCAGGCAGCATGGCTATGTAGGTCGCACCTATTAGGGTGTATAGTCACCTGATCTAGAGTTTCATTTACTTCTAAAAATTCTATTGTTGATGTTGTCCCATTCGGGAAACGGTTGCTGATCCCAACCTTTGGTGATATACATTCGATACACTCAAGCGGAATAAGTGGTCGGTCATGTGTGGCTGGGTTGCAAAATGTTCTTGTTGAACCCAGTGTATTCCTCTCTAGAGGTACACTAGCGAAAGGTGGTTCCATACCTTGTCATAGTTGGAAGTCCATTACCCAATACGTGCTCGCGGTTTTGATTGTATACTATATATGTAGAACGTGAGATGAAAGCTTTTCTGCTAGATGATTATTATATTGTGGTTGATAGACATTATTATAATATCAAAAGGTTTTTGATATAAAGATATTTTGGATTCTCATAAGGGAAAAACCCGTTCCGTTATACGGCGTGGTCTTATGAGATATCGTTTACTTGTTCACACTCCATGACTGACCCAAAGTTTATTTTGTTTTGTTTTCCCTAAACTCTTGGGTGCCCAATTTTGTACGGGTAGTCTAATAGTCGGGATTTACAGATACTTGAAGAGCTGGAGCAAGAGGCTTCAGGATTATATAGTTATTGTTTATTTCCGCTGTGTTGTAAGTGTTGTACTTTGATAATGATGTATATTCAAGTACATATTTATATTTCAAAGTTATGTTATATATATATTATATGTTATTCGTTCCGCTGTGAGGTTCGTGTTACTCTGATGTTGTGTTCTTCTTCTTCTTCTATTCTAAGTTTCTATCTTATCTATTCTCACCCTCTAATTTCTTTCATTAACCATCCGATATTTTTGAGTCTTGATGTTCTATATGTGTTGTATGTCGGATAATCAAGGTCGACTTTTTCCGGGTTGTTACATATACAGCGGAAGAAAAGTAAATATTCTCTCAATGGAAGAACAATATGATACAACAGAAGCTTCAAACTCTAGCATGGGCTCCAACCCGGAAAGCGCTTTGAACCTCGCTTCAACGGATCATAACTGCAAAACTAAACTACTAGCTGCCCATGCAGAATATGGTCACCCAAAGTTTAGGTAGGGAAATAATAAACCCCAGGTCAGTCGTGGGACTGGTGTGAGAACTCAAAACTGTTATTATTTTGGTTTATTTTAAAGTTGGGTTAATTCACCGCACCACGCCGCTAATGCGGAACGGGTTTATTCCATGTGAATTCCCACGCATAGAAATTCGCAATGACTTTGGAAAATGAAGCTATCATAAGCTCGTCCCACATCACACAATGCAAACGTACACCAGATGGGTGAGTTTTGTCTTATGATAACCAAAATGCTTTAATACGTAAAATCCTCTTTTAAAATTATCATTAGTACAGTGTGCGAAAAATCATTTCGCAAATAAATATAGAATCATAGCCACCATAACCCCAATTGGTTATATTGGGATATAGGTGTAACACCCCGTAATTCTGAGACATTAAGATTCACAAATTAAAGTAAAATTAATTTTTAAAAGAAAAAAAAGAAGATCCATGCAGTTGTTTAATTTAAGTATCGTAACTAACATGAAAAAGAGAAGTAAGGAGAGAACAATAATTATTATTGTTCTAAGACTTATTAACAAAAGCCTCTGTAGCTCAGTTGGTTAAGGCATTGGATTTGTAGCATAGAGGTCGGGGGTTCGAACCCCGGCGGCAGCATAATTTTTTATCTTTGTTTTAGAGAGGGCCAACTGAACATGCAAATATATGTACGTATACAAATTCAAAATTTGAAAGGATAAGAACGTACATATAAGGAAATAAAGAATATATATATATACATATGAGAATATAAATATATATATATATGCAAAAATATATGTATACGAAAGAAAAAAATTCAAGATAAGGCTACAGTCAATGAAATATGGCAACATCATTTGAATTTTGAAAATAAAATGAAAGTTGTGCGTATATATATACGCGTAATATGGTCGTTAGAGGAATTGTATACATATAAGAATATTTCATGTGAATAAAACAGTTAAATAAATTCCAGAAATTCAAAAGTTCGAAAATCAAATTTCTACGCCAAATACAATTCATTCGAATTTCAAATTTCTACGCCAAAATAGTGGGACCCAATGCTATCTCAGCACTGCATGTATGATAAGGTTTAGCTAGATTCATCTACGTACCTGGACTATTTTCTTAACTAGGTTCAATGCTGACTCAGCGCTGCGTGTACGATAAGGTCTTGAGCAGCTATATAAACAGCCCTAGTCTTCATTCTCTTTGCACCAATTCTTCTCTACCCTTATGCTGCAAAGATTCTGAGTGAACATGGCTTCTTCTCCTCCTCTAAAATATATAAATAAATAAATAATATATATAAAATAAAATAAGACGAGGAGATGCTGCTCAAAAGACTTTCAAGAAGAAGAGATTCAAGCTAGGATTCAAAAGGAGGTTCAAACGACTTCAACGAATGATTTTCTACGAATCATAGCAACGCCATCTTTCTTTTCTAATCTAATTTCTGTAAGTCAGTTATTTTTAAATTTGAACGTTTTTCTTTGTTCATGACATGAAATTAAAGGAATAAAAGAATATGCCAAATCTCTCTCTCTCTCTCTCTATTCGAATCAGTGCCTACATTCTTGAACCTAATTAAGAACTGTTATGATTCGAGGACAAATAAGACTATGACTGTGAGCATTTGCCTATGACTATGAACATTGCCTATGACTTTGGACATTGCCTATGACTATGAACATTGCCTATGACTGTGACTGTGACTATGAGGATTATTTCCTTGACTAAGCCTATGCCTTTGATTAGAAAACATAAACTATTGCCTTTGACATAACAAGGACATCTGTGATTAAACACCTATGATTCATGATTAGGAAAGTGTTGTTTAAGCTTTGTGATTTTGAGATTGGGTCTAAACCCGATTATTTATTATGCCTGTCCTTGGTTTTCTTTGGTTTTAGACCATGGGAATTTACCTATTAAGTTAGGTCTACCCATGTTCTTGAACCTACTCTGTCTATTCTTGGTTTTAGACCTTGGGAATTTACCTATTAAGTTAGGTCTACCCACGTTCTTGAACCTACGTCGTTATTCAAAACCATTTTATGCCAGTTGTTGTATCTATCCTTTTCATAGCAATCTTTGGTTCATTCCCTATTTGCTACGAATCTAGATTTATCTATAATCTAGATTGAAACACGATTGTACGAACGGTGGGAATGCGATTTGGGGCAAAATATGAAATTTACTAAAACGTAGTTTAACTTGGAAATTGGCATAAATTGGGAACATGTATTATGGCATGTTCATAGGAATGCAAATTGGATAAATTTGACATGAATTATAAGATGTGTAATTTGAATCTTGTATTGACGTGTAAATCTAGCATTTACATGAATAGTGAAGTAATAAGCCTAGTTTGACGTGAATCAGAATGTAAATCAGAATTGGATTAGCTAATTTGGCTCGATAAGCATATTGGCATAAACTTGAAATTGGCCATAATTGGGGGTAATTGTCAGGATTAGCAGAATCATGGTTAGTGACACTTCATTTGGTATGGTTTACATACCAAAAAGCATAAACATGATTTAGAGGGAAAATGGGCCATAAGAATGAATGTTGACAATTTACATTAAAAGGGGAATTAGGAAATAAGTAAATTAGGAATAATTTACTTATAGAATTTGTTCTAAATGAGAAATGTAAACTTAGATAAATTAAAGGTTTGTTAAACGACATCTCTTTAAATGAAACACCAGAAAGTTCTAGGGTGACAGAGAGGATAGTGTCTAGGCTTGAGTTTGGAAAATACAAGTTTCCTGCTCTCTCTGGCTATCCCTAACTGATCCGACAGACGGGATGGTTACTTTCAAAACTTGATTTGAAAATTAATCAAAACCCTTTGAACTAGAAAATACGAATAGGCCTAACCCGAGGTTAGACTGAGTTGCGATGTAAACCTACCCGGAACCAACCGGCACATCCAGTAATCGCAACAATATCTGTCTAATGTGAGTGGTCATGGCTTTAATTTATTTAGTTAAAGCTAGGACAAGAATGCTATGGTTAAGTTAACTAAGACACTTAACCAACTCAACATGATAACAAGACTGGTAGGTGGGGTTAGGTTCATACAGTTAAGCTAGAATGGGAGGGTTAAGTCCATAGGAACACTTAACCAACTTAACACAGTTAAGCTAGGATGGGAGGGCTAAGTCCATAGGGACACTTAACCAAACTTAACATCGTAACAAGACAAGATTTGTAGGGGATAAGTAACTAAGAAAGCACTTATCCAAATTAACATGTTAACTAGACTAGAAGGTGGGGTTAAGTAAAGTTAATACACTTATCCAAATTAACATGTTAACTGGACTAGAGGTTGGGGTTAAGTAAGATTTAATACACTTAGCCAATTTGATATGTTAGCTGGGCTAGACCGTAGGGTTAAGTAAACTTGAACACTTAACCATCAGATTTTGATAAAGGAATAGGGTTAAGTCTAAAACATGAAGGGATAATACTTAACCGTTAATAACAGGTTAGTTAAAACAGACGGGCAAGGTTAAGTTAAAAAGGAACACTGAATCAATACAGGGTGAATGGGTAAGGTTAAGTAATAAGAAATACTTAACCAATATAACTTGGTTTGTGGTGGGTTAAGTCAACATGAATTACTGATAACACTTAACCAGTATAACAGGATGAATGAAGAGGGTTAAGTTGGCTTGAATTGACTAATGACACTTAACCAATCCAAATTGACGGGAAAGGGAACTAAGTAGTAATTCTTAGTATAACACGGGAAGGAGCGAATGTCCGTCTGAATAGAGAGAAGGCTCCAACGAATTGGGTTACGAAGCCCGAGGCTTCGAGGGGACGTGAGGGTACTCTTGGTATCCCTCTGTGAGGCTGCAGATGATCCGCCTGGGCCCACAGAGGTTAAGGTCTGCGTAGAAGAACCAGGGGTATGCCTTGGTTGCAATACATGGCAACCTAAAGACTAGGATGGACCGGCGTGATTCGGCGAGCAAACGGTAGCCCTGTGATAGTAACTCGTCGTCTACCATCCATCTTGAGTCAATCGAGATACGTGAAGCGGAAAGGCGGAGAACTCCAAAAGACCATATACTTGCTATCTAGTTATGGTTGCGGATGGCTATAGGATAGTGGGGCACCGGGGGCCGGCATATAGTTCTCATTTTACAAGGTGTGCCTTTCATTAGTTGAGGGAGGGGTCAAGTGGGACCATAGCCACTGGAATAAAAATAGACCTTAGCATCTGCATCGGCAGATATCTGAAAGCTCCCGACCGAGTTCTGTATTCCTTGATTTGCCCTGACACAGGACTCGGACCGCACATTACAGGACATGTGCATCTAGACAAGCGATAACGATTCGCGATACATGCGTGGGGAAGTATAGGAACATATATCACTCTAGGTAGTGTGTCCTAGACTTGGGGGCATCGTTCGATAGGTAGCATAATCCCTAGTTGGACTAGGTGGCATAAATCCTGAATCCGAGAAGCGTTCAGCAGATAGCTTAAAACTCTAGTTAAATCTAGAAAGCACTTGATAGAAAACCCTAGATTTGATCTAGGTAATAAATAATGAATGTATGCTGGAAGGCAATGGGAAATACAGGGATTGGGATCACGTTATCGTTACTAGATGGGACACTAGATAGGCGGTGCAGAGATATAGAAACCAGTATAACAAGGAAATAGCGATGCGGCGAAAGTATTAGAGCGTATCCAGTTTATCTTAGCATATCTTGTGACTACCTTGTCTAATCTTGTTGACCCTATCGTCATGGTGTAATCTTGTATTCAGTTAATTCATGTCGTTTTGTTTTCCATGTTCACATGCTAGAAGTTACTGAACTTACTCAGGCTTTATGTCTGACTCTGTTTTTCTTTCGTCTTCTTTTCTTCCGTTCCCCCCCCAGGTAGTAAAGGAGGGAATAGTTTAGCTCAGGTTAAGTTGGAATGCCACTCTTTCCCAGCTTGAAGATTTTTCGAAGTTTGCTTGGATTCTCTTTTCAGATGCTATGGCTGGCTCTTGCTAAATTTGGGAATATAAATGTATTTTCATGCTTCTTTATTTTGTAAGACAGATGATACTCTGATATTGTAAAGAAATCATTGTACAAACTATTTATCAATAAAGCAAAGTTTTATTTTCCGCTGTTTAATTTTGTCTGTCTTGTAATTTATCTGCATCTTTTACCCTAAATGCTCCACAGAACTTAGTGCATTCCCTTTATGAGTGACACTAACGGACGTGGGGTGTTACACGTGGTATCAGAGCTGAAGGTTACCGGATCAGATAAAAGATTTGAAAAAATATTTTTCAAAACGGTCTTTAAAGAAGCATTTTCAAAAGAAAAGTTTTGTTTTAAAGGCATATTCCCCAAAGCCATACGCAAGCCATACGCACTATCTTCTCTTCCTCTATTTGAATTCTTGTCTCCTTCTTTCTTGACTCTCTGGGGCTCCTGGCTTTCTGGGAGGTAACCTCATCGAAGGGCGAAGTAGTGCCCGACTTCCATCTATAGCCGTAGTTGTTTTACTTACTGCCAGTCTTCTTTCAAGTTTATAGGGTTTTTCCGTGCGATAGAGGCAACTTTCGAGAGATTTGCCAACATGGTTACACGCGGAAGTTTGGCAAAGGAGCACGACCCAAGAATGAGGAAATTATGGATGTAGACTTGGCTCACGAAGGAGGAAGGGATTATAAAACCTAAGACAAGAGGAAGTATCTTTACTATGGTATGATAGGGCATATAATTAAGGACAAAGGACAATTTTTTCAGATGGGCAAGTACATGCTGAGCGTACCTAGGAGATAGGTGGTAAAAGTTTCTGTTGGAAGAATCTAGTTTTTCTGTTTGGATTTAGCACTTCGCATTTGTTCATATTTGCTTCCATAGTTGAGTCTCTGCACCTTAGTACTTGTATAGTAAGAAGATCCCAATCAGTCTCAAACCCAGTGGGTGGTTCGACCCGTTTATTTTTGGTTAGTAGGGGTTTGAATAGCTATCGAGTTTGCTTATATCATATCACGTAGATTGTCTAAAGGAGATATTCCTTGGGTGCTTGTCTGATACTGGTTTAGGCTTGTACTTGAGGAATGTCGAGTTCGACTAGGATGGTTTGCGTGAGAGATGGATAGTTGTGGCAGGCGCTCTAAAAAGCCCATAGTGACCTTTTGACCCTTATAATTATGGCATGATGGATAAGATAGGAGGAGAGACCTCTGATCATCCTAGTATATACACTTGGTTGACATTTGTTCATTTTGGAGATGGAGCTTAGAAACTTCACAATCGTGGAGTAAAAATTGGTTAAGATACAGTGGAGTAAAGCTCAAGAAGGCTAGATACTAGCAACATACCCTTTTTCTTAAGGGTGCATCCTTGATTTCTTTGTTTAGAAGCTTTACGCATAGTTGTTTCTCTCTTTCCAAAGTATATCCTCTAGATCGAATCTGCGATCTTTAGGTAGAAGCCAATGGATGTAAACATGTATTTGAAACATGTTATGGTTGAATGGTTGCAAGTGGTTGCAAATGGTCGCTCGTGGATGCATATGCATACGTATTAGACACTAGATCAAGTTCGAACGCTTTCATATAGCATTTACATATATGCATTTGTTTGTAAGTTGAACTTGATATGATATCATATGGACGTTGCATATGGATGTATGGTTGTGCACGCATGTAGTATTTACATGACTAGGGATGCTTGCATACATGATTGGACGCATGGCACTAACATGATTTGCATTAAGGAGGTCAACTGAATCAGTAGACCGCCTGATTTTGCATTAGATAGAGACATATACACACACTATGCATATGAACATGAAAGCATTAGAAATCTTTTAAGGACAATGAATGCCTGTGATTGAATGGTTGAGTAGATGGTAGGACACATTCTTCCTAACTTGAAGATTTCGGGGACGAAATCCTTTTAAGTGGGGGAGAATGTAACACCCCGTAATTCTGTGACATTAAGATTCACTAAAGTAAAATTAATTTTTAAAAGAAAAAAAGAAGATCCATGCAGTTGTTTAATTTAAGTATCGTAACTAACATGAAAAAGAGAAGTAAGGAGAGAACAATAATTATTATTGTTCTAAGACTTATTAACAAAAGCCTCTGTAGCTCAGTTGGTTAAGGCATTGGATTTGTAGCATAGAGGTCGGGGGTTCGAACCCCGGCGGCGGCATAATTTTTTATCTTTGTTTTAGAGAGGGCCAACTGAACATGCAAATATATGTACGTATACAAATTCAAAATTTGAAAGGATAAGAACGTACATATAAGGAAATAAAGAATATATATATATATACATATGAGAATATAAATATATATATATATATATATATGCAAAAATATATGTATACGAAAGAAAAAATTCAAGATAAGGCTACAGTCAATGAAATATGGCAACATCATTTGAATTTTGAAAATAAAATGAAAGTTGTACATATATATATACGCATAAAATGGTCATTAGAGGATTGTATACATATAAGAATATTTCATGTGAATAAAACAGTTAAATAAATTCCAGAAATTCAAAAGTTCGAAAATCAAATTTCTACGCCAAATACAATTCATTCGAATTTCAAATTTCTACGCCAAAATAGTGGGACCCAATGCTGACTCAGCACTGCATGTATGATAAGGTTTGGCTAGATTCATCTACGTACCTGGACTATTTTCTTAACTAGGTTCAATGCTGACTCAGCGCTGCATGTACGATAAGGTCTTGAGCAGCTATATAAACAGCCCTACTCTTCATTCTCTTTGCACCAATTCTTCTCTACCCTTATGCTGCAAAGATTCTGAGTGAACATGGCTTCTTCTCCTCCTCTAAAATATATAAATAAATAAATAATATATATAAAATAAAACAAGACGAGGAGATGCTGCTCAAAAGACTTTCAAGAAGAAGAGATTCAAGCTAGGATTCAAAAGGAGGTTCAAACGACTTCAACGAATGATTTTCTACGAATCATAGCAACGCCATCTTTCTTTTCTAATCTAATTTCTGTAAGTCAGTTATTTTTAGATTTGAACTTTTTTCTTTGTTCATGACATGAAATTAAAGGAATAAAAGAATATGCCAAATCTCTCTCTCTCTCTATTCGAATCAGTGCCTACATTCTTGAACCTATTTAAGAACTGTTATGATTCGAGGACAAATAAGACTATGACTGTGAGCATTTGCCTATGACTATGAACATTGCCTATGACTTTGGACATTGCCTATGACTATGAACATTGCCTATGACTGTGACTGTGACTATGAGGATTACTTCCTTGACTAAGCCTATGCCTTTGATTAGAAAACATAAACTATTGCCTTTGACATAACAAGGACATCTGTGATTAAACACCTATGATTCATGATTAGGAAAGTGTTGTTTAAGCTTTGTGATTTTGAGATTGGGTCTAAACCCGATTATTTATTATGCCTGTCCTTGGTTTTCTTTGGTTTTAGACCATGGGAATTTACCTATTAAGTTAGGTCTACCCATGTTCTTGAACCTACTCTGTCTATTCTTGGTTTTAGACCTTGGGAATTTACCTATTAAGTTAGGTCTACCCACGTTCTTGAACCTACGTCGTTATTCAAAACCATTTTATGCCAGTTGTTGTATCTATCCTTTTCATAGCAATCTTTGGTTCATTCCCTATTTGCTACGAATCTAGATTTATCTATAATCTAGATTGAAACACGATTGTACGAACGGTGGGAATGCGATTTGGGGCAAAATATGAAATTTACTAAAACGTAGTTTAACTTGGAAATTGGCATAAATTGGGAACATGTATTATGGCATGTTCATAGGAATGTAAATTGGATAAATTTGACATGAATTATAAGATGTGTAATTTGAATCTTGTATTGACGTGTAAATCTAGCATTTACATGAATAGTGAAGTAATAAGCCTAGTTTGACGTGAATCAGAATGTAAATCAGAATTGGATTAGCTAATTTGGCTCGATAAGCATATTGGCATAAACTTGAAATTGGCCATAATTGGGGGGTAATTGTCAGGATTAGCAGAATCATGGTTAGTGACACTTCATTTGGTATGGTTTACATACCAAAAAGCATAAACATGATTTAGAGGGAAAATGGGCCATAAGAATGAATGTTGACAATTTACATTAAAAGGGGAATTAGGAAATAAGTAAATTAGGAATAATTTACTTATAGAATTTGTTCTAAATGAGAAATGTAAACTTAGATAAATTAAAGGTTTGTTAAACGACATCTCTTTAAATGAAACACCAGAAAATTCTAGGGTGACAGAGAGGATAGTGTCTAGGCTTGAGTTTGGAAAATACAAGTTTCCTTCTCTCCCTGGCTATCCCTAATTGATCCGACGGATGGGATGGTTACTTTCAAAACTTGATTTGAAAATTAATCAAAACCCTTTGAACTAGAAAACACGAATAGGCCTAACCCGAGGATAGACTGAGTTGCGATGTAAACCTGCCCGGAACCAACCGGCACATCCAGTAATCGCAACAATATCTGTCTAATGTGAGTGGTCATGGCTTTAATTTATTTAGTTAAAGCTAGGACAAGAATGCTATGGTTAAGTTAACTAAGACACTTAACCAACTCAACATGATAACAAGACTGGTAGGTGGGGTTAGGTTCATACAGTTAAGCTAGAATGGGAGGGTTAAGTCCATAGGAACACTTAACCAACTTAACACAGTTAAGTTAGGATGGGAGGGCTAAGTCCATAGGGACACTTAACCAAACTTAACATCGTAACAAGACAAGATTTGTAGGGGATAAGTAACTAAGAAAACACTTATCCAAATTAACATGTTAACTAGACTAGAAGGTGGGGTTAAGTAAAGTTAATACACTTATCCAAATTAACATGTTAACTGGACTAGAGGTTGGGGTTAAGTAAGATTTAATACACTTAGCCAATTTGATATGTTAGCTGGGCTAGACCGTAGGGTTAAGTAAACTTGAACACTTAACCATCAGATTTTGATAAAGGAATAGGGTTAAGTCTAAAACATGAAGGGATAATACTTAACCGTTAATAACAGGTTAGTTAAAACAGACGGGCAAGGTTAAGTTAAAAAGGAACACTGAATCAATACAGGGTGAATGGGTAAGGTTAAGTAATAAGAAATACTTAACCAATATAACTTGGTTTGTGGTGGGTTAAGTCAACATGAATTACTGATAACACTTAACAAGTATAACAGGATGAATGAAGAGGGTTAAGTTGGCTTGAATTGACTAATGACACTTAACCAATCCAAATTGACGGGAAAGGGAACTAAGTAGTAATTCTTAGTATAACATGGGAAGGAGCGAATGTCCGTCTGAATAGAGAGAAGGCTCCAACGAATTGGGTTACGAAGCCCGAGGCTTCGAGGGGACGTGAGGGTACTCTTGGTATCCCTCTGTGAGGCTGCAGATGATCCGCCTGGGCCCACAGAGGTTAAGGTCTGCGTAGAAGAACCAGGGGTATGCCTTGGTTGCAATACATGGCAACCTAAAGACTAGGATGGACCGGCGTGATTCGGCGAGCAAACGGTAGCCCTGTGATAGTAACTTTTCGTCTACCATCCATCTTGAGTCAATCGAGATACGTGAAGCGGAAAGGCGGAGAACTCCAAAAGACCATATACTTGCTATCTAGTTATGGTTGCAGATGGCCAT
This sequence comes from Allium sativum, assembly GCA_030737875.1. Classification (NCBI taxonomy): domain Eukaryota; kingdom Viridiplantae; phylum Streptophyta; class Magnoliopsida; order Asparagales; family Amaryllidaceae; genus Allium; species Allium sativum. The sequence continues at coordinate 112,574,621 of CM060916.1, read as the reverse complement.
AGGATAGTGGGGCACCGGGGGCCGGCGTATAGTTCTCATTTTACAAGGTGTGCCTTTCATTAGTTGAGGGAGGGGTCAAGTGGGACCATAGCCACTGGAATAAAAATAGACCTTAGCATCTGCGTCGGCAGATATCTGAAAGCTCCCGACCGAGTTCTGTATTCTTTGATTTGCCCTGACACAGGACTCGGACCGCACATTACAGGACATGTGCATCTAGACAAGCGATAACGATTCGCGATACATGCGTGGGGAAGTATAGGAACATATACCACTCTAGGTAGTGTGTCCTAGACTTGGGGGCATCGTTCGACAGGTAGCATAATCCCTAGTTGGACTAGGTGGCATAAATCCTGAATCCGAGAAGCGTTCAGCAGATAGCTTAAAACTCTAGTTAAATCTAGAAAGCACTTGATAGAAAACCCTAGATTTGATCTAGGTAATAAATAATGAATGTATGCTGGAAGGCAATGGGAAATACAGGGATTGGGATCACGTTATCGTTACTAGATGGGACACTAGATAGGCGGTGCAGAGATATAGAAACCAGTATAACAAGGAAATAGCGAAGCGGCGAAAGTATTAGAGCGTATCCAGTTTATCTTAGCATATCTTGTGACTACCTTGTCTAATCTTGTTGACCCTATCGTCATGGTGTAATCTTGTATTCAGTTAATTCATGTCGTTTTGTTTTCCATGTTCACATGCTAGAAGTTACTGAACTTACTCAGGCTTTATGTCTGACTCTGTTTTTCTTTCGTCTTCTTTTCTTCCGTTCCCCCCCCCCAGGTAGTAAAGGAGGGAATAGTTTAGCTCAGGTTAAGTTGGAATGCCACTCTTTCCCAGCTTGAAGATTTTTCGAAGTTTGCTTGGATTCTCTTTTCAGATGCTATGGCTGGCTCTTGCTAAATTTGGGAATATAAATGTGTTTTCATGCTTCTTTATTTTGTAAGACAGATGATACTCTGATATTGTAAAGAAATCATTGTACAAACTATTTATCAATAAAGCAAAGTTTTATTTTCCGCTGTTTAATTTTGTCTGTCTTGTAATTTATCTGCATCTTTTACCCTAAATGCTCCACAGAACTTAGGCATTTCCTTTGTGAGTGACACTAACGAACGTGGGGTGTTACAATAGGTATACAATCAAAATCCGTATGGCTCGTATTGGAGATTTGGGTTTCCAACTTGATGACTCCTGGCACGAAAGATCAATCAGGGATACGAAGCGAAGTGTAACACGGATTTTTCGTCCATCTCGGACACCAACAACAAATCACAGGGCAGATCAACGGTTTTCGACCAGACACGGCCCCCGAACATACCCAATTTCCCCCAAGTTCATAAGTGGTTTCCCACTGCTGCAGCTTCATCATAAATCATATATAAGTATACAACCTAACCGCCAGTTTCTCATCAATCCGAGGTTTGAGGTTTGTCGATGTCGCGTCATACACAAAGCATGCCTAGATAAGCAATGCCTTGATCATACAACCTCATTTCATATCTTAAGTATGTCACATTGTCCATTCACAACATGACCACTGATTTCCATCATTACATAACCACTTTGAGCTCGTACGTCACAAACCAGAAACATATCAACGGAAATCAGTGTTATGCTGTCAATTACAATGTCAGGCACACAATCCATACAAGTCCATTCTAGGTCTGAACGGAACAAAATCCGAAAATCTCCGAATATACTCAGACCTCATGGCACTTATAACCTCGAATTAGGTGTACGGCCCGATTCGAGACAACAGAGATCAATTTGAACAAACTCAAAGATTCCCAGTCTTCATTCGTCGATTCTGTAATAACCCGGAAATCTGAGCCAATTTAAAATTTTTATTTTGGCAATTTTAGCGAATTTTGAGTATTTAAATTGAATTATTTTAAATAATAACGACGAGAAATTTATCTTAAATAGAATTAAAACGTATATATTATTTGAATAGTCGTTAGAATATAATTATTTATTTTTAATTATAAAAGGAATTGAAAATGGTGCGGTAGTTCGAAAATTCGATTTCAAATTTCAAATGAATGTACAGGATTCAAAATAAAACGAATTTTAGCAAAACCAAAAATATTAGAATCTTTTTGAGGATATCTTTCCAACGAATCCGGAAAATTGAAATTTCATAGTAGGGATAAAAAGATATGCCGAGTTGAAAATTCAGAGTAGTCACTATGAAATTTTGGCCCTTAAAAATAGCCATTTTGCAAGGGACCTTCGTTTTCGACGAAACCACTTTTGTTGGATTCGGGATGTCAAATTATTGCTAGATTCCAAAATTCATAATTTTCTGAATCAATATGTGAGCGTGGCGAAGTTAAACGTGTTTTGACAGTTTCAGTCAATTTCAATCGACAAGAAAATAGTCATTTTTCAAACGGTCTCAGAATTTGATGAAATTAGTTATGTTAGGACCGTATCGTTAATACGAAGCTAGAAATAATTTTTCTGGAATTTTTAGAGATAGTATGTGGCACCGGTAAATTAAAATGTACGTTCAAATTCAATATATATTGATTTATATTTTGAATTTGATGAAAACTGTTCGAAACAGTCGAATTGGCTTATGTGGCATATCCTATTGCGTTCGGAATGGGGGTATTTAGCTATGGACGACAGTCGGTGGGTTCGATCCAGAGTTTGAATGTGAAATGCACTTTATAGAATTTAAATGGATTAAATAATAATAAAATAATTTTTATAAACCTACCCCCCCTTCACTATTCTCTCTCCACAACACTTTTGTAAATATAAAAAAAAACCCCTCCACCACGCGTTGACCCCGATCCCGCTTCAGCCTTCCCCTCGATCGTCGACCACCGCCCATCCGCCAGAGCGCAACGCCGCGCTGGGCCTCCCCACGACGGTTGCCTCCCCCTGAATGGCGTGCCCCCTTCAAACCTCCCTCTCCTCTCTCCTCCGCAGATCCGAGCCTAGAAACCCCCCCTGAAACCCACCGTCGTCGCAGCCATCAACCCCACCGTGTCGCCTCCTCCGATCCAAATCCATCCCCTTCTCTCGCTAGAAACGCTGTAAGTTTTTTCTTCTTTGTTTATTTATTTATTTATATTTATTTAAAGTAATTAGCTTATAAAAATTTAGTTTTTAGTTTATAAAAATCTGAGTTTTCAGTTTATTAAAAACATAGTTATTCAGTTTATAAAAATATAGTCTTTATGAGAAAAAAAATTCAGTTTTTGTTTGAATATAATTTACATAGGTAAAATCAGTTTTTGTTTAAATATAATACATAGAGTTGTAATCTTTATTTATGTAAAGTTATAATTTTTATTTAGATAAAGTTTTGATTTTTTTTTATAAAACATAGTATAAAACACATGATTTTTACTTTATAAGAGATATGATTTTTATGTTATGAAATGAACGGTATAAAAATAAAATCTTTGTTATGAAAAGAACGGTATTAAAAATGTAATCTTTTTTATATGAAGTAACAATATAAAGATTATGATTTTTATATACTAGCAATTATAAAAATATGATTTTTATAAGATAGAGAATATAAAAATTCGATTTTTATATATGTAGCGAAATAAAAATCTGAATTTTATTATACACATAGTGAAATAAAAATGTGATTTTTATAGCGTTGAAATAAAAATATGATTTTTATATATGAACAGTATGAAAAGGATGCGTTGGAATTTCGAACAAATCCAAACAGTTCAGAAAGAAAGGCTGGCGGAGTGGAACCCCAAGGTGAGAACTTCTCAATTTATTTCTTGTTTTCTAGTTAAAAATATATACTAGGATGCATACGGGGCTTAGCAGCACCTGACACCCGTCGTCCACAGACCATGGACGACTTGTTTGATTTTGTCGTGTTGTGAAAATTAATTGTGATGTGGAATGAACGGAAATATACTCATGTGTTGAAATAAATTATTTATCGTTAAAAATATAAATTTAACATGAATGTGAATAAATAAATATTCATTTACAAATCGAACGATTTGTTTAGTACACCCATTTGAAGGATATTGATTAGGACGATAAATTTTACACGTCGCCCAACTGCACAAATAATATTCAGTGTTTGTTGATTTGAAACCCCACACGGGTGTTGGGATGATATTTGGCGTGCACTAATCCCAATTATTTAGTTGTATGTCGATCGATTGGTCGACAGACTGTGTAAGCGTTAATTATTTATATTTAATGCTTATGCAGTTGTGTGGTGCACTCTGGATGATGATTGATTATTTATCGTTGCTATTATATACATGTGTTGTATGGAATCCATATAATTAACATTATATGGTAATTGATTGGGCCTCATTCCAATTTGGAATATAAAGAATATTATAAAATGAAAATTCATGTGTTGAATTGAATAAAAATTCATGTGTTGAATAAAATATATATTCATGTGTTGAATAAAAGAAAACTCATGTGTTGAGAATATTCATGTGTTGAAACGATTCATGTGTTGAACGAAATATTTATAAAATAAAAAACACATTTTTATTGTAAGTAAGAATTAATAAATATTCATGTGTTGAATAAAATATATATTCATGTGTTGAAGAAAATATTCATTTGTTGAATAAGAATGACGAAGTTATTGAAATATATAAAGCCGTGCTGATTAGATTTGCGCCATTTTGACGCGAACGATATTTATATCGATTATATTCGTTTTTGTAATGAATATAGAAAAGGAAGACAACTAAGTTTGTTCGAAATCATAGGGCTTGTACTCTTTTGGCCATGGGGACTAGGGCTTTCGCCCTTTTCTTCCTCAGACCAACTCTCCTCTAAACGCTCGTCTAACTCCTCTCTCATCTTCTATCTGCATCCTCCCCTAGCTTTCTTCCTTGTCCATTGAGTCAAGCCCTTTACCAATCGAAAATTTCCTTTTTTTTCCTTCTTCAGATCTAAAAGACTGCATCTTTCCTACTTGTTGCTCTTGAGCCCCGCTTTTTCAGGTTGTTGGTTAGGCAAGACAGTTATCTTGGTGCTTGCATCTTGTCAGATCTGTTCATTTTCTCCTGGATTTTCGGTTGGTTGCTGGTCTTAGTTCTCTTAATGGCCTACGCCTTGACGCCATTCATCCAGTACCTTCGGCTCAGTGTTTGTTTGGTGATGCTCCTGAGCTCAGTGTTGTTCCTTCAGCGTTGAAGACGGCTTCAAACTGTAAACTACCGAAAGGCGTTCCCAGCCCTACTCCTTGAGTGATGGACTCGGAATTGAACGTGTTAACGTTGCTGGTTAGTTTTACACTTTGTGGTTGTTTTCGGTCTGTTTTTGGTTAGCTCTGGTACAACTGATGAGTTGTAGTATCGATCTTCCTGTGTCGATGGTTTTCTGTTGCTTTTCTTGGTTGTTAAGTGAATTTTTGGTGGAGCTTATGTCATTTTTTCTATGAAATTGCTAGAGATTTGTTAGACCCTTTCTTATGCAATCGTTGCCACTGCAATGTTGTCCATCTGTTTTCCATTGTTTGTTGGGGTAATCTATGCTGTTGTTTGACTACACACGAGATGCCTGAGGCACTGACCGTAGTTCGAATATTCAGTGGAGTTCGTCTGAGCAAATTTATCTGCAGCTCGATGGACTATTTGCGTGGGTGGTATGGAAGTTTTCAGGTAGCAGTACTGTGCAATGTGTGGTGCTCAAGATATTTCAGCTGCAGCTGTATGGTCACTCTAATTTTTCCTATAGCTATCTACATGTCGTATCACTGTTCACAATGTAATGTTGTGACCGGTTCGTCAATCTCCGAATACCATGGGCTTGAATAGTGTAGGCAGTTCTTCTGTTTATCTATTTTTTAGTATTTGAATGTAATGTGCTTCCATGTGAAGAATGTAATCCATGTAATGTAACGTCTCCCTGTGTGGAGTACGTATGAATTTTTTTATTGCAGTCTAGTAATTTAAATAGCTCCTGAGTTGTAAGCTTGATAGATAGAATGGTCATAACACTATAAACTTCGTATGTGGTGGACGGTCCACCTTAAAAACCGAATTAGTTGATATGTACAAAGCATATCACCTGTACTCATTTGTATTTTTATTTTGAAATAAATAAAAGAGTGTTATGGAACACTATAAAAATCGGTCAGCCTTGCCAAAATATAGAAAAGGAAGTGATTCCAAAAATCTAATATTTTGAAAATATTATCATTTATATATTAATGATATGGAATATTCAATTTTGGTTTAAAATTGAATATGAAGTGGAAATGGTTTTGAAAACGAATTTAAACGAATTATAAAATACGTTTAGAATCGAAATCGATGAAATATATATAATATATATTATATATATATATATTAAATGGCCTGAATAGAACGAGCCGCGTTGCGGAAGTTCGCAAATTTCGACCATTGACTTCGAATGGACATTACGGGAGATCCGACCGTCGGATTCTCCTACAACTGGAACCGTTGGGTTCGTATCGAAAAGAGATTTCTAACTAATGTTAGAAATTAAAAATCTAATGGTTGGATTTGGAATTATGTCCAAATCAAATTTGGAAAAGGTCGTTGTAAGTGCAGTACGGTGGCTGGTATTGAAAACTGACTGTACGGGCCTTGATAAAATTAATTTGTGTAAAATCATAGTATATGAATTGGAAAGAACTGGGATGCCACATTTATAAGGATAAAAATATATTTTTATCGAAATGAACTAGTTTTGAACTAGAATTATAATCCATTTGTTTTTGAAATAAATAAACTAGATTTGAAAGGGTTTTAAAAATAACCAGAATTTCCAATATATAAATTGGAAATGGATTTGAATCGAAATTGCCTTTGGAATATTTCGATGTTGGATTTCGTGATTATACAGATATTGTTATGGAAATTTGAAAGATATATTTATATCGTTATTTCCAATACGATATTTGTTGGTCGCAGAATTTGATATTGAATATAAGCCGATATATTTTCTATTCAGAGCCTTGTATTTAATATCAAATGGGATTTGGGTTTGTCATGAATGGTGTCTTCATTAACACTGTTCTTAAACCTAGTTAAGAAAAAGATTAAATCTTTTTATTTAGAGTTAATGAAGTATACCAATTAAATAGTATTTAATTGGAATTGAATTTGAATTGATTTTTGGGTTTATCGTGAACGGTGTTTTAAATGACATTGGTTCTTTAACCCAGTTAGAAGACAGGTTATGATTTCCCAAGTTAAATAATCATTAATATTGATTTTTGGGAAGATTAAAACCGAGTGAAGTTTTAATGAATCTTTAATTAGATTGAAATAATCGAGAATGGAGTATCACCAGTTTTGCTCCAGGCGATAGTTAAATCTTTAATTAGATTTGAACGTGAAATTGTAATTGAATTGACCGATAATGTCGTGGTGTTAGATATGAAGTATTACCAGTTTTACTTCATGGGATGAATAGGTTGGGGTTGGGAAATTTAACAAGTGATTACTTCGGTAAGGTTCGCTAATCCCGACTAGTTTGGATAAACCATAATTTGGTTTGAATTGATATTCAAAAGAAGATTAAAGAATAAATTTAAGGAATTTATCTTTGATAAAATTAATGGGAACCTTTCCCAAAGTATAGGAATATTCGAATAAAAGAATATTCTGAATTGGAATGAGGTGTATGTTGTGTTTGTGTAACACTTGTTTATTATATACGCGAGTTATTTAGAAAGACCGGGTTTATCCCATTCTGAATAACTGATTCGACGATGTGTCGAGTATGAAGACGGTGGTCGAAGACCGGAGGTCTTCACATTGCTTGGATAATTACTGATGATCTTGATTGGGTTGTACACCCAAGAGGAGGGAATCAGTTAGTGATTGTCTAGACGTACTTGGAGATCGATGGATATGCGAGGTACAAGGTGTCGCCGGTTTCGTTCAGACCCAGAACGGACTTGTAAATGGATTGTGTGTCTGACATTGGATATCATTATGTGTGATTGATGGATATCGGTTGCTTGGAGTGGTTTGCCTGTGTGGCACGCTAAGATGCAAATGATCAGGGCTTCTGTTGAAAAGTAGAGTCTTGTGGTTGATGATCAAAGCACCGCCTGTGTGGCGCAGCTTTGTGTAGCGTTGATTCGCAAGCCTCACACCCCGATGTGAACTAGAAACGGGAGAGGATTGTAGGGAGGAAATGCATTTCCTTCTAGCTAGGGTGGTGTCAATGACCTACCAGCCTGACATTTTTATTATTTTCACCTGTATGGTTGTTGGATTGAGAGGCGCCTCGGATATATCGGTGACTATGTGGAGCCGATGGAGTCATTTGGCTCATTGACGCCCCCAAAGGGCGGGGAAACGCAGTGTTCAGGCATTTTAATCCACATCGGTGGACCAGCCCTGAAGATCCAAGGGTCATTCGAGCTCTGATCCTGAGACACGGGCTAAAGCGCCTCGAATTTGGTAAGGACTATCTTTTGCCTTGGTTCATGATGGAAATCCAACTTCCAAACACGTGACTTTGTGGTTTTGATTGTAGAACCTAGTATTGGCGACATGATATATGGTACCCATGCCGTCTAGGATTGATACATTTATATTTGAAGTTATTTTATACACTATGCACTTTTAATAGTATCAAATGATTTGTTTTTAACGTACCAAGCATGTTTGGCTACTATAAGGGAAAACCCTATCCTCCGGCTTGTGTTGCATTGTGTGATGGGACCTGGGTCTTATAGTAGCTTCATTTTTTCAAAAAGCATTGCGCTGTTTTGTTATATGCACTGGTATTCTTGGGAAGAAAACCGTTTCGTGTTATACGGCGTGGTCCCTTGATATATCTTATTTAAAGTAAAGCTTTAAATAATTGTTTTAGTTCTCACACCAGTCACATGACTGACCTGGAGTTTATTGTTTTAACCGAAACTCTAGGTGCCCCATTTTCCACACGGGCAGCTAGTAGTTTTGGTTTTGTAGATTTATATTCGTTGGATCCTGGTTTACAGCTGGAATGATATCTGGAAAGCTCTGTATCCGTATATCTCTTTCAGTTGCGTATTGCATTATTTTTCTGTTACTATGTAATTATTGTAATCTCTGATATTTATCGAATGTGTTTTATTTATTCATACTCTGTATATTCTTGTATTCTGATGAAATTGTTGTAATAAGCAATGAAATGTTCTTCTGTCTGCGTTCTGATGTGGCTTTTCCTCAGTACAATCCATGCTTTCCTTACCGGGGAAGTTCTGGTCGTTATAGATTCCAAGTTCCGGATTCGCTTCATGCGTCGTATTTTTACTTGGAATGGTTTTCGGACTCAAATATGATCCCGGTCTTTCCAAGTAATATGCGTATTCTTAAAACAATAGTTATGGACCACACATGGTTAAAATTCAATCTCCTCCAGTCGTTATCCATTCATTTCTAAATCAAGTTTGGATTGATCATACATTTCGTTACCTTCTTAAATCTTCCTTTTAAAAATCAAATATTCATTTTTCCAACCATATCATCAAAACATAACCCTTCGATCCTTATGTTCGAAACATAATTCATTGATTTCATAAGTCGTTAAATTTCCCAAATCTTTACTTGGATTACAAATACATTCTCTTAAATTCTTATATTCAGTACATACTTCTTTATTCTTTTTCTCAAGTCTTTCAATTTACCAGATCTGTCTTTGGAAAAGCAATAATAACATTTACGATAATCCTAACACTTCATATTAGAACATAAGTTTTAATGGAGTTAAATCGACTTATATTTGATCTCAATTCCATATACAAATATTTAGTCACTTAAAAATGTGTCCAACCATTTGCAATCCTTTTAACCATTTGAAAATATTGGTTCACGATATATCTACTCCAAAACCCATTTATCTTTGAAAAAAAATGTGATAATAATGTTTGGAACGTTACGAAAACACTGAAATAGCCAATTAAATCGATTCCAAATCATTCAAATAATTCAATTCTAATTGCTTTAAATAAATAAAGTAGATTTATGATATATTTTTTAAACCTCATTTCATCGTTTCATCATCTACTAATATTTTTCAATCGGTTTTTTTTTTAAGTTTTAAAACAACTTCAAATTCACAATATATTTGAATTATCCGTTTCGTCCGTCGGACCAGTTTGGGATAACCAGGGAGAGTAGGAAACTAGATTTCCAAACCCAAGCCTAGACACCATCTTCTTTGTCATCCTAGAACGGTCTGGTATATAATATTATAAAATATTATATTAGATTCCATATCTCTTTCGAATTAATGGGGCTTAAAAATAATATCTTAATATTTGAAAAATCAAATTTCACTTATATGGAAGGAACATTAAATCGAGCATTTGTATAATTCCACAACCATGGTATTGTGTGTGCATCATGCAAACATAATAAATAAATCATATAAATCGGATGACCATGAATTATAATCATCATCAATAAAAAACAATTTAGCTGTGCACAAGCGCCACTGTCAATAACGCTTATTAGTGTTCAGTGTTTTATCTAACTACATGAACAACCATTCATATATTTCATGCAACAAATCCATACCCAAACAATTTCATTAACTAATGATAAGAATTCTGCACTAATAGAAATTTATTCAATTACTGCTAATTTAAATAGAATTTAAATTATAAGTTCTCACCACTATCGCTTCCAAAATCTTCACTGTCAGAAACCAACTACGAACCAGTCAACGAGCAACGATATCGTTATGCACAATATTTTTCAATGATATCGTTATGCAAAATATTCTCTTCTTTCCAAAACAATTCCTAGATATAGCGATGTTGCTACCAGTCCAACGCAACGAACAATATCCGATTTAGATCTAATACGAGTTAAATTTTCATAATTAAACTTCTTGGAATTAGCGACGTAATTAATTAACTATCTAACTAATACAAATTAAAATTTCAGATTACCAAGACCCCAGTCTTTCTCCTACATGCGTATGATTTCACACTTCCTTTTACCACATATCATATTTTGCTTTGTTTTCTTTCAACACATGAGAAGGTCGCACTTTGAGTTAAAACTGAGCAGAAGGTGAATAGAATTGTCAGACCTGGGTAGTGGAAGAAGTGCTCGGTCTCGCTGACGGGATCTATAGGAGAGGAAGAAAAAAGGTGTCCGGGATGGCTTCTGCGCGTGGATAAATAAGGGTTGTGTGCTGTTCATAATGGAAAGAGAAGGAGAGAGAGAGCGGAGTTACGGACCGAGGTGGGGATAGGCTTGGGTAGCGGACAAGTGTACAAAGAGATGGCAAGCGGAAAAAGAGTTGACGGTGGAATGATAGACAGGCAGTTGCTGGCGGAGGTGGGTACTTGACAAGGATGGGCTTCAGGTGAGGGTCTGGTTTTGGCCTGAAGGTGGAGTTTCTGATATCACGAGTGGATCTAAGGTTGCCTGTAACGAACTAGGATTTTCGACTCCGAAAATCAACATAAACTACCATGTGGACTATTCAGACATCGGAAATACCTGATCATTTAGAGAAAGAAGTTAGAGGGTGAGAATAGATAAGATAGAAATTAGAATAGAAGAAGAAGATAACCGCAGAACAGAATCAGAGTAATACGAATCTCACAGCGGAACGAATAAAATATAATATATAACATTACTTTGAATAAAACAATATATATACAATAACATTATCAGAGTACAACACTTACACACAGCGGAAATAACAATAGTTATATAATCTTGAAGCCTCCTGCTTCAAGCTCCTCCAAGTATATCTGTAAGGACCTGAACTACTTGATTGCCCATACAAATTTGGGAACCCAAGAGTTTAGGGAAAAACAAAACAAAATAAACTCTGGGTCAGTCATGGGACTGGTGTGAGTAAACTCAAATCATTTGGTTTAACTTTCAAAACCCTTTTCAAAAGAAAAGATAATCGTAAGACCAATCCACACACAAACACGGATAGTTTTTATCTTACGATAACCAAAACACTTTTGGAAATCAATACTTCTCTAATATTATAATAATGTCTAATCACAAGTAATTAACAAGCTAGCAGAACGCTTTCATCTCACGTTCCACATATATAGTATACAAACAAAATCGCGGGCGCTTATTGGAGATTGGATTCCGACTATGACATGTTGGAGGGATCCGATCGGATTCCTCAAATAAACTTTATTTTTGTTTGTTGTGCATAAATATGAATTGTTCACCCCGACTGACACCAAAACCTGTCTGTATGTTGATGGTTGAATAAATATTCACCTATGTTGTGTTTAAAATCAACCGACAATGTTGATTGGATAATTGGCAGTGAATGGCCTAAAATGTGTTGTTTCTGACGTCAATTGATCATTCGGTGAATTGACGCAGTTGAAAGTATAAATTCTTTTATAACTGGATTAAAGTTCTTCAATTATTTTGTGTAAATATTTAGATTTTGAAACTTATAAATATATGTTTTAAATCAAGTTTATTTAAGATATTATATAAGTGGTTTATACAGGATTTAAGAGCTAGAAAGGCAAAGAAATCACCTATGGGGTGGTAAAGTAGAATAAGGTATCTTTATACAATTAAATAGTAATTTTAAATCAATTAAGTTATTTGATTAAATTAAAAAGGGGAAATGACAAATGAAATTAGTTAATAGTTAACTGATATGTACGGTTGGTAAAATCCACCGTTTTCGAGCAAAATGGACAAAGGAATAAATATTGATTAAAATATTCATTAAGGTTTAGCGAATAGTGTTAAATATTAGTTAATCTTCGATTAACTATAATATAAAGAAATTATTGAATTGGTTATTGTTAATAACCTTAGTTATTATTGAATAAGCTTGTAGAAAATGATAATAATCCTATTTTTGATTTAGGTCAAAGTTAACTATATTTTAATACAGTTAGTGTTAAAGCTAATTATTCTTTTATTTAAAAATGATTTAAAGTAAAGATTTCAATTTGAAGCCAAGTAAGAAATAATTAGGTGGTGATAAGTTCGATTAAGAGATTTTAAAGTGATTTATGACCCAGTGTTCAACAAACATGGTAAATGAAATTGTTAAGTGAGTGTAAAGACTTAAATAAGATTTTTGCTTAATGTTTCAAATTAAGTAAGGCAAATTCAAATTGGAATGATACTTTAAAGGAATTAAGTGATGAGATATTCGAACAAAGGTTTTAAACGTAAGGAATGGTTTATAAAAACCAGATTTAAAAATCAAAGTGGTAAACGAGATTTTAGTATCGGTGTTTAAGTGACAAACTATTATTATTCTGAGTTAAGAACGTCGTCGATCAAGGTCTGAGAGTTAACTAAAATACCCCAACTTGATTGGCTTCACTATTATCGAGGAATGATATTAGTTTGGAGCGAGTGAAGGTGTTGAAATTGATTTTACCCTATACGAGGAATATCGAACTCTAATGTAGGGTCTTGGGAAATTAAATAATATTGTAATATTAGTTTCAAAAGAAATAAGAATATTGATTTCAAATTCTATTGAACATTTTTCATTCAATTAGAGTTGATCGAATATAGTATTTGAAATAGAGTTAGTAAAACATAGTTATTCAGGAAAAGTTGCCATTGCGTACGACTGCTAGCGTAATTCGCAGGGCTGCAGATAGCCTACGGCGGTCGGATGTTTCCTGAGGGAATAAGGCGTAACAATTGTGATCGTTGCGATCTAGAGTCAAACGAATGGAGGGAGTCGAATATTAGTTAGTCGAAAGGAGTAATCAAGTCAAGTTAGTCCAGTTGAGTTAAATAAGTCGAGTTAGTCAAGTTAGAGTTAATCGATCAAAGTAAATCAGTCAGAGTTAATCAGAGGAAATTTGGCTTATATCATTAAGTATATACATATATGGATATCGTGAGTTGCTTAAATATAAGGAAAAGGAAAAAGTGTTTTAAAGAAATATATCGATATTCCCGACGGAAATGGAAAGCAGGGTAGGGATATATAAATAAACAGTTCTGTTCTAATAAAATAAGGTTAAATCAAATGTTTTGAATGCATTGGAAGATTTAAAGGTTTATTATCTATTGGGTTAAATATAATTTAAAGAAGCCAAGTTAGGTCAAGTGCAGAATCAGCAAACTCATGTTATTTACACAATTGTTATTTGATAGTTAAAGCACCGAATATCAAACCAGACCAATAGATTGTTGGTACGGAAAGACCGGGATCGAATTTATATTCGAAAACCATTCCGACCAGCAAATACGTGAAGACGTCAATTTAAGACGGAGCAAGTAAAGACCATGGATCTTCATAAGTGGAAGGACTACTTGTCGAATTTCTCTGGCTTGCAACCAGAGTTATTTTGATTTGTGATTCTGTCGTGGTTGAAATCCACGGATTTGCAAGGACTGCTCGCTACTGATCCATGAGGTGATTCCTATATGAGATACAGTAGGAGAGTACCTTTGGTTCATCCTATTCCTGGATGACTTGTATGGACGTATGTCTGACAGAATATTTCCAAAGGAATTACATGCGTTGATTTCTCCAAACATACCATTGTTGATGGCAAAGAAATGGTTATTCTCTAGCCAAATAAACTAGAGTATTTTTGTGGACATCAATCAAGTGTGATCTGGCGGATCTGACGATGTGGCATTCAAAGTGAATGATGACCAGATGTTTTAGAGTTAAGTTTTGGCCTCAAGCCTCATCAACCGGGAAATGACAAAAAATCGGGCAGGCAGCATGGCTATTGTAATGACTCAGATTTCGCTTGGACCTAATCGATCGCTAAATCGACCAAGACCGTTCGAATCCCGCATATGCTAACTCTGGGTATACAACACATCAGAACAAATAACAGAAGACTTTTATAAACATCATAATAATGTTACATTAGAGTATAGAATATCAGAGTATATCGAAATATAATCAATACAACGGAAGATGTTTTTTTACAATAAATGTAATGCAATGCACAGCGGAAACAAATAAACTAACACAGCGGAAGACTATCAATGCTCTGGACACAGCTTTAAACTTCAATCCAGAATCCTGCTCATATATCTGCAACATAAACTACTCGACTGCCCGTGTGGAAAATAGGGGCACCCGAGTTTGCAAGGGAAAAGCAAACTACAGGTCAGTCATGGGACTGGTGTGAGAAACTCTACAGTTAAAATTAACTTATATAAAATGATAAGGCAAATCACATGACCACGCCGCTAACGCGGAACGGGTTTACCCCGATGAATGCTAGTGTATAAACAACAATCAATATAGATATATGGATCTACTATTCATCAATCAACATGCAATATCCCAATCCACCCATTTAGATTAGTCACCACACTTAGATTTTCCAAATCCAATTCAATTTACAGAAATTATTCCTTTGGATTTTATTCCCGATTTCTTATTTCAAATCATTTGAAATACATATCTAACTTTCTATATCAAAGTAGATTTCACTACGGGATCTCAAATCAAATCGTTTGGAAATATGAATTCCAAAACATAACAATGCATACAAACAAGTATGCAACCAAATATCGTGCTCCCCATCGACAAGGCAAAGGGTACGCACCTAGCAACTCGATATATATAAATGTGCACCTACCCCACATAGGAGCAGGCTACACCGACGATGCACCTCCCACACATGGAGAGCATACACCGCCCTCTCACCCATACTTTTAGTCTCAGGGTTACCCGAATCTTTAGCCACATACTAAATCATTTCATATCCCAAAGTAGGAAAAATCATTTCACAACATAATAATCACAAGTACTTTCAAAATATAGTACTTCACATCAGTAATTCACACATATGATCAGTCACTATTAATCACATCTCAAAGAAGGGTGTTAAGCAAGAGAATAAATTCTCCGCCACCAAACAGATACATCATTAGTAGCAACTAATCAAATATGTGATGAACCACAATGTAACACATAATACATTTCAAACTCTCTTCGATAATATCGGGTTTAGGCCTCGAAATCTTTTCTGTTTTATAAAACATTCCCTGTCCAAAATCCGGAATATATACATTTCTTTTCACTTAAGAAAAATATATCATTTCACAATCATTCATTAAATTTGAAATGAACACATCGCTAAACACCTTACCGTCAAATCGTGAACTTTTTCACAAGGTGTTAGCCTACCAGTATTTCTACCCAACCCAATGCTAAATGTAAGAGCATATCTTGCTCATAAATTGGTCGAGCACAATCCAAACAATCAATCACTCCAATTTGACATTAAATATAAGGTTTTGAATAGAGATAGTATCGACTTATATTCAACATCAAATCCTGAAACCAATAGATATCATATCAGGAATAATGATATCGATATCTTCCAAATTCCCATCACAATATCCATATAATCACGGAATCCAATATCGAAATATTCCGACGATAATTTCAATTCAAATCCATTCCAATCCATATATTGGAAATTCTTGTTATTTTTAAAAACCATTTCAAACCCCATTTATTTATTTAAATAAATTACTATTCTAGTTAATAACTAGTTCATTCTGATAAAAATATATTTTCACCTTTTCAAATGTGGAATTTTTCATCCCAATTCTTTCCAAATCAATTCTTATTATTTCACACTAATTATTGATATTTTTAATAATTTTATCAAGGCCCGTACAGTCGATTTCCACAAACGGCCATCGAACTGCACTTACAACGACCTTTTCCTATTTTGATTTGGACATAATTTCAAATCCAACCGTTAGATTTCAAATTTCTAATATTCATTGGAAAGCTCATTTTGATACGAACCCAACGGTTCCAGTTTCAGGAGAATCCGACGGTCGGATCTCCCGCAATGTCAATTCGAAGTCAATGGTCGAAATTCACGAACTGCCGCAGCGCGGCGCGTTATATTCAGGCCATTATATTATATATATATATAATATATATAATATATATTTCATCGATTTCAATTCAAAACGTGTTTTATAAATCGTTTTAAATTCGTTTTCAAAACAATTTCAACTTCATATTCAATTTCAAATCAAAATTGAATATTCCATATACATGAAAATTTTATACAGTGTATATATATGTTAAAATTATATTTTTAACAATCAAATCATTTTCACATTTCATATATATAACTATATAATTTTCACATTGCTATATATATTATTTTCACATCGCGATATATATAATTTTCACATCGCTATATATATAATTTTCACATCGCTATATATATAATTTTCACATCGCTATATATATAATTTTTACATCACCATATATATTCTTTTCACATCTCATAGATATTCTTTTCACATCTCATATATATATATATATATATATTCTCACATTGCTATATATATAATTTTCACATCGCTACATATATAATATTTTCACTTTCATATATATAATGTTTTCACTTTCATATATATAATGTTTTCACTTTCATATATACAATATTTTCACTTTCATATATACAATACTTTCACTTTCATATATACAATATTTTCACTTTCATACATACAATATTTTCACTTTTCATATATATATACAATCGCATATCATATATATACATTCACTTTTCAATTTATTTCATTTCACATCATGATAAATTTTCACACAGAATACAATCAAACAAGTCGTCCATGGTCTATGGATGACGGGGAGCAGTTCATATATGCAGTTACAAAATAAATAACTGTACAGAAATAATATAGTGATAGAATTCTCACCTTGATCGGTTTCAGAAATCGTTTCAATAACGATTGTTTTTAATAAAATTAAACCCAATGTTTAATTTTATCAAAAATCCAAACTGATTTAGTCTCTATTCTGATTTGCTTCTTGTTGTAGAGCTCATCAAGATGGTTCCAACGAACCTGAATTCATCGATTTCTGTTGACGTATGAAAAAGATACAAGGATTTAAACATTGAATATTTTATTAAATAATTAATTATTAGATATAATCACTTTCTTAATTACATACTTAACATTTACCGGCCGTTCACTAATGCTTTTTCCTCATCGCTCAGTAAAAAAACGAACCCAACTCTTCACGTTGAAAACCTCACTACCGCGCCTCCCTGGCTCCGATACGCCTGATCGGTTGCCACCTCGTGATTGCCCTCAACGCCGCCTTCCCATCCCCCATGAGCACCGCCCACTCGATGGGACCCACGCCCTAGAAAACCATTGCGAACGCTGAGCCTTCCTGCCTCAAAATCGAGAAAACGACTAAGTTAAAACATATCACACCCGTTCATTTCATTGATCACACAAAGATGAAGAGAATGGCAGTGGAGATTTTCAAATTCAGTTAATAGGTTGTGAAAATTTGAGAGGGAATGATTGTGGCTTTCCAGCTATTCAAAATAGTGGCGGCGTGTTTTGTTTCAAAGGGGGGGCTAGGGTTTCAGTTGAATGGGCTAAGGCCTTATATAGTTTATTCTAATTATTATTTAATTCTATTTTTCTTTTAAAAGAGAGATTTTCGTTTAAACTCCAAATCAAACACAACGACTGTCGCCCCTAGCTAAATACTCCTATTCCGAACATAATGGGATATGTTTCGTAAGCCAATTCGACCGTTACGATCAGTTTTCGCTTAGATTAAAATATAAATCATTATATTGAATTTTAAACGTATATTTCAATTTACTGGGGCCACATACGGACTCTAAAAATTCCCTAAAATTATTTTCTAGCTTTGTATTGACGATACGGTCCTAACAAAACTAGTTTCGTCATATTCTGAGACAGTTTGAAAAATGGCCATTTTCCAGTCGATTAAAATCAATTGAAACTGGTCAAATGCGTTTTTCCTTTGCCACGCTCAAATATTGATTCGGAAAATTACGAATTTGAAACCTGGCAATAATTTGACATCACGGATCCAACAAAAGTGGTTTCGTCGAAAACCGAGGTCGTTTGCAAAATTTCCACTTTTAAGGGCCAGAATTCCATAGCGACTATTCTGAATTTTCAACTGGACATAACTTTTGATCCCTGCTATGAAATTTCAATTTTTCGCATTCGTTGGAAAGATATTCTCAGTTAGATTCAAATATTTTTGGTTTCGCCAAAATCCGGTTTATTTTGAATCATGTACATTCATTTGAACTTCGATATCGAAATTTCAAACTACCGCGCCATTTTCAATTCCTTTTATAATTAAAAATAAATATTTATATTCTAACGACGACGTATATACGTTCTAATTCAATTCAAAATAAATTTCTCATCTAATTATTTAAAAGAATCTATTTTAAATAATCAAAATTTCACTAAAATTGCCAAAATAAAAATTTTAAATTGGCTCAGAATTCCGGGTTATTACAATCTCCCCCACTTAAAACTTTTCGTCCCCGAAAAGGAACGAAGCCGAAAGTTGTATAACTAATCAACTCAACTTCCAGTATTTTCTCTTCTCTAGCCTCCTTGCTATGACCTGTTCAATGTAAGTACATGTACATGCATGCATATGCGACAAATTTTCAATACAACTCACTATTTGGTACAATTTGGCTAAAGGTTCAACATTTAATTAATCAAACAATAATTAAACAACACAATCAGCAATCAATTAGTTGATTATCATTTCAAAAACATAATTTTGATACATAGTCAAAAAATCACATTTTTGATGCCAAATCACAACAATAAGCCCTATCTAATTTTGGTTCTCACACCAGTCTAATGGAAATATATAGAAATCCCACTTTTGAAACTCGAATATAAATCCTGATGATGGAGCTCCATCATCAAAATCATCTTCAGGCGACTAGAGTGTGATTCTATATCTATCTAGTATATTGGAGGCTTCCAATACACATGGATCAGACGTATATTAAAATCTCTATATACCTGATAGTCCAAATCAATATAAATAAATATTCAAATACGAATAATTGAATTTAAATTTTCAAAACAAAACTTGTTTTCACTTTTTATTTTAAAAACGCTACTCTTCACACTCGTTCTAGGATACTACCGATCCCATCTCTAACGAGTCATTCTCATTGGATATTACTAATCCAATCTCTGATGAATTCTTTCGTTTGGTTCTAACGTGTCTTGTTCTACGAGCTCTGTAAACCAAAGCTCTGACATCAAGCTGTTACGACACGGATTTCGCTCGGACCTAATCGATCGCTAAATCGACCAAGACCGTTCGAATCCCGCATACGCTAACTCTGGGCATACAACACATCAGAACAAATAACAGAAGACTTTTATAAACATCATAATAATGTTACATCAGAGTACAGAATATCAGAGTATATCGAAATATAATCAATACAACGGAAGATGATTGTTTACAATAAATGTAATACAATGCACAGTGGAAACAAATAAACTAACACAGCGGAAGACTATCAATGCTCTGGACACAGCTTTAAGCTTCAATCCAGAATCCTGCTCATATATCTACAACATAAACTACTCGAATGCCCGTGTGGAAAATAGGGGCACCCGAGTTTGCAAGGGAAAAACAAACTACAGGTCAGTCATGGGACTGGTGTGAGAAACTCTACAGTTAAAATTAACTTATATAAAATGATAAGGCAAATCACAGGACCACGCCGCTAACGCGGAATGGGTTTACCCCCATGAATGCCAGTGTATAAACAACAATCAATATTGATATATGGATCTACAATGCATCAATCAACATGCAATATCCCAATCTACCCATTTAGATTAATCACCACACTTAGATTTTCCAAATCCAATTCAATTTATAGAAATTATTCCTTTGGATTTATTCCCGATTTCTTATTTCAAATCATTTGAAATACATATCTAACTTTCTATATCAAAGTAGATTTCACTTCGGGATCTCAAATCAAATCGTTTGGAAATATGAATTCAAAAACATAACAATGCATACAAACAAGTATGCAACCAAATATTGTGCTCCCCATCGACAAGGCAAAGGGTACGCACCTAGAACCTCGATATATATAAATGTTCACCTACCCCACATAGGAGCAGGCTACACCGACGATGCACCTCCCACACATGGAGAGCATACACCGCCCACTCACCCATACTTTTAGTCTCAGGGGTACCCGAATCTTTAGTCACATACTAAATCATTTCATATCCCGAAGTAGGAAAAATCATTTCACAACATAATAATCACAAGTACTTTCAAAATATAGTACTTCACATTAGTAATTCACACATATGATCAGTCACTATTAATCACATAACCTTTGAGCTCGTACGTCTCAACGAAGCATGTTAAGCAAGAGAATAAATTCTCCGCCACCAAACAGATACGTCATTAATAGCGAATAATCAAATATGTGATGAACCACAATGTAACCCATAATACATTTCAAAATCTCTTCGATAATATCGGGTTTAGGCCACGAAATCCTTTCTGTTTTATAAAACGTTTTTATAAAACATTCCCTATCCAAAATAGGGAATACATTTCTTTTCACTTAAGAAAAATATATCATTTCACAATCATTCATTATATTTGAAATGAACACATCGCTAAACACCTTACTGTCAAATCATGAAATGTTTCACAAGGTGTTAGCCTACCAGTATTTCTACCCAACCCAATGCTAAATGTAAGAGCATATCTTGCTCATAAACTGGTCGAGCGCAATCCAAACAATCAATCAGTCCAATTTGACATTAAATATAAGGTTTTGAATAGAGATAGTATCGACTTATATTCAACATCAAATCCTGAATCCAACAGATATCATATCAGGAATAATGATATCGATATCTTCCAAATTCCCATCACAATATCCGTATAATCACGGAATCCAATATCGAAATATTCCGATGATAATTTCGATTCAAATCCATTCCAATCCATGTATTGGAAATTCTGGTTATTTTTAAAACCATTTCAAACCCCATTTATTTATTTAAATAAATTATTATTCTCGTTAATAACTAGTTCATTCCGATAGAAATATATTTTCACCTTTTCAAATGTGGAATTTTTCATCCCAATTCTTTCCAAATCATTTCTTATGATATTACACTAATTATTGATATTTTTAATAATTTTATCCAGGCCCGTACAGTCGATTTCCACAAACGGCCATCGAACTACACTTACAATGACCTTTTCCTATTTTGATTTGGACATAATTCCAAATCCAACCGTTAGATTTCAAATTTCTAATATTCATTGGAAATCTCTTTTCGATACGAACCCAACGATTCCGGTTTCAGGAGAATCCGACGGTCGGATCTCCTGCAATGTAAATTCGAAGTCAGTGTTCGAAATTCACGAACTGCCGCAGCGCAGCGCGTTCTATTCAGGCTATTATACTATATATATATATATATAATATATTTCGTCGATTTCAATTCGTAACGTGTTTTATAAATCGTTTTAAATTCGTTTTCAAAACAATTTCAACTTTATATTCAATTTCAAATCAAAATTGAATATTCCATATACATGAAAATTTTATACAGTGTATATATATGTTAAAAATTATATTTTTAACAATCAAATCATTTTCACATTTCATATATATATAATTTTCACATCGATATATGTATAATTTTCACACCGCGATATATATAATTTTCATATCGCTATATATATAATTTTCACATCGCTATATATATAATTTTCACATGGCTATATATATAATTTTTACATTGCCATATATATTCTTTTCACATCTCATATATATTCTTTTCACATCTCATATATATATATATATATATATTCTCACATTACTATATATATAATTTTCACATCGCTATATATATAATATTTTCACTTTCATATATATAATGTTTTCACTTTCATATATATAATGTTTTCACTTTCATATATAGAATATTTTCACTTTGATATATACAATATTTTCACTTTCATATATACAATATTTTCACTTTCATATATACAATATTTTCACTTTTCATATATATTTACCATCGCATTTCATATATATACATTAACATTTCAATTTATTTCAATTCACATCACGATAAATTTTCACACAGAATACAATCAAACAAGTCGTCCATGGTCTGTGGACGACGGGGAGCAGTTCATATATGCAGTTACAAAATAAATAATTATACAGAAATAATATAGTGAGAGAATTCTCACCTTGATCGGTTTCAGAAATCGTTTGAATAATGATTGTTTTTTATAAAATTAAACCCAATGTTTAATTTTATCAAAAATCCAAACTGATTTAGTCTCTGTTCTGATTTGCTCCATGTTGTAGAGCTCATCATGACGGTTCCAACGAACCTGAATTCGTCGATTTCTGTTAACGTATGAAATAGATACAAGGATTTAAACATTGAATATTTTATTAAATAATTAATTATTAGATATAATCACTTTCTTAATTACATACTTAACATTTACCAGCCATTCACTAATGCTTCTTCCTCATCGCTCAGTAAAAAAACAACCCAACTCTTCACGTCGAAAACCTCACCACCGCGCCTCCCTGGCTCCGCATACGCCTGATAGGTTGCCACCTTGTGATTGCCCCCAGCGCCGCCTTCGCATCCCCCATGAGCGCCGCCCACTTGATGGGACCCGCGCCCTAGAAAACCACCGCGAATGCTGAGCCTTCCTGTAACGGCAAGGAATTTCGCTCGATCCGAATCGATCATTAAACCGACTAAGACCGTTCAAAAACCCCTGATCGTTTGAGAACAGGACAAATCAGGACGCAAACGGAAGAACATTTTATTGTTATTACAACAATTCCATCAGATACAAGAATATACAGAGTATAAATGAATAAATTACATTCAACAAATATCAGAGATTACAATAAATTACATAGCAGCGGAAAAATATACAAAACACAACTGAAAGTGATACACGGATACAGAGCTTTCCGAGCATCGTTCCAGCTGTAAATCAGGATCATGTGAATATAAATCTGCAAAACCAAAACTACTAGCTGCCCGTGTCGAAAATAGGGGCACCCAGAGTTTAGGTTAAAACAATAAACTCCAGGTCAGTCATGTGACTGGTGTGAGAACTAAAACAGTTATTAATCTTTATTTTAAAGTTCGGTAAATCAAGAGACCACGCCGTATGACACAGAACGGGTTTCCTTCCAAGAATACCAGTGCATAGAATAAACAGCGCAGTGCTAAATAAAGAAAAATGAAGCTGTTATAAGACCCAGGTCCCATCACACAATGCAACGCAAACCGGAGGATAGGGTTTTTACCTTATAACAGCCAAAGCATGCTTGATACGTTTAAAACACATTATTTGATAATATAATAAGGGTATAGTGTCAAAACAATTTCAATCATAAATATCAATCATAGGCGGGATGAATGACCCATACCACTATATCGCCATACTAGGTTCTACAAATAAAACCGCAATATCACGTATTGAAAATTGGATTTCCGTCATGAGCCGAGGCAAGGGGCAAGCTCCTCTCCGATTCGAGACACTCTAGCAAATGTCTCAGGACCCCACTATGATCCTTGGATCTTCAGGGCCGGTCCTCTCTTACTTTTGAGGATTAATTATTCCTGAACACACATTTCCCAGTCCTTACAGACCTATATCCGAGGCGCCTCGTATCCAACAACCACACAGGTGAAAAATATACAAATGTCAGGGCTGGTATGTCACTGACACCACCCTAGCTAGAAAGAAACGTCGTGCTCTCCCTGCAGTCATTATCCCGTTTTTGACTCATACCGAGGTGTGAGGCTCGCGAATTCACGTTGTACACAAAGCTATGCCACACAGGCCGTGCTTTGATCATCAACCACAAGACTTTGCTTTTCAACAGAAGCCTTGATCAACTGCCACTTACGGGTGCCACACTGGCAATTCACTCCATGCGACTGATGTCCATCGATATACAACCTCTGAGCTCGTACGTCTCAGAGAAGGGCGTTAAGCAAGAGAATAAATTCTCCGCTGCCAAATAGATGTATATTTAATAGAGATAAATCAACACAGAATTAAATCCAATGTCAGACACACAATCCATTTACAAGTTCGTTCTGGGTCTGAACGAAACCGGAGGAACTTTCCTCGCAAATCCATCCATCTCCAAGTATGTCTAGACGATCACCAACTGTTTCTCTCATTTTGGGTGTACAGCCTAATCGAGATCATCAGTAATCACCCAAAACGATGTGAAGACTTCCGGTCTTCAACCACCGTCTTCATCTTCGACATCTCGTCGAATCGGTTATTCAGAATGGGTATAACCCCGGCCTTTCTGAATAACCCACGTATATGATAAATAAATGTTACACAAACACAACGAACGCCTCATTCCAATTCAGAATGTTCTTTTATTCTTTAATCTTCCTTTGGATATCATTTCAAACTAGTCGGGATTAACGAACCACACCGAAGTAATTATTTATTTTATTTCCCAATCCCAACCTATTCATCCCATGGAGCAAAATTGTTAATACTCCATATCTAACACCACGGTGTTATTGGTAAAATTAATTACCATTTCACGTTCAAATCTAATTAAAGATTTAACTATCGCTTTGGAGAAAAACTGGTGGTACTCCATCCTCGATCACCTTTCAAATTTGATAATTTAAATTATCAATTCACATTTTTAATCTAATTAAAGATTCATTAAAACTCCACTTAGTTTTAATCTTTTCAAAAATCAACATCCTGCCTTTAACTGGGTTAAAGAACCAATGTCATCTAAAACACGATTCACGATAAACCCAAATCACATTTGATATTAAATACAAGGCTTTGAATAGAAAATATACCGGCTTATATTCAATATCAAATTCTGAAACCAACAAATATCGTATTGGAAATAACGATATAAAATATATCTTTCAAATTCCCACAACAATATCTGTATAGTCACGAAATCCAACATCGAAATATTCCGAAGATAATTTCGATTCAACTCCAGTCCAATCCACATATTGGGAATACTGATTATTTTTAAAATCACTTTCAAATTCAATTTATTTATTTCAAAAATAAATTGATTTTAATCCTAGTTAAAAACTAGTTCATTTCGATAAAAATCTATTTTTATCTTTTCAAATATGGAATTTTTCAGCCCAATTTTTTCCAAATCATTTCTTATGATTTTACACAAATTATTGATATTTTTAATAATTTTATCAAGGCCCGTACAGTCGATTTCCATCAACGGCCATCGAACTGCACTTACAGCGACCTTTTCCAAATTTGATTTGGACATAATTCCAAATCCAACCGTTAGATTTCAAATTTCTAATATTCATTGGAAAGCTCTTTTCGATATGAACCCAACGATTCCGGTTTTAGGAGAATCCGACGGTCGGATCTCCCGCAACGTCAATTCGAAGTTAATGGTCGAAATTCACGAACTACCGCGGCGCGGCGCGTTCTGTCCATGCCATTATATATATAATATATATATATTATATATATATTTCATCGATTTCCTTTTTAAAACGAATTTTATAAATAGTTCTAAATTCGTTTCAAAAACAATTTCAACTTCATCTTCAATCTCAAATCGATTTGATTTCAATTCAATTCGAATTCATTTCAATTTTTATTTAATTCGAATTCAAATTCATTTCAATTCAATTCAAATTCTAATTCGTTTTAATTCAATTCAAATTCTAATTCATTTTAATTCAATTCAATTTGAATTTACCTTCTATTTACTTCAATTCGAATTCATTTCAAATTGATTTCAATTCAAATTCAGTTCATTTTAAATTTCATTCAAAACGATTTCAATTCGTTTTTAATTCAATTTCAATTTAATTCAATTTGAATTCATTTCTATTTAATTCGAATTCAAATTCACTTTCTATTCAATTCGAATCGAAATCATTTTCTATTTGATTCGAATTCATTTCAAATTGATTCAATAAAATTTCAATTTCAATTTTAATCTAATTTAATTTGAATTTCGTTTCAAAATATTAAATTTTGAAATCACTTTTCAATATTCATTGTAAAACGAATAAAATCGATATAAATATCGTTCGCGTCAAAATAACGCATCTCTAATCAACACGGCTTTATATCTTTCAAAAAACTTCTTTATTCTATTCAACAAATGAATATTTATTCTATTCAACACATGAATCTATATTTCTTTCAACACTTGACTAATCTCAACAAATGAGTACTGTCAACACATCACTATTTTTGTTATGTAAAATATTTTATAAAATTATGGTGTCTATCGTTTGATTTTAATTAGATTCCACCGTGAAGTAGTGGTAATTTAAATATGATAAAGATGTAAATTTTAATGTTAAAATATTTTACTCAACACAAAAATATTTTCAACACATAAATTTTCTTTTATAATATTCATTATTTTCCCGAATGGAATGAGGCCCAATCAATCACCATATAATGTTAATTATATGGATTCCATACAACACATGTATATAATAGCAATGATAAACAATCACTCATCATCCAAGGTGCATCACACAACTGCATAAACATCAAATATAAATAATTAACGCTTACACAGCCTGTCGACCAATCGATCGACATACAATTAAATAATTGGGATTAGTGTACCCAAATATCATCCCAACACCCGTGTGCGGTTTCAAATCAACAAACACAGATTTTTTTATTTGTGCAGTTGGGCGATGTGTAAAATTTATCGACCCAATCAATATCAGTCAAATCAGTGTATATAAACAAATCGGCCGATTCGTTTATAACTATTTATTTATTTACTTTCACGTTAAAAATTATATTTTTAACGATAATTAATTTATTTCAATTCTCCACATTTTATTATCGATTTCACATCAACAACACAAACAAATTTCACAACACATCAATTAAACAAACAAGCCATCCATGGTCTGTGGATGACGGGTGTCGGGTGCTGCTAAGCACCGTCTTCATCCTAGTATATATATATAACTAGAAAAGGAAATTTGAGTGAGAAGTTCTCACCAAAAGCTATCCCAGCTCCACGACACTTCATTTATAGAAATCTTCGTTGTTCTCGCCTTTTGTCACTTTCGTTGCCTGTATTCAATACATATATAAAAATCACATTTTTATATTGTTGCTATGTATATAAAAATCATATTTTTTTATTATCACTCCATATGGATAAAAATTCCATTTTTACATCGCTACTATATAGATAAAAATTCTATTTTTACATCGCTACTATATAGATAAAAATTCTATTTTTATCACGTTCTTCTATACATAAAGATTTCGCCTTTTCAAATTTAAATATTTCGCCTTTTCAAATATAAATATTTTATTTTATATTGTCTATTTCATAGAAATTATATTTTCAATACACTACTTATATAAAAATAGTATTTTTATATCTTCTACTATATAAAGGTCATATTTTTGATTCACTACATATATAAAGATCCAATTTTTAACACTTCTATAATGTAAAAATCATATTTTTAACTTTCCTATATTATATAAAAATCATATTTTTATTCTTGATTCAACAAAGAAAAAATCATGTCTTTATATTTTTATAAACAACGCTATTATATTTTTATATACAATATTTATAAAAATATGATTTTTATTTCTAGAAATCATATATATAAAAAAAAACTGATTTTAACCACTGTTTAATTTTATATAAAAACTGAAATTAAAAACATGGTTATTAAAGAAAGGATAGAAAGAATTGCTCACTATTTTCGATCGTCGGGGCTTGGCGGACGTCGGAAGTGGCAGGGGGTGCTGCTCCTATGCTGGTGGCGGATCGCTCCAGGGTAGCGACAGCCTTCAGGGCGTTGGCGGCTTCTAGGGTTTTGGTCGATTTGGGAGGGGTGCTGCGTCGGTTAGCAGGCGAAGAGGAGGAGGAGGGAGAGAAGAGGATGGAGGGAGGTGCGGTGAAGGTGGAGAGGGAGGCGGTGGCTCAAGCCACCAGCGGCGGTGGCAGCAGCGTCGCTGCGGCGGCGGTTTGGGGTCTCGCGTCCCCTTTTTTTGAATTTCGTTTGAATTGAAAACGTGAACGGGGGGGGGGGGGGGGGGGGCTGAGGGGTTAAAGAGAGGGAAGAGGAATTATTATTTTTATTTATTTTAATTTCAAAAAGTTGACTTTTACATACGACCTCTAAACGAGGCCCACCGCCTGTCGTCCATAGCTAATTACCCCCATTCCGAACACAATGGGATATCTATCGTAGGCTGATTCGATCGTTTCGATCAGTTTTCGCCAAAATCAACATATAACTCGATATATTGATTTTGAACGCATTTCAATTTACTGGGGCCACATACTAACTCTAAAAATTCCATAAAAATATTTTCTAGCTTCGTATTGACGATACGGTCCTAACAAAACTAGTTTCGTCGAATTCTGAGACCGTTGGAAAAATGGCCATTTTCCAGTCGATTAAAATCAACTAAAACTAGTCAAACGCGTTTTCCTTTTCCACGCTCACATATTGATTCGAAAAATTATGAAATTTGGAATCTAACAATAATTTGACATCACGGATCCAACAAAAGTGGTTTCGTCGAATTCCGAGGTCGATTGCAAAATGGCTATTTTTAAGGGCCAGAATTCCATAGCGACTATTCAGAATTTTCAACTGGACATATCTTTTGATCCCCGCTATGAAATCTTGATTTTTCGGATTTGTTGGAAAGATATTATCAATTAGATCCTAATGTTTTGGTTTCACTAAAATCCGGTTTATTTTGCACCCGGTACATTCAATTGAAGTTTGAAATCGAATTATCGAACTACCGCGCCATTTTCAATTCTATTTATAATTATATATCATTATTTATATTCTAACGACAACGTATATAATATATACGTTCGATTTCTATTCAAAATAAATTTTCCATTGATATTATTTAAAATAATTCATTTTAAATGTTCAAAATTCGCTAAAATTGCCAAAATAAATTTTTTAAACTGGCCTAGATTTTCGGGTTGTTACAATCTCCCCCACTTAAAACTTTTCGTCCCCGAAAAGGAACAAAGTCGAAAGTGGTTTGATTAATCAACTCTATGCTCAATCTGGCTTCCATTCTCCAACTTTTCAGTTTCTGAGAATTTTCAAATTCTTCAAAAATTTGGCTAATACCATAAATTTTCGAAACATTTCGCCATAACCTCCCCTACACCGGGAGCCACGGGAAAATCCCGAAATTGTCATATAGGCCTTCTGATCTCAGAAAAAAAAAGAAAAAGCCAATAGGCTCATAAAATCATCATCACCCAAACAAAACAGTAAATTATAGTAAACATGTACCTATTTGTCGGGCAAACAAATTTTATTCTCTGCTCTAGCCTCCTTGCTATGACCTGTTCAATGTAAGTACATGTATATGCAAGCAAATGCGACCAACTTTCAATACAATTCAATATTTGATACAATTAGGCTAAATGGTCCAAAATTATCAAACAAATAACAAACAACACAAACATCAATCAATTATTGGATTAGAGTTTCGAATTCATAATTTGATATATATACTAAAAATCATGTTTTGATGCCAATTCACAACAATGTATTCTATCTATATAAGTTTTAGTTCTCACACCAGTCTAATGGAAATATATAGATATCACACCTTCGAAACACGAACATAAATATTGGAGATGGAGCTCCATCATCAAAATCATCTCCGAGCGACTAGAGTGTGATTCTATATCTATCCAGTATATTAAAACTTCGAATATACGTTCATGACGCGTATATGCAAAATAATCATATACTAGATTGTCCAAATTCAATATAAATAAATATTTAAATACGTATAAAATGATTTAAATTTTTAAAACAATATTGTTTTCATTTGAAAAATATACTCTTCACACTCGTTCTAGGATACTACTGATCCTATCTCTAACGAGTCATTCTAATTGGATATTACTAATCCAATATCTGATGAATTCTTTCGTATGGTTCTAATGTGTCTTGTTCTCGAGCTCTGTAAACCAAAGCTCTGATACCAACTGTAACGGCAAGGAATTTCGCTCGATCCGAATCGATCGTTAAACCGACTAAGACCGTTCGAAAACCCCTGATCGTTTGAGAACAGGACAAATCAGGACGCAAACGGAAGAACATTTTATTGTTATTACAACAATTCCATCAGATACAAGAATATACAGAGTATAAATGAATAAATTACATTCAATAAATATCAGAGATTACAATAAATTACATAGCAGCGGAAAAATATACAAAACACAACTGAAAGTGATACACGGATACAGAGCTTTCCAAGCATCATTCCAGCTGTAAATCAGGATCCTGTGAATATAAATCTGCAAAACCAAAACTACTAGCTGCCCGTGTCGAAAATAGGGGCACCTAGAGTTTAGGTTAAAACAATAAACTCCAGGTCAATCATGTGACTGGTGTGAGAACTAAAACAGTTATTAATCTTTATTTTAAAGTTCGGTAAATCAAGGGACCATGCCGTATGACACGGAACGGGTTTCCTCCCAAGAATACCAGTGCATAGAACAAAAAGCGCAATGCTAAATAAAGAAAAATGAAGCTGTTATAAGACCCAGGTCCCATCACACATGCAACGCAAACCGGAGGATAGGATTTTTACCTTATAACAGCCAAAGCATGCTTCATATGTTTAAAACACATTATTTGATACTATAATAAGGGTATAGTGTCAAAACAATTTCAATCATAAATATCAATCATAGGCGGCATGAATGACCCATACCACTATGTCGCCATACTAGGTTCTACAAATAAAACCGCAATATCACGTATTGGAAATTGGATTTCCGTCATGAGCGAGGCAAGGGGCAAGCTCCTTCTCCGATTCGAGACACTCTAGCAAATATCTCAGGACCCCACTATGATCCTTGGATCTTCAGGGCCGGTCCTCTCTTAGTTTTGAGGATTAATTATTCCTGAACACACGTTTCCCGGTCCTTACAGACCTATATCCGAGGCGCCTCGTATCCAACAACCACACAGGTGAAAAATATATAAATGTCAGAGCTGGTAGGTCACTGACACCACCCTAGCTAGAAAGAAACATCGTGCTCTCCCTGTAGTCACTATCCCGTTTTTGACTCATACTGAGGTGTGAGGCTCGCGAATTCACGTTATACACAAAGCTATGCCACACAGGCCGTGCTTTGATCATCAACCACAAGACTTTGCTTTTCAACAGAAGCCTTGATCAACTGCCACTTACGCGTGCCACACTGGCAATTCACTCCATGCGACTGATGTCCATCGATATACAACCTCTGAGCTCGTACGTCTCAGAGAAGGGCGTTAAGCCAGAGAATAAATTCTCCGCCGCCAAACAGATGTATATTTAATAGAGATCAGTCAACACAGAATTAAATCCAATGTCAGACACACAATCCATTTACAAGTTCGTTCTGGGTCTGAACGAAACCGGAGGCACTTTCCTCGCATATCCATCCATCTCCAAGTACGTCTGGACGATCACAAACTGTTTCTCTCATCTTGGGTGTACAGCCCAATCGAGATCATCAGTAATCACCCAAAACGATGTGAAGACTTCTGGTCTTCAACCACCGTCTTCATCTTCGACATCTCGTCGAATCGGTTATTCAGAATGGGTATAACCCCGGCCTTTCTGAATAACCCACGTATATGATAAATAAATGTTACACAAACACAACGAACGCCTTATTCCAATTCAGAATGTTCTTTTATTCTTTAATCTTCCTTTGGATATCATTTCAAACTAGTCGGGATTAACGAACCACACCGAAGTAATTATTTATTTTATTTCCCATCCCAACCTATTCATCCCATGGAGCAAAACTGGTAATACTCCATATCTAACACCACGGTGTTATTGGTAAAATTAATTACCATTTCACATTCAAATCTAATTAAAGATTTAACTATCGCTTTGGAGCAAAACTGGTGGTACTCCATCCTCGATCACCTTTCAAATTTGATAATTTAAATTATCAATTCACATTTTTAATCTAATTAAAGATTCATTAAAACTCCACTTAGTTTTAATCTTTTCAAAAATCAACATCCTGCCTTTAACTGGGTTAAAGAACCAATGTCATCTAAAACGCGATTCACGATAAACCCAAATCACATTTGATATTAAATACAAGGCTCTGAATAGAAAATATACCGGCTTATATTCGATATCAAATTTTGAAACCAACAAATATCGTATTGGAAATAACGATATAAAATATATCTTTCAAATTCCCACAACAATATCTGTATAGTCACGAAATCCAACATCGAAATATTCCGAAGATAATTTCGATCCAACTCCAGTCCAATCCACGTATTGGGAATACTGATTATTTTTAAAATCACTTTCAAATTCAATTTATTTATTTCAAAAATAAATTGATTTTAATCCTAGTTAAAAACTAGTTCATTTCGATAAAAATCTATTTTTATCTTTTCAAATATGGAATTTTTCAGCCCAATTTTTCCCAAATAATTTCTTATGATTTTACACAAATTATTGATATTTTTAATAATTTTATCAAGGCCCGTACAGTCGATTTCCATCAACGGCCATCGAACTGCACTTACAGCGACCTTTTCCAAAATTGATTTGGACATAATTCCAAATCCAACCGTTAGATTTCAAATTTCTAATACGCATTGGAAAGCTCTTTTCGATACGAACCCAACGGTTCCGGTTTTAGGAGAATCCGACGGTCGGATCTCCCGCAACGTCAATTCGAAGTCAATGGTCGAAATTCACGAACTACCGCGGCGGGGCGCGTTCTATTCAGGCCATTATATATAATATATATATATATATATTATATATATTTCGTCGATTTCCTTTTTAAAACGAATTTTATAAATAGTTCTAAATTCGTTTCAAAAACAATTTCAACTTCATCTTCAATCTCAAATCGATTTGATTTCAATTCAATTCGAATTCATTTCAATTTTTAATTAATTCGAATTCAAATTCGTTTCAATTCAATTCTAATTCGTTTTAATTCAATTCAAATTCTAATTCGTTTTAATTAATTAAATTTGAACTTACCTTCTATTTACTTCAATTCGAATTCATTTCAAATTGATTTCAATTCAATTTCAGTTCGTTTTAAATTTCATTCAAAACAATTTCAATTCGTTTTTAACTCAATTTCAATTTAATTCAATTTCAATTTAATTCAATTTGAATTCATTTCTATTTTATTCGAATTCAAATTCACTTTCTATTCAATTCGAATCGAATTCATTTTCTATTCGATTCGAATTCATTTCAAATTGATTCAATAAAATTTCAATTTGAATTTTAATCTAATTTAATTTGAATTTCATTTCAAAATATTAAATTTTGAAATCACTTTTCAATATTCATTGTAAAACGAATAAAATCGATATAAATATCGTTCGCGTCAAAATAACGCATCTCTAATCAACACGGCTTTATATCTTTCAAAAAACTTCTTTATTCTATTCAACAAATGAATATTTATTCTATTCAACACATGAATCTATATTTCTTTCAACACTTGACTAATCTCAACAAATGAGTACTGTCAACACATCACTATTTTTGTTATGTAAAATATTTTATAAAATTATGGTATCTATCGTTTGATTTTAATTAGATTCCACCGTGAAGTAGTGGTAATTTTAAATATGATAAAGATGTAAATTTTAATGTTAAAATATTTTACTCAACACATAAATAGTTTCAACACATAAATTTTCTTTTATAATATTCATTATTTTCCCGATTGGAATGAGGCCCAATCAATCACCATATAATGTTAATTATATGGATTCCATACAACACATGTATATAATAGCAATGATAAACAATCACTCATCATCCAAGGTGCATCACACAACTGCATAAGCATCAAATATAAATAATTAACGCTTACACAGCCTGTCGACCAATCGATCGACATACAATTAAATAATTGGGATTAGTGTACCCAAATATCATCCCAACACCCGTGTGGGGTTTCAAATCAACAAACACAGATTTTTTTTATTTGTGCAGTTGGGCGATGTGTAAAATTTATCGACCCAATCAATATCAGTCAAATCAGTGTATATAAACAAATCGGCCGATTCGTTTATAACTATTTATTTATTCACTTTCACGTTAAAAATTATATTTTTAACGATAATTAATTTATTTCAGTTCTCCACATTTTATTATCGATTTCACATCAACAACACAAACAAATTTCACAACACATCAATTAAACAAACAAGCCATCCATGGTCTGTGGATGACGGGTGTCGGGTGCTGCTAAGCACCGTCTGCATCCTAGTATATATATATAACTAGAAAAGGAAATTTGAGTCAGAAGTTCTCACCAAAAGCTATCCCAACTCCACGACACTTCATTTATAGAAATCTTCATTGTTCTCGCCTTTTGTCACTTTCGTTGCCCGTATTCACTACATTTATTAAAATCACATTTTTATATTGTTGCTATGTATATAAAAATCATATTTTTTATTATCACTCCATATGGATAAAAATTCCATTTTTACATCGCTACTATATAGATAAAAATTCTATTTTTACATCGCTACTATATAGATAAAAATTCTATTTTTATCACGTTCTTCTATACATAAAGATTTCGCCTTTTCAAATTTAAATATTTCGCCTTTTCAAATTTAAATATTTCGCCTTTTCAAATATAAATCTTTCGCCTTTTCAAATATAAATATTTTATTTTATATTTTCTATTTCATAGAAATTATATTTTCAATACACTACTTATATAAAAATAGTATTTGTATATCTTCTACTATATAAAGGTCTTATTTTTGAATCACTACATATATAAAGATCCAGTTTTTAACACTTCTATAATGTAAAAATCATATTTTTAACTTTCCTATATTATATAAAAATCATATTTTTATTCTCGATTCAACAAAGAAAAAATCATGTCTTTATATTTTTATAAACAACGCTATTATATTTTTATATACAATATTTATAAAAATATGATTTTTATTTCTAGAAATCATATATATAAAAAAACTGATTTTAACCACTGTTTAATTTTATATAAAAACTAAAATTAAAAACATGGTTATTAAAGAAAGGATAGAAAGAATTGCTCACTGTTTTCGATCGTCTGGGCTTGGCGGACATCGGAAGTGGCAGGGGGTGCTGCTCCTATGCTGGTGGCATCACGGTGGTGGTGGATCGCTCCAGGGTGATGGCAGCCTTCAGGGCGTTGGCAGCTTCTAGGGTTTTGGTCGATTTGGGGGGGTGGCTGCGTCGGTTAGCAGGCGAAGAGGAGGAGGAGGGAGAGAAGAGGATGGAGGGAGGTGCGATGACGGTGGAGAGGGAGGTGTCCTTTTCAGAATAATCTTCTAAAAACCGCCAAGCTTCATCGGCTGTTTTAGACATAAAGTCTCCTCCACACATTGATTCTAGTTGAGTTCTAGTCTGATAGTTTAGCCCTTCATATGCAATTTGACATAAGTGATCTTTTAGAATTCCATGATGAGGGCAACTATATAATAGCTGGTTGAATCTCTCAAAGTATTTTGAAAAAGTTTCCCCCTCATTTTGACAAAATTGATTTATCTCGGTTCGGATTTTTAGAGTTTTATGGAAAGGGAAAAACTTTTTCAAGAATGCAGTGACAAATTCATCCCAACTTCTTATGGAATGTCGTGGAAGAGAATTTAGCCATCTTTTAGCGCTTTCAAGTACTGCAAATGGAATTAGCCTTAGCTTGATCGATTCGTTAGATAGTTGTTGCATTTTTGTTGTGGAGGCATACAATTCAAATTCACTCAGAAATTCATAAGCATTTTCAGACCCAGTAAATTTTGGTACCCCTTGGATAAAATAATGTTTTAGCTCAAAATTGTTTCCTTCAGCTGGTGGAAACACAATGATAGATGGTTGAACGGTCCTAGTAGGATAACATCGATCACGAAGAGACAAGGGTCTATCCACTTGGATATTGAGATTTTGAAAATTTTGATTTATTTGATTTTGATCTCCAAAGTTTGGAAAGTTTTGATTCACTCGATTTTGATCCAATTCGGTTGGAAAATTTTGGTTGATTCGAGAACCCCTAGGAGAATTTTGTCGGCTGACTCTTTTTTCACTCATTGTTGTTAAATGCAAGCACAGAAATTAGCTACAATGAAGTTTTCTGTCCTTATTGGCTCCTAACCCAAAATTACAAAGTGACACGTTTGATTACTTAGATCAAAAGATTTCTCAGCTAGTTAACGGACAGGAGTTATCGGTGCACCAGGAATCACCCTAGCAATGCAGCCGAAGGTTTAAGTACCTTCAGAGTAACAACCGATATAATATTTACGAATCACCGTAATATTTATAAACGGTTATTTCTCTGCCGTAGTCTAGACACCAAGAAATAATTCGTTCCAAATGAATCAGCTATCACAATACAATTAAGCCCTAGATGAGCCCGTGACTCCCTTAAGTCCAACGTCTAACCGTTATTATTAGTCAAATTCTATGATGAAATGCAATTTGTGGGCTAAGGAAAGGGTGATGAAATCCCTCACCTTATGTGAATTGGGGTATTGCCCTTAACAGAATGAATAAAAATTGCAAAAATCACACAAAATAATTGCAAAAATTAAAAATTGTACATTCAAAGCCGCTGCCCCTGCAGAAATTTTTTACAACAATTGTCTATATTTTTTTTGTTTTGCAGCTGAGCACCTGTAGAGTTTTTTAGAAATTTCTCACCTAGATCGGCAGTCCGTCCAGTGCAATTGGGAAGCGCTAGCGCGTTCACACCCCACTTGGTGTGCAACCGCTCCGACAATTCAAATTCTTGTTTGCAAGTTGACTGATTTCTGAATCTCTTGCTCGTTTTCTTGAATTCTTCACTTTGCCTTGGCTTTTGATTTCTCTTTTTCTTTTTTTTCTTTTTTCCTTTTTTTTATAGAAGAAAGCAAAAATAAAAACAATTGGAAAAAAGAAGGAAAAACAAAAAAAATGAACAAACTGATTCGACTGAAAAATATATCTATACAAATGAGTGAAGCAAGACTCAACAAACAAACAGGAGAAACCAGGCCCTTTAGTCAAACAGAGAAAACAATTTATAAAAATACATATCCTGAATTGACCCAATAAATAATCGGAAAGAAAACAAACTTTCCTAGCCAATGAACAAAAGGTTTCACACCTAAATAAGTAAACCCAACAATGAGGTACTTCACGCCCTAATTTAATTTTGGAGACAAATCACCACCACCAAGAAAAAAAAATAAAGATAAAGAGAACGCCGCCCTCTTCTGTTCGTAGTAAAAATTCAAACTTGAACTACAGATGGCCTCTTCAGAGCAAAAATAAATAAATAATTCGAGCTCAAGCCCCTTCTCACTTCTTTCAGAATTCGATTTGTGTTTCAGATGTTCGGTGGAGGGGTTTCTAGGGTTGCGGCTATGAATTGATGTTTGGAATTGCGTACGGTTTTGCTATCTCGATTTGGATTTGAAATCGACTGTATTGGTTTCGATTTTTGGTCTTCAGTTGATGTTGACTTGGGTTTCGGATTTGAAGGAGTTTGTTTGCGGATTTTGGAAGATGTGATGAATGGATGATGGTGTATGAGAAGGGACGTGGACTGCTGTTTGAGGGCTGTCGAACTTGGTTGGATTTGTACGGCTGTTGGTTTCGGGGCGTGGTGAGTTGGCGTTTGGTGTTGGTTACGAAATCGGGGCGTCTGAAGATGGTGACTGGTTGGATGAACTAATGGGTGGAAGGGCTATGGGTTTTGAATGATGGCAGAAAGGTAGTTCGGTGGTTTGAAACTTTGGTGAGGTGGATGTGGTAAGGGGATGGGTGACGTGATTTGTTTGGTCTGTCGATAGAAGGACTGTGGACTTGGTAAGTGGTTTCTGATTGGTTTGAATGAGGAAGGTGGTTCTGAAGTGGGGTGGTGGGCGGAGGTTCTGTGAAAATGAAGGTGATCGGATGGTGATTTTTTTTGAAGTAGCGTGGTTCGAAGAAGGTGGATGAGGGTGCTGTGATGTCTCGGTGGTTGAAAGTTGTGGATTATGTGAGGATGTATGGGAGGAAGGCGGATGAGGGTATTGATTTGGATGATGGGTATGGATCTGTGAAGGGTCTGCACGTGGAGTATGTGATGTTTTATTGGATGCAAGTGGGTGGTTTGCGTGAATTGTGGTAGATGATGATTGAAGAAGGGTTCAGGCTAGTTATGGAGTAGATGTTTTGGTGCTTGATGATGAGAGTGTGAACTGGTTGCGGATTTCGGGTTGCGTAGGATGGACGTGGCGACCGAGATGGTGGAGCTGTGTATAGAAAACAGAGAAGAAAATATGTATATTTTTTTTTACAAAATAAAACAAAAATTAAAATTAAAATAAAATCTAACACGAATCAGAACTTAAATAAATAATAAAATTTAATCGTTACCTCCCCGGCAACGGCGCCAAAAACTTTATCGACGCTAATCTGTGAATTAGAAAAGCGCGAATTTTTAAATAAATACTGCAAGCGTACAGGTGTGCAGCATACAGGTCGAACACAGGGAGGTGTTATTAAAAATTATTATTTGTTTATTCTTGGGCGTGTTAGACGAATTCTGAAGATGTTTTTAACGCTAATGATTTTATTGTTGATCTGAATCTAATCAGATCAACACCAAAATTTAACAACTGAAACTGAAAGACAATTAACTAGAAAGAAAACAACAATTAACAACTACAACAACAGAAATTAAACTTAGAATTGTCGTTGAATCTAATCGAATGACTAATTCTAATTTGCAAATAGAAATAACAGTAACACTTTGTGTTCTATCAAAACTAATTGAATAGAAGCACAAATTGTTAGAAAAGAGCAATAAAACTAAATTGAAGAAAACTTTGTTTAGAATAAAAGAGAGTACAGAAGAATGGATGACTTTTACAATGGTTACAACACATATTTATAGATGAGAATGGGAAAACCATAATTAGGTCTATGAATAAATGGGCCTCCTCATTCATGAATATCTCTTGCCTTCCTTGACTCAGCTTGATTGGAGAAAAATCTGGGCATATCATGGTAAATATTTTCCATATCTCTCAATTCTCCCTTGTGGCTAATTGATTGATAAAAGATTGCATATAATTAATTCTTCCAAACAAGGATGCTTATTAGACTCCAAAGGCAACAAAGGATAAAATCTTCACAATGGATCTTTTCTTGGCAGCAATTCAATCAGAAATTCTTCTAATTGAAATTGAACGATTTGAGTTTAATTCCATGATAAGAATATGGCTATTGCTGAAATGTTAATTGGTGCACATCATAAATACATACACATGAATATGTGTATGTATATATACAACATAACACTAATCCAAATATTCCTCAAAGCAAAGGGGCCAGTGTGAACGCGTTCTGTTCTTTGGCAAAAAGTGAGCTCGACGGGGATCGAACTCAGGTCTCTCAGTACAAACTTCCATGCAATTACCAGTGAGCTACAACGTCTTTTGTAGTTGAGATGACTTTAGTACAAGGAAGTAGCTTTTTATCTGTAGTTGGCTTTTAATTTGAAACGGAGGAGGCATTTCTTGGCATCCTGTAAAAACATACAAAAGTAACCAAAGTATCATTTATTTATTTACAAAAGATAAAATATACGAGCATAAAATAAACACATTTCTATGTTAATCAGTAGGCGGTGGCTCACGCCACCAGCAGCGGCGCCGCTGCGGCGGCGATTTAGGGTCTCGCGCCCCCATTTCCTTTTTTTTTCTTTTTTTAATTTTGTTTGAATTGAAAACGTGAACGGGGGGGGGGGGGGGGGGGCTGATGGGTTAAAGACAGGGAAGAGGAATTATTTTATTTATTTATTTTAATTTCAAAAAGTTGACTTTTACATACGACCTCTAAACGAGGCCCACCGCCTGTCATCCATAGCTAATTACCCCCATTCTGAACACAATGGGATATGTATCGTAGGCTGATTTGATCGTTTCGATCAGTTTTCGTCAAAATCAACATATAACTCTATATATTGATTTTGAACGCGCATTTCAATTTACTGGGGCCACATACTAACTCTAAAAATTCCAGAAAAATATTTTCTAGCTTCGTATTGACGATACGGTCCTAACAAAACTAGTTTTGTCGAATTCTAAGACCATTGGAAAAATGGCCATTTTCCAGTCGATTAAAATCAATTGAAACTGGTCAAACGCGTTTTCCTTTGCCGCGCTCACATATTGATTCGAAAAATTATGAAATTTGGAATCTAACAATAATTTGACATCACGGATCCAACAAAAGTGGTTTCGTCGAATTCCGAGGTTGTTTGCAAAATGGCTATTTTTAAGGGCAAGAATTCCATAGCGACTATTCAGAATTTTCAACTGGTCATATCTTTCGATCCCCGCTATGAAATCTTGATTTTTCAGATTTGTTGGAAAGATATTATCAATTAGATCCTAATGTTTTTGGTTTCACTAAAATCCGGTTTATTTTGCACCCGGTACATTCAATTGAAATTTGAAACCGAATTATCGAACTACCACGCCATTTTCATTTCTATTTATAATTATTTATATTCTAGCGACAACGTATATAATATATACGTTCGATTTCTATTCAAAATAAATTTTCCGTCGATATTATTTAAAATAATTCATTTTAAATGTTCAAAATTCGCTAAAATTGCCAAAATAAAAATTTTAAACTGGCCCAGATTTTCGGGTTGTTACACTTCCTGCCTCAAAATCGAGAAAACGACTAAGTCAAAACATATCACACCCGTTCATTTCATTGATCACATGAAGATGAAGAGAATGGCAGTGGAGATTTTCGAATTCAGTTAATAGGTTGTGAGAATTTGAGAGGGAATGATTGCGGCTTTCCAGCCGTTCAAAATAGTGGCGACGCAATTTGTTTCAAAGGGGGGCTAGGGTTTCAATTGAATGGGCTAAGGCCTTAAATAGTTTATTTTAATTATTATTTAATTCTATTTTTCTTTTAAAAGAGAGATTTTCGTTTAAACTCCAAATCTAAACCAATGACTGTCACCCCAAGTTAAATACTCCCATTCCGAACATAATGGGATATGTTTCGTAAGCCAATTCGACTGTTACGATCAGTTTTCACTGATATTAAAATATAAATCATTATATTGAATTTTAAACGTATATTTCAATTTACTGGGGCCACATACGGCCTCTAAAAATTCCCAAAAAATATTTTCTAGCTTCGTATTGACGATACGGTCGTAACAAAACTCGTTTCATCAAATTCTGAGACCGTTTGAGAAATGGCCATTTTCCAGGTGATTAAAATCAATTGAAACTTGTCAAATGCGTTTTCCTTTGCCACGTTCACATATTGATTCGGAAAATTACGAATTTTGAAATCTAGAAATAATTTGACATCACAGATCCAACAAAAGTAGTTTCGTCGAAAACCAAGGTCATTTGCAAAATTTCCATTTTTAAGGGCCAGAATTCCATAGCGACTATTCTGAATTTTCAACTGGACATAAATTTTGATCCCTGCTATGAAATTTCAATTTTTCGGATTCGTTGGAAAGATATTCTCAATTAGATTCAAATATTTTTGGTTTCGCCAAAATCCGGTTTATTTTGAATCCTGTACATTCATTTGAACTTCGAAATCAAAATTTCAAACTACCACGCCATTTTCAATTCCTTTAAAAATTAAAAGTAAATATTTATATTCTAATGACGACGTTTATAAATATATACGTTCTAATTCAATTCAAAATAAATTTCTCATCTAATTATTTAAAAGAATCTATTTTAAATAATCAAAATTTCACTAAAATTGCCAAAATAAAAATTTTAAATTGGCTCAGAATTCCAGGTTATTATAGCTATGTGGGTCGCTCCCATTAGGGTGTTTGATCACCTATCTAGAGAAAATCCATTTGCTTCTTTAATCTATATTTCGATGCTGTCCTTTTTCGGGAGGCGGTTGCTGATC
Source organism: Allium sativum (assembly GCA_030737875.1). Taxonomy (NCBI): domain Eukaryota; kingdom Viridiplantae; phylum Streptophyta; class Magnoliopsida; order Asparagales; family Amaryllidaceae; genus Allium; species Allium sativum. Next base: position 112,531,811 of record CM060916.1, on the reverse strand, counting down.
CCAACCGTCGGGGATATACATTCGATACACTCAAGCAAAATGTGTGGTCGATCATGTGAGGGCCGGGTTGTAAGACGTTCTTGCTGAACCCAACATATTCGCCTCTAGAGATACACATTCTGAAGGTGGTCCCATACCTTGTCAAGGTTGGAATCCAATATCCAATAAGCGCCCGCGGTTTTGATTTGTATACTATATATCGGGAGCGTGAGATGCAAGCGTTCCTCTAGATTGTTATTTATTTGTAATTAGACATTATGATAATATCAGAGAAAGTATGATTTCAAGAATGTTTTGGGTTATAGTAAGGTAAAAACCGTCCGTGTTTATGTGTGGGATGGTCTTACTATTATCCTTTGATTTCAGAAAGAATTTTCCAAAGTTAAACAAGTGTGTGTTCTGTGAATTTATCACTGATAGTATTCCAGACTGACCCGGTGTATTTTGCTTTGCTTCAAAAGTGCTCGGGTCAGACCGAGTGTATTTACAGGTTATATTCGCTTGGAGTTTCAGGAGCTAGAAGCAAGAGGCTTCACCTCTAGTTATATAAAGTATTTTTCCGTTGTGTCTGATGTATGTTGTACTCTGATGATTGGTATGTATATACAGTTCTTTTGTATAAAGGTATTTGATATTATATTTTATTCGTTCCGCTGTGAGATTCTGATGTGTTCTTCTTCTTTCTTCTATTCTAATATTTCTTTCTTTCTTTTCTCACCCTCTAAATTCTTTCTAATAACAATCCAGTGTTTTCGATGCTTGAATAGTCGACATGGTGGTTTTATATTTATTTTCGGGGTCAAAAATCGTTGGGTCGTTACAATTCATATCCTTTGGGAAAGGTTCCCATTAATTTTATCAAAGAAAATTCTTTAAATTTATTCTTTAATCTTTTATTGGATATCAATTCAAGCCAAATTAAGGTTTATCCAAACTAGTCAGGATTAGCGAACCTTACCGAAGTAGTTATTTGTTTAATTTACCAATCCCAACCTATTCATTCCATGGAGAATGACTGGTAATACTCCATATCTAACACCACGGTGTTATCGATAAAATTATTTACCATTTCACATTCAAATCTAATTAAAGATTCAACTGTCACTTGGAACAAAACTGGTGATACTCCATTCTCGATCACCTCTTGAATTTGATAATTTTAGTTATCAGATTCACATTTCAATCTAATTAAAGACTCATTAAAATTTAATTCAGTTTTAATCTCCAAATATCATTACTTAATGATTTTCTTCAAAGTTAAGAAATTAATCTTATCTTTAACTAGGTTAAAGAACTAATGTCATTTGAAACACAGTTCACGATAAACCCTAAAATCCCATTCCATAAATTATGGAATCTTCATGGAAAACAAATCAATATATATAATTGGTATAAACTTCCATATCTAACCGGCAATATAAATAGAATAACGACAAAGCCTTTTAAATTCCATATATATTTGCAGTCTTCCTCCACAGAAATTCACTTCGATTATTACCAAATCGAATTCCATTCCATTCCAATTTATTTTATTAAATTGGAAAACTTTACTTTGGAAAATTTCCAATAAATATTAGTTAAAAGATTTATAATTTTCAAATCACATTTCACTGTAAATCGGTTAAATAACGAATGTCGTTAAAAACACAATTCACGATAAACCCAATTCACATTCCATTTTATTCCAATTATTAAATATAATTGGAAAGTCTAACAATCTTAATTAAAAGATTTATTCTTTTCAAACGGGGTTTAAGAACAGTGTAAATGAACACACCATCCACGACAAACCCAAAATCCAATTCTTTTATTTAATTCCAATTAAATATTAATTAATTTGAAATTTTCACTGAATCTTAATTAAAAGATTTATTCTTTTCTCAACTGGGTTTAAGAATAGTGTTATTTAAGACACCATTCATGACAAACCCCAAATCCAATTCGATAATAAATACAAGGCTCTGAATAGAAAATATATTGACTTATATTCAATATCAAATTCTACAACCAACAAGAACCATATTGGAAATAACGATATATATATCTTCAAATTCCTCCGTAATATCCATATAATCACGAAATCCGATATCGAAATATTCTGAAGCCAATTTCGATTCAAATCCATTTCAATTCATATATTGGAAACTCTGATTATTTTTAAAACCATTTCAAATCCAATTTATTTATTTAAAAATATTGGATTATAATTCTAGTTCATAACTAGTTCATTTCGATAAAATATTTTTTTCTTTTCATATATGGAATTTTTCATCTCAATTCTTTCAAAATCATTTATTATTATTTTACACAAATTATTAATATTTTTAATAATTTTATCAAGGCTCGTACAATCGATTTCCAAAAATGGTCATCGAACTGCACTTACAGCGACCTTTTCCAAATTTGATTTGGACATAATTCCAAATCCAACCATTAGATTTCAAATCTCTTTTACTCTTTAGAAAGATCTTTTCGATACGAACCGAATGGTTCTGGTTTTAGGAGAATCCGATAGTCAAACTTCCCGTGATGTCTATTTGAAGTCAATGGTCAAAATTTGCGAACTGTCGCGGTGCGGCGCGTTCTATTCAGGCCATCAAATATATATAATATAAATATATTATATATATTTCGTCGATTTCCACTTAAAACGTATTTTAAAAAAATAAATAAAATGATTCTGACTTCATTTTCAATTTTAAATCAAAATTGAATTTTCCTTATCAATATAATATGTAAATGATAATATTTTCAAAATATCATATTTTGAAATCATTTCCATTTCGATATTTATTATAAAAATGAATAAAATCAATATAAATATCATTCACGTTAAAATGGCGTTAATCTAATCAACACGGCTTTATATATTTAAATGTTTTCGTGTCCATCCCAAATCGGACATCAAAATCATATTTTGATCCATTACTGAATACTATTTTAAAATATTCATTATTCTTTTTTTTTAAATATTCGTTAATTTAAAATATTCGTTCTTTCTGAATTGGAATCGGACATAGTCAATTACCATATAATTTTATTTATATGGATTTCATACACACATGTACACAACAATAATCAAACATAGTCAACCATCATCCAGAGTGCATTACACAACTGCATAAGCATTAAATATAAATAATTAATGATTACAATAGTCTGTCAACCCATCGATTGGCATACAACTAAATATTGGGATTAGTGTATGTCCAATATCATCCTAATACCCGTGTACGGTTTTCAAACAACAAACTGTAACAACCCGAAAATCGGGGCTAGTTTAAAATTTTTATTTTGGCAATTTTAGTGAATTTTGAATATTTAAAATGAATTATTTTAAATAATATTGACGAGATATTTATTTTTAATATGGAATTAGAACGTATATATTTATATACGTCATCGTTAGAATATAAATAATTATATATAATTATAAATAGAATTGAAAATGGCGCGGTAGTTCGATAATTCGATTTCAAACTTCAATTGAATGTACCGGGTGCAAAACAATCCGGATTTTAGTGAAACCAAAAATAATAGGATCTATTTGAGAATATCTTTCCAATGAATCCGGAAAATCAAGATTTCATAGCGGGGATCAAAAGATATGTCCAGTTGAAAATTCTGAATAGTCGCTATGGAATTCAGGCCCTTAAAATGGGAATTTTGCAAACGACCTCGGATTTCGACGAAACCACTTTTGTTGGGTCCGTGATGTCAAGTTATTGCTAGATTCCAAATTTCATAATTTTCTGAATCAATATGTATGCGTGGCAAAGGAAAACGTGTTTGACCAGTTTCAGTTGATTTTAATCGACTGAAAAATGGCCATTTTTCCAACGGTCTGAGAATTCGACGAAACTAGTTTTGTTAGGACTGTATTGTCAATACGAAGCTAGAAAATATTTTTCTGGGATTTATAGGGTTAGTATGTGGCCTTGGTAAATTGAAATGCGCGTTCAAATTCAATATATAGAGTTATATGTTGATTTGACGGAAACTGATCGAAACGGTCGAATCAGCCCACGATACATATCCCATTGTGTTCAGAATGGGGGTGAAACGCTATGGACGACAGGTGGTGGGACTCGTTTCGAGGTCGAAATAAAAAGTCAACTTTTTGAATTAAAATAATATAAAATTAATCCCTCCTTCCTCTCTCTTCCCCTTATCTCCTCTGCCCCCACCCCCCCCCCCCCCCCCCCCGTTCGAAATCATTTCAGAAAAGAAAAAAAAACGATGGAAACCCATCGTCGATCTGCCCTCCTGCCACCGCCCAAGGCGGCGCTGATCGCGCCGAGCCCCTCCCCCATCGCGCCGCCCTCCCCACACGCCCTTCCTCTCTCCTCTCTCCTATTTCGACGCAACCACCACGCCGCCGACCCCCTGCTGCAGCCACCACTCACCGCCTCCACCCTCTCCCCTTCAAATCGAAACTCCGTCAAACCACTACCCGCTGAAACCCAATCCGCAGACCTAGATGCACGCAACCCCACCTGCGCCCAAGCGTCACCGTCGATGATTGATGGCCCTCCTCCTCGCCGAAACAACCTGCGTGCCACCAGAGGACCGCGAGCACCACCCACCGCCTCCACCTGGCCAGCGAACCCCCTTCAACCCTCCGACCCTCCGACGCCGGAGCCACCACCACTGCCGAGCTCTGAAACCCTCCCCACCACAATGATAAGGTAAATTTATTTAATTAAATTAATTTGTAGATTAATTTCAGATTTATTTTACATGATAGGAGGATAAAAATATAATCTTTTACATTATAGAAGTGGTAAAAATATCATCTTTTATATGTAGCAAAATAAAAATGTGATTTTTATAGTGATGAAACCTTTAATAGAAAAGATTAGATTTTTAAAATAAAAAAGATTAGATTTTTAAAATAGAAAAGATTTGATTTTTAAAATAGAAAAGATTAGATTTTTAAAATAGAAAAGATTAGATTTTTGAAATTTGAAAAGGCGAAATCTTTATATATAGTAGTGTTGTGAAAATAGAATTTTTATCTATATAGTAGTGTTGTAAAAATAGAATTTTTATCTATATGGTAGCGGTGTAAAAATTCGATTTTTATATATTGAATAGCAATATAAAAATGTGATTTTTATATATGTAGTGGCTACGGGCGACGAAAGTGATAAAAGGCGAGAACGACGACAATTTCTACAGATGAAGTGTCGTGGTATTGGAATAGCTATTGGTGAGAACTTCTCACTCTTCAATTTCTTTTTCTAGTTATATATATATATATACTAGGATGCAGACGGTGCTTAGCAGCACCCGACACCCGCCGTCCACAGACCATGGATGGCTTGTTTGTTTGATTGATGTGTTGTGAAAATTGTTTGTGATGTTGATGTGAAATCGATAATAAAATGTAGATGGTTGAAATAAATATTTTATCATTAAAAATATAATTTTTAACTTGAATGTGAATAAATAAATATTTATAAACAAATCGGCCGATTTGTTTATATACACTGATTTGACGGATATTGATTGGGATGATAAATTTTACACATCGCCGAACTGCATGAATAAAAATATGTGTTTGTTGATTTGAAACCCCACACGGGTGTTGGGATGATATTTGAGTAAACTAATCCCAATTATTTAATTGTAAGTTGATCGATTGGTCGACAGGCTGTGTAAGCGTTGATTATTTATATTTGATGCTTATGCAGTTGTGTGGTGCACCTTGGATGATGGTTGATTGTTTATCATTGCTTTTATATACATGTGTCGTATGGAATTCATATAATTAACGTTATATGGTGATTGATTGGGCCTCATTCCAATTGGGAAAATTATGAATATTATAAAAAGAAAATTCATGTGTTGAATATAAAAATAGTCATGTGTTGACGATGTTCATGAGTTGAAACTATTGATGTGTTGAGTGAAATATTTTATACAATAAAATTCACATCTTTATCATATTTAAAATTAGAACAACTTCACGGTGGAGTCTGATTGAAAATCAAATGATATATACCATAATTTTATAAAATATTTTACATTACAAAAATAGTGATGTGTTGACAGTACTCATGTGTTGAGATTAGTCGTGTGTTGAAAGAAATATAGATTCATGTGTTGAATAGAATAAATATTCATTTGTTGAATAGAATAAAGAAGTTTTTGAGAAATATAAAGCCGTGTGGATTAGAGATGCATTATTTTGACGCGAACGATATTTATATCGATTTTATTCGTTTTATAATGAATATTGAAAAGTGGTTTCAAAATTTAATATTTTGAAATGAAATTAAAATTAAATTAGATTAAAATTCAAATTGAAATTTTATTGAATCAATTTGAAATGAATTCGAATCGAATAGAAAATGAATTCGATTCGAATTGAATAGAAAGTGAATTTGAATTGGAATTGAATAGAAATGAATTCAAATTGAATTAAATTGAAATTGAGTTAAAAACGAATTGAAATCGTTTTGAATGAAATTTAAAACGAACTGAAATTGAATTGAAATCAATTTGAAATGAATTCGAATTGAATTAAATAGAAGGTAAATTCAAATTGAATTGAATTGAAACGAATTAGAATTTGAATTGAAACGAATTTGAATTCGAATTAAGTAAAATTGAAATGAATTCGAATTGAATTGAAATCAAATCGATTTGAAATTGAAGATGAAGTTGAAATGGTTTTGAAACGAATTTAGAGCTATTTATAAAATTCGTTTTAAAAGGAAATCGACGAAATATATATTATATATATATATTATATATATAATGGCCTGAATAGAACGCACCGCGCCGCGGCAGTTCGTGAATTTCAATCATTGATTTCGAATTGACGTTGCGGGAGATCCGACCGTCGGATTCTCCTAAAACCGGAACCGTTGGGTTCGTATCGAAAAGTGCTTTCCAATGAATATTAGAAATTTGAAATCTAACAGTTGGATTTGGAATTATGTCCAAATCAATTTCAGAAAAGGTCGCTGTAAGTGCAGTTCGATGGCCATTGGTGGAAATCGACTGTATGGGCCTTGATAAAATTATTAAAAATATTAATAATTTGTGTAAAATCATAATATGTGAATTGGGAAGAACTGGGGTGAAGAATTCCACATTTGAAAAGATAAAAATAGATTTTTATCGAAATGAACTGGTTTTGAACTAGAGTTAAAATCAATTTATTTTTGAAATAAATAAATTGAATTTGAAAGTGATTTTAAAAATAATCAAAATTCCCAATACGTGAATTGGACTGGAATTGAATCGAAATTATCTTTGGAATATTTCGATATTGGATTTCGTGACTATACAGATATTGTTATGGGAATTTGAAAGATATATTTTATATCGTTATTTCCAATACGATATTTGTTGGTTTCAGAATTTGATATTGAATATAAGCCGGTATATTTTCTATTCAGAGCCTTGTATTTAATATCAAATGTGATTTGGGTTTGTCGTGAATGGTGTCTTCATTAACACTGTTCTTAAGCCCAATAGAGAAAAAGATTAAATCTTTCTATTTAGATTTAATGAAGTGTATCAATTAAATAATATTTAATTGGAATTGAATTTGAATTGGTTTTTGGGTTTATCATGAGCGGTGTTTTGAACAACACCTGTTCTTTAACCCGATTAACAATAGAGTGTGATTTTGGATTTATCGTGAATCGTGTTTTAGATGACATTGGTTCTTTAACCCAGTTAAAGACAGGTTACTGATTTTTGAGAAGATTAAAACTAAGTGGAGTTTTAATGAATCTTTAATTAGATTGAAATGTGAATTGGTAATTTAAATTATCAAATCTGAAAGGTGATCGAGAATGGAGTACCACCAGTTTTGCTCCAAAGCGATAGTTTAATCTTTAATTAGATTTGAACGTGAAATGGCAATTAATTTTACCGATAACACCTTGGTGTTAGATATGGAGTATTACCAGTTTTGCTCCATGGGATGAATAGGTTGAGATTGGGAAATAAAATAAATAATTACTTCGGTGTGGTTCGCTAATCCCGACTAGTTTGAAATGATATCCAAAGGAAGATTAAAGAATAAATTTAGAAGAATTTATCTTGGATAAAATTAATGGGAACCTTTCCCGAAGAATGTGATTTTGTGAATAAAAGAATATTCTGAATTGGAATGAGGCGTTCATTGTGTTTGTATAACATTTGTTTATCATATACGTGGGTTATTCAGAAAGGCCGGGTTTACACCCATTCTGAATAACCGATTAGACGAGATGTCGAAGATGAAGACGGTGGTTGAAGACCGGAAGTCTTCACATCGTTTGGGTGATTACTGATGATCTCGATTGGGCTGTACACCCAAGATGAGGGAAACAGTTGGTGATCGTCTAGACGTACTTGGAGATGGATGGATATGCGAGGAAAGTGCCTTCGGTTTCGTTCAGACCCTGAACGAACTTGTAAATGGATTGTGTGTCTGACATTGGATTTTATTCTGTGTTGATTGATCTCTATTAAATATACATCTGTTTGGCGGTGGAGAATTTATTCTCTTGCTTAACGCCCTTCTCTGAGACGTACGAGCTCAGAGGTTGTATATCGATGGACATCAGTCGTATGGAGTGAATTGCCAGTGTGGCACGCGTAAGTGGCAATTGATCAAGGCTTCTGTTGAAAAGCAAAGTCTTGTGGTTGATGATCAAAGCACGGCCTGTGTGGCGTAGCTTTGTGTATAACGTGAATTCGCGAGCCTCACACCTCGGTATGAGTCAAGAACGGGATACGGACCCAAGGAGGGCACGACGTTTCTTTCTAGCTAGGGTGGTGTCAGTGACCTACCAGCCCTGACATTTATATACTTTTCACCTGTGTGGTTGTTGGATATGAGGCGCCTCGGATATAGGTCTGTAAGGATCGGGAAACGTGTGTTCAGGAATAATTAATCCTCAAACGTAAGAGAGGACCGGCCTTGGAGGTTCCAAAGGATCAGAGTGGGGTCCTGAGGCATTGCTAGAGTGTCTCGAACGCAGAGAGGAGCTTGCCCCTTGCCTCGACTCATGATGGAATCCAATTGCCAATACGTGTGTTTCGGATTTATTTGTAGAGCCTAGTATGGCGACATAGTAGATGGTAGCTATGCCGCCTATGATTGATACTTATGATTGAAATTGTTTTGACACTATACACCTATAATAGCATCAAATAATGTGTTTTAAACGTATCAAGCATGCTTTGGCTGTTATAAGGTAAAAACCATATCCTCCGGCTTGCGTTGCATTGTGTGATGGGACCTGGGTCTTATAACAGCTTCATTTTTCTTTATTTAGCATTGCGCTGTTTGTTCTATGCACTAGTATTCTTGGGAGGAAACCCGTTCCGTGTTATACGGCGTGGTCCCTTGATTTACCTAACTTTAAAACCAATATTAATAACTGCTTTAGTTCTCACACCAGTCACATGACTGACCTGGAGTTTATTGTTTTAACCTAAACTCTGGGTGCCCCTATTTTCCACACGGGTAGCTAATAGTTTTGGTTTTGCAGATTTATATTCACAGGGTCCTGATTTACAGCTGGAACGATGCTCGGAAAGCTCTGTATCCGTGTATCACTTCTAGTTGTGCTTTTGTATCATTTTCCGCTGCTAAGTAATTTATTGTAATCTCTAATATTTATCGAATGTAATTTATTCATTTATACTATGTATATTCTTGTATCTGATGGAATTGTTGTAATAACAATGAAATGTTCTTCCGTCTGCGTTCCAATGTGTCCTGTTCTCAAAACGATCAGGGGTTTCGAACGGTCTTAGTCAGTTTAACGATCGATTCGGATCGAGCGAAATTCCTTAACGTTACAGTTGGTATCAGAGCTTTGGTTTACAGAGCTCGAGAACAAGACACATTAGAACTATACAAAAGAATTCATCAGATATTGGATTAGTAAAATCCAATTAGAATGACTCGTTAGAGATAGGATCAGTAGTATCCTAGAACGAGTGTGAAGAGTATATTTTTCAAATGAAAACAAATTTTGTTTTAAATTTTAAACCGTTTTATACGTATTTGAATATTTATTTATTTTGAATTTGGACAATCGAGTATATATAGATTTCGCGTATACGCGTCATAAACGTATAGTCGAAGTTTTAATATACTGGATAGATATAGAATCACATTCTAGACACACGGGGATAATTCTGGTGATGTGGCCACATCATCAGTATTTATATTCGTGTTTCGATGATATCTATATATTTCCATCGACTGGTGTGAGAACCAAAACTAATATAGATAGAATACATTGTTGTGAATTGGCATCAAAAACATGATTTTTGTATATGTATCAAAATTATGAATTTGAAACTCTAATTCACTAATTGATTGATGTTTGAGTTGTTTGTTTATTTGTTTGATAATTTTGAACCATTATGCCAAATTGAATCAAATATCGAATTGTATTGAAAATCGGTCACATTTGCTTGCATATACATATACTTACATTGAACAGGTCATAGCAAGGAGGCTAGAGAAGAGAATAAAATTTGTTTGCCCGACAAATAGGTACTATAATTTACTGATTTGTTTGGGTGATGATGATTTTATGAGCCTATTGGCTAGCCGCTTGGCTTTTTCTTTTTCTTTTTGAGATCAGAAGGCCTATATGGCAATTTTGGGATTTTCCCATGGCTCCCGGTGCAGGGGAGGTTATGGTGAAATTTTTCAAAAATTTAGGGTGTTAGCCAAATTTTTGAAGAATTTGAAAATTCTCAGAAACCGAAAAGTTGGAGAATGGAAGCCAGATCGAACGTAGAGTTGATTGATCAAACCACTTTCGACTTTGTTCCTTTTCGGGGATGAAAAGTTTTAAGTGAGGGAGATAGTAACAACCCGAAAATCTGGGCCAGTTTAAATTTTTTATTTAGGCAATTTTAGTGAATTTTGAATATTTAAAATGAATTATTTTAAATAATATTGACGAGAGATTTATTTTGAATATGGAATTAGAACGTATATATTTATATACGTCGTCGTTAGAATATAAATAATTATATATAATTATAAATAGAATTGAAAATGGCGCGGTAGTTCGATAATTCGATTTCAAACTTCAATTGAATGTACCGGGTGCAAAACAATCCGGATTTTAGTGAAACAAAAAATAATAGGATCTATTTGAGAATATCTTTCCAATGAATCCGGAAAATCAAGATTTCATAGCGGGGATCAAAAGATATGTCCAGTTGAAAATTCTGAATAGTCGCTATGGAATTCAGGCCCTTAAAAATGGGAATTTTGCAAATGACCTCGGATTTCGACGAAACCACTTTTGTTGGGTCCGTGATGTCATGTTATTGCTAGATTCCAAATTTCATAATTTTCTGAATCAATATGTGAGCGTGGCAAAGGAAAACGTGTTTGACCAATTTCAGTTGATTTTAATCGACTGAAAAATGGCCATTTTTCCAACGGTCTCAGAATTCGATGAAACTAGTTTTGTTAGGATCGTATTGTTAATACGAAGCTAGAAAATATTTTTTTGGGATTTATAAGGTTAGTATGTGGCCCCGGTAAATTGAAATGCGCATTCAAATTCAATATATAGAGTTAGTGAAAATTAGGCACACATCCCTAAAAGCAAACTTAATTAGGCTCACATCCTCCTGTTTCAAAACATATAAATTACATCCCTAATTTCAAACAGCGGCTGGTATTTTTACAAAAGTGCCCTTTTTCTTAATTCACGCCTTATTTAGCTAGGTTGGATCTATTCATTACGTATTTACTTTTTTTTTCTTTTCCAGAAACCTAAAATTCGTTCTTCATGGCGACGGCGGCTCCAACGAAATTGATGGCCTCTAATCGGTGGCTGCTTCCTCCTTCAACCGAAACCCCTTAATCCCCAAAATTCTTATCGCGTTCAATTTTTGGTTCTAGCGAAGAGTCAGCAGCGATTCCAGTGATTCTGGCAGGCATCGCATCGAATCCAGTCAAGCGATTTGGATTTCAATTTGCGTAGAAGGAGAGATTAGCAATCCAGGCAGACGGGCGCGACAACGAAGTGATTTCAGCGAAAGGTATTCTTCTAGTTTTTTTGGGTGGCTAGTAATTCAATCATTTGACTATGTTTTAATTTTATTTGTATGTCACTATATTTATATTTTCTATCTGTAAAACTCATTCGACAACTCCCTGGAATGACAATTTGTAATGTGTGTTTTAATTGAGAGTGTATACATTTTTAAAGTTTTCTTTTGCAACATGGTTGATTCTTGCTGAATTTCTGTTAAAAAGTTGCGGACAATTATGCAGCTATTCTTAAATATATGCATATATGTATGCAATTTTTGATGAAAATGCAAACAGAAAAATATTCAAAATCGTGATCTGTAAGATGTAGGAAAATATCTTTGATTTTTGCTGAACTTCTGATGAAAAGTTGCGGACATATATGCAGCTATTCTTAATATTTGCATATATGTATGCAGTTTTTTATCAAACAAACAGAAGAACATATTATTTTACAAATATATTCATATTTCTATGCATATATCTGGAATACTTGCATATAAATATTTAGAAATTATTGTGTAAGATGTAGGAAAATATCTGATTTTTGCTGAACTTCTGATAAAAAATTGCGGACAAATATGCAGCTATTTTTAATATATGCATATATGTATGCAATTTTTTATCAAACAAACCGAAAAACATATTATTTTACAAATATATTCATATTTCTATGCATATATCTGGAATACTTGCATATAAATATTTAGAAATTATTGTGTAAGATGTAGGAAAATATCTGATTTTTGCTGAACTTCTGATAAAAAGTTGCGGACAAATATGCAGCTATTTTTAATATATGCATATATGTATGCAATTTTTTATCAAACAAACCGAAAAACATATTATTTTACAAATATATTCATATTTCTATGCATAAATCTGGAATACTTGCATATAAATATTCAGAAATTATTGTTATTTTGATGAATTGTACGCATGTATTTATATTATTCTGAAGCAATTTTTTTTAATTTAGGTTACTGCACATTAAGCCTACTAATGTTGATTTTCTTTTTTTATATAACAGTGTTCCGGCAGATATTGGTGTTATCGTGTTGTTGAAGATTGGTTGTCCATCCTTTTCCAAATGATTGAAATCTGCATGTGTTTCTACAGAGACTACTAGATGTGGTTTGCGCAATAAGATGGGTCTTAACAAAATTATTTGTTCTTCAAAAGACCGTCATCTCTGCTTTGTAATTGTTTTGAAATTTTTGATGTAGTACATGTAAATGTGGTGTGTACTTATTTTTTGATGTAGTACATGTAAATGTTATGAAATTTTTCATGTAAGTATGCACATGTTTCTGTTATTTGCATATATATATAAGCATCTTGTTATAATTATATGTTTTTACTTTTTTATCATTTTTTTTGTTCTAGCAATTACGCAGTATAGTTCTGTATGTGTATGCAATTATTTCACTTAGCTACGCAAAACTAATAATTTATTTTCTGCATAATATTAATATATGCATGCAATTATTACACTTAGTTGCATAAATGTATGCAATTTTACGTAATATGTGTATATAATTGTCTAGTTTTTTGTAAAAAATAAAAAAAAGTAATAAAAAAATCATTTTATGTAATATTTTTTTTATATAGTTGTCTAGTTTTTCGTAAAAATAAAAAAAAGTAATAAAAAAATTGCTGTTGGATTGAACGACTGTTTTCCAGAATTGTTGATTTATGTTTATGGGCGAGATAATAGGAGCGATTGACTGAGTAAATGAGGACAAACAGTTGTTGGATAGTTTTTTAGGTGTATAAGGGTAGATCTGGAATTTTTTTAGCGGAAGTTCAAAAATAGGGATGTATTCTATATTATGTTTATCACCGGGTTTTTTTTTATATTTTGAAACTTAATAGGGACCTGTAAAAAACGCACCCATAGAGTTATATGTTGATTTTGACGGAAACTGATCGTAACGGTCGAATCATCCCACGATACATATCCCGTTGTGTTCGGAATGGGGGTGAAACGCTATGAACGACAGGTGGTGGACCTCGTTTCGAGGTCGAAATAAAAAGTCAACGTTTTGAATTAAAATAATATAAAATTAATCCCTCCTTCCACTCTCTTCCCCTTATCTCCTCTGCCCCCCCCCCTCCCCGTTCGAAATCATTTCAGAAAAGGAAAAAAAACAACGATGGAAACCCATCGTCGATCTACCCTCCTGCCACCGCCCAAGGAGGCGCTGATCGCGCCGAGCCCCTGACCCATCGCGCCGCCCTCCCCACACGCCCTTCCTCTCTCCTCTCTCCTATTTCGACGCAACCACCACGCCGCCGACCCCCTACTGCAGCCACCACTCGCCGCCTCCGCCCTCTCCCCCTCAAATCGAAACTCCGTTAAACCCCTACCCACTGAAACCCAATCCGCAGAACCAGATGCGCGCAACCACACTTGCGCCCAAGCGTCACCGTCGATGATTGATAGCCTTCCTCCTCGCTGAAACAACCTACGTGCCACCAGAGGACCGCGAGCACCACCCACCGCCTCCACCTGGCCAGCGAACCCCCTTCAACCCTCCGACCCTCCGACGCCGGAGCCACCACCACTGCCGAGCTCTGAAACCCTCCCCACCACAATGATAAGGTAAATTTATTTAATTAAATTAGTTTGTAGATTAATTTCAGTTTTATTTTATATGATAGGAGGATAAATCTTTTACATTATAGAAGTGGTAAAAATATCATCATTTTATATGTAGCAAAATAAAAATGTGATTTTTATAGTGATGAAACCTTTTATAGAAAAGATTAGATTTTTAAAATAGAAAAGATTAGATTTTTAAAATAGAAAGATTAGATTTTTAAAATAGAAAATATTAGATTTTTAAAATAGAAAAGATTAGATTTTTAAAATAGAAAAGATTAGATTTTTGAAATTTGAAAAGGCGAAATCTTTATATATAGTAGTGTTGTAAAAATAGAATATTTATCTATATAGTAGTGTTGTAAAAATAGAATTTTTATCTATATGGTAGCGGTGTAAAAATTCGCTTTTTATATATTGAATAGCAATATAAAAATGTGATTTTTATATATGTAGTGGCTACGGGCGACGAAAGTGATAAAAGGCTAGAACGACGACAATTTCTACAGATGAAGTGTCGTGGTATTGGAATAGCTATTGGTGAGAACTTCTCACTCTTCAATTTCTTTTTCTAGTTATATATGTATATACTAGGATGCAGACGGTGCTTAGCAGCACCCGACACCCGCCGTCCACAGACCATGGATGGCTTGTTTGTTTGATTGATGTGTTGTGAAAATTGTTTGTGATGTTGATGTGAAATCGATAATAAAATGTATATGGTTGAAATAAATATTTTATCGTTAAAAATATAATTTTTAACGTGAATGTGAACAAATAAATATTTATAAACAAATCGGCCGATTTGTTTATATACACTGATTTGACGGATATTGATTGGGATGATAAATTTTACACATCGCCCAACTGCACGAATAAAAATATGTGTTTGTTGATTTGAAACCCCCACACGGATGTTGGGATGATATTTGAGTACACTAATCCCAATTATTTAATTGTAAGTCGATCAATTGGTCGACAGGCTGTGTAAGCGTTGATTATTTATATTTGATGCTTATGCAGTTGTGTGGTGCACCTTGGATGATGGTTGATTGTTTATCATTGCTTTTATATACATGTGTTGTATGGAATCCATATAATTAATGTTATATGGTGATTGATTGTGCCTCATTTCAATTGGGAAAATAATGAATATTATAAAAAGAAAATTCATGTGTTGAATATAAAAATAGTCATGTGTTGACGATGTTCATGAGTTGAAACTATTGATGTGTTCAGTGAAATATTTTATACAATAAAATTCACATCTTTATCATATTTAAAATTAGAACTACTTCACAGTGGAGTCTGATTGAAAATCAAACGATAGATACCATAATTTTATAAAATATTTTACATAACAAAAATAGTGATGTGTTGACAGTACTCATGTGTTGAGATTAGTCGTGTGTTCAAAGAAATATAGATTCATGTGTTGAATAGAATAAATATTCATTTGTTGAATAGAATAAAGAAGTTTTTGAGAAATATAAAGCCGTGCGGATTAGAGATGCGTTATTTTGACGCGAACGATATTTATATCGATTTTATTCGTTTTATAATGAATATTGAAAAGTGGTTTCAAAATTTAATATTTTGAAATGAAATTCAAATTAAATTAGATTAAAATTCAAATTGAAATTTTATTGAATCAATTTGAAATGAATTCGAATCGAATAGAAAATGAATTCGATTCGAATTGAATAGAAAGTGAATTTGAATTGGAATTGAATAGAAATGAATTCAAATTGAATTAAATTGAAATTGAGTTAAAAACGAATTGAAATCGTTTTGAATGAAATTTAAAACGAACTGAAATTGAATTGAAATCAATTTGAAATGAATTCGAATTGAATTAAATAGAAGGTAAATTCAAATTGAATTGAATTGAAACGAATTAGAATTTGAATTGAAACGAATTTGAATTCGAATTAAGTAAAATTGAAATGAATTCGAATTGAATTGATATCAAATCGATTTGAAATTGAAGATGAAGTTGAAATGGTTTTGAAAACGAATTTAGAACTATTTATAAAATTCGTTTTAAAAGGAAATCGACGAAATATATATAATATATATATTATATATATATAATGGCCTGAATAGAACGCGCCGCGCCATGGCAGTTCGTGAATTTCGATCATTGACTTCGAATTGACGTTGCGGGAGATCCGACCGTCGGATTCTCCTAAAACCAGAACCGTTGGGTTCGTATCGAAAAAAGCTTTCCAATGAATATTAGAAATTTGAAATCTAACGGTTGGATTTGGAATTATGTCCAAATCAATTTCAGAAAAGGTCGCTGTAAGTGCAGTTCGATGGCCATTGGTGGAAATCGACTGTACGGGCCTTGATAAAATTATTAAAAATATTAATAATTTGTGTAAAATCATAATATGTGAATTGGGAAGAACTGGGGTGAAGAATTCCACATTTGAAAAGATAAAAATAGATTTTTATCGAAATGAACTAGTTTTGAACTAGAATTAAAATCAATTTATTTTTGAAACAAATAAATTGAATTTGAAAGTGATTTTAAAAATAATCAAAATTCCCAATACGTGAACTGGAATGGAATCGAATCGAAATTATCTTTGGAATATTTCGATATTGGATTTCGTGACTATACAGATATTGTTATGGGAATTTGAAAGATATATTTTATATCGTTATTTCCAATACGATATTTGTTGGTTTTAGAATTTGATATTGAATATAAGCCGGTATATTTTCTATTCAGAGCCTTGTATTTAATATCAAATGTGATTTGGGTTTGTCGTGAATGGTGTCTTCATTAACACTGTTCTTAAGCCCAATAGAGAAAAAGAATAAATCTTTCTATTTAGATTTAATGAAGTATATCAATTAAATAATATTTAATTGGAATTGAATTTGAATTGGTTTTTGGTTTTATCGTGAGAGGTGTTTTGAACAACACCTGTTCTTTAACCCGATTAACAATAGAGTGTGATTTTGGGTTTATCGTGAATCGTGTTTTAGATGACATTGGTTCTTTAACCCAGTTAAAGACAGGTTACTGATTTTTGAGAAGATTAAAACTAAGTGGAGTTTTAATGAATCTTTAATTAGATTGAAATGTGATTTGATAATTTAAATTATCAAATCTGAAAGGTGATCGAGAATGGAGTACCACCAGTTTTGCTCCAAAGCGATAGTTTAATCTTTAATTAGATTTGAACGTGAAATGGTAATTAATTTTACCGATAACACCTTGGTGTTAGATATGGAGTATTACCAGTTTTGCTCCATGGGATGAATAGGTTGAGATTGGGAAATAAAATAAATAATTACTTCGGTGTGGTTCGCTAATCCCGACTAGTTTGAAATGATATCCAAAGGAAGATTAAAGAATAAATTTAGAAGAATTTATCTTGGATAAAATTAATGGGAACCTTTCCCGAAGAATGTGATTTTGTGAATAAAAGAATATTCTGAATTGGAATGAGGCGTTCGTTGTGTTTGTATAACATTTGTTTATCATATACGTGGGTTATTCAGAAAGGCCGGGTTTACACCCATTCTGAATAACCGATTCGACGAGATGTCGAAGATGAAGACGGTGGTTGATGACCGGAAGTCTTCACATCGTTTGGGTGATTACTGATGATCTCGATTGGGCTGTACACCCAAGATGAGGGAAACAGTTGGTGATCGTCTAGACGTACTTGGAGATGGATGGATATGCGAGGAAAGTGGCTCCAGTTTCGTTCAGACCCAGAACGAACTTGTAAATGGATTGTGTGTTTGACATTGGATTTTATTCTGTGTTGATCGATCTCTATTAAATATACATCTGTTTGGCGGTGGAGAATTTATTCTCTTGCTTAACGCCCTTCTCTGAGACGTACGAGCTCAGAGGTTGTATATCGATGGACATCAGTCGTATGGAGTGAATTGCCAGTGTGGCACGCGTAAGTGGCAATTGATCAAGGCTTCTGTTGAAAAGCAAAGTCTTGTGGTTGTTGATCAAAGCACGGCCTGTGCGGCGTAGCTTTGTGTATAACGTGAATTCGCGAGCCTCACACCTCGGTATGAGTCAAAAACGAGATACGGACCCAAGGAGTGCACGACGTTTCTTTCTAGCTAGGGTGGTGTCAGTGACCTACCAGCCCTGACATTTATATACTTTTCACCTGTGTGGTTGTTGGATACGAGGCGCCTCGAATATAGGTCTGTAAGGATCGGGAAACGTGTGTTCAGGAATAATTAATCCTCAAAAGTAAGAGAGGACCGGCCTTGGAGGTTCCAAAGGATCGGAGTGGGGTCCTGAGGCATTGCTAGAGTGTCTCGAACGCGGAGAGGAGCTTGCCCCTTGCCTCGACTCATGATGGAATCCAATTTCCAATACGTGTGTTTCGGTTTTATTTGTTGAGCCTAGTATGGCGACATAGTAGATGGTAGCTATGCCGCCTATGATTGATACTTATGATTGAAATTGTTTTGACACTATACACCTATAATAGCATCAAATAATGTGTTTTAAACGTATCAAGGATGCTTTGGCTGTTATAAGGTAAAAACCCTATCCTCCGGCTTGCGTTGCATTGTGTGATGGGACCTGGGTCTTATAACAGCTTCATTTTTCTTTATTTAGCATTGCGCTGTTTGTTCTATGCACTGGTATTCTTGGGAGGAAACCCGTTCCGTGTTATACGACGTGGTCCCTTGATTTACCTAACTTTAAAACCAATATTAATAACTGTTTTAGTTCTCACACCAGTCACATGACTGACCTGGAGTTTATTGTTTTAACCTAAACTCTGGGTGCCCCTATTTTCCACGCGGGCAGCTAGTAGTTTTGGTTTTGCAGATTTATATTCACAGGGTCCTGATTTACAGCTGGAACGATGCTCGGAAAGCTCTGTATCCATGTATCACTTCTAGTTGTGCTTTTGTATTATTTTCCGCTACTAAGTAATTTATTGTAATCTCTGATATTTATTGAATGTAATTTATTCATTTATACTCTGTATATTCTTGTATCTGATGGAATTGTTGTAATAACAATGAAATGTTCTTCCGTCTGGGTTCCGATGTGTCCTGTTCTCAAAACGATCAGGGGTTTCGAATGGTCTATGTCGGTTTAACGATCGATTCGGATCGAGAAAAATTGTAATAACCCGGAAAATACGAGCCAATTTAAAATTTTTAAATTGGTGATTTCATAGGAATTTGAACAATTGAAATAGAATATTTCAATAAAGGAGTGAATTAGAAATAGTGAGTCAGTTTGAAAATTTGAATTCAAACTTTGACTGACTGTGCAGGGGGGAAAATATAACGGATTTTAGCGAAACCAAAAATATTTAAATCTGTTAGTCAATACCTTTCTAACGAATCTGAAAAATCAAAGTTTCATAACGGAAATCAGAAGTTATGGCCGAATGAATTTTCAGATAGGTCGCTATATAGAATATATAGCTTAGGAAAATTGATTTTTTGCATACGACCTCGGAATTCGACGAAACCACTTTTGTTGGGTCTGGGATGTCAAACTATTGCTAGGTTTCAAATTTCATAATTTTTGAAGCTAGTATGTGAGCGTGGCAAAAGAAAATGTGTTTGGTCAATTTCTGTTAAATTGGATCGACCAGAAAATGGCCATTTTTCAAACGATCTCAGAATTCGACGAAACTAGTTTTGTTGGGACCGTAGCGTCAAAACATAGCTAGATTTATTTTTCTGGAATTTTTCGAATCAGTTTGTGGACCTGGCAAATTGAAATGTACGTTCAGAGTTAAAAATTAAATGTTTTATACTTTAATTTGAAAAATAACTGACTGTAACAGTCGAATGGGCCAACGAAACATATCCAATTGTGTACGGGATAGGGGTATTTAGCTAGGGGCGACAGTCGTTGGGTTTAAAAAGGAGTTCGTTTGAGAAAACACTATTTAAAAATTTAATAAAGTCCTCGGCCAATCAGAATTCTCCATTCATAATTTAAAAAAAAAATCCTCCGAACCAACAGCGACCCGTGCTCCAAACCTTCCAGCCCTGATCGCCGCCGTTGCCGTCGCTTCCAGCCTCCGCCATCGCCACCATTCGAAGCGCCTTCGCCTCCCCTTCAAATCCGACCCCAATTCGACGCCGACCAACCGCTCCTCCGCCTGAATCGAGCGTCCAAAGCCTCGACCTTCCCAGCGCCGCCGCCGCCGATCCTGACCACCGAACGCCACCAAACCACCACCACCAGAAAGCCCTCTCTTCCCTCTTCCACGTCCAACTCGCCGATCATCCCCTCGTGCCCCGATTGTCGCGAAAACCGTAAACCTAGTTTAGGAGCTTCGTGAAAGGTGAGTTTTTTTTTATCTTTACACTTTGAAAAATCATATCTTGTTCGTGTGTTAACGAAATTCGATGAGACAGGAAACATCGGGACCATAAGGAAGCTCTCTACCCAATAGAAGAAGCCGCGGATTTTTCTGACATCGTATCGATTTTTAGCATTCAGAAAACCAATGTGAGAAATCTAAATTAACGTGAATTTGAATGGAAAATGTCGTGTATAATTTATATTAGCGAAATATAAATTACATACGTGTCGTATACCTCATGTACATGCGTAGTGTAAGCTATATAAGCGAAGTATGAATTTTACATGCATAGAATAATTGGTATATGTGTTGAAATGCAAGTGAAATATAGCAATTATATATATATGTACTCCCCTCGTCCACAAACCATGGACGATATTTATTGTAGTGAATTGGTGTGAAATATTGGATGAAAAATACGAATGGTTGAATAATTGTTTATGGTTGATATTGTTTGGTTGTGGTTGAAAAATACCCATTGGTGATTGAAATGAATTGGAAATATTTGAGGAAATAAAAATAAAACATGCCGCCTGCGTGCGAATTAGATGCATGAATCCCCATTGTCAAAAACCGCGAGGTTTTAAGGTAGAGCGAGGAGCCGTACTAGGGACGGTGCCGGTTTTAACTACCCTGTCGTTATGCTGCCGAAATTTTGAATAATCTTCGTGTGTTAGAATTATTTTCATATGTTGAAATTATTTTCATGCGTTGAAATTAAAGCCATATGTTGAAACTATATCCATGTGTGGAAATGTTTGTGTGTTGAAAAGTGTCGTGTGAAAATTAAATTCATTTATGAATGAATGAAGTGTTCTAACAATAAAAATCACATTTTTATATATATATGAAGTATGAAAAATATTCGCCTTATATAAATAGTTTCAACAATAAAAATTCCATCTTTCTAATATGAACAACGTAAATAAAATGTCCATGTGTGGAAATGCTCATTTGTTGAGAAGTGTGTATAGTGGAAAAGTTCATGTGTTGAATAAGAAGAGCGAACAATAAAAATTACATTTTTATTGAAACTATGAAGTGTTGAAATTATCCATTTGTCGAATAAATATTTTAAATGATAAAAATATCATTTTTATCATGTATGTGATATGCTAAAGATATGCAGACGTTGTAATAAATATTGGTGAAGAAATATTATTTTTAACATGCATAGGAACTAAATAAAATAGTCATGTAATGAAATCTAATTTAGTTCGCCAAAATTATCATCTTTGAAAGGTGAAGTGTTAAAAATTGCCACTTGTTCAAATAAATGTGCATGAGTTGAAATATACATTAATTAGCTAATGATATGATTTTAGTCTATGCATGCAACATTAGAATGAATGGTGTTTTTAAACCTAAGTAAATCAAATATGAAATTGAATGGAAAATGATAAGTTATATAAATTGTATATATGTACATGCATATCTATTAAACAGGTTATAGCAAAGGGGATAGAGAAGAGGAATAAAATTTTGTGCCTGACAAATAGGTACACATTTACTACTTTGTTTGGGTGATGATTTTATGAGCCTGTTGGCTAGCCGCTTGGCTTTTTCTTTTTCTTTTTGATATGAGACGCCCGTGTGCCTATTTGGGAATTTTCCCAGACCCTCCCGTACAAAGGAGGTTATGGTGAAATTTTCCGAAATTTAAAGGCGTTAGTGAAATAATTGAAGTGGAAACGATATAGGAATTTTTGAATGAACTATAGTTATATAAATATATAAATATAAATAAAATTAAAACGAAACGTGGCCGTGCAGTTCATGTTTTGAAACCATGATTTCAAACGACTAGTGCGGGAGATCCGACCATTGGATTTTCCCGAAACCGCATCCGTTAGGTTCGCCTTGGAAATATCTTTCCAACGGCACCAACTTTGTGAAGATCCGACAGTTGGATTGTATGGAATGTTTAATTCAAATCTGAAGAAAAACAGCGCCAGAAACGATTATATTCATATATATATATATATATAATTAAAATTAAATCGAATAACGACGATGTAGTTCGTAAATTGAAATCGTAACTTCAAATGGCTAGTGTGGAAGATCCGACCGTCGGATTTTCCCAAAACTGAAACCGTTGGATTCGTTTTGAAATTACCTTCCCAATGATACCAAATTTGTGAAGATCCAACGGTTAGATTTTCAGATATGTGTAAAACAAAATTAGTGAAAAGCAGCGCCGGTGCATCGACACGACCTGAAACGTCGTTTAATTAAATATGGTCGTTTTAAATTAAATAAAAATGGCGATATATCGTTATAAAATACTATAGACGATATAGAGTGGAATTAAACCAATTTTGTTGTGTTTGCTTGATATGTGATGGTTGAATGTATTTGACATGAAAATTATAACTAAATAACTGAAATGTGGATGTTGAATAGTCCAACCATGTGATTAATTGATTTGAAAATCTAAATATACGTGGGTTATTTGAAAAGGCGGAGTTTATCTCATTTCAAATAATCGATCGACGTTGAGAAGTCGAAGAGTTGAAGATGGCTGAAGACCGACGATCTCCACATTGGATGGATGGGCGCTACTGATGCTCGTGATTGGAGTAGCTACCATGAAGGAATTGAAGTAGTAGCCGTCCAAACATACTATTGATTGTACGGATATGCGAGGAATTGGTGCCTCCGGTTTCGTTCAGACCCAGAACGGACTTGTAAATGGACTGTGTGTCTGACATTGGATTTTGTTCTGTGCTGATTGATCTCTGTTAAATATAAATCTGTTTGTCGGCGGAGAATTTATTCTCTTGCTTAACGCCCTTCTCTGAGACGTACGAGCTCAGAGGTTATATATTGATAGAAATCAGTCGCATAGAGTGGATTGCCTGTGTGGCACGCCTGAGTGGCATATGATCAAGGCTTCTGTTGCAAAGCAAAGTCTTGTGGTTGATGATCAATGCATGGTCTGTGTGACGTAGCTTTGTGTATAACGTGAATTCGTGAGCCTCACACCCCGGTATGAGTCAAAAACGGGAGAAGGACCCAAGGAGTGCACGACGTTTCTTTCTAGCTATGGTGGTGTCAGTGACCTCCCAGCCCTGACATTTATATCTACTTTTCACCTGTGTGGTTGTTGGAATACGAGGCGCCTCGATTATAGGTCTGTAAGGACCGGAAAACGTATGTTCAGGAATTGCCAATCCTCAAAAGTAAGAGAGGACCAGCCTTGGAGGATCCAGGGGATTGCTGTGTGCGGTCTTGGGACATTTGCTAGAGTGTCTCGAACGGAGAGGAGCTTGCCCCTTGCCTCGACTCATGAAGGAATCTAATTTCCAATACGAAATATGCGAATGTGATTGTATTACTAGTATGGCGACATGATATATGGTACCCATGCCGTCTAGGATTGATATTTATGATTGAATTTGTTTTTGAAACATATATGCACTAGTAATAATATCAAACACTTTTGCTTTATACATATGAAGCATTTTTGGCCATTATAAGGGAAAACTCTATCCTCCGGCTTGCGTTGCATTGTGTGATGGGACCTGAGTCTTATAATGGCTTCATTTTATAAAAAGCATTGCGATGATTTAATCATTTACTTTATTTCATGCACTAGCACTCATTGGAGTAAACTCGTTCCGCGAAAGTGGCGTGGTCCTTTGATTTGCCTTATTATCGTTGTTAATAAGTTAAGTAGATTTCTCATACCAGTCCCATGACTGACTCGTAGTTTGTTTCACCTTGCAAACTTGGGTGCCCTCATTTTCACACGGGCAGCCTAGTTACAGGTTTCTGACGCACCTTTTGGCTCATGGCGAGGCTTGACTACACCGTGCTGACTTGGATTTTCTCCGCCATTATTGAATCTATATTATGATTCCGCCATTGGCGATGTAGACTGATATTTCTTTTGTGTACTCTTTATGTATGATTCCGCCTCAGGCGATGGTGACTGATTATGTACCATTATGCACTAAGTTGTATCCTGTACTGTGCTTCTCTGATGTGATGATATCTATATGATTCCGCTGTCATATGTGTGTAAATTATTCTATTTTCTGTTTATGCTATTATCTGTGATCTGCTAATGATGATTAATGTGTTATATTATAATGATTATCCTTAACACCGTGCCACGGGGTTTTGGGATCGTCACAGCTAGTATCAGAGCTTTGGTTAACCTTAGTTCTGGAGTCTAACACATTAAACACGTCGTCAAAATAGAATCAGTAGTATTCTAAGGCGTATAGCTCATTAGAGATAGGACTAGTAAGGTCCTAGAATGAGCCGAGTAGAATAGCAAAAACAATTGATTAGTCCATCGTTATCTTTCCGTAAATTTTTTGCTTAATTATGCAATAGACTATCATTTCTGTTAGCTGACTTTTTCGTGCTTATGCAGAATTTGACAAATGGCTACCAGAGCAGCCGCCGCTAGAGGAGGCCGTGCCGGCCGAGGCCGAGGAAGGGGAGAAGTCCCAGCTCAAGAAGGACCTTTGATACAACCTCCGACAGCTCAATACTTCGAGTTAGACCGTGTAGCTAAGAGATATAAAAACTTAGGAGGCAAGACCTTCTCGGGAACTGGCACCGTAATAGAGGCTCTTGCATGGCTCAAAACATGCGAGAAAATTCTTGAAGACCTAAGGCTCAGAGATGAAGACAAATCTAATATGGGCGCCTAGCTTATGCAGGAACAAGCTGAACTATGGTGGGAATCTCTCACCGCCGGGAATAGAGAAGCTGGAAGAACATGGGATGGATTTAAAGAACTCTTCAAGGAGAAATATGTCCCAGAACAAGCTCTAGAAAGAATGCACGATGACTTCGCCATTCTCCAGCAGGGGGATCTTTCCGTGCAAGATTATCTGAATAAATTTACATTGTTGTCGCCCTATGCTCCAGAGCTCGTCGCCACTGCGAAATCCAAAAATAAGAGGTTTATCCTTGGGCTAGGACGACAATATCATGATAGAGCCATGGCCCATGTCAAGCTGGAATTCAACGAGCTGGTGGAAATGACATGCAACTACGAAGACCTTGATCAAAGGCATCTGGATCAGGATCGCGCTAGAAGCCAAGCCGGAAACAAGCGCAAGCCTGCTGTAAATCAAGGCGAGTCAAGCCAAGCAGCATCTTCAAAACCCCAGACTGGCAAGCCGCCAAGAGGAAATTGCTTTAACTGTGGTAAGCCGGGGCACTACTCAGACGTCTGCACAGCTCCGAAGAGGCAGAAGACAAACTCTCAAGGCTCTCAGAACCCTCGCTCGTGCTTCAACTGTCGCAAGACCGATCATCTGGTCAAAGATTGTCCTTTGATGAAGAAAGCTACAGTAGCTCACGTCTATGACGGGTCGAGCCCGCCAGCTGCTTCCGATGGAGCAGGTAAACCCGATGTTTTGGGAGGTACCCTTACCATTAAAAATATTCTGGTTTCTGTATTGTTTGACACAGGTGCATCGCGTAGTTTTATTGCTAGTAACACAGTGCACAAATTAAAGTTAAAACAGCGAAAGCTCAAAGAATCGGTGGAAGTACATAACCCGATAGGGGGTCCTGTTACTCTCAGTTCATATTGTAGAGTGCCAGTCTCTTATTCTTTCTACAAGTTTCCTTTTGATTTAATCGTTATGGATTTTCCCGAATTTGACGTTATCCTTGGGTTAGAATGGTTAACGAAATACGAAGCCGAGGTAAATTGTGCAGAAAGAATCGTCAAAATTCGAACGGAGCTTGGACATATATATATATACCCTGTCATGGTTCGAATCCGAATAGAGAAGAATTTTGGTCGGCATTAGAACTTATC
Organism: Allium sativum; assembly: GCA_030737875.1. NCBI lineage: Eukaryota > Viridiplantae > Streptophyta > Magnoliopsida > Asparagales > Amaryllidaceae > Allium > Allium sativum. The sequence continues at coordinate 112,505,049 of CM060916.1, read as the reverse complement.
CCCACTTCCATAGAAAAGATTCCTATTGTAAGAAACTATGCGAATGTGTTTGAAGAAGTTGAAAACTTACCTCCGCAAAGAGAAATAGAATTCTAGAAGATTTATTGTGGGCTTGTATAATTGATTTTTGTGGGTCATGGGAAGATCACTTACATTTGGCAGAATTCTCATATAACAATAGCTATCAAGCAAGTTTGGGAATGTCGCCATTTGAAGCATTATATGGTAGACCCTGCAGATCTCCAGCATGTTGGGTAGAACCTGGCAACAGACTTGTGTTAGGACCCGATATGATTAGAGAAGCATCTGATAAAGTCGACTTCATCAAAAAGCGTTTGAGAACCGCCCAAAGCCGACAGAAAAGTTATGCTGATGCGAGAAGAAAAGATTTATCATTTGCGGTTGGCGATTATGTTTATTTGAAGGTTTCTCCGATGAGAGGAGTAATCAGATTTGGCAAAACTGGGAAGTAGGCACCGAGATTTATTGGTCCCTTTCCTATACTCGAACGAATTGGAACTCTTGCTTATAGGGTTCAATTGCCAGATTGGTTGCCTGGAGTGCACGATGTATTTCACGTATCTCAACTTAGAACACATGTGCATGATCCGGATCTTGTTGTAGAAGAAGCAGCGCAACAGGATGTAGACATAACTCCAGAATTATCACTCAGAAGAGAGCCATTAAAGATTGTTGGCAAAGAAACTAGAGAGCTCAGAAGCAAAAAGGTTCATTTAGTTAAAGTGCAGTGGAGTAGTGATCCCAGAGACTGTACTTGGGAGACTGAGGAAAGCATTAAGCAAGCTTACCAGAAATGCAGAGTGGATATCTTTGACTAACTCCGGTGCAAGGTACCTTTACAATACTTTGCATTTACATTTTACTTCCTACTTTACTGTTGTTTCCTTTTCGAGGACGAAAAGTTTTAAGTGGGGGAGATTGTAATAACCCGGAAAATACGAGCCAATTTAAAATTTTTAAATTGGTGATTTCATAGGAATTTGAACAATTGAAATAGAATATTTCAATAAAGGAGTGAATTAGAAAAAGTGAGTCAGTTTGAAAATTTGAATTCAAACTTTGACTGACTGTGCAGGGTGGAAAATATAACGGATTTTAGCGAAACCAAAAATATTTAAATTTGTTAGTCAATACCTTTCTAACGAATCTGAAAAATCGAAGTTTCATAACGGAAATCAAAAGTTATGGCCGAATGAATTTTCAGATAGGTCGCTATATAGAATATATAGCCCAGGAAAATTGATATTTTGCATACGACCTCGGAATTCGACGAAACCACTTTTGTTGGGTCCGGGATGTCAAACTATTGCTAGGTTTCAAATTTCATAATTTTTGAAGCTAGTATGTGAGCGTGGCAAAAGAAAATGTGTTTGGTCAATTTCTGTTAAATTGGATCGACCAGAAAATGGCCATTTTTCAAACGATCTCAGAATTTAACGAAACTAGTTTTGTTGGGACCATAGCGTCAAAATATAGCTAGATTTATTTTTCTGGAATTTTTCGAATCAGTTTGTGGCCCTGGCAAATTTAAATGTACGTTCAGAGTTAAAAATTAAATGTTTTGTACTTTAATTTGAAAAATAACCGACTGTAACAGTCGAATGGGCCAACGAAACATATCCCATTGTGTCCGGGATGGGGATATTTAGCTAGGGGCGACAGTCGTTGGGTTTAAAAAGGAGTTCGTTTGAGAAAACACTATTTAAAAATATAATAAAGTCCTCTGCCAATCAAAATTCTCCATTCATAATTTTAAAAAAAAATCCTCCGAACCAACGGCGACCCGTGCTCCAAACCTTCCAGCCCCGATCGCCGCCGTTGCAGTCGCTTCCAGCCTCCGCCACCGCCACCATTCGAAGCGCCTTCGCCTCCCCTTCAAATCCGACCCCAGTTCGACGCCGACCAACCCCTCCTCCGCCTGAATCGAGCGTCCAAAGCCTCGACCTTCCCAGCGCCGCCGCCGCCGATCCTGACCACTGAATGCCACCAAACCACCACCGCCAGAAAGCCCTCTCTTCCCTCTTCCACGTCCAACTCGCCGATCATCCCCTCGTGCCCCGATTGTCGCGAAAACCGTAAACCTAGTTTAGGAGCTTCGTGAAAGGTGGTTTTTTTTTTTATCTTTACACTTTGAAAAATCATATCTTGTTCGTGTGTTGACGAAATTCGATGAAACAGGAAACATCGGGACCATAAGGAAGCTCTCTACCCAATAGAAGAAGCCGCGGATTTTTCTGACATCGTATCGATTTTTAGCATTCAGAAAACCAATGTGAGAAATCTAAATTAACGTGAATTTGAATGGAAAATGTCGTGTATAATTTATATTAGCGAAATATAAATTACATACGTGTCGTATACCTCATGTACATGCGTAGTGTAAGCTATATAAGCGAAGTATGAATTTTACATGCATAGAATAATTGATATATGTGTTGAAATGCAAGTAAAATATAGCAATTATATATATATGTACTCCCCTCGTCCACAAACCATGGACGAAATTTATTGTAGTGAATTGGTGTGAAATATTGGATGAAAAATACGAATGGTTGAATAATTGTTTGTGGTTGATATTGTTTGGTTGTGGTTGAAAAATACCCATTGGTGATTGAAATGAATTGGAAATATTTGAGGAAATAAAAATAAAACATGCCGCCTACGTGCGAATTAGATGCATGAATCCCCATTGTCAAAAACCGCGAGGTTTTAAGGTAGAGCGAGGAGCCGTACTAGGGACGGTGCCGGTTTTAACTACCCTGCCGTTATGCTGTCGAAATTTTGAATAATCTTTGTGTGTTAGAATTATTTTCATATGTTGAAATTATTTTCATGCGTTGAAATTAAAGCCATATGTTGAAACTATATCCATGTGTGGAAATGTTTGTGTGTTGAAAAGTGTCGTGTGAAAATTAAATTCATTTATGAATGAATGAAGTGTTCTAACAATAAAAATCACATTTTTATATATATATGAAGTATGAAAAATATTCGCCTTATATAAATAGTTTCAACAATAAAAATTCCATCTTTCTAATATGAACAACGTAAATAAAATGTCCATGTGTGGAAATGCTCATTTGTTGAGAAGTGTGTATAGTGGAAAAGTTCATGTGTTGAATAAGAAGAGCGAACAATAAAAATTACATTTTTATTGAAACTATGAAGTGTTGAAATTATCCATTTGTCGAATAAATATTTTAAATGATAAAAATATCATTTTTATCACGTATGTGATATGCTAAAGATATGCAGACGTTGAAATAAATATTGGTGAAGAAATATTATTTTTAACATGCATAGGAACTAAATAAAATAGTCATGTGTTGAAATCTAATTTAGTTCGCCAAAATTATCATCTTTGAAAGGTGAAGTGTTAAAAATAGCCACTTGTTCAAATAAATGTGCATGAGTTGAAATATACATTAATTAGCTAATGATATGATTTTAGCCTATGCATGCAACATTAGAATGAATGGTGTTTTTAAACCAAAGTAAATCAAATATGAAATTGAATGGAAAATGATAAGTGATAGAAATTGTGACGATCCCAAAACCCCGTGACACGGTGTTAAGGATAATCATTGGAATATAACACATTAATCATCATTAGCAGATCACAGATAATAGCATAAACAGAAAATAGAATAATTTACACACATATGACAGCGGAATCATATAGATATCATCACATCAGAGAAGCACAGTACAGGATACAACTTAGTGCATAATGATACATAATCAGTCACCATCGCCTGAGGCGGAATCATACATAAAGAGTACACAAAGGAATATCAGTCTACATCGCCAATGGCGGAATCATAATTTAGATACAATAATGGCGGAGAAAATCCAAGTCAGCACAGTGTAGTCAAGCCTCGCCATGAGCCAAAAGATGCGTCAGAAACCTGTAACTAGGCTGCCCGTGTGAAAATGAGGGCACCCGAGTTTGCAAGGTGAAACAAACTACGAGTTAGTCATGGGACTGGTATGAGAAATCTATTCAACTTATTAACAACAATAATAAGGCAAATCAAAGGACCACGCCACTTTCGCGGAATGGGTTTACTCCAATGAGTGCTAGTGCATGAAATAAAGTAAATGATTAAATCAACGCAATGCTTTTTATAAAATGAAGCCATTATAAGACTCAGGTCCCATCACACAATGCAACGCAAGCCGGAGGATAGAGTTTTTACCTTATAATGGCCAAAGATGCTTCATACGAATAAAACAAAAGTGTTTGGTATTATTACTAGTGCATATATGTTTCAAAAGCAAATTCAATCATAAATATCAATCATAGGCGGCATAAATGACCCATACCACTATGTCGCCATACTAGTAATACAATCACGTCCGCATATTTCGTATTGGAAATTGGATTCCTTCATGAGTCGAGGCAAGGGGCAAGCTCCTCTCCGATTCGAGACACTCTAGCAAATGTCCCAGGACCCCACTATGATCCTTGGATCTTCAGGGCCGGTCCTCTCTTACTTTTGAGGATTGGCAATTCCTGAACACACGTTTCCCGGTCCTTACAGACCTATATCGAGGCGCCTCGCATTCCAACAACCACACAGGTGAAAAGTATATATAATGTCAGGGCTGGTAGGTCACTGACACCACCTTAGCTAGAAAGAAACGTCGTGCTCTCCCTGCAGTCACTCTCCCGTTTTTGACTCATACCGAGGTGTGAGGCTCGCGAATTCACGTTATACACAAAGCTACGTCACACAGACCATGCTTTGATCATCAACCACAAGACTTTGCTTTGCAACAGAAGCCTTGATCATATGCCACTTAGGCTTGCCACACAGGCAATCCACTCCATGCGACTGATTTCTGTCAATACATAACCTTTGAGCTCGTACGTCTCGGAGAAGGGCGTTAAGCAAGAGAATAAATTCTCCGCCGCCAAACAGATATATATTTAACAGAGATCAATCAACACGGAACAAAATCCAATGTCAGACACACAGTCTATTTACAAGTCCGTTCTGGGTCTGAACGAAACCGGAGGCACCAATTCCTCGCATATCCGTACAATCAACAGTATGTGTGGACGGCTACTACTTCAATTCCTTCATGGTAGCTACTCCAATCACGAGCATCAGTAGCGCCCATCCATCCAATGTGGAGATCGTCGGTCTTCAGTCGTCTTCGACTCTTCGACTTCTCAACGTCGATCGATTATTTGAAATGAGATAAACTCGGCCTTTTCAAATAACCCACGTATATTTAGATTTTCAAATCAATCAATCACATGGTTGGACTATTCAACAATCACATTTCAGTTATTTAGTTATAATTTTCATGTCAAATACATTCAACCATCACATATCAAGCAAACACAACAAAATTTGTTTATTTCCACTCTATATCGTCCATAATATTTTATAACGATATATCGCCATTTTTATTTGATTCAAAACGACCATATTTAATTAAACGACATTTCAGGTCGTGTCGATGCACTGGCGCTGCTTTTCACTAATTTTGTTTTACACATATATGAAAATCTAACCGTTGGATCTTCACAAATTTTACATCATTAGGAAGGTCTTTTCAAAACGAATCCAACGGTTTCTGTTTTGGGAAAATCCGACGGTCGGATCTTCCACACTAACCATTTGAAGTTACGATTTCAATTTACGAACTGCAGCATCGTTATTCGATTTAATTTAATTATATTTATATATATATAAATATATTCGTTTCTGGCGCTGTTTTTCTTCAGTTTTGAATTAAACATTCCAGACAATCCAACCGTCGGATCTTCACAAAGTTGGTGTCATTGGAAAGATATTTCCAAGGCGAACCCAACGGTTGAGGTTTCGGGAAAATCCAATGGTCGGATTTCCCGCACTAGTCGTTTGAAATCACGATTTCAAAACATGAACTGCACAGCCACGTTTCGTTTTTATTCTATTTATATTTATATATTTATATAAATATAGTTCATTCAAAAATTCCTATATCGTTTCCACTTCAATTATTTCACTAACGCCTTTAAATTTTGGAAAATTTCGCCATAACCTCCTTTGTACGGGAGGGTCTGGGAAAATTCCCAAATAGCCACACGGGCGTCTCATATCAAAAAGAAAAAGAAAAAGCCAAGCGGCTAGCCAACAGGCTCATAAAATCATCCCCCAAACAAAGCGGTAAATGTGTACCTATTTGTCGGGCACAAAATTCTATTTCTCTTCTCTAGCCCCTTTTGCTTTAACCTGTTCAATAGATATGCATGTGCATATATACAATTTCTAACATTCATCAATTTCCATTCAATTTCATATTTGATTTGCTTTGGTTTAAAAACACCATTCATTCTAATGTTGCATGCATAGGCTAAAATCATATCATTAGCTAGTTAATGTATATTTCAACTCATGCACGTTTATTTGAACAAGTGGCTATTTTTAACACTTCACATTTCAAAGATGATAATTTTGGCGAACTAAAATATATTTCAACACATGACTATTTTATTTAGTTCCTATGCATGTTAAAAAATAATATTTCTATCACAAATATTTATTTCAACGTCCGCATATCTTTAACATATCACACATATGATAAAAATGATATTTTTATCATTTAAAAGATTTATTTGACAAATAGATGTTTCAACACTTCATAGTTTCAATAAAAATGTAATTTTTATTGTTCGATCTTTTTATTCAACACATGAACTTTTCCACTACACACACTTCTCAACAAATGAGTATTTCCACACATGGACATTTTATTTATGTTGTTCATATTAGAAAGATGGGACTTTTATTGTTGAAACTATTTATATAAGGCGAATATTTTTCAGACTTCATATATATATATAAATGTGATTTTTATTGTTTAAACACTTCACTCATTCACAAATGAATTTAATTTTCACACAACACTTTTCAACACACAAATATTTCCACACATGGATATATTTTCAATATATGGCTTTAATTTCAACGGATGAAAATAATTTCAACATATGAAAAGAATTCAAACACACAAAGATTATTCAAAATTTCGGCAGCATAACGGCAGGGTAGTTAAAACCGGCACCGTCCCTAGTACGGCTCCTCGCTCTACCTTAAAACCTCGCGGTTTTTGACAATGGGGATTCATGCATCTAATTCGCACGCAGGCAGCATGTTTATTTTTATTTCCACAAATATTTCCAATTCATTTCAATCACCAATGGGTATTTTTCAACCACAACCAAACAATATCAACCACAAACAATTATTCAACCATTCGTATTTTTCATCCAATATTTCACACCAATTCACCACAATAAATATCGTCCATGGTTTGTGGACGAGGGGAGTATATATATATAATATAATATATATTTGCTATATTTCACTAGCATTTCAACACATATATCACTTATTCTATGCATGTAAAAATTCATACTTCGCTTATATAGCTTACACTACGTATGTACATGAGGTATACAACACGTATGTAATTTATATTTCGCTTATATAAATTATACACGACATTTTCCATTGAATTTCACGTTAATTTAGATTTCTCACCTTGGTTTTCTGAGTGCTAAAAATCGATACGATGTCAGAAAAATCCGCAGCTTCTTCTATTGGGTAGAGAGCTTCCTTGCGGTCTCGATGTTTCCTGTTTCATCGAATTTCGTCAACACACCAAAAAGATATGATTTTTCAAAGTGTAAAGATCAAAGAAAAACTCACTTTCACGAAGCTTCAAAACTAGGTTTACAGTTTTCGCGAGAACCGGGGCACGAGGGGACGATCAGGGAGTTGGACGTGGAAGAGCTTCGAGAGGGCTACAGGCGCACGGCGGTTTGGTGGCGTTCGGTGGTCCAGATCGGCGGCGGCGGCAGTTTAAAGGTCGGAACTTTGGAAGGGGATATCTCGACGTAGAAGCAACGATAGGGGGAGCTCCTTATATGGATTTGAAGAGGGGAAGGAGAACTACAAAAAGTTGAACTGGGGGAGGAGATAATTCGGGCTGTGGCGATCGGAAATCGCCAGGGAAGGGGGGAAAGCTTTTCCGTCGTCGAAGTCGGGGTCGGGGGGGGGGTTTCTGATTTTTTTTTTTTTTATGAATGGAGAAATATGATTGGCCGAGGATTATATTAAATTTTTAAATAGTGTTTTCTCAAACGAACTCCTTTTTAAACCCAACGACTGTCGCCCCTAGCTAAATACCCCCATTCTGGACACAATGGGATATGTTTCGTAGGCCGATTCGACTGTTACAGTCAGTTATTTTTCAAATTAAAGTATAAAACATTTAATTTCTAACTCTGAACGCACATTTCAATTTGCCAGGGCCACAAACTGATTCGAAAAATTCCAGAAAAATAAATCTAGCTATGTTTTGACACTACGATCCCAACAAATATAGTTTCATCGAATTCCGAGGTCGTTTGAAAAATGGCCATTTTCTGGTCGATCCAATTTAACAGAAATCGACCATACACTTTTTCTTTTGCCACGCTCACATACTAGCTTCAAAAATTATGAAATTTGAAACCTAGCAATAGTTTGACATCCCGGACCCAACAAAAGTGGTTTCGTCGAATTCCGAGGTCGTATGCAAAATATTAATTTTCCAGGGCTATATATTCTATATACCGACTCTTCTGAAAATTCATTCGGCCATAACTTTTGATTCTCGTTATGAAACTTCGATTTTTCAGATTCGTTAGAAAGGTATTGACTAACAGATTTAAATATTTTTGGTTTCGCTAAAATCCGTTATATTTTCCACCCTGCATAGTCGGTCAAAGTTTGAATTCAAATTTTCAAACTGACTCACTATTCTTAATTCACTATTTTATTGAAATATTCTATTTCAATTGTTCAAATTCCTTTGAAATAACCAATTTAAAAAATTTAAATTGGCTCGTATTTCCTGGGTTATTACAATCTCCCCCACTTAAAACTTTTCGTCCTCGAAAAGGAAACAACAGTAGAGTAGGAAATAAAATGTAAATGCAAAGTATTGTAAAGGTACCTTGCGCCGGAGTTATTCAGAGATATCCACTCTGCATTTGGGGTGAGCTTGCTTAATGCTTTCCTCAGTCTCCCAAGTACAGTCTCTAGGATCACTGCTCCACTGCACTTTAACTAAATGAACCTTTTTGCTTCTGAGTTCTCTAGTTTCTTTGCCAACAATCTTTAATGGCTCTCTTCTGAGTGCTAATTCTGGAGTTATCTCCACATCCCGTTGCGCTGCTTCTTCTACAACAAGATCCGGATCATGCACATGTCTCCTAAGTTGAGATACGTGAAAAACATTGTGCACTCCAGGCAACCAATCTGGTAATTGAACCCTATAAGCAAGAGTTCCAATTCGTTCAAGTATAGGAAAGGGACCAATAAATCTCGGTGCCAACTTCCCAGTCTTGCCAAATCTGATTACTCCCCTCATCGGAGAAACCTTTAAATAAACATGATCACCAACAGCAAATGCCAAATCTCTCCTTCTAGAGTCTGCATAACTTTTCTGTCGGCTTTGGGCGGTTTTCAATCGCTTCTTGATGAAGTCCACTTTATCAGATGCTTCCCTAATCATATCGGGTCCTAGTACAAGTCTGTTGCCAGGTTCTACCCAACATGCTGGAGATCTGCAGGGTCTACCATATAATGCTTCAAATGGTGACATTCTCAAGCTTGCTTGATAGCTATTGTTATATGAGAATTCTGCCAAATGCAAATGATCTTCCCATGACCCACCAAAATCGATTATACAAGCCCGCAATAAATCTTCCAGAATTCTATTCACCCGCTCAGTTTGGCCATCTGTTTGTGGGTGATAAGCGGTGCTCATATTCAGTTTTGTTCCCAATTCTGTCTGGAAAGCCTCCCAGAACTTGCTAGTAAATAGGGGATCTCTATCACTGACTATGCTGATGGGAATTCCATGTAGCTTAACAATTTCTCTGAAATATAGCTGTGCTAGACTTTGAGCGGTTCTATTGGACCTGACAGGTATAAAATGGGCATCTTCGTGAAGCGATCTACGATTACCCAAATGCTGTCATTACCTTTCTTGGTTCGCGGCAAACCATCTATGAAATCCATGGAAATCTGTTCCCATTTCCAGCCTGGGACTTCCAACGGTTGCAACAGTCCAGCTAGCTTCTGTGGGTCACTCTTGACCAATTGACAAGTAGGGCATCTACTAACATACAAAGAAATATCTCTTTTCATTGCCTTCCACCAGAAAGTGTGTTTGATATCGTTGTACATTTTACTCACCCCAGGATGGATGCAAAATTTGGATTTATGGCATTCGTCCAGCACTTCTCTTTTAAGCTCGTGAATGTCGGGAACACATATTCTTCTATTCAGCTTCAGAACTCCCTCACTATCCACTTGGAAACTGGAGCCTTCGCCCCTTTGAATCCTTTTTATCATCTCTTTCACAAAATTGTCACTCTTCTGAAGAACAGATATCCTATCAATCAATCCAGGTGTAATTATAAGATTGGCAATGATTGCGGTTTTCCTACTAAGTGCATCCGCTACAACGTTAGCCTTCCCCGGCGTATACAGGATATCAAGATCATACGCTGCAAGGAATTCTAGCCAACGCTGCTGCCTCAGATTCAGATCTTTCTGGGTATATAAATACTTCAATGATTGATGATCTGTGTACAGTATAAATTTCTCGCCCAATAAATAATGCCTCCAGATTTTCAAGGAAAAAACGATGGCTAGCAACTCAAGATCATGAGTCACATAATTCTTCTCATGCGGTTTCAATTGGCGGCTTGCATAAGCGACTACTTGGCCTCTCTGCATTAACACTGCACCAAGACCTCTAATAGAAGCATCTGTCCAAACCGTTAAATCCTGATTGCCATCAATAATTGTTAACACTGGAGCGGTGGTCAGCTTCGATTTCAATTCCTGGAAAGCTTCTTCACAGTCGGAAGTCCACTTAAACTTCTCGTGTTTCTTTGTGAGCTTCGTTAACGGACCGGATATCTTCGAAAAATCCTTAACGAACTTTCGATAATAACTAGCCAACCCCATAAAACTTCTAACTTCTGTGGGAGTAGTGGGTTGTTTCCAGTCTTGAATCGCTGTTATTTTGCTTGGGTCAACAGAAATTCCTTTCTCTGACACGACATAGCCAAGAAATTTAACTTCTTCTTGCCAGAAGACACATTTAGAGAATTTGGCTTTGAAGACGTTCTTCCTTAGAATCTCCAATACTTGTTCTAAGTGTTTTTCATGCTCGGGTTTTGATTTGGAGTAGATTAAAATATCATCGATGAATACGAGGACAAATTTAATCAGAACTCCCCTGAACACTCTATTCATTAGATCGACAAAGTATGCTGGAGCGTTGCATAGGCCAAACGGCATTACTAACCATTCATAAAATATGTCCGGACCTCTAAAAGCGGTCAAAGGAACACACTCTTCTGCTATTCTTAATTGATGAAAACCTGTAGCTAGGTCCATTCGGGAAAATACTTTCGCCCCATTCAATTGGTCTAGCAAATCATCAATGCGAGGTAACGGATATTTATTTTTAAGCGTCTGTTTGTTGAGGTCTCGGTAATCAACACATAATCTAAGAGTACCGTCTGACTTCGGGACAAACACAACAGCTGCACCCCAATTAGAAAAACTCGGTCTGATTAGACCCTTCCACAACAGTTGACGAGTTTGATCGCCTAATTCTTCCTTTTCTTTCGGAGTCATTCTACGAATTGGATGCACCACTGGTCTGGCATTGGGGATTAGATCGATTCGGAATTCTATTTCTCTTTGCGGAGGTAAGTTTTCAACTTCTTCAAACACATCCGCAAAGTTTCTAACAATCGGAATCTTTTCCATGAAAGTGGGGATAAGTTCTAATGCTGACCAAAATTCTTCTCTATTCGGATTCGAACCATGACAGGGAACCGTAAAATATCCAAGCTTCGTTCGAATTTTAACGATTCTTTCCGCACAATTCACTTCAGCTTCGTATTTCGTTAACCAATCTAGCCCGAGAATAATATCGAATTCGGGAAAATCCATAACGATTAAATAAAAAGGAAATTTGTAGGAAGAATAAGAGATCGGCACTCTACAATATGAACCGAGAGTAACAGGACCCCCTGTCGGGTTATGAACTTCAACCGATTCTTTGAGCTTTCGCTGTTTTAACTTTAATTTGTGCACTGTGTTTCTAGCAATAAAACTACGCGATGCACCTATGTCAAATAATACAGAAACAGGAATATTTTTAATTGTAAGGGTACCTCCCAAAACATCGGGTTTACCTGCTCCATCGGAAGCAGCTGGCGGGCTAGACCCGTCATAGACATGAGCTACTATAGCTTTCTTCAGCAAAGGACAGTCTTTGACCAGATGATCGGTCTTGCGACAGTTGAAGCACGAGCGAGGGTTCTGAGAGCCTTGGCTCGAGCTGTGAGAATTTGATTTCTGCCTCTTCGGAGCTGTGCAGACGTTTGAGTAGTGCCCCGGCTTACCACAGTTAAAGCAATTTCCTCTTGGCGGCTTGCCAGTCTGAGGTTTTGAAGATGCGGCTTGGCTTGACTCGCCTTGATTTACAGCAGGCTTGCGCTTGTTTCCGGCTTGGCTTCTAGCGCGATCCTGATCCAGATGCCTTTGATCAAGGTCTTCATAGTTGCATGTCATTTCCACTAGCTCGTTGAATTCCAGCTTGACATGGGCCATGGCTCTATCATGATATTGTCGTCTTAGTCCAAGGATAAACCTCTTATTTTTGGATTTCGCAGTGGCGACGAGCTCTGGAGCATAGGGCGACAACATTGTAAATTTGTTCAGATAATCTTGCATGGAAAGATCCCCTTGCTGGAGATTGGCGAAGTCATCGTGCATTCTTTCTAGAGCTTGTTCTGGGACATATTTCTCCTTGAAGAGTTCTTTAAATCCATCCCATGTTCTTCCAACTTCTCTATTCCCGACGGTAAGAGATTCCCACCATAATTCAGCTTGTTCCTGCATAAGCCAGGCGCCCATAATAGCTTTGTCTTCGTCTCCTAGCCTTAGGCCTTCAAGAATTTTCTCGCACGTTTCGAGCCATGCAAGGGCCTCTATTACGGTGCCAGTTCCTGAGAAGATCTTGCCTCCTAAGTTCTTATATCTCTTAGCAACACGGTCAAGCTCGAAGTATTGAGCTGTCGGAGGTTGTATCAAAGGTCCTTCTTGAGCTGGGATTTCTCCCCTTCCTCGTCCTCGGCCGGCACGGCCTCCTCTAGCGGCGGCTGCTCTGGTAGCCATTTGTCAAATTCTGTATAAGCAACGAAAAAGTCAGCTAACAGAAATGATAGTTTATTGCATAGTTAAGAAGAAATTTCTACGGAAAGATAACGATGGACGGATCAATTGTTTTTGCTATTCTGCTCAGCTCATTCTAGGACTTTACTAGTCCTATCTCTAATGAGCGACTCGCCTTAGAATACTACTGATCCTATTTTGACGAAGTGTTTAATGTGTTAGACTCCAGAACTAAGGTTAACCAAAGCTCTGATACCAGCTGTGACGATCCCAAAACCCCGTGACATGGTGTTAAGGATAATCATTGGAATATAACACATTAATCATCATTAGCAGATCACAGATAATAGCATAAACAGAAAATAGAATAATTTACACACATATGACAGCGGAATCATATAGATATCATCACATCAGAGAAGCACAGTACAGGATACAACTTAGTGCATAATGATACATAATCTGTCACCATCGCCTGAGGCGGAATCATACATAAAGAGTACACAAAGGAATATCAGTCTACATCGCCAATGGCGGAATCATAATATAGATACAATAATGGCGGAGAAAATCCAAGTCAGCACAGTGTAGTCAAGCCTCGCCATGAGCCAAAAGATGCGTCAGAAACCTGTAACTAGGCTGCCCGTGTGAAAATGAGGGCACCCGAGTTTGCAAGGTGAAACAAACTACGAGTTAGTCATGGGACTGGTATGAGAAATCTATTCAACTTATTAACAACAATAATAAGGCAAATCAAAGAACCACGCCACTTTCGCGGAATGGGTTTACTCCAATGAGTGCTAGTGCATGAAATAAAGTAAATGATTAAATCAACGCAATGCTTTTTATAAAATGAAGCCATTATAAGACTCAGGTCCCATCACACAATGCAACGCAAGCCGGAGGATAGAGTTTTTACCTTATAATGGCCAAAGATGCTTCATACGAATAAAACAAAAGTGTTTGGTATTATTACTAGTGCATATATGTTTCAAAAGCAAATTCAATCATAAATATCAATCATAGGCGGCATAAATGACCCATACCACTATGTCGCCATACTAGTAATACAATCACGTCCGCATATTTCGTATTGGAAATTGAATTCCTTCATGAGTCGAGGCAAGGGGCAAGCTCCTCTCCGATTCGAGACACTCTAGCAAATGTCCCAGGACCCCACTATGATCCTTGGATCTTCAGGGCCGGTCCTCTCTTACTTTTGAGGATTGGCAATTCCTGAACACACGTTTCCCGGTCCTTACAGACCTATATCGAGGCGCCTCGCATTCCAACAACCACACAGGTGAAAAGTATATATAATGTCAGGGCTGGTAGGTCACTGACACCACCTTAGCTAGAAAGAAACGTCGTGCTCTCCCTGCAGTCACTCTCCCGTTTTTGACTCATACCGAGGTGTGAGGCTCGCGAATTCACGTTATACACAAAGCTACGTCACACAGACCATGCTTTGATCATCAACCACAAGACTTTGCTTTGCAACAGAAGCCTTGACCATATGCCACTTAGGCGTGCCACACAGGCAATCCACTCCATGCGACTGATTTCTGTCAATACATAACCTCTGAGCTCGTACGTCTCGGAGAAGGGCGTTAAGCAAGAGAATAAATTCTCCGCCGCCAAACAGATATATATTTAACAGAGATCAATCAACACAGAACAAAATCCAATGTCAGACACACAGTCCATTTACAAGTCCGTTCTGGGTCTGAACGAAATCGGAGGCACCAATTCCTCGCATATCCGTACAATCAACAGTATGTGTGGACGGCTACTACTTCAATTCCTTCATGGTAGCTACTCCAATCACGAGCATCAGTAGCGCCCATCCATCCAATGTGGAGATCGTCGGTCTTCAGTCGTCTTCGACTCTTCGACTTCTCAACGTCGATCGATTATTTGAAATGAGATAAACTCGGCCTTTTCAAATAACCCACGTATATTTAGATTTTCCAATCAATCAATCACATGGTTGGACTATTCAACAATCACATTTCAGTTATTTAGTTATAATTTTCATGTCAAATACATTCAACCATCACATATCAAGCAAACACAACAAAATTGGTTTATTTCCACTCTATATCGTCCATAATATTTTATAACGATATATCGCCATTTTTATTTGATTCAAAACGGCCATATTTAATTAAACGACATTTCAGGTCGTGTCGATGCACTGGCGCTGCTTTTCACTAATTTTGTTTTACACATATATGAAAATCTAACCGTTGGATCTTCACAAATTTTACATCATTAGGAAGGTCTTTTCAAAACCAATCCAACGGTTTCAATTTTGGGAAAATCCGACGGTCGGATCTTCCACACTAACCATTTGAAGTTACGATTTCAATTTACGAACTGCAGCATCGTTATTCGATTTAATTTAATTATATATATATATATATAAATATATTCGTTTCTGGCGCTGTTTTTCTTCAGTTTTGAATTAAACATTCCAGACAATCCAACCGTCGGATCTTCACAAAGTTGGTGCCGTTGGAAAGATATTTCCAAGGCGAACCCAATGGTTGAGGTTTCGGGAAAATCCAATGGTCGGATTTCCCGCACTAGTCGTTTGAAATCACGGTTTCAAAACATGAACTGCACGGCCACGTTTCGTTTTTATTCTATTTATATTTATATAAATATAGTTCATTCAAAAATTCCTATATCGTTTCCACTTCAATTATTTCACTAACGCCTTTAAATTTTGGAAAATTTCGCCATAACCTCCTTTGTACGGGAGGGTCTGGGAAAATTCCCAAATAGCCACACGGGCGTCTCATATCAAAAAGAAAAAGAAAAAGCCAAGCGGCTAGCCAACAGGCTCATAAAATCATCACCCAAACAAAGCGGTAAATGTGTACCTATTTGTCGGGCACAAAATTCTATTTCTCTTCTCTGCCCCCTTTTGCTTTAACCTGTTCAATAGATATGCATGTACATATATACAATTTCTAACATTCATCAATTTCCATTCAATTTCATATTTGATTTGCTTTGGTTTAAAAACACCATTCATTCTAATGTTGCATGCATAGGCTAAAATCATATCATTAGCTAGTTAATGTATATTTCAACTCATGCACGTTTATTTGAACAAGTGGCTATTTTCAACACTTCACATTTCAAAGATGATAATTTTGGCGAACTAAAATATATTTCAACACATGACTATTTTATTTAGTTCCTATGCATGTTAAAAAATAATATTTCTATCACAAATATTTATTTCAACGTCCACATATCTTTAACATATCACACATATGATAAAAATGATATTTTTATCATTTAAAAGATTTATTCGACAAATAGATGTTTCAACACTTCATAGTTTCAATAAAAATGTAATTTTTATTGTTCGATCTTTTTATTCAACACATGAACTTTTCCACTACACACACTTCTCAACAAATGAGTATTTCCACACATGGACATTTTATTTATGTTGTTCATATTAGAAAGATGGGACTTTTATTGTTGAAACTATTTATATAAGGCGAATATTTTTCAGACTTCATATATATATATATAAAAATGTGATTTTTATTGTTTAAACACTTCACTCATTCACAAATGAATTTAATTTTCACACAACACTTTTCAACACACAAATATTTCCACACATGGATATATTTTCAATATATGGCTTTAATTTCAACGCATGAAAATAATTTCAACATATGAAAAGAATTCTAACACACAAAGATTATTCAAAATTTCGGCAGCATAACGGCAGGGTAGTTAAAACCGGCACCATCCCTAGTACGACTCCTCGCTCTACCTTAAAACCTCGCGGTTTTTGACAATGGGGATTCATGCATCTAATTCGCACGCAGGCGGCATGTTTATTTTTATTTCCACAAATATTTCCAATTCATTTCAATCACCAATGGGTATTTTTCAACCACAACCAAACAATATCAACCACAAACAATTATTCAACCATTCGTATTTTTCATCCAATATTTCACACCAATTCACCACAATAAATATCGTCCATGGTTTGTGGACGAGGGGAGTATATATATATATAATATAATATATATTTGCTATATTTCACTAGCATTTCAACACATATATCAATTATTCTATGCATGTAAAAATTCATACTTCGCTTATATAGCTTACACTACGTATGTACATGAGGTATACAACACGTATGTAATTTATATTTCGCTTATATAAATTATACACGACATTTTCCATTGAATTTCACGTTAATTTAGATTTCTCACCTTGGTTTTCTGAGCGCTAAAAATCGATACGATGTCAGAAAAATTCGCAGCTTCTTCTATTGGGTAGAGAGCTTCCTTGCGGTCTCGATGTTTCATGTTTCATCGAATTTCGTCAACACACCAAAAAGATATGATTTTTCAAAGTGTAAAGATCAAAGAAAAACTCACTTTCACGAAGCTTCAAAACTAGGTTTACAGTTTTCGCGAGAACCGGGGCACGAGGGGACGATCAGGGAGTTGGACGTGGAAGAGCTTCGAGAGGGCTACAGGCGCGCGACGGTTTGGTGGCGTTCGGTGGTCCAGATCGGCGGCGGTTTTAAGGTCGGAACTTTGGAAGGGGATATCTCGACGTAGAAGCAACGATAGGGGGAGCTCCTTATATGGATTTGAAGAGGGGAAGGAGAACTACAAAAAGTTGAACTGGGGGAGGAGCTAATTCGGGCTGTGGCGATCGGAAATCGCCAGGGAAGGGGGGAAAGGTTTTCCGTCGTCGAAGTCGGGGTCGGGGGGGGGGGGGGGGGGGGGTTTCTGATATATATATTATTATTTTTATGAATGGAGAAATATGATTGGCCGAGGATTATATTAAATTTTTAAATAGTGTTTTCTCAAACGAACTCCTTTTTAAACCCAACGACTGTCGCCCCTAGCTAAATACCCCCATTCCGGACACAATGGGATATGTTTCGTAGGCCGATTCGACTGTTACAGTCAGTTATTTTTCAAATTAAAGTACAAAACATTTAATTTCTAACTCTGAACGCACATTTCAATTTGCCAGGGCCACAAACTGATTCGAAAAATTCCAGAAAAATAAATCTAGCTATGTTTTGACACTACGGTCCCAACAAAACTAGTTTCGTCGAATTCCGAGGTCGTTTGAAAAATGGCCATTTTCTGGTCGATCCAATTTAACAGAAATCGACCATACACTTTTTCTTTTGCCACGCTCACATACTAGCTTCAAAAATTATGAAATTTGAAACCTAGCAATAGTTTCACATCCCGGACCCAACAAAAGTGGTTTCGTCGAATTCCGAGGTCGTATGCAAAATATCAATTTTCCAGGGCTATATATTCTATATACCGACTCTTCTGAAAATTCATTCGGCCATAACTTTTGATTCCCGTTATGAAACTTCGATTTTTCAGATTCGTTAGAAAGGTATTGACTAACAGATTTAAATATTTTTGGTTTCGCTAAAATCATTTATATTTTCCACCCTGCATAGTCGGTCAAAGTTTGAATTCAAATTTTCAAACTGACTCACTATTCTTAATTCACTATTTTATTGAAATATTATATTTCAATTGTTCAAATTCCTTTGAAATAACCAATTTAAAAATTTTAAATTGGCTCGTATTTTCCGGGTTATTACAGAAATTGTATATATGTACATGCATATCTATTGAACAGGTTATAGCAAAGGGGCTAGAGAAGAGGAATAAAATTTTGTGCCCGACAAATAGGTACACATTTACTGCTTTGTTTGGGTGATGATTTTATGAGCCTGTTGGCTAGCCGCTTGGCTTTTTCTTTTTCTTTTTGATATGAGACGCCCGTGTGGCTATTTGGGAATTTTCCCAGACCCTCCCGTACAAAGGAGGTTATGGCGAAATTTTCCGAAATTTAAAGGCGTTAGTGAAATAATTGAAGTGGAAACGATATAGGAATTTTTGAATGAACTATAGTTATATAAATATATAAATATAAATAAAATTAAAACGAAACGTGGCCGTGCAGTTCATGTTTTGAAACCATGATTTCAAACGACTAGTGCGGGAGATCCGACCATTGGATTTTCCCGAAACCGCAACCGTTAGGTTCGCCTTGGAAATATCTTTCCAACGGCACCAACTTTGTGAAGATCCGACAGTTGGATTGTCTGGAATGTTTAATTCAAATCTGAAGAAAAACAGCGCCAGAAACGATTATATTCATATATATATATATATATATATATATATAATTAAAATTAAATCGAATAACGACGCTGCAGTTCGTAAATTGAAATCGTAACTTCAAATTGCTAGTGTGGAAGATCCGACCGTCGGATTTTCCCAAAACTGAAACCGTTGGATTCGTTTTGAAATGACCTTCCCAATGATACCAAATTTGTGAAGATCCAACGGTTAGATTTTCAGATATGTGTAAAACAAAATTAGTGAAAAGCAGCGCCAGTGCATCGACACGACCTGGAACGTCGTTTAATTAAATATGGTCGTTTTAAATTAAATAAAAATGGCGATATATCGTTATAAAATACTATAGACGATATAGATTGGAATTAAACCAATTTTGTTGTGTTTGCTTGATATGTGATGGTTGAATGTATTTGACATGAAAATTATAACTAAATAACTGAAATGTGGATGTTGAATAGTCCAACCATGTGATTAATTGATTTGAAAATCTAAATATACGTGGGTTATTTGAAAAGGCGGAGTTTATCTCATTTCAAATAGTGGATCGATGTTGAGAAGTCGAAGAGTTGAAGACGGCTGAAGACCGACGATCTCCACATTGGATGGATGGGCGCTACTGATGCTCGTGATTGGAGTAGCTACCATGAAGGAATTGAAGTAGTAGCCGTCCAAACATACTGTTGATTGTACGGATATGCGAGGAATTGGTGCCTCCGGTTCGTTCAGACCCAGAACGGACATGTAAATGGACTGTGTGTCTGACATTGGATTTTGTTCTGTGCTGATTGATCTCTGTTAAATATATATCTATTTGGCGGCGGAGAATTTATTCTCTTGCTTAACGCCCTTCTCTGAGACGTACGAGCTCAGAGGTTATATATTGATAGAAATCAGTCGCATAGAGTGGATTGCCTGTGTGGCACGCCTGAGTGGCATATGATCAAGGCTTCTGTTGCAAAGCAAAGTCTTGTGGTTGATGATCAAAGCATGGTCTGTGTGACGTAGCTTTGTGTATAACGTGAATTCGTGAGCCTCACACCCCGGTATGAGTCAAAAACGGGAGAAGGACCCAAGGAGTGCACGACGTTTCTTTCTAGCTATGGTGGTGTCAGTGACCTCCCAGCCTGACATTTATATCTACTTTTCACCTGTGTGGTTGTTGGAATACGAGGCACCTCGATTATAGGTCTGTAAGGACCGGGAAACGTGTGTTCAGGAATTGCCAATCCTCAAAAGTAAGGGAGGACCGACCTTGGAGGATCCAGGGGATTGCTGTGTGCGGTCCTGGGACATTTGCTAGAGTGTCTCGAACGGAGAGGAGCTTGCCCCTTGCCTCGACTCATGAAGGAATCCAATTTCCAATACGAAATATGCGAATGTGATTGTATTACTAGTATGGCGACATGATATATGGTACCCATGTCGTCTAGGATTGATATTTATGATTGAATTTGCTTTTGAAACATATACGCACTAGTAATAATATCAAACACTTTTGTTTTATACGTATGAAGCATTTTTGGCCATTATAAGGGAAAACTCTATCCTCCGGCTTGCGTTGCATTGTGTGATGGGACCTGAGTCTTATAATGGCTTCATTTTATATGAAGCATTGCGATGATTTAATCATTTACTTTATTTCATGCACTAGCACTCATTGGAGTAAACCCGTTCCGTGAAAGTGGCGTGGTCCTTTGATTTTCCTTATTATCATTGTTAATAAGTTAAGTAGATTTCTCATACCAGTCCCATGACTGACTCGTAGTTTGTTTCACCTTGCAAACTCGGGTGCCCTCATTTTCACACGGGCAGCCTAGTTACAGGTTTCTGACGCAACTTTTGGCTCATGGCGAGGCTTGACTACACCGTGCTGACTTGGATTTTCTCCGCCATTATTGAATCTGTATTATGATTCCGCCATTGGCGATGTAGACTGATATTTCTTTTGTGTACTCTTTATGTATGATTCCGCCTCAGGCGATGGTGACTGATTATGTATCATTATGCACTAAGTTGTATCTTGTACTGTGCTTCTCTGATGTGATGATATCTATATGATTCCACTGTCATATGTGTGTAAATTATTCTATTTTCTGTTTATGCTATTATCTGTGATCTGCTAATGATGATTAATGTGTTATATTCCAATGATTATCCTTAACACCGTGCCACGGGGTTTTGGGATCGTCACAGAAATTCCTTACCGTTACACAAACACTGATTATTATTTGTGTAGTTGGGCGATGTGTAAAATATATCATCCCAATCAATATTAGATAAATAGGTGTACATAAACAAATCGTACGATTTGTTTATAAATATTTATTTCAACACTTGACTATGTTATACAGTCCATATATACAATAAAAATGATTTTTTTATTATTCAAATATTTTATTCAACTCCTGAATATTTTATACAGTTCATTTACACATCACAATCAAATTCCACAACACAATACAATCAAACAAGTCGTCCATGGTCTGTGGACGATGGGGAGCAGTTCATACATGAAGCTATAAAATAAATAACTGTACAGAAATAATTTTTATGAGAAGTTCTCACCTTTGGGATCCACTCCTCCATTCTTAATTGTCGCTCAGATTCGTTGTTCTAGTTCCAATGCAATCTGTTCGACGAAATTTATATTAAAAATCATATTTTTAATCAATGATGTTTATATTTAAAAATCACATTTTTATATTGCTATAAATAAATAAATGATCACATTTTTATTCTTATGCTACATATATATAATTCACATTTTTATATTGCAGTTATGTATATAGAAGTCGTATTTTTATATTATGAAAAATCATATCTTTTCCCTTTTAAAAATTGTATCTTTTCATTTTTAAAAATCTTATCTTTTCTACAATGTTGTTATATATATAAAAACCATATTTAAAAATCTCATTTTTATACCATGCTATTTAATTATTTAAAAACAAATTTTAAACGCAATGTTATTCATTTAAAAATTATATTTTTAAACCAATGTTATTTCTATTAAAATCTGAAAATAAAATTCAATGAGATCATATAAAATCATAATTTTATTTCTATGGGATTTATATAAGAATAAGAAATTAAAATCAATGCTAATGTGCTAAATTAACTAAACTAATTATATGGTACAAAAAAAATTACAGTGCGTTTAGAATAATACGTTGTTATCTTCGAACCAGGAACCGTGTTGTTGGAGGAAGAAGCGCCGGAGTTGTGGTGACGGAGCGGATTCTGGTGGAGGCGACAGCTTCCTCTAGCTCGCGGTTCTCCAGGTTCTTGAAGGGGGTCTTGGGCCTCAACGCCGAGAGAGGAGGATGAACTGATCAGCGGTGAAGGCCAGAGGGGGAAGGGAGATTCTCGACGGAGGCGGCGGTGCCAGAGGAGGCAAGCAGCACACGATCGATTTGGGATTTCTCTTTTTTTTCTCTGTCTTTCAATTTGGAAAAGGGAGGCGGCTTGTTTGGGGATTTGACCATGCATAATTGAATATTGGGTTTGACCAAGGGTTACATATATATATATATATATATATATTAGTTTAATATTATTTTAATTTGGAAATTATTAGTTCATCGATTCCAACTCCAAATCAAACCCAACGGATGTCATCCCTAACCAAACGCCCTCATTCCGAATACAATGGGATATGTTTCGTAACCCTATTCGGCTATTATGGTTAGTTTCCGTTAAGTTTAAAATATAAATCATTATATTTTAAATTCAGACGCACATTTTAATTTACTAGGGCCACATACGGACTCCAAAAGTTCCTGAAAAATAAATCTGACTACGATTTGACGTTACGGTCCTAACAAAACTAATTTCGTTGAATTTGGAGACCATTTGAAAAACGGTCATTTTTAAGTCGATTAAATTCAAACTGAATTGACCAAACACGTTTAAATTTGCCACGCTCGCATATTGATTCCAAAAATTATGAAAATTGGAATCTAGCAATAATTTAACATTCCGGATCCAACAAAAGTGGTCTCATCGAAAATGGAGGTCGTTTGCAAAATATCCACTTTTAAGGGCTATATATTATATAAAATTCCATAGCGACTATTCTGAATTTTCAATTGGACATAACTTTTTACTCCCACTATGAAATCTGGATTTTTCACATTCATTGAAAAGATATTTTCAAATAGATTCAAATATTTCCGGTTTTACTAAAATCCGATTTATTTTGAATCATGTACATTCATTTGAAATTTGAAATCGAAATTTCAAACTACCACGCCATTTCCAATTCCTTTTATAATTAAAATAAATATTTATATTCTAACTTCAATTTAAATAAATTTATACGTTCTAATTCTATTCAAATTAAATTTCTAGTCGTTATTATTTAAAATAAATCATTTTAAATATTCAAAATTCATTAAAATTGCTAAAATAATTTTTTTTAATTGGGTTCTGATTTTCTGGGTTGTTACATTTTCAGTCAACACAACAGTCAAACAGCAATAATTGCAGAAAATTAAAATATTGTACAAGCAAGCCGCTGCCCCTACAGAAGATTTTTACAAGCAATTTCTATATTTTTCAAGCAGCATGCAAGTTACCAGTAAAGTTCAGAAAATATTACAGTGGGGTATGGCTGTTCGTCCAGAAAATTTGTGTACTGTTCACATTTCAAACTTCACTAATTGCAAATTTATCCACCTCTGAATTCCTTATTTGATTTCTTTAAACTCTTCACTTCAAAGTTGGCCTTTGGTTTGTTTTGGAGATTTCACCTTCTTTTTTCTTTTCTTTTTTCCTTTTTTTTGAAAGAGAGAGAAATAGAATGAGAGCAAAAGCAAATAAATAAAAAAAAAACTAAATTGGATAAAACTAAATTAGCAACAGACTACACTCAAAAGACTAAACTAAGCTTAATAGAATAGAAGAAAGAAAAGGAACCAAACAAAATTAACAACTAAAAAAACAATAACAAGACTCATGCACTAATTAAAACAGTCCTTGTGAAACACCCCACCTCCGTTAGGGTCACTCTCAAAGGGAATGCCCTAATTTTGGTGGAGGTTTATAAGTATAAGTCACAGATATACAAGACAGATACAAGAACACATATTTGTAAACAGCGGAAAATCAACAAACTTTTATTTCATGAAAGCAAATACGTGTTACAACAACATCACCATAATTGTCGTACATCTTTTTTTTTCAAAACATAACCTAACCCTTCCATAATCTGTCTTGATTACATTATTTAAAGAAGCATAAATAAAACATAGATAAACTGCAAAAGCCCCATAGAGTTTGTCCAAAGCCATAGTTTCAAACGAAAAGGTCCAAGCAATACATTTCTCTTCTTCAAGCTGGATATTAAGACCGGTCAAGCTGCTGTGTTCCCTCCCTGTGGACCTGGGGGGGGGAAACGGAAGAAAAGAAGACGAAAGAAAAGTAGAGTCAGACATAAAGCCTGAGTAAGTCTAGTACTATTTTGTCTATGAATAAAGAACTGGGTATGATAAGTATAAACAAGAAGTGGGAAAGCACTATAAACTTGGTTCAGTTGTCTAGGGTCGAATATACTATCGTACCCCATGTTAATCTCTGAACCCATATAAACTAGTTTTCCAACTGGCACCCCATAATCAGGGTGATGTGATCCGTTCTATGATGATCGGCTCCTACTCGCATAGTTACATGTGTCTTACGGCCCCCGATGTTGTAGTTACCTATGCTGGTCCCACCATGGGGTGTATCAAGTCCCATGGTGGCGGCCCGACACAATCCTAGAGTGCACAGGTATGCTACTGGTGTCCAGTGCCTTATTTTTCTGCGCCGGAGTGTGTGCACGCCCGCACCCCGTTAGAACCTACACTGCTACACCACCGCCGTCGATTTGACCTCTTACAATCAGCCCAGTAATCGTGCCCCACCCTGCCTAGTTTCAGGGTTTCCTGATACACCTTCTAGGGTTACTGCTGAAAAGGGTCCCCCCCGTTACTAGGTTTTCTATCTCTAACCACATGCTAAGTTGGTTAAGTGTTTTCTAACCTAACCCCACCAGTCCGTTTAGTTTAGCATGTTCCATTTTGATTAAGTCTTTAGTTCACTTAATCCTAACAATCCTGACTCAGCCTTAATTGTCTTATTAAGGCCCTGACCTCTCACATTAGACAGGTATTGTTGTGGCTGCCTGTTGCCGGTTGGTTCCGGGCAGTCTTACGCCACAACTCAGTCTAACCTCGGGTCCTTATTGGGCTCCATGTTTAACCTCTCACATTGGATAGGTATTGTTGTGACTACTGGACAGCCGGGCGGTTCCGGGCAGGTTTACATCACAACTCAATCCAACCTCGGGTTAAACACATCGTATGTTCTACATTTACATATTTTGTCTTCCTTCTTTATTTTCTTATATGTAAATATTTGCGGCCCATTATTAAGTTGATGGTGTAAAGGTTACACCAATCATGGGCCCAACCCATACTTGAATTTGGGCCCTTCTATTTTATGTTTTCATTCATTAGTAATTTTAACCCAACGTTATTTTCCCCCGTTTAACACGTCCGTTATTATATATATAGGTTGGGCTTAGCCTTTTAAAGCCCAACTTAGCCATGCGAAAAGGGGAGGCTCAAAGCGTGATTACATACACAAAAAGGGGAAGGTGAGCGCATGAACTTGCAATATGACGTTGGAAATACAAAATAGAAACTGGTGTACTTGCATAGTAGTGACATATACTTTGGCCATAAAACATAAGTGACATGAATCAAAGCATGTAATCTTGTAGTTGAGATAAGAATCTAAATTGGGTATCATTATTGACACATAGTCATAACTACAACATGAACCTATATTTTTATTTAGGCATAATGTCAAACACAAGCATGGCATAAATATTTCTAACATAAGCATGGCATAATGTCAAACATAAGCATGGCATAATGTCAAACATAAGCATGGCATAATGTCAAACATAAGCATGGCATAAGTATAGTTAAATTTGTTCACATAACTATGGCATAAATATTTCTAACATGAAATCATGATTTTTACTTTAGTCATGTAAACTTGCAAAAAGGGATTTTTGAATCTAACCTAGCCATGTACCACATATGTCATCATATAATTCTCGTTAACAATATAGACCTAACATGGTTTCAATTATGCGAAATATCGATCATAGCCTAGCTATATTCATAAGTTTGCAAATAGGTTTCTAGTACAAAACATGGCTTAATACATAGATCATGGTGCCAAACTTTTCAATATAATTTCATATGAATTATGATAATCCCAACCTTATTCCAATTACTTCACAAAAATGATGTTTGTATAAAAATACACATTATGATGGCATAGTAACAAAATCCCAAACTTGCATGAATTTCAATTAATCAACTACATACATGTAGCTTCAACATAAATTACATATTTTGCGAATATCCAAACGTCATACTTGCATAAAACTACCGCATGTAGTTTTTCATAATGAATAACATAATTCAAGAACATCCAAACGTATACAATATTCCAACGCACAAATATGAATTATTTTATCGCCACAAATCAAGTATACATATCAACACAATTATTTGTTCATACCAAAATAATACTCTACTTACAATGGTGTGGCGAATTCTCTAATTTAGGGATTTGAAGATGCGGTTTGATTTGATTGAGTTGCTTTATGCCTTAGAATTTTCCTCCTAATCCTCTCTCCAATTGGTGGCTACCCTTAGTCGTTCCTCAGCAACATGGCGGCTTTGTTCTTATTTTTGAATGAATAGATTAGGGTTAGTCTAGGGTCCTTTTTATAGGGGTTATGAACTGATTAGGACCATTGATGTTGCTTGGATTGATCGTAGCCATTCATCCTAAGGAGAGACCAATTAGAGCTTGCCACCTAGCCCTAATGACAAAGCAGACCACGGAAAATCGACCAACATAGAATAGGCCAGCCAGGTTGGACTGGGCTCGACCTGGCTCTGGACCAGGTCGACATGCCTGTCGACAGCCCTGTCGACAGCCCTGTCGACCTGGCTAGACCAGGTCGACAACCCAGTCGACCTGGGTGCATCAGGCGGGTGTTTTTCCGCCCTGGCCCATTGGGCCCCATTTTGGAATTTTAAACTGTTTTATTCTGTTTGAATTTTAAATTTAATTCAGAAACTTCCGAAGGCCATATCTTCTTCATACGGACTCCGTTTTTCGAAAACTCGGACTCTATTTCGCGTATTTTTCCGAGACGAACGCAATGGCGTATCCCGTTTCCCTTAGTTCTTTGATTTCAAATTAATTATAATTTAATTTGTTAATTTCACAGTTATAGAATTTTCGGGGTGTTACATTCTCCCCCACTTAAAAGGATTTCGTCCCCGAAATCTTCAAGTTAGGAGGAATGTATATCCTAACATCCAATCATCCATCTACTCATCCATCAAACACGAGCATCCATTGTCCTTAAAAGACTTCTAATGCTTCATGATCATATGCACAGTGTGTGTGTATACATGTACTTATCTAATGCAAAATCAGGCGGTCTACTGATTCAGTTGACCTCCTTAATGCGAATTATGTAAGTGCCATGAATCCATTATGTATGCAAATTTTCCTATTCATGATTCTACATGAGTGCACAATCATTCATTACAAATGCAACATCCATATGACAACACATTAAAGTTCAACCATATACGAATGCAAACATATATGCATATGCAATATGAAGTGACTGAGCCGATCTAAAACCTAGATTGTGTGTGTATATGCGACCACGAGCAACCACTAGCAATCACTTGCAACCACTTGCAACCATCATACATAACATGTTCCAATTACATGTTTCCATCCAAAGGGTTTCTCCCTAAAAGATAAGGTCGAGGAAATATACCTAAAAAGATAGATAAAAGCGCAACTTAAGGAAAAGGAAAGATCAAGGATGTACCCTCGAACAGAAAAGGGTAGGCTGTACGGATTCTAGCTTCAGTTTCCCAAGTCGCGTCTCCCTCGGCGTCGCTCCACTGAACTTTGACGAGCTTGACTTCGCGGTTGCGTAGCTTCTTCACTTCCGTTATTAAGATGCGGGTTGGAACTTTTCTTATGGTTGCTTCGCGTTCCACTTCGGCCTCTTCGAGGATATTTGGCTCTACCACTTCAGCAGACTCATGTAGACATTTTCGGAGATGTGAAACGTGAAAAACGTTGTGGACTCCAGCCAACTTCTCGGGTAGCTCTAATCTATAGGCCATTTTCCCAATTTTCTCGATGATAGGGAATGGCCCTACGAACCTTGGTGCCAGTTTTCCTGTGGTTCCAAAACGAACAACGTTTCTTAGTGGTGATACCTTGAGAAAAACTCTGTTTCCAACCTCAAATTCAAGGTCGGTCCTTCTCTTGTCGGCATAGGACTTTTGTCTGTCTTGGGCCGTCTTCATCCTTCTTCGTATTAAGTCCACTTTCTCTGAAGTCTCTCGGATCATATCCGGTCCAAGTATGAGCTTATCAGTAGACTCCCACCAACAAGTGGGCGATCGGCACGGTCTTCCATACAAAGCTTCGAAGGGCGCCATTCCGATGGTTGCTTGATAGCTGTTGTTGTAGGCAAATTCCACCAAAGGAAGGTGGTCTTCCCATGTCCCTCCGAAGTCAAGGACGCATAGTCTTAGAAGGCTTCCAAAACTCTGTTCACTCTCTCTGTTTGGCCGTCGGTTTGGGGATGATAGGCTGTGCTCAAGCATAACTGCGTTCCTACTGCTTCTTGCAGACTCCGCCAAAACTCGCTGGTGAAGATGGGGTCTCGGTCACTAACAATGCTAGATGGTATTCCATGGAGTCGAACGATTTCCTTGAGGTAAAGTGATGCTAGGGATGAGGCAGTTCTTTTACTTTTGACAGGTAAAAAGTGGGCGCTTTTAGTAAGCCTATCCACTATTACCCAAATGCTAGTGTTGCCTCTCCTAGACCTAGGCAGCCCATCGATGAAGTCCATTGAGATGCTATCCCACTTCCACTGCGGGACCTCCAGAGGATGTAGCAGTCCGCCAGGCTTTTTCTGTTCCGCCTTAACCTGTTGGCACACCATGCACTTAGAAACGAATTCTGCCACGTCCTTTTTCATGCCGTTCCAGATGAAAGTCCTTTTTATATCTTTGTACATTTTATCTCCGCCTGGGTGTATCGTCATCTTGGAGTGATGTGCTTCCTCGAGAACCTTCTTTACTAAATCTTTTGTCTGTGGGACGCATAGTCTTCCGTCTCGCCTTAGCAAACCCTTATCGTCGATGGAGTATCTGTTGAGGTGACTTGAAGTCTCACCCCTAATTAGCCTATCAATTATTTCTACAAGCTGAGGGTCTTCGCGTTGTGCTGTCCCTACTGAATCCACTAGAGTTGGGCGCACTTCGAGAGATGCTAACAAGCCTGGTACGAAATCGGAGGAGGACCTAAAGTCGAAGCTGGCTATAAACTCTAGGCTTTGTCTTTCAACAAACAACGGGCTTAGGGTCAATTTCTTTCGGCTCAACGCGTCTGCCACTACGTTGCCTTTGCCCGGAGTATAGGAGATTTCGAAATCGTACGAGGCAAGAAACTCCATCCACCTTTGTTGCCTCAAGTTAAGATCCTTCTGCGAGAAGAGATATTTCAACGATTTATGGTCAGTGTAAAGTTCGAACTTCTCACCTAGGAGATAGTGTCGCCAAGACTTGAGTGCAAAGACGATGGCGGCTAACTCAAGATCGTGGGTTGGGTAGTTCTTTTCGTGCACTTTCAACTGCCTCCCGCCATAAGCTACTACCCTTCCTTCTTGCATTAAGACGGCGCCTAGCCCTGTCCCACATGCATCCGTATAAACAGTGAACATCTTGCTCCCATCTGGCAGCGTCAAAACTGGGGCTGTTGTGAGAGCCCTTTTCAGTCGTTGGAAAGCAAACTCGCAATCCAAATCCCAATTGAACTCTAGATTCTTCTTGGTCAATTTCGTGAGCGGAGCTGAGATTTTCGCAAAATCCCTTATAAATTTTCGATAGAAACCTGCTAGTCCTAGAAAGCTTCGGACCTCAGTTGCATTCCTTGGTGTCTTCCAATCCTGTACCGCCACTACCTTAGCAGGGTCCACCGCTAACCCTTGTTTGGATACTATGTGCCCAAGGAACCTCACCTCTTCTCTCCAAAAGTGGCATTTGGAGAATTTGGCTTTTAGTTGATGGACTCGCAAAGTTTCCATGATTGCCCTTAAGTGCTGAGCATGTTCCTCTTCACTTTTTGAGAAGATAAGGATATCATCTACGAAGACCACTACAAATTTGTTGAGGAAATCTCTAAATACCCTACTCATCAGGTCCACGAAGTAAGCAGGTGCATTTGTCAAGCCGAAAGGCATGACAAGCCATTCAAAGAAGCCGTCTGGGGTTCTGAACGCCGTTTTATCGATGCTATCTTCAGCCACCCTTAGCTGATGAAAACCGGTTGCTAAATCGAGTTGGGAGAAAACAGACGCTCCTACAAGCTGGTCAGATAAATCGTCAATTCTAGGGAGCGGGTGCCTATTCTTTTTCGTTAGCTTGTTGAGCTCCCTATAGTCAACACATAGACGGAGTGAACCATCCGCCTTTGTAGCGAACACCACTGGAGCGCCCCATTCTGAAATGCTTCTCCTAATAAACCCCTTCTCTAGAAGCTCTTTAATCTGTTTACTGAGCTCTTTCCTTTCTCGTGGAGCCATGTGTCTAACGGGCAACGCAACGGGCTTTGCATTATCTACAAGATATATGCGGAAGTCTATTTCCCGCTTCGGAGGCAAGCCCTTCACCTCTTCGAAGACATCCGGATATTCCCGGACCACTCTAACTGATTGCAAATTTTCAACAGAGGCATCTAGCGATTCAAGATAACTAAGCATAACCGCATACGAGGGATTACAAGAAATTTCCAAAGTATTACCGAGCTGGGTTAGGAGCCTAACAACCCTTTTCTCACAATCAAGGATGGCCCCATTACTGGATAGCCAATCCATACCCAAAATCAAACCATAACCCGAAAAGCCCAAAACAAAGGCACTACATTGAAATTCTACACTTAGAATAGAAATTTTCAATCCTAAACAGATCATAGACAAATGAGCTGGGCCCCCAATTGGGTTTGAAACAATTAAGGGGTCCTCTACCATACTAGTTTTTAGGTGCAGAGATTCTACTAAAGCAGACGAGATAAAGGAGTGTGATGCGCCAGAATCAAATAAAGTGCGAACGGGTTGACCATAAAGATAAACTACACTTTCTACAGAAGTATTTATACCTCGTTGTTGCAGAGGTGGCGCTTCCAGCACATGAACCTGTGCCCCTGGGGTGGATCCAGCCCTCTGCCCCTGTCCTCGTTTCTTTGGGCAGTCCTTAGCCCTGTGGCCTGTTTCACCGCAAGAAAAGCACCCACCATTCTCCTTGTCCTTCTTTTTCCGGCAGTCCTTTACTAAGTGCCCCACTTTGCCACATAAATTGCACTTCCTTTTCTCTTTGTTGCCTTTCCCGCCCTTCTTAAAGTCTGTCTTCTTAGGCTGCAAGCCCTCTTTCTTCCCTTGAGAGCTTTCTGCTTTTGTCTCCTTCTTGCCCTTGTCCTCTTCATTCAACAATGCCATTTGCACCAATCTTTCATACGTGGCTCCCATGGGTATATGGGTCATGGCCAAACTGTGTAATGGCTCATTCAACCCTTTGATGAAACGGAGAGCCTTCTTGTGCGGGGTGTTGACTAGGTCAAGCCCAAACCTAGCCAGCTCATCGAACTGATTCACATACTCTCTGACTGTCTTGTCCCCTTGCTTAAGAAATAAGAATTTTTCCAACTGCAAACTTCTTTCCGCATCTGAGAGAAATTTAGTCTCAAACCTTGCCCTAAAGTCCTCCCATGTCTCCACTGGTCTTTCAGCATTAGTGACTTCCCACCAGTAGGAAGCCTCGCCCTTCAATAGCCACACTGCCAATTGTACTTTTTGTCTATCCTCTACCTCAAAGATGATGAATAGGTCCTCCGTTTCTTTCAGCCAATTTCTAGCTGCCACGAAGGACTCAGTTCCATGGAAATCCCTTCCTCCCATAGCTTTAAAATCTTTACATATCTTAGCAAATGTGTTTCCCCATGGAGGAGGGGGAGGAAAAGGTGCTGCTGCAGCTGGATGATTTCCCTCAGCTGGGGGAGGAGGAACGGTGGGACCTGGCTGAGTGGCCCTTGCTTCTAAGAACCGTCTAAACCAACTAGGTATTGGCACCCCTTCCGGCAAGTTAAGTTCTTGGGACATGCTGAAACAAAAAGGATAGATTCAAAACGAAGGATAAGAGATAGTACCTATGGCTTTGGGGAGTGGACTTTGCCTTTTTAAAATAAAATAATATTTTTCTTTTAAAAATGCTTCTTTAAATTTCCTTTTTGAAAATAAATTTTCAAAACTTTTTATCTTATCTGGTAAACCTATGCTCTGATACCAGGTGAAACACCCCACCTCCGTTAGGGTCACTCTCAAAGGGAATGCCCTAATTTTGGTGGAGGTTTATAAGTATAAGTCACAGATATACAAGACAGATATAAGAACACATATTTGTAAACAGCGGAAAATCAACAAACTTTTATTTCATGAAAGCAAATACGTGTTACAACAACATCACCATAATTGTCTTACATCTTTTTTTTCAAAACATAACCTAACCCTTCCATAATCTGTCTTGATTACATTATTTAAAGAAGCATAAATAAAACATAGATAAACTGCAAAAGCCCCATAGAGTTTGTCCAAAGCCATTGTTTCAAACGAAAAGGTCCAAGCAATACATTTCTCTTCTTCAAGCTGGATATTAAGACCGGTCAAGCTGCTGTGTTCCCTCCCTGTGGACCTGGGGGGGGGGAAACGGAAGAAAAGAAGACGAAAGAAAAGTAGAGTCAGACATAAAGCCTGAGTAAGTCTAGTACTATTTTGTCTATGAATAAAGAACTGGGTATGATAAGTATAAACAAGAAGTGGGAAAGCACTATAAACTTGGTTCAGTTGTCTAGGGTCGAATATACTATCGTACCCCATGTTAATCTCTGAACCCATATAAACTAGTTTTCCAACTGGCACCCCATAATCAGGGTGATGTGATCCGTTCTATGATGATCGGCTCCTACTCGCATAGTTACATGTGTCTTACGGCCCCCGATGTTGTAGTTACCTATGCTGGTCCCACCATGGGGTGTATCAAGTCCCATGGTGGCGGCCCGACACAATCCTAGAGTGCACAGGTATGCTACTGGTGTCCAGTGCCTTATTTTTCTGCGCCGGAGTGTGTGCACGCCCGCACCCCGTTAGAACCTACACTGCTACACCACCGCCGTCGATTTGACCTCTTACAATCAGCCCAGTAATCGTGCCCCACCCTGCCTAGTTTCAGGGTTTCCTGATACACCTTCTAGGGTTACTGCTGAAAAGGGTCCCCCCCGTTACTAGGTTTTCTATCTCTAACCACATGCTAAGTTGGTTAAGTGTTTCCTAACCTAACCCCACCAGTCCGTTTAGTTTAGCATGTTCCATTTTGATTAAGTCTTTAGTTCACTTAATCCTAACAATCCTGACTCAGCCTTAATTGTCTTATTAAGGCCCTGACCTCTCACATTAGACAGGTATTGTTGTGGCTGCCTGTTGCCGGTTGGTTCCGGGCAGTCTTACGCCACAATTCAGTCTAACCTCGGGTCCTTATTGGGCTCCATGTTTAACCTCTCACATTGGATAGGTATTGTTGTGACTACTGGACAGCCGGGCGGTTCCAGGCAGGTTTACATCACAACTCAATCCAACCTCGGGTTAAACACATCGTATGTTCTACATTTACATATTTTGTCTTCCTTCTTTATTTTCTTATATGTAAATATTTGCGGCCCATTATTAAGTTGATGGTGTAAAGGTTACACCAATCATGGGCCCAACCCATACTTGAATTTGGGCCCTTCTATTTTATGTTTTCATTCATTAGTAATTTTAACCCAACGTTATTTTCCCCCGTTTAACACGTCCGTTATTATATATATAGGTTGGGCTTAGCCTTTTAAAGCCCAACTTAGCCATGCGAAAAGGGGAGGCTCAAAGCGTGATTACATACACAAAAAGGGGAAGGTGAGCGCATGAACTTGCAATATGACGTTGGAAATACAAAATAGAAACTGGTGTACTTGCATAGTAGTGACATATACTTTGGTCATAAAACATAAGTGACATGAATCAAAGCATGTAATCTTGTAGTTGAGATAAGAATCTAAATTGGGTATCATTATTGACACATAGTCATAACTACAACATGAACCTATATTTTTATTTAGGCATAATGTCAAACATAAGCATGGCATAAATATTTCTAACATAAGCATGGCATAATGTTAAACATAAGCATGGCATAATGTCAAACATAAGCATGGCATAATGTCAAACATAAGCATGGCATAAGTATAGTTAAATTTGTTCACATAACTATGGCATAAATATTTCTAACATGAAATCATGATTTTTACTTTAGTCATGTAAACTTGCAAAAAGGGATTTTTGAATCTAACCTAGCCATGTACCACATATGTCATCATATAATTCTCGTTAACAATATAGACCTAACATGGTTTCAATTATGCGAAATATCGATCATAGCCTAGCTATATTCATAAGTTTGCAAATAGGTTTCTAGTACAAAACATGGCTTAATACATAGATCATGGTGCCAAACTTTTCAATATAATTTCATATGAATTATGATAATCCCAACCTTATTCCAATTACTTCACAAAAATGATGTTTGTATAAAAATACACATTATGATGGCATAGTAACAAAATCCCAAACTTGCATGAATTTCAATTAATCAACTACATACATGTAGCTTCAACATAAATTACATATTTTGCGAATATCCAAACGTCATACTTGCATAAAACTACCGCATGTAGTTTTTCATAATGAATAACATAATTCAAGAACATCCAAACGTATACAATATTCCAACGCACAAATATGAATTATTTTATCGCCACAAATCAAGTATACATATCAACACAATTATTTGTTCATACCAAAATAATACTCTACTTACAATGGTGTGGCGAATTCTCTAATTTAGGGATTTGAAGATGCGGTTTGATTTGATTGAGTTGCTTTATGCCTTAGAATTTTCCTCCTAATCCTCTCTCCAATTGGTGGCTACCCTTAGTCGTTCCTCAGCAACATGGCGGCTTTGTTCTTATTTTTGAATGAATAGATTAGGGTTAGTCTAGGGTCCTTTTTATAGGGGTTATGAACTGATTAGGACCATTGATGTTGCTTGGATTGATCGTAGCCATTCATCCTAAGGAGAGACCAATTAGAGCTTGCCACCTAGCCCTAATGACAAAGCAGACCACGGAAAATCGACCAACATAGAATAGGCCAGCCAGGTTGGACTGGGCTCGACCTGGCTCTGGACCAGGTCGACATGCCTGTCGACAGCCCTGTCGACCTGGCTAGACCAGGTCGACAGCCCAGTCGACCTGGGTGCATCAGGCGGGTGTTTTTCCGCCCTGGCCCATTGGGCCCCATTTTGGAATTTTAAACTGTTTTATTCTGTTTGAATTTTAAATTTAATTCAGAAACTTCCGAAGGCCATATCTTCTTCATACGGACTCCGTTTTTCGAAAACTCGGACTCTATTTCGCGTATTTTTCCGAGACGAACGCAATGGCGTATCCCGTTTCCCTTAGTTCTTTGATTTCAAATTAATTATACTTTAATTTGTTAATTTCACAGTTATAGAATTTTCGGGGTGTTACACCTTGAAGCCTAGCCACTCAAGAATAAAAACTCACGCACTAAACAAATTGCTCACTCACCCAAAAAAAAGCATATCAAACCCAAAACTCACGCAAAAGGTTCTCACGTACTCAAACACCAACCGAAAGCCCAAAAATCACGCACTGTTAATTTGTTTTTTCTTTTATTTATACAAAAAGACCACTCAGAAAAAGACAAACTAAAAAAAATCACGCCTAAAATAAACCTCCCAATAAAACAAACAATCAGCTCCCTCAATAAAAGGAAACAACGCCCCAATTTCTCACGCTCAAGCCAAAAGTTGCTCTTTTTTCAATGTCAAAGAAAATAGTAATATGCTCCTTTTCTCTTTTATCTTTTTTTTATCCAATTAAAAAAAATTCGATAGCTCGAATTGGGTTTGGATCTTCCTTTCCGATTTGAATTGAGCAGTGCGCTCGAATTGATGGTGGCTTTTGAGTAGGCTTGCAGTAATCGTTTGGGATTTCAGTTTTGGATTTGGAGAGTTGAGTACAGTTTGTGCAGGTGATGTGGTGAAGTATTGGTAGAAGGCAGAGGAGTTATTTGAATTCTTGTTGCGGTTTTGGATGGTGTTTTGCGTGGATGGCGTGGTTTGAAGATGATAAAAGAATTGTGATAGTTGACGTTGAAGGTGTTTACGTGATGATAGGGAGGATTCTGCTGATGATGTTCACGCTGTTTTTTTTTTTTTTGGGAAGGGGTATGTGATATGAGCGGATTCAGGTGAATGATTTGGGTATATGGCTGTTTGAAGAATGGTTTTGTGAAGATGGTGTGGTGAGAGTTTGGTTGAAGGAGAAGAAATACGGAAGAATAAAGGCAGAAGAAAGAAGAAACATAGAAAAATATGAAGAGAAAAAAGGAAAGAATTTAAAGCAATGGAAATGTACAACAGAGAAAGAATTGCAAAAGAAGAATCTTTTTATGACTTTTTTTATTGTTGAAAAGGAAAGAACTTGATGATGAGAAGAAATAAATGACAAGAATTTTCTATTTCTTTTTTTTTTGTAAAAGAAGGAAGACAATGTAGAAGATTGGGAAAAAAATGAAAGATGGAAAGAAATAAAGGGAAAATGAAAGTTTTTTTTTTAAAATATGGGAAAGTAGAAATCAATGTATTGGAAAGAGGGAGCGAAAAGGAAATCAATAAAAGAGAAGAGAAAAAAAGAAAGATTTTTTTATTGTTGTAAGATTAGAAGAGAGAAAAAAACGGAAAAGGAAAAATTTGAAAAGGGGAAACAAATAAATGAAAAGGAAAGGAAATAAAATCAAGAAAATTTGGCAACTATTTTTTTCTCTTATTTAGAAGATTAGAGTATTAGAAGATAATACCAAATCAACTAGTTAAGATTTTTTTTTGTATATACACGAAAAAAAAGGAAAAAATAAATAAATAAAACTAACATGAATCAAAAATTAAATAAGTAATAAAATTTAATCGTTACCTCCCCGGCAACAGTGCCAAAAACTTGATCGACGCTTTCTAAGAATTAGAAAAGCGCAAATTTTAAAATAAATACTGCAAGTGCACAGATCGTGTAATATGCAGGTCGAATCACAGGGATGTAAATTAAATTATTTGTATAATTTCTGGGGCAAGCTAGACGAAATTTGGAGGTTCGGTTGAAAATAAAATAAAATTTTATTGAATTGAATCAGATCTGAATCTAATCAAATCTATATTCAATCCAATATGACCTTCGAAAGCAATAAAAGAAACAGAAATTAAAATTGCAGAAATTAAATAAAAAACGGGAAATAAAATTAGGATTACCGTTGAATCTAATCAGACGGTCAATCACTAATGAAAAATAAATGAAAAATACCAATAGTGCTCTACCAAATCTAATTGTGTAGACAACACTAATTGATAAGAAAATAAAATAAAGAAAGGTAAAAGAAATTCTTAATTTATGGATGATGTTTACAATGAGAATACAAGGGTATTTATAAGATAGATAGCCAACCCTAACCCTAATACAATGACAAATGGATCTTAGGGAAATCACAAAACAGTTTAAAATGAGAACTACAAATGGGCCTTAGTGAAATCTAGTAAATTTGGGCCTTTCCTCTTTTCCTCTTGCTTCCTTGACAATTCTTCATTGGATTGTGATATGCGTAGCCTTTCTGCCAATTATTTTCTTATCCAAAAAGCAACTGGATGTGAGATCTTCGTTAGCAAGTCTTCATATGTAAATATACAGCAATTTGATCTTTATTTTTATATTTTCTGATTACATGTGGATGAGTTGGCATATCTGTAAAAGTGACAAAATAATACCCAAGTAATATTTATTTATATACAAAAGATAAGATATATGAGCATAAAATAAACACATTTCTATGTTAATCAATTAGCAACTCTTGTTTCTCAATATCAACAAAACTACTCAATATTTCTATTTTCTTCGAGCTTGCCGGATTCTATCTTGATATCTACGTTTTTGCATCCTATATACGGTATCGAGTTTTGCATCCACGCCTAGTTTAACCTTTTTTTTCCTTTTGACAGCTGTGACATTCACCAGTCTATAACTTTTGTTGTGTCTTTGACTAAGCTCATCAATTTGATTTTCTCCTTCGAAATGAGAATCTCTTTCGAATGACTCTTTTGGACTATACGATAAAGTTAATTTTGAAACTTTTTATTTCTCTTTTGGAAAGTTCGAATATCATGTAGGGTCTTTGTAATGACCCGAAAATCCCCGCCCTTTGAATCAACCATAAACCACACAGGTATGATCCAAAAGTTGGAAATTCTCGAATGCACTAACTTTGGGCATACAACACATCAGAACAAATAACAGAGAACTTTTATAAACATCATAATAATATTACATCAGAGTACAAAATATATCAGAGTACATCAAATATAATACAGCAGAAGATAATTTACAACAAATTTAATACAATGCACAGCGGAACAATTAAACTAACACAGTGAAGACTATCCTTGCTCTGGACATAGCTTTAAGCTTCGATCCAGAATCCTGCTCTATATATCTGCCAATTAAGCTACTTGACTGCCCGTGCATAAAAGAGGGCACCCGAGTTTGCAAGTGAAACAAACTATGTGCCAGTCATGGGACTGGTATGAGAAATCTTTACTTAACTTATCAATAATAAGGCTAATCATAGGACCACGCCGCTAGCGCGAAACAGGTTTACTCCATTGGATTGCCAATGCATAAATTAAATAAATTTTTATTCAAAACAATGCAATGCTTTTTAGAAAAATGAAATCATTATAAGACTCAAGTCCCATCACACAATGCAACGCAAACCGGAGGATAGAGTTTTGCCTTATAATGATCAAACATGCTTGATACGTAGAAAATAATATTTAAGATTATTATTTGTGTCTAATCAGTTTTTAAAATAATTTCAAAGTAAATGTATCAATCCTAGATGGCATAGTACCCCATCCTACTATGTCACCATATATAGGTTTACAATCAAAACCGTAATGTCGTATTGGAAATTGGGTTTCCATCATGAGTGAAGGCTAGGGACGATCTCCTTACCGATTCTAGACACTCTAGCAAATGTCTTAGGATTCGGACGCTGGCGAACCCTTGGATCCTGTAGGGCCGGTCCACAAATACTTCAGTGGATTGGCAATTTCTGAACACATGCTTCCCGGTCCTATTGAACCTATAAATTGGCCACTATCGACCAATATAACCGAGGCCTCTTAATCCATCATCCACATAAGTAAAATATCAGGGCTTGCAAAACCCTGATACCACTTCTAGCTAGAAATATGCATTTCACTCCCTGCGTTCCCTTGTCCTGTTTCTGACTCTTACCGGGGTGTGAGGCTCGCGAAGTAACGTTATACATAAGGCTGTGCCAAAATAAGCTATGCTTTGATCATCAACCACAAGGCTCTGCTCTTTTCAACAATAAGCCTTGATCATTTGCATCTTAGCATGCCACATTGTCAATCCATACCATACCATTGATTTCTGCCAATATATAACCTCCAAGCTCGTACGTCTCCAAGAAGAGTGTTATGAAAAAGAATAAATTCTCTGCCACCAAATAGATATATATTTAGCAGAGATCAACGAATACAACATAAAGGAATACAGACATACCATCCATTTACAAGTTCGTTCTGGGTTTGAATGAAACTGGAGGCACCCTATTCCTCATCCCATATGTCCAATACAGGAGAGAGGTCCTCGCATATCCGGACAATCAACAAGTACGTCCGGACAATTACAACTGTAACCCTTTCAAGGCAGCAACTCCAATCAAAGGCATTGGTAGTCGTCCATTCGATGTGAAGATCGTCAGTCTTCAACCACCGTCTTCATCTTCAACTTTTAATCGCCGTAGTAATTATTCAAACGGGTTAAACCTGGTCTTTCCTAATAACTCGTGTATTTTATAATCAAAAATCAAGTGCTATAGAAACACATCATATGCAACATTCCAACTCAGAATATTCTTTTAATAAAATATTCACATTATTAAGGAAAGGTTCTGTAATGACCCGGATTTTGAGCGACTTTGGTTATCGACATAAACTCGATGTCGATAACCAAAACACCGAAAAATCCTGGTAATTAGTGAAAGAAATTAGAGGGTGAGAATAGATAAGATAGAAACTTAGAATAGCAGAAGAAGAAGAACACAACATCAGAGTAACACGAATCTCACAGCGGAACGAATAAATATATTTCATAACATAACTTTTAAATACAAATCTGTACTTGAATATACATATCATTATCAAAGTACAGCACTTACAACACAGCGGAAATAACTATAGCTATATGATCCTGAAGCCTCCTGCTCCAAGCTCTTCCAGTATATCTGTAAATCCCGATTGCTTGACTGCCCATACAAATTTAGGCACCCAAGAGTTTAGGGAAAACAACAAAGTAAACTCCGGGTTAGTCATGGGACTGGTGTGAGTAAAACATTTTAAAACAGTTCAAACAGGTAATCGATATCTCATAAGACCACATTATGAGAATCCAAATATCTTTATCAAAAACCTTTTGATATTATAATAATGTCTATCAGTACAATATAATAATCATCTAGCAGAAACGCTTTCATCTCATGTTCTACATATATGGTATACAATCAAAACCGCAAGCACGTATTGGGTAATGGATTTCCCAACTATGACAAGGTATGGAACCACCTTTCGCTAGTGTACCTCTAGAGAGGAATACACTGGGTTCAACAAGAACATCTTGCAACCCGGCCACACATGACCGACCACTCATTTTGCTTAAGTGTA
The DNA here is from genome assembly GCA_030737875.1 of Allium sativum. NCBI lineage: Eukaryota > Viridiplantae > Streptophyta > Magnoliopsida > Asparagales > Amaryllidaceae > Allium > Allium sativum. The sequence continues at coordinate 112,463,520 of CM060916.1, read as the reverse complement.
TCGAATGTATATCACCAACGGTTGGGATCAGCAACCGTTTCCCGAATGGGACAGCATCAACAATAGATTTTTAGAAGTAAATGAAACTCTAGATCAGGTGATTATACACCCTAATTCGGTGCGACCGACCTAGCCATGCTGCCTGCCCGATTTCTATCATTTACCAGATGATGAGGCTAGAAGCTACGCTTTATCATCATACTAGATTCACTTTGAATGCCACATCGTCAAATCCATCAAATCACCGATTGACATCCTCAACCATACATTATGTGTTAGCTAAGAGAAGTTTCCTTCTCCGCTTCCACTCTTGGTACGGTTGGAGAAATCAATATACGTGATCGTCTGGAAATATTCTGTCAGACATCCGTCCATATAAGTCATTCAGGAACAGGATGAACCGAAGGCACTATTCTATAAACAGGATAGCCCTTGCATAACTCCGTCTTCAATTTCCTTTGGCATATATGCTTCGCAACGCTTATGCCAATACAGAGTGGTTCTTTGGATAATAATCCAACCGGTCTCTCCATATTAACAACGTTAAAATGGTCAAACTTCGATAGTCTGTGATTTAACTATCGAATAAAAACAAGTGTGCAAACAACGATATTATTTCCAAATGGAAATTTTATCGATCAAACATCATTAACATTACTCTCTTTATTTCCTTAATTTACTTATCTCCTGTTTCCCTATATTCAATATTTCTTATTTTCTAAATTTGGGAAAATATACGTTATTAACAATGGAAAAACATTTCCATTTCTTGTTTTCTTTCTTAGAAAACATTTCTGGTTTCTTATTTGGAAAAAATTTCCAAAGCTTCTTCATTGGACTTAGACAGATGTTTAAACAAACATCGCTATGCCAACTCAAACCATTTCCTTTACTGCCGAACCTTAACTATTCCCTAGTTAAAAATGAAGTCAATCAAGTTAGGGTAGAACTACCTCTCAGACCTTTACTGAACAACATTTCTAACTTTGAAATAGACAAAGTGAAACGACCCGTAACTTCCCCGTAAAGGAGAGTGTCGGATAGTTCGAGAACAAACCACAACAGAACGCATACAGAAGAACATTTCATTGTATATCACAACAATGCATCAGATTACAAGAATATAAATGAATATTACACAGAAATATCAGAGATTTAAATTACATTTAAATACATAGCAGCGGAAAATAATACAATACACAACTAGAAGGAGATATACGGATACAAAGCTTTCCGGATATCGTTCCAGCTGTAAACCAGGATCCTGTGAATATAAATCTGCAAAACCAAAACTACTAGCTGCCCGTGTCAAAATAGGGGCACCCAGAGTTTAGGTTAAAACAATAAACTCCAGGTCAGTCATGTGACTGGTGTGAGAACTAAAACAGTTATTAATCTTTATTTTTAAAGTTAGGTAAATCAAGGGACCACGCTGTATAACACGGAACGGGTTTCCTCCCAAGAATACCAGTGCATAAAACAAACAGCGCAATGCTAAATAAAGAAAAATGAAGCTGTTATAAGACCCAGGTCCCATCACACAATGCAACGCAGCCGAGGATAGGGTTTTCCCTTATAACAGCCAAAGAATGCTTGATACGGTTAAAACAAATCATTTGATACTACTATAAGTGCATAGGGTATAAAACACTTCAAATCATAAGTATCAATCATAGGCGGCATGAGTGCCCCATCCCACTATGTCGCCATATATAGGATTACAACTAAAACCGCAAATGTCACGTATTTGGAAATTGGATTTCCGTCTATGAACCGAGGCAAAAGATAGTCCTCAACCGATTCGAGACAATCTAGCCTACCATGTCTCAGGAACAGCCGCAACTGCCCCCTGGATCGTCAGGGCCGGTCCACCGATGTGGATTATTATGCCTGAACAATACGTCTCCCCGCCCTTTGGGGCGCAAACGAGCCAACGAATGACTCCATCGGACCCGGATCGTCCGATCAAACCGAGGCGCCTCGCAACAGCAACAACCACATAAGTCAAACTCGTCAGGGCGTGTAAAACCACTGACGCCACTTTTAGCTAGAAAGAAACGCAAGTCCTCCCTGATGTCCGTCTCCCGTTTTTGGTTCATACCGGGTGTGAAACACGCGAGGTAAACGTTACACAAAGCTACGCCACAAAGGCCGTGCTTTGATCATCACCATAAGACTTTGCTTTTCAACAGAAGCCTCGATCAATTGCCACTTAGGCATGCCACACAGGCAATTCACTCCATGCGTTTGATATCCATCAATATATAACCCCTGAGCTCGTACGTCTCAGAGAAGGGCGTTAAGCAAGAGAATAAATTCTCCGCCGCCAAACAGATATATATTTAATAAAGATCAATCACACAGACTAAAATCCAATGTCAGACACACAGTCCATTTACAAGTCCGTTCTGGGTCTGAACGAAACCGGAGGCACCTAGTACCCCGCATATCCATCGATCTCCAAGTACGTCTGGACGATCACTAACTGTTTCCATCTTCTTGGGTGTACAGCCCAATCAAGATCATCAGTAATTACCCAAACGACGTGAAGACTTCCGGCCTTCGACCATCGTCTTCATCTTCGACACCACGTCGAATCAGTTATTCAGAATGGGATTAACCCGGTCTTTCTGAATAACTCGCGTATATATTATAAAAGTGTTACACAAACACAACATACGCCTCATTCCAATCCAGAATATTCTTTTATTCAAATATTCCTATACTTTGGGAAAAGTTCCCATTAATTTTATCCAAGATAAATTCTTTGAATTTATTCTTTATTCTATTTTTGAATCTCAATTCAAACTAGTCGGGATTAGCGAACCTTACCGAAGTAATCATTTATTTAATTTCCCCATCCCAACCTATTCATTCCATGAAGTAAAACTGGTAATACTTCATATCTAACACCACAGTGTTATCGGTAAATTCAATTACCATTTCACGTTCAAATCTAATTAAAGATTTAACTATCGTCTGGAGCAAAACTGGTGGTACTCCATTCTCGACCATTTCAATCTAATTAAAGATTCATTAAAACTCCACTTAGTTTTAATCGTTAACTGGGTTAAAGAATCCGTGTCATTTAAAAACACAGTTCACGATAAACCCAAAATCACATTCATTAATTATCGGGTTAAAGAACGAGTTTTGTTTAAAACACTGTTCACGATAAACCCAAAAATCAATATCAATTCAATTCCAATTAAATATTATTTAATTGGTACACTTCATTAAATCTAAATAAAAAGATTTAATCTTTTCTCAACAGGGTTCAAGAACAGTGTTAGTGAAGACACTATTCACGACAAACCCAAATCACATTTGATATTCAATATAAGGCTCTGAATAGAAAATATATCGGCTTATATTCAATATCAAATTCTACGATTAACAAATGTTATATTGGAAATAACGATATAAATATATATATATATCTTTCAAATTTCCATAACAACATCCGTATAATCACGAATTCCAACATCGAAATATTCCGAAGACAATTTCGATTCAAATCCACTCCAATGCAATCATTGGAGATTCTGGTTATTTTTAAAACCCTTTTCAAATTCAATTTATTTATTTAAAAATAAATAGAATTATATTTCTAGTTCAAAACTAGTTCATTTCGATAAAAATCTATTTTTATCTTTTCAAATATGGAGTTTTTCATCCCAATTCTTCTCAAATCACTTCTTATGATTTTACACAAATTATTACTATTTTTAATAATTTTATCAAGGCCCGTACAGTCGATTTCCAACAACGGCCATCGAACTGCACTTACAGCGACCTTTTTCAAATTTGATTTGGACGTATCTCCAAATCCAACCGTTAGATTTCAAATTTCTAACATTCGTTAGAAAGCTCTTTTCGATACGAACCCAACGGTTCCAGTTTTAGGAGAATCCGACGGTCGGATCTCCCGTAATGTCCGTTTGAAATAAATGGTCGAAATTCACGAACTACCGCGGCGCGGCGCGTTCTATTCAGGCCATTATATTATATATATAATATATATAATATATACTTCGTCGATTTCTATTTAAAACGAATTATATAAATAGTTTTGAATTCGTTTCAAAAACATTTTCAACTTCCTTTTCAATTCAAATCACAATTGAATTCTTCTTTATAGATTCGTTTTAAAATTCATTTCTATTCAATTCAAATTTCAATTCAATTTGAATTCGTTTTCAATTCAATTCATTTCGAAATCGTTTTCAATTCACTTTGAATTCGTTTTCAATTCACTTCGAATTCGTTTTCAATTCACTTCATTTCGAAATCGTTTAAAATCGATATAAATATCGTTCACGTCAAAATGGCGTCAAACTAATCAACACGACTTCATAAATTTCTATTTTCAAATATTTTATTTCAAATATTTCTATTTCAAATATTTCCATTTCTAAACTGGAATGAGGCCCAATCAATTACCATATAAAGTTAATTATATGGATTTTCATACAACACATGTATAATAGCATTGAAAAATAATCAACCATCAACCAAAGTGCACTACACTGTATAAGCATCAAATATAGATATCTAACGCTTATAACAGCCTGTCAATCAATCGATCGACATATTTAATCAATCAGGATGAGTGAACTTCAAATTTCATCCCAACACCCGTGTGGGGTTTTCAAACAATCAAACACAGATTTTAGTTGTGCAGTTGGGCGATGTGTAAAATTTATCGTCCCAATCAATGTCAGTCAAATCAGTGTACATAAACAAACCGTCCGGTTTGTAAATGAATATTTTATTTTGTTCACTTCACTATTTCTATATTCACGTTAAAAATTATATTTTTAACGATAAAACATTTTATTTCAACATATGAATTTCTATTCAATTCATTTATTCAATAAAATGATATTTTTATTTTTCTAACATATTTTAGAAAATTTCGGCGGCATAACGGCACGATACTAGAAACGGGACAAGGCCTAGCCTTATCCCCGGTCTAGTGAAGGCCCACGCCATTCACACATCAATCATATCAATTTCAATTTCACCAAAACAATCAAATCCAAATCAAATAATCTAACCAACTACACAACCAATCAAACAAGTCCATGGTCTGTGGACGGGTGTCGGGTGCTACTAAGCACCGTCTGCATCCTAGTATATATATATATAACTAGAAAAATTAAATTGAAAGGTGAGAAGTTCTCACCGATAGCTATCCAATCATCTTGACTCTTCTTCTCGCCTTTTTATCATCTTCTTGTGCCCGTAGTCACTATATATAAAAATCACACATTTTTATATTTCGATGTCTTTAAATAAAAATCACATTTTTATTTATTCACTTTCCATTTAAAAATCATATTTTTATAATCTCTTCATATATTTAAAAATCGAATTTTTACTATGCTATTCAATATATAAAAATCCTATTTTTCTATCGAAGTTCAATATATAAAAATTCTATTTTTCTATCGAAGTTCAATATATAAAAATCCTATTTTTCTATCGAAGTTCAATATATAAAAATCCTATTTTTCTATCGAAGTTCAATATATAAAAATCCTATTTTTCTATCGAAGTTCAATATATAAAAATCCTATTTTTCTATCGAAGTTCAATATATAAAAATTCTATTTTTCTATCGAAGTTCAATATATAAAAATTCTATTTTTCTATCGAAGTTCAATATATAAAAATCCTATTTTTCTATCGAAGTTCAATATATAAAAATCCTATTTTTATCGAAGTTCAATATATAAAAATCCTATTTTTCTATCGAAGTTCAATATATAAAAATCCTATTTTTAATTTTTACGTCATATAAAAATTATATCATTATATCGCTTTCTTCTTGATAAAAATCCGATCTTTTTATAACTAAAAATTCTAGCTTTTCTTAAACAAAGATCCTAGCTAAAAATATAATCTTTATACGATAAAAACATAATCTTTATATGGTTAAAAATATTAACTATATACTGTTAAAGCAAAAACTGATTTTTTTTTTTATACATAAAACCTAATTTCAGAAAATAAACAAAATTAAATGAACTAAAATAAAAAGGAGAACGCTCACAGTTCGGAGGGCTGAAGAGCACCATTCTTCAGAGGGGCACAGGCCGTCGGGAGGACTGTTGGTGGTGGTGGGGCGCGACAATGAAAAGGAGGGGGCCGCGAATTGAGATTGGGAGAGAGGGGGTTTGCGCTGCGGTGTACTAGAGGGGGGGCTCGAGGTCAAACGGCGTCGTCGATGGTAGGGGCGGGTGCGCCTCAGGCGACGGTTCGATTTAGGGTTCAAGGGGCGATGTCGATCTTCGATGGAGGCGGCAGCTTTTTGGAGGTTGGGTGGGGGATCGCCGATCATCGGGGGGGAGATCGCAGTGCGTCGGTGAGGCGCAGGGGGCGGCAGGTTCGTGGGTTCGATCTCCCTTTTTTTTATTATTATCGCTGACAGTTATGAGGGGAGAGAGAGTGAGAGAGAAAGGTTTTATAATATTTATTATATTATTTTATTATTTAATTTTCTAAAAAGCAACTTTTATTTTTGACCTCGAAACGAGACCCACCGCCTGTCGTCCTTAGCTAATTACCCCTATTCCGAACACAATGGTATATGTATCGTAGGCTGGTTCGGCTGTTTGAATCAGTTTCCGTTAAATTTACATTTAAATCACTATATTGAATTTTAAACGTACATTTCAAATTACCGGGTTCACATACTAACTAGAAAAAATTCCAGAAAAATATTTTCTAGCTTCGTATTGACGATACGGTCCTAACAAAACTAACTTCGTCGAATTCTGAGACCGTTTGAAAAATGGCCATTTTCCAGTCGATTAAAATCAACTGAAACCGGTCAAACGCGTTTTCCTTTGCCACGCTTACATAGTGATTCGAAAAATTATGAAATTTGAAACCTAGCAATAACTTCACATCCCGGACCCAACAAAACTGGTTTCGTCGAAATCCGAGGTCGTTTGCAAAATGTCCATTTTTAAGGGCCTTATATATATAAAAATATATATAAATTCCACAGCGACTATTTCTAATTTTAAACTGGACATATCTTATCATTTCTAAGATGAAATCTCAGTTTGTTAACTTCGTTACAAAGATATAGTTATACAGATTCAAATATTTCTTGTTTCGTTCAATTCTGACTTATATTGAATTCTGTATATTCATTTGAAATTAGAAATCGAATTTTCGAACTACCGCGCCATTTTCAGGCTCGTGATATAATTAAAATAAATTTATTCGTTTTAACTTCGTCGAAAATAAATTTTTCGTCGTTATTATTTAAAATAATTCATTTTAAATAATGAAAATTCGCTAAAATTGCCAAAATAAAAATTTTAAACTGGCCCAGATTTTCGGGTTGTTACAATCTCCCCCACTTAAAACTTTTCATCCCCGAAAAGGAACAAAGCCGAAAGTGGTTTGATTAATCAGCTCTACGTTCGATCTGGCTTCCATTCTCCAACTTTTCAGTTTCTGAGAATTTTCAAAATTTCAAAAATTTGGCTAACACCCTAAATTTTCGAAAAATTTCGCCATAACCTCCCCTGCACCGGGAGCATCGGGGAATTTCAAATAGCTTCCCCGGTCCTTCAGATCTCAAAAAGAAAAAGAAAAAGCCAAGCGGCTAGCCAATAGGCTCACAAAATCATCATCACCCAAACAAAACAGAAAATTATGTAGTAAACATGTACCTATTTGTCGGGCAAACAAATTTTTATTCTTCGGCTCTAGCCTCCTTGCTATGACCTGTTCAATGTAAGTACATGTATGCAAGCAAATGCGACCAAATTCCAATATAATTCAATACGTGATTCAGTTAGGCTAATTGGCTAAAAATTAGCAAACAAATAACCAAACAACACAAACATCAATCAATTAGTGAATTAGAGTTTCAAATTCATAATTTTGATACATATACAAAAATCAGATTTTTGATACCAGATCACAACAATAAGCCCTATCTAATTTTGGTTCTCACACCAGTCAATAGGAAGTATATAGATATTACACGTTCGTCACTCAAATATAAATTCTAATGATGGAGCTCCATCATCAAAATCATCTCCGGGCGATTAGAGTGTAATTCTATATCTATCCAATATATCAAAACTTCGAATACACGCTAGCTAGGCGCATACGCAAAAATCTTTATATTTTGGATTGTCCTAATCAATATAAAATAAATAATCAAATACGAATAATTGATTTAAATTTTCAAAACAAAATTTGTTTTCATTTTTAAAATATACTCTTCACACTCGTTCTAGGATACTACTGATCCCATCTCTAACGAGTCATTCTCATTGGATATTACTAATCCAATATCTGATGAATTCTTTCGTATGGTTCTAATGTGTCTTGTTCTCTGAGCTTTGTAAACCAAAGCTCTGATACCAAATGAAACGACCCGTAACTTCCCCGTAAAGGAGAGTGTCGGATAGTTCGAGAACAAACCACAACAGAACGCATACAGAAGAACATTTCATTGTATATCACAACAATGCATCAGATTACAAGAATATAAATGAATATTACACAGAAATATCAGAGATTTAAATTACATTTAAATACATAGCAGCGGAAAATAATACAATACACAACTAGAAGGAGATATACGGATACAAAGCTTTCCGGATATCGTTCCAGCTGTAAACCAGGATCCTGTGAATATAAATCTGCAAAACCAAAACTACTAGCTGCCCGTGTCAAAATAGGGGCACCCAGAGTTTAGGTTAAAACAATAAACTCCAGGTCAGTCATGTGACTGGTGTGAGAACTAAAACAGTTATTAATCTTTATTTTTAAAGTTAGGTAAATCAAGGGACCACGCCGTATAACACGGAACGGGTTTCCTCCCAAGAATACCAGTGCATAAAACAAACAGCGCAATGCTAAATAAAGAAAAATGAAGCTGTTATAAGACCCAGGTCCCATCACACAATGCAACGCAGCCGAGGATAGGGTTTTCCCTTATAACAGCCAAAGAATGCTTGATACGGTTAAAACAAATCATTTGATACTACTATAAGTGCATAGGGTATAAAACACTTCAAATCATAAGTATCAATCATAGGCGGCATGAGTGCCCCATCCCACTATGTCGCCATATATAGGATTACAACTAAAACCGCAAATGTCACGTATTTGGAAATTGGATTTCCGTCTATGAACCGAGGCAAAAGATAGTCCTCAACCGATTCGAGACAATCTAGCCTACCATGTCTCAGGAACAGCCGCAACTGCCCCCTGGATCGTCAGGGCCGGTCCACCGATGTGGATTATTATGCCTGAACAATACGTCTCCCCGCCCTTTGGGGCGCAAACGAGCCAACGAATGACTCCATCGGACCCGGATCGTCCGATCAAACCGAGGCGCCTCGCAACAGCAACAACCACATAAGTCAAACTCGTCAGGGCGTGTAAAACCACTGACGCCACTTTTAGCTAGAAAGAAACGCAAGTCCTCCCTGATGTCCGTCTCCCGTTTTTGGTTCATACCGGGTGTGAAACACGCGAGGTAAACGTTACACAAAGCTACGCCACAAAGGCCGTGCTTTGATCATCACCACAAGACTTTGCTTTTCAACAGAAGCCTCGATCAATTGCCACTTAGGCATGCCACACAGGCAATTCGCTCCATGCGTTTGATATCCATCAATATATAACCCCTGAGCTCGTACGTCTCAGAGAAGGGCGTTAAGCAAGAGAATAAATTCTCCGCCACCAAACAGATATATATTTAATAAAGATCAATCACACAGACTAAAATCCAATGTCAGACACACAGTCCATTTACAAGTCCGTTCTGGGTCTGAACGAAACCGGAGGCACCTAGTACCCCGCATATCCATCGATCTCCAAGTACGTCTGGACGATCACTAACTGTTTCCATCTTCTTGGGTGTACAGCCCAATCAAGATCATCAGTAATTACCCAAACGACGTGAAGACTTCCGGCCTTCGACCATCGTCTTCATCTTCGACACCACGTCGAATCAGTTATTCAGAATGGGATTAACCCGGTCTTTCTGAATAACTCGCGTATATATTATAAAAGTGTTACACAAACACAACATACGCCTCATTCCAATCCAGAATATTCTTTTATTCAAATATTCCTATACTTTGGGAAAAGTTCCCATTAATTTTATCCAAGATAAATTCTTTGAATTTATTCTTTATTCTATTTTTGAATCTCAATTCAAACTAGTCGGGATTAGCGAACCTTACCGAAGTAATCATTTATTTAATTTCCCCATCCCAACCTATTCATTCCATGAAGTAAAACTGGTAATACTTCATATCTAACACCACAGTGTTATCGGTAAATTCAATTACCGTTTCACGTTCAAATCTAATTAAAGATTTAACTATCGTCTGGAGCAAAACTGGTGGTACTCCATTCTCGACCATTTCAATCTAATTAAAGATTCATTAAAACTCCACTTAGTTTTAATCGTTAACTGGGTTAAAGAATCCGTGTCATTTAAAAACACAATTCACGATAAACCCAAAATCACATTCATTAATTATCGGGTTAAAGAACGAGTGTTGTTTAAAACACTGTTCACGATAAACCCAAAAATCAATATCAATTCAATTCCAATTAAATATTATTTAATTGGTACACTTCATTAAATCTAAATAAAAAGATTTAATCTTTTCTCAACAGGGTTCAAGAACAGTGTTAGTGAAGACACTATTCACGACAAACCCAAATCACATTTGATATTCAATATAAGGCTCTGAATAGAAAATATATCGGCTTATATTCAATATCAAATTCTACGATTAACAAATGTTATATTGGAAATAACGATATAAATATATATATATCTTTCAAATTTCCATAACAACATCCGTATAATCACGAATTCCAACATCGAAATATTCCGAAGACAATTTCGATTCAAATCCACTCCAATGCAATCATTGGAGATTCTGGTTATTTTTAAAACCCTTTTCAAATTCAATTTATTTATTTAAAAATAAATAGAATTATATTTCTAGTTCAAAACTAGTTCATTTCGATAAAAATCTATTTTTATCTTTTCAAATATGGAGTTTTTCATCCCAATTCTTCTCAAATCATTTCTTATGATTTTACACAAATTATTACTATTTTTAATAATTTTATCAAGGCCCGTACAGTCGATTTCCAACAACGGCCATCGAACTGCACTTACAGCGACCTTTTTCAAATTTGATTTGGACGTATCTCCAAATCCAACCGTTAGATTTCAAATTTCTAACATTCGTTAGAAAGCTCTTTTCGATACGAACCCAACGGTTCCGGTTTTAGGAGAATCCGACGGTCGGATCTCCCGTAATGTCCGTTTGAAATAAATGGTCGAAATTCACGAACTGCCGCGGCGCGACGCGTTCTATTCAGGCCATTATATTATATATATAATATATATAATATATACTTCGTCGATTTCTATTTAAAACGAATTATATAAATAGTTTTGAATTCATTTCAAAAACATTTTCAACTTCCTTTTCAATTCAAATCACAATTGAATTCTTCTTTATAGATTCGTTTTAAAATTCATTTCTATTCAATTCAAATTTCAATTCAATTTGAATTCGTTTTCAATTCAATTCATTTCGAAATCGTTTTCAATTCACTTTGAATTCGTTTTCAATTCACTTCGAATTCGTTTTCAATTCACTTCATTTCGAAATCGTTTAAAATCGATATAAATATCGTTCACGTCAAAATGGCGTCAAACTAATCAACACGACTTCATAAATTTCTATTTTCAAATATTTTATTTCAAATATTTCTATTTCAAATATTTCCATTTCTAAACTGGAATGAGGCCCAATCAATTACCATATAAAGTTAATTATATGGATTTTCATACAACACATGTATAATAGCATTGAAAAATAATCAACCATCAACCAAAGTGCACTACACTGTATAAGCATCAAATATAGATATCTAACGCTTATAACAGCCTGTCAATCAATCGATCGACATATTTAATCAATCAGGATGAGTGAACTTCAAATTTCATCCCAACACCCGTGTGGGGTTTTCAAACAATCAAACACAGATTTTAGTTGTGCAGTTGGGCGATGTGTAAAATTTATCGTCCCAATCAATGTCAGTCAAATCAGTGTACATAAACAAACCGTCCGGTTTGTAAATGAATATTTTATTTTGTTCACTTCACTATTTCTATATTCACGTTAAAAATTATATTTTTAACGATAAAACATTTTATTTCAACATATGAATTTCTATTCAATTCATTTATTCAATAAAATGATATTTTTATTTTTCTAACATATTTTAGAAAATTTCGGCGGCATAACGGCACGATACTAGAAACGGGACAAGGCCTAGCCTTATCCCCGGTCTAGTGAAGGCCCACGCCATTCACACATCAATCATATCAATTTCAATTTCACCAAAACAATCAAATCCAAATCAAATAATCTAACCAACTACACAACCAATCAAACAAGTCCATGGTCTGTGGACGGGTGTCGGGTGCTACTAAGCACCGTCTGCATCCTAGTATATATATATATAACTAGAAAAATTAAATTGAAAGGTGAGAAGTTCTCACCGATAGCTATCCAATCATCTTGACTCTTCTTCTCGCCTTTTTATCATCTTCTTGTGCCCGTAGTCACTATATATAAAAATCACACATTTTTATATTTCGATGTCTTTAAATAAAAATCACATTTTTATTTATTCACTTTCCATTTAAAAATCATATTTTTATAATCTCTTCATATATTTAAAAATCGAATTTTTACTATGCTATTCAATATATAAAAATCCTATTTTTCAATCGAAGTTCAATATATAAAAATTCTATTTTTCTACCGAAGTTCAATATATAAAAATCCTATTTTTCTACCGAAGTTCAATATATAAAAATCCTATTTTTCTATCGAAGTTCAATATATAAAAATCCTATTTTTCTATCGAAGTTCAATATATAAAAATCCTATTTTTCTATCGAAGTTCAATATATAAAAATTCTATTTTTCTATCGAAGTTCAATATATAAAAATCCTATTTTTCTATCGAAGTTCAATATATAAAAATCCTATTTTTATCGAAGTTCAATATATAAAAATCCTATTTTTCTATCGAAGTTCAATATATAAAAATCCTATTTTTAATTTTTACGTCATATAAAAATTATATCTTTATATCGCTTTCTTCTTGATTAAAATCCGATCTTTTTATAACTAAAAATTCTAGCTTTTCTTAAACAAAGATCCTAGCTAAAAATATAATCTTTATACGATAAAAACATAATCTTTATATGGTTAAAAATATTAACTTTATACTGTTAAAGCAAAAACTGATTTTTTTTTTTATACATAAAACCTAATTTCAGAAAATAAACAAAATTAAATGAACTAAAATAAAAAGGAGAACGCTCACAGTTCGGAGGGCTGAAGAGCACCATTCTTCAGAGGGGCACAGGCCGTCGGGAGGACTGTTGGTGGTGGTGGGGCGCGACAATGAAAAGGAGGGGGCCGCGAATTGAGATTGGGAGAGAGGGGGTTTGCGCTGCGGTGTACTAGAGGGGGGGCTCGAGGTCAAACGGCGTCGTCGATGGTAGGGGGCGGGTGCGCCTCAGGCAACGGTTCGATTTAGGGTTCAGGGGGCGATGTCGATCTTCGATGGAGGCGGCAGCTTTTTGGAGGTTGGGTGGGGGATCGCCGATCATCGGGGGGGAGATCGCAGTGCGTCGGTGAGGCGCAGGGGGCGGCGGGTTCGTGGGTTCGATCTCCCTTTTTTTTTTATTATCGCTGACAGTTATGAGGGGAGAGAGAGTGAGAGAGAAAGGTTTTATAATATTTATTATATTATTTTATTATTTAATTTTCTAAAAAGCAACTTTTATTTTTGACCTCGAAACGAGACCCACCGCCTGTCGTCCTTAGCTAATTACCCCTATTCCGAACACAATGGTATATGTATCGTAGGCTGGTTCGGCTGTTTGAATCAGTTTCCGTTAAATTTACATTTAAATCACTATATTGAATTTTAAACGTACATTTCAAATTACCGGGTTCACATACTAACTAGAAAAAATTCCAGAAAAATATTTTCTTACTTCGTATTGACGATACGGTCCTAACAAAACTAACTTCGTCGAATTCTGAGACCGACTGAAAAATGGCCATTTTCCAGTCGATTAAAATCAACTGAAACCGGTCAAACGCGTTTTCCTTTGCCACGCTTACATAGTGATTCGAAAAATTATGAAATTTGAAACCTAGCAATAACTTCACATCCCGGACCCAACAAAACTGGTTTCGTCGAAATCCGAGGTCGTTTGCAAAATGTCCATTTTTAAGGGCCTTATATATATAAAAATATATACAAATTCCACAGCGACTATTTCTAATTTTAAACTGGACATATCTTATCATTTCTAAGATGAAATCTCAGTTTGTTAACTTCGTTACAAAGATATAGTTATACAGATTCAAATATTTCTTGTTTCGTTCAATTCTGACTTATATTGAATTCTGTATATTCATTTGAAATTAGAAATCGAATTTTCGAACTACCGCGCCATTTTCAGGCTCGTGATATAATTAAAATAAATTTATTCGTTTTAACTTTGTCGAAAATAAATTTTTCGTCGTTATTATTTAAAATAATTCATTTTAAATAATCAAAATTCGCTAAAATTGCCAAAATAAAAATTTTAAACTGGCCCAGATTTTCGGGTTGTTACACAAAGTTCACTTTATATCCCTTTACTAACTTCCTTACTTAACCCTCCTTCGAATAGCTATATTCGATTGACTCTTTTCACTTAACTCTATTCGATTAACCCTTATTAATTAACTCTATTGGACTAACACTATTGGATTAACTCTATTCGACTAACGCTATTGATTTACTCATTTCACTTAACTCCTTTCGAATAAACTATATTCGATAACTCCTTTTACTTTCTTCGAATAAACTATGTTCGATTAACTCATTTTACTTTCTATTCGAATAACTATATTCAATTAACTCATTTTCTTTAACTCCAATCGATTAAACTAACATCGATTAACTCCTTTTACTTTAACTCTAATCGATTAAACTAACATCGATTAACTCCTTTTACTTTAACTCTAATCGATAAAACTAACATTGATTAACTCCTTTGCTTTAACTCTAATCGATTAAACTAACATCGATTAACTCCTTTTACTTTCTTTAACTCTAATCGATTAAACTAACATCGATTAACTCCTTTTACTTTCTTTAACTCTAATCGATTAAACTAACATCGATTAACTCCTTTGCTTTAACTCTAATCGATTAAACTAACCTCGATTAACTCCTTTTACTTTCTTTAACTCTAATCGATTAAACTAACATCGATTAACTCCTTTTACTTTCTTTAACTCTAATCGATTAAACTAACATCGATTAACTCCTTTTACTTTCTTTAACTCTAATCGATTAAACTAACATCGATTAACTCCATTTACTTTCTTTAACTCTAATCGATTAAACTAACATCGATTAACTACTTTGCTTTAACTCTAATCGATTAAACTAACATCGATTAACTCCTTTCGATTAAACTAATATCGATTAACTCATTTTCCTTAACTCTAATCGATTAAACTAACATCGATTAACTCCTTTGCTTTAACTCTAATCGATTAAACTAATATCGATTAACTCCTTTGCTTTAACTCTAATCGATTAAACTAACATCGATTAACTCCTTTGCTTTAACTCTAATCGATTAAACTAACATCGATTAACTCCGTTCGATTAAACTAATATCGATTAACTCCTTTTCTTTAACTCTAATCGATTAAACTAACATCGATTAACTCCTTTGCTTTAACTCTAATCGATTAAACTAATATCGATTAACTCCTTTGCTTTAACTCTAATCGATTAAACTAACATCGATTAACTCCTTTTACTTTAACTCTAATCGATTAAACTAACATCGATTAACTCCTTTTACTTTCTTTAACTCTAATCGATTAAACTAACATCGATTAACTCCTTTTACTTTCTTTAACTCCAATCGATTAAACTAACATCGATTAACTCCTTTTACTTTCTTTAACTCTAATCGATTAAACTAACATCGATTAACTCCTTTGCTTTAACTCTAATCGATTAAACTAACATCGATTAACTCCTTTCGATTAAACTAATATCGATTAACTCCTTTGCTTTAACTCTAATCGATTAAACTAACATCGATTAACTCCTTTGCTTTAACTCTAATCGATTAAACTAATATCGATTAACTCCTTTGCTTTAACTCTAATCGATTAAACTAATATTGATTAACTCCTTTGCTTTAACTCTAATCGATTAAACTAACATTGATTAACTCCTTTTCTTTAACTCTAATCGATTAAACTAACATCGATTAACTCCTTTTACTTTCTTTAACTCTAATTGATTAATTCTATTCGATGAATTCTGATCGAATAACTCCTTTTGGCTAAACTATATTTGAATACCCCCTTTTAACTTTATTCGATAATTTCCTTTTCGAATAAACTATTCATTTATAAAGATTTACTTTTAGTAACGGTTCTTTACTTTACAAATGATTTCCTTTTTATTCTAACTTATCCTTTGATTTTATAAATATTTCTTTCTGTAAAAATCCTTTTCCTTTTCTATATAAAATCCATCGATTTTATATAAATAATTCATTTTCAAAATGCACATTGAAAATATTCCTTTATCAACATTCGGTATGTTATGGTATTCAACATATCAAATCACGATGATCAGTATCGTCCAAACGCATATAATCGACAACAGATTATATATCACATCATATATCACAATATATGAAAAACAGTAAAATAAATGTTGACGAATCCAGTCGGATTCCTCCAACCTGTTTCCCTGCATCACAGATGTTAAACAATATAGATAACATCACTTTCAGTTCCATATGATATATTCTGTTAAACAGAATCAAATACAAAAATCAACTAACTGACTAGCAGTTCAATCAAATAGTCAACACACAGTCAATCAAACAATTTTTAACAGTTCTAAAAAGACAACATGAATTTATAAACTGTTCAGAGTTGGTGAGATTTACTCACTTTGGCGGTTCATCGTTAAAGAACGATAAACTGTTGTTTGATTTGAATCAAACAATTTATTTCGCCGTAAATCCAAACGAGCTTCAATCCACTTCCAGTAAGTTCCATGACGTAGTCACCGTCCATACGATCCTAAGGCAACTTACGGTTCTTGATTCTGACCTCGTATGACCAAGTTATACGTTATATAATTTGTACACTATTTATAATTAAATAAAACTAAATAAATTAACTTTGGGCTTTAACCACCTTATAACGGCCCATCCATGATTTAACTACCCAACCCGTTGGCATCTCTTCTTCCCAAACCGATTATCCCATTCCAGTAAATCACCACAGCAAAAATCGAGCCTTGCTTCCCCAATTCTCCTTCATCTTCCCACGATTTAACCTCAATCTTCACCATTCTCCTCCTCGACCAAATCCGCACTCCCCCATGTATATCACCCTCAACTCGCATCACTCAGGAAGGACCCGACAGTCACCTAAAACCGTACTGATCCCAGTAAACCACCGACCTGTTTTGCCATGAAACCCCACCGAAACCCCAAACAAGTTGGGCCTTGATGCCATGAACATCACGCCCCCTTTCGTTTTGCTTCCAATCTCCTCGTCGTGGATCTATCCCAAACCCTAGCTTCGCAGCACACATTTGAGCTCGACGGAAACGTGTCCGCACACAACCAAACAAGTCCAGAATTGAAGAGCATCCCTCAGCGATTTCAAAGGGATTTATTTTGGATTTTTATTTGATTTTAGGAGTTGTGATTTTTGATTTATTTCCTCTCTTCCATTTTGCTGGTTAGAGAAGAGAGACCGACGGCTTTGTATTGGGTTTTATAAGGGAATGGAAATGTTGTGTGGTTGTAAAGGTGGTGTGCGTGGACCTTGTTTTGGCCTTAAATTGAGTTTAGATATTTTCTTTTTATTGTTTTATATTCATTTCAGTCTTTTAAAAATTCGTGTGATCACACACGATATTCAAAAATCACCCAACTGGACATGCAGCTAGAGTTCGCCATTACGGTCCCAACGAAACTGGTTTCGTCGAATTCCGACATTGTATGCTCACACACCGTATTTTTAACCGTCAAAATATCGACTGTTTCTCACTCTAAAAATCCGTATGACCACACAGTGACTCTAAAAATCACGAAACTGGAAATCTAACAATAATTTGACATTACGAATCCAACAAAATTGGTTTCGTCGAATTCTGAGGTCGTATGAAAAACTGGCTATTTTTAAAGCTCTGGATGACCCATTTAAATATATAAATATATTTAAATATAATTAAATTAAATACAAATAAATTTATATTATCGTGTATCTTCACATATGATATCGTACCGCTCCAGAATATCATATCAGAATTTACAGCTTGATATTTCAGATTTCAGATTTATCGATATTCAATTTATATTGAAATTCCTTTTTAAAATACAAATAATTCCTTTATAAATTATAAAGGAATTCCACAGCGACTTTTCTAAAATTTTATTTGGACGTAAATCAAAATCTACCCGACGAAATCCCGATTTTTCTCTTCCACTAGAAAGATATACTCCACCAGCTCCACACGTTTCTTGTTTCACAGAAATCCGGTTTAAAACGAACTCTGTACATTCTGTTGAAGTTCGAATCGCCAATTTACGAACTGCAGCGCCATTTCGAGCTCGGTTTTAATTATAATATAATTATGCGTTCAAACTATCGTTCAAATAATATATTCGTTACTCAAATTCAATTCTAAACTGAATTAAATATCACGGATGATCCAGTTCACACCATATCGCCATTTCAGCCAATTCTGATTATTTCAGAATTAAATATATTATTTAATTTATTATTTTAATTAAATATTTAACCATTACTTAATTCCACGACCATTTAATTCACTATATCACCATTTATATAATTAAATAAATTAATTATGATACCTCTGCCAATGCGGGTCATTACAATCTTTCCCACTTAAAATAATTTCGTCCTCGAAATTGCTAAAAGGTAGAGGACGACCCTATCGGCTAGTTAGAACATATTTGTTCACTTCTTAACTTCAGTTTCAACTGAACCAATTTAATTTCAATTAAATTATTAATTAATTCTTATCAAAGAAAATTTCCAAAAATCCTGAAAATTTTCTAATGCCTTAACTCTTCGAAAAATTTCGCCAGCACCCCCTTTGAAATGGTCAGTTGGTCAAACTCCAACTCGCCTCTCTGGGCCATCTCCAACCCAAAAGAAAATCAAACAGCCAAGCGGCTTGCCAATTCGGCCCATAAATCTTATATCCAATAGAAATATAAACTTATACCTTTTGTCGGGCATATCATTATATCCTTTCCACCTGTTATCAATTCAGCGGATACAAGGGTCATCCCAATCAAATTCCAATCTGCTTTTATCCACAACACAACCATTCGCTTATATCCGAGCCAAATATCATTTCAACTCAAGTTTCTTCTCGATTCCCAAGTCTTAACTAGATAATCACATTACACTTCAAATTTGAATCTCATAATCCAATTTGTCTTGATATCATTCTAATTCAATCTCAGTTACCACTTTACTGGCTTTACTTTAATTCAAATCTGCTTTCACAAATTTCTGTTAAATTTGTTTTTAATTTAAACAGTCTTTCCCTGGGAATTTTCAAACAGTTTACTCTTTTCAAAAATCAAATTTTCCTTTTGAACATGTCACTGAGCCCTTATTTAATATTCCATTAGTTAAATCACTTCTCTATTTCTTTATCACTATTTGTTAACCAAATATTTTCAATAACCATATTGGCCTTTTATGTTATTTGGAAAACATTTCCGAATATCGCCTTCCTTTATTTTCTAAATCAATAACCTTTATAATCCTATTTATAATTGGAAAATACTCCAATTACTTATCTCTTTTCCGATCTCGTTTATTTCTATACTTAGGAAATATTTATTATTTATTTCCAAGTTTACACTTATTTGGGTTAAAACGGATGTTGTGTAAAACATCGTTACGACAACCCAAATACTATATTCAACTAACTCTTATTCGACATTGATCTTCGAGCCTGAAATATTATTATTTATTTGTTAATAATGAAATCAATCAAGTTGGGGTATAACTACCTCTCAGACCTTGACTGAATAACATTTATAACGTCAAAACAGATATGACTATTTACTCGAATAATTAATACCATACAACTACTTATTCACTTTCAAACACGTATACGCTTCCTCTTTCTAATCTTACTAGATTTTATTCTTAGTCTTCCTTTTTGATTTTACTATTCTATTTCTAAGTTCGTTTCCTTATCGACTTCTATATATATATATATCGATACGTTGATTTCTAACTATCAAATTATCTTAAAAATATTCTAACTCCTTAAATTCCCGGAAAAATTCGCCATAACCTCCTTTATATCGGGAGCATCGGGATATTTCAAATGGCCTCCCATGGCCCTCACCAATCCAAAAGAAAAAGAAAAAGCCAAGCGGCTAGCCGATACGGTGCATAAAATCTCATATATGAATTAAATACATACCTTTTCGTCGAGCATTCTATCTATATACCTTCATACCTTATCCATACCTATCTCATGTATATTTATACCTGCCCAATCTATTTTAACTATACCTGATCGTTTTAACTCAATTCATTAATTAATTTGTTAATTAACTCTTTAGTCTATTTCACTTTTATATTTGAATATGACATGTTCAAATATATTTTAACTTGCTTATTAACTAATTTGAATCCAAATTTCAAATTTACGTTCTAAATTCAATTTCGAATATCCATTTACAAATCTAATTCACCTTTCAAAGTTCAACTTCAAATTCAAAACTCGATTAACTAATTTCTCTTCGACTTAGTTAATTCTATTCAATTTCTATTCAAATTTTATATTTGAATTTCGTTTCAATTTCCCTATTCAAATTCTATATTTGAATTTCATTTCAATTCTATTTGAATCTTCTATATTCAAATTTCTAATTCAATTCTATTTGAATCTTCTTTATTCAAATTTCATTTTCACTTCTATTTGAATCTACTTTATTCAAATTTCATTTTCACTTTCGGTATTCAAATCCTATATTTGAATTCCTTTATATTTTCTATATTCAAATTCTATATTTGAATTCCATTTGAATTTCTATATTCAAACTCTATTTCAATTTCATTGAATTTCATATATTCAAACTCCCTTTGAATTTCTATATTCAAATCCCCTTTGAATTTTCTTATTTACATTCTATGTTTGAACTTCCTCTAGTCAAATTCCTTTTCAAACTTTCTTTATTCATTCTTTAAATAAGTCTCGATTTCAATTCCTTTTTTATATCGATATTTCTACCATTGGAAAATAGATTTCCCTTTCAATTTCACACTTGTATTTTTTTTTCTGAATTATCCAATGATAATTCTTTTCACTTCATTTATAAACTTCGTTTATAAAAGAACTATTTATAAACTTCGTTTATAAAGGAACTTCTCGTTTTATTTCTTTTAAAACAAGTTAATATTTCAAATCTATTTAAAAATTCAAATTCTATATTTTAAATCCCACTTTGAAATTCAACACACTTGTCTTTCCCAAAACAAATTCAAAACAGTATCTCTGGTAGTAATTCGTCACCTACAACTCGAAAATGAATACTGATGATGCAGCTGTCATCATCAGAATCTATTTTCCAGCAATCGAAGTGAGTTCAATACTATAAAACCATTTCTAAACATTTCCACCTTGAAATTCATTTCAAATTATAATTCACACTGCTTGTAAAACAATTTAAAATCTCCCAGGATCTTAAATTTTCCTTATTTTTAATCCAAATCCATTTACAAACACTTATCCAAATTTTCCCGAATTTTAATTCAATTTCTGGTTTAAATTTCAGATTTAACTCATCTGATTTCACGTATTTCACTTATATGAATTCTGATTGGTTATTTACATAACCATTTTACTTTATAATCTTACTCAATTATAATAACAACCAATATATCCATTATATTATAATTTTGATATATATATATCTTCTCTATATCAAGATATACCTTGGGTAAACTTATTTTAATTTACCCTCTTTTTAAAACATATCGTGTCGACCCATCATATTCGAGTGTTTAGTAACTCCTACCGATACAGTGGATCAAACTGATCGACCAGAACTCATAAACAACCCGACCAATAAATCTCCACAATATAAAACCATTGTTATATCAATAACAAATACGTTCACTCGTATATATACACTTAACTCAATCTAGGGTATTACTAACCCCATCTCTACTGAGTCACGCCACAAAGCCAAGGTAATTCACTTAACTTAAGCTCTGATACCAACTGTAATGACCCGGATTTTGAGCGACTTTGGTTATCGACATAAACTCGATGTCGATAACCAAAACACCGAAAAATCCTGGTAATTAGTGAAAGAAATTAGAGGGTGAGAATAGATAAGATAGAAACTTAGAATAGCATAAGAAGAAGAACATAACATCAGAGTAACATGAACCTCACAGCGGAACGAATAAATATATTTCATAACATAACTTTGAAATACAAATCTGTACTTGAATATACATATCATTATCAAAGTACAGCACTTACAACACAATGGAAATAACTATAGCTTTATGATCCTGAAGCCTCCTGCTCCAAGCTCTTCCAGTATATCTGTAAATCCCGACTACTTGACTGCCCATACAAATTTAGGCACCCAAGAGTTTAGGGAAAACAACAAAGTAAACTCCGGGTCAGTCATGGGACTGGTGTGATTAAAACATTTTAAAATAGTTCAAACAGGTAATCGATATCTCATAAGACCACGCCGTATAACGGAACGGGTTTTTCCCTTATGAGAATCCAAATATCTTTATCAAAAACCTTTTGATATTATAATAATGTCTATCAACACAATATAATAATCATCTAGCAGAAACGCTTTCATCTCATGTTCTACATATATGGTATACAATCAAAACCGCAAGCACGTATTGGGTAATGGATTTCCCAACTATGACAAGGTATGGAACCACCTTTCGCTAGTGTACCTCTAGAGAGGAATACACTGGGTTCAACAAGAACATCTTGCAACCCGGCCACACATGATCGACCACTCATTTCGCTTGAGTGTATCGAATGTATATCACCAACGGTTGGGATCAGCAACCGTTTCCCGAATGGGACAGCATCAACAATAGATTTTTAGAAGTAAATGAAACACTAGATCAGGTGATTATACACCCTACTTCGGTGCGACCGACCTAGCCATGCTGCCTGCCCGATTTCTATCATTTACCGGATGATGAGGCTAGAAGCTACGCTTTATCATCATACCAGATTCACTTTGAATGCCACATCGTCAAATCCATCAAATCACCAATTGACGTCCTCAACCATACATTATGTGTTAGCTAAGAGAAGTTTCCTTCTCTGCTTCCACTCTTGGCACGGTTGGAGAAATCAATATACGTGATCATCTGGAAATATTCTGTCAGACATCCGTCCATATAAGTCATCCAGGAACAGGATGAACCGAAGGCACTATTTTATAAATAGGATAGTCCTTGCATAACTCCGTCTTCAATTTCCTTTGGCATATATGATTCGCAACGCTTATGCCAATACATAGTGGTTCTTTGGATAATAATCCAACCGGTCTCTCCATATTAACAACGTTAAAATGGTCGAACTTCGATAGTATGTGATTTAACTATCGAATAAAAACAAGTGTGCAAACAACGATATTATTTCCAAATGGAAATTTTATCGATCAAACATCATTAATATTACTCTCTTTATTTCCTTAATTTACTTATCTCCTATTTCCCTATATTCAATATTTCTTATTTTCTAAATTTGGGAAAATATACGTTATTAACAATGGAAAAACATTTCCATTTCTTGTTTTCTTTATTAGAAAACATTTCTGGTTTCTTATTTGGAAAACATTTCCAAAGATTCTTCATTGGACTTAGACAGATGTTTAAACAAACATCGCTATGCCAACTCAAACCATTTCCTTTACTGTCGAACCTTAACTATTCCCTAGTTAAAAATGAAGTCAATCAAGTTGGGGTAGAACTACCTCTCAGACCTTAACTGAACAACATTTCTAACTTTGAAATAGACAAAGTTCACTTTATATCCCTTTACTAACTTCCTTACTTAACCCTCCTTCGAATAGCTATATTCGATTGACTCTTTTCACTTAACTCTATTCGATTAACCCTTATCAATTAACTCTATTGGACTAACACTATTGGATTTACTCTATTTGACTAACGCTATTGATTTACTCATTTCACTTAACTCCTTTCGAATAAACTATATTCGATAACTCCTTTTACTTTCTTCGAATAAACTATATTCGATTAACTCATTTTACTTTCTATTCGAATAACTACATTCGATTAACTCATTTTCTTTAACTCCAATCGATTAAACTAACATCGATTAACTCCTTTTACTTTAACTCTAATCGATTAAACTAACATCGATTAACTCCTTTTAATTTAACTCTAATCGATTAAACTAACATCGATTAACTCCTTTGCTTTAACTCTAATCGATTAAACTAACATCGATTAACTCCTTTTACTTTCTTTAACTCTAATCGATTAAACTAACATCGATTAACTCCTTTTACTTTCTTTAACTCTAATCGATTAAACTAACATCGATTAACTCCTTTGCTTTAACTCTAATCGATTAAACTAACATCGATTAACTCCTTTTACTTTAACTCTAATCGATTAAACTAACATCGATTAACTCCTTTTACTTTCTTTAACTCTAATCGATTAAACTAACATCGATTAACTCCTTTTACTTTCTTTAACTCTAATCGATTAAACTAACATCGATTAACTCCTTTTACTTTCTTTAACTCTAATCGATTAAACTAACATCGATTAACTCCTTTGCTTTAACTCTAATCGATTAAACTAACATCGATTAACTCCTTTCGATTAAACTAATATCGATTAACTCCTTTGCTTTAACTCTAATCGATTAAACTAACATCGATTAACTCCTTTACTTTAACTCTAATCGATTAAACTAATATCGATTAACTTCTTTTCTTTAACTCTAATCGATTAAACTAGTATCGATTAACTCCTTTGCTTTAACTCTAATCGATTAAACTAACATCGATTAACTCCTTTCGATTAAACTACTATCGATTAACTCCTTTGCTTTAACTCTAATTGATTAAACTAACATCGATTAACTCCTTTGCTTTAACTCTAATCGATTAAACTAATATCGATTAACTCCTTTGCTTTAACTCTAACCGATTAAACTAACATCGATTAACTCCTTTGCTTTAACTCTAATCGATTAAACTAACATCGATTAACTCCATTTACTTTCTTTAACTCTAATCGATTAAACTAACATCGATTAACTCCTTTTACTTTCTTTAACTCTAATCGATTAAACTAACATCGATTAACTCCTTTTACTTTCTTTAACTCTAATCGATTAAACTAACATCGATTAACTCCTTTGCTTTAACTCTAATCGATTAAACTAACATCGATTAACTCCTTTGCTTTAACTCTAACCGATTAAACTAACATCGATTAACTCCTTTCGATTAAACTAATATCGATTAACTCCTTTGCTTTAACTCTAATCGATTAAACTAACATCGATTAACTCCTTTGCTTTAACTCTAATCGATTAAACTAATATCAATTAACTCCTTTGCTTTAACTCTAATCGATTAAACTAAAATCGATTAACTCCTTTGCTTTAACTCTAATCGATTAAACTAACATCGATTAACTCCTTTGCTTTAACTCTAATCGATTAAACTAACATCGATTAACTCCTTTTACTTTCTTTAACTCTAATCGATTAATTCTATTCGATGAATTCTGATCGAATAACTCCTTTTGGCTAAACTATATTTGAATACCCCCTTTTAACTTTATTCGATAACTTCCTTTTCGAATAAACTATTCATTTATAAAGATTTACTTTTAGTATCGGTTCTTTACTTTACAAATGATTTCCTTTTTATTCTAACTTATCCTTTGATTTTATAAATATTTCTTTTTGTAAAAATCCTTTTCCTTTTCTATATAAAATCCATCGATTTTATATAAATAATTCATTTTCAATATACACTTTGAAAATATTCCTTTATCAACATTCGGTATGTTATGGTATTCAACATATCAAATCACGATGATCAGTATCGTCCAAACGCATATAATCGACAACAGATTATATATCACATCATATATCACAATATATGAAAAACAGTAAAATAAATGTTGAGGAATCCAGTCGGATTCCTCCAACCTGTTTCCCTGCATCACAGATGTTAAACAATATAGATAACATCACTTTCAGTTCCATATGATATATTCTGTTAAACAGAATCAAATATAGAAATCAACTAACTGACTAGCAGTTCAATCAAACAGTCAACACACAGTCAATCAAACAATTTTCAACAGTTCTAAAAATACAACATGAATTTATAAACTGTTCAGAGTTGGTGAGATTTACTCACTTTGGCAGTTCATCGTTAAAGAACGATAAACTGTTGTTTGATTTGAATCAAACAATTTATTTCACCATAAATTCAAACGAGCTTCAATCCACTTCCAGTCAGTTCCATGACGTAGTCACCGTCCATACGATCCTAAGGCAACTTACGGTTCTTGATTCTGACCTCGTATGACCAAGTTATACGTTATATAAGTTTATACACTATTTATAATTAAATAAAACTAAATAAATTGACTTTGGGCTTTAACCACCTTATAACGGCCCATCCATGATTTAACTACCCAACACGTTGGCATCTCTTCTTCCCAAACCGATTATCCCATTCCAGTAAATCACCACAGCAAAAATCGAGACTTGCTTCCCTAATTCTCCTTCATCTTCCCACGATTTAACCTCAATCTTCACCATTCTCCTCCTCGACCAAATCCGTACTCCCCCATGTATATCACCCTCAACTCGCATCACTCGGGAAGGACCCGACAGTCACCCAAAACCATACTGATCCTGTAACGACCTGGATTTTGAGCGACTTTGGTTATCGACATAAGCTCGATGTCGATAACCAAAACATCGAAAAATCCTGGTAATTAGTGAAAGAAATTAGAGGGTGAGAATAGATAAGATAGAAACTTAGAATAGAAGAAGAAGGAGAACACAACATCAGAGTAACACGAACCTCATAACGGAACGAATAACATATAATATATAACATAACTTGAAATATACATCTGTACTTGAATATACATCATTATCAAAGTACAATACTTACAACACAGCGGAAATAACTATAGCTATATGATACTGAAGCCTCCTGCTCCAGCTCTTCAACTATATCTGTAAAACCCCGACTACTTGACTGCCCGTACAAATTTAGGCACCCAAGAGTTTAGGGAAACAAACAAATAAACTCCAGGTCAGTCATGGGACTGGTATGAGTAAAACAGTTTAAAAACAGTTTGAACAAGTAAACGATATCTCATAAGACCACGCCGTATAACGCAACGGGTTTTTCCCTTATGAGAATCCAAAATATCTTTATATCAAAAACCTTTTGATATTATAATAATGTCTATCAACACAATATACTAATCATCTAGCAGAAACGCTTTCATCTCACGTTCTACATATATTATATACAATCAAAACCGCAAGCACGTATTGGGTAATGGATTTCCAACTATGACAAGGTATGGAACCACCTTTCGCTAGTGTACCTCTAGAGAGGAATACACTGGGTTCAACAAGAACATCTTGCAACCCGGCCACACATGACCGACCACTCATTTCGCTTGAGCGTATCGAATGTATATCACCAACAGTTGGGATCAGCAACCGTTTCCCGAATGGGACAGCATCAACAATAGATTTTTAGAAGTAAATGAAACTCTAGATCAGGTGATTATACACCCTACTTCGGTGCGACCGACTTAGCCATGTTGCCTGCCCGATTTCTGTCATTTACCAGTTGATGAGGCTAGAAGCTATGCTTTATCATCATACCAGATTCACTTTGAAAGCCACATCGTCAAATCCATCAAATCACCGATTGACGTCCTCAACCATACATTATGTGTTAGCTAAAAGAAGTTTCATTCTCCGCTTCCACTCTTGGTACAGTTGGAGAAAACAATATACGTGATCATCCGGAAATACTCTGTCATACATCCGTCCATACAAGTCATCCAGGAACAGGATGAACCGAAGGAACTATTCTGTAAACAGGATAGCCCTTGCATAACACCGTCTTCAATTATCTTTAGCATATATGATTCGCAACGCTTATGCCAATACAGAGTGGTTCTTTGGATAATAATCCAACCGGTCTCTCCATATTAACAACGTTAAAATGGTCAAAACTTCGATATTCTGTGATTTAACTATCGAATAAAAATAGATGTGCAAACAACGATATTATTTCCAAATGGAAATCATATCGAACAAACATCATTCAACATTTATCTCTTTATTAATTTACTTATCTCCTGTTTCCCTATATTCAGCATTTCTTATTTTCTAAATTGGGAAAATATACATTATTAACAAATGGAAAACATTTCCATTTCTTGTTTTCTTTATTAGAAAACATTTCTGGTTTCTTATTTGGAAAACATTTCCAAAACTTCTTTATTGGACTTAGACAGATGTTTAACAAACCATCGCGATGCCAACTCAAACCATTTCCTTTACTGCCGAACCTTGACTATTCCCTAGTTAAACGAAGCCAATCAAGTTGGGGTAGAACTACCTCTCAGACCTTAACTGAACAACATTTCTAACTTTGAAATAGACAAAGTTCACTTTATATCCCTTTACTAACTTCCTTACTTAACCCTCCTTCGAATGGCTATATTCGATTGACTCTTTTCACTTAACTCTATTCGATTAACCTTTATCAATTAACTCTATTGGACTAACACTATTGGATTAACTCTATTCGCTTAACTCCTTTTGAATAACTATATTCGATAATTCCTTTCACTTTCTTCAAATAAACTATATTCGATTAACTCTTTTGCTTCTATTCGAATAACTATATTCGATTAACTCTTTTTAACTTTAACTCTAATCGATTAACCTTTATCAATTAACTCTATTGGACTAACACTATTGGATTAACTCTATTCGCTTAACTCCTTTCGAATAACTATATTCGATAATTCCTTTTACTTTCTTCGAATAAACTATATTCGATTAACTCTTTTGCTTCTATTCGAATAACTATATTCAATTAACTCTTTTTAACTTTAACTCTAATCGATTAAACTAACATCGATTAACTCCTTTTAACATTAACTCTAATCGATTAAACTAACATCGATTAACTCCTTTTAACCTTATCACTAATCGATTTACTAACATCGATTAACTCCTTTTATTTTACTCTAATCGATTAACTAACATCGATTAACTCCTTTTATTTTACTCTAATCGATTAACTAACATCGATTAACTCCTTTTAACTTTATTCTCTAATTGATTAACTAACATCGATTAACTCCTTTTAACTTTAACTCTAATCGATTAATTAACATCGATTAACTCCTTTTAACTTTATTCTCTAGTCGATTAATTAACATCGATTAACTCCTTTTAACTTTATTCTCTAATTGATTAACTAACATCGATTAACTCCTTTGCTTATACTTTATTCGATTTGACTAACATCGATTAACTCCTTTTCGAATAAACTATTCATTTATAAAGATTTACTATTAGTAACGGTTCTTTACTTTACAAATGATTTCCCTTTTATAAAACATTTTTCCCTTTTATTTACTTTCGAAAATATTTCCTTTTATAAAATCTGTTGATTTTATAAAATCCCTTTATTTCAATATACATTGAAATAAATCCTTTTTACATCCCAGGGTCTTTCATGATATTTAAAATATCGAATAAAAATGATCAACATCATTCCAACACCCATAATTCAAAATAGATTATATAACACATCATATATCACAATATATGAAAACAGTAAAATAAATGTTGAGGAATCCAGTTGGATTCCTCCAACCTGTTTCCCTGCATCACAGATGTTAAACAACATAGATAACATCACTTTCAGTTCTATATGATACATTCTGTTAAACAGAATCAATATAGAAAATTCAACTAACTGACTAGCAGTTCAATCAAACAGTCAACATACAGTCAATCAGCCAATATCTAACAGTTCTAAAAATACAACATGAAGTTATAATCTGTTCAGAGTTAGTGAGATTTACTCACATTGGACTGTTATCGTTAAAAACGATTAACTGTCTTTGATTTGATTCAGACGGACAATTTATTTTGCCATAAATCGTGACGAGCTCTGATTCATTCAAAGCTGATCCCATGTTGTCGTCCCCATCCGTGTGATCCTAACAGATCCAGTTTTTCGTCGATTTCACTCCATTCCGGCCCAATCCCCATTAGTCACCCACGAGATAATAATATTTCACCTTGCCAAAATTTACACCCGCAAGCCCTCCTCTTTTATTTTCTTTCTGGGCTTCTCATCTCGGCCTAAAGTCCCACTAACGCACCCGAAGTCCACAACTGCTTCTTCCCCCTGAGATAACATGCGGCTTGCTCTTCCATCATTTTACACGTAACCTCCTGCCGACTCCTTAATCACGTATGCATCTTTCACATACCATGCAAACTCTCTTCCATTTTCATACAACATGTTTGCACTCCATATACACACACTTTCACCTGCACTCCCACCATAGCTCCTACATTTCGCCATTTTATTCCCCTCTAGGACACGCACCAGAACATCCCACCATCCCTTCTTCCAAGAACCCGAATGCTCTGTTCTTCACAGACCCCAAACTCCATGCATCTGAAAAACGTCCCAGACCGTGAAGCAGCTTTTCCCCTCTCGTCTATCGGTCCTTCTTCACATTCAATCCCAACAAATCACGGTCGCCCTCCCTCAAGTATTTAAATATACTGAAGCCATTTCGGACGCCTCCCTCACCTTGTTTCCCACGAAGACTCGGCACTCCAGTGACCACTCTCCCCTTCATGACCGCACTTTAGCCAACAAACAGGCAACGCCTGTTTCCCCATTCCATTTCTTCTTTTGATTTCCTGAAGAGAACTCGGATCGATTTGTTTGCTGCGTTTTCGAGTTTTGTGGCGGCGGAAAAAAAGATTTTGTGAATTAGGTTATAGCGTGGTGATAATGGCCCTTTTTATAGAAGGTTTAGGTTAAGTGATAGGAGACGTTGCATAGTGATTTCCTTTTATCCAATATGTGGCTGAGAATAGCTTGAACCGTGGCCTCCTATTTGATCGTGAAGAGAGTGAAATGGGAAATTTTGTTTAGTATTGTGCTTAGGATATTTTGCCTTAAGTTTTAAACTTTTAACATACTCTGTTAAATAAAATTATATCCATATACGAGCGTTGCGGACTGAGATAAATACACCGTTGAGATGAGCTCCATGTCACGATTCCAAAAATATAATAATACCGGTAGATTTAACTCATATTGTGAAACCCCAAAATATTGATTACAAGGTGCAAAATACTCTAAATAAAAAGATGCTCATTTAATATATTAAAAATTACAGAAAAATTCTAAAAATTAAATTATCGTTATGTCTCAAAAGAATCTTGTCTAAATTCAAACCCAATCTCTAGTTATATCGAATAAACCATTACGATCGATAAACGATTCTCTAGCGACTATTTTAAAATTTGATTTGGACATATCTAAAAATCTATATGACGAAATCCCGATTTTTCTCTTCCATTAGAAAGATATACTCCACCAGCTCCACACATTTCTTGTTTCATAGAAATCCGGCTTAAAATGAATCCTGTACATCCAGTTGAAGTTCAAATCGCCAAATAGCGAACTGCAGCGCCATTTCGAGCTCGTTTATAATTATATTATAAACTATACGTTCAACTGTCGACGATTGAATATATTCGTTATTCAAATTCAATTTCAAGCTGAATTAAATATCACAGATGATCCGGTTCACACCATATCGACATTTCAGCCAATTCTGATTATTTCAGAATTAAATATATCATTTAATTTATTATTTTAATTAAATATTCACTGTTATTTAATTCCACAATCATTAAATTCACTAACCCACCATATATATAACTAAATAAACTAATCATAATACCCCTGCCAATGCGGGTCATTACAGATCCCAGTAAACCACCGACCTGTTTTGCCATGAAACCCCACCGAAACCCCAAACAAGTTGCGCCTTGACGCCATGAACATCAAGCCCCCTTTCGTTTTGCTTCCAATCTCCTCGTCGTGGATCTATCCCAAACCCTAGCTTCGCAACACACATTTGAGCTCGACGGAAACGTGACCGCACACAACCAAACAAGTCCAGAATTGAAGAGCATACCTCAGCGATTTCAAAGGGATTTATTTTGGATTTTTATTTGATTGTAGGAGTTTTGATTTTTGATTTATTTCCTCTCTATCATTTTGCTGGTTAGAGAAGAGAGACCGACGGCTTTGTATTGGGTTTTATAAGGGAATGGAAATGTTGTGTGGTTGTAAAGGTGGTGTGCGTGGACCTTGTTTTGGCCTTAAATTGAGTTTAGATATTTTCTTTTTATTGTTTAATATTCGTTTCAGTCTTTTAAAAATTCATGTGATCACACACGATATTCAAAAATCACCCAACTGGACATGCAGCTAGAGTTCGCCATTACGGTCCCAACGAAACTGGT
Organism: Allium sativum; assembly: GCA_030737875.1. Lineage (NCBI taxonomy): Eukaryota > Viridiplantae > Streptophyta > Magnoliopsida > Asparagales > Amaryllidaceae > Allium > Allium sativum. The sequence goes on along the minus strand of CM060916.1, from coordinate 112,430,685 downwards.
TTCGTCGAATTCCGGCTCTGTATGCTCACACACCGTATTTTTAACCATCAAAATATCGACTGTTTCTCACTCTAAAAATCCGTACGACCACACAGTGACTCTAAAAATCACGAAACTGGAAATCTAACAATAATTTGACATTACGAATCCAACAAAACTGGTTTCATCGAATTCTGAGGTCGTATGAAAAACTGGCTATTTTTAAAGCTCTGGATGACCCATTTAAATATATAAATATATTTAAATATAATTAAATTAAATACAATTAAATTTATATTATCGTGTATCTTCACATATGATATCGTACCGCTCCAGAATATCATATCAAAATTTACAGCTTGATATTTCAGATTTATCGATATTCAATTTATATTGAAATTCCTTTTTAAAATACAAATAATTCCTTTATAAATTATAAAGGAATTCCACAGCGACTTTTCTAAAAATTTATTTGGACGTAAATCAAAATCTACCCGACGAAATCCCGATTTTTCTCTTCCACTAGAAAGATATACTCCACCAGCTCCACACGTTTCTTGTTTCACAGAAATCCGGTTTAAAACGAACTCTATACATTCAGTTGAAGTTCAAATCGCCTATTTACGAACTGCAGTGCCATTTCGAGCTCAGTTTTAATTATAATATAATTATACGTTCAAACTATCATTCAAATAATATATTCGTTACTCAAATTCAATTCTAAACTGAATTAAATATCACGGATGATCCAGTTCACACCATATCGCCATTTCAGCCAATTCTGATTATTTCAGAATTAAATATATTATTTAATTTATTATTTTAATTAAATATTTAACCATTACTTAATTCCACGACCATTTAATTCACTATATCACCATTTATATAATTAAATAAATTAATTATGATACCTCTGCCAATGCGGGTCATTACAGGTTCCCATTAATTTTATCAAAAAAAAATCCTTTAAATGTAACGACCCAGAAAATCTGAACCAATTTAAAATTTTTAAATTGGCTAAAATAATGGATTTTAAATATTTAAAATAAATATTTTAAATAATGGCGATGAAAACTGAGTTTGAATCAACATTTGAAAACGAATATAGTTAATTATAATTATATATAGAATTGAAAATGGCGCGGTAGTTCGATAATTCGATTTCAAACTTCAATTGAATATACCGGGTGCAAAACAATCCGGATTTTAGTGAAACCAAAAACATTAGGATCTAATTGATGATATCTTTCCAACGAATCCGACCAATCGAAATTTGATAGCGGGAATCAAAAGATATGTCCAGTTGAAAATTCTGAATAGTCGCTATGGGATTCAGACCCTTAAAAATGGACATTTTGCAAATGACCTCGGATTTCGACGAAACCACTTTTGTTGGATCCGCAGGGTCAAGTTATTGTTAGGTTTCAAATTTAATAATTTTTCGAATCAATATGTGAGCGTGGCAAAAGAAAACGCGTTTGACCAGTTTTTGTTGAATTTAATCGACTGGAAATTGGCCATTTTACAAACGGTCTCAGAATTCGACGAAACTAGTTTTGTTAGGACCGTATCGTCAATACGAAGCTAGAAAATATTTTTTCTGGAATTTTTCTAGTTAGTATGTGACCCCGGTAATTTGAAATGTACGTTTAAAATTCAATATAGTGATTTAAATGAAAATTCAAAAGGAAACTGATTGTAACAATCGAATCAGCTTGCGATACATATCCCATTGTGTTCAGAATGGGGGTAAAACGCTATGGACGACAGGCGGTAGGCCTTGTTTCGAGGTCGTATGTAAAAGTCAACTTTTTGCAAAATTAAATAATTAAATAAAAAAAATCTATTTTCCCTCCTATACCTTGGCCCCCCCTGTAATTCATTACCGATTTCATTTATACAGAAATAAAAAAAACCCTAAACCTAATCGATCGCCGACGACCGCCTCCACCAACCTCCCACCGCCGACCGCACCACCGCTCCGCCCAGTCTGACGACCTCCCGCCTCCCCGTTCGAGCCCCGAAGCATCGCCTCCCCCGTTCGAACCCCGAGCCGCCCCCTCGAAGCCACCTCCGTCGATCTGCGAAACCCCCCCCCCCTCTGTAAGTTTTTTTCTTGTTTGTTTAATTTATTTTTATGTATTTAAAAACTGATTTTTGAAAAGGATTTTTAAACTGATTTTTAAAAGGTTTTGAAAACTGATTTTAAAAAGTTATAAAAACTGATTTTTAAAAGGTTTTGAAAACTGATTTTTAAAAGTTATAAAAACTGATTTTTTAAAAGGTTTTGAAAACTGATTTTTAAAAGGTTTTGAAAACTGATTTTTAAAGTTATAAAAACTGATTTTTAAAAGGTTTTGAAAACTGATTTTTAAAGTTTAAAACTGATTTTTAAAAGGTTTTGAAAACTGATTTTTAAAAGTTATAAAAACTGATTTTTAAAAGGTTTTGAAAACTGATTTTTAAAAGTTATAAAAACTGATTTTTTAAAAGGTTTTGAAAACTGATTTTTAAAAGGTTTTGAAAACTGATTTTTAAAGTTATAAAAACTGATTTTTAAAAGGTTTTGAAAACTGATTTTTAAAGTTTAAAACTGATTTTTTAAAAGGTATTGAAAACTGATTTCTTTAAAAAGAAAAATCATATTTTTATATATCGAAAGTCGAAAGAAAAATCAGATTTTTATATATTGAATAGCGACGTCAAAATTCGATTTTTATATATTGAATAACATAGTAAAAATTCGATTTTTACATATGTAGAGAAAAAAGGCAACGAAGCGACAGAGTCGTAAAGGCGAAGATTTCTCTAAGTGAAGTTGGATAGCTATTGGTGAGATTTTTGATTTAAAAATATTATATATGTGTGAAATAAAAGTAAATAGCTATATATAAATATCAATATATATCTATATATATATACGCCCCTCGTCCACAAACCATGGACGATATTTATTGGTTGAAATTGTTGTGAAAATTGATTGATAGCGAATGATTGTTTGGGATTGTTTGTGATGGATATTGGTTGATTGTGGTTGAAAAATACCCATTTGTGGCTGTGAAATATTTGGTTGAAACCACATAGGATTAGTTGTGGAAATGAAATAAATATATACATGCCGCCTGCGTGCGAACTAGATGCATGATCCCCATTGTCAAAAACCACGAGGTTTTAAGGTAGAGCGAGGAGCCGTACTAGGGACGGTGCCGGTGTTAACTACCCTGCCGTTATGCTGCCGAAATTTTGAATAATATTCGTGTGTTTGAATTATTTTCATATGCTTAAACTATATTTATTCATTGAATAGAAAACATTCATGTGTTGAATTGATATTCATTCGTTGTTTAGAAATTCATGTGTTGAATGGTATTCATATTTTGAAATAAATTGTTCGATAATAAAAATCACATTTTTATCTATATATAGAAACTATAGAAAACATTCATGTGTTGAATTGATATTCATTCGTTGTTTAGAAATTCATGTGTTGAATGGTATTCATATTTTGAAATAAATTGTTCGATAATAAAAATCACATTTTTATCTATATATAGAAACTATAGAAAACATTCATGTGTTGAATTGATATTCATTCGTTGTTTAGAAATTCATGTGTTGAATGGTATTCATATTTTGAAATAAATTGTTCGATAATAAAAATCACATTTTTATCTATATATAGAAACTATAGAAAACATTCATGTGTTGAATTGATATTCATTCGTTGTTTAGAAATTCATGTGTTGAATGGTATTCATATTTTGAAATAAATTGTTCGATAATAAAAATCACATTTTTATCTATATATAGAAACTATAGAAAACATTCATGTGTTGAATTGATATTCATTCGTTGTTTAGAAATTCATGTGTTGAATGGTATTCATATTTTGAAATAAATTGTTCGATAATAAAAATCACATTTTTATCTATATATAGAAACTATAGAAAACATTCATGTGTTGAATTAATATTCATTCGTTGATTAGAAATTCATGTGTTGAATGGTATTCATATTTTGAAATAAATTGTTTGATAATAAAAATCACCTTTTATCGACTATATGAACTATATAGAAAAGTAGTGTTTTGAAATGAATTGTTTTACAATAAAAATCACATTTTTATTGTATGCATAAATCGTTGAAATGTGAAGTGTTAAAAATAGCCACTTGTTCAAAATAAACATATATGAGTTGAAATACTCATTAATTAGCTAATGAAATGATTTGCACCTATTTATGTAACATTAGAATGAATGGAGTTTTTAAACCAAATAGAAATCAAATATGAAGTCGAATAGAAATTGATAAATGATAAGAACTGTATATATATGTACATGCAATATTCATTGAACAGGTTATAGCAAAGGGGCTAGAGAAGAGGAATAAAATTTTGTGCCCGACAAATAGGTACACATTTACTGATTTGTTTGGGTGATGATTTTGAGCCTGTTGGCTAGCCGCTTGGCTTTTTCTTTTTCTTTTTGAGATTAGAAGGACCGGGAAAGCTATTTGCGATTTCCCGATGCTCCCGGTGCAGGGGAGGTTATGGCGAAATTTTTCCAAAATTTAAGGCGTTAGAAAAATATTTGAAGTTAAAACGATATGGAAATCATTGAATGAACTATATTTATATAAATATATAAATATAAATAAAATTAAAACGAAACGAAGCCGTGCAGTTCGTGTTTTGAAACCGTGTTTTCAAACGACTAGTGCGGGAAATCCGACCATTGGATTTTCCCGAAACCTCAACCGTCGGGTTCGCCTTGGAATAATCTTTCCAACGGCACCAACCTTGTAAAAATCCAACGGTTGGATTGTCTGGAATGTTTAATTCAAATCCGAAGAAAAACAGCGCCAGAAACGATTATATTTATATATATATATATAAATATAATTATATTTAATCGAATAACGACGCTGCAGTTCGTATTTTGAAATCGAAACTTCAAACGATTGTACCGGGAGATCCGACCGTCGGATTTTCCCGAAACTGGAACCGTTGGATTCGTTTTGAAAAGACCTTTCTAATGATGTAAATTTTGTGAAGATCCAACGGTTAGATTCTCAGATATGTGTAAATCAAATCTGAAGAAAAACAGCGCCACGGCCGCGTTATGGCCCGAAGCGTCGTTTTGAATATATGGGCTATTTTAAAATAAATAAAAATAGCGATAAATCGTCATAAAATATTATAAACGATATGGAATGGAAATAAACTGAATTTGCTCGATTTATGTTGTATTCGATGGTTGAATGTGTTTGGTGGGAAAATTACATTAAAAGAACAATATTGGTGTTGTCGAATAATTTAACCATTGAAATAAATTGATTTGAAATTCTAAATATACGTGAATTATTTGAAAAGGCCGAGTTAATTCTCATTTCGAATAATTGACCGACGATTGAAAGTCGAAAATGAAGACGATGGTCGAAGACCGGAGATCTTCACCTCGTTTGGATGGTAACCGAGGTCCTGATTGGGAGGCATCCCGAAATATGGATAATGAGTGGTGATCGTCCAGACGTACGTGGTGATCGAAGGGTTTGCGAGGTATTTGTTGCCTCCGATTTCGTTCAGACCCAGAACGGACTTGTAAATGGACTGTGTGTCTGACATTGGAGTTTATTCTGTGTTGATTGATTTCTGTTAAATATACATCTGATTGGCGGCGGAGAATTTATTCTTTTGCTTAACGCCCTTCTCTGAGACGCACGAGCTCAGAGGTTGTATATCGATGGACATCAGTCGCATGGCATGAATTGCCTGTGTGGCATGCTAAGATGCAGTGATCAGGGCTTCTGTTGAAAAGCAAAGTCTTGTGGTGATGATCAAAGCACCGCCTGTGTGGCGTAGCTTTGTGTATAACGTGAATTCGCGAGCCTCACACCCCGGTATGAACCTAAAACGGGAGAAGGACCTCAGGGAGGGCATGCGTTTCCTTCTAGCTAGGGTGGTGTCAGTGACCTACCAGCCCTGACATTTATATACTTTTCACCTATGTGGTTGTTGCTGTTGCGAGCCACCTCGGTTTGATCGGACGATCCGGGTCCGATGGAGTCATTCGTTGGCTCGTTGACGCCCCAAAGGGCGGGGAAACGCAGTGTTCAGGAATTTTAATCCACATCGGTGGACCGGCCCTGACGATCCAAGGGCCCACCTGTGTCTGGGTCCTGGGACACGGGCTAGAGCGTCTCGAATTCGGTAAGGACTATCTTTTGCCTTGGTTCATGACGGAAATCCAATTTCCAAATACGACATCGTGCGGTTTTGATTGTATAGATATATGGCGACATGATATATGGTACCCATGCCGTCTATGATTGATAGTTATGATTTGAAATTGTTTTCAAAACATATAAACACTAGTAATAATATCAAATGCCTTTGTTTTATTCGTATCAAGCATATCTTGGCCATTATAAGGTAAAACTCTATCCTCCGGTTTGCGTTGCATTGTGTGATGGGAACTGAGTCTTATAACGGCTTCATTTTTATAAAAAGCATAGCGATGTTTAAAAGAAAGATTTGTTTTAAAGCACTGGCAGTCCAATGGAGTAAACCCGTTCCACGAAAGTGGCGTGGTCCTGTGATTAGCCAAATTATATATGTGTTGAGTAGATTTCTCATACCAGTCCCATGACTGACTCGTAGTTTGTTTCACTCTCAAACTCGGGTGCCCCTTTTTCTACACGGGAAGCCTTGTATTCAGGTTTAGCTGGTTCTTTCTGGATAGCTGGAGCTGAAGATGGATTCTATCATTTATTTCTTTTTATGCTGTTCAGCTCCTAATGTACATATTTTGTTTATTTCCGCTGTAGACATTTATGTATAGCTGAACTGTATTTGTGCTAAGTATGATCCTGTATACTGTGTAACTCTGATGATTACTTTTATCCAGTATATTTTGTTGTTCATATCTGGTGTATTTATTTAATTCTGTTCTGCTATTTTATGTTTCTGTGTTATATTCCAAAGATAACCCTTGTTTCCGTGAGAACGGGAAATCGGGTCGTCTCATTAAATTTACTCTTTTAATCTTCTTTTTAAAGATTCATTAAAACTCAAATTGGGTTTTAATATCAAAAATCATTACTCAATGATTATTCAAATTTAAGAAACTATTCTTACTGTAACTAGGTTAAAAAATTAATGTCATTTAAAAACATTGTTCACGATAAACCCAAAATCATCTTCCAATAAATATGGAATTTCACAGAAATCCAATCAATACATAATCGACATAAATTTCCGTATTAGGCTAATAATATAAATGGAATAACGACAAAGCCTTTTAAATTCCATATATAGTAATGATCTTCTTTTACACAAGCTCATCTCGATTATTATTAAATTGAATTCCATTCAATTCCAATTTAATATATTAAATTGAAAAACTTTACTTTGGAAAATTTCCATTTAAATCTTAATAAAAGATTTATAAATTCCGAATTATATTTTCAATGTTAATTGGGTTAAAGAACAAATTTTGTTAAAAACACAGCTCACAATAAACTCAAATCACATTTCATTTTATTCCAATTACTAAATATAATTGGAAACTCTAATAATCTTAATTAAAAGATTTATTATTTTCTCAAACGGGTTTAAGCACAGTGTTATTGAAGACACCAAATTCACTACCTCTTTTCTCACAACCCTCCATTAATTACGCATTGATTTCTTTTCTTTATCAATTAATTGATTACTCTTCATTCTATTAACTTATTTCTCTTCATTCTATTTTCACACATGTATTCTTATATTTCTTTTTTTTCTTGTCTTCATTCTTCTCTTTTAGAGACTGGAAACCCATCGTCATCGAAAGGAATCACCACCACTCATGTAGAAGATCTCCTTGTGCTCTTTAACGTTCACGTTGGAGGATTCACTAATTGTTATGAGTATTTAGTGATTTTAAAGGATCAAGTTTGGAGCTCCATGGTCGTTTATTCTTTCTTTTTTTTCTAGTGGCAACTGCTTGGTTTTAGAATTAGGGTATTTGGAATCTCCTATTGGCTGTTTATATAGGTTTTAATATTATTTAATTTCTTTAAAACCTACTATATGTGAAGAGACACATTGTAACAACCCGAAAATCTGGGCCAGTTTAAAATTTTTATTTTGGCAATTTTAGCGAATTTTGATTATTTAAAATGAATTATTTTAAATAATAACGATGAGAAATTTATTTTGAATAGAATTCGAACGAATATATTAATCTACGTCGTCGTTAGAATATAAATAATTATATATAATTATAAAAGGAATTGAAAATGGCCCTACAGTTCGATAATTCAATTTCAAACTTCAATTGAATGTACCGGGTGCAAAATAAACCGGATTTTAGTGAAACCAAAAATAATGGGATCTAATTGTGACTATCTTTCCAACGAATCCGACAAATAGAAATTTCATAGCGGGAATCAAAAGATATGTCCAGTTGAAAATTCTGAATAGTCGCTATGGAATTTAGGCCCTTAAAAATAGACATTTTGCAAACGACCTCGGATTTCGACGAAACCACTTTTGTTGGATCCGTGATGTAAAGTTATTGCTAGGTTCCAATTTTCATAATTTTTCGAATCAATATGTGAGTGTGGCGAAGTTAAACGCGTTTGGCCAGTTTTAGTTGATTTTAATCGACTGGAAAATGGCCATTTTTCAAACGGTCTCAGAATTCGACGAAACTAGTTTTGTTACGACCGTATCGTCGATACGAAGCTAGAAAATATTTTTCTGGAATTTTTCGAGTTAGTATGTGACCCCAATAAATTGAAATGCGCGTTCAAATTCAATATATAGAGTTATATGATGATTTTGAGGAAAACTGGTCGAAACGATCGAATCAGCCTACGATACATATCCCATTGTGTTCGGAATGGGGGTAATTAGCTAGGGACGACAGGCGGTGGGTCTTGTTTAGAGGTCGAAAATAAAAGTTACTTTATGGAAAAAAATAAAAATAAAAAAATATTTATATAATTAAACTCCCTCACCCCTCTCCTTTTCTCTCTAAAGTCAACCCCATCCCCACGTTCAAAACCAAACAGATCGAGAAAAAAAACAATAAAAAAAACTCCCGATTGCCCTAGCCATCGCCCCCCCCCCCTCGACGGAAATCACTGCCGCCCATCCTCCCTCCACCAACGCCTCTTCCTCCGTCGACACCACCTCCGACGGCACGAGCTTCTTCAATTTCATGGCATAAGCTGCCACGTTCGAGGGCAGTTATCGAGGCTGTGAAGGGGCGCAGTTCGAGCTCGTGTATTGGATAGGGGAGGCCACCGAGTGCTGCACCCATGGAGGCACTGGAGGAGCGTTCGAGGGCGAAGACCGTGGGGGAGGTGGATCCGACTCTGGCGGCTTCCTGGAGGCGCGATGAGAAAGGGGTCAGGTTCGACGATGGGTTCCTTTGAGAAGCGTATTACAGTGAAGATGATTAAGCTTAAGGTGTGGGTTTATATAAATATAAACACTGTTTAAAATCAGTTTTAATATAAATATAAACATGGTTTAAAATCTGAAATATATATATATATATAGGTTATTGTTTTAAAACTGAATTTTTATTATAGGAAAGATTTAATTCTTATTATAGAAAGATAGAATATTTATTATAGAAAAATTTGGTTTCATTAATATAAAGATTTGTTTTTATAGCAAAATAAAAATTCGATTTTTATATATTGATTAGCGAAATAAAAATTCGATTTTTATATATTGAATAGCAAAGTGAAAATTCGATTTTTATATATTGAATAGCGAAGTAAAAATATGATTTTTATATATTGATTAGCGAAATAAAAATTCGATTTTTATATATTGATTAGCGAAGTGAAAATTTGATTTTTATATATTGAATAGCAAAGTAAAAATATGATTTTTATATATTGATTAGCGAAATAAAAATTTGATTTTTATATATTGATTAGCGAAGTGAAAATTCGATTTTTATATATTGAATAGCAAAGTAAAAATATGATTTTTATATATTGATTAGCGAAATAAAAATTCGATTTTTATATATTGAATAGCAAAGTAAAAATATGATTTTTATATATTGATTAGCGAAATAAAAATTCGATTTTTATATATTGAACAGCAAAGTAAAAATATGATTTTTATATATTGATTAGCGAAATAAAAATTCGATTTTTATATATTGAATAGCAAAGTGAAAATTCGATTTTTATGTATTGAATAGCAAAATAAAAATGTGATTTTTACATATGTAGAGGATACGGGCAGAGAAAGTGACAAAAGGCAAGAACGGCGAAGATTTCTACCGAAGAAGAGTCGTGGCGTTGGATTAGCAATTCTATGAGAATTTCTCACCTTTTATTTTATATTCTAGTTAAAATATATACTAGGATGCAGACGGTGTTTAGTAGCACCCGACACCCATCGTCCACAGACCATGGACGGCTTGTATGCTTGGTTGTTTGATTTTGATGTGTAGTTGATTGTGTGATGTGAAATAAAATATTTATATAGTAAAAAAAAATTTATAGTTAAAAATAGAAATTTTAACGTGTATATGAAATGAAATAAAAATAAACAAATCGGACGATTTGTTTATATACACACATTTGACTGATATTGATTGGGACGATAAATTTTACACATCGCCCAACTGCACAAATAAAATATGTGTTTGATTGTTTGAAACCCCACACGGGTATTGGGGTGATATATGACATACACTAGTCCCAATAATTAGTTGTATGTCGATCGATTGATTGACAGACTGTTATAAGCGTTGAATATTTATATTTGATGCTTATACAGTGTAGAATGCACTTTGGATGATGGTTGATTATTCATCGTTGTTATTGTATACATGTGTTGTAGAAAATCCATATAATTAACATTATATGGTAATTGATTGGGCCTCATTCCAGTTTCGAAATAGAAATATTTGAAATAAAAATATTTGAAAAAGAAATATTCGAAATAGAAATATTTGAAATAAAAATATTTGAAAAAGAAATATTCGAAATAAAAATATTTGAAATAAAAATATTTGAAAAAGAAATATTCGAAATAGAAATATTTGAAATAAAAATATTTGAAATAAAAATATTTGAAAAAGAAATATTCGAAATAGAAATATTTGAAATAAAAATATTTGAAAAAGAAATATTCGAAATAGAAATATTTGAAATAAAAATATTTGAAAAAGAAATATTCAAAATAGAATAGTTGAAAATAAAAATATTTGAAAAAGAAATATTCGAAATAGAATAGTTGAAAACAGAAATATTTGAAAAAGAAATATTCGAAATAGAATATTTGAAAAAGAAATATTTGAAATAGAATCGAAATCGTTTTGAAATGAATTCGAATAGAATTGAAATAGAATCGAAATCGTTTTGAAATGAATTCGAATAGGATTGAAATAGAATCGAAATCGTTTTGAAATGAATTCAAATCGAATTAAAATCGAAATTGAATTGAAATCAATTTGAAATGAATTTAAAACGAATTTATATTGGAATATTCAATTTTGATTTGAAATTGAATATGAAGTTGAAACCATTTTGGAAATGAATTTAAAATGATTTATAAAGCACGTTTTGAATTGAAATCGACAAAGTATATATTATATATATTATATATATAATATAATGGCCTGAATAGAACGCGCCGCGGCAGTTCGCGAATTTCAACCATTGACTTCGAACGGACATTACGGGAGATCCGACCGTCGGATTCTCCTAAAACCGGAACCGTTGGGTTCGTATCGAAAAGAGCTTTCTAACGAATATTAGAAATTAGAAATCTAACGGTTGGATTTGAAATTATGTCCAAATCAAATTTGGAAAAGGTCGCTGTAAGTGCAGTTCGATGGCCGTTGATGGAAATCGACTGTACGGGCCTTGATAAAATTATTAAAAATATCAATAATTAGTGTAAAATCATAAGAAATGGTTTGGGAAGAATCGGGATGAAAAACTCCATATTTGAAAAGATAAAAATAGATTTTTATCGAAATGAACTAGTTTTGAACTAGAATAGTAATTTATTTATTTTTTTAAAATAAATAAAGTGAGTTTGAAATGGTTTTGAAAATAACCAGAATTTCCAATGATTGCATTGGAATGGATTTGAATCGAAATTGTCTTCGGAATATTTCGATGTTGGATTTCGTGATTATACAGATGTTATTATGGAAATTTGAAAGATATAGATATATATATCGTTATTTCCAATACGATATCTGTTGGTCGTAGAATTTGATATTGAATATAAGCCGATATATTTTCTATTCATAGCCTTGTATTTAATATCAAATGTGATTTGGGTTTGTCGTAAATGGTGTCTTGACTAACACTGTTCTTGAACCCAGTTGAGAAAAGATTAAATCTTTTTATTTGGATTTAATGAAGTGTACCAATTAAATAATATTTAATTGAATTGATATTGATTTTTTGGTTTATCGTGGACAGTGTTTTAAATAACACTCGTTCTTTAACCCGATAATTAATGGAATGTGGTTTTGGGTTTATCGTGAACCGTGTTTTAAATGAAACTGATTCTTCAACCCAGTTAATGATTAAAACTAAGTGGAGTTTTAATGAATCTTTAATTAAATTGAAAAGATCGAGAATGGAGTATCACCAGTTTTACTCCAGGCGATAGTTAAATCTTTAATTAGATTTGAACGTGAAATGGTAATTGAATTTACCGATAACACAGTGGTGTTAGATATGAAGTATTACCAGTTTTACTTCATGGGATGAATAGGTTGGGATTGGGAAATTAAAACAAATGATTACTTCAGTAAGGTTCGTTAATCCCGACTAGTTGAATCGAAATTCAAAAGAAGATTAAAGAATAAATTCAAGGAATTTATCTTTGATAAAATTAATGGGAACCTTTCCCTATGAATATGAAATTTAGAAACTAACTGTCGGTTAGCCAAGCAGAATGGTTTTCTGGATATTGATCTAATGTTGGTTTCGGCCTTCGGGGTTAATATTTGGGGAATTATACTCTTGATTAATTTACGGTTAGTGACTGATAAATTGGAATGAGGCGTATGTTGTGTTTGTGTAACACTTATTTAAAATATACGCGAGTTATTCGAAAAGACCGGGTTTATCCCATTCTGAATAACCGATATGACGATAAGTCGAAGATGAAGACGATGGTCGAAGACCGGAGGTCTTCACGTCGTTTGGGTGATTACCGATGATCTTGATTGGGCTGTACACCCAAGAAGATGGAAACAGTTGGTGATCGTCCAGACGTGCTTGGAGATCGATGGATATGCGGGGTACTAGGTGCCTCCGGTTTCGTTCAGACCCAGAACGGACTTGTAAATGGACTGTGTGTCTGACATTGGATTTTAGTCCGTGTGATTGATCTCTATTAAATATATATCTGTTTGGCGGAGGAGAATTTATTCTTTTGCTTAACGCCCTTCTCTGAGACGTACGAGCTCAGGGGTTATATATTGATGGATATCAAACGCATGGAGTGAACTGCCTGTGTGGCAATTGATCGAGGCTTCTGTTGAAAAGCAAAGTCTTGTGGTGATGATCAAAGCACAGCCTGTGTGGCACAGCTTTGTGTAACGTGAATTCGCGAGCATCACACCCCGGTGGTGAAACAAAAACGGGAGACGGACCTCAGGGAGGGCATGCGTTTCTTTCTAGCTAGGGTGGTGTCAGTGACCTACCAGCCCTGACATTTATATACTTTTCACCTGTGTGGTTGTTGCTGTTGCGAGGCGCCTCGGTTTGATCGGACGATCTGGGTCCGATGGAGTCATTCGTTGGCTCATTTACGCCCCAAAGGGCGGGGAAACGTAGTGTTCAGGCATAATAATCCACATCGGTGGACCGGCCCTGACGATCCATGGGGAAGTTGCGGCTGTTCCTGAGGCTCGGGCTAGAGAGTCTCGAATCGGTAGAGGACTGTCTTTTGCCTCGGTTCACAGATGGAAATCCAACTTCCAAATACGTGATTTTGCGGTTTTTATTGTAGAACTAGTATGGCGACATGATATATGGTACCCATGCCACCTATGACTGATACTTATGATTGGAAGTTGTTTTATACACTATGCACTTATAATAGTATCAAATGATTTGTTTTAAACGTATCAAGCATTCTTTGGCTGTTATAAGGGAAAACCCTGTCCCCCGGCTTGCATTGCATTGTGTGATAGGACCTGGGTCTTATAACAGCTTCATTTTTCTTTATTTAGCATTGCGCTGTTTGTTTTATGCACTGGTATTCTTGGGAGGAAACCCGTTCCGTGTTATACGGCGTGGTCCCTTGATTTACAAAACTTTAAAAATAAAGATTACTGTTTTTAGTTCTCACACCAGTCCCATGACTGACCTGGGGTTTATTGTTTTAACCTAAACTCTGGGTGCCCTTATTTTGACACGGGCAGCTAGTAGTTTTGGTTTTGCAGATTTATATTCACAGGATCCTGGTTTACAACTGGAATGATATCCGGAAAGCTTTGTATCTGTATATCTCTTCTAGTTGTGTATTGTATTATTTTCTGTTGTGATGTATTTAAATGTAATTTAAATCTTTGATATTTCTGTGTAATATTCATTTGTACTCTGTATATTCTTGTAATCTGATGCATTGTTGTAATATACAATGAAATGTTCTCCCGTCTGCGTTCTGTTTTGTCTTGTTCTCAAAACAATCAGGCGTTTCGAACGGTCTGGATTGGTTTAGCGACTGATTCGGATCGAGCGAAATTCCTTGTTGTCACATACATTAGGGTAATGAAATAAATGTTTGTTCGTTAAAAATAATAATAATAAAATTTATAATGTATATATAGAATGGATAAAATTTGCATGCTACGGAATAGCTATTGGTTAGTTAAAAATATAATTTTTAACTAATGTAAGTGATGAAAATAAGAAATGAGAAATAAATACGCCACCTTAGCCAATCTATTTCCCTTGTAACATAAAACATATGTAGGGACACAAGTAATGAATAAAGCAAAATATATAACCAAATAAAGAAAGTAAAAAAAAAGAAAAAAAAAGTCACCTCCTTCATAAAATAAATAAATAAAATTTGAAATTATATTCAATGGAAATTAGAGGCGTGTCATTCATTGCAAGAAAAAAATAAAGAAGGAAAAATGAATAATGATAATAATAATGGCCGCATGCGTTTCATTCACATCCTTTATTTCTTTTATGTTCTCTCTCTTACTCTCATATGCATATATGCCATATTTTATCCCTTTTATAAATGCAAGAAAAAAAAGAAAAGATAGACAATAATTAAATTAAATATTATTTAATATATATATACCCTAGTATATACGATCAAAACCTAACCATAATTCTCTTCATTACGTTGTCGCCGCTTTGAACTAAATCAATGGCAACCATGCTCCCAAATTCCTCTTGTAACGACCCAGAAAATCTGAACCAATTTAAAATTTTTAAATTGGCTAAAATAGTGGATTTTAAATATTTAAAATAAATATTTTAAATAATAGCAATGAAAAGAGAATTTGAATCGACACTTGAAAACGAATATAATTAATTCTAATTATAAACAAGGCCTGAAATGGCGCGGTAGTTTCAAATTTTGAATTCAAACTTTGACTGACTATACTGGGTGCAAAACAAAACAGATTTGAGTAAAACCAAAAATATTTAAATCTGTTAGTGAATACCTTTCTAACGAATCTGAAAAATCGAAGTTTCATAGCGGAAAGCAAAAGTTATGGCCAAATGAATTTTCAGAAAGGTCGCTATGGAATTTATATAGCCCGTGAAATTGGCCATTTTGCATACGACCTCAGAATTCGACGAAACCACTTTTGTTGGATTCGGGATGTGAAGTTATTGCTAGGTTTCAAATTTCATAATATTTGAAACTAGTATGTGAGCGTGGCAAAGGAAAATGTGTTTTGGTCAATTACAGTTAAATTGGATCGACTAGAAATGGACCTTTTTGCAGACGGTCTCAGAATTTGACGAAACTAGTTTTGTTGGGACCGTATCGTCAAAACATAGCTAGATTTATTTTTCTGGAATTTTTCGAATCAGTTTGTGGCCCTGGCAAATTGAAATGTACGTTCAAATTTAATATTGAATGATTTATATTTTAATTTGAAGAAAAACTGACTGAAACATTCGAATGGGCCTTCGAAACATATCCCATTGTGTTCGGAATGGGGGTAAAACGCTAGGGACGACAGTCGTTGGGTTTGGATTGGAGTTCGTATGAGATAAGGGGTATTTTTGGATTTTAAAAAATTATAAATATAAAAAAAAATCTGATTGGGCCATCGTTTCTCTCTCTATCCTTTCTCTCTCCCCGTAACACGATCAAAGGCGGAAAACCCTACAAATCTTCCCGTCCATTTTTTGATCGATCCACGCATCAAAATCAAACACTTTAGTTGGGAAATTTGTAGAGCTCGAGAAGATCTTCAAATCCAAATATAGTTTGGATTTTTTCATTGAGTGGTTTGGGAGAATCGAGCTCGGGAAGTTCAGATGTTTTCACCGCTGTCGCGTCGCCTCTAGCCCACCGAAGTGGGCCCTACTCCAGGCGCCAGCGCACCTCTCCTCCCTCTTCGTCGCTGCGAAGGCCGATCGTCCAACCACTTCACCGTTTGCACGAAAATTCAAAACCTAGTTTTGAAGGAATTAGCTGAGGTACGGCTTGTTTGATTTAAACTGAAATTAACACTTTTAAACCGTTGCAAACTTGTAAAAATCATATCTTTTTCGTGTGTTGGACTCGTGTGGACGTCTTCTACATTTTAGAAGAGACCGCATATTTTTCTGAGCCTTCTGCTATTTTTGGTGGAGTGGAACCCAATGTGAGATTTCTAAATTATAAACGATATGGAAAACGATGATGTACAAATTATATAATCAATGTATGAGTTATATAAGCATTGTACACCTCTTGTATAAGCGTTGTATAAGTTGTACGTTCGATGTATAAGTTATATATGCATTGTAAAAATTATATATGTGTTGAAACAGAAGTGAAATGCTATATATATATATATATATATATATATATATATATATATATATACGCCCCTCGTCCACAAACCATGGACGATATTTATTGGTTGTGATTGGTGTGAAAATTGATTGATAGCGAATGGTTGATTGGAATTATTTGTGGTTGAAATTGATTGATTGTGGTTGAAAAATACCCATTGGTGGTTGAAAAATATTTGGTTGAAACCACATAGGATTAGTTTGTGGAAATGAAAAAAAATATACATGCCGCCTGCGTGCGAACTAGATGCATGATTCCCCATTGTCAAAAACCACGAGGTTTTAAGGTAGAGCGAGGAGTCGTACTAGGGACGGTCCCGGTTTTTACTACCCTGCCGTTATGCTGCCGAAATTTTAAATAATATTCATGTGTTAGAATTATTTCCATTTGTTGAAACTATATTTATTCGTTGAATAGAAAACCTTCATGTGTTGAATCGATATTCATTCGTTGGATAGAAATTCATGTGTTGAATGGTATTCGTGTTTTAAATATAAAAATCACCTTTTTATTGATATATATATAAACTATAGAAAACCTTCATGTGTTGAATCGATATTCATTCGTTGGATAGAAATTCATGTGTTGAATGGTATTCGTGTTTTAAATATAAAAATCACCTTTTTATCGATATATATAAACTATAGAAAACCTTCATGTGTTGAATCGATATTCATTCGTTGAATTGAAATTCATGTGTTGAATGGTATTCGTGTTTTTAAATATAAAAATCACCTTTTTACCTAAATATACAAACTATAGAAAACCTTCATGTGTTGATTCGAAATTCATTCGTTGAATTGAAATTCATGTGTTGAATGGTATTCATATTTTGAAAGAAAGTGTTTTATAATAAAAATCCAATTTTTATCATCGATATGAACTATATAAAATAATCTTGTATTGAAATAAATTGTTTTATAATAAAAATCCTATTTTTATCACCTATATTAACTATATAAAATAGTCGAGTTTTGAAATAAATTGTTTTACATTAAAAATCACATTTTTATTATATACATGAATTGTTAAAAATAGTGAAGTGTTGAAATAGAAAACAGTTAGATAAAAATATCGTTTTTATCAAATGTATGAAATTCATATGGTTTTGAAATCGAAGTATCGATATATATATATATATAGAGAGAGAGAGAGAGAGAATTGAAATATATTGAATAACGACGCTGCAGTTCATATTTTGAAACCGTGATTTCAAACGATTAGTGCGGGAGATCCGACCATCGGATTTTCCCAAAACCGCAACAGTTGGGTCCGCTTTGGAAATATCTTTCCAACGGCACCAACTTTGTAAAGATCCAACGGTTGGATTGTCTGGAATGTTTAATTCAATTCTGAAGAAAAACAGCGCCAGAATCGATTATATTAATATATATATATATAATTATATTTAATCGAATAACGACGCTGCAGTTCGTATTTCGAAATCGAAACTTCAAACGATTGTACCGGGAGATCCGACCGTCGGATTTTCTCGAAACTGGAACCGTTGGATTCGTTTTGAAAAGATCTTTCTAATGATGTAAATTTTGTGAAGATCCAACGGTTAGATTTTCAGATATGTGTAAATCAAATCTGAAGAAAAACAGCGCCACGGTCGCGTTATGGCCCGAAGCGTCGTTTTGAATAAATTGGCTATTTTAAAATAAATAAAAATAGCAATAAATCATTATAAAATATTATAAACAGTATGGATGTGAAATTTAGAAACTAACTGAAGTTTGGCTAAGTCGAATGGCTTCTTGGGTATTGATCTGATGTTGGTTTCGGCCTTCGGGGTTAATATTTGGGAAATCGTTCTCTTACTGATTGATGGTTAGTGACTAATGAATTGAAATGATGCATACGTATGTTAGTGTTGCACCTGTTTATTATATATGCTAGTTGCTCAGAAAGACCGGGTTTATCCCATTCTGAATAACTGAATCGACGATAAGAAATCGAAGATGAAGACGGTGGTCGAAGACCGTAGATCTTCACCTCGTTTGAATGGTAACCGAGGTCCTGATTGGGAGGCATCCCAAAATATGGATAATGAGTGGTGATCGTCCAGACGTACGTGGTGATCGATGGGTTTGCGAGGTATATAGTGCCTCTGGTTTCGTTCAGACCCAGAACGGACTTGCAAATGGACAGTGTGTCTGACATTGGAATTTATTCTGTGTGATTGATAGCCATCAGTTGCACGGTGTGAATTGCCTGTGTGGCATGCTAAGATGCAGTGATCAGGGCTTCTGTTGAAAAGCAAAGTCTTGTGGTGATGATCAAAGCCACGCCTGTGTGGCGTAGCTTTGTGTATAACGTAAATTCGCGAGCCTCACACCCCGGTATGAACCAGAAACAGGAGAGGACATCAGGGAGGGCCTGCGTTTCTTCCTAGCTAGAAGTGGCGTCAGTGGTTTTACACGCCCTGACGAGTTTGACTTATGTGGTTGTTGCTGTTGCGAGGCGCCTCGGATATATCGGTCGATCCGGGACCGATGGAGTCATTCGTTGACTCACTTACGCCCCAAAGGGCGGAGAAACGTAGTGTTCAGACATTTTAATCCACTCCGTGTGGACCGGCCCTGACGATCCAAGGGTCGATGCGTTCTGATCTTGAGACTCGGGCTAGGCAGTCTCGAAGTCGGTAAGGACTATCTTTTGCCTTGGTTCATGATGGAAATTCGATTCCCAAATACGTGACTGTGCGGTTTTGATTGTATACCTTGGCGACATAGTGGCATGGGACGCTCATGTCGTCTATGATTGATAATTATGATTTGAAATTGTTTTTGAAACATATAAACACTAGTAGTAATATCAAATGCTTTTGTTTTATTCGTATCAAGCATATTTTGGCCATTATAAGGTAAAACTCTATCCTCCGGTTTGTGTTTCATTGTGTGATGGGAACTGAGTCTTATAATGGCTTCATTTTTATAAAAAGCAACACGATATTTCAAAGAATTATTTGTTTTAAAGCACTGGCGATCTGATGGAGTAAATCCGTTCCACGAAAGTGGCGTGGTCCTGTGATTTGCCATATCCTAAATGTGTTGAGTAGATTTCTCATACTAGTCCCATGACTGACTCGTAGTTTGTTTCACTTTCAAACTCGGGTGCCCCTTTTTCTACACGGGCAGCCTTGTATTCAGGTTTAGCTGGTTCTTTCTGGATAGCTGGAGCGGAAGATGGATTCTATTATTTGTCTCTTTTTATGCTGTTCAGCTCCTATTGTACATTATGTTTGTTTTCCGCTGTAGACATTTATGTATAGCTGAATTGTATTTGTACTAAGTATGATCCTGTATACTGTGTAACTCTGATGATTATGTTTATCCAGTATATTCTATTGTGCATTATCTGGTGTATTTATTTTATTTATGTTCTGCTATTATCTGTTTCTGTGCTATATTCCAAAGATTACCCTCGTCACCGTCAGTACGGGGTTTGGGGTCGTCACAACGTGGTATCAGAGCTTTGGTTAAGATTAGTTCTGGAATATAACATATTAACGAACTCGTCAGAAATAGAACCAGTAGTGTTCTAGGACGGGTAACTCTATACAGATAGGATCAGTAATATCCTAGTATGAGTAAAGCAGAATGAAATACACCCCAGTAGACACATTTACATTCAAGTATTTGTCTCTATATTTTGAAATATCTTTTCTGTTGACCTGACACTTTGTCTGTTAATTGCAGACGCACTAGAAAATGAGTGACAGGAACAGAAGAAATAATCGTATGACTCGACCACCTAATGAGCCAGTTGTGCTCCCACAGCCAGAATCAGATATAGAAGTCCTATTCAAGAGATTTCGAAATCTGGGTGGATCGCCATTCTTAGGCAAAGAGTCCATCATGGAAACACAAGCTTGGATCCGTTCTACAGAGAAAGTCTTTGAAGGTTTAAAACTGAGAGATGATCAGAAAAGATTACAGGCGTCTTGGGCACTCAAAGAAGAAGCTTTGTTTTGGTGGGATTCAGTTATTAAAGATAATCCAGAAGGTGATATCACCTGGGATAGATTCAAAATGATTTTCTTAGAAAGATTTACTCCTCCCGAAGCCACTGAGCGGTTATGCGATGAATTCTCTTATCTGATACAAGGTGATATGACCGTCCCAGAATATCATAAGAAATTCAACGAACTTTCTCACTTTTCCCCTCATCTAATTGAAAATCTAAAGAGGAAGAATTTGAGATTTATCAACGGGCTTCAAAGAAAATATCAGAACAGTGTAATGAGGAATGTGAAGCTCCCCTTTTCTGAAATGATATACATGGCTTACTAGTACGAAGATCTAGACAAGAAAGGTGTGTTACAGTACGAAGAGAAAGTCAGCTCTAGTAATAAAATTGAGTCTGAAACTGATCGTCCTGAGGCCAGTATGATGTCTGAGATCAGTAAGAAGCGCAGTGCCAAGAGGAAAAGGGCTAAATCTAAGAAGGAACTAGTAACAACTGCCACCTGCTCTAACTGCAATAAACAGGGGCATCTGACCAGGAAGTGTAAAACCTCGAAGAAACGAAAGAAGGGGATTAAACCCGATAACCAGTTTCGAGAGAATAGAAAATGCTGTCAATGCCATCGGATTGGCCATCTTGAAAAGGACTGCAGGCAATTTAAGGAATCCAAAGCAGTGCATGTAAATGAAGTGGCAGAAGTGCCTGCATCTTCGTCTGCTCAGGAAAGGTCTGATGTTTTAGAAGGCACGCTCAATGTCAAGAACATTCCAGTTAAAGTACTGTTTGATACTGGCGCGTCACGAAGCTTTATTGCAAAGAGTGCAGTCAAGAAGTTGGCTTTGAAATTGAAGAAGCTCAAAGAACCAATGACTGTCCAAAATCCAGTTGGGGGTTCCATCGATCTCAGTTGGGTTTGTGGGGTGCCTGTCTCTTTTTCCTGCTATAAATTCCCTACTATCTCTATCGTCATGAATTTTAATGAATTCGATCTTATTCTGGGATTGGATTGGCTAACCAAATATGAAGCAGAGGTTAGATGCGCCGAGAGAGTTGTTAGGGCTAAGATTAAATCATGGAATTATATAACCATACCGTGTGAAGGTCAGAAATCTAATAGAAAAGACTTCTGGGCAGCTCTCGATGTTTCTCCAGCCCAAATAGAAAATATCCCTGAAGTTACAGAGAATATTCCCGACCTCATAAAAGATATTCCTGTCGTCCAGAACTATGCGGATGTGTTTGAAGAAGTTGTTAGCTTACCTCCGCAGAGAGAAATTGATTTCAAAGTTGCTTTAATTCCGAATGCAAGGCCGATAGTTCACGCTATACGAAGAATGTCCTTGAAAGAGAAAGAAGAACTTGACAATCAAACACGACAACTAGTATGGAAGGGTCTGATCAGGCCTAGTTTCTCTGATAGGGGAGCAGCAGTGGTGTTTGTCCCAAAATCTGACGGTACTCTACGGCTATGTGTGGATTATTGGGATTTGAACAAGCAGACAATAAAGAACAAATATACATTGCCGCGAATCGATGATTTATTGGATCGTCTGAATGGAGCACAAGTATTATCAAGGATGGACCTAGCTACAGGCTTCCATCAACTTCGAATTGCCGAAGAGTGTGTTCCAATGACAGCATTCAGAGGTCCCGACTTATTCTACGAGTGGTTAGTAATGTCGTTCGGCTTATGTAACGCTCCAGCTTACTTCGTCGATCCGATGAATAGAGTGTTCAAAGGGGTTTTGAATAAATTTGTCCTGGTTTTTTATTGACGATATTCTAATCTTCTCTAAATCAGAGGCCAAACATGAAAAGCATTTGGAATAGGTTCTAGAAATTCTGAGGAGGAATGTATTGAAGGCCAAACTATCCAAATGTATATTCTGGCAAGAGGAAGTGAAATTTCTGGGCCACGTCGTATCAAAAGAAGGAATTGCTGTGGATCCAAGTAAAATCACAGCTATTCAGAATTGGAAACAGCCCAGTACCCCTACAGAAGTCCGTAGTTTTCTCGGATTGGCTAGTTATTACCGGAAGTTCGTTAAAAAAATTTCGAAGATATCTGGTCACTTAACGAAGCTTACAAAGAAGCACTCAAATTTCAAACGGACTCCAGAAAGTGAAGAGGCTTTTGAAGAGCTAAAGTTAAGATTAACGATAGCTCCAGTGTTAACCATCATAGATGGAAATCGGGATTTGAAAGTCTGGACAGATGCTTCTAGAGAAGGCCTTGGCGCAGTGTTAATGCAAATAGGCCAAGTGATTGCTTATGCTAGCCGTCAACTGAAGCCGCACGAGAAAAACTATGTAACTCATGATCTTGAGTTGTTGGCTATCGTATTCTCTTTGAAAATCTGGAGACACTATCTTCTGGGTGAGAAATTCGAACTGTATACAGACCATCAGTCGTTAAAATATCTGTTCACTTAGAAAGACCTGAATCTGAGGCAATAACGTTGGCTAGAGTTCCTTGCAGCATATGATTTTGAGATTCTATACACTCCAGGGAAAGCCAATGTCGTGGCCGATGCGTTAAGCCGAAAGAATGAAATGATTGCCAGTTTTATCATTACGACTTCGTTGATTGACAAGATATCAGCTCTCCAAAAAGACGACCAATTTATTAAAGGAATGAGTCAGCGAATTCGTGAAGGCAATGCTTCGGATTTCCAGCTCGACAGCGAAGGGATTCTGAGGTTAGAAGGACGAATTTGTGTTCCAGAAATTCCTGAACTCAGAAGAGATGTGCTTGATGAATGCCACAAATCTAAGCTCAGTATCCATCCGGGTGTGAGTAAAATGTATAATGATATCAAGCGAACATTCTGGTTGAAGTTGTTAAAAAGAGACATCTCGATATATGTTAGTCAATGCCCTACTTGCTAGCTAGTCAAAAGCGACCAACAGAAACTGGCTGGATAATTGCAACCGCTAGACGTTCCTGGTTGGAAGTGGGAACATATTTCCATGGACTTCATAGATGGTCTGCCCAGAACTAGAAAAGGGAATGACAGCATTTGGGTGATCGTAGATCGCTTCACGAAGACTGTCAATTTCATACCTGTCAGATCAAACAGAACTGCTCAGGGTCTGGCGTAGATATACTTCAAGGAAATAGTTAGACAACACAGAGTGCCGCTCAGTATAGTCAGTGATAGAGATACAATATTTACTAGCAAATTCTGGGAGGCATTTCAAGTAGAGATGGGAACAAATCTGAACCTAAGCACCACCTATCATCCTCAGACAGATGGTCAAACTGAGAGGGTGAATCGTAAACTAGAAGATCTATTGCGAGCTTGTGTTCTAGATTTCGGTGGATCATGGGAATACCATCTGCATTTGGCTGAATTCTCTTATAACAACAGCTACCAGGCGAGCCTGACAATGTCGCCATTCGAAGCACTATATGGTAGACCGTGCCGATCTCTTGCTTGTTGGGTCGAACCTGGTAATAGACTCGTGTTAGGGCCCGATATGATCCGAGAAGCTGCCGACAAAGTCGATTTCGTTAAGAAACGATTATTCGCTGCTCAAAGCCAACAAAAGAGCTATGCCGATAGGAGAAGAAGAGATATATCCTTTACTGTTGGTGATTATGTATATTTGAAAGTATCATCGATGAGAGGAGTTATCCGGTTTGGTAAAACTGGAAAGTTGGCGCCCAAATTCATTGGTCCGTTTCCTAATCTAGAACGGATCGGAACTCTCGCTTATAGGGTTAAATTGCCAGATTGGTTGCCTGGGGTGCATGATATATTTCATATATCTCAACTTCGAAAGCACGTTCATGATCCAGACTTGATCGTGGAAGAAGCAGCTCAACAAGATATTGAAATTACTCCAGAATTAGCTGTGAGAAGAGAGCCGCTCAAGATTATCGGCAAAGAAACCAAAGAGCTGAGGAACAAGAAGGTTCACTTAGTCAAAGTGCAATGGAGTGGAGATCCGCGAGATTGTACTTGGGAAACTGAGGAGAGCATTCAGAAAGCCTATCCTAAGTGTTGAGTGGACATCTCTGATTGACTCCGGTGCAAGGTACATTTACCATACTTTGCATTACTAATTAGTTCTCTACTCTGTTGTTATTTTCATTCCATGGATGTGCACTTTTAATTCTATAGTCTGAATGATTTCAAAAGAGTATAGAAATTGATTAGTATATTTTTGAAAAGGTAAAAACAATTTGATTGTTGTTTGTGTTGTGCAATAATAGATTTGATTAATTAAAATTATTAAAACGATAGTTAATTTAATCAATAATAGAATGAATGGTAGAATTTATTCGATTATATCACACATTGAACTGATTAGAAAATAGATAGAAATATATACATGTTCATTATATATGTTTGAACAGGTAAGTGGATAGCTGTTGAGTAAAGATTTTATTTGCGTGCCCGACAAATAGGTAAACCTTAATGAGTTGGATGCGAAATATTATTATATCAACTCATGTGAATGCCATTGGATGCGGAGTGCTGGTTATTCTGTGTGTAAAATTAAATGTCGCCATAGGATAGTAACAATTAATTTTGAACTACATTTCATGGCATACTTATGGAAGATAGGCATACTTCATCATATACCACATAAGCATTTGGAGCTTGTGTGACGAGGTGGAAGATTTACCATACGAGCGAGAGGCTTGTATGGCGATGACTATATTTTACAGGTTGAACTGATGACTGATATGGACTATTTAAATTGTAACGATAAAATTGCCAGAATAATAAAAACCCACACGGGTCCGGAGTTGACAATAATCACGTCTCTCTAGTTATTAGATACGGCACATGGACTATTTATTTCCCACACGGGACGAGGTGACGAGGATTTATCCTCTGGAGCAATTAAAATACACACTCCCTCAGGCTTTGACAGGGTGACGAGAATTTATTCTCTGGAGTTATTATCAATACACGATCCCCTGTAAACACCAGAATATATCACTATAAATATGTGTATGCTTATTAGGATTTATTGGGTACCTAATACAGCCCAATAAATTTCCAAACCTCTCCCTGTACAAAGGAGGTTATGGCGAAATTTTTCGAAAATTCCGGGTGTTAGCCAAATTTTTGAAGAATTTGAAAATTCTCAGAAACTAAAAAGTTGGAGAATGGAAGCTAGATCGAACGTAGAGTTGATTAATCAAACCACTTTCGACTTTGTTCCTTTTCGGGGACGAAAAGTTTTAAGCGGGGGAGATTGTAACGACCCAGAAAATCTGAACCAATTTAAAAAAATTTAATTGGCTAAAATAGTGGATTTTAAATATTTAAAATAAATATTTTATATAATAGCAATGAAAAGTGAGTTTGAATCAACGCTTGAAAACGAATATAATTAATTCTAATTATAAAGAAGGCCTGAAATGGCGCGGTAGTTTCAAAATTTGAATTCAAACTTTGACTGACTGTACCGGATGCAAAACAAAATGGATTTGAGTGAAACCAAAAATATTTAAATATGTTAGTGAATACCTTTCTAACAAATCTGAAAAAATCGAAGTTTCATAGCGGAAAGCAAAAGTTATGGCCAAATGAATTTTCATAAAGGTCGCTATGGAATTTATATAGCCCGTGAAATTGGCCATTTAGCATACGACCTCGGAATTCGACGAAACCACTTTTGTTCGATCCGGGATGTGAATTTATTGCTAGGTTTCAAATTTCATAATTTTTGAAGCTAGTATGTGAGCCTGGCAAAGGAAAACGTGTTTTGTTCAATTATAGTTAAATTGGATCGACCAGAAATGGGCCTTTTTGCAAACGGTCTCAGAATTCGACGAAACTAGTTTTGTTGGGACCGTATCGTCAAAACATAGCTAGATTTATTTTTCTGGAATTTTTCAAATCAGTTTGTGGCCCTGGCAAATTGAAATGTACGTTCAAATTTAATATTGAATGTTTTAAATTTTAATTTGAAGAAAAACTGATTGAAACATTCGAATGGGCCTTCGAAACATATCCCATTATGTTCGGAATGGGGGTAAAACGCTGGGGACGACAGTCGTTGGGTTTGGATTGGAGTTCGTATGAGATAAGGGGTATTTTTGGATTTTAAAAAATTATAAATATAAAAAAAATCTGATTAGGCCATCGTTTCTCTCTCTCTCCTTTCTCTCTCCCCGTAATACGATCGAAGGCGGAAAACCCTCCAAATCTTCCCGTCCATTTTCTGATCGATCCACGCACCAAAATCAAACACTCCAGTTGGGAAATTTGTAGAGCTCGAGAAGATCTTCAAATCCATATATAGTTTGGATTTTTTCATTGCGTGGTTTGAGAGAATCGAGCTCGGGAAGTTCAGATGTTTTCACCGCCGCCGCGCCGCGTCTAGGCCACCAAAGTGGGCCCCGCTCCAGGCGCCAGCGTGCCTCTCCTCCCTCTTCGTCGCTGCGAAGGCCGATCGTCCAACCACTTCACCGTTTGCACAAAAATTCAAAACCTAGTTTTGAAGGAATTCGCTGAGGTACGGCTTGTTTTATTTAAACTGAAATTAACTGTTATAACCCGGAAATCTGGGCCAATTTAAAATTTTTATTTTGGCCAATTTAGTGAATTTTGATTATTTAAAATGAATTATTTTAAGTAATAACGACGAGAAATTTATTTTGAATAGAATTCGAACTAATATATTTATATAGATCGTCGTTAGAATATAAATATTTATTTTAAATTATAAAAGGAATTGAAAATGGCGCGGTAGTTCGATAATTCGATTTCAAACTTCAATTGAATGTACCGGGTGCAAAATAAACCGGATTTTAGTGAAACCAAAAATAATGGAATCTAATTGTGACTATCTTTCCAACGAATCCGAAAAATCGAAATTTCATAGCGGGTATCAAAAGATATGTCCAGTTGAAATTTCTGAATAGTCGCTATGGAATTCTGGCCCTTAAAAATGGGAATTTTGCAAACGACCTCGGATTTCGACGAAACCACTTTTGTTGGATCCGTGATGTCAAGTTATTGCTAGATTCCAATTTTCATAATTTTTCGATTCAATATGTGAGCGTGGCAAAGGAAAACGCGTTTGACCAGTTTCAGTTGATTTTAATCGACTGGAAAATGGCCATTTTTCAAACGGTCTCAGAATTTGACGAAACTAGTTTTGTTAGGACCGTATCGTTAATACGAAGCTAGAAAATATTTTTCAGGAATTTTTCGAGTTAGTATGTGACCCTGGTAATTTGAAATAGAAATATTTGAAAAAGAAATATTTGAAATATAAATATTTGAATAGAAATATTTGAAAAAGAAATATTTGAAATAGAATATTTGAAAATAGAAATATATGAAGCCGCGTTGATTAGATTGACGCCATTTTGACGTGAACGATATTTATTTCGATTTTATTCAATTTTCAACGTATATTGAAAGGGTTTTCAAAATTTGAATTATATTGAAAATTATTGAAATTCGAATTATATTGAAAATATTTAAATTCGAATTATCTTGAATAGAATTGAAATTCGAATTAAATTGAATAGAACTGAAATTCGAATTAAATTGAAATTGAATTGAAATCGATTTGAAATGAATTTAAAACGAATTTATATTGGAATATTCAATTTTGATTTGAAATTGAATATGAAGTTGAAACCGTTTTGAAAATGAATTTAAAACGATTTATAAAGCACGTTTTGAATTGAAATCGACGAAGTATATATTATATATATTATATATAATATAATGGCCTGAATAGAACGCACTGCGCCGCGGCAGTTCGCGAATTTCGACCGTTGACTTCGAATGGATTATTGCGGGAGATTCGACCGTCGGATTCTCCTAAAACCGGAACCGTTGGGTTCGTATCGAAAAGAGCTTTCTAACGAATGTGAGGAATTAGAAATCTAACGGTTGGATTTGGAATTATGGCCAAATCAAATTTGAAAAAGGTCGCTGTAAGTGCATTTCGATGGTTGTTGATAGAAATCAACTGTACGGGCCTTGATAAAATTATTAAAAATAGTAATAATTTGTGTAAAATCGTAAGAAATGATTTGGGAAGAAATGGGATGAAAAACTCCATATTTGAAAAGATAAAAATAGATTTTTATAGAAATGAACTAGTTTTGAACTAGAATAGTAATTTATTTATTTTTAAAAAAAATAAAGTGAGTTTGAAATGGTTTTGAAATATAACCAGAATTTCCAATAATTGAATTGGAATGGATTTGAATCGAAATTGTCTTTGGAATATTTCGATGTTGGATTTCGTGATTATACAGATATTGTTATGGAAATTTAAAAGATATATATTTATATCGTTATTTCCAATACGACATTTGTTAGTCGTAGAATTTGATATTGAATATAAGCCGATATATTTTCTATTCAGAGCCTTGTATTTAATATCAAATGTGATTTGGGTTTGTCGTGAGTGGTGTCTTCATTAACACTGTTCTTGAACCCAGTTGAGTAAAGATTAAATCTTTTATTTAGATTTAATGAAGTGTAACAATTAAATAATATTTAATTGGAATTGAATTGATATTGATTTTTGGGGTTTATCATGAACAGTGTTTTTAAATGACGCTGATTCTTTATCCCCGTTAAAGATTAAAACTAAGTGGAGTTTTAATGAGCCTCTAATTAGATTGAAATGATCGAGAATGGAGTATCACCAGTTTTGCTCCAGGCGGTAGTTAAATCTTTAATTAGATTTGAACGTGAAATGGTAATTGAATTTACCGATAACACCGTGGTGTTAGATATGAAGTATTACCAGTTTTACTTCATGGGATGAATAGGTTGGGATTGGGAAATTAAAATAAATGATTACTTCGGTGTGGTTCGCTAATCCCGACTAGTTTGAATTGATATTCAAGGAGATTAAAGAATAAATTTAAAGAATTTATCTTTGATAAAATTAATGGGAACCTTTCCCAAAATATAAGAATATTTGAATAAAAGAATATTCTGAATTGGAATGAGGCATATGTTGTGTTTGTGTAACACGTGTTTATTATATATATACGCGAGTTGTTCAGAAAGACCAGGTTTATCCCATTCTGAATAACTAATTCGACGTGGTGTCGAAGATGAAGATGGTGGTTGAAGACCTGAGGTCTTCACGTCGTTTGGGTAATTACTGATGATCTTGATTGGGCTGTACACCCAAGAAGATGGAAACAGTTGGTGATCGTCCAGACGTACTTGGAGATCGATGGATATGCGGGGTACTAGGTGCCTTCGGTTTCGTTCAGACCCAGAACGAACTTGTAAATGGACTGTGTGTCTGACATTGGATTTTAGTCTGTGTGATTGATTTCTATTAAATATATATCTGTTTGGTGGCGGAGAATTTATTCTCTTGCTTAACGCCCTTCTCTGAGACGTACGAGCTCAGGGGTTATATATTGATGGATATCAAACGCATAGAGTGAATTGTCTGTGTGGCATGCCTAAGTTGCAATTGATCAAGGCTTCTGTTGAAAAGCAAAGTCTTGTGGTGATGATCAAAGCACGGCCTGTGTGGCGTAGCTTTGTGTAACGTTGATTCGTGAGTTTCACACCCGGTATGAACCAAAAACGGGAGACGGACCTCAGGAAGGGCATGCGTTTCCTTCTAGCTAAAAAGTGGCATCAGTGGTTTTACATGCCCTGACGAGTTTGACTTATGTGGTTGTTGCTATTGCGAGGCGCTCGGTTAGATCGGACGATCCGAGTCCGATGGAGCCATTCGTTGGCTCATTTACGCCCCTAAAGGGCGGGGAAACGCAGTGTTCAGGAATTTTAATCCACATCGGTGGACCGGCCCTGACGATCTAAGGGTCACTCGAGCTCTGATACCAAATGTGACGAAAAGGAATTTCGCTCGATCCGAATCAGTCGCTAAACCGACTCAGACCGTTCGAAATGCATGATTGTTTTGAGAACACAACAAAAAGGAACGCAGACAGAAGAACATTTCATTGCATATTACAACAATCCATCAGATTACAAGAATATACAGAGTATAAATGAATACTACATTTGATAAATATCAGAGATTACAATACATTACATAGCAGCGGAAAATAATACAATACACAACTAGAAGAGATATACGGATACAAAGCTTTCCGGATATCATTCCAGCTATAAACCAGGATCCTGTGAATATAAATCTGCAAAACCAAAACTACTAGTTGCCCATGTCAAAATAAGGGCACCCAGAGTTTAAGTTAAAACAATAAACTCCAGATCAGTCATGGGACTGGTGTGAGAACTAAAACAGTTATTATTCTTTATTTTAAAGTTCGGTAAATCAAGGGACCACGCCGTATAACACGGAACGGGTTTCCTCCCAAGAATACCGGTGCATAAAACAAACAGCGCAATGCTAAATAAAGAAAAATGAAGCTGTTATAAGACCCAGGTCCTATCACACAATGCAACGCAAGCCGTGGGATAGGGTTTTTCCTTATAACAGCCAAAGAATGCTTGATACTTATGATTTGAAGTTGTTTTATACACTATACACTGATAATAGTATCAAATGATTTGTTTTAAAACGTATCAAGCATTCTTTGGGTGTTATAAGGGAAAACTCTATCCCCCGGCTTGCGCTGCATTGTGTGATAGGACCTGGGTCTTATAACAGCTTCATTTTTCTTTATTTAGCATTGCGCTGTTTGTTTTATGCACTGGTATTCTTGGGACGAAACCCGTTCCGTGTTATACGGCGTGGTCCCTTGATTTACCGAACTTTAAAATAAAGAATAATAACTGTTTTAGTTCTCACACCAGTCCCATGATTGACCTGGAGTTTATTGTTTTAACCTAAAATCTGGGTGCCCTTATTTTGACACGGGCAGCTAGTAGTTTTGGTTTTGCAGATTTATATTCACAGGATCCTGGTTTACAGCTAGAATGATATCCGGAAAGCTTTGTATCCGTATATCTCTTCTAGTTGTGTATTGTATTATTTTCCGCTGCTATGTAATGTATTGTAATCTGTGATATTTATCGAATGTAATATTCATTTATACTCTGTATATTCTTGTAATCTGATGGATTGTTGTAATCTGTGCCTTCTGCTATTTTTGGTGGAGTGGAACCCAATGTGAGATTTCTAAATTATAAACGATATGGAAAACGACGATATATAAATTATATAATCGATGTATGAGTTATATAAGTGTTGTACACCTCTTGTATAAGCATTGTATAAGTCGTATGTTCGATGTATAAGTTATATATGCATTGTAAAAATTATATATGTGTTGAAATAGAAGTGAAATGCTATATATAAATATATATATATGCCCCTCGTCCACAAACCATGGACGATATTTATTGGTTGTGATTGGTGTGAAAATTGATTGATAGCGAATGGTTGATTGGAATAATTTGTGGTTGAAATTGATTGATTGTGGTTGAAAAATACCCATTAGTGGTTGAGAAATATTTGGTTGAAACCACATAGGATTAGTATGTGGAAATGAAAAAATATATACATGCCGCATGCGTGCGAACTAGATGCATGATTCCCCATTGTCAAAAACCGCGAGGTTTTAAGGTAGAGCGAGGAGACGTACTAGGGACGGTCCCGGTTTTAACTACCCTGCCGTTATGCTGCCGAAATTTTGAATAATATTCATGTGTTAGAATTATTTCCATTTGTTGAAACTATATTTATTCGTTGAATAGAAAACCTTCATGTGTTGAATCGATATTCATTCGTTGGATAGAAATTCATGTGTTGAATGGTATTCGTGTTTTAAATATAAAAATCACCTTTTTATCGATATATATAAACTATAGAAAACCTTCATGTGTTGAATCGATATTCATTCGTTGGATAGAAATTCATGTGTTGAATGGTATTCGTGTTTTAAATATAAAAATCACCTTTTTATCGATATATATAAACTATAGAAAACCTTCATGTGTTGAATCGATATTCATTCGTTGAATTGAAATTCATGTGTTGAGTGGTATTCGTGTTTTTAAATACAAAAATCATCTTTTTACCTACATATACAAACTATAGAAAACCTTCATGTGTTGAATCGAAATTCACTCGTTGAATTGAAATTCATGTGTTGAATGGTATTCATATTTTGAAAGAAAGTGTTTTATAATAAAAATCCAATTTTTATCATCGATATGAACTGTATAAAATAATCATGTTTTGAAATAAATTGTTTTATAATAAAAATCCTATTTTTATCACCTATATTAACTATATAAAATAGTCGAGTTTTGAAATAAATTGTTTTACATTAAAAATCACATTTTTATTATATACATGAATTGTTAAAAATAGTAAAGTGTTGAAATAGAAAACAGTTAGATAAAAATATCGTTTTTATCAAATGTATGAAATTCATATGGTTTTGAAATCGAAGAACCGATATATTTATATATAAATAGAATTGAAATATATCGAAGAACGAAGCTGCAGCTCGTATTTTGAAACCGTGATTTCAAACGATTAGTGCGGGAGATCCGACCATCGGATTTTCCCAAAACCGCAACCGTTGGGTCCGCTTTGGAAATATCTTTCCAACGGCACCAACTTTGTAAAGATCCAACAGTTGGATTGTCTAGAATGTTTAATTCAATTCTGAAGAAAAACAGCGCCAGAATCGATTATATTTATATATATATATAATTATATTTAATCGAATAACGACGCTTAGTTCGTATTTTGAAATCGAAACTTCAAACGATTGTACCGGGAGATCCGACCGTCGGATTTTCCCGAAACTAGAACCGTTGGATTCGTTTTGAAAAGATCTTTCTAATGATGTTAATTTTGTGAAGATCCAACGGTTAGATTTTCAGATATGTGTAAATCAAATCTGAAGAAAAACAGCGCCACGGTCGCGTTATGGCCCGAAGCGTCGTTTTGAATAAATTGACTATTTTAAAATAAATAAAAATAGCGATAAATCGTTATAAAATATTATAAACAATATGGATGTGAAATTTAGAAACTAACTGAAGTTTGGCTAAGTCGAATGGTTTCTTGGGCATTGATCTGATGTTGGTTTCGGCCTTCGGGGTTAATATTTGGGAAATCGTTCTCTTACTGATTGACGGTTAGTGACTGATGAATTGAAATGATGCATATGTAGGTTAGTGTTGCACTTGTTTATTATATACGCGAGTTGCTCAGAAAGACCGGGTTTATCCCATTCTGAATAACTGAATCGACGATAAGAAATCGAAGATGAAGATGGTGGTCGAAGACCAGAGATCTTCACCTCGTTTGGATGGTAACCGAGGTCCTGATTGGGAGGCATCCCGAAATATGGATAATTAGTGGTGATCGTCCAGACGTACGTGGTGATCGATGGGTTTGCGAGGTATATAGTGCCTCCGGTTTCGTTCAGACCCAGAACGGACTTGCAAATGGACAGTGTTTCTGACATTGGAATTTATTCTGTGTGATTGATAGCTATCAATTGCACGGTGTGAATTGCCTGTGTGGCATGCTAAGATGCAATGATCAGGGCTTCTGTTGAAAAGCAAAATCTTGTGGTGATGATCAAAGCCCCGCCTGTGTGGTGTAGCTTTGTGTATAACGTAAATTCGCGAGCCTCACACCCCGGTACGAACCAGAAACGGGAGAGGACATCAGGGAGGGCCTGCGTTTCTTCCTAACTAGAAGTGGCGTCAGTGGTTTTACATGCCCTGACGAGTTTGACTTATGTGGTTTTTGTTGTTGCGAGGCGCCTCGGATATATCGGTCGATCCGGGACCGACGGAGTCATTCGTTGACTCACTTACGCCCCAAAGGGCGGAGAAACGTAGTGTTCATGCATTTTAATCCACTCCGTGCGGACCGGCCCTGACGATCCAAGGGTCGATGCGTTCTGATCCTGAGACTCGGGCTAGGCAGTCTCGAAGTTGGTAAGGACTATCTTTTGCCTTGGTTCATGACGGAAATCCAATTCCCAAATACGTGACTGTGCGGTTTTGATTGTATACCCATATTTGGCGACATAGTGGCATGGGACGCTCATGTCGTCTATGATTGATAGTTATGATTTGAAATTGTTTTTGAAACATATAAACACTAGTAGTAATATCAAATGCTTTTGTTTTATTCGTATCAAGCATATTTTGGCCATTATAAGGTAAAAATCCATCCTCCGGTTTGCGTTGCATTGTGTGATGGGAACTGAGTCTTATAATGGCTTCATTTTTATAAAAAGCATTGCGATGTTTCAAAGAATTATTTGTTTTAAAGCACTGGCGATCCGATGGAGTAAACCTGTTCCACGAAAGTGGCGTGGTCCTGTGATTAGCCATATTCTAAATGTGTTGAGTAGATTTCTCATACCAGTCCCATGACAGACTCGTAGTTTGTTTCACTTTCAAACTCGGGTGCCCCTTTTTCTACACGGGTAGCCTTGTATTCAGGTTTAGCTGGTTCTTTCTGGATAGCTAGAGCTGAAGATGGATTCTATTATTTATCTCTTTTTATGCTGTTCAGCTCCTATTGTACATTATGTTTGTTTTCCGCTGTAGACATTTATGTATAGCTGAACTGTATTTGTACTAAGTATGATCCTGTATACTGTGTAACTCTGATGATTACGTTTATCCAGTATATTCTATTGTGCATTATCTGGTGTATTTATTTTATTTCTGTTCTGCTATTATCTATTTATGTGTTATATTCCAAAGATTACCCTCGTCACCGTCAGTATGGGGTTTGGGGTCGTCACGCCTCTCCCCTTTTCATTGAATCCAATCAGTAAATTCGAGATCTTCCAAAGAGAAAAACGAAGAACTCCTCACGATCTTTCTAATCAATGGTGAAGATTGGTTGCGCGATGTCCAGGCTACACGGGAAGATGAAAACAACGGCCTTATGAATGTAATTAAGTAAATAATGAAGTGAATTATATTACAATTAATTTGATTGTGTAATTAAAATTTAAAAGCTTATATCTTCTTCTTACGCAATCAGAATCCAACGATTTTCGAAGTGTTGGAATCATATTCAAGAGAGCTATGCAATGACACTGACCGGAACAAACTTAGAAGCTGTCAGGAATTTGGATTGAATTAAACGCAGAGTTTAATTCAGCTAAAAAGAATTGTTAATTATCGATTTCGAAACCAATCAAGGTGAGAACTCTCTCACTAAATTCTTTTTAACAGTTATTTATTTTTATAACTGAATTTGTGTTGATTGTCTGTTAGCTCACCTCCCTCGTCCAGAGGCCATGGACGATCTAAATTGATTGTTTTGAGCTATGATTACGATATGTATAAAAATATAGAAAATTCTAATTTTTTTATATAATTAAAATTAATTATGATTGTGAATTTTTTTTCCAATCCGCTGTTAAATTCTATTTGATGTTATACGTGATTTGATCTAGGATTGATGATTGATGTTGTTATGTAGATCTGTTAATTTGATGATTATTGTGTTGAAATAAAATTGTAGAAAACAAAATTAACCTTTTTGGTTGAAATAAAATTATTGGAAAACAAAATTAACCTTCTTGGTTGAAATAAAATTGTTGAAAACAAAATTAACCTTTTTGGTCGAAATAAAATTGTTGAAAACAAAATTAATCTTCTTGGTTGAAATAAAATTGTTGGAAAACAAAATTAACCTTTTTGGTTGAAATAAAATTGTTCAAAGCAAAATTAACCTTTTTGGTTGAAACAAAATTGAAATGACATTTTTGTTGAAATAAAATACTTGATACAAAAATGACATTTTTGTTGAAATAAAATAGTTGAAACAAAAATGACATTTTTGTTGAAACCAAATAGTTGAAATAAAAAGGACATTTTTTTTGTAACAAAATAGTTGAAACAAAATGTATCATTTTTGTTGAAACCAAATAGTTGAAATAAAAAGGACATTTTTGTGGTAATAAAATAGTTGAAACAAAATATATCATTTTTGTTGAAACCAAATAATTGAAATATAAAGGACATTTTTGTTGTAACAAAATAGTTGAAACAAAATATATCATTTTTGTTGAAACCAAATAGTTGAAATAAAAAGGACATTTTTGTTGATACAAAATAGTTGAAACAAAATATATCATTTTTGTTGAAACCAAATAGTTGAAATAAAAAGGACAATTTTGTTGTAACAAAATAGTTAAAACAAAATATATCATTTTTGTTGAAACCAAATAGTTGAAATAAAAAGGACATTTTTGTTGAATAGAGTAGCTGAAACAAAATTTGCATTTTTGTCAAAATAGAATAGTTGAAACAAAATTTGCATTTTTGTCAAAATATTGAAATTGTTGTTAAATAAAAATATTCATTTTTTATTTGCCATTGTTAACTATTGAAATTGTTGTCAAATAAAAATATTTAATTTTTATTTGTCATTGTTAAATATTGAACTTTTTGTCAAATAAAAATATTCATTTTTTTATTTATCATTGTTAAATATTGAAATTGTTATCAAATAAAAATATTCATTTTTATTTGTCATTGTTAAATATAGAAATTGTGTATAAATAAAAATATTCATTTTTATTTGACATGTTAAATAATGAAATTGTGTACAAATAAATGTTCATTTTTATTTATCATGTTAAAGTTAGAAATTTATTTACCAATAATAAATATTCATTTTTATTTGTCATGTTAAAGTTAGAAATTTGTTTACCAATAATAAATATTCATTTTTATTTGTCATATTAAAGATAGAAATTTGTGTACAAGTAAATATTCATTTTTATTTGTCATATTAAAGATAGAAATTTGTGTAAAAATAAATATTCATTTTTATTTGTTATGTTAAATATAGGAAATTAGTTACGCAAATAAATTAATCTTTTTATTTGTCATTAGAATACATAGAAAATGTATGCAAATGAATTATTTTTTTATTTGTCACTAGAATACGTAGAAAAATGTGTGCGAATAAATTATTCTTTTATTTGTCATTAGAATACATAGAAAATTGTATGCAAATAAATTATTCTTTTATTTGTCATTAGAATACATTGAAAAATATATGCAAATAAATTATTCTTTTATTAGTCATTAGAATACATAGAAAAATGTATGCAAATAAATTTTTATTTTTATTTGTCATTAGAATACATAGAAAAATGTACGAAATTAAATTATTCTTTTATTTGTCATTAGAATACATGGGAAAATGTATGCAAATAAATTATTCTTTTGTTTGTCGTTAGAATACATTGAAACAAGTAACGGCCCTCAAATCCATACTATCTGAGTTGACTAATAACACCACACGTCCAACCCAAGTTGCACAGAAATACGAATCATTATTAGAAAGAAGTTGGAGAATGAGAAATAGAAAGAAAGAAAAGTTAGAATAGAAGAAAAACGAAGAACAAAAATCTCACAGCGGAACGAGTAAATATATTAAATAATATAACTTTTGAAATACAAATCAGTAACTGTATATACATACCATTATCAGAGCACAACACTTATTCCTGGAACAGTTATAAACACTTGTTTCCAGATACAACATAGTACACAGCGGAAATTTGATAGTCTATAGCTAACTGGTGAAGCCTCCTGCTTCAAACTCCTCCAAGTGAATCTGTAAAATCCCGACTACTTGACAGCCCGTACAAATTTGGGCACCAAAGAGTTTAGGGAAAACAAAAACAAAATAAATTCTGGGTCAGTCATTGGACTGGTGTGAGTAAACTCCAATCATTTGTTTAACTTTAAAAATCCTTTCGAAAGAAATGATAATCGTAAGACCGATCCACACATAAAAACGGATGGTTTTTACCTTATGATAACCCAAAATAATTTTGATACCAAATCCAGTGATAATATAATAATGTCTACATCAAATAAATAGAATCTAGCGGAATGCTTGTGTAATAACCCGGAAAATCTGGGCCAGTTTAAAATTTTTATTTTGGCAATTTTAGCGAATGTTGATTATTTAAAATGAATTATTTTAAATAATATCGTCGAGAAATTTATTTTGAATAGAATTCGAACGTATATATTATACGCGTCGTCGTTAGAATATAAATATTTATATATAATTATAAATAGAATTGAAAATGGCGCGGTAGTTCGATAATTCGATTTCAAATTTCAATTGAATGTACCGGGTGCAAAACAATCCGGATTTTAGTGAAACCAAAAATGATAGGATCTAATTGATAATATCTTTCCAACGAATCCGAAAAATCAAAAGTTCGTAGCGGGAATCAAAAGATATGTCCAGTTGAAAATTCTGAATAGTCGCTGTGGAATTCAGGCCCTTAAAAATGGACATTTTGCAAACGACCTCGGATTTCGACGAAACCAGTTTTGTTAGGTCCGTGTTGTCAAATTATTGCTAGGTTTCAAATTTCATTATTTTTCGAATCAATATGTGAGCGTGGCAAAGGAAAACGTGTTTGACCAGTTTCAGTTGATTTTAATCGACTGAAAAATGGCCATTTTTCCAACGGTCTCAGAATTTGACGAAACTAGTTTTGTTAAGACCGTATCGTCAATACGAAGCTAGAAAATATTTTTCGAGAATTTTCAGAGTTAGTATGTGACCCCGGTAAATTGAAATGTACGTTTAAAATTCAATATAGCGATTTAAATGTAAATTCAACGAAAACTGAATGTAACAGTCGAATCAGCTTGCGATACATATCCCATTGTGTTCGGAATGGGGGCAATACGCTATGGACGACAGGCGGTGGGCCTCGTTTCGAGGTCGTATGTGAAAGTCAACTTCTTGCCAAATAAAATAATAAAATAATTAAAATAAATAAAATAAAAATTATCTCCCTCCTTTTAGTTCTGCCCCCCCCCCCCCCCCCCCCGTTTCAATTTCAGTTCCGAAAGAAAGAAAAAAAAAAGACACAAGCAAGGAGGGGCGGATCCGCCAACGTCGCAGCCACCGGAGGCGCCGCCACGAGCGAAACCCCCCCCCCCTCTCAGTCGATCCCTCCCCGTCCTCGCACCTCCCTCCTATCAAAACCCCAAACCCGATCCAGCCCTAGCCGCGTCGCCCCCCCCCCCTTTCCGAGACCACCTGAGCTTCGAACGGAGCGCCACCGCAGGCGGAGGTGCGGTGCGCATAGGCGCTTCAGGCGAGGTAGTTCGATCGTTGAACGGTTGACTCAGGTAGCGACGTCGACGAGGGTTTTCATGCGAGGTCAACAGGGAACAACGGTTCTGGGAGGAAGATGGATTAACGTGGCTGAAGGTATAACAGTGAAGTTTTGTCTTGTTTTATTTATTTATTTCAATGTAATTTGTTTTGTTAATTAAATAGTAATTGAATTTAAAAATGTTAGGGATTAAAATTATATAAAATAGAAATTGTTTTATAAAATGAAATAGCGAATAATTATAAAATATAATTATCGTTGGTTTATAAAATAAAGTTATCATTGTTTTCAAAATATCTATAGCAAGAATAAAAATATGATTTTTATATTTTTAAATTAATAAAAATATGATCTTTACTATATAGAAGTAGTGAAAATGTGATTTTTATATTTTTAAAGAGTTAAAAATATAATTTTTACATGATAGGAATATTAAAAATATCATCTTTATATGTGTAGAAAAATAAAAAAATGAGATTTTTATAAAGATGAAATCTTTAAATTTGAAAAAGCGAAGTATATGTTTTTATAAAGGCGAAATCTTTATATGAGGAATAGCGTGATAAAAATATAATTTTTATCTATATAACGAAGTAGTAAAAATTCGATTTTTATATATAGAATAGCAAAGTAAAAATTCGATTTTTATATATAGAATAGCAAAGTAAAGATTCGATTTTTATATATTGAACATCGAAGTAAAAATGTGATTTTTACATATGTAGTGAATACGGGCAACGTAGATGACAAAGATGCGATAGCGATGAAGATTTCTATCAATGAAGTGCCGTGGAGCTAGGATGGCTATCGGTGAGAATTTCTCACCTTTCAATTTCATTTTCTAGTTATATATATATACTAGGATGCAGACGGTGCTTAGTAGCACCCGACACAACCGTCCACAGACCATGGACTTGTTTGTTTGGTTGCATAGATTAGTCAGATTATTTGATTTGAATTTGGTTGTTTGGTGAATTTGATTGATATGTGAATGGCGTGGGCCTTCACTAGACCGGGGATAAGGCTAGGCCTCGTCCCGTTTCTAGTATCGTGCCGTTATGCCGCCGAAATTTTCTAAAATAAGTTAGAAAAATAAAAATATCATTTTATTGAATAAATGAATTGAATAGAAATTCATATGTTGGAATAAAATGTTTTATCGTTAAAAATATAATTTTTAACGTGAAGTGAATAAAATAAAATATTCATTTATAAACCGAACGGTTTGTTTATGTACACCTATTTGAATGACAATGATTGGGACGATAAATTTTACACATCGCCCAACTGCACAACTAAAATCTGTGTTTGATTGTTTGAAAACCCCACACGGGTGTTGGGATGAAATATGAATTTCACTCATCCTGATTGATTAAATATGTCGATCGATTGATTGACAGGCTGTTATAAGCGTTAGATATCTATATTTGATGCTTATACAGTGTAGTGCACTTTGGTTGATGGTTGATTATTTTTCAATGCTATTATACATGTGTTGTAGAAAATCCATATAATTAACATTTTATGGTAATTGATTGGGCCTCATTCCAGTTTCGAAAAAGAAATATTTGAAATGAAAAATATTTGAAATAGAAATATTTGAAATAGAATATTTGAAAATAGAAATATGTGAAGCCGTGATGATTAGATTGACGCCATTTTGACGTGAACGATATTTATATCGATTGAAAACGATTTCGAAATGAATTGAATTGAAAACGATTTCGAAATGAATTGAATTGAAAACGATTTCGAAATGAATTGAATTGAAAACGATTTCGAAATGAATTGAAAACGAATTCAAATTGAATTGAAAGCAAATTGAAATGAATTCAAATTGAATTGAAATTTGAATTGAATAGAAATGAATTTTAAAACGAATTTATAAAGAAGAATTCAATTTTGATTTGAATTGAAATGGAAGTTGAAATTGTTTTTGAAACGAATTCAAAACTATTTATATAATTCGTTTTAAATAGAAATAGACGAAGTATATATTATATATATTATATATATAATATAATGGCCTGAATAGAACGCGCCGCGCCGCGGCAGTTCGTGAATTTCGACCATTTATTTCAAACGGACATTGCGGGAGATCCGACCGTCGGATTCTCCTAAAACCGGAACCGTTGGGTTCGTATCGAAAAGAGCTTTCTAACGAATATTAGAAATTTGAAATCTAACGGTTGGATTTGGAATTATGTCCAAATCAAATTTGAAAAAGGTCGCTGTAAGTGCAGTTCGATGGCCATTGATGGAAATCGACTGTACGGGCCTTGATAAAATTATTAAAAATAGTAATAATTTGTGTAAAATCATAAGAAATGATTTGTGAAGATTTGGGATGAAAAACTCCATATTTGAAAAGATAAAAATAGATTTTTATCGAAATGAACTAGTTTTGAACTAGAATTATAATTCTATTTATTTTTAAATAAATAAATTGAATTTGAAAAGGGTTTTGAAAATAACCAAAATTTCCAATTATTGCATTGGAGTGGATTTGAATCGAAATTGTCTTCGGAATATTTCGATGTTGGAATTCGTGATTATACAGATGTTGTTATGGAAATTTGAAAGATATATATTTATATCGTTATTTCCAATACGACATTTGTTAGTCGTAGAATTTGATATTGAATATAAGCCGATATATTTTCTATTCAGAGCCTTATATTGAATATCGAATGTGATTTGGGTTTGTCGTGAGTGGTGTCTTCACTAACACTGTTCTTGAACCCAGTTGAGAAAAGATTAAATCTTTTTATTTAGATTTAATGAAGTGTACCAATTAAATGATATTTAATTGGAATTGAATTGATATTGATTTTTGGGTTTATCGTGAACAGTGTTTTAAACAACACTCGTTCTTTAACCCGATAATTAATGAATGTGGTTTTGGGTTTATCGTGAACTGTGTTTTTAAATGACACTGATTCTTTAACCCAGTTAAAGATTAAAACTAAGTGGAGTTTTAATGAATCTTTAATTAGATTGAAAAGATCGAGAATGGAGTATCACCAGTTTTACTCCAGGCGATAATTAAATCTTTAATTAGATTTGAACGTGAAATGGTAATTGAATTACCGATAACACTGTGGTGTTAGATATGAAGTACTACCAGTTTTACTTCATGGGATGAATAGGTTGGGATTGGGAAATAAAATAAATGATTACTTCGGTGTGGTTCGCTAATCCCGACTAGTTTGAATTGATATTCAAAGGTGATTAAAGAATAAATTTAAAGGATTTATCTTGGATAAATTTAATGGGAACTTTTCCCAAAGTATAGGAATATTTGAATAAAAGAATATTCTGAATTGGAATGAGGCGTATGTTGTGTTTGTGTAACACTTTTATAATATATACGCGAGTTATTCAGAAAGACCGGGTTTATCCCATTCTGAATAACTGATTCGACGTGGTGTCGAAGATGAAGACGGTGGTCGAAGACCAGAAGTCTTCACGTCGTTTGGATAATTACTGATGATCTTGATTGGGCTGTACACCCAAGAAGATGGAAACAGTTGGTGATCGTCCAGACGTACTTGGAGATCGATGGATATGCGGGGTACTAGGTGCCTCCGGTTTCGTTCAGACCCAGAACGGACTTGTAAATGGACTGTGTGTCTGACATTGGATTTTAGTCCGTGCGATTGATTTCTATTAAATATATATCTGCTTGGCGGCGGAGAATTTATTCTCTTGCTTAACGCCCTTCTCTGAGACGTACGAGCTCAGGGGTTATATATTGATGGATATCAAACGCATGGAGTGAATTGCCTGTGTGGCATGCCTAAGTGGCAATTGATCGAGGCTTCTGTTGAAAAGCAAAGTCTTGTGGTGATGATCAAAGCACGGCCTTTGTAGCGTAGCTTTGTGTAACGTTTACTTCGCGAGTTTCGCACCCGGTATGGACCAAAAACGGGAGACGGACCTCAGGGAGGACTTGCGTTTCTTTCTAGCTAGAAGTGGCGTCATTGGTTTTACACGCCCTGACGAGTTTGACTTATGTGGTTGTTGCTGTTGCGAGGTGCCTCGGTTATATCGGTTTCGGCCGATGCACTCTGGTTGGCAGACGGACCAGACTTACACCCCATAGGGTGGGGAAACGTAGTGTTCAGGCATTTTAATCCACATCGGTGGACCGGCCCTGTCGCTCCAAGGCTTGACTGAGTACTTGCCTGTGGCTCGGGCTAGAGAGTCACGAATCGGTAGAGGACTATCTTTTGCCTCGGTTCATAGACGGAAATCCAATTTCCAAATATGTGACATTTGCGGTTTTATTTGTAGAACCTAGTATGGCGACATAGTGGGATGGGGCATTCATGCCGCCTATGATTGATACTTATGATTTGAAGTTGTTTTATACACTATGCACTTATAATAGTATCAAACGATTTTTTTTAACCGTATCAAGCATTCTTTGGCTGTTATAAGGGAAAACCCTATCCTCGGCTGCGTTGCATTGTGTGATGGGACCTGGGTCTTATAACAGCTTCATTTATCTTTATTTAGCATTGCGCTGTTT
This sequence comes from Allium sativum, assembly GCA_030737875.1. Classification (NCBI taxonomy): domain Eukaryota; kingdom Viridiplantae; phylum Streptophyta; class Magnoliopsida; order Asparagales; family Amaryllidaceae; genus Allium; species Allium sativum. The sequence continues at coordinate 112,386,111 of CM060916.1, read as the reverse complement.
GTTTTATGCACTGGTATTCTTGGGAGGAAACCCGTTCCGTGTTATACGGCGTGGTCCCTTGATTTACCTAACTTTGAAAATAAAGAATAATAATTGTTTTAGTTCTCACACCAGTCACATGACTGACCTGGAGTTTATTGTTTTAACCTAAACTCTGGGTGCCCCTATTTTGACACGGGCAGCTAGTAGTTTTGGTTTTGCAGATTTATATTCACAGGATCCTGGTTTACAGCTGGAACGATATCCGGAAAGCTTTGTATCCGTATATCTCCTTCTAGTTGTGTATTGTATTATTTTCCGCTGCGATGTATTTGAATGTAATTTAAATCTCTGATATTTCTGTGTAATATTTATTCATTTATACTCTGTATATTCTTGTAATCTGATGCATTGTTGTAAATACAATGAAATGTCCTTTTGTATGCGTTCTGTTGTGGCTTGTTCTCGAACTATCCGACACCTTCCTTTACGGGGAAGTTGCGGGTCTTTACAGGTGGTATCAGAGCTTTGGTTTACAAAGCTCAGAGAACAAGGCACATTAGAACCATACGAAAGAATTCATCAGATATTGGGTTAGTAATATCCAATTAGAATGACTCGTTAGAGATGGGATCAGTAGTATCCTAGAACGAGTGTGAAGAGTATATTTTTCAAATGAAAACAAATTTTGTTTTGAAAATTTAAATCAATTATTCGTATTTGATCATCTATTTATATTGAGTTGGACGGTCCAGTATATAAAGATTTTGCGTATACGTCTGATCCACGTGTATTTGAAATTTTAATATACTGGATAGATATAGAATTACACTCTAGTCGCCCGGAGATGATGTTGATAATGACCATGGCATCATCAATAATTATGTTTGTGTTTCGAAGGTGTGATTTCTATATATTTCCATTAGACTGGTGTGAGAACCAAAAATTAGATAGGGCTAATTGTTGTGAATTGGCATCAAAAACATGATTTTTGTATATGTATCAAAATTATGAATTTGAAACGTTAATTCACTAATTGATTGATGTTTGTGTTGTTTGTTTAATTGTTTGATAATTTTGAACCATTACGCCTAATTGAACCAAATATTGAATTGTATTGAAATTGGTCGCATTTGCTTGCATATACATATATATCATTGAACAGGTCATAGCAAGGAGGCTAGAGCAGAGAATAAAATTTGTTTGCCCGACAAATAGGTACATGTTTACTACATAATTTACTGTTTTGTTTGGGTGATGATGATTTTGTGAGCCTATTGGCTAGCCGCTTGGCTTTTTCTTTTTCTTTTTGAGATCTGAAGGACCGGGGAAGCTATTTGAAATTCCCCGATGCTCCCGGTGCAGGGGAGGTTATGGCGAAATTTTTCGAAAATTTAGGGTGTTAGCCAAATTTTTGAAAAATTTGAAAAGTTTTAGAAACTGAAAAGTTGAAAACTTAAGCCGTAATGAAAAACAGTGAACGTTGAGCTGATTAGTCAAACCACTTTCGACTTTGTTCCTTTTCGGGGACGAAAAGTTTTAAGTGGGGGAGATTGTAATAACCCGGAAAATCTGGGCCAGTTTAAAATTTTTATTTTGGCAATTTTAGCGAATGTTGATTATTTAAAATGAATTATTTTAAATAATATCGTCGAGAAATTTATTTTGAATAGAATTCGAACGTATATATTATACGCGTCGTCGTTAGAATATAAATATTTATATATAATTATAAATAGAATTGAAAATGGCGCGGTAGTTCGATAATTCGATTTCAAATTTCAATTGAATGTACCGGGTGCAAAACAATCCGGATTTTAGTGAAACCAAAAATGATAGGATCTAATTGATAATATCTTTCCAACGAATCCGAAAAATCAAAAGTTCGTAGCGGGAATCAAAAGATATGTCCAGTTGAAAATTCTGAATAGTCGCTGTGGAATTCAGGCCCTTAAAAATGGACATTTTGCAAACGACCTCGGATTTCGACGAAACCAGTTTTGTTAGGTCCGTGTTGTCAAATTATTTCTAGGTTTCAAATTTCATAATTTTTCGAATCAATATGTGAGCGTGGCAAAGGAAAACGTGTTTGACCAGTTTCAGTTGATTTTAATCGACTGAAAAATGGCCATTTTTCCAACGGTCTCAGAATTCGACGAAACTAGTTTTGTTAAGACCGTATCGTCAATACGAAGCTAGAAAATATTTTTCGAGAATTTTCAGAGTTAGTATGTGACCCCGGTAAATTGAAATGTACGTTTAAAATTCAATATAGCGATTTAAATGTAAATTCAACGAAAACTGAATGTAACAGTCGAATCAGCTTGCGATACATATCCCATTGTGTTCGGAATGGGGGCAATACGCTATGGACGACAGGCGGTGGGCCTCGTTTCGAGGTCGTATGTGAAAGTCAACTTCTTGCCAAATAAAATAATAAAATAATTAAAATAAATAAAATAAAAATTATCTCCTTCCTTTTAGTTCTGCCCCCCCCCCCCCCCCCCCGTTTCAATTTCAGTTCCGAAAGAAAAAAAAAACAAAGACACGAGCAAGGAGGGGCGGATCCGCCAACGTCGCAGCCACCGGAGGCGCCGCCACGAGCGAAACCCCCCCCCCCCCCCTCTCAGTCGATCCCTCCCCGTCCTCGCACCTCCCTCCTATCAAAACCCCAAACCCGATCCAGCCCTAGCCTCGTCGCCCCCCCCTTTCCGAGACCACCTGAGCTTCGAACGGAGCGCCACCGCAGGCGGAGGTGCGGTGCGCATAGGCGCTTCAGGCGAGGTAGTTCGATCGTTGAACGGTTGACTCAGGTAGCGACGTCGACGAGGGTTTTCATGCGAGGTCAACAGGGAACAACGGTTCTGGGAGGAAGATGGATTAACGTGGCTGAAGGTATAACAGTGAAGTTTTGTCTTGTTTTATTTATTTATTTCAATGTAATTTGTTTAGTTAATTAAACAGTAATTGAATTTAAAAATGTTAGGGATTAAAATTATATAAAATAGAAATTGTTTTATAAAATGAAATAGCGAATAATTATAAAATATAATTATCGTTGGTTTATAAAATAAAGTTATCATTGTTTTCAAAATATCTATAGCAAGAATAAAAATATGATTTTTATATTTTTAAAATAATAAAAATATGATCTTTACTATATAGAAGTAGTGAAAATGTGATTTTTATATTTTTAAAGAGTTAAAAATATAATTTTTACATGATAGGAATATTAAAAATATCATCTTTATATGTGTAGAAAAATAAAAAAATGAGATTTTTATAAAGATGAAATCTTTAAATTTGAAAAAGCGAAGTATATGTTTTTATAAAGGCGAAATCTTTATATGAGGAATAGCGTGATAAAAATATAATTTTTATCTATATAACGAAGTAGTAAAAATTCGATTTTTATATATAGAATAGCAAAGTAAAAATTCGATTTTTATATATAGAATAGCAAAGTAAAGATTCGATTTTTATATATTGAACATCGAAGTAAAAATGTGATTTTTACATATGTAGTGAATACGGGCAACGTAGATGACAAAGATGCGATAGCGATGAAGATTTCTATCAATGAAGTGCCGTGGAGCTAGGATGGTTATCGGTGAGAATTTCTCACCTTTCAATTTCATTTTCTAGTTATATATATATACTAGGATGCAGACGGTGCTTAGTAGCACCCGACACAACCGTCCACAGACCATGGACTTGTTTGTTTGGTTGCATAGATTAGTCAGATTATTTGATTTGAATTTGGTTGTTTGGTGAATTTGATTGATATGTGAATGGCGTGGGCCTTCACTAGACCGGAGATAAGGCTAGGCCTCGTCCCGTTTCTAGTATCGTGCCGTTATGCCGCCGAAATTTTCTAAAATAAGTTAGAAAAATAAAAATATCATTTTATTGAATAAATGAATTGAATAGAAATTCATATGTTGGAATAAAATGTTTTATCGTTAAAAATATAATTTTTAACATGAAGTGAATAAAATAAAATATTCATTTATAAACCGAACGGTTGGTTTATGTACACCTATTTGAATGACATTGATTGGGACGATAAATTTTACACATCGCCCAACTGCACAACTAAAATCTGTGTTTGATTGTTTGAAAACCCCACACGGGTGTTGGGATGAAATATGAATTTCACTCATCCTGATTGATTAAATATGTCGATCGATTGATTGACAGGCTGTTATAAGCGTTAGATATCTATATTTGATGCTTATACAGTGTAGTGCACTTTGGTTGATGGTTGATTATTTTTCAATGCTATTATACATGTGTTGTAGAAAATCCATATAATTAACATTTTATGGTAATTGATTGGGCCTCATTCCAGTTTCGAAAAAGAAATATTTGAAATGAAAAATATTTGAAATAGAAATATTTGAAATAGAATATTTGAAAATAGAAATATGTGAAGCCGTGATGATTAGATTGACGCCATTTTGACGTGAACGATATTTATATCGATTGAAAACGATTTCGAAATGAATTGAATTGAAAACGATTTCGAAATGAATTGAATTGAAAACGATTTCGAAATGAATTGAATTGAAAACGATTTCGAAATGAATTGAAAACGAATTCAAATTGAATTGAAAGCAAATTGAAATGAATTCAAATTGAATTGAAATTTGAATTGAATAGAAATGAATTTTAAAACGAATTTATAAAGAAGAATTCAATTTTGATTTGAATTGAAATGGAAGTTGAAATTGTTTTTGAAACGAATTCAAAACTATTTATATAATTCGTTTTAAATAGAAATAGACGAAGTATATATTATATATTATATATATATAATATAATGGCCTGAATAGAACGCGCCGCGCCGCGGCAGTTCGTGAATTTCGACCATTTATTTCAAACGGACATTGCGGGAGATCCGACCGTCGGATTCTCCTAAAACCGGAACCGTTGGGTTCGTATCGAAAAGAGCTTTCTAACGAATATTAGAAATTTGAAATCTAACGGTTGGATTTGGAATTATGTCCAAATCAAATTTGAAAAAGGTCGCTGTAAGTGCAGTTCGATGGCCATTGATGGAAATCGACTGTACGGGCCTTGATAAAATTATTAAAAATAGTAATAATTTGTGTAAAATCATAAGAAATGATTTGTGAAGATTTGGGATGAAAAACTCCATATTTGAAAAGATAAAAATAGATTTTTATCGAAATGAACTAGTTTTGAACTAGAATTATAATTCTATTTATTTTTAAATAAATAAATTGAATTTGAAAAGGGTTTTGAAAATAACCAAAATTTCCAATGATTGCATTGGAGTGGATTTGAATCGAAATTGTCTTCGGAATATTTCGATGTTGGAATTCGTGATTATACAGATGTTGTTATGGAAATTTGAAAGATATATATTTATATCGTTATTTCCAATACGACATTTGTTAGTCGTAGAATTTGATATTGAATATAAGCCGATATATTTTCTATTCAGAGCCTTATATTGAATATCGAATGTGATTTGGGTTTGTCGTGAGTGGTGTCTTCACTAACACTGTTCTTGAACCCAGTTGAGAAAAGATTAAATCTTTTTATTTAGATTTAATGAAGTGTACCAATTAAATGATATTTAATTGGAATTGAATTGATATTGATTTTTGGGTTTATCGTGAATAGTGTTTTAAACAACACTCGTTCTTTAACCCGATAATTAATGAATGTGGTTTTGGGTTTATCGTGAACTGTGTTTTTAAATGACACTGATTCTTTAACCCAGTTAAAGATTAAAACTAAGTGGAGTTTTAATGAATCTTTAATTAGATTGAAAAGATCGAGAATGGAGTATCACCAGTTTTACTCCAGGCGATAATTAAATCTTTAATTAGATTTGAACGTGAAATGGTAATTGAATTACCGATAACACTGTGGTGTTAGATATGAAGTACTACCAGTTTTACTTCATGGGATGAATAGGTTGGGATTGGGAAATAAAATAAATGATTACTTCGGTGTGGTTCGCTAATCCCGACTAGTTTGAATTGATATTCAAAGGTGATTAAAGAATAAATTTAAAGGATTTATCTTGGATAAATTTAATGGGAACTTTTCCCAAAGTATAGGAATATTTGAATAAAAGAATATTCTGAATTGGAATGAGGCGTATGTTGTGTTTGTGTAACACTTTTATAATATATACGCGAGTTATTCAGAAAGACCGGGTTTATCCCATTCTGAATAACTGATTCGACGTGGTGTCGAAGATGAAGACGGTGGTCGAAGACCAGAAGTCTTCACGTCGTTTGGATAATTACTGATGATCTTGATTGGGCTGTACACCCAAGAAGATGGAAACAGTTGGTGATCGTCCAGACGTACTTGGAGATCGATGGATATGCGGGGTACTAGGTGCCTCCGGTTTCGTTCAGACCCAGAACGGACTTGTAAATGGACTGTGTGTCTGACATTGGATTTTAGTCCGTGCGATTGATTTCTATTAAATATATATCTGCTTGGCGGCGGAGAATTTATTCTCTTGCTTAACGCCCTTCTCTGAGACGTACGAGCTCAGGGGTTATATATTGATGGATATCAAACGCATGGAGTGAATTGCCTGTGTGGCATGCCTAAGTGGCAATTGATCGAGGCTTCTGTTGAAAAGCAAAGTCTTGTAGTGATGATCAAAGCACGGCCTTTGTGGCGTAGCTTTGTGTAACGTTTACTTCGCGAGTTTCGCACCCGGTATGGACCAAAAACGGGAGACGGACCTCAGGGAGGACTTGCGTTTCTTTCTAGCTAGAAGTGGCGTCAGTGGTTTTACACGCCCTGACGAGTTTGACTTATGTGGTTGTTGCTGTTGCGAGGCGCCTCGGTTATATCGGTTTCGGCCGATGCACTCTGGTTGGCAGACGGACCAGACTTACACCCCATAGGGTGGGGAAACGTAGTGTTCAGGCATTTTAATCCACATCGGTGGACCGGCCCTGTCGCTCCAAGGCTTGACTGAGTACTTGCCTGTGGCTCGGGCTAGAGAGTCACGAATCGGTAGAGGACTATCTTTTGCCTCGGTTCATAGACGGAAATCCAATTTCCAAATACGTGACATTTGCGGTTTTATTTGTAGAACCTAGTATGGCGACATAGTGGGATGGGGCATTCATGCCGCCTATGATTGATACTTATGATTTGAAGTTGTTTTATACACTATGCACTTATAATAGTATCAAACGATTTGTTTTAACCGTATCAAGCATTCTTTGGCTGTTATAAGGGAAAACCCTATCCTCGGCTGCGTTGCATTGTGTGATGGGACCTGGGTCTTATAACAGCTTCATTTATCTTTATTTAGCATTGCGCTGTTTGTTTTATGCACTGGTATTCTTGGGAGGAAACCCGTTCCGTGTTATACGGCGTGGTCCCTTGATTTACCTAACTTTGAAAATAAAGAATAATAACTGTTTTAGTTCTCACACTAGTCACATGACTGACCTGGAGTTTATTGTTTTAACCTAAACTCTGGGTGCCCCTATTTTGACACGGGCAGCTAGTAGTTTTGGTTTTGCAGATTTATATTCACAGGATCCTGGTTTACAGCTGGAACGATATCCGGAAAGCTTTGTATCCGTATATCTCCTTCTAGTTGTGTATTGTATTATTTTCCGCTGCGATGTATTTGAATGTAATTTAAATCTCTGATATTTCTGTGTAATATTTATTCATTTATACTCTGTATATTCTTGTAATCTGATGCATTGTTGTAAATACAATGAAATGTCCTTTTGTATGCGTTCTGTTGTGGCTTGTTCTCGAACTATCCGACACCTTCCTTTTCGGGGAAGTTGCGGGTCTTTACAGCTTGCATCTCACGCTCCATATATAATATAAAATCAAAAACCGTAGGGCGTTTGTTGGAGATTGGATTTCCAACATGACAAGGTATGGAACCACCTTCCGATCTCTAGAGGGGAATACACTGGGTTCAACAAGAACATCTTGCAACCCGGCCCACACATGACCGACCACTCATTTCTCTTGAGTGTATCGAATGTATATCGCCAACGGTTGGGATCAGCAACCGTTTCCTGAAAAGGGACAACATCGATAGATTAAAGAAGTAAAAGGAATTTCTCTAGATAGGTGATTATACACCCTAATGGGAACGAACCACATAGCCATGCTGCCTGCCTGATTTTTGTCATTTCCCGGTTGTTGAGGCCTGAGGCTACGACTTCTTGCAATTCATTGATAGCACAATCACTTTGAATGCCACATTATCAGATCAGTTAATCACTAATTGATTTGCACAAATATATTCTGCATATTATGCTAAGAGAATAAATTCTCCGCCACCATTTATATTTATTCAGACCAACATATGCGATCACTGGAAATACTCTGTCAGTCATTCATCCATTTACGTTCGTTCTAGATTGAACGAAATCGAAGGCACCATTTCTATTAATAGAAAAAGTCCTTGCACTTTACTTTGTCTTTGATTATCTTCATATAATCTGATTTGCAACGTTACTGGCAACGATATTGACAACGATATTGGCAAACACTTCGATAGTCGGTTATTTAACTATCGAAGAAAAACAAACATCCATTCAAAGCATCAAACAAATCACTGGGCCTTTAATTAATTTTTCATTAATTAAATCACTATTCCATTTCTATCAATATTTGTAAACTAAATATTTTCAACCATCATCATGGCCCTTTTCGCTATTCGGGAAACATTTCCATATATCACCTCCTTTTATTTTCTTTACGTAGAAAATATATTCTATTTATAATTGGAAAACATTCCAATTACTTATCTCTTTCACGCCCGTTCATTTCTACACTCGGGAAATATTTATTTATTATATTTCCAAAATTTCACTTCCTTGGGTTAAAACGAATGTTGTGTAAAACATCGTTACAACAACCCAAACACTGCATTCAACTTACTCTTATTCAAACATTTCTCTTCGAGACTGAATCTCGCTATTTATCGGTTAAAAATGAAATCAATCAAGTTGGGGTATAACTACCTCTCAGGCCTTGACTGAAAACATCCTTAACTTCAAAACGGACAAAACCACTTACCTTGAATAATCAACATCATACAAACCAGTTATTCATTTTTAAGCACGTATATGTTTCGCTTTCTAATTTTATCATATTTAATTATAGTTCTCCTTTTTGTTTATAATATTCTATTTTCAAGTTCGTTTCCTTATCGAATTCTATATATATCGATACTGTAACGACCAGGATTTAGCCCGACCCCAATCGATCGCAAGATCGATCAAGACCGTTCAAAACCCGCGTACGTTAACTTTGGGCATACAACACATCAGAACAACAACACAGACTTTTATAACATCAATAATAAATGTTACATCAGAGTACAGAATACATAAGAGTACATCAATAAATAATACAGCGGAAGACACATTTACAATAAATTAAATACATTGCAGCGGAACTAATCTCAGCGGAAGGCAATCAATATTCTGGACCCAGCTTCAGACTTCAATCCAGGATCCTGCTTAAGTATATCTGCAAAAAGCTACTCGACTGCCCGTGTGGAAAGAGGGCACCCGAGTTTGCAAAGTGAAACAAACTACAGGTCAGTCATGGGACTGGTGTGAGAATTCTATATTTAACTCACCTAATAAGTAGGCTAATCACAGGACCACACCGCTAACGCGGAACGAGTTTACTCCATTGGATTGCCAGTGCATAATTAAAGTAAATCGTCAAATAACGTAATGCTTTTTAGAAAAATGAAACCATTATAAGACCCAGGTCCCATCACACAATGCAACGCACACCAGAGGATAGGTATTTACCATAAAATGGTCAAAATATGCTTGATACGTAAAAACGATATTATTATTAGTGTGTATATATATACTTAAAACATTTCAATATAAATGTATTAATCTTAGACGGAATAGTACCCCATCCTACTATGTCGCCATATATAAGTTTACAATCAAAACTGTGTTGTCGTATTGGAAATTGGTTTTCTGTCATGAAATCGAGGCTAGGGATCGTCCTCTTCTGATTCGAGACACTCTAGCAAATGCCTCAGGATCCCCCGCAGTGAACCCTTGAATCTTCAGGGCCGGTCCCCACCTAATAGTAGTGGATTGGCAATTCCTGAACACACGTTTCCCGGTTCCTTTTAACCTATAGTATGACCACTTCCGACCAATAAAAACCCGAGGTACCTCAATTCAAAATCCACATAAGTAAAATGTTGGGCCGTGTTAAAGCACCGGCACTACCCCTAGCTAGAAAGAAACGTGTGCACTCCCTCAGTCCTAATCCCGTTTTTGACTCATACCGGGGTGTGAGGCTCGCGAAGTCACGCTATACACAAAGCTATGCCTAAACAGGCTATGCTTTGATCATCAACCACAAGGCCTGCTTTTCAACAAAGCCTTGATCATTTGCATCTTAGCATGTCACATTGTTAGACCCTACCATATTATTGATCATCTACCAATATATATATATAACCTCTAAGCTCTTACGTCTTAGAGAAGGGTGATAAGTAAAGAATAAATTCTTCACCACCAAACAGAAATATATAATCAGTAGCGTTCAACAAATACAGCAGAAAGGAATACAATGTTAGACACGCAATCCATTTACAAGTCCTCTCTGGGTCTGAGCGAAACAACGTGTCCGTCGATCTCCAAATGCGTTTGGACGATCATCACCAAATACCTTGCCTTGGAAGGCCAATCCCAATTCAAGATACCAGTCATCATCATCCCAACGATGTGAAAACCTTCGGTCTTCAATCACCGTCTTCATCTTCGACTCTTGATCGTCGTGATGATTATTCAGAATGGGTTAAACCCGGTCTTTCTGAATAACTCGCGTATTTTGGGATAAGAAAACAAATATTGGAAAATCACACATTTCATCACATTCCAACTCCGAGTATTCTTTTAATAAGATATTCGTTTCTAAAAGATTCTCATTAATTTTATCAAAGATAAAATTCTGAAAATAAAATCTATAAATCCATTTCCGAAATATGGAATTCCACAGAAATCAAATCAATACATAATCGATATAGATTTCTGTATCGGACTAATAATATAAATGGAATAACGGCAAAGCCTCTTAAATTCCATATATAATATCGGTCTTCTTTTACAGAAGCCCATTTCGATTGTTACCAATCGAATTTCCACTTAATTCCTATTTAATATATTAAATTGAAAAACTTGATTTTTTAGAAAATGCCCTTTTAAATCTATAAAATAGATTCATAAGTTCCAAATAATAATTGCAATGCAAATTGGATTAAAGGACAAATGTCGTTTAAAACACCGTCCACGATAAATCCACTTCACATCTCAATTTATTTCATATCACAAGATATAATTGCAAATGCTAGTAATCTTTTAAAAACATATTTTAAAATAATCATAAAAATATTCTTTATATAAAGACTCTAAATGAGAAGTATTCTTCATATTACAAATTCTTTATCCTTTACAAATATTCTTTGTTTTAACATATAGTTGATTAAAATATATTATGAAAATATGCACTTTATATAAAAAGAATTTCTAATGTAAAAATATTCTTATTTAAAAGAACACATGAATCGAAATGCGACTCAAACATTTACCATATAATTTGGATTATATGGATTTCACATACATCATATATATGGCAATAATAGTAAAATCATCAAATCATCCATCTACATCCAAAGTGTAAATTCCACTGTGTAAGCGTTAAAATTAAATAATAATGCTCATCGCAGCCTGTCGATCTAACAATCAACATACAACTAAATATTGGGATTAGTGTATATAAATTTCATCCCAACACCCGTGTGGGGTTTCAACCAACAGACAAATAATAAACTAATTTGTGCACTTGGGCGATGTGTGAAAAATTATCGTCCCAATCACATACACAAGTCGGGTAACTTGTGAATGGAAGTGTAATACACAATACATATAATGACGACAAGAAAATATTTCTACTGCAATGAATGAATAAGCAAAATAACTTTGTCTCTATTGACAAATTCTATTTTGCTAATTTAAACTCTAAACAAAAATAGTTATATTATTTTGGCAATTCTAATGAGACAAAATGATAAATGTTTTGATTTAACTAACCTATCTTGACAAGTATATATCTTGCCAAACATATATATATACGAGTGGAAACCCGTGCGATGCACGGGAGCATAGACTTTAAGTGTTTTAGTTTGCATGTATCAATAAGCGGTGAGAGCGTATTATATAGTGGCAAAATACATAATGTAAGTGATATATGTATGTGTTAGGATTCTGCTGTGTAAACTAAATTTTGCAGCAAAAAGTAAATAATGCATGTATAGGGAGTAGGGACAGGTTGCACGTAAGGTAAACAGTATAAAATTTTGTGTGTCTCTATTGAGTTGACAAAAAGATATATGCATTAATTGATGAATTAAGCAACATTATGCGATTGCTGGCAAGTAATGAAACTAAACTCAGGGTACAAAATATGTATCTCAACATATTGGTACAAAGTTTATAGCAATGTTATCCATAATAACATACTGGTACAAAATATAAGATTTGATTTTTGTTGGCTTGCTGGCAAGTAATTAAACTAACAGAGTTATCAGTACCATTAGTGAAATGGTAGAGCTTTGCAATTCTTGGCATTTCTGTATTTAACATCCATATGAACATCAGATTGCTTCAACTACAGCATTTCTGTCTAGCATTTCATCGAAGGAATTTATAATCTTTTGGCTAGCATGTCTGAAGCGTTCACATCATATGATACTTCATTTTAGCCTTCAACCTCTATCTTACCACCATCTTCTTCATATCTTGCTCACGTACTCATTTTATTTGATATCATTTGATGATAGTTCTTTCTTTTCTTTGCTTTAGATTTATTATCCCATCTTATTCGCTGTTCCCCGTGCTTGCAATCTCTTTTCCTCCAATTATTTTATATCCCTTTACATAAGAGGGGGAAAAATCACATAATTATTACTGATTCTTTGAGGCATGCACCATTCAGGCACTAAAGATCTTGTTTTTAATTATGTAAATCATTATTAGAATGTAAATAGTACTTCGTCAAACTAACACCACTGGCAATTACCACCTAATGACAAACGTGTAGATTGTTTCTCATATTTAGCAAATGTAATAAATTGGCTAACAAATAAAACATGACAACACAAACTCATCAACTGTAATATCAGAACTACAATTATTAATTTTTTTGAAAATGCAATCTTTTCTTCAATTTAACGGTTCAAGAGGAGGCTTGAATTTAAAAATGTGGACAAATATGCCAGTTATATAAGCTATAACAGTTATATAGCTATAACAGTTCCACTGGATGCAATGATGCACAAAAAGGTTAGTTTGCTACTCTTGAGATGTGGTTGTCATAAATTCGGTATGAATGAATGAATCGCCATATAATTATATTGAAAGAGACAAATCTATATGCCAAATAATTAGTGGATATGGTTTTACGTGGTTGAAGTAGCAAAAAATACCCCTTTCAATTATCTTGGTTAAATCAAAGCAATCCGCCCAGTAGTGTTTTTTTTTACCTTATATAGGGAATTACTCACTTGAAAATTTGATGCTTCTTTAGATAATTATGTATGTAAATATCTAAAATAAATCAATAAATAAATATTAGGACTGTTGGAAATGAACCAATAAATTGATGAATTGACGATGCTTTGACAGAAACTAAAAAAACGATAAATGACTGTTGTGATATTAGGAAAAGAATTATAAAAGAGAAAAAATATGGATGAAATCGAAGAGGGAATTCTAGGCAGGATCAAAATTATAATGGAAAGAAATCATTGGAAAATTAAAGGAAATGAAGATAATAAGAAAAGAATGAAAAACAATAGATGTAATAAGGAAAGTTGTGAGGTTCCGTATGAGCATTAAAGATTTAGGAATGATCCTGTTTTTTCTTAAATTACAATTTTGAATAAGCCATACTTAAACCACTAATATAAATATAAATTTATATAAATGAGCTATATATTAGGCAAGTGGCACGGATATGTACAATTCACTATAAAAAGAGAATACAGCAGTCCAACTATGGAAATTTATTTAATAAGATTGAAATCATGACAATTATAGCTAGTTTTGAAACCATGTGCTTAAAATTGCATCAATCAAGCCAATTTCCAAATGAACTCTAGGGTACTATTTAATATTTCTAGAAGTTTATTTGGCGTTCTCTTAGCTTCATCAATATCAATAGACTAAGAGAAAGATCATACCATTAATATATCAATTTATTTTATATGTGGTACATAAAATAGATCATACCATTAAACTATCACCCTTTGTTGGATACTCCTTTTCTGGTCAACATCAGCATTTTCATTGAGTAGCAGCCTAAGTGCAAACATATTGAAAAGATCACTGAGCTGGCAATTAATTCGTACTACTAAATATCACTAATTTAAGTTATAATATTGTAGGAATTGGCTTTAACTCTCAATAAATACATAGTTATGGGTAAGCATGTATAGAAAGGATAAATTTACAAAACATCTTGTACAGAGACCATTGCTTGCTTTCTCACTACCATTAATATATCAATTTATTGAAGAAACTGGCAAGTAATAACATTGCTATAAACATTGGTTAGTTTCATTACCTACCAATTAAGCAACATTATGTATCTCAATATTTAAATTTATGGTACCATTATGCAGCTCAACATATCAAATAATAGTAGTTACCATATATTGCGACTGCTAGAGCACAAATCTATGTGTACAAATGCGAAAACATATTCCAATATAACTGATTTCTAACACATCAGATATGAACACCCCATTTGGGTACATTATTGAAGAAATTGGGTAAGGAACTAAACTGATAGAGTACGGATCTAGGCTTTATGAGTTTCATGCATTCAGCTTAAATCAAAAGCATAGGGTATAATAAAATATTATTTGCATAATTTACATAAAATAGTAGTAGCCTCAGAACGACCAAGCCATACACACATATTTTAAAAAATAAATAGATTACTAAAAGGAAAGTATCTCAAGAATCTTACCTGGTTGACAGTCTCAGTACGAAATGAAGTTTGACTTCGTTGTGAAACTCATATGTGATATCAAAGTAAAAAAAAAATTCATCAGTATTAATAACCTGGTAGAAAGACAAATACATGGCCATATTTAAATTTCATAATTGTGCCAAAAATATATTACATATTCATGATTTTACCTCAAATTCTTCAACTTTAATCTCCATGATTTTGTAGTCAAACTCTTGATCCTCCAAAACTACACCCGACCTTTTTATGGGATTAAATCTGAACCGTTCTTTGTCTTGTTGTTTGTCTCCTGATTTGTCTAGGGGGGATTGAAATTAATTGTGTTTATAGATAAGGGTTGAAATATTCAATTCGAAACGAAGGTATGTGTAGTAACAGTCATGGCTATTCAAATTTTATTCCTTTTTTAACGGTAATAAATTACCTTAATTACCAAATTAATGCGCTGATGTGTCATAAGCTTTTCAAATAAGATCTAATTACCAAATTAAGGCGGGTGGAATTAAATCAACCTATTCAATGCTCATGCAAGAATAATGACATGTTTATGGGATGTGTTTAAATTAGGACGGTGGATTTGTTTTTGCGGGATTAAATCTGAACCGTTCTTTGTCTTGTTGTTTGTCTCCTGATTTGTCTAGGGGGGATTGAAATTAATTGTGTTTATAGATAAGGGTTGAAATATTCAATTCGAAACGAAGGTATGTGTAGTAACAGTCATGGCTATTCAAATTTTATTCCTTTTTTAACGGTAATAAATTACCTTAATTACCAAATTAATGCGCTGATGTGTCATAAGCTTTTCAAATAAGATCTAATTACCAAATTAAGGCGGGTGGAATTAAATCAACCTATTCAATGCTCATGCAAGAATAATGACATGTTTATGGGATGTGTTTAAATTAGGATGGTGGATTTGTTTTTGCGGGATTAAATCTCAGCCGCTCTTTGTCTCCTTGTTTGTCTAAGGGTTTGTCTAGGGGGGGAATTTTATTATATAGATATATATTCAACTAATTCATTTTGACAAAAATGAATATTTCTGACAAAATGTATAATTTGGTTTAACTAGTATAAATTGACTAAAATGAATAATTATTTTTAACTAATGTAAATTGACAAAAATGAATAATTGTTTTAACTAATATAAATTTACAAAAATGAATAATTTGTGTTTCAATTCTAATAAACATGCCAATGCTATATTTTGTTTCATTCTTTAATTTAGACAAAATGAGTGTTTTTGTCTATTTTACTTTAATGATAAAAATGTGAATGTTTAGTTATTAAAATGTAACTTTTAAATTCTATCTTTTATTTCAAACAATCTTTATTCATATCAAAATTAGAAATCAAAAATATAATTTTAAATATGATGGTTTGTTTGCATTAATGAATTGCAAACAAAGATGAACTTTATTTTAAGGTTTTATTTGCAACAAGGAATGCAAGTAACAAATGTAACTTTTATTTAAAAGTATATTTGAGTGAATGTAAAAAAACCTCATTTCCAAAGTGTATATACATTATTGAATGTAAATAAAAGAAACAAATTTTATTTAAAAGAGTATTTGCATTTATGAATGCAAACAAAGAATAGTTTTGTTTTTAAATTATATTTACATTAGTGAATGCAAATAAGAGAACAAAACTTATTTTCAAAGTTTATTTTAAACAAATTCTATTAAATGTATAAAAGTGTGTACATTTGTGTTGGTAAATGTAGATAAAGAAAATAGACCATAGTTTCATTGAATATTTGCATTGATAAATGCAAATAAAAGAATAAACTTTAATTTCAATGCATATGTGTATTGATAAATGCAAACAAAGAAATAAACTTTATTTTCAATATATATATGTATTTGCATTGGTGAGTGCAAATGAATAATTTGTTTCAATATACATTTGCATTGGTAAATGCAAATAAAAGAACAATTTCTATTTATTATATATATTCGCATGGCTGAATGTAAATAGAGGTACAAACTTTATTTTCAAAACATGTTTACATTTTTGATGACAAAATGAAGAACAAAACTTTATTTTTTTAATATATGTTTTATTGGTGTTGTCGAACACAAATAAAAATGTACTTTTTAATTTCAAGTTATGTTTACATTGTGAGATGCAAATAAGAAAAATGAATTTTATTTCATGCTATATTTGCATTGAAAAGTGCAAATGAAAAGCAACCTTTTAATTTCTATGTAACTTCAGAAAATAATTTCTTATTTACATATAAAATGTAAACAAAATTGTTACTTTCATTTCAGTAATCAAGTTTTGACAAAAATGATATTTTCAATTCAATAATCAGGTTTTGACAAAAATGAAAATTTCAATTCAATAGTCAAGTTTTGACAAAAGTGATATTTTCATTTCACTAATAAAGTTTTGGCCAAAAATGTTCACTAATAAAGTTTGGCCAAAAATGTGATCTCTTATTTCAATACTTATATTTTAACCAAGATGTTATTTTTATTTCAATATTTATTATATTGAAAATGTAATCATTCTACTTCAATTTTAATTACATTGAAAAATGTAATCAATTTATTTCAATTTTAATTACATTGAAAAATGTAATCTTTTTAATTCAATTTTAATTACATTGAAAAATGTAATCTTTTTAATTTATTTCTAATTACATTAAAAATGTAATCTTTTTGATTTATTTCTATCATTTCAACAAAAGCAAATAAAAGGACAACTTTGTTTTTCTTTCGATAATTCTAACATAAACAATTTTCATATGAATCATTCTTTACATTAAAAATGTGATTTTTTTATGTTTTCAACACTTTTATTATAACATGAACAATTTTCATATGAATAATTCTTTTCATTAAAAATAAGATTTTTAATGTTTCATGTTTTCATTTCAAATAGATGAACATTTTTAATCTATTCTATATATACGATAAAAATGTAAATTTTATCGTTAACCTGGTTTCAATTCAAACAAATGAACGTTTTATGTTTTTATTGTAATTCATGAACCGTGTTCTAAATGTAAACAAACAAAAATAGGATTTTTATTAGTTAGCCAAATTCTGTCGTAATAAAAATATATTCTATTTGTTGTTCATATTCTATTGTAAATAAACAAATAAAAAGAATATTTTATTTGTCGTTCGAATCCTGTTGTAACATCAACAAATAAAATAAATCTTTATTTGTCGATCAAATTTCATTGTTCATTTTAGAATAATGAAAGTAATAAGAATAATATTTTAATAAATTTAAGAGCAACTAGATCTAAATAGAATATTATTTAAATCTAAATTTAGATTTAATTTTCTAATCGCAAATAAAATTCAACCATACATAAGATTTCAAGGCGGATCTATCACAGCATAACCAACAAACATACCACAAGCAATCATCAACAATTCAACAGTCACAGAACATTACAGACTTGATTTTACAACATTGTACAATTATTTTCAACGCAAGAAAAATAATTTATAATTAATTAAATAATAAGATTCAGAATTCTCACATTGATTTTTGCTGAAAATTCGACTATCTCAGAATCAGCTCTGGTCTGCGCCATCGCGAAGCTCTCGGAAAGACGAGTCCAACGCAACTGACGGTTCGTCAATCGGACCTCGTATGAGAGAGATATTGATTTTTAAAGATCGGATAAATTAAATATTTAAATAAATAAATAATAATATAATAATACCCTCTTCTTCCTCGTCGCTGTAAACACGCCGAACCCAAACTTCATCACGCAACCTTCTGCGCGCGCCACCCTCCAAGCCACCGACCGCCGATCAGACCCCGCCAATCCGACGTCCCGCCCGCGAGCCACCACCGCCCCCAATAGCTCCGAACTCAGCCTCCTCCTCCTCTCGAAAATCGAACCTGAACGCCCCCGCTTCCTCGCCAGAATTCGCGAAATCCGTGCACTGAAAACTGATCTTAACCGTACTGATTTGTAGAGCTCTCTGTCCTCTTCGATTTGGTATATTATTTGTCAATTTTCACTGAACGGATTGAGAAAATTGATGTTTGAAGTTGGGATGTTTCTGGCCATTGTTTTAATAGGTGGCGGCTGAAAAAAATTAGGGTTAGGGTTTTATTTTCGGATTTTTTTATTATTTTATTATTAAAAATGTGTTAAAAAGGAGAAAATGCGGACTGTCTCCGAATTGGGCTTGCTTACTGTCGATCTTAACGTTTTGAGGCCTTCTGAACGCAATGGGATGGGTCTCGGGGTCCAATTCCGAAATCTGTAGAAAATTTATTTAAAATCCCATTAAAAATTAATTAATTAATTAAATACTAACCGTACATTTAAATATGCCGGGGCCACATATGACCTCAGAAAATTCTAAAAAATATATTTTTAGCTTTTGTATGACGATACGAATCCAACAAAATTATTTTCATCGAATTCTGAGACTGTTTGAAAAATGGCTATTTTTAAGGCGTTTAAATTTAACTAAAATAGTCAAAACACGTTTTCTTTTGCCACGCTCACATATTAATTCGAAAAATTATGAAAATTGAAACTTAGCAATAAATTAACATTCCGGTTCCAACAAAAGTGGTTTCGTCAAAAACGGAGGTCGTTTGAAAAATGACTATTTTTTAGGCCAATATATTTAATATTGAAAATACATATTTAAACAAATAAATCCCGAAACTCAAAATATATAAGTGTTTATTGTTTTTCAATGCAGAAACGTCATTCCGAACTCAATGGAAGTGGTTTCGAGTCGAAATTCCTTCATCTGTGAAAAGTAGCCTTTCGGGCCATATATAATATATATATATAAATTCTACAACGACCTTTCTAAAAATTGAATTGGCCATAACTTTTGATTTCCGCTATGAAATTTCAATTTTTCAGATTCGTTATAAAGATATGGTTAAACAGATTTAAATATTTCTGGTTTCACTCAATTCTGATTTATTTTGAATCATGTACATTCAGTTAAAGTTCAAAATCAAATTTTCAAACTACCGCGCCATTTCTAACTCCTTTTACATTTAAATTAAATTTATTCATTTTAACTTCGATTAAAATAAATTCTAGCCATTATTATTAATAATAAATTATATTATATCCTCAAAATTCATTAAATTTTTCTAAAATAAATTTTTTTAAATTGGTTCAGAATTTGCGGGTTGTTACAATCTCCCCCACTTAAAATCTTTTTGTCCTCGAAAAGGAAATGAAGCTAAAATTGTTTATTTAACTAATTTAATTTTCATTCTTTAATTGTTTAATAATTTTATTAGTTGAATTCATATTCATCCAACACAATCATCAATCAATTAGTTGATTAAATTTTCAAAATATATAACTTTTATATATTCAAAATCATGTTTTCTAAAATCGAACTATATATAATAACAAGTACGTTAATTATGAATTCTTCTTCACTCTGACTCATTCTAGGGCATTTCTAACCCCATCTCTAACGAGTATTCTCATTCTAGGATACTGCTGATCCTATCTCTAATGAGTATTCTTATTGGATATTACTAATCCAACCCCTAATGAGTCTTCAGTTCAGTTCTAATGAGTTGTACGCCAAAGATTTGAGCTAACCTGAGCTCTGATACCAGTTGTAACGACCGGGATTTAGCCCGACCCCAATCGATCGCAAGATCGATCAAGACCGTTCAAAACCTGCGTACGTTAACTTTAGGCATACAACACATCAGAACAACAACACAGACTTTTATAACATCAATAATAAATGTTACATCATAGTACATAATATATCAGAGTACATCAATAAATAATAAAGCGGAAGATACATTTACAATAAATTAAATACATTGCAGCGGAACTAATATCAGTGGAAGGCCATCAATATTCTGGACCCAGCTTCAGACTTCAATCCAGGATCCTGCTTAAGTATATCTGCAAAAAGCTACTCGACTGCCCGTGTGGAAAGAGGGCACCCGAGTTTGCAAAGTGAAACGAACTACAGGTCAGTCGTGGGACTGGTGTGAGAATTCTATATTTAACTCACCTAATAAGTAGGCTAATCACAGGACCACACCGCTAACGCGGAACGGGTTTACTCCATTGGATTGCCAGTGCATAATTAAAGTAAATCGTCAAATAACGTAATGCTTTTTAGAAAAATGAAACCATTATAAGATCCAGGTCCCATCACACAATGCAACGCACACCAGAGGATAGGGTTTTACCTTATAATGGTCAAAATATGCTTGATACGTAAAAACGATATTATTATTAGTTTGTATATATATACTTAAAACATTTCAATATAAATGTATTAATCTTAGACGGCATAGTACCCTATCCTACTATGTCGCCATATATAAGTTTACAATCAAAACCGTGGTGTCGTATTGGAAATTGGTTTTCTGTCATGAAATCAAGGCTAGGGATCGTCCTCTTCCAATTCGAGACACTCTAGCAAATGCCTAAGGATCCCCCGCAGTGAACCCTTGGATCTTCAGGGTCGGTCCCCACCTGACGGTAGGGGATTGGCAATTCCTGAACACACGTTTCCTGGTTCCTTTGAACCTATAGTATGACCACTTCCGGCCTATAAAAACCAGAGGTACCTCAATCCAAAATCCACATAAGTAAAATGTCGGGCCGTGTTAAAGCTCCGGCACTACCCCTAGCTAGAAAGAAACGTGTGCACTCCCTGTAGTCCTAATCCCGTTTTTGACTCATACCGGGGTGTGAGGCTCGCGAAGTCGTGCTATATACAAAGCAATGCCTAAACAGGCTATGATTTGATCATCAACCACAAGGCCTGCTTTTCAACAAAGCCTTGATCATTTGCATCTTAGCATGTCACATTGTTAGACCCTACCATATTATTGATCATCTACCAATATATATATAACCTCTAAGCTCATACGTCTTAGAGAAGGGTGATAAGTAAAGAATAAATTATTCACCACCAAACAGAAATATATAATCAGTAGCGTTCAACAAATACAGCAGAAAGGAATACAATGTCAGACACACAATCCATTTACAAGTCCGCTCTGGGTCTGAGCAAAACAAAGTGTCCGTCGATCTCCAAATGCGTTTGGACGATCATCACCAAATACCTTGCCTTGGAAGGCCAATCCCAATTCAAGATACCAGTCATCATCACCCCAACGATGTGAAAACCTTCGGTCTTCAATCACCATCTTCATCTTCGACTCTTGATCGTCGTGATGATTATTCAGAATGGGTTAAACCCGGTCTTTCTGAATAACTCGCGTATTTTGGGATAAGAAAACAAATATTGGAAAATCACACATTTCATCACATTCCAACTCCGAGTATTCTTTTAATAAGATATTCGTTTTTAAAAGATTCTCATTAATTTTATCAAAGATAAAATTCTAAAAATAAAATCTATAAATCCATTTCCGAAATATGGAATTCCACAGAAATCAAGTCAATGCATAATCGATATAGATTTCTGTATCGGACTAATAATATAAATGGAATAATGGCAAAGCCTCTTAAATTCCATATATAATATCAGTCTTCTTTTACAGAAGCCCATTTCGATTGTTACCAATCGAATTTCCACTTAATTCCTATTTAATATATTAAATTGAAAAACTTGATTTTTTTTAGAAAATGCCCTTTTTAAATCTATAAAATAGATTCATAAGTTCCAAATAATAATTGCAATGCAAATTGGATTAAAGGAAAATTATCGTTTAAAACACCGTCCACGATAAATCCACTTCACATCTCAGTTTATTTCATATCACAAGATATAATTGCAAATGCTAGTAATCTTTTAAAAACATATTTTAAAACAATCATAAAAATATTCTTTATATAAAGACTCTAAATGAGAAGTATTCTTCATATTACAAATTCTTTATCTTTTACAAATATTCTTTGTTATCACAATTTATAATTGCAAATGCTAGTAATCTTTTAAAAACATATTTTAAAATAATCATAAAAATATTCTTTATATAAAGACTCTAAATGAGAAGTATTCTTCATATTACAAATTCTTTATCTTTTACAAATATTCTTTGTTTTAACATGTAGTTGATTAAAATATATTATGAAAATATGCACTTTATATAAAAAGGTTTTCTAATGTAAAAATATTCTTATTTAAAAGAACACCTGAATCGAAATGTGACTCAAACATTTACCATATAATTTGGATTATCTGGATTTCACATACATCATATATATGACAATAATAGTAAAATCATCAAATCATCCATCTACATCCAAAGTGTAAATTCCACTGTGTAAGCGTTAAAATTAAATAATAACGCTCATCGCAGCCTGTCGATCTAACGATCAACATACAACTAAATATTGGGATTAGTGTATATAAATTTCATCCCAACACCCATGTGGGGTTTCAACCAACAAACAAATAATAAACTAATTTGTGCACTTGGGCGATGTGTGAAAAATTATCGTCCCAATCACATACACAAGTCAGGTAACTTGTGAATGGAAGTGTAATACACAATACATATAATGACGACAAGAAAATATCTCTACTACAATTATTGAATAAGCACAATAACTTTGTCTCTATTGAAAAATTCTATTTTGCTAATTTAAACTCTAAAAAAAATAGTTATATTATTTTGGCAATTCTAATGAGACAAAATGATAAATGTTTTGATTTAACTAACCTATCTTGACAAGTATATATCTTGCCAAACATATATATATATAAATTGCCTCAACTAATTCATTTTGACAAAAATGAATATTTCTGACAAAATGTATAATTTGGTTTAACTAGTATAAATTGACTAAAATGAATAATTATTTTTAACTAATGTAAATTAACAAAAACGAATAACTGTTTTAACTAATATAAATTTACAAAAATGAATAATTTGTGTTTCAATTCTAATAAACATGCCAATGCTATATTTTGTTTCATTCTTTAATTTAGACAAAATGAGTGTTTTTGTCTATTTTACTTTAATGATAAAAATGTGAATGTTTAGTTATTAAAATGTAACTTTTAAATTCTATCTTTTATTTCAAACAATCTTTATTCATATCAAAATTAGAAATCAAAAATATAATTTTAAATATGATGGTTTGTTTGCATTAATGAATTGCAAACAAAGATGAACTTTATTTTAAGGTTTTATTTGCAACAAGGAATGCAAGTAACAAATGTAACTTTTATTTAAAAGTATATTTGAGTGAATGTAAAAAAACCTCATTTCCAAAGTGTATATACATTATTGAATGTAAATAAAAGAAACAAATTTTATTTAAAAGAGTATTTGCATTTATGAATGCAAACAAAGAATAGTTTTGTTTTTAAATTATATTTACATTAGTGAATGCAAATAAGAGAACAAAACTTATTTTCAAAGTTTATTTTAAACAAATTCTATTAAATGTATAAAAGTGTGTACATTTGTGTTGGTAAATGTAGATAAAGAAAATAGACCATAGTTTCATTGAATATTTGCATTGATAAATGCAAATAAAAGAATAAACTTTAATTTCAATGCATATGTGTATTGATAAATGCAAACAAAGAAATAAACTTTATTTTCAATATATATATGTATTTGCATTGGTGAGTGCAAATGAATAATTTGTTTCAATATACATTTGCATTGGTAAATGCAAATAAAAGAACAATTTCTATTTATTATATATATTCGCATGGCTGAATGTAAATAGAGGTACAAACTTTATTTTCAAAACATGTTTACATTTTTGATGACAAAATGAAGAACAAAACTTTATTTTTTTAATATATGTTTTATTGGTGTTGTCGAACACAAATAAAAATGTACTTTTTAATTTCAAGTTATGTTTACATTGTGAGATGCAAATAAGAAAAATGAATTTTATTTCATGCTATATTTGCATTGAAAAGTGCAAATGAAAAGCAACCTTTTAATTTCTATGTAACTTCAGAAAATAATTTCTTATTTACATATAAAATGTAAACAAAATTGTTACTTTCATTTCAGTAATCAAGTTTTGACAAAAATGATATTTTCAATTCAATAATCAGGTTTTGACAAAAATGAAAATTTCAATTCAATAGTCAAGTTTTGACAAAAGTGATATTTTCATTTCACTAATAAAGTTTTGGCCAAAAATGTTCACTAATAAAGTTTGGCCAAAAATGTGATCTCTTATTTCAATACTTATATTTTAACCAAGATGTTATTTTTATTTCAATATTTATTATATTGAAAATGTAATCATTCTACTTCAATTTTAATTACATTGAAAAATGTAATCAATTTATTTCAATTTTAATTACATTGAAAAATGTAATCTTTTTAATTCAATTTTAATTACATTGAAAAATGTAATCTTTTTAATTTATTTCTAATTACATTAAAAATGTAATCTTTTTGATTTATTTCTAACATTTCAACAAAAGCAAATAAAAGGATAACTTTGTTTTTCTTTCGACAATTCTAACATAAACAATTTTCATATGAATCATTCTTTACATTAAAAATGTGATTTTTTTTTATGTTTTCAACACTTTTATTTTAACATGAACAATTTTCATATGAATAATTCTTTTCATTAAAAATAAGATTTTTAATGTTTCATGTTTTCATTTCAAATAGATGAACATTTTTAATCTACACTATATATACGATAAAAATGTGTAATAACCCAGAAAATCAGGGCCAGTTTAAAATTTTTATTTTGGCAATTTTAGCGAATTTTGAACATTTAAAATAGATTATTTTAAATAATTTCGACGAGAAATTTATTTCGAATATAATTCGAACATATATATTATATACGTTGTCGTTAGAATATAAATATTTATATATAATTATAAATAGAATTGAAAATGGCGCGGTAGTTCGATAATTCGATTTCAAACTTCAATTGAATGTACCGGGTGCAAAACAAACCGGATTTTAGTGAAACCAAAAACATTAGGATCTAATTGTGAATATCTTTCCAACGAATCCGAAAAATCAAAATTTCATAGCGGGAATCAAAAGATATGTCCAAATGAAAAATTCTGAATAGTCGCTATGGAATTCAGGCCCTTAAAAATGGAATTTTTGCAAACGACCTCGGATTTTGACGAAACTACTTTTGTTGGATCGTGATGTAAAGTTATTGCTAGGTTTCAAATTTCATAATTTTTCGAATCAATATGTGAGCGTGGCAAAGGAAAACGCGTTTGACCAGTTTTAGTTGATTTTAATCGACTGGAAAATGGCCATTTTTTCAAACGGTCTCGGAATTCGACGAAACTAGTTTTGTTAGGACCGTATCGTCAATACGAAGCTAGAAAATATTTTTCTAGAATTTTTCTAGTTAGTATGTGACCCCGGTAAATTGAAATGCGCGTTCAAATTCAATATATAGAGTTATATGTTGATTTTAACGGAAACAGATCGAAACGATCGAATCAGCTTACGATACATATCTCATTGTGTTCGGAATGGGGGTGAAACGTTATGGACGATAGGTGGTGGGCCTCGTTTAGGGGTCGTATGTAAAAGTCAACTTTTTCATAATTAAATATAAAAAATATAATCTTCTCTCCTTTTATCAGCCGACCCCCCCCCCCCCCGTTCATTTCAAAACGAAAAAAAAACCTATGCCCTAATCGATCGATGCGCCGCCAAGGGAGACCGCCGCGCCTCCCCATCAGCCCCCCCCCCTCCAGCTCAGGCGCGCCCCCCAACAACCGCCGCCTCCCTCCCCATCTTCCCCCTTTTCCACTTCGATAACCGCCACCACCAGGACCCGCGACCCCCTCCTCCTGCTGACCGCCTCCGCCCGCCTCCCCTATGGCCTACGACGAACCCCACGCGGCCATTTCCCCCTTCCTGCGACTGACGCAGCAACTCCCTCCCCTTCTGAACGAATGTAAGTTTTTAATTTATTTTATTTTGGTTTTAAAAACTGTTTTTATATGATTTTTAAAAAATGATTTTTACATGACTTTAAAACTGAAAATTATTTGATTTTAAAACGGTAAAAGACGATATTTTTATATTTGAAAAGACAATATTTTTATATTTGAAAAGATGATATTTTTATATTTGAAAAGACGATATATTTATATTTGAAAAGACGATATCTTTATATTTGAAAAGGCAATATCTTTATATTGGAAAAGGCGAAATCTTTATATTTGAAAAGGCGAAATCTTTATATTTGAAAAGGCGAAATCTTTATTTTTGAAAAGGTGAAATCTTTATCTATATAGTACCGATATAAAAATAGAATTTTTATCTATATAGTAGCGGTGTGAAAATAGAATTTTTATCCATATAGCGAAGTAAAAATTCGATTTTTATATATTGAATAGCAAAGTAAAAATTCGATTTTTATATACTGAATAGCAAAGTAAAAATTCGATTTTTATATATTGAATAGCAAAGTAAAAATTCGATTTTTATGTATTGAATAGCAAAGTAAAAATTTGATTTTTATATATTGAATAGCGAAGTAAAAATTCGATTTTTATATATTGAAAATTCGATTTTTAAATATAGGAAGTGATTATAAAAATATGATTTTTAAATTGAAAGTGAACAAATAAAAATATGATTTTTTATTTTAAAGACATTAGTATATAAAAATGTGATTTTTATATATGTAGTGACCACGGGCAACGAAAGGGACAAAAGGCAAACACGATGAAGATTTCTATCAATGAAGAGTCGTGGTATTGGATAGCTTTCGGTGAGAATTTCTCACCTTTCAATTTCTTTTCTAGTTATATATATATACTAGGATGCAGACGGTGTTTAATAGCACACGACACAATCGTCCACAGACCATGGACTTGTTTGTTTGGTTGTGTAGTTGGTTAGATTATTTGGTTTGAATTGAATTGTTTGGTGAAATGGAATGGATTTGATTGATGTGTGAATGGCGTGGGCCTTCACTAGACCGGGGATAAGGCTAGGCCTCGTCCCATTTCTAGTATCGTGCCGTTATGCCGCCGAAATTTCCTAAAATATGTTAGAAAAATAAAAATATCATTTTTATTGTGTAAATGAACTGAATAGAAATTCATGTGTTGAAATAAAATATTTTATCGTTAAAAATATAATTTTTAACGTGGAAGTGAATAAAATAAAATATTCATTTACAAACCAGACGGTTTGTTTATGTACACCTATTTGAAGGATATTGATTGGGACGATAAATTTTACACATCGCCCAACTGCACAAATAAAATCTGTGTTTGATTGTTTGAAACCCCACACGGGTATTGGGATGATATTTGACGTACACTAATCCCGATTGTTTAGTTGTATGTCGATCGATTGATTGACAGGCTGTTATAAGCGTTGAATATTTATATTTGATGCTTATACAGTGTAGAATGCACTTTGGATGATGGTTGATTATTCATCGTTGTTATTGTATATATGTGTTGTAGAAAATCCATATAACCAACATTATATGGTAATTGATTAGGCCTCATTCCATATTCGAATTAGAAATATTTGAAGAAGAAATATTTGAATAGAAATATTTGAAATAGAAATATTTGAATAGAAATATTTGAAATAGAAATATTTGAAGAAGAAATATTTGAATAAAAATAGAAATATTCGAAATAGAATATTTGAAAATATGAATATATGAAGCCGTGTTGATTAGATTTACGCCATTTTGACGTGAACGATATTTATATCGATTTTATTCATTTTATAACGAATATCGAAAGTGATTTCAAAATCTGAATATTTGAAAAGAATTGAAATTCGAATTAAATTGAATTGAAAACGAATTGAAATTTAATTGAATTGAAATTGAATAGAATTGAAAACGAATTGAAATTGAATAGAATTGAATTCGAATTGAAATCGAAAGGAATTGCATTCGAATTAAATTGAAATTGAATTGAAATCAATTTGAAATGAATTTAAAACAATTTTTAAAGCACGTTTTGAATTGAAATCGACGAAGTATATATTATATATATTATATATATAATATAATGGCCTGAATAGAACGCGCCGCGCCGCGGTAGTTCGCGATTTTCGACCATTAACTTCAAACGGATATTACGGGAGATCCGACCGTCGGATTCTCCTGAAACCGGAACCGTTGGGTTCGTATCGAAAAGAGCTTTCTAACAAATATTGGAAATTAGAAATCTAACGGTTGGATTTGGAATTATATTCAAATCAAATTTGAAAAAGGTCGCTGTAAGTGCAGTTCGATGACGGTTGATGGAAATCGACTGTACGGGCCTTGATAAAATTATTAAAAATAGTAATAATTTGTGTAAAATCGTAAGAAATGATTTAGAAAGAATTGGGATGAAAAATCCCATATTTGAAAAGATAAAAATAGATTTTTATCGAAATGAACTAGTTTTGAACTAGGATTAAAATTCTATTTATTTTTAAATAAATAAATTGGATTTGAAATGGTTTTGAAAATAACCAGAATTTCCAATAATTGCATTGGAATGGATTTGGATCGAAATTGTCTTTGGATTATTTCGATGTTGGATTTCGTGATTATACAGATATTGTTAGGGAAATTTGAAAGATATATTTATATCGTTATTTCCAATACGATATTTGTTGGTCGTAGAATTTGATATTGAATATAAGCCGATATATTTTCTATTTAGAGCCTTGTATTTAATATTAAATGTGATTTGGGTTTGTTGTGGATGGTGTCTTCATTAACACTGTTCTTGAACCCAGTTGAGAAAAGATTAAATCTTTTTATTTAGATTTAATGAAGTGTACCAATTAAATAATATTTAATTGGAATTGAATTGATATTGATTTTTGGGTTTATCGTGAACAGTGTTTTAAATAACACTTGTTCTTTAACCCGATAATTAATGTGATGTGATTTTGGGTTTATCGTGAACCGTGTTTTAAATGACACTGATTCTTTAACCCAGTCACAGATTAAAACTAAGTGGAGTTTTAATGAATCTTTAATTAGATTGAAATAATCGAGAATGGAGTATCACCAGTTTTGCTCCAGGCGTTAGTTAAATCTCTAATTAGATTTGAACGTGAAATGGTAATTGAATTTACCGATAACACCGTGGTGTTAGATATGAAGTATAACCAATTTTACTTCATGGGATGAATAGGTTGGGATTGTGAAATTAAAACAAATGATTACTTCGGTAAGGTTCGTTAATCCCGACTAGTTAAATCGAAATTCAAAGGAAGATTAAAGAATAAATTCAAGAAATTTATCCTTGATAAAATTAATGGGAACATTTCCCTATGAATGAGAAAATCAGAAACTAACTGTCAGTTAGCTAAGCAGAATGGTTTTCTGGATATTGATCTGATGTTGGTTTCGGCCTTCGGGGTTAATATTTGGGGAATTATTCTCTTGATTAATTTACGTTTAGTGACTGATGAATTGGAATGAGGCGTATGTTGTGTTTGTGAAACACGTGTTTATTATATATATACGCGAGTTATTCGGAAAGTCCGGGTTTATCCCATTCTGAATAACTGATACGACGATAAGTCGAAGATGAAGACGATGGTTGAAGACCGGAGGTCTTCACGTCGTTTGGATAATTACTGATGATCTTGATTGGGCTGTACACCCAAGAAGATGGAAACAGTTGGTGATCGTCTAGACGTATTTGGAGATCGATGGATATGCGGGGTACTAGGTGCCTCCGGTTTCGTTCAGACCCAGAACGGACTTGTAAATGGACTGTGTGTCTGACATTGGATTTTAGTCTGTGTGATTGATTTCTATTAAATATATATCTGTTTGGCGGCGGAGAATTTATTCTCTTGCTTAACGCCCTTCTTTGAGACGTACGAGCTCAGGGGTTATATACTGATGGATATCAAACGCATACAGTGAATTGCCTGTGTGGCATGCCTAAGTGGCAATTGATCAAGGCTTCTGTTGAAAAGCATAGTCTTGTGGTGATGATCAAAGCACGGCCTTTGTGGCGTAGCTTTGTGTAACGTTTACTTCGCGTGTTTCTCACCCGGTATGAACCAAAAACGGGAGACGGGCCTCGGGGAGGGCATGCGTTTCTTTCTAGTTAGAAGTGGCGTCAGTGGTTTTACACGCCCTGACGAGTTTGACTTATGTGGTTGTTGCTGTTGCGAAGCGCTTCGGTTTGATCGGACGATCCGGGTCCGATGGAGTCATTTAGTTGGCTCACCTACGCCCCATAGGGCGGGGAAACGCATGTTCAGGCATTTTAATCCACATCGGTGGACCGACCCTGACAATCCAAGGGCCCACCTGAGTCTGGGTCCTGAGGGGCGGGCTAGAGCATCTCGAATCGGTTGAGGACTATCTTTTGCCTCGGTTCATAGATGGAAACCCAACTTCCAAATACGTGACATTTGCGGTTTTAATTGTAGAACTAGTATGGCGACATGATATATGGTACCCATGCCGCCTATGATTGATACTTATGATTTGAAGTTGTTTTATACACTATACGCTGATAATAGTATCAAATGATTTGTTTTAATCGTATCAAGCATTCTTTGGTTGTTATAAGGGAAAACCCTATCCCCCGGCTTGCGTTGCATTGTGTGATAGGACCTGGGTCTTATAACAGCTTCATTTTTCTTTATTTAGCATTGCGCTGTTTGTTTTATGCACGGTATTCTTGGGAGGAAACCCGTTCCGCGTTAGCGGCGTGGTCCCTTGATTTACCTAACTTTAAAATAAAGATTAATAACTGTTTTAGTTCTCACACCAGTCCCATGACTGACCTGGAGTTTATTGTTTTAACCTAAACTCTGGGTGCCCCTATTTTCCGCACGGGCAGCTAGTAGTTTTGGTTTTGCAGATTTATATTCACAGGATCCTAGTTTACAGCTGGAATGATATCCGGAAAGCTCTGTATCCGTATATCACCTTCAGTTGTGTCTTGTATTATTTTCCGCTGCTATGTAATTTAATGTAATCTCTGATATTTATCGAATGTAATTTATTCATTTATACTCTGTATATTCTTGTATCTGATGGAATTGTTGTAATAGCAATGAAATGTTCTTCCGTCTGCGTTCTACTTTGTCGTGTTCTCAAAAACAATTCGTTCTTCCTCGTCTCCTCGGAGACCGGGGAAGTTCGGGTCGTTTCAGGTGGTATCAGAGCTTTGGTTTATAAAGCAGAGAACAGGACACATTAGAACCATACGAAAGAATTCATCAGATAATTGGATTAGTAATATCCAACGGGAATGACTCGTTAGAGATGGGATCAGTAGTATCCTAGAACGAGTGTGAAGAGTATATTTTTAAAGTGAAAACAAATTTTGTTCTGAAAATCTAAATCAATTATTCGTATTTGATTATTTATTTGTATAGATTTGGACAGTCCAGTATATAAAGATTTTGCAAATACGCCTTGCAAACGTGTATTTGAAGTTTTAATATACTGGATAGATATAGAATTACACTCGAATCGCCTGGAGATGATTTTGATGATGGAGCTCCATCATTAGAATTCATGTTCGAGTGACGAAAGTGGACTTTCTATGTATTTCCTATTGACTGGTGTGAGAACCAAAATTAGATAGGGCCTATTGTTGTGATTTGGCATCAAAAATCTGATTTTTGACTATGTATCAAAGTTATGAATTTCAAAAGCTAATCAACTAATTGATTGATGTTTGTGTTGTTTGTTTATTTGTTTGCTAATTTTTAGCCATTTAGCCTAATTGAATCACATATTGAATTATATTGGAAATTGGTCGCGTTTGCTTGCATATACATATACTTACATGGAACAGGTCATAGCAAGGAGGCTAGAGC
Source organism: Allium sativum (assembly GCA_030737875.1). Taxonomy (NCBI): domain Eukaryota; kingdom Viridiplantae; phylum Streptophyta; class Magnoliopsida; order Asparagales; family Amaryllidaceae; genus Allium; species Allium sativum. The sequence continues at coordinate 112,353,354 of CM060916.1, read as the reverse complement.
AGAGAATAAAATTTGTTTGCCCGACAAATAGGTACATGTTTACTATAATTTATTGTTTTGTTTGGGTGATGATGATTTTATGAGCCTATTGGCTAGCCGCTTGGCTTTTTTTTTCTTTTTGAGATCAGAAGGCCTATATGGCAATTTCAGGATTTTTTTCGTGGCTCCCGGTGCAGGGGAGGTTATGGCGAAATTTTTCGAAAATTTAGGGTGTCAGCCAAATTTTTGAAGAATTTGGAAATTCTCAGAAACTGAAAAGTTGGAGAATGGAAGCCAGATCGAACGTAGAGTTGACTAATCAAACCACTTTCGACTTTGTTCCTTTTCGGGGACGAAAAGTTTTAAGTGGGGGAGATTGTAATAACTCGGAAAATCTGGGCCAGTTAAAATTTTTTATTTTGGCAATTTTAGCGAATTTTGAATATTTAAAATAGATTATTTTAAATAATTTCGACGAGAAATTTATTTTGAATATAATTCGAACGTATATATTATATACGTTGTCGTTAGAATATAAATATTTATATATAATTATAAATAGAATTGAAAATGGCGCGGTAGTTCGATAATTCGATTTCAAACTTCAATTGAATGTACCGGATGCAAAACAAACCGGATTTTAGTGAAACAAAAAACATTAGGATCTAATTGTGAATATCTTTCCAACGAATTCGAAAAATCAAAATTTCATAGCGGGAATCAAAAGATATGTCCAAATGAAAATTCTGAATAGTCGCTGTAATAACCCGGAAAATACGAGCCAATTTAAAAAAATTTAAATTGGTTATTTCAAAGGAATTTGAACAATTGAAATAGAATATTTCAATAAAATAGTGAAATAGGAAATAGTGAGTCGGTTTGAAAATTTGAATTCAAACTTTGACCGACTATGCAGGGTGGAAAATATAACGGATTTTAGCAAAACCAAAAATATTTAAATCTGTTATTCAATACCTTTCTAACGAATCTGAAAAATCGAAGTTTTATAACGGGAATCAAAAGTTATGGCCGAATGAATTTTCAGAAGAGTCGGTATATAGAATATATAGCCCTGGAAAATTGATATTTTGCATACGACCTCGTAATTCGACGAAACCACTTTTGTTGGGTCCGGGATGTCAAACTATTGCTAGGTTTCAAATTACAAAATTTTTGAAGCTAGTATGTGAGCGTGGCAAAAGAAAATGTGATTGGTCAATTTCTGTTAAATTGGATCGACCAGAAAATGGCCATTTTTCAAACGACCTCAGAATTCGACGAAACTAGTTTTGTTGGGACCGTAGCGTCAAAACATAGCTAGATTTATTTTTTTTGGAATTTTTCGAATCAGTTTGTGGACCTGGCAAATTGAAATGTGCGTTCAGAGTTAAAAATTAAATGTTTTATACTTTAATTTGAAAAATAACTGACTGTAACAGTCGAATTGGCCTACGAAACATATCCCATTGTGTCCGGAATGGGGGTATTTAGCTAGGGGCGACAGTCGTTGGGGTTAAAATGGAGTTCGTTTGAGAAAACACTATTTAAAAATTTAATATAACCCTCGGCCAATCAGAATTTTCCTTTCATAAATTTAAAAAAAAAAAAAAGAAACCCCCCCCCCCCCCGTTGAACGGCGAAAACCGCTCCCTACCTTCTCTCCCAAATCGCCGCCGCCTCAGGCGATTTCCGCCTGCGCCACCCCCTACCTCGACGCGCCTCCCCCTCCTCTTCAAATCCGACCCCACAGCCGCCGCCACAGTCGCCTCCTCCGCCCGTATCGACGCCAGGAAGTCGAGCACTTCCCGCCGCCGCCCTGAACGCCACCGAACGCCACCAAACCACCACCGATTTAAAGCCCTCTCTTCCCTCTTCCACGTCCAACTCCCCGATCGTCCCCACGTGCCACTGATTTCGCGAAAACTGTAAACCTAGTTTTGAAGCTTCGTGAAAGTGAGTTTTTCTTTGATCTTTACACTTTGAAAAATCATATCTTTTTGGTGTGTTGACGGAATTCGATGAAACAGGAAACATCGAGACCGCAAGGAAGCTCTCTACCCAATAGAAGAAGCCGCAGATTTTTCTGACATCGTATCGATTTTTAGCGCTCAGAAAACCAAGGTGAGAAATCTAAATAAACGTGAAATTGAATGGAAAATATCGTGTATAATTTATATAAGCGAAATATAAATTACATACGTGTTGTATACCTCATGTACATGCGTAGTGTAAGCTATATAAGCGAAGTATGAATTTTTACATGCATAGAATAAGTGATATATGTGTTGAAATGCTAGTGAAATATAGCAAATATATATTATATTATATATATATACTCCCCTCGTCCACAAACCATGGACGATATTTATTGTGGTGAATTGGTGTGAAATATTGGATGAAAAATATGAATGGTTGAATAATTGTTTGTGGTTGATATTGTTTGGTTGTGGTTGAAAAATACCCATTGGTGATTGAAATGAATTGGAAATATTTGTGGAAATAAAAATAAACATGCCGCCTGCGTGCGAATTAGATGCATGAATCCCCATTGTCAAAAACCGCGAGGTTTTAAGGTAGAGCGAGGAGCCGTACTAGGGACGGTGCCGGTTTTAACTACCCTGCCGTTATGCTGCCGAAATTTTGAATAATCTTTGTGTGTTAGAATTATTTTCATATGTTGAAATTATCTTCTTGCGTTGAAATTAAAGCCATATGTTGAAACTATATCCATGTGTGGAAATATTCATGTGTTGAAAAGTGTTGTATGAAAATTAAATTCATTTGTGAATGAATGAAGTGTTTAAACAATAAAAATCACATTTATATATATATATGAAGTATGAAAAATATTCGCCTTATATAAATAATTTCAATCATAAAAATCCCATCTTTCTAATATGAACAACATAAATAAAATGTCCATGTGTTGAAATACTCATTTGTTGAGAAGTGTGTGTAGTGGAAAGGTTCATGGGTTGAATAAAAAGATCGAACGATAAAAATTACATTTTTATTGAAACTATGAAGTGCTGAAACATCTATTTGTCGAATAAATATTTTAAATTATAAAAATATCATTTTTATCATATGTGTGATATGCTAAAGATATGCGGACGTTGAAATAAATATTTGTAAATGGAATATTATTTTTAACATGCATAGGAACTAAATAAAATAGTTATGTGTTGAAATCTATTTTAGTTCGCCAAAATTATCATCTTTGAAATGTGAAGTGTTAAAAATAGCCACTTGTTCAAATAAACGTGCATGAGTTGAAATATACATTAACTAGCTAATGATATGATTTTAGCCTATGCATGCAACATTAGAATGAATGGTGTTTTTAAACCAAAGCAAATCAAATATATGAAATTGAATGGAAAATGATAAATGTTAGAAATTGTATATATGTACATGCATATCTATTGAACAGGTTAAAGCAAAAAGGGGCTAGAGAAGAGAAATAGAATTTTGTGCCCGACAAATAGGTACACATTTACCGCTTTGTTTGGGTGATGATTTATGAGCCTGTTGGCTAGCCGCTTGGCTTTTTCTTTTTCTTTTTGATATGAGACGCCCGTGTGGCTATTTGGGAATTTTCCCAGACCCTCCCGTACAAAGGAGGTTATGGCGAAATTTTCCAAAATTTAAAGGCGTTAGTGAAATAATTGAAGTGGAAACGATATAGGAATTTTTTTGAATGAACTATATTTATATAAGTATATAAATATAAATAGAATTAAAACGAAACGTGGCCGTGCAGTTCATGTTTTGAAACCGTGATTTCAAACGACTAGTGCGGAAGATCCGACCATTGGATTTTCCCGAAACCTCAACCGTTGGGTTCACCTTGGAAATATCTTTCCAACGGCACCAACTTTGTGAAGATCCGACGGTTGGATTGTCCGGAATGTTTAATCCAAAACTGAAGAAAAACAGCGCCAGAAACGATTATATTTATATATATATATATATAAATATAATGAAATTAAATCGAATAACGACGCTGCAGTTCGTAAATTGAAATCGTAACTTCAAATGGTTAGTGTGGAAGATCCGACCGTCGGATTTTCCCAAAACTGAAACCGTTGGATTCGTTTTGTAATGACCTTCCTAATGATGTAAAATTTGTGAAGATCCAACGGTTAGATTTTCATATATGTGTAAAACAAAATTAATGAAAAGCAGCGCCAGAGCATCGACACGACCTGAAACGTCGTTTAATTAAATATGGCCGTTTTAAATTAAATAAAAATAGCGATATATCGTTATAAAGTACTATAGACGATATAGAGTGAAAATAAACCAATTTTGTTGTGTTTGCTTGATATATGATGGTTGAATGTATTTGACATGAAAATTATAACTAAATAACTGAAATGTGAATGTTGAATAGTCCAACCACGTGATTAATTGATTTGGAAATCTAACTATACGTGGGTTATTTGAAAAGGCCGAGTTTATCTCATTTCAAATAATCGATCGACGTTGAGAAGTCGAAGAGTCGAAGACGACTGAAGACCGACGATCTCCACATTGGATGGATGGGCGCTACTGATGCTCGTGATTGGAGTAGCTACCATGAAGGAATTGAAGTAGTAGCCGTCCACACATACTGTTGATTGTACGGATATGCGAGGAATTGGTGCCTCCGGTTTCGTTCAGACCCAGAACGGACTTGTAAATGGACTGTGTGTCTGACATTGGACTTTGTTCTGTGTTGATTGATCTCTGTTAAATATATATCTGTTTGGCGGCAGAGAATTTATTCTCTTGCTTAACGCCCTTCTCTGAGACGTACGAGCTCAGAGGTTATGTATTGACAGAAATTAGTCGCATGGAGTGGATTGCCTGTGTGGCACGCCTAAGTGGCATATGATCAAGGCTTCTGTTGCAAAGCAAAGTCTTGTGGTTGATGATCAAAGCATGGTCTGTGTGACGTAGCTTTGTGTATAACGTGAATTCGTGAGCCTCACACCTCGGTATGAGTCAAAAACGGGAGAGTGATTGCAGGGAGAGCATGACGTTTCTTTCTAGCTAAGGTGGTGTAAGTGACCTACCAGCCCTGACATTATATATACTTTTCACCTGTGTGGTTGTTGGAATGCGAGGCGCCTCGATATAGGTCTGTAAGGACCGGGAAACGTGTGTTCAGGAATAATTAATCCTCAAAAGTAAGAGAGGACCGGCCCTGAAGATCCAAGGATCATAGTGGGGTCCTGGGACATTTGCTAGAGTGTCTCGAATCGGAGAGGAGCTTGCCCCTTGCCTCGACTCATGAAGGAATCCAATTTCCAATACGAAATATGTGAATGTGATTGTATTACTAGTATGGCGACATAGTAGATGGTAGCTATGCCGCCTAGGATTGATATTTATGATTGAATTGCTTTTGAAACATATATGCACTAGTAATAATATCGAACACCTTTGTTTTATTCGTATGAATCATCTTTGGCCATTATAAGGTAAAAACTCTATCCTCCGGCTTGCGTTGCATTGTGTGATGGGACCTGAGTCTTATAATGGCTTCGTTTTATAAAAAGCATTGCGTTGATTTAATCATTTACTTTATTTCATGCACTAGCACTCATTGGAGTAAACCCGTTCCGCGAAAGTGGCGTGGTCCTTTGATTTGCCTTATTATTGTTGTTAATAAGTTGAGTAGATTTCTCATACCAGTCCCATGACTGACTCGTAGTTTGTTTCACCTTGCAAACTCGGGTGCCCTCATTTTCACACGGGCAGCCTAGTTACAGGTTTCTGACGCACCTTTTGGCTCATGGCGAGGCTTGACTACACTGTGCTGGCTTGGATTTTCTCTGCCATTATTGTATCTATATTATGATTCCGCCATTGGCGATGTAGACTGATATTCCTTTTGTGTACTCTTTATGTATGATTCCGCCTCAGGCGATGGTGATTGATTATGTATCATTATGCACTAAGTTGTATCCTGTACTGTGCTTCTCTGATGTGATGATATCTATATGATTCCGCTGTCATATGAGTGTAAATTATTCTATTTTCTATTTATGCTATTATCTGTGATCTGCTAATGATGGTTAATGTGTTATATTCCAATGATTATCCTTAACACCGTGTCACGGGGTTTTGGGATCGTCACAGCTGGTATCAGAGCTTTGGTTAACCTTAGTTCTGGAGTCTAACACATTAAACACTTCGTCAAAATAGGATCAGTAGTATTCTAAGGCGAGTCGCTCATTAGAGATAGGACTAGTAAGGTCCTAGAATGAGCTGAGCAGAATAGCAAAAACAATTGATCAGTCCATCGTTATCTTTCCGTAGAAATTTCTGCTTAACTATGCAATAGACTATCATTTCTGTTAGCTGACTTTTTCGTTGCTTATACAGAATTTGACAAATGGCTACCAGAGAAGCCGCCGCTAGAGGAGGCCATGCCGGCCGAGGCCGAGGAAGGGGAGAAATCCCAGCTCAAGAAGGACCTTTGATACAACCTCCGGCAGCTCAATACTTCGAGCTTGACCGTGTAGCTAAGAGATATAAGAACTTAGGAGGCAAGACCTTCTCGGGAACTGGCACCGTAATAGAGGCCCTTGCATGGCTCAAAACATGCGAGAAAATTCTTGAAGGCCTAAGGCTTGGAGACGAAGACAAAGCTATTATGGGCGCCTGGCTTATGCAGGAACAAGCTGAATTATGGTGGGAATCTCTTACCGCCGGGAATAGAGAAGCTGGAAGAACATGGGATGGATTTAAAGAACTCTTCAAGGAGAAATATGTCCCAGAACAAGCTCTAGAAAGAATGCACGATGACTTCGCCAATCTCCAGCAAGGGGATCTTTCCGTGCAAGATTATCTGAACAAATTTACAATGTTGTCGCCCTATGCTCTAGAGCTCGTCGCCACCGCGAAATCCAAAAATAAGAGGTTTATCCTTGGGCTAAGACGACAATATCATGATAGAGCCATGGCCCATGTCAAGCTGGAATTCAACGAGCTGGTGGAAATGACATGCAACTATGAAGACCTTGATCAAAGGCATCTGGATCAGGATCGCGCTAGAAGCCAAGCCGGAAACAAGCGCAAGTCTGCTGTAAATCAGGGCGAGTCAAGCCAAGCAGCATCTTCAAAGCCTCAGTCTGGCAAGCCGCCAAGAGGAAATTGCTTTAACTGTGGTAAGCCGGGGCACTACTCAAACGTCTGCACAGCTCCGAAGAGACAGAAGACAAATTCTCAAGGCTCGAGCCAAGGCTCTTAGAACCCTCGCTCGTGCTTCAACTGTCGCAAGACCGATCATCTGGTCAAAGACTGTCCTTTGCTGAAGAAAGCTACAGTAGCTCATGTCTATGACGGGTCTAGCCCGCCAGCTGCTTCCGATGGAGCAGGTAAACCCGATGTTTTGGGAGGTACCCTTACAATTAAAAATATTCCTGTTTCTGTATTGTTTGACACAGGTGCGTCGCGTAGTTTTATTGCAAAAACACAGTGTACAAATTAAAGTTAAAACAGCGAAAGCTCAAAGAATCGGTTGAATTACATAACCCGATAGGGGGTCCTATCACTCTCAGTTCATGTTGTAGAGTGCCAATCTCTTATTCTTCCTACAAATTTCCCATTAATTTGATCATTATGGATTTTCCCGAATTCGACGTTATCCTTGGGCTAGAATGGCTAACCAAATATGAAGCTGAGGTAAATTGTGCGGAAAGAATCGTTAAAATTCGAACGAAGCTTGGATATATTACGATTCCCTGTCATGGTTCGAATCCGAATAGAGAAGAATTTTGGTCCGCATTGGAACTTATCCCCACTTCCATGGAAAAGATTCCGATTGTTAGAAACTTTGCGGATGTGTTTGAAGAAGTTGAAAACTTACCTCCGCAAAGAGAAATAGAATTCCGAATCGATCTAATTCCCAATGCCAGACCAGTGGTGCATCCAATTCGTAGAATGACTCCGAAAGAAAAAGAAGAATTAGGCGATCAAACTCGTCAACTATTGGGGAAAGGTCTAATCAGACCGAGTTTTTCCAATTGGGGTGCAGCTGTTGTGTTTGTCCCAAAGTCAGACGGTACTCTTAGATTATGTGTTGATTACCGAGACCTCAACAAAAAGACGCTCAAAAATAAATATCCATTACCCCGCATTGATGATTTGCTAGACCAATTGAATGGGGCGAAAGTATTTTCCCGAATGGACCTAGCTACAGGTTTTCATCAATTGAGAATAGCAGAAGAGTGTGTTCCTTTGACAGCTTTCAGAGGTCCAGACATATTTTATGAATGGTTAGTAATGCCGTTTGGCCTATGCAACGCTCCAGCATACTTTGTCGATCTAATGAATAGAGTGTTCAGGGGAGTTCTGAATAAATTTGTCCTCGTATTCATCGATGATATTTTAATCTACTCCAAATCAAAACCCAAGCATGAAAAACACTTAGAACAAGTATTGGAGATTCTAAGGAAGAACGTCTTCAAAGCCAAATTCTCTAAATGTGTCTTCTGGCAAGAAGAAGCTAAATTTCTTGGCCATGTCGTGTCAGAGAAAGGAATTTCTGTTGACCCAAGCAAAATAACAGCGATTCAAGACTGGAAACAACCCACTACTCCCACAGAAGTTAGAAGTTTTATGGGGTTGGCTAGTTATTATCGAAAGTTCGTTAAGGATTTTTCGAAGATATCCGGTCCGTTAACGAAGCTCACAAAGAAACACGAGAAGTTTAAGTGGACTTCCGACTGTGAAGAAGTTTTCCAGGAATTGAAATCGAAGCTGACCACCGCTCCAGTGTTAACAATTATTGATGGCAATCAGGATTTAACGGTTTGGACAGATGCTTCTATTAGAGGTCTTAGTGCAGTGTTAACGCAGAGAGGCCAAGTAGTCGCTTATGCAAGCCGCCAACTGAAACCGCATGAGAAGAATTATGTGACTCATGATCTTGAGCTGCTAGCCATCGTTTTTGCATTGAAAATATGGAGGCATTATTTATTGGGCGAGATATTTATACTGTACACAGATCATCAATCATTGAAGTATTTATATACCCGGAAAGATCTGAATCTGAGACAACAGCGTTGGCTAGAATTTCTTGCAGCATATGATCTGGATATCCTGTATACGCCGGGGAAAGCTAACGTAGTAGCGGATGCGCTTAGTAGAAAGACCGCAATCGTTGCCCATCTTATAATTACACCTGGATTGATTGATAGGATTTCAGCCCTTAAGAAAGACGATGAATTCATTCAGAGAATCAGTCAGAGAGTCAAGGAAGGTGAAACCACGAGTTTCCGTATTGACAATAGGGGGGTTCTCAGGTTAAATAATAGGATTTGCATTCCAAATATTCCAGGCCTTCGAAGAGAAGTGCCGGACGAATGCCATAAATCCAAATTTTGCATCCATCCTGGGGTGAGTAAAATGTACAACGATATCAAACGCACTTTCTGGTGGAAGGCAATGAAAAGGGACATTTCTTTATACGTTAGTAGATGCCCTACTTGTCAATTAGTCAAGAGTGACCAACAGAAGCTAGCTGGATTGTTGCAACCGTTGGAAGTCCCAGGCTGGAAATGGGAACAGATTTCCATGGATTTCATAGATGGTTTGCCGCGAACCAAGAAAGGTAATGACAGCATTTGGGTAATCGTAGATCGCTTCACGAAGACTGCCCATTTTATACCTGTCAGATCCAATAGAATTGCTCAAAGTCTAGCACAGATATATTTTAGAGAAATTGTTAAGCTGCATGGAATTCCCATCAGCATAGTCAGTGATAGAGATCCCCTATTTACTAGCAAATTCTGGGAGGCTTTCCAGACAGAATTGGGAACAAAACTGAATATGAGCACCGCTTATCACCCATAAACAGATGGCCAAACTGAGCGGGTGAATAGAATTCTAGAAGATTTATTGCGGGCTTGTATAATTGATTTTGGTGGGTCATGGGAAGATCATTTGCATTTGGCAGAATTCTCATATAACAATAGCTATCAAGCAAGTTTGAGAATGTCACCCTTTGAAGCATTATATGGCAGACCCTGCAGGTCTCCAGCATGTTGGGTAGAACCTGGCAACAGACTTGTACTAGGACCCGATATGATTAGGGAAGCATCTGATAAAGTGGACTTCATCAAGAAGCGATTGAAAACCGCTCAAAGCCGACAGAAAAGTTATGCAGACTCTAGAAGGAGAGATTTGACATTTACTGTTGGTGATCATGTTTATTTAAAGGTTTCTCCGATGAGAGGAGTAATCAGATTTGGAAAGACTGGGAAGTTGGCTCCGAGATTTATTGGTCCCTTTCCTATACTTGAGCGAATTGGAACTCTTGCTTATAGGGTTCAATTGCCAGATTGGTTGCCTGGAGTGCACAATGTTTTTCACGTATCTCAACTTAGGAGACATGTGCATGATCCGGATCTTGTTGTAAAAGAAGCAGCGCAACGGGATGTGGAGATAACTCCAGAATTAGCACTCAGAAGAGAGCCATTAAAGATTGTTGGCAAAGAAACTAGAGAACTCAGAAGCAAAAAGGTTCATTTAGTTAAAGTGCAGTGGAGCAGTGATCCTAGAGACTGTACTTGGGAAACTGAGGAAAGCATTAAGCAAGCTTACCCCAAATGCAGAGTGGATATCTCTGACTAACTCCGGTGCAAGGTACTTTTACAATACTTCGCATTCACATTTTATTTCCTACTTTACTGTTGTTTCCTTTTCGAGGACGAAAAGTTTTAAGTAGGGGAGATTGTAATAACCCGGAAAATACGAGCCAATTTAAAAAATTTTAAATTGGTTATTTCAAAGGAATTTGAACAATTGAAATAGAATATTTCAATAAAATAGTGAAATAGGAAATAGTGAGTCGGTTTGAAAATTTGAATTCAAACTTTGACCGACTATGCAGGGTGGAAAATATAACGGATTTTAGCGAAACCAAAAATATTTAAATCTGTTATTCAATACCTTTCTAACGAATCTGAAAAATCGAAGTTTCATAACGGGAATCAAAAGTTATGGCCGAATGAATTTTCAGAAGAGTTGGTATATAGAATATATAGCGCTGGAAAATTGATATTTTGCATACGACCTCGGAATTCGACGAAACCACTTTTGTTGGGTCCGGAATGTCAAACTATTGCTAGGTTTCAAATTACAAAATTTTTGAAGCTAGTATGTGAGCGTGGCAAAAGAAAATGTGATTGGTCAATTTCTGTTAAATTGGATCGACCAGAAAATGGCCATTTTTCAAACGACCTCAGAATTCGACGAAACTAGTTTTGTTGGGACCGTAGCGTCAAAACATAGCTAGATTTATTTTTTTGGAATTTTTCGAATCAGTTTGTGGCCCTGGCAAATTGAAATGTACGTTCAGAGTTAAAAATTAAATGTTTTATACTTTAATTTGAAAATTAACTGACTGTAACAGTCGAATTGGCCTACGAAACATATCCCATTGTGTCCCTAATGGGGGTATTTAGCTAGAGGCGACAGTCGTTGGGGTTAAAAAGGAGTTCGTTTGAGAAAACACTATTTAAAAATTTAATATAACCCTCGGCCAATCAGAATTTTCCTTTCATAAATTTAAAAAAAAAAAAAGAACCCCCCCCCCCCCCGTTGAACGGCGAAAACCGCTCCCTACCTTCTCTCCCAAATCGCCGCCGCCTCAGGCGATTTCCGCCTGCGCCACCCCCCTACCTCGACGCGCCTCCCCCTCCTCTTCAAATCCGACCCCACCGCCGCCGCCACAGTCGCCTCCTCCGCCCGTATCGACGCCAGGAAGTCGAGCACTTCCCGCCGCCACCCTGAACGCCACCGACCACCGAACGCCACCAAACCACCACCGATTTAAAGCCCTCTCTTCCCTCTTCCACGTCCAACTCCCCGATCGTCCCCACGTGCCACTGATTTCGCGAAAACTGTAAACCTAGTTTTGAAGCTTCGTGAAAGTGAGTTTTTCTTTGATCTTTACCCTTTGAAAAATCATATCTTTTTGGTGTGTTGACGGAATTCGATGAAACAGGAAACATCGAGACCGCAAGGAAGCTCTCTACCCAATAGAAGAAGCCGCGGATTTTTCTGACATCGTATCGATTTTTAGTGCTCAGAAAACCAAGGTGAGAAATCTAAATAAACGTGAAATTGAATGGAAAATATCATGTATAATTTATATAAGCGAAATATAAATTACATACGTGTTGTATACCTCATGTACATGCGTAGTGTAAGCTATATAAGCGAAGTATGAATTTTTACATGCATAGAATAAGTGATATATGTGTTGAAATGCTAGTGAAATATAGCAAATATATATTATATTATATATATATATATATATATATATACTCCCCTCGTCCACAAACCATGGACGATATTTATTGTGGTGAATTGGTGTAAAATATTGGATGAAAAATACGAATGGTTGAATAATTGTTTGTGGTTGATATTGTTTGGTTGTGGTTGAAAAATACCCATTGGTGATTGAAATGAATTGGAAATATTTGTGGAAATAAAAATAAACATGCCGCCTGCGTGCGAATTAGATGCATGAATCCTCATTGTCAAAAACCACGAGGTTTTAAGGTAGAGCGAGGAGCCGTACTAGGGACGGTGCCGGTTTTAACTACCCTGCCGTTATGCTGCCGAAATTTTGAATAATCTTTGTGTGTTAGAATTATTTTCATATGTTGAAATTATCTTCTTGCGTTGAAATTAAAGCCATATGTTGAAACTATATCCATGTGTGGAAATATTCATGTGTTGAAAAGTGTTGTATGAAAATTAAATTCATTTGTGAATGAATGAAGTGTTTAAACAATAAAAATCACATTTTTATATATATATGAAGTATGAAAAATATTCGCCTTATATAAATAATTTCAATCATAAAAATCCCATCTTTCTAATATGAACAACATAAATAAAATGTCCATGTGTGGAAATACTCATTTGTTGAGAAGTGTGTGTAGTGGAAAGGTTCATGGGTTGAATAAAAAGATCGAACGATAAAAATTACATTTTTATTGAAACTATGAAGTGCTGAAACATTTATTTGTCGAATAAATATTTTAAATTATAAAAATATCATTTTTATCATATGTGTGATATGCTAAAGATATGCGGACGTTGAAATAAATATTTGTAAAAGGAATATTAATTTTTACATGTATAGGAACTAAATAAAATAGTTATGTGTTGAAATCTATTTTAGTTCGCCAAAATTATCATCTTTGAAATGTGAAGTGTTAAAAATAGCCACTTGTTCAAATAAACGTGCATGAGTTGAAATATACATTAACTAGCTAATGATATGATTTTAGCCTATGCATGCAACATTAGAATGAATGGTGTTTTTAAACCAAAGCAAATCAAATATATGAAATTGAATGGAAAATGATAAATGTTAGAAATTGTATATATGTACATGCATATCTATTGAACAGGTTAAAGCAAAAAGGGGCTAGAGAAGAGAAATAGAATTTTGTGCCCGACAAATAGGTACACATTTACCGCTTTGTTTGGGTGATGATTTTATGAGCCTGTTGGCTAGCCGCTTGGCTTTTTCTTTTTCTTTTTGATATGAGACGCCCGTGTGGCTATTTGGGAATTTTCCCAGACCCTCCCGTACAAAGGAGGTTATGGCAAAATTTTCCAAAATTTAAAGGCGTTAGTGAAATAATTGAAGTGGAAACGATGTAGGAATTTTTTTGAATGAACTATATTTATATAAATATATAAATATAAATAGAATTAAAACAAAACGTGGTCGTGCAGTTCATGTTTTGAAACCGTGATTTCAAACGACTATTGCGGAAGATCCGACCATTGGATTTTCCCGAAACCTCAACCGTTGGGTTCACCTTGGAAATATCTTTCCAACGGCACCAACTTTGTGAAGATCCGACGGTTGGATTGTCTGGAATGTTTAATTCAAAACTGAAGAAAAACAGCGCCAGAAACGATTATATTTATATATATATATATATATAAATATAATGAAATTAAATCGAATAACGACGCTGTAGTTCGTAAATTGAAATCGTAACTTCAAATGGTTAGTGTGGAAGATCCGACCGTCGGATTTTCCCAAAACTGAAACCGTTGGATTCGTTTTGAAATGACCTTCCTAATGATGTGAAATTTGTGAAGATCCAACGGTTAGATTTTCATATATGTGTAAAACAAAATTAATGAAAAGCAGCGCCAGTGCATCGACACGACCTAAAAGGTCGTTTAATTAAATATGGCCGTTTTAAATTAAATAAAAATGGCGATATATCGTTATAAAGTACTATAGACGATATAGAGTGAAAATAAACCAATTTTGTTGTGTTTGCTTGATATATGATGGTTGAATGTATTTGACATGAAAATTATAACTAAATAACTGAAATGTGAATGTTGAGTAGTCCAACCACGTGATTAATTGATTTGGAAATCTAAATATACGTGGGTTATTTGAAAAGGCCGAGTTTATCTCATTTCAAATAATCGATCGACGTTGAGAAGTCGAAGAGTCGAAGACGACTGAAGACCGACGATCTCCACATTGGATGGATGGGCGCTACTGATGCTCGTGATTGGAGTAGCTACCATGAAGGAATTGAAGTAGTAGCCGTCCACACATATTGTTGATTGTACGGATATGCGAGGAATTGGTGCCTCCGGTTTCGTTCAGACCCAGAACGGACTTGTAAATGGACTGTGTGTCTGACATTGGACTTTGTTCTGTGTTGATTGATCTCTGTTAAATATATATCTGTTTGGCGGCGGTGAATTTATTCTCTTGCTTAACGCCCTTCTCTGAGACGTACGAGCTCAGAGGTTATGTATTGACAGAAATCAGTCGCATGGAGTGGATTGCCTGTGTGGCACGCCTAAGTGGCATATGATCAAGGCTTCTGTTGCAAAGCAAAGTCTTGTGGTTGATGATCAAAGCATGGTCTGTGTGACGTAGCTTTGTGTATAACGTGAATTCGTGAGCCTCACACCTCGGTATGAGTCAAAAACGGGAGAGTGACTGCAGGGAGAGCATGACGTTTCTTTCTAGCTAAGGTGGTGTAAGTGACCTACCAGCCCTGACATTATATATACTTTTCACCTGTGTGGTTGTTGGAATGCGAGGCGCCTCGATATAGGTCTGTAAGGACCGGGAAACGTGTGTTCAGGAATAATTAATCCTCAAAAGTAAGAGAGGACCGGCCCTGAAGATCCAAGGATCATAGTGGGGTCCTGGGACATTTGCTAGAGTGTCTCGAATCGGAGAGGAGCTTGCCCCTTGCCTCGACTCATGAAGGAATCCAATTTCCAATACGAAATATGCGAATGTGATTGTATTACTAGTATGGCGACATAGTAGATGGTAGCTATGCTGCCTAGGATTGATATTTATGATTGAATTGCTTTTGAAACATATATGCACTAGTAATAATATCAAACACCTTTGTTTTATTCGTATGAATCATCTTTGGCCATTATAAGGTAAAAACTCTATCCTACGGCTTGCGTTGCATTGTGTGATGGGACCTGAGTCTTATAATGGCTTCATTTTATAAAAAGCATTGCGTTGATTTAATCATTTACTTTATTTCATGCACTAGCACTCATTGGAGTAAACCCGTTCCGCGAAAGTGGCGTGGTCCTTTGATTTGCCTTCTAGTTGTTGTTAATAAGTTGAGTAGATTTCTCATACCAGTCCCATGACTGACTCGTAGTTTGTTTCACCTTGCAAACTCGGGTGCCCTCATTTTCACACGGGCAGCCTAGTTACAGGTTTCTGACGCACCTTTTGGCTCATGGCGAGGCTTGACTACACTGTGCTGGCTTGGATTTTCTCCGCCATTATTGTATCTATATTATGATTCCGCCATTGGCGATGTAGACTGATATTCCTTTTGTGTACTCTTTATGTATGATTCCGCCTCAGGCGATGGTGACTGATTATGTATCATTATGCACTAAGTTGTATCCTGTACTGTGCTTCTCTGATGTGATGATATCTATATGATTCCGCTATCATATGAGTGTAAATTATTCTATTTTCTGTTTATGCTATTATCTGTGATCTGCTAATGATGATTAATGTGTTATATTCCAATGATTATCCTTAACACCGTGTCACGGGGTTTTGGGATCGTCACAGTCGCTATGGAATTCAGGCCCTTAAAAATGGAATTTTTGCAAACGACCTCGGATTTCGACGAAACCACTTTTGTTGGATCCGTGATGTAAAGTTATTGCTAGGTTTCAAATTTCATAATTTTTCGAATCAATATGTGAGCGTGGCAAAGGAAAACGCGTTTGACCAGTTTTAGTTGATTTTAATCGACTGGAAAATGGCCATTTTTTCAAACGGTCTCGGAATTCGACGAAACTAGTTTTGTTAGGACCGTATCGTCAATACGAAGCTAGAAAATATTTTTCTGGAATTTTTCTAGTTAGTATGTGACCCCGGTAAATTGAAATGCGCGTTCAAATTCAATATATAGAGTTATATGTTGATTTTAACGGAAACTGGTCGAAACGATCGAATCAGCTTACGATACATATCCCATTGTGTTCGGAATGGGGGTGAAACGCTATGGACGACAGGTGGTGGGCCTCGTTTAGAGGTCGTATGTAAAAGTCAACTTTTTCATAATTAAATAAAATATATATATATATATATAATCTTCTCTCCTTTTATCAGCCGACCCCCCCCCCCCTCGTTCATTTCAAAACGAAAAGAAAAAAAACTATGCCATAATCGATCGACACGCCGCCAAGGGTGACCGCCGCGCATCCCCATCAGCCCTCCCCCCCCCTCCAGCTCAGGCGCGCCCCCCAGCAACCGCCGCCTCCCTCCCCATCTTCCCCCTTTTCCACTTCGATAACCGCCACCACCAAGACCCGCGACCCCCTCCTCCTGCTGACCGCCTCCGCCCGCCTCCCCTATGGCCTACGACGAACCCCACGCGGCCATTTCCCCCTTCCTGCGACTGACGCGGCAACTCCCTCCCCTTCTGAACGAATGTAAGTTTTTAATTTTATTTTGGTTTTAAAAACTGTTTTTATATGATTTTTAAAAAATGATTTTTACATGACTTTAAAACTGAAAATTATTTGATTTTAAAACGGTAAAAGACGATATTTTTATATTTGAAAAGACGATATTTTTATATTTGAAAAGACGATATTTTTATATTTGAAAAGACGATATCTTTATATTTGAAAAGGCGATATCTTTATATTTGAAAAGGCGAAATCTTTATATTTGAAAAGGCAAAATCTTTATATTTGAAAAGGCGAAATCTTTATTTTTGAAAAGGTGAAATCTTTATCTATATAGTAGCGATATAAAAATAGAATTTTTATCTATATAGTAGCGGTGTGAAAATAGAATTTTTATCCATATAGCGAAGTAAAAATTCGATTTTTATATATTGAATAGCAAAGTAAAAATTCGATTTTTATATATTGAATAGCAAAGTAAAAATTCGATTTTTATATATTGAATAGAAAAGTAAAAATTCGATTTTTATATATTGAATAGCAAAGTAAAAATTCGATTTTTATATATTGAATAGCGAAGTAAAAATTCGTTTTTTATATATTCAATAACGATGGAAGAAAAAAAATTCGATTTTTAAATATAGGAAGTGATTATAAAAATATGATTTTTAAATTGAAAGTGAACAAATAAAAATGTGATTTTTTATTTTAAAGACATCAGTATATAAAAATGTGATTTTTATATATGTAGTGACTACGGGCAACGAAAGGTACAAAAGGCGAACACGATGAAGATTTCTATCAATGAAGAGTCGTGGTATTGGATAGCTTTCGGTGAGAATTTCTCACCTTTCAATTTCTTTTCTAGTTATATATATATACTAGGATGCAGACGGTGTTTAGTAGCACCCGACACAATCGTCCACAGACCATGGACTTGTTTGTTTGGTTGTGTAGTTGGTTAGATTATTTGGTTTGAATTGAATTGTTTGGTGAAATGGAATGGATTTGATTGATGTGTGAATGGCGTGGGCCTTCACTAGACCGGGGATAAGGCTAGGCCTCGTCCCGTTTCTAGTATCGTGCCGTTATGCCGCCGAAATTTCCTAAAATATGTTAGAAAAATAAAAATATCATTTTTATTGTGTAAATGAACTGAATAGAAATTCATGTGTTGAAATAAAATATTTTATTGTTAAAAATATAATATTTAACGTGGAAGTGAACAAAATAAAATATTCATTTACAAACCAGACGGTTTGTTTATGTACACCTATTTGAAGGATATTGATTGGGACGATAAATTTTACACATCGCCCAACTGCACAAATAAAATCTGTGTTTGATTGTTTGAAACCACACACGGGTATTGGGATGATATTTGACGTACACTAATCCCGATTGTTTAGTTGTATGTCGATCGATTGATTGACAGGCTGTTATAAGCGTTGAATATTTATATTTGATGCTTATACAGTGTAGAATGCACTTTGGATGATGGTTGATTATTCATCGTTGTTATTGTATATATGTGTTGTAGAAAATCCATATAATCAACATTATATGGTAATTGATTGGGCCTCATTCCATATTCGAAATAGAAATATTTGAAGAAGAAATATTTGAATAGAAATATTTGAAATAGAAATATTTGAATAGAAATATTTGAAATAGAAATATTTGAAGAAGAAATATTTGAAATAGAAATATTTGAAGAAGAAATATTTGAATAGAAATAGAAATATTCGAAATAGAATATTTGAAAATATGAATATATGAAGCCGTGTTGATTAGATTTACGCCATTTTGACGTGAACGATATTTATATCGATTTTATTCATTTTATAACGAATATTGAAAGTGATTTCAAAATATGAATATTTGAAAAGAATTGAAATTCGAATTAAATTAAATTGAAAACGAATTGAAATTTAATTGAATTGAAAACAGATTGAAATTGAATAGAATTGAAAACGAATTGAAATTGAATAGAATTGAATTCGAACTGAAATCGAAAGGAATTGCATTCGAATTAAATCGAAATTGAATTGAAATCAATTTGAAATGAATTTAAAACGATTTTTAAAGCACGTTTTGAATTGAAATCGACGAAGTATATATTATATATATTATATATATAATATAATGGCCTGAATAGAACGCGCCGCGCCGCGGCAGTTCGCGAATTTCGACCATTAACTTCGAACGGATATTACGGGAGATCCGACCGTCGGATTCTCCTGAAACCAGAACCGTTGGGTTCGTATCGAAAAGAGATTTCTAACGAATATCGGAAATTAGAAATCTAAGGTTGGATTTGGAATTATGTCCAAATCAAATTTGAAAAAGGTCGTTGTAAGTGCAGTTCGATGACCGTTGATGGAAATCGATTGTACGGGCCTTGATAAAATTATTAAAAATAGTAATAATTTGTGTAAAATCATAAGAAATGATTTAGAAAGAATTGGGATGAAAAATCCCATATTTGAAAAGATAAAAATAGATTTTTATCGAAATGAACTAGTTTTGAACTAGGATTAAAATTCTATTTATTTTTAAATAAATAAATTGGATTTGAAAGGGTTTTGAAAATAACCAGAATTTCCAATAATTGCATTGGAATGGATTTGGATCGAAATTGTCTTTGGATTATTTCGATGTTGGATTTCGTGATTATATAGATATTGTTATAGAAATTTGAAAGATATATTTATATCGTTATTTCCAATACGATATTTGTTGGTCGTAGAATTTGATATTGAATATAAGCCGATATATTTTCTATTCAGAGCCTTGTATTTAATATTAAATGTGATTTGGGTTTGTCGTGGATGGTGTCTTCATTAACTCTGTTCTTGAACCCAGTTGAGAAAAGATTAAATCTTTTTATTTAGATTTAATGTAGTGTACCAATTAAATAATATTTAATTGGAATTGAATTGATATTGATTTTTGGGTTTATCGTGAACAGTGTTTTAAATAACACATGTTCTTTAACCCGATAATTAATGTGATGTGATTTTGGGTTTATCGTGAACCGTGTTTTAAATGACACTGATTCTTTAACCCAGTCACAGACTAAAACTAAGTGGAGTTTTAATGAATCTTTAATTAGATTGAAATAATCGAGAATGGAGTATCACCAGTTTTGCTCCAAGCGTTAGTTAAATCTCTAATTAGATTTGAACGTGAAATGGTAATTGAATTTACCGATAACACCATGGTGTTAGATATGAAGTATAACCAGTTTTACTTCATGGGATGAATAGGTTGGGATTGGGAAATTAAAACAAATGATTACTTCGGTAAGGTTCGTTAATCCCGACTAGTTAACTCGAAATTCAAAGGAAGATTAAAGAATAAATTCAAGAAATTTATCCTTGACAAAATTAATGGGAACATTTCCTTATGAATGAGAAAATCAGAAACTAACTGTCGGTTAGCTAAGCAGAATGGTTTTCTGGATATTGATCTGATGTTGGTTTCGGCCTTCGGGGTTAATATTTGGGGAATTATTCTCTTAATTAATTTACGGTTAGTGACTGATGAATTGGAATGAGGCGTATGTTGTGTTTGTGTAACACGTGTTTATTATATATATACGCGAGTTATTCGGAAAGTCCGGGTTTATCCCATTCTGAATAACTGATACGACGATAAGTCGAAGATGAAGACGATGGTTGAAGACCGGAGGTCTTCACGTCGTTTGGATAATTACTGATGATCTTGATTGGGCTGTACACCCAAGAAGATGGAAACAGTTGGTGATCGTCCAGACGTATTTGGAGATCGATGGATATGCGGGGTACTAGGTGCCTCCGGTTTCGTTCAGACCCAGAACGGACTTGTAAATGGACTATGTGTCTGACATTGGATTTTAGTCTGTGTGATTGATTTCTATTAAATATATATCTGTTTGGCGACGGAGAATTTATTCTCTTGCTTAGCGCCCTTCT
This sequence comes from Allium sativum, assembly GCA_030737875.1. Lineage (NCBI taxonomy): Eukaryota > Viridiplantae > Streptophyta > Magnoliopsida > Asparagales > Amaryllidaceae > Allium > Allium sativum. The sequence goes on along the minus strand of CM060916.1, from coordinate 112,332,448 downwards.
CTGAGACGTACGAGCTCAGGGGTTATATACTGATGGATATCAAACGCATAGAGTGAATTGCCTGTGTGGCATGCCTAAGTGGCAATTGATCAAGGCTTCTGTTGAAAAGCAAAGTTTTGTGGTGATGATCAAAGCACGGCCTTTGTAGCGTAGCTTTGTGTAACGTTTACTTCGCGTGTTTCACACCTGGTATGAACCAAAAACGGGAGACGGACCTCGGGGAGGGCATGCGTTTCTTTCTAGTTAGAAGTGGCGTCAGTGGTTTTACACGCCCTGACGAGTTTGACTTATGTGGTTGTTGCTGTTGCGAGGCACCTCGGTTTGATCGGACGATCCGGGTCCGATGGAGTCATTTAGTTGGCTCACATACGCCCCATAGGGCGGGGAAACGCATGTTCAGGCATTTTAATCCACATCGGTGGACCGGCCCTGACGATCCAAGGGCCCACCTGAGTCTGGGTCCTGAGGGGCGGGCTAGAGCATCTTGAATCGGTTGAGGACTATCTTTTGCCTCGGTTCATAGATGGAAACCCAACTTCCAAATACGTGACATTTGCGGTTTTAATTGTAGAACTAGTATGGCGACATGATATATGGTACCCATGCCGCCTATGATTGATACTTATGATTTGAAGTTGTTTTATACACTATACACTGATAATAGTATCAAATGATTTATTTTAATCGTATCAAGCATTCTTTGGTTGTTATAAGGGAAAACCCTATCCCCCGGCTTGCGTTGCATTGTGTGATAGGACCTGGGTCTTATAACAGCTTCATTTTTCTTTATTTAGCGTTGCGGTGTTTGTTTTATGCACTGGTATTCTTGGGAGGAAACCCGTTCCGCGTTAGCGGCGTGGTCCCTTGATTTACCTAACTTTAAAATAAAGATTAATAACTGTTTTAGTTCTCACACCAGTCCCATGACTGACCTGGAGTTTATTGTTTTAACCTAAACTCTGGGTGCCCCTATTTTCCGCACGGGCAGCGAGTAGTTTTGGTTTTGCAGATTTATATTCACAGGATCCTGGTTTACAGCTGGAATGATATCCGGAAAGCTCTGTATCCGTATATCACCTTCAGTTGTGTCTTGTATTATTTTCCGCTGCTATGTAATTTATTGTAATCTCTGATATTTATCGAATGTAATTTATTCATTTATACTCTGTATATTCTTGTATCTGATGGAATTGTTGTAATAGCAATGAAATGTTCTTCCGTCTGCGTTCTACTTTGTCGTGTTCTCAAAAACAATTCGTTCTTCCTCATCTCTTCGGAGACAGGGGAAGTTCGGGTCATTTCAAAATGTAAATTTTATCGTTAACCTGGTTTCAATTCAAACAAATGAACGTTTTACGTTTTTATTGAAATTCATGAACCGTGTTCTAAATGTAAACAAACAAAAATAGGATTTTTATTAGTTAGCCAAATTCTGTCGTAATAAAAATATATTCTATTTGTTGTTCATATTCTATTGTAAATAAACAAATAAAAAGAATATTTTATTTGTCGTTCGAATCCTGTTGTAACATCAACAAATAAAATAAATCTTTATTTGTCGATCAAATTTCATTGTTCATTTTAGAATAATCAAAGTAATAAGAATAATATTTTAATAAATTTAAGAGCAACTAGATCTAAATAAAATATTATTTAAATCTAAATTTAGATTTAATTTTCTAATAAATTCAACCATACATGAGATTTCAAGGCGGATCTATCATAGCATAACCAACAAACATACCACAAGCAATCATCAACAATTCAACAGTCACAGAACATTAAAGACTTGATTTTACATCATTGTACAATTATTTTCAATGCAAGAAAAATAATTTATAATTAATTAAATAATAAAATTCAGAATTCTCACATTGATTTTTGCTGAAAATTTGACTGTCTCAGAATCAGCTCTGGTCTACGCCATCGCGAAGCTCTCGGAAAGACGAGTCCAACGCAAATGACGGTTCGTCAATCGGACCTCGTATGAGAGAGATATTGATTTTTAAAGATCGGATAAATTAAATATTTAAATAAATAATATAATAATATAATAATACCCTCTTCTTCCTCGTCGCTGTAAACACGCCGAACCAAACTTCATCGCGCAACCTTCTGCGCGCGCCACCCTCCGAGCCACCGACCGTCGATCAGACCCCCCCCCCCAATCAGATGCCCCGCCCGCGAGCCACCACCGCCCCCAATAGCTCCGAACTCGGCATCCTCCTCTCGAAAATCGAACCCGAACGCCCCCGCTTCCTCGCCAGAATTCGCGAAATCCGTGCACTGAAAACTGATCTTAACCGTACAGATTTGTAGAGCTCTCTGTCCTCTTCGATTTGGTATATTATTTGTCAATTTTCACTGAACGGATTGAGAGAAATTGATGTTTGAAGTTGGGATGTTTCTGGCCATTGTTTTAATAGGTGGCGGCTGAAAAAAATTAGGGTTAGGGTTTTATTTTGGGATTTTTTTATTTTTTTATTATTAAAAATGTGTTAAAAAGGTGAAAATGCGAGCTGTCTCCGAATTGGGCTTGCTTACTGTCGATCTTAACGTTTTGAGGCCTTCTGAACGCAATGGGATGGGTCTCGGGGTCCAATTCCGAAATCTGTAGAAAATTTATTTAAAATCCCATTAAAAATTAATTAATTAATTAAATAAATACTGACCGTACATTTAAATATGCCGAGGCCACATATGACCTCAGAAAATTCTAAAAAAATATTTTTAGCTTTCTTATGACGATACGAATCCAACAAAATTATTTTCGTCGAATTCTGAATCTGTTTGAAAAATGGCTATTTTTAAGGCGTTTAAATTTAACTAAAATAGTCAAAACACATTTTCTTTTGCCACCCTCACATATTAATTCGAAAAATTCTGAAAATTGAAACATAGCAATAAATTGACATTCCGGTTCCAACAAAAGTGGTTTCGTCGAAAACGGAGGTCGTTTGAAAAATGACTATTTTAAGGCCAATATATTTAATATTGAAAATACATTTTTAAACAAATAAATCCCGAAACTCAAAATATATAAGTGTTTACTGTTTTTAAATGCAGAAACGTCATTCTGAACTCAATGGAAGTGGTTTCGAGTCGAAATTCATTCATATGTGAAAAGTAGCCTTTCGGGCCATATATAATATATATATAAATTCTACAACGACCTTTCTAAAAATTGAATTGGCCATAACTTTTTCTTTCCTCTATGAAATTACAATTTTTCAAATTCGTTTGAAATATATGGTTAAACAGATTTAAATATTTCTAGTTTCACTCAATTCTGATTTATTTTGAATCCTGTACATTCAATTAAAGTTCAAAATCAAATTTTCAAACTACCGCGCCATTTCTAACTCCTTTTATATTTAAATTAAATTTATTCGTTTTAACTTTGATTAAAATGAATTCTAGCATTATTATTAATAATAAATAATATTATATCCTCAAAATTCATTAAAATTTTCTAAAATATTTTTTTTTTAAATTGGTTCAGAATTTGCAGGTTGTTACATATACATTGGTTTCTAACTATCAAAATTTCTTAAAAATATTCTAACTCCTTAAATTCTCATAAAATTTCGCCATAACCTCCTTTGTACTGGCAAATAGTTCAAACCTCAACTCGCCTCTCTAGGCCCTTTCCATTCAAAAAAAAAATCAAAAAGCCAAGTGGCTTGCCGATTCGGCACATAAAATCTCATATGGAATTTAAACGTGTACCTTTTTGTCGGGCACACGAATTATAACCTTCATACACTTCATTTCCATACCTGCTTAACACATCCAAATATTCCCATTTGGTTTCACTCAATCCATTCGTCTTAACCCAATTCGCTAATTTTATTTTCTAATTAGTTATCTTGCCTATTTCACTTCTTTGTTTGAACATAACATGTTCAAATAAAATATTTACTTTCTTATAAACGAATTGAATTCCATTTTCAAACTCAAGTTTCCTTTTCGATTTTGAATAAAATTTCTCAAATCACCTTTACTTATTCAAAGCCCAATTTCGTATCAACTTTCAATTAACTAACTGTTATTCAAATTAGTCAGTTCTATTCAATAACAAAAATATGATTTTTTTTTCAAAAATCATTTCACTTACTTCACTGAAGTTCATATAATTTTATATCTCTAGTCTGCATTTTTCTAATGGTAATTCGGATTTTATTTACTTAAAATCCTTTTATTTATTTAAATAAATTGTTATGGTTTTATAATGGTCCTGGCACTGTTTTTCTGAAAATTTGATTTTTAACATAACTCAAAATCTATACGACGAAATCCATATTTTTTTCTTCCATTAGAAAAATATTATCTAATTGGTCCTAACGGTTCTTGTTTCAAAGAATTCCGACTTAAATTGAGTTCTTTATACTCAATTGAAGTTCGAAATGCCAATTTACGAACTTTAGCGCTGCGGCGAGTTCGTTTTAATTATATTTATATATATAAACATTTAAACTTCGTTTATAATAAATTCAACTCCATTCTGACATATTTTTAACATATATCAAATCAGTTTCCCAATTTAACATAATATTTTCGATTATCTATAATTGTCGATCTTTCCTTACTCGGTAATATATTTATTTATACTTCGATCTTCTATATATAACTCTAATCCTTTTACAAATAAATCATTTATGAAATTCGTTATAAAATTCGATAAAATCGAATTTCAATTATAAACCCGTTGAATTCTTCTCAATTCAGCTTATATTTCGAATTCCGAAAATATAATCAATTGTTTTGTTTCAAAACACTCCCCAATCAACTTTTAAATTCCTTTTTTAATTTAAATGGTTTAAATTATCCAAATGAGAATTTATTTCACCAAATTTATAACACTATTTATAAATTCAACTTCCACGTTTCATATATTTAAACAAGACCCCTTTTCCAATTTCTATTTGAAACTCCATCCCTTTGATATTCCGAATTTCGGAATAAAAATCGTTGTTCCCTTTCGAATGATTTCAAATTCTATTTTTTTTATTCATATTTGAATTTAAATATCAAATTATCTCTTGATAATTAATTCATTATATTTATAAACACCATTTATAAATTTTCTAGTTTTATATATTCAAACAAGTTCCATTTCAAAATTTGTTTAAAAACCAAAAGCTTATTTTGGAATATTCTATTTATTATAACTTATCTATATAAATATAGAATCTATTTTCATATTTAACTTTAAACATCTATTAAATAAAATCCTAATATTTTCTTTTGAAAATATTTTATTTAAATAAATTCGATCTAATCGAATTTAAATCATAAATCCACACGGATTTATTTTTAATTCACTTTGCATTCTGAATATCAGAATAGATTTATCGTTTCCTTTTGAAACTAATTTCAATTCCCTTTTTAAATTCACCTTTGAATTTATATTTTCCTAATTATCCAAATGACACTTCATTTATAAACATCGTTTATAAATTCACTTCAATTTCCAGATTTTCCAACGAAGATCATTCCATTTTATTTATAAACACCGTTTATAAATTTGCTTCAATTCCCTGATTTATTTAATTTATAAACATCATTTATAAATCCAACACTTGTTTTATTTATTCAAACAAGTTAATATTCTCTCAGTCCATTCGAAATTCGAATTCTATTTTTAGAAAAATTGATTTTCCCTTTAAATCTCAAATATCATTTTCACGATATTTATATATATCAACATTTTAGCCCGGTGATATTCAAATATCCAAAAACACTCAATTATCAAATCACGGGTTTTATAACACATCATATATGATAATATATATGTGAAAACAAACAGTAATAAATTTTGAGGAATCCAGTTGGATTCCTCCAACTTGTTTTTCCTGCATTCACAGATGTTAGCCAACATAAATAATAACTGTAAAGACCCAAAAATCCCGGACCTTTGAATCGACCATAAATCACACAGATCGAATCCAAAAGTTGGAAATCCACGAATACTTTAACTTTAAGCATACAATACATTAGAAAAGATAACAGCAGACTTTTATAAACATCATAATAATGTTACATCAGAGTACAGAATATCAGAGCACAGCGAATATAATAATACAGCGGAAGATTAAATTACAATAATTTTTATACAATGCAGCGGAATAAATAAACTAATACAGCGGAAGGCTACCAATGCTCTGGACACAGCTTTAAGCTTCGATCCAGAATCCTGCTTAAGAAATAAATATCTACAAAAGAACCTACTAGACTGCCCGTGTGGAAAAGAGGGCACCCGAGTTTGCAAAGTGAAACAAACTACAGGTCAGTCATGGGACTGGTGTGAGAAATCTTACTTAAACTACCTAATACTAATAAGGCTAATCACAGGACAATGCCGCTAATGCGGAACGGGTTTACTCCATTGTATTGCCAGTGCATAAATAAAGTAAATCGTTAAAACAACGCAATGCTTTTTAGAGAAATGAAACCATTATAAGATTCAAGTCCCATCACACAATGCAACGCAAACCGGAGGATAGAGTTTTACCTTATAATGGTCAAAAATGTTTGATACGATAAAAATGTCAAGCCTTGTAAAAACCATGACACCACTTCTAGATAGAAAGAAACGTTTGTCCTCTGATTAACATAGAAATGTGTTTATTTTATGCTCTTATATTTTATCTTTTGTAAATAAATAAGTGATACTTTGGGTACTTTTGTGTGGTTTTACAGGTTGTCAAGAAATGCCTCCTTCGTTTTAAATTAAAGGCCAACTACAGATAAAAAGCTACTTCCCCGTATTAAAGTCATCTCAATTACAAAAGACATTGTAGCTCACTGGTAATTGCATAGAGATTTGTACTGAGAGACCTGAGTTCGATCCTCGTCGAGCTCACTTTTTGCCAAAGAACGGAACTTTCACACTGCCCTTTTGCTATGAAGAATATATTAATTAGTGTTATATTATATATATACATATTCATGTGTATGTATAATATTCACTAATGAACATTTCAAGAGTAGTCATTGAAATCAGTTCAGAACATTCATTTTTCAATTTCCAATTAGAAGAATTTCTGATTGATTTATTGTCAAGAAAAGATCAATTTTGAAGATTTTATCCCTTGTTGCCTTTGGAGTCTAATGAGTATCCTTGTTTGGAAGAATTAATCACATGTAATCTGCTCATCAATCAATCAATCAATTTGCCACATGGAAGATATGGAAGATTTGGAAGATATTCACCGTGATTTGCTTTCGAATCAAGCTTGGTCAAGAAAGGCAAGAGATATATGGATGATGAGGCCCATTTATTCAAAGACTTAATTAGGATTTTTCCTATCTCATCTATAAATATACGTTGTAACCATTGTAAGAGGATTCATTCTTCTGTACTCTCTTTTAGTTTTAATAAAGCTCTTCTTCGTCTAGTTTATTTGCTTTACTTTCATAACAATTTGTGTTCTACTCAATTAGTTTTGGTAGACAGAAATTGTTATTGTTATTTCTATTGCTTATTAGTGATTAGTCGTTGATTAGTTTCATCGACAATCCTAATTTACTTTTTGTTGTTCTTCTTTTCCTGCAATTTTAATTTCTGCATTTTATTTCTATTTTGCATTTTAATTTCCAATTGATAATTGTGATTTGATCGTCGGTTCAATTAGATTTGTTCTGAATCGGATCGCAGTTTCAATTTCATTTGCTTTCAAAACCAACCTCAAAGATTTGTCTAACTCGCCCAAGAGATTATTTAAATAATTTGATTGAATTTGCCTCCCTGTGTTCGACCTGTATGCTACACACTTGTATGCTTGCAGTAATTTAATTTAAATATCGCGCTTTTCTAATTCATAGGAAAGTGACGAACAAGTTTTTGGCGCCGTTGCGGGGAGGTAACGATTAAATTTTATTATTTATTTAATTTCTGATTCGTGTTAGTTTTCATTTTTTTTATTTTCTCATTTTTGTTTTCTTTTATATATAGAAAATATTCTCAATTAGATGATTTGGTATTGATTGTTCATACCGTAATCTTCTACACATGAGAGAAAAAAAAGTTGCCAATTTTCTTTTGTTTCATTCCTTCTCACAATTCTTTCCCTCTTTTCAATAATTTAATTACAAAAAAAAGACAATTCTCTATTGTTGTTTCTGGCCTGCCTTGATTTTCTTCCCTTTTTATACTTCTGCCGTCAATCTTCAAAAAAAAAAAAAAAAAATTATCTTGATTGGCAGATTTGATATTAGTTATTGATATTACAATCTCCCAAAAACAAGGAAAAAAAATCTTGCCCATTTTTCTTTTAATTTTCCTTCTTTTTATTTTCATTTTTTTTTTTTTTTTTTTTGTTCGCATTTCTTCCAATCTAATTCCTTCTTCAAAAAGAAAAATATATATATACAAAAAAAGAAACTTGCTAATTTTTCTTCAATTTCTTTCCATCTTTCTACCACCTCGCTGATTTTCACATTTTTCTTTTCCATTTCCTTTTCTTTTTATTTGTTTCCATCTTTTGTCTACAACTTTCTAAAAAAAAACTTTTGCAATTTCTTCTCTGTCTACTTTGATTTCTTTCTTGTTTTTGTCTACTTTTATTTCTTTCCTCAATTCCTTCTACCCTTCTTCTCTACTCAAAAAACCTTGCTTTTTTCTCTTATTTCCTTCCTCTTTTAATTTTTGTTCCTTTTTTGTTTGGGTTTTTACCATTCATTTCTTTTTTTCTTCTTGTTCAAATTTTCATTAAAAAAAACTTGCATTTTTTTTATTTCTTTCCAATTGCATTTCTCATTCACCTCCTACAATCTCTCTTTCCATTTTTTTCATTTATTTCTTTCCGACTCTCTCCTTCATTGAAAAAAAACAACTTTCAATTTTCCTTTATTCTTTCCATCTTTCCACTTTCTTTCCAATCATCTACATTCTTTTTCTTTTTACAAATTTCAAAAAAAAAAGGTTCCTCTTTTGCAAAAAAAATTCCCTTTCTTCTTTTGTCTTTCTTGTTCTCAATACATTTGATTTCTTTTCTTCTCTTACAAATTCCCTTTCTTTTCAAAAAAAAAAATCCTCTTCTAATTTTACAACAATAAACAAAAGAAAAAAATTCTTTCTGTTTTTGTCTTCTCTTTTATCGCTTTCCCTTCTCAATTTCTTTTCCAAATCTTTTACAATTACTTTCCTTCCTTCCTTTACAATTCTCTTTCCTTCCTGAAATTTCTCTTCCCATTTTTTTTGTCATTTGTTTCTTTCCTATTTGTCCACTTTTTCAACAATAAAAAAAAGGGAAGGTCATAAAAAGATTCATTCTTTTTTTTTCAATTATTTTTCCCTGCTTCATTTCTTCTCTTTGATCAAATACCCCTTCCTCTCACATAATCTTATTTCACCACAGTTTTTTTTTCAATCCACACTTCAGCACCATCTTCTCCAAAAAGTTAGTTTTTTTTTTTGTTAATTCCTTTGTTTCTTTTTGTTGTGTTTTTTTTGTTATTCAATTCATTCAAAAAAAACCAAAAAAAAAAAAGAGAGATTTCGAACTAAGGACAAGGTGACTGGAGTTCAAGCAACAAATCAAGATTTCAGAAATCAAAAGAAATTGCAAATAGTGAGATTTCAATCATTGACGCTACTCATTTTTTCTGGATGGACAGCCATGCCCCACTGTAATAACTTCTGAACTCTACAGGTGCTCTGTTGCAAAGAAAAATATAGTCAATTGTTGTAAAAAAATTATGCAGGGCAGCGGCTTGAATGTAAATTTTTTAATTTTCTGCAATTAAATTGTGTGATTGTTGTTATTTCTGCACTTTTTATTCATTCTGTTAAGGGAAATACCCCAATTCACATAAGGTGAGGGATTTCATCACCCTTTCCTTAGCCCACAAGTTGCATTTCATCAAAGAATCTGACTAATAATAACGGTTAGACGTTGGGCTTAAGGGAGTCACGGGCTCATCTAGGGCTTAATTGTATTGTGATAGTTGATTCATTTGGAATGAATTATTTCTTGGTGTCTAGACTACGGCAGAGAAATAACCGTTTATAAATATTACGGTGATTCGTAAATATTATATCGGTTGTTACTCTGAAGGTACTTAAACCTTCGGCTGCATTGCTAGGGTGATTCCTGGTGCACCGATAACTCATGTCCGTTAACTGGCTGAGAAATCTTTTGATCTAAGTAATCAAACGCGTCACTTTATAATTTTGGGTTAGGAGCCATTAAGGACAGAAAAATTCATTGTAGCAGATTTCTGTGCTTGCATTTAACAACAATGAGTGAAAAAAGTGTTAGCCAACAAAATTCTCCTAGGGGTTCTCGAATCAACCAAAATTTTCCAACCGAGTTGGATCAAAATCGAGTGAATCAAAACTTTCCAAACTTTGGAGATCAAAATCAAATAAATCAAAATTTTCAAAATCTCAATATCCAAATGGATAGACCCTTGTCTCTTCGTGATCGATGTTATCCAACTAGGACCGTCCAACCCTCTGTCATCGTGTTCCCACCAGCTGAAGGAAACAATTTTGAGCTAAAACATTCTTTTATCCAAGGGGTACCAAAGTTTACTGGGTCTGAAAATGCTTATGAATTTCTAAGTGAATTTGAATTGTATGCGTCCACAACAAAAATGCAACAATTGTCTAACGAATCGATCAAGCTGAGGCTAATTCCATTTGCACTACTTGAAAGCGCTAAAAGATGGCTAAATTATCTTCCAAAACATTCCATAAGAAGTTGGGATGAATTTGTCACTGCATTCTTGAAAAAGTTTTTCCCTTTCCATAAAACTCTAAAAATTCGAACTGAGATAAACCAATTCTGTCAAAATGAGGGGGAAACTTTTTCAAAATACTTTGAAAGATTCAACCAACTATTATATAGTTGTCCTCACCATGGAATTCTAAAAGGCCACTTATGTCAAATTGCATATGAAGGGCTAAACTATCAGACTAGAACTCAACTAGAATCAATGTGTGGAGGAGACTTTATGTCTAAAACAGCCGATGAAGCTTGGCGATTCTTAGAAGATTATACTGAAAAGGACATGCAGTGGGAATCGATTCGTGTTTCCATTCGTACTTCTACTAGAGGAGTGCATGTCGTGGACCCAAGTCAAATTCCTTTAGAAAATCAAACTCCTCAAGCCGGAGAAGGGTTACCCCACTATTACTCTCAGGACCAAGCCAATGCTATAGCTCAAAATAATCTTTACTCATCCACATACAATCCTGGTTGGACGAACCACCTAAATTTTTCTTGGTCAAACCCCCATAATTCGGCTAACCCATCTCACGTGCAACCCTTTATTCCCAGTCCAAATTATCAAGCTCCACCTCCAATTTCTCAAAACTCTCAAACAGCATCTCAATCCAAACAACCTTATAGGCACCCCAACTTTCAACCATCAAACCAATCCTCTCAACCTTCTCAACCGTCGCAAGAAATTGTGCGTTTAGAAAAACAGTTGAACTCTCACGAAGTTAAAATGAACTCACACGACGCTAAACTCGACCAAATGATGAGTATGATGAAAGAACTAATGAAAAATAATGAGAAAGGAAAGTTGCCTAGTCAACCTGAGGTGAATCCAAAATATAACTCTCGTGCTGTAAATTCTTGTGAGGACGAAAACCATAATCCAGTCAATGCTATTACAACCCTTCGATCTGGAAAGAGGACTGATAATAATGTGGGCGACCCTGACGAACCTTCTAACTCGCACTCAATGCCAAATCTTGATGATCACCCATTGGCTTCAAATGCCAATTCTTCTAAACCTCCATTTTCCTCAAATGTTGGCAATCCCAACAGTTCTTCTCCTAGTGTCGGCAAACCCGACCCACCTTCGAAAAATAATGTTGGCAATACCAACATTCCATCTTCTGCAACCTTACCACCTTCTTTTTCCTTGGATAAACCTTCTTCCTTGAATGATGAAACTCATCACAGAGTCGAAAAACCAATAGCTCCATTTCCCCACAGACTCAATAATAAGAAGAAAGCGGCAAATTTCAATAAAATTTTGGAAATTTTCAAACAAGTCCGTGTGAACATTCCTCTTTTAGACACCATTGAACAAATTCCTCAATATGCTAAATGTCTTAAGGAATTGTGCACACAAAAACGTGCGGCTAATGTCCCAAAAACCGCCTTTCTAACTGCGAATACAAGCTCTGCTCTTTCGAATCTTACCCCAGTCAAGTACAAAGACCCTAGCTGCCCTACGATTGATTGCAAAATATGAAACACCCATATCTCTCGTGCCCTACTCGACCTTGGTGCCAGTGTCAATCTTCTTCCTTATACAGTTTATTGTCAACTTGGGCTAGGGGAAATTAAACCAACAAACATCACTCTTCAGTTAGCCGATCGATCTGTCAAAAAGCCATTGGGAATTATCGAAGACGTCTTGATACAGATCGAATAGTTTTACTTCCCTGTCGATTTCATAGTTTTAGACACAGAGCCTGTCTTAAATCCCAAAGTTCAAATACCATTGATTTTAGGATGGCCCTTCTTAGCAACCTCAAATGCTGTCATTAATTGTAGGAACGGTCAACTTCGACTTTCCTTCGGGCACCTGACCATTAAGCTAAACATCTTTAATCTCAACAAACAACCTAGGGATTTTGAGACCGATGAAATCGACATGATTCAAACCATAGTTGACAAAACCTCTAATGACACTTCTGAAGCCTTGAAAATGTGTCTGGAACATTTCGACTCCGATTTCGATGAACTAGAATACATTTCTGAACTGAATGAATTTCTTGACTTAAATCCTTCGTCTTCTGACTCTGACCAAGGAATGCTAACCAATGTTAACACTCAAGAACATCCTAAGTTAGATCTCAAACCCTTGCCACAAGACCTTAAGTACGCATACTTAGACTCCTCAGAAACTCTTCCCGTAATCTTGGCCTCTGATCTTACCGAGGACCAAGAAGAAAAACTCTTAGAAATTTTGCGGGAAAATAAAGAAGCCTTGGGGTGGGAACTGAGCGATATAAAAGGAATTAGCCCATCAATTGTGGAACATCGCATACATTTAGTTAATGAGGCTAAACCCACCCGTGAGGCTCAAAGGCGATTAAACCCAAACATGAGAGAAGTGATCAAGGAGGAGATAATCAAATGTCTAGACAATAACATCATCTATCCCATCTCTGATAGTACCTGGGTGAGTCCGGTACAAGTCGTACCAAAGAAATCGGGAGTCACAGTGATCAAAAATGAAAGTAATGAGCTCGTCCCAACAAAAATCAAAACAAAATGGCGTGTGTGTATCGACTATTGAAAGTTTAACTCAGCCACACGAAAAGACCATTTTCCCTTACCTTTTATTGACCAAATGCTCGAACACTTAGCGGGTCATGAGTACTATTGTTTTCTCGATGGATACTCTGGCTATAACCAAATCCCTGTTGCTTTAGAGGATCAACATAAGACCACCTTTACTTGTCCCTTTGGAACCATTGCTTATCGTTGCATGCCTTTTGCTCTTTGTAATGCCGTCGCGACTTTCCAAAGGTGTATGATGAGTATTTTCTCTGATACGGTGGAAGAATTCTTGGAAATATTCATGGATGATTTTTCAATCTATGGATCATCTTTTTCCCAATGCCTCACTCATTTAGAACTCATCCTAAAACGTTGTAAGGAAAAATCACTCGTGCTTAATTGGGAAAAATGTCACTTCATGGTAAAAAGGGGGATAGTTCTAGGTCATGTCGTCTCCAAAGATGGCCTTGAAGTCGATAAATCTAAAATCGATTTGATTGCTAATCTGCCTCCTCCTAAGTCTGTTAAAGATGTTCGTTCATTTCTTGGCCACGCGGGATTCTATAGAAGATTCATTAAGGATTTCTCGAAAATTTCAAAACCTCTCTCAAATTTACTTGCCAAAGGCGTTAAGTTCGAATTCTCCAATGACTGCAAAACATCTTTTGAAACTCTTAAGTCAATCTTGACCACAGCTCCCATCATTCAACCTCCTGATTGGACTCAGCCCTTCGAACTTATGTGCGACGCTTCTAACTTTGCAATTGGAGCCATCTTAGTTCAGCGTATCGATAAACTCCCTCGAGTCATTTATTACGGTAGCAAAACCTTAAACGAGGCCCAATTGAATTACTCAACTACTGAAAAGGAATTTTTGGCAGTTGTCTTCGCTCTTGAGAAATTCAAACCATATCTCATAGGATCCAAAGTCATAGTTTACACTGCTCATGCTGCCCTAAGATATTTTCTTTCTAAGAAAGATGCTAAGGCCCTCTTGATTCATTGGATCCTTCTTCTTCAAGAATTCGATATAGAAATACGAGATAAAAAGGGTTCTGAAAATGTTGTAGCTGATCATCTCTCTCGAATTGTGCACGAAAATGTAGATGACACCCAAATCGATGACTATTTTCCTGACGAACAAATCATTTGGATCTCTAACACCCCTTGGTACGCTGACATTGTGACTTATCTTGTCACACAACAAACACCCGCTGAATGGTCGAAACAAGATAAACAAAAATTTCTCTCGAAAGTTCGAAACTTCTATTGGGACGACCCATATCTTTTCAAGTACTGTCCAGACCAAATCATTCGAAGGTGTGTGCCCGATCATGAACACCAAAGTATTCTCTCTTTCTTACATGACCATGCTTGTGGCGGTCATTTTGGAGCAAGAAAAACTGCTGCAAAAGTCTTGCAAAGCGGTTTTTACTGGCCCACACTCTTCCGTGACGCTTTCGAATTTTTCTCTAAATGTAATCAATGTCAAAGAACGGGTCGAATTACTAAGCGAAACATGATGCCTCTCAACCCCATTTTAGTGATTGAGTTATTCAATGTTTGGGGCATCGACTTCATGGGACCATTCCTTAATTCATTTAGGAATCTTTACAACTTGCTTGCGGTAGATTATGTCTCAAAATGGGTTGAAGCCATTCCAACCAAAACCAACGACAACAAGGTTGTTGTCAAATTCCACAAAGAAAACATCTTTTCACGCTTTGGCACACCTCGAGCTATCATTATCCATAATGGCACTCATTTCTGTAATCGTGCTTTTGAGTCCTTACTCAAGAAATACTCAATCACGCACAAGCTGTCAACCCCTTACCATCCACAAACTAGTGGACAAGTAGAAGTTTCCAATAGACGAATCAAACAAATTCTTGAGAAAACCATGAATTCCAATAGAAAAGATTGGTCCTTAAAACTGACTGATGCACTTTGGCTTTTCACACTGCTTATAAAACCAATCTAGGGATGTCACCATATTGATTAGTCTTTGGAAAGGCCTGTCACTTACCTCTTGAATTAGAGCATCGTGCTCTTTGGGCCATAAAATTTTTGAACTTTGACTTAGAGAAAGCCGGCTCACATAGGAAGTTACAAATTTCTGAATTAGAGGAATTAAGAAATGAGGCGTATGAAAATGCGAAAATCTACAAAGAAAGAACCAAAGCCTAACACGACAAAAACATACTTCGTAAGGAATTCAACGTAGGTCAAAAAGTTCTTTTATATGACTCTAGACTTCACTTGTTTCCAGGAAAACTCAGATCTCGATGGACTGGACCTTATGTTGTGAAAACAGCATATCCTCATGGAGCAGTCGAAATTGAAAATCCTAGGGATGGAAAAGTCTTCAAAGTAAATGGACAACGACTGAAACCATTTTTAGAATTCGAGCAATATAACGAAGATGATCTTATCGATCTTCAAGAGCCTAATCATCCACCATGAAATCAGGTGGTACACGCTCTTTCTCTTTTATTTTTATTTTTCATTTTTTTTTTTGTTTTTCTGCCATTTTGGTCTGCATACCTTAGACAGTGTAGACACTGTCTCAATCTAGTGTGGGGGGGGAGTCTGCATTTCACTCATTTTCGTTTTTTCTTTATTTTTCTTTCTTTTTCATTTTCAGCCATTTAAATAGGACCATCATGCATTTTAGACTGTGGTATCATGCCATTTTTTTTTAAACATGACTAATTTTAGTTTGATACAACAAAATAAGTTAACAATTATTAGTCAGTTGATAGTATTTTTTCTCTCAACTTAGATCGAATAAGAAATATAATGAAAAGTTTAATTTTGAGGGATAATAGTGTAACCGGTACATAGGGAGATTCTTAGGTGATGGCCATGAAATCTATTCTATATTGTAGACTTTGTTTAAATAAGTGGAGGACTTAAAATACTTATAATGGCTTGTCAAATCTTTAAAACTAAGTTGTGTCAAGTTGAATTCGCGTAACTCTCTTTTAGTGCTTATAAATTCAATAATAATAATAATAATCCAAGGGTATCCAACATTGCTTGTATATCGAGCGTTGGTGTGCAAACCCGCCAAGCTCTATCCGACACGTTGTTGACAAAGTCAGCATTGGAATATCTTGGTCTCATTTTATGAGATTGGACACCTAAGGATTACCGACACGTTGTTGACAAAGTCAAAGTCGGCCTGCACAATCCTCCAAGCTCTTTACCCACTCTCCGTTAGTCCGCGAGGCAGTGCATGGGTGGTAAACCTTGGTCTTCTAAGTTAGGTGTATGTATTTAATCATAAATTTTAAAATTTTATAGAATAAAAAACAAGCGATGATGCCCAAACACTTCTTGACCTTATTGATTTGAATAGCCATACACAAGGAAATTAGAATACCACTTTACAAACTGTGCCAAGCAACTAAGAATTTATTTCATGGCTGCACTATGTTATCGACCGAACTAACTGGCCAAACTGGAATTTAACATTTGAAAACTTGATCTATATTGAAAATTTGTGACAAGTTGAGGTATCTAAAATAAAATCAACTGACAAGAAATTGTAAACTGAATTTGTTGTACCACTTGTCTGAAACAAGTCGTGTTCTCATTCTTGTTGTCTTTGTTTTTTTGTATATAACCATTGCATTCATATAGTTACATTAGATCCACACATTTCGGATTTTGTGGGTAATATCCGTTGAAAACCCTCACGAGACACCACTCGTCCTACTAGGGACACCTAGAGGTTTAACGGCTTGTTGCATACGCTCAATGCAATCGTGTTTCCTACGAAAGTGTGACCTATCTAGTTAGTTTTCCATTTTCTTTTTACTCGAGGACGAGTAAAAGATAAGTGTGGGGGTATTTGATTAACATAGAAATGTGTTTATTTTATGCTCTTATATTTTATATTTTGTAAATAAATATGTGATACTTTGGGTACTTTTGTGTGTTTTTACAGGTTGTCAAGAAATGCCTCCTTCGTTTCAAATTAAAGGCCAACTACAAATAAAAAGCTACTTCCCCGTATTAAAGTCATCTCAATTACAAAAGACGTTGTAACTCACTGGTAATTTCATAGAGATTTGTACTGAGAGACCTGAGTTCGATCCTCGTCGAGCTCACTTTTTGCCAAAGAACGGAACTTTCACACTGCCCTTTTGCTATGAAGAATATATTAATTAGTGTTATATTATATATATACATATTCATGTGTATGTATAATATTCACTAATGAACATTTCAAGAGTAGTCATGGAAATCAATTCAGAACATTCATTTTTCAATTTCCAATTAGAAGAATTTCTGATTGATTTATTGTCAAGAAAAGATCAATTTTGAAGATTTTATCCTTTGTTGCCTTTGGAGTCTAATGAGTATCCTTATTTGGAAGAATTAATCACATGCAATCTGCTCATCAATCAATCAATCAATTTGCCACATGGAAGATATGGAAGATTTGGAAGATATTCACCGTGATTTGCTTTCGAATCAAGCTTGGTCAAGAAAGGCAAGAGATATATGGATGATGAGGCCCATTTATTCATAGACTTAATTAGGATTTTTCCTATCTCATCTATAAATATACGTTGTAACCATTGTAAGAGGATCCATTCTTCTGTACTCTCTTTTAGTTTTAATAAAGCTCTTCTTCGTCTAGTTTATTTGCTTTACTTTCATAACAATTTGTGTTCTACTCAATTAGTTTTGGTAGACAGAAATTGTTATTGTTATTTCTATTGCTTATTAGTGATTAGTCGTTGATTAGTTTCATCGACAATCCTAATTTACTTTTTGTTGTTCTTCTTTTCCTGCAATTTTAATTTCTGCATTTTATTTCTGTTTTGCATTTTAATTTCCAAATGATAATTGTGATTTGATCGTCGGTTCAATTAGATTTGTTCTGAATCGGATCGCAGTTTCAATTTCGTTTGCTTTCAAAACCAACCTCAAAGATTTGTCTAACTCGCCCAAGAGATTATTTAAATAATTTGATTGAATTTGCCTCCCTGTGTTCGACCTGTATGCTACACACCTATATGCTTGTAGTAATTTAATTTAAATATCGCGCTTTTCTAATTCATAGGAAAGTGACGAACATCCTCCCTGCAGTCCTTACTCCCGTTTCTGGTTCATACCGGGGTGTGAGGCTCGTGAAGTAACGCAATACACAAAGCTATGCTTTGATCATCAACCACAAGGCCCTATTTTCAACAAAAGCCTTAATCATTTGCATCTTGGCATGCCACATTGTCAACCCATACCATACCATTGATTTCTACCAATATATAACCTCTAAGCTCGTACGTCTGAGAGAAGGGTGTTAAGCAAGAGAATAAATTTTCCGCCACCGCAGATATATATTTAGCAGAGATCAACGAATACAACATAAAGGAATACAACATCAGACATACCATCCATTTACAAGTCAGCTCTGGGTCTGAACGAAAACGGAGGCACCTTATACCTCGCATATCCGAACAATCAACAATACGTCCGGACAACTACCATTGGAACCTTCTCAAGGCAGCAACTCCAATCAAAGGCATCAGTAGTCCTTATCCATTCGATGTGAAGATCGCCAGTCTTCAACCACCGTCTACATCTTCTACTTTTAATTGTCGTAGTAATTATTCAGAATGGGTTAAACCCGGTCTTTCCGAATAACTCGCGTAATTTGTAATAAAAATCAAGTGCTATAAAACACACAATACGCTACATTTCAATTCAGAATATTCTTTTAATAAGATATTCACATTATTTGGAAAAAGGTTCCCATTAATTTTATCAAAGATAAATTCTTTAATTTATTCTTTAATCCCCCTTGTAAAGATTCATTAAAACCCCAATTTGGTTTTGATATCCAAAATCATTGCTTTATGATTATTCAGATTTAAGAAATAAATCTTATCTTTAACTGGGTTAAAGAACAAATGTCATTTAAAAACATTGTTCACGATAAACCCAAAACCATCTTCCACAAAATATGGAATCTTCACATAAATCAGATCAATATATAATCGATATAAATTTATGTATCAGACTAATAATATAAATGTAATAACGGGAAAGCCTCTTAAATTTCATATATAGTAACGGCCTTCATTCACTAAAGCTCATCTCGATTATTATTAAATCGAATTCCATTCAATTCCAATTTAATATATTAAATTGGAAAACTTTACATTTGAAAATTTTCCATTAAATCTTAATAAAAAGATTTATAAATTCCAAATTATATTTCCACTGTTAATTGGGTTAAAGAACAAATGTCATTTAAAACACAGTTCACGGTAAAGCCAATTCACATTTGATTTTATCCCAACTACTAAATATAATTAGAAACTCTAATAATCTTAATTAAAAGATTTATTCTTTCATACGGGGTTCAAGAACAAATGTCATTTAAAACATCGTTCACGGCAAACCCAAAAATCCGATTTATCTTATTTAATTCCAATTAAATATCATTTAATTGGAAAACTTCATTAAATCTTATTTTAAAGATTTATTCTAGTTAATAACTAGTTCAGTTCGATAAAAATATATTTTTATCTTTCCAAATATGGAATTTTTTATCCAAACTCTTTCCAAATCATTTATTATGATTTTACATAATTTTTTCCATATTTCTAATAATTTTATTATCGCTCGTACAGTCGGTTTCCAATAACGGCCACCGAACTGCATCCATAGCGACCTTTTTCAAATTTGATTGGGATATAATTCCAAATCCAATCGTTAGATTTCAAAACTCTTATATTTATTGGAAAGCTCTTTTCGATACGAACCCAATGGTTCTGGTTTTAGAAGAATCCGACAGTTAGATCTTCCGTTACGTCAATTTGAAGTTAATGGTCGAAATTCACGAACAGTCGTTGCGCGGCGCGTTTTATTCAGGCCATTATATAAATATATAATATATATTATATATTTCATTAATTTCTATTATAAATCATATTTATAAATATTTATAATCCATTTTAAAACGATTTTAACTTCATTTTCAATTTTAAATGAAAAATTGAATATTTTATCTCTTTATCATATTAAAATAATATTTCAAAATAATAGATTTTGAAATTACTTCTTTTCGATATTTATTAATAAATAAAATCGATCAATAAACCCGTTCGGGTTAAAAATGGCGTTTCTACTTAACCCGGCTTCATATTTTTCTTCTTCTCTGAATATTATTTTAAAATATTTATTATTTTTAAAAATATTCTTTATTTAAAAGATTCTTTATTTTAAAATATTCTTTATATAAAGATATTCTGAATCGGAATGCGACTCAATCAATTACCATACAAATTCGGTTGTATGGATTTCATACATTGCATATATCCAACGATAATGATAAACAATCACCAAACAATATATTTGCATCCAAAGTGAGATTTATAACTGTGTGAGCATTAAAATAGATAAATAACGCTCATCACAGACTGTCAACCCACCGATTGACAGTTAAATAAATATTGGGACTAGTGTGTGTCCAATATCATCTCAGTACCCGTGTGGGGTTTTCAGCCAACAACCAATAATATATTATTTGTGCACTTGGGCGATGTGTGAAAAATTATCATCCTTATCACATAAACAAGTCGGTTAACTTGTAAATGGAGGTGTAACATTTCAACATCACAAACATATGTTTCAAGGCATCGCTACATTATATTTTCAACATTCATAGTCATATAATGAATATTTCATATATATTCATTCAGTACATTAAAAATGTAAATTTTTATGTTTCAACATTTATAGCTCAACCATAAATATTTCATAAATCTTAACTTTACGTTGAAACATACTTTACATTAAAATATAACTTTTAATGTTTTCAACATTTCTATCTACACAATGTATATTTTACATAAAACTTACTCTACATTAAAAATGGAATTTTTAATGTTTTCACATTTTTCTCATTGCAATAAATATCCCATTTCATTCTTACATTAAAAATATGATTTTTAATGTTTCAATATTTTTATCTCAAACAAATGATCATTTTTCATCTTTTCTACATATACGATACCATTAACACATTTTAACAAAACATTTTCTATGTTCTTTAATGACAAATAAAAGAGAATTTTAATGTCATGACATTTTTCTACAGTGTTTATTTGCATCTAAATATGCAAATAAAAATGTAATCTTTAACTATGATGTTTATTTGCATCTAAATATGCAAATAAAAATGTAATCTTTTCCTATGATGTTTATTTACATCTAAATATGAAAATAAAAATATAATCTTTTAACTATGATGTTTATTTGCATCTAAATATGCAAATAAAATATAATCTTAATTTTAATGTTATGCTTTTAATTTGTATCCAAATTACAAATAAATATATAACCTTTTCAAAACTATGTCTTATTTGCATCATGAAATGCAAATACGAATTTAACTTCCAATTCAATGTTTTATCCGTATCAAAGAATGCAAATAAAAGAATAACTTTTTAATTCAATGTTTTATTTGTCTCTGACATGACTATAAAAATGCAGCTTTCATTTCTATTCACATTCTTAGCATTAAAATTTGTATCAAAAATGCAAGTGAAAATGTAACTTCTTAAACTAGGCTTTTATCTGCATCTAAAATGCAAACAAAAAGGTAACCTTTTTAATTCATGTTTTATTTGCATCAAAGAATGCAAATAAAAAATATAACTTTTAAATTTCAAAGTTTATTTGCATCAAAGAATGCAAATAAAAGATGTAATTTTTTACTTCATGTTTTATGTTTGCATCTAAAATTCAAACAAAAAAATGTAATCTTTTTCTACAGTGTTTATTTGCATCTAAATATGCAAATAAAAATGAAATCTTTTTCTTTGAATCAACAATTATATTTTAACTCAACAATATAAGCAAAATGATACTTTTAATTGAATTGGCAAACTAATTTAATTTAACAAATATGACTAAAATGATATTTTCAATTGAATTGACAAACTAATTCAATCAAATAAAAATGACCAAAATAATATTTTATATTCTACATTTCCGATACCACAAATTTGACACTTTTATATTCTGTTGATTGTTATACAACAAAAAGGACAAATTTTTATTTGCTGGTTCTAATTCAACAAAGAGGGCCAATTTTATTTGTTGATTCTAATTCAACAAAAAAAGGGAAAATTTCATTTGTTGATTCTAGCAAATTATGAACATCAGAGTACACCAAAAAAAAACAATCAATACATTCTAAATCACAAACATCGCAGATCTGAATTATCAACATACATACAATGATTTCCAAAGCCAGAAAAATAATTAAAATTTAATTTAATTATTAAATCAGAATTCTTACTGTCGTTTAAATCGGAATGGTTCAGATCTGAAGCTTGACCAAATTTGGATCAACTCAGAAATGGTTCTAGTCAGCTCTGGAGTGTAGAGCTCGTTTCTGCAATTCTAACGCTTTTTGAATTGCCAAATTCTGACTAAAAACGAACGAGATATGATCATTTGAAGATTTGATTACAATTATTTATTTAATTATAATTAAACAAATCTAATTGCATGTTTAAGCGACTAAACCCTTTCTTCCTCCGTTCGTATTTCTGGAAATAAAGAACCCATTTGCTCCGATTGAAACCTCATCGTCGCCCCTCCCTAATGCCACCGAAACTCGATCCAGAACCGCCCCTCCAAGCGCCGACGTGACAACCACCCACGCCCCGATCCTCATGCAGGTCAGCCCCCCTTCTTCCTTGAATTCCTCCCCAAACATCACAACTTCCAGGTCCAATTCCAAGCAACCCGTGCCACTAAATCCCATCACAACCGTACAATTTATAGTTCATGAGAAGCTCGTTGATTTGTGCTTTGAATTATTGAAAATTATCTAAAGGATTGGGAGATTTTGTTGAATCAAATTCGGTGTTTTCTGGCCATTGCTTTTATAGAAGCGGCGACTGTATTTGGGAAAATAGGGTTTCATATAGGACCGTATTTATACGGTATATATAGTGTATTTTCCTTGTTTTACTTAATTCGTTTATTTCAAAAATTCATGTTTATCCATACGAACTCCAAATCAAACCCAACGAGTGTCGCACCTAGCCAAATACCCTCATTCCGGACATAATGGAATAGGTTTCATAACCCAATTCAATTGTTTCAATAGGTTTTTCTTCAAATTTGAATATAAAACATTTAATTATTAAATTTGATCGTACATTTTAAATTACTGAGGCCACATACGAACTCTAAAAATTACAGAAAAATTATTTCTAGTTATGTAATAACAATACGGTCCTAACAAAACTAATTTCGTCGAATTTTGAGACCGTTTGAAAAATGGCTATTTTCTGGTCGATCCGATTTGACTAAAACTGACAAAACACATTTTCTTTTGCCACGCTCACATATTAATTCTAAAAATTCTGAAAATTGGAATCTAGCAATAATTTGGCATTCTGGTTCCAACAAAAGTGGTTTCGTCGAGAACGGAGGTCGTTTGAAAAATGACTATTTTTAATATTAAAATATATATATATATAAATTCTACAGCGACTATTCTGAAAATTAAATTGGGAATAACTTTCGATTCCCGCTATGAAATTTCGATTTTTCGGATTCGTTGGAAAGATATTTTTAAATAAATTCTAATATTTTTGGTTTCACGAAAATCTGATTTATTTTGCATCCTGTATAGTCAGTCAAAGTCCAAATTCAAATTTTCAAACTACCACGCTATTTCTATGTCCTTTTATAATTAAAATATATATATTCGTTCTAACTTTGATTTAAATAAATTTTTGGTCGTTATTATTTAAAATAAATTATTTTAACCATTAAAATTCCATTAAATTTCCTAAAATAAAAATTTTAAATTGGTTCAGAATTTCCGGGTTGTTACAATCTCCCCCACTTAAAAAATTTTCGTCCCCGAAAAGGAACGAAGCTAAAAGTCGTTAAATTAACCAATTCAATTTTCATTTTTGTTATTGGTTTCAATAATATTTTTTCATTATTTGGTAAACTTTTCAAATATGTATAACTTTTATATTTCAAAATCATATTTTCAAATATTGGATTATATATACAATCACAAATACGCTAATTATAAACTTATCACTCTGAACTCATTCTAGGGCATTGCTAACCCCATCTCTAATGAGTTTTCTCATTTTAGGATACTACTGATCCAATCTCTAATGAGTATTCTTATTGGATATTACTAATCCAATCTCTGGTGAGTCTTTTTGTTCAGTTCTAATGAGTTGCACCCCAAAGATTTGAGCTAACCAGAGCTCTGATACCAGCTGTAAAGATCGAAAATCCCCGACCTTTGAATCGACCATAAACCACATTGGTCTAATCCAAAAGTTGGGAATCCACGAATACTTTAACTTTGGGCATACAACACATTAGAACAGATAACAACAGACTTTTATAAGCATCATAATAATGTTACATCAGAGTACAGAATATCAGAGTACAGCGAATATAATAATACAGCGGAAGATTAAATTACAATAATTTTTATACAATGCAGCAGAATATATAAACTAATATAGCGGAAGGCTACCAATGCTTTGGACACAGCTTTAAGCTTCGATCCAAAATCCTGCTTAAGAAATGAATATCTGCAAAAGAAGCTACTCGACTGCCCGTGTGGAAAAGAGGACACCCGAGTTTGCAAAGTGAAACAAACTACAGGTCAGTCATGGGACTGGTGTGAGAAATCTTACTTAAACTATATAATAATAATAAGGCTAATCATAGGTCCACGCCGCTAACGTGGAATGGGTTTACTCCATTGGATTGTCAGTGCATAAATAAAGTAAATCGTTAAAACAACGCAATGCTTTTTAGAAAGATGAAACCATTATAAGAGTTAAGTCCCATCACACAATGCAACGCAAACCGGAGGATAGAGTTTTACCTTATAATGGTCAGAAATGCTTAATACGATAAAACGAATTTGATATTATTATTAGTGTGTATACGTTTTAAATCATTTCAATCATAATATCAATCATAGACGGCATAGCTACCATATACTATGTCGCCATACTAGTAATACAACCAAAACCGCATGGGTCGTATTGGAAGTTGGATTTCCATCATGAACCAAGGAAAAAGATAGTCCTTACCGATTTTCGAGACACTCCAGCCCGTACCTCAGGACCCAGTCTCAGCTGAGCCCTTGGATCTTCAGGGCCAGTCCACAAATATGTTAGTGGATTAGTTATGCTTGAACAATACGTTTCCCCGCCCGATGGGGCGTAAATAGAGCCACAAGGGACTCAAATAACTGAGGCGCCTCATTCCATCATCCACATAAGTAAAAGTATCAGGCCTTGTAAAAACCATGACACCACTTCTAGCTAGAAAGAAACGTATGTCCTCCCTGTAGTCCTTACTCCCGTTTCTGGTTCATACCGGGGTGTGAGGCTCGGGAAGTAACGCAATACACAAAGCTATACTATTTAAAGTTGTGCCCTGATCATCAACCACAAGGCCCTTCTTTTCAACAAAAGCCTTGATCATTTGCATCTTGGCATGCCACATTGTCAATCCATACCATACCAATGATTTCTAACAATATATAACTTCTGAGCTCGTACGTCTCAGAGAAGGGTGTTAAGCAAGAGAACAAATTCTCCGCCACCGCAGATATATATTTAGCAGAATCAACGAATACAGCATAAAGGAATACAACGTCAGACATACCATCCATTTACAAGTCCGCTCTGGGTTTGAACGAAACCGGAGGCACCTTATACCTCACATATCCGAACAATCAACAATACGTCCGGCAACTACCACTGGAACCTTCTCAAGGCAGCAACTCCAATCAAAGGCATCAGTAGTCCTCATCCATTCAATGTAAAGATCGCCAGTCTTCAACCACCATCTTCATCTTCAACTTTTAATCGTCGTAGTAATTATTCAGAATGGGTTAAACCCAGTCTTTCCGAATAACTCGCGTATTTTGTAATAAAAATCAACTGCTATAAAACACATCATACGCAACATTCCAATTCAGAATATTCTTTTAATAAGATATTCACATAATTTGGAAAAAGGTTCCCATTAATTTTATCAAAGATAAATTCTTTAATTTATTCTTTAATCCCCCTTTTAAAGATTCATTAAAACCCTAATTTTATTTTAATATCCAAAATCATTACTTTATGATTATTCAGATTTAAGAAATAAATCTTATCTTTAAATGGGTTAAAGAACAAATGTTATTTAAAAACATTGTTCACAATAAACCCAAAATCATCTTCCATAAAATATGGAATCTTCACAGAAATCAGATCAATATATAATTGATATAAATTTCTGTATCAGACTAATAATATAAATGGAATACGGCAAAGCTTCTTAAATTCCATATATTGTAACGGACTTCATTCACAGAAGCTCATCTCGATTATTATTAAATCGAATTCCATTCAATTCCAATTTAATATATTAAATTGGAAAACTTTACATTTGGAAAATTTCCATTAAATCTTAATAAAACGATTTATAAATTCCAAATTATATTTCCACTGTTAATTGGGTTAAAGAACAAATGTCATTTAAAACACAGTTCATGGTAAACCCAATTCACATTTCATTTTATCCCAATTACTAAATATAATTAGAAACTCTAATAATCTTAATTAAAAGATTTATTCTTTCATACGGGGTTCAAGAACAAATGTCATTTAAAACATCATTCACGACAAACCCAAAAATCTGATTTATCTTATTCAATTCCAATTAAATATCAATTAATTGGAAAACTTCATTAAATCTTATTTTAAAGATTTATTCTGGTTAATAACTAGTTCAATTCGATAAAAATATATTTTTTACCTTTCCAAATATGGAATTTTTCATCCAAACTCTTTCCAAATCATTTATTATGATTTTACATAATTTTTCCATATTTCTAATAATTTTATTATCGCTCGTACAGTCGGTTTCCAATAACGGCCACCGAACCGCATCCATTGCGATCTTTTCCAAATTTGATTTGGACATAATTCCAAATTTGATTTGGACATAATTCCAAATCCAATCGTTAGATTTCAAAACTCTTATATTTATTGGAAAGCTCTTTTCGATACGAACCCAATGGTTCCGGTTTTAGAAGAATCCGACGGTCGGACCTTCCGTTACGCCAATTTGAAGTTAATGGTCGAAATTCGCGAACGGTCGCTGCGCGGCGCATTCTATTCAGCCCATTATATATATAAATAATATATATTATATATTTCGATGATTTCTATTATAAATTGTATTTATAAATATTTATAATCCATTTTAAAACGTTTAACTTCATTTTCAATTTTAAATGCAAAATTGAATATTTTATCTATTTATCATATTAAAATAATATTTCAAAATATTAGATTTTGAAATTACTTCTTTTCGATATTTGTTAATAAATAAAATCGATCAATAAACCCGTTCGGGCTAAAAATGGCGTTTCTACTTAACTCGGCTTCATATTTTTCTTCTTCTTTGAATATTATTTTAAAATATTTATTATTTTTAAAAACATTCTTTATTTAAAAGATTCTTTATTTTAAAATATTCTTTATATAAAGATATTTTGAATCAGAATGTGACTCAATCAATTACCATATAAATTCGATTGTATGGATTTCATACATTGCATATATCCAACGATAATGATAAACAATCATCAAACAATACATTCGCATCCAAAGTGAGATTTATAACTATGTGAGCATTAAAATTGATAAATAACGCTTGTTTGCTCCAAATTTGGGATCAAACACCAAAGGTGTAAAACTACACTTCACCGATTCGGTAAAATATGGAGCCACGTAATTGCAAAATAAACGGATAAATGCAAGTAAGAACACAAAGAAATTTTTATAATGGTTCGATTCTCTACGAATCTACGTCCACATTCAACCAATTCTCATTATGATATTCAAGCCTACAACATATGAATTTTTCCTCATTACAACTCTCTTTTAACTCTCTTTCCACTCTCTTGACGATCTACCTTCACTTGAATTTGGCGAAGAAAAGGAAAGAAGTTTAGCTTTGTGATGAATCTTCAATCACTTGTGTGCTTTGATCATTTTTCATGATCTTCACAGATTTCATAACGAATTAGCATTCAATTTAGGCTTTAAAGAGGATTAAAGATCTTTTGAATGATGTTTGAGAGATTTATCTTGTAGTTTGAATGAAATTGAAGGTGCTTAGATCCAATTGCAGAAAGCTCTCATGATCATTGACTTGGATTTGATCTTCATGAAGTTAGAAAGGTGTTGATGAATTCATAGAAGCCATTAGAGAAATTGTAGAACAGCTTTGAATTTGACGGAGTCTCCTCGTGAGAATGAATTTTCCGTCCCTCCCCCCCAAATGAATTATGAGGGGTATTTATAGGTGATCTTTAGACCAGATGGCAGTTTCGTAATTATATAGACATACAACATGACTCATGTCGCCACCGATATAACTCGTCTCAGCGATGACATGACTCATGTCGCATGGTGGGTTGGTTTCTCTATCCACTCATCGGAGTGGCATAGCTTCTATTGCGGCACGTCTAGCGACTTGACTCCTTATAATACCAAGCGGAATGGCGTTGTGGCGGCATGACTTTACTCTGTTGTGGTTCCTGCGGTATGAATGATACGACGCCTCGACTTAGGTACGACTTAATTCCATGCGACATGACCTTATGATGCGGATTGACACAGCTTTACATAGTAAAATGCTTTTAATACCATGTCGTGGAGCGGCATGGTACATCTGTTACGAACGTGTAACGACTTGATGTTGTGCAACGACCTGACTTCAGAAGGGTGGCACGTTATGTGACCACTTCATGTCGTTCTTGACATGGTGAATAGTGTGATGATCACTGCGGCTTTTCTTCATGTCGCAACACTGGTTTAATACCATATACGAGGCCGGCATGACTTGACTCCGACTTATGTAGCTTGGAGCGACTTAGTGTGGCACGGCACGTTAGAATGATCGAACTCTCTTCCTTACGGCTCGGTTTTAAAAACTTGGTCCCTTTTGTCTTGATATTCCTTTCAACGACTTAGCTAACTCGACATGGTTTAAGGACGACATGAATAACAGATGATAATAACCTACGATATGACTTGAGGTTGACCTGGTTTTTACGGATTGTCATGGCGAGGTACGACTTATCTTGGTTACGGTATAACGTTAACCTCATTTCAATCTCATATTTCGTTGACGACTTGCTCATCATGTTGTTGAACCTCATGGATAATAATAGCGTAATGTCATGTCACTATTTGTCATGAATCCCAACCTTATTTTACATCATTACATTAGAGCGGACTGTCTGTTGAACGCCTTAGCTTTCCTTAACGCCATAAAGTAAGTACGACATAGCTTGGAACAACCTAACCTTCTTGGATCACCCTGACGAACTACGGCATGATTCAGAAGAGTCATGGTTGCGACATGGAGGTATATGATTTAGCTTTTATGATTTGATACGGATTGTGATGACCTGACTGATATGTCATAACTGGAGATGGCATGGTTCCTTTCTTTCCCTACGACATGGCTTCAGAACGACTTGGCATTTCACGTATCGAGCCCTATGACCTATCAAACAACGACATGACTTTGATGACACATTGAACATGTATTTTCATGGGTTAACATTTGCCCCTCGAAGTTCATGTTATTAGAAATAGCATGGGCTTCGAATCCTTATATTTTATCATATCTTTTTCATGTATTTTAGTTAAGTAATTAGGCACCCTTGGATCTATGTCGTGAGTTAACACCATGTCGAGACTTGCTTTAGTTTCTTCTTCTTCTTTTTTTATGTATGTCGCTGGAGACCTTCTAAGTCGTTTTGGGCTTTAATTTGAACTGACCTCGGCCCAGTCATGCCGCACTCCTTATATTACCTCTAACCCGAGCATCCATTCCTATTCCTCCTTTTATTCTAAAGCTTCGTTTCATTAATGGTGGATTAGACCAGAGAGATACCTCCTCCTTCCTCATAAACGACTTATCCAACCAAGTCGACACCTTTGTTCAAGCCATCGTGATCAGATTCCGACCGACTTCGACAAGCTCCATCGATCCAATTCAACACCTAAGTCTCGATTTTGAAGAATCCTTCCTTCGACGACCATTTAGAAATTATTGCAAGTAATTCTTAGCTTTAAATTCTACTTTTTCCTTCTTTTTTTATTTGAAAGCTAGGACTTGTATAGAATCCGAGGGTTTTCGCTTACTTTTGGTAAAGCAATGATTTCATGAATCGATTTTGACCATCTTGTGTTATTAAGATGCTTGTGAATCAAAAATAAGTTGAATCAGATTGAGTTTATTTGTGTATGAGTGCTCTAAAGTTCCTTGATCTTCTTTGACTCCCGATTTTTATGCAATGCGCACGATTTAAGTCTTATGTCGTTCCAGCGGCATGAGTTTCAAACCGCGCTTCGAGCGACATAACTATAATGCCATAAAATATCTTGTTTTGGTCTTTGATACAACGATGACTGTATGGAGTGTCTTTGAATATCACTGCACATCAATTGCTTGCTAAACTGCCTATACCATGAACCACTGTTGTTTTATCATAGCCATTATTCGTTTTTTTTTTGTTGATCCGAGGTAGGTTATAAACTTGTGTAAGTGTCCACTTTGATCCCAAATCACATGAACTGATGAGACTCTTAAACTGTCAAGGCAATTCATGTCAGAGACCGACATGAGTCTTGGGCCATAGGTTGATATGAGTCTCAAATTGTGATAACGACTTGAGTTATAGGTCATAAGACACAACTGCGGTATAATCCTTAACCTATGATAATGTTCAAACATTCCCTTTTAATGCTAGGGCCTCTGTGTCAATATTGAGTTGCTTTCAAAATTCGAAATTGCAAACTACCATGGAATCGCGGACCTTCATGGTTCTTAGGTTGTGGATCGACATGAGATTCAAGTCGTGGATCAATATGAGGTTCAAGTCGTAGATAGATATGAGGTTCAAGTCGTGGATCGGTATGGGTGCTATGTTGTGAACCGACATAAGCCTCATACCGTGAACCGACATGAGCCATGTGTTGTGAGCTGACATGAGCCTCATGCCATGAACTGACATGAGCCTCATGTCGTGAACCGCCATGGATTCCAAGCCGTGGTAGCCACATGAACGAACCGACATGTTGTTGCTACGGCATGAACAACTACGTCATAACGACTTAATTCTACTGCCAACAAACGCCTTGCCACGGTGTTTGTCTCCTTTGTTTCAATTTTTTGATGTGTTTTCATACTTCTATTTTTCAATTCTTGCTACTAGAAAATTTGAAATGTATTCAAGTATATCTGTGTAGAATGACTACTGAAAAGAAAATTCTTCCTCAAAGTAAAGAGACTTCCTCGGCACAAGCCGATTCCTCTTTAAACAAGGTTTCTGAGACTAAAACAGCTACAACCTCCAGCTAAGTTTCTGCCTCCCTTCCTTCGGACCTTCACCCGATTAAAGCTAGGGATCAAGAGAGACAGTCTACCACCCTAACTCAGGAGCAATACAAACTATTGTGTGGTTAATACGGAATTCCTCTTACGGATGCGATATTACCAAAAGATGGCGCATTTGCTGACGACCCTCCTGCTGGATATGTTGTTGTAAGCAAACAAATGCTTGCAGCTGGCGCTATTCCCCCGTTTAATCCTTTTTTAGGGCGAATCCTAAACCATCTAGGCATCGCTCCTTTCCAACTCCATCCTAATGGCTACACGGTTCTACTGGGCCTTTGTCTTTTACATGGATACGACAAAGCAAGAGCCTACTTTCCAGGAACTTCGGTACTTGTGTTCTTTCAAGAGTAGGAAGGATACCCACTCTATTATGCATGTTGAAGGTCCAGAAATCGGAAGCTAGTTCTCGAATTACCGGACAGTGTTTCAGGATTTTTAAACCAATTTTTCTTCGTCAGATGCCCCGAACCATTCCGGGGGCAATGGACAGATGGAGGTACGCGTAGTTTACTAAGCGGCTCTGACTTTATCTTTCTTTTGAGTTACACGTTCTTACATTATTTCTTTCAAAATGCAGTACTCCCTACCTTGATTAAGGACAACAAGGCAACCTCTTCTCTTAAATCCACATACGAAACACTGAAAGCTGTTGACGAGGCTAAGAGAAGTAGGAAACTTTTAATTACTGAAAATACTCTTCGCCAATATGAGCTACTTCACCCTTTGAGGAAGTTTTTATGCAAGGTTGGACCTTCCACTCCTTAACCTAACCCTGCAGAATCGAACGCCGACTGTTCTGACGATAGAAAGGCAACTCAGGCCGATGAAAATACTATTACTGACCCTTCTTCGAAAAGATGTTCAGAGCCTACCAGTGGAAGAACGTTGCCCTTGTCAACGACTTCGAATAAGGATGAGAATTCTAACCGTCATAGGGGCAAGGATCCTATAACATCGGCTGAGTTGACTGAGAGAGAGAACTCTTCCCCACATTTTGAGCCAGAATCAGATTCCAAACAGGTTAAGAGAGATAGTAGGGAAGTGAACCCTTCTGAATTCGAGCGCGGGACTGAATATGATGGGGATAACGTAATCGCATTAGAAACTAATCCAAACACTGAGACTATAACTGGCAATTCCCCTACAGTTAAGGAAGATTCTATAGGTACATTTGACGATTTGAGTGATCTCAACTCCGCTAGATATCTTAGTCAAGATGGTGTAGTTACCCAACCACTCGGTCCTCAAATCATAGAAACCGAACTTAGGGACGCATCCTCTAATGAGTCAGAAAAGCATCTTAAATCTTTAGGCATCCCCTTATACCTGGGGTTATAACCGGTCTGTGAATAAAAATACCCTTCTAAAGAAATTCATCTTGTGCATTCCAATTCTTTTTCTGTATTTTTATCTTGCTTTAATATCTTTAGATTCTTTGTAGTTTTAAGTACCAGAAACTCATTCATGACTCATTTCAGGTCTAGACATGCACAAGAGACGCTCGTCAGGAATCAGATCAGAATTTAGTAAGAGGAGCAAAGCTATCGATCCAAAGCACTTACTACGATCTGAACCTCAACAATCATCACATCACCGTGAGCAACCCCATCCTAATCCGTCCTCGAAATCCTCTTCCCAGTCTTTGCATGCTTCAGAATCCGTCCTAACTGAGGAACAGAGGAACAGAGGAAGAAGATACGTGAGGAAGAAGAGGCTAGAAGACGTAGCTGGCTAAGGGAAGACACTCCCGATGAGGGGGAACGAGGGAGGAAATGAGGACGGGATGGTTCTTATAAGCATTCCCGAGTAGAAAAGCTGCCTATTAAGCCTCGACTTCCTTCATCGTCCGGCCCTTCCGGTCCATCAACCAAGATCCATTCGATTATTAATAAACCTCGCCACGCTCCTGGTTCAACAAATGTCTCTTTTTCTGAAAAGCTCCCAGGTTGGAACTTGAAAGGGATTTACTTTGATCTTGGAGTAGGTATAACTGATGCCAATGATTTTCTCAAGGAAGTGGAAGCAGTTATAAGTCAAAACACACCCAATTTGATACTGCTAAGAGTCAACTCGAAACAAAATGGAACATTGTAAGAGATGTTTTTTTACAGAAAGCTGCGTGGATGGGAGAAACTTGGCGACGACCTCCAAAAGCGCCATAGTTCCCATCTCACAAAAATTGCCGAATTGGAGAGTGATAAAGTCAAATGGGAAAAGGTTTTGGATGATCGTGACGCTACTATCACGATTCTCAATGAAAGAGTTGCAGAGTTGGAAGCGTCAGATCACGAGATTAAGAAGCTCCAGGATGAACTCGAGGCTTCCAAACAAAGGGAAAAAGATGCCTTAACTGCCAAGCGAAATGTTGATGCCATATTGACTGTAGAGAAGGATTTCTCCAAACAATATCGGGAAGATGCCGCCAATCTGCGTAAGGAAGTAAAGTCTTTGAGGGATTCCAACCAGACACTGATGGCCAAGGTCGAATCTCTTGAGACAAACAAGATGACTACAGAAGAGACCCACAAACAAGCTATGGACGAAGCTGATGATGACATGTTCCACTTCTACGTATACAATGTCATAAGCCGTGGGAGTTTGCATTACTTAGGAGATAGTTTTGCATGTACTTTAGCGCTTGTTTAGGAGTGAGTGCTTAAGATTAACGGTGATGATTGTAGCAAGGACGAATTCATTATCAAACTCCTAGATGATAGGTCCAGAGAGGCTCTGGCAGAAGGAAAGGCACAACTAATAAACGAAAGGACCGGTACTTCCGGTGAAAAAGTTCAAACTCAACCTGATATCAACCTTCCTATTGATCCCTTGGCCTTTGAAACTTCTGGCTCACAAACATTAGCTAACCCAGTTGATGCTCCTAAAGGTAAAGACGTCACTATTGAGGGGAATCTTACTACAGAAGATATTGCTGATGAACATGGAAACGATGAGGCTGATGATGACAATCCCGATCAGTGGAGAATCGAGCATAGGGATCCCTCGGAGGGTCTTCTAGATACAGGTAAAATTGAAACTAACTTTATCCTGTCATACTTAGAGTCCATTTTCGATTCACCTGGGTCCCTTGCTTATTATGCTAAATGTTTCCATACTTTGAATTTAATTTCACCTTTGTCTTCCCCTGCAATAGGCAATGCAATGACAACAGGATCTATTAGGGCTGACTCACCATTGACAACTTTT
Organism: Allium sativum; assembly: GCA_030737875.1. Taxonomy (NCBI): domain Eukaryota; kingdom Viridiplantae; phylum Streptophyta; class Magnoliopsida; order Asparagales; family Amaryllidaceae; genus Allium; species Allium sativum. The sequence goes on along the minus strand of CM060916.1, from coordinate 112,297,484 downwards.
CTGCTTACTTCTGTCATTACTCCCACTCCTCCTAGTAACACACCCTTGCTTTCCTGGGTCATAGGATGCGAAGATCGGTGCCTTCTCAGATTTGGACGTTGTTGACTATAGCCTTAGTAACGATCTTGCATATGAGAGTCCACAGGTTACTACCAAGGAGAAAGGAAAGAAGTCTGCCAAGTCCTCATTGTCTAAGAAGAAGAAGAAGGAGGAGATGGAGCCTACCGTTTTTTCTTCCCAAGAGAATCAGAGTAACGTGGAAGAGACCCCTCCGCCTTTACTTAACAAGCCAGCTTTGAGATCAAGTGACAAGAAGAAATGATCATGCTTAGTAGTTGCTCAACTTGGTTATTGATTACTTTCTTTTGTGTGTTGTATTCAAGCCGGTTGTATATGTGGGCACCAGTCCCAGCTTACTACCCTTGTACTTGTCATCTTTATGCACTCTATTGTCCGATATTCTGCACTTTAACTTGTGACTTTATGATATAGTTCTGCTTTGTTGTCAGGAAATTGTGTCCTGCTTTTCATGCCTTAAATTTTTCTTTTAGTTTCGCTGTGCTTTTATACATTTTTTTTGTGCATTTCATGCTTGTTTTATATTTGCAATACAAATTCTGCACTACAAGTTATTTGCTATGACAGGCTGAGCTAATCCAACCAACTTTACTGGATTTTATTGGATCTCAGTCATTCCATAAAATCTAGTTTTGTTGGTTGGAACAATCTAATGTCGGGTTTTCATAAAATTGTGGCCAGATTGTGGTATGTTTAAGAGTGCATTATTAAATTTCATTAATGTGATGGTATTGCCCCCATACCACAATTGGCTTCAAAATTTTGAAAATCGGGCATGATGTTTATAGTCAAAATAGAGAAATCCGTTATTCCAGGTAACTGAGTGAGTTAGTTACATGTAGGATTTATCAGATTTCTTTGAGGAAAGTCTTTAGTTCCGTCACTAACCGAATTTGGAAGATTCGGCTTTTGATCGGATGCTCTCGAATGGGTCTTTGATCCATTGTTCGTTGAGTCTGAAAAACTCAAACACTTGTTGAACTTATCGGACACCTCCGGAGAGGTCTTTGGGTCCGTCAGTAACTGAGTTTGGAAGACCCAGAATCAATAGCTGGATTTGGAAGATCCAGCATCTGAACGGATGCCTCCGAAGAGGTCTCTAAAAACCCTGTGTTTGTATCGCTATCCATCCATATCTTTATGGCGTTGGCGATGAACCGAGTGCCCCTCGGGGAGGTTTTTGGTTTAGAAGCCCGGTTTTTGTATCGCTATCCAGCCATATCTTAATGGCATCGGCGATGAACCGGGTGCCCCTCGGGGAGGTCTTTGGTTTAGAAGCCCGGTGTTTATATCGCTATCCAGCCATATCTTAATGGTATTGGCGATGAACCGGGTGCCCTTTGTGGATGTCTTTGGTTTAGAAGCCCGGTGTTTGCATCGCTATCCAGCCATATCTTAATGGCATTGGCGATGAACCGGGTGCCCCTCGGGGAGGTCTTTGGTTTAGAAGCCCGGTGTTTGTATCGCTATCCAGCCATATCTTAATGGCATCGGCGATGAACCGGGTGCCCCTCGGGGAGGTCTTTGGTTTAGAAGCCCGGTGTTTGTATCGCTATCTAGCCATATCTTAATGGCATTGGCGATGAACCGGGTGCCCCTCGGGGAGGTCTTTGGTTTAGAAGCCCGGTGTTTGTATCGCTATCCAGCCATATCTTAATGGCATTGGTGATGAACCGGGTGCCCCTCGGGGAGGTCTTTGGTTTTTAGAGTTGTGTTGTTTCACAGGGTGGACGCTAGTCCATTTGTCGGATTTTTCATCGCAATTTGTTAGAACTAAGGCCCTGAACCTTGCAATTAAGAAGATGCCCCTACGGTGAAACTTACAATTTTGTTTGTAGTCGGAGTGTCACATCATTTGATTTCTCAATTCCTGATGCCTCCTATCTGCGGCTTTGTACTTCACACCTTCATATTTACTATGGACGGTGTTTGAGTATTAAGTGTTGGATGCTTGAGCTGTCCTTGTCAGGATGTGCCGTAGCGGTCACCAGGTTTTATTTGGCTATGTGTGTGCTTCCGCTCTTTTATAAGATGGTCGCTTCATCTGGTTCCTCCTTCCTTTCTCCTTTATCGGTAAACTTAGCGATGAAACCGAATAAAGCCTATCCATTTATAGTTCTTCGAGGATGGTAGGTGATGTAATATTGGCTAAGCTCAATATCCTACTTCAATTATCCTTGCGAAGCTTATGAGCAAAAGAGAATTTGCTTTAGCGGTTCATTAATAAGAACTTTGATAAAATAGGCTTGGTAGTGTGGCCTTTTCTTCTTTGAGGCAATGAACAGACAATATGCTAACTTCTCCAACTTAGGATGGTTCAGCATCGCCCCGGTAAGCCTTTTGTTAATGTAGTATGCTGGCCATGGTATTTTTCCTCAGAGAAATGTCCTTTGAGTGAAACTTATAACCCTTTAGTTCGTTTATTGTGACACTTGCTCACTGTTCAACCCTTCACAACCCCTTCCTTCTACTTTTCAAGGTAGTGCTTTTTATCTCTATACTTAGGTGTATTTGTCACTTGGATTGGTATTTTTAGCGGTCGTGAAGCATCATCGATTTTCTATGGAATAAGCGCTCGTCAAGCGTTATTTTTCACAATTAGACCGAGCAGATTCGGCTTTGCCGATCTTGTTAAATTCACTGCATGACTTCCCCTTTCGATTTTCCGGATGATGCATAACATCTTCGCTTTACATGCGGAATGGTGCTCATTGCACTTCACGCTTGGAATATCATTGTTGAGGCGTGTTATAAATATCACTCAGACTTGTTGAACCACAAGGGAGTCAACATTCCTTGAACCGCGTGGTGTTTATCTCGGAAAATGACTTGAAGTTGGAGATTTGATGTTTCCAACTTCCTACTTTAAGTAGTACCTCTTTAATGGGATATGAAATTCTATGACACAGTGCCCATTTGTTATGCTTTTCATCATCTGACTCTGGATAAATTTTTCATTTGATTTGCAAAGTGGCACTTCACATCACTGAGTTTACTCCATATGATGCTTTCGGTACCTAACATTTGGACTGTCCAAATGGGGTATGTTAGCAAGGATCGCTAGAATTTACCAGACCGCGAGCCAGTAAGCGTCCTGCAGTATTAAATCGGTTTTAGTGACTTTCGATATAACGGAATAATCGAAGTACAGCAAATGCAGACTTCTCATTTTATGAAAAACGATATAGTAATTGCTTAATTACAATTCCCCTTTTTAACATAGGAGGTTAATATTTGTAAAGGGAAGCATAATAATTCTTTATAGAAACTAAGTAATGTTTTTATGTAGAATGCTGTCACATGCGAGCGTTATTCCGGATTCCCATTATTGTAACTTCATCAAAGGTTGACAGTTTGTTGATGCTATTCAGATGCTCTTGGCTGATAACATATGACCTTTGTCGGTTAGACTCAAATATTTCAACACCGTCTTTTACTGGGTTTCGGTATGGAAGTGTCGGGCGATCATTGGATGACCAGGAGCTTGTAATTCCATTGGGATCATTTCCTCCGTTGGGTTATACTCTTGAGAACTTGCATAGCTTTGCATCTTCTCCCAACTTTTATTGTCTGAGCGAGGACTATTCGCCGTAATATTGAACATTGACCCTGCACGGTTACCCGTTGGAGCCTCTCCACCTGGGCTTGATCGTTTGACGGATGTGCTTCGCTTTTGTGGCATTGAAAGAGGATTTGTCGTATATGGTTCCCTGACATATTTTTGCAGCTTGCTCTCCCTAACCAACATCTCGATTGAGCTTTTCAGGTGTCTGCAATCATTAGTGTCATGACCAAGTTGGTTGTGATAATGGCAGAAACTTCCAGATGTCGCTGCTTTGTTTGAGATCTTTAATATTGGTGGTGACCCTGGAAAGAACCCTGCGCCTTTAGTGGCAAAGAAGATGTTCTTCGAGGTATCATTTAATGGAGTTAATTCTTTAGACTTGAAAAAGTGAAATCTCTTGTTCGCTTTTTCCCCTTTGTCTCCATATGTCCTTTTTCGCCCTCCGACATCCTTCTTGTGGCTTACTGGACAAGAAGGGGTGGAAGGTTGCTTGGACTTGCTTTCCTTATTATCATGACGATCACAATTCTGTGTACGAAAATCTAAAATAGTAAGGTACATGCTCCTTTCCACACCCAGTTGTTCTACATGGTTTGTGAGGCTGGCTTGAGCGGTTTTGAGAGCCCTTATTTGATTCAGGAACATCCCATTTGAATCATCTATTTTCTGGTGCAAACTGGTCATAGCGGCAACAAATTCTTTTTGAGTTACATGATTCCTTAGAGTTTCATTCGCGATTAGATTGTTGGCTTGGGAATCGGCGGGAGTATCCATGATAGCATTGTTAAAGGTTCCTACATGCTTAATGCTATTTCCTGAGATAGGCTCCTTGTCTTTGCATTGTTCCATGGGGAAGACATTGGCCCTTTTCTTTGACATTCGTTCGGGCAGGCAATGACGGCTAACAAGATGAGGGCCTGTATTCCCGGTCTGAAGAAATGCCCCTTCATTAGGATTTGCAACCTTCTGGGAACCGTACTCGTTCTCGCGTCTTTTCTTTGACGGGACTTGTTTGAACGCTTCGAGATTTGTTTTGAAATCTTCAATGTTGGTTTCATTTCTAATATTCGACCGAATATCAGCTTCATTTACCTCGTGATCGTGATTATGATCTAACACCAGCGAGTGTTCATTCCCATTTAAGTCGGTTTCAATTTTGCGAGGTGCTAGATTGGCTCGAGCAACAAGAAGAGTTTCCATCTTATCCTCCAAAGTTTCATCTTTCTTATTGGAATCGGTGTCAACAGCTTTAAATTTGTTGTGGGTTATTCTATCTTCCACAGTTTCACTGACAGTCGGGTTATTAGTTTGTGGAATGACAGAGACATTTTTTACAGCTTTACCGCATTTTTGCGAGTCAACTTTAAAGATATGAGATTCGTTTGAGTGGCCAGAAGCACATCAAGCTTATCCATTAAGGCTTTGTGTGAAATCGCTATTTGTTGATTCAAGTCTCCCACAACTGTATCCAGTTGATGTTGAGTTACGCCAACTCCCCAGCCCAAGGATTGATCAACATTTGAAAGATTATCTTGTGGGTTGGTGACAGCTTCATGATCGACACTTCCTGAATATTCGGTGGACTTATTGTCGTAGTTTTTCGGTAGAGGCATAATTTCGTGCAACTCTTCGGATTTTGGTAGAGACCTTTTGAATTTGAAAGAGAATTTGTCGATTAGTTTGGATCGAGGATTTATGAAATCTACGGTAGAAGTAGGCTTAGAACTTCAATGGCAAGCCTCTTAAGATTGAGAGAAGTGTGAGCACGGCCCCACAGTGGGTGCCAAATGTTTGCTCCAAATTTGGGATCAAACACCAAAGGTGTAAAACTACACTTCACCGATTCGGTAAGAATATGGAACCACGTAATTGCAAAATAAACGGATAAAAGGAAGTATGAACATAAAGAAATTTTTATAGTGGTTCGATTCTCTATGAATCTACGTCCACTTTCAACCAATTCTCATTATGATATTCAAGCCTACAACATATGAATTTTTCCTCATGACAATCATTCCTCTCTTTTAACTCTCTTTCCACTCTCTTGACAATCTACCTTCACTTGAATTTGGCGAAGAAAAGGAAAGAAGTTTAGCTTTGTGATGAATCTTCAATCATTTGTGTGCTTTGATCCTTTCTCATGATCTTCATAGATTTCATAACGAATTAGCATTCGATTTAGGCTTTAAAGAGGATTAAAGATCTTTTGAAGATGTTTAAGAGATTTATCTTGTAGTTTGAATGAAATTGAAGGTGCTTAGATCCAATTGTAGAAAGCTCTCATGATCATTGACTTGGATTTGATCTTCATGAAGTTAGAAAGGTGTTGATGAATTCATAGAAGCCATTAGAGAAATTGTAGAAGAGCTTTGAATTTGACGGAGTCTCCTTGTGAGAATGAATTTTCCGTCCCCCCTTCCCCCCCCCCCCAAAATGAATTATGAGGGGTATTTATATGTGATCTTTAGACCAGGTGGCAGTTTCGTAATTATACAGACATACAACATGACTCATGTTGCCACCGACATAACTCGTCTCGGCGACGACATGACTCATGTTGCATGGCGGGTTGGTTTCTCTATCCACTCATCGGAGCGGCATAACTTCTATTGCGGCACATCTAGCGACTTGACTCCTTATAATACCAAGCGGAATGGCGTTGTGTCGGCATGACTTTACTCTATTGTGGTCCCTGCGGTATGAACGACATGACGCCTCGACTTAGGCACGACTTAATTCCATACGACATGACCTTATTATGCGGATTGACACAGCTTTACACAGTGAAATGCTTTTAATACCATGCCACGGAGCGGCATGGTACATTTGTTATGAACGTGTAACGACTTGATGTTGTGCAACGACCTGACTTCAGAAGGGTAGCACGTTATGTGACCACTTCATGTCGTTCTTGACATGGTGAATAGTGTGATGATCACTGCGGCTTTTCTTCATGTTGCAACACTGGTTTAACACCATATACGAGGCCGACATGACTTGACTCCGATTTATGTAGCTTGAAGTGACTTTGTGTGGCACGGCAAAGTAGTATGATCGAACTCTCTTCCTTATGGCTCGGTTTTAACGACTTGGTCCCTTTTGTCTTGATATGCCTTTCAACGACTTGGCTAACTCGACATGGTTTAAGGCCGACATGAATAACAGATGAGATAATAACCTACGATATGACTTGAGGTTGACCTGGTTTTTACGGATTGTCATGGCGAGGTACGACTTATCTTAGTTACGGTATAACGTTAACCTCATTTCAATATCATATTTCGTTCACGACTTAATCATCATGTCGCTGAACCTCACGGATAATAATAACATAATGTCATGTCACTATCTGTCATGAATCCCAACCTTATTTTACGTCATTACATTAGAGCGGATTGTCTGTTGAACGCCTTAGCTTTCCTTAACGCCATAAAGCAAGTACGACATAGCTTGGAACAACCTAAACTTCTTGGATCACCCTGACGAACTACAGCATGATTCAAAAGAGTCATGGTTGCGACATGGAGGTACATGATTTAGCTTTAATGATTTGATACGGATTGTGATGACCTGACTGATATGTCATAACTGGAGACGGCATGGTTACTTTCTTTCCCTACGACATGGCTTCAGAACGACTTGGCATTTCACGTATCGAGCCCTACGACCAATCAAACAACGATATGACTTTGATGACACATCGAACATGTATTTCCATGGGTTAACAACGCTCATCACAGACTGTCAACCCACCGATTGACAATTAAATAAATGTTGGAACTAATGTGTGTCCAATATCATCCCAATACCCGTGTGGGGTTTTCAGCCAACAACCAATAATATATTATTTGTGCACTTGGGCGATGTGTGAAAAATTATCGTCCCAATCACATAAACTAGTCCTATAACTTATAAATGGAGGTGTAACATTTCAACATCACAAACATATGTTTCAAGGCATCACTACATTATATTTTCAACATTCATAGCTCAACCATAAATATTTCATAAATCTTATCTTTACGTTGAAACATACTTTACATTAAAATATAACTTTTAATGTTTTCAACATTTCTATCTACACAATGTATATTTTACATAAAACATACTCTATATTAAAAATGAAATTTTTAATGTTTTCACAATTTTCTCACTACAACGAATATCTCATTTCATTCTTACATTAAAAATATGATTTTTAATGTTTCAATATTTTTATCTCAAACAAATGATCATTTTTCATCTTTTCTACATATACGATAAAAATGTGAATTTTATCGTTAACACATTTTAACATAACATTTTCTATGTTCTTTAATGACAAATAAAAGAGAGTTTTAATGTCATGACTTTTTTCTACAGTGTTTATTTGCATCTAAATATGCAAATAAAAATGTAATCTTTAACTATGATGTTTATTTGCATCTAAATATGCAAATAAAAATGTAATCTTTTCCTATGATGTTTATTTGCGTTTAAATATGCAAATAAAAATACAATCTTTTAGCTACGATGTTTATTTGCATCTAAATATGCAAATAAAAATATAATCTTAATTTTAATGTTTTGCTTTTAATTTGTATCTAAATTACAAATAAATATATAACCTTTTTAAAACTATGTCTTATTTGCATCAAGAAATGCAAATAAGAATTTAACTTCCAATCTCAACATTTTATCTGTATCAAAGAATGCAAATAAAAGAATAACTTTTTAATTCAATGTTTTATTTGTCTTTGACATGACCATAGAAATGCAACTTTCATTTCTATTCACATTCTTAGCATTAAAATTTGTACCAAAAATGCAAGTGAAAATGTAACTTTTTAAACTAGGCTTTTATCTACATCTAAAATGCAAACAAAAAGGTGACCTTTTTAATTCATGTTTTATTTGCATCAAAGAATGGAAATAAAAAAAATATAACTTTTAAATTTCAAAGTTTATTTGCATCGAAGAATGCAAATAAAAGTATAACGTTCATTTTCAATGTTTATTTGCATCAAAGAATGCGAATAAAAACTGTAATTTTTTTTATTTCATGTTTATGTTTGCATCTAAAATTCAAACAAAAAAATGTAATCTTTTTCTACAGTGTTTATTTGCATCTAAATATGCAAATAAAAATGAAATCTTTTTCTTTGAATCGAGAATTCTATTTCAATTCAACAATATAAGCAAAAGGATACTTTTAATTGAATTAGCAAATTAATTCAATTTAACAAATATGACTAAAATGATATTTTCAATTGAATTGACAAACTAATTCAATTAAATAAAAATGACCAAAATAATATTTTATATTCTACATTTCTGATACCACAAATTTGACACTTTTGTATTTTGTTGATTGTTATACAACAAAAAGGACAAAGTTTTATTTGCTGGTTCTAATTCAACAAAGAAGGACAATTTTATTTGTTGATTCTAATTCAACAAAAAAAGGGAAAATTTCATTTGTTGATTCTAGCAAATTATGAACATCAGAGTATACAAAAAAAAACAATTAGTACATTCTAAATCATAAACACCGCAGATCTGAATTATCAACACACATACAATGATTTCCAAAGCAAGAAAAATAATTAAAAATTTAATTTAATTATTAAATCAGAATTCTCACCATCGTTTAAATCAGAATGGTTCAGATCTGAAGCTTGACCAAATTTTGATCAACTCACAAATGGTTCCAGTTAGATCTGGAGTGTAGAGCTCGTTTCTGCGATTCCAACGCTTTTTGAATTGCCAAATTCTGACTAAAAACGAACGAGATATGATCATTTGAAGATTTGATTACAATTATTTATTTAATTATAATTAAACAAATCTAATTACATGTTTAAGGGACGAATCCCTTTCTTCCTCCGTTCGTATTTCTGGAAATAAAGAACCCATTTGCTCTGATTGAAACCTCATCGTCGCCCCTCCCTAACGCCACCGGAACTCGATCCAGAACCGCCCCTCCAAGCGCCGACGTGACAACCATGCACGCCCCGATCCTCACGCAGCTCGGCCCCCTTCTTCCTTGAATTCCGCCCCAAACATCATGACTTCCAGCTCCAATTCCAAGCAACCCATGCCACTAAGTCCCATCATAACCGTAGAATTTATAGTTCAGGAGAAGCTCATTGATTTGTGCTTTGAATTATTGAAAATCATCTAAAGGATTGGGAGATTTTATTAAATCAAATTCGGTTTTTTCTGGCCATTTCTTTCATAGAAGCGGCGGCTATATTTGGGAGAATAGGATTTCGTATAGGACCATATTTATACGGTATATATAGTGTATTTTCCTTGTTTTATTTAATTCATTTATTTCAAAAATTCATGTTTATCCATACGAACTCCAAATCAAACTTAGTGAGTGTCGCCACTAGCCAAATACCCTCATTTCGAACACAATGGAATAGGTTTCATAACCCAATTCAATTGTTTCGATAGGTTTTTCTTTAAATTTAAATATAAAACATTTAATTATTAAATTTGATCGTACATTTTAAATTACCGAGGCCACATACGAACTCTAAAAATTACAGAAAAATATTTCTAGTTATGTATTGATGATACAGTCCTAACAAAAGTAATTTCGTCGAATTTTGAGACCGTTTGAAAAATGGCCATTTTCTGGTCGATCCGATTTGACTAAAACTGACAAAACACATTTTCTTTTGCCACGCTCACATATTAATTCTAAAAATTCTGAAAATTGGAATCTAGCAATAATTTGACATTCCGATTCCAACAAAAGTGGTTTCGTCGAGAACAGAGGTCGTTTGAAAAGTGGCTATTTTTAATATTAAAATATATATATATATATATATTCTACAGCGGCTATTCTGAAAATTAAACTGGGCATAACTTTTGATTCCCGCTATGAAATTTCGATTTTTCGGATTCGTTGGAAAGATATTTTTAAATAAATTCTAATATTTTTGGTTTCACTAAAATCCGATTTATTTTGCATCCTGTATAGTCGGTCAAAGTCCAAATTCAAATTTTCAAACTACCGCTCTATTTCTAACTCCTTTTATAATTAAAATAAATATATTCGTTCTAACTTCGATTTAAATAAATTTTTAGTCCTTATTATTTAAAATAAATTATTTTAAAAATTCCATTAAAATTTCTAAAATAATATTTTAAATTGGTTTAGAATTTCCGGGTTGTTACAATACCCATCCCGCTTCGAGGCAGAATATCGCGGTATGAAGGTCATCCACTATATATATATTGTGGGGCGCATAGGGAAATCATCCGCTAATGATACCGCAGGCATCCGCTAATGGTACTGCCAGAATTCAACCACCAATATATATATATAATAGCAATAAACACCAATCCTAAATAACTAATATATATTTATAATAGCCACAGTAATATTTTAATGCAACCAAACAACCAATAAATATTTTTAATGATAAAAATAAATCTTTATATAAAATTCGAGTGAGATTTACTCACCGTGCTTTTATTTCGACCCATTCTGATTTGTATTTAAATCCCAGCTTATGTAAATCCGCAGCTATAAGCCCAATTGGTTTACGGCGTTTGCATCTGATTTTTATATAAACATATTGCTTTTATAAATAACTAGTTGAACTAAACATGATTAAATAAATTTTCAATTAGCTAATGATATTATGAACGTTAATTACCTTACCAAAGTTAATCCTTCTTCATCATGAAAATTACTGGAAACCGTATGCCTTCAAACAACAAGAACCACAAAGGCCGTGACTTCGAATATTGTTGTATACTCCAAGAACAAACAGCTTTAGCATCCTTTACATTGCAAACCCAACGCCACTTTCATGAACTCAGCTCTCCTTCTTCCTTCACGATTTCCGATCTCCCAGTACAGAGCACGACCATCATTCAAACCCTAAAACCAACGTCAATCTGTACTGGCCACCATCGAGTTCCCCAAAACCTGTAACCCACTCACACCTTCTCCTTAAAGTAAATCGGTATTCAAAACCCCTCACCATCTCGAGTTTGCCCAAATTCCCCCATCGCACCTGCTGACTGGAAACCCATCGCCATAAAAGAACCAATCTGACCCCCCTTTCAGCGTCGCAACAGGTGATATCCTCATCGCAACTAGGTGGAAGTCGCGACTTCCTGAGTAGTTCGAGCTTCAAGCCCTCGCGATGGAGAACTCACCCGTCACCTCTTTTTTTTCCTCGAAGTCGAGGTCGTTCCCAAATCCCGTCATTCCACTGTCGTGAGTCTGGATTTTGAATTTTAGGGGAATTGAAATACACGGCTTCAAAATAGAATTCGATTTCCCATTTTTATAATTATATTCGAATCCAAAAGATGAGAGCAACCATTTTTCCTCTAAATTTGAAGATTTGCGAAATTGTTTTTGTCTAAAGAGGAACGAAAATAAAAGGTATTAAGGGAAAAGTATGCTCGCGTATTTATAAGTGGTAAATACTTAGGCATGAAGGAACTAAAGTCCGTGTTAGTACATAAAGTAGGGTATGTAAGGTACAAAATATTAAATGTGATTTGATTTCGTATTTAATTCGACTTGATATAAAGAGATTTTTACCTTTTTTAAATAGATTCGAATTTGATTTCGATCCTACCCACAATCAAATATTTCGGGGTCCATTAATTTAAACCACGAACGCTATTTTAACGTAACCACTGTCGTTTCAACATTGTAGCGTTATAGTGAACTCAACAGAATATATTCTGAATTTTAATTTGAACTTATATGTCATATTAAATTAATATATAATATAATTTAAATTCGAAAACCACAAATTCTTTGATAATAAATTATTATTTATTATCGTATATATCAAATAAAATTCCTACTTATCATCTGAATAATTTTGATTCAGTTTTTAACTTCGATTTCAATTATATTTTGAATTACAATAATTCGATATATTCTAAATTAAATTATATTCGATTATTAAATCGATAACTCAATATAAAAATTAATTTATATTATCAACTAAATATTTAAAACAAATATTAAATATTTAAAATTAACAGACCAAAAATCCGTGTCGTTACATTCTTCCCCCCTTAAAGGAATTTCATCCCCGAAATTACTAAGGCAGGAAAAATGCTACAATCCCATTACTTTTCAAAATCTCACTTATGTTGAAACTCAACTCTTCATATTTCTATGACTTTAATTCCAACCAAAACTTTTGGTTTCCATTCATATGCATTCTAATTCATTCAAATTGATTCTGATTCAATTTATTCACTTTGATTCATTTAACTTGTTTAAGTTAACTTTAAATTTCAGAATTTAAATTCCCGGGTTTTCATTTCAAATTCTTTTAAACCAACATAAATATATACATATATTTATGATCTTTTCAAATTCAAAACATTTAAATTTTCCAACTAAACTTATTTTCTTTCAAACAAATTTCCATCAAAACTCTTCTAAGGTAGCAATCCATCACTTAGAAACTCGAAAATGAACACTGATGATGCTGTAGTCATCATCAGAATTATTTTCCAGCCACTGAAGTGAGTTCAGTGCTTAATCACTGTCAAAATCCATCAAAAATGGTTTTTAATCAAAAATCCTTTCAAAGTAATGCTATATAACTTTAATATACTTTGGAAAATATTTTCCAACATCCCAGGATTTAAAATTCCAAATTCTGGTTTGAATTTAATTTTAATTCATCTTATTTGTATATTAAATTAATATACAAATTATATTTAGTTATAGATAACCATTCCAACATTTATAATCTCATTTGATTATTATAACAACGAACATATCCATATATGATAATAATTTCAGAAAATTATTTTTTTCTATATCAAAATATAGTTTTGGGTAAAATTATTTCATTTACCCATTTTAAAACCATATTATGTTGTATCTTCTGTTCAAGTGTTCAGAAATTCCTATCGACTTCGTGGCGTCCCATAATTCGATCAGAATTCATAAACCACTCAACATACTAGCCAACATAATATAAAACAGTTTTTATATCAAATAACAAATACACACTCTAGTATATACACTCAACTCATTCTAGGGTACTACTGACCCTATCTCTAATGAGCACAATCCCACCAAAGCCTAGGTATTCGCTCAACCTAAGCTCTAATACCAACTGTAACGACCTGCAAATCCGTACTATCTGAGTTGACTAATAATACCACACGTCCAACCCAAATTGCACAGAAATACGAATCATTATTAGAAAGAAGTTAGAGGATGAGAAATAGAAAGAAAGAAAAGTTAGAATAGAAGAAAAACGAAGAACACAAATCTCACATCGGAACGAATAAATATATTAAATAACATAACTTTCTAAATACAAGTCAGTAACTGTATATACATACCATTATCAGAGCACGATAGTTATTCTTGGAACAGTTATAAACACCTGTTTCCGGATACAACATAGTACACAGCAGAAATTTGATAGTCTATAGCTAACTGGTGAAGCCTCCTGCTTCAAACTCCTCTAAGTGAATCTATAAAATCCCGATTACTTGACAGCCCGTACAAATTTGGGCCCCCAAGAGTTTAGGAAAAACAAAAATAAAATAAATTCTGGGTCAGTCATGGGACTGGTGTGAGTAAACTCCAATCATTTGTTTAACTTTAAAAATCCTTTCGAAAGAAATGATAATCATAAGACCGATCCACACATAAACACGGATGATTTTTACCTTACGATAACCCAAAATAATTTTGATACCAAATCCAGTAATATTATAAAAATGTCTACATAAAAATAAATAGAATCTAGTGGAACACTTGCATCTCACGCTCCATATATAATATAAAATCAAAAACTGCAGGGCGCTTATTGGAGGTTGGATTTCCAACATGACAAGATATGGAACCACCTTTCGATAGTGTATCTATGGAGGGGAATACACTGGGTTCAATAAGAACATCTTGCAACCCGGCCCACACATGACCGGCCACTCATTTCTCTTGAGTGTATCGAATGTATATCACCAACGGTTGGGATCAACAAACGTTTCCCGAAAAGGGACAGCATCGATAGATTAAAGAAGTAAAAGGATTTTCTCTAGATAGGTGATTATACACCCTAATGGGAGCGACCCACATAGCCATGCTGCCCGCCTGATTTTTGTCATTTCCCGGTTGTTGAGGCCTGAGGCTACGACTTCTTGCAATTCATTGATAGCACAATCAATTCGAATGCCACATTGTCAGATCCGTTAATCACTAATTGATTTGCACAAATATATTCTGGATATTATGCTAAGAAATAATTTCTCCGCCACCATATATATTTATTCAGACCAACATATGCGATCACTGGAAATACTCTGTCAGATATTCGTCCATTTACGTTCGTTCTGGGATTGAACGAAACCGAAGGCACCATTTCTATTAATAGAAAAAGTCCTTGCACTTTACTCCATCTTTGATTATCTTCATATAATCTGATTCGCAACATTACTGCCAATACGGAGTGGTTCACGGATAATAATCCAACCGGTCTCTCCATATTGACAACGATATTGGCAAACACTTCGATGGTCAGTTATTTAACTATCAAAGAAAAACAAACATCCATTCAAAGCATCAAACAAATCACTGGGCCGTTAATTAATTTTTCATTAATTAAATCACTATTCCATTTCCTTATCAATATTTGTTAACCAAATATTTTCAACCATCATCATGGCCCTTTTAGCTATTTGGAAAACATTTCCATATATCGCCTCCTTTTATTTTCCATACGTAGAAAATATCTTCTATTTATAATTGGAAAACATTCCAATTACTTATTTCTTTCACGCCCGCTCATTTCTACACTCAGGAAATATTTATTTATTATATTTCCAAAATTTCACTTTCTTGGGTTAAAACGAATGTTGTGTAAAACATCGTTACAACAACCCAAACACTGCATTCAACAAACTCTTATTCAAACATTTCTCTTCGAGACTGGATCTTGCTATTTATCGGTTAAAAATGAAATCAATCAAGTTGGGGTATAACTACCTCTCAGACCTTGACTGAAAACATCCTTAACTTCAAAACGGACAAGACCACTTACCTCGAATAATCAACATCATACAAACCAATTATTCATTTTTAAACCCGTATACATTTCACTTTCTAATTTTATCATATTTAATTATAAATCTCCTTTTTGTTTATAATATTCTATTTTTCAAGTTCGTTTCCTTATCGAATTCTATATATATATCGATACATTGGTTTCTAACTATCAAAATTTCTTAAAAATATTCTAACTCCTTAAATTCCCGGAAAATTTCGCCATAACCTCCTTTGTACCGGTAAATAGTTCAAACCTCAACTCGCCTCTCTAGGCCCTTTCCATTCAAAAAGAAAATCAAAAAGCCAAATGGCTTGCCGATTCGGCGCATAAAATCTCATATGGAATTTAAACGTGTACCTTTTTGTCGGGCACACGAATTATAACCTTCATACACTTCATTTCCATACCTGCTTAACACATCCAAATATTCCCATTTGGTTTCACTTAATCCATTTGTCTTAACCCAACTCGCTAATTTTATTTTCTAATTAGCTATCTTGCCTATTTCACTTCTTTGTTTGAACATAACATGTTCAAATAAAATATTTACTTCCTTATAAATGAATTGAATTCCATTTTCAAACTCAAGTTTCCTTTTCGATTTTGAATAAAATTTCTCAAATCACCTTTACTTATTCAAAGCCCAATTTCGTATCAACTTTCAATTAACTAACTATTATTCAAATTAGTCAGTTCTATTCAATAACAAAAATATGATTTTTGTTTCAAAAATCATTTCACTTACTTCACTGAAGTTCATATTATTTTATATCTCCAATCTGCATTTTTCTAATGATAATTTGGATTTTATTTACTTAAAATCCTTCTATTTATTTAAATAAATCGTTATGGTTTTATAATGGTCCTGGCGCTGTTTTTCTGAAAATTTGATTTTGACATAACTCAAAATCTATACGACGAAATCAAGATTTTTCTCTTCCATTAGAAAACTATTATCTAATTGGTCCTAACGGTTCTTGTTTCAAAGAATCCCGACTTAAATTGAGTTCTATATACTCAATTGAAGTTCGAAATTCCAATTTATGAACTACAGCGCTGCGGCGAGTTCGTTTTAATTATATTTATATATATAAACGTTTAAACTTCATTTATAATAAATTCAACTCCATTTTGATATATTTTTAATATATATCAAATTAGTTTCCCAATTCAACATAATATTTTCGATTATCTATAATTGTCGATTTTTCCTTACTCGGTAATATATTTATTAATACTTTGATCTTCTATATATAATTCTAATTTCCTTTTATAAATAAATCATTTATAAAATTCGATAAAATCGAATTTCAATTATAAACCCGTTGAATTCTTCTCAATTCAGGTTATATTCTGAATTCCGAAAATATAACCAAACGTTTTGTTTCAAAACACTCCCCAATCTACTTTTAAATTCCTTTTTGAATTTAAATGGTTTAAATTATCCAAATGATAATTTATTTCACCAAATTTATAACATTATTAATAAATTCAACTTCCTTGTTTCATATATTTAAACAAGTCCCCTTTTCAAATTCCTATTTGAAACTCCATCCCTTTGATATTCCGAATTTCGGAATAAAAACCGTTGTTCCCTTTCGAATGATTTCAAATTCTATTTCTAAATTCATATTTGAATTTAAATATTCAAATTATCTCTTGATAATTAATTCATTATATTTATGTAACAACCCGTATTTTCAATAACCTGTTATAACATATGATCGAGGCAGAATTTAATTTATAAATCTGAATCAAGGGAAACGGGCTATGCCATTGCGTTCGTCTCGGAAAAATACGCGAAATAGAGTCCGAGTTTTCGAAAATCGGAGTCCGTATGACCCGATTAAGGCCCAACGAAGTTTTCAGAAAATTCCAAAGCAAAAAACAGATTTCAAATTCAAGTTTGAAATTGGAGATTAGGGTAAGATTGGGCCAGGCGGGAAAATTCCCGCCAGAGCACCCAAGTCGACAGCCCTGTCGACTTGGGAGTCGACTTGGTTGGACCCAAGTCGACAGCCCTGTCGACTTGGCTGTCGACTTGGTCCAGCCGGGCAGTTTTGCCTAGTGCACCATTTTGGGTTTGTGTTGAGTTTGGGGGCCAGATTCGGTTTTAAGGGCTGAGATTGGAACTAGGGTTTAATCCTAAGGTTGAAACTAGTCCTAATCTCTATAAATAAGACCCTAACCTAACCCTAAATCATCATTATTCATTCATACAACTAAACTATGGCAAAATCAATCCTCTCATGGCCTCCACTCTCTTCATAAAAATTCCTAAATAAATTTCTATGAGATTTTCCATGCATACAAGTGTTTTCAAGCTTGTATGAGTGTCATTAGCTTGCATTCAAGTCAAGTTTCCATATTTACATCATAAAGCAAGGGTTTTTAGTGATTTGGAGCTTGCATTTTGGGTCTATTTGAGTGCATAAGGGCTTTGTCATATTTTTGTGTTTTCATAAGCATTGTAAGCCCTTTTCTACTTTCATATTTAAACTCTAAAGCTAATGGATGATGCAAGTTGTGTTTGATCATTATGATGTGATATGCAAGTTTATCATGTTATGCAAGTATGCTATGATATGATATGCAAGTTTATCATGATATGTTATGCAAGTTTACTATGATGTAATATGCAAGTCTATCATGTTATGTATGCAAGTTTGCTATGTTATGATATGCAAGTTGCCATGTTATGTATGCAAGTTTGGGTTGATCATCTCACTCATGTTATCATGTTATGCAAGCTTATCTTGGGTTTATGAGCCTAAAGCTTCAAGCTTTATGCTAAAGGTTGCATTTTGGCAACATGTAGGTTATCATATCTCTTATGATAACTTGCATGTGAGGCTAAATGCGAACTTATGACCATTTCTACATGTCATTTATCACCATGTATCACCAATATGCTAAGTTTGGTTTTATGCATGCTTTTGAGGCCTAAAATGTAATATGCAAGTATATGAACATATGTACATTTCATATGCCACCATGTTAAACTTGTGGCTTCAACACCTTTATGTCATGATTATGCCAAGTTCCCTCTTTCTATCCTTTATGCGCTATTGCGATATGTAAGCGATGAGATTGCGTTTGGGGTTGGGTAAACTTAAGAGACATAAAAAACATAAGCTTGGGAATTTACCTATTAAGTTAGGTCTACCCTTTGGGAATTTACCTATTAAGTTAGGTCTACCCAAATGCTTGAAAACTTGTAACATGTTTTGGAAACATGATGGACATGACACTTAGAAAAGATAAGTGTGACCAACTCGAGGTTGGGTTGAGTTTGTAGCGTAAACCTACCCGGAACCGACCGGCTTAACTAGTTGCTACAAACAATAGGACCCAATGTGAGAAGTTGGCCATGTTGTACCTTGGACCCGAGGTTAGACCAAGTTGTGGTGTAAAGCTACCCGGACCCGCCCGGCTTAACTAGTAACCACAACAAGGTCTAATGTGAGAGGTTAAGGCACATTAATTAATTAATGCCTCGTGATTAGGGTTAAGTCATGGTCCACTTAATACTTAACCAATTTGGGCTTGGTAGATTAATCAGGGTTAAGTCGTGAACTCATCGTTACACTTAACCAAGTTAATCCATGATTAGCAAGAGGGTTAAACCGTACTTAACCTACTAGAAAAATCCTAGCAATGGGGGTCCACTCCAGCAGTAATCCCAAGTTCGTATCATTATGGCCCTAGGGTCTAGGCTAGGGTGTGGGGCACGAATTACTGAACTGGAGGTAAGTGACCAAAAACGACGGCAGAGTGGTACGCCGGTGTAGTTCCGGGCGGACCATGGTCGTGCACATAGTCCGAAGCCGGGGAAAACATGCACGGGTACCAGTAGATCGAGACTGTGCACGCATGATTATGGTGTCCAGGGGTTGACACCCTAGGGCTTGATACACCCGACGGGAGACCCGGCACAGTCTGACTACAATTATGTTTGGGCCGTATGGACACCAACACGTGACGAGTTAGGCTTATAGGGAGCCGATCGACTAGACCGTTTGGTTGGACCGCGTATTAGGGTCACTTCATGTTATTGGACCTCGTATGAGGGTCACTTCATGTTATTGGGCCAAAGCTTGGGCCAAGGGATCAATACTGGTTTATTCAAGTCATGTTAGTTTGCTAGTACACCTGTGGTGCAAAACCTTAATCCTGATTATGCGATGACACCTTTATCTACCTTGTTAGTTAATCATCATGCCAGTATGTAGTTATCCATATGTTCATCTCAGCTTTCATCATGCTAGTTAACTTTATCAGTTTACATTGATTGTAGTAGGGCTTACTCAGTCTTTTTGACTGACCTGTTTTCTTTCGCCTCTTTTCTTCCGTTCCCCCCCCCAGGTTCTCAGGGTGGGAACGTTGGAGCTTAGCTTGGATTTCGGATTGCTTGCTTGTGGGATTTCAGCTCATGTACGGTTTCGACATGAAGCTAGCTATGGTTATCACTTATTTGGGGATAGTACTTATGTATTTCAGTTTTGCAGTTGATGTTGTTTTTATCTAGACTTGTTTATTTGGAAAGCTATGTTGTACCAGACTTGTTTTGAAATAGTATGAAATCTTCCGCTGTTTTATCTATGTTATTTACTCTGTTTACATATATACATATGTTCTTGTTCTGCCTTGATATATCATTATGCATGTTTACCTGATTCAAACGCCCCTCCAAAGTCAGAGTGCTTGCAAGAGCCACCTGGCGGAGGTGGGGTGTTACAATTTATTAACACCATTTATAAATTTTCTTGTTTTATATATTCAAACAAGTTCCATTTCGAAATCTGTTTAAAAACCAAAAGCTTATTTTGGAATATTCTATTTATTATAACTTATCTATATAAATATAGAATCTTTTTTCATATTTAACTTTAAACTTCTATTAAATAAAATCCTAATATTTTCTTCTGAAAATATTTTATTTAAATAAATTCAATCTAATCGAATTTAAATCATAAATCCATACGGATTTATTTTTAATTCACTTTACATTCTGAATATCAGAAAAGATTTATCGTTTCCTTTTGAAACTAATTTCAATTCCCTTTTTAAATTCACCTTCGAATTTATATTTTCCAAATTATCCAAATGATACTTCATTTATAAACATCGTTTATAAATTCACTTCAGTTTCCAGAGTTTCCAATGAAGATCATTCCATTTTATTTATAAACACCGTTTATAAATTTACTTCAATTCCCTGATTTATTTAATTTATAAACATCATTTATAAATCCAACACTTGTTTTATTTATTCAAACAAGTTAATATTTTCTCAGTCCATTCGAAATTCGAATTCTATTTTTAGAAAATAGATTTTCCCTTTAAATCTCAAATATTGTTCTCACGATATTTATATATATCAACATTTTAGCCTAGTGATATTCAAATATCCAAAAACACTCAATTATCAAATCACGGGTTTTATAACACATCATATATGATAATATATATGTGAAAACAAACAGTAATAAATTTTGAGGAATCCAGTTGGATTCCTCCAACCTGTTTTTCCTACATCCATAGGCGTTAGCCAACATAGATAATACTCATCCTGCTTCGAGGCAGGATATCGTGGTATGAAGGTCATCCACTATATATATTGTGGGGGCACATAGGGAAATCATCCGCTAATGATACCGCGGGCATCCGCTAATGATACTGCGGGAATCCAACCACCAATTATATATAATAGCCACAAACACCAATCCTAAATAACTAATATATATTTATAATAGCCACAGTAATATTTTAATGCAACCAAACAACCAATAAATATTTCTAATGATAAAAATAAATCTTTATATAAAATTCGAGTGAGATTTGCTCACCGTGCTTTTATTTCGATCCATTCTGATTTGTATTTAAATCCCAGCTTATGTAAATCCGCAGCTATAAGCCCAATTGGTTTACGACGTTTGCATCTGATTTTTATATGAACATATTGATTTTATAAATAACTAGTTGAACTAAACATGATTAAATAAATTTTCAATTAGCTAATGATAATTATTAACGTTAATTACCTTACATAAGTTAATCCTTCTTCATCATGAAAATTACTAGAAACCGTATGCCTTCAAACAACAAGAACCACAAAGGCCGTGACTTCGAATATTGCTGTATACTCCAAGAACAAACAGCTTTAGCATCCTTTACATTGCAAACCCAACGCCACTTTCACGAACTCAGCTCTCCTTCTTCCTTCATGGTTTCCGACCTCCCAGTACAGAGCATGACCTTCATTCAAACCTTAAAACCAACATCAATCTGCACTGCCCACCACCGAGTTCCCCAAAACCCGTAACCCACTCACACCTTCTCCTTAACGCAAATCAGTATTCAAAACCCTTCACCATCTCGAGTTTGCCCAAATTCCCCCATCGCACCTACTGACTGGAAACCCATCGCCATAAAAGAACTAATCTGAACCCCCTTGTAGCATCGCAACAGGCGATACCCTCATCACAACTAGGTGGAAGTCGCGACTTCCTGAGTAGTTCGAGCTTCAAGCCCTCGCGATTGAGAACTCACCTGTCGCCTCTCTTTTTTTCCTCGAAGTCGAGGTCGTTCTCAAATCCCCTCATTCCACTGTCGTGGGTCTGAATTTTGATTTTTAGGGGAATCGAAATACACGGTTTCAAAATAGAATTCGATTTCCCCTTTTTATAATTCTATTCGAATCCAGAAGATGAAAGCAACCATTTTTCCTTTAAGTTTGAAGATTTGCGAAATTGTTTTTGTCTGAAGAGGAACGGAAATAAAAGGTATTAAGGGAAAGTATGCTCGCGTATTTATAAGTGGTAAATACTTAGGCAGGAAGGAACTAAAGTCCGCGTTAGTACATAAAGTAGGGTAGGTAAGGTACAAAATATTAAATGTGATTTGATTTTGTATTTAATTCGACTTGATATAAATAGATTTTTACCTTTTTTAAACAGATTCTGATTTGATTTCGATCCTATCCACAATCAAATATTCTAGGGTCCATTAATTTAAATCACGAGCCGCTATTTTAGCGTAACCACTGTCGTTTCAACATTGTAGCGTTATACTGAACTCAACAGAATATATTTTGAATTTTAATTTAAACTTATATATCATATTAAATTAATATATAATATAATTTAAATTCGAAATCCACAAATTCTTTGATAATAAATTATTATTTATTATCGTATATATCAAATAAAATTCCTACTTATCATTTGAATCATTTTGATTCAGTTTTTAACTACGATTTCAATTATATTTCGAATTACAATAATTCGATATATTCTAAATTAAATTATATTCGATTATTAAATCGATAACTCAATATAAAAATTAATTTATATTATCAACTAAATATTTAAAACAAATATTAAATATTAAAAATTAACAAACCAAAAATCCGGGTCGTTACAAAATATGTTATGCAAATAAAAATCTCTTTTTATTTGTCATTAGAAAACATATAAAATGTTATTCAAATAAAATATTCTTTTTATTTGTCATTAGAAACATAGAATTTCTTATGCAATAAAATATTCTTTTTATTGTATGCATATGAAATGCAGAAAATGTATAGACAATAAAATGTTCTTTTTATTGTATGCATATGAAATGTAGAAAATGTGTAGACAATAAAATACTCTTTTATTGTAACATGAAATGTGGTTGAACCAAATACAATTGGTTACTGATATTGATTGTGATGAATTGACTGCTTGGATTGTGCTCGACCAGTTTATGAGCAAAATATGCTTTTATATTTAGCATTGGATTGGGTAAAAATGTTTATGTGCTAACACCTTGTGAAACACTTCACGATTTGACTATAAGGTGCTTAGCGATGTTGTTTATTTCAAAATTTAATAAATGATTTTTGAAATGAGATTTCTTAAGTAAAAAGAATAGTATTCCCGATTTTGGACAGAGAATGTTTTATAAAATGCTTTATAAAACAGAAAGGATTTCGAGGGCTATACCCAATGTTTTCGAAATGATTTGGAATTGGAAACCTATATATATTTGAAAGTACTTGTGATTATTATGTTGTGAAATGATTTTTCCTACTTCGGGACATGAAATGATTCGGTATGTGGCTAGAGATTCAAGTAACCCGGACGACTGAAAGTATGGGTGTTATAGCCTTAAATGGCTTTGGGCGGTGTATGTTTTCCCCAATAGGTGGGATGGTGCATCGTCAGTGTAGCCTGCTCCATAGTGGGAGGTGCACATATATATATATATATCGAGTTGCTTAGGTGTGTGCCCTTTTCCTTGTCGACGGGGAGCACGATATTTGGTTGCATATTTGTTTGTATACATTGTTACGTTTTGGAATTCATATTTCCAAATGTTTTGTTATTGAGATTCCGAAGTGAAATCTACTTTGATATAAAAGCTAGATATGTATTTCAAATGATTTGAAATAAAAGAAATCGGGGAATAAAGTCCAAAGGAATAATTTCTGTAAAGTGAATTAGATTTTGAAATCTAAGTTTAGGGATTAAGCCTACATGGGTAGATTAAGGAATTGCATGTTGATTTATGCATTGTAGATCCATATGTTTATTTATGATTGATGTTTATGCACTGACAATCAAATGGAGTAAACCTGTTTTGTGTTAGCGTCGTGGTCCTATGATTAGCCTTATTGTTAGATAAATTAAGAAAGATTTCTCATACCAGTCCCATGACTGACTCGTAGTTTGTTTTACTTGCAAACTCGGGTGCCCTTATTTTCCACACGGGTAGTCGAGTGGCTTGTTTTGCAGATATTTATTTATTGAGCAGGATTCTGGATTGAAGCTTAAAGCGGTGTCCAGAGCATTGATAGTCTTCCGCTGCGTTGTATTAAATTTGTTGTAAATTAATCTTCCGCTGTATTATATTTGATTGTACTCTGATGTAACATTATTATAATATTTATAAAAGTCTTCTGTTATTTGTTCTGATGTGTTATATGCCCAGAGTTAGCATATGCGGGATTCGAATGGTCTTGGTCGATTTAGCGATCGATTTGGTCCGGGCGAAATCCGTGTCGTTACAGTCTTAGCACTATATGATTTCCACTTTGATTGATTGGTAAGAAACCCATAATGATTATAATGTGACTCCTCATTTGCCAATCATTTTTGACAATAAACAATTGTATCGAGTTGTAAAAAGTTACAATTAACACATTAACAAACGCATGAAAAAAAAAAAAACATATCAAATATTCATCACCTCCCATTCTACTAGTATTAGTTTTATTTATCATATAAATAAGTAATTTGGAAAATTGTGTTTGACGATTTACTTTTCCAAATCGATTTTGAATCGACAACAACGTTCGTGTGCTTTCAGGATGCTTATGGTTGAAGATATTGTTTATTTTCTTTCAAAACTTTTCACATGATTGGTCGTTGTCCGTAACCGAATCCTGTGAATAGTGACAGTAGATATTGCATAGATCAAAGTTTTTCTTGATTTTTCACAGGACGATTGATTGCTTGCTTGGAGGAGTATCTAAACGGTTCTCGGCGTCTTCTTTGTAAATAACTTTCGGATATCGTCGAATGTGTAAATTCTTCAAAGGGTGAAGACATTATCCAATTTTTGTTGCTTTGAAGATATTAGATAAGAAGGAAAAGAAGTCGTGCTGTAATTTTATAGTGTGCGAGACGGTAATTTAATATAAAAAATAGAGCCGATCGAGGAAGAATACGATCGTTTTATATCTGTTTGGGAAGAATATTACTGTTTTATAGCCGTTGAGGACTGAAGAATATAATTATATTGTAGCCGTGGAGGGCTGAGGAGACAGAGAGAGGAAGAAGTATTCAGCTTTCGAGAGAAATGTTTTGCCGGCTAAATCAACTTCGAGACCAATTTAAAATAACGAGTTGACCCGTGATTTATTTATTACTCGGGAGAAAATGGTTTGTTGGATGCATTTTCAGCATTTTAGCATTTAGAGGCTGAACATGGATGAGATGCTTTAAAAGCTTGGATTGCATGCTTATATCACCCTTTCACAATAAGCTTCTTCGCCGCTGTATTAACCCAAAAAAGCGAGTCAGAAAAAAGAAAGCAAAAAAAAAAAAAAAAAAAAAAATGCTGAAATCCTTCATATCTCGGTTCCAAAACCCTTACCTCATCCCTAGAACCATCTCAATCCTCTCTGTTCCATTCTCTTCCCGCCGCAAAAACTATTCCGATTCCGACTCTGGCTTTATTCTGAACAAAGATTACGACACCCCGCCCAAACTATTTGTTGTTCAACCTCGACTTCGGCCTGATTCTTTGTTGAGATCAAAGCTGAGTGAAGCTCTTAATCTCGCAAACTCTTTAGAGGAAAAAAGAGAGGATGCAAGTCATAGTGCTAAATGTGAATTTAAGAAGAACGACGAGGGTATCCCCAATTATCTTGTTGTGCAGAATCCTTCAAGCAAATCACTTAAGGCTGGTAAGCTGCTTCTAAAGAATGAAACAATCTGTTAACCTTGTAACTCCGACTGTGACGTAAACTCAAATGTAGTTTTGGACAGAGAATTAATAGTCACTATCTCCAACAATAATGATGTCAACGGGTACAGTGTGTAATTCAAAACTATGACTATACTTTTTTAGCCACCTATTGGTGGAATTTGATTCAAAACTAAACTGTTTTTCAGATACATATCAAGTATCTTACACTTCATTAAGGATGCATAATTTTGCTATACTAGTATTACCGTACAACGGTGGAGAAAACCGACCATTGAATAGTCCAAATTATAAATAAAATGTATCGTCTATGTTTTTCATGAATTTCAACAAATACCAACTGGTATACAAAATATTATATATTATTATAAACAATATAAAAACTAAAAAACAAATTAAACAATAAACAACGTATGATTGAAAACAAGATAGAAATAAGTAAATAGAGAAATGATTCATATATGAATATATGTATTTCTATGCAATAATTTTTTTTGTACACATGTTATAAAATGATATTTTTGTACGTGAAAGCACACTTTTTTTCCCAAAGTTTCTAGTTTAATTATAGTGTTATAAATTTTACGAAGTATAAAGGTCGACTTTCTCTTTTGATTAACCTTAAATATGTTGTAAACAATAAAACATTCTAGCACAAATGAACATTTTGATTTTTTTACACGTTTTGATTACATGATATTTCTCACATTGCTGACATCACATGTTAGAAGTTCACATTTCTACTTTTGAATTCATTTTCTTATTGCACTTAGCATTGCTGACATCACATGTTAGAAGTTCACATTTTTTTACCTTAATCGCGTACACACAACGCATTATAATATCTATAATCATTTCAATAGTAGTATTCTGATAAAATAAGTGAATCCACACACCACAATCTTTTACAAACAAGTCTACACAAACTAATACAAATAAAATATTTTAATACATAATAGCTAAAGTCTTTTACAAACAAGTCTACACAAACTAATACAAATAAAATATTTTAATACATAATAGCTAAAGTCTTGTTCATGACTTAATTACCGACGGTTATTCGATGCAGTTGTTCTTCACTTCGAAAATGCTAGTCATCTATACACAAATATAACTATCAACAGTTAGAATTACATACAAGTCCGGATAATTTACATACAAGTATAATTTACCATATATTAGTTTCAAACGGGCTGAGTTTCAGAATTAGTACATTGAAAATTATGATTACTTGCATATATCATAAAAAGCACTTAGAAGTTATCTGATGATGATGGTGATAAAAGAATTCGAGAAAGAAAGAAAGTGAGCTCTGCAATGAGGGAACATATTGTTATATAAGAGGCGAAGTGTCTATTCGTCAACAGGTGCCCGTTGGTTGAACGGTCGTGACCCTTTTCTAACGGTTGTTACCGTTGGCTGTTGAATTCAAATTCAACAGTAAACAAAATGTACCATTTAGCGGGGGCGTTGCCCCCACGCCCCACCTAGGGGGTTGCCACCCCCCGGGCCCTGCCACCGTAGCGGATCATATTTGACATGTTTTTGAAAAACTTTCAACATAAGGCATATGAACATTCGAATATTTGCCAACCAGTGAAACTAAGGAACAAACATCCACTCTTAAATATTACTTTTTCAATGTCAGTGTTCCTCTTATGTATCGATGATGCATGCACATGAATTTTTAACTATGAAAAACGAACAAGCCTATATAGGTTTTTGAAGCTAAGAGGAGACTGATGCCAAAGAAATTGTTTTGTCTTTTTTGGTGCATAACAAATTCAAATTAGTTATAGACTGACATCATAGTTCTAGTGTGATTGTTTGCACTGTCACCAATACATGCCCAATAAACTGCTATTGCGATGATAGCCAAATAATAACTATTTTTAAAAGTATTTGTATAAAGAAACCTATAAATAACTTCTATGAAGTGTTCATAATTCATGTGTAATTTTCCAGTTTATAGCTGAATTAGTTTACATAATCCATCAACTTCTTTCGGATACCACGTAAAATGCAAAACAAAAACATACCTGAAAGAAATTGATCAATTTGAGCCAGCACCTTAAGATTGTTGTCTTTTAAGGCAACAACTAAAAGTAATGACAATAAATAAAATTAATGTAAAACGATGGTACTAAAATAAATAAGAATATAAGGCCAAGCAACATGTTAGGGACATAGAGTTTACTAGAATTATCTATACAGTAGCATCTTATATTCAAAAAATGATGGCTCTAGCTCTTTGTTTTATTGATCGAGTCATAAATCAACCTGCAAAAATATGGAAAACAATCAAAGTGATGATAATACAAGCAGTAATGGGTTATCAAATGGAAAACTGGTCCAGGAAATTAGATTCTACAAAAGAAATTAGATCTAAGAAAATAATTGATTTGTATAGAACTGGTCAAAGTGAGGAAACTATCATAGAAAAAAGAAAGCAATCTAACCATTGGATTACAAAATGGGGAAAATACATAGTGAAGATAAGAAACTGCTAAATGCATAAATTTAGAAGGGTTCAAGAGCGATTAAAATTTTATACTATAGTATATTTTTTTTTTATAAAATAAGGTAAATGTTATGTCTAAATATACAAGTTAGTGCATGTCAAAAAATTTGGGCTATCGCAAGTTGATCGGGTCAAAATCATCGAAGGTTGAAAACTTAAAAAACAATCACAAGTTGATCGCCATAAATCATCATAGGTTGAAAATTTAAGTAAACTTTCACAAGTTAATGACCGTAAGCCATCGCAGGTTGAAGCAATTAGTCATCGTAGGTTGATAAAATATATATATCGAAGATTAACCAAAACATGAGCTACAACATATTAAGGCCAAAGACAAGCTATCACAAGTTGAAATTAAAGGCAGGTTGTTGCAAGATGGAACACTCAAAGATTCATTAGACACTTGAATGATTGAGGAAATTCTTTAATCTGATTACTACATATATCCAAAATTTCAAGCATTTACAAATTCCCAATTTGATCTAGGAAGTGGCCTTAAATTAGCAAAATTTGTCTCAACGTCTAGCTTCACAAGGTTCACGGTAAAAACAAGGCTTTTAGGAATTGATTCAAGCTCATTGAAGCTGACAACATTTCTGAGATTTCCCATCGATTAAAATCAATTTGCCCAAAATCTGTCTTCACTGTACTCGGATTTAACAGTCCCCAAATCCGAATTCCAAACGATAAACAGACCGTTAAAGTGTTCAGTAAGAAAATATAAAATTATTTGTTAAAACTTATTTTAAGTTAGATTTTAATATAAAAATTATAGTACAGTTTAAGATCAAATGAGAATAATTCAAAAAGACAGAAATCCAATTAAACTTAATTGTATATGTACACCAACTTAAGACTAAGAATATACTATCAGTGCATTGGTTTGAATCAGTCATAAGCACATATGCATTTTTGTTATATATCAAGTAGAATTAATGTACTCTTGATGAGTACTTCTTTTGCAGCTTTTAATCATTAATGAATTGAAGAAAAAAAAGGAGAAATGAAAAAAATATAAACCCAAAAAATATCATCATATCAATGAATATTTAATTGAATTGAAAATTGCAAAAGTAGATGTAATAAATAAATCATAAATTATTGAACTATTTTATTTAAATAAATCATTTAAAAGTACCATTGTTATTTGAAAATTTGAAGCTGCTGAAATAAAAAATACTTCACCTCTTTGTTCATATTTTATTTTTCACTTAAAAGAAGTATCTGCATCCAAGAATTCTATAATGAAGGGGGGGAAAGATGTAACCACAAATTTAAGCTTTTTATACATACGGATACATGTGTCATCTTACACTTTCTCTTCTTCCCTTTGCCATATAAAACAACCTGCATAACCTAGCAGCAAAATCGCATCTGTTAGACTGGTCATTATGGTGACTAACTGACTACTCCTCCACCAAGTGATTTTTCACCTAAAAAATTGATAGAATTGCTTTAGCATGTCTTGCAAATCATTACTTTCATATCATGGACTGAAGTTAATAATAAAAGCTGGTGCTAATCAAAGTTTGTCATAAACTTATAGACACTCACTCACTGCACCAATGATAAAGTTAAATATCGGATGATGTTTCCAGTTATAGTTACGGCACCAGAATAATAATGCAAATAAGTGTGAAACGACGATATAACTCATTTGTTGACTAATTAATGAACGGTGTTTCGTATTTGAGACTAACAGAAATGTGCAACTAATTTCCAGTTAGAATTACGTTTGCTGGCAATGATGTAAACAAATATGAGAAGTACCTGCACTACAGATGAAATGTAATACTTTTCAACCTATTATGAAGGAAGTTTATGTGGACATCTACAATGGCTTGAACATCAATACCCACCTCCACTATTGAATACAATAATATAACGATACAGCGGTGGAAAATTCGACCGTTAAGATGTTTAATATAAAATATAAATTTGTTTATTGCAATTTGTTTTAAATCAGATTTTAGTGAAGAAATTTTTACATAGTTTCCGAGAAAATTAAAGTAATTGAAAAAACATAAATCCAATTATACATTGAATGAGACATGTAAATCAATTTATTGATGCTGTAATTTACTATGTGCAAATTGTAACTTTTTTTTTTAGTTCTCTGATTTTGTTGTTTGAGTTTTCAAAAATTCAAGTTATGCCATGAACTTATGATATTTTAAAATATATCTAAACTAACATTCATGTATACACTTTATATGCATGTTTGTATATATGAAAAAAAATGGTATTTAAACATATATGGCTGCTTATGGAAGCGCACTATTGTTCAGTTAAGCATTGTAGTTTGGGTAAAGAAAGTTTTATTCTGATATTATTAATATTTTAATATAAGTGCAGCTTCTTTTAATATTTGTACTTCGTCTTTCTAGCGCTTATAAGACGGATAAAACTTGACGTGATAAGAATTTACCATTAGATGCTATTATATGTGGAAGTGGATGGGAGATTAGATGGTTAAGAATTTTTTTGGGTTAGATTTTGTATTATGTATTTGTGTTCAAATAAATTTTTCCTTGTAATAATTAAAACATAATTTATCTCCACCAGACTTTATAGTCTACGTAATTATGGAAAAGTCTATATAAACACAAAATTATAACATAAAATTGAACACAACAAATCTCAACTATTAGATTTACCCTTGAATTTCACTTTCCATATAATGACAAACAAATCTAACTGTTGTATTTAATTTTGTATTCAATTTTTTGTTCTAATAGCCACTCCCATATATTATTATATTAAAAGGACACACACTTTTGTAATATGTACTTGCATTAAATGTACATGTACACACGTTGCGTTATAATATATTATAAAAGATGTACACATAATTGCAAATGATGATATACACATCCCATATTTCACAAACTACAGCAATCACAAATTTGTGTATGTTACACTTTGACTGTTATAAGATTGTAATTAAAAAATATTACATGGTATAATAAATTTCTTGCAAGGTTCACAAATAAGCAAATGTCAGCACTATGATATGTACGAAGTACAAACATGGGTGCATTTCATTTTTATCTAGGACCTGCACCTCATTCACTTGTTATAACACTACCAGTGGATGACCACATCACTCATTAAAATACAAATAAGCATTCATGTTAGTGTGTGTATATATACATGTAACACAACAGTCTTTGAGTAGATGTCTCGGGCCATAATTTTGCTGTAGTGTGAAAGTTCTCCATATTCGCCATATGTTACAGCACAGGTAACATATTCATATGGTAAATTAAGTCAAGTTTATAAATCACTGACTTTGCTGGAGCCATCGCTAACATGTGTTTGTAATGCGTTGACAATATCAGACACGAAACCATGATAAATTATTTTATTTTTATTACAACCGTAGTTTTTTCAAAGCCCGGTTTAACCTATCTTTTTAATTTTACTATAATGGCTTGAATGTCTAACCTATTCACTTTTTTTAGATTATAAATTTAGGGTATACTACATATTTTTAGGATTAAATCTGTATATTTGAACAGAAGTTACTTCATTATGATAAGTATTAGGAAAATTTTTAACTCATGAAGTCATGTAAAAAATATTATTACCAATTTAAGCATGTCATGATATAAATTATGATATATTTAGTTAAGAAAATGAATGTTGTTAAATAAACTAAATGCATAATTAAACTAAATAATTTTATCATTTTTTTCTTTTACTATCACAAAATAATGTTATCAATATTTTAGCAATAACAAACAGCAAAAGCAAAGGAATCAAGAAGTAAATAATATTAAATACTTAAAAATTGAGTCTTAGCCTCTTAAGTGCAAGACCAGCTTTGACTTTCTGAACAATAGCAACATCATTCTTGAATGTTAAGGCAAGGACATTATCATCAATTCCACCGCCAAACACAGTTGCTGGAACAAAAACAATACCAGCAGTAGAACTTCCAAAGGCTGAGATAGTAGTAGCCCCCTTACTGCTGCAGAACTGAAAGTGAATAAACCCTTTTGGAAAGACAAATATCCCCAGTTAGTAAAGTCAGCGTATAAAACTTATTGGTTGTATCAACAAATCCAACTTCAAGGGTACAAATAGTAATTTGGAAGCACGAGGATGAGTTTGAGGTGGGAATTGGCCGAAAACTGAAAAATGGCATATGACACGCTTCGGCCGTTTAGAGCAGGAAATTGAGCCGTTGTTGCTTTAGTAACTGTGGATCTACTTGGAGCAGGAGAAATAATCAACGGACACATTGCAGTAAACGTGAAAAAGTCACCGTTAACACAGGTTAAGTTTTGAGCCAAAATGATGTCTGAAAGGATATCAGGATCAGCAACAATTGCAATGAATGCCAAAAACATAAAATAAAGCAAAGGGCAGAAAGCTAGTAACAACTATGTCTAGCTACTCCGTATATTTTGAACTTAGTATTCAAGTTTTGTTGCAATGAAATGAAATACCAAAAACTACATATTTGTACACACACATTAATTGCTTTTATAATTTGAAAGGTTCATGCAATAGTGGACTTATTAGGGGATCAAAAACACGTTTTTGTTACTTTGAACTGCATATTATTTGGCAAACAAACAAAAACATGACAAGGGGAATAGTTAACTGGGGCTACGTATGGTTATTAAGTGGAATACTGTAAATTTGCACCATCAATTTGAGTTTTACTACTATCAATTAAACTCTGGTAATTGACCACGCATCGATTATGTCATCTTTAATTTTTGTAGTTGAACATGATGTGCAAAAATGCTAATTTATAGAAGCTAATACCTAAATTGATTTCGTCTTCAATCGCCGATAACATATCAGTAGCATATAGATTTACTACTGCATAGCCGTCTTCTTCTTCCTTTTATTTTTCCTTAGTAAATTAATTTTTTTGTAGCTAATCTGGAAATTCACTGTAGATGGTAGAAATTTCTCATTAATTTTAATGTTAGAAGTTTGAACATATTGGTCAATCGCTTTCAGCATAGGTGTTACCCGTTTGTTTTATTATTAAATATTGTTCTTCTACCCATTCCTAAAACTAATTGTTCTCAATGGTTTATTATTTCCCTAAAACAAATATTACTAATTACTTTATTTTTTAAGTGCATGCTAAAATTTGATTTATAAGTGAAACCTGCCTAGTTTTATTCATATTTGTTTATATAAATGCATAACATACATACCATATAGATGGTCTTCAAGTGATCCAAGTGGCATGTACTAGTATATTAGAAAGCTTTGTTCGCGTTTAGCACAACATCCAATTAAATTGACAAGATTAGGATGATGAAGCATGCTTAACATTAATCCTTCAATGAAAACTTCTTGATTCCCTTGATGACCATTAAGATTAAGCCGCTTTATAGCCAAACGTATCATAACATTTCTTAACTTGTATATGTATTGACCTTCTTCACTTGATTATTCGAGCTAAAATTATATACCTGGCCAGTGCTGTCTAATTTACCTTTTTAGACTCGACCAAATTTATCATCTCCTAAGAGACAATCAATTTCAAAATTGTTGGTTGCCATAGCTAGTTCAGCATAAGTGAATGTATGAGCAGTTTTTTGCTGATGACCACTGCTCACTACCTCCTTCTTACAGCCTATTGTCTCTAGTATATGCTTCCTCCTTTTTTGGCTTTTCTGCAAAATACATGTTGTTGATCATCTTTGCATCAAAATCTTAATGCACGAGACTGATTATAGAAACGATATCAAGTATTTGCAAACTCCAGTAACAACTATTATTAGCATGTGTACATATTATTCTTCTTGGCTGCAGATGAATGTAATTTCTTCGTAAATGTTAAATCACAGTGATGAACAAGTGGTACTTGATAAATAAAAAAATTGATATTGTTTGCAATTAGCCAAAGTATAGCAGTATTTTCTCAGGTTTTGACTTTTATGATGTTTTAATTTAGCCTATTTCATTCATCTCCTCGATGAGTCGATACTGTAAACATGAAACCAGAAGGGAGATATTCATCTTCTCACAGTTTATTTTATTTATTTATTTATTAACTTAAGGATGATTTCAGCATGCATGTTCTTCAAATCAGCCTAAACCAAAACGGATATTCTGCAACTTGATTTTACCATTTTATTTGAGCTAATGAAAGAAAACCTATATAAAAATGGACAAAATTAGCAAAAGAAATTTTTGATCTTTCAAACAAGTTGCCAGATATAGTTCTATACCTGAACCATTTCTATTTCATCAAGATCCTTACTTTTAGCTTAAATCATAAAATCGAACCCAAAATAAAATTTTCAAAATATTTTTTTTTCCGAACATAATCAAATTCAAATTAAGAAGACCCAATTTACAGAAAACCAATTAGCTAAATATGAAAAATTCTAGAATAGAATACCTGAACTCGGTTTGATCCAGTTAACTTTATCGTCTTCAATAATTGGTATTGAACAAAATCAACCCATTTGTAGATAGAGAAAGCGATGATTAGTTTTTCAAAATGAAAGAGAAGCGAAGCAAAGAGCAAACGAACAGTGTGAGATAAAAGATAATCTGAGTTACAGCACACCTTCAGCATCTGGTTCCTCGTCTTCCTCATCCCTAAATCCACCGCGCAGTCCTCTCGTGGAACCCTCGATTGACATAACAGGCAAGGAATTTTGCGTTTGTCAGTTATAAGCTTCAAAATAAATTTCGGTTTCGATTAAAAATGAACGAGGAGAATAAATTGGAATTATCAAACTTCTATCTATAAATCGCGATTTGCGAAGAGAAAGATAAGGCAATAATTACGAGTAAAAAATCGCGAGAGACGAGGAAAATCAGACGAGAAATAAAAGATCTGAGAAAACGGCGAAGTAATCGGATCACGGTAGGAAAATGAATACGACAATTAGAGTGGAAAAAATAGGGTTATGCTTGAGCCGGATTGCAAGGAGGGATGGAGGAGAGTACGTTTTCCAGTTTAGAAGGAGCAAAATCGGGAAGGAAATAAAACGAGAAGAAAACGAAAAGAAGGAAAACGCGGAAAGAAAAGTCTTTGTTAGCGAAAATTATGCCGAAATTCATTGGCTCAGACAATTTGGTTTTGGCTCTTACAGTAGGCAAACCTCCATAACGGTCGGTTTGATAATGCTGGATAATAAAAATTAGGTACAATTCTAAACTTGTCAATTGACGGCATAAACCATTAAACTTGTGCTGGTATAATAGTGCATTCAGACGCGCTTATAATGCGCTGATTAATCTTACACATTAACTCTGGGCACTTCATCAATCCAGTTAAGTCCTAAATTCTATTTCACTGTAGTTACTTATCACATTACAGAATTGCAGTACACTGTACATATTATATTTCCTCAGCTTGCGATGAATTATGTTTATAATCATGTCCTGCTAGTAAATTTGAACTTGGAATCTTTTATGTTGATAGTTATGCCCAGCTAATGTTTTTGAAATGACTAGGCTGGCCCAAGATAAATTTGGATGCCAGACCATGACAAACAACTCATCTTTACGCAGTTGTTTTTCTCCCAATATATAATATATTTATGAGTTATGTCATATCTGAACTAGCATGGACATGCACACAAAATGCACTACATGTGCATGTACCATATTTGTTGTGGGTAGAAGGAAATTTTGTTTTTTATAGTCACAAGATACATGAAAATTAGCCAAACATGCAAAAGAATTGCATTTCTATTCCTTAAAAGAAAAGAGTTGTAAATTTAGGACTAAGTGAAACTGACTAATTTATATAAGACTTAGCTTCTACTATTTTCTAAACCGAGAATCTCACATTTTCATTTGGAAGAGGAAAGGAAGGGAGGGTAAAATTGAAATTTTGGAAAGTAAATTGCAGTTGAAATGAGCTTCTTTTTGTTACCTTTGGTAAGTGCTGTTGTTTGTGTTATTCATGGATTATTTGCTCAAGGAATAAAACAAGACTTGGAGCAATAACTTTATCTTGTATGCACAGACAAATTTTTTGGACCTGGAACAGTAGAAAATATCAAATGTCACATTAAAGCTTTTGAATCACAGGTATATTTTCTTTTTTGAACAGTGTACTTCCTATTGTATAGACATGTTTTCTTGAGTTGATATGCTTAAATTGGCTAAAGTTTTGCTTTAGTTTAAAGTTTATATAGACTACTATAACAATTAGCGAAACTTCCAAATCTTGGATTTCAAAAGTAAGTTTGGTTAGATATCTAGGTCCATACCCAAGTTAACATAACATCCTTGAGCGGGATTAGGGTCATACAGGTTAGAAGTCATGTTTGAAATTTCATATAATTCAAGTGTAAAAACTAGATCGAGGGAGAAATCAGGCAACATAAAGGAGATATAAAACTTTTCAATTAGGATAGGGTCATAACATACGATCTTTCCACCTTAATTTTACGTACCAGAACAACTTTGAAGCCTCTGAAATAAAAACATTTCATATATATATCTTTTCCTTTCTGTTAAAAGTGACCCTTTTTACCCTGCATATCCATACATTGTTCCTTCAACCTAATCGTGGTTGTAACAGGAAGAGATAGATGCAGTGTTTGTCAACGCAATTCTTTCGGGGATTCAACAGCGAAATTTGGAGGTAAGTAAAGCTGTTTAAGTAGCATTCCTACTGTAATTTTCCACTTAATTTTTTTTCCACTTTCTTAGATGGCTTGGAAAAAGCCAGTTATGGATCGTGTTGGGCTCATAATAGAAATATTCCATGCTCATGCTGAGACGAAAGAAGCAAAGCTACAGGTTTTCATCTGATACATTCTTGATGAATTTTATGGTACATGTCTTTTTAAAAATAAAATATTAAGTCACAAGTAAATCTTAATTACATTGTTGTTTGCTCTAGTCAGAATTAGCAGCTCTCATGTACAAAAGAAGTAGGCTTGTCCGTGTGCGTGGGCCAAGTGGCCGTCTTACCTTTGGAACAAGTGGAGATGCAGAAGTTGTTAGCGCTCGAGGGTAAGTACTGGTATCTATATAATTTCCTGCTAATCACCATCTTGTTTATTTCTTAATATATATCCTTGCTTTTGGTTCCTGAAATGACCTGAACTTGACTCCAGAGCCAATAAGTATAATCGATAAGCTAACAAATACTTGTATTCATAGATGTTGAAGTTATACAGAACGTCTGATCTTTCACCATAAAAGTAGGTATAGGAATTGGGTTTTGTTAAGGCAATAAATATGTTGTTAAGGCAATAAATATGGAGCGCTTGCGTATTTTGAAAGAAAAGATAAGTTAAATTCCTACTGAATAGGGCCAAGCTTATTTTTTTTTTTAAATCAAAAAGAGAAATATAGCATAACAAAAAGGGTAAACTAGCCTTTCTCCAACGGTTCACAAAAACGGTTCTGCAAACAGCTGAAACCGTGCATACACACGAACAAAATAAAATACACAAAATCCACAGAAACATCCAATGTATTCCAGAAGGGATGGTCCGTCTAGGAAGGCTCCTCTCAGATCGTAGGAGATGACAAGGATCCCAATAGACTGTGTGGAAAGATGCGGCAGAGAGCTAAAAACATAACCATGATCTCGAAAAGCTACCAATGTGTCGGCTAATCCAATAATCCGCTCACGTAGCAGAGAATCAACCCGCACGTAGCACCTAACAGATCATGTCCATCAACCTGTACAATAATACCTGAACAACTAGCAAACAATGTCAGTACCCCGGGGGGGTGAAAAGGAATAAAAGGATCACCAAAGCACACTACCCACGCGAAACAGAAATCAGCCTATACCTTGTTTGGGATTGGCTGTTACCGTTGAAACATCAAAGTTAACGACCAACCTCCTATACCGGGATCCAATCACACCTCTGAATGGCCTACCCCGAAACGCTAGAAAAACATCATTCCTAATTTTACGGATGATGGTCGGAGGGTCCTTAGCCTCTTCGTCATATATTGCCTTGTTTCGTGTACACCAGATGTGCCAACATATCAAATAAGGAATCAGACGAAAGAGGCTAGCGCGAAAGCTTTTACCTAAGATGCTAGACCACCAGAATCTCAGGAAGTCTTCAAACGAGTTTGCATTACAACGACAACCAAGTAGGTTCCCGTAGTAATTCCATACAGACCTAGCACAAACCCTAGAAATCAACAAGTGAAAAGAGGTTTCGGTGTTGCCAGCTCTACAAAACCTGCATCTAGAAGCGAGCGGGATACCGATTCTCTGAATATTCTCATCCAATAGCAAACCATTATGCATGGTTTTCCATATAAATAGAGACACCTTCGGAGGAATACAGACATTCCAAATAAAAGATAAAAGAGGCATCTCAGGCATCGGATTCCGCACATAATTCCACGTAGCAGAAAGCGAGAAGGGATTACCGTCCCGTGAGGTACCCCCCTCCCGCCATGAGCATCTGATAAGGTCTTCACGGATTGCATCCGTTTCCACGTCTCACTAGCATAGGACGGGATACCAGAGTAAAGCGTACTTGCCAACCTTTGGTACTTGGCGTGAAGGAACGTAGCCCAAAGGGAGTTATTCGCTTCAAACCTTACCCAAAGCTTGCAAGCAAAGGCCACACAGACGTCTTGAAGGTTACGGAGGCCTAGGCCCCCCTCACTTTTGGGACGACAAATAACGCTCCAGGAGATCAAATATGACAGGAATTGTTATCCTTGGATCCCCAGAAGAAAGAGGACGTCAGGGAACAGTACGAGCTGAAAAAGGAAGCCGTGAGAGACATAACAGCGAAGATATGAGATCCCATCGAGTCGAGGACAGACCTAATAAGAACAAGTCTAGCTGCCTGAGAAAGTATGGTAGTATTCTCATTCCATTTAAGGATCTTCCCCCTAACTTTGTCAGTGATAGAATCGAAAATGGCGTTGACCTTCCTTCGATATAAAACAATGCCCAGGTAAGGAAGCGGAAGTGAGGCCGCCTTAAAGCCAGAATAAAACCCGATCCAAGCAGTTCTAGTAGCCGTAAGATCTTTCGTGGGAATGAAGCAGCTCTTGGAAGAGTTAACGAGTTGGCCCGAGCAAGTCTCATACTGCCGAATGAGGCCCAAGAGGTCTTAAAAAGACTGACGACTGCCATTAGTAAAAATGATGATGTCATCAGCAAAGGAGAGAGAAGAGATAAGAGGATGTCCCCTAGGGATGCCAAATCTGTGAATCTGCCCAATATTCATAAGGGAGTGCAAGCCCCGAATAAAAGCTTCAACGGGAAGGACAAACAGAATAGGTAAGAGGGGGTCTTCCTGACGTTGTCCTCTACCTGACCTGAAAAGGCCGTTGGCTGAACCGTCGATGTGAACGGAGAACCAGCAGTTGGATATAAGCCTCCAAACAACATCGATAAGGAACTCCAGAAAACCGAAAGCCCGAAGGATCTTGATGATGAAGAACCAAGACATGCGATCATAAGCCTTAGTCATATTTAGCTTGACAACCACATTAGACCCACGGACATTCCTATCGATATGGGAAATCAGCTCCTGAACGTCCTTTTACAAAGTCAGCCTAGGAGGAAGAGATAAGACGCTCAAGAAACGGAACTAATCTAGATGTTAGAATCTTCGAGATAACTTTGTTAGAGAAATTACATAAACTAATAGGCCGAAAGTCTGAACAAGAGATAGGTTGGTCACTTTTGGGGATGAGGATCAGGTTGGTAGAAGTCCATCCCGTCGGAAGTTCTTCACATGAAAAAAAAGGATTGAATGGCTAGACAGAAGTCTTGCTGGATGATAGGACAAACACTTCTGTAGAAAATCCCGTTGTATCCGTCAGACCCTGGTGCACTATCCTTGCTAAGAGCAAATACGCAAACACGTAATTCTTCTGAGGTAGGAGGAGCGGCAAGGTCCGAGCTATCAGACAGGAGGATCAGCCTAGGAATGAAGGCAAGCAGAGAGGGATCAGACACAGAAACGGATGGGGTGCTGAGAAAAGACTGGAAGTGGGATGGAATAACACCTTTGACCTCTTCAGGGGAGGAGGTCAAAAATAGATTCGGGCGGAGAATCTGAGAAATAGAGTGACGCCTATTCATCTTACGAATAGAGGAGTGAAAAAAACTAGAGTTCGAATCGCCACAAACAATCCATTTGATCCTGGCTTTTTGACGTAAATTGTCTTGCTCAATGCGAAGCTTAGACGAGTAAGCTAGTTGGGCTACCGCCCACGCCTCCTTATTGGCGGAAGAGGGTGCATCATCAAAAGCCGCTTCCGCAAGAACAAGAGTTTCTTCAGCAACTCTGACGCGATCATAGATGTTCTTTTAAACAAGCTGATTCCACGTCTTAAGACAAGTCTTCAGACGCTTCAGCTTGCGAGAAAACACAACACAAGAGGGACCTTGCAACGGGGAGATCTAAGAATCTTCCACAAGGCTGTAAAAGGAGTGATGAGTTCCCACATACTCTGGAACCTAAAGGAGGATGGACCGGTAAGCGAAAGGGAGGTGCAGGAGAGCAGCATAGGGGCGTGATCGGAGAAAGTGCGATGAAGGTGAGAGACGGAGTATGAGAAGGGAAGACCGAGCCAGCCTTCCGACACGAAGACCCTGTCAAGCCTCGAGAGGATCTGGTTAGGACCTTCCTGGTTGTTACACCAGGTAAAAGCCGAGCCGGTAAAGGACACTTCCGCAAGACCCGAGCTGACAATGAAAACGTTGAAATCCGCTATAGCTAGGCGGTTAACAGCTACTCCTCGTTTCTTCGCATGGTTAGCTACTTTGTTGAAATCACCACCTACCACAGTAACAGAGAAACCTAAGTCGGAAAGAGAGGTAATCGGCCCAAAGGCCTTGCCTGTCTAACCTGTTGCACTTAGCATAAACAGCAGAGAACAAGAAAGAAGAGGCGAAGGAGGAAGACAAACAAGCTACCGAGAGAGAAGCTGGTCCAAGTCGAACAGAGGCTGAACAACAAGATATTTGGACCATAGGATCCAAATCTTGTCTGACACGTTGGCTTTGGCACCGTCAAAGCCTAGGGACAACATAGACTTGATCAACGCTTCCGGGCCCATCATAGGTTCCAGAAGTGCAATCAACCAAATAAAATGCTTCTTGATAATGCGTTTGAGTCTCGCCAGAGACTCCACATTGCCAATGCCACGAACATTCCAGAAGAGGAAGTTCGCCATCAAAACTCAGGAGGAAACGGAAAAGCCAACAAAGGAGAGAGATACTACACTCACCCCTAACCTCAACAACGATAAAGAGTGAGTCGAGTAGATCTAACGATCTGCTCGGACGCCGCTATAAAGCGTGTGTGAATGGAGCGAGGGGGTGCGCAGGGTCGGACGGACGCCTACGACGCCCGGAGGGACGACTAGTCAGTCCGGGTGAAGAGACACCGTTCGAGCCGACAACAACAGACGAGGATAAGCTGGGACGATAAGGACAAGAATTCTTAGTAAGACGAGATAACCGACCGTTAATGGTCGCTGTTTCGCCCTTACTAAGCAAAGGATAAGAAAAGAAAGAGGGGGGGGGGGTAGACAGACTACATGACGACACAGAAGAACATTGGACATAATCGGAAGGGGAATGAGGGAAGGGGGAATGTGGAGTTGCCCGACTGAAGCAACACTGATCGCTGTGAGAACTGTACCGATGCCGAACTGTCATGAAGTTGACTGTTCGGACTGATAGGTAGAGTTCTGAGACCAACAAACCAATCCCGACTATGAAGCCAAGCGAGGAATGGACAATAAGAAAGCGAAAGCGATCCATTAGGGGTACATGTAGTTGCCATGTAGCGAGAAGCGGATGCGCTTGCTAAATGGTAACTACGCATGCCAAACCTAATGTATCGTGGATAGACTGATAAAGACCCAAAAGCCGATGACCAAGTGAAAGCATCAGATGAAACGGACACAAACAGACTACTGGCAAGTCTGTCGTGGTCCAAAACAAGCCAAACCCACTGAAGCAACACCGACCGATGAAACCGACCAAATAACAATCCCAGCATGGCTAATATCCAACAAGCGCACAGGTACCCCGCATGGGACGAATGCTGAAACAAAAAAAAAAAAAACCGACAAAAGCTTACCATGAAACCAGAACAAGGCAACAAATAAAAGATGACCATCAACAATAAAAAGAAAGAGCGAAAAACCGCAGGAACCATCAACAGAAAACACTAAAAGGTGCTTAATCAACACCCACCCGACCCCAAAAAAGCACACATGACAAGGCACGACCACTTTCGAATGAAGAGTAGCTGTGTCAGGGAGCTTGCACAAAATAGTGACCAAGCTCAAAGGAACACAAACACAATCACAATGCGCAGAAGAGCGCACACAAAGAGGGGGAACAAGAGGAACCGAGCAACATAATTGAGACTGATCAAGCATAACCAACAAGGAAGGTGAAATATGCTCAGACAAGCCATAGGGAACCAAGACAGAAATGGAAAGTAAACATACCTTGCTGACAATTTTGGCATCAAGCATGATGATGTTATTGCCGTCAAAAGCCAACCAAACAGCAGAAGAACCTGCTCCTCCCGAAAAAGGAGCGACAACCACACCCTTAACCACCGAGCTGCTGTACAACGGTGCCTCGCCAGGGAAAATCGGTCACGGCTGCACCATATGTGCAGCTAATGCGCTATTCCGCCATTTACGATAAGCAGCGCCTTTTAGCCATCCCTTCGAAACAACAGCTACATCTAGAGACCCAACATCAACATCCTCCGAACCAACCCCCTCAGCGACATCACAACCAGATCCACCATCAACGGCAGAGCAAAGCACCTCCGTACCCAACAATGACGCCGATAAAGCATCACAGCCATTAGAAATAACCAGAGCAGTCGCCGGCGCAGCAGAGGCCGTAGCAACATCGGAAGGCTTAAAAGAAGACATAGGTACTGTCAATCTCACATGCTTCGAGTGCCTTCGGCGTCGAGCACATGATGTTGACCAACCGCCTTTGCCTCACAAGTTTTTCGATGCACCACCACCTCTTACTGGCTATGGTGAGACACTAGCAGAAAAATAGAACGGGACAACTTCAGCCAACTGGGGGTTAGCTCCTTGTCTCACATCTCCATTTCTGGTTGGGGTGGTCAGGTCTCCTCTACCAAAAAGCTCTGAGATGTTAAAACACATCCATCATTGCAGAGAAAGCCTTCGCAAGTAACAGATCCAACCAAGAACTCAGATACATCACTAAAGAAAGAGGCCCTTGATCCCTTGAAGTTAAGACGAGCAACGAAGGAGGTGATGAAATCCTCATCTTCTCGTCTGATTTCAGAGGCATGCCTCAACCCCATCACTACGTCGAAAATCAGAGGACCCATTTTTCCCGAAGGAAAAAAAGGCGAGGCAAACTTTCCAGTATAAAACGAAAATAATTCAACAAAGATACCTTTAACAAGCACAAATCTGGAACGAACCAGACGCTTGAAAGACAACAGAGATTTCAGCTTAACAATAAACGACGAAGAACTCGAAAGGGCAACGTTGAACGGTTCAGAGATAACCTCCCTAATCTTAGCAGAGATTGCTTCGACTGGAGGACAAGAGCGAAGACAAGAACCGTGAACCTCGAATAAACCACCACTAGCAATCATGACTAACCAGAAGCCCCAAATCGAGAACCCCAAAAGGGTCAGAAGATAAGAGCGCAACTTGAGTTAGGATTACGACAAAATCGCTGAGGAGAAGTGAGAGCACAAGAGAATAACAGATGTGAAAGAATAAAAGATTGGAGATGGGAAAATTTTGTTCTGCCATTAGAGAGTAAAGTAGCCGTTATCGAATTTTCTTACAACTGGGGGTCAAGCTTCTCAATTGAATAAAGGCAAGCTTTTGCATAGGTCAGCTTGTGGATAATATCAACAATAGAATTATCGGTTAATTAATTTAAGGGTATTTTTGGGAAGTTCACATGTATACCAAAAAAGTATGACCTCAAACGTATTACAACTATTATTATTAATTAATAAAAAAATAAAGATGAACCATTGAAATGTAAGCTTCTAGAGATGAGTTTGTACCTGAATCAAGAATTTTGCCTAGTTTTATTCTATCATGGACATCCATTTTGGTGGCAACGATATTACCTCACCATGCATTTTTTTTTTTTTTTTTTTTTGATAAGCGACCATGCATTGCAA
Organism: Allium sativum; assembly: GCA_030737875.1. Classification (NCBI taxonomy): domain Eukaryota; kingdom Viridiplantae; phylum Streptophyta; class Magnoliopsida; order Asparagales; family Amaryllidaceae; genus Allium; species Allium sativum. Next base: position 112,252,685 of record CM060916.1, on the reverse strand, counting down.
AAAAGTCTCCGTTCATTAAGTTGTCAAAAAAACGTTAAGCTGGAGTATAAGAGCATTTGATGTGATCAACAATATTTTCTAACAATTATTTCGATAAAAGAGCGTAAACGTGCGTAAACGTTTTGCTAAATAAGGAAAAACAATTATTTTTTACATTTTTGGACTTTACCTTAACAATTAGATATAATAGAACAAACACTGCATGTGAAGATTTTCTTGGCTATGCTTCTACGTAATTTTCTACCAACTCGTATATAAAACTCCTGCTACTAAATTCAATTGAATATCTGCAATCATCACTATTTTGTTGGTACCTTTCTATGAGTTCGAGCCTTTGAACATTCTGGCTGTCTACTGTTTGATCATATTAAGATGTTGAAATTGTGCTTACCCCTTTTCACTCCTGCATATGTATTTATGAAATTTATATCAATTATGATTCAGAGTGAATATGAAATTATTCATATTTTTATCAAATTTTCGTTCGTATTAGTATTAATCGTACATGTTTTAACCTAGAAAAATAGAAACATATGTATTGACGCTAGTAGCGGTTGTAGTTCATATACTAATACTAGTAGTACATATATTAAGTTGTAAAAAATAATTTTGAAAAATACTTTGTCGAATCGAAATATTCTTAAAAAAAAAGTAGAGTGAATATAAATTCAATTCACTTCAAAATTTTCAGCTGGCGCATTCAACCAGAACCCCTTCTTTCATTCACATGCGTATGCCTCAATTATTGCTCATAATTCGTAGGCAATTATTATTACTGGTTCTTGCAAATCTGAATCTTCTCAACAACAATCTAGATTCAACTGTAATGTTTTTTTTGGAGTTTAGAGTTTTCACCTTTTGATTTTAGGAAACTAACTGCAGTTTCCTTAGTTGGAAATACTGAAGTTCTAATCTGTGCCATCCCTGTGAGAACGCAGCCAAAATCAAAATGGGTATCTAAAGAAGTAAAATGTGAATTTCATTTGTGCCTACTTACAGCGGAGTAACTTCTCGTTGGAGTGGAATTTCCTCCATCTGAATTCCTGCACTTGTGTGAAGAATTGTATCATCTTAGATGATGAAAGATCACAATATATTTTAACATGGGTTAATCAGATAAACAATAAACTAATGCAATCCATTGGAAAATAGTATATTCCATTTTATATTACTATCTTATTCAAGGCTTTTGTAACTCTGCAATTCTTTAAGTAAGATATATTGTATACAATTGATTTTGCAGGAGAGGAAGCGGCGGCCGTGGTTTTATCAGTGGTGCTGGGGAAACTGAATTGCAGCTTCAGCGACGAAGGTGTGTTTCCTAATTTTTGATGTTTTTCTTCTTATTTTTTAAGTTTGTTTTAGCAAATTTAATTCCAACATCTGAACACCTTATTTTTTCAACTGTGAAATCCCAAATATGCATTTCAGTTTTATACTGTGATCGCAATTAACATCATTAAACTCGCTGTCAGTTAAAGCGGATGTAAGTACATAATGGTTAAGTCCCAACAATGATTCTGTGTATACAGCTATGAGCCTATGACTTAAGACTTTCACCTGAGCAAAGTTTTGTTCTTTGTGCGCGTTGTTGCTACTTTTACACCTTGAGAAGCAAGGGCAAGATATAATAACACCTTATTTTTGCTACTTTTACACCTTGAGAAGCAAGGGCAAGATATAATAACCTAAATATGGATATGCACAACTTTTTTACTTTTGAAATTTCTGATTGATTTGTCAAACAGTTCAAATTATTTTTATAACAATGTTAATATGTCCACTATATTTTGAAGCCATGGAATCACATCCCATGTACCACTTGTGTCCCAAAGATAGCATAGCCCTAAAATAAAATAAAAAAATAAGCAAATTTGTAAATTAATGATTTTGTATATGCTTAATGCATAGTTGTTAAGGCACACGCTTAGGCGCGCCTAGGGCTCAGGCGCAGGCTTTGTGCCTCGCTGGCCTTCGAGGCGCCTCTGCTAACTGAGGCACAAATAAAGTGTGCCTTTGGCGCTTTTTCCGGAGGCACTGAGGCTCAATTAAGCGCGTCTCGAAAAATAATTGATTTTATGCAAGCCCACTTTCGTTTGGAACCCGATCCAACTCTCAACTCTCAAATTCGAACAGTTTTGTTCGATTTTTAAGGTTTTACCTTTCGTTTTAACGCATTCGGCACAAACAAAACCACCGCCACCGCGCGCGCGCGCGCGTGTGTGTGTGTGTGTGTGTGTGTATATATATATATATATATATATATATGAGGAGGGTTCCATGGCTCCCCTATTTGGGAGCACCCCAAATGCAGCCCCTTAATAGCCACATATTTGTATTAAAAAAAGTTAGTGGGGGGAGAGAGAGTTAGTGGAAGGAGAGAGAAACAGAAATGTGTGGTGGAAATCAGGGGGCTAAAGGGGTGTTACACTATTTGGGGTGCTCATGATCCTATCTCTCTCTCTCTCTATATATATATATTTCAAATATCAGCAACAGTTTTTTAGTTGTTTTTCATTTAAATTAATTAGTTGAAAGGTTTAAACTTCAATCTACACTTGTTAGTTAATTTACTAAGTTATGTTTTAAATTTTAAATTAAAATTTAGATATGTTTTAAAATTTATCGAGTTGTGTTTTAATTTTAAAGTTTAAAGAGTTATGTTTCAAAAATTAATAAATTTATTGAATTGTGATCGTTTTAGTTTCAAAATTGCATTTGTGACTTTGTACCTAATAATCTATGTTTTTTTATCACTAAATTTATCAATTTTAGTAGCATTTTGTAGTGCAGTTTTTTCTGGTAATAAAATGCTACACTTGTGTAAAAGCCCAAGGCTCAAAAAAGCCCTAGGCTCAAGTCTTGCGCCTTAACTACTATGCTTTAATGTTAAGAATATCAAGGTTTTAAATCTCGGATTTCGATCACGTTTCATTTTGAAAATTTTTGGGACTCAATCTCGTATCGGGTGAGATCTCGGACGAGATAAATGTGTATCGGTGTTCATCTCGGAATTATGTCTCGGATCATAAAGTACATCTCGAAATGATCTCGGACTACTTAATATTTTCAACATTAGTTTACATTCAAGTATGCAACTACTTTATAAATGCTAATCACAAAAAAATTGTATAAGTTACTTGATTTTCACCAAGAGTACACTGGTCGTTAATGATTTGCAACTGAAAAACCATCTAGACTATACAAGGGTAATAAATAATTAGAATTTTTAGACATAATGTATAACATCACAATCAGATGAAAAGATGTATAATAAACTTACATAGTTAAGAAATATATACAACATACAATCATTTCAAAATAAGTATATTTCTTTTTTTGGAACGAATCTGCAATCATTTAGAAATATATGCAACCAAATAAGTTAAAACAAAATTGCATAGTTAAGAAATTACTAATTAATTTCTTGTTTTATATAATAAATAGTGTCAATGAGTCAGTGACTAAACATTCATAAAAATAACATTTTCTTGTTTGTACAAGTGTATGACAACATTTGTAATACGCAAAGGGCGATGTCTTGTTTGTACAGATGCATGACAACATGTTCTAGTTGTATATGCATATTTTTATATTGCATAGGTGCAGGACATCATGGTTAGAAATGAAATAGAAAGCTTTTAGTTTGTTATTTAAATAACAAATCAAATATAGTCCTAGAAATAAAGAAAATATTATAGACCTGGCCCATTATAAAATTAAAATTCAAAATACAACAGTTTCAGTCGAGATCTCGTTAATAGATCTCGGTTGAGATCTTGGCCGAGATTTTCAAATCTCTGCTGAGATTTAGTTCAAACGAGATATGACCGACATATATTGTTTCGAATTGCCTGATCTCAAAAACGAGATATTGGCCGAGATTTTCGAGATTTGAAACCTTGGTTAAGATCATCTAGTACTAAATCAAGCCTATTCCATTTTTTTGTGAATAGTTTGCACATTGAGCTAGGTATAATGTTCGAGAAATAAAGGAAACTTCTCGTTCTTTCTTGAGCTGATACCGTTAGTGTTAGCCAAATCTATGGTTAACACCTGAAACTGCGTCTTTTCGTAATATTCCTTACCTATGGGTGGAATGAATCAGGATTAGGCATCACTTTCGTAACTGAGTTCCAGTAGAATGTTTTTGATAACTTCCGAAGGTAAATTCCTGTAGAAAACAAGGTTAATTATAAGATTTCCGTAGTCTTAAAAGAAAGAAGTCCATTCAAAGGATAATCCGCATGTTGGCATTATCTTTGTGTTTTCGTCACAGCCCTTCAGACATTCGAGGGAAGAATGGGTGAGGGATTCCATTGTTCATTATAGGGATTTGATATCCTTTTGGTAACTCATTCTCGGAACTCTCAGGAAGATAAGTAGGGAAAATTGGGTTCCGATTGGGTTAGATAACCTTTGATAATCATCGTTCTATGTGGTTTCGGTTCACCTACGAAGGCTCTACTGGATAATTGGAATGGCCCTAAAGTCTAGGGTAGCTAAAGTGTCTTAGGAACCATTGATAAGTGAGCTTTAACAGAGTTTCAGTTCATTGATGCAGACAACGAATGTGAGTCATTAGGGCTATTACATGGGGCTCAGGTAGCTATTACATATGGCTCCCAGAGGTAGACGAAAGCGGTATTCGTTGTGTTGCTATATCTCAGTACAACTTTGAGAATGTTCCTTCAAGGTTAACATGTGATAATGATATCAATTAAATGAATTCACAGTTATTACCTTTAGGGCTCTATTGAATCTTTTGATTAGGAACTTCAAAAATTACAGATACTTACCCCCAAATTGGATTTACAAATTAAGGTTTACAACTTAAATGTAAGAATACAAGAATGAGAATGAGAAGTTGGTCCTCGACTCTAGACCCGGTAGGATCGTATTTATAAGTGTTGTTTGACCCTTCTTCCGGCTATGGGTTGTTCTCCGGCCATCCGGTAGAAGCGCATGCGGAGGCTTTATGAATGCACTTGCCGTTTTTCTTGCGAAAGAACTTACGCTGTTGCCAAGACTTCCGGAAGATGGCTTTCGAAGGCACAGGTTTGTTCCAGGTGCCGAGAAAGAGAATTTGCTGAGGCTTCCGCTTCTTTTCCTCCTTATGCACGATGCTATGTTTGCGAAGCTTAGTTGGTGAAGGCTTAAGTTGTCTTCTGTTTTCATTTCGGGCAGACCGAAAGAAATACTATGCTTAATCTTCCACGCTTTGAGACAACAATTGAGGCTATTGCCTTTCAAATTATGCCGATAGGGGCTTTCTTGACTGAAAAGAGTTCCTGTGCTCTCTTTTAAAATCCCGAAGGAATATTTCGAAGGCTTGATACTATTTCTTCCAAATGGTCGTTGGACCTTACGCCCCTTCACCTTAGCTCTTGCTTTTAATTTTTCTTTGGTTATTTTGGATACTAACATTAGTCCTCCGCTAGTGAAAGGGGAGGGGGGATCTTGACTTTTCAAGTCAATTGCTTCAAATTCCAATGCATGTGACATCATTTACACCTCTTGACATTCTTATCTGAACGGTCAAATGTTGATCAATGGTGATTATTTCTTCTTTGTCCTTTGTTTCTATATGTAACACACTCTTTATATTTCTTCTTCTTATTACCTGCAAACATCGCTTTTAAATCGTAAACATCAAATCTCAACAACAAAGCTTAATTTTCACAAAATCAACCGTTTATCTGAGGTAAATTCTTAATTTTTAGCTTAATTTTCAAGATTGACCTAGGGATTTCAATTTATTTTGGGGTTTCTTCACGATTATCCGATTTCCCAACGAATGATTTGATTTTATCATATATTCTTTGGCATGCGAACCCTTCGGCATCTCCTGATCTTTTGTCTTTGCCTGTATCCATCAAGGAAGGGCCTTTCGGGAGGATAACCGATAACCTTTGTCTATATGAGAAATATTTGCCTTTAGTAGAGTGTTGTGACGCCTAGCTTTCCCTTGCTTCGTCCGGAGTCCTTTTCCTTTCGTTCTAGCCTTCTTTCACTTTATTTACTTGAAGAAGTAATTTTTGGGGTTATCAGAAACTAACTAATACCAACCATCAGAGCAAATATCAAATCCTATCTCAACCATCCATACTTTGTCTCGAAGCAACACATCTAGACATTGATCAATGCAGCACAAACCCAAAACATCGCAATTTACCCTAGGTCCAATTGACCGTCTCTAGGCCAATCGCTTTGAGGGTTGACCTACCAATTATTATTTTAAATATATTTTATTAAATATTTTTGACAGTGTAACTCTCACACGCTAACCCGGATCGCGACAAATTATATATGAAAATTGTCTAGAAATCGCCATGGATCCAATAATGCAAGTCTCGTAGCCAAACTCGGACAGTTGTGAAAATTTTGCATTTTAAGTCTTTATTTGATTTCTAATTTAAATTCTCTTATTTTATTTAGTAAAATTTCTGTGGGTTTCATCATAGATTTACATGGTTTATTGGAGGAGGAGGTAAATCCATTTTGTTTTGAATGAGCAACAGTTAAACATTTGTTTTGTTAATCCCGTCGCATCTCGAGCCAAAACTGTGGAAGCAAATCCTAATCAAATGGAAAATATGAATTTGATGATGAATCATTAGATTTCTTGTTTTGGATTGTGAATTTGATTTTGACTCATTGGGTATCATTTTTATGATATCAAGCACTGTTTACTACGTTTTCGAACCTCTGAGAATACAGAAAATGGAAATGGAATGATGACATTTAATATGCAATGCTATCAAATTTTATTTTGTGGTGGTATTTCCAAAGATGATAGTGATCTTAAGCTTCTTGATCTAAATCTAAAAAGCTAAATGCTTCATTGTTTTCTGTTTTGTAGATACTGAAATCTGAATTATAGGTTTAGAGCATTATATTAATTAATAATATTATTATTACTTCAATCAACATGGTTTGAATGATTTTTCTTAATATCGAGGAGGTATGAGTCAGAATTTAAGAAACAAATTGCATTCAAAATGATTTGCTTTCACTTGTGAAAAGGGGTGCATTGCGTGGCGCGGCATTTGCGCCATTTTTGCCTGCGGCGCGGCACATTTGAAAAGGCGCGCCAAAGGGCACGCAACACATAAATGGCGCACAACGTGAAATGACGCGTCTTTTCTTTATTTATTTTTTATTTTTGCATTTTAAATTGCAAATACTATTACAGTCATCACAACCTCCATCACTACTACTATTACTATTATTATTATAATGACATAAAATGTGAATAACTTTGTTAATATCTTTTTTTAGTTATATGAAAATATAATTACATTATTATTATTTTCTATTCGATTATTATCGGCGATTTAATAACCTTACAATTATGTCATTGATTGACCTTAGCATGCCGGCGTGTAGAACTGACTTATTTTTTATTTATTCAACATAATTTAGATTCATTTTAATATTGTTAGAAGTGTATAATGTAATGTATAAAAGATTATAAAATATTGTCTAATATAAATGAAAAAGCAAATGATTGAGACCAAGAACCCGTGAACTAAATCAAGAGAAGCAGATTTGGAGGAACAGACATTCTTAGAACATAAACATTCAAGCGGCTTTGAAACATACCCTTGGATTTTTTTTTTTTTTTTGTGTGCATATGTGTGGATATGTCCAATATCTTTTGTACATTGTCTACAACATTAAAATATTTCATGATTTGATATTTGTTAAATATAATCGAACATTAAAAAAAAAATGTATAATATTTGTGACAATGTAGATATAACATCTTTGACAGGTATTGATGATCGTAATGAATGGTTAACTGAAAATATGGATGATGCTGAAGATGAGATCGTATTAGACGATGATGATGACTTGACTTGGGCTGTTGCTCTTAGATCAACATTGTAAAGACCCGTAACTTCCCCCGGTAAGGAAAGCCCGGATACTTTGAGAACAAGCCACGTCGGGACGCAAACAGAAGAACATTTCATTGTTTATTACAACAATTGCATCAGAATACAAGAATATTACAGAGTATGAATAAATATTACACAGAAAATATCAAAGATTTAAATTATATTTAAATACATCGCAGCGGAAAAATGATACAATACACAACTGAAGGAGATATACGGATACGGAACTTTCCGGATATCGTTCCAGCTGTAAACCAGGTTCCTATGAATATAAATCTGCAAAACCAAAACTACTAGCTGCCCGTGTCAAAATAAGGGCACACAGAATTTAGGTTAAAACAATAAACTCCAGGTCAGTCATGAGACTGGTGTGAGAACTAAAACAGTATTAATCTTTATTTTAAAGTTAGGTAAATGAAGGGGTCACGCCATATGACACGGAACAGGTTTCCTCCCAAGAATACCAGTGCATAAAACAACAGCGCAATGCTAAATAAAGAAATAATGAAGCTATTATAAGACCCAGGTCTCATCACACAATGCAACACAAGCCGGAGGATAGGGTTTTACCTTATAATAGCCAAAGAATGCTTGATACGCTAAATTTCATCTTTTATTATTACTATAAGTGTATAGTGTCAAACAATTTCAATCATAAGTATCAATCATAGACGGCATGAGTATCATATATCATGTCGCCGATACTAGGATCTACAATCAAAACCGCAAATGTCGCGTATTGAAAGTTGGATTTCCATCTGTGAACCGAGGCAAAAGATAGTCCTCTACCGATTTGAGACTTTCTAGCCCGAGTCTCAGGAATAGAACGCATCGTCCCTTGGATCGTCAGGGCCGGTCCATCGATGTGGATTAAAATGCCTGAACACTGCGTTTTCCCGCCCTTTGGGGCGTAAATGAGCCAAATGACTACATCGGCTCCACACAATCACCGATATATCCAAGGCGCCTCGCAACAGCAACAACCACACATGTGAAAATAATATAAATATCAGGGCTGGTAGGTCACTGACACCACCCTATCTAGAAGGAAACGCATGCCCTTTTCAAATCCAATTTATTTATTTTAAAAATAAATAAATTATTATTCTAGTTCAAAACTAGTTCATTTCGATAAAAATCTACTTTTATCTTTCCAAATATGGAGTTTTTCATCCAATTCTTCCCAAATCATTTCTTATGATTTTACACAGATTATTACTATTTTTAATAATTTTATCAAGGCCCGTACAGTCGATTTCCATCAACGGCCATCGAACTGCACTTACAGCGACCTTTTCCAAATTTGATTGATTCATTTTATATTTACTTTGACATTGGGATGTTGGACCTTAGGATCGAAGTCCTTTTCTTTCTTTCTTTTATTATTATTTAGTGTGTAAAAATGAGTCGAACGGACATCAATTTTTTTTTTCAAGAAATTTATTGTTCTTCCCTGAGCTGCTGTCTCTTTTTTCAACACTGTTATTTTCTCTATACTGATGATATTGAATACTTTAGATCTGAAAATTACTTTTGTGACTTCTTTATAATCATTTCTTGAGAATCTCTAGACAACTCAACAAGAATATGAAAGAATAACACAAAAACTTCCTTTATTCTCCTTTTATTGAATTTACTAAAACATTTTTATTTACAATAATATCAAATAAAATTTCAAATTTTAATTCAATTCTCCCTTATGAGGTCACAACTTTGAATCTTGTACATCGTGATTTGAACTACTGGACATATGTTGATATCTAGTATGTTAACGTACGGTCCGCCATGTACTACTAGTAATCTAGTTAAGCAACATTTTTTTTAAAGCATACATGACAATGTATTTTCATATTCTTGTATTCTTGAATTACAAAAGTCCTCTAAATGATAGATCTACTTGCCAAACATATCTCAAACAAACAATAGAATTAGTCATTAAATCGAGACAGCCCATAATTGATCATTTACCAAATGTACTAAAAGCCTAGAACCATAAAAAATAATAATTAAATATCACAAATTATAACATTCTTGTATGCATTCCAAGTTTCAACTTATTTAAAGGGGGGGGGGGGGGAGGGTGTTAATTTTTAGCTGATTTTTATTTCTACATTTTGTTTCACCGTTATTTCCGATTTTAATTCTATTATGTTGAACCTTCTCCCTCTCCCTGTTTTTTTTCCTCTTTTTTTTTTTTTTTTTTTTTTTCCCTGGGCTGAACAATTGATTTTCCATTTAGATAAACTTATTCTCAAAATTGACTTATTTGATATAGAATTCAGGAGAGGAAAACTTGTTTACAATCACAAATTGAAGAAGTTCGCCGAACTAGGGCTGTACAACGATCTGCAAGAAAAAGACATGGCAGTTCCCATGGCAAAGACCTATCAACAGTTGCTATCGTTGGTTATACTAATGCTGTATGCTATTTTATTAGTCTTACACTCGTAATGTGTGATGTCATATGTACTCATAACAGTTTTTTCATCTTTTTTTTTTTACTAGGTTTTTTAAGGTTTTTTTAAGGATTTTCTTTTAATCCTATGTACACACCATGCAGGGAAAGTCTACTCTAGTCAGTACCCTCTCTGGAACTGACGTATACAGCGATGACAGGTACTTTCCATCCAACAGCTAGTTTGTTGGTGAGCCTAATATCTTGCAGATTGTATTTCTATCACCATAAAATAATAATCCATTGATGTCCAAAGTATCCTTAGTCTAAAATTGTGGTTTCTTTATCTGTGTGCGCGAGCATGCAATATGATATACTATTTTGTTGTTTAATGTTCAAACTTTATTGTAACAGTATTGTGTACTGTGTAATTTAGGTTATTTGCAACAGTTGATCCTCGTCTAAGAAGTGTTATCCTTCCATCCGGGTAATCGTGTGCATTTATTATGGCTATATTACTAATATGTTTTTTTTAAAAAGTCGAAATGTTCTAATATATAAATGCAAGCACCCACCCATTTTTCTAACACTTTATTGATACTGAAACCACTGAGGCTCCTTTTTTTTTTCTGAAAAATATATATTTATCATTGTATATGATCAGTAGAAAAGCCCTTCTTAGCGATACTGTGGGGTTTATTTCGGACTTGCCTGTACAGGTCAGCTAAACTTCCATTTATATTTTACTTAGTTTTATCCACAAATTCATTCATTATCGCTTTGTGGCTGCTGTTTCCAGTTGGTTGAAGCATTCCATGCTACACTGGAAGAAGTTATAGAAGCAGATTTGTTAGTGGTATGTCTATAAAAAAATTGTTTGTGGTCTACAAATATTGTGTAGTACAAGTCTTTAGAGTTGACAATTAAAAGATTTCTATACATGGTGTACGGGACACCCAATCAAAATTTCCCTTTCAAACTTAAGAATGTTATTTTTCAGGATATTAGAGATAATGTAATATTTGGAGAGTCAGGGTACCATTATTTCATGTAATTTATTAGGTCAATTGTAGATTACTTCAGATAGCGTGACTGATTGGGAATTAAGATGCTACAGGAGAAGTATCAAATTGATTATGTAAGAACTGCGACATTTGTTATTGATACATGCAGTCGGTCATCTATAATAATGATAGATGACTAAAGATAAATCGATTTGTTTAGTTAGTACTATCATTCATCAATAGTCTTTATTACCAGCAATTGTGCTCCAAAGAGGGTCGCAATATTGATTGGTTGTCGTTTAGAAATATCTTAACAAATTAATATCGTATAAGTAAAATTATTTTCTGTTAATGCATAATACGTGCTCATCTATTTTGAAGTTTTATGCTTGAAAGTTTCAACATAAATCTGAGCAAGTATAAGTACATACATACAATTCTGGGTGGATAATATTGATGTATTTCATTTGGGAGTTGGTTGAAATTCTTACTCTAGAATTTCAAGTTCATTGTCTCAAGTCCGAATTTAATAACTTTGTTATGGACTAATGCATCCTGTTACCAGCCTCTTACATTTATGAAGTATTGTTGATGGATGATGGTTTTCTGTATTTTTGTTAATCAAAGAACCCATGATTCTTTTTCTAATGATATTAACTGAATTACCAAAAACTAAACTAATATACGACTTATGCAGCATGTTCTAGATGCCAGCGCTCCGAATATGGACGATCAGCGGGCAACTGTGCTTGAGGTTCTTGAACAAATTGGTGTCACAGAAGAGAAGATGCGAAACATGGTTGAAGTATGGAACAAAGTAAAACTGTTCTTTAGCCACTACTGTTTTTTTTTTTTTTTTTATTATTATTAAAAGAAAAATATTAATTTGTTGTAATGTGCATAAGATAAACTTAGCATCAAGAGGGCATTGACAAGTTAAAATATGTGTATTAAAAGGATTGGAAAAGTTACCAACATGATAATTTTGAGGAGCTGGCTAAAGCTAAGTTATAAATTTTTGTTTCTTAGATCGATCTCATTGATAAAGACAGCCGAATGGAAGAAGCTCACGAAGAAGGTGAACTTCTGGTTGAATGTGAAGATGAAACGGTTTTAAATGACGAGAGTTTAAATGCAAGTGAAGAAGCAAACGTCGATACCGTTTTAGAAGATGGAGACCGTAGCTTAAATGGTGAAGAACAAGCAAATACAGAGAGAGTTTCAAATGATGATGAATTTATGGATGAAAAACATCAGAACAGTAAGAAGTGCATTGATGTGAAAGATGCCAAGCATGTTAAAACTTCTGCTGTAATGAGGATCGGATTACAAGAATTGTTGGAGGTAATTGATGATAAGTTAAACAAACAACAATCAATAGTGACAAAAAGCTATGGGCCTTTTGACTGCAAGTGGAGAGCACCTTATGCTGCAGAGGAGAAAGTTGCATCTGAATAGGTGTGTGCTGTTACAATTTACAGTGTATATAACTTGGTCTTCAATCCCCGGAAATACTTATTTCATTATTAATAAAACATAATATTTCTCTGGTCATTCCACCCACTAGCATTCTGCATGATGAGATATGTCAAATTATCCCTTGTAAAGAAGAAAGTTCTGTAAAACATTATTTTTAAGTTTCAGAATACACCATAATGAAACTCACTGTAAGTCAAAATGGATTTTTTTTTTTTTTTTTTTTTTTTTTTTTTTTTTTTTTGTTCCAAATAATTGCAGTTTAAACAAAAGAAATATGGATCCTTAGAATTCAGAAGGAAATGCAAGTAGTCGAGGACCTCTTGATCAAGTAGCTAGGGCTATTTTTATTTTTTATTCAAGTAGGTACTGACCAACCATACCTACCGGTTTCTTGAGGACCTAGTCAGGCTGAACTTATAAAAGTTATCATATGCTTGTAAATAAGGAGCCGGTCATACAAGTTATTTTATGCCTGTTGGTTTCATTACAACCACACTAACAAAATTGAACTTAGCCAGGTTTCCCTCCTTGCTGCTAGCATATGGTTTTCTGCTTTGGAAACAGATGGTGTCTTCACTCATACCTGGAGAAACAGATGCAATGACCAATAAATCATGTATTTTAGACATTATATATGTAACACCGTTGTAGAGAATGGGTAGAGGGAAAGAAATGAGGAAAAGAACGTAGTTTAAATATGTAAATCTAATATGCATGTCAACATTCTTAATATGTTTTTTCTATTTGGTTCCCTTGAAGTATGCTTTGTAAATAGTTTGTTTAAAGAATAATCAGTGACCAATGTTTTGTTCATATTGTGTTGTTTTTATTTTTCTTCTACTATTTTGGTCACACACGTTTGGAATTTAATACGATAAGAGCAGCTTTATTAACCTTTAGCTTTTTACATCATGCGGTAATACAGTATGTGGTTCTTACAATTATATTTTGTTGTTGAAAGGGCGTGTCTAAATAAATAGGGGTAATAAAGTATGCGCTTCTTGATTCGGGGTAGCAAGTTATTTGTAAAAAAAAAAAAAAAAATCAATTTATCATTTTCGGTTATATAGGAATAATGATAAATTTAATTTATCATTTTATTTTTCTTGTAAAACTGAAATTGGCAAATTGATTTTTATTATTTTATAAGTTGTTCTTGAAACTAATTTTTCAAATCTGCGTCCTTAAAACATTTTATTCTAAAATGACAAGTCCTTAAATTTAATTTCTAGAGATAAATATTTGATCGTCAATTGGGAATTTGTTTAGTTGGACCCATCTCTCATATAGCAAAGCAAAATTAATTATTTTCAGTTTCCCCAGTATCAAAAGCTTGGATTAGGATGTTACAAGGATTGGATTAATTTGTTCGACTAAACCATTTAAAGGAGAATCTAAGTCGGTTTGGCAAACAAAAACAAAAGCACTTTTGCTTATTTCAAAAATACTTTTACTTTTAGAAAGTAATAAAGTATACAGAAAAATAGTGTGAAGGACAAAATAAAAAAAATATTGTTCCATATAGGCAAGAGGCTAAAATTTTATCCATAAGGACAAATTTTAGTGTAAAGGGAAGAATTATAGTGGCCCCTGAATTTCTTCCTTTGCACTAAAATTTGTCCTTATGGATAAATTTTTAACCTCTTGTCCTTATGGAACAATGTTTTGTTCATGAGTCAAAAAACCCCTAAGTATATATAAAAAACTTTTGACTTACAAGTAAAATTTGAACAAAAAAGGTTTAAAGTTTTAAATTCGAAATTTTGAGAATTTAAGTTGTAAAAATTCGAACTTGAAAATTTGAAATTTAAAATTTTAACAATAAATTTGAAAAATAAAAATTTTTGAAATTTTAAAGTTCAAAATTTGGAAACATGAAGTTTTAAAATTTGAAATTTAAAATTCGAGTTTTGAAATTTGAAATTTTGAACTTTGGAATTTTTGAAACTTTGAAATTTTGAAAAATTTAAAATGAAATTTGAAAATTGAAACTTGGAAATTGAAATTTGAAAATTTGTAATTTTAGAATTGAAATATGTAAATTTGGAATTTGAAGAAATAAAATTTTGAAATTTCAAGTCTGGAAATTCTGAATTTAGAAAAATTGAAACGTGAAATAAGATATTTTGAAATTTGAAATTTTGAATTTTTTTACAATTTCAAATTTTTTATTTAATTTTAAATTTGGAAAATTTTAAAATCTTGAAAATTTTAAGGTAGTGCTTGGTCTATTTTATGTTTTCAGTTTTTAGTGTTAATTACGAAAGCTGAGAAGATTTGAAGTATAGCGGAGGTGACGGATCAAAGGCTTAGAGAGTGACGGAGGGGACCACGGGATGGTGGATAGATGAGTTTGTTATCGACCTTCCGTTGTTTCGTAAATTATGGAAAGTAATAAAAAATTGTTTCTAGTTTTGCGTGTTAACTTACTTCGTTTTGTAAAATGATCGTTTTTCACGATATGTGTGCGTCGTCGGTACTTTTGTATATGCGGAAATTCAAAATTAAAAATTGTAAACCAAACGCACCCTTAAATTTTAAATTTTGGAAATACAAAATTTGAAATTCAAATATTTCGAAATTTGTAGAATTTTTTCTTTTAGAATTATTTCACATACAAAATCGATTTATATAAGTTAAAAAAAACGTTTCGAAATAAGATGAAAATTAACCTTCAAAAATCGAAATAAGTTGAAAATTTTAATAGTCTGAATGTAACAACCCGGAAAATCAGAACCAATTTAAATTTTTTATTTTGGCATTTTAATGAATTTTTGAATATTTAAAATGAATTATTTTAAATAATAACGACAAAAAATTTATTTTGAATAGAATCAGAACATATATATTTATTTAAATCGAAATTAGGATATAAATATTTATTTTAATTATAAAAGGAATTGGAAATGGCGCCGTAGTTTGAAAATTCCATTTCAAATTTCAAATGAATGTACAGGATTCAAAATAAATCGGATTTTAGTGAAACCAAAAATAATAGAATCTATTTGAAAATATCTTTCCAAAGAATCTAAAAAATTGAAATTTTATAGCGGGAATAAAAAGTTATGTCCAGTTGAAAATTCAGAATAGTCGCCATGGAAATATAGCCCTTAAAAATAGCGATTTTGCAAACGACCTCCGTTTTCGATGAGACCACTTTTGTTGGATCCGGAATGTCAAATTATTGCTAGATTCCAATTTTCATAATTTTTGGAATCAATATGTGAGCGTGACAAAAGAAAACGTGTTTTAACAGTTTCAGTCAAATTGGATCGACCAGAAAATGGTCATTTTTCAAACGGTCTCAAAATTCAACGAAATTAGTTTTGTTAGGACCGTATCATCAAAACATAGCTAGATTTATTTTTCTGGAGTTTTTGGAGTCAGTATGTGGCCCCGGTAAATTAAAATGTACATATAAATTGAATATATAATGAATTATATTTTAATTTAAAGAAAATCTGACCGTAACTGCCGAATCGGGTTACGAAACATATCCCATTGTGTTCACAATGGGGGTAATTAGCTAGAGGCGGCAGTCGCTAGGTCTCGTTTGGAGTTCGCATACAAAATCACCATTTTGGAGAAAATGAAGATAAAATAATAATTAAATTATATAAAACCCCCTTATTTCTCTCTCTCCCTCATTCCTTCAGATCCGTCGATCAAATAAAAAGAAAAAATCACGATTGAACCCCCCAGCTCTAGCCGCCTATCGTCGCCCCCCATCTCCACCATCGCGGCAGCGGCCCGCCTCCGCTGCCACTGTCGAGATCCAAAACCCCCGCCCTCCTCGTTGAACCCCAAAACCGAACGAGTTCACCCAAAAACCGCCGTACACCGCCTCTTGGACCAGCGGACCGCCGCTGACCCCCCTGCCGACTGCCGGAGCACCTCGTGCCTCTTCCCCTCCACCTCTAGTCGGCTAAAAATAGGAAAAGGTAAATTTTATTTTATTAAATCAGTTTTTAAGTTATAAATTCAGTTTTAATGTTTATAAAACAGTTTTTTTTATGTATATGTAAAGCAAGGATAAAGATCAGATTTTTTGTATATGTAAAGCAAAGATAAAGATTAGATTTTTATATATGTAAAGCAAGGATAAAGATTCGATTTTTATATATATAAAGTAGCGATAAAAATTCGATTTTTATATAAATGAAGTAGCGATAAAAATAGTGATTTTTATATATATAACAACAATATAAAGGAGTGATTTTTACATACATAATAATGATATAAAAATGTGATTTTTATATATATAATAAGGAGATAAAAATATGATTTTTATTATACGTGTAGCGATATAAAAATATGATTTTTATACTATAAACACCATTATCAAAATATGATTTTTATTATATGTATTTAGATGTAAAAATATGATTTTTATACTATAAACATCATTATCAAAATATGATTTTTATATAGGTAGCGTTGAAGTAAAAATGTTATTTTATAGCGTTGAAATAAAAATGTGACTTTTAATATAAAAATGTGTGAAACATATGCGATGGAATCGACTGAAATCAAATCCAAATCCGAACCTTTCAGAAATAAAGAATGGAGGAGTGGATCCCAAAGGTGAGAACTTCTCTGTAACAACCCGCAAAATCTGAACCAATTAAAATTTTTATTTTAGAAATTTTTATGAATTTTGAATATTTAAAATAATTTATTTTAAATAATAACGATGAAAAATTTATTTAAATCGAAGTTAGAACGAAAATTTTATTTAATTATAAAAGGAACTAGAAATAGTGCGGTAGTTTAAAATTTTGAATATGAACTTTGACTGACCGTACAGGATGCAAAGTAAATCGAATTTTAGTAAAACCAAAAATATTTAAATCTATTTAAAACTATCTTTCCAACGAATCCAAAAAATTGAAATTTCATAGCGGGAATCAAAAGTTATGCCCAGTTTAAAATTCAGAATAGTCGCTGTAGAATTTATATATATATATATTTTAATATTAAATATAGTCATTTTTCAAACGACCTCCGTTTTCGATGAAACAACTTTTGTTGGAACCAGAATGTCAAATTATTGCTAGTTTTCAATTTCCATAATTTTTAGAATTAATATGTGAGCGAGGCGAAAGAAAATGTGTTTTGTTAGTTTCAGTCAAATTAGATCAGCCAGAAATTAGTCATTTTTCAAACGGTCTCGGAATTCGACGAAATTAGTCTTGTTAGAACCGTATAGTTAAAACATAACAAGAAATAATTTTTTTTGGAATTTTTGGAGTCAGTTATATGTGGCCCAGGTAAATTGAAATGTGCGATTAAATTAAATAATTAAATGTTTTATATTTAAATTTAAAGAAAACCCTATCAAACGATTGAATTGGTTCACGGGACCTAGTCCATTGGGTCCGGAATAGGGGTATCTGGCTAGGGAAGACATTCACTGGGCTTGAATTGGAGTCGGTATTAAATAAAGGGCCTTTTTTTGAAAATTGGATAATTAAATTAATAAAATATTATAAATTCCCTCTCTAATCCCATACCCTAACCCTAAAACATAATACCAGCCGCCGTCTGAAGAAACCAATGGCCCCAATCACTCCAAACAGAAATCCATAATCCCCCTCAATGCATTTCGAATTAGTATATGGTTTCAAAGAGAATATCACAGAGATTTCCGAACTCATCAAGATCATACGGCTAAGATCGGTGTTAAGGGCGTACTGTTCTCGAATTTTGGTTATGAAGGCCACCGCTTTGGAGCGGATTTCGAGGCAAGGGGGCCATCGAGCTTGCCCTTCCTCCAGGCGCCGATAACTCTCGCGTAGCCGCGCCATGTGATGTTCTCCGATTGGATTCTGGTGGAACGGTGAAGGTGCGATTTTGGTTTGAAGGATTGGAGGATTGTGGGTTCTCCACGTGAACAGGAAGGACGAGGAACAGAAAAGGAGCGGCTGTAACACCCTACGTCCATTAATGTCACTCACAAAGGGAATGCATTAACTTCCATGGAGGTTATAAGTGAATATAGAACAGAAAAATTACAACAAGACAGATAATAAGTAGTACTTGGAAATCTAAAACTTCATTTTATTGCAGCGGAAATTAAACATGTTTGTTACATCATAAAACCATAAATCAGAGTCAAGTACAATATCCATCTTCATAAAAACAAAATACATAATCCCATTACACAAATAGCCATTAAAGAAGATAACAAGCTGGACTTTACTTCAACGGTCCAAGCTTTCCAAGAGAGATAAAGCAATTCAATCAAACTCCACTAGAGCTGGGCCCAACCTGAGGACCTGGAGGGGGAAAAAGGACAGAAATGGAGGGGGTCAGACATAAAGTCTGGCGAGTATGATAATTCTAACAATACTATTATCAAAATAACTAGACTAAGGCATAAGCTGGAAAACAAGGAAATGTCTATGAACTATTGGGTATGGAACAGCAGATAAAGATAACGTTAAAGGCATACCTAATTACTAACGAATAATTACTACACTGCACCACACCAGTCACCCTAAAGGTTGATCCCACTTGCTTCACACAGAAACTATATAAATAGCCTTGCGTACCCCTAGCTGACTACATAGGTGTCATCTGCCCCTATCTCCACTAGGTGTACCCCACTACCCACTTTCGATCTGCTCCCTACTCGTAGATACCCGTGCTGGCCCCACAGTGGGGTGTATCACTCCCCTAAAGTGGCAACCCGATACAACTTGAGAATGCACGGCTTATACCTACACGATGCAACAACGTCTTACCTACCAGCCCGGGTCCACACACGCATATGAAACCCGTTGGACTTGCGTTGCCACCGCTCCCCGTTTTGGCCTCTTATAGTCAAACCCAGCATGCGTGTCCCGTCCTCGACTTGGGTCGAGCCCACAAAGATACGTTTGGGATATTGGTTGAAATGGGCCCCCATAAGCTACCCACCTAAGCTTGTCACCACTAGTATATCCCACTTAACCCTCTTAGTCATGTTCATTTACATGTGTGTTTGGTTAAGTCTTACTAATCGTATTTCACATGCCACTAAGGGCACCCACTAGATTTCTCATGCCACCCAAGGCACCTACTTAACCCCCATGTCCCACCTTACATGTTTATCTGGTTAAGTATTTCTTAATTCATTCAGACCATAACCTCATAAAGACCTCTCACATTAGACTGGCATTTATGGCAGCTGGATTTGCCGGGCGGGTCCGGGCAGTCTTACACCATAAAAGAGTCTAACCTCGTGTCTTTACAACTGTTATGCTTTAGTTTAGGCCTAGGACCTCTCACATTGGGCTGACATTTGTGACCACTGGATTTGCCGGGCGGGTCCGGGCAGGTTTACGTCACAAACGAGTCCAACCTCGTGTCCTAAGCATTGATTATCACTTATAATCTTTTACCCCAGTTTTAATAATTCCCTATTCAAATCATTAATTAAACTCCAATTTTAATGATGCCCATAATTGACTCAATTATGGTCATCCACTCATGGCATGCAAAATCATATCAATTGCACCCCAACTTCTTATTATTAAATCCTTAATATTACCCCTACCCCACGTTTTTACGTTCGCTTATTCAACGCACAATATACGTTAGACTCGAATAGTCTAACTCATAGCACAAAGATAAATTATCACAGCATATAAACAAATAAAATAATCCAATCATAATAGGGGTGAAACTTGCATCAACTACACATGTTAAGGATCTAAAGGTGTCAACTTGTTAAATGTCACAATTTACATGATATGATCATAACCCAAATTTTTGTATAAACTCGCATATGGGGTTTTAGGCAACATAATGATGGTGTGAACTAGCATAGAATTTCACATATGTCATAGCATAATTCTAGATGTCATAATAGATGTCATGGCATATGTTCATAACTTTTACTAATCGACCTAAACTTGCATATGTGACTTGTCATATAGATCAACATAGCACAAATAGTATCAATATTATGATTTGATTAACATGAACTAATTAGCATAGACAATAACATCATGACTTTAAAGCATGTATGATTTATCACAATTTAGCATAGAAAATTACAACCTATACAATATCATCATAGCATGATTTACAACATATAGGATATCATCATCACATAACATAGAATTTACAACATACATGATAGCATAAGGTTTACAACAATATATATGACAATTCACATCATTCACTCATAATCCATTCATAACTTAATCTAATTAATTTAATAATAATCTTGTTAAGATCATCATAATCACAATTAGAGAAGAAAAGAGAGTCTTGATTTGCTTTAGAGTTGAGTAGAATTAGAATTGGATTAGCTTTTCTTCCTTCTTAGTTGGCGGCGGTTAGACTGAGTTCCATGGCAGCGGTATGACAGTGGCTTTTCTATTTTTCATGTGAATTAGAGTGAGAGACTACCTAGGTATTTATAGAGTTTAGGGTTTATTTAGGCTGTCAGATCAACTCAGAACTAACCTGAACCGTTTAATTTGCCAACTCAGCCCTAAAGACACATCAATAGCACAAGATTGGGCTCAGTCAAAACCCTAGCCGCCTGGACAGGTCGACACCCAGGTCGACTCCCCAGTCGACCTGGGGGGGGGGGGGTCGACTACCCAGTCGACTCTCCAATCGACCTGGGGTGCTGGGCGGGAAATTTCCCGCCTAGCCTGATTTGACCCCGAATTTGAATTTTCTGAAATCTGTTTTGAATTTTCTGAAACTTCCGATGGCCATAACTTCTTCATACGAAGTCCAATTCACGCAAACTTGGACTCTATTTCAACCAGAATTCCGAGACGAACACAATGGCGCAACCCGTTTCCCACAATTCTCACGTCTGAGATTAGTTATTCTTTAATTTGTGAATATTAATATTAACAGAATTACGGGGTGTTACAGCGGCCTTTTCTTAAGCAATGTAATTAAAATTAATTATTAAATAATTAATATTGTTATGTAATCAAATTAATATAAATCCATATCTTTGTCATACCAACTCAGAATTCGATGATTACAAAACCGTTGAGATCGTCTTTCCAAGATCTGCAACATGGAACAGACCAGATCTGGAATAGAGCACTTTGAAAATTTAGACAAATCAATGTGAAATTTCTATTTTTTTAAATTAAAATTATTTATTTATTGTATTGTAAAATTTATATTCATTCTATATAAAATTCATGTGGTGTCATGTATATATTTATTGAAATGTTGATTGTGTTGTATTGCGGTGAATCACTGAATGAAATTGTGTGTATCATGTTTGTTACAAAATAGATTCAAACAGAATTATCATTGTTATTAGATTGTTGTAGTCAACACTCATGTTAATTATAAAATTAGATTCAAATAATATTATCATTTGTTTATTAGATGGTGGTAATTAACATTTATGTTAAATGGGAAATTAGATTTAAAGGAAATATTTTTATTTTTCAAAATTTGGACAATAAAAAGTATAGATTTTAAAGAAAAAAAAATTATTGTCAAATTAGAGACAATAAAAAGAATAAATTTTAAAGTTGCGTTTTTA
The DNA here is from genome assembly GCA_030737875.1 of Allium sativum. Taxonomy (NCBI): domain Eukaryota; kingdom Viridiplantae; phylum Streptophyta; class Magnoliopsida; order Asparagales; family Amaryllidaceae; genus Allium; species Allium sativum. The sequence goes on along the minus strand of CM060916.1, from coordinate 112,230,389 downwards.
TTGTCACTTTAGATTATTATAAAAAGGAGTAAAATAGAAAGATATATTTTTATTGTAAATTTAGTTACAATAAAAAGGATAGATTTAGAAAATAATATTTTTATTATCAAGTTAGTTACAATAAAAAGAATTGATACAAAAGAAACATTTTTATTGTCATTTTAGTTGTAATGAAAAGAATGGATTTTAAAGTATCATTTTTGTTGTCATTTTATGTAAAATAAAAATAGTCATTTTGTCAAACATGTTGGTTAAAATAAAAATAGTCTTCTTTGTTAAACATGACATTTAGTTAAAATCATATTATTTAAATAAAATTGTCATTTATGTTAAAATCATGTTATGTAAATAAAACATAATTATTGAAATAAAAATATAGATTTTGTTAAAACATGATTATTGGAATAAAAATATAGTTTTTAAAACATGATTATTGAAATAAAAATAGTCATTTTTTCCAAAACATGCTTATTGTAATAAAAATAACATTTTTGTCAAAACATGTTTGTTAAAATAAAATTAACATTTGTGTTAAAACATGTTAGTGAAATAAAAATATCATTTGTGTTAGAACATGTTAGTTGAAATAAGATTAACATTTGTATTAAAACCTGTTAGAAGGAATAAAAAATTTATTTTTATTGTCATAAAAGAGTAGATTTAAAAGATAACATTTTTATGTAATATTGTTTTCATTAGAAAGAATAGAATGAAAAGACTTCATTTTTATGTAACATTGTTTACAATAAAAAGAGTTGAAATAGGAGATTTGATTTTTTATTGTCGATTTAGATATAACAAAATAGTAGAAATAAAAGTTACATTGTTATTGTCATTTTAGATGCAATAAAAAGAATAGATTTAAATGTCACATTTTTATTTTCATTTTAGATGCAATAAAAATAGTAGGTTTAAAAATAACATTTTTATTGTCATTTTAGTTACAATAATAAAAGAGTAGAATCAAAAATCATGTTTTTTTTGTCATTTGGTTTCAATAAAAAGAGCGAACATTAAAAAAAACACATTTTCAATGAATTATAGTTCATTAGAAATAATGAATACATTTTTGTTCATTAAAAGGGATTAAATAAAAATACTCAATTTTGTCACTATAGAATAGTTAAACAAAAATATTCATTTTTGACAATATAGTGTAGTTAAACAAAAATATTCAGGTTTGTCAATATAGTGTAGTTAAATAAAAACATTTACTTTTGTCAATTTATGCTAGTTGAAACAAAACATTCAGTTTTGTCAATTTATACTAGTTGAAACAAAACATCCACTTTTGTCAATTTATACTAGTGGAAACAAAAAATGCACTCTTGTCAATTTATATTAGTTGAAACAAAATAGGCACTTTTGTCAAATTAGATTAATTGAATCAAAATATGCATTTTTGTCAAAAAGGATTAGTTGCAACAAATACATCATATTTGTTGAAACCAAATAGAGGAGATGAAAAGAACATTTTTGTCAAAATATATTAGTTGAAATAAAAATGTACATTTTGCCAAAATCTTAGGGTTGAAAACAAAAAATTACATTTTTAGTTAAATAAAAGAGTTAAACACAAATAGCATTTTTAGTAACTAGATTTGTGTTACAACAAAATATTCATTTTGATAAAATAGAATTGTCAGCAAAATGGTGTATCATTTTTCATACATTTTATTGAAATATAATTGATATGCAAATATAAGGATCCTATTATTGGTCAAAACATACATTAGAATTTGTATGTAAAATAAAGTGACATTTTTATATGTTAACGTATACATTAGAATGTTTATGCAATTTAATATAGACATTTATATGTGTTAGGTTATATACTGAAAACATGTACACAATTTCTTTTTATTTGTTAAAATTAAAGATAGGAGTTGCATACAAATAAAGGAAATGAAAATTATCTTTATTTGTCGTTAATAACAATGCCATGTAAATAAATTACCGTTTATTCGGAATTAGAAATGTATAGGGAAATTATACGAGTAAATTATATTTCTATTTGACACAAGAAATAAAATAACATGTTTGGTTCATTATCTTTGACATGTTAGCAGAATTGAAATTGGTTGAATTCATTAACTAATTATTTATTTATATGAACTGTTGTTACTTGAAAACCCCACACAGGTATTGGGATGATAATTGACATACACTAATCCCAATATTTAGTTGTATGTCGATTGATAAATTGACAAGCTGCGATAAACGTTATTATTCATTTTAATGCTTACACAGTAGTAATATTTCACTCTAAATGTTGAATGGATGGTTTGATGATTATTTATCATTTGTTGTCATATACATACGATATATGAAATCCATATAACCGAAGTAATATGGCAAATGATTGAGTCGCATTCCGATTCAGGATTTCTTTTAAATAAAGAATATTTTAGAATAAAGATTATCCTTTAACAAAGATTTTTTTAAATAAAGAATATTTTAAAATAAGGAATATTATAATATAAAGAATCTTTTTATATAATGAATATTTTTGAATAATGAAAAAATGATGATTTCTATGTCCGTTTTAGTTGGACAAAAGATAAAAATATTTTTTTATCAAAATGAACTAATTATTTGTAACAACCCGCTATTTTTAACGAATTTAATTTCGATTTAAATCGTATATTTATCTAAAAATAAAAAAAAAATAAAAACAAATAATATATTCTATGGTTTTTCATAATGGAAATTCAATATTTGAAATACGTATAGTAAAATGTTGCAGCTGTGAAAATTTCGTCGGAAAATTTGAATGTAGCCGGTCGCGCTATTTTCAGTGCGCGCTGCGCATAACAGTTCAAATTTTAGCGATTTTAAAATCTCTTCGAAACCAGTTCAGACAAACATGAAAAATATTCTATTCGTTGTCAGTAATCCAACGGCGAAATTCATTTCGCGAAAATCGGACGTTTTGACATTCATTTCTCATCCGCATTTCTACGTTAAAGTGGTCCGTAACGCGTTTTTGAAAGGAGCACGCAGACACTGCAAATTATATACCGTTGTGTCCGTATCGTCGCGCTGATTACCGAAATATATTCATTCGTCAGTTTCGGTGTTCGGTTCGCGCTGAAATTGTGAAAATGCTTGCACAGTTCATTTTTGAAACGGAGCCATTTGAGTTCGACGTGTCCCTATTTGGATTCAACATATTTTTCTAAGTCAATTTGGCTCTGCAAACCCAGTCGGTAACGTTTCCATAAAGAGTATTTCTAATTTTTGCCAATGTTGGACACTTTCTTTCCAAAAGCATGTTGAACCATGCATGCAACGCATACTTGTCCACCCTCTCCTTTTGCCTTTTCTTTTTCTCGGCCACCAGCACGTCACTTACCATGCTTCCATTTTCTTTGCATGCACGTTCTTCATTAATGCAAACCCCGTACCCCTCTAACTTCACCCACGTTCTCTTTAATGCAACCTAATATTGCCTATATACAGAGGCATGCGCATGGAAAGGAAAGGGGCATTCATTCCTCACGCATCAATTTTTCTTTTCTGAAAACTTTCCTTTTTTCCACTTCATGAGTCATGGAAGTATTCTGGCAACATGAGCCATAACATTTACATGACTAATTTTCCATGCAACTCCTCTCTCAAAACTTCCACGGTTTCATTTGTTTTATAAGGCATGAATGAAACATAAAGGGAAACATTTTGGTTTTGTTTCTTCCTCCTTTACATTCACAAAAAAATATGCAGTCTCCTCTTCAAAAATTTATTTTCCCTTCCTACACTTATTTTAGCAAGGGTCTTCAACATGAAAGTGGTAGAGAACGAACAGATCTACAATTTTTGTTTATGTCCGACTTGAAACAGTGGCATGTACTAACCGTGGTAGCCAATGGAAATTATGGTGGTTTGAGATGGAAGTACCGGGTGGTGCATCTTTGGATGCTGAGAAAACTGGTGAAGACGGCGCGCGATTTAGTAGAGCAGATAGGGAGAGAAAAGTCAGTAAAGTTGCACGGTGCATGGGTTCAGCAATATTCATTCATACGCATGGAATGAAAAAGTGGAAGAACACTATTCATTCGTTTCTTTTTGGAACTTGTTGTTTCTCTTTTCTTTCTTCTTGTGCACACTGCTTTCTTTTCTACACCAAAGCTTCTCATCCCCTCTTCAATATAATAATTCCAGTAACCCAATTCTTCTCCGCACGTTTTGTTTTTACATTTGAGAAGTTCTCAAATCTTATCTTAAAAAAAAGAAAAAAAAAAGAAAAAGAAAAAAAAAGAAGAAAAAAAAAGGAAAAGGGGCGCATTCATGAAGGGGTTAGTGGGATCTGGTTGCATGTGTGAGGCTTGAGCGTGCAGATACATAATTTGCACCGAGTAGCAATGCATGCATGCGCATGTACATTTTTTGTTGTTGAAGCATGCGCATGTTTTAAAGACAAGGACAGTAAGGGAGCTTGTTGCACCCATGGAAGATTTCGAGTCTGGGCACGGTGGTCTGAGCTTCCTCACTGCATTTGGGTGAGATGTTCTAGCAACTAAAAATTTAATATTTGGTAGTTATGCAAATTCATTCATATGTGTTAGCTTTATTAGTAAAAGGTTAAAACCGTCTCACCCATAGGAAATCGATCTTAGTCGCGCATTTCGGAGTTAGATTCGTACTAATGAAAAAAATTGCATAAGTATATGCCATGTTTGGATCAAGTGCATGTATGCAAGGTTAAACTAAAAAAAAAAAAATATTACTAACTTTTATTTTGGAAATCAAACTTCGATCGGTTTATACGTGTCTTAACCGTAATTTCTTTGTTCAGTTCGCTGAAGTTTCGGTGTTGTTTCGGTTTCGCGCCTATCTGTTATCGTCTCTACTTCTGTGCCACGAAAGGTGAGTTTTCTCACATCTGCAAAAATATTCACATTTCTGTGAAATTGAAATCTGTGATTGATTGATTGATTATTTGGTTGTTGGTTGCTATTTTAAAGTGGACATCTAATTGAAACTGTTAGACATTAACTTGACAATTAGTTTATTTTTGAATTAAATTGCTAGTTAAACCCCGACATGTATAATCAGTTAATTATTGCAACTTGAACTGTTTTGGATGATGATTGTGATGGGTGTTTATTTATGGTTATATTGAACTGTATGGATGTTGTCTATATTTTATACCAGTGTCATCACCTTGGATGTTACGGGCATCATCATAAACTGTCATTTCGAATAAATTAAGAAATAGGTTGAAATGATATATACCTATGACATTTGACCTTTGGATTGAAATGATATATATCCATTCCTTGAAATTAAAATTTAAACTTTGCAATAACTAATCACTTGGCCATAGGATAGAGAATTATTATACGGACACCGAATTGGTTAATTATATAAATTTTAGAATTTGTGAAACCGTGATTCTGTGAAAAGAAAATAAGTTGAAATTATACAAATTGAATTATATTGAAATGTTGAAATTTAATTATTTCAAAGGTTTGAATCTTTATTTAAACTTTGGAATTAAATTCAGATTGAAATGATCAAATTTGTTAAATTGAAATTTGAACTAAAATTTGTTATAAATTGAAATCATTCCAAATTGTATTATATTGAAATGCTGAAATTGAATTATTTCAAAGGTTTAGATCTTTATTTAAACTTTGAAATTAAATTCGAATTAAATGGTTTAAATAAATATTATGAACTTGAACTTGGATTTGATTTGAATCGAATAGATTCAAATAATATTTCGAAATTGGAAGTTATCCTTTAAAATGGATTGTTCTCAAATGAATTTGATTGTGGAATCGATTTGGATTGGATTTTGGAAATCGATTTGGTTTGTTTGAGATTTGAACTTAGGTTCAGATTTATTGAAAATACAAAGTAACAGTTGATTTGAAATTATTTCTATATAAACTATTTTATGAAATTTATTCCTTTGATATATGGAGTGCTTTATATAAATTGTTTTTCAAAAACATATTCTTTATATATATAAGTTGTTTATTTTATAAAAAAATATAATTTAATATACATAAAACCATTTCCAACATTCAATCTGTTTTGATTTCCAAGCTATTCCAAATCTCCCAAAATTATATATATAAAAAAGTTATTTAAACCCCAAAACTATTTCAAACTTACAAACTCTTTTAGAAGTGAAAAGTGTTTACATTTAAATCTGTGATTTAAAAGTAAATACGATCATTTTGATGTTAAAATCAGAAATGAATTCAAAACTATTTTTGAAGTAAATTAAATAATTCGAATGAAATGTGGTTAACTGAAGTTATAACCAATTATTGGAACTGAAATTTATCTCAAAGTGAATATGAATTCTAAAAGTAAATATTATTGTGATTAAAATAATATGATATTTTAGAGTGAAATCGGTATAGCTAAATATGATATTTTGATATCATAACGATTCACTTTTGAAATATAAAAGTACCAATCGGTGTGTAACATGACGTTTTGTTGTTAAAGAGACCGGGGCCTCTTATTGACATATTCTCTGTCAATGTTGGAACCACTTTAACAACTGTGTACGCGGTGGAGTTCCAGAAATGAAGTAGGATGTTTTTGGAGGCGATTACTGGATTGAAGAAAGTGAACGATAATGGATGACCTCGACACTTGTGTCGATTTGAAATGACTAAAACAGGAGCCGTGCCAGACCAAATGAGGCTTGACTACCTCTTAGTGGACATCTGCTCTTCGATTTTCCTGGGCCTCGGGTCCATACTATTACTATTTTGTTGTTGTTTTGTTGGTGCGCACCCTTGATGGAATGTATTTTCCTTTGATTCGATATGGGGCGGATGTCTACGGTGGGCCATTAGGGGTAACCACCAGTCTGGATCAGGCAAACTAGTAGCATACTACTTTGGGTATAGCCTCATGTGCCTTGTCATACGTTTATCCTTATGCGAGACAACTACGATTTTGATTTTTGGCATAGGTCTATAGGGGACTCACTGGCTACCGACGTTACTGGTTGTGTTACAGGACCTGCATAGACCATGTGCTTATAAACTGTGTAAGGGTAATCAATGTAACCCCGCTTACGCTATTTTTCTGACAAGTATTTGTGAATAGACACTAGTATAATAGCGAAATTATATCATATAGTATCTAGTTTGACGGATCCTTAGGAGATGGAAATTTCCCGTAACATCTCTTAAGTTATGTGTGTGTATGTTCATATGATGTCGATTTGACTTAGATGAGAATATTTTTGCCTGATCCGAGCTTGTTTTATTTTCACGCTATTACGCTCGGGTCAGACTTGAGCATTCCAGTTTCAAAGGTTATCTTTTGAAGGATGAAGACGAAGACTGTATACTATTATTATTATTACTATTGTATCCCACTACTATTCTGCTACATTACTCTGTATTACCAGTTATGTATATAAATGTATAACTCTGATAAATGTTGTAAAATGATCAAATGTTTATTTTAAACAGCTTCATGAACTGTTATTTGATTATTATATTTTGTTCATTCCGTTGCGAGATTATGTGTTTGTTTTCTTCTTTCTTTCTAATTCTAAATTAATCCCCTTGATTATCTATATTTTTGACTATAATGGTTGAAGATGTGGATCGTCATTTAACAATCTGTAAATACGTACAGTTTTGAGTTAGACATGTGTGGATTATTGTCGATTCAAAAGGTACGGGTTTCCGGGCCGTTACAGTTGGTATCAGAGCTTATGGTTTAGCGATAAACCTTGGCTCTATTGGGATTTACTCATTAGAGATAGGGTTAGTAACACCCTAGAATGAGTTCTGAGTGTATATATATACGAGAGAGCGTACTTGTACTTTTGATATAAAAAAATGGTTTTATATTGTGTTGTTTGGCTTATTAAGTTGAGTTCGGAGTTCCAGTCGATGCGTGTTGCAAGCGTTACCGAATGGGATTTCAAAACACTTGAACAAGGCATTCTAACACAATATCGTTTTCATATATATGTTATATATGTACAATAAATAATTTTGAAATTTGATGGTAAATTAGTTAGTACTCTTAACCTATTAACTATAACAATAAATCGATCTTTTATATATGATTTATAATTAACTGTAAACCAAATAAATTTAAATGGAGAATTTGAGATATTTAAATCCAATAGGTTTAAAATGATTTTCGAGACTTTGAAAAATATAGTGGTAGTATTTAGAAGTATTTTCCATAGATTTCATTTTAAAAGTAATTTTAAAGTGAAAATTGGTTCAGTACTCCACTTCGGTCGCTGGAAGATAAATTTCGATGAGTGTGGCCACATCACCGACTTTCATTTTCAAGTCTCTAAGTGGGGGAGAACCCTTTCTAGATTTTCTACATATTTGTTTGAAAATAATTCTAAATTAAAATCTTAAGTATGTTTTGTTATACAAAATATATATGGTATTTAACATTTCAAAATGATTTGAAAGAAACTTGGTATTCAAACTTCTGAAGTCTTTGTATAAACTTGGATAGCTTAACTTTTAAATATATGGAATGAGAAACGAAATCTAATGTTTAAAAGAAACATGAATCCAAATAGTAACTCTCGAAAAAAGAAGAAGCGGATAATATGAATTAAAACCAAATTGAAATTGTTGAAGGTTCTTATTTGATTAAATTGAATCGGATTAAAGTATAAATGTAGTGACCCGCATTTTTAGCTGTTGAACAATTAATTTATTTAATTATCAAATATCGATTTATCGATATTGAGAACGTGAATTAAATCATATTGAATATTTAATTAAGATTTATAATGAATAATAAATTATAAATATCGAAATAGTCAGAAATAGTAGAACTCACAATAGAGTGTGAATTGAATAGTATACGAGATGTGGTTGAGTTTCGATTCGAAATATAATAACGAATATATTGAATCGACGACAATGGAGCGTATAGTTGATAATATATTTATAAACGAGCTTGAAATGGCGCTGCAGTTCGCTATTTGGCGATTCGGACTTCAACTGGATGTACAGGGTTCGTTTTAAGCCGGATTTCTGTGAAACAAGAAAAGCGTGGAGCTAGTGGAGTATATTTTTCTAGTGGAAGAGAAAGATCAGGATTTCGTCATGTAGATTTTGAGGTATGTCCAAATCAAATTTCAGAATAGTCGCTATAGAATCGTTTATCGGCCATAACGGTTATTTCAAAATAATTAGAGATCGGGTTTGAATTTAGACAAGGTTCTTTTGGGATATAGTGATAATTTATTTTTTTGAATTTTACTGTAATTTTTAATTAATTAAATAAGCAACTTTTTATTTGGAGTGTTTTCGCACCCTGTAATCAACATTTTGAAGTTTCAAAATATGAGTCCATCTACCGGTATTTTTATATTTTCGGGATCGTGGCACCGAGCTGATTACAACGGTATGTTTACTTCTGTCGACAACAGTTTGTAAAGGAAGAAAATTCTTTATTTCGTAATGATAAACTTTTCAGATAAAACATAGGTCCACGATTTTCTTCTCGAACCACCCGTTTCCTTTGGTCTCAAAACAACATAACATACACATAGGAATAGAAACGAGATCGGACCCTTATAACATGTATACAAACCAACAAATGAACGAGTTACCATTTATGGAAAAAACATAAGTAAATAATATTTTAATGGTCCAAAATATCTCCTTCTTCTTGCCTATAAATGGGCGTTAACTCCTCAGCCTAAAGACCTAATTCATTTACTTCAGAAGTCAATAGAAACCGCGCCTCCACTGAAACAAATTTCCAGTAGTAAATCGAGTGTTCTAAATTCTCAAACAATTCGTGGAAATTGCTATAAATCACTCGATGAGTATACATGAGATCGTGTATCCATCCTCTTCCGATTAATGCGAGTTTCGTTCAGTTCGGTCCCCATCTTTCTCGCTGGTTTTCTTCGGCGAGGGTTAGGGCATGGAGTCGACGCTAGCGTGGGTGGTGCTGGGTCGTCGTGTGGTTGTCAGGGGGTAGCTAGCGGGAAGGCACACTAGTTGGCGCTGAGTTTGGGTACTCCGGTGCTGGAGGTAGAAAAGCGACAGTAATGGTCGCGGCGAGAAGTTCAGATCGATGTTGAGTGGGTAGGACGTTCGAGTTTGGGGAAAAAGGGGTAGACGTGTGGAGATTTCGACAGTGGGCTGGTTGGTGGTCTCCGAGACATCGCTGAGTGGTCATGGAGGAAGGTGGAGTGCGGTCAAGGTTGGGTCAACGAGGATTAGCACTGTGTATTTAATTCGGTGAAGAGGAAAGTGAAATATCCTAAGCGGGTTCAAATAGAATTGATGTGGGCCGATCAAATATAAAGGGGTAAGGCCCATCTAAGAATTTAATTGGGTTTTAATTTATTTAAATAGTGTATAAACTTCGTAACGCGATATCTATTTCGTACGAGGTCAGAATCATGAACCGTAAGTTGCGTTGAGATCGTATGGACGAGAGCTTCACAATGAAGCTGACTGGAAGTGGATTCGAGCTCGTATGAATTTGTGGCAAGATAAATTGTTTGATTCAAATCAGAACAAAACAGTTTACCGTTCTTCAACGATGAACTGCAAATGTGAGTAAATCTCACTAACTCTGAACAGTTATATTTTCATGTTATATTTTTAGAACTGTTAAATATGGGCTGATTGATTTTGTGTTGACTGTTTGATTGAACTGCTAGTCAGTTAGTTAAATTTCTATATTGATTCTGTTTAACAGAATATATTATATGGAACTGAAAGTGATGTTATCTATACTGTCTAACATCTGTGATGCAGGGAAACAGGTTGGAGGAATCCGACTGGATTCCTCAACAGTTATTTTATTGTTTTTCATATATTTTGATATATGATGTGAAGTATAACCTGTTGTTGATTGTGTGTGTATGGACGATATTGAACATCGTGATTTGATATGATTGAATACCATGACATACCGGAATGTAGATAAAAGAGATTTTTCAAAGTGATATTGGAAAATAGAATATTTATAAAGTGGAATATTTATAAATAAGGAATATTTATAAATTGGGATATTTATAGGAGATATTCAAAAAGGAAATAAATTCAAAACATGTCTTTTTGAATGGAAAGGCCTGTGTGGCGGGTTTGGGGATTTTCCCGATGCTCCCGTTACAAAGGAGGTTATGACGAATTTTCCCGGAAAGTTAAGGAGTTAGAATATTTTTAAGAATAAATTTGAAAATGAAATATTTGCAAACCATTTGCAAATAGAATAAAATAGAGAAAAGAAATATTTGTAAACCATTTACAAATAGAATTGAAAGGGGAATATTTAGAAAATAAATAGAGTTAATAAAAAGGAAATGGGTTTATAAGGGAAACATTATAAAAAGGGAATCATTTTTTAAAGTGTAGAACCGTTATTTAAAAGTAAATCTTTTCAAATGAATAAAACGTTGTTAAAAAGGAAATCATTTTTTAAAGTGTAGAACCGTTATTTAAAAGTAAATCTTTTCAAATGAATAAAACGTTGTTAAAAAGGAAATCTTTATAAAGTGAATAAAGTTAATCGAATATAGACATTCGAAAGGAGTTAATCGAATATGGTATTCGAAGTTAGTTAATCGAATATAGACATTCGAAAGGAGTTAATCGAATATGGTATTCGAAAGTTAGTTAATCGAATATGTTATTCGAAAGGGGTTAGTCAAGTCGAGTTAGTCAAATAGAGTTAACCAGTTAGGGTAAATCAGTTAGAGTTAACCAGTTGGAGTTAATTAGTTAGAGTTAATTGATTAGAGTTAAAACGAACTAGAGTTAATCAAATATAGTTATTTGAGGCAGAGTTAGTCAAACATAGTATTCAGGGTAAGTTGCCATCTTGTACGACAGCTAGCGTAATTCGCAGGGCTGTAAATAGCCTAAGGCGGTCGGATGTTTCCTGAGGGAATCAGGCGTAACCATTGTGATCGCTGCGATCTAGAGTCAAGCGAATGGAGTTAAATAGAGTTAGTCGAATATAGTTTATTCGAATAGAGTTGAATAGAGTTAATCGAATAGTAGTTATTCGAATAGAGTTAAATAGAGTTAAATCGAATATTAGTTATTCGATAGGAGTAAATCAAGTTGAGAGAAATGAACCAAGTAAGTCGAGTTAAGTTAGTTAAGTTAGTCGAGCCTAGTTAATCGAATCGAATTGGTCGAACCAAATAAGTTCAGTTCGTCGAGTTAAATTAATCGATGTTAGTTTCATCGAAAGGAGTTATCGATGTTAGTTTCATCGAAAGGAGTTATCGATGTTAGTTTCATCGAAGGGAGTTATCGAATATAGTTTATTCGAAAGTAAGATTTTCAAATATGAAATATTTGAAAGGGAAGAGTTATCGAATATTAGTTATTCGAAAAAAGATTATCGAATATCGTTTATTCGAGAAGGAGTTAATCGAATATTAGTTATTCGAAAAGAGTTATCGAATATTAGTTATTCGAAAGGAGTTAATCGAATATAGGTTATTCGAAGAAGAGTTAATCAAATAGAGATTTCTCGAAGAGAGTTAATCAGCAAATTCGATTATATCGAATTCGGGAAAGTACTTATACTTTCCAGTGTTTAAATAGAGGTTTATTTATTTATAAATAAATAAGTGTTAGGTTAATTATTCACTAATAAGAATAGAAGTTATAATTAAAGTTAGATAATTCGAAAGTAGGGATTATAACGTTATCGTTATAACCAATGTTTTAAATATAGAAGTGGATTAGTAAAATTGAATCCGAGAAAGGCGTAAAGAAGTTGTTAAAGATTAAAAGATAAACTTTGACCATTTCGAAGTTATAACGTTGTTCAGTTAAGGTCTGAGAGGTAATTATACCCCAACTTAAGTGACTTCCTTCTTAACTAAGAAATGGTAAGGTTTGATCGTAAAGGAGTTTTGGAAATGTTTTCCAAACGAGAATCAGAAATGTTTTCTGATAAAAGAAAATAAGAATTTAGAATATAGGGAAACAGGAGATAAGTAAATAAATGAACTAAAGAAATTTATGTTAAATGATGTTTGTTCGATATAATTTCCATTTGGAAATAATATCGTTGTTTGCACACTTGTTTTTCTTTGATAGTTAACTCACCGACTATCGAAGTTTTGACCATTTTAACGTTGTTAATATGGAGAGACCGGTTGGATTATTATCCATAGAACCACTCTGTATTGGCATAAGCGTCGCGAATCATATATGCCAAAGATAATTGAAGACGGAGTAAAATGCAAGGGCTATCCTGTTTACAGAATAGTGCCTTCGGTTTGTCCAGTCCCAGGACAACTGGTATGGACGAAGGTCTGACAGAGTATATCCAATGGATCGCGTAAATTGATCTGTTCAAACGTATTCACGTTTGGTGGCGGAGGAATTCGTTTCTCTTAGCTGTATACCCGTGTTATTTTTGGGTAAGTCAATTTGTGATTTGGCGGGTATGACGATGTGACATTCTAAGTGAATGAAGATGGATGTCTGACATAGTATTTCCAGAAAGGTCACGTACATTGATTTCTTCAACCGTACCAAGAGTGGAAGCGGAGAAGGAAACTTCTTTTAGCTGACACGTAATGTATGGTTGTAGACATCAATTAGTGATTTTCGATGGATCTGACAATGTGGCATTCGAAGTGAATCTGATGTGATGATAAAGCGTAGCTTCTAGCCTCATCAACCGGTAAATGACAGAAATCGGGCAGGCAGCATGGCTAAGTCGGTCGCACCGAAGTAGGGTGTATAATCACCTATCTAGTGAATATTCATTTGCTTCTTTTAATCTATCAATGCTGTCCCATATATATATACGGGAACGGTTGCTGATCCCAACCGTTGGTGATGTACATTCGATACACTCAAGCGAAATGAGTGGTCGGTCATGTGTGGCTGAGTTGCAAGATGTTCTTGTAGAACTCCAGTGTATCGTTCCTAGAGTACACTGATCGGAAGGTGATTCCATACCTTGTCATGGTTGGAAATCCATTATCCAATACGTGCTTGCGATTTTGATTGTATACTATATATGTAGAACGTGAGATGAAAGCGTTTCTGCTAGATTGAAATCTATTTGTACATAGACATTATTATAATATCAAAAGGTTTTTGATATAAAGATATTTTGGATTCTCATAAGGGAAAAACCCGTTCCGTTATGCGGCGTGGTCTTATGGGATATCGTTTACTTGTTCATATACCTGTTTTAAACTGTTTTACTCACACCAGTCCATGTTGCGTGCTTAGGCATGTGTGCGCATGATAGGGGGTTCTCGCTTTTCGTTAGGTGGCGAACGGGAGACTCTTACTCCTACATGTCCCTTTGGTAGGGTTGGTTGTGAAGTCGAAAGGCTGGCCGTAAAATATGGTATTGGGGTACCAGTGTAAGCCACAGTGGGGTGTTACCTGCTGCTTTGGGAGGATGGGAGAGGATGGTTGGAAAGCCTACTTGAACATTTTTCCGGGTCGTTACAGTTGGTATCAGAGCTTATGTTTTAGTGATCGGACATAACTCTGTGGCGTAACTCAGTAGAGATGGGATTAGTAATATCCTAGATTGAGTTGAGTGTATATATATACAAGAGAGCGTATATGTTATTGAATATAAAATGGTTTTATATTGTGGAGATTTATTGATTGAGTGGCTTATGAATTCTGGACGATCAGTTTGATCCACTGTATCGGTAGGAGTTTTATAAACACTTGAATACGATGAACCGACATGATATGTTTTGAAATTAATATAGTATATTAGTTGTGTTGGTTGTTAGTATAATCGAATGAGATTATAAAAAGATGAAATGGTTATAAATAACTAATCAGAATTCATATCAGTAAAGTATATGAAGTAAGACGAATTGAATCTGAAGTTAAATCAGAATTGGAATTAAAATAAGTAAATTTTAAGTTCTTGGGAGATTTTGAACTGTTTTCAAAATGGAAGTGTTTAGAAATGATTTTAGAAAGTGAAATAGTATTGAACCCACTTCGATTACTGGAAAATAGATTCTGATGAGTGTGGCCACATCATTAGTATTCATTTTCGAGTTTGTAAGTGACGGATTACTAGCAAAGGCTTCGTTTTGAATTGTTTTGAGAAAACAAGTGGTTTAGAAATTCAAATGTTTTGAATTGGTGTTATGATTTCAAATTAATTTGAAATGAACTCAGGAATTTAAAATTTTGGACTTAAAATTTAACTAATGAAGTTAAATAGATTGAGATGGCATAAATGAGTAAATAAATTTAAATTTAACTTGAACTAAGTTGAATAAGACAGATTTGATTGGAAAATAATCTGGAATGGAATTTCATTGATGAGTTAAGAATTTGAAATTGATATTGGAGTTTGAATGGAATTTGGTTTAATATAACCGAATGATTGGATTTGAGAATAAATCGATTTGAGTTGATTGGAATGGCATCGGTATATGTTGAAGTGATAACAGATTGAAGGGATATAATGAGATGCCCGACAAAAAGGTACCAGTTTATATTATATATGGATATGAGATTTATGAGCCGAATTGGCAAGCCGCTTGGCTGTTTGATTTTCTTTTGGGTTAAAGAAGGCCCAGAGAGTCGAGTTGGAGTTTGAGATATTGACCAGTACGAAGGAGGTGCTGGCGAAATTTTTTGAAAAGTTAAGGTGTTAGGAAATTTTTGAAAATTTAGTTAGTCAGAATAAATTAATATTTTAGTCGATATTAATTGGTTCAGTTGAAACCGGAGATAAGAGGTAAACAGATAAATTTTTACCCAATAGATAGGGTCGTCCCCTAGCTTAGCAATTTCGAGGACGAAATTATTTTAAGTAGGGAAGAATGTAGTGACCCGCATTTTTAGCTGTTGAACAATTAATTTATTTAATTATCAAATATCGATTTATCGATATTGAGAACGTGAATTAAATCATATTGAATATTTAATTAAGATTTATAATGAATAATAAATTATAAATATCGAAATAGTCAGAAATAGTAGAACTCACAATAGAGTGTGAATTGAATAGTATACGAGATGTGGTTGAGTTTCGATTCGAAATATAATAACGAATATATTGAATCGACGACAATGGAGCGTATAGTTGATAATATATTTATAAACGAGCTTGAAATGGCGCTGCAGTTCGCTATTTGGCGATTCGGACTTCAACTGGATGTACAGGGTTCGTTTTAAGCCGGATTTCTGTGAAACAAGAAAAGCGTGGAGCTAGTGGAGTATATTTTTCTAGTGGAAGAGAAAGATCAGGATTTCGTCATGTAGATTTTGAGGTATGTCCAAATCAAATTTCAGAATAGTCGCTATAGAATCGTTTATCGGCCATAACGGTTATTTCAAAATAATTAGAGATCGGGTTTGAATTTAGACAAGGTTCTTTTGGGATATAGTGATAATTTATTTTTTTGAATTTTACTGTAATTTTTAATTAATTAAATAAGCAACTTTTTATTTGGAGTGTTTTCGCACCCTGTAATCAACATTTTGAAGTTTCAAAATATGAGTCCATCTACCGGTATTTTTATATTTTCGGGATCGTGGCACCGAGCTGATTACAACGGTATGTTTACTTCTGTCGACAACAGTTTGTAAAGGAAGAAAATTCTTTATTTCGTAATGATAAACTTTTCAGATAAAACATAGGTCCACGATTTTCTTCTCGAACCACCCGTTTCCTTTGGTCTCAAAACAACATAACATACACATAGGAATAGAAACGAGATCGGACCCTTATAACATGTATACAAACCAACAAATGAACGAGTTACCATTTATGGAAAAAACATAAGTAAATAATATTTTAATGGTCCAAAATATCTCCTTCTTCTTGCCTATAAATGGGCGTTAACTCCTCAGCCTAAAGACCTAATTCATTTACTTCAGAAGTCAATAGAAACCGCGCCTCCACTGAAACAAATTTCCAGTAGTAAATCGAGTGTTCTAAATTCTCAAACAATTCGTGGAAATTGCTATAAATCACTCGATGAGTATACATGAGATCGTGTATCCATCCTCTTCCGATTAATGCGAGTTTCGTTCAGTTCGGTCCCCATCTTTCTCGCTGGTTTTCTTCGGCGAGGGTTAGGGCATGGAGTCGACGCTAGCGTGGGTGGTGCTGGGTCGTCGTGTGGTTGTCAGGGGGTAGCTAGCGGGAAGGCACACTAGTTGGCGCTGAGTTTGGGTACTCCGGTGCTGGAGGTAGAAAAGCGACAGTAATGGTCGCGGCGAGAAGTTCAGATCGATGTTGAGTGGGTAGGACGTTCGAGTTTGGGGAAAAAGGGGTAGACGTGTGGAGATTTCGACAGTGGGCTGGTTGGTGGTCTCCGAGACATCGCTGAGTGGTCATGGAGGAAGGTGGAGTGCGGTCAAGGTTGGGTCAACGAGGATTAGCACTGTGTATTTAATTCGGTGAAGAGGAAAGTGAAATATCCTAAGCGGGTTCAAATAGAATTGATGTGGGCCGATCAAATATAAAGGGGTAAGGCCCATCTAAGAATTTAATTGGGTTTTAATTTATTTAAATAGTGTATAAACTTCGTAACGCGATATCTATTTCGTACGAGGT
Source organism: Allium sativum (assembly GCA_030737875.1). Taxonomy (NCBI): domain Eukaryota; kingdom Viridiplantae; phylum Streptophyta; class Magnoliopsida; order Asparagales; family Amaryllidaceae; genus Allium; species Allium sativum. Next base: position 112,212,869 of record CM060916.1, on the reverse strand, counting down.
CAGAATCATGAACCGTAAGTTGCGTTGAGATCGTATGGACGAGAGCTTCACAATGAAGCTGACTGGAAGTGGATTCGAGCTCGTATGAATTTGTGGCAAGATAAATTGTTTGATTCAAATCAGAACAAAACAGTTTACCGTTCTTCAACGATGAACTGCAAATGTGAGTAAATCTCACTAACTCTGAACAGTTATATTTTCATGTTATATTTTTAGAACTGTTAAATATGGGCTGATTGATTTTGTGTTGACTGTTTGATTGAACTGCTAGTCAGTTAGTTAAATTTCTATATTGATTCTGTTTAACAGAATATATTATATGGAACTGAAAGTGATGTTATCTATACTGTCTAACATCTGTGATGCAGGGAAACAGGTTGGAGGAATCCGACTGGATTCCTCAACAGTTATTTTATTGTTTTTCATATATTTTGATATATGATGTGAAGTATAACCTGTTGTTGATTGTGTGTGTATGGACGATATTGAACATCGTGATTTGATATGATTGAATACCATGACATACCGGAATGTAGATAAAAGAGATTTTTCAAAGTGATATTGGAAAATAGAATATTTATAAAGTGGAATATTTATAAATAAGGAATATTTATAAATTGGGATATTTATAGGAGATATTCAAAAAGGAAATAAATTCAAAACATGTCTTTTTGAATGGAAAGGCCTGTGTGGCGGGTTTGGGGATTTTCCCGATGCTCCCGTTACAAAGGAGGTTATGACGAATTTTCCCGGAAAGTTAAGGAGTTAGAATATTTTTAAGAATAAATTTGAAAATGAAATATTTGCAAACCATTTGCAAATAGAATAAAATAGAGAAAAGAAATATTTGTAAACCATTTACAAATAGAATTGAAAGGGGAATATTTAGAAAATAAATAGAGTTAATAAAAAGGAAATGGGTTTATAAGGGAAACATTATAAAAAGGGAATCATTTTTTAAAGTGTAGAACCGTTATTTAAAAGTAAATCTTTTCAAATGAATAAAACGTTGTTAAAAAGGAAATCATTTTTTAAAGTGTAGAACCGTTATTTAAAAGTAAATCTTTTCAAATGAATAAAACGTTGTTAAAAAGGAAATCTTTATAAAGTGAATAAAGTTAATCGAATATAGACATTCGAAAGGAGTTAATCGAATATGGTATTCGAAGTTAGTTAATCGAATATAGACATTCGAAAGGAGTTAATCGAATATGGTATTCGAAAGTTAGTTAATCGAATATGTTATTCGAAAGGGGTTAGTCAAGTCGAGTTAGTCAAATAGAGTTAACCAGTTAGGGTAAATCAGTTAGAGTTAACCAGTTGGAGTTAATTAGTTAGAGTTAATTGATTAGAGTTAAAACGAACTAGAGTTAATCAAATATAGTTATTTGAGGCAGAGTTAGTCAAACATAGTATTCAGGGTAAGTTGCCATCTTGTACGACAGCTAGCGTAATTCGCAGGGCTGTAAATAGCCTAAGGCGGTCGGATGTTTCCTGAGGGAATCAGGCGTAACCATTGTGATCGCTGCGATCTAGAGTCAAGCGAATGGAGTTAAATAGAGTTAGTCGAATATAGTTTATTCGAATAGAGTTGAATAGAGTTAATCGAATAGTAGTTATTCGAATAGAGTTAAATCGAATATTAGTTATTCGATAGGAGTAAATCAAGTTGAGAGAAATGAACCAAGTAAGTCGAGTTAAGTTAGTTAAGTTAGTCGAGCCTAGTTAATCGAATCGAATTGGTCGAACCAAATAAGTTCAGTTCGTCGAGTTAAATTAATCGATGTTAGTTTCATCGAAAGGAGTTATCGATGTTAGTTTCATCGAAAGGAGTTATCGATGTTAGTTTCATCGAAGGGAGTTATCGAATATAGTTTATTCGAAAGTAAGATTTTCAAATATGAAATATTTGAAAGGGAAGAGTTATCGAATATTAGTTATTCGAAAAAAGATTATCGAATATCGTTTATTCGAGAAGGAGTTAATCGAATATTAGTTATTCGAAAAGAGTTATCGAATATTAGTTATTCGAAAGGAGTTAATCGAATATAGGTTATTCGAAGAAGAGTTAATCAAATAGAGATTTCTCGAAGAGAGTTAATCAGCAAATTCGATTATATCGAATTCGGGAAAGTACTTATACTTTCCAGTGTTTAAATAGAGGTTTATTTATTTATAAATAAATAAGTGTTAGGTTAATTATTCACTAATAAGAATAGAAGTTATAATTAAAGTTAGATAATTCGAAAGTAGGGATTATAACGTTATCGTTATAACCAATGTTTTAAATATAGAAGTGGATTAGTAAAATTGAATCCGAGAAAGGCGTAAAGAAGTTGTTAAAGATTAAAAGATAAACTTTGACCATTTCGAAGTTATAACGTTGTTCAGTTAAGGTCTGAGAGGTAATTATACCCCAACTTAAGTGACTTCCTTCTTAACTAAGAAATGGTAAGGTTTGATCGTAAAGGAGTTTTGGAAATGTTTTCCAAACGAGAATCAGAAATGTTTTCTGATAAAAGAAAATAAGAATTTAGAATATAGGGAAACAGGAGATAAGTAAATAAATGAACTAAAGAAATTTATGTTAAATGATGTTTGTTCGATATAATTTCCATTTGGAAATAATATCGTTGTTTGCACACTTGTTTTTCTTTGATAGTTAACTCACCGACTATCGAAGTTTTGACCATTTTAACGTTGTTAATATGGAGAGACCGGTTGGATTATTATCCATAGAACCACTCTGTATTGGCATAAGCGTCGCGAATCATATATGCCAAAGATAATTGAAGACGGAGTAAAATGCAAGGGCTATCCTGTTTACAGAATAGTGCCTTCGGTTTGTCCAGTCCCAGGACAACTGGTATGGACGAAGGTCTGACAGAGTATATCCAATGGATCGCGTAAATTGATCTGTTCAAACGTATTCACGTTTGGTGGCGGAGGAATTCGTTTCTCTTAGCTGTATACCCGTGTTATTTTTGGGTAAGTCAATTTGTGATTTGGCGGGTATGACGATGTGACATTCTAAGTGAATGAAGATGGATGTCTGACATAGTATTTCCAGAAAGGTCACGTACATTGATTTCTTCAACCGTACCAAGAGTGGAAGCGGAGAAGGAAACTTCTTTTAGCTGACACGTAATGTATGGTTGTAGACATCAATTAGTGATTTTCGATGGATCTGACAATGTGGCATTCGAAGTGAATCTGATGTGATGATAAAGCGTAGCTTCTAGCCTCATCAACCGGTAAATGACAGAAATCGGGCAGGCAGCATGGCTAAGTCGGTCGCACCGAAGTAGGGTGTATAATCACCTATCTAGTGAATATTCATTTGCTTCTTTTAATCTATCAATGCTGTCCCATATATATATACGGGAACGGTTGCTGATCCCAACCGTTGGTGATGTACATTCGATACACTCAAGCGAAATGAGTGGTCGGTCATGTGTGGCTGAGTTGCAAGATGTTCTTGTAGAACTCCAGTGTATCGTTCCTAGAGTACACTGATCGGAAGGTGATTCCATACCTTGTCATGGTTGGAAATCCATTATCCAATACGTGCTTGCGATTTTGATTGTATACTATATATGTAGAACGTGAGATGAAAGCGTTTCTGCTAGATTGAAATCTATTTGTACATAGACATTATTATAATATCAAAAGGTTTTTGATATAAAGATATTTTGGATTCTCATAAGGGAAAAACCCGTTCCGTTATGCGGCGTGGTCTTATGGGATATCGTTTACTTGTTCATATACCTGTTTTAAACTGTTTTACTCACACCAGTCCCATGACTGACCCGGAGTTTACTTTGTTGTTTTCCCTAAACTCTTGGGTGCCTAAATTTGTACGGGCAGTCAAGTAGTCGGGTTTTACAGATATACTGGAAGAGCTTGGAGCAGGAGGCTTCTAGATCATATAGCTATAGTTATTTCCGCTGTGTTGTAAGTGTTGTACTCTGATAAGTGCTATTGTATACATAACTGTTATATTTCAAAGTTATGTTATCTATTATATGTTATTCGTTCCGCTGTGAGGTTCGTGTTACTCTGATGTTGTGTTCTTCTTCTTCTTCTATTCTAAGTTTCTATCTTATCTATTTTCACTTCTAATTTCTTTCATTAACTATTCGGTTATTTTCGATCCTTGGATGTTCGATATGTGTTGTATATCGGATAACCAAGATCGCATTTTTCCGGGTCGTTACAATAAAATACTTAGTGGCATCCGATAACTTACCTTAAAAAAAAAGGGTTTAAAGTTAAATGTATACGTATATGCGATGAAAATACAAATGTAACTTTAGTAATGAAAATGCTTCAAAATGAAATTTGAATCATAGAAATGTTAAAAATAGGAGTCAAGTTGTTATAATATGATAGAAATTTGTTAATACTCTAGAAATGATTAATAAAATAAAAAGGGAATATTAATAAAGGACAATAGTATTTAAGCATAGGCAATAACATCGTACGAGAATGATTTTTTTTTTAATCGAACCATATCTTTCTATATTATTGTAAAATATAACGAAAATTGCAAAGGATTGGTAATAACTAAAATTGTAACCTTTTGAGATAATTGAAAACTGGAATATAATTGTATCAAAAAGGAAACGAGTCTTAAGTGATGTATAACCTTAAGAAATTATGTAACAAGTCATTTCATAGTAATAAATTTATAATGTAACGTAAATAACAAAGGAACTAAAGTCTATAAGTTGTGAAATAATGTGAATTAACAATAAATTACAAAATTTGGTTAGTTATGAATAAAGGAAAATGAAACACTAACAGATAAATATGAAATTGGATAATTGCGAATAATTTAGTTTCTAACAAATGGAATCTATAGAATGTGAATTTATTTAACATGAATAAGCGCATGCAACCAATTGAATATAACAATTGAATGGAGAATCAATGTACCATGAACATTACAAAAGTGATTATATATATTAGATTGAATAAATTTGGGTAGGTTAGAACTTGAAATAACAAAACCAACGTAGTTGAAAAATTAGAAACGTTCAATAATAGTTGAAAAAATTGGATTTTACTACTGTCCAGATTTGATATTTTGGTTTTGAAATTTAATTTAGTGTTATATGTCATGTATACTATGTATGTTACTCTATCATTATATATATACTTAATTCTCATCCAGTTTTGAGAATTTAGTAGGTGTGATCATTGCTTCATTGTAGAGCTTGCGTGCGCGTAATATATTGTTTTTGCTTATGTACATAAGCGAACTCGCTTATATATAAATAAATAAAATGTTATGCCTACGAAAAAAAAAATTAAGATGTGTATATAATTGATATATTGGGTTTTCCGGTCATGTGAGCCGATGCATATGTTTTCATCTCTACAGGCATATTGCCAAAGTCCCTCCGTACAAAGGAGGTGCTGTCGAAATTTTTCTGTGACTTCGGGCGTTAGAATTCTTTTGGAGACTTTAAAATTCGAAACGTACAAGTTTTGTTTTTTGTAAATTACTTTGCGGTAAGTATATATATGTACTTACTACCGTGCTTTGTTCCTTTTCGGGGACGAAAAGTTTTAAGTGTGGGAGATTGTAACAACCCGCTATTTTTAACGAATTTAATTTCGATTTAAATCGTATATTTATCTAAAAATAAAAAAAAAATAAAAACAAATAATATATTCTATGGTTTTTCATAATGGAAATTCAATATTTGAAATACGTATAGTAAAATGTTGCAGCTGTGAAAATTTCGTCGGAAAATTTGAATGTAGCCGGTCGCGCTATTTTCAGTGCGCGCTGCGCATAACAGTTCAAATTTTAGCGATTTTAAAATCTCTTCGAAACCAGTTCAGACAAACATGAAAAATATTCTATTCGTTGTCAGTAATCCAACGGCGAAATTCATTTCGCGAAAATCGGACGTTTTGACATTCATTTCTCATCCGCATTTCTACGTTAAAGTGGTCCGTAACGCGTTTTTGAAAGGAGCACGCAGACACTGCAAATTATATACCGTTGTGTCCGTATCGTCGCGCTGATTACCGAAATATATTCATTCGTCAGTTTCGGTGTTCGGTTCGCGCTGAAATTGTGAAAATGCTTGCACAGTTCATTTTTGAAACGGAGCCATTTGAGTTCGACGTGTCCCTATTTGGATTCAACATATTTTTCTAAGTCAATTTGGCTCTGCAAACCCAGTCGGTAACGTTTCCATAAAGAGTATTTCTAATTTTTGCCAATGTTGGACACTTTCTTTCCAAAAGCATGTTGAACCATGCATGCAACGCATGCTTGTCCACCCTCTCCTTTTGCCTTTTCTTTTTCTCGGCCACCAGCACGTCACTTACCATGCTTCCATTTTCTTTGCATGCACGTTCTTCATTAATGCAAACCCCGTACCCCTCTAACTTCACCCACGTTCTCTTTAATGCAACCTAATATTGCCTATATACAGAGGCATGCGCATGGAAAGGAAAGGGGCATTCATTCCTCACGCATCAATTTTTCTTTTCTGAAAACTTTCCTTTTTTCCACTTCATGAGTCATGGAAGTATTCTGGCAACATGAGCCATAACATTTACATGACTAATTTTCCATGCAACTCCTCTCTCAAAACTTCCACGGTTTCATTTGTTTTATAAGGCATGAATGAAACATAAAGGGAAACATTTTGGTTTTGTTTCTTCCTCCTTTACATTCACAAAAAAATATGCAGTCTCCTCTTCAAAAATTTATTTTCCCTTCCTACACTTATTTTAGCAAGGGTCTTCAACATGAAAGTGGTAGAGAACGAACAGATCTACAATTTTTGTTTATGTCCGACTTGAAACAGTGGCATGTACTAACCGTGGTAGCCAATGGAAATTATGGTGGTTTGAGATGGAAGTACCGGGTGGTGCATCTTTGGATGCTGAGAAAACTGGTGAAGACGGCGCGCGATTTAGTAGAGCAGATAGGGAGAGAAAAGTCAGTAAAGTTGCACGGTGCATGGGTTCAGCAATATTCATTCATACGCATGGAATGAAAAAGTGGAAGAACACTATTCATTCGTTTCTTTTTGGAACTTGCTGTTTCTCTTTTCTTTCTTCTTGTGCACACTGCTTTCTTTTCTACACCAAAGCTTCTCATCCCCTCTTCAATATAATAATTCCAGTAACCCAATTCTTCTCCGCACGTTTTGTTTTTACATTTGAGAAGTTCTCAAATCTTATCTTAAAAAAAAGAAAAAAAAAAGAAAAAGAAAAAAAAAGAAGAAAAAAAAAGGAAAAGGGGCGCATTCATGAAGGGGTTAGTGGGATCTGGTTGCATGTGTGAGGCTTGAGCGTGCAGATACATAATTTGCACCGAGTAGCAATGCATGCATGCGCATGTACATTTTTTGTTGTTGAAGCATGCGCATGTTTTAAAGACAAGGACAGTAAGGGAGCTTGTTGCACCCATGGAAGATTTCGAGTCTGGGCACGGTGGTCTGAGCTTCCTCACTGCATTTGGGTGAGATGTTCTAGCAACTAAAAATTTAATATTTGGTAGTTATGCAAATTCATTCATATGTGTTAGCTTTATTAGTAAAAGGTTAAAACCGTCTCACCCATAGGAAATCGATCTTAGTCGCGCATTTCGGAGTTAGATTCGTACTAATGAAAAAAATTGCATAAGTATATGCCATGTTTGGATCAAGTGCATGTATGCAAGGTTAAACTAAAAAAAAAAATATTACTAACTTTTATTTTGGAAATCAAACTTCGATCGGTTTATACGTGTCTTAACCGTAATTTCTTTGTTCAGTTCGCTGAAGTTTCGGTGTTGTTTCAGTTTCGCGCCTATCTGTTATCGTCTCTACTTCTGTGCCACGAAAGGTGAGTTTTCTCACATCTGCAAAAATATTCACATTTCTGTGAAATTGAAATCTGTGATTGATTGATTGATTATTTGGTTGTTGGTTGCTATTTTAAAGTGGACATCTAATTGAAACTGTTAGACATTAACTTGACAATTAGTTTATTTTTGAATTAAATTGCTAGTTAAACCCCGACATGTATAATCAGTTAATTATTGCAACTTGAACTGTTTTGGATGATGATTGTGATGGGTGTTTATTTATGGTTATATTGAACTGTATGGATGTTGTCTATATTTTATACCAGTGTCATCACCTTGGATGTTACGGGCATCATCATAAACTGTCATTTCGAATAAATTAAGAAATAGGTTGAAATGATATATACCTATGACATTTGACCTTTGGATTGAAATGATATATATCCATTCCTTGAAATTAAAATTTAAACTTTGCAATAACTAATCACTTGGCCATAGGATAGAGAATTATTATACGGACACCGAATTGGTTAATTATATAAATTTTAGAATTTGTGAAACCGTGATTCTGTGAAAAGAAAATAAGTTGAAATTATACAAATTGAATTATATTGAAATGTTGAAATTTAATTATTTCAAAGGTTTGAATCTTTATTTAAACTTTGGAATTAAATTCAGATTGAAATGATCAAATTTGTTAAATTGAAATTTGAACTAAAATTTGTTATAAATTGAAATCATTCCAAATTGTATTATATTGAAATGCTGAAATTGAATTATTTCAAAGGTTTAGATCTTTATTTAAACTTTGAAATTAAATTCGAATTAAATGGTTTAAATAAATATTATGAACTTGAACTTGAACTTGGATTTGATTTGAATCGAATAGATTCAAATAATATTTCGAAATTGGAAGTTATCCTTTAAAATGGATTGTTCTCAAATGAATTTGATTGTGGAATCGATTTGGATTGGATTTTGGAAATCGATTTGGTTTGTTTGAGATTTGAACTTAGGTTCAGATTTATTGAAAATACAAAGTAACAGTTGATTTGAAATTATTTCTATATAAACTATTTTATGAAATTTATTCCTTTGATATATGGAGTGCTTTATATAAATTGTTTTTCAAAAACATATTCTTTATATATATAAGTTGTTTATTTTATAAAAAAATATAATTTAATATACATAAAACCATTTCCAACATTCAATCTGTTTTGATTTCCAAGCTATTCCAAATCTCCCAAAATTATATATATAAAAAAGTTATTTAAACCCCAAAACTATTTCAAACTTACAAACTCTTTTAGAAGTGAAAAGTGTTTACATTTAAATCTGTGATTTAAAAGTAAATACGATCATTTTGATGTTAAAATCAGAAATGAATTCAAAACTATTTTTGAAGTAAATTAAATAATTCGAATGAAATGTGGTTAACTGAAGTTATAACCAATTATTGGAACTGAAATTTATCTCAAAGTGAATATGAATTCTAAAAGTAAATATTATTGTGATTAAAATAATATGATATTTTAGAGTGAAATCGGTATAGCTAAATATGATATTTTGATATCATAACGATTCACTTTTGAAATATAAAAGTACCAATCGGTGTGTAACATGACGTTTTGTTGTTAAAGAGACCGGGGCCTCTTATTGACATATTCTCTGTCAATGTTGGAACCACTTTAACAACTGTGTACGCGGTGGAGTTCCAGAAATGAAGTAGGATGTTTTTGGAGGCGATTACTGGATTGAAGAAAGTGAACGATAATGGATGACCTCGACACTTGTGTCGATTTGAAATGACTAAAACAGGAGCCGTGCCAGACCAAATGAGGCTTGACTACCTCTTAGTGGACATCTGCTCTTCGATTTTCCTGGGCCTCGGGTCCATACTATTACTATTTTGTTGTTGTTTTGTTGGTGCGCACCCTTGATGGAATGTATTTTCCTTTGATTAGATATGGGGCGGATGTCTACGGTGGGCCATTAGGGGTAACCACCAGTCTGGATCAGGCAAACTAGTAGCATACTACTTTGGGTATAGCCTCATGTGCCTTGTCATACGTTTATCCTTATGCGAGACAACTACGATTTTGATTTTTGGCATAGGTCTATAGGGGACTCACTGGCTACCGACGTTACTGGTTGTGTTACAGGACCTGCATAGACCATGTGCTTATAAACTGTGTAAGGGTAATCAATGTAACCCCGCTTACGCTATTTTTCTGACAAGTATTTGTGAATAGACACTAGTATAATAGCGAAATTATATCATATAGTATCTAGTTTGACGGATCCTTAGGAGATGGAAATTTCCCGTAACATCTCTTAAGTTATGTGTGTGTATGTTCATATGATGTCGATTTGACTTAGATGAGAATATTTTTGCCTGATCCGAGCTTGTTTTATTTTCACGCTATTACGCTCGGGTCAGACTTGAGCATTCCAGTTTCAAAGGTTATATTTTGAAGGATGAAGACGAAGACTGTATACTATTATTATTATTACTATTGTATCCCACTACTATTCTGCTACATTACTCTGTATTACCAGTTATGTATATAAATGTATAACTCTGATAAATGTTGTAAAATGATCAAATGTTTATTTTAAACAGCTTCATGAACTGTTATTTGATTATTATATTTTGTTCATTCCGTTGCGAGATTATGTGTTTGTTTTCTTCTTTCTTTCTAATTCTAAATTAATCCCCTTGATTATCTATATTTTTGACTATAATGGTTGAAGATGTGGATCGTCATTTAACAATCTGTAAATACGTACAGTTTTGAGTTAGACATGTGTGGATTATTGTCGATTCAAAAGGTACGGGTTTCCGGGCCGTTACATTATTAATTAGAATAAATCTTTTAAATTAAGATTTAATGTAGTCTCCCAATTAATTAATATTTAATTTGAATTAAATAAAAGAATTGAATTTTGGGTTGTCGTGGATGGTGTCTTCAATATCACTGTTCATAAACCCCGCATGTAAGAATAAATCTTTTAATTAAGATTTTTAGAGTTCCAATTATATTTATTAATTGTAATAATTGATATGTGAATTGAATTTATCGTGAACTATGATTTTTAAACGACATTTGTTCTTTGACCCAATTAACAGTGAAAATATAATTTGGAATTTATAAATCTTTTTATTAATATTTAAAAAGAAATTTCCCAAAGTCAAGTTTTCCAATTTAATATCTTAAATTGGAATTGAATGGAAATTCTATTTGATAATAATCGAGATAAGTTTCTGAAAAAGAAGATTGATACAATATATGGAATTTAAAAGGCTTTGCTGTTATTTCATTTATATTATCGGTCTGATACGGAAATTTATACCGGTTATATGTTGATTTGATCTCTGTGAAAATTCCATATTTAATGGGAGATGAGTTTGGGTTTATCGTGAACAATGTTTTTAAATGACATTGATTCTTTAACTCAGTTAAAGATAAGATTAATTTCTTAAAACTGAATAATCATAAAGTAATGATTTTGATATTAAAATCGAATTGGAGTTTTTAATGAATCTTTAAAAAGAAGATTAAAGATTAAATTTGAAAGAATTTATCTTTGATAAAATTGATGGGAATTTTTCCCCTTTTAATATGGATATCTTATTAAAAGAATATTCTGAATTGGAAGGAGGCGTATGATGTGTATCTATAGCACTTGAATTTGGAATTATAAAAATACGCGAGTTATTCGGAAAGCCCTGGTTTAACCCATTCTGAATAATTACTATGACGATTAAGAGTCAAAAATGAAGACGACGGTTAAAGACCAGCGATCTTCACATCAAATGGATGACTACTAATGCCCGACATCGGCTAGCTACCAGTAAAGGGTTAAAGTGGTAGTTTGTCCGGACGTACTTGTTGATTGTCCTGATATGCTAGCACCTCACTTCCGTATTGGACATATGGGACGAGGAATAAGGTGTCTCCGGTTTCATTCAGACCCAGAACAGACTTGTAAATGGATGTGTGTCTGACATTGAATTTCATTCCGTGTAAATTAAATTGATTTCTATTCAATATATATCTGTGGTGGCGGAGAATTTATTCTCTTGCTTAACACCCTTCTCTGAGACGTACGAGCTCAGAGGTTATATATCGGTAGTTATCGATCGCACGGTGTGAATTGTCAATGTGGCACGCCGAAATGCAAATGATCGAGACTTTTGTTGAAAAGCAGAGCCTTGTGGTTGATGATCAAAGCATAGCCTATTTTGGCATAGCTTTGTGTATAGCGTGACTTCGCGAGCCTCACACCCCAGTAAGAGTCAGAAACGGAGCAAGGGAATACAGGGAGTTCGCACGTTTCTTTCTAGCTAGAAGTGGTATTCGGGTTTTACAGGCCCTGACATTTACTTATGTGGATGATGGAATTTTCGAGGTCTCGGGTTTATCGGTCGCCAATGGCCGTATTATAGGTTCGATAGGACCGGGACGCGTGTATTCAGGAATTGCCAATCCACTAACGTTATTTGTGGACCGGCCCTGTTGTATCCAAGGGTTCACTGCGGGATATCCTGAGACATTGCTAGTGTGTCTCGAATCGGTAAGGAGATCGTTCCTAGCCTGACTCTTGATGGAAACCCAATTTCCAATACGACACCATGCGGTTTTGATTGTAGAACTAGTATGGCGACATAGTAGGATGGGGTACTACGCCGTCTATGATTGATACATTATGATTGAAATGTTTTTGAAACATATATACACTAATAATAATATCAAATCTGTTTTTATTGTATCAAGCATTTTTGACCATTATAAGGTAAAACTCTATCCTCCGGTTTGCATTGCATTGTGTGATGGGACCTGTGTCTTATAATGGTTTCATTTTATCTAAAAGCATTGCGTTGTTTAACGATTTACTTTATTTAAATTATGCACCGGCAATCCAATGGAGTAAACCCGTTCCGCGTTAGAGGCGTGGTCCTGTGATTAGCTTTATTACTAGTTAAGTAAAGATTTCTCATATCAGTCCCATGACTGACTCGTAGTTTATTTCACTTTGCAAACTCGGGTGCCCTCTTTTCCACACGGGCAGTCGAGTAGCTTATTTTGCAGATATATTGAGTAGGATTCTGGATCGAAGGTTAGAGCTGTGTCCAGAGGATCGATAGTCTTCCGCTGTGTTAGTTTATATTTCCGCTATGTAGTGTATTACATTTATTGTAATTAAATCTTCTGCTGTTGTTTTATTATTTATCAATGTACTCTGATATTCTGTACTCTAGTGTAACATTATTATGATGTAATAAAAGTCTTCTGTTATTGTTCGAATGTATTATATTCCCAAAGTTAACGTATTCGGGTTTTGAAGGTCTTCGTCGATTTTGCGATCGATTAGGTCCGGGCGAAATCGGGGCCGTTACAGTTGGTATCAGAGCTCTGGTTAGCTCAAATATTTGGGGTACAACTCGTTAGAACTGAACAAAAGACTCATTAGAGATTGGATTAGTAATATCCAATAAGAATACTCATTAGAGATAGGATCATCAGTATCCTAGAACGAGAAACTCATTAGAGATGGGGTTAGAAATTCCCTAGAATGAGTTCAGAGTGATAAGTATATAATTAACGTATTTGTGATTATATATAATCCAATATTGGAAAATATGATTTTTGAATATATAAAAGTGATATATATTTTAAAAGTTAATCAATTAATAAAATTATTAAAACCGGTAAAAGAATAAAAATCAAATTGGTTAATTTAACAACTTTTAGCTCCGTTCCTTTTCGAGGACGAAAAGATTTTAAGTGGCGGAGATTGTAACAACCCACAAATTCTGAACCAATTAAAAAAAATTTATTTTAGAAATTTTAATGAATTTTGAATATTTAAAATAATTTATTTTAAATAACAACAACAAAAAATTTATTTAAATCGAAGTTAGAATGAAAATTTTATTTAATTGTAAAAGGAATTAGAAATAGCGCGGTAGTTTGAAAATTTGAATTTGAACTTTGACTGAATGTACAGGATGCAAAATAAATAGGATTTTAGTAAAACCAAAAATATTTAAATCTATTTAAAAATATCTATCCAATGAATCCGAAAAATTGAAAGTTCATAGCGGAAGTCAAAAGTTATGCCCAGTTTAAAATTCAGAATAGTCACTGCAGAATTTATATATAATTTTTAATATTAAAAATAGCCATTTTTCTAACGACCTCCATTTTCGACGAAACCACTTTTGTTGGAAATGGAATGTCAAATTATTGCTAGGATTCGATTTCCATAATTTTTAGAATTAATACGTGAGCGGGGCGAAAGAAAATGTGTTTTGTTAGTTTAAGTCAAATTAGATCGGCCAGAAATTGGCCATTCTTCAAACGGTCTCGGAATTCGACGAAATTAGTGTTGTTAGAACCGTATCGTTAAAACATAACTAGAAATAATATTTCTGGAATTTTTGGAGTTAGTATGTGGCCCCGGTAAATTGAAATGTATGATTAAATTAAATAATTAAATGTTTTATATTTAAATTTAAAGAAAACCCCATCAAATGATTGAATTGGTTCATGGGACCTAGTCCATTGTCCGGAATAGGGGTATTTGGCTAGGAAAGACATTCGCTGGGCTTGAATTGGAGTCGGTATGAAATAAAGGGCCTTTTTTGAAAATTGGATAATAAAATAAATAAAATATTATAAATTCCCTCTCTAATCCCATACCCTAACCCTAAAACATAATACCAGCCGCCGTCAGAAGAAACCAATGGCCCTAATCACTCCAAACAGAAATCCGTAATCCCCCTTAATGCATTTCGAATTAGTATATGGTTTCAAAGAGAATATCACAGAGATTTCCGAGCCCATCAAGATCGTACGGCTAAGATCAGTGTTAAGGGCGTACTGTTCTCGAATTTTGGGCATGAAGGCCACCGCTTTGGAGCGGATTTCGAGGCCAAGGGGGCCGTTTCCCTTCCTCCACGCGCCGATAACTCTCGCGTAGCTGCGCCATGTGATGCTCTTCGATTGGATTCTGGTGGAACGGTGAAGGTGCGATTTTGGTTTAAAGGATTGGAGGATGATGGGTTCTTCCCGTGAATAGGAAGAACGAGGAACATAAAAGGAGCGGCCTTTTCTTAAGCAATGTTGTTAAAATTAATTATTAACTAATTAATATTGTTATGTAATCAAATGAATATATAAATCCATATCTTTGTCATACCAACTCAGAATTCGATGATTTCAAAACCGTTGGGATCGTCATTCCAAGATCTGCAGCATGGAACATACCAGATCTGGAACAGAGCACTTTGAAAATTCAGACAAATCAATGTGAGACTTCCATTTTTTTAAAATTAAAATTAATTATTTATTGTATTGTGAAATTTATATTCATTCTATATAAAATTCATGTGGTGTCATGTATATATTTATTGAAATGTTGATTGTGTTGTATTGCGGTGAATTACTGAATGGAATTGTGTGTATCATGTTTGTTATAAAATAGATTCAAACAGAATTAACATTGTTATTAGATTGTTGTAGTCAACACTCATGTTAATTATAAAATTGGATTCAAATAATATTATCATTTGTTTATTAGATGGTGGTAATTAACATTTTTGTTAATTGGGAAATTAGATTTAAAGGAAATATTTTTATTTGTCAAAATTTAGACAATAAAAAGTATAGTTTTAAAGAAACATTTTTTATTATCAAATTAGAGACAATAAAAAATAATAAATTTTAAAGTTGCATTTTTATTGTCACTTTAGATTATTATAAAAAGGAGTAAAATAGAAAAATATATTTTTGTTGTAAATTTAGTTACAATAAAAAGGATAGATTTAGAAAATAATATTATTATTGTCATGTTAGTTACAATAAAAATAATTGATACAAAAGAAACATTTTTATTGTCATTTTAGTTGTAATGAACAGAATGGATTTAAAGTATCATTTTTGTTGTCATTTTATGTAAAATAAAAATAGTCAATTTTGTCAAACACGTTGGTTAAAATAAAAATAGTCATCTTTGTTAAACATGACATTTAGTTAAAATCATATTATGTAAATAAAATTGTCACTTATGTTAAAATCATTTTATGTAAATAAAACATAATTATTGAAATAAAAACATAAATTTTGTTAAAACATGATTATTGGAAAAAAAATATAGTTTTTGTTAAAACATGATTATTGAATTAAAAATAGTCATTTTTGCCAAGACATGTTTATTATAATAAAAATAATATTTTTGTCAAAACATGTTTGTTAAAATAAAATTAACAATTGTGTTAAAACATGTTAGTGAAATAAAAATAACATTTGTGTTAGAACATGTTATTTGAAATAAGGTTAACATTTGTGTTAAAACCTGTAAGAAGGAATAAAAGATTTATTTTTATAGTAAAAAAAGAGTAGATTTAAAGATTACATTTTTATGTAACATTGTTTTCATTAGAAAGATTAAAATTAAAAGACTTCATTTTAATGTAACATTGTTTACAATAAAAAGAGTTGAAATAGGAGATTTGATTTTTATTGTCGATTTAGATGTAACAAAATAGTTGTAATGACCCGCATTGGCAGAGGTATTATAATTAATTTATTTAATTATATAAATAGTGATATAGTGAATTTAATGGTCGTTGAATTAAATAATGGTGAATATTTAATTAAAATAATAAATTAAATAATATATTTAATTCTAAAATAATCAGAGTTGGCTGAAATGGCGATATGGTGGGAACCGGATCATCTATGATATTTAATTCAGTTTAGAATTGAATTTGAATAACGAATATATTATATAAACGACAGTTTGAACTTATAATTATATATAATTAAAATCGAGCTCGAAATGGCGCGGCAGTTCGCCATTTGGCGATTTGAACTTCAATTGAATGTACATGATTCGTTTTAAGCCGGATTTCTGTGTAACAAGAAACGTGTGGAGCTGGGGGAGTATATCTTTCTAGTGGAAGAGAAAAATCAGGATTTCGTCATGTAGATTTTGAGCTATGTCCAAATCAAATTTTAAAATAGTCGCTATAGAATCGTTTATCGACCGTAATGGTTTATACGATATAACTAGAGATCGGGTTTGAATTTAGACAAGGTTCTTCTGAGGCGTAGTGAAAATTTAACTTTTAGAATTTTATGGTAATTTTTAATTAATTAAATAAGCAACTTTTTGTTTGAAGTATTTTACACCCTCTAATCAACATTTCGGGGTTTCACAGTATGAGTCAACCTACCGATATTATCTTAGTTCTGGAGTTGGGACACGTCGCTCATCATGATGGGGCTTTTATTTTCATCCGTACATAAGCAGAACTTTACGTAACAGGGTATGTAAAACTTTAATATAAGATATCAATACGTTTTCCTTTCTCTGATTAAAACGTTAGCCACACACTTCATGTTTAAACCACATACCACGTTGGTGGCCTCAAAGTGACCACGTCTTCAAAGAAACCGTATACATATAATACCCCCTTAATAGTTATAACCTAATTCACATTCCGAAAAAAAAACAAGCCACCACAAAATTCTTGCTTCCCAACCCAAAAGACGCGAGAACCAATTTCTATCTCCTCACAAACCTAAGTTTCATTCTTCCTTCGTTTTAAAATCATACTCCAACGAAATACTGTACAGGCATGGGAGCGTCGCCAGACCAAGATGGGGGTTCTCGAGCTAGAACGAAGGGAGGACGGAAATCGGTTGTTCTTTAATGGTGTAAGGGGATTAGCGAACTGGAATGGAAGGAGTTGACGTGAGATATATAATTGGATGGTTGTTTCGAAATGAGGGAGCATGTGGTTTTACCTATTTGAGTTGGAAGAAAGAAATAAAATAACAGTAGCTTAGACAGGAGGTACTGGAACATGCACATGGGAGAAAAATTGCGAGCTGGTCATCATTGGAAGGTGGCATGTGTACTTAGTTCTGGGAGAAGAAGGTGGGTCAGCGAGATGAACTTGGAGGGTAGGGAAAGTGGAGCTAACGAGTTCAGGAGGATGGAGTTCATGGGGCAGCCGGAAAACAATCACGTGAATAGTAACGAGAAGTAAGGGGGGTTCACGTGTACTATGTGACGTGGGGTATTTGATATTGGTGATGGGATGGAGTTGAGGAAAACAGTGCTGGTATGGGGAAAGGGTTCGAATGGCTTCTGTGTTTGTGTATTACTGGAGTGAAATTGGTATGGGAATGAGCATCCACCTCTGAAGCTCGTAGAGGAAGAACGAACGATAAATGGGCTGGTCTGGGCTTGTAAAAGAAACCGTGGTTTTTTTTCAAAATAGATAGTGGGCCGTTGTAAACTGGTGATGGTGTATTTTAGGTAGCATGTAGAACGTTTGAAAGAAGAAAAGGAGTCAACTATGTTTGAAGAAAACTGGGAAGAAAGAAGAAGTAACGGGTCTGTTCAATTGAAAATGGGCCGGGGTTTTTATAATGCAAAACAAGATCCGATAGGAACGTATGGACGGTGGCTACCCAATGGAACTGACTGGGAGTGGATTGAAGTCCGTTACAATTTATTGCAAAATAAATTGTCCATCTGAATCGACTGACGCAAATCGTTATTTAACGGTTAACGCACCAAAGTGAGTAAATCTCACTAACTCTGAACAGTTTATAATTTCATGTTGTATTTTTAGAACTGTTGAATATTGACTGATTGACTGTGTGTTGACTGTTTGATTGAACTGCTAGTCAGTTAGTTGAATTTCTATATTGATTCTGTTTAACAGAATATATCATATGGAACTGAAAGTGATGTTATCTATATTGTTTAACATCTGTGATGCAGGGAAACAGGTTGGAGGAATCTAACTAGATTCCTCAATATTTATTTTACTGTGATTCGTATATTGTGATATATGATGTGGTATGTACGATATGTTGTTGTTTTTGTATGTTTGAGTGATATCGATCATTTTGATATGGTATGTTAAGTACCATAAGAATACCAGAATGATATAAGGGGATTTCCAAAGTATAATTTGAAAATGATTTATTTATATAAAATCAATGGATTTTATATATAAAAGGGAAAAATGATTTTTAAAAGGAAATATATTATAAAAATCCAAAGAGTTAAAAAGAATGTATTTGGGAAACAAATATAAGGGTGAAAATATTTGTAAAACAAATATAAAGGAAAAATATTGGTAAAACAAATAGAATAGAATTATAAAAGAAATATTTATCTGGGAAGATAAATAGGATTGGAAGGTAATCATTATAAGTGAATAAACGTTGTTAAAAGGAAATTTTTATAAAGCATATAAAGTTAGTGAATAAGGGTAAATCTACAAGTAGAGTTAATTGAATATCAGTTATTCAATTAGAGTTATCGAATTAGTTATTCGATAGGAGTTAATTGAGATAGAGTTAGGCAAACTAAGTTAATCGAATATTAGTTTATTTTAAAGGAGTTATCGAATTTAGTTATTCGAAGGGGTTATCAAATTTAGTTATTCGATGGAGTTAATCGATTTAAGTTAAATCAAAGGAGTTAATCGAATATAGTTATTCGAATAGAATTTAAGGAGTTGGACTCGTAAATTATATCCGGAAGTTACGTAAGGAAGTGTTAAAGAGTTAAAAGATGAACTTACCCTATTTCGAGATTTGAAATGTTGTTCAGTTAAGGTCTGAGAGGTAATTATACCCCAACTTGATTGACTTCGTTTTAAATTTAGAAATGGGTAAGGTTCGAGAGTGAAAGTGGTTAAGTGAATTTAGTAAATAAGTAAAGTGGTTTGAGTTGCCGTCGCGATGTTGATTTAAACATATGTTTAAATCCAAGTAAAGAAGATTTGGAAATGTTTTCCAGTGTTAACGTATATTTTCTAAACATAGAAAGTAAGGATATATATATATATATATATGATTGATGATTGATTGATAGAATTTCCATTTGGAAATAATATCGTTGTTTGCACACCTGTTTTTCTTTGATGGTTAAATCACAGACTATCGAAGTTTTAACCATTTTAACGTTGTTAATATGGAGAGACCGGTTGGATTATTATCCAAAGAACCACTCTGTATTGGCATAAGCGTTGCGAACCATATATGCCAAAGATAATTGAAGACGGAGTAAAGCGCAAGGGCTGTTGTATGAATCTTAGATAACAGTGTCTAAGATGGATATACTGAATAGTGCCTTCGGTTCATCCTGTTCCTGGATGACTTGTATGGACGGATGTCTAACAGAGTATTTCCAGACGATCACGTATATTGATTTCTCTAACCGTACCAAGAGTGGAAGAGGAGAAGGAAACTTCTTTTTGCTAACACATAATGTATGGTCGAGGACGTCAATCGGTGATTTGATGGATTTGACGATGTGGCATTCAAAGTGAATCTGGTGTGATGATAAAGCGTAGCTTCTAGCCTCACATCCGGTAAATGACAGAAATCGGGCATGCTGCATGGCTAAGTCGGTCGCACCGAAGTAGGGTGTATAATCACCTGATCTAGAGTTTCATTTACTTCTAAAAATCTATTGTTGATGCTGTCCCATTCGGGAAACGGTTGTTGATCCCAACCGTTGGTGATATACATTCGATACACTCAAGCGAAATGAGTGGTCGGTCATGTGTGGCCGGGTTGCAAGATGTTCTTGTTGAACCCAGTGTATTCCTCTCTAGAGGTACACTAGCGAAAGGTGGTTCCATACCTTGTCATAGTTGGAAACCCATTACCAAATACGTGCTTGCGGTTTTGATTGTATACTATATATGTAGAACGTGAGATGAAAGCGTTTCTGTTAGATGATTATTATATTGTGTTGGTAGACATTATTATAATATCAAAAGGTTTTTGATATAAAGATATTTGGATTCTCATAAGGGGAAAACCCGTTCCGTTATACTGCGTGGTCTTATGAGATATCGATTACCTGCTTGAACTGTTTTAAACTGTTTTACTCACACCAGTCCCATGACTGACCCGGAGTTTACTTTGTTGTTTTCCCTAAACTCTTGGGTGCCTAAATTTGTACGAGCAGTCAAGTAGTCGGGATTTTCATATATACTGGAAGAGCTTGGAGCAGGAGGCTTCAGGATTATATAGCTATAGTTATTTCCGCTGTGTTGTAAGTGTTATACTTTGATAATGATGTATATTCAAGTACAGATGTATATTTCAAAGTTATGTTACATATATTATATGTTATTCGTTCCGCTGTGAGGTTCGTGTTGCTCTGATGTTGTGTTCTTCTTCTTCTTCTATTCTAAGTTTCTTTCTTATCTTTCCTCACCCTCTAATTTCTTTCACTAATGACCAGTATTTTTCGATGTTTGGTTAGTCATCATTGAGTTTATGGCAATAACCAAAGTCGCTAAAAATTCAGGTCATTACAGTTGGTATCAGAGCTTAAGTTAAGAGAATTACCTTGGCTCTGTGGCGTGACTCGGTAGAGATAGGGTTAGTAATACCCTAGATTGAGTTGAGTGTATATATACGAGTGAACGTATTTGTTATTGATAAAAAAATTATTTTATATTGTGGAGATTCATTGATTGAGTTGTTTATGAGTTCTGGTCGATCAGTTTGATCCACTGTATCGGTAGGAGTTTATAAACACTCGAATACGATGGGTCGACACGATATGTTTTGAAAAGAGGGTAAATTAAAATAAGTTTACCCAAAGTATATCTTGATATAGAGAAGATATATATATATATATCAAAATTATAATATATAGGATATATTGGTTGTGGTTATAATCGAGTAAGGTTATAAATTAAATGGTTATGTAAATAACCAATCAGAATTCATATAAGTGAAATACGTGAAATCAGATGAGTTAAATCTGAAATTTAAACCAGAAATTGAGTTAAAACTCTGGAGAATTGGATAAGTGTTTATAAATGGATTTGGATTAAAAATAAGGAAAAATTTAAGATCCTGGGAGATTTTAAATTGTTTTACAAGCAGTGTGAATTATATTTTGAAATGAATTTCAAAGTGGAAATGTTTAGAAATGGTTTTATAGTATTGAACTCACTTCGATCGTTGGAAAATAGATTCTGATGATGACAGCTGCATCATCAGTATTCGTTTTCGAGTTGTAAGTGACGAATTACTACCAGAGATACTGTTTTGAATTTGTTTTGGGAAAGACAAGTTGTGTTGAATTTCAAAATAGAATTTGATATATAGAATTCAAATAGAATTGAATTTGAAATTTGAATATAGAAGATTCAAATAGAATTGGAATGAAATTTGAATATAGAAGATTCAAATGGAATTGAAATGAAATTCAAATACGGAATTTGAATAAGAGATTTGAAATGAAATTCAAATATAGAATTTAAATAAGATAATTCAAAGGGGATTTGAATATAGAAATTCAAATGAGATTAGAATAAAGAAGATTTAAATAACAGAAATTTGAATATAGAATTCAAATAGTTTGAAATGAAATTTGAATATAGAATTCAAATAGATTGAAATGGAATTTGAAAATAGAATTTCAAAACAGAATTTGAAATAGGAATTTGAATATAGAATTCAAATAGAGTTGAAATGGGAATTGGAATATATAATTCAAATGGAATTCAAATATAGAATTTGAATATAGAAAATATAAAGGAATTCAAATATAGGATTTGAATATATAGAATTTGAATATAGAATTCAAATGGAATTTAAACTATAGAATTTAAATATATAAAATTTGAATAGAAATTGAATAAAATTAACTAAGTCGAAGAGGAATTAGTTAATCGAGTTTTGAATTTGAAGTTGAACTTTGAAAGGTGAATTGGATTTGTAAATGGATATTCGAAATCGAATATAGAACTTAAATTTGAAATTTGGATTCAAATTAGTCAATAAACATGTTAAAATATATTTTAACATGTCATGTTCAAATTAAAAGCGAAATAGACTAAAGAGTTAATTAACAAATTAATTAACGAATTGAGTTGAACAATCAGGTATAGTTAAAAAAGATTGGGCAGGTATAAATATACATGAGATAGGTATGGATAAGGTATGAAGGTATATAAATAAAATACTCGACGAAAAGGTATGTATTTAATTCATATATGAGATTTTATGCGCCGTTTCGGCTAACCGCTTGGCTTTTTCTTTTTCTTTTGGATTGGTGAGGGCCATGGGAGGCTATTTGAAATATCCCGATGCTCCTGGTACAAAGGAGGTTATGGCAAAAAATTTACGGGAATTTAAGGAGTTAGAATATTTTTAAGATAAACTGATAGTTAGAAATCAACGTATCGATATATATATATATATATATATATATAGAAGTCGATAAGGAAACGAATTTAGAAATAGAATAGTAAAATCAAAAAGGAAGACTAAGAATAAAATCTAGTAAGAATAGAAAGAGGAAGTATATACGTGTTTAAAAGTGAAGAAGTAGTTGTATGGTATTGATTATTCGAGTAAGTAGTCATATCTGTTTTGACGTTATAAATGTAATTCAGTCAAGGTCTGAGAGGTAAGATTATAAATTAAATGGTAATGTAAATAACCAATCAGAATTCATATAAGTGAAATACGTGAAATCAGATGAATTAAATCTGAATTTAAACCAGAAATTGAGTTAAAATTCTGGAAAATTGGATAAGTGTTTGTAAACGGATTTGGATTAAAAATAAGGAAAATTTAATATCCTAGGAGATTTTAAATTGTTTTACAAGCCATGTGAATTATATTTTGAAATGAATTCCAAAGTGGAAATGATTAGAAATGGTTTTGTAGTATTGAACTCACTTCGATCGCTGGAAAATAGATTCCGATGATGACAGCTGCATCATCAGTATTCATTTTTGAGTTGTAAGTGACGAATTATGTAACGACCCGCAAATTCGAGCTCTTTGAGTCGACCAAATACCATACATGTCCGACCCAAATTGCACGGAAATATGAATCATTAATAGAAAGAAATTAGAGGGTGAGATAGAAAAGATAGAACTAATAGAAGAGAAGAAGAAGAAGAAGAACACACCTGAGCAGAATCAGAGTAAACACGAATCTCACAGCGGAACGAATAAAATATATTATATAACATAAGCTTTGAAATACAAATCTGTTTTGTACATATATACATACCATCATCAGAGTACCCATAACATTTGATTCAGCGGAAGTAACTCTAAATAATTAACGTTGAAGCCTCCTGCTTCAAGCTCCTCCAAGTGTATCTGTAAAAGCCTGAAACACTTGACTGCCCGTACAAATTTGGGCACCCAAGAGTTTAGGGAAAAACAAACAAAATAAACTCTGGGTCAGTCATGGGACTGGTGTGAGTAAATTCCAACCATATGGCTTAACTTTGAAAATCCTTTTTTGAAACCAAAAAGATAATAGTAAGACCAGCCCACACATAAACACGGACGGTTTTTACCTTACTATAACCCAAAACACTTTGATATCAAAATCCAGTGATATTATAATAATGTCTACTCAAATAAATAACCAATTAGTAGAACGCTTGCATCTCACGCTCTACATATATAGTATAAAATCAAAAAAACCGCAGGGCGCTTATTGGAGATTGGATTCCAACTTGACAAGGTATGGGACCACCTTCCGAACGTGTATCTCTAGAGGCGAATACACCTGGGTTCAACAAGAACATCTTGCAACCCGGCCCACACATGACCGACCACTCATTTCGCTTGAGTGTATCGAATGTATATCACCAACGGTTGGACTCAAACCACCGTTCCCGAATGGGCAGAATCGATAGATTTAGAAACAAAAGGAATTTCTCTAGATAGGTGATTATACACCCTAATGGGAGCGACCCACATAGCCATGCTGCCTGCCCGATTTTTGTCATTTTCCGGCTGTGAAGCTTGAGGCTACGTTTACCTTTTAGGACATCTGGCCACCATACACTTTGAATGCCACATCGTCAAACCCGTCAAATCACTAGTTGATCTTCCCAAGAGTATTACGGGTATAAAAGCTAAGAGAAACGAATTTCTCCGCCACCGGACGTAATACCTTGAAAGGATCGTCTTATGCGATCGTTGGGAATACTCTGTCAGACATTCGTCCATACAAGTTGTCCTGGGACTGGACAAACAGAAAACACCATTCTGAAACAGGACGACCCTTGCATTTCAGTCTGTCTTCAATTTTCTTCAGCATAATCAAATTCGCAGCGCTTATGCCTATACGGAGTGGTTCTCGGATAATATATCCAACCGGTCTCCCCGTATTGACAACGATGGTCAAAACACTTCGATAGTCGGTTATTTAACTATCAAAGTAAAAACAACATCCATTAAAATGTTCAACTAACCATCACACAACAACGGGCACTTTATTTAACATTCGTCATCATCGAATCCTATTTCCCATTTCTAATAGTGTTGTTTAACTCTAATCATATTTCAAACATCGAAATGATGTCATCGTTTTCTGGAACGATCCTCCACTACTCGTTCTTTTATTTCTTTGAATAATCATCGTTACTTATTACTTTAGAATAAGTGGATTTCGAAACAAACTGTTTACATTCTCTAGGGAGTAGTGCTGTACAAAAATCATACTTAAGTTAGGTCAACAACGCTAAATTATCGTTATAGTTCAAAACTTGTCATGCGCTGTGATATTCTTCTTTATAACTAATCTCGACAGAACAGTCACGCTTAAGCCTAGTCAACAGCGTTATTTTATCGCTATAGTAGTACGCTACTATATTCCACTTTATATTTAATCTCAACACCTCTTTCCGTTACAAAGATCTTGACATCTCTTTCCGTTGCAAAAACCTTGACATTTCTCTTTAAACTTTTCTTATCAAAAATCGATCAAGTTCTTTGTCCTTTTGGCAACTTACTTCTTATTTGAATTATTATACCCAATTCAATAAAACATCTCAATACAAAACTTAATACCAGTTTACAATAGAATTTTTATTAGAATTTAAACTTCGCTTCAATTATAAAAATATAATTTTTATAATTAACTTCGTTGATTTGTCTGACGGTCAACCAACTTCTTAACAAAACGGGTTTATGGTTGACTGTCGCTGATATCGTTTGTTTACCAAATCAATATAACGTTGAATTTCCATTCAACATGGTTCAAACAGTGCACAAACAGTACATCTAAATATTTGGGATTCCGGTTGAGTTCCTCCAACCGGTTTCCACATCCATAGGTGTCATTCAAATCAGTATCCAACCAATGATGTGTGCATATGCAATGATATATATTTATTCCAACCAATTTAACTGTAATTTATCTAATCAACCAGCACATAGCATTCAACCATTATTTAAAATATAATTAAAATATTTTAAAATAAAACAAAGTTAGTGAATTTACTCACCTTGGCGCGTTAATCGTTAAATAACGATTTGCGTCCGTTTAGATCTGCGTCTGTTAGAAGCCCTTCCTCCGAAACCAAGAAGAACAGCCCGTCCGCGTACCATTCCACCATTTCACAATGAAACGCAACTATCAGCACAATGGTGTAGTTAAATACTCAGATCGTCATTTGTTCTTTGTCACTTCGCGATACCGTCACTCAACCAAGACCGCAACCCCATCTACCGACCGTTGCTTCCAGAAAATCACGTCAAATCTTCCTTCCACACTGAGCAGTAAACCACATCAGTTTCTCCTTTCGTATATATAAACATATTTTCATCATTCGTCCCAGTATAAACCCTTGCGCTCCTCATTCTTTTCATGTACGAACAACATATATGCAAACAACATATGCGCCGAACCAAGCATGTACGAACAGTGTTCTCTCTTCCAAACAATACCATCTACTCACAAGCTCCAGTGCCAACTACTTCCCAACAGCCCTTTTTCACATAAAAGCCTTAACACCATCGTGTACACCCCATGGCCAACTTAGTTCTCTATGTTAAAACCAATGAATTACCTCCCATAAACTTACGTGCCTTCCTCCCTGAGAACACAGCCTTAAACTTGCTCTCCGCTGAAAACATTGAACGCCTGCATCTCGACTTGGCCTAGCCCATCCATGTACAGACTTAGTACGAACTCCACCCCACACTGTTCAGCTTGCCGGCCTCAAGGCAGATGCGCCCTCCAGAATTTATTCACGTAACCTGCTATTTCGAAGAACACTCCATTCAGCACCTCTACACAAAAACTCACGGCTCCAGTAGATTTCAAACGCCACCGGACCTCGTCCAGACTTCCCATCATCGCTTTGATTCCATTCGGCTCCAACTCCTTACAAAGCCCGCGAACCGGAATCCTACGGCTACCGTCAACTTCCCAGCGAACTGAAACTGCATCGATCCCTTTCTAGTGTTGCTCCGTTGAAGGACAGCAAAGAATATGTTCACCAAGCCTGTCAAATTTAACCACCGTGATCCCTGAAGTTTGCTGTGTAGGAAATAGCGAACGGAAATGTTGTTTGAACTCAGCTAAACTGATCCCATATCAAAGAGCCAGCTTTCACGAGTTCATATATATATATATATTGGAAATTTTTTTTTCTTGAATATAGAGGATGGAGATAAATTTTAAAAGCCATTGGAGTTTTCGGTTTCAACTGCCTGAAGCAAATGGACGGCAAGCTCGTGTATTTATAGGAGGCAATTCCTTGATGCCCAAGGAGTAGGGTATCGTAGATTATAGGTTAGGTTTACAGTTCTTCCGACAAGTTCTTCTCAGCTCGAAACACTATGCTGCGTTGTAGGGGAAGGACAACCATGTGTTTTCTTTGGCATGAACTCTTGATGTGGTAACAGTGTATGCATGTATAGCTCCTGTACGGTGATGTTTTAAATAATGCTTTTTACACGGTTTCAACCGTCATTTGAGTGTCCTTTACTTTATGTGTTGTTTGATATTATTATAGGCTAAACATTTTTCTTTTGTTTTCAAGTTTTAGATGATTCAACTCTGTGTGCATCGAGTTAAATGTTTATATGCTTCAATGCCATTTAACGTTCGATAACTTGTTATTGAATTTATCCCCGGGTACCCTATGGCATACGAATTCTGTTTCGGTCACGGACGGCTATCGACCGAAATAAAAATACAGTCTTGTCCAACGATGAGCCACGATCCCAAAAATATAATAATATCGGTAGTTTAACTTATATTGCGAAACCCCGAAATATCCATATAGGGTGCAAAATACTCCAAATAAAAAGTTGCGTATTTAATTAATTAAAAATTTCAGAAAAATTCTAAAAATTAATTTATCGCTACGTCTCAAAAGAACCTTGTCTAAATTCGAAACCGATAAGAAGTTATTTCAAATAAACCGTTATGGTCGATATACGATTTCATAGCGACTTTCTGAACATTTGATTTTGACATATCTTGCAATCTATACGACGAAATCTCAATATTTCACTTCTGTCAGAAAGATACAGTTCAACAGATTCCAATATTTCTTGTTTTGCAGAAATCCGATTTAAACTGGTTTCTGTACACTCAGTTGAAGTTCAGAACGTTAAATTACGAACTGCAACGTCGTTATGAGCTCGATTATATTGAATATATATGTTTATACGTTCAACTTCGTTTTAATTAATATTTAAATCTACTTATATTAAGAATTCAATATTTAAACTGATTTAAATATTCAAATATAAACCGATAAAATGTGGGACATTACATTCCTTCCCCCTTAAAATAATTTCGTCCTCGAAATTGCTAAGGTAGGAAAAATGCTACAATTTCTGTTGTAAAAGGTTAAAAATCTTTTTGGTTTACTTCATAATTTCAGTTTCAACTGAACTGATCAAAATATTAATTCCCTTCTTTGTAACGAATTTTTTTCAAAATTCTGAAAATTTTCTAACACTTTTAATTTTTGGAGAATTTCGTCAACCTCTCCGCTGCACGGTTCATTTGGTACTACTACAACACGCCACTCTGGCCTTCTCCCTTTATGGGGTATCCAACTTTCTCGCTTCCACTTGCAATCCATTCAGCATACCCAAATGCATCTTCAACTGATCTCCAGTCAGTTTATTCTCAATCAATAATCCCAACTCAAATTTCTTTTTCAAACCCCAGTTCAATTCCAATTTCAAATAATCAAACTTCCCAACCAAGTTTGGTTCCATTCCCAATCTCAATTCACAACTCAACTACTTTGCCAAGTCAAATCCTTACTCCAATACGATTTCCACTTACTTGGCTTCAATTCAACTCAAAATTTATTTGACTTATTTAAATTCGTTGTTTATTTACTTCATAAGTAAATTTTAAATTTCAGAATTCAAATTCCTGGGGTTTTTATTTCAAATCAGTATAAAATCATATATATATATATTCATAACATAGCAATTCAAAACATTTGAATTTCTGAACAACTTATTTCAAAACAAAATCTTTTGGTAGTAATCCGTCACTTCGAAACTCGAAAATGAATACAGATAATGGTCGACTTCATCATCGGAATTCATTTCCCAGCGATCAAAGTGAGTTCAATACTATATTATTTCCAAAACTCATGCTCAAATGCTTTCCCTTTTGAAATTATTTCAAAATATCTTTAATAATACTTGGAAAACATTTAAAATCTCCCCAGGATTTTAGAATCTCCATACATACAGTTCATATCCATGTACAAATACTTTTCCAAACTTCCAGAGTTTAAATCCCATTCTGGTTTTAAATTCAGATTCAATTCACCTGAATTTTACTTATGTGAATTTTTATTGGTTATTTATAACCAATTCAATTATAACCTTATTTGATTATAATTCCAACCAACACATTTAATATATATTTGATAATCTCAAAATATATATACTTTTATACCAAAATATACTTCGGGTAAAATTATTTCATTTACCTTCTTTCAAAACAATACTATGTCGAATTTCTCTATCCAAGCGTTTATAAATCCCTATCGACCTTGTCAGCTAAACGCGTCGATCTGGAATTCATATACCACTCAACAGATCAATTAACACAATATAAAACAGTTTTATATCAAATCTACAAATACGCGCTCATATATATACACTCAAACTCAATCTAGAGTATTACTAACTCCATCTTTATTGAGTCACGCCACAGAGCCAAGGTAATCACTTAACCTTCAGCTCTGATACCAACTGTAACGACCCGCAAATTCGAGCTCTTTGAGTCGACCAAATACCATACATGTCCGACCCAAATTGCACGGAAATATGAATCATTAATAGAAAGAAATTAGAGGGTGAGATAGAAAAGATAGAACTAATAGAAGAGAAGAAGAAGAAGAAGAACACACCTGAGCAGAATCAGAGTAAACACGAATCTCACAGCGGAACGAATAAAATATATTATATAACATAAGCTTTGAAATACAAATCTGTTTTGTACATATATACATACCATCATCAGAGTACCCATAACATTTGATTCAGCGGAAGTAACTCTAAATAATTAACGTTGAAGCCTCCTGCTTCAAGCTCCTCCAAGTGTATCTGTAAAAGCCTGAAACACTTGACTGCCCGTACAAATTTGGGCACCCAAGAGTTTAGGGAAAAACAAACAAAATAAACTCTGGGTCAGTCATGGGACTGGTGTGAGTAAATTCCAACCATATGGCTTAACTTTGAAAATCCTTTTTTGAAACCAAAAAGATAATAGTAAGACCAGCCCACACATAAACACGGACGGTTTTTACCTTACTATAACCCAAAACACTTTGATATCAAAATCCAGTGATATTATAATAATGTCTACTCAAATAAATAACCAATTAGTAGAACGCTTGCATCTCACGCTCTACATATATAGTATAAAATCAAAAAAAACCGCAGGGCGCTTATTGGAGATTGGATTCCAACTTGACAAGGTATGGGACCACCTTCCGAACGTGTATCTCTAGAGGCGAATACACCTGGGTTCAACAAGAACATCTTGCAACCCGGCCCACACATGACCGACCACTCATTTCGCTTGAGTGTATCGAATGTATATCACCAACGGTTGGACTCAAACCACCGTTCCCGAATGGGCAGAATCGATAGATTTAGAAACAAAAGGAATTTCTCTAGATAGGTGATTATACACCCTAATGGGAGCGACCCACATAGCCATGCTGCCTGCCCGATTTTTGTCATTTTCCGGCTGTGAAGCTTGAGGCTACGTTTACCTTTTAGGACATCTGGCCACCATACACTTTGAATGCCACATCGTCAAACCCGTCAAATCACTAGTTGATCTTCCCAAGAGTATTACGGGTATAAAAGCTAAGAGAAACGAATTTCTCCGCCACCGGACGTAATACCTTGAAAGGATCGTCTTATGCGATCGTTGGGAATACTCTGTCAGACATTCGTCCATACAAGTTGTCCTGGGACTGGACAAACAGAAAACACCATTCTGAAACAGGACGACCCTTGCATTTCAGTCTGTCTTCAATTTTCTTCAGCATAATCAAATTCGCAGCGCTTATGCCTATACGGAGTGGTTCTCGGATAATATATCCAACCGGTCTCCCCGTATTGACAACGATGGTCAAAACACTTCGATAGTCGGTTATTTAACTATCAAAGTAAAAACAACATCCATTAAAATGTTCAACTAACCATCACACAACAACGGGCACTTTATTTAACATTCGTCATCATCGAATCCTATTTCCCATTTCTAATAGTGTTGTTTAACTCTAATCATATTTCAAACATCGAAATGATGTCATCGTTTTCTGGAACGATCCTCCACTACTCGTTCTTTTATTTCTTTGAATAATCATCGTTACTTATTACTTTAGAATAAGTGGATTTCGAAACAAACTGTTTACATTCTCTAGGGAGTAGTGCTGTACAAAAATCATACTTAAGTTAGGTCAACAACGCTAAATTATCGTTATAGTTCAAAACTTGTCATGCGCTGTGATATTCTTCTTTATAACTAATCTCGACAGAACAGTCACGCTTAAGCCTAGTCAACAGCGTTATTTTATCGCTATAGTAGTACGCTACTATATTCCACTTTATATTTAATCTCAACACCTCTTTCCGTTACAAAGATCTTGACATCTCTTTCCGTTGCAAAAACCTTGACATTTCTCTTTAAACTTTTCTTATCAAAAATCGATCAAGTTCTTTGTCCTTTTGGCAACTTACTTCTTATTTGAATTATTATACCCAATTCAATAAAACATCTCAATACAAAACTTAATACCAGTTTACAATAGAATTTTTATTAGAATTTAAACTTCGCTTCAATTATAAAAATATAATTTTTATAATTAACTTCGTTGATTTGTCTGACGGTCAACCAACTTCTTAACAAAACGGGTTTATGGTTGACTGTCGCTGATATCGTTTGTTTACCAAATCAATATAACGTTGAATTTCCATTCAACATGGTTCAAACAGTGCACAAACAGTACATCTAAATATTTGGGAATCCGGTTGAGTTCCTCCAACCGGTTTCCACATCCATAGGTGTCATTCAAATCAGTATCCAACCAATGATGTGTGCATATGCAATGATATATATTTATTCCAACCAATTTAACTGTAATTTATCTAATCAACCAGCACATAGCATTCAACCATTATTTAAAATATAATTAAAATATTTTAAAATAAAACAAAGTTAGTGAATTTACTCACCTTGGCGCGTTAATCGTTAAATAACGATTTGCGTCCGTTTAGATCTGCGTCTGTTAGAAGCCCTTCCTCCGAAACCAAGAAGAACAGCCCGTCCGCGTACCATTCCACCATTTCACAATGAAACGCAACTATCAGCACAATGGTGTAGTTAAATACTCAGATCGTCATTTGTTCTTTGTCACTTCGCGATACCGTCACTCAACCAAGACCGCAACCCCATCTACCGACCGTTGCTTCCAGAAAATCACGTCAAATCTTCCTTCCACACTGAGCAGTAAACCACATCAGTTTCTCCTTTCGTATATATAAACATATTTTCATCATTCGTCCCAGTATAAACCCTTGCGCTCCTCATTCTTTTCATGTACGAACAACATATATGCAAACAACATATGCGCCGAACCAAGCATGTACGAACAGTGTTCTCTCTTCCAAACAATACCATCTACTCACAAGCTCCAGTGCCAACTACTTCCCAACAGCCCTTTTTCACATAAAAGCCTTAACACCATCGTGTACACCCCATGGCCAACTTAGTTCTCTATGTTAAAACCAATGAATTACCTCCCATAAACTTACGTGCCTTCCTCCCTGAGAACACAGCCTTAAACTTGCTCTCCGCTGAAAACATTGAACGCCTGCATCTCGACTTGGCCTAGCCCATCCATGTACAGACTTAGTACGAACTCCACCCCACACTGTTCAGCTTGCCGGCCTCAAGGCAGATGCGCCCTCCAGAATTTATTCACGTAACCTGCTATTTCGAAGAACACTCCATTCAGCACCTCTACACAAAAACTCACGGCTCCAGTAGATTTCAAACGCCACCGGACCTCGTCCAGACTTCCCATCATCGCTTTGATTCCATTCGGCTCCAACTCCTTACAAAGCCCGCGAACCGGAATCCTACGGCTACCGTCAACTTCCCAGCGAACTGAAACTGCATCGATCCCTTTCTAGTGTTGCTCCGTTGAAGGACAGCAAAGAATATGTTCACCAAGCCTGTCAAATTTAACCACCGTGATCCCTGAAGTTTGCTGTGTAGGAAATAGCGAACGGAAATGTTGTTTGAACTCAGCTAAACTGATCCCATATCAAAGAGCCAGCTTTCACGAGTTCATATATATATATATATTGGAAATTTTTTTTTCTTGAATATAGAGGATGGAGATAAATTTTAAAAGCCATTGGAGTTTTCGGTTTCAACTGCCTGAAGCAAATGGACGGCAAGCTCGTGTATTTATAGGAGGCAATTCCTTGATGCCCAAGGAGTAGGGTATCGTAGATTATAGGTTAGGTTTACAGTTCTTCCGACAAGTTCTTCTCAGCTCGAAACACTATGCTGCGTTGTAGGGGAAGGACAACCATGTGTTTTCTTTGGCATGAACTCTTGATGTGGTAACAGTGTATGCATGTATAGCTCCTGTACGGTGATGTTTTAAATAATGCTTTTTACACGGTTTCAACCGTCATTTGAGTGTCCTTTACTTTATGTGTTGTTTGATATTATTATAGGCTAAA
Organism: Allium sativum; assembly: GCA_030737875.1. Classification (NCBI taxonomy): domain Eukaryota; kingdom Viridiplantae; phylum Streptophyta; class Magnoliopsida; order Asparagales; family Amaryllidaceae; genus Allium; species Allium sativum. Next base: position 112,178,964 of record CM060916.1, on the reverse strand, counting down.
CATTTTTCTTTTGTTTTCAAGTTTTAGATGATTCAACTCTGTGTGCATCGAGTTAAATGTTTATATGCTTCAATGCCATTTAACGTTCGATAACTTGTTATTGAATTTATCCCCGGGTACCCTATGGCATACGAATTCTGTTTCGGTCACGGACGGCTATCGACCGAAATAAAAATACAGTCTTGTCCAACGATGAGCCACGATCCCAAAAATATAATAATATCGGTAGTTTAACTTATATTGCGAAACCCCGAAATATCCATATAGGGTGCAAAATACTCCAAATAAAAAGTTGCGTATTTAATTAATTAAAAATTTCAGAAAAATTCTAAAAATTAATTTATCGCTACGTCTCAAAAGAACCTTGTCTAAATTCGAAACCGATAAGAAGTTATTTCAAATAAACCGTTATGGTCGATATACGATTTCATAGCGACTTTCTGAACATTTGATTTTGACATATCTTGCAATCTATACGACGAAATCTCAATATTTCACTTCTGTCAGAAAGATACAGTTCAACAGATTCCAATATTTCTTGTTTTGCAGAAATCCGATTTAAACTGGTTTCTGTACACTCAGTTGAAGTTCAGAACGTTAAATTACGAACTGCAACGTCGTTATGAGCTCGATTATATTGAATATATATGTTTATACGTTCAACTTCGTTTTAATTAATATTTAAATCTACTTATATTAAGAATTCAATATTTAAACTGATTTAAATATTCAAATATAAACCGATAAAATGTGGGACATTACAAATTACTACCGGAGATACTGTTTTGAATTTGTTTTGGGAAAGACAAGTTGTGTTAAATTTCAAAATGGTATTTGTAATATAGAATTTGATATATAGAATTTGAATATATAGATTTTGAATATAGAAATTCAAATGGGATTTATAATATGGAATTTGAATAGAAATTGATATATAGGATTTTAATAATAGAATTTGATATATAGATTTGAATAATAGAAGTGATATAAAATTTGAATAGAATTAACTAAGTCGAAGAGGAATTAGTTAATCGAGTTTTGAATTTGAAGTTGAACTTTGAAAGGTGAATTGGATTTGTAAATGGATATTCGAAATCGAATACAGAACTTAAATTTGAAATTTGGATTCGAATTAGTTAATAAGCAAGTTAAAATATATTTGAACATGTCATGTTCAAATATAAAAAGTGAAATAGACTATAGAGTTAATTAACAAATTAATTAACGAATTGAGTTAAAACGATCAGGTATAGTTAAAATAGATTGGGCAGGTATAAATATACATAAGATAGGTATGGACAAGGTATGGAGGTATATAAATAGAATGCTAAACGAAAAAGGTATGTATTTAATTCATATATGAGATTTTATGCGCCGTATCGGCTAGCCGCTTGGCTTTTTCTTTTTCTTTTGGATTGGTAAGGGCCATGGGAGGCTATTTGAAATATCCTGATGCTCCTGGTACAAAGGAGTTTATGGCGAATTTTTCCAGGAATTTAAGGAGTTAGAATATTTTTAAGATAATTTGATAGTTAGAAATCAACGTATCGATATATATATAGAAGTCGATAAGGAAACGAACTTAGAAATAGAATAGTAAAATCAAAAAGGAAGACTAAGAATAAAATCTAGTAAGAATAGAAAGAGGAAGCGTATACGTGTTTAAAAGTGAATAAGTAGTTGTATGTTATTGATTATTCGAGTAAGTAGTCATATCTGTTTTGACGTTATAAATGTAATTCAGTCAAGGTCTGAGAGGTAGTTATACCCCAACTTGATTGATTTCATTATTAACAAATAAATAGTAAGATTTTAGGCTCGAAGATCAATGTTGAATAAGAGTTAGTTGAATATAGTATTTGGGTTGTCGTAACAATGTTTTGCACAACATCAATTTTAACCCAAGAAAAGTGTAAGCTTGGAAATATAATAAAGAATATTTCCTAAGTATAGGAATAAACGAGATCAGAAAAGAGATAAGTAATTGGAATTTTTCCCAATTATAAATAGCATATATTTTTTAAAGTTTAGAAAATAAAGGAAGGCGATATTCGGAAATGTTTTCCAAATAACATAAAAGGCCAATAGGGTTATGGAAAATATTTGGTTAACAAATATTGATAAAGAAATAGAATAGTGATTCAACTAAGGGAATATTAATTAAGGGCTCAGAGACATGTTCAAAAGGAAAATTGATTTTGAAAAGAGTAAACTGTTTAAAAACTCCCAGGGAAAGATGTTAGAATTAAAAAACAAATTTAACGGAAATGTGTGAAAGAAAAATTGAATTAAAGTAAAGCCAGTAAAGTGGTAACTGAGATTGAATTAGAATGATATCAAGACAAATTGGATTGGGAGATTTAAATTTGAAGTATAATGTGATAATAAAGTTAAGAGTTGGGAATCGAGAAGAAACTCGAGTTGAAATGATATTTGGCTCGGATAAGCGAATGGTTGCGTGTGGATAAAAGCAGGTTGGAATTTGATTGGGATAACATTGGTATATGCTGAGTTGATAGCATATGGAAGTGATAGAGTTGATATGCCGACAAAAGGTACAAGTTTATATTTCTATTGGATATAAGATTTATGAGCCGAATTGGCTGTTTGATTTTCTTTTGGGTTGGAGATGGCCTAGAGAGGCAAGTTGGAGTTTGACCTATTGACCAGTACAAAGGAGGTGCTGGCGAAATTTTTCAAAATAATAATAATTAAGGAGTTAGAAAATGTAATAACCCGGAAAATACGAGCCAATTTAAAATTTTTAAATTGGTAATTTCAAAGGAATTTGAACAATTGAAATAGAATATTTCAATAAAATAGTGAATTAGAAATAGTGAGTCAGTTTGAAAATTTGAATTCATACTTTGACCGACTATGCAGGGTGGAAAATATAACGGATTTTAGCGAAACCAAAAATATTTAAATCTGTTAGTCAATACCTTTCTAACGAATCTGAAAAATCGAAGTTTCATAACGGGAATCAAAAGTTATGGCCGAATGAATTTTCAGAACAGTCGGTATATAGAATATATAGCCCTGGAAAATTGATATTTTGCATACGACCTCGGAATTCGGCGAAACCACTTTTGTTGGGTCCGGGATGTCGAACTATTGCTAGGTTTCAAATTTCATAATTTTTGAAGCTAGTATGTGAGCGTGGCAAAAGAAAATGTGTTTGGTCGATTTCTGTTAAATTGGATCGACCAGAAAATGGCCATTTTTCAAACGACCTCAGAATTCGACGAAACTAGTTTTGTTGGGACCGTAGCGTCAAAACATAGCTAGATTTATTTTTCTGGAATTTTTCGAATCAGTTTGTGGCCCTGGCAAATTGAAATGTGCGTTCAGAGTTAAAAATTAAACGTTTTATACTTTAATTTGAAAAATAACTGACTGTAACAGTCGAATTGGCCTACGAAACATATCCCATTGTGCCCGGAATGGGGGTATTTGGCTAGGGGCGACAGTCGTTGGGTTTAAAAAGGAGTTTGTTTGAGAAAACACTATCTAAAAATTTATTGAAATTATGGGCCAATCAAAAATTTCCATTCATAATTTAAAAAAAAAAAAGAAAAACCCCCCGATCAACGGCGAAACCCGTTCACCACCTTCTCTCCTCCGCCGCCGCCGCTACCGCCACCTACAGCCTTCGCCGCCGCCACCATTCGACGCGCCTCAGCCTCCTCTTCAAATCCGACCCCACCGCTGCCACCCTCGTCGCCTCCTCCGCCTGTATCGACGCCAGGAAGTCGAGCACTTCCCGCCGCCGCCCTGAACGCCACCGACCACCGAACGCCACCAAACCACCACCGATTTAAAGCCCTCTCTTCCCTCTTCCACGTCCAACTCCCCGATCGTCCCCACGTGCCACTGATTTCGCGAAAACTGTAAACCTAGTTTTGAAGCTTCGTGAAAGTGAGTTTTCTTTGATCTTTACACTTTGAAAAATCATATCTTTTTGGTTTGTTGACGAAATTCGATGAAACAGGAAACATCGAGACCGCAAGGAAGCTCTCTACCCAATAGAAGAAGCCGCGGATTTTTCTGACATCGTATCGATTTTTAGCGCTCAGAAAACCAAGGTGAGAAATCTAAATTAACGTGAAATTGAATGGAAAATGTCGTGTATAATTTATATTAGCGAAATATAAATTACATATGTTTTGTATACCTCATGTACATGCGTATTGTAAGCTATATAAGCGAAGTATGAATTTTTACATGCATAGAATAATTGATATATGTGTTGAAATGCAAGTGAAATATATTATATATATATATATATACTCCCCTCGTCCACAAACCATGGACGATATTTATTGTGGTGAATTGGTGTGAAATATTGGATGAAAAATACCCAGTGGTGATTGAAATGAATTGAAAATATTTGTGGAAATAAAAATAAACATGCCGCCTGCGTGCGAATTAGATGCATGAATCCCCATTGTCAAAAACCGCGAGGTTTTAAGGTAGAGCGAGGAGCCGTACTAGGGACGGTGCCGGTTTTAACTACCCTGCCGTTATGCTGCCGAAATTTTGAATAATCTTTGTGTGTTAGAATTATTTTCATATGTTGAAATTATTTTCATGCGTTGAAATTAAAGCCATATGTTGAAACTATATCCATGTGTGGAAATGTTTGTGTGTTGAAAAGTGCTGTGTGAAAATTGAATTCGTTTGTGAATGAACGAAGTGTTTAAACAATAAAAATCACATTTTTATTATATATGAAGTATGGAAAATATTCGCCTTATATAAATAGTTTCAACAATAAAAATCTCATCTTTCCAATATGAACAACATAAATAAAATATCCATGTGTGGAAATGCTCATTTGTTGAGAAGTGTGTTTAGTGGAAAAGTTCATGTGTTGAATAAAAAGATCGAACAATAAAAATTACATTTTTATTGAAACTATGACGTGTTGAAACCATCCATTGGTTGAATAAATATTTTGAACGATAAAAATATCATTTTTATCATATTTGTGATGTGCTAAAGATATGCGGACGTTGAAATAAATATTTGTGATAGAAATATTATTTTTAATATGCATAGGAACTAAATAAAATAGTCATGTGTTGAAATCTATTTTAGTTCGCCAAAATTATCATCTTTGAAATGTGAAGTGTTAAAAATAGCCACTTGTTCAAATAAACGTGCATGAGTTGAAATATACATTAACTAGCTAATGATATGATTTTAGCCTATGCATGCAACATTAGAATGAATGGTGTTTTTAAACCAAAGCAAATCAAATATGAAATTGAATGGAAAATGATAAATGTTAGAAATTGTATATATGTACATGCATATCTATTGAACAGGTTAAAGCAAAAAGGGGCTAGAGAAGAGAAATAGAATTTTGTGCCCGACAAATAGGTACACATTTACCGCTTTGTTTGGGTGATGATTTTATGAGCCTGTTGGCTAGCCGCTTGGCTTTTTCTTTTTCTTTTTGATATGAGACGCCCGTGTGGCTATTTGGGAATTTTCCCAGACCCTCCCGTACAAAGGAGGTTATGGCGAAATTTTCCAAAATTTAAAGGCGTTAGTGAAACAATTGAAGTGGAAACAATATAGGAATTTTTGAATGAACTATATTTATATAAATATATAAATATAAATAGAATAAAAACGAAACGTGGCCGTGCAGTTCATGTTTTGAAACCGTGATTTCAAACGACTAGTGCGGGAAATCCGACCATTGGATTTTCCCGAAACCTCAACCGTTGGGTTCGCCTTGGAAATATCTTTCCAACGGCACCAACTTTGTGAAGATCCGACGGTTGGATTGTCTGGAATGTTTAATTCAAAACCGAAGAAAAACAGCGCCAGAAACGATTATATTTATATATATATATATATAAATATAATTAAATTAAATCGAGTAACGACGCTGCAGTTCGTAAATTGAAATCGTAACTTCAAATGGTTAGTGTGGAAGATCCGACCGTCGGATTTTCCCAAAACTGAAACCGTTGGACTCGTTTTGAAATGACCTTCCTAATGATGTAAAATGTGTGAAGATCCAACGGTTAGATTTTCATATATGTGTAAAAAAAAAATAGTGAAAAGCAGCGCCAGTGTATCGACACGACCGGAAACGTCGTTTAATTAAATATGGCCGTTTTAAATCAAATAAAAATGGCGATATATCGTTATAAAATACTATAGACGATATAGAGTGGAAATAAACCAATCTTGTTGTGTTTGCTTGATATGTGATGGTTGAATGTATTTGACATGAATATTATACCTAAATAACTGAAAAGTGAATGTTAAATGGTCCAACCATGTGATTAATTGATTTGAAAATCTAAATATACGTGGGTTATTTGAAAAGGCCGAGTTTATCTCATTTCAAATAATCGATCGACGTTGAGAAGTCGAAGAGTCGAAGACGACTGAAGACCGACGATCTCCACATTGGATGGATGGGCGCTACTGATGCTCGTGATTGGAGTAGCTACCATGAAGGAATTGAAGTAGTAGCCGTCCAAACATACTGTTGATTGTACGGATATGCGAGGAATTGGTGCCTCCGGTTTCGTTCAGACCCAGAACGGACTTGTAAATGGACTGTGTGTCTGACATTGGATTTTGTTCTGTGTTGATTGATCTCTGTTAAATATATATCTGTTTGGCGGCGGAGAATTTATTCTCTTGCTTAACGCCCTTCTCTGAGACGTACGAGCTCAGAGGTTATGTATTGACAGAAATCAGTCGCATGGAGTGGATTGCCTGTGTGGCACACCTAAGTGGCATATGATCAAGGCTTCTGTTGCAAAGCAAAGTCTTGTGGTTGATGATCAAAGCATGGTCTGTGTGACGTAGCTTTTTGTATAACGTGAATTCGCGAGCCTCACACCCCAGTATGAGTCAAAAACGGGAGAAGGACCCAAGGAGTGCATGACGTTTCTTTCTAGCAATTGACAATATGGATCATCAATCATTGAAGTATTTATATACCCAGAAAGATCTGAATCTGAGACAGCAGCGTTGGCTAGAATTTCTTGCAGCGTATGATCTTGATATCCTGTATACGCCGGGGAAAGCTAACGTAGTAGCGGATGCGCTTAGTAGAAAGACCGCAATCGTTGCCCATCTTATAATTACACCTGGATTGATTGAAAGGATTTCAGCCCTTCAGAAAGACGATGAATTCATTCAGAGAATCAGTAAGAGAGTCAAGGAAGGTGAAACCACGAGTTTCCGTATTGACAATAGGGGGGTTCTCAGGTTAAATAATAGGATTTGCATCCCAAATATTCCAGGCCTTTGAAGAGAAGTGCTGGACGAATGCCATAAATCCAAATTTTGCATCCATCCTGGGGTGAGTAAAATGTAAAACGATATCAAACGAACTTTCTGGTGGAAGGCAATGAAAAGGGATATTTCTTTGTATGTTAGCAGATGCCCTACTTGTCAATATGGATGCAAAATTTGGATTTATGGCATTCGTCCAGCACTTCACTTCGAAGGCCTGGAATATTTGGGATGCAAATCCTATTATTTAACCTGAGAACCCCCCTATTGTCAATACGGAAACTCGTGGTTTCACCTTCCTTGACTCTCTTACTGATTCTCTGAATGAATTCATCGTCTTTCTGAAGGGCTGAAATCCTTTCAATCAATCCAGGTGTAATTATAAGATGGGCAACGATTGCGGTCTTTCTACTAAGCGCATCCGCTACTACGTTAGCTTTCCCCGGCGTATACAGGATATCAAGATCATACGCTGCAAGAAATTCTAGCCAACGCTGCTGTCTCAGATTCAGATCTTTCTGGGTATATAAATACTTCAATGATTGATGATCTGTGTACAGTATAAATTTCTCGCCCAACAAGTAAGGCCTCTAGATTTTCAAAGCAAAAACGATAGCTAGCAACTCAAGATCATGAGTTACATAATTCTTCTCATGCGGTTTCAATTGGCGGCTTGCATAAGCGACTACTTGGCCTCTCTGCATTAACACTGCACCAAGGCCTCTAATAGAAGCATCTATCCAAACCGTTAAATCCTGATTGCCATCAATAATTGTTAACACTGGAGCGGTGGTCAGCTTCGATTTCAATTCCTGGAAAGCTTCTTCACAGTCGGAAGTCCACTTAAACTTCTCATGTTTCTTTGTGAGCTTCGTTAACGGACCGGATATCTTCGAAAAATCCTTAACGAACTTTCGATAATAACTAGCCAACCCCATAAAACTTCTAACTTCTGTGGGAGTAGTGGGTTGTTTCCAGTCTTGAATCGCTGTTATTTTGCTTGGGTCAACAGAAATTCCTTTCTCTGACACGACATGGCCAAGAAATTTAACTTCTTCTTGCCAGAAGACACATTTAGAGAATTTGGCTTTGAAGACGTTCTTCCTTAGAATCTCCAATACTTGTTCTAAGTGTTTTTCATGCTCGGGTTTTGATTTGGAGTAGATTAAAATATCATCGATGAATACGAGGACAAATTTATTCAGAACTCCCCTGAACACTCTATTCATTAGATCGACAAAGTATGCTGGAGCGTTGCATAGGCCAAACGGCATTACTAACCATTCATAAAATATGTCTGGACCTCTGAAAGCGGTCAAAGGAACACACTCTTCTGCTATTCTCAATTGATGAAAACCAGTAGCTAGGTCCATTCGGGAAAATACTTTCGCCCCATTCAATTGGTCTAGCAAATCATCAATGCGGGGTAATGGATATTTGTTTTTAAGCGTCTGTTTGTTAAGGTCTCGGTAATCAACACATAATCTAAGAGTACCGTCTGACTTTGGGACAAACACAACAGCTGCACCCCAATTAGAAAAACTAGGTCTGATTAGACCCTTCCACAACAGTTGACGAGTTTGATCGCCTAATTCTTCTTTTTCTTTCGGAGTCATTCTACGAATTGGATGCACCACTGGTCTGGCATTGGGAATTAGATCGATTCGGAATTCTATTTCTCTTTGCGGAGGTAAGTTTTCAACTTCTTCAAACACATCCGCATAGTTTCTAACAATCGGAATCTTTTCCATGGAAGTGGGGATAAGTTCCAATGCTGACCAAAATTCTTCTCTATTCGGATTCGAACCATGACAGGGAATATATATATGTCCAAGCTCCGTTCGGATTTTAACAATTCTTTCCGCACACTTTACTTCAGCTTCGTATTTCGTTAACCATTCTAACCCAAGGATAACGTCGAATTCGGGAAAATCCATAACAATCAAATTAATGGGAAATTTGTAGAAAGAATAAGAGATTGGCACTCTACAACATGTACTGAGAGTAACAGGACCCCCTATCGGGTTATGAACTTCAACCGATTCTTTAATCTTTCGCTGTTTTAACTTTAATTTGTGCATTGTGTGTCTAGCAATAAAACTACGCGATGCACCTGTGTCAAACAATACAGAAACAGGAATATTTTTAATTGTAAGGGTACCTCCCAAAACATCGGTTTTACCTGCTCCATCGGAAGCAGCTGGCGGGCTAGACCCGTCATAGACATGAGCTACTGTAGCTTTCTTCAGCAAAGGACAGTCTTTGACCAGATGATCGGTCTTGCGACAATTGAAGCACGAGCGAGGGTTCTGAGAGCCTTGGCTCGAGCCTTGAGAATTTGTTTTCTATCTCTTCGGAGCAGTGCAGACGTTTGAGTAGTGCCCCGGCTTACCACAGTTAAAGCAATTTCCTCTTGGCGGCTTGCCAGTCTGAGGTTTTGAAGATGCTGCTTGGCTTGACTCGCCTTGATTTACAGCAGGCTTGCGCTTGTTTCCGGCTTGGCTTCTAGCGCGATCCTGATCCAGATGCCTTTGATCAAGGTCTTCATAGTTGCATGTCATTTCCACTAGCTCGTTGAATTCCAGCTTGACATGGGCCATGGCTCTATCATGATATTGTCGTCTTAGTCCAAGGATAAACCTCTTATTTTTGGATTTCGCAGTGGCGACGAGCTCTGGAGCATAGGGCGACAACATTGTAAATTTATTCAGATAATCTTGCACGGAAAGATCCCCTTGCTGGAGATTGGCGAAGTCATCGTGCATTCTTTCTAGAGCTTGTTCTGGGACATATTTCTCCTTGAAGAGTTCTTTGAATCCATCCCATGTTCTTCCAGCTTCTCTATTCCCGGCAGTAAGAGATTCCCACCATAATTCAGCTTGTTCCTGCATAATCCAGGCGCCCATAATAGCTTTGTCTTCGTCTCCTAGCCTTAGGCCTTCAAGAATTTTCTTGCATGTTTTGAGCCATGCAAGGGCCTCTATTACGGTGCCAGTTCCCGAGAAGGTCTTGCCTCCTAAGTTCTTATATCTCTTAGCAACACGGTCAAGCTCGAAGTATTGAGCTGCCGGAGGTTGTATCAAAGGTCCTTCTTGAGCTGGGATTTCTCCCCTTCCTCGGCCTCGGCCGGCACGGCCTCCTCTAGCGGCGGCTGCTCTGGTAGCAATTTGTCAAATTCTGTATAAGCAACGAAAAAGGTCAGCTAACAGAAATGATAATCTATTGCATAGTTAAGCAGAAATTTCTACGGAAAGATAACGATGGACCGATCAATTGTTTTTGCTATTCTGCTCAGCTCATTCTAGGACCTTACTAGTCCTATCTCTAATGAGCGACTCGCCTTAGAATACTACTGATTCTATTTTGACGAAGTGTTTAATGTGTTACACTCCAGAACTAAGGTTAACCAAAGCTCTGATACCAGCTGTGACGATCCCAAAACCCCGTGACACGGTGTTAAGGATAATCATTGGAATATAACACATTAATCATCATTAGCAGATCACAGATAATAGCATAAACAGAAAATAGAATAATTTACACACATATGACAGCGGAATCATATAGATATCATCACATCAGAGAAGCACAGTACAGGATACAACTTAGTGCATAATGATACATAATCAGTCACCATCGCCAGAGGCGGAATCATACATAAAGAGTACCCAAAATAAATATCAGTCTACATCGCCAATGGCGGAATCATAATATAGATACAATAATGGCGGAGAAAATCTAAGTCAGCACGGTGTAGTCAAGCCTCGCCATGAGCCAAAAGGTGCGTCAGAAACCTGTAACTAGGCTGCCCGTGTGATAAGGAGGGCACCCGAGTTTGCAAGGTGAAACAAACTACGAGTCAGTCATGGGACTGGTATGAGAAATCTACTCAACTTATTAACAACAATAATAAGGCAAATAAAAGGACCACGCCACTTTCGCGGAACGGGTTTACTCCAATGAGTGCTAGTGCATGAAATAAAATAAATGATTAAATCAACGCAATGCTTTTTATAAAATGAAGCCATTATAAGACTCAAGGAGTGCACTCCAAATAAATGAGAAATTTCTATGTTGGTCACTCTTGACCAATTGACAAGTAGGGCATCTGCTAACATACAAAGAAATATCCCTTTTCATTGCCTTCCACCAGAAAGTTCGTTTGATATCGTTGTACATTTTACTCACCCCAGGATGGATGCAAAATTTGGATTTATGGCATTCGTCCATCATGATGGTAATTTTTAATACCCCCTTAACAGTTATAACCTAATTCACATTCCAGAAAAAAAAACAAGCCGCCACAAAATTCTTGCTTCCCAACCCAAAAGACGCGAGAACCAATTTCTATCTCCTCACAAACCTAAGTTTCATTCTTCCTTCGTTTTAAAATCATACTCCAATGAAATACTGTACAGGCATGGGAGCGTCGCCAGACCAAGATGGGGGTTCTCGAGCTAGAACGAAGGGAGGACGGAAATCGGTTGTTCTTTAATGGTGTAAGGGGATTAGCGAACTGGAATGGAAAGAGTTGACGTGAGATATATAATAGGATGGTTGTTTCAAAATGAGGGAGCATGCGGTTTTACCTATTTGAGTAGGAAGAAAGAAATAAAATAACAGTAGCTTAGACAGGCAGTACTGGAACATGCACATGGGAGAAAAGTTGCGAGCTAGTCATCATTGGAAGGTGGCATGTGTACTTCGTTCTGGGCGAAGAAGGTGGGTCAGCGAGATGAACTTGGAGGGTAGGGAAAGTGGAGCTAACGAGTTCAAGAGGATGGAGTTCATGGGGCAGCCGGAAAACGATCACGTGAATAGTAACGAGAAGTAAGGGGGGTTCACGTGTACTATGTGACGTGGGGTATTTGATATTGGTGGTGGGATGGAGTTGAGGAAAACAGTGCTGGTATGGGGAAAGGGTTCGAATGGCTTCTGTGCTCGTGGATTACTGGAGTGAAATTGGTATGGGAATGAGCATCCACCTCTGAAGCTCGTAGAGGAAGAACGAACGATAAATGGGCTGGTCTGGGCTTGTAAAAGAAACCGTGGTTTTTTTCAAAATAGATAGTGGTCCGTTGTAAACTGGTGATGGTGTATTTTAGGTAGCCTGTAGAACATTTGAAAGAAGAAAAGGAGTCAACTATGTTTGAAGAAAACTGGGAAGAAAGAAGAAGTAACGGGTCTGTTCAATTGAAAATGGGCCTGGGTTTTTATAATGCAAAACAAGATCCGACAGGAACGTATGGACGGTGGCTACCCAATGGAACTGACTGGGAGTGGATTGAAGTCTGTTACAATTTATTGCAAAATAAATTGTCCATCTGAATCGACAGACGCAAATCGTTATTTAACGGTTAACGCGCCAAAGTGAGTAAATCTCACTAACTCTGAACAGTTTATAATTTCATGTTGTATTTTTAGAACTGTTGAATATTGACTGATTGACTGTGTGTTGACTGTTTGATTGAACTGCTAGTCAGTTAGTTGAATTTCTATATTGATTCTGTTTAACAGAATATATCATATGGAACTGAAAGTGATGTTATCTATATTGTTTAACATCTGTGATGCAGAGAAACAGGTTGGAGGAATCCAACTGGATTCCTCAATATTTATTTTACTGTGATTCATATATTGTGATATATGATGTGGTATGTACGATATGTTGTTGTTTTTGTGTGTTTGAGTGTTATCGATCATTTTGATATGGTATGTTAAGTACCATAAGAATACCAGAATGATATAAGGGGATTTCCAAAGTATAATTTGAAAATGATTTATTTATATAAAATCAATGGATTTTATATATAAAAGGGAAAAAAGATTTTTAAAAGAAAATATATTATAAAAATCCAAAGAGTTAAAAAGAATGTATTTGGGAAACAAATATAAGGGTGAAAATATTTGTAAAACAAATATAAAGGAAAAATATTGGTAAAACAAATAGAATAGAATTATAAAAGAAATATTTATCTGGGAAGATAAATAGGATTGGAAGGTAATCATTATAAGTGTATAAACGTTGTTAAAAGGAAATCTTTATAAAGCATATAAAGTTAGTGAATAAGGGTAAATCGACAAGTAGAGTTAATTGAATATCAGTTATTCAATTAGAGTTATCGAATTAGTTATTCGATAGGAGTTAATTGAGATAGAGTTAGGCAAACTAAGTTAATCGAATATTAGTTTATTTTAAAGGAGTTATCGAATTTAGTTATTCGAAGGGGTTATCAAATTTAGTTATTCGATGGAGTTAATCGATTTAAGTTAAATCAAAGGAGTTAATCGAATATAGTTATTCGAATAGAATTTAAGGAGTTGGACTCGTAAATTATATCCGGAAGTTACGTAAGGAAGTGTTAAAGAGTTAAAAGATGAACTTACCCTATTTCGAGATTTGAAATGTTGTTCAGTTAAGGTCTGAGAGGTAATTATACCCCAACTTGATTGACTTCGTTTTAAATTTAGAAATGGGTAAGGTTCGAGAGTGAAAGTGGTTAAGTGAATTTAGTAAATAAGTAAAGTGGTTTGAGTTGTCGTCGCGATGTTGATTCAAACATCTATTTAAATCCAAGTAAAGAAGATTTGGAAATGTTTCCCAGTGTTAACGTATATATTCTAAACATAGAAAATAAGGAAATATATATATATATGATTGATGATTGATTGATAGAATTTCCATTTGGAAATAATATCGTTGTTTGCACACCTATTTTTCTTTGATGGTTAGATCCCAGACTATCGAAGTTTTGACCATTTTAACGTTGTTAATATGGAGAGACCGGTTGGATTATTATCTAAAGAACCACTCTGCATTGGCATAAACATTGCGAACCATATATGCCAAAGATAATTGAAGACGGAGTAAAGTGCAAGGGTTGTTGTATGAATCTTAGATAACAGTGTCTAAGATGGATATACTGAATAGTGCCTTCGGTTCATCCTGTTCCTGGATGACTTGTATGGACGGATGTCTGACAGAGTATTTCCAGACGATCACGTAAATTGATTTCTCCAACCGTACCAAGAGTGGAAGCGAAAAAGGAAACTTCTTTTAGCTAACACATAATGTATGGTTGAGGACGTCAATCGGTGATTTGATGGATTTGACGTTGTGACATTCGAAGTAAATCTGATGTGATGATGAAGCGTAACCTCAAGCCTCATCAAATCGGTAAATGACATAAATCGGGCAGGCAGCATGGCTAAGTCGGTCGCACCGAAGTAGGGTGTATAATCACCTGATCTAGAGTTTCATTTACTTCTAAAAATCTATTATTGATGCTGTCCCATTCGGGAAATGGTTGCTGATCCCAACCGTTGGTGATATACATTCGATACACTCAAGCGAAATGAGTGGTCGGTCATGTGTGGCCGGGTTGCAAGATGTTCTTGTTGAACCCAGTGTATTCCTCTCTAGAGGTACACTAGCGAAAGGTGGTTCCATACCTTGTCATAGTTGGAAACCCATTACCCAATACGTGCTTGCGGTTTTGATTGTATACTATATATGTAGAACGTGAGATGAAAGCGTTTCTGCTATATGATTATTATATTGTGTTGATAGACATTATTATAATATCAAAAGGTTTTTGATATAAAGATATTTGGATTCTCATAAGGGGAAAACCCGTTCCGTTATACGGCGTGGTCTTATGAGATATCGATTACCTGCTTGAACTGTTTTAAACTGTTTTACTCACACCAGTCCCACGACTGACACGGAGTTTACTTTGTTGTTTTCCCTAAACTCTTGGGTGCCTAAATTTGTATGGGCAGTCAAGTAGTCGGGATTTACAGATATATTGGAAGAGCTTAAAGCAGGATGCTTCAGGATTATATAGCTATAGTTATTTCCGCTGTGTTGTAAGTGCTATACTTTGATAATGATGTATATTCAAGTACATATGTATATTTCAAAGTTATGTTACATATATTATATGTTATTCGTTCCGTTGTGAGATTCGTGTTGCTCTGATGTTGTGTTCTTCTTCTTCTTCTATTCTAAGTTTCTATCTTATCTTTCCTCACCCTCTAATTTCTTTCACTAATGACCGGTATTTTTCGACGTTTGGTTAGTCATCATTGAGTTTATGGCGATAACCAAAGTCGCTAAAAATCCGGGTCATTACAATAGTAGAAATAAAAGTTACATTGTTATTGTCATTTTAGATGCAATAAAAAGAATAGATTTAAATGTCATATTTTTATTTTCATTTTAGACAATAAAAATAGTAGATTTGAAAATAACATTTTTATTGTCATTTTAGTTACAATAATAAAAGAGTAGAATTAAAAATCATGTTTATTTGTCATTTGGTTACAATAAAAAGAGTGAACATTAAAAAAATACATTTTCAATGCATTTTAGTTCATTAGAAAGAATAAATACATTTTTGTTCATTAAAAGAGATCTAATAAAAATACCCACTTTTGTCACTATAGAATAGTTAAACAAAAATATTCATTTTTGACAATATAGTGTAGTTCAACAAAAATATTCAGTTTTGTCAATATAGTGCAGTTAAATAAAAACATTTACTTTTGTCAATTTATACTAGTTGAAACAAAACATTCACTTTTGTCAATTTATACTAGTGGAAACAAAACATGCACTCTTGTTAATTTATATTAGTCGAAACAAAAATAGGCACTTTTGTCAAATTAGATTAATTGAATCAAAATATGCATTTTTGTCAAAAAGGATTAGTTGTAACAAATACATCATATTTGTTGAAACCAAATAGAGGAGATGAAAGGTACATTTTTGTCAAAATATATTAGCTGAAATAAAAATGTACATTTTGCCAAAATAAGAGGGTTGAAAACAAAAAATTACGGGTGCGTTTGGTTTACGTTTTTTAATTTTGAGCTTTCGCACATACAAATATACCAACGACGCACACAAATCATGAAAAATGATCGTTTTACAAAATGAACTTAACACATAAAACCAAAAACAACTTTTTATTATTTTCCATATTTTAAGAAACAATAACAAATTCATGTATCCACCATTCCGCGGTCCCCTTCGTCACTCCCTTCGCCTTTGTTCCGTCACCTCCACTATACCTCAAATCTTCTCACCTTTTTTAATTAACATCGAAAACTAAAAACTCAAAACTAAAAATAAACCAAACGCTACCTACATTTTTGGTTAAATAAAAGAGTTAAACACAAATAGCATTTTTATTAACTAGATTTGTGTTACAACAAAATATTCATTTTGATAAAATAGAATTGTCAGCAAAATGGATGTATCACTTTTCATACATTTTATTGAAATATAATTGATATGCAAATATAAGGATCCTATTATTGGTCAAAACATACATTAGAATTTGTATGTAAAATAAAGTGACATTTTTATATGTTAATGTATAAATTAGAATGTTTATCAATTTAATATAGACTTTTGTATGTGTCAGGTTATATACTGAAAACATGTACACCATTTCTTTTTATTTGTTAAAATTAAAGATAGGAGTTGCATACAAATAAAGGAAATGAAAGTTATCTTTATTTGTCGGCAGTAACAATGCCGTGTAAATAAATTACCGTTTATTAGGCATTAGAAATGTATAGGGAAATTATACGAGTAAATTATATTTCTATTCGACACTAGAAATAAAATAACATGTTTGGTTCATTACCATAGACATGTAAGCTGAATTGAAATTGGTTAAATTCATTAACCAATTATTTATTTATATGAACTGTTGTTGGATGAAAACCCCACACGGGTATTGGGATGATAATTGACATACACTAGTCCCAATATTTAGTTGTATGTCGATCGATAGAATGACAGGCTGGGATGAGGGTTATTATTCATTTTAATGCTTACACAGTCATAATATTCCACTCTGGATGTTGAATGGATGGTTTGATGATTATTTATCATTTATTGTCATATATATACGATGTATGAAATCCATATAACCGAAGTTATATGGTAAATGATTGAGTCGCATTCCGATTCAGGATTTCTTTTAAATAAAGAATATTTTAGAATAAAGATTATCCTTTAACAAAGAATTTTTTTTAAATAAAGAATATTGTAATATGAAGAATCTTTTTATATAATGAATATTTTTAAATGAAGAATATTTTAAAATAATATTCAACGAAGGATAAAATGATGATTTCTATGTCCATTTTAAATGGACAAAAGATAAAAATATTTTTTTATCAAAATGAACTAATTATTAATTAGAATAAATCTTTTAAATTAAGATTTAATGAAGTATTCCAATTAATCAATATTTAATTGGAATTAAATAAAAGAATTGGATTTTGGGTTGTCGTGGATGGTGTCTTCAATAACAATGTTCTTAAACCCCGCATGTAAGAATAAATCTTTTAATTAAGATTTTTAGAGTTCCAATTAATTTGTAATAATTGATATGTGAATTGGGTTTATCGTGAACTATGTTTTATAAACGACATTTGCTCTAACCCAATTAACAGTGAAAATATAATTTGGAATTTATAAATCTTTTTATTAATATTTAAAAAGAAATTTTCCAAAGTCAAGTTTTCCAATTTAATATCTTAAATTGGAATTGAATGGAAATTCTACTTGATAATAATCGAGATAGGTTTCTATAAAAGAAGATTGATACTATATATGGAATTTAAAAGGCTTTGCCGTTATTCCATTTATATTACTGGTCTGATACGGAAATTTATATCGGTTATATATTGATTTGATCTCTGTGAAAATTCCATATTTAATGGGAGATGAGTTTGGGTTTATTGTGAACAATGTTTTTAAATGACCTTGATTCTTTAACTCAGTTAAAGATAAGATTAATTTCTTATAATTGAATAATCATAAAGTAATGATTTTGATATTAAAATCGAATTGGAGTTTTTAATTAATCTTTAAAAAGAAGATTAAAGATTAAATTTGAAAGAATTTATCTTTGATAAAATTAATGGAAATCTTTCCCCTTTTAATATGGATATCTTATTAAAAGAATATTCTGAATTGGTATGGGGCGTATGATGTGTGTCTATAGCACTTGAATTTTTAATTATAAAAATACGCCTGTTATTCGGAAAGATCGGGTTTAACCCATTCCGAATAATTACTACGATGATTAAGAGTCGAAGATGAAGACGGCGATTGAAGACCGGCGATCTTCACATCGAATGGATGACTACTGATGTCCGACATTGGCTAGCTACCAGTAAAGAGTTAAAGTGCTAGTTTGTCCGGACGTACTTTTTGATTGTCTGGATATGCAAGCACCTCACTTCCGTATTGGACATATGGGACGAGGAATAAGGTGTCACCAGTTTCGGTCAGACCCAGGACGTACTTGTAAATGGATGTGTGTCTGACTTTGAATTTCATTCCATGTAAATTAAACTGATTTCTATTCAATATATATCTATGGTGGCGGAGAATTTATTCTCTTGCTTAACACCCTTCTCTGAGACGTACGAGCTCAGAGGTTATACATTGGTAGTTATCGATCACATAGCATGGACTGTCAGTGTGGCACGTCAAGATGCAAATGATTGAGGCTTTTGTTGAAAAGCAGAGCCTCGTGGTTGATGATCAAAGCATAGCCTATTTTGGCATAGCTTTGTGTATAACAACTTCGCGAGCCTCACACCTCGGTAAGAGTCAAAATCTGAGCAAGGGAACGCAGGGAGTGCGCACGTTTCTTTCTAACTAGAAGTGGTATCAGGGTTTTACAAGCCCTGACATTTACTTATGTGGATGATGGAATTTTCGAGGCCTCGGATTTATCGGTCGCCAATGGCCGTATTATAGGTTCGATTGGACCGGGAAGCGTGTATTCAGGAATTGCCAATCCACTAACGTTATTTGTGGACTGGCCCTGCTGTATCCAAGGGTTCACTGCGGGGGATCCTGAGACATTGCTAGAGTGTCTCGAATCGGTAAGGAGATCGTTCCTAGCCTTGACTCTTGATGGAAACCCAATTTCCAATACGACACCATGCGGTTTTGATTGTAGAACCAGTATGGCGACATAGTAGGATCGGATACTATGGCGTTTATGATTGATACATTATGATTGAAATGTTTTTGAAACATATATACACTAATAATAATATCAAATCTGTTTTTATCATATCAAGCATTTTTGACCATTATAAGGTAAAACTTTATCCTCCGGTTTGCGTTGCATTATGTGATGGGACCTGAGTCTTATAATGGTTTCATTTTTTCTAAAAGCATTGCGTTGTTTAACGATTTACTTTATTTAAATTATGCATGGCAATCCAATGGAGTAAACCCGTTCCGCGTTAGCGGCGTGGTCCTGTGATTAGCCTTATTACTAGTTAAGTAAAGATTTCTCATACCAGTCGCATGACTGACTCGTAGTTTGTTTCACTTTGCAAACTCGGGTGCTCTCTTTTCCACACGGGTAGTCGAGTAGCTTATTTTGCAAATATATTGAGTAGGATTCTGGATCTAAGGTTAGAGCTGTGTCCAGAGGATCGATAGTCTTCCGCTGTGTTAGTTTATATTTTCGTTGTGCAGTGTATTACGTTTATTGTAATTAAATCTTCCACTGTTGTATTATTATTTATCAATGTACTATGATATTATTTACTCTGATTTAACATTATTATGATGTAATAAACTCTTCTGTTATTGTCCTAATGTATTGTATTCCCAAAGTTAACGTATTCGGGTTTTGAACGGTCTTGGTCGATTTTGCGATCGATTAGGTCGGGGCGAAATCGGGGTCATTACATTCTCACTTAATTTTATTTTCTAGTTAAAATATATACTAGGATGCAGACGGTGCTTACCAACACCCGACACCTGTCGTCCACAGACCATGGACGACTTGTTTGTTCGATTGTGTTGTGAAAATTGTTTGTGATGTGAAATGGACTGCATAAAATATTCCTGTGTTGAAATAAATTATTTATCGTTAGAAATATAATTTTTAACGTGTATATGAATAAATAAATATTCATTTACAAATCAGACGATTTGTTTATGTACACCCATTTGATTGATATTGATTGGGACGATATATTTTACACATCGCCCAACTGCACAAATAAAATCTGTATTTGTTGTTTGAAAACCCCACACGGGTATTGGGATGATATTTGACATACACTAATCCCAATCGTTTAGTTATATGTCGATCGATTGGTTGAAAAACTATGGTAAGCGTTAAATATTTATATTTAATGCTTATGCAAATGTAGAATGCACTCTGGGTGATGGTTGATTGTTTATTATTGTTGTTCGATGTATGTGTTGTATGAAATCCATATAAATAACATTATATGGTAATTGACTGTGTCTGATTTCAGTTCAGAAAGTGAATATTTTAAAATAATGAATATTTTAAAATAATGAATATTTTAAAATAATATTCAGTAAAGGATCAATATCCGATTTTGATGTCCGATTTGATATGGACACAAATATATTTAAATATATAAAGCCATGTTGATTAAATTAATGCCATTTTGATGTGAACAATATTTTAATCGATTTTATTCATTTTTATAATGAATATTGAAAAGGAAATGATTTAAAAATATGATATTTTGAAAATATTATCATTTATATATTATAATGATAAAGAATATTCAATTTTTATTTAAAATTGAAAATGAAGATAGAATCGTTTTTAAAATGAAGTTAAAACGATAGTTCGTGAATTTCGACCATTGACTTCGAATGGACATTACGGAAGATCTGACCGTCGGATTCTCCTAAAACCGGAACCGTTGTGTTCATATTGAAAAGAGCTTTCTAACGAATACAATAAATTTGAAATCTAATGGTTGAATTTGGAATTATGTCTGAATCAAATTTGAAAAGGTCGTTGTAAGTGCAGTTCGATGGCCGTTTTTGGAAATTGACTGTACAGGCCTTGATAAAATTATTAAAAATACCAATAATTTGTGTAAAATCATAATAAATGATTTGAAAAGAATTTGGGTGAAAAATTCCACGTTTGTAAAGATAAAAGTATATTTTTATCGAAATGGACTAGTTATTGATTAGAATTATTATCCAATTATTTTTAAATAAATAAATTGGATCTGTGAACAGTTTTAATATAACCAGAATTTTCCAATATATGAATTAAAATGGATTTAAATCGAAATTATCTTTGGAATATTTCGATATTGGATTCCATGATTATACGGATATTGTGGAGGAATTTGGAAGATTTATATATCGTTATTCCAAAACAATATTTGTTGATTTGAGAATTTAATATTGAATATAAGCCGATATATTTTTTATTCAGGGCCTTGTATTTAATATCAAATTTGATTTTGGGTTTGTCATGAACGGTGTCTTCATTAACGCTGTTCTTAAAACCAAATGAGAAAAGAATAAATCTTTTAAATAAGATTTAAAGGAGTTTACCAATTAATTTATATTAAATTGGAATTAAATTGAAATTGGTTTTTGGGTTTATCGTGAACCGTGCTGTAACGACCCAGATTTTTGCCCGACCCCAATCGATCGCAAGATCGATCAAGACCGTTCAAATTCCGCATACGTTAACTTTGGGCATATAAAACATCAGAACAACAACACAGACTTTTATAACATCAATAATAAATGTTACATCAGAGTACAGAATATCAGTGTACATCGATAAATAATACAGCGGAAGATACATTTACAATAAATTAAATACATTGTAGCGGAACTAATCTCAACGGAAGGCCATCAATATTCTGGACCCAGCTTCAGACTTTAATCCAGGATCCTGCTTAACTATATCTGCAAAAAGCTACTCGACTGCTCGTGTGGAAAGAGGGCACCCGAGTTTGCAAGGTGAAACAAACTACAGGTCAGTCGTGGGACTGGTGTGAGAATTCTATACTTAACTTATCTAATAAGTAGGCCAATCATAGGACCACGCCGCTAACGCGGAATGGGTTTACTCCATTGGATTGCCAGTGCATAAAATAAAGTAAATCGTCAAATAACGCAATGCTTTTTAGAAAAATGAAACCATTATAAGACCCAGGTCCCATCACACAATGCAACGCAAACCGGAGGATAGGGTTTTACCTTATAATGGTCAAAAGTTGCTTGATACGTAAAAACAATATTATTAGTGTGTATATATGTATTTAAAACATTTCAAATATAATATCAATTCTAGACGGCATAGCTACCATCTACTATGTCGCCATACTAGTTATACAATCAAAACCGCAAGGGGCGTATTGGAAATTGGGTTTCCATCATGAGTCAAGGCTAGGGAGGAGCTCCTGACCGATTCGAGACACTCTAGCAATGTCTCAGGATTCAGACGCTAGCGAACCCTTGGATACAGCAGGGCCGGTCCACAAATACTTTAGTGGATTAGTTATGCCTGGACACACGCTCCCCGATCCTATTGGACCTACAAATCAGCCGTGGGCGACCGATAAGAATAAACCGAGGCCTCGCAAAATTCCAACAACCACATAAGCAAATGTCAGCCAGTTTAAGCACCGACACCACTTCTAGCTAGAAAGAAACGTGTTCACTCCCTGCGTTCCCTTCTCCCGTTTTAGACTCGACCGGTGTGTGAGGCTCGCGAAGTCACGATATACACAAAGCTATGCCTAAATAGACTGTGCTTTGATCATCAACCACAAGGCCTGCTTTTCAACAAAGCCTTGATCATTTGCATCTTAGCATGTCACATTGTCAGACCCTACCATATCATTGATCATCTACCAATATATATATATATATATATATATATATATATATATAACCTCTAAGCTCATACGTCCTAGAGAAGGGTGATAAGTAAAGAATAAATTCTTCACCACCAAACAGAAATATATAATCAGTAGCGTTCAACTAAAACAGTAGAAAGGAATACAATGTCCAACACACAATCCATTTACAAGTCCGCTGCAACGACCCGGAAAATCTGAACCAATTAAAATTTTTTAAATTGGCTATTTTAGTGGATTCTAAACATTTGAAATAAATATTTTAAAGAATAACGATGAAAATTAAGTTTGAATAGACATTTGAAAACGAATATAATTAATTATAATTATAAACAAGGCCTGAAATGGCGCGGCAGTTTCAATTTTTTATTTCAAACTTTGACTGACTGTACCGGGTGCAAAACAAAATGGATTTGAGCGAAACCAAAAATATTTAAATCTGTTAGTGAATACCTATCTAATGAATCTGAAAAATCGAAGTTTCATAGCGGAAAGCAAAAGTTATGGCCAAATGAATTTTCAGAAAGGTCGCTATGGAATTTATATAGCCCGTGAAAATGGCCATTTTGCAAACGACCTCGAAATTCGACGAAACCACTTTTGTTGGATCCAGGATGTTAAACTATTGCCAGGTTTCAAATTTCATAATTTTTGAAGCTAGTATGTGGGCGTGGCAAAGGAAAACGTGTTTTGGTCAATTACAGTTAAATTGGATCGACCAGAAATGGGCCATTTTTCAAACGGTCTCAGAATTCGACGAAACTAGTTTTGTTGGGACCGTATCATCAAAACATAGCCCGATTTATTTTTCTGGAATTTTTCGAATTAGTGTGTGGCCCCGGCAAATTGAAATGTACGTTCAAATCGAATATTGAATGTTTTATATTTTAATTTGAATGAAAACTGACTGAAACAGTCGAGTGGGCCTACAAAACATATCCTATTGTGTTCGGAATGGGGGTAAAATGCTAGGGACGACAGTCGTTGGGTTTGAATTGGTGTTCGTGTGTGAAAGGGGGTGTTTTCGAAATTTAAAAATATATAAATTAAAGAAAAAACGTGATTGGTCCACGCATTCTTCTCTCTCCCCGTCTTCTCTCCGAAACCCCCCAGGTCGACGGCGGTTTTTCTTCCAACCTTCCCAGCCCGATTCCTCACTCCACAAGAAAAATTAGCCTTAGCTCCAGTTGAAGTTTTTGAAGAGCTCCTCCTCCTCTCCAAATCCATACTTGATTCACCTCCCTTCGCCCTGTATTTCGTTCAAATGGAGGTCACGAAGTCGTGCCGTTCACCCTCGAAATCCTCCTCCCTGGCGCGTGCGAGTTCGACGCCGTCAGCACCCCAGGCGCGCCTCTCGTAGCTGGACGTCGTGGCATAGGTGGATCGACCCCAAATGCTTCGGATCGAGCGCTAGGGCGAACCCTAGTTTTGAACCAATGAGATAGGTAACCGCAGTTAAAATTATTTTATATTTTATAGCACTTTAAAGCGCTACCGTTCATGATTTCACTGTAAAAATCATATCTTTTTCGTTTCTTGACGAAATTCAGTGAAACAAGAGACAGTAGACTCGTGTGGACGTCTTCTACATTCTAGAAGAGACCGCATATTTTTCTGAGCCTTCTGCTATTTTTGATGGAGTGGAACCCAATGTGAGATTTCTAATTTATAAACGATATGGAAAACGACGATGTATAAATTATATAGTTGATGTATGAGTTATATAAGCGTTGTACACCTCTTGTATAAGCGTTGTATAAGTTGTACGTTCGATGTATAAGTTATATATGCATTGTAAAAATTATATATGTTTTGAAATAGAAGTGAAATACTTATATATATATATACATATATATATGTATATATACGCCCCTCGTCCACAAACCATGGACGATATTTATTGGTTGTGATTGGTGTGAAAATTGGTTGATTACGAATGGTTGACTAGAATTGTTTGTGGTTGAAATTGATTGATTGTGGTTGAAAAATACCCGTTTGTAGTTGAGAAATATTTGGTTGAAACCACATAGGATTAGTTTGTGGAAATGAAAAAATATACATGCCGCCTGCGTGCGAACTAGATGCATGATTTCCCCATTGTCAAAAGCTGCGAGGCTTTAAGGTAGAGCGAGGAGCCGTACTAGGGACGGTCCCGGTTTTAACTACCCTGCCGTTATGCTGCCAAAATTTTGAATAATATTCATATGTTAGAATTATTTTCCTGTGTTGAAACTATATTCGTGTGTTGAATAGAAAACCGTTCATGTGTTGAATAGAAATTCATTCGTTGAATCATATTCATGTGTTGAATGGTATTCGCGTTTTAAAACAAATTGTTTTATAATAAAAATCATATTTTTAACATCTATATGAACTATATAAAATAGTAATGTTTTGAAATAAATTGTTTTGCAATAAAAATCACATTTTTACTATATATATATACAAACTATAGAAAACCGTTCATGTGTTGAATAGAAATTCATTCGTTGAATAGAAATTCATGTGTTGAATGTTATTCGTGTTTTGAAATAAATTGTTTTATAATAAAAATCATATTTTTAACATCTATATGAACTATATAAAATAGTAATGTTTTGAAATAAATTGTTTTGCAATAAAAATCACATTTTTCTATATATATACAAACTATAGAAAACCGTTCATGTGTTGAATAGAAATTCATTCGTTGAATAGAAATTCATGTGTTGAATGGTATTCGTGTTTTGAAATAAATTGTTTTATAATAAAAATCATATTTTAACATCTATATGAACTATATAGAATAATCGTGTTTTGAAATGAATTGTTTTACAATAAAAATCACATTTTTACTATATACACGAATAGTTGAAAATAGCGAAGTGTTGGAATAATTGTCGGTTGGATAAAAATATCATTTTTATCAAAGGTATGAAAATAATATAGTTTTGAAATCAAAGAATCGATATATATATATAATTAGAATTGAAATATATAGAATAACGAAGCTGCAGTTCGTGTTTTTAAACCGTGATTTCAAACGATTAGTGCGGGAGATCCGACCATCGGATTTTCCCGAAACCGCAACCGTTGGGTTCACTTTGGAAATATCTTTCCAACGACACCAACTTTGTAAAAATCCAACGGTTGGATTGTCTGGAATGTTTAATTCAAAACTGAAGAAAAACAGCGCTAGAATCGATTATATTTATATATATATAAATATAATTATATTAAATCGAATAACGACGCTGCAGTTCGTATTTTGAAATCGAAACTTCAAACGATTATACCGGGAGATCTGACCGTTGGACTTTCCCGAAACTGGAACCGTTGGATTCGTTTTGAAAATATCTTTCTAATGATGTAAATTTTATGAAGATCCAACGGTTAGATTTTCAGATATGTGTAAATCAATTCTGAAGAAAAACAGCGCCACGACCGCGTTATGGCCCGAAGCGTCGTTTAAATAAATTGGCTATTTTAAAATAAATAAAAATAGCGATAAATCATTATAAATATTATAAACGATATGGATGTGAAATTTAGAAACTAACTGAAGGTTCACTAAGTCGAATGGTTTCCTGGGTGTTGATCTGATGTTGGTTTCGGCCTTCAAGGTTAATATTTGGGAAATCGTTCTCTTACTGATTTACGGTTAACGACTAATGAATTGAAATGATGCGTATGTGTGTTTGTGTTGCATTTGTTTATTATGTACGCGGGTTGCTCAGAAAGACTGGGTTTATCCCATTCTGAATAACTGAATCGACAATAAGAAATCGAAGATGAAGACGGTGGTCGAAGACCGGAGATCTTCACCTCGTTTGGATGGTAACTGATGTCATGATTGGGAGGCATCCCGAAATATGGATAATGAGTGGTGATCGTCCAGACGTACGTGGAGATCGATGGGTTTGCGAGTTATATAGTGCCTCCGGTTTCGTTCCGACCCAGAACGGACTTGTAAATGGATTGTGTGTCTGACATTGGAATTTATTCTGTGTGATTGATAGCCATCGGTTACATGGCATGAATTGCCTGTGTGGCATGCTAAGATGCAGTGAGCAGGACTTCTGTTGAAAAGCAAAGTCTTGTGATTGATGATCAAAGCACCGCCTATGTGGCGTAGCTTTGTGTATAACGCGAATTCGTGAGCCTCACACCCCGGTATGAACCAGAAATGGGAGAAAGGACCTCAGGGAGGACATGCGTTTCTTTCTAGTTAGAGGTGGTGTCGGTGCTTAAACTGGCCGACATTTGTATTATTTTCACCTATGTGGTTGTTGCTGTTGCAAGGCGCCTCGGTTAGATCGGTCGATCCGAGACCGATGGAGTCATTCGTTGGCTTATTTACGCCCCATAGGGCGGGGAAACGCAGTGTTCAGGAATTTTAATCCACATCGGTGGACCGACCCTGTCGCTCCTAGGGTCACTCGAGCTCTGATCCTGAGACACGGGCTAGAGCGTCTCGAAGTCGGTAAGGACTATCTTTTGCCTTGGTTCATGAGGGAAATCCAATTTCCAACTACGTGATTGTGCGGTTTTGATTGTATACCTATATATGGCGACATAGTGGTATGGGGCATTAATGCCGTCTATGATTGATACTTATGATTTGAAATTGTTTTTGAAACATATAAACACTAGTAGTAATATCAAATGCTTTTGTTTTATTCGTATCAAGCATATCTTGGCCATTATAAGGTAAAAACTCTATCCACCGGTTTGCGTTGCATTGTGTGATGGGAACCGAGTCTTATAATGGCTTCATTTTTATAAAAATCATTGTGATGTTTAAAAGAATTTTTTTTTAAAGCACTGGCGATCCAATGGAGTAAACCCGTTCCACGAAAGTGGCGTGGTCCTGTGATTAGCCATATTTTAAATATATTGAGTAGATTTCTCATACCAGTCCCATGACTGACTCGTAGTTTGTTTCACTTTCAAACTCGGGTGCCCCTTTTTCTACACGGGCAGCCTTGTATTCAGGTTTTAGCTGGCTTTCTATGGATAGCTGGAGCTGAAGATGGATTCTATCATTTATATCTTTTTATGCTGTTCAGCTCCTATTGTACATATTATGTTTGTTTCCGCTGTGGACATTTATGTATAGCTGTACTATATTTGTACTAATTATGATCCTGTATATTGTGTAACTCTGATGATTTTGTCTATCCACTGTATTATTTGTTCATTATCTAGTGTATTTATTTAATTCTATCCTGCTGTTATCTGTTTATGTGTTATATTCCAAAGATTACTCTTGCCGCCGTCATTACTGTAATGACCCGCATTTTGAATGGTCGAATAATGAAATTATTTAATTATTTAAACAAAAAATATATTAAATAAACGACAGTTGAACGTATAAATTATAATAATAATTATAATCGAGCCCGTAACGACGCGGCAGTTCGTTATTTGGCGACCTGAACTTCAACTGAATATACAGAATTCGTTATAAGCCGGATTTCTGTGAAACAAGAAACGTTTGAATCTTTTGAACTATATCTTTCTAGTGGAAGAGAAAAATCGGGAATTCGTCGTGTAGATTTTTATTTATGTCCAAATCAAATATTCAGAAAAACAACGGTATATTCGTTCGTGGCCATAACGGTTATTCAAATATGTTTGGATATCGGTTGTGAATTTAAACAAGGTTCTTTTGGGAAGTTGTGATAATTTAATTTTTAGAATTTTACTGTAATTTTTAATTAATTAAATAAACAACTTTTTATTTGGGGTATTTTGCACCCTGTAATAAACATTTTGAGGTTTCAAAATATGAGTTAATCTACCGGTATTATTATATTTTTGGGATCGTGGCACCGAGCTGATTACAACGGTACGTTTACTTCTTTCGACAACAGTTTGTAAACGAAGGAAATTCTTTATCACGTGATGGTAAACTCTATAACTTAAAACAAAATACCCTAACAAATTCTGTGATCAAACTAGAGTCCACGTTCCTTCTCTTACAGCCACACAAAACAAATATCTCCTTTCCAAATACTTATAAATAACCTCTAAAAAAAATGTTACGACCTAAATTTTTTTCCAACCAATTCTGTAGCCGCCACAATATTTTCGTTCCTTAAAACAAAACTCGCTGAGTTCTAAAAATCGAAAAGAAATCAAAACAGTAATCTTTAAATCCTTAGACTGTCTGCGAGCTGTTCATACAAGATCGGAGAAGAGGACTTAGAGAGGTCTGAAGCATCTGGTGTGGAGTGCTGACCGAAGTAGAAGTCCGACAAAGGAGGCGCGTCACATGAGGGGAGTTTGACGTTGACTGGTGGTGCTAGAAGAGTCCGCGAGTTGGACCTGTTCGCCTGCATAGCACTTTAATGCATTCTTGTGGAGGGAGTATGAAGGAACATTTTTACGTGAATGGTAAGAAATAAACATATTTGCTGTTGTGAAGGGAGAAAAGAAAAGAGGAAGTAAATTATATATTTAATACATAGAAGAGTACACCGAGAGTTTGGAAAACACGGTAGATGTTTGCAGGAGTAGTCGGTCATGTTGGAGACAAGGCCAACGTGTGGAGTTTGAAAATAGAACGGAGAAGGAACAGTAGCATGGTATGAAATGGACGTGAATTGCAAAGTGGAGTTTGCATGCAGAAGGGTGTAGGGAAGTGGAAAGTTGCTGTCGAAGTAAGGGTGTGGGTTTCAGAATAGAGGAGGGACCCTACGTTAGCTATTGGGGAGGCTGTGTATGCGGAAGTTTTCGAGTTGAGATGAAATGGCGTGGAGCAGTATATGAATAAAATAAAGAAGGGAAGGGGCAAAAGAAAGACGCAACAGTATTATTGCATGGAGTATGGCCTTCACGTTTTGCACTAACAGGAGCTGACTGTCCTGAAGCACACGTTTAACAAAGTGGTGTTGAAATGGGAGTGCTCACGAAGAGAAACATGGTGGTGGGTTTTGTTTGGATTTTCGTTGAAGATTGAGAGAGCAATGGAGGTTAAGAGGATCGGTAATGGTGGTTTTGCACTGGAATGCATTCGGAGGAGATGCGCAGGAGGAAGAAGACTTCCGTGCAAACATAAGGGAATTTGGGTGCGCCGAATATAATGTGAAGCCCACTTTGTTTAAAGAAAAAAAGGGGGAATAAAAGCCCAATATGAGAAGGGACGCAAGTTAGTAGGGATGGAAATGGGTTTACATACGGGAGGAAAGAATGGAGATGCTACCAACAGTAGGCGCGCATGTCTAAAGAAAATTGAATAGGCTGACGTAGGTTTTAGTGAGAGTATGGGCCGATATTTTGTTAAGGTAAAGCCCGACTAATATTGTTTAAGTTTAATTAAAATAAAATAGCATGTTAACTTTGAAGTAACATATCTCATGCATACATTATCAGAATTCAGCGTAACAAGATCCGTTAGGATCGTATGAACGGCAGCTACGCAATAGAACTGACTGGGAGTGGATTGGAGATCGTTTGAATTTATGGCGAAATAAATTGTTTGATTCAAATCAAATAACAGTTTATCGTTCAACGATGAACTGCCAATGTGAGTAAAACTCACTAACTCTGTACTTTATTTTTGATAACTGTTGATTGATTGTTGTATCGATAATTTAGACTGTTAAATAGATTTGATTGAAAACATAGATATAGATATATATAGAAAACCGTCAATCAAATATTCAGTCTGTTGGTCAGTACATTTCATATTAGTATGAAATTGATGTATATTGTACTGTGTAACATCTGTGGATGCAGGGAGATAGGTTGGAGGAATCCGACTGGATTCCTCAACAATTATTTTACTGTTTTCATATATTGTGATATATGATGTGATGTATAAATCTGTTATGGATTATGTATGTTAAAATGATATTGATCATTGTTGTTTGATAGTTAAATACCATAAGAAACCCTGAGTTGTAAAAAGGAATATTTCAATGTATATTGAAATAAAAGGAATTTTATAAAATCACAGGATTTTATAAAAAGGAAATTATTTATAAAATCACAGGATTTTATAAAAGGAATTTTTTTATATAACAAATAGAGTTTTATAAAAGGGATATTTATTTAGAAAATAAATAGAATAAAGGGATATTTATTTAGAAAACAAATAAACCGATATAAATAGGAAATATTTGTAACGGTAAATAGAAGTTATAAATAGGAAATATTTGTAACGGTAAATAGAAGTTATAAATAGGAAATATTTGTAATGGTAAGTAAACATTATAAAAAGGAAATAGTTGTAACGGAAAACGTAGTTTATCAAAAGGAGTTAATCAAACGTAGTTTGTCAAAAGGAGTTAATCAAATGTAGTTTATCAAAAGGGGTTATACGAATATAGAAATTAAGAAGTGAAGTTAAACAAAAATTAGAAACTGACTAGAGATTAGTAAGTTGAATAGTTTTCTGAGTATCGATCTGATGTTGGTTTCGGCCTTTGGGATTTATACTTAGAGAATTGTTCTCTTACTAGTTTACAGTTAGGGACTAATAGTTGTGGAATGGTAGTAATGCGTGAATGAGGATTGGAAATGTTTTCCAATGTAAATAACGTATATTTTTTAATCATTGAAAATAAGGAAATATGAATATATATGTGTATATATATATGATGATGGTTGATCGATCAAATTTCTATCTAGAAATAAGATCGTTGTTTGTACACTGACATGTTTTCATTGATAGTTAAATCACAGACTATCAATTTTTGACCATTTTACGTTGTAAATATGGAGAGACCGGATGGATTATTATCCGAAGAACCACTCCATATTGACATAAGCGTTGTGATTAAATACGATGAAGCTAATTTAAGACGGTGTTATGCAAGGGCTGTCCTGTTTACAGAATAGTGCCTTCGGTTTCGTTCAATCCCAGAACGAACGTAAATGGACGAATGTCTGACAAAGTATTTCCAATGATCGAATGGGTTGGACTGTACAAATATATATGGTGGCCAACGGATTTATTCCCTTCGCATAATATCCAGAATCTATTTGTGCAGATCCAACTAATGATTAACGGATCTGGTAATGTGGCATTCAAATTAATTATGCTATCAAGGAAAGATAGATAATCGTAGCTTCTAGCCTCACATCCGGTAAATGACAAAAATCGGGCAGGCAGCATGGCTAAGTCGGTCGCTCCGAAGTAGGGTGTATGATCACCTATCTAGAGAATATTCATTTGCTTCTTTAATCTATCAATGTTGTCCCATATATATATACGGGAACGGTTGCTGATCCCAACCGTTGGTGATGTACATTCGATACACTCAAGCGAAATGAGTGGTCGGTCATGTGTGGCTGAGTTGCAAGATGTTCTTGTTGATCTCCAGTGTATCGTTCCTAGAGTACACTGATCGGAAGGTGGTTCCATACCTTGTCATAGTTAGAAACCCAATCATCCAATACGCATCTGCGGTTTTGATTGTATACTATATATGTAGAACGTAAGATGCAAGCGTTTCTACTAGATTGATATCTATTTGTATTTCGACATTATTATAATATTAGAATGATATTGCTTTTCAAAGATGTTTGGATTCTCATAAGGGAAAAACCCGTTCCGTATTCACGGCGTGGTCTTATGAGATATCATATACTTGTTTAAATGATTTGAGTTTACTCACACCAGTCACATGACTGACCCGGAGTTTATTTTGTTTTCCCTAAACTCTTGGGTGCCTAAATTTGTATGGGCAGTCAAGTAGTCAGGATTTACAGGTATACTTGAAGAGCTGGAGCAGGAGGTTTCAGGATCATATAACTATAGTTTATTTCCGCTGTGTTGTAAGTGTTGTACTCTGATAATGTTATTATATACATATACTGATTTTATTTCAAGGATATGTTATCTATTATATGTTATTCGCTCCGCTGTGAGGTTCGTGTTACTCTGATGTTCTTCTTCTTCTTCTATTCTAAGTTTCTATCTTATCTATTCTCACCCTCTGTCTTCTTTCTATTAGTTTCTTGAATTTCCAGTGTAATTTGGGGTTGGACTTGTGTTATTTAGTCAGCTCAAATTCCCCTGGATTTTCGGGTCACTACAGTTGGTATCAGAGCAATGGTTTAGTTAATACCTTGGCTCTGTGGCGTAACTCAGTAGAGATGGGATTAGTAATATCCTAGATTGAGTTGAGTGTATATATACGAGTGAACGTATTTGTTATTCAATATAAAATGGTTTTATATTGTGGAGATTTATTGATTTAGTTGTTTATGAATTCTGGTCGATCAGTTTGATCCACTGTATCGATAGGGGTTACTAAACACTTGAATACGATGAACCGACATGGTATGTTTTGAAATTAATATAGTATATTGGTTGTGTTGGTTGATATTATAATCGAATAAAGATTATGAAAAGATGAAATAGTTATAAATAACTAATCAGAATTCATATAAGTAAAGTATATGAAATAAGATGAATTAAATCTGAAATTTAAATCAGAATTGGAATTAAAATAAGGAAATTTTAAGTTCTTGGGAGATTTTGAAAACGTTTTTAAAACTGAAAATAGTATAGTATTGAACTCACTTTGATAGCTGGAAAATAAGTTCCGATGGTGAAGTCGACCATCATCGGTGTTCATTTTTGAGTTCTAAGTGACAAATTACTACCAAAGGATTTTGTTTTTGAATTGTTTTGAGAAAAACAAGTGTTTAGAAATTCAAATGTTTTGAATTGGTGTTATGATTTCAAATTGATTTGAAATGAACCCAGGAATTTAAATTCTGGAACTAAAATTTAACTAATGAAGTTAAATGGATTGAGATGGTATAAGTGAATGAATAAGTAAATAAGAATTTAACTGGAACTAAGTTAAATAAAACTGAATTGGATTAGAGAAAAATCTGGAATGGAATTAAGTTGATGAGTTAAGTATTTGAAATTTGATATTGGAGTTTGAATGGAATTCGACTTACTTATAAGCGAATGATTGGAATTGGGAATAAGCTGATTAGAATTTGATTGGAATGACATTTATATATGTTAAGTTGATAACAGATGAGAGGGATATAGTGATATGCCCGACAAAAAGGTACAAGTTTATATTTCATATGAGTTTTGGATTTATGAGCTGAATTGGCAAGCCGCTTGGCTGTTTGATTTTCTTTTGGGTTGGAGAAGGCCTAGAGAGGCGAGTTGTGATTTGACGTATCGACCAGTACAAAGGAGGTTATGGTGAAATTTTCCGAAAATTTGAGGCGTTAGAAAATTCTCAGGATTTCTGAAAATTTTAGTTAGTCGAAAAGAATTAATAATTTAATTGAAATTAAATAGTTCAGTTGAAAATGAAAGTTGAGAAGTAAACCAAAAGATATTTGAATATAGTTAGTAGAGTTAGTAACATTTTCCTAGGTTAGCAATTTCGAGGACGAAATTTTTATAAGGGGGGAAGAATGTAATGACCTGCATTTTGAATGGTCGAAAAATGAAATTATTTAAACAAAAAATATATTAAATAAATGACAGTTGAACGTATAAATTATAATAATAATCGAGCCCGTAACGACGCGGCAGTTCGTTATTTGGCGATCTGAACTTCAACTGAATATACAGAATTCGTTATAAGCCGGATTTCTGTGAAACAAGAAACGTTTGAATCTGTTGAACTATATCATTCTAGTGGAAGAGAAAAATTGGGATTTCGTCGTGTAGATTTTGATTTATTCCAAATCAAATATTCAGAAAAACAACGGTATATTCGTTCGTGGCCATAACGGTTATTCAAATATGTTTGGATATCGGTTGTGAATTTAAACAAGGTTCTTTTGGGAAGTAGTGATAATTTAATTTTTAGAATTTTACTGTAATTTTTAATTAATTAAATAAACAACTTTTTATTTGGGGTATTTTACACCCTATAATCAACATTTTGAGGTTTCAAAATATGAGTTAATCTACCGGTATTATTATATTTTTGGGATCGTGGCACCGAGCTGATTACAACGGTACGTTTACTTCTTTCGACAACAGTTTGTAAACGAAGGAAATTCTTTATCACGTGATGGTAAACATTATAACTTAAAACAAAATACCCTAACAAATTCTGTGATCAAACTAGAGTCCATGTTCCTTCTCTTACAGCCACACAAAACAAATATCTCCTTTCCAAATACTTATAAATAACCCAAAAAAAAAAAAAACGTTACGACCTAAATTCTTTTCCAACCAATTCTGTAGCCGCCACAATATTTTTTCTCCTTAAAACAAAACTCGCTGAGTTCTAAAAATCGAAAAGAAATCAAAACAGTAATCTTTAAATCCTTAGACTGTCTGCGAGCTGTTCATACAAGATCGGAGAAGAGGACTTAGAGAGGTCTGAAGCATCTGGTGTGGAGTGCTGACCGAAGTAGAAGTCCAACAAAGGAGGCGCGTCACATGAGGGGAGTTTGACGTTGACTGGTGGTGCTGGAAGAGTCCGCGAGTTGGACCTGTTCGCCTGCACAGCACTTGAGTGCATTCTTGTGGAGGGAGTATGAAGGAACATTTTTACGTGAATGGTAAGAAACAAACATATTTGCTGTTGTGAAGGGTGAAAAGAAAAGAGGAAGTAAATTCTATATTTAATACACAGAAGAGTACACCGAGAGTTTGGAAAACACGGTAGATGTTTGCAGGAGTAGTCGGTCATGTTGGAGACAAGGCCAACGTGTGGAGTTTGAAAACAGAACGGAGAAGGAACAGTAGCATGGTATGAAATGGACGTGAATTGCAAAGTGGAGTTTGCATGCACAATGGTGTAGGGAAGTGGAAAGTTGCTGTCGAAGTAAGGGTGTGGGTTTCAGAATAGAGGAGGGACCCTACGTTAGCCATTGGGGGAGGTTGTGTATGCGGAAGTTTTCGAGTTGAGATGAAATGGCATGGAGCAGTATATGAATAAAATAAAGAAGGGAAGGGGCAAAAGAAAGACGCAACAGTATTATTGCATGGAGTATGGCCTTCACGTTTTGCACTGACAGGAGCTGACTGTCCTGAAGCACACGTTTAACAAAGTGGTGTTGAAATGGGAGTGGTCACGAAGAGAAACATGGTGGTGGGTTTTGTTTGGATTTTCGTTGAAGATTGAGAGAGCAATGGAGGTTAAGAGGATCGGTAATGGTGGTTTTGCACTGGAATACATTCGGAGGAGATGCGCAGGAGGAAGAAGACTTCCGTGCAAACATAAGGGAATTTGGGTGGGCCGAATATAATGTGAAGCCCACTTTGTTTAAAGAAAAGAAAGGGGAATAAAAGCCCAATATGAGAAGGGACGTAAGTTAGTAGGGATGGAAATGGGTTTACATACGGGAGGAAAGAATGGAGATGCTACCAACAGTAGGCGCGCATGTCTAAAGAAAATTGAATAGGCTGACGTAGGTTTTAGTGAGAGTATGGGCTGATATTTTGTTAAGGTAAAGCCCGACTAATATTTTTTAAGTTTAATTAAAATAAAATAGCATGTTAACTTTGAAGTAACATATCTCATGCATACATTATCAGAATTCACCGTAACAAGATCCGTTAGGATCGTATGGACGACAGCTACGCAATAGAACTGACTGGGAGTGGATTGGAGCTCGTTTGAATTTATGGCGAAATAAATTGTTTGATTCAAATCAAATAACAGTTTATCGTTCAATGATGAACTGCCAATGTGAGTAAAACTCACTAACTCTGTACTTTATTTTTGATAACTGTTGATTGATTGTTGTATCGATAATTTAGACTGTTAAATAGATTTGATTGAAAACATAGATATAGATATATATAGAAAACCGTCAATCAAATATTCAGTCTGTTGGTCAGTACATTTCATATTAGAATGAAATTGATGTATATTGTACTGTGTAACATCTGTGGATGCAGGGAGATAGGTTGGAGGAATTCGACTGGATTCCTCAACAATTATTTTACTGTTTTCATATATTGTGATATATGATGTGATGTATAAATCTGTTATGGATTATGTATGTTAAAATGATATTGATCATTGTTGTTTGATAGTTAAATACCATAAGAAACCCTGAGTTGTAAAAAGGAATATTTCAATGTATATTGAAATAAAAGGAATTTTATAAAATCACAGGATTTTATAAAAAGGAAATTATTTATAAAATCACAGGATTTTATAAAAGGAATTTTTTTTATATAACAAATAGAGTTTTATAAAAGGGATATTTATTTAGAAAATAAATAGAATAAAGGGATATTTATTTAGAAAACAAATAAACCAAAATAAATAGGAAATATTTGTAACGATAAATAGAAGTTATAAATTGGAAATATTTGCAACGGTAAATAGAAGTTATAAATAGGAAATATTTGTAACGGTAAGTAAACGTTATAAAAAGGAAATAGTTGTAACGGAAAACGTAGTTTATCAAAAGGAGTTAATCAAACGTAGTTTATCAAAAGGAGTTAATCAAATGTAGTTTATCAAAAGGGGTTAATCGAATATAGAAATTAAGAAGTGAAGTTAAACAAAAATTAGAAACTGACTAGAGATTAGTAAGTTGAATAGTTTTCTGAGTATCGATCTGATGTTGGTTTCGGCCTTCGGGATTTATACTTAGAGAATTGTTCTCTTACTAGTTTACAGTTAGGGACTAATAGTTGTGGAATGGTAGTAATGCGTGAATGAGGATTGGAAATGTTTTCCAATGTAAATAACGTATATTTTCTAATCATAGAAAATAAGGAAATATGAATATATATGTGTATATATATATGATGATGGTTGATCGATCAAATTTCTATCTAGAAATAAGATCGTTGTTTGTACACCGACATGTTTTCATTGATAGTTAAATCACAGACTATCAATTTTTGACCATTTTACGTTGTAAATATGGAGAGACCGGTTGGATTATTATCCGAAGAACCACTCCATATTGACATAAGCGTTGTGATTAAATACGATGAAGCTAATTTAAGACGGTGTTATGCAAGGGCTGTCCTGTTTACAGAATAGTGCCTT
Organism: Allium sativum; assembly: GCA_030737875.1. Classification (NCBI taxonomy): domain Eukaryota; kingdom Viridiplantae; phylum Streptophyta; class Magnoliopsida; order Asparagales; family Amaryllidaceae; genus Allium; species Allium sativum. The sequence continues at coordinate 112,141,036 of CM060916.1, read as the reverse complement.
CGGTTTCGTTCAATCCCAGAACGAACGTAAATGGACGAATGTCTGACAAAGTATTTCCAATGATCGAATGGGTTGGACTGTACAAATATATATGGTGGCCAACGGATTTATTCCCTTCGCATAATATCCAGAATCTATTTGTGCAGATCCAACTAATGATTAACGGATCTGATAATGTGGCATTCAAATTAATTATGCTATCAAGGAAAGATAGATAATCGTAGCTTCTAGCCTCACATCCGGTAAATGACAAAAATCGGGCAGGCAGCATGGCTAAGTCGGTCGCTCCGAAGTAGGGTGTATGATCACCTATCTAGAGAATATTCATTTGCTTCTTTAATCTATCAATGTTGTCCCATATATATATACGGGAACGGTTGCTGATCCCAACCGTTGGTGATGTACATTCGATACACTCAAGCGAAATGAGTGGTCGGTCATGTGTGGCTGAGTTGCAAGATGTTCTTGTTGAACTCCAGTGTATCGTTCCTAGAGTACACTGATCGGAAGGTGGTTCCATACCTTGTCATAGTTGGAAACCCAATCATCCAATACGCACCTGCGGTTTTGATTGTATACTATATATGTAGAACGTGAGATGCAAGCGTTTCTACTAGATTGATATCTATTTGTATTTAGACATTATTATAATATTAAAATGATATTGCTTTTCAAAGATGTTTGGATTCTCATAAGGGAAAAACCCGTTCCGTATTCACGGCGTGGTCTTATGAGATATCATATACTTGTTTAAATGATTTGAGTTTACTCACACCAGTCACATGACTGACCCGGAGTTTATTTTGTTTTCCCTAAACTCTTGGGTGCCTAAATTTGTATGGGCAGTCAAGTAGTCAGGATTTACAGATATACTTGAAGAGCTGGAGCAGGAGGCTTCAGGATCATATAGCTATAGTTTATTTCCGCTGTGTTGTAAGTGTTGTACTCTGATAATGTTATTGTATACATATACTGATTTTATTTCAAGGATATGTTATCTATTATATGTTATTCGCTCCGCTGTGAGGTTCGTGTTACTCTAATGTTGTTCTTCTTCTTCTTCTTCTGTTCTAAGTTTCTATCTTATCTATTCTCACCCTCTGTCTTCTTTCTATTAGTTTCTTGAATTTCCAGTGTGATTTGGGCTTGGACTTGTATTATTTAGTCAGCTCAAATTCCCCTGGATTTTCGGGTCACTACAATTACGGGGTTCGGGGTTGTCTCATCCGCTCTGAGTCTGAGCGAAACAACGTGTCCGTCGATCTCCAAATGCGTTTGGACGATCATTACTAAATACCTTGCCTCGGAAGGCCAATCCCAATTCAAGATACCAGTCATCATCATCCCAACGATGTGAAAACCTTCTGTCTTCAATCACCGTCTTCATCTTCAACTCTTGATCGTCGTGATGATTATTCAGAATGGGTTAAACCCGATCTTTCTGAATAACTCGCGTATTTTGTGATAAAAACAAATATTGGAAGATCACACATTACGCCACATTCCAACTCCGAGTATTCTTTTAATAAGATATTCTTATTAGAAGATTCTCATTAATTTTATCACAGATAAACTCTGAAAATAAAATCTTAAATCTTCCTTAAAGGGTTTATTAAAAGTCCAGTTTTGATTTGATATCAAAAATCATTATTACAAGATCATTTATTTTAAGGAATAAATCTGTCTTAAACAGGTTAAAGAACTAGGGTCCTTTAAAACACAGTTCACAATAAACCTACAATCTATTTCCAAAATATGGAAATCCACAGAAATCAAATCAATACATAATCGATATAAGTTTCTGTATCGGACTAATAATATAGATGGAATAACGGCAAAGCCTCTTAAATTCCATCGATAATATCGGTCTTCTTTTACAGGAGCCCATTTCGATTATTACCAATCGAATTTCCACTTAATTCCAATTTAATATATTAAATTGAAAACTTGGTTTTTTTTTAGAAAATGCCTTTTTAAATCTATAAAATAGATTTATAAATTCCAAATAATTTCAATGTAAATTAGATTAAAGGACAAACGTCTTTTGAAAAACACCGTCCACGATAAATCCACTTCACATCTCCATTTATTTCATATCACAAAATATAATTGCAAATCCTAATAATCTTAAAAAAAACATATTTTAAAATAATCATTAAAAATATTCTTTATTTAAAAGATTCTAAATGGGAAGTTTTCTTTATATTACAAATTTTTATCTTTTACAAATATTTTTTGTTTTAACATATACTTGATTAACAATATTTTTTCTTTTATGAAAGAATATCCTTTATATAAAAAGAAAATTTCAAATGTAAAAATATTCTTATTTAAAAGAACACCTGGATCGAAATGCGACTCAATCATTTACCATATAATTTGGATTATGTGGATTTCACACACATCATATATATGATAATAACAGTATAATCATCAAGTCATCCATCTACATCCAAAGTGTAATTTCCACTGCGTAAGCGTTAAAATTAAATAATAACGCTCATCGTAGCCTGTCGATCCAACGATCAACATACAACTGAATATTGGGATTAGTGTATGTAAATTTTCATCCCAACACCCGTGTGGGGTTTCATCCAACAACCAAATAATAAACTAATTTGTGCACTGGGCGATGTGTGGAAATAATCGTCCCAATCACATAAACAAGTCGGGTAACTTGTGAATGGAAGTGTAATACACAATACATATAATGATGACAAGAAAATATCTCTCTTGCAATGAATGAATAAGCATAATAACTTTGTCTCTATTGCAAATTTCTATTGAGACAAAAAGGATAAATATTTGTTTCGACAAAATAAATATTTAGATTTAAGTAACCTATCTTGACAAGTATATATCTTGCCAAACATAAGATATATATATCTATATATAAACTACTTCAACTAATTCATTTTGACAAAAATGAATATTTTTGACAAAATGTCTATTTGGTTTAACTAATATAAATTGATTAAATAAATAATTGTTTTCAACAAATGTAAATTGATAAAAGTGAATATTTTGTTATTAACTAGTATAAATTGACAAAAGTGTTTATTTCATTTTAACTAATCAATTTGACAAAATGACTCTTCTTATTTCATATAAAAATTACAATAAGGATGCAACTCTAAAGTCTATTCTTTTTATTGTCCTCTAAATGACAATAAAAGGAAATATTCATTCTTACCATTTGTGCTACCACTAAAATGTAGATTTTAAATCCTATCTTTTATTTATATATGAAAATGTGAATAAAAGGGTAACTCTTAATTTTGAAAGTAAAATGAAACTTTCAATTCATGTTTGTATGCATTGAAGAATGCAAATAAAAATACAACTTTAAAACGATGTTTTATTCATATCAAAAATGCAAATTCACAAATGTAACTTATATTTTGATGTTTGGTTTGCATGTAGGATTGGAAACAAAAATGAAACTTTTATTTTAATCTTTTATTTGCGACAAGGAAAGCAAATACATAGATAGATAAATGTAAATTTTATTTCTAGTTTGCTTGAAACAAGGAATGCAAATAGAGAACAAATTCTATTTTTAATGTATATTTTCATTTGTAATTACAAATAAAAGAAAAACTTTGTTTTCAATACATATATGTGCATTTGTGAATGCAAATAAAAGAACAATTTTAATTTCAATGGGTATTTGCATTTGTGAATGCAAAGTAAATGCAACTTCCATTTGTAAAGTTTATTTGCAGTAATAAATGCAAATAAAAGAAAAAATTTCATTTTCAAACTTTATTTCACTTCAAAGCATATTATATTTCAAAATATATTTTATTTGAATGAGTATTTGCATTTATGAATGCAAACAAAGAATAGTTTTGTTTTCAAATTATATTTACATTAGTGAATGTAAATAAGAGAACAAAATTTATTTTCAAAGTATATTTTTAACAAATGTTATTCAACGTGTAAAAATGTGTACATTTGTATTGGTAAATGTAGATAAAAAGATAGACTTTAGTTTCATTGAATATTTGCATTGATAAATGCAGACAAAAGAATAAACCTTAATTTCAATGCATATATGCATTGATAAATGCAAATAAAGAAATAAACTTTATTTCAATATATTTAGTTGCATAACTGAGTGCAAATGAAAGAGTGTTTTGTTTCAATATATATTTGCATTGGTAAATGTAAATAAAGACCAATTTCTATCTTCTATATATATTTGCATTGCTAAATGTAAGTAAAAGAATAAATTTTATTTTTAAGATTTATTAGCATCAGTGAATTCAAATAAAAGAATGAATTATATTTCCAAACAAAAATGCAACTTCTGAAATAATTTCTTATTTACCTATAAAATGTAAACAAAATTGTGATTTCCAAAACATGTATTTTTATTTACATAAAAATGTAAACAAAAAGGTGGTTTCCAAATTTAACCTATTATTTTCCAATATGTTTGTAATATCAACAATAAAATTTAATATTTTATTGTTATACTAATCCTAGGACATCTTACGTTTAATGTGACAGTAAAAAGAAGATTTTTTACTGTAATTCATAAATCGTGATCTAAATGTAAACAAATAAAAATAGGATTTTATTTGTTAGCTAAATTCTGTTGTAATGAAACTAATGAAAATATATTCTATTTGTTGTTCATATTCTATTGTAAATAAAAAAATAAAAATAATATTTTATTTATCGTTCAAATCTTGTTCTAAAATAAACCAATAACAATAAGGTTTATTTGTTGTTTACATTCTAGTGTACGGTAAACAAATAAAAATAAGGTTTTATATGTCGTTCAATTTCTATGGTAATATCAACAAATAAAAATGAGTTTTTATTCGTCGTTCCAATTCTATTGTAGTATCAACAAATAAAGATACGTTTATTTGCCGTTCAAATTTTATTGTAACAACAACAAATAAAAATAAATTTTTATTTGTCGTTCAAATTTCATTGTTCATCTCAGAATAATAAAAATAATATTTTAAAATTTTAAAATAAACTAGAGTAACTAGATTACGATTTAATTCTGAATAAAATATGACTTAATTCTAATTTTAGATCTAATTCTCTAACCACAAATAAATTCCACAGCATATAAAATTCAATGCAGATCTAGCCTATCATGAACAACAAAACATACCACCAACAACAATCAACAATTCATCAATCACAGAACATTTCAAATCTGAATTTGTATTGTAATAAAATAATTTTAATGCGAGAAAATTAATTAGAAATAAATTAAATAATAAAAATTAGGGTTCTCACATCGATATGGCTGAAAATTCAACTGTCTTGGATTCAGCTCTGGTTTGCGCCATTGCGAAGATCTCTGAAAGACGAGTCCAACGCAACTTACGGTTCGTAAAACGACCCTCGTATGAAAGAGTTATTGAATTTTAAAGATTGGATAAATTAAATATTTAATAAATAAATAATTTTAAATTAATCCACCTTCTTCTTCCTCTTCTTACTACAGCCGCACCCGATCTCCATCGCCCATCTCCCCTGCGCGCACCAACCCGAGCCACCCACTGTCGATCGGACATCACCACGGCGAACGCCTTCGACCACCGCACCTGCGCCCCCCACCATGGACAGCTCGCAGGTCCCACTGCGCCGGACAACCACCGCGAACGGTGGCACTTTGTGCCCCAGATTCGCGAAATCCATGCACCAAATCCCAATCTAACCGTATAGATTCGAAGCTCTCTGAATTCTCTTCGATTTGATATATAATTTGTTGATTTTCACAGAACGGATTGAGAGAAATTAATGTTTGAAATTCGGATGATTCTGGCCTTCGAATGGACATGGCGGCGGCCGCATTAGGGTTAGGGTTAATTTTTTTTTTATTAATTCTCGTAAAGCGTGTTATAAAGGTGGATTTCTGGACGGACTCCGAATTGGGCCTGCTTACTGTCGATCTTAACGTTTTGAGACCTTCTGAACGCAATGGAACAGGTCTCGGGTTGCAATTCCGAAATCTGTAGAATATTTATTTAAAATTCCATTAAAAATTAATTAATTAAATATTGACCATACATTTAAATATGCCGGGGGCACATATGACCTCTAAAAATTCCAGGAAAATTATTTTTAGCTTTCTTATGACGAAACGGTTCTATCAAGACTAATTTCATCGAATTCTAAGACTGTTGGAAAAATGGCTATTTTCAAGTCATTTAAATTTAACTAAAATAGTCAAAACACATTTTCTTTTGCCACGCTCACATATTATTTCAAAAAATTCTGAAAATTGAAACCTAACTATAATTTGACATTCCGGTTCCAACAAAAGTGGTTTCGTCGAAAACGGAGGTCATTTGAAAATTGACTATTTTTAAGGCCAATATATTTAATATTAAAAATACATTTTTAAACAAATAATTTCTGAAACTTAAAATATATAAGTGTTTATACTTTTTAAATGCAGAAACATTATTCCAGACTCAATGGAAGTGGTTTCGAGTTGAAATTCCTTCATATATGAAAAGCAGCCCTTCGGGCCATATATATTATATATATAAATTCTACAACGACCTTTCTAAAAATTGAATTGGCCATAACTTTTGATTTCCGCTATGAAATTCCAATTTTTCAGATTCGTTAGAAGGATATGATTAAACAGATTTAAATATTTCTGGTTTCACTCAATTCTGATTTATTTTGAATCCTGTACATCCAATTAAAGTTTAAAATTAAAATTTTAAACTACCGCGCCATTTCTAACTACATTTAATATTAAATTAAATTTATTCATTTTAACTTCGATTAGAATAAATTCTAGCCATTATTATTTATATAAATCACTTTATATTTTCAAAATTCATTAAAATTTTCTATAATAAAAATTTTAAATTGGTTCAGAATTTGCGGGTTGTTACAATCTCCCCCACTTAAAATCTTTTCGTCCTCGAAAAGGAAATGAAGCTAAAGTTGTTTATTTAACTAATTTAATTTCCGTTCTATAATTGTTTAATCATTTTATTAGTTGAACTCATATTCACACAACACAATCATCAATCAATTAGTTGATTAAATTTTCAAAAATATATAACTTTTATATATTCAAAATCATATTTTCTAAAATCGCATCATATATATAATCACAAATACGTTAATTATAAACTTTTCACTTTGACTCATTCTAGGCGTTGCTAACCCCATCTCTAATGAGTATTCTCATTCTAGGATACTGCTGATCCTATCTCTAATGAGTATTCTTATTGGATATTACAAATCCAACCTCTGATGAGTCTTCTGTTTAGTCCTAATGAATTGTACCCCAAAGATTTGAGCTAGCCTGGCTCTGATACCAGCTGTAACGACCCGGATTTTTGCCCGACCCCAATCGATCGCAAGATCGATCAAGACCGTTCAAATTCCGCATACGTTAACTTTGGGCATACAAAACATCAGAACAACAACACAGACTTTTATAACATCAATAATAAATGTTACATCAGAGTACAGAATATCAGAGTACATTGATAAATAATACATCGGAAGATACATATACAATTAATTAAATACATTGCAGCGGAACTAATCTCAGCGGAAGGTCATCAATATTCTGGACCCAGCTTCAGACTTCAATCCAGGATCCTGCTTAACTATATATGCAAAAAGCTACTCGACTGCCCGTGTGGAAAGAGGGCATCCGAGTTTGCAAGGTGAAATAAACTACAGGTCAGTCGTGGGACTGGTGTGAGAATTCTATACTTAACTTATCTAATAAGTAGGCTAATCACAGGACCACGCCGCTAACGCGGAACAGGTTTACTCCATTGGATTGCCTGTGCATAAAATAAAGTAAATCGTCAAATAACGCAATGCTTTTTTAGAAAAATGAAACCATTATAAGACCCAGGTCCCATCACACAATGCAACGCAAACCGGAGGATAAGGTTTTACCTTATAATTGTCAAAAGATGCTTGATACGTAAAAACGATATTATTAGTGTTTATATATGTATTTAAAACATTTCAAATATAATGTCAATTCTAGACGGCATAGCTACCATCTACTATGTCGCCATACTAGTTATACTATCAAAACCGCAAGGGGCGTATTGGAAATTGGGTTTCCATCATGAGTCAAGGCTAGGGAGGAGCTCCTGACCGATTCGAGACACTCTAGCAATGTCTCAGGATTCGGACGCTAGCGAACCCTTGGATACAGCAGGGCCGGTCCACAAATACTTTAGTGGATTAGTTATGCCTGAACACACGCTCCCTGATCCTATTGGACCTACAAATCAGCCGTGGGCGACCGATAAGAATAAACCGAGGCCTCGCAAAATTCCAACAACCACATAAGCAAATGCCAGCCAGTTTAAGCACCGACACCACTTCTAGCTAGAAAGAAATGTGTGCACTCCCTGCGTTCCCTTCTCCCTTTTAGACTCGACCGGTGTGTGAGGCTCGCGAAGTCACGATATACACAAAGCTATGCCTAAATAGACTGCTCGTTGATCATCAACCACAAGGCCTGCTTTTCAACAAAGCCTTGATCATTTGCATCTTAGCATGTAACATTGTCAGACCCTTCCATATCATTGGTCATCTACCAATATATATATATCCTCTAAGCTCATACGTCTTAGAGAAGGGTGATAAGTAAAGAATAAATTCTTCACCACCAAACAGAAATATATAATCAGTAGTGTTCAACTAATACAGTAGAAAGGAATACAATGTCAGACACACTGTCCATTTACAAGTCCACTCTGGGTCTGAGCGAAACGACGTGTCCGTCGATATCCAAATGCGTTTGGACGATAATTACTAAATACCTTGCCTTGGAAGGCCAATCCCAATCCAAGATACCAGTCATCATCATCCCAACGATGTGAAAATCTTCGGTCTTCAATCACCGTCTTCATCTTCGACTCTTGATTGTCGTGATGATTATTCAGAATGGGTTAAACCTGGTCTTTCTGAATAACTCGCGTATTTTGTGATAAAAACAAATATTGAAAGATCACACATTACGCCACATTCCAACTCCGAGTATTCTTTTAATAAGATATTCTTATTAGAAGATTCTCATTAATTTTATCAAAGATAAACTCTGAAAATAAAATCTTAAATCTTCCTTAAAGGGTTTATTAAAACTCCAGTTTTGTTTTGATATCAAAAATCATCATTACAAGATCATTTATTTTTAGGAATAAATCTGTCTTAAACAGGTTAAAGAACTAGGGTCCTTTAAAACACAGCTCACAATAAATCTACAATCTATTTCCAAAATATATAAATCCACAGAAATCAAATCAATCCATAATCGATATAAGTTTCTGTATCAGACTAATAATATAGATGGAATAATGACAAAGCCTCTTAAATTCCATCTATAATATCGGTCTTCTTTTACAGAAGCCCATTTCGATTATTACCAATCGAATTTCCACTTAATTCCAATTAAATATATTAAATTGAAAACTTGATTTTTTTTAGAAAATGCCTTTTTAAATCTATAAAATAGATTTATAAATTCCAAATAATAATTTCAATGTAAATTGGATTAAAGGACAAACATCGTTTAAATTTAACTGAAATAGTCAAAACACATTTTCTTTTGCCACACTCACATATTAATTCAAAAAATTTTGAAAATTGAAACCTAGCTATAATTTGACATTCCAGTTCCAACAAATGTGATTTCGTCGAAAACGGAGGTCGTTTGAAAATTGACTATTTTTAAGGCTAATATATTTAATATTAAAAATACATTTTTAAACAAATAATTTCTGAAACTCAAAATATATCAGTGTTTACTTTTTAAATGCAGAAACATTATTCCAGACTCAATGGAAGTGGTTTCGAGTTGAAATTCCTTCATATATGAAAAGTAGCCCTTCGGGCCATATATATTATATATATAAATTCTACATCGACCTTTCTTAAAATTGAATTGGCCATAACTTTTGATTTCCGCTATTAAATTCCAATTTTTCAGATTCGTTAGAAAGATATGATTAAACTGGTTTAAATATTTCTGGTTTCACTCAATTCTGATTTATTTTGAATCCTGTACATCCAATTAAAGTTTAAAATTAAAATTTTAAACTACCGCGCCATTTCTAACTCCATTTAATACTAAATTAAATTTATTTGTTTTAACTTCGATTAGAATAAATTCTAGCTGTTATTATTTATATAAATCACTTTATATTTTCAAAATTCATTAAAATTTTCTAAAATAAAATTTTTAAATTGGTTCAGAATTTGCGGGTTGTTACAGGTGTTTTAAATAACACTTGTTCTTTAACCCGATTAACAATAGAATGAGATTTTGGGTTTGTCGTGAATGGTATATTTAATAATACTGTTCTTAAACCCAATGGAGTTAAGAAAATTAGAAACTACTTGGATATTAGCAAAATTGAATGGTTTCCTGGGTATTGATCTGATGTAGGTTTCGGCCTTAGGGATTAATACTTGGGGAATTGTTATCTTGCTAATTTACGGTTAGAGACTGATGGGATGGGGTCTTCAGTAACACTGTTCTTAAACCCCATACTAAAAGAATAAATCTTTTAATTAAGATGTAGAGAAGAATTACCAATCAATTAACATTTAATTGGATTTGAAATGGAATGTGAATTGGGTTTATTGTGAACTGTGTTTTTAACGACATTCGTTCTTTCACCCGATTTACAGTGAAATGAGATTTGGAACTTATAAATCTTTTTATTAAAGATTTAGTGGATATTTTCCAAAGTAAAGTTTTCCAATTTAAAATACTAGAACGGAATGGAATTCGATTTGATAATAATCGAAGTGAGTTTCTGTCGAAGAAGACTGTTAATATATATGAAATTTAAAAGGCTTTGTCATTAATCTATTTATATTAGACACGGAATTTGATATTGATTATATATTGATTTGTTTTTCTGTGAAGATTCCATAATAACTAGAATGTGATTTTGGATTTATAGTAAACTGTGTTTTAAATGATATTGGTTCTTTAACCCAGCTAAAGACAGGATATGATTTCCCATGTTATATAATCATTAATATTGATTTTTGGGAAGATTAAAACTAAGTAGAGTTTTAATGAATCTTTAATTAGATTAAAATGAAGATTTGATAATTTAAATTATCAAATATGAGAAATGATCGGGAATGGGGTATCACCAGTTTTTCTCCAAGCGATAGTTAAATCTTTAATTAGATTGGAACGTGAAATGGTAATTAATATTTACCGATAACACCGTGGTGTTAGATATGGGGTATTACCTGCTTTGCTCCATGGGATGAATAGGTTGGGATTGGGAACTAAAACAAATTATTACTTCGATATGGTTCGCTAATGCTGACTAGTTTGGATAAACCTTAATTTGGTTTGATATCCAAAGGAAGATTAAATAATAATTTTAAAAGAATTTATCTTTGATAAAATTAATGGGAACCTTTCCCTAAAATGTGAATATTTGAATAAAAGAATATTCTGGATTGGAATGAGTCGTATGTTGTGTTTGTGTAGCACTTGTTTATAATATACGCGAGTTATTCGGAAAGGCCGGGATTATACCCATTCTGAATAACTGATTCGACGGTATGTCGATGATGAAGACGGTGGTTGAAGACCGGAGGTCTTCACATTGTTTGGATGATTACTGATGTCTTGATTGGGCTGCACACCCAAGACGAGGTAATAAGTGGTGATCGTCCAAACGTACTTGGAGATCAATGGATATGATAGGGCCTCTCTCCTGTATTGGACATATGGGACGAGGAACAAGGTGCCTTCGGTTTTGTTCAGACCCAGAACGAACTTGTAAATGGACTGTGTGTCTGACATTGGATTTCATTCTGTGTGATTGATAGACATCAGTTGCATAGCGTGAATTGCCTGTGTGGCATGCTGAGATGCTAATGATCAAGGTTTCTGTTGAAAAGCAGAGTCTTGTGGTTGATGATCAAAGCACGGCTTTAATATAGCATAGCTTTATGTAGCGTTAATTCACGAGCCCCGCACCCCAGTATGAACCACAAACGGGAGAGGACCTCAGGAAGGACATGCATTTCGTTCTAGCTAGGAGTGGTGTCTGGGTTTTGCACGCCCAGACGTTTTACTTATGTGGATGATGGATAGCGAGGCGTCTCGGATATATCAGCACTACGGGCCCGATGGATGGTATGGTCTTTATAAAAACTAGATTGACGCCCCAAAGGGTGGGGAAACGTAGTGTTTAGGCATTTTAATCCACATCGAGTGGACGGACCTTGGCGATCCAAGGGTCACTCGAGCTCTGATCCTGAGGGGTGGGCTAGAGCGTCTCGAAGCGGTAAGGACGATCCCTTGCGTTTGTTCACAGATGGAAATCCAACTTCCAATACGCGATTTTGCGGAATTAATTGTAGAGCCTAGTATGGCGACATGATATATGGTACCCATGCCGTCTATGATTGATACATTTACATTTGAAGTTGTTTTTGACACTATACACTTATAATGGTATCAAATGATTTGTTTTAAACGTACCGAGCATATTTGGCTATTATAAGGGAAAACCCTATCCTCTGGCTTGCGTTGCATTATGTAATGGGACCTGGGTATTGTAATAGCTTCATTTTTCCAAAAATCATTGCGCTTTTTTGTTATATGCACTGGTATTCTTGGGAGGAAACCCATTCCGTGTTATACGGCGTGGTCCCTTGATATATCTGATTTTAAAGTAAAGTTTTAAACAACTATTTTAGTTCTCACACCAGTCCTTGTTTGGCATGCCTGGTAATAGGGTGCAGCATGATAGGGGGTTCTCGCCATGTGGCTTGGTGGTGAACAGTGGGCTCTTACCCCTACATGCCCCTGTTTAGGGTTGGTAAAATCAGTCGAGAGGCTGGTCATAAAAGAAGGTGACTGGGGAATCATCTGGATGCCAAGGTGGGTATTACCTGCTGCTTTGGGGGATGAAGGGATGGTTGCAAAGCCTACCGGATTTCGTCGGGCTACTTCATTTGGTATCAGAGCTTTGGTTTACAGATCTCGAGAACAAGGCACATTAGAAACAGATGGAAGAATTCATCAGATATTGGATTAGTAATACCCAATGGGAATGACTCGTTAGAGATGGGATCAGTAGCATCCTAGAACGAGTTTGAAGAGTATATTTTTAAACTAAAAACAATTTTTGTTTTTGAAAATTTAAAACCTTATACGTATTTAAATATTTTATTTATATTAAATTTGGATAATCCAATATATAAACGTTTTGCATATATACCTTGCAAACGTGTATTCGAAGTTTTAATATACTGGATAAATATAGAATCACACTCTAGTCGCCCAGAGATGATTCTGATGATCGGTGCACCATCATCAGGGTTTATGTTCAAGTTTCGAAAGTGTGATATCTGTATATTTCCATTAGGATGGTGTGAGAACCAAAACTTGATAGGGTTATTGTTGTGATTTGGCACTGAAAACATGATTTTTGGTATATATATATATACATAAAGTTATGTGTTTGAAACGTTAATCAACTAATTGACTGCTGATTGTTGATTGTGTTATGTGATTATTCATTTAAACCAACATGTGAAGGAAAGTAAATTTAGCCAAATTGTGTCAAATATTCAACTGAAATGAAATTTATTGAAATTGCATGCATATACATGTATATACATTGAGCAGGTCATAGCAAGGTGGCTAGAGAAGAGGAATAAAATTGTATGACCGACAAATAAGTACATGTTTACTAATTTATTGGGTTTGGATGATTTTATGAGCCGATTGGCCAGCTGCTTGGCTTTTTCTTTTTTAGATGAGAGGGCCTGTATGGCGGTTTGGGGATTTTCCCTGTGCTCCCCCTACAAAGGAGGTTGTGGTGAAATTTTTCGAAAATTTAGGGTGTTAGCCAAATTTTTGAAAAATTAGATATCCTTAGAAACTGAAAAGTTGAAGAATGAAAGCCAAACTGAAAGTTGAGTTGATTAGTTAAACAATTTTCAGCTCCTTTCCTTTTTTAGGACGAAAAGATTTTAAGTGGGGGAGATTGTAACAACCTGGAAAATCAGAACCAATTTAAAATTTTTATTTTGGCATTTTAATGAATATTTGAATATTTAAAATGAATTATTTTAAATAATAACGACAAGAAATTTAATTTGAATAGAATCATAAAGTATATATTTATTTAAATCGAAATTAGAATATAAATATTTATTTTAACTATAAAAGGAATTGGAAATGGCGTAGTAGTTTGAAAATTCGATTTTAAATTTCAAATGAAAGTACAGGATTCAAAATAAACCGGATTTTAGTGAAACCAAAAATATTAGAATCTATTTGATAATATCTTTCCAACGAGTCTGAAAAATTGAAATTTCATAGCGGGAATAAAAAGTTATGTCTAGTTGAAAATTCAGAATAGTCCCTATGGAAATATAGCCCTTAAAAATAGCGATTTTGCAAACGACCTCCGTTTTCGACGAGACCACTTTTGTTGGATTCGGAATATCAAATTATTACTAGATTCCAATTTTCATAATTTTTGGAATCAATATATGAGCGTGGTAAAAGAAAACGTGTTTTAATAGTTTCAGTCAAATTGGATCGACCAGAAAATGACCATTTTTCAAGCGGTCTTCAAATTCGATGAAATTAGTTTTGTTAGGACCGTATCATCAAAACACAGCCAGATTTATTTTTCTAGAATTTTTTGAGTCAGTATGTGGCCCCGGTAAATTAAAATGTACGCATAAATTGAATATATACTGAATTATATTTTAATTTAAAGAAAAACTGAATGTAACAGCCGAATCGGGTTACGAAAAATATCCGATTGTGTTCAGAGTGGGGGTAATTAGCTAAGAGCGGCAGTCGCTGGGTCTAGTTTGGAGTTCGCATACAAAATCACCCTTTTTGGAGAAAATGAAAATAAAATAATAATTAAATTATATAAAGCCCCCTTATTTTTCTCTCTCCCTCATTCCTTTAGATCCTCGATAAAATAAAGAGAAAAAATCATGATTGAACCCCTAACCCTAGCCGCCCATCGTCGCCCCCTATCTCCACCACCGCGGCAGCCGCCCGCCTCCGCCGCCGCCTAGATGAACCACCATCGTCAAGATCCAAAACCCCATCCTCGTTGAACCCCAAAACCGAATGATTTTGCCCAAAAACCGCCATACACCGCCTCTTGGACCACCGGAGCGCCACTGACCCCCCTGCCAACCGCCGGAGCACCTCGCGCCTCTTCCCCTCCATCTCTAGTCGACTAGAACTAGAAATAGGTAAATTTTATTTTATTAAATCAGTTTTTAAG
This sequence comes from Allium sativum, assembly GCA_030737875.1. Classification (NCBI taxonomy): domain Eukaryota; kingdom Viridiplantae; phylum Streptophyta; class Magnoliopsida; order Asparagales; family Amaryllidaceae; genus Allium; species Allium sativum. The sequence goes on along the minus strand of CM060916.1, from coordinate 112,125,758 downwards.
TTATAAAATCTGTTTTAATGTTTATAAAGCAGCTTGTTATGTATATGTAATGCATGGATAAAGATTAGATTTTTGTATATGTAAAGCAAAGATAAAGATTAGATTTTTATATATGTAAAGCAAGGATAAAGATTTGATTTTTATATATATGAAGTAGCGACAAAAATTCGATTTATATATATATGAAGTAGCAATAAATTTTTTATTTATATATATATATATATGAAGTAGCGATAAAAGTAATGATTTTTATATATATAACAACAATATAAAGGAGTGATTTTTACATACATAATAACGATATAAAAATGTGATTTTTATATATATAACAACAAGATAAGAATATGATTTTTATTAGATGTATAACGATGTAAAAATATGATTTTTATACTATAAACATCATTATCAAAATATGATTTTTATTATATGTATAGCAATGTAAAAATATGATTTTTATTATGTGTATAGCGATGTATAAATATGATTTTTATACTATAAACATCAATATCAAAATATGATTTAGCGTTAAATAAAAATATGACTTTTAATATAAAAATCGTGTGAAACAGATTACGATGGAATCGACTGAAATCAAATCCAAATCCGAACCATATAAAAATAAAGAATGGAGGAGTGGATCCCAAAGGTGAGAACTTCTCACTTAATTTTATTTTCTAGTTAAAATATATACTAGGATACAGACGATGCTTAGCAGCACCCGACACCCGTCGTCCACAGACCATAGACGACTTGTTTGTTTGATTGTGGTGTGAAAATTGTTTGTGATGTGAAATGGACCGCATAAAATATTCCTGTGTTGAAATAAATCATTTATCGTTATAAATATAATTTTTAACATGTATATGAATAATAAATATTCGTTTACAAATCAGACGATTTGTTTATATACACCCATTTGACTGATATTGATTGGGATGGTATATTTTACACATCGCCCAACTGCACAAATAAAATCTGTGTTTGTTGTTTGAAAACCCCACATGGGTATTGGGATGATATTTGACGTACACTAACCCCAATCATTTAGTTGTATGTCGATCGATTGGTTGACATACTGTGGTAAGCATTAAATATTTATATTTAACGCTTATACAGTGTAGAATTCACTCTGGATGATGGTTGATTGTTTATTATTGTTGTTCGATACATGCGTTGTATGAAATCCATATAAATAACATTATATGGTAATTGACTGTGTCTGATTCCAGTTCAGAAAGAATGAATATTTTAAAATAACGAATATTTTATAATAATGAATATTTTAAAATAATATTCAGTAAAAGATCAAAATCTGATTTTGATGTCCGACTTGGGATGGACACGAATATATTTAAATATATAAAGCCGTGTTGATTAGATTAACGCCATTTTGACGTAAATGATATTTATATCGATTTTATTCATTTTTATAATGAATATCGAAAAGGAAATGATTTCAAAATATGATATTTTGAAAATATTATCATTTATATATTATAATGATAAGGAATATTCAATTTTGATTATAATTGAAAATGAAGTTAGAATCGTTTTAAAAACGAAGTTAAAACAATTTATAAAACACGTTTTAAAAGGAAATCGACGAAATATATATAATATATATATGGATTAATGGTCAAGAATAATACGAAGTTTAACGTGTCGTCCCATAATAATCCCAAGTTCGGATTATTTCTGAATAATTCGAAGTTTGGGGGGTATCTTCCCATATTTATCTCATTTATTGGTGTCTTCCCATATTAATCCGAAGTTTGGAGGTGTCTTCCCATATTGATCCCAAAATAACATGTAACAACCCGCTCATTCGATGATAATAGATTTAAATATTTTATTTAAATATATCGTCGTGTCTGATGTGTTACTCAAAATGTCATTTTTCACAAATGATAAATTTAGGATTCGGGACCATATCCATTGAGTCCGGATCATCATTTACGATCATTTTGATTGTAAGCATCGATACCTTTCGAGTTGGGCGGATTTGACCATTTTCGTTTGATATATGACCAAAATTTCACTTTTGTATATGGGCGAATTTGGACTCGAAACCACTTCCATCGAGTTCAAAACGCCGTTTAGGTGTTCAAAAACTACAAGGTTCGATATGTTCTGAGTTTCAGAGATTTGGGACTTTGGGCTAGGGCTTGGTTAGCCAACCTAGCTCATTCACTTAAGAGCTCCACCTAGCTCTCTCCTCCTTCATTCATTCTCACTTAGAAGAAGATAAAAAAATGGAGAGTGGAATGGGAAATTAAAACTCCCTAAGCCCTAGCTTGATCTTGTAGCTCCAATTCTTGGGGAAATAAAGTGTAGAGACTTGGGTAAGCTTCTCCATCTTCATCTCTATCTTCTTCAACCCTATTCCCCTTAAATTTATATGATTTCCTAAACCTAACTCTTAGGAATCTTGTTGATATGCTCTTAGATTGGAGATTCATGAGTATTGATTGAAGAGAGGTTGATTTAGCAAAGCTTTGGGTTGATTTCTTGCTTCTAGCATGCAAAGGTGAGTTCTTTTTGAACTCACATCTATGTCACAAGCCATTGGCTTGTAAAAGTGTAATTTAGTGTTCGTTGAGTTTGCATATGCTAGTGAATTTTGTAGCTAATGTAACTTAGTCGATTTTGTGTGTTCATATTTCATTGAGTTGAAAATTTTGATAAGGATTGTCCATACAATCTAATTCATATGCTATGAGTTGATTTGGTGACATTGTGAAGCTCCGTTGTCCCCCGACATAGTTCCAAGCCTTCACAAGTCGCTTGAATCATATTTGATTGCTTTTCTTAGAAATTCGACCGTTTTGGAATTTATAATCAAAACCATTGCTAATCTCTTGTATAAACGTTTGTACATGCATATTTGGGTGTTATAAGTTGTTTTAGCAAGTCCTTGAAGCCTCATATACATGTACATAACATCATAGGCCTTCGGGCATTCGTTGATATCGTTTTGAACATGTTTCCAAGGCAAATTGTGCTCTGGAACAGGATTCAGACGTCTGAATATTATATATCAGAAGTTTGACCTGCTTCAAATAATTATAGAGTCAAGTAAGTAAATTCAAAAGTCTGAAATTTTTAGCTCAGAAGTTTGAATTGTAATTCAGACGTCCGGCCGGAATAATTCAGATGTCTGAAAGGGGGTCAAAATGAACTAAAACCTTGCTGTCTTGCAAAATTACAAAGTCAAACATCTGAATTTTTAATTCAGACGTCTAAATCATGTTTTTCTACTGTAGACCGGAGGAGTCCTCGGTCCACAGTCTACCCCTATCCAGGCTCTTTCCCCGCCGGAGCTCGGCCTGTTCGGAATTCGTTTGTGAACTTCAGCTTCACGAATTCACAGATTCCAACAACTTGATTCGTCGTCTTTGATTCTCAAGTAATTCTCCCAATGTTGATTCTTTTGGTCTATTCACATTGTTATGATGTGAATTGAATAAGTGATCATTCTAGAGCCCGTGCGCTCTATTTTGTATATCGAATTTATTCGATACTCTTGTTAATATAATTCGCGCCATTAAAACGTGAATTATCGACTCGATATCCTTCGATTCTATTCCGATGTAGTTTAAAACCTTCGGGTGCTAGTTTGGGATTTCGATTAGTTAGTTGATAGAAATTACAACCATTATCCCTTTGATTTCTTACATGATTGTTGTAATGTGAATTACGATTGATCGATCACCTTGGCTATTGTACTTTGATCCGTGGCACCCAGTTTTGTGTCTTTGTTTCCTGTCGCTCAAAGTGATTTCTAATCGTTCCTTAACGTCGTTGGATTCACTAACAAGCTATATATTTATTCGATTTATCGAATTTATATTCGATGATGTATGAATTGAATTTACGTTATTGCAATGTGAATTCCCTTGATCGATTCGCTTCGGCAATCGTGCTCGTGTACATTGTCACGTCAGACTTATGCGAGGGTTTATATATTATTAATGGACTACGAATCCTTCTGCGGATTCAAAACTATTAGTGCATATGGATCCTCTTTACTCGATCGGACGAGAAATTAAGTTTATTTACCTTAGTAAAACTGAGGACTATGACCCCTTATATGTTTACTTCGGCGAATAACTCTTGGACTCGTACGTTCGAACTCATTGTGACGATTCTTGTTGTTTTTAGTATGAATCAACAATGGGTTTGTAAATATTTGAGAATAGCGAGTGGTTATGGGACATTTATCTATTTTCTTATGTCAACTATCTCGGTGTAATTTATACTCATCGGACCGATGCAGTCCTTTGATGATTTATGTTTTGTGGCCCTCGATCATCCGAGTGGGATTTACGATTTTTGGATTTCACCTGGAGGACTTCGATCTAGCTTTCTATGATTTTCTATGATTTATGATGTTTTCTAGGGATTTCACGATTAGGTGTTTTCTCTCTTCCGGGGTCACAACCCAGCTTCGTGGGGAGCTTCGGCTCAAACTTATTGGTTCGCTACCTAGAGATCGTATCTCATCTATGAATAGGTCTATGATCGAACTGCTTGTGGAAGGTGTTAGCAACCTGACCATTATTGACTGAATTGCTTATGAGTGGTGTCAGCGACCTTGTCATTATGATCGAACTGCTTGTAGAAGGAATTAGCGACCTGACCATTATTGACAGAATTGTTTATGGGTGGTGCCAGCAGCCTTGTCATTATGATCGTCATGTGTTTAGTTTGTTTGGCATTCCACTGTCATTTCCTGTTGTGTGCTATTATTTGAATGTTGCATTCTATATTAGATAGGAGATTATTTAGAGATATTTGTGTGCTGACATTCCATTGTCGTTTCCTGATTATGTCGACATGCCATGTTCATGTCATCCTTTGTTATATCTCTTGTTATCTCGGTTTATTTGATGAGTACAGCTACACTGATCCGTTTATTGTTTATTCTTATAAATAATACTTAGGTCAGACTGCCGAGTCGTTTTAGGTACTCCTCCGGGACTTCTCACAGGATTGATCTTCCGCTTTCAGCTTGCTACTCTGTCCCTGCAGCTTTATGTACTTTTGTACCTATGACATTATCATTTGTTGTGTACATAGTCTTGTATTTAGATCTTGGTGCATGTATCTATTCTTTTGGGATTAGTGGATCTTTGTTGACCACTATTTTGTTGTACACATTCTTGGTTTATTCATATCTATTCTGCCTTTATGATATGATTATTCTGTGTCTGGCTCTGAGATATACCATACTTATATTATTGTTGTTGTCTGTTTTATACTGCTTTCCGGATTGCATATAGCCGTTGTGTAGTTGCCCTATATGCCGAATGGTCATGTCAAAATTTTAATCGGTATTAGAATTCGATGTGCGTTCCTCACATGGAGTAATCATACAATCGGTCGCCCTTCACAAACCTCATTCTCCGTTATGGTCTACGACATTTCTATAAAATGAACTAGACGATAGTGGGTATAGAGGCGAGGCGTTACAGTTGGTATCAGAGCAAATTTCTGGAACAGTGTACGATAGTATGACGATGGTATTGTCTTAAGCCTCTCTCAAGAATCGTTCTTTAGGGTTTTAGTTAGTCTTAAGACCCATCATAGCTTATCTTCCTATACGATTCCATTTTGATTGAATTCGCATCGTTTGAATTCAACTTGAGACTAACTTTTTCTTCCTTCTTTTTCCTTAAAGAAGCCAAATAGTTGGTCGTAGCTGTGCAAGTGCCGGTTCACCCAGTTTACCTCCTACGGAGGAGTGTTTGAGTATCTAGTGACCTATTTTTGGTCCTTTAGAATAGTTATCGACTCGTTCTCCTTCAGGTTGATTTCTATAGTCCATCTAGGGCCGGTGTTCTCTAGTGGTGCTTCTGTTTCATTCTTTGACTCGAGTTGCTAATCGATGTCTGTTTGGCCTAATGTGTATCACACTTATCTTGTTGATCATTTATGATCCTTGAAGTTGATTGATCATTGGATATCTTGCTCGTACGTCGTTACGCACATTGTAAGCGCCTTTGATCCTGATATTCCTTGATTTCTAGTTAAGAATGTTTCGTACGTCGTTACGTACCTAGCATGGTTTATTGATCACTTGTCAGTCGGTGTGGAGATACCATGTCTTTGTGACTAAATCTACTCCCTTGTTGTCAGCTATATAGTTTTAGTTCGGTGTGAGATCGCCAAGCCTTTGGGCTAAAACAACTCATTTGTTACATCGTTGTGCCAGTGTGAGTCACCAAGCATTTGTGCTAAATTAACTCAACGAATGCACAATGATACATTTGTGTTACCTCGTTGCGTTCCAAACTCAAGATCAAGAATGAGGGAAAGCATCCCGCTTCATGTGATCCCTCTTCTTGAGTCAGGGTACGTGTCATTAATTCCTTAATGTCATTTACCATGTTTAGAGATTATTTTATTTATGTTCTTTTGATATACGTCGATCGTGTTCTTCGTTATCAAAAGATATCATTTGTGTTTTATTCGTAAGTTGATAAAGGAATTTTATTTCCTTTATGCCACCCCGAATGATTTATTGAATTTTTATGTTTTCACGAGATTCGCGTGAACGTTAGAAATTTTGAGGACTTTCTTGTGTTAACTTGTCCATCGGATGTGTTAAGGATCTCGAACAAGATATGGGACGCCATGTTGTAGTTCGGAATTCGTAAACACCATTATGTGACAATCCGACATTCGAAATGATTCCTAAATTAAAATTCACTCCTAATAAGTAAATCAAAATAACAATATTTTGAGTTTTTGCGATTTTTCGTAATCGGTTGTTATTTTTCTAGATAATTTATTTCTAGATATCCTTGGAGCAATTCCACGAATTTGAGTGGTTCAAGATTTTCAATTAGAAACTATCTTGAATCTTTTCTTTGAGTAAATTAAATAACTCTAGATACAACCTAAAAAGTTATTTATTTATGTCTCTTGTTTTTGGATTTCTGATCTTTGATTTTCGAGAATTCTTAATGATTGAGAATCTCACCCAATTCTTAATCCTTGTTTCGATTTTCTAAAGAGAATTTAGTATTCTTGTGATTCCATGGGTCTTCTTATTTTCTCTGGTGAACGATCACTCGAGAGAATGGGACTTCCCATTGGGGAGGGAAATTTTGAGATTTTGCGATCCACGGCAAACTCAGTAATTCCATTCTTCGAATCTATGATCTAGTCGATCATCCGGAAGTGTTATAGTCAATTCACTTATGGAATTAGCTTTGCATTGTTCTTATAAATGAATATCGAAAGGATGAGCCCTTTTGATACTCATCACTTGTTTGTTTGAATCATTTGGGTCGACAGTTGTCTCCGCACGTTTGTTAGCCCTTGTGAATCTAAATTTTTGGAGATTACAACCTCTTTGGTTCAATCTCATCTTGTTATAGAAATAGAAATTGTCTTTTGCTTCTTTGATTAATTACTGATGTTTTTGCGATTTGAGATTTTTGGCCGAAAATTATCTTAAATCCTGTTGTCCCAAAGTGGTAAATTGTGCACTACTTGTCCATCATCTTCTCGATGTTTCTGATATTCTAGAATTGATACTCGAGTTCCTGAATGTTGGGAATTTCGTATAATTCCTAATGATTCGTCTTTATGGTTACTAAATGAGATTTAGTAATGGTTAGAAATCGATTTCCTCAAACAAGTTTATTGGTATTCCGTTACCAATATTTGATTATCGATTTGTAGTTCATTGGTATTCCGTTACCAATATTTGTTTATCGGTTTCTAGCTCGTTGGTATTCCGTTACCAACCTTGAATCATTCATATTAAAATTGATTATTCCTTCGAGAATTGCTCTCTTTAGCTAAATTCGTTGGATTCTCTGTGTTGTGCTTTTGTTGGTGTCAGCCACCTTGTCGCAAGACTAAAGTGCTGAAGATCGGTGTTCGCTACATCGTCGTGATTGAGTTTGGGGATGGATTAGTCAACCATTGTAATTTCCCATCTCATATCCTAAGAGAAATATCTACTACGATATCTTGCGTATGTAGGACACAATCCCGTTGCTTCTTGAAATTCCAAATTAGATTCGCATGGTTTTTGTGCATTCGATCAATTCTCATTCCCTTGAGAATCATACTAAGAAAGGCGAGTCTATTTGAATTCATAGCGCTTATGAATTTTTCTAGAATTATTTTACTCGTTTGGGTTGACTACCTTCATGGGTAATGGAATTCGAGATTGAACTCTAGTTTTTAGGATCATGCGAGATGAAATTGGGGTCTCACCTAGCCGTTGGTGTGATCTTTTCATTTCGTGTCGATTCTTGAGGTACCACTCTGTGGTATTATTATTTTTTGTTACTCATTACTTTTACCTTAAGGAATTGCGGGGACGCAGTTCTTTTAAGGGGGGAAGTCTGTAACAACCCGCTCATTCGATGATAATAGATTTAAATATTTTATTTAAATATATCGCCGTGTCCGATGTGTCACTCAAAATGTCGTTTTTCACAAACGATAAATTTAGGATTCGGGACCACTTCCATTAAGTCCATATCATCGTTTACGATCATTTTGACTGTAAGCATCGATACCTTTCGAGTTGGGCGGATTTGGTCATTTTCATTTGATGTATGACCAAAATAACACTTTTTGTATATGGGCGAATTTGGACTCGAAACCACTTCCATCGAGTTCAAAACGTCGTTTAGGTGTTCGAAAACTATAAGGTTCGATATGTTCTGAGTTTCATAGATTTGGGACTTTGGACTAGGGCTTGGTTAGCCAACCTAGCTCATTCACTTAAGAGCTCCACCTAGATCTCTCTTCCTTCATTCATTCTCACATAGAAGAAAATAGAAAAATGGAGAGTGGAATGGGAAATTAAAACTCTCTAAGCCCTAGCTTGATCTTGTAGCTCCAATTCTTGAGGAAATCAAGTGTAGAGACTTGGGTAAGCTTCTCCATCTTCATCTCTATCTTCTCCAACCCTATTCCTCTTGAATTTTATGATTTCCTAAACCTAACTCTTAGGAATCTTGTTGATATGCTCTTAGATTGGAGATTCATGAGTATTGATTGAAGAGAGGTTGATTTAGCAAAGTTTTGGGTTGATTCCTTGCTTCTAGCAAGCAAAGGTGAGTTCTTTTTGAACTCACATCTATGCCACAAGCCATTGGCTTGTAAAAGTGTAATTTAGTGTTCATTGAGTTTGCATATGCTAGTGAACTGTGTAGCTAGTGTAACTTAGTTGATTTTGTGTTTTCATATTTCATTGAGTTGAAAATTTTGATAAGGATTGTCCATACAATCTAATTCATATGCTATGAGTTGATTTGGTGATATTGTGAAGATCCGTTGTCCCCCGACATAGTTCTATGCCTTCACATGTCACTTGAATCGTATTTGATTGCTTTACTTAGAAAATTCACCCGTTTTGGAATTTATAATCAAAACCATTGTTAATCTCTTGTATGAACGTTTGTGCATGCGTATTTGGGTGTTATAAGTTGTTTCGGCAAGTCCTTGAAGCCTCATATACATGTACATAACATCATAGGCCTTCGGGCATTCGTCGATATCGTTTTGAACATGTTTTCAAGGCAAATTGTGCTCTGGAACAGGATTCAGACGTCTGAATATTATATATCAGAAGTATGACCTGCTTCAAATAATTATAGAGTCAAGTAAGTAAATTCAAAAGTCTGAAATTTTTAGCTCTGAAGTCTGAATTGTAATTCAGACGTCTGGCCGGTAAAATTCAGATGTCTGAAAGGGGGTCAAAATGAACTAAAACCTTGTTGTCTTGCAAAATTACAAAGTCAGACGTCTGAATTTTTAATTCAGACGTCTGAATCCTATTTTTCTGCTGTGGACCAGAGGGAACCTCGGTTCACAGTCTACCCCTATCCATGCTCTTCCCCGGCCGGAGCTCATCCCGTTCAGACTTCGTTTGTGAACTTCAGCTTCACGAATTCACATATTCCAGCAGCTCGATTCGTCGTCTTTGATTCTCAAGTGATTCTCCCGATGTTGATTCTTTTGGTCTATTCACATTATTATGTTGTGAATTGAATAAATGATCATTCTAGAGCCCGTGCGCTCTATTTTGTATGTCAAATTTATTCGATACTCTAGTTAATATAATTCGCGCCATTAAGACGTCAATTATCGACTCGATATCCTTCGAGTCTATTCCGATGTAGTTTAAAACCTTTGGGGTGCTAGTTTGGGATTTCAATTAGTTAGTTGATCGAAATTACAACCGTTATCCCTTTGACATCTTATATGATTGTTGTAATGTGAATTACGAGTGATCGATCATCTTGGTGATCGTACTTTGATCCGTGGCACCCAATTTTGTGTCTTTGTTTCCTGTCGCTCAAAGTGATTTCTAATCGTTCCTTAACGTCATTGGATTCACTAACGAGCTATATATTTATTCGATTTATCGAATTTATATTTGATGATTTATGAATTGAATTTACATTATTGCAACGTGAATTCCTTTGATCGATTCGCTTCGGCAATCGTGCTCGGTACATTGTAACGTCGGACTTATGCAAGGGTTTATATATTATTAATGGACTACGAATATTTCTATGGATTCCAATCTATTAGTGTGTACGGATCCTCTTTACACGATCGGGCGAGAAATTTAGTTTATTTACCTTAGTAAAACTGAGGACTATGACCCCTTATATGTTTACTTTGGCGAATAACTCTTGGACTCGTACATTCGAACACGTTGTGATGATTCTTGTTGTTTTTAGTATGAATCAACAATGGGTTTGTAAATTTTTTAGAATAGCGAGTGGTTATGGGACATTTAACTATTTTCTTATATTAATTTTCTCGGTGTAATTTATACTCACCAGACCGATGCGGTCCTTTGATGATTTATGTTTTGTGGTCCTCGATCGCCCGAGTGGGATTTACGATTCTTGGATTTCACTTGTAGGACTTCATTCCAACTTTCTATGATTTTCTATGATTTATGATGTTTTCTGGGGATTTCACGATTAGGTGTTTTCTCTCACGACCCAGCTTCGTGGGGAGCTTCGACTCAAACTTATGGGTTCGCTACCTAGAGATCGTATCTCATCTATGAATAGGTCTATGATCGAACTGCTTGTGGAAGGTGTTAGCAAACTGACCATTATTGACAGAATTGATTATGAGTGGTGTCAGCGACCTTGTCATTATGATCGAACTGCTTGTGGAAGGTGTTAGCGACCTGACCATTATTGACAGAATTGTTATGTGTAGTGTATATTAGATAGGAGATTATTTACATTATGATCGAACTGCTTGTGGAAGGTGTTAGCAACCTGACCATTATTGATAGAATTGCTTATGAGTGGTGTCTGTGACTTTGTCATTATGATCGAACTTCTTGTGGAAGGTGTTAGCGACCTGACCATTATTGACAGAATTGCTTATGGGTGGTGACAGTAGCCTTGTCATTATGATCGTCATGTGTTTAGTTTGTTTGGCATTCCGCTGTCATTTCCTGTTGTGTGCTATTATTTGAATGTTGCATTCTATATTAGATAGGAGATTATTTAGAGATATTTGTGTGCTGACATTCCATTGTCGTTTCCTGATTGTGTCGACATGCCATGTTCATGTCATCCTGTGTTATATCTCTTGTTATCTCGGTTTATTTGATGAGTACAACTAGACTGATCCGTTTATTGTTTATTCTCATAAATAATACTTGGGTCAGACCGCCGAGTCATTTTAGGTACTCCTTTGGGACTCCTCGCTGGATTGATCTTCCACTTTCATCTTGCTACTCTTCTCTGCAGCTTTATGTACTTTTGTACCTATGACATTATCATTTTTTGTGTACATAGTCTTGTATTTAGATCTTGGTGCATATATCTATTCTTTTGGGATTAGTGGATCTTTGTTAACCACTATTTTGTTGTACACATTCTTGGTTTATTCATATCTATTCCGCCTTTGTGAAATGATTATTCTGTGCATGGCTTTGAGATATACCATACTTATATTATTGTTGTTGTCTATTTTATATTGCTTTCCGGATTGCATATAGCCGTTGTGTAGTTGCCCTATGTGCCGAATGGTCATGTCGAAATTTTAATCGGTATCAGAATTCGATGTGCGTTCCTCACATGGAGTAATCATACAATTGGTCGCTCTTCACAAACCTCATTCTCCGTTATCGTCTACGACATTTCTCTGAAATGAACTGGACGATAGTGGGTACAGAGGCGGTGCATTACATAACATGTCAAAAAGTCACCGGGATCATTATGGGAAGACATCCCCAAAATTCGGATTATTCAGAAATAATCCAATCTTGGGATTATTATGGGAAGACACGTTAAACTTTGGATTATTCTTGACGATTAATCCTATATTATATATATATATATATATATATATATATATATATATATATATATTTAATGGCCTGAATAGAACGCGCCGCGCCGTGGTAGTTCGTGAATTTAAACCATTGACTTCGAATAGACATTACGGGAGATCCGACCGTCGGATTTTCCTAAAACCAAAACCGTTGTGTTCGTATTGAAAAGAGCTTTCTAACGGTTGGATTTGGAACTATGTCTTAAAAATAGAAGAATTTTGAAATCTAACGTTTGGATTTTGAATTATGTCCAAATCAAATTTGGAAAAGGTCGCTGTAAGTGCAGTTCGATGGCCGTTTATTGAAATCGACTATACAGGCCTTGATAAAATTATTAAAAATATCAATAATTTGTGTAAAATCATAATAAATGATTTGAAAAGAATTTGGATGAAAAATTCCACGTTTGTAAAGATAAAAATATATTTTTATCGAAATGGACTAGTTATTAACTAGAATTATAATCCAATTATTTTTAAATAAATAAATTGGATTTGTGAATGGTTTTAATATAACTAGAATTTTCAAATATATGAATTGGAATGGATTTGAATCGAAATTATCTTCGGAATATTTCGATATTGGATTATGTGATTATACATATATTGTGGAGGAATTTGGAAGATTTATATATCGTTATTCCAATACGGTATTTGTTGATTTTAGAATTTGATATTGAATATAAGCTGATATATTTTCTATTCAGAGCCTTGTGTTTAATATCAAATTGGATTTTAGGTTTGTCGTGAATGGTGTCTTCATTAACGCTGTTCTTAAACCCAAATGAGAAAAGAATAAATCTTTTAAATAAGATTTATAGGAGTTTACCAATTAATTTATATTTAATTGGATTAAATTGAAATTGGTTTTGGGTTTATCGTGAAAGATGTTTTAAATAACACTCGTTCTTTAACCCGATTAACAATGGAATAAGATTTTGGGTTTCTCGTGAATGGTATCTTTAAAAATACTGTTCTTAAACCCAATGGAGTTAAGATAATTAGAAACTAACTGGAGATTAGCTACGTTGAATGGTTCCCTGGGTGTTGATCTGATGTTGGTTTCGGTCTTCGGGATTAATACATAGGGAATTGTTCTCTTACTAATTTACGGTTAGAGACTAATGGGATGGTGTCTTCAGTAACACTGTTTTTAAACCCCGTATGAAAAGAATAAATCTTTTAATTAAGATGTAGAGAAGATTTACCAATTAATTAACATTTAATTGGATTTGAAATGGAATGTGAATTGGGTTTATTGTGAACTGTGTTTTTAACGACATTAGTTCTTTAACCCGATTTACAGTGAAATGAGATTTGGAACTTATAAATCTTTTTATTAAAGATTTAGTGGAGATTTTCCAAAGTAAACTTTTCCAACTTAATATATTGGAACAGAATGGAATTCGATTTGATAATAATCGAAGTGAGTTTCTATGGAAGAAGACTTTTAATATATATGGAATTTAAAAGGCTTTGTCGTTATTCCATTTATATTATTAGTCGGATACGGAAATTGATATCGATTATATATTGATTTGTTTTTTCATGAAGGTTCCATAATAAATGGAATGTGATTTTTGCCACGCTCACATATTAATTCGAAAAATTCTAAAAATCGAAATCTAGCTATAATTTGACATTCCGGTTCCAACAAAAGTGGTTTCATCGAAAACGGAGGTCGTTTGAAAATTGACTATTTTTAAGGCTAATATATTTAATATTAAAAATACATTTTTAAACAAATAATTTCTGAAACTCAAAATATATAAGTGTTTATACTTTTTAAATGCAGAAACATTATTCCAGATTCAATGGAAGTGGTTTCGAGTCGAAATTCCTTCATATATGAAAAGTAGCCCTTCGGGCCATATATATTATATATATAAATTCTATAGCGACCTTTCTAAAAATTGAATTGGCCATAACTTTTGATTTCCGCTATGAAATTCCAATTTTTCAGATTCTTAGAAAGATATGATTAAACAGATTTAAATATTTCTAGTTTCACTCAATTCTGATTTATTTTGAATCCTGTACATCTAATTAAAGTTTAAAATTAAAATTTTAAACTACCGCGCCATTTCTAACTCCATTTAATACTAAATTAAATTTATTCGTTTTAACTTCGATTAGAATAAATTCTAGCCGTTATTATTTATATAAATCACTTTATATTTTCAAAATTCATTAAAATTTTCTAAAATAAATTTTTTAAATTGGTTCAGAATTTGCGGGTTGCTACAGGTGTTTTAAATAACACTTGTTCTTTAACCCGATTAACAATGGAATGAGATTTTGGGTTTGTCGTGAATGGTATATTTAATAATACTGTCCTTAAACCCAATGGAGTTAAGAAAATTCGAAACTACTTGGAGATTAGCAAAATTGAATGGTTTCCTGGGTATTGATCTGATGTAGGTTTCGGCCTTAGGGATTAATACTTGGGGAATTGTTATCTTGCTAATTTACTGTTAGAGACTGATGGGATGGGGTCTTCAGTAACACTGTTCTTAAACCCCATACTAAAAGAATAAATCTTTTAATTAAGATGTAGAGAAGAATTACCAATCAATTAACATTTAATTGGATTTGAAATGGAATGTGAATTGGGTTTATTGTGAACTGTGTTTTTAACGACATTCGTTCTTTCACCCGATTTACAGTGAAATGAGATTTGGAACTTATAAATCTTTTTATTAAAGATTTAGTGGATATTTTCCAAAGTAAAGTTTTCCAATTTAATATACTAGAACGGAATGGAATTCGATTTGATAATAATCGAAGTGAGTTTCTATCGAAGAAGACTGTTAATATATATGAAATTTAAAAGGCTTTGTCATTAATCTATTTATAATAGACACGGAAATTGATATTGATTATATATTGATTTGTTTTTCTGTGAAGATTCCATAATAAATGGAATGTGATTTTGGATTTATAGTAAACTGTGTTTTAAATGACATTGGTTCTTTAACCCAGTTAAAGACAGGATATGATTTCCCAAGTTATATAATCATTAATATTGATTTTTGGGAAGATTAAAACTAAGTAGAGTTTTAATGAATCTTTAGTTAGATTGAAATGAGGATTTGATAATCTAAATTATCAAATCTGAGAAATGTTCGAGAATTGAGTATCACCAGTTTTGCTCCAAGCGATAGTTAAATCTTTAATTAGATTAGAATGTGAAATGGTAATTAATATTTACCGATAATACCGTAGTGTTAGGTATGGAGTATTACCAGTTTTGCTCCATGGGATGAATAGGTTGGGATTCAGAAATAAAACTAATGATTACTTCGATATGGTTCGCTAATCCCAACTAGTTTGGATAAACCTTAATTTGGTTTGATATCGAAAGGAAGATTAAAGAATAAATTTAGAAGAATTTATCTTTGATAGAATTAATGGGAACCTTTCCCTAAAAATGTGAATCACTACAACAAAATAAGACATTAATAACGTTATTTAATAACACGATATTCTAAAGTGTTGTTATTTACCCTTGATTATTTGTTTTTGGGGTTATTTTGTTTGACTGGATCACGTAACGCTCCGTTCACAAAAAATAATTCACGGTCTCCCTCCAACTTCACAATTATTCACGATCTCCCTCCGAAGCGATTTCCCCTCCCTCCAAAGCGATTTTCCCTCACAAAAAAGCAGATCGTTTTGCTTTAATTTCTCACCCGATTGAAGAAACAAACTCCTTCCATCTCAAATCTCCTCAACCGATTTGTCGAAGCTAGGGCTGGTTCGCGCAACTTGGATCAAATGTTCGATTTGGATTCTGGTAAACGAAACGTAGTAGATTTAATATTATCTTTAATAAACATTGCGACAGATATTGAAGATCGATGGAAACACCTTCAATCATCAACTAATCGTCATCATAGAGGTTACTGAGATGAGTTCCAAGAATTCTGAAAGCCCTAATCTTTTGATTGAGTAATGAAATTGTTTTTAATTTGAAGGCTAGATTCGATGACCTGAAGGCATGGTGGGTACAAATTATGATGTAACGATTTTCGAAGTTGACGAAGAAATAGGAGGTAAGTTGGTTACAAAAGTTATCCATCGTGATCTGCTATCTTTTAATGGAACGTTTTGTTTGTTTGTAAGATCTTCTTTGCTCTTCTTTTGATTGAGTAGCTGGTTACAAAAAGTTCTTTGTATTTTTCCTGAGCCAAAAGGCTATGTATTGTGTTAAACTATAATATATTGGATTTGTTTGAATGAAAAATTCATACAAGGAATTTCAGTAATGAATTTTGAGTTATTAAGAGTGGAAAATCTTAACTGCCAAATTGAAGAGAATATATACTCAATCAAATGAATAAAGTAAGAAAGTACTACAAATTGGAACGAATTTGAGTATTCTTTAATATTTGAATTTTTTTATTTAGAAAGACGTAGAAAGTAGTGGCATAAGTAGTTTGCATGTGGAATGTAGAGACAGATTTAAGGAAAACTAAAATTGTTATTTTCTATATGACTTTGAATGAGGACTTGATAAAATCTTTTCAACCATCTCTTGGATTGAAGGGAGATTTTCTATTTAAAATAACTCTTTCGGACTAGCAATTTAAAGGTGCAGATTTTACATTGCATATGAGATGCATGTAAGCATTGTATTTATGGTCAGTACTTTTAACTCTAGCTTTATCTTAGTTCAGAGTTCCACTGTAATTAGATTTTTTTTATTATGGTTATATTGTTTGTATAAACTTGGATTTCCTTGGATGTTTGTTTGGTTTTCTTTTTTACAACTTAGGATAGGATTTTTGAAAAGTTGAGAAGGTGATACCTTGAGTTTTTAACTCGTTGGATATTTGGAGAAGCGATATCATAAGCATAGTGATACTTCTTAAGTCAGAATAAATATCTAGATAGATGGTATGTTATGTTCATCCGGTTAAGACATATCATTTTTGGATATTCTTGGGTGAAATGAAGGATTAGTAAATATAATTGTAAATAAAATACTAAAGATGGTATACTGAGCCCTATATGTGCATGTATCTTATTCCTCTTATATGATATTTTATATTATTCCTAATATATTTTATTTTGTTTTATTCCTATTATTTTTATTTGCTGTTTTATTTTTGTTTTAATCTTTTAATATTAAGAAGTTTCCTTATACAAAATATATGTGCTAGAATTTGTTATCTTCTATACCTCAAGGAAATGGATTTTTATTTTTATGATAGTAATGAAATTTTGATAATACATTAATATATGTGGCATAACATATTTTCATGTTTCACCCTATTGCCAAAATTGGATAGTTGCATGACAGTTTGGATATTCAAATAATTTACTGTTTTGAACTGCTTGTGGCATACGATTCAATACCTGTTTGCATATTTATGAATATGGTTATTCCGTTACTTTACATGTGAATAGCAACAAATAATTTTTCACAGGAACTGCATTTGGAAGCAATATTAACTTTTTCATTGCTGTGTTTTTTCATTCCTTTAGGCAATTTATTACCTAAATTTTCATGAATTTCAAGTTTGTTAAATTAAGATAAGACCAACTTCATCTTATTTTATGCATGGGACCACAAACAATTTATTAGTGCATTATGCGATAATTGGTGCAAGTTACATTCTTTGCCAACAAATCATTGCATGTTGTGTGGAATCTAGGCAAACCAAACGCTCAGCCAACAACCTGAACCAACTCAATAACTAAGAAAATCTATAAAAAATAAATTGAAATTTATATTTTAAACCATTGATAGTTTGAATCCATCTCATGTTGATTTGGATACTGTTTCCTATAGGGCAGTTGCATTGAAATTTTACTGCAAAAAAACAAGGAAGAAATGAAAATGATGAACTTGGATTACGTAGAACGAAGGGCGTAATAGGGATTTGTAAGGTGAGGAGAGAAGAACCGTTGAGAATGCTTAGTTGACAAAACTGCTAGAATACTTTGTGTGTTGCTAGGAAAAATAGGTATTATGGCTTAGTTGACAAATTTACTATTAATGAAGTCAATTGAATTTCTGTGTTGCTAGAAAAAACTGCCAGAATACTTTGTTAAGGAAAAAGAAAACATTGAGAAACCATTTACTCAGTAGTTATTGTTCCCATTTATTGTTTCCATTCACAAAGAGCCAAAGATTAATTAGCTTTTAATGTTCCTATTTTCAATCTTTAATTTCCTTTACGTGTAAAATGTGAAAAAGGTAACCATGATTGATTCAATCCAATAATGTTTCTTATACTATAATAATATCCACCTTCCATATAAACACGTGCAATGAATGCACATGTAATCAATCCATTTAGCACAATATAAAGCACGTATTCTGTGAACAATAGACTGAAGAATCAACCCATGATGATAACTTATTTCCTTTTTTATACCAAAAGACATATGGTTATATGTATAAATTAAAATTTTATACTTTATACAAATTTGGGGCAAATGCACCAAAAAGCAATAGTAATCATATAGGGTATTGGTATTTCCATTACGAAAGCCAAATGTATATGCAAGAACAGTACTACCTAATCCATATCTTTATACCAATTTTCATTCAAAAGATCAAAAACAGGAAAACTATAACTTACTTTCTTGTCAAAGGACTGAAAGCTTTGTCCACATTAATATTAGGCAAATCATTACAGTGCAAAGCTTCAATGCTTAATAATCAGTGGAAATTTTTTTGTTAATCAATTTACTTGATCCCAAAAGTTCTAGTTTAGTCAACTTTATACCTGTGTTATAGCACTGAAAGATGCAATTTTCCAGATTATGAGATTAAATATTAGTGTTATTAATGTCATTATACTATTATAGTGTTTCATTCTTTTGTTTAATCGTTATTCATGAAAATGATTAGTTTCAAAATGAACTTTTAAGAGGTAACTATCTAAATATGTCAACGTGATCGAACCAATGGCACTAAGGAACCTAAACTAGATGTGTGTACGCTACTATATATGTTCATTGTCTATGTTTTAGAAATGTAGAATACGCTAACATGTCATTCATTAAAGTTTAGTGTGCTGAGTCATATGAATGTTAGATTCTTCTACTTATAATGGACCAACCTTTTCATAGAGATTGTTCTGAATGTTACCATTAATGAATTCTTCTACTTGACAAGAGTTATTTGATGTTGAAATTATTCTCAGCTGCTAGTTACTCCATCAATTCAGTTTTGCTTGCCACTTTAAGCAGTGTATATAACTGATCTGTACAAATTTAAGGACTGGGTATGCTTTTGGTCAACATCGGATGTTGATTCAAGTAATTAAAGGGGATTTATCGTGTTAGATATGCCAATGTGAATTATCAAAGAAATTGAGTTAATTGTGAACGTAGGTCAATTTATAGGATCTAAAATATTAAATCTTCTTTCAGGGAATATGCAGTTTAGTCATGTCATGTGTTTCAGAAAGTAAAAGTTTAAAGAGTTGATGAACATGGGCACTTTGTCTTTTCTTTGCAGTAAACGTTATTTCCATTCTAATTTATTCCTCCGTCTTAATTAAACAAAAATCTCGAGATCTTGATCATCTTCGAGAAGCTTCCTCACTGCCCGACTCGTCATTTCAAAATTAAGATTTATTTGTACAATTTTCATTTAGGATATGAATTAGGAAAAAATATACAGAAATACGTCTATTCGGAAATGTTGGATGATTTTCTATTGTTTGAGTATTGTCTGTTTGACTTGTATGAACAATGGTTAAACTTAATGCTTATCCGGTCCGTGTCTGCATGAATTTTTTTTATAGCATAGACTAGCACATGCCTTCCTCCGATTGGATTAATTTACAAGTTTGTTTATAACCATCGTGAATTTCAAGACCCTGCAAACATTTTTTTTCTTCTTTTTCCCTTCACTTCAAGTTCATTTCTTAAGTTTGTATAAGAAAACTATAGATTTATTTGTATCATGTAATGTCAATTAAGTTCAATCCCTTATCTTAAATGATCATTTGGGGTGCCTCTTTTGTAGTAGTACACGGTGTGTGTATGTAGTTTAATATGCTATGGTTTTTAAATTAAATGCCAGTTATCGACCAAACATGCACGCACTTGTCTTAACATAATATGAGCAAAACAAAAACATAACTGTGGACATATTTCCTAACTGAATCCACGTTCAATTGATTGTGCACACATATATCATGTAACATACCAATCATAGCCTAGATGCTAGTAATACAACAAAACAATAAACAAGTTGTAATTAAATAATAAAAAAGGGGTACAAAGCTAGTTCATAACTCAAATCTAAGGCATGAACGGAAAATATTGATAAAGGGAGAATGTTTTTTTATGTTTCATGCAAAGTTTAAAATGTGTATTTTAAAATAAAATCAATTTGAATTAACCCTTTCTTTTAAATAGAGAACTGAGTATAAGAGTGTAATAACCCGTAAAATGCGAGCCAGTTTGAAATTTTTATTTTGGCGATTTTAGCGAATTTTGAAGATTTAAAATGAATTATTTTAAATAATATCGACGAGAAAATTTATTTTGAATAAAATTCGAACGTATATATTATATACGCCGTCGTTAGAATATAAATAATTATATATAATTATAAATAGAATTGAAAATGGCGCGGTAGTTCGATAATTCGATTTCAAACTTCAATTGAATGTACCGGGTGCAAAACAATCCGGATTTCAGTGAAACCAAAAACATTAGGATCTAATTGATGATATCTTTCTAACGAATCCGACCAATTGAGATTTCATGGCGGGAATCAAAAGATATGTCCAGTTGAAAATTCTGAATAGTCGCTATGGAATTCAGGCCCTTAAAAATGGACATTTTGCAAACGACCTCGGATTTCGACGAAACCACTTTTGTTGGATCCGCGGTGTCAAATTATTGCTAGGTTTCAAATTTCATAATTTTTCGAATCAATATGTGAGCGTGGCAAAGGAAAACGTGTTTTGACCATTTCAGTTGATTTTAATCGACTGGAAATTGGCCATTTTTCATACGGTCTCAGAATTCGACGAAACTAGTTTTGTTAGGACCGAATCGTCAATACGAAGCTAGAAAATATTTTTCGGGAATTTATAGAGTTAGTATGTGATCCCGGTAATTTGAAAGGTACGTTTAAAATTCAATATAGTGATTTAAATGTAAATTTAACGAAAACTGATTGTAACAGCCGAATCAGCTTACGATACATATCCCATTGTGTTCGGAATGGGGGTGAAACGCTATGGGCGACAGTTGGTGGGCCTCGTTTCGAGTTCGGTAGTAAAAGTCAACTTTTTGCGATTAAATTAATTAAATTAATTAAAAATAAAATAAAATATATAGGCCCCTCCCCCGTTTATTTTTCTCAGAATCTAAAATAAAAAAATAAAAAAAGGGAAAAAGGAGACGAAGGCGACGGGGGGAGAGCCGCCGCCGCCGCCACCTCGCGCGCCCCCCCCCCCCAGCGGCGCCGCTGCCAGGCGCCTCCGCCGCGAGACCCCCCTTCCCTTCTTCTTCCCTCCTCTGCCACAAAACTCCTATCGCCCAAAACCCCATCCGACCCACCTCCAGCCCCCCCTCCGATCCTCCGCCTTCTTCTCCCCTCCTCCCTCCACTTCCCCGACGATGAACAGCGCCCCCCTCTCCAATTCGATTTCCCCCCCTGTAAGTCTTTTTTCTTTTTATTTATTTTATTTTTGTTTTATATAAACTGATTTTTTTAAAAAGAGATTAAAAACTGATTTTTGAAAAGTTTGAAAAACTGATTTTATTTTAGTTTTAAAAAAACTGAAAACTTATTTTCATTTTAAAACTAAAATTAATGTTTTAGGAAAATAAAGAAAAAGATTTGATATTAAAAATGTGATTTTTATATGTTGAACTTCGAATTAAAAAAATATGATCTTTATATTTTTAAAGTGATAAAAATATGATTTTATATTTTTAAAGTAGTAAAAATGTAATCTTTACTATATAGAAATATTAAAAATATGATTTTTATATTTTTAAATTATTAAAAATATAATCTTTATAGGATAGAGAACATAAAAATATCATCTTTGTGTATGTAGCAAAATAAAAATCTGATTTTTATTTTATATACGCTGAAGTAAAGTGCTGATTTTTAAAAAAAGGTGAAAACTTTATTTTTATAAAGGCGAAAACTTTATTTTTATAAAGGCGAAAACTTTATTTTTATAAAGGTGAAAACTTTATTTTTATAAAGGCGAAAACTTTATTTTTATAAAGGCGAAAACTTTATATGGAAAATAGCGGGATAAAAATATAATTTTTATCTATATAACATAGTAGTAAAAATTTGATTTTTAAATATATGAAGTGATTATAAAAATATGATTTTTAAATTGAAAACGAACAAATAAAAATGTGATTTTTATTTTAAAGACATCAAAAAATAAAAATGTGATTTTTATGTATATAGTGACTACGGGCAACGAAGATGACGAAGAAGGGATAACGAAGAAGATGTCTATAAATGAAGAGTCGTGGTATTGGATAGCTTTCGGTGAGAATTTCTCACTCTTCAATTTATTTTCTAGTTATATATATATATTAGGATGTAGACGGTGCTTAGTAGCACCCGACACCCGTCATCCACAGACCATGGATGGCTTGTTTGTAAAATTGTTTGGTTGTGTAGTTGGATAGATTAATTGGTTTGAATTGAATTGTTTGGTGAATTGAAATGGATTTGATTGATGAGTGAATGGCGTGGGCCTTCACTAGACCGGGGATAAGGCTAGGCCTTGTCCCGTTTCTAGTATCGTGCCGTTATGCCGCCGAAATTTTCTAAAATAAATTAGAAAAATAAAAATATCATTTTATTGATAAATGAAATGAATAGAAATTCATGTGTTAAAATAAAATGTTTTATCGTTAAAAATATAATTTTTAACGTGAAAGTGAATAAATAAATATTTATAAACAAATCGGCCGATTTGTTTATATACACTGATTTGAC
Organism: Allium sativum; assembly: GCA_030737875.1. Taxonomy (NCBI): domain Eukaryota; kingdom Viridiplantae; phylum Streptophyta; class Magnoliopsida; order Asparagales; family Amaryllidaceae; genus Allium; species Allium sativum. Next base: position 112,102,456 of record CM060916.1, on the reverse strand, counting down.
TGATATCGATTGGGTCGATAAATTTTACACGTCGCCCAACTACACAAATAAAATCTGTGTTTGATTGTTTGAAACCCCACACGGGTGTTGGGATGAAATTTGAAGTTCACTCATCATGATTGATTAAATATGTTGATCGATTGATTGATAGGCTGTTATAAGCGTTAGATATTTATATTTGATGCTTATACAGTGTAGTGCACTTTGGTTGATGGTTGATTGTTTATCAATGCTAGTATATACATGTGTTGTATGGAATCCATATAATTAACATTATATGGTGATTGATTGGGCCTCATTCCAATCGGGAAAACAATGAATATTATAAAAGAAAATTCATGTGTTGAATATAAAAATAGTCACGTGTGGACGATGATTATGTGTAGAAACTATTCATGTGTTGAGTAAAATATTTTAAATAAAATAAATTACATCTTTATCATATTTAAAATTAGAACTACTTCTCAGTAGAAGTCTAATTAAAATCAAACGATAGATACCTTAGTTTTATAAAATATTTTACATAACAAAAATAGTGAGGTGTTGACAGTACTCATGTGTTGAGATTAGTCGTGTGTTGAAAGAAATATAGATTCATGTGTTGAATAGAACAAATATTCATTTGTTGAATAGAATAACGAATTATTGAAATATAAATCCGTGTTGATTAGAGATGCGTTATTTTGACGCGAACGATATTTATATCGATTTTATTCGTTTTATAATGAATATTGAAAAGTGATTTCAAAATTAAATATTGTGAAATGGAATTCAAATTGAATTAGATTAAAAATTGAAATTGAAATTCTATTGAATCAATTTGAAATGAATTCGAATCGAATAGAAAATGAACTCGATTCGAATTGAATAGAAAGTGAATTTGAATTCGAGTAAAATAGAAATGAATTCAAATTGAATTAGATTGAAATTGAAATTTAAAACGAACTGAAAGTGAATTGAAATCAATTTAAAACGAATTCGAATTAGATCAAATAGAAAGTAAATTCGAACTGAATTGAATTGAAACGAATTTGAATTTGAATTTGAATTGAATTGAAACGAGTTAGAATTTGAATTGAATTGAACTGAACTCGAATTGAATTGAAATCAAATCGATTTGAAATTGAATGTAGTGTTGAAAGGGTTTTGAAAACGAATTTAAAACGATTTATAAAATTCGTTTTAAAAGGAAATCGACGAAATATATATTATATATATTATATATATAATATAATGGCCTGAATAGAACGCGCCGCGCCGCGGCAGTTCGTGAATTTCGACCATTTATTTCAAACGGACATTGCGGGAGATCCGACCGTCGGATTCTCCTAAAACCGGAACCGTTGGGTTCGTATCGAAAAGAGCTTTCCAATGAATATTAGAAATTTGAAATCTAACGGTTGGATTTGGAATTATGTCCAAATCAAATTCGAAAAAGGTCGCTGTAAGTGCAGTTCGATGGCCGTTGTTGGAAATCGACTGTACGGGCCTTGATAAAATTATTAAAAATATCTATAATTTGTGTAAAATTATAATATGTGAATTGGAAAGAATTGGGCTGGAAAACTCCACATTTGAATAGGTAAAAATAGATTTCTATCGAAATGAACTAGTTTTGAACTAGAATTAAAATCAATTTATTTTTGAAATAAATAAATTGAATTTGAAAGTGAATTTGAAAATAATCGATAATTTCCAATACGTGGCTTGGACTGGAGTTGAATCGAAATTATCTTCGGGATATTTCGATGTTGGATTTCGTGACTATACAGATATTGTTATGGGAATTTGAAAGATATATTTTATATCGTTATTCCCAATACGATATATGTTGGTTTCAGAATTTGATATTGAATATAAGCCGATATATTTTCTATTCAAAGCTTGTATTTAATATCAAATGTGATTTGGGTTTATCGTGGATCGTGTTTTAGATGACATTGGTGCTTTAACCCAGTTAAAGGCAAGATATCGATTTCTGAAAAGATTAAAACTAAGTGGAGTTTTAATGAATCTTTAATTAGATTAAAATGTGAATTGATAATTTAAATTATCAAATCTGAAAAGTGATCGAGAGTGGAGTATCACCAGTTTTGCTCCAAAGCGATAGTTAAATCTTTAATTAGATTTGAACGTGAAATGGTAATTAATTTTACCGATAACACCGTGGTGTTAGATATGGAGTATCACCAGTTTTTCTCCATGGGATATATAGGTTGGGATTGGGAAATAAAACAAATAATTACTTCGGTGTGGTTCGCTAATCCCGACTAGTTAGAAATGATATCCAAAGGAAGATTATAGAATAAATTTAGAAGAATTTATCTTGGATAAAATTAATGGGAACCATACCCTAAGAATGTGATTTTGTGAATAAAAGAATATTCTGAATTGGAATGAGGCGTTTGTTGTGTTTGTGTAACATTCGTCTATTATATACGTGGGTTATTCAGAAAGGCCGGGTTTATACCCATTCTGAATAACCGATTCGACGAGATGTCGAAGATGAAGACGGTGGTTGAAGACCGGAAGTCTTCACATCGTTTGGGTGATTACTGATGATCTTGATTGGGCTGTACACCCAAGATAAGGGAAACAGTTGGTGATCGTCCAGACGTACTTGGAGATCGATGGATATGCGAGGAAAGTGCCTCCGGTTTCGTTCAGACCCAGAACGAACTTGTAAATGGATTGTGTGTCTGACATTGGATTTTATTCTGTGTTGATTGATCTCTATTAAATATACATCTGTTTGGCGGCGGAGAATTTATTCTCTTGCTTAACGCCCTTCTCTGAGACGTACGAGCTCAGAGGTTGTATATCGATGGACATCAGTCGCATGGAGTGAATTGCCAGTGTGGCACGCGTAAGTGGCAATTGATCAAGGCTTCTGTTGAAAAGCAAAGTCTTGTGGTTGATGATCAAAGCACGGCCTGTGTGGCATAGCTTTGTGTATAACGTGAATTCGCGAGCCTCACACCTCGGTATGAGTCAAAAACGGGATACGGACCCAAGGAGTGCACGACGTTTCTTTCTAGCTAGGGTGGTGTCAGTGACCTACCAGCCCTGACATTTATATACTTTTCACCTGTGTGGTTGTTGGATACGAGGCGCCTCGGATATAGGTCTGTAAGGACCGGGAAACGTGTGTTCAGGAATAACTAATCCTCAAAAGTAAGAGAGGACCGGCCTTGGAGGTTCCAAAGGATCAGAGTGGGGTCCTGAGGCATTGCTAGAGTGTCTCGAACGCGGAGAGGAGCTTGCCCCTTGCCTCGGCTCATGACGGAATCCAATTTCCAATACGTGATATTGCGGTTTTAATTGTAGAACTAGTATGGCGACATGATAGATGGTACCCATGCCGCCTATGATTGATATTTATGATTGAAATTGTTTTGACACTATACACTTATAATAGTATCAAATAATGTGATTTAAACGTATCAAGCATGCTTTGGCTGTTATAAGGGAAAACCCTATCCTCCGGCTTGCGTTGCATTGTGTGATGGGACCTGGGTCTTATAACAGCTTCATTTTTCTTTATTTAGCATTGCGCTGTTTGTTCTATGCACTGGTATTCTTGGGAGGAAACCCGTTCCGTGTTATACGGCGTGGTCCCTAGATTTACCAAACTTTAAAACCAATATTAATAACTGTTTTAGTTCTCACACCAGTCACATGACTGACCTGGAGTTTATTGTTTTAACCTAAACTCTGGGTGCCCCTATTTTCCGCACGGGCAGCTAGTAGTTTTGGTTTTGCAGATTTATATTCACAGGGTCCTGATTAACAGCTGGAACGATGCTCGGAAAGCTCTGTATCCGTGTATCACTTCTAGTTGTGCTTTTGTACTATTTTCCGCTGCTATGTAATTTATTGTAATCTCTGATATTTGTCGAATGTAATTTATTCATTTATACTCTGTATATTCTTGTATCTGATGGAATTGTTGTAATAACAATGAAATGTTCTTCCGTATACGCTCATTTGTGTGTTGTTCTCAAAGTATTCGTGCTTGCCTTCACGGGGAAGTTACGGGTCCTTTCAGTTGGTATCAGAGCTTTGGTTTACAGAGCTCGAGAACAAGGCACATTAGAACCATACGAAAGAATTCATCAGATATTGGATTAGCAATATCCAATTAGAATGACTCGTTAGAGATAGGATCAGTAGTATCCTAGAACGGGTGTGAAGAGTATATTTTTCAAATGAAAACAATTTTGTTTTGAAAATTTAAATCGCTTTATACGTATTTGATTATTTATGTATTTTGAATATGGACAATCGAGTATATATAGATTTCGCGTATACGCGTCATGAACGTATAGTCGAAGTTTTAATATGCTGGATAGATATAGAGTCACATTCTAGACACCCGGGGATAATTCTGGTGATGTGGCCACATCATCAGTATTTATATTCGTGTTTCAAAGGTGTGATTTTCTATATATTTCCATTAGGCTGGTGTGAGAACCAAAACTTATATAGCTAGAACACATTGTTGTGAATTGGCATCAAAACATGATTTTTTATATATCTATCAAAATTTATGAATTTGAAACTCTAATTCACTAATTGATTGATGTTTGTGTTGTTTGTTCATTTGTTTGATAATTTTAACCATTTATGCCTAATTGTATCAAATATTGAACTGTATTGAAAATTAGTCGCATTTGCTTGCATATATATATACTTGCATTGAACAGGTCATAGCAAGGAGGCTAGAGCAGAGAATAAAATTTGTTTGCCCGACAAATAGGTACATGTTTACTATAATTTACTGTTTTGTTTGGGTGATGATGATTTTATGAGCCTATTGGCTAGCCGCTTGGCTTTTTCTTTTTCTTTTTGAGATCTGAAGGACCGGGGAAGCTATTTGAAATTCCCCGATGCTCCCGGTGCAGGGGAGGTTATGGCGAAATTTTTCAAAAATTTAGGGTGTTAGCCAAATTTTTGAAAATTTGAAAATTCTCAGAAACTAAAGAGTTGGAGAATGCAAGCCAGATCGAGCGTAGAGTTGATTAATCAAACCACTTTCGACTTTGTTCCTTTTCGGGGACGAAAAGTTTTAAGTGGGGGAGATTGTAATAACCCGTAAAATGCGAGCCAGTTTGAAATTTTTATTTTGGCGATTTTAGCGAATTTTGAAGATTTAAAATGAATTATTTTAAATAATATCGACGAGAAAATTTATTTTGAATAAAATTCGAACGTATATATTATATACGCCGTCGTTAGAATATAAATAATTATATATAATTATAAATAGAATTGAAAATGGCGCGGTAGTTCGATAATTCGATTTCAAACTTCAATTGAATGTACCGGGTGCAAAACAATCCGGATTTCAGTGAAACCAAAAACATTAGGATCTAATTGATGATATCTTTCTAACGAATCCGACCAATTGAGATTTCATGGCGGGAATCAAAAGATATGTCCAGTTGAAAATTCTGAATAGTCGCTATGGAATTCAGGCCCTTAAAAATGGACATTTTGCAAACGACCTCGGATTTCGACGAAACCACTTTTGTTGGATCCGCGGTGTCAAATTATTGCTAGGTTTCAAATTTCATAATTTTTCGAATCAATATGTGAGCGTGGCAAAGGAAAACGTGTTTTGACCATTTCAGTTGATTTTAATCGACTGGAAATTGGCCATTTTTCATACGGTCTCAGAATTCGACGAAACTAGTTTTGTTAGGACCGAATCGTCAATACGAAGCTAGAAAATATTTTTCGGGAATTTATAGAGTTAGTATGTGATCCCGGTAATTTGAAAGGTACGTTTAAAATTCAATATAGTGATTTAAATGTAAATTTAACGAAAACTGATTGTAACAGCCGAATCAGCTTACGATACATATCCCATTGTGTTCGGAATGGGGGTGAAACGCTATGGGCGACAGTTGGTGGGCCTCGTTTCGAGTTCGGTAGTAAAAGTCAACTTTTTGCGATTAAATTAATTAAATTAATTAAAAATAAAATAAAATATATAGGCCCCTCCCCCGTTTATTTTTCTCAGAATCTAAAATAAAAAAAAAAAGGGAAAAAGGAGACGAAGGCGACGGGGGGAGAGCCGCCGCCACCTCGCGCGCCCCCCCAGCGGCGCCGCTGCCAGGCGCCTCCGCCGCGAGACCCCCTTCCCTTCTTCTTCCCTCCTCTGCCACAAAACCCCTATCGCCCAAAACCCCATCCGACCCACCTCCAGCCCCCCCTCCGATCCTCCGCCTTCTTCTCCCCTCCTCCCTCCACTTCCCCGACGATGAACAGCGCCCCCCTCTCCAATTCGATTTTCCCCCCTGTAAGTCTTTTTTCTTTTTATTTATTTTATTTTTGTTTTATATAAACTGATTTTTTTAAAAAGAGATTAAAAACTGATTTTTGAAAAGTTTGAAAAACTGATTTTATTTTAGTTTTAAAAAAACTGAAAACTTATTTTCATTTTAAAATTAAAATTAATGTTTTAGGAAAATAAAGAAAAAGATTTGATATTAAAAATGTGATTTTTATATGTTGAACTTCGAATTAAAAAAATATGATCTTTATATTTTTAAAGTGATAAAAATATGATTTTATATTTTTAAAGTAGTAAAAATGTAATCTTTACTATATAGAAATATTAAAAATATGATTTTTATATTTTTAAAGTATTAAAAATATAATCTTTATAGGATAGAGAACATAAAAATATCATCTTTGTGTATGTAGCAAAATAAAAATCTGATTTTTATTTTATATACGCTGAAGTAAAGTGCTGATTTTTAAAAAAAGGTGAAAACTTTATTTTTATAAAGGCGAAAACTTTATTTTTATAAAGGCGAAAACTTTATATGGAAAATAGCGGGATAAAAATATAATTTTTATCTATATAACATAGTAGTAAAAATTCGATTTTTAAATATATGAAGTGATTATAAAAATATGATTTTTAAATTGAAAACGAACAAATAAAAATGTGATTTTTATTTTAAAGACATCAAAAAATAAAAATGTGATTTTTATGTATATAGTGACTACGGGCAACGAAGATGACGAAGAAGGGATAACGAAGAAGATGTCTATAAATGAAGAGTCGTGGTATTGGATAGCTTTCGGTGAGAATTTCTCACTCTTCAATTTATTTTCTAGTTATATATATATATTAGGATGTAGACGGTGCTTAGTAGCACCCGACACCCGTCATCCACAGACCATGGATGGCTTGTTTGTAAAATTGTTTGGTTGTGTAGTTGGATAGATTAATTGGTTTGAATTGAATTGTTTGGTGAATTGAAATGGATTTGATTGATGAGTGAATGGCGTGGGCCTTCACTAGACCGGGGATAAGGCTAGGCCTTGTCCCGTTTCTAGTATCGTGCCGTTATGCCGCCGAAATTTTCTAAAATAAATTAGAAAAATAAAAATATCATTTTATTGATAAATGAAATGAATAGAAACTCATGTGTTAAAATAAAATGTTTTATCGTTAAAAATATAATTTTTAACGTGAAAGTGAATAAATAAATATTTATAAACAAATCGGCCGATTTGTTTATATACACTGATTTGACTGATATCGATTGGGTCGATAAATTTTACACGTCGCCCAACTGCACAAATAAAATCTGTGTTTGATTGTTTGAAACCCCACACGGGTGTTGGGATGAAATTTGAAGTTCACTCATCCTGATTGATTAAATATGTTGATCGATTGATTGACAGGCTGTTATAAGCGTTAGATATTTATATTTGATGCTTATACAGTGTAGTGCACTTTGGTTGATGGTTGATTGTTTATCAATGCTAGTATATACATGTGTTGTATGGAATCCATATAATTAACATTATATGGTGATTGATTGGGCCTCATTCCTATCGGGAAAACAATGAATATTATAAAAGAAAATTCATGTGTTGAATATAAAAATAGTCACGTGTGGACGATGATTATGTGTAGAAACTATTCATGTGTTGAGTAAAATATTTTAAATAAAATAAATTACATCTTTATCATATTTAAAATTAGAACTACTTCTCAGTAGAAGTCTAATTAAAATCAAACGATAGATACCTTAGTTTTATAAAATATTTTACATAACAAAAATAGTGAGGTGTTGACAGTACTCATGTGTTGAGATTAGTCGTGTGTTGAAAGAAATATAGATTCATGTGTTGAATAGAACAAATATTCATTTGTTGAATAGAATAACGAATTATTGAAATATAAATCCGTGTTGATTAGAGATGCGTTATTTTGACGCGAACGATATTTATATCGATTTTATTCGTTTTATAATGAATATTGAAAAGTGATTTCAAAATTAAATATTGTGAAATGGAATTCAAATTGAATTAGATTAAAAATTGAAATTGAAATTCTATTGAATCAATTTGAAATGAATTCGAATCGAATAGAAAATGAACTCGATTCGAATTGAATAGAAAGTGAATTTGAATTCGAGTAAAATAGAAATGAATTCAAATTGAATTAGATTGAAATTGAAATTTAAAACGAACTGAAAGTGAAATGAAATCAATTTGAAACGAATTCGAATTAGATCAAATAGAAAGTAAATTCGAATTGAATTGAATTGAAACGAATTTGAATTTGAATTTGAATTGAATTGAAACGAGTTAGAATTTGAATTGAATTGAACTGAACTCGAATTGAAATCAAATCGATTTGAAATTGAATGTAGTGTTGAAAGGGTTTTGAAAACGAATTTAAAACGATTTATAAAATTCGTTTTAAAAGGAAATCGACGAAATATATATTATATATATTATATATATAATATAATGGCCTGAATAGAACGCGCCGCGCCGCGGCAGTTCGTGAATTTCGACCATTTATTTCAAACGGACATTGCGGGAGATCCGACCGTCGGATTCTCCTAAAACCGGAACCGTTGGGTTCGTATCGAAAAGTGCTTTCCAATGAATATTAGAAATTTGAAATCTAACGGTTGGATTTGGAATTATGTCCAAATCAAATTCGAAAAAGGTCGTTGTAAGTGCAGTTCGATGGCCGTTGTTGGAAATCGACTGTACGGGCCTTGATAAAATTATTAAAAATATCTATAATTTGTGTAAAATTATAATATGTGAATTGGAAAGAATTGGGCTGGAAAACTCCACATTTGAATAGGTAAAAATAGATTTCTATCGAAATGAACTAGTTTTGAACTAGAATTAAAATCAATTTATTTTTAAAATAAATAAATTGAATTTGAAAGTGATTTTGAAAATAATCGATAATTTCCAATACGTGGCTTGGACTGGAGTTGAATCGAAATTATCTTCGGGATATTTCGATGTTGGATTTCGTGACTATACAGATATTGTTATGGGAATTTGAAAGATATATTTTATATCGTTATTCCCAATACGATATATGTTGGTTTCAGAATTTGATATTGAATATAAGCCGATATATTTTCTATTCAAAGCTTGTATTTAATATCAAATGTGATTTGGGTTTATCGTGGATCGTGTTTTAGATGACATTGGTGCTTTAACCCAGTTAAAGGCAAGATATCGATTTCTGAAAAGATTAAAACTAAGTGGAGTTTTAATGAATCTTTAATTAGATTAAAATGTGAATTGATAATTTAAATTATCAAATCTGAAAAGTGATCGAGAGTGGAGTATCACCAGTTTTGCTCCAAAGCGATAGTTAAATCTTTAATTAGATTTGAACGTGAAATGGTAATTAATTTTACCGATAACACCGTGGTGTTAGATATGGAGTATCACCAGTTTTTCTCCATGGGATATATAGGTTGGGATTGGGAAATAAAACAAATAATTACTTCGGTGTGGTTCGCTAATCCCGACTAGTTAGAAATGATATCCAAAGGAAGATTATAGAATAAATTTAGAAGAATTTATCTTGGATAAAATTAATGGGAACCATTCCCTAAGAATGTGATTTTGTGAATAAAAGAATATTTTGAATTGGAATGAGGCGTTTGTTGTGTTTGTGTAACATTCGTCTATTATATACGTGGGTTATTCAGAAAGGCCGGGTTTATACCCATTCTGAATAACCGATTCGACGAGATGTCGAAGATGAAGACGGTGGTTGAAGACCGGAAGTCTTCACATCGTTTGGGTGATTACTGATGATCTTGATTGGGCTGTACACCCAAGATGAGGGAAACAGTTGGTGATCGTCCAGACGTACTTGGAGATCGATGGATATGCGAGGAAAGTGCCTCCGGTTTCGTTCAGACCCAGAACGAACTTGTAAATGGATTGTGTGTCTGACATTGGATTTTATTCTGTGTTGATTGATCTCTATTAAATATACATCTGTTTGGCGGCGGAGAATTTATTCTCTTGCTTAACGCCCTTCTCTGAGACGTACGAGCTCAGAGGTTGTATATCGATGGACATCAGTCGCATGGAGTGAATTGCCAGTGTGGCACGCGTAAGTGGCAATTGATCAAGGCTTCTGTTGAAAAGCAAAGTCTTGTGGTTGATGATCAAAGCACGGCCTGTGTGGCATAGCTTTGTGTATAACGTGAATTCGCGAGCCTCACACCTCGGTATGAGTCAAAAACGGGATACGGACCCAAGGAGTGCACGACGTTTCTTTCTAGCTAGGGTGGTGTCAGTGACCTACCAGCCCTGACATTTATATACTTTTCACCTGTGTGGTTGTTGGATACGAGGCGCCTCGGATATAGGTCTGTAAGGACCGGGAAACGTGTGTTCAGGAATAACTAATCCTCAAAAGTAAGAGAGGACCGGCCTTTGTGACGACAAGGAATTTCGCTCGGTCCGAACCAGTCGCTAAACCGACCCAGACCGTTCGAAACGCCCTATCGTTTGAGAACAGGACAAAACAGAACGCATACAGAAGAACGTTTCACTGTATATTACAACAATGCATCAGATTACAAGAATATACAGAGTATAAATGAATATTACACAGAAATATCAGAGATTTAAATTACATTTAAATACATAGCAGCGGAAAATAATACAATACACAACTAGAATGAGATATACGGATACAAAGCTTTCCGGATATCGTTCCAGCTGTAAACCAGGATCCTGTGAATATAAATCTGCAAAACCAAAACTACTAGCTGCCCGTGTCAAAATAAGGGCACCCAGAGTTTAGGTCAAAACAATAAACTCCAGGTCAGTCATGTGACTGGTGTGAGAACTAAAATAGTTATTAATCTTTATTTTAAATCATTAGGTAAATCAAGGGACCACGCCGTATAACACGGAACGGGTTTCCACCCAAGAATACCAGTGCATAAAACAAACGGCGCAATGCTAAATAAAGAAAAATGAAGCTGTTATAAGACCCAGGTCCTATCACACAATGCAACGCAAGCCGGGGGATAGGGTTTTCCCTTATAACAGCCAAAGAATGCTTCATACGTTTAAAACAAATCATTTGATACTATTATAAGTGCATAGTGTATAAAACAACTTCAAATCATAAGTATCAATCATAGGCGGCATAAGCGCCCCATCCCACTATGTCGCCATATATAGGATTACAATTAAAATCGCAAATGTCACGTATTTGGAAATTGGATTTCCGTCTATGAACCGAGGCTAGGGGCAAGATCCTCTACCGATTCGAGACAATCTAGCCCATGTCTCAGGATCAGAGCTCGAGTGACCCTTGGAGCGACAGGGCCGGTCCACCGATGTGGATTAAAATGCCTGAACACTACGTTTCCCCGCCCTTTGGGGCGTAAATGAGCCAACTAAATGACTCCATCGGTTCGAGAACGACCGATCAATCCGAGGCGCCTCGCAACAGCAACAACCACATAAGTCAAACTCGTCAGGGCGTGTAAAACCACTGACGCCACTTTTTATCTAGAAGGAAACGCATGCCCTCCCTGAGGTCCGTCTCCCGTTTTTGGTTCATACCTGGTGTGAAACACGCGAGGTAAACGTTACACAAAGCTACGCCACAAAGGCCGTGCTTTGATCATCAACCACAAGACTTTGCTTTTCAACAGAAGCCTTGATCATTTGCATCTTAGCATGCCACACAGGCAAGCCATCCTATGCAACCGATATCAGTCACACAGAATGAAATCCGATGTCAGACACACAGTCCATTTACAAGTCCGTTCTGGGTCTGAACGAAACCGGAGGCACCGAGTACCCCGCATATCCATCGATCTCCAAGTACGTCTGGACGATCACTAACTGTTTCCATCTTCTTGGGTGTACAGCCCAATCAAGATCATCAGTTATCACCCAAACGACGTGAAGACCTCCGGTCTTCGACCATCGTCTTCATCTTCGACTTATCGTCGTATCAGTTATTCAGAATGGGATAAACCCGGTCTTTCCGAATAACTCGCGTATATATATTATAAAAGTGTTACACAAACACAACATACGCCTCATTCCAATTCATTAGTCACTAACCGTAAATTAATCAAGAGAATAATTCCCCAAATATTAACCCCGAAGGCCGAAACCAACATCAGATCAATATCCAGAAAACCATTCTGCTTGGCTAACCGCCAGTTAGTTTCTAAATTTCACATTCAAATCTAATTAAAGATTTAACTATCGCCTGGAGCAAAACTGGTGATACTCCATTCTCGATCTTTTCAATCTAATTAAAGATTCATTAAAACTCCACTTAGTTTTAATCATTATCTGGGTTAAAGAATCAGTGTCATTTAAAACACGGTTCACGATAAACCCAAAATCACATTCATTAATTATCGGGTTAAAGAACAAGTGTTATTTAAAACACTGTTCACGATAAACCCAAAAATCAATATCAATTCAATTCCAATTAAATATTATTTAATTGGTACACTTCATTAAATCTAAATAAAAAGATTTAATCTTTTCTCAACTGGGTTCAAGAACAGTGTTAGTGAAGACACCATTCACGACAAACCCAAATCACATTCATTAATTATCGGGTTAAAGAACAAGTGTTATTTAAAACACTGTTCACGATAAACCCAAAAATCAATATCAATTCAATTCCAATTAAATATTATTTAATTGGTACACTTCATTAAATCTAAATAAAAAGATTTAATCTTTTCTCACTTGGGTTCAAGAACAGTGTTAGTGAAGACACCATTCACGACAAACCCAAATCACATTTGATATTCAATATAAGGCTCTGAATAGAAAATATATCGGCTTATATTCAATATCAAATTCTACGATTAACAAATGTCGTATTGGAAATAACGATATAAATATATATCTTTCAAATTTCCGTAACAACATCCGTATAATCACAAATTCCAACATCGAAATATTCCGAAGACAATTTCGATTCAAATCCACTCCAATGCAATCATTGGAAACTTTGGTTATTTTCAAAACCCTTTTCAAATTCAATTTATTTATTTAAAAATAAATAGAATTATAATTCTAGTTCAAAACTAGTTCATTTCGATAAAAATCTATTTTTATCTTTTCAAATAGGGAGTTTTTCATCCCAAACTTTCACAAATCATTTCTTATGATTTTACACAAATTATTACTATTTTTAATAATTTTATCAAGGCCCGTACAGTCGATTTCCATCAATGGCCATCGAACTGCACTTACAGCGACCTTTTTCGAATTTGATTTGGACGTATCTCCAAATCCAACCGTTAGATTTCAAATTTATCACATTTGTTAGAAAGCTCTTTTCGATACGAACCCAACGGTTCCGGTTTTAGGAGAATCCGACGGTCGGATCTCCCGTAATGTCCGTTTGAAATAAATGGTCGAAATTCACGAACTGCCGCGGCGCGGCGCGTTCTATTCAGGCCATTATATTATATATATAATATATATAATATATATTTCGTCGATTTCTAATTAAAACGAATTATATGAATAGTTTTAAATTCGTTTCAAAAGCAATTTCAATTCCCATTTCAAACCAAAGCAAAAATGGAATTCTTCTTTATAAATTCGTTTTAAAATTCATTTCTATTCAATTCAAATTTCAATTCAACTTGAATTCATTTCAATTCACTTTCAATTCAATTTGAAATCGTTTTCAATTCAATTCATTTCGAAATCGTTTTCAATTCAATTCATTTCGAAATCGTTTTCAATTCAATTCATTTCGAAATCGTTTTCAATTCAATTCATTTCGAAATCGTTTTCAATTCAATTCATTTCGAAATCGTTTTCAATTCAATTCATTTCGAAATCGTTTTCAATTCATTTTGAATTCGTTTTCAATTCAATTCATTTCGAAATCGTTTTCAATTCAATTCATTTCGAAATCGTTTTCAATTCATTTTGAATTCGTTTTCAATTCAATTCATTTCGAAATCGTTTTCAATTCATTTTGAATTCGTTTTCAATTCAATTCATTTCGAAATCGTTTTAAAATCGATATAAATATCGTTCACGTCAAAATGGCGTCAATCTAATCAACACGGCTTCATAAAGTTCTATTTTCAAATATTCTATTTCAAATATTTCTTTTTTTTTAAAACTGGAATGAGGCCCAATCAATTACCATATAAAGTTAATTATATGGATTTTCATACAACACATGTATATCATAGCATTGAAAAATAATCAACCATCAACCAAAGTGCACTACACTGTATAAGCATCAAATATAGATATTCAACGCTTATAACAGTCTGTCAATCAATCGATCGACATATTTAATCAATCAGGATGAGTGAACTTCAAATTTCATCCTAACACCCGTGTGGGGTTTCAAACAATCAAACACATATTTTATTTGTGCAGTTGGGCGATGTGTAAAATTTATCGACCCAATCAACGTCATTCAAATAGGTGTACATAAACAAACCGTCTGGTTTGTAAATGAATATTTTATCTTTTTCTCGCATTCACGTTAAAAATTATATTTTTAACGATAAAACATTTTTTCAACATATGAATTTCTATTCAGTTCATTCTTTAAATAAAATGATATTTTTATTTTTCTAACTTATTTTAGAAAATTTCGGCGGCATAACGGCACGATACTAGAAACGGGACGAGGCCTAGCCTTATCCCCGGTCTAGTGAAGGCCCACGCCATTCACTCATCAATCAAATCAATTTCATTTTGCAAACCACAAAATTTGGAGTAAGGGTCTAACCTAGCCTTACTCCTACGCCTTATAACGGCGCACGTCTAATCCTAACCAATTTATCGATTCGATTTTTCACATCACAAACCACATTCAAACCAATATCGCAATCAATCACCAAACAATCAAACAAACAAGTCCATGGTCTGTGGACGGGTGTCGGGTGCTACTAAGCACCGTCTGCATCCTAGTATATATATATATATATATAACTAGAAAAATAAATTGAAAGGTGAGAAATTCTCACTTATAGCTATCCTAGCTCCACGGCTCTTCATTGATAGAAAACTTCATTGCTATCGCATCTTCGTCATCTTCGTCGTCCGCTTTCACTACCTATGTAAAAATCGAATTTTTACTTCGCTATTCCATATATAAAAATCGAATTTTTATTTCAAAGTTCAATATATATAAATCGAATTTTTATTTCGCCATTCAATAAAAAAAAACTAATTTTTATTCTTCGCTTTCATATATAAAGATCTAAATTTTCTTCTATGTAAACAATATAAAGATCATATTTTTATTTCGATTTAAACAATACAAAAATTATATTTTCAAAGCAAATTCATTTTTAAAAACCATAGTTTTTTTTTTTATTCAAAGCAAATTCATTTTTAAACCATAAAGTAAAATCAGTTTTTATTTTTCTACAAACATAAAGATCTGGTTTTTCCTAATACAAAAATCTGAACTTTTATAAATTAAAAATCTAAATTTTTATAACTTAAAAATCCTAACCTTTCCACATAAAATAAAAATTAGTTTTAAAGTAAATAAATAAATAAAACAGTTTTAATACTTAAAAAAAAAAAAGAAAAAAAAAAAATCAGTTTTTAAATTCAGTTTTATAAAAATGCAGTTTTTATTCTTTATAAAATGCAGTTTTTATTCTTTATTTCAAAAACAGTTTTATTTCTTTTTAAAAAAAACAAATCAGTTTTATTTCTTATATAAAATCAGTTTCTCTCTTTTATAAAAATGCAGTTTTTATTTTCTTTTCAAAACAGTTTTTCTTTTATATTTATTCAGTTTTAAACTACTTTTTAAAACAAAACAGTTTTAATCTTTAAAACAATTCAGTTTTTACTTTTATAAAAAATCTGTTTTTACTTTTATATAAAATCTGTTTTATACTTTTTAAAACTTTCAGTTTTAATACTTAAAACCATTTCAGTTTTTTTTTCTAAATCCTAATTGTTTTTTTTTTCTTGTCCATATCTCAATGAAAATAAAATAAAATAAAATAAAATAAGAAAGTAAAATAAATAAGAACATACCAGCCGAGGGGGGGGGGTGATGGCCAGGCTCGGCGGCCTTTACTGGCGGAGGAGGGTTTCGCGGCTTCAGGAGGAGGGGTGGGGGCGAGTTCGACGTTGGAGGGTAGGGGGAGGTGCCTGGTCTTCGGCGGTGGCCTGGTGGTCCTCCGCGATCGTTCCTGGCGAGGGGTGGGGTCGAGCAGCGACTGAGGAGGGAGGCTCCGACCAAGGCGGCGCGATGGGTGGGGGTCACGACGGCGAGATGGAGGCGTCTTCGATCTCGATCTCGTCAGGGTTTTTTTTTTTTTTTTTTTTTTTTTTATTTTGATTCTGTATTGAGAATAAGGGGGGGGGCCAACGGGTTTTAAGGGGGAAGGGTTTTCTTTTTTTTTTTTATTATTATTATTTTTTTTTTTTAAATTATTTATTCGCCCCTAAGTTGACTTTTACATACGACCCTGAAATGGGGCCCACCGCCTGCCGTCCATAGCGTTCTACCCCCATTCCGAACACAATGGGATATGTATCGCAAGCTGATTTGATCGTTACAATTAGTTTCCTTTTGAATTTTTATTTAAATCACTATATTGAATTTTAAACGTACATTTCAAATTACCGGGGCCACATACTGACTCTATAAATTGCAGAAAAATATTTTCTAGCTTCGTATTGACGATATGGTCCTAACAAAACTAGTTTCGTCGAATTCTGAGACCGTTTGAAAAATGGCCAATTTCCAGTCGATTAAAATCAACTGAAATGGTCAAAACACGTTTTCCTTTGCCACGCTCACATATTGATTCGAAAAATTATGAAATTTGGAATCTAGCAATAATTCGACATCACGGACCTAACTAAACTGGTTTCGTCGAAATCCGAGGTCGTTTGCAAAATGTCCATTTTTAAGGGCCTGAATTCCATAGCGACTATTCAGAATTTTCAACTGGACATATCTTTTGATTCCCGCTATGAAATCTTGATTGTTCGGATTCGTTGGAAAGATATTATCAATTAGATTCCATTATTTTTGGTTTCGCTAAAATCCGGATTGTTTTGCACCCGGTACATTCAATTGAAGTTTGAAATCGAATTATCGAACTACCGCGCCATTTTCAATTCCTTTTATAATTATATATAATTATTTATATATTCTAACGACGACGTATATAATATATACGTCGAATTCTATTTAAAATAAATTTCTCGTCTATATTATTTAAAATAATTATTTTAAATAATAAAAATTCGCTAAAATCGCCAAAATAAAAATTTTAAACTGGCCCAGATTTTCGGGTTGTTACAGCCTTGGAGGTTCCAAAGGATCAGAGTGGGGTCCTGAGGCATTGCTAGAGTGTCTCGAACGCGGAGAGGAGCTTGCCCCTTGCCTCGGCTCATGACGGAATCCAATTTCCAATACGTGATATTGCGGTTTTAATTGTAGAACTAGTATGGCGACATGATAGATGGTACCCATGCCGCCTATGATTGATATTTATGATTGAAATTGTTTTGACACTATACACTTATAATAGTATCAAATAATGTGATTTAAACGTATCAAGCATGCTTTGGCTGTTATAAGGGAAAACCCTATCCTCCGGCTTGCGTTGCATTGTGTGATGGGACCTGGGTCTTATAACAACTTCATTTTTCTTTATTTAGCATTGCGCTGTTTGTTCTATGCACTGGTATTCTTGGGAGGAAACCCGTTCCGTGTTATACGGCGTGGTCCCTAGATTTACCAAACTTTAAAACCAATATTAATAACTGTTTTGGTTCTCACACCAGTCACATGACTGACCTGGAGTTTATTGTTTTAACCTAAACTCTGGGTGCCCCTATTTTCCGCACGGGCAGCTAGTAGTTTTGGTTTTGCAGATTTATATTCACAGGGTCCTGATTAACAGCTGGAACGATGCTCGGAAAGCTCTGTATCCGTGTATCACTTCTAGTTGTGCTTTTGTACTATTTTCCGCTGCTATGTAATTTATTGTAATCTCTGATATTTGTCGAATGTAATTTATTCATTTATACTCTGTATATTCTTGTATCTGATGGAATTGTTGTAATAACAATGAAATGTTCTTCCGTATACGCTCATTTGTGTGTTGTTCTCAAAGTATTCGTGCTTGCCTTCACGGGGAAGTTACGGGTCCTTTCAAAGAGTTTCTTGTGATGTTGCTTAAACTAGAGAGTGATGCCTGCATTTATATAGAGATATTTGGGGAAAATATCCCCTCATTCATCTAGAAAAATCACTGATTTTTGGACGGAGAGGCCATTTATATAGAAATATTTGTGCACGACATACAGATTTTGGTAAAGCTTGGTGCAAAGAAATATCTAGCGAGCTCAACTTTGATACTGTTATGGCATCTCTAGTGTATCTAATTACATTACACAAAATATTCAACGTCTTAAATATTGCGTGCTTGATTGACTGGAGAAGCCTGATACAAAATTTGTCATAGAGAAAGCCTTAACAATCTCAATTTAAGTACAACCCATGCACATTACCCATAAAATTAATATATGGTTTGCAGGTAGTAGACATATTGTTGAATGATATGCATCTATACCTTAGACGTCTTCTGAGTAAGTGTCAAGTTCTTTCTTTCTGGGAAATGTGAAGTGTAAAATGAAACAAATCTTTCTGGAAAATTTGATGTTGCATGTTTTAATCAGTGTATATTCATGATATTAGTTCTGGATGAAACTGTACAAATATCAAAAGGTAAAGGTTGGGCTGTTTTTTTCCATCGTTTGGAGTCACTTTGGTTAAAACTCACTCTCCAGTTTAAGTTTAAAATATACTTCATTTACTAATGCCTATTTTTTTAATATTACATTTCATCCATGTGGATCACATTTGTTGCTGTGTTCGTCCTTTATGTTAATCCTTATTTTGATCTGACATTGCCCCATCCATGGAATGGAATGCCCCGAGCATTTAACAGTGTTGCTGCGAATACTCCAAATGAGTCTGGTTATAAACAACACCAGATGTTATCCTACAGATAATAGCATAGCACTATGTTGTTCCCTTATTGTTCTTGAACAGTTAGTAATGCCCAAATGAGTTATATTTTAGGAATAAAATATCATTTCCATCATTGTTTGTTGACGTGATCCTCATGCTTTACTTGTTTTGGAATATGGCTTGGATTTTCTGATGGGGCTCCACCAATTATTGGCACCCATTGTGTCCTTGCATAATAATAGAAATATAGCGGGACATAACTACGTGTTGATTTTAGCATGAGCATGAACAGATACAATTTTGAGCTGCCACGTGTAATGGCCTTCTGCTATCGTAGTCAATGGCTTTCACGAGATCCCGATCGTCTTCGAGAAGCTCCCTCACTGCCGACGCGTCGTTTTGATGAGTGTGCCATAAGATTAGGGAAGTTCTGCTCACTTTTGCCTTTTCTTTCTTCCGGTATTCATTGATATCGATGACGTAGACGATCCTTCGTCGCTTAATGGTTCATCCATAGATATTGATTTGCTTTTTAAAGATTGGAGAAGTCGGAGATTGGAGGTAAGTTGACTGTAAATATTTCACTGTATTTTGTTCATGGTTGATAATATTTCATAGTTATACACGGTAATGATGTTTCCTTGTACCTTTCGTTATATTACCTATGATAAAAGACGTCAACGTTCCTAATATATCTGTTATTCCAGTCTGGTTTAAAGATGGATATGGCTTATTTTGATTGTATATGTTTTATTTTTGTTTTATATGTTGTGAGCTAATTATATATTTATATTTATAGATAACAACACATCATCCATTTGCAAACTTGATCAGCTTCAACATTTGAATACGCTGGGTATGGCTACAAATATTAGCATTTTTTTTAAGTCTTTACTAATATACTTCATCACATGTAATGTTTGTGAAGCTTATTTTTAGTTTTAATCAAGATTCTTGTTGTAAACTAGTCCTGTTGCCTTATTTGTTGTGTTAGCCTTTTTTTGAAGAGAAAGTTTATACTGCTTGTACGTTTGACATAGTATTAGTCTGCATTTGTATATCAGTATTAGTTTCATGCTCATTGATGATAGTGATACAATGAAGCTTAACTATTGGATTGCCTCTGATTTCATCTCCAAATAGAAACACATTTGGATCCAATGGTTAAAATCTCACTATTTTCTATTTTCACCTTTTCAGTACTTTCACAATATACAGAGCACATTATTTTTCTCATAAATCTTTTCATTATTACATGATCACACAAAAATGGGTGTTTTCCTGTATATGATAACCGATTCTCAGGCATGTATTGTTTGTTCACCTTATACCAAATACACTTTGAAAAGTAATGTAATTGCATTTACTTTTTAGCTTCACATTTCTTCTTGCAGTTCTTTCAAGAAACCCAATTTTTGATATTTCGAAATCACCGAAGAATGCAAAATCCCCCACGAAGGCTAGTGCTTGGTATTGATGGCCTTTAGTATTTCTTAGTATTTGTTATTTTCAGTTTATTCTAGAATTATAATATTGACTACTCACACATAATTTTTGTCCAGTTATCGGTTTCTCATTATCATCTCGAAGATATTGGATCGTCTCTTTAGTCATGCGTGGAGTTGAAGGAATTAAGACTTGCTCTCATAACAAAATTGCTATATGCACATAAAACCTGCTATACCTTAATATTTTGTCTTTTGTGTATTCAAATTGACATCAATATGAAATTGAAAACATATGTATTGAATTTGGTAACTCATGGAATGAAATATATTTTGTTATCATGAGTATGCTTTATATTTGTTGGTTACTATATTGTTTTCATTCATACGTTGCTCTTTAAATTGTTACGAGCTGTAAAAGGATTTAACAATACTATAACATGTTGATTTAATAGCGTCATAGAGCCGCTATAGAATAAATATGTTATAGCACCTATATTGTGTTATAGAAAATTCTCATTTTCGTTGAGATTTGGATGTTTAATAGCGTTGAGAATGAGTTACGGTCTTTAAGTAGCATAGCGGCAATTTTGTGCTATAAAATCATGCTCTTTTATAGCGGTTTTTTTGTGTTATAAATATTCAGAAGTTTTTTTTATAACATGTCGATATATAACATTTATTAAACCGCTATAGAATTGATTAATATCGGCTATATGCCGCTATAAAAGACAGTTTCTGTTGTAGTGAATATTTGAACAAAAGAATAATCTGGATTGGAATGAGGCATATGTTGTGTTTGTGTAGCACTTGTTTATAATATACGTGAGTTATTCGGAAAAGCCAGGATTATACCTATTCTGAATAACTGATTCGACGGTATGTCGACGATGAAGACGGTGGTTGAAGACCAGAGGTCTTCACTTCGTTTGGATGATTACTGATGTCTTGATTGGGCTATATACCCAAGACGAGGTAGTAAGGGGTGATCGTCCAGACATACTTGGAGATCAACGGATATGCGAGGGCCTCTCTCTTGTATTGGACATATGAGACGAGGAATATGGTGCCTCCGTTTTCGTTTAGACCTAGAATGAACTTGTAAATGGACTGTGCGTCTATCATTGGATTTCATTTTGTGTGATTGATGGACATCAGTTGCATAGCGTGAATTGCCTGTGTGGCATGCTGAGATGCAAATGATCAAGGTTTCTGTTGAAAAGAAGAGTCTTGTGGTTGATGATCAAAGCATGGCTTTAATATAGCATAGCTTTATGTAGCATTAATTCGCGAGCCTCGCACCCCAGTGTGAACCAGAAACGGGAGAGGACCTCAGGAAGGACATGCATTTCCTTCTAGCTAGGAGTGGTGTCTTGGTTTTGCACGGCCAGACGTTTTACTTATGTGAATGATGGATAGCGAGGCGTCTCGGATATATCAGCACTGCGGGCCCAATGGATGGTATGGTCTTTATACAAACTAGATTGACGCCCCATAGGGTGGGGAAACGTAGTGTTTAGGCATTTTAATCCACATTGAGTGGACCGACCCTGGCGATCCAAGGGTCACTCGAGCTCTGATCCTGAGGGGTGGGCTAGAGCGTCTCGAAGCGGTAAGGACGATCCCTTGCGTTTGTTCACAGATGGAAATCCAACTTCCAATACGCGATTTTGCGGAATTAATTGTAGAGCCTAGTATGGCGACATGATATATGGTACCCATGCCGTCTATGATTGATACATTTATATTTGAAGTTGTTTTTGACACTATACACTTATAATGGTATCAAATGATTTGTTTTAAACGTACCGAGCATATTTGGCTATTATAAGGGAAAACCCTATCCTCTGGCTTGCGTTGCATTGTGTAATGGGACCTGGGTATTGTAATAGCTTCATTTTTCCAAAAAGTATTGCGTTTTTTTTGTTATATGCAACGGTATTCTTAGGAGGAAACCCATTCCGTGTTATACGGCGTGGTCCCTTGATATATCTGATTTTAAAGTAAAGTTTTAAATAACTATTTTAGTTCTCACACCAGTCACATAACTGACCTGGAGTTTATTGTTTTAACCTAAACTCTGGGTGCCCCTATTTTGCACACGGGCAGCTATTAGCTTGGTTTTGAATATTTATATTTACAGGATCCTGGTTTACAACTGGAATGATATTCGGAAAGCTCTGTATCCCTGTATCTCTTTCAGTTGTGTTTTGTATTATTTTCCGCTGCATTGTAATTTGTAAATCTCTGATTTTTATCAAATGTATATTATTTGTTCATACTCTGTATATTGTTGTACTCTGATGTAAATTGTTGTAATAAGCAATGAAATGTTCTTCTGCTTGTGTTCTGATTTGTCGTGCTCTCAACTCAATCCAGGCTTTCCTTTACGAGGAAGTTTGGATTCCTTCACTGAAGGACAAAATTCATCATTTTTTTAGTTATAAGGACATGCTCTCAAACTTTTAGTGAGAAAGACAAAATTTTCAAATAAATATACCATAATGACAAAATTTTGGTGAGAAGGACAATGTGTATGGTATTAGTTTTGCATAACCTTTTCATATAATGATATTTTATAGTTTCATTTTTTTTACATGTTGTACTTATGCTAAAAATTTTGAAGACCCGTCCTTGAGATTGATTTTTTTTGGGAGTTTGTCCTTGAGGATAAAATCCCCTTTTGTTTGTTCATATTAACCATTTTACTTTCGTCTTTTATAAGCAAAAAAGTAACTTATTTGTTGTCATCCAAATGGCTACTTAGCCAACTATCAGGCTCATTAACTAAAATCGATCAGCCCAACCTGCTAGTTTAATGGGTTGATCGATCCCACATGGTTAAACCCATTATTTTAGAAAATAAAATAAAAAACTACAAAATATGTCGTAGATACTAGTTAAAAATGAAACAACACCAAATAGCTTCAAATGTGGCAAAATATACTATTTAAATAAAAGAATCACGACAAAGATAATGCAAAATAAATAAATAAAACAGCATGGGTTATAATATTTGTAAAAGGGTGAATATGCTATTTATGTAATATTGGGTTTTTTTTTCCAGTTTTATTTACTCACACATTCCAGGATGAGTTCTATTTAAAACTCCAAAGCTTCTATATAAGAGGTCTTTTATGCAATTGAAAAGATGTACAAAAATATCTGAAGTGAATACTTTTTTCCTTCTCACTCTAACGATTTCTCATTTTCTTTCATTTCACAGCACGCTATCAGCATGAGATTCAGTTAGAGCTATTTTAATTTTTCATATTCAAGTTTGAAGTCATTTAAATCCACATGTATGGATTTGTTATGTAATCAATTTTTATTAAAGAATTATTGATTTATGAATTTCTGCATTTGTTATGTAATTATTTTTTGCTTGAGAATTCTTGATTAGTAGACCTATGGATTTTTTTCGTAATTATTTTCTATTTAAGAATTCTTGATTCATACTTCTTCTGTTTCTAGATTGGTTCTAATGGATCCACTTTTCAAAATCTTATTTTTTTGTAAACCCGAAACATGTGTTTAGATTTATTCTTTGAATCATTGATGGACCTAATTTTGATTTTTTCAAATTCAATTTGACGCCATGATTATATGTGTATTGTTTTCATTATTGGAGATAAGAGATGGATCTAATTTTATCTTTTTCCAGTCAACTCTTACTTTTCATATGCAACACTTTTGAATGGATTGAAGACAGACTATCTCTTGAAAAGATATTCTGTTGATGTATACCCAACAAAATTATGCATATGGAACATCATGCTGTAGATTTTGAATTTAATAGTACTATTGATATAAGGCTAGAAGTGAAATTGAATAAGGAAACTGAAAATTTATTGAGTAAACAAATTCTTTTGAATTTAAAAAACGGAGCCTGGTAGTAGTACAACATCAAGACACGCAGTTTTTTTGGAGAACCACCGTTAATAGCGACATGAATCCATCTCCCCCTTTTCTACTTTTCTTCATCTTGTGCACTCACCATTGACCTCCCTTCTCGATCTCACTGTTTCTATCTACTTCAAATCTACTCTCCTCTTTCATGATTTCGTCATCGTGAGTGGTTCTCCAAAAATCTATTTTCACCTCAGATCTAATTTGTCATTTTCAACACCCCATATTTTAGTTTTCACCTCACTTCTGCCTTCAAGTTACACTTCTGTAGAAACCCCTACGTCTAAACCCTCAGTTTTTGAAGTCATGTCTTGTATGGTGATTTTCGAACCTTGCCGAATATTCACCCATAATGTGCGTCTTCGTGTGTCCTGGCGATCCTTCATTGCTAGGTGATTATTGACCGAAGCTCCTTTGACCTAGGTCAGGGGATTGCTATGCTCTGGTGTTTTTCAGATTTTCTGTATGGGTTAATTCTTTGAATTCGAGGCTTTGACGTGGTTCGATTTGTTGTTAGGAAGCTGTTTAACCACTTCGCAGAGTCGCTAGATCTCCTGTTTCTGATCATCACACGTTTGGTTAGCAACTCCATCTAGATTCAGGTCAGTGTATGTAATGACCCGGTGTTTTTGCGATCCTGGTTATCGATATAACTCAATAATGACTAACCAAACATCTAAAAAATAACGGTAGTTAATGAAAGAAGTTAGAGGGTGAGAATAGATAAGTTAGGAACATAGAATAGAAGAAGAAGAAGATACAATATCAGAGTAACACGAATCATACAGCGGAACGAACAACATATAATAGATAACATATCCTTGAAATAAAATTAGTATATGTATGCAGTAACATTTATCAGAGTACAACACAACAGAAATAACTATAGCTGTATAATCCTGAATCCTCCTGCTCCAAGCTCTCCAAGTATATCTGTAAAATCCTGACTACTTGACTGCCCGTATAAAATTGGGCACCTAAGAGTTTAGGGAAAACAAAACAAAATAAACTCCGGGTCAGTCATGGGACTGGTATGAGCAAAATAGTTTAAAACAGTTTGAGCCATTAAACTATATCTCATAAGACACGCCGTATAACGGAACGGTTTTTTCCCTTATGAGAATCCAAAATAATCTTTATATCAAACTCATTAATATTATAATAGTATCTATCAACCACAATATAATAATCATCTAGTAGAAACGCTTTCATCTCACGTTCTACATATATAGTATACAATCAAAACTGCAAGCACGTTTTGGGTAATGGATTTCCAACTATGACAAGGTAAGGAACCACCTTTCACTAGTGTACCTCTAGAGAGGAGTACACTAGGTTCAACAAGAACATCTTGCAGCCCGGCCACACATGACCGACCACTCATTTCGCTTGAGTGTATCGAATGTATATCACCAACGGTTGGGATCAGGAACCGTTTCCGAATGGGACAGCATCGACAATAGATTTTCGGAAGTAAATGAACTCTAGATCAGGTGATTATACACCCTAATAGGTGCGACCTACATAGCCATGCTGCCTGCCCGATTTTTATCATTTCCCGGTTGTGAGGCTAGAGGCCACGCTTATCTCTGACAGATCACACATTTATTCACTTTGAATGTCACATCGTCTTACCCGCCAAATCACAAATTAATTTCCCCAAAAATACCACAGGTATACAGCTAAGAGAAACGAATTCCTCCGCCACCAAACGTAAATACGTTTGAAGAGATCAACTTACGCGATCTATTAAATATACTCTATCATATATTCTTCCATACAGGTCGTCCTGGGACTGGACATACCGAAGGCACTATTCAGTACATCCATCTTAGGCAATCTTGGCCTAAGATTTATACAATAGCCCTTGCACTTTACTCCGTCTTCAATTATCTTTGGCATATATGATTCGCAAAGCTTATGCCAATACGGAGTGGTTCTTCGGATAATAATCCAACCGGTCTCTCCATATTAACAACATTAAAATGGTCAAATCTTCGATAGTCGGTGAGTTAACTATCAAAGAAAAACACGTGTGCAAACAACGATATTATTTCCAGGTGGAAATTATATCGATCAATCATCATTGAACATTTATCTTCTTAGTTCATTAATTCACTTATCTCCTGTTTCCATATATTCAACATTTCTTATTTGCTAATTTTAGAAAATATACGTTATTAACAATGGAAAACATTTCCATTTCCTGTTTTCTATATTAGAAAACATTTCGGATTTCTTATTTGGAAAACATTTCCAAAGTTCCTTCATTGGATTTAAACAAATGTTTAAATTAAACACCGCTATGCCAACTCAAACCATTTACTAAATTCACTTAATCATCATTCACTATCAAACCATACCATTCCTTAGTTAAGAAGGAAGTCAATCAAGTTGGGGTATAATTACCTCTCAGACCTTAACTGAACAACGTTTTAACTTTGAAATAGCCAAAGTTTATCTTTTACATCTTTAACAAACTTCCTTACGTAACTCTCGGATTCTATTTACGTATCCACTTCTTTATTGAAAACATTGATTATAACGATAACGTTATAATTCCTACTTTTGAAATATCTAACTTCAATTATAACTTTTATTGTTTAATGTGGATAAGTAAATAAACACCTAATTTATAAATAAACAAATCTTGATTTAAACACCGGAAAGTATAAGTACTTTCCCGAATTCGATATAATCGAATTCGACGTTTAACTCTCTTTCGAGTAATCTTTATTTGATTAACTCTCTTTCGAGTATCTATATTTGATTAACTCCCTTTCAAATACCATATTCGATTTATTACTTTCGAATACCATATTCGATTTACTAATATTTGATTAACTAATGTTCAACTTAACTCTATTCGATTAACTTGACTCGACTAACCATACTCGACTAACTTCTTTTGAATAACTATATTCATTTTACTTACCTTTGAATACCATATTCGATTTACTTAATTTTCGAATACCATGTTCGATTTACTCCTCTCGAATAACTATATTCGATAATCTCTCTTACGAATAAACTATATTCGATTAATTCACTTTGAATAAATTATATTTGATAACTCTTTCTTTCGAATAAACGACATTCGAAAATCTCTCTTTCCGAATAAACTATATTCGATAAATCTCCTTTCGATTAAACTAAAATCGATAACTCCTTTTGATTAAACTAATCGATAACTCCTTTCGATTAAACTAAAATCGATAACTCCTTTCCTTAAATTTTATTCAAATAAACTATATTCGATACTCCTTTAACTCTATTCGAATGAACTATATTCGACTAACTCGTTTTTTGAATAACTATATTCAATTTACTTACCTTCGAATAAATTATATTCGATTAACTCACTTCGAATAACCTATATTCGATAACTCCTTTCTTCGAATAACTATTATTCTATAACCTCACTTCGAATGACTAATATTCGATTAACTCACTTCGAATAACTAATATTCGATTTTACTCCTTTCTAATAAACTATATTCGATTAACTCCTTTTGAATAACTTGTATTCGATTATCTCTCTTCAAATAACTTATATTTGATTAACCCTCTTCCAATAACTTATATTTGATTATCTCACTTCAAATAACTATATTTGATTAACCCTCTTCAAATAACTTATATTTGATTATCTCACTTCGAATAACTATATTCGATTAACCCCTTTTAACACGATTTGAATTTCTAATATTCGATAACTCCTTTTAACTCGATTCGAATAACTAATATTCAATAACTCCTTTTAACTCGATTCGAATAACTAATATTCGATAACTCCTTTAAACTTTATTCGAATAAACTATATTCGATACTCCTTTAACTCTATTCAAATAAACTATATTCGATACTCCTTTAACTCTATTCGAATAAACTATATTCGATACTCCTTTAGCTCTATTGGATTAAATCGATTTGATTAACTCATCTTAATTAACTCGACTTGATTAACTCCATTTGAATAACTCTAACTGGTAAATCTAACTGATTAACTCTAACTGATTAACTCCAACTGGTTAACTCTAACTCTAACTGGTTAACTCTAAATCTAATCGATTAACTCTAACTGGTAAAATCTAACTCTAATCGATTAACTCTAACTGGTTAACTCTAACTCTAATCGATTAGCTCTAACTGGTTAACTCTAACTGGTTAACTCTAAATCTAATCGATTAACTCTAACTGGTAAAATCTAACTCTAATCGATTAACTCTAACTGGTTAACTCTAACTCTAATCGATTAGCTCTAACTGGTTAACTCTAACTCTAATCGATTAACTCTAATCGAATAACTAATATTCGATTAACTCCTTTCGATTTACTCTTTTGAATTAACTCCTTTGAATCATTTTCTTTTGAATTATCTCCTTTGGATTATCTCCTTTTCTACTTGTTTACTTAACAAATAACTATTCCCTTTTCAATTATGTTTATTTAACAAATAAATATTTCTTTTATCTTTCCTATTTATTTAACAAATAAATATTTCTTTTATCTTTCATATTTATTTAACAAATAAATATTTCTTTTATCTTTCCTATTTATTTAACAAATAAATATCTCATTTATACCATTCTATTTATTTCCTATAAATAAATATTTCCATTTAATCTATTTGTAAATGTTTTACAAATATTTACTTCTAAATTCTATTTGTAAATGTTTTACAAATATTACTTTTTTTTATATTATTTGTAAATGTTTACAAATATTTCTCTTTCTATTTGTTTTGCAAATATCTTCCTTTGTATTTGTTTTACAAATATATTTCCTTTATATTTGTTTTACAAATTTCCTTTATATTTTTCTTTGATTTTATAATCATTTTCTTTTATGAAAATCCTTTTCCTTTTATATATATAAAATCCCTTGATTTTATATAAATAATTTATTTTCATAATATACTTTGAAAATCCCCTTTTTACATCCTAGTATTCCTTATGGTGTCTAACGTACCATATAACAATGATCAGTATCATTCCAACATATAAAATCGTCAACAGATTCCATATCACATCATATAACACAATATATGAAACAAAACAGTATTTTATATATTGAGGAACCCAATTGGTTCCCTCCAACCTGTTTCCCTACATCACAGATGTTAAACAATATAATTAACATCGATTTCATTTCAATATGAAATATCCTGCTAAACAGAATCAATATATATTTAACGATTTATATATATACTTATATATATAATTTCAACCAACTGACTAGTAGTTCATCCAAACAGTTAACACACAACAATCAATAGATACTTATCAGTTCTAAGAATATATTTTAAAATATAACTGTTCAGAGTTGGTGAGTTTCACTCACTTTGGCAGTTCATCATTTAAAAACGATAAACTGTTTGTTTGATTTGAATCAAACAATTTATTTCACCATAAATTAAAATGAGCCCCAATCCACTTCCAGTCAGTTCCAATGCGTTGCTACCGTTCATACGATCCCAAGGGATCCTGTTCTGTCCAAATCCAATACCATATGATAAAGTTATATATTTTACAAGTTAACACATATTTAATTAAATTTAAAACTTAAGAAATATTTAAATCTGGGCCTTACCCTTAAAACCCGACCCGTCACCTTATCCTTAAGCCCACTACCGATTTCAGCACATCCCTTCTTCCCTGAAACTGCTTAACCCGTATGCTCCTTCTTCAATGGCCATTTCGGCACTTTATCCACCTCACGGCACTTAATTTCTTCACTTAAATGCCAAACCAAAATCACCAACTAACTCCTCATCAAAAACTTCATCTCCCCATACCCTTACTGTCAAACTCGAGCTCATCTTCAGAATGCGTTGTTCAGCTACCTCACGTAGCCACAGGGAACGCATCGAACAAAAGGATGACGGAAATCCCAAATTTTACCACAACCGAAGCCAAATCCAACCATAAACCCAAATCTAAAAACTAAATACCAAATCATTGCTCACAGTTCAAGATTAGTCGAACCCTAGTTCCACTGTTAAAACCCAGAGCCAGAAAAAGGGGGTCTAGCTCCACCAAATTCATACCAACGCGAAGAGAAATGCTTCAACATCGTGAATATACTTTTGGTTTGATTCATAACATCTTACTCATTTTTTTTGGAAATTTAAAAGACCATTTCACGTTTTGGACAAAGAAATGTTGCGGTGCTTTTCTTTGACCAGAAAAATTGAAATTAGCTTAAAGGTTTGTTAGGAGGTGTATTTATATGGGAAATAAATATCTAGATATTTTAGTAGATATTTTGTTTGGTTAGATATTTATTTTAATATTCGTTTTTGTACTCTAAAAATCCGTGTGATCACACACGATATTCGAAAATCACGGAAATTGACATGCAGCTACAGTTAGACATTATGGTCCCAATGAAACTGGTTTCGTCGAGTTCCGACTCCGTTTGCTCACACAACATATTTTTAACTGTCAAAATATCGGTTGTTTTTCACATTAAAATTCAGTACGGCCACATACTGACTTCAAAAACCACGGAAATTGAAATCTAGCAATAATTAAATATTGCGGATCCAATAAAATTAGTTTCGTCGAATTCTGAGGCCATTTGCAAAATTAGCTATTTTTAAAGCTCTAAATAACCCCTTTTAATTATAAATATATTTAAAAGTAATTAAATTAAATATTTATAAATAAATATTATCGTATATATTCACAACATAATATCATACAACTCTAGAATATTCCTATATGAATTTCTAGCTTGATATTCCAAATCCAGATTAAATCGATATTCGATTTATAATGAAATTCCTTTTATAAATATAAATAATTCCTTTATAAATTACAAAGGAAATCCACAGCGAATTTTCTAAAATTTGATTTGGAAAATAAATCAAAATCCACACGACAAAATCCCGATTTTTCTCTTCCATTAGAAAAATATACTTCACCAGCTCTGAACGTTTCTTGTTTCACATGAATCCGATTTAGAACGGCTTCTGTATGTTCGTTTAAAGTTCGAATCGCCAAATTACGAACTACCGCGCCATTTCAAGCTCGATTTTAATTATAATATAATTATACGTTCAAACTTCGTTTATATAATATATTCGTTATTCTAATTCAATTCTAAACTGAATTATATCTTATAAATAATCCAATTCACACAATATTGTGAATTTCACCATTTTCGATTATTTCTGAATTATATATATTATTTAATTATTATTTTAATTAAATATTCAAATTTATTTAATTTAAACCATTTTTAAATTACCAAACCATATTTTAAATAATTAAATAAATTAATTATTCGACCGAAAAATATGGGTCGTTACAGTATACTAGTTTCCTTATTTACCGTGTACGCTCAAAATGTTGAAGCAACATATTTCTTTAGCTCATTAAGCTTTATTTGAAATCGTTCGGTTACTGGATAGTTGAAAGGTGTGTGTTGGTAATGCAATGTGATTTTGATGAACTGGAATCTAGTTGTTCGTCTTGGAGTTGTAGATTCGTTGTTTGTGGTTTTTGTTTCTTTATGGTTGTTAATGAGCTTGTAACTATGGGGCTTGCATTTGGGATGCGTGCTGTGTCTTTGACAGTGGTGATGGATATCTCATGTTGTACTTATGCTCAAACACTACAGATAAGGGAAGCTTTGCTCTGATATTCTGTGTTTTAGCGTTGTTGCCATCTTCCCTTGCCATCTCAATTGTCTTTACTGCAATGTCAAGTTTGGATGTGATGTTTTCTAATCAGTTTAAGGTGCTGCTTCGTGGTACTTGTTCGAGTCTTTGTGCTTGGCCATCCTACTACCTTTTGCTGGTTTAGCTATGAGTCAGATTCTAAGGCAGTTGTGATGGAAATTACCATTATATGCTATGTCATTTCGAGCTTCATGCTTTGCTTTGTATGATGGGTCTGCTTCTTTGTTAGATCTTTTGTTTTACGTATGGTGCTTTTGATACTTACTGTTGAAGATGGGCCCTCTTTCCTCATTTTATGTTGCAGCTCAATGTAATGTACATTTCTTATGTACTTGTCATTCACATTATGCCTTGTACTTTTATTGTATGGGTGTACATTGTTGTTCTAAGTAAATCGGAAGCAACAAAGCAAACAGTAACTACTCTTTGAGTAATTGCGAACCAGTACAGTAGTATATGGTAGGAGAAGAAGAAGGTAGGCAGTACCATTTGATTACAGTCCGCCTGCGTGTAGTTTGTCCGAGTCCAGTAGTCGATACTGTTCCCTTAAAGCAATATTGCTCTCCCACTGACGCAGAGGAGATGATCAGCAATTCGCTTCCCAAGGTTAAACGGACCTTACTCTACGATGTTGCGCTACAATCGCAGAGGGATGACGAACGCAAGGTAGGTATTTATTTGCAGAACAAAGCAATGTAGGATGGAGGGCAAGAGGAGAGAAGAGCAGAAAATCAGTTATTTTGATTTGATTTTCGCATGCCTTTATATAAGTAGCGAAGAGGCATCCTTTCAGGAACAGGCGCTCCTGTTTGAATTGCAATGGCTGTGACTGTTGGAAAGGTTGCGACCCTTTACCAACAGAAATCTCCGTTGGCATTTCGCGCGACCGATTTCAAAAATAGGACGTTTTTCACAGCGCAGCCCATCGAAGGCCCAATCGATCATCAGACCCCAAGAGCCCCAAGGCCCAAGGCCCTTATCTTTGAACCTTTAAATATTAACATTAATTTTTATCATGCCATAGTTCATGCCATTGCTTCTTTCTTCCATCTCTTTTTTCTTTTGTAATAGCATATCAAGCCTTAGTATAAGTAGTGGCAAAGGTGTTAGTTTTCCCCGATGTGGGACTAAATGAATTTTCCCCAAAACCACTCATTCATTTCCAACATACGTTAGTATGTAGTGTATCATGTCATGTCATATCCTTCCTGCGTGGAGTGAGATGATTTGTAGTCTTGTTAATTAGCTAGCTCTAGTGCTATAAGCCTACTTAGGTAGACTGGACAGAACACTTTAAACTTCGTAGGTGGTGACGGTCCACCTAAAAAACCGAATAGTTGATTGTCTACTAACAATCACCTATACTATACTGATTTTTATTATTAGATATAATAAAAGGTGTTTGCGGTCACCTTAAAAACCGGTCGGCTTTGCCAAAAAAAGGGGAATTTAGTTTATATGTATAAATGAAAAGTTAAAGCTTCCAAAAGCCAAAATAAAGCCTTAAAGCATGTAAATGCATTTAATATTTCATTTATAGTAATGGATTTAGGCTTCGATAGAAGGAAATGATATGAAAATTCAATGAAATGAAAATCTTCAGTGGAAAACAAAAGTCTGGAAGAGCTGATATATTGAAAATATATTCAAGTCTTATGTTACACATAATTTCTTGAAAAAAAAATTATTTTTTAGAAGATATTATTACATTTATAATATATACTATTTTCTCGAAGAATAGTAACAAATGACTCTCATAATTGAATTATACAATAATAATACGGAAATTATAATAAAGATGAAGTTTTGTTATAGTAATTATAGAACATGTAATAATAAGATCATTTTTCATGAAATTTATGCTTTGGACCACATAACCATTATTTCCATCAGTCTTCCTTTATCATAGATGTATTAAATGTGGTTATTATCGTAGTAAATTAAATAACCATATTACCATAATTACATTAGTTACTGTGAATTAAAGGTATTGGATGTTTTTTTTTGAAATAAAGATAAAGTTATTGCTTATTATTTGATGTATTTGTTTTGGAGAACAATGTTTGATACAATGAAATAAATGAATTTGAATAACAATATGAAGTTTTGCAAAGAATTTTCTTTTTGAAACGAAACTTTATATTACTCGAAAAACAAGGCCCGAAGTCTTGAATTATGAGAGAATTTATTGATAAACTCTACGAATTAGAAATTTTATTAATATTTTTCTTAGTAAGCCTAATATATATTAGCTTCTAAACTAGAAGTGAGCAAATGATTTGAGAATCTAAAGTTCATCATAAATTAATGAACCTGAATTTTTTCATTAATAGAAACTTGAAACATTGTTAAAAATGCATGACATGATTAAACTGTACTTCTAAAAGAAGTTAGAAGAGATACACACATCAAAATATAAGATATGATGAAGAAATAATATTGCATGACATTTCAAATATCCCCCAAACTGAAAATTAATTATTTTAGCCTCATAAAGGGACTCCCATTATTTGCAATGTATGAAATCAAATGATGTTTCAGTTCATGTTTCTCTACTTCATTTCAGCTTATATGTTTAAGTTAATTTAAATTGTTTCTCTCCATTGTTTATTTCAAATTAAGGAGAAAAATACTATTATCACTAAAGTTTTCATTGATCTAATAGAAAGAAGTAGAAGTTTCGAAATCAGAAGATGATATTGAAAATAGTTGGCTTGAGATAACGAAACTAAAACCAAGTGTTTAAACCAAAATTTGCGCAAACACTAAAGATGCCTCAAAGGAACTTCACCAATCGGTAAGAGAAGAGGCCACAATCACAATGAAAAATAAAAGACACAAAGTTTTTATAGTGGGCTGATCTTAAGAGAGATCTACGTCCACTTCGGAAAAGATTCCCATTATCAATTCATGAGTTACAAGCTTGAAATCACTCAAAAGTACATTCATATTTTCCATTACACAAAGACTTCACTCAAATCAGCGAACAATTAGATGGATCTTGCTAAATATAAGGAGAAATGGTGGAGAATCTTCATTCTCTAAGATGCTTGATCACTTTTCTGGATTTCATGATGAATTCAAAGCTTGATCTTCACTTTAAGATGATATATGGTGTTAGAATCTCTTGAATCCGGAGACAATGCAATTCAGCAGCCCTTCGGGGAGGTGAAAATCGATCCCTAAAAGTAGGGAAGCCAAGCCTATTTATAGGAGAAGTTGGAGTGAAGCGGTGAGCTGAAATGTGTATATGTAGGCTGTGGGTCGAACATACAAGTAACTATAGAAATGCCACTGCTAGTTATTGACGGTTGTATCCAGCTGTTTTTATGAACCAATGTTTGACCGACCCATAGGAAGTACGTTCGACCGACCCTGTTGGTATTGCCACGTTCGACCGACCCTTCTTGAAGTTCCACGCTTGACCGACCTTGAGTAACATCATGCTCGACAGACCCTGTTTGTGTTCAGTCCTATGATTCTTAAGTCTCAAACATGGGAAATGACCGTCCAGGGAGTGTTTGACCCATCTATGATGTCTGACCTACCCTATGTGTTATTTAGACACTTGTTCGATCCTTGTGCCTGTTCGAACCATTCCCTGGCTCGACCCACATGTTGTTGGAGCCATTGTTCTTCATAATTTACAGCCTCGTTTGACCCACACATGACGTGGATGTTTGACCGACCACTTTTGCACTATATGATCGATCCTTATGTTAAGTTTAGTCTATTGATATGTGTTTGATCCTTTATGGATAAACATTTGCCGCTTGAAGTTTGTAAAGATTATTGCTTGCTAACATATTGGGTTAAGCAGACATTTTGAGTTAAGCAGACATTTTACGGGATGGTCGTACATAGTATGATTAGTTCAGAGAATGCTTGCTAACATATTGGGTTAAGCCGACATTTTGAGTCGATCAAGTAATCTGGGTCGATCAGGCATATTGGGTCGTACAGGCATATCAGTTCGAAAAGGCGGACCTGGTCGAACAATCATTGTGGGTCGGTCACACATATTGGTCGGACACGACTTTTCATCTCCCACGTCTCATATACATATTTTGCTCTTCATTTCTATTGCTCATTTCTTTTTTCTACGAAAAAACAGTTTAATGGTGGCTGTGTATTTTTCTTGAAGAATCTCACATTGCAATCTTACAATTAGTTCCTTTCAGAGCCTTACCCAAATCAACTCGACAATCATCATGTATTCGTCAGCCGCACTCGACATTTACAACAAAACTTGATCAACTTCGAACCAAACTGAAGTGGTTTTCTTTGATTTGAAGCGCTTTGCCAAACAGAGGTGATTTTCTTTTATTTCGCACTGATTCAAGTTAGGAAATGGTTAAGGGTTTGAACTGAAATGTCTTGGGGGTTCGGGTTAGACTCGAACCAAATTTTTTTACTAAGTTCTGAGATTGTAAAGATTAAAAATAGTGATGGACCAAATTGGAATGGTCTGAATTTGTATATGTGAGTGTTTGATGAACCCGAACTTCACAAGATCCTTTGAATTTTGATTTGTATATGACGCAC
The DNA here is from genome assembly GCA_030737875.1 of Allium sativum. Classification (NCBI taxonomy): domain Eukaryota; kingdom Viridiplantae; phylum Streptophyta; class Magnoliopsida; order Asparagales; family Amaryllidaceae; genus Allium; species Allium sativum. The sequence continues at coordinate 112,065,573 of CM060916.1, read as the reverse complement.
ATAACGTGTTCGAGTAAATGCCCATTGATGTGAATTCTCTTTTGTCTCGCTGACTTTTTTGTATACTTGTGTCTAAATGCTTTGTGATTTTCATTTGGAACCATCTTTTCTATGCTCAAAGTGTAGAGAATTTTTAAACCAAACTCTAGTAACGATTTGTATATGTTGCATCTTTCCAGATTTTGCTCAAACTGATGTTACCATGTCCGAACCTTATGTAGTTCTTCCTATTCGACCCACTTTGGTTCGAGCGTACTCGACCACATCCGGGTTTGAACATGTTCGATCCTATGTGGTCGGTCATGTTCGACCCATCTAAGGCTCGAACATGCTCGACCTTGTCTCGGGTTAAACATGTTCAACCCTTTGGAGGCAGCCATGCTCGACCTAGCTGAGGTTCGAACATGCTCGACCCTGTCTGGGTTTGATCATGTTCGATCCTACGGGTCGGGCATGCTCGTTCCGGCTAGGGCTCGAACTTGTTTGATCCTGTTTGCATATGTTTGAGTTGCCTGCGTACGAACATGATTTCATTGTTTGGTTGAAACTTGTACTTGCAAACCCGATTATTTAGAACACAAATTCTCAAACTTCTCACTTATTTGATTCAAATTATTTAACCATGCTCAAGTCTATTACTTTCTGTCCTGCTCGACCCCTATGGGTTCAGGCTCGTTCGACTTTTATGCTGGTCGAGCTTGGTCCCATTCATGCTCGGGTATGGTTGATAAATTTGGCATTTTGCAATTTATTTTTTATTTTATATTATTCTCCAAGTTTTTCCCGATGGTAAACCAGCGATCTATTTTTTAAGCATAACTGTTCGTATAGAAAAAGTTAACCCGACAATAGTTACGCTTGAATCCCAAAGAAGGAGTCATGTCCAGTGAAGTCGGGAGTTCTGGCCAAGTTGTTGGAACCACATCTGAGACAAGTGCCAGTCAAAACTTTCCCAAGCCTCGTCCATACTCCAATGTACCACTCGAGAGACATGAAACATAACTTTCCTTTAACTCATTCCAACAATTGTGTAAGGAATATGGTATTTCACAAAAGGAAGAAGCCAGATTCCCCAGAAAAGACGAGTTTACCGACATTCCTCCTCCCGGATATGTTGTAGTAAACCGATACATGGTAATAAGCAGGGCAATCCCTCCCTTTAATCCTTACTTTGAGTTAATTCTTACGAGTCTAGCTATTGCCTCATACCAGTTACACGAAATGGTTAATTTTCCTTAATGGGTCTATACGTACAGTTTATGAGGGTAAAAGAGCATGCGCCCACATTTCAAGACATTTGATCTCTGTATTCTTTTAAAAGGAGGAAGAACGATCATCCCTCTGTCATCTTTGTTGAGAGTCGGAGTTCTAAAATTATTACCAATCTAGTTGAGAGCGCTCGAGGCTTTCCAAACCCATACTTCTTTGTCGAATATCCTTCAAACTTCTATGGTTTCTGGGCAGAAGGAGTTGAATACTTTACAGTCTTTTATTTCATTTTTCTCATTACTCCGGTGGTCAAATCTTTAATCGTATTACAGTGATTCCTTCCGATAAGGATAATGCCTTCGATCAAGCTCTCTTTAATTCCATAATGGTTGTTCCTGAGAGTGAAAGGAGTGGGAAGTTCTTGCTCCCGGAGGAGTTTCTTCGTCGATGCAACATGCTTCCTCCTTCACGATCTCTAGGGAGAAATTCGACCGATAAAAAAGATATTTCTCACAAATCACCTACCAAGAAAGCTCGAATAAGGAAGCGCACTGCTCCTGCGGGAAGCAGCAAAACTCCTCCCAAATTCAAATTAGCTCCCACTAAAAAGGAGGTATCCAGACAAGGTGAGGATAGGAGTCCCTTGGCTTTACCTGATCAAACTGGGAAGGAGATCACTATTTCGGATCCCATGGAAGGAATTAGGCAGGTTGATGCGGATGAATCTGCTTTAAAAACTGTTTCAAATTCTGTGGAGGAGAATGAGTAGCCTGAAGAGGCTGGGGTAAGTTCTGAGAATAAATTGAACACTGAGAATTGTAAAAAAATACTGTTATTCAAGGCAGACAAGGAGATGGTATGTCAGAGACTTTCAGGAATCTCAGCTTAGCTAAAGACCTTATCCCAAGTGACACTTTGATCTCAAAGCCAATGGTTTCAGTTACAAAGACTAGGACTGAAAAATACTTGAGGATATAGGAATTTTCTTAAATGATCCTCCTCCGATTGGTTCGTTATTACACGTTTCATAAGTAAATTCCCTTTGCTTTTACTTACGTCTCATGCTCCTAATACTTTATATAGGTTTGCTTCGGTACTTTCTAACTTAAGTACTGAAATTTTGCTCTTTCTCTTTCTTAGGTTTAGAAATGAGACGCTGCCTTAAGGATATCTTTGAACAGGGTGCCCAGCAATTTGATCCCAAAAACTTCATCAAACCTCGATCTTCCCAACATTTGAAGCATTAATAACATCCACAGCTCGCTTATCAACCTCACTGAATTGGCGATCTTATTGAAACAGAGCAGCAAAGGAAGTGGAGACATGATCATTTTGATAGGCTGGAGGCTGAGAAGATGAAAGAACTAGGACAACGAAAGAGGAAGAACGAGAAGAAGAGAGAGGGGAGTGATAAGGGTAAAGGTGATTACAGGAAGCGTCACAAGTCGGACAAACTTCCATTGCCGGATTCCTCAATGCCGGATATTCAAAACACTGGCGATGACATATCTTTGGTTTCCCCACCAGTTGCCCCTACCTCTTCTGATCTTCAAATAATCATGGATAGGCCTCATTACAAGATAAGGCCGACCAGCCTAATGCTTGCTGAGAACTTCAAAGGCTGGGATTTAAGAGGAATGTACTTTAATGTGGATTTACATCTCAATGACAAGCGGGATCTTGTTAAGGACATAGCTGGTACAAAAAGCAGCATGGTCACTCAATACGATGTTGCTAAGAGTCAAGCTAAGGTTAAATTAGATAAACAGAGCGAGCATGTCAAAAAACAGCTTGGTAGGTGGTACACGTTTTCTTATGACCTCCAAAGACTTAATTTAGCTTGCCTCGACTATATTTAAATGTTAGAGAATGATAAGGCTACTTTAATCCATGTGCTTAAGTGTCAAAGCTCCACGAAGGATTCATAGGCTGAGATTGCTAAGCTAAAGGAAGAATTTGTTGCTGCCAAATAGAAGGAAGATGCGCTTGTGAAACAAGTTCAAGAAGTTCAAGCTTCTCAACAACTTGCAGAGTCCCAATTGGCTGAAGAAAGAAGCGCTTCCACTATTTTAAAACAAGAAAATCTAAGTCTTCAACACCAGATTTCCACTCAAAGTTTATCCCACATATCACAACATTAAATTCCTTTAGGAGGATAAAACCAAAGCCGTGGATGCCTATAGAAAAGTCAAGGCGAAGACTTAGGATACCCTATTCAAGTTTTATGTTTACAGCGTCATGGGCCATGGCAGCTAGTACTATTTGGGAAAAGGCTTTGCTGAGACTTTAGCTCTTGTCTGGGAAGAAGTGCTCAGGATCGATGGAGGAGATCGTGGTGAAAAGGATCTTATAGAGGAGCTTTTAGACGAGAAATCCCGCGAAGCTTTAAAAAAGTAAAGATTACACTAAGGGAAAAGCGGGCAGTGTTAGGTGGCACGGCCGAGCCTTCTGGAGGCCAAGCCCAGGATGCAACAAATGTCGATGCCCCTATTCTTCTTGCCAACGTTGAGGCTCCTGGTTCACAAATCCTAGCGAATCCCCCTGCTACTTCCAAAGATATAACATTCGATGAATACAATGTCGAACAGAACTTAGCAGAAGAGCAGAACAAGGATGATGAAGTTGATAATGACACTTATGCAAACAGATTTGAGATCGAAGAACAAAGAAATCTTCAGGCCAGCCTTATAGCCTCAGGTAAACTTGAAATCATCGAAACATTGCTATACTTAGACTGCCTATGCCCATCACCTGATACATCTGCATTTCGTGCTCATTGTTCATCTGCTTTATGTCTAATCTCTCCCATGCTGTATAGGAAAGGCAACGACGGATGAAGTCATCGTAACTGATTCAACCTTGATGTCAGTTCCTCTTTCCCTATTTTATACTCCCCTTCCGGGTGATTCATCCCTTCTTACTCCCAACACCCCAGGTTCTCAGGATACATGGATTCCAGCAGCTGCTAACTTAGGTGACGATGAGGATTATATTTTGAGTGGGGAGGATTCTGAGCAGACTGGTGAAACTCCGAACAAAGAGACCGAGGAACCAAAGAAGCACAAATCCAAAGCTTCATTAGCTTCTGGGAAAAAAGGAAAAAAGCATGCAACTAAGAAGAAAGTTATCACTTTGTCATCTTAGGCAAGTCCCAGTGGGCCAGGGAAACAACCAACTAGTGCTCCTTCCACTAAGCCTGCTTTGAGGTCAGGTGGAAAGAAATAGTATACTTTAGTTTATGATTATCGTATTCAGATCGTTTGTATATGCGAGTGCCGGCCATCGCCTACTACTCTTATGCTTGCTACTTTACGCACTTTTATGTTTGATACCTTTGCCCTAGACTTGTGATTCTGTGATCTGATTTTGTGTTGCCGTAATGAAACTGTGTTCTTCTTGTTGTACTTTAAGCTTTTTTTTTTACTTTAGCTTTGTTGTACTTTCTTGTTTTGCCTTCCACACCTGTTTTCTTTTTATGCTCACAACACAAATTTTTATTACAAGTCACTGCAATGTTTGGTATTGTGATGACCTCGTGGCACATTTTTGCAAATTGGTTTTTCAGTTATAGCCACAGATCATTATTAACTGGATTTTCTTGACCAATTTTGTTAAATTTCCTTGATTCTGGTTGGATACCTGAGACTTCTTTCCTGTGACTAACCACTTTTTTGTTCTCACTGTATTGAAGCTCTCAAGTTTGCCTTGGTCGTTTCAAGGAATTCCACTTTGTTGGTTAAAGCAATCCTTGTAAATTCTAAACCTTTAATGTAAGATTGTGACAAGTTTGTGGCATGTTTTAAGTGAGCATTATTAAATCTCTTTAATGCAGTGGTAATGCCCCCATACCAAAATTTGTTACAAACTTTTAAAGGTTGGACATGACATTTTATGATCGACTTCATTTGGAATCTTCTGGTCATGTGTTTCTATAGTTTAAAATTTTCTAGGCCTGATCATGATCAAAGGTTTCTGATCTAGTCGATCTAGCTCATACCTTTTATGAGGATGAATTTTTTTATGCCCCTACATGAGAGGTCTTATATTTTAGTATATTCAATCATGTTTCTCGCTAGCTTAGAAATCCAGGGCCTTTGAAGGTCAGATTTGAATAGGTGCTCCTGGAGTGGTATTGGTTTTTGTGCCTTCATAGAGGTCTTTTGTAAACCCGTTATTCGTTGTGGTTAAATGATTCAGCCACTTGTAGAATTTGTAGGGCGCCTTCGAAAAGGTCTTTGGGTCCGTTATTTATCGAATTTGGAAGATGCGGCTTATGGTCGGATGCCCCCAAAGAGGTCTTTTGAATTCCAAGGTTTGTCGTAATTGGGCCATGTATTAATGGCACTGACGATCGGCCCGGTGTAACAACCCATAATTCTGTAACATTAAGTTTCACAAATTATAGTATAATTAAATTTTAAAATAAGAATCAGGGGAAACGGGCTGCACCATTGCGTTCGTCTCGAAATTCTGCTTGGAAATGAGTCCGACTTTTCGAGAAACGGAGTCCGTATGAGGGAGATATGACCCTCCTAAGTTTCAGGAAATTTCAGAATTGAAAACCACTCGAAATTCGAATTCGAAATTCGAATTCAAACGCCAGCGCAGACTAGGTGGGAATTTTCCAGCCCAGGACCAGGTCGACCCTATGGTCGACCTGGGGGTCGACCTGGTGCCAGAACCCAAGTCAATCAAACCAGGGACCAGGTCAACCCTATCATTTAACCCAACCTGCAGTTTTATGCCAATATAAATCAAGATTTGGGCCTAGAATATAGGTATGTTAGTGGGCATGACATATGAATATGAAATAGGCCAAATTTGTTTAAAAGAATTGTTAGCAATTTACATATAGACAAAAAGGATAAATATGTAAATTTAGGAAAGACGAATATGCCTAACCCGAGGTTAGATTGAGTTACGGTATAAGACTGCCCGGAACCGTCCGGCAAATCCAGCAACTGTAACAATACCTATCTAATGTGGGTGGTTAGAGCATTGAGCCTAAAAGGACCCAAGATTAGACTGAGTTGCGGTGTAAATCTGCCCAGAACCGACCGGCACATCCAGTGACCGCAACAATATCTGTCTAATGTGAGTGGTTGGTGCTTTAAATGAATAATTTAAAACTAAGAAACGGTTAAGCTAGAATGGGAGGGTTAAGTCCATAGGAACACTTAACCAACTTAACATGTTAACAAAACAGGACTTGTATGGGTTAAATAACCGTTATATCATGTTGACTAGACAAGTGGGTGAGGTTAAGAAAAGTTTTAACCATTATAACATGTTAACTGGACTATAAGGTGGGGTTAAGTAAAATACACTTAGCCAATTTAACATGTTAACTGGACTAAAAGGTGGGGTTAAGTAAAATACACTTAGCTAATTTAACATGTTAACTGGACTAGAAGTTGAGGTTAAGTAAAATACACTTAGCCAATTTAACATGTTAAATAGACTAGAAGGTGGAGTTAAGTAAACTTAGAACACTTAGCCATCATAGTGTGACAAATGAACAAGGTTAAGTTAAAACATGAAGGGACAATACTTAACCATTAGAACATGTGAATTAAACAGATATTAGGGTTAAGTTAAAAGGAACACTTAACCAATACAAGATGAAGGGGTAGGGTTAAGTAATAAGAAATACTTAACCAATATAACTTGATTTGTAGTAAGGTTAAGTCAACATGAACTACTGATAACACTTAACCAGTTTAACATGACAAATGAATGGGTTAAGTTAACTTGAACTGACTAATGACACTTAACCAATCCAACTTGACGACAAAGAGAACTAAGCAGTAAACCTTAGTTAAGAGGACTAAGTTGTAAACCTTAGTTAAGAAAACGACGATTCAGGAACTAAGTAGTAAACCTTAGTTAAGGGAACTAAGTAGTAAACCTTAGTAGAACACGAGAAGGACCGAACGTCCATCTGATCTTAAAGAAGGCTCCAACAAACTGGGTTACGAAGCACGCGGCTTCGAGGGGACGCGAGGGTACTCTTGGTACCTTTCTTGAGGCTGCAGATGATCTGCCTAGGCTCACAGAGGTTAAGGTCTGCGTCAGAAGAACCAAGGGTATGCCTTGGTTGCAATATGAGGCAACCTAAAGACTAAGATGGACCAGTGTGTTTCGGCGAGACCAGTAGCCCTGTGATAGCAACTCGTCGTCTACCTACCATCTTGAGTCAGTCGAGATACGTACATCGGAAAGGGGGAGAACTCCAAAAGACCATATACTTGCTATCTAGTTATGGGTGCGGATGGCCATAGGTTAGTGGGGCATAGAGGGCCTGCGTATGGTTCTCATTTTTTTCAATGTGTGCCTTTAATTAGTTGAGGGAGGGGTCAAGTGGGACCATAGCCACTGGAAAAACATACCTTAGCTGAAACACCCCACCTCCGTTAGGGTCACTCTCAAAGGGATTGCCCTAATTTTGGTGGAGGTTTATAAGTATAAGTCACAGATATACAAGACAGATATAATAACACATATTTTTGAACAGCGGAAAACAACAACTTTTATTTCATCAAAATACGTGTTACACAAACGATGCCATAATTGTCTTTCAATACTTCCAAAATCATAACTGTCTTGATTACATTATTTAAAGAAGCATGAAGAAAACATAAATAAGCTGCAAAAGTCCCCTAATTGTTGTCCAAAGCCATAGTCCAAAACGGAAAGGATCCAAGCGATACATTCTTTCTCTTCAAGCTGGATGTGAAAACTGGTCAACCTGCGGTATTCCCTCCCTGAGAACCTGGGGGGGGGGGGGGGAAACGAAAGAAAAAGAGGCGAAAGGAAAAGGGGTCAGTCATAAAGACCGAGTAAGTCCTAGTGACTTTCAGTGTAAAAACGGTTAAAACAACATGTCATGTATGAACTGGAACTAAACTCAAGAATGATGTTAAGGTGGACAAGATAGACTAAGGTGATCATGATAAGTCAAGACAAGTCAAATAAAGCATCGCATGTTCAAGATTCGTTGCCTCGACCATACTAGTATACTAATCCCAGGTCACAAGTTAATCACGAAATAAATCCCATGTCCCAATATCATGAAATGACCCTGAAACGGGGTCTGACCCAAGTACGGGGTCCTACGGAACGCTTATCTAGTCGATTGGCTCCCTACAAGTTCTAGCTCGTCAAGTGTCTGTGTCATACGGCTAATCACGAATTTAGTCACCTGTGCTGGGTCCACCTTCGGGTGTTTCAGCCCTAGGGTGTCAACCCCTGACACGATTCAAGATGCACAGATAAATCTACGGATACCCAGTGTCTGCCCCGGAATACGTGCACGATCGTAGTCCACCGAACCTACACTGGCGTACCCTACTGCCGTCGTTCACCTCTTACAATCAGCCCAGTAATCGTGCCCCACCCGGCCTAGCCCCAGGGTACCTTGATACATCTAGAGGGTTACTGCTGAAATGGGTCGTGTCTAGGGTTTCGCCTAATAGATTAGGTCATGTAATTCGTGACCTAACCCGCCTAACAGATTAAGTCATGTAATTCGTGACTTAATCCGTTTCCAGTCTAGTCATGTCAAGATGGTTAAGTATATCATTTCAGTTCGCGACTTAACCCGCCTACATGACATGTCAAGTTGGCTAAGTGTTGTCGTTTTCAAGTTCATGACTTAGCCCTACAAATCGTGTTCAAGTTGGTTAAGTTGTCTTTTCATGTTCATGACTTAACCCTAATTGGCATTAATTGATTCGTTAATGCACCGAACCACTCACATTGGATCTTGTTGTTCGTAGCCACTGGATTTGCCGGGCGGTTCCGGGCAGGTTTACGCTACGAACTCAACCCAACCTCGGGTTTCAAGCGCGATGTAACCAACTACCCACATTGGATCCTATTGTTTGTAGCAACTGGATTTGCCGGGCGGTTCCGGGCAGATTTACACTACAAACTCAACCCAACCTCGAGTTGGCCACTTTCTTGTTTTCTAAAGTCATGCCCATGTTCTTATCAGATTTTGTGCTATTTCCATAGCATGTTCATATGTCAATTTCGTGCCCAACTAAGGCATGTTTTAAGGTCAAGTTATGGCATGTTCAAGTCAAGTTTTCGTGCCATATTTCATGTTCTACTTATGCCAAATTTCACAGTTTATGCTTATAATTAATTCAAGTTTTGCCTATTCTACCCAATCGTATCCCCAACGTATATAAACGTACTTCGTTCTCAAGCATAAACAATTCAAGAGATAGAGGGGAATAACACCAAACATGTGATAGGCATATGTGACAATTCCAACATCACTTGCATAATAAACATGCTATAACATATCACATGGTTTCAATACTAGCATGATGATAACTTGGCATAGTAATGGTTCCAACTTAGTTTAACATGATGATTTCAACTTTACATCATAGGCATAATAATCATTGCAGGCATAATAATAATTTTATTACAAACATGAAACATTAAAGGCATAGTAATCCTAATAGGCATAGTGGATTCCAATTTAGCATTTTTAACATAATGATTCTCATAGACATAATGATTCCAATTTATCAATTTTAACATAATGATTCTCATCTAACATTATAAACATAATGGTTCCAACTTAGCATTTTTAACATAATGATTCTCAACTAACATTATAGACATAATGATTCCAATTTAGCATTTTTAACACAATGATTCTCATCTAACATTATAAACATAATGGTTCCAATTTAGCATTTATAATGATTCTCAACTAACATTATAGACATAATGATTCCAATTTAGCGTTTTTAACATATCTAACATTACAAACATAATGATTCCAACTTTTCATCATAACCTAGCAATTCCCAATTTTTCATTAATCATGATGGGTATATTAACATCACAGGCATAATTCCATCAATAGTCATAGGCATGGTTTAATTAGCATCTTAGGCATGGTTAAATCAACATAAAGATTTCAATAAACATAGTGATTCTATGGACATGTATTAGTCCAACTTGCCAAACAATTAAGCCCAAGTGATTCATAACAACATCAAAATCATCACAAGTTTAACTTGCAACGTTGCCATAGCAATATCCCCAAATTATAATTCAAAGATAAACAATATAAACATGGATTAACAATAGTTCCTAAATCCGGTTTCAAGTCATGGCATGTCCATATTGTTTTAGCGTTTTTGCCTAAAAAGTAACATAGAACTTACAATATGAAGCAAATAATCCAAATAAAAATCCCAAATCAAATAGCCCCAAATTCGTTGTCTAAAGCGTCGTAGTTGTTGTAGCTTCTAGTTGTAGCCTTCAAGAATCGTCCTTCATCTTCTATAATTTTGTTCTTTGTATTTTTAATTTAGAGCTCTAGGTTTAATGGCGGCGGCCTGAGGCTAAAATGAAATAGTATGATTTAGGCTAGGTCTTAGGTTCTTTTTATAATGTTTGCAAGTTGATTTAGACCGTCGATGGAGCTTGATCCAATAATAGCCGTTCGTTTGAAGGAGAGGCCAATCAGGAGCTGACACCTAGCCCTAGTGACAAGGCAAGGCTCAGAAAATCGACCAAACACAGACCAGGCCAGCCAAGACCTGACCAGCCAGCACATTCTGACCTGGGCGCACTTGGCAGGTGCGCCAGGCTAAAAATGCACTGGCGCACTTCCCAAGTGCGCCAGTTCATTTTTGTTCTGGCGCACTTCCCAAGTGCGCCAGTGCATTCTGACCCGTTTTCTGTTTTTCGCCGCACTTCGTCCGTCCATATCTTCTTCATACGATATCCGTTTTACGCAAACTCGGACTCTATCTCAAGCAGAATTCCGAGACGAACGCAATGGCGTATCCCGTTTCCCTTAATTCTTTGATTTCGATTTAGTTATACTTTAATTTGTGCATTTCACAGTTATAGAATACACGGGGTGTTACATTAGCATCTGCATCGGTAGATATCTGAAAGCTCCCGACCGAGTTCTGTGTTTCTTGATTTTCCCTGCCACGAGACTCGGGTCACACATATAGAGGACATGTGCATCTAGACAGCGATAATGATCCACGACACAAACGTGGGGAAAGTCTAGGAACATATACCACTCTGGGTAGTGTGTCCTAGATTAGGGGGCATTGTTCGATAGGTAGCATAATCCCTAGTTGGACCTAGGTCGCGTAAACCCTAAAATCCGAGAAACGTTCAATAAGTAGCATAAACCCCAGAAGTCCTGGGTAGTTAAAACCCTGGTTGGATCAAGAATATGTTCGATAGAAAACCCTAGGTTAGACCTAGATAATAAATAACAAATGTACACCTAAAACAACCAAAATTGCGGGGGTTGGGATCACGTATCTGTTCTTATCAATTTATACAGATTACTAGTTAGGTGGTGCAGAGATATAGAAACCAGAATAACAGGGTAATAGCGAAGCAGAGAAAGTAGTGAAGCATATCTTATCTTGCCTTAGCATATATTGCGTTAATCTTATGTTGTCTTGTTAGCCCTATCATCATGGTATTATCTTGTATTTAGTTAATCCATTTCATGTTGTTTTTACCTGTTCACATGCTGAAAGTTACTGAACTTACCGGACTTTATGTCTGACTCTGTTTTTCCTTCGTCTTCTTTTCTTCCCCCCCAAGGTAGTTAAGGAGGGAATAATATAGCTCAGATTTGAGTAGACCGTTACTCTTTCCAAGCTTGAAGACTCTGTGACATAATGCTTTGGACTCTCTTTCTTGCTGCTATGGCGGGCTTATGCTCTATTGGGGAAAATCATTGTATATTTATGCTTCTTTATTTTTTTAAACAAGATGGGTATTTGGTATCAGAAAACAATCTTGTACAAGCTATTTTATCAATAAAGTAAAGTTTTTATTTACTGCTTCTTTAATTATCTGTCTTGTAATTTATCTGCATCTTTTACCTTAAATGCTCCACAGAACTTAGTGCATTCCCTTTGTGAGTGACACTAACGGATGTGGGGTGTTACACGTGGTATCAGAGCTGAAGGTTACCGGATCAGATAAAAGATTTGAAAAATAATTTTCAATGGTTTTAAAAGAAGCATTTTCAAAAGAAAAGTTTTGTTTTAATGGCATATTCCCCAAAAAGCCATATGCACTATCTTCTGATCCTCTGTTTGAATTCTTGTCCCCTACTTTCTTGAGTTTTTGGGGCTCCTGGATTTCTGGGAGGTAACCTTATCACGACACGGTTCCGTAGGCTTGATAATACTACGATACCTTTCGAAGGGCAAAGTAGTACCCGACTTCCATCTATAGCCATAGTAGTTTCACCTGCAGCTAGTTTTCTTTCAAGCTTTGAAGGGTTTTCCGTGCGATAGAGGCAACTTTTGAGAAATTTGTCAATATGATTACACAGGGATGGTAAAAGATGAGGATGAGGGAGTTTGGCTAGGGAGCTCAACGCAAGGATGAGAAATTCATGGATATAAACTCGACTCACGAAGAAAGAAGGAATTATAAAACCTGAGACGAGAGGGAGTATCTTTTCCATGGTATAATAGGGCATATAATTAAGGACTAGGGCAAGGACGAGGGACAGGATTTTCAAAAGGGCGAGTGCATGCTTTCACCACCAGAATATCTGAGAGAGAGATAGTAAAAGTCTCCGTTGGAAAAGTTTAGCTTTTCGTTTTGATCAACCAGTTAGTACTCCTTTGATCTTAGCGCTTCGTATCTACTTCCATAGTTGAGTCTCTGCACCTTAGTACTTGTATAGTAGAAGATCCCATTAGTGTCTCAAATCCAAATGGTGGTTCGGCCCGTTGACCTTTGGTTTGTAAGGATTTTAGAATAACTATATTAAGTGTTGAGTTTAAGCGTAATGCTTATGTTTTTGGTTCCTTGGGCTAAGAGTTGATTCTAGGCATGGGTTGGTTAGTTAGTAATTCTGAAAGGAGGGTAGTTAAACTTCTGACTTGCCTTGGAAATACCCTCGAGATTTCGTGCGATCCTACAGGATCAGTTAGGCCTAGCTACCTAAAATCACTTAATCCATCTACCGACGATTTGCAATTCGTTAGGGTAGGCCATGAGTACGCAGATGTTTTTGATTAGGTTAGGAGTTTACCCCTAAAGCGCGAGATAGACTTCTGCATATATCCAGTTGACAATGCAAAACCAGTTGTCCGATCAACGACAGTTTTGGAAATGAAGGTCAAGAAGCTTCGCAATCGTGAAGATTAATTAGATAAGGTACAGAATAGTGAAGCTCAAGAAGATGCGACTTAGAAGATTGAAGACTTGATACACGCATCATACCCTTTTTCTTAAGGGTACATCCTTGATCTCTTTTTCTAGGAATGTTATTCATACTTTCTAACTTTTAAAGGTATATCCTCTAGGGCGTATCGTCGATCCTTAGGTAGAAGCCAATGGATGTAAACATGTATTTGAAACATGTTATGATTGATGGTTGCAAATGGTTGCTCGTGGATGCATATACACACCATAGGCGCTAGAACAACTCAGTCACTTTCATATTGCATTAGCATATATGTAATTACTTAACGGATTTAACTGGATATGTTATCACATGGATATTGCATATGGATGAATGGCTATGCACACATGTAGTATTTACATAACTAGGGATGCTTGCATACATGATTGGACGCATGGCACTGACATGATTGGACATGTATTTACATAACTGAATCAGTAGACCGCCTGATTTTGCATTAGGTAAAGATATGTACACACACTACGCTTATGAACATGAAAGCACTAGAAATATTTTTAAGGATAATGTATGCTTGTGATTGAATGGTTGAGTAGATGGGTGATTGGATGGTAGGATACATTCTTCCTAACTTGAAGATTTCGGGGACGAAATCCTTTTATGAGGGGGAGAATGCAACACCCCGTAATTCTATAACATTAAGTTTCGCAAATTAAAGTATAACTAAATTTTAAAATAAGAATCAGGGGAAACGGGCTACGCCATTGCTTTCGTCTCGAAATTTTTCTTGGAAATGAGTCCGAGTTTTCGAGAAACGTAGTCCGTATGAGGGAGATATGACCCTCCGAAGTTTCAGGAATTTTCGGAACCGAAAACAGCACAAAATTCGAATTCGAAATTCGAATTCAAACGCCAACGCAGACTGGGCGGGAATTTTCCCACCCAGGACCAGGTCGACCTGGGGGTCGACACTATGGTCGATTTCCGAGGGACCAGGTCGACCCTATGGTCGACCTGGGGGTCGACCTGGTGCCAGAACCCAGTTCTGAGCCTGGGTTCATTCTGATGTATCTGGTCACGTTTTCTATCTAGATTCGTCCGCCTAATCCTATATAAACAGCCTCCTTGCCTCGTTCTCTTTACACCATTCTTCTCTAACCTTATGCTGCACAAATTGTTGATGGACATGGCTTCTTTTGAAATTAATAAATTAAAACTACGAAGACTATTCTTGAAGGCTACGGCTAGGAATTGCATATTGAAGATTCAAATAAAGTAAAAGCTTCAAGAAGGGAAGCAAAGGCTAATTCAATGGCTTCGAGCAATGTCGCGCGAATCATAGCAAATCACCTCAACATTATCTTATTATCCTTTCTTCGATCAATGTAAGTCGGTTACTTTTTGATTTGAACACCTAGATCTATTTGTGACATGTAATTAAATGGATATGAGAATATGCCTAATCCTTTCAGTTGAATCGGTGCTTGTATATGCCTTTGGATCTAATTATGAACTACCGTGATGAGACTGTGCCTATGCCTATGATGTTAAAACTATTGTTAATGGCCTAAGACTATGACTGTGAACATAAGACTATGCCTGTGCCTATGACTGTGGACATAAGACTATTAACTATGACTATGACAAGGACAATTAAGGCTAATCATCTATGACTCATGACTATGAGATTACTGCCTATGATTATGAACATAATACTATTGTCTATGACCATGACTTTGAAATTTATTACAGATAATTGCCTATGACTATTTAGGGTAATTGCCTAGGACTATTTTGGTTAATTACCCCTGACTATTGTGGTTAATCGACTATGATTCATAACTATGAGATTTCTACCTATGACCATGACTATGACTATTATGGTAAATTGTTTATGCCCATAGTTACAAACCATGTTGTACACCGAACTGGCATTTTGTTGGATCTCATACCTAGGGTGTTACTTGCTTAGTTTATTCCTATTCGCTATTATGTACACCAAAACCATTAGATCCATTATCCTTGTATTTGGCACGCTTTTGCATGCCTATTCTTTTATGTCAATTCTCATGTTTATCCCCTATTCTCTTTTTAGTTCCATTTCATGAGTATTTAGAAAACTCGTGAAATCATGGTATACATACGTTATGAATGCGGGGTTATTTGGGTACAACGTGAAATCTATATTAATTGGCATAATTTAGAGCATGTATTATAACATGACTATTAGGTGCAAATTGGGGTAATTTGACGTGAATTATAGAAGATGTAAATTGACATATTGAATCTAGTATTGGAAAGTAAACTAAGCTTTAGGCATAAATTGTAAACTAGAGTATCAAATCTAGTTTTGACATGGGAATACTAGATCTAAATTGGCATAAAACTGCAGGTTGGGTTAAATGATAGGTAAATCAAGATTTGGGCCTAGAATATAGGTATGTTAGTGGGCATGACATATGAATATGATATAGGCCAAATTTGTTTAAAAGAGTTGTTAGCCATTTACATATATAGAAAAAGGATAAATATGTAAACCTAGGAAAGATGAATATGCCTAACCCGAGTTTAGATTGAGTTACGGTATAAGACTGCCCGGAACCGCCCGACAAATCCAGCAACCGTAACAATACCAATCTAATGTGGGTAGTTAGAGCATTGAGCCCAAAAGGACCCAAGGTTAGACTGAGTTGCGGTGTAAATCTGCCCAGAATCGACCAAGACATCCAGTGACCGCAACAATATCTGTCTAATGTGAGTGGTTGGTGCTTTAAATGAATAATTTAAAACTAAGAAATGGTTAAGCTAGAATTGGAGGGTTAAGTCCATAGGAACACTTAACCAACTTAACATGTTAACAAGACAGGACTTGTAGGGGTCAAATAACCGTTATAACATGTTGACTAGACAAGTGGGTGAGGTTAAGAAAAGTTTTAACCGTTATAACATGTTAACTGGACTATAAGGTGGGGTTAAGTAAAATACACTTAGCCAATTTAACATGTTAACTGGACTAGAAGGTGGGGTTAAGTAAAATAAACTTAGCCAATTTAACATGTTAACTGGACTAGAAGGTGAGGTTAAGTAAAATACACTTAGCCAATTTAACATGTTAACTAGACTAGAAGTTGGAGTTAAGTAAACTTAGAACACTTAGCCATCATAATGTGACAAATGAACAAGGTTAAGTTAAAACATGAAGGGACAATACTTAACCATTAGAACATGTGAATTAAACAGATATTAGGGTTAAGTTAAAAGGAACACTTAACCAATAAAAGGTGAAGGGGTAGGGTTAAGTAATAAGAAATACTTAACTAATATAACTTGATTTGTAGTAAGGTTAAGTCAACATGAACTATTGATAACACTTTACTAGTATAACATGACAAATGAATAGGTTAATTTAACTTGAACTGACTAATGACACTTAACCAATCCAACTTGACGAGAAAGAGAACTAAGTAGTAAACCTTAGTTAAGAGGACTAAGTTGTAAACCTTAGTTAAGAAAACGACGATTCAGCAACTAAGTAGTAAACCTTAGTTAAGGGAACTAAGTAGTAAACTTTAGTAGAACACGAGAAGGAGCGAACGCCCACGTGATCTAAAAGAAGGCTCCAACAATCTGGGTTACGAAGCACGCGGCTTCGAGGGGACGCGAGGGTAATCTTGGTATCCCTCTGTGAGGCTGTAGATGATCCGCCTGGGCTCACAGAGGTTAAGATCTGCATCAGAAGAACCAAGGGTATGCCTTGGTTGCAATATGAGGCAACCTAAAGACTAGGATGGACCAGCTTGATTCGGCGAGACCAGTAGCCCTGTGATAGCAACTCGTCGTCTACCTACCATCTTGAGTCAGTCGAGATACGTACATCGGAAAGGCGGAGAACTCCAAAAGACAATATACTTGCTATCTTGTTATGGGTGCGGATGGCCATAGGTTAGTGGGGCATAGGGGGCCTGCGTATGGTTCTCATTTTTTTCAAGGTGTGCCTTTCATTAGTTGAGGGAGGGGTCAAGTGGGACCATAGCCACTGGAAAAACAAACCTTAGCATCTGCATCGATAGAAATCTGAAAGCTCCCGACCGAGTTCCGTGTTTCTTGATTTGCCCTGCCACGAGACTCGGGTCGCACATATAGAGGACATGTGCATCTAGATAGCGATAACGATCCACGACACATACGTGGTGAAAGTCTAGGAGCATATACCACTCTGGATAGTGTGTCCTAGACTAGGGGGCATTGTTCGATAGGTAGCATAATCCCTAGTTGGACCTAGGTCGCGTAAACCCTAGAATCTGAGAAACGTTCAATAAGTAGCATAAACCCCAGTAGCCCTAGGTAGCGAAAACCCTGGTTCGATCTAGAATACGCTCGATAGAAAACCCTAGGTTAGACCTAGGTAATAAATAATAGATGTACACCTAAAACAACGAAAATTGCGGGGGTTGGGATCAGGTATCTATTCTTACCAGTTTCTACAGATTACTAGTTAGGTGGTGTAGAGATATAGAAACCAGAATAACAGGGTAATAGCGAAGCAGAGAAAGTAGTGAACCATATCTTATCTTGCCTTAGCATATATTGCGTTAATCTTATGTTATCTTGTTACCCCTATCATCATGGTATTATCTTGTATTCAGTTAATCCATGTCATGTTGTTTTTACCTGTTCACATGCTGAAAGTTACTGAACTTACCAGAATTTATGTCTGACTCTGTTTTTCCTTCATCTTCTTTTCTTCCGTTCCCCCCAGGTAGTTAAGGAGGGAATAATATAGCTCAGATTAGAGTGGACCGTTACTCTTTCCAAGCTTGAAGACTCTATGACATAGTGCTTTGGACTCTCTTTCTTGCTGCTATGGCTGGCTTATGCTCTATTGGGGAAAATCGTTGTACATTTATGCTTCTTTATTTTGTTAAACAAGATGGGTATTTGGTATCAGAAAACAATCTTTGTACAAGCTATTTTATCAATAAAGTAAAGTTTTTATTTACCGCTGCTTTAATTATCTGTCTTGTAATTTATCTGCATCTTTTACCTTAAATGCTCCACAGAACTTAGTGCATTCCCTTTGTGAGTGACACTAACGGATATGGGGTGTTACACGTGGTATCAGAGCTGAAGGTGACCGGATCAGATAAAAGATTTGAAAAATTATTTTCAATGGTTTTAAAAGAAGCATTTTCAGAAGAAAAGTTTTGTTTTAAAGGCATATTCCCCAAAAAGCCATATGCACTATCTTCTGATCCTCTATTTGAATTCTTGTCCCCTTCTTTCTTGAGTCTTCGTGGCTCCTGGCTTTCTGGGAGGTAACATCATCGCGGCACGGTTCCGTAGGCTTGATAATACTACGATAACTTTCGAAGGGCAAAGTAGTGCCCGACTTCCATCTATAGCCATAGTAGTTTCACCTGCAGCAGTTTTCTTTCAAGCTTTGAAGGGTTTTCCATGCGATGGAGGCAACTTTTGAGAAATTTGTCAATATGATTACACAGGGATGGTAAAAGATGAGGATGAGGGAGTTTGGCTAGGGAGCTCAATGCAAGGATGAGAAATTCATGGATATAAACTCGACGCACGAAGAAAGAAGGAATTATAAAACCTGAGAAGAGAGGGAGTATCTTTCCATGGTATAATAGGGCATATAATTAAGGACAAGGGCAAGGACGAGGGACAGGATTTTCAGAAGGGCGAGTGCACGCTTTCACCACCAGAATACCTGAGAGAGAGATAGTAAAAGTCTCCGTTGGAAAAGTTTTGCTTTTCGTTTTGATCAACCAGTTAGTACTCCTTTGATCTTAGTGCTTCATATCTACTTCCATAGTTGAGTCTCTGCGCCTTAGTACTTGTATAATAGAAGATCCCATTAGTGTCTCAAATCCAATTAGTGGTTCGGCCCATTTACCTTTGGTTTTTAAGGATTTGAGAATAACTATATTAAGTGTTGAGTTTAAGCGTAATGCTTATGTTTTTAGTTCCTTGGGCTAAGAGTTGATTCTAGGCATGGGTTGGTTAGTTAGTAATTCTGAAAGGAGGGTAGTTAGACTTCTGACTTTCCTTGGAAATACCCTCGAGATTTCATGCGATCCTAAAGGATCATTTAGGCCTTGCTACCTAAAATCACTTGATCCATCTATCGACGATTTACAATCCGTTAGGGTAGGCCATGAGTACGCAGATGTTTTTGATTAGGTTAGGAGTTTACCCCTAAAGTGCGAGACAGACTTCCGCATATATCCAGTTGACAATGCAAAACCAGTTATCCAATCAACGACAGTTTTGGAAATGAAGGTCAAGAAACTTCGCAATCGTGAAGATTAATTAGATAAGGTACAGAATAATGAAGCTCAAGAAGATGCGACTTAAAAGACTAAAGACTTGATACACGCATCATACCCTTTTTCTTAAGGGTACATCCTTGATCTCTTTTTCTAGGAATGTTATTCATACTTTCTAACTTTTAAAGGTATATCCTCTAGGGGGTATCAACGATCCTTAGGTAGAAGCCAATGGATGTAAACATGTATTTGAAACATGTTATGATTGATGGTTGCAAATGGTTGCTCGTGGATGCATATACACACCATAGGCGCTAGAACGGGTCAGTCACTTTCATATTGCATTAGCATATATGTAATTTCTTAACGGATTTAACTGGATATGTTATCATATGGATATTGCATATGGATGAATGTCTATGCACACATGTAGTATTTACATAACTAGGGATGCTTGCATACATGATTGGACGCATGGCACTGACATAATTTGCATTAAGGAGGTCAACTGAATCAGTAGATCGCCTGATTTTGCATTAGATAAAGACATGTACACACACTATGCATATGAACATGAAAGCACTAGAAATCTTTTTTAAGGACAATGAATGCTTGTGATTGAATGGTTGAGTAGATGGGTGATTGGATGGTAGGATACATTCTTCCTAACTTGAAGATTTCGGGGACGAAATCCTTTTAAGAGGGGGAGAATGCAACACCCCATAATTCTATAACATTAAGTTTCGCAAATTAAAGTATAACTAAATTTTAAAATAAGAATCAGGGGAAATGGGCTGCGCCATTGCGTTCGTCTCGAAATTTTTCTTGGAAACGAGTCCGAGTTTTCGAGAAACGTAGTCTGTATGAGGGAGTATGACCCTCCGAAGTTTCAGGAATTTTCAGAATCGAAAACAGCTCGAAATTCAAATTCGAAATTCGAATTCAAACGCCAGCGCAGACTGGGCGGGAATTTTCCCGCCCACGACAAGGTCGACATGGGGGTCGACACTATGGTCGACCTCCCAGGGACCAGGTTGACCTGGGGGTCGACCTGGTGCCAGAACCCAGTTCTGAGCCAGGGTTCATTCTGATGTATCTGGTCACGTTTTCTATCTAGATTCATCCGCCTATTCCTATATAAACAGCCTCCTA
This sequence comes from Allium sativum, assembly GCA_030737875.1. NCBI lineage: Eukaryota > Viridiplantae > Streptophyta > Magnoliopsida > Asparagales > Amaryllidaceae > Allium > Allium sativum. Next base: position 112,044,756 of record CM060916.1, on the reverse strand, counting down.
GCCTCATTCTCTTTACACCATTCTTCTCTAACCTTATGCTATGCAAATTCTTGATGGACATGGCTTCTTTTGAAATAAATAAATTAAAACTACGAAGACTATTCTTGAAGACTACGGCTAGGAATTGCATATTGAAGATTCAAATAAAGTAAAACCTCTAAGAAGGGAAGCAAAGGCTAATTCAACAGCTTCGAGCAACGTCGCGCGAATCATAGCAAATCACCTCAACGTTATCTTATTATCCTTTCTCCGATCAATGTAAGTCAGTTACTTTTTAGATTTGAATGCCTAGATCTATTTGTGACATGTAATTAAATGGATATGAGAATATGCCTAATCCTTTCGTTTGAATCAGTGCTTGTATATGCCTTTGGATCTAATTATGAACTATTGTGATGAGACTGTGCCTATGCCTATGATGTTAAAACTATTGTTAATGCCCTAAGACTATGACTGTGAACATAAGACTATGTGTGACGGCCGGGAATTTCGCTCGATCCGAATTAGTTGTTAAACCGATCTAGACCGTTCGAAACCCCTGATCGTTTGAGAACAGAACAAATCAGAACGCAGACGGAAGAACATTTCATTGCTACTAAAACAATTCCATCAGATACAAGAATATACAGAGTATGAATAAATATTATACAACAAAGAATATCAGAGATTTAAATACAGTATTGCAACGGAAAAATAATACAAAACACAACTGAAAGTAATACACGGATACAGAGCTTTCCGAGCATCGTTCCAGCTGTAAATCAGGATCCTATGAATATAAATCTGCAAAACCAAAACTACTAGCTGCCCGTGCGGAAAATGAGGGAACCCAGAGTTTAGGTTAAAACAATAAACTCCAGGTCAGTCATGTGACTGGTGTGAGAACTAAAACAGTTATTTAAAACTTTACTTTAAAAGAGAGTAATTCAAGGGACCACGCCGTATAATACGGAACGGGTTTCCTCCCAAGAATACCAGTGCATAAAATAAACAACGCAATGCTTTTTCGAAAAATGAATCTATTATAAGACCCAGGTCCCATCACACAATGCAACGCAAGCCGGAGGATAAGGTTTTACCTTATAACAGCCAAACATGCTTGGTACGTTTAAAAACAAATCATTTGACACTATAATAAGTGTATAGTGTCAAAACAATTTCAATCATAAATATCAATCATAGACGGCATAGTATCCCATGCTACTATGTCGCCATACTAGGCTCTACAAATAAAGCCGAAATATCTCGTATTGGAAATTGGATTTCCGTCATGAGTCGAGGCAAGGGGCAAGCTCCTCTTCGCTTTCGAGAAACTCTAGCAAATGCCTCGGGACTACACACTCTGGGTAACCCCTGGATCTTCAGGGCCGGTCCTCACTTACGTTAGAGGATTATTTATTCCTGAACACACGTTTCCCGGTCCTTACAGACCTATAATCGAGGCGCCTCATCCAACAACCACATAGGTAAAAAGTATATAAATGTCAGGGTTGGTAAGTCACTGACACCACCTAAGCTAGAAAGAAACGTCGTACTCTCCCTGCAGTCCTTATCCCGTTTTTAACTCATACCGAGGGGTGAGGCTCGCGAATTCACGTTATACACAAAGCTGCCACGTAGGCCGTGCTTTGATCATCAACCACAAGACTTTGCTTTTCAACAGAAGCCTTGATCCATGCAACTCAGCGTGCCACACAGGCAATTCATGCCATGCGATTGATATCTATCGATATATAACCTCTAAGCTCGTACGTCTCAGAGAAGGGCGTTAAGCAAGAGAATAAATTCTCCGCCACCAAACAGGTATATATTCAACAGAAATCAATCAACACAGAATAAAATCCAATGTCAGACACACAATCCATTTACAAGTTCGTTCTGGGTCTGAATGAAACCGGAGGCACTTTCCTCGCACATCCATCGATCTCCAAGTATGTCTGGACGACCACCAACTATTTCCATCCTCTTGGGTGTACAGCCCAATCAGGATCGTCAGTAATTATCCAAACGATGTGAAGACTTCCGGTCTTCGACCACCGTCTTCATCTTCGACATATCATCGAATCGGTTATTCAGAATGGGTATAAACCCGGCCTTTCCGAACAATCCGCGTATATTAAAACGAATGTTACACAAACACAACATACGCCTCATTCCAATTCATATTCTCAGGGAAAGGTTCCCATTAATTTTATCCAAGATAAATTCTTTAAAATTTATTCTTTAATCTTCCTTTGGATGTCATTTCAAACCAAATTATGGTTTTTCCAACTAGTCGAGATTAGCGAACCACACCGAAGTAATTATTTATTTTATTTCCCAATCCCAACCTATTCATCCCATGAAGCAAAACCGGTAATACTCCATATTTAACACCGTAGTGTTATCGGTAAAATTAATTACCATTCCACGTTCAAATCTAGTTAAAGATTTAACTATCGCTTTGGAGAAAAACTGGTGATACTCCATTCTCGCTCAATTTCTAAATTTGATAATTTAAATTATCAATTTACATTTCAATCTAATTGCAGATTCATTAAAAATCCCTTTTCTGGGTTAAAGAACTAATGTCTTTTTAAAACCCAGTCCACGACAACCCAAATTACATTTCCAATTATTATCGGGTTAAAGAACAAGTGTTATTTAAAACACTGTTCACGATAAACCCACAAATCAATTCCATTTAAAACCCATTTCAAATCCAATTTATTTATTACTAGTTGGGTTTTAATTTTAGTTCAAAACTAGTTCATTTCGATAAAAATCTATTTTTATCTTTTCAAATATGGAGTTTTCATCCTAATTTTTACCAAATCATTTCTTATGATTTTACACAAATTATTGATATTTTTAATAATTTTATCAAGGCCCGTACAGTCGGTTTCGAACAACGGCCAACGAACTGCACCTATAGCGACCTTTATCGAATTTGATTTGGACGTATCTCCAAATCCAACCGTTAGATTTCAAATTTCTATTATTCGTTAGAAAGATCTTTTCGACACGAACCCAACGGTTCCGATTTTAGGAGAATCCGACGGTCGGATCTCCCGTAATGTCCGTTTGAAATAAATGGTCGAATTCACGAACTGCCGTGGCGCGGCGCGTTCTATTCAGGCCATTATATAATATATATAATATATATTTCGTCGATTTCTATTTAAAAGGAATTATATAAATAGTTTTGAATTCGTTTCAAAAACATTTTAACTTCCATTTCAAATTCAAATCAAATTCAATTTCTTTTCTATTCAAATCAAATTCAATTCGTTTTCAAATCAAATCAAATTCAATTCGTTTTCTAATCAAATCAAATTCAATCAAATTCAATTTCTTTTCAAATCAAATTCAATTTAAATCAAATTCATTTTCTATTCAAATCGAACTCATTATATATTCAATTCAATTCGAATTCGTTTTATATTCGATTTAATTCAAATTGGTTTTCTATTCGATTCAATTCAAATTGGTTTTCTATTCGATTCAATTCAAATTGTTTTTTTTCCGATTCAGTTCAAATTGGTTTTCTATTCGATTCAATTCAAATTGGTTTTCTATTCGATTCAATTCAAATTGGTTTTCTATTCGATTCAATTCAAATTGGTTTTCCATTCGATTCAATTCAAATTGGTTTTCTATTCGATTCAATTCAAACTGGTTTTCCATTCAATTCAATTCAAATTGGTTTTCCATTCAATTCAAATTGGTTTTCTATTCGATTCAATTCAAATTGGTTTTCTATTCGATTCAATTCAAATTGGTTTTCTATTCAAATCAAATTCGTTATATATTCAATTGAAATCAAATTTCAATTCTAAATATTCGATTTCGAAATCACTTTTCAATATTCATTTTAAAATGAATAAACTCGATATAAATATCGTTCACGTCAAAATGGCGTCAATCTAATCAACACGGCTTCATATATTTCTATTTTCAAATATTCTATTCAACAAATGAATATTTATTTTTGTCAACACACGACTAATCTCAACGAATGAGTACTGTCCACGTGTGACTATTTTTGTTATTTAATATATTTTATAAAATTTAGGGTATCTATCGTTTGATATCAAATCAGACTCCAACCGTGAATTAGTAAGAGAACGTTTCCCTAAATATTAATCCCGAAGGCCGAAACCAACATCAGATCAATATCCAGGAGACCACTCATCTTATCTATCTTCCAGTTAATTTCTGATTTCATATATGATAAAGATGTAAATTTTATTGTTAAAATATTTCGTTCAACACATGACTAATCTCAACGGATGAGTACTGTCAACACATGAACCTTTATTTTATATTATTCTTTATTTTCTAAATTAGAATGAGGCCCAATCAATCACCATATAATTATAATTATATGGATTTTCATACATCACACGTATATAATAGCATTGAAAAATAATCAACCATCAACCAAAGTGCACTACACTGTATAAGCATCAAATATAGACATCTAACGCTTATAACAGCCTGTCAATTAATCGATCGACATATTTAATCAATCAGGATGAGTGAACTTCAAATTTCATCCCAACACCCGTGTGGGGTTTTCAAACAATCAAACGCAGATTTTATTTGTGCAGTTGGGCGATGTGTAAAATTTATCGACCCAATCAATGTCCTTCAAATAGGTGTACATAAACAAACCGTCCGGTTTGTAAATGAATATTTTATCTTATTCACTTCCACGTTAAAAATTATATTTTTAACGATAAAACATTTTATTCAACCTATGAAAATATTCTATTCAGTTCATTTATTAAATAAAATGATTTCTTTATTTTTCTAACTTATTTTAGAAAATTTCGGCGGCATAACGGCACGATACTAGAAACGGGACGAGGCCTAGCCTTATCCCCGGTCTAGTGAAGGCCCACGCCATTCACACATCAATCAAATCCATTCCATTTCACCAATCAATTCAATTCAAACCAAATGAACTAACCAACTACACAACCAAACAATTTAACAAACAAGCCATCCATGGCCTGTGGATGACGGTTGTCGGGTGCTACTAAACACCGTCTGCATCCTAGTATATATATATAACTAGAAAAAGAAATTGAAGAGTCAGAAATTCTCACCGATAGCTATCCCAATCCCACGACTCTTCATTTATAGAAATCTTCGTCGTTCTCGCATTTTTATCACCTTCGTGCCTGTATTCTCTACATATGTAAAAATCGAATTTTCACTTCGCTATTCAATATATAAAAAAAATCGAATTTTTACTTCGCTATTCAATATATAAAAATCGAATTTTTACTATGCTATTCAATATATAAAAATCGAATTTTTACTATGCTATTCAATATATAAAAATCAAATTTTTACTATGCTATTCAATATATAAAAATCGAATTTTTACTTCGCTATTCAATATATAAAAATCGAATTTTTTACTATGCTATTCAATATATAAAAATCGAATTTTTACTTAGCTATTCAATATATAAAAATCGAATTTTTACTTCGCTATTCAGTATATAAAAATCATATTTTTAACCCTTCTACATTATAAAAATTATATTTTTCTCGAAGTAAAAATCATATTTTTTACTTCACTACTCATCTCAAAATATCGTCTTTTCATATTTAAAAATATCGTCTTTTCATATTTAAAAATATCGTCTTTTCATATTTAAAAATATCGTCTTTTCGTATTTAAAAATATCGTCTTTTCATATTTAAAAATCTGATTTTTAACACTTTAAAAATCTCGTTCTTTGTACTTTAAAATTTTGATTTTTAACACTTTAAAAATCTCGTTCTTAAATGATGTATAATTAAATTGATTTTTAAATTAAAAATGAAGAACAGTAAAAACTTACATTGCATTTCAGGGGGGGGGGGTTCATCATCGTCCGCCGGTCAGAGGAGCGGGTGGAGCTTGTTGGGCGGAGGCGCGGGGTTGGCCAGCTCCGGCAATTGTTTCGACGGCGAGATCGAGGGGCTCAGGGGCGGATTGCTTCGCGTTTCAGAAGGGGGGACGAGAAGAGAGAGAGTGTCGGAGGAGGTGGGGCGGTCTTCGCTGGAGGGGCGGCGCGCGGTGCGAGGCGGTGGCGCAGCAATCGTCGACGGTGGCTAGGGCTTGAAGCGCGATTCCCCTTTCTCTTTTTTTTTATTTTGATTTCTGAATTGAAACGTGAAAAAGGGGGGGGGGCTGATAGTATAAAGGAGGAAGGGGAGTTTTATTTTTTTATTTTTATTTTATTTTATTATCTCCCAAAAAGCAACTTTTATTTTCGACCTCTAAACGAGGCCCATCGCCTGTCGTCCATAGCTAATTACCCCCATTCCGAACACAATGGGATATGTATCGCAAGCTGATTCGACCGTTTCGATCAGTTTCCGTTAAAATCAACATATAACTCTATATATTGAATTTGAATGCGCATTTCAATTTACCGGGGTCACATACTAACTCTAAAAATTCCCGAAAAATATTTTCTAGCTTCTTATTGATGATACGGTCCTAACAAAACTAGTTTCGTCGAATTCTGAGGCCGTTGGAAAAATGGCCATTTTCCAGTCGATTAAAATCAACTGAAACTGGTCAAACACGTTTTCCTTTGCCACGCTCACATATTGATTCGAAAATTTATGAAATTTGGAATCTAGCAATAATTTGACATCACGGATCCAACAAAAGTGGTTTCGTCGAAATCCGAGGTCGTTTGCAAAATTCCCATTTTTAAGGGCCTGAATTCCATAGCGACTATTCAGAATTTTCAACTGGACATATCTTTTGATTCCCGCTATGAAATTTTGATTTTTCGGATTCGTTGGAAAGATATTATCAATTAGATCCTAATGTTTTTGGTTTCGCTAAAATCCGGATTGTTTTGCAGTCGGTACGTTCAATTGAAGTTTGAAATCGAATTATCGAACTACCGCGCCATTTTCAATTCCTTTTATAATTATATATAAATATATATATTCTAACGACGACGTATATAATATATACGTTCGAATTATATTCAAAATAAATTTCTCGTCGATATTATTTAAAATAATCCATTTTTAATATTCAAAATTCATTAAATTCGCCAAAATAAAAATTTTAAACTGGCTCAGAATTTCCGGGTTATTACAATCTCCCCCACTTAAAACTTTTCGTCCCCGAAAAGGAACAAAGTCGAAAGTGGTTTGATTAATCAACTCTACATTCGATCAGGCTTCCATTCTCCAACTTTTCAGTTTCTGAGAATTTTCAAATTCTTCAAAAATTTGGATAACACCCTAAATTTTCGAAAAATTTCGCCATAACCTCCCCTGCACCGGGAGCCACGGGAAAATCCCGAAATTGCCATATAGGCCTTTTGATCTCAAAAAGAAAAAGAAAAAGCCAAGCGGCTAGCCAATCGGCTCATAAAATCATCATCACCCAAACAAAACAGTAAATTATAGTAAACATGTACCTATTTGTCGGGCAAACAAATTTTATTCTCTGCTCTAGCCTCCTTTCTATGACCTGTTCAATGTAAGTATATGTATATGCAAGCAAATGCGACCAATTTTCAATACAATTCAATATTTGGTTCAATTAGGCATAATGGTTCAAAATTATCAAACAAATAAACAAACAACACAAACATCAATCAATTAGTGAATTAGAGTTTCAAATTCATAATTTTGATATATATACGGAAAATCATGTTTTTGATGCCAATTCACAACAAATAAATTCTAGCTATATTAGTTTTGGTTCTCACACCAGTCTAATGGAAATATATAGAAATCACACCTTCGAAACACGAACATAAATATTGATGATGCCATGGTCATTATCAACATCATCTCCGGGCGACTAGAATGTGATTCTATATCTATCCAGTATATTAAAACTTCGAATATACGTTCCTGACGCGTATATGAAAAATCTTTATATATTGGATTGTCCAAATTCAAAGTAAATAAATATTCAAATACGTAGAATTGATTTAAATTTTCAAAACAAAATTGTTTTCATTTGAAAAATATACTCTTCACACTCGTTCTAGGGTACTACTGATCCTATCTCTAACGAGTGATTCTAATTGGATACTACTAATCCAATATCTGATGAATTCTTTCGTAGGGTTCTAATGTGTCTTGTTCTCGAGCTCTGTAAACCAAAGCTCTGATACCAAATGTGACGGCTGGGAATTTTGCTCGATCCGAATCAGTCGTTAAACCGATCTAGACCATTCGAAACCCCTGATCGTTTGAGAACAGGACAAATCACAACGCAGACGGAAGAACATTTCATTGGTACTACAACAATTCCATCAGATACAAGAATATACAGAGTATGAATAAATATTACACAACAAAGAATATCAGAGATTTAAATACAGTATTGCAGCGGAAAAATAATACAAAACACAACTGAAAGTAATACATGGATACAGAGCTTTCCGAGCATCGTTCCAACTGTAAATCAGGATCCTGTGAATATAAATCTGCAAAACCAAAACTACTAGCTGCCCGTGCGGAAAATGAGGGCACCCATTGTTTAGGTTAAAACAATAAACTCCAGGTCAGTCATGTGACTGGTGTGAGAACTAAAACAGTTATTTAAAACTTTACTTAAAAGAGAGTAATTCAAGGGACCACGCCGTATAACACGGAACGGGTTTCCTCCCAAGAATACCAGTGCATAAAATAAACAACGCAATGCTTTTTCGAAAAATGAAGCTATTATAAGACCCAGGTCCCATCACACAATGCAACGCAAGCCGGAGGATAGGGTTTTACCTTATAATAGCCAAACATGCTTGGTACGTTTAAAAACAAATCATTTGACACTATAATAAGTGTATAGTGTCAAAACAATTTCAATCATAAATATCAATCATAGACGGCATAGTATCCCATGCTACTATGTCGCCATACTAGGCTCTACAAATAAAGCCGAAATATCTCGTATTGGAAATTGGATTTCCGTCATGAGTCGAGGCAAGGGGCAAGCTCCTCTTCGCTTTCGAGACACTCTAGCAAATGCCTCGAGACTACACACTCTGGGTAACCCCTGGATCTTCAGGGCCGGTCCTCACTTACATTAGAGGATTATTTATTCCTGAACACACGTTTCCCGGTCTTTACAGACCTATAATCGAGGCGCCTCATCCAACAACCACATAGGTGAAAAGTATATAAATGTCAGGGTTGGTAAGTCACTGACACCACCAAAGCTAGAAAGAAACGTCATGCTCTCCCTACAGTCCTTATCCCGTTTTTAACTCATACCGAGGGGTGAGGCTCGCGAATTCACGTTATACACAAAGCTGCCACGTAGGCCGTGCTTTGATCATCAACCACAAGACTTTGCTTTTCAACAGAAGCCTTGATCCATGCAACTTAGCGTGCCACACAGGCAATTCATGCCATGCGATTGATATCTATCGATATATAACCTCTAAGCTCGTACGTCTCAGAAAAGGGCGTTACGCAAGAGAATAAATTCTCCGCCGCCAAACAGATATATATTCAACAGAAATCAATCAACATAGAATAAAATCCAGTGTCAGACACACAATCCATTTACAAGTTCATTTTGGGTCTGAACGAAACCTGAGGCACTTTCCTCGCATATCCATCGATCTCCAAGTATGTCTGGACGACCACCAACTATTTCCATCCTCTTGGGTGTACAGCCCAATCAGGATCGTCATTTATTATCCAAACGATGTGAAGACTTCCGGTCTTCGACCACCGTCTTCATCTTCGACATATCGTCGAATCGGTTATTCAGAATGGGTATAAACCCGGCCTTTTCAAACAATCCGCGTATATTAAAACGAATGTTACACAAACACAACATATTCTCAGGGAAAGGTACCCATTAATTTTATCCAAGATAAATTCCTTTAAATTTATTCTTTAATCTTCCTTTGGATGTCATTTCAAACCAAATTATGGTTTTTCCAACTAGTCGAGATTAGCGAACCACACCGAAGTAATTATTTATTTTATTTCCCAATCCCAACCTATTCATCCCATGAAGCAAAACTGGTAATACTCCATATTTAACACCATAGTGTTATCGGTAAAATTAATTACCATTCCACGTTCAAATCTAATTAAAGATTTAACTATCGCTTTGGAGCAAAACTGGTGATACTCCATTCTTGCTCAATTTCTGAATTTGATAATTTAAATTATCAATTTACATTTCAATCTAATTGCAGATTCATTAAAACTCCCTTTTCTGGGTTAAAGAACTAATGTCTTTTTAAAACACAGTCCACGACAACCCAAATTACATTTCCATTTATTATCGGGTTAAAGAACAAGTGTTATTTAAAACACTGTTCACGGTAAACCCACAAATCAATTCCATTTAAAACCCATTTCAAATCCAATTTATTTATTACTAGTTGGGTTTTAATTTTAGTTCAAAACTAGTTCATTTCGATAAAAATCTATTTTTATCTTTTCAAATATGGAGTTTTCATCCTAATTTTTCCCAAATCATTTCTTATGATTTTACACAAATTATTGATATTTTTAATAATTTTATCAAGGCCCATACAGTCGGTTTCCAACAACGGCCATCGAACTGCACCTATAGCGACCTTTTTTGAATTTGATTTGGACGTATCTCCAAATCCAACCTTTAAATTTCAAATTTCTATTATTCGTTAGAAAGCTCTTTTTGATACGAACCCAACGGTTCCGGTTTTAGGAGAATCCGACGGTCGGATCTCCCGTAATGTCCGTTTGAAATAAATGGTCGAAATTCACGAACTGCCGCGGCGCGGCGCGTTCTATTCAGACCATTATATTATATATGTATAATATATATAATATATATTTCGTCGATTTCTATTTAAAAGGAAATATATAAATAGTTTTGAATTCGTTTCAAAAACATTTTAACTTCCATTTCAAATTCAAATCAAATTCAATTTCTTTTCTATTCAAATCAAATTCAATTCGTTTACAAATCAAATCAAATTCAATTCGTTTTCTAATCAAATGAAATTCAATCAAATTCAATTTCTTTTCAAATCAAATCAAATTCAATTTAAATCAAATTCATTTTCTGTTCAAATCAAACTCATTATATATTCAATTAAATTCGAATTCGTTTTATATTCGATTTAATTCAAATTGGTTTTCTATTCGATTCAATTCAAATTGGTTTTCTATTCGATTCAATCCAAATTCGTTTTTATTTATCCCGATTCAGTTCAAATTGGTTTTCTATTCGATTCAATTCAAATTGGTTTTCTATTCGATTCAATTCAAATTGGTTTTCTATTCGATTCAATTCAAATTGGTTTTCCATTCAATTCAATTTGGTTTTCTATTCGATTCAATTCAAATTGGTTTTCCATTCAATTCAATTCAAATTGGTTTTCTATTCGATTCAATTCAAACTGGTTTTCCATTCAATTCAATTCAAATTGGTTTTCCATTCAATTCAAATTGGTTTCTATTCGATTCAATTCAAATTGGTTTTCTATTCGATTCAATTCAAATTGGTTTTCTATTCAAATCAAATTCGTTATATATTCAATTGAAATCAAATTTCAATTCTAAATATTCGATTTCGAAATCACTTTTCAATATTCATTTTAAAATGAATAAAATCGATATAAATATCGTTCACGTCAAAATGGCGTCAATCTAATCAACACGGCTTCATATATTTCTATTTTCAAATATTCTATTCAACAAATGAATATTAATTTTTGTCAACACACGACTAATCTCAACGAATGAGTACTGTCCACGTGTGACTATTTTTGTTATTTAATATATTTTATAAAATTTAGGATATCTATCGTTTGATATCAAATCAGACTCCAACCGTCAATTAGTAAGAGAACGATTCCCTAAATATTAATCCTGAAGGCCGAAACCAACATCAGATCAATATCCAGGAGACCACTCATCTTATCTATCTTCCAGTTAATTTCTGATTTCATATATGATAAAGATGTAAATTTTATTGTTAAAATATTTCGTTCAACACATGACTAATCTCAACGGATGAGTACTGTCAACACATGAACCTTTATTTTATATTATTCTTTATTTTCTAAATTGGAATGAGGCCCAATCAATCACCATATAATTATAATTATATGGATTTTCATACATCACACGTATATAATAGCATTGAAAAATAATCAACCATCAACCAAAGTGCACTACACTGTATAAGCATCAAATATAGACATCTAACGCTTATAACAGCCTGTCAATTAATCGATCGACATATTTAATCAATCAGGATGAGTGAACTTCAAATTTCATCCCAACACCCGTGTGGGGTTTTCAAACAATCAAACGCAGATTTTATTTGTGCAGTTGGGCGATGTGTAAAATTTATCGACCCAATCAATGTCCTTCAAATAGGTGTACATAAACAAACCGTCCGGTTTGTAAATGAATATTTTATCTTATTCACTTCCACGTTAAAAATTATATTTTTAACGATAAAACATTTTATTCAACCTATGAAAATATTCTATTCAGTTCATTTATTAAATAAAATGATTTCTTTATTTTTCTAACTTATTTTAGAAAATTTCGGCGGCATAACGGCACGATACTAGAAACGGGACGAGGCCTAGCCTTATCCCCGGTCTAGTGAAGGCCCACGCCATTCACACATCAATCAAATCCATTCCATTTCACCAATCAATTCAATTCAAACCAAATGAACTAACCAACTACACAACCAAACAATTTAACAAACAAGCCATCCATGGTCTGTGGATGACGGGTGTCGGGTGCTACTAAACACCGTCTGCATCCTAGTATATATATATAACTAGAAAAAGAAATTGAAGAGTGAGAAATTCTCACCGATAGCTATCCCAATCCCACGACTCTTCATTTATAGAAATCTTCGTCATTCTCGCCTTTTTATCACCTTCGTTGCCCGTATTCTCTACATATGTAAAAATCGAATTTTCACTTCGCTATTCAATATATAAAAAAAATCGAATTTTTACTTCGCTATTCAATATATAAAAATCGAATTTTTACTATGCTATTCAATATATAAAAATCGAATTTTTACTATGCTATTCAATATATAAAAATCGAATTTTTACTATGCTATTCAATATATAAAAATCAAATTTTTACTATGCTATTCAATATATAAAAATCGAATTTTTACTTCGCTATTAAATATATAAAAATCGAATTTTTTACTATGCTATTCAATATATAAAAATCGAATTTTTACTTAGTTATTCAATATATAAAAATCGAATTTTTACTTCGCTATTAAATATATAAAAATCATATTTTTAACCCTTCTACATTATAAAAATTATATTTTTCTCGAAGTAAAAATCATATTTTTACTTCACTACTCATCTCAAAATATCGTCTTTTCATATTTAAAAACATCGTCTTTTCATATTTAAAAATATCGTCTTTTCGTATTTAAAAATATCGTCTTTTCATATTTAAAAATCTGATTTTTAACACTTTAAAAATCTCATTCTTTGTACTTTAAAATTTTGATTTTTAACACTTTAAAAATCTCGTTCTTAACTGAAGTATAATTAAATTGATTTTTAAATTAAAAATGAAGAACAGTAAAAACTTACATTGCATTCAGGGGGGGTTTCATCGTCGTCCGCTGGTCAGAGGAGGGGGTGGTGCTTGTTTGGCGGAGGCGCGGGGTTGGCCAGCTCCGGCAATTGCTTCGACAGCAAGATCGAGGGGCTCAGGGGCGGATTGCTTCGCGTTTCAGAAGGGGGGGAGGAGAAGAGAGAGAGCGTCGGAGGAGGTGGGGCGGTCTTCGCTGAAGGGGCGGCGCGCGGTGCGAGGCGGTGGCGCAGCCATCGTCGACGGTGGCTAGGGCTTGAAGCGCGATTCCCCTTTTTTTTTTTTGATTTCTGAATTGAAACGTGAAATAGGGGGGGCCTGATAGTATAAAGGAGGAAGGGGAGTTTTATTTTTTTATTTTTATTTTATTTTATTATCTCCCAAAAAGCAACTTTTATTTTCGACCTCTAAACGAGGCCCACCGCCTGTCGTCCATAGCTAATTACCCCCATTCCGAACACAATGGGATATGTATCGCAAGCTGATTCGACCGTTTCGATCAGTTTCCGTTAAAATCAACATATAACTCTATATATTGAATTTGAACGTGCATTTCAATTTACCGGGGTCACATACAAACTCTAAAAATTCCCGAAAAATATTTTCTAGCTTCGTATTGACGATACGGTCCTAACAAAACTAGTTTCGTCGAAGTCTGAGGCCGTTGGAAAAATGGCCATTTTCCAGTCGATTAAAATCAACTGAAACTAGTCAAACACGTTTTCCTTTGCCATGCTCACATATTGATTCGAAAAATTATGAAATTTGGAATCTAGCAATAATTTGACATCACGGATCCAACAAAAGTGGTTTCGTCGAAATCCGAGGTCGTTTGCAAAATTCCCATTTTTAAGGGCCTGAATTCCATAGCGACTATTCAGAATTTTCAACTGGACATATCTTTCGATATCCGCTATGAAATTTTGATTTTTCGGATTCGTTGGAAAGATATTATCAATTAGATCCTAATGTTTATGGTTTCGCTAATATCCGGATTGTTTTGCAGCCGGTACGTTCAATTGAAGTTTGAAATCGAATTATCGAACTACCGCGCCATTTTCAATTCCTTTTATAATTATATAAAAATATTTATATTCTAACGACGACGTATATAATATATACGTTCGAATTATATTCAAAATAAATTTCTCGTCGAAATTATTTAAAATAATCCATTTTAAATATTCAAAATTCATTAAATTCGCCAAAATAAAATTTTTAAACTGGCTCAGAATTTCCGGGTTATTACACTATGCCTATGCCAATGACTGTGGACATAAGACTATTGCATATGACTATGACAAGGACAATTATGGCTAATCACCTATGATTCAAAACTATGAGATTACTGCCTACGATTATGAACATAAGACTATTGTCTATGACCATGACTTTGAAATTTATTACAGTTAATTTCCTATGACTATTTAGGGTAATTTCCTAGGACTATTTTGGTTAATTACCCATGACAATTGTGGTTAATCGCCTATGATTCATAACTATGAGATTTCTACCTATGACCATGACTATGACTATTATAGTAAATTGTTTTTGCCCATAGTTACAAACCATGTTGTACACCGAACTGGCATTTTGTTGGATCTCATACCTAGGGTGTGACTTGCTTAGTTTATTCCTATTCGCTATTATGTACACCAAAACCATTGGATCCATTATCCTTGTATTTGGCTCGCTTCTACATGCCTATTCTTTTATGTCAATTCCCATATTTATCCCCTATTCTCTTTTTAGTTTCATTTCATGAGTATTTATAAAACTCGTGAAATCATGGTATACGTACGTTATGAATGCGGGGTTATTTCGGTATAACGTGAAATCTATATTAATTGGCATAATTTAGAGCATGTATTATAACATGACTATTAGGTGCAAATTGGGGTAATTTGATGTGAATTATAGAAGATGTAATTTGATATATTGAATCTAGTATTGGCAAGTAAACTAAGCTTTAGGCATAAATTGTAAACTAGAGTATCCAATCTAGTTTTGACATGGGAATACTAGATCTAAATTGGCATAAACCAGCAGGTTGGGTTAAATGATAGGTAATTTAAGATTTGGGCCTAGAATATAGGTATGTTAGTTGGCATGACATATGAATATGATATAGGCCAAAAAAAATTAAAAGAGTTGTTAGCAATTTACATATAGACAAAAGGATAAATGTGTAAATCTAGGAAAGACGAATATGCCTAACCCGAGGTTAGATTGAGTTACGGTATAAGACTGCCTGGAACCGCCCGGCAAATCCAGCAACCGTAACAATATCTATCTAATGTGGATGGTTAGAGCATTAAGCCAAAAAGGACCCGAGGTTAGACCGAGTGGCGGTGTATGTCTACCTGGAACCGACCGGCACATCCAGTGACCGCAACAATATCTGTCTAATGTGAGTGGTTGGTGCT
Organism: Allium sativum; assembly: GCA_030737875.1. NCBI lineage: Eukaryota > Viridiplantae > Streptophyta > Magnoliopsida > Asparagales > Amaryllidaceae > Allium > Allium sativum. The sequence continues at coordinate 112,028,758 of CM060916.1, read as the reverse complement.
TTAAATGAATAATTTAAAACTAAGAAACAGATAAGCTAGAATGAGATGGTTAAGTCCATAGGAACACTTAACCAACTTAACATGTTAACAAGACAGGACTTGTAGGGGTTAAATAACTGTTATAACATGTTGACTAGACAAGTGGGTCAGGTTAAGAAAAGGTTTAACCGTTATAACATGTTAACTGGACTAGAAGATGGGGTAAGTAAAATACACTTAGCCAATTTAACATGTTAACTGGACTAGAAGGTGGGGTTAAGTAAAATACACTTAGCCAATTTAACATGTTAACTGGACTAGAAGGTGGGGTTAAGTAAAATACACTTAGCCAATTTAACATGTTAACTAGACTAGAAGGTGGAGTTAAGTAAACTTAGAACACTTAGCCATCATAGTGTGACAAATGAACAAGGTTAAGTTAAAACATGAAGGGACATTACTTAACCATTAGAACACGTGAATTAAGCATATGTTAGGGTTAAGTTAAAAGGAACACTTAACCAATACAAAATGAAAGGGTAGGGTTAAGTAATAAGAAATACTTAACCAATTTAACTTGATTTGTAGTAAGGTTAAGTCAACATGAACTACTGATAACACTGAACCAGTTTAACATGACAAATGAATGGGTTAAGTTAACTTGAATTGACTAGTGATAATTAACCAATCCAACTTGACGAGAAAGAGAACTAAATAGTAAACCTTAGTTAAAAGGACTAAGTTGTTAACCTTAGTTAAGAAAACGAAGATTTAGGAACTAAGTAGTAAACCTTAGTTAAGGGAACTAAGTAGTAAACCTTAGTAGAACACGAGAAGGAGCGAACGTCCATCTGATCTTAAAGAAGGCTCCAACAAACTAGGTTACGAAGCACGCGGCTTCGAGGGGACGCGAGGGTACTCATGGTATCCCTCTGTGAGTCTGCAGATGATCTGCCTGGGCTCGCAGAAGTTAAGGTTTACATCAGAAGAACCAAGGGTATGCCGTGGTTGCAATATGAGGCAACCTAAAGACTAGGATGGACCGGCGTGATTCGGCGAGACCAGTAGCCCTGTGATAGCAACTCGTTGTCTACCTACCATCTGGAGTCAGTCGAGATACGTACATCGGAAAGGCAGAGAACTCCAAAAGACCATATACTTGCTATCTTGTTATGGGTGCGGATGGCCATTGGTTAGTGGGCATAGAGGGCCTGCGTATAGTTCTCATTTTTTTCAAGGTGTGCCTTTCATTAGTTGAGGGAGGGTTCAAGTGGGACCATAGCCACTGGAAAAACATACCTTAGCATCTGCATCGGTCGATATCTGAAAGCTCCCAACCGAGTTCCGTGTTTCTTGATTTTCCCTGCCACAAGACTCGGGTCGCACATATAGAGGACATATGCATCTAGACAGCGATAACGTTCCACGACACATACGTGGGGAAAGTCTAGGAACATATACCACTCTGGGTAGTGTGTCCTAGACTAGGGGGGCATTGTTCGATAGGTAGCATATTCCCTAGTTGGACCTAGGTCGCATAAACCCTAAAATCCGAGAAACGTTCAATAAGTAGCATAAACCTCAGTAGCCCTAGGTAGTGAAAACCCTGGTTGGATCTAGAATACGCTTGATAGAAAACCATAGGTTAGACCTAGGTAATAAATAATAGATGTACACCTAAAACAACCAAAATTTTGGGGGTTGGGATCACGTATCTGTTCTTATCAGTTTATACAGATTACTAGTTAGGTGGTGCAGAGATATAGAAACCAGAATAATAGGGTAATAGCGAAGCAGAGAAAGTAGTGAAGCATATCTTATCTTGCCTTAGCATATATTGCGTTAATCTTATGTTATCTTGTTAGCCCTATCATCATGGTATTATCTTGTATTCAGTTAATCCATGTCATGTTGTTTTTACCTGTTCACATGCTGAAAGTTACTGAACTTACCAGACTTTATGTCTGACATTGTTTTTCCTTCATCTTCTTTTCTTCCGTTCCCCCGCCCCCTGGTAGTTAAGCAGGGAATAATATAGTTCAGATTAGAGTGGACCGTTATTCTTTCCAAGCTTGAAGACTCTGGGACATAGTGCTTTGGACTCGCTTTCTTGCTGCTATGGTTGGCTTATGCTCTATTGGGGAATGTCGTTGTATATTTATGCTTCTTTATTTTGTTAAACAAGATGGGTATTTGGTATCAGAAAACAATCTTTGTACAAGCTATTTTATCAATAAAGTAAAGTTTTTATTTACCGCTGCTTTAATTATCTGTCTTCTAATTTATCTGCATCTTTTACCTTAAATGCTCCACAGAACTTAGTGCATTCCCTTTGTGAGTGAAACTAACGGATGTGGGCTGTTACACCCGGTGTCCCTCTGGGAGGTCTTTGGTTTAAAAGCCCAGTGTTTGTTGCATTCGGACCATGTATAAATAGTACCGACGATCGAATAGGTGCCCCTTGGGGAGGTCTTTTGTTCAAAGGACCAGTGTTTGTCGTAATCAGGCATGTGATAACGGTACTGATGATTAACTGGGTGCCCATCGGGAAGATCTTTGATTTAGAGTTGTATTGTTTCACGGGGCGGACGTTATTTCACTCATCGGGTTTTACCACGATTTGTTATAACTAGGGCCTTGGACTTTGCAATTAAGAAGGTGCCCCTTTGGTGAAACTCACTACTTCATTTGTAGCTTGAACACCGCATCATTTGACTGTTTAATTCCTGGTGTCCCTTATTCACGATGTTGTGCTCCACACCTTCGTATTTGTTGCGAATGATATTTTAAGCATTGAGCAATGGGCATTTGAGATATCCCAATTGGGATGCGTTGTAATGGTCACCAGGCTTCATTAGGTCATAGATGCGTCAGCATTCTTTTAGGGGACCTACAATCAAAATCAAATTTGAGCAACTTGTAAACAAGAATTTGGAAATGTACGATTAGGCAAGTAAAGCAATTCCCTTCATTAATATGTACAAAACTTGTAACAATGTTGCATGGTATTTACAATGCTTGATGTTTACAACTTGCACTATGAAAGAATTATTAAATGAAGTAGTGGCGAAGGTGTACTCTATTCCAAGATCTCGGAAGTTGGATCCCATTTGTCGTTTTCAACTCGAATGTGCCACCTGAGATTTTTGGCTTATCATATACGGCCCTTCCCAGTTTGGTCTGAATATTCCAGTTCCTGTCATGATTCTTTTTAGAACAAGGTCCCCAAATTGGAAGGTTCTTCATTTAACTTTAGCATTAAAATGACTAGCTATCCTTCTTTGATGCGGAACGATTCTGAGTTCTTCTTCTTTTCTTTTTTCTTCAGGAAAATCAAGCACTTCGAGTTGTAGTTTCTCATTCTCCTCTTTGTTGAAGTGGATTCTCCAGTGAGTGGGAACTTCCAACTCCATCAAATCATAGCCTCGGATCCAAATGCGAGTGAAATGGAGTGTGCCCAGTCGCAGTTTTATGAGTTGTACGATATCCCCATAGTGCAAGAGGAAGCTCGTCTACCTAACCACCTTTAGCTTTTTTAAGACGCTTCTTGATGGTTGACTTCAAAATTTTGTTGATTGCTTCGACTTTCCCGTTGGCTTGTGGATGAGCAACGGTTGCAAAACTCTTCTTAATCCTGTATTTAGCACAGAAATCTAGGAATTCACTGCTCTCGAATTGAGTTCCGTTGTCAGTGATTATTTTCTGAGGTGCCCCAAATCGGCAAATAATGTTCTTTGAAACAAAGTTGATCACCTTCTTCGAGGTAATAGTTGCTAACGGTTCAGCTTCGGCCCATTTAGTGAAGTAGTCCACTGCCACGATTGCATATTTCATATTCGACTTAGCTATAGGCAATGCTCCAATCAAATCTATGCCCCAAACGGCGAATGGCTATGGACTAACCATCTAAGTCAATTCTGTGGGAGGTGCTCTTGGAATCTTCGCAAATCTTTGGCATCTATCAAATTTCTTAGCATAAGTCATTGCATCCAGGTTCACATCGGGCCAAAAGTAGCCATATCGCACAATTTTCTTGGCCAGTGTTTGATCGCCTGTGTGACCTCCGTATTCTCCCTCATGTAATTCTACCAAGATTGTTCTGGACTCCTCCTTGGTCACACATTGCAGCAGTGGCATGGAGAATCCTCGCCTATACAACCTTCCGTCCTGGATAAGGTATAATGGAGCATTTCGCAATATCTTCCTTCACCTTTTCGGTTCTTCTGGGAGTGTTCCGTTGAGGATATACTCCTTAATCGGAGTCATCCAGGACACAGGTTCTTTGAAAGTCTCCATAATCTAGTCAATATCCGCTTCTTCAATGGCGGGAGTTGAATGAGCTTCAACGGGAATCAAGCCCAACGACTAACCGTGCATCTGAGGAACTGACATACTTGGAGAGAGAATCTACCTTTGAATTCTCTTCCTTAGGAATATGAGATATAGTGTAGTAGTCAAGGTCATTGAGAAGTTCCAAAGCTTTGGTAAGATAAGCAGGAAGGTTTCCCAGTTTGGTTTGGAATTTCTTTAGGACTTGACATACTACCAGTTGTGAGTCACTAAGGATTTGCAAGGTTTTTAGATACAATTCCTTTGCCAGTTTTAACCCTGCGATTAATGCTTCATATTTGGCCTCATTATTGGTTGACGGGAATTCCAATCTTAATGTGTAGCATAAGGAATGGCCATTCTGGCCCCTGAACAATAATCATTTCTAGACCCATCGATGTACAACTTCCAACTAGCTACCATTTCTGTTGGTTCCTCCGTTTCCTCTCCCCTATCCATGAACTCGGCGATGAAATCCACTAAAGCCTTCCCATTAATAGCTCTTTGAGGGTGATAAGTGATGTCATATTGACTGAGCTCTATGTTCCACTTCAATAACCTTCCCGAAGTTTCTGGGCGGAAGAGAACTTGTCTTAGCGGTTGATCGGTGAGAACCTTTATAGGATGGGATTGGAAATACAACCTTAGCTTTTTCAAGGCGATGAGTAGACAATACGCAAGTTTTTCCAACTTTGGATAGTTTAGTTCTGCTCTAGCGAGCCTCTTACTGATGTAATAAACCGGCCATTGGAGCTTGGCATCCTCCCGAAAAAGCGCGGCGCTTAAGGCATATGACGAGACAACCAAATATAGGAACAAATCCTCTCCATCTTTGGGTTTAGAGAGCATCGGTGGTGACTCCATGTGCTTAATCAACTCTTCGAAAGATGTTTGACATTTTGGAGTCCACTGGAAATCTTTCTTCCCTTTCTTCAAAGCATCAAAGAGTGGAATGCACCGATCCGTTGCCTTAGAGATGAAGCAGTTAAGTGCAACTACTTTCCCTTTCTGGCTTTGAAGCTCTTTCTTTATCCTTGGATCACGCATTTCCCTTTAGGCTGTGATTTGAGAAGGATTCGCTTTTATGCTTCTAGCATTGACCATGAATCCAAGAAACTTTCATGATGTAACTCCAAATGAGCATTTAAGCAGATTTAGTTTCATTCCATATTTTTTGAGGATATAAAACATTTCAGCCAAGTTGTCAAGATAGTTCTCAGCTTTCTTTGACTTTACCAGCATATCATCCACGTAGACTTCCATTGTGTTTCCGATTTGGGATTTGAACATGGAATTCACAAGGCGCAGGAATGTTGCTCCTGCATTTTTTATTCCAAACGACATTACTTTATAGCAATACAAGCCTTTATCTCTTATGAAACTTGTGTTCTCTTCATCTGGCTTGTGCATCATAATCTGATTATACGTAGATTATGCATCCATAAAGGATAACAGTTCGTGCCCCGCCGTCGCATCAACAAGTTGATCAATTCTAGGTAATGGGAAGCTGTCTTTGGGACACGCCTTGTTGATTTGAATAGTCTATGCACACTCTCCACTTGCCGATGGACTTTTTAGCAAAAACTGGATTGGAAACCCATTCGGGATATATAGATTCCCGTATAAAGTTATTCTTGAATAACCTATCTACTTCTTCTTTTAATGCTACAGATCTTTCAAGTCCTTGAATTCGTCTTTTTTGTTTTACTAGAGTTAAACTGGGATTAATATTCAATTTATGCACAATTACATTCGGTGGTATTCCGCACATATCGGAATGTGTCCAAGCGAAAACATCTAAATTTTCCTTTAGAAACAAGATTAAATCTTTCTGCAGCTTTAGTCCTAGCTGAGAACCTATTTTCAAGACTTGGTCGGAATCTTTATCATGCACTGGGATGGAGATTGTGGCTTCAGCTGGTGTTGCTCTATCTTCCCTTGCACTGGCTTTTCTTGGATCGATCTCCTTCTGAGCTCTGCTATGCTCGCCGAGGGCCCCGCCCTAATTGCAATAAAGAGGGAGAATGAATGCAGAGTGGAGGCTCCACATCCTTCTTCACTTCTTTCTTCCTAGCTTCAAAAAGTTCTGCCATATAACATTCTCTCACTGCCTGTTGATCACCTTTAATTACGCCGACTCCATTTTCGGTAGGGAATTTCATTGTTAGGCACCATGGAGCCATTGTTATCCTAAAGGCTGCGAGGGTTGGTGTTCCAAGGAAGGCATTATATGCCGAAAGCTCATCGACTATGACAAAATCTTGCTTTATGGCAACCTTCTTTTTCCCTTCTCCGAGTTCGACGAGCAGGTTGATGATACCAATTGGTTGAGTGGGTTTCGCTGTGAACCCGTGGATCTTATTTTGGCAAGCCTTCAAGTCATTCATGGAAAGGTTCATCCTATTGAATGCACTAATGAAAAGTACATTGATGGAGGCCCCACAATCAACCAATACTCTTCTGACTATAGACGGACCCAAACCGATGGTAATCCCCATTTGATCTACCATTGGTGTTAGCAATCAGTCTGAGTCTCTTACTTTAAACACAATATCATACTATGGAGTCTTTGGCATCTTTGCCAGAAAGGCTTCATTCATGATCATGAGTTCTTCTTCTTCTTTAGGAAGATTCTTCATCTCATTAGTATACTTCACAATGTCCCCCCAGCTTCTTCTGGCTAGATGAGGTCCACCTGAAATGGTATGGATGATCAGTCTTGGGATGACATCAACTGGAGAGTTTTCATTCTGTGTAGGCAATCCCACAGATGTCCCTTGTCCTTCAGTGGCCTGAGTATTCTGTGGGTTCTTTGTGTATTGCTGAAGTCTGTTCTTCCTTATCAATTCCTCAATAAGGTTTTTTAGATGTCAACACTCATTTGTATTGTGGCCCGGTTGGTTATGAAACCGGCAGAACCTTCCTAATTTTATCGCGGCATCACTGGCCTTTGCTTTCTTCGGTGTTGGATACTCTTCACTACCTTTTGTTGCCATAAAGATGTTTTCTATGGTGTCGTTCAAAGGAGTCAATTCTGAATTTTTAAAGAAGGGGAATTTCTTGTTGGCTCGACTATCTTTTCCATCATTGCCTCTTTTCTGACCACCTGTATTTTTCTGGCCGCCTTCTGCATCATTATTTTTCTTTTCAGGTTATGTGCTGCTTTCAGGAACATCCAGGGCATAGGTCGGATCATTATCCACACCTATATACTCATCGGATTTATCAAACAGTTCCTCAAGCATACTTGGCTTCTTCTTCTTAATCCATCGTTCAAGCTTGGTCTTTTTGTTTATAGCTCCCTTTAAAGCTATTAAAGCCAAATGAGGCTCGTAATTCCCCACTTCAGCTGCTGCGGTGATGAAGCGGGTGAGAAAATCCCTGATGGGTTCTCCTGGCCTTTGCTCAAGCTCGTTCAACTCCATGACATCTCGCGCCATCGTAGCTTGGAGACTAAACTGCTCTTTGAAGAGCTTAGCTAAAGTAGCAAAGTCATCCACAGACTAAGGTGGTTACTTTGTGAACCAAAGTGAAGCCACCACTTCGGGGTAAGTTGGAAAGTACAAGAATTTCAGCTCATCTATGGTGCATGCTCCATCCATATTACTTGAATAAGAACACGTTGGGGTCACTGGTCCCCTTATTGGCTTGCACCGTTGGAGGTTTGAACTTACTTGGGTACGGAGCCATCTTGATCCTCTCCGTGAGTGGGGCTTTGGTAGAAGCGAACCCCCACTCCTTCTCATCATCTTTCTTTCTCAAGCTTTTTTCCCTGATTTTGCGGACCATTTCTGATACGCGCTCCTCTTCATTGAGCTGGTCCATGGGGCGGACGCCATCATCCTTGTCGGATGTTTGCCTAAGTAAACGGTCACGATTCGAATTCCGGGGCCCTGGGCCTCCCACTTGGGAAGGTGCCCCATTGGTTGTTCCAAGCGCTTATCAAGAGGTTGCTTTACTGGAGTGGTTGCGTGTAAGAGGCTTTACTTATTTTCGAGGATCGTTAGCATCTGCAACCTCCTGGACAGAATTTTCTCGATTTGGACTTAAAGAGGAAGAACCCACATTTTCTGTATGATTTGCTTTAGCAAATTTAGCACAAGCGACATTCATGGTAACTTTTACTGTAGCGGCATGCATGGCAAACATAGACTTAGGCTTCTTTATTATGGCATTGTTTGCAATGTCCATTTGGCTTGTTAAACCCGCAACAACTTCATTCAACTCTCTCCTCATTACAACAATTCCAGACTTAGAAGTTTCTCCAATTTCGAATTGGTTGGTGAGCGGAGTATTTTCGTTGTTGGCGGCGTTGTCATTCTCTTCGACAGTCTTACTAGCAGTCTTCTTCGATGGTCTACCCACGACTTTGGACAAGGACTTGAATTTGAAAGAAAGCTCGTCAATTGGCTTAGAATGTAGTCTTGTAGGATGTAGGCAAAAGTAGGCTTAGAACCTCAATGCAAGGCCTTCAACCTTGTGAGAGAATGTGAGAGAAGGCAATGCGAATGTGGCCCCACGGTGGGAGCCAGATGTTTAAACCGAAATTTGCTTAAACACTAAAGATGCTCCAAAGGAACTTCACCAATCGGTAAGAGAAGAGGCCACAATCACAATGAATAATAAAAGACGCAAAGTTTTTATAGTGTTTCAATCTTAAGAGAGATCTATGTCCACTTTGGTAATGATTTCCATTAGCAATTCATGAATTACAAGCTTGGAATCACTCAAAAGTGCATTCATATTTTTCATTACACATAGACTTCACTCAAATCAATACAAATCGGCGAAGAATTAGATGGATCTTGCTAAATATAAGGAGAAATGATGGAGAATCTTCAATCTCTAAGATGCTTGATCACTTTTGGTGGATTTCGTGATGAATTCAATGCTTGATCTTCACTTTGAGATGATAGATGGTGTTAGAATCTCTTGAATCTGGAGAGAATGCAATTCGGCAGCCTTTCGGGGTGGTAAAAACTGATCCCTAAAAGTAGGGAAGCCATGGCCTGTTTATAGTAGAAGTTGGAGTGAAATGGTGAGCTGAAATGTGTATATGCAGGCTGTGGGTCGAACATACAAGTAATTATAGAAATGGCACTGCTAGTTGTTGACAGCTGTATCCAGCTGTTTTTATGAATCAATGTTCGACCAACCCATAGGAAGTACGCTGGATCAACCCTGCTGGTATTGCCACGTTCGACCGACCCTTCTTGAAGTTCCACGCTCGACTGACCGTGGATAACATCGTGCTCGACCGACCATGTCTGTATTCGAGTCATATGATGCTTAAGTCTAAAACATGGGGAGTGACCATCCAAAGAGTGTTTGACCCGTCCATGATGTTCGACCGACCTTATGTGTTATTTTGACACTTGTTCGATCCTTGTGTGAAACGACCCAAACTCCCCCTTACGGGAAAGCCCGGATTGAGTTGAGAACACGATAAATCGGAATGCAAATGACAGAACACTTCGTTGTTATTACAGCAATTTACATTAGAGTACAAGAATATAACAGAGCATGAATAAATATATACAATAGAAAAATATCAGAGATTAAATTACAAAGCAGTGGAAAAATAATACAATGCGTAGCGGAAATACATTAACAAATACAACTGAAAGAAATACATGGATACAAAGCTTTTTGAATATAGCTCCAGGTATAAATCCAGGATCCTGGGAAAAGAAATATCTGCGAAAACCAAAACTACTAGCTGCCGGTTCGGAAAATAGGGGCACCCAGAGTTTAGGTTAAAATAATAAACTCCAGGTCAGTCATGTGACTGGTGTGAGAACTAAAACAGTTATTTAAACTTTATTTTAGAAATAAAGTAAATCAAGGGACCATGCCGTATAACACGGAACGGGTTTCCTCCCAAGAATACTAGTGCATATAACAAACAGCGCAATGCTTTTTGGAAAAATGAAGCTATTATAAGTGTGACGATCCCAAAATCCGAGGGGCGGTATTAAGGATAATCATTAGGAAATAACACATTATTCATCATAGCAGAGTACAGATAATAGCAGAAACAATAAATAAAATAATTTTACATGGATATGACAGCGGAATCACAACATGTAGGAATATCAGAATAGCATAACGTGGGATATAACTTAGTAAATAAAAAGGAAAGTGATCAGTCATCATCGCCTGAGGCGGAATACATACATGCAGTGAGACATAATAAGGGTATCAGTCTACATCGCCGAAGGAGGAATACATATACATATAGTAAGAAATACAGAAAGTAAATCAGTCTGCATCGCCAGTGGAGGAATCATAATATAAGTACAGTAATGGAGGAAAATGTCAAAGTCATCTCTGTGAAGTCAGCCTCGCCATGAGCCAAAAATGCACTCTATGCAGCAGTGCAGAGCCAAAAACAACCTGTCACCTGTGTACTAGGCTGCCCGTGTGAAAATAAGGGCACCCGCGTTTGCAAAGTGAAACAAACAACGAGTCAGTCATGGGGACTGGTATGAGGAATCTATTTAACAGTTAAACAACAATAAATAGCAAATCATAGGACCACGCCACTTTCGCGGAACGGGTTTACTCCAGTGATTGCTAGTGCATTTAAAACAAAGTAAATTCTTTTAAAACAACGCAATGTTTTTAGAAAGAATGAAGCCATTATAAGACTCAGGTCCCATCACATAATGCAACGCAAGCCGGAGGATAGAGTTTTACCTTATAAGGGCCAAATATGCTTGATACGTATAAAGCAAAATCAATTGATATTATTACTAGTGCATATATGTTTCAAAAGCGAATAGCATCATAAATATCAATCCTAGGCGGCATAGCTACCATCTACTATGTCGCCATACTAGTTTTACAATCAAGACCGTTATTTCGTATTGGAAATTGGATTTCCGTCATGAGTCGAGGCAAGGGGCAAGCTCCTCTCCGCTTCGAGACACTCTAGCAAATGCCTCGGGACTACGCACTCTGGGTAACCCCTGGATGCTTCAGGGCCGGTCCTCACTTACGTTAGAGGATTAATTATGCCTGAACACACGTTTCCTGGTCCTTACAGACCTATAATCGAGGCGCCTCGCATTCCAACAACCACAAAGGTGAAAAGTAGATATATATGTCAGGGCTGGTAAGTCACTGACACCACCATAGCTAGAAAGAAACGTCGTGCTCTCCCTGCAGTCCGTATCACGTTTTTAACTCATACCGGGGTGTGGGGTTCGCGAATCTATGAAATACACAAAGCTAGGCTACGTAGGCCTTGCTTTGATCATCATCCACAAGACTTTGCTTTGCAACAGAAGCCTTGATCACAGCATCTTGGCATGCCACATAGGCAGTCCACTCCGTACGATTGATTTCCATCGATATATAACCTCTAAGCTCGTACGTCTCAGAGAAGGGCGTTAAGCAAGAGAATAAATCCTCCGCCGCCAAACATATATATATTTAACAGAGATCAATCAGTACAGAACAAAATCCAATGTCAGACACACAGTCCATTTACAAGTCCGTCCTGGGTTTGAACGGAACCGGAGGCGTCAAATTCCTCGTATATCCGTCCAATCAACACATACGTTCAGACGGCTACTACTTCCGTCCCCTTCCGGTAGCTACTCCGGTCAGGAACCTCAGTAGCGCCCATCCAACCGATACGAAGATCGTCGGTCTTGAATCGTCTTTGCATTTTCCAATTCGAATCGCTCGATAAATTATTTGAAATGAGGGTTAGCTCGGCCTTTTCAAATAATTAACGTCATTAGAATTTAAATCGATTCTTTTTATGGTTATATTATTCGACATCCATCTTTCAGTTCTTTAGTGTTATTTTCATGTCATACACATACAACCATCAAATATCAAACAATTCAAGCCCATTTGGTTTATTCTCAATCAATATTGCTTATAATATTATATAACGATTATTCGCCATTTTTATTTATTTAAAAATGGCCATATTTAATTAAACGACGTTTCAGGTCGTGCCGTGGCACTGGCGCTGTTTTTCCCTTAATTTGTTTTACACATATCGGAAAATCTAACCGTTGGATTTCTACAAAGTCTATATAAGTGGGAAGATATTCCCAAAGCGAACCCAACGGTTCCAGTTTCGTGAGAATCCGACGGTAGGATCTTTCACACTAGTCGTTTGAAGTTACGGTTTCAAAATTCGAACTGCAGCGTCGTTATTCGATTTAATTTAATTATATTTATATTTATATATAAATATAAACGATTTTGGTGCTGTTTTTCTTCAGATTTGAATTAAACATTCCGGACAATCCAACCGTTGGATTTTTACAAGGTTGGTGCCGTTGGAAAGATATTTCCAAGGCGAACCCAGCGGTTGCGGTTTCGGGAAAATCCGATGGTCGGATTTCTCGTACTAATCGTTTCAAATTACGATTCCGAAACGCGAACTGCACGGCCTCTATTCTTTTTTATTATATTTATATTTATATATATATATAGTTCATTCTATGATTTCAACTATAGTTCATTCTATATTTTCAACTTCGTTTTCACTTCAAATATTTCACTAACGCCTTAATATTTCGAAAAATTTCGCCATAACCTCCTTTGTACGGGGAGGGGTTTGGAAATTTATTGGGCCGTATTAGGTACCCAATAAATCCTAAAAAGCATTCACATATTTATAGTGATATATTTTGGTGTTTACGGGGGAGCATGTACTGATAATCACTCCAGAGAATAAATTCCCGTCACCCCGTTTCCGTGTGGAAATAAATAGTCCATGTGCCGTATCTAATAACTAGAGCGACGTGATTATTGTCAACTCCAGACCCGTGTGGGGTTTTTATTAATCTGGCAATTTATCGTTATAATTTATATAGTCCATATCAGTCATCAGTTCAACCTGTAGTACATAGTCATCGCCATACAAGCCTCTTGCTTGTATGGTAAATCTTCCACCTCGTCACACAAGCTCCAATTGCTTATGTGGAATATGATGAAGTATGCCTATCGTCAAGAAGTATGCCATGTAGTGTAGTTCAAAATTAATTGTTACTATCCTATGGCATTATTTATTATTTCACACAGAATAACCAGCACTCCGCATCCAATGGCATTCACAGGAGTTGATATATAAATAAAATTGCGCAGCCAACTCTTCAAGGTTTACCTATTTGTCGGGCACGCAAATAATTTCTTTACTCTACAGCTAATCCATTTTTCCTGTTCAACACATGTATATATATATATATATGCAGAACAAAGCTAATAATAATATTTCTAGCAAACTATTATTTATTTCAACACGTGTGTATTTTTAACTAAGCGTATACATGATAAAAGGAATATTTTTATCATCAAAAATATTTATTCGACACATGTGTATTTTTAACTAAGCGTATACATGATAAAAGGAATATTTTTATCATCAAAAATATTTATTCGACACATGTGTATTTTTAACTAAGCGTATACATGATAAAAGGAATATTTTTATCATCCAAAAATATTTATTCGACACATGTGTATTTTTAACTCTTCCTATTCACAATAAAAATATAGTTTTTATTGTCTATTCATTTTATTTTTAAAATACGATAACATTCAACACATGAATTTCAACTCGACGAACAAATTGCAATTCAACACATGAATATTCTATATCGTATGTATATATATAAAAATGTGATTTTTATCGCTAAAGCCATTTGTTTAAATTCAAATAATATTCAACACATGAATTTCAACTCAACGAATGAATTGCAACTCAACACATGAATATTCTATATAGTTTGTATATATATAAAAATGTGATTTTTATCGCTAAAGCCATTTGTTTAAATTCAAATAATATTCAACACATGAATTTCAACTCAACGAATGAATTGCAACTCAACACATGAATATTCTATATAGTTTTTGTATATATATATATATATAAATGTGATTTTTATCGCTAAAGCCATTTGTTTAAATTCAAATAATATTCAACACATGAATTTCAACTCAACGAATGAATTGCAACTCAACACATGAATATTCTATATAGTTTTTGTATATATATATATAAATGTGATTTTTATCGCTAAAGCCACTTGTTTAAATTCAAATAATATTCAACACATGAATTTCAACTCAACGAATGAATTGCAACTCAGCACATGAATATTCGATATCGTTTGTATATATATAAAAATGTGATTTTTATCGCTAAAGCCATTTGTTTAAATTCAAATAATATTCAACACATGAATTTCAACTCAACGAATGAATTGCAACTCAACACATGAATATTCGATATCGTTTGTATATATATAAAAATGAGATTTTTATCGCTAAAGCCATTTGTTTAAATTCAAATAATATTCAACACATGAATTTCAACTCAACGAATGAATTGCAACTCAACACATGAATATTCGATATCGTTTGTATATTTTATTTCAACGAATGAAAAATATTCTAACATATAGATATTTCAGAAAATTTCGGCAGCATAACGGCAGGGTAGTTAAAACCGGGACCGTCCCTAGTACGGCTTCTCGCTCTACCTTAAAACCTCGCGGTTTTTGACAATGGGGATCATGCATCTAGTTCGCACGCAGGCGGCATGTTTTATTTTCAATTCCACAATCCTATTCTATTTTTTTTCAACCACAAGAGGGTATTTTTCAACCACAAAGGTATTTTTCAACCATAATATCAACCATAAACAATTATTTCCAACCATTTGTCATACCATATAATATCACGTCAAACACAAGCAATAAATATCGTCCATGGTCTGTGGACGAGGGGAGTATATATATATATATACAATATAATAATTCACTTGCATTTCATCACAATTCAAAGCATATATGTTTCATTCAACGCTTGTATAATTTATACATCGCTAATATAACTTATACAACGCATGTACATGAGGTATACAATGCGTATATAATTTATACTTCGCCTATATAATTTATACAATGCGATTTCATTCACACAAATAGTTTAGATTCCTCACATTGGTTATTGCAGTGCTAAAAATCGTAGGAAGGTCAGAAAAATCCGCGGCTTCTTCTAGAATGTAGAGAGCCTCCTTGCGGTCACGGTGTCTCCTGTTTCATCGAATTTCGTTAAAGAGCGAAAAAGATATTATTTTTCAAAGTTTTGTAACACTTAAAAGTGTTATTTTCATTTCAGAATTTTCAACAGAAAGGTTTTTAAAATCTTCGAAACTAGGTCTCAAAATTTCAGTCGATCCGTACCTTTATGCTTCGATCAGTCTACGCTGCGTCGAAGAGCTACGAAGCACCTCCAGAACGGCGGTGGTGGCGAGTGGTTCGGTGGTCTGTGCTCGTCGCGGCGGTGCTCAGAAGGTCGCGCCTTCCTCCTCGATTTCCGGCGTCGATAGTCAATGGGAGGAGACGTGGGTTGGTCGGATATGGAGAGGGGACTACGGCGAACAAAAACTTCAACTGGGGTCGGCGGTGAAATCGCCTGAGGCGGTCGGAAAAAGGGGAAGAAGTCTCGTGCGACGTGGATCGTCCAATCGCGCTCTGGCGGCTAGGGTTTTAGGTTTTTTTTTTAAAGAAAATTTCCTATTGGCCGGAGCTTTATAGAAATTTTTAAATAGTGTTTTTGCAAACGGACTCCTTTTTAAACCCAACGACTGTCGTCCCTAGCTAAATACCCCCATTCCGGACACAATTGGATATGTTTCGTTGGCCATTTCGACGGTTACAGTCAGTTATTTTTCAAATTAAAATATATAACATTCGATATTTAATTTAAACGTACATTTCAATTTGCCAGGGCCACAAACTGAATCGAAAAATTCCAGAAAAATAAATCTAGCTTTGTTTTGACGATACGGTCCTAACAAAACCAGTTTCGTCGAATTCTGAGCTCGTTTGAAAAACGGCCATTTTTAGGTCGACCCATTTTAACAGAATTTGACCAAACACATTATCTTTTGCCCCGCTCACATACTAGCTTCAAAAATTATGAAATTTGAAACTTAGCAATAATTTGACATCCCGGACCCAACAAAAGTGGTTTCGTCGAATTCCGAGGTTGTATGCAAAATCTCAATTTTCAAGGGCTATATATACTATATAGCGACCTTTCTGAAAATTCATTTGGCCATAACTTTTGATTTCCGTTATGAAATTTTGATTTTTCAGATTCGTTAGAAAGGTATTGATAAACAGATTTAAATATTTTCAGTTTCGTTAAAATCCGTTATATTTTCCACCCGGTGCAGTCAGACAAAGTTTATATTCAAAATTTCAAACTGCAATATTATACACAATTCAATATTTTATTGAAATGTGCTATTTCAACTATTCAAATTCTTTGGTAATAACCTAATTTAAAAATTTTAAACTGGTTCACATTTTCCGGGTTATTACAATCTCCCCTACTTAAAACTTTTCGTCCTCGAAAAGGAAATAACAGTTAAGCAGGAAATAAAATGTAAATGCAAAGTATTGTAAAGGTACCTTGCACCGGAGTTTGTCAGAGATGTCCACTCTGCATTTGGGATAGGCTTGTTTAATGCTTTCCTCAGTTTCCCAAGTACAGTCTCTAGGATCACTACTCCACTGCACTTTGACTAGATGAATCTGTTTCCTCCTTAGCTCTCTGGTTTCTTTGCCAACTATCTTTAATGGCTCTCTGCTGAGTGCTAATTCTGGAGTTATGTCAATATCATGTTGCGCCGCTTCTTCCACAATAAGGTCGGGATCATGAACATGTTTTCTGAGTTGGGATACGTGGAACACATCATGTATACCAGGCAACCAATTAGGTAATGAAACCCTATATGCAAGAGTTCCAATCCTTTCAAGTATAGGAAAGGGACCAATAAATCTCGGTGCCTATTTCCCAGTCTTCCCAAATCTGATTACTCCTCGCATTGGAGAAACTCTTAAATAAACATAATCGCCAACGACAAACGATATATCCCTTCTTCTCGCATCAGCATAACTTTTCTGTTGGCTCTGTGCGGTTTTCAATCGCTTCTTAATGAAATCGACTTTATCCGATGCTTCTTGAATCATATCGGGCCCTAACACAAGTCTGTTGCCAGGTTCTACCCAACATGCGGGAGATCTGCACGGTCTACCGTATAATGCTTCAAATGGAGACATTCCCAAATTTGCTTGATAGCTATTGTTG
This sequence comes from Allium sativum, assembly GCA_030737875.1. Lineage (NCBI taxonomy): Eukaryota > Viridiplantae > Streptophyta > Magnoliopsida > Asparagales > Amaryllidaceae > Allium > Allium sativum. Next base: position 112,011,316 of record CM060916.1, on the reverse strand, counting down.
TAAGAGAATTCTGCTAAATGTAAGTGATCTTCCCATGAGCCTCCAAAATCAATAACGCAAGCCCGCAGTAAATCTTCTAAAATTCTATTCACCCGCTCAGTTTGGCCGTCTGTCTGTGGGTGATAAGCGGTGCTTAGATTTAATTTGGTTCCCAATTCTTCCTGGAATGCTTCCCAGAATTTGCTAGTAAACAGGGGATCTCTATCGCTGACTATATTGAGCGGCACTCCATGTAGTTTAACTATTTCTCTGAAGTAAATCTGTGCTAGACTTTGAGCCGTTCTGTTGGATCAGACAGGTATGAAATGGGCAGTCTTCGTGAAGCGATCTACGATTACCCATATACTGTCGTTTCCTTTTCTAGTTCGAGGCAAGCCATCAATGAAGTCCATCGAGATTTGTTCCCACTTCCATCCTGGAATTTCTAATGTTTGTAATAATCCAGCCAATTTCTGTTGATCACTCTTAACTAGCTGGCAAGTGGGGCATCTGCTAACATATAATGAGATATCCCTTTTCATAGCTCTCCACCAGAATGTGCGTTTGATATCGTTATACATTTTGCTCACACCGGGATGGATACTTAATTTGGATTTGTGGCACTCATCAAGTATTTCTCTTCTGAGCTCGGGAAGGTTTGGGATGCAAATTCTACCCTTCAATCTTAGAACTCATTTGTCATCGAGTTGGAAACTTGTGGATTCACCTCCTTTGATTCTCTGACTGATTCTTTGAATAAATTCATCGTCTTTCTGAAGGGTCGAGATCCTGTCTATTAATGAAGGCGTGATGACAAAACTGGCAATGATCTCATTCTTTCTGCTGAGCGCATCTGCTACAACATTGGCTTTCCCTGGAGTGTATAGAATTTCAAAATCATATGCTGCAAGGAATTCTAACCAACGCTGTTGCCTCAAATTTAGATCTTTCTGAGTGAATAGATATTTCAAGGATTGATGATCGGTAAATAATTCGAACTTCTCGCCCAGTAAATAATGCCTCTAGATTCTTAAAGCAAACACGATGGCTAATAACTCAAGATCATGAGTTGCATAGTTTCTTTCATGCGGCTTTAGTTGACGGCTGGCATAAGCGATCACTTGGCCTTTTTGCATTAACACTGCGCCTAGCCCTCTAATAGAAGCATCTGTCCATACAGTCAAGTCTTGGTTGCCTTCTATTATTGTCAATACTGGAGCGGTTGTCAACTTCAGTTTCAGCTCCTGGAAAGCTTCTTCACATTCGGGAGTCCATTTGAATTTCTCCTTAGAATTTTCAACACTTGATCTAAATGTTTTGCATGTTCGTCTTCCGACTTAGAGTAGATTAAAATGTCATCGATGAAGACTAGAACAAATTTATTCAATACACCACGGAACACTCTGTTCATAAGATCGACGAAGTATGCCGGAGCGTTGCACAAGCCGAACGGCATTACTAACCATTCGTAGAATAAATCGGGACCCCTGAAGGCTGTTAAAGGAACACAGTCTTCGGCTATACGCAATTGGTGGAAACCTGTAGCTAGGTCCATTCTGGAGAATACTGTTGCTCCATTTAATTGATCTAACAGATCATCTATTCGGGGCAAAGGATATTTGTTCTTCAGTGTCTGTTTATTGAGATCTCGGTAATCAACACAAAGTCTTAGAGTACCGTCTGATTTCGGGACAAATACTACTGCTGCTCCCCATGCTGAAAAGCTCGGTCTGATCAGACCTTTCCAAAGCAATTCTCGGGTTTGACTACCTAACTCTTCTTTTTCTTTTGGAGCCATCCTTCTAATTGGATGTACTACTGGTCGGGAGTTAGGAATTAGATCTATTCTAAATTCAATTTCTCTTTGCGGCGGTAAGTTTTCTACTTCTTCAAACACATCCCATAGTTTTTAACGACCGGCGTCTTTTCTATCGAAGGGGGAGTAACTTCTAAAGAAGACCAAAATTCTGTTCTATTAATTTCTGAGCCATGGCATGGTATATATATAGGTCCAAGCTTCGTTTCGACTTTAACGATTCTTTCGGCACATCTAACTTCGGCCTTATATTTGGTTAACCATTCCAAACCGAGAATAACATCGAATTCCGATAAATCCATGACAATTAAGTGGATGGGAAACTTGTAACATGAATAAGAGATAGGCACTCTACAGTATATACTGAGACTAACAGAACCTCCTATCGGGTTTTGAACTTTAATTGGTTCCTTAAGTTTTCTTCGTTTCAATTTTAATTTGTGAACAAGGATACCAGATATGAAGCTACGTGATGCACCAGTATCAAAAAGTACAGAAACAGGAATATTTTTAATGGTAAGGGTACCTCCCAAGACATCGGGTTTACCTGATCCATCGGTGATAGCTGGCGGGGTCTTCCCGTCATAGACATGAGCCACTTGAGCATTCTGCTTCAGAGGACAGTTCCTGCTATAGTGCCCCTTCTTGTGGCAGTTGTAGCATTCGGCTGAGTCATTTGCCTTTGGCTTCCTCGGAGCTTTGCATACATTAGAAAAGTGACCTGGCTTCCGGCAATTGTAGCAATTTCCTTTCGGGATCTTTGTAGGTTTCTGAGTAGCGGCCGCGGTAATGCTAGATTCGGGTTGATCTGTTGAAGCCTTGCGCTTATTTCCAGCTTGGCTTTTAGCGCGGTCTTGGCTAGCATGCCTCTCATCCATGTCTTCGTAATTGCAAGCCATCTCCACTAGTTCTGTAAAGGAAAGTTTGATTTTGCTCATAGCTCTATCGTGATACTTGCGCTTCAGCCCAAATATGAACCTCTTGTTCTTTGCCTTGTTGGTCGTAATCAGCTCTGGAGCATAGCGCGACAATTGGGTGAACTTATTTAGATAATCCTGAATAGAGAGGTCTCCTTGCTAGAGATTAGCAAACTGCTCCCGCATCCTCGCTAGAGCCTGTTCCGGTACAAACTTCTCATTGAACATAGCTTTAAATTATTCCCAAGTTCTAACAGTACCAGCTGCATCCACTGAGGTAATGGCATCCCACCACAGCTCTGCTTCCTCCTGAAGGAGCCAAATGCCAAGTCGGGCTTTATTGTTGGTCCCCATACCCATGCCTTCGAAGATTTTCTCACAGGTTTTCAGCCAAGCTATAGCCTCGGTCACTGTGCCAGTGCCAGTAAAAGGTTTTCCCCCAAGATTTCTGTACCTCTTTGCTACTTTATCTAGCTCAAAGTCTTCTGGTGCTGGTGGCTAAGCAATAGGGCCTTCCACTACTACGGGGATATTCCCCCATCCTCCTGCTGCATCTCCTCGGCCTCCACGGCCTCCTCTAGCTGCTACTGCTCGTGTATCCATCTAAGAGTACTGTATAAGCAAGAAAAGAGTCAAGCCCACAGATTTGATAATTTTCATAAATGATAAAGCAGGGGAATACAAGGAAAGATAATGATGATGTACTGATCAAATTGTTTTGGTAATCTGCTTAGCTCATTCTAGGACATTGCTAATCCTATCTCTAATGAGCTACTCGAAATAGAACACTACTGATTCTATTCTGACGAGGTGTTTAATGTGTTAGATCCTGGAACTAAGGTTAACCAAAGCTCTGATACCAACTGTGACGATCCCAAAATCCGAGGGGCGGTATTAAGGATAATCATTAGGAAATAACACATTAATAATCATAGCAGAGTACAGATAATAGCACAAACAATAAACAAAATAATTTTACATGGATATGACAGCGGAATCACAACATGTAGGAATATCAGAATAGCATAACATGGGATATAACTTAGTAAATAAAAAGGAAAGTGATCAGTCATCATCGCCTGAGGCGGAATACATACATGCAGTGAGACATAATAAGGGTATCAGTCTACATCGCCGAAGGCGGAATACATATACATATAGTAAGAAATACGGAAAGTAAATCAGTCTGCATCGCCAGTGGCGGAATCATAATATAAGTACAGTAATGGCGGAAAATGTCAAAGTCATCTCTGTGAAGTCAGCCTCGCCATGAGCCAAAAATGCACTCTATGCAGCAGTGCAGAGCCAAAAACAACCTGTCACCTGTGTACTAGGCTGCCCGTGTGAAAATAAGGGCACCCGCGTTTGCAAAGTGAAACAAACAACGAGTCAGTCATGGGGATTGGTATGAGGAATCTATTTAACAGTTAAACAACAATAAATAGCAAATCATAGGACCATGCCACTTTCGCGGAACGGGTTTACTCCAGTGATTGCTAGTGCATTTAAAACAAAGTAAATTCTTTTAAAACAACGCAATGTTTTTAGAAAGAATGAAGCCATTATAAGACTCAGGTCCCATCACACAATGCAACGCAAGCCGGAGGATAGAGTTTTACCTTATAAGGGCCAAATATGCTTGATACGTATAAAGCAAAATCAATTGATATTATTACTAGTGCATATATGTTTCAAAAGCAAATAGCATTATAAATATCAATCCTAGGCGGCATAGCTACCATCTACTATGTCGCCATACTAGTTTTACAATCAAGACCGTTATTTCGTATTGGAAATTGGATTTCCGTCATGAGTCGAGGCAAGGGGCAAGCTCCTCTCCGCTTCGAGACACTCTAGAAAATGCCTCGGGACTACGCACTTTGGGTAACCCCTGGATGCTTCAGGGCCGGTCCTCACTTACGTTAGAGGATTAATTATGCCTGAACACACGTTTCCCGGTCCTTACAGACCTATAATCGAGGCGCCTCGCATTCCAACAACCACAAAGGTGAAAAGTAGATATATATGTCAGGTCTGGTAAGTCACTGACACCACCATAGCTAGAAAGAAACGTCGTGCTCTCCCTGCAGTCCGTATCCCGTTTTTAACTCATACCGGGGTGTGAGGTTCGCGAATCTACGAAATACACAAAGCTAGGCTACGTAGGCCTTGCTTTGATCATCATCCACAAGACTTTGCTTTGCAACAGAAGCCTTGATCACAGCATCTTGGCATGCCACATAGGCAGTCCACTCCATACGATTGATTTCCATTGATATATAACCTCTAAGCTCGTACGTCTCAGAGAAGGGCGTTAAGCAAGAGAATAAATCCTCCGCCGCCAAACAGATATATATTTAACAGAGATCAATCAGTACAGAACAAAATCCAATGTCAGACACACAGTCCATTTACAAGTCCGTCCTGGGTTTGAACGGAACCGAAGGCGTCAAATTCCTCGTATATCCGTCCAATCAACACATACGTTCAGACGGCTACTACTTCCGTCCCCTTCCGGTAGCTACTCCGGTCAGGAACCTCAGTAGCGCCCATCCAACCGATACGAAGATCGTCGGTCTTGAATCGTCTTTGCATTTTCCAATTCGAATCACTCGATAAATTATTTGAAATGAGGGTTAGCTCGGCCTTTTCAAATAATTCACGTCATTAGAATTTAAATCGATTCTTTTTATGGTTATATTATTCGACATCCATCTTTCAGTTCTTTAGTGTTATTTTCATGTCATACACATACAACCATCAAATATCAAACAATTCAAGCCCATTTGGTTTATTCTCAATCAATATTGCTTATAATATTATATAACGATTATTCGCCATTTTTATTTATTTAAAAATGGCCATATTTAATTAAACGACGTTTTAGGTCGTGCCGTGGCACTGGCGCTGTTTTCCCCTTAATTTGTTTTACACATATCGGAAAATCTAACCGTTGGATTTCTGCAAAGTCTATATCAGTGGGAAGATATTCCCAAAGCGAACCCAACGGTTCCAGTTTCGTGAGAATCCGACGGTAGGATCTTCCACACTAGTCGTTTGAAGTTACGGTTTCAAAATTCGAACTGCAGCGTCGTTATTCGATTTAATTTAATTATATTTATATTTATATATAAATATAAACGATTCTGGTGCTGTTTTTCTTCAGATTTGAATTAAACATTCCGGACAATCCAACCGTTGGATTTTTACAAGGTTGGTGCCGTTGGAAAGATATTTCCAAGGCGAACCCAGCGGTTGCGGTTTCGGGAAAATCCGATGGTCGGATTTCTCGTACTAATCGTTTCAAATTACGATTCTGAAACGCGAACTGCACGGCCTCTATTCCTTTTTATTATATTTATATTTATATATATAAATATAGTTCATTCTATGATTTCAACTATAGTTCATTCTATATTTTCAACTTCGTTTTCACTTCAAATATTTCACTAACGCCTTAATATTTCGAAAAATTTCGCCATAACCTCCTTTGTACGGGGAGGGGTTTGGAAATTTATTGGGCCGTATTAGGTACCCAATAAATCCTAAAAAGCATTCACATATTTATAGTGATATATTTTGGTGTTTACGGGGGAGCATGTACTGATAATCACTCCAGAGAATAAATTCCCGTCACCCCGTTTCCGTGTGGAAATAAATAGTCCATGTGCCGTATCTAATAACTAGAGCGACGTGATTATTGTCAACTCCAGACCCGTGTGGGGTTTTTATTAATTTGGCAATTTATCGTTATAATTTATATAGTCCATATCAGTCATCAGTTCAACCTGTAGTACATAGTCATCGCCATACAAGCCTCTTGCTTGTATGGTAAATCTTCCACCTCGTCACACAAGCTCCAATTGCTTATGTGGAATATGATGAAGTATGCATATCGTCAAGAAGTATGCCATGTAGTGTAGTTCAAAATTAATTGTTACTATCCTATGGCGTTATTTATTATTTCACACAGAATAACCAGCACTCCGCATCCAATGGCATTCACAGGAGTTGATATATAAATAAAATTGCGCAGCCAACTCTTCAAGGTTTACCTATTTGTCGGGCACGCAAATAATTTCTTTACTCTACAGCTAATCCATTTTTCCTGTTCAACACATGTATATATATATGCAGAACAAAGCTAATAATAATATTTCTAGCAAACTATTATTTATTTCAACACGTGTGTATTTTTAACTAAGCGTATACATGATAAAAGGAATATTTTTATCATCAAAAATATTTATTCGACACATGTGTATTTTTAACTAAGCGTATACATGATAAAAGGAATATTTTTATCATCAAAAATATTTATTCGACACATGTGTATTTTTAACTAAGCGTATACATGATAAAAGGAATATTTTTATCATCCAAAAATATTTATTCGACACATGTGTATTTTTAACTCTTCCTATTCACAATAAAAATATAGTTTTTATTGTCTATTCATTTTATTTTTAAAATACGATAACATTCAACACATGAATTTCAACTCGACGAACAAATTGCAATTCAACACATGAATATTCTATATCGTATGTATATATATAAAAATGTGATTTTTATCGCTAAAGCCATTTGTTTAAATTCAAATAATATTCAACACATGAATTTCAACTCAACGAATGAATTGCAACTCAACACATGAATATTCTATATAGTTTGTATATATATATATAAAAATGTGATTTTTATCGCTAAAGCCATTTGTTTAAATTCAAATAATATTCAACACATGAATTTCAACTCAACGAATGAATTGCAACTCAACACATGAATATTCTATATAGTTTTTGTATATATATATAAAAATGTGATTTTTATCGCTAAAGCCATTTGTTTAAATTCAAATAATATTCAACACATGAATTTCAACTCAACGAATGAATTGCAACTCAACACATGAATATTCTATATAGTTTTTGTATATATATATAAAAATGTGATTTTTATCGCTAAAGCCATTTGTTTAAATTCAAATAATATTCAACACATGAATTTCAACTCAACGAATGAATTGCAACTCAACACATGAATATTCGATATCGTTTGTATATATATAAAAATGTGATTTTTATCGCTAAAGCCATTTGTTTAAATTCAAATAATATTCAACACATGAATTTCAACTCAACGAATGAATTGCAACTCAACACATGAATATTCGATATCGTTTGTATATATATAAAAATGAGATTTTTATCGCTAAAGCCATTTGTTTAAATTCAAATAATATTCAACACATGAATTTCAACTCAACGAATGAATTGCAACTCAACACATGAATATTCTATATAGTTTTTGTATATATATATAAAAATGTGATTTTTATCGCTAAAGCCATTTGTTTAAATTCAAATAATATTCAACACATGAATTTCAACTCAACGAATGAATTGCAACTCAACACATGAATATTCTATATAGTTTTTGTATATATATATAAAAATGTGATTTTTATCGCTAAAGCCATTTGTTTAAATTCAAATAATATTCAACACATGAATTTCAACTCAACGAATGAATTGCAACTCAACACATGAATATTCGATATCGTTTGTATATATATAAAAATGTGATTTTTATCGCTAAAGCCATTTGTTTAAATTCAAATAATATTCAACACATGAATTTCAACTCAACGAATGAATTGCAACTCAATACATGAATATTCGATATCGTTTGTATATATATATAAAAATGAGATTTTTATCGCTAAAGCCATTTGTTTAAATTCAAATAATATTCAACACATGAATTTCAACTCAATGAATGAATTGCAACTCAACACATGAATATTCGATATCGTTTGTATATTTTATTTCAACGAATGAAAAATATTCTAACATATAGATATTTCAGAAAATTTCGGCAGCATAACGGCAGGGTAGTTAAAACCGGGACCGTCCCTAGTACGGCTCCTCGCTCTACCTTAAAACCTCGCGGTTTTTGACAATGGGGATCATGCATCTAGTTCGCACGCAGGCGGCATGTTTTATTTTCAATTCCACAATCCTATTCTATTTTTTTTCAACCACAAGAGGGTATTTTTCAACCACAAAGGTATTTTTCAACCATAATATCAACCACAAACAATTATTTCCAACCATTCGTCATACCATATAATATCACGTCAAACACAAGCAATAAATATCGTCCATGGTCTGTGGACGAGGGGAGTATATATATATATATAATATAATAATTCACTTGCATTTCATCACAATTCAAAGCATGTATGTTTCATTCAACGCTTGTATAATTTATACATCGCTAATATAACTTATACAACGCATGTACATGAGGTATACAATGCGTATATAATTTATACTTCGCCTATATAATTTATACAACGCGATTTCATTCACACAAATAGTTTAGATTCCTCACATTGGTTATTGCAGTGCTAAAAATCGTAGGAAGGTCAGAAAAATCCGCGGCTTCTTCTAGAATGTAGAGAGCCTCCTTGCGGTCACGGTGTCTCCTGTTTCATCGAATTTCGTTAAAGAGCGAAAAAGATATTATTTTTCAAAGTTTTGCAACACTTAAAAGTGTTATTTTCATTTCAAAATTTTCAACAGAAAGGTTTTTAAAATCTTCGAAACTAGGTCTCAAAATTTCAGTCGATCCGTACCTTTATGCTTCGATCAGTCTACGCTGCGTCGAAGAGCTACGAAGCACCTCCAGAACGGCGGTGGTGGCGAGTGGTTCGGTGGTCTGTGCTCGTCGCGGCGGCGCTCAGAAGGTCGCGCCTTCCTCCTCGATTTCCGGCGTCGATAGTCAATGGGAGGAGACGTGGGTTGGTCGGATGTGGAGAGGGGACTACGGCGAACAAAAACTTCAACTGGGTCGGCGGTGAAATCGCCTGAGGCGGTCGGAAAAAGGGGAAGAAGTCTCGTGCGACGTGGATCGTCCAATCGCGCTCTGGCGGCTAGGGTTTTAGGTTTTTTTTTTAAAGAAAATTTCCTATTGGCCGGAGCTTTATAGAAATTTTTAAATAGTGTTTTTGCAAACGGACTCCTTTTTAAACCCAACGACTGTCGTCCCTAGCTAAATACCCCCATTCCGGACACAATGGGATATGTTTCGTTGGCCATTTCGACGGTTACAGTCAGTTATTTTTCAAATTAAAATATATAACATTCGATATTTAATTTAAACGTACATTTCAATTTGCCAGGGCCACAAACTGAATCGAAAAATTCCAGAAAAATAAATCTAGCTTTGTTTTGACGATACGGTCCTAACAAAACCAGTTTCGTCGAATTCTGAGCTCGTTTGAAAAACGGCCATTTTTAGGTCGACCCATTTTAACAGAATTTGACCAAACACATTATCTTTTGCCCCGCTCACATACTAGCTTCAAAAATTATGAAATTTGAAACTTAGCAATAATTTGACATCCCGGACCCAATAAAAGTGGTTTCGTCGAATTCCGAGGTCGTATGCAAAATCTCAATTTTCAAGGGTTATATATACTATATAGCGACCTTTCTGAAAATTCATTTGGCCATAACTTTTGATTTCCGTTATGAAATTTTGATTTTTCAGATTCGTTAGAAAGGTACTGATAAACAGATTTAAATATTTTCAGTTTCGTTAAAATCCGTTATATTTTCCACCCGGTGCAGTCAGACAAAGTTTATATTCAAAATTTCAAACTGCAATATTATACACAATTCTATATTTTATTGAAATGTGCTATTTCAACTATTCAAATTCTTTGGTAATAACCTAATTTAAAAATTTTAAACTGGTTCACATTTTCCGGGTTATTACAATAAGACTCAGGTCCCATCACACAATACAATGCAAGCTGAAGGATAGAGTTTTCCCTTATAATAGCCAAACATGCTTGGTACGTTTAAAACAAATCATTTTGATATTACTATAAGTATATAGTGCCAAAATCACTTCGCATATAAATGTATCAATCATAGACGGCATAGTGTCACATGCTACTATGTCGCCACACTAGGCTCTACAATCAAAACCGAATTGTCGCGTATTGGAAATTGAATTTCCATCATGAGTCGACGCAAAGAATGGCTCCTCACCGATTCGAGACACTCTAACAAATGTCTCAGGATTACACACTCTGGGCAACCCTTGGTTCCTTATGGGTCGGTCCTCTCTTACGTTTGAGGATTGGCAATTCCTGAACACACGTTTCCCAGTCCTATTGGACCTATCCATCGGTCCTAGTGACCAATATATCCGATGCGCTTCGCTATCCATCATCCACATAGGTAAAATATAATACATGTCTAGGCTCCATACCATGACACATCCCATCGCTAGAAGGAAACATCATGTCCTCCCTTCGTCCCTTATTTCGTTTTTGACTCATACCGAGGTGTGAAGCTCGCGAATTAACGCTATACACAAAGCTATGCTATTTAAAGCCATGCTTTGATCATCAACAACAAGGCTCTGCCTTGCAACAAAAGCCTGGATAACTTGCATCTCAACATGCCGCATTAACATTCCATGCCATGCGCCTGATGTCTATCGATATATAACCTCTAAGCTCGTACGTCTTAGAGAAGGATGTTAAGCAAGAGAATAAATTCTCCACCACCAAACAGATATATATTTAATAGAGATCAATCAACACAGAATAAAATCCAATGGAAAACACACATCCATTTACTAGTCCATTCTGGGTCTGAACGATAACAGAGGCACCTTATTCCTCGTCCCATATGTCCAATACAGTAGAGAAGTCCTTGCATATCTGCTCGATCTGCAAGTACGTCTGGACGATCACCGCTTATTACCTTGTCTTGGTTGTACGGCCCAATCAAGACATCGGTAATCATCCAAACGTTGTGAAGTACTCCGGTCTTCAACTACCATCTTCATCGTCGACTTATTGTCGAATAAATTATTCAGAATGGGTATAAACCCGGCCTTTCTAAATAATTCACGTATTTTATAATGAAGTGCTATAAAAATACAACATATGCCTCATTCCAATTTAGAATATTCTTTTATTCAAATATTCACATCATTAGGGAAAGGTTCCCATTAATTTTAGCAAAGATAAATTCTTTTAGATTTATTCTTTAATCTTCCTTTGGATATTATTTCAAAAGATTTCATTATCTTTTCAATTCTAAACCAAATTAAGGTTTATCCAACTAGTCGGGATTAACGAACCATACCAAAGTAATCATTTAATTGTTTATCCCAATCCCAATCTATTCATCCCATAGAGAAAAACTGGTAATACTCCATATCTAGCACCACGGTGTTATCGATAAATTTAATTACCATTTCCCATTCAAATCTAACTAAAGATTTAACTATCACTTGGAGCAAAACTGGTGATACTCCATTCTCGATCATTCCCCAAATTTGATAATTTAAATTATCACATTCTCATTTCAATCTAATTAAAGATTCATTAAAACTCCACTTAGTTTTAATCTTCCCAAAAATCAATATTAATGATTATTTAACTTTGGGAAATCAAACATGCCGCAACGACAATCTACATTGTACTGTTGATTCCGGTCGATATATAACCTTTGAGCACGTACGTCTCAGAGAAGGGTGTTAAACAAGAGTAGGGTCGTCAATTTCTAACACGACCCAAAATAGGACTCATAACCCACACAAAAAAAACCCGACCCATTTATAAATAGGTCAATTTCGGGTCAACCCGCTCCGACCCGTTTAATAAACAGGTTGACCCGACCCGACCTATGAACCCGTTATGACCCGTTTAACATAAAACACATTTTTATTACTCTGCAATCTACAAAACATAGGCCCAGTCCAGTCCACTACCCATTTGTTATTTTACCCTAATTTACACATTACCAAGTCGCCACTTATTCAATCATTATAATTTCTGCGGTTATACCTCTTCACTGATTCACTCCTTCACGTTTTCCTGTTTATTCCTACATTAACAACTTTTTACATTTTATTCTCATCCTAGATTGCAACAAGTGAATGACGATAATACACTTCTTTAATTTTTTCATCTTTTTATACAAATATTTTTCTTAACGGGTTACACGAATCAAAACCGAAACCCACATGATTATAAATGTGTCAACCCAAAATCGACACGTTTAATTATTAGTTCTGTTTACTATGGTATTTCATATTTATGTGAAATTAATGTCGATTAACATCTGCGGATGCGGGAAAACAGATTGGAGCGATCCAACTGGATCCCTCAACATTTATATTATTGCTTGTTATTTATTGTGATATATACTGTGATTGATTATGCTGTGTTGAATTACTCTGGCCCTAGAATTTTGCTATTTAAATACCATAAAATATTTTCGAATATTGAAAGTGAAATATGAGTTAAAAAAAAGAAATTTATTTCCAAAAAAATAAAATAGAAATGTAATTTCAGATAGAGTTGAAATTAAAAACATGTAAATGGAGAAAACAAGAAGTTATTTATAAACCAGAGCATTATTTAAGTAAATTATTTATCATTAGATAAATTGAAATACAAATTCAAATTTGAATTTATATGGAAAAGTGGAAATCGGTTTTGAAACCAATATTTGAAATGAGATTTGAATTTAGCAAATTATAAAGGAAATTATAAACGATATTCTAAATGACTGCAATACAAATGAGTTTGGTATGGAAAAATCTGAATAGAAGTTATATATAGAAGTTTGGTTTAAGATATTATTTATAAATATGAAATCAAACTAATTTGATTGTATATAAAAGAAATATATTCACGATTAAAGTGAATAATGGTTTAAAGGAAATATTTTGCAAATGAAATATCTCTAAAGAAAAACTAGATTTGAATTATGAACCCAAATTGTAAATTGAGTAAAAAGGGAAACGAGCAATCGTTTAGAAAAAAACAAAAAAAATATGAGTTTAGTTTAAAATCCAGAATATAAAATAAAGTGTGATAATGTTTTGTAAACTGGAATGGTTATAAAGGAATTTGGTAATGATTTGGAAAGGATAAACTCAAAAGTGAATTTGGAATTTGAATTAACCTGAAATTGTAGATAAATTCCGAAGTTCAGAATATAATCAAATATATATCATTCGAGATAGAGTTATTTATTGGAATTCGATTATATCGAATTTAGGGAAGTAGTATTTTTACTTTCTGTTTTGATTCAAATTTAATTATTTATTTAGTTACTTATTAATTGAATTAATAAGTACAAGTTATATTTTTATACACCAAATATTTGGCAACAACGATTATAACGCTACCGTTATAATAAATGTTTTGTAATCTAAACAGCGATAATAATGCTACTGTTATAATAACTGTTTTATAAAAATAAACAGCGATTTTAACACAACCGTTAAAACAAATGTTTTATAAATCAAATATCTGGAAATAGTGATTATAACGCTATCGTTATAATCAAATGTTTTCGAAAAAAAAGTGGATTCTCATATTGAATCTGAGAGTCACGCAAGCGATGTTTGTTTGAAGTTGTGAGATATGACTATTTCAAAGTCGAGAATGTTGTTCAATTAAGGTCTAAGAGATAATTATTCCCCAACATGATTGACTTCATGATTGATGGACGAATGGTTAAGGTTCGATAGTAAAGATTGGTTAGCAATACGGTTAGTTAATAAATGATTAATGGTTTGAGTAATAATAACGATGTTTTTATAACATCAGGTTAATTTAAAGGATTTTGAAATATTTTCCCAAACAAATGAGAGATATTTTCTACGCATAGAAAATGAAATGAATTGGTTAACGAGGAATTAAGAAAGGGAATATGGAAATATTTTTCGATATTAATAAGATACATTTTTTGAATATAGAAAATGAGAATTCGTGAATATTTAGAAATGTTTTCAAACTGGAACAGGAGATATTTTCTGGAATAAAGAAATTAGGATATTAGGAATGTTTTTTCCAAGAATCGAGAGAGAAAATAGGGCTTTGAAAGGATATGAAAGATGGGAATTGGAAATAATAATTTAATAAGAAATTAATTTAAAAGGGCCCAGTGTTGTTTAATGCATGATCGATAGAATTTTCATTTGGAAATAGGATCGTTGGTTATATGGATGTTCCTTTGATAGTTAAATCACTGACTATCAAAGTTTTATTTTATTGTATGCCTTCGTTGTCAATACGGAGTAACCGGGGTCAGATTTAATATCTGAAAACTACTCCATATTGGCATAAGCGTTACGAATCAACTCATGCTGAGGATAATTGAAGACGGAGTAAAGTGCAAGGGCTGTTTTGTTAACCCTAGGTAGAAATTGCCTAAGATGGATTAATAAAATAATGCCTTCGGTTTGTCTAATCCCCAGACAACATATATGGATGAATGTTTGACGATGTGGCATTCAAAGTAAATGGTGGCAAGATGTTCTAAAAGAATAATCATGACCTCAAGCCTCATCACCCGAAAAATGACAAAAATCGGGCAGGCATCATGGCTATGAGGGTCATTCCTATTAGGGGTATTATCACCTGATCTAGAGAAATTTCGTTTGCTTCTTATTCTATTCGTTGCTGTATGCTTTCGGTAATGGTTGCTGATCTCGACTGCTGGTGATAATATGCTCGCTACACTTAAGTTAAATGAGTGGCTAGCCATGTGTTGGCCGGATTGCAAGACGTTCTTGTGGAACCCAGTGTATTCCTTTCACTACGGAAGATGGTTCCATACCTTGTCATGTTGGAAATCCAATGCCCAATAAGCGCCCTGTGGTTTTTGATTTAATATTATATATGGAGCGTGAGATGCAGGCATTCCGCTAGATTACTATTTATTTGATTTAGACACTATTGTAATATCATTGAATTTGATATCAAGAATATTTTTGGTTATCGTAAGGTAAAAACCATCCGTGTTTATATGTGGATCGGTCTAATGATTATCATTTCTTTCGAAAGGATTTTGAAAGTTAAACAAATGGTTGGAGTTTACTCACACCAGTCCCATGACTGACCCATAGTTTATTTTGTTTGTTTTCTGAAGCAACCCTAACTCCCCCATGAAAGAAAGCCTGGATTGTAATGAGAACACGACAAATCAGAACACAAACAGAAGAAGATTTCATTGCTTATTACAACAATTTACATCAGAGTACAAGAATATACAAAGTATGAGAAAATAATACACATTTGATAAATATCAGAGATTTACAATTTATAATGTAGCAAAAAATAATACAAAACACAACTGAAAGGAGTATACGGATACAGATCTTTCTGAATATCATTCCAGCTGTAAACCAAGATCCTGTGAATATAAATCTGCAAAACCAAAACTACTAGCTGCCCGTGTGGAAAATAGGGCACCCAGAGTTTAGGTTAAAACAATAAACTCCAGGTTAGTCATGTGACTGGTGTGAGAAGTAAAACAGTTATTTAAAACTTTACTTTAAAATTTGGTAAACCAAAGGACCACGCCATATAACACGGAACGGGTTTTCTCCCAAGAATACCAGTGCATAGAATAAACAGCGCAATGCTTTTTAGAAAAATGAAGCTATTATAAGACTCAGGTCCCATCACACAACGCAATGCAAGCTGGAGGATAGAATTTTACCTTATTATAGCAAAACATGCTTGGTACGTTTAAAACAAATCATTTTGATACTATCCATTTACAAGTTCATTCTGGGTCAGAACGAAACCGGATAGAAATCAATCAACACACATCCATTAACAAGTTCGTTCTGGGTCTGAACGAAGCCGGAGGCACCTTATTCCTCGTCCCATATGTCCAATACAGGAGAGATGCCCTCGCATATCCATCGATCTCCAAGTACGTCTGGACGATCACCGCTTATTACCTCGTCTTGGGTGTACAGTTCAATCATGACATCAGTAATCATCCAAAAGATGTGATGACCTCCGGACTTCGACGACCACCATCTTCATTGTCAATTTATCGTCGAATCGGTCATTCAGAATGGGTATATACCCGGTCTTCCTGAATAACACGCATATCTAACAAACAAGTGCTATAAAACACAACATACTCCTCATTCCAATTCTGAATATTCTTTTATTTAAATATTCACATCCTTAGGGATTTGTTCCCATTAATTTTATCAAAGATAAATTCATTAAAATTCATTCTTTAATCTTCCTTTGGATAACATTCAAACCATATTAAGGTTTTCCAAACTAGTCGGGATTAACGCACCTTACCGAAGTAATCATTTATTTAATTTCCCAATCCCAACATATCCATCCCATGGAGCAAAACTGGTATTACTCCATAACTAACACCACAGCGTTATTGGTAAATTTAATTACCATTTCACTTTCAAATCTAATTAAAGATTTAACTATCGCTAGGAGCAAAACTGGTGATACTCCATTCTCGATCATTTCCCAAATTTGATAATTAAAATTATCAATTCCCATTTCAATCTAATTAAAGATTCATTAAAACTCCACTTAGTTTTAATCTTCCCAAAAATCAATATTAATGATTATTCAACTTCTAGAAAAATAATTCTTGTCTTTAACTGGGTTATACAACCAATGTCATTTAAAACACAGCTCATGATAAACCCAAATCACATTCCGTCAGTCTCTAACCGCAAATTAGTAAGAGAACAATTCCCTAAGTATTAATCCCGAAGGCCGAAACCAACATCAGATCATTACCCAAGACGATTCAACTTAGCTAATCTCCAGTTAGTTTCAAATTTTCTTAACCCCATTGGGTTTAAGAACAATATTATTAAAGATACCATTCACGGCAAACCCAAAATCTCATTCCATTGTTAATCGGGTTAAATAACAAGCGTTATTTCAAAAACCGTTCATGATAAACCCAAAATCACGTTCCATCAGTCTCTAACCGTAAATTAGTAAGAGAACAAATCCCTAAGTATTAATCCCGAAGGCCGAAACCAAGACCAGAGCAATACCTAGGAAACCATTTAATTTAGCTAATCTCCAGTTAGTTTCAAATTTTCTTAACTCCATTGGGTTTAAGAACAGTATTATTAAAGAAACCATTCATGACAAACCCAAAATCTCATTCTATTATTAATCGGGTTAAAGAACAAGCGTTATTTAAACCATCGTTCATGATAAACCCAAAATCCCATTCCATCATTCTCTAACCGTAAATTAGTAAGAGAACAATTCCCTAAGTATTAATCCCGAAGGTTGAAACCAACATCAGATCATTACGCCCCCCCATTGGGTTTAAGAACAATATTATTAAAGGTATCATTCACGACAAACCCAAAATTCAATTCAATTCAATTTCAACTAAATATTAATTAATTGGAAAACTTCATTAAATTTTAATAAAAAGATAAAATCTTTTCTCAACTGGGTTTAAGAACAGTGTTAGTGAAGACACCGTTCACGACAAACCCATAATCCTATTTGATATTAAATACAAGGCTCTGAATAGAAAATATATCGGCTTATGTTCAATAACAAATCCTGAAATCAACAAATATCATATTGGAATAACGATATATATATCTTCCAAATTCCTCTACAATGTCCATATAATCACAAAATCCAATATCGAAATATTCCGAAGATAATTTCGATTCAAATCCATTCCAATTCATATATTGGAAATTTTGGTTATTTTTAGTACCATTTCAAATACAATTTATTTATTTAAAAATATTGGATTATAATTCTAGTTCATAACTAGTTCATTTCGATAAAAATATATTTTTGTCTTT
This sequence comes from Allium sativum, assembly GCA_030737875.1. Taxonomy (NCBI): domain Eukaryota; kingdom Viridiplantae; phylum Streptophyta; class Magnoliopsida; order Asparagales; family Amaryllidaceae; genus Allium; species Allium sativum. Next base: position 111,992,929 of record CM060916.1, on the reverse strand, counting down.
TCAAATATGGAAATTTCCATTCCAATTCTTTACAAATCATTTATTATGATTTTACACAAATTATTGATATATTTAATAATTTTATCAAGGCCCGTACAGTCGATTTCCATAAACGGTCATCGAACTGCACTTACACCAAACTTTTCCAAATTTGATTTGGACATAATTCCAAATCCAACCATTAGATTTCAAATCTCTCATATACGTTGGAAAGCTCTTTTCGATACAAACCCAACGGTTCCGGTTTTAGGGGAATCCGACGGTCGGATCTCCCGTAACGTCAATTCGAAGTCAATGGTCGAAATTCGAGAACTGCCACGGCGCGATGTGTTTTATTCAGGCCATTTAATATATATAATATATATTTTGTCGATTTCCATTTAAAATGTATTTTATAAATCGTTTTAACTTCGTTTTAAAAACGATTTCAACTTCATATTCAATTTTGAATCAAAATTTAATATTCCATATCATTAATACATAAATGATAATATTTTCAAAACAATAGATTTTGAAGTCAATTCCCTTTCGATATTCATTATAAAAATGAGTGAAATCGATATAAACATCGTGCACATCAAAATGGCGTTAATCTAATCAACACGGCTTTATATATATATATAAATTTGTTCGTGTCCATCCCAAATCGGACATCAAAATTAGATTTTGATCTTTTACTGAATATTATTTTAAAATATTCATTATTTTAAAATATTCATTATTTTAAAATAATCGTTATTTTAAGATATTCCTTCTTTCTGAACTTGAATCAGACATAGTCAATTACCATATAATGTTGATTATATGGATTTCATATAATACATGTATAAAACAACAATGATAAACAATCAACCATCATCCAGAGTGCATTCTGCACGGCATAAGCATTAAATATAAATATTTAACGCTTACAACAGTCTGTCAACCCATCAATTGACATACCACTAAACAATTGGGATTAATGTACATCAAATATCATTCCAACACCCATGTGGGTTTTTCAAACAACAAACACTTATTATTATTTGTGCAGTTAGGCGATGTGTAAAATTTATCGTGCCAATCAATATCAGTCAAATGGGTGTACATAAAAAAAATCGTTTGATTTGTAAATGAATATTTATTTTATTCACATACACGTTAAAAATTATATTTTTAACGATAAAATATTTTATTTCAACACGTGAATATTTTATATAGTCCATTTCACATCACAAACAATTTTCACAACACAATCAAATCAAATAAGTCGTCCATGGTCTGTGGACGACTGGTGTCGGGTGTAGCTAAGCACCATCTGCATCCTAGTATATATTTTAACTAGAAAATAAAATAAAAGTGAGAAGTTCTCACCTAGAAGCTAAACTAAACGCCACGACTCTTCATATGTAGAAAATCTTGGCCGTGTTTCCAACGAGATCTGTTTCACGCGGCATATGTTAAAAATCATGTTTTTAACTTCGCTATATATATAACTAGAGATCACACTTTAATTCTTATATCTTTCGTATAAAAATCATGTCTTTGTTCCGCTACATTCCATATAAAAATTATATTTTTATATCTCTACTTCCTACATAAAAAACTTATTTTTATAATGTTGTTCATACCAAAAAAATCATATTTTTGTATTGTGATTCATATTTTAAAAACTATATTTTTATATCGCTACTTCTAAAATAAAAATCACATTTTTATATCGTTGTTATATATATAAAAATCACTTCTTTTTATGTTATACATATAAATAAAAATCAAATCTTTATATGTACAAATCACATTTCTACACCGCTACTTCATATATAAAAACCATATTTTTTATTTGCTAATTATGTATATAAAATCATATTTTTATATTCGCTACTTCATATAAAAATTATAATTTTATGTAACTAAAAATCGCATCATATATATATATATATATATACAATAAAAATCCTATCTTTTGACAATTAAAAATCCTTACTTTTATGAACTAAAAATCATAACTTTCTATGATAAAAATAAAATCATTACTTTCTATGCTAAAAAAAATCATTACTTTCTAAGCTAAAAAAATCATTACATTATGTGCTGAAAAAAATCATTTCCTATCATAAATCAAAATTATATCTTTCTTCGTTAAAAATCAAATTTTTTCTATAATAAAAATCCTAACTTATATATATATATCCTAACTTTATATATATATATATGTGAATAAAAAAATCGGATCTGAAAGAAAGACAATATTTTAATATATAAAAATGTAAAAAGACTCACTGTTATTCGATCGGTGTTCGCTGTCGAAGGAGGGTGGTTATGCGCGACCGAAGTTGGAGACTTGCGGCGGTCTTGTGGTGCTCCGATGGTTGGAGGCACGGTTTCCTGAATCGGTTTAGGGTCTTGGGCTGTGGGGACAGACTGTTTCTCGGAGAGAGAAGGGAGAGGTGGCATCGTCAAATGGGGGGGTGCGGGTGGTTCCGCGAGCAGGGGTGGGCCAGGGCGTCAAGTATTTACATGGGTTTGGGGCTAGAGTTAGAAAAGGAGGAGAGAGAGGGGGGAAGAGGGGGGTGGTGCCCTTGGCTGACGACGGCGCTGGTGGGAGGCCGACGTAGGCGGCGCGACGAAGCTGGTGGGAGGCCGACGCAGGCGGCTCGGCGACGCCAAGGGCGGAGGTCGATCTGCGGTTTCCTTTTTTTATTTCGATTTTGAAACTGACGGGGGTAGGGGAGAGAATAAAGGGGCGTTGACTTATATAAAAATATATATAATTTATCTAATTTAAATCCAAAAAGTAGCTTGTTAATTCAAACTCCAAACGAGAACCAACGGCTGTCGCCTGCAGCTAATTACCCCCATTCCGAACACAATGGGATAGGTTTGGTAAGCCGATTCGGCTGTTACGATTAGTTTCCGTTAAATTTAAAATATAAATCAATATATTTTAAATTTAAATGCTCATTTTAATTTATCGAGGCCACATACTGATTCCAAAAATTCCAGAAAAATTAATTTAGCTATGTTTTGAAGATGCAGTCCTAACAAAACTAGTTTCGTCGAATTTGGAGACCGTTTGATAAACGGTCATTTTCCAGTCGATTGAATTCAAACTGAAATTACCAAACACGTTTAAATCCTCCACACTCACATATTGATTCCAAAAATTATTAAAATTGGAACTAAGAAATAGTTTGACATTCTGGATCCAACAAAAGTGGTCTCGTCGAAAACGGAGGTCGTTTGCAAAATTTCTATTTTTATAGCGACTATTTTGAATTTTCAACTGGGCATAACATTTTATTCCCGCTAGGAAATTTGGATTTTTTAGATTTGCTGGAAAGATATTTTCAAATAGATTCTAATATTTTTGGTTTTGCTGAAATCCGGTTTATTTTGAATCCTGTACATTCATTTGAAATTTGAAATCGAAATTTCAAACAACCGCGCCATTTCCAAATCCTTTTATAATTAAAATCAATATTTATATTCTAACTTCGATTCAAATAAATATATACGTTCTAATTCTATTCGATATAAATTTCTAATCGTAATTATTAAAATAAATTATTTTAAATATTCAAAATTCATTAAAAATGCCAAAATAAAATTTTTAAATTGGTTTTGATTTTCTGAGTTGTTACAATCTCCCCCACTTAAAATCTTTTCATCCTCGAAAAGGAATGGAGCTGAAAGTTGTTTTACTAATCAACTCAACTTTATTTCTGGCTTTCATTCTTCAACTTTTCAGTTTCTAAGAATTTTCCAATTCTTCAAAAATTTGGCTAACACCCTAAATTTTCGAAAAATTTCGCCATAACCTCCTTTGTACGGGGAGCATCAGGAAATCCCTAAACCGCTACATTGGCCCTCTCATCTCATAAAAAAAAGAAAAAGCCAATCGGCTCATAAAATCATCCAAACCCAATAAATTACTAAACATGTACCTATTTGTCGGGCATACAATTTTATTCCTCTTCTCTAGCCTCCTTGCTATGACCTGTTCATTGTGTGTGTGTCTATATATATATATATATATATATATGCATGCAATCTCAAACAATTTTCAAGTCAGTTCAATATTTTGATTCGATTTGGCTAAATTTACCTTACATTCACATAATGGTTTAAATGAATAATCACACAACACAACCATCAATCAATTAGTGATTATCGTTTCAAACACGTAACTTTTAGATATATATACAAAAATCATGTACCTAACTAGTTTTGGTTCTCCCACCAATCAATTGGAATCATATAGATATCCCACTTTCGAAACTTGAACACAAATGCTGATGATGCTGCGACATCATCAGAATCATCATCTCCGGATGACTAGAGTGTAATTTTATATCTAACCGGTATATTAAAACTTCGAATATACGTTTGCAAGGCGTATATGCAAAATCTTTATATATTGGATTGTCCAAATTCAATACAAATAAATATTCAAATACGTATAAAATGGTTTAAAATTTTCAAAATAAAATCTTTTTTTATTTTTATTTTAAAAACACTAATCTTCATACTTGTTCTAGGATAGTACTGATCCTATCTCTAACAAGTCATTCTTATTGGATATTACTAATCCAATCTCTAATGAATTCTTTCGTTTGGTTCTAATGCGTCTTGTTCTCGAGCTTTGTAAACCAAAGCTCTGATATCAAATGAAGCAACCTGAACTTCCCCGTGAAGGAAAGCCCGGATTGTAACGAGAACACGACAAATCAGAACACAAACAGAAGAACATTTCATTGCTTATTACAACAATTTACATTAGAGTACAAGAATACACGGAGTATGAGCAAATAATATACATTTGATAAATATCAAAGATTTACAATGCAATGGAAAATAATACAAAACACAACTGAAAGGAGTATACGGATAAAAAGCTTTCCGAATATCATTCCAGCTGTAAACCAGGATCTTGTGAATATAAATCTGCAAAACCAAAACTACTAGCTGCCCGTGTCGAAAATAGGGGCACCTTGAGTTTAGGTTAAAACAATAAACTCCAGGTCAGTCATTTGACTGGTGTGAGAACTAAAACAGTTATTTAAAACTTTACTTTAAAATTTGGTAAACCAAGGGACCACGCCGTATAACACGGAACGGGTTTTCTCCCAATACTACCAGTACATAGAATAAACGGAGTAATGCTCTTTGGAAAAATGAAGATATTATAAGACTCAGGTCCCATCACATAGTGCAACGCAAGCCGGAGGATAGAGTTTTACCTTATAATAGCCAAACATGCTTGGTACCTTTAAAACAAATCATTTTGATACTATCATAGTATAAAGTGTATGAAAACAACTTCAAATATAAATGTAGCAATCATAGATGGCATAGTGCCCTATCCCACTATGTCGTCATACTAGGTTCTACAAATAAAACTGAATGTCACATATTGGAAATTGGTTTTCCGTCATGAGTCGAGGCAAGGGATGTTCTCCTCGCCGGCTTCGAGACACTCAAGCAAATGCATCAGGATCTCCCGCATTAGACACTTGGATCCTCAAAGGCCGGTCCACACTTACGTTAGTGGATTAGTTATTCCTGAACACACGTTTCCCGGTCCTATAAGACCTATACCATCGGTTCCATAGATAAAGATATAACCGAGGCACCTCGCATTTGAACAACCACAAAGGTAAAAATAATATAAATGTCTGGGCTTGCAAAACGCCGACATCACCCATAGCTAGAAAGAAACGTCATGTCCTCCTTGGGTTCCCTTACCCGTTTTAACTCATACCGAGGTGTGAGACTCGCGAATTAACGCTATACACAAAGCTATGCTATATTAAAGCCGTGCTTTGATCATCAACCACAAGATTCTGCTTTTCAACAGAAGCCTTGATCTTTTGCATCTCAACATGCCACAGAGGCAATTCACGCCATGTGACTGATGTCTATCTATATATAACCTCTGAGCTCGTACGTCTCACAGAAGGGCGTTAAGCAAGAGAATAAATTCTCCGCCGCCAAACAAATATATATTTAACAGAAATCAATCAACACAGGGTAAAATCCAATGTCAGACACACATCCATTTACAAGTTCGTTCTGGGTCTGAACGAAACCGGAGGCACCTTATTCCTTGTCCCATAAGTCTAATACAGGAGATAGGCCCTCGCATATCCGTCTATCTCCAAGTACGTCTGGACGATCACCACTTATTACCTCGTCTTGGATGTACAGCCTAATCAAGACATCAGCAATCATCCAAACGATGTGAAGACCTCCGGTCTTCGACCACCGTCTTCATCGTCGATTTATCGACGAATCATTTACTCAGAATGGGTATAAACCCGGTCTTCTCGAATAACTCGCGTATCTAATAAACAAGTGATATAAACTCAACATACACCTCATTCCAATTCTGAATATTGTTTTATTTAAATATTCACATCCTTTGGGATTTGTTCCCATTAATTTTATCAAAGATGAATTCTTTAAAATTTATTCTTTAATCTTCCTTTGGATATCATTCAAACCATATTAAGGTTTTCCAAACTAGTCGGGATTAACGCACCTTACCAAAGTAATCATTTATTTAATTTCCTAATCCCAACCTATCCATCCCATGGAGCAAAACTGGTATTACACCATAACTAACACCACAACGTTATCGGTGAATTTAGTTACCATTTCACATTTAAATCTAATTAAAGATTTAGCTATCGCTAGGAGAAAAACTGGTGATACTCCATTCTCGATCATTTTCCAAATTTGATAATTTAAATTATTAAATCCCATTTCAATATAATTAAAGATTCATTAAAACTCCACTTAGTTTTAATCTTCCAAAAAATCAATATTAATGATTATTCAACTTCTAGGAAAATAATTCATGTCTTTAACTAGGTTAAAGAACCAATGTCATTTAAAATACAGTTCACGATAAACCCAAATCACATTCCATCATTCTCTAACCGTAAATTAGTAAGAGAACAATTGCATAAGTATTAATCCCAAGGCCGAAACAAACCATAGATCAATACCCAGGAAACCATTCAACTTAGTAATCTCTAGTTAGTTTCAAATTTTGTTAACTCCATTGGGTTTAAGAACAATATTATTAAAGATACCATTCACGACAAACCCAAAATCTCATTCCATTGTTAATCGGGTTAAAGAACAAGCGTTATTTAAAACATCGTTCACGATAAACCCAAAATAACATTTCATCAGTCTCTAACCGTAAATTAGTAAGAGAACAATTCCCTAAATGTTAATCCCGAAGGCCGAAACCAACATCAGAGAAATACCCATGAAACCATTCAACTTAGCTAATCTCCAGTTAGTTTCAAATTTTCTTAAGTCCATTGGGTTTAAGAACAGTATTATAAAAGATACCATTCGTGACAAACCCAAAATCTCATTCCATTATTAATCGGGTTAAAGAACAAGAGTTATTTAAACCACCATTCACGATAAACCCAAAATCACATTCCATCAGTCTCTAACCATAAATTAATAAGAGAACAATTCCCTAAGTATTAATCCCGAAGGCCGAAACCAACATCAGATCAATACCCAGGAAACCATTTGTAACAACCCGGAAAATACGAGCCAATTTAAAAAAAATTAAATTGGTTATTTCAGAGGAATTTGAACAATTGAAATAGGATATTTCAATAAAATAGTGAATTATAAAGAGTGAGTCAGTTTGAAAATTTGAATTCAAACTTTGACTGACTGTGCAGGGTGGAAAATATAAAGGATTTTAATGAAACCAAAAATATCTAAATCTGTTTATCAATACCTTTCTAACGAATCTGAAAAATCGAAGTTTTATAATGGGAATCAAAAGTTATGGCCGAATGAATTTTCAGAAAGGTCGCTATATAGAATATATAGCCCTAGAAAATTGATATTTTGCAAACGACCACGGAATTCGACGAAACCACTTTTGTTGGGTCCGGAATGTCAAACTATTGCTAGGTTTCAAATTTCATAATTTTTGAAGCTAGTATGTAAGCGTTGCAAAAGAAAATGTGTTTGATCAATTTCTGTTAAATTGGATCGACCAGAAAATGGCCATTTTTCAAACGACCTCAGAATTCGATGAAACTAGTTTTTATTGGGACCGTAGCGTCAAACATAGCTAGATTTATTTTTCTGGAATTTTTCGAATCAGTTTGTGGCCCTGGCAAATTGAAATGTACGTTCAAAGCTAAAAATTAAATGTTTTATACTTTAATTTGAAGAATAACTGACCATAACAGTCGAATTGGCCAACGAAACATAACCCATTGTGTCCGGGATGGGGGTAATTAGCTAGGGATGACAGTCGTTGGGTTTGAATTGGTGTCCGTGTGGGGAAACACTATTTAAAAATTTATTAAAACCATTGGCCAATCAGAAATTTTCTTTCATTATTTTTAAAAAATAAAAAAATTCCGAAAACCCTTTTTCTCTCTCGACCTACGGCGGAAACCCGTTCGCCACTTCTCCTCCAAATCGCCGCCGCCACAGGCGATTCCAGCCTTCGCCACCACCACCAGTCGACGCGCCTCCCTCCCCTCTTCCAATCCGACCCTACCCCGACCCCTATCGCCACCTCCATCGCCAGTAATATCGACCCAAAGTCGAGCACTTTCCGCCGTCGCCACGAGCAGATCCGACCACCGAACCACCTCAAACCACCCTGCGCCGACTCCCCTCTCCTCCCTCTTCCACGTCATCACCTCTGATCATCCTATCGTGCATCGGTTCTCGCGAAAACTGCAACCCCAGTTTTGAACCATCGATAAAGGTGAGTTCATTTTGATGTTTGAACTTTGAAAAATTATATCTTTATGGTGTGTTGACGAAATTCGATGAAACAGGAAACATCGGGACCGCAAGGAAGCTCTCTACCACATAGAAGAGACCGCGGATTTTTCTGAGTCATCTATGATTTTTAGCACTCCGAAAACCAATGTGATAAATCTAAATTAAATGAATTTGAATGGAAAATGTCCTGTATAAATTATATAAGCGAAATATAAATCACACACGTGTTGTATACCTCATGTGCATGCGTGGTGTAAGCTATATAAGCGAAGTATGAATTATACATGCATATGATAATTGATATATGTGTTGAAATACAAGTGAAATATAGAAATTATATATATATGTATATATACTCCCCTCGTCCACAAACCATGGACGATATTTATTGTTGTGTATTGGTGTGAAATATTGGATGAAAAATGCGAATGGTTGAATAATTGTTTGTGGTTGATATTGTTTGGTTGTGGTTGAAAAATACCCATTGGTGATTGAAATGAATTAGAAATAATTGAGGAAATAAAAATAAAACATGCCGCCTGCGTGCGAATTAGATGCATGAATCCCCATTGTCAAAAACCGCGAGGTTTTAAGGTAGAGCGGGGAGCCGTACTAGGGACGGTGCTGGTTTTAACTACCCTGTCGTTATGCTGCCGAAATTTTGAGTAACATTCATGTGTTAAAATTATTTTCATATGTTGAAATTATCTTCATGCGTTGAAATTAAAGTCATGTGTTGAAACTATATCCATGTGTGGAAATGCTCATGTGTTGAGAAGTGATGTGTGAAAATTAAATTCATGTGTGAATGAATGAAGTGTTTAAACAATAAAAATCACATTTTTATAAAATATATGAAGTATGTAAAATATTCGCTTTATATATATAAATAGTTTCAACAATAAAAATTTCATCTTTCTTATATGAACAACATATAGAAAATATCCATGTGTGGAGGTGCTCATGTGTCGAGAAGTGTGTGTATTGGAAAAGTTCATGTGTTGAATAAAAAGATTGAACAATAAAAATTACATTTTTATTGAAATTATGAAGTGTTAAAAACATTCATTTGTTGAACAAATATTTTAAATGATAAAAATATCATTTTTATCATATATGTGATATGTTAAAGATATGCGAGCGTTTAAATAAATATTTGTGAAAGAAATATTATTTTTAACATGCATAGGAACTAAATAAAATAGTCATGTGTTGAAATATATTTTAGTTCCCCAAAATTATCATTTTGAAATGTGAAGTGTTAAAAATAGCCACTTGTTCAAATAAATATGCATGAGTTGAAATATTCATTAATTAGCTAATGATATGATTTTTGCCTATGCATGCAACATTAGAATGAATGGTGTTTTTAAACCAAAGTGAATCAAATATGAAGATGAATGGAAAATGAGAAGTGATAAGAATTGTATATATGTACATGCTTATTTATTGAACAGGTTATAGCAAAGAGGCTAGAGAATAGGAATAAAATTTTGTGCCCAACAAATAGGTACATGTTTACTGTTTTGTTTGGGTGATGATTTTATAAGCCTGTTGGCTAGCCGCTTGGCCTTTTCTTTTCTTTTTTGACATGAGACGCCCATGTGGCTATTTGGGAATTTTCCCAGCCCCTCCCGTACAAAGGAGGTTATGGCGAAATTTTCCAAAATTTAAAGGCGTTAGTGAAATATTTGAAGTGAAAACGATATAGGAATTTTTGAATGAACTATATTTATATAAATATATAAATATAAATAAAATTAAAACGAAACGTGGCCGTGCAGTTCGTATTTTGAAACCGTGATTTCAAACGACTAGTCTGGGAAATCCGACCATTGGATTTTCCCGAAACCGCAACCGTTGGGTTTGCCTTGGAAATATCTTTCCAACGGCACCAACTTTGTGAAGATCCGACGGTTGGATTGTCTGGAATGTTTAAATCAAATCTGAAGAAAAACAGCGCCAGAAACGATTATATTTATATATATATATATATATATATATAATTAAATTAAATCGAATAACGACGTTGCAGTTCGTAATTTGAAATCGTAACTTCAAACGACGAGTGTGGAAGATCCTACCGTCGGATTTTCCCGAAATTGAAACCATTGGATTCGTTTTGAAATGATCCTTCTAATGACATAAAATTTGTGAAGATCCAACGGTTAGATTTTCAGATGTGTGTAAAACAAATTTAGTGAAAAACAGCGCCCGTGCATCGGCACGACCTGAAACGTCGTTTAATTAAATATGGCCGTTTTAAATAAATAAAAATGGCGATATATCGTTATAAAATACTATAGACGATATAGAGTGGAAATAAACCAATTTTGTTGTGTTTGCTTGATATGTGATGGTTGAATGTATTTAACATGAAAATTATAACTAAAGAACTGAAATGTGAATGTTGAATAGTCTAACCCTGTGATAAATTGATTTGAAAATCTAAATATACGTGGGTTATTTGAAAAGGCCGAGTTCATCTCATTTCAAATAATCGATCGACGTTGAGAAGTCGAAGACGGTTGAAGACCGACGATCTTCACATTGGATGGATGGGCGCTACTGATGCTCGTGATTGGAGTAGCTACCGTGAAGGAGCTGAAGTAGAAGCCGTCCAAACATATTGTTGATTGTACGGATATGCGAGGAATTTGGTGCCTCCGGTTTCGTTCAAACCCAGAATGGACTTGTAAATGGTCTATGTGTCTGACATTGGATTTTGTTCTGTGCTGATTGATCTCTGTTAAATATATATCTGTTTGGCGGTGGAGAATTTATTCTCTTGCTTAACGCCCTTCTCTGAGATGTACGAGCTTAGAGGTTATGTATTGATAGAAATCAGTCGCATGGAGTGGATTGCCTGTGTGGCACGCCTAAGTTGCATATGATCAAGGCTTCTGTTGCAAAGAAAATCTTGTGGTTGATGATCAAAGCATTGTTTGTGTGATGTAGCTTTGTGTATAACGTGAATTCGCGAGCCTCACACCCCGATATGAGTCAAAAACAGGAGAAGGACCCAAGGAGTGCACGACGTTTCTTTCTAGCTATGGTGGTGTCAGTGACCTCCCATCCCTGACATTTATATATACTTTTCACCTGTGTGGTTGTTGGAATACGAGGCGCCTCGATTATAGGTCTGTAAGGACCGGGAAACGTGTGTTCAGGAATAACTAATCCTCAAAAGTAAGGGAGGACCGGCCTTGGAGGATCCAGGGATTGTTGTGTGCGGTCACGAGGCATTTGCTAGAGTGTCCCGAACGGAGAGGAGCTTGCCCCTTGCCTCGACTCATGAAGGAATCCAATTTCCAATACGAAATATGTGGACGTGATTGTATTACTAGTATGGCGACATAGTAGATGGTAGCTATGCCGCCTAGGATTGATATTTATGACTGAAATCGCTTTTGAAACATATATGCACTAGTAATAACATCAAACACTTTTGGTTTATACGTATGAAGCATTTTTGGCCATTATAAGGTAAAACTCTATCCTCCGGCTTGCGTTTCATTGTGTGATGGGACCTGAGTCTTATAATGGCTTCATTTTATAAAAAGCATTGCGATGATTTAATCATTTACTTTATTTCATGCACTAGCACTCATTGGAGTAAACCCGTTCCGCGAAAGTGGCGTGGTTCTTTGATTTGCCTTATTATTGTTGTTAATAAGTTAAGTAGATTTCTCATACCAGTCCCATGACTGACTCGTAGTTTGTTTCACCTTGCAAACTCGGGTGCCCTCATTTTCACACGGGAAGCCTAGTTACAGGTATCTGGTGCACTTTTGGCTCTTGGCGAGGCTTGACTACACCGTGCTGACTTTGACTCTTTCCGCCATTATAGTATATGTATTATGATTCCGCCATTGGCGATATAGACTGATATTTATTTTGTGTACTCTTTATGTATGATTCCGCCTCTGGCGATGGTGACTGATTATGTATTATTATGCACTAAGTTGTATCCTGCACTGTGCTCTCTGATGTGGTGATATCTATATGATTCCGCTGTCATATGTGTGTAAATTATTCTATTTTATGTTTATGCTATTATCTGTGATCTGCTAATGATGATTGATGTGTTATATTCCAATGATTATCCTTAACACCCTCTCACGGGGTTTTGGGATCGTCACAGCTGGTATCAGAGCATTGGTTAACCTTAGTTCTGGAGTCTAACACATTAAACACTTCGTCAAAATAAAGTCAGTAGTATTCTAAGGCGAGTAGGTCATTAGAGATAGGACTAGTAAAGTCCTAGAATGAGCCAAGCAGAATAGCAAAAACAATTTGATCAGTCCATTGTTATTTTTCCTTAAGTTTTCTGCTTAACCATACAATAAATTATCATTTCTGTAAGCTGACTCTTTCTTGCTTATACAGAATTTGAAAAATGGCTACCCGAGCAACCGCCGCTAGAGGAGGCCGTGCTGGCCGTGGCAGAGGACGAGAAGTCCCAGTTGAGGAAGGACCCTTGATACAACCCCCGGCCGCTCAATACTTCGAGCTGGACCGCGTAGCTAAGAGATACAAAAACCTAGGAGGCAAGACCTTCTCGGGAACTGGCACAGTAATAGAGGCCCCTGCATGGCTCAAAACATGCGAGAAGGTACTAGAAGGCCTAAGGCTTAGAGATCAAGATAAAGCTATTATGGGTGCCTGGCTTATCTAGGAACAAGCTGAACTATGGTGGGAATCTCTCACCGCCGGGAATAGAGAAGCTGGAAGAACCTGGGACGGATTCAAAGAACTCTTTAAAGAGAAATATGTCCCGGAACAAGCCCTAGAACGCATGCACGATGACTTCGCCAACCTCCAGCAGGGGGATCTTTCAGTGCAGGATTATCTGAATAAATTTACACAGTTTTCCCCCTATGCTCCGGAGCTTGTACCCACTGCAAAGTCCAAGAATAAGAGGTTCATCCTCGGGCTGAAGCGACAGTATCATGATAGAGCCATGGCCCACATCAGGCTGGGATTTAATGAATTGGTGGAAATGACATGCAACTATGAAGACCTTGACCAAAGGCACCTAGAGCAGGATCGCGCTAAAAACCAAGCCGGAAACAAGTGCAAGCCTGCGGTGAATCAAGCTGTGTCAAGCCAAGCAGCATTCGCAATACCACAGACTGGCAGGCCGCCAAAAGGAAGCTGCTATAATTGCGGCAAAATGGGGCACTTCTCTAATGTGTGCACAACCCCGAAGAGGCAGAAGACAAATTCACAAGGTTCAAGCCAGGGCTCTCAGAACCCTTGCTCCTGCTTTAATTGCCGAAAGACGGATCATCTTGTCAAAGACTGTCCTTTGCTGAAGAAGGCCGCAGTAGCTCATGTCTATGACGGGTCGAGCCCGCCAGTTGCTTCCAAAGGAGCAGGTAAACCCGATGTTTTGGGAGGTACCCTTACAATTAAAAATATTCATGTTTCTGTATTGTTTGACACGGGTGCATCACGTAGTTTTATTGCTAGTAACATAATGCACAAATTAAAGTTAAAACAGAGGAAGCTTAAAGATTCGGTTGAAGTTCATAACCCGATAGGAGGATCTCTCATTCTCAGTTCATGTTGTAGAGTGCCAATCTCTTATTCTTTCTATAAGTTTCCTTTTAATCTAGTCGTTATGGACTTTCCCGAATTCGATATCATTCTCGGGCTGGATTGGTTAATGAAATACGAAGCCGAAGTAAATTGTGCGGAAAGAATCATTAAAATTCGAACGAAGCTTGGACATATATTTATACCCTGTCATGGTTCGAATCCAAATAGAGAAGAATTTTGGTCAGCGTTAGAAGTTATCCCCACTTCCATAAAAAAGATTCCTATTGTTAGAAACTATGCGGATGTGTTTGAAGAAGTCGAAAACTTACCTCCGCAAAGAGAAATAGAATTCAGAATCGATCTAATTCCCAATGCCAGACCAGTGGTACATCCAATTCGCAGAATGACTCCAAAAGAAAAAGAAGAATTAGGCGATCAAACTCGTCAACTGTTGTGGAAGGGTCTAATCAGACCTAGCTTTTCTAATTGGGGTGCAGCTGTAGTGTTTGTCCCAAAGTCAGACGGTACTCTTCGATTGTGTGTTGATTACCGAGACCTCAACAAACAGACGCTCAAAAATAAATACCCATTACCCCGCATCGATGATCTGCTAGACCAATTAAATGGGGCGAGAGTATTTTCCGGAATGGACCTAGCTACAGGTTTTCATAAATTGAGAATAGCAGAGGAGTGTGTTCCTTTGACAGCTTTCAGAGGTCCAGACATATTTTATGAATGGTTAGTAATGTCGTTCGGCCTGTGCAATGCTCCAGCATACTTTGTCGATCTAATGAATAGAGTGTTCAGGGGAGTTCTGAATAAATTTGTCCTCGTATTCATTGATGATATTTTAATCTACTCCAAATCAAAACCCGAGAATGAAAAACACTTAGAACAAGTATTGGAGATTCTGAGAAAGAACGTCTTCAAAGCCAAATTCTCTAAATGTGTCTTCTGGAAAGAAGAAGTGAAGTTTCTTAGCCATGTTGTGTCAAAGAAAGGGATTTCTGTAGATCCGAGCAAAATAACAGCGATTCAAGACTGGAAACAACCCACTACACCCACAGAAGTTAGAAGTTTTATGGGGTTGGCTAGTTATTATCGAAAGTTTGTTAAGGATTTTTCGAAGATATCCGGTCCGTTAACGAAGCTCACGAAGAAGCATGAGAAATTTAAGTGGACTTCCGACTGTGAAGAAGCTTTCCAGGAATAGAAATCGAAACTGACAACTGCTCCAGTGTTAACCATTATTGATGGCAATCAGGATTTGACGGTTTGGACAGACGCTTCTATTAGAGGTCTTGGTGCAGTGTTAATGCAAAGAGGCCAAGTAGTCGCTTATGCAAGCCGCCAACTGAAACCGCATGAGAAGAATTATGTAACTCATGATATTGAGTTGCTAGCTATCGTTTTTGCTTTGAAAATCTGGAGGCATTATTTATTGGGCGAGAAATTTGTGCTGTACACAGATCATCAATCATTGAAGTATTTATACACCCAGAAAGATCTGAATTTGAGACAGCAGCGTTGGCTAGAATTTCTTGCAGCGTATGATCTTGATATCCTGTATACGCCGGGAAAGGCTAACGTTGTAGCGGATGCGCTTAGTAGAAAAACCGCAATCATTGCCAATCTTGTAATTACGCCAGGATTGATTGATAAGATTTCAGCCCTTCAAAAAGACGATGAATTCATTCAGAGAATCAGTCAGAGGGTCAAGGAAGGTGAAACCACAAGTTTTCGTATTGACGATAAAGGGGTTCTCAGGTTAAATGATAGGATTTGCATCCCAAATATTCCAGGCCTTCGGAGAAAAGTGCTAGATGAATGCCATAAATCCAAACTTTGCATTCATCCTGGTGTGAGTAAAATGTACAACGATATTAAACGCACTTTCTGGTGGAAGGCAATGAAGAGGGATATTTCTTTGTATGTTAGCAGATGCCCTACTTGTCAATTAGTAAAGAGCGACCAACAGAAGCTAGCTGGATTGTTGCAGCCATTGGAAGTCCCAGGTTGGAAATGGGAACAGATTTCCATGGATTTCATAGATGGTTTGTCGCGAACCAGGAAAGGTAATGACAGCATTTGGGTAATCGTAGATCGCTTCACGAAGACTGCCCATTTCATACCTGTCAGATCCAATAGAACCGCTCAAAGTCTAGCACAGATATATTTCAAAGAAATCGTTAAGCTGCATGGAATTCCCATCAGCATAGTCAGTGATAGAGACCCAATATTTGCTAGCAAATTCTAGGAGGCATTCCAGACAGAATTGTGAACGAAACTGAATATGAGCACCGCTTATCACCCTCAAACAGACGGCCAAACTGAGCGGGTGAATAAAATTCTAGAAGATTTATTGCGGGCTTGTATAATTGATTTTGGTGGGTCATGGGAAGATCACTTGCATTTGGCAGAATTCTCATATAACAATAGCTATCAAGCAAGTTTGGGAATGTCGCCATTTGAAGCATTATATGGCAGACCGTGCAGATCTCCAGCATGTTGGGTAGAACCTGGCAACAGACTTGTGTTAGGACCCGATATGATTAGAGAAGCATCTGATAAAGTCGACTTCGTCAAAAAGCGATTGAGAACCGCACAAAGCCGACAGAAAAGTTATGCAGATTCTAGAAGAAGAGATTTGACATTTGTTGTTGTAGATCATGTTTATTTGAAAGTTTCTCCGATGAGAGGAGTAATCAGATTTGGCAAAACTGGGAAGTTGGCACCAAGATTTATTGGTCCCTTTCCGATACTAGAACGAATTGGAACTCTTGCTTATAGCATTCAATTACCAGATTGGTTGCCTGGAGTGCATGATGTATTTCACGTATCTCAACTTAGAAGACATGGGCATGATCCGGATCTTGTTCTAGAAGAAGAAGCGCAACAGGATATAGACATAACTCCAGAATTAGCAGTCAGAAGAGAGCCATTAAAGATTGTTGGCAAAGAAACTAGAGAACTAAGAAGCAAAAAGGTTCATTTAGTTAAAGTGCAGTGGAGTAGTGATCCTAGAGACTGTACTTGGGAGACTGAGGAAAGCATTAAGAAAGCTTACCCCAAATGCAGAGTAGACATCTCTGACTAACTCTGGTGCAAGGTACCTTTACAATACTTTGCATTTACATTTTATTTCCTAATTTACTGTTGTTTCCTTTTCGAGGACGAAAAGTTTTAAGTGGGGGAGATTGTAACAACCCGGAAAATACGAGCCAATTTAAAATTTTTAAATTGGTTATTTCAAAGGAATTTGAACAATTGAAATAGGATATTTCAATAAAATAGTGAATTAGAAATAGTGAGTCAGTTTGAAAATTTGAATTCAAACTTTGACTGACTGTGCAGGGTGGAAAATATAAAGGATTTTAGTGAAACCAAAAAAATCTAAATCTGCTTATCAATACCTTTCTAACGAATCTGAAAAATCGAAGTTTTAAAATGGGAATCAAAAGTTATGGCCGAATGAATTTTCAGAAAGGTCGCTATATAGAATATATAGCCTTGGAAAATTGATATTTTGCAAACGACCTCGGAATTCGACGAAACCACTTTTGTTGGGTTCGGGATGTCAAACTATTGCTAGGTTTCAAATTTCATAATTTTTGAAGCTAGTATGTGAGCGTGGCAAAAGAATATGTGTTTGGTCAATTTCTCTTAAATTAGATCGACCAGAAAATGGCCATTTTTCAAACGACCTCAGAATTCGACGAAACTAGTTTTGTTGGGACCGTAGCGTCAAAACATAGCTAGATTTATTTTTCTGGAATTTTTCGAATCAGTTTGTGGCCCTGGCAAATTGAAATGTACGTTCAAAGCTAAAAATTAAATGTTTTATACTTTAATTTGAAGAATAACTGACTGTAACAGTCGAATTGGCCAATGAAATATATCCCATTGTGTCCGGGATGGGGGTAATTAGCTAGGGATGACAGTCATTGCGTTTGAATTGATGTCCATGTGGAGAAACGCTATTTAAAAATTTATTAAAACCATTGGCCAATCAGAAATTTTCTTTCATTATTTTTAAAAAATAAAAAAAAACCCGAAAACCCTTTTTCTCTCTCGACCTACGGCGGAAACCCGTTCGCCACTTCTCCTCCAAATCGTCGCCGCCACAGGCGATTCCAGCCTTCGCCACCACCACCAGTCAACGCGCCTCCCTCTCCTCTTCCAATCCGACCCGACCCCTATCGCCACCTCCATCGCCAGTAACGTCGACCCAAAGTCGAGCACTTTCCGCCGCCGCCATGAGCAGATCCGACCACCAAACCACCTCAAACCACCCTGCGCCGACTCCCCTCTCCTCCCTCTTCCACGTCATCACCTCTGATCATCCTATCGTGCCTCGGTTCTCGCGAAAACTGCAACCCTAGTTTTGAACCATCGATAAAGGTGAGTTCTTTTTGATGTTTGAACTTTGAAAAATCATATCTTTATGGTGTGTTGACGAAATTCGATGAAACAGGAAACATCGGGACCGCAAGGAAGCTCTCTACCACATAGAAGAGACCGCGGATTTTTCTGAGTCATCTACGATTTTTAGCACTCCGAAAACCAATGTGAGAAATTTAAATTAAATGAATTTGAATGGAAAATGTCGTGTATAAATTTTATAAGCGAAATATAAATTACACACGTGTTGTATACCTCATGTGCATGCGTGGTGTAAGCTGTATAAGCGAAGTATGAATTATGCATGCATAGGATAATTGATATATGTGTTGAAATACAAGTGAAATATAGAAATTATATATATATATATATATATATATGTATATATACTCCACTCATCCACAAACCATGAACGATATTTATTGTTGTGTATCGGTGTGAAATATTGGATGAAAAATGCGAATGGTTGAATAATTGTTTGTGGTTGATATTGTTTGGTTGTGATTGAAATGAATTGGAAATAATTGAGGAAATAAAAATAAAACATGTCGCCTGCGTGCGAATTAGACGCATGAATCCCCATTGTCAAAAACCGTGAGGTTTTAAGGTAGAGCGAGGAGTCGTACTAGGGACGGTGCCGGTTTTAACTACCCCGTCGTTATGCTGCCGAAATTTTGAATAACATTCATGTGTTAGAATTATTTTCATATGTTGAAATTATCTTCATGCGTTGAAATTAAAGTCATGTGTTGAAACTATATCCATGTGTGGAAATGCTCATGTGTTGACAAGTGATGTGTGAAAATTAAATTCATGTGTGAATGAATGAAGTGTTTAAACAATAAAAATCACATTTTTATAAAATATATGAAGTATGGAAAATATTCGCTTTATATATATAAATAGTTTCAATAATAAAAATTTCATATTTTTTATATGAACAACATATATAAAATATCCATGTGTGGAGGTGCTCATGTGTTGAGAAGTGTGTGTATTGGAAAAGTTCATGTGTTGAATAAAAAGATTGAACAATAAAAGTTACATTTTTATTGAAATTATGAAGTGTTAAAAACATTCATTTGCTGAACAAACATTTTAAATGATAAAAATATCATTTTTATCATATATGTGATATGCTAAAGATATGCGAGCGTTGAAATAAATATTTGTGAAAGAAATATTATTTTTAACATGCATAGGAACTAAATAAAATAGTCATGTGTTGAAATATATTTTAGTTCGCCAAAATTATCATTTTGAATGTGAAGTGTTAAAAATAGCCACTTGTTCAAATAAATATGCATGAGTTGAAATATTCATTAATTAGCTAATGATATGATTTTTGCCTATGCATGCAACATTAGAATGAATGGTGTTTTTAAACCAAAGTGAATCAAATATGAAGTTGAATGGAAAATGAGAAGTGATAAGAATTGTATATATGTACATGCATATTTATTGAAAAGGTTATAGCAAAGAGGCTAGAGAAGAGGAACAAAATTTTGTGCCCAACAAATAGGTACACGTTTACTGTTTTGTTTGGGTGATGATTTTATGAGCCTGTTAGCCAGCGGCTTGGCTTTTTCTTTTTCTTTTTGACATGAGACGCCCGTGTGGCTATTTGGGAATTTTCCCAGCCCCTCCCGTACAAAGGAGGTTATGGCGAATTTTTCCAAAATTTATAGGCGTTAGTGAAATATTTGAAGTGAAAACGATATAGGAATTTTTGAATGAACTATATTTATATAAATATATAAATATAAATAAAATTAAAACGAAACAGTTCGTATTTTGAAACCGTGATTTCAAACGACTAGTGCGGGAAATCCGACCATTGGATTTTCCCGAAACCGCAACCGTTGGGTTAGCCTTGGAAATATCTTTCCAACGACACCAACTTTGTGAAGATCCGACGGTTGGATTGTCTGGAATGTTTAATTCAAATCAGAAGAAAAACCGCGCCAGAAACGAATATATTTATATATATATATATATATATATATAAATATAATTAAATTAAATCGAATAACGACGCTGCAGTTCGTAATTTGAAATCGTGACTTCAAACGACGTGTGTGGAAGATCCGACCGTCGGATTTTCCCGAAACTGAAACCGTTGGATTCGTTTTGAAATGATCTTTCTAATGACATAAAATTTGTGAAGATCCAACGGTTAGATTTTCAGATGTGTGTAAAACAAATTTAGTGAAAAACAGCGCCATCGGCACGACCTGAAACGTCGTTTAATTAAATATGGCCGTTTTAAATAAATAAAAATGGCGATATATCGTTATAAAATAATATAGACGATATAGAGAGGAAATAAACAAATTTTGTTGTGTTTGGTTGATATGTGATGGTTGAATGTATTTAACATGAAAATTATAACTAAAGAACTGAAATGTGAATGTTGAATAGTCTAACCCTGTGATAAATTGATTTGAAAATCTAAATATACGTGGGTTATTTGAAAAGGCCGAGTTCATCTCATTTCAAATAATCTATCGACGTTGAGAAGTCGAAGAGTCGAAGACGGTTGAAGACCGACAATCTTCACGTTGGATGGATGGGCGCTACTGATGCTCGTGATTGGAGTAGCTACCGTGAAGGAGCTGAAGTAGTAGCCGTCCAAACATACTGTTGATTGTACGGATATGCGAGGAATTTGGTGCCTCCGGTTTCGTTCAAACCCAGAATGGACTTGTAAATGGACTGTGTGTCTGACATTGAATTTTGTTCTGTGTTGATTGATCTCTGTTAAATATATATCTGTTTGGCGGTGGAGAATTTATTCTCTTGCTTAACGCCCTTCTCTGAGACGTACGAGCTCAGAGGTTATGTATTGATAGAAATCAGTTGCATGGAGTGGATTGCATGTGTGGCACGCCTAAGTGGCATATGATCAAGGCTTCTGTTGCAAAGCAAAGTCTTGTGGTTGATGATCGAAGCATTGTCTGTGTGACGTAGCTTTGTGTATAACGTGAATTCGCGAGCCTCACACCCCGGTATGAGTCAAAAACGGGAGAAGGACCCAAGGAGTGCACGACGTTTCTTTCTAGCTATGGTGGTGTTAATGACCACCCAGCCCTGACATTTATATCTACTTTTCACCTGTGTGGTTGTTGGAATACAAGGCGCCTCGATTATAGGTCTGTAAGGACCGGGAAATGTGTGTTCAGGAATAACTAATCCTCAAAAGTAAGAGAGGACCGGCCTTGGAGGATCCGGGGATTGCTGTGTGCGGTCCCGAGGCATTTGCTAGAGTGTCTCGAACGGAGAGGAGCTTGCCCCTTGCCTCGACTCATGAAGGAATCCAATTTCCAATACGAAATATGCGGACGTGATTGTATTACTAGTATGGCGACATAGTAGATGGTAGCTATGCCGCCTAGGATTGATATTTATGATTGAAATCGCTTTTGAAACATATATGCACTAGTAATAACATCAAACACTTTTGTTTTATACGTATGAAGCATTTTTGGCCATTACAAGGTAAAACTCTATCCTCCGGCTTGCGTTGCATTGTGTGATGGGACCTGAGTCTTATAATGGCTTCATTTTATAAAAAGCATTGCGATGATTTAATCATTTACTTTATTTCATGCACTAGCACTCATTGGAGTAAACCCGTTCCGCGAAAGTGGCATGGTCCTTTGATTTGCCTTATTATTGTTGTTAATAAGTTAAGTAGATTTCTCATACCAGTCCCATGACTGACTCGTAGTTTGTTTCACCTTGCAAACTCGGGTGCCCTCATTTTCACACGGGCAACCTAGTTACAAGTATCTGGTGCACTTTTGGCTCATGGCGAGGCTTGACTACACCGTGATGACTTTGACTCTTTCCACCGTTATAGTATATGTATTATGATTCCGCCATTGGCGATGTAGACTGATATTTATTTTGTGTACTCTTTATGTATGATTCCGCCTCTGGCGATGGTGACTGATTATGTATTATTATGCACTAAGTTGTATCCTGCACTGTGCTCTCTGATGTGGCGATATCTATATGATTCCGCTGTCATATGTGTGTAAATTATTCTATTTTATGTTTATGCTATTATCTGTGATCTGCTAATGACGATTGATGTGTTTTATTCCAATGATTATCCTTAACACCGTGTCATGGGGTTTTGGGATCGTCACACCATTCAACTTAGCTAATCTCCAGTTAGTTTCTAATTTTCTTAACTCCATTGGGTTTAAGAACAGTATTAATAAAGATACCATTCACGGCAAATCCAAAATTCAATTCAATTCGATTTCAATTAAATATTTATTAATTGGATAACTTCATTAAATCTCAATAAACAGATTTAATCTTTTCTCAACTAGGTTTAAGAACAGTGTTAGTGAAGATATCGTTCACGACAAACCCATAATCCCATTTGATAATAAATACAAGGCTCTGAATAGAAAATATATTGGCTTATATTCAATATCAAATCCTGAAATCAACAAATATCGTATTGGAATAACGATATATATATATATATATATATATATATATCTTCCAAATTCCTCTGCAATGTCCGTATAATCACAGATCCAATATCGAAATATTCCGAAGATAATTTCGATTCAAATCCATTCCAATTCATATATTGGAAATTCTGGTTATTTTTAATAACATTTCAAATCCAAGTTATTTATTTAAAAATATTGGATTATAATTTTGGTTCACAACTAGTTCATTTCGATATTTTTTTGTTTCAAACATGGAAATTTTCATTCCAATTCTTTCCAAATCATTTACTATGATTTAACGCAAATTATTAATATTTTTAATAATTTTATCAAGGCCCGTACAGTCGATTTCCATAAACGGTCATCGAACTGCACTTACAGCGACCGTTTCCAAATTTGATTTGGACATAATTCCAAATCCATCTATTAGATTTCAAATCTCTCGTATTCGTTGGAAAGCTCTTTTCGATACAAACCCAACTGTACCTGTTTTAGGAAAATCCGACGGTCGGATCTCCCGTAACGTCAATTCGAAGTCAATGGTCGAAATTTGCGAACTACCATGGCGTGGCGCGTTCTATTCAGGCCATTCAATATATATGATATATATATATTTCGTCGATTTCCATTTACCACTTATTTTATAAATCGTTTTAACTTCGTTTTAAAAACGATTTCAACTTCATATTCAATTTTAAATCAAATTTTAATATTCCATGTTGTTAATATATAAATGATAATATTTTCAAAACATTAGATTTTGAAATCAATTCCCTTTCGATATTCATTATAAAAATGAATAAAATCGATATAAATATCGTTCACGTCAAAATGGTGTTAATCTAATCAACACGGCTTTATATATATAAATGTATTCGTGTCCATCCCAAATTGGACATCAAAATCAGATTTTGATCTTTTACTGAATATTATATTAAAATATTCATTATTTTAAACTAATCGTTATTTTAAAATATTCCTTCTTTCTGAATTGGAATCAGACACAGTCAATTACCATATAATGTTGATTATATGGATTTCATACAATACATGCATAGAACAACAATGATAAACAATCAACCATCATCCAGAGTGCATTCTACACTGCATAAACATTAAATATAAATATTTAACGCTTACAACAGTCTGTCAACCCATCGATTGACATACCACTAAACAATTGGGATTAGTGTACGTCAAATATCATCCCAATACCCGTGTGGGGTTTTCAAACAACAAACACTAATTATTATTTATGCATTTAGGCGATGTGTAAAATTTATCATCCCAATCAATATCAGTCAAATGGGTGTACATAAACAAATCGTTCGATTTGTAATGAATATACTTTTTTATTCATATACACGTTAAAAATTATATTTTTAACGATAAAATATTTTATTTCAACACATGAATATTTTATATAGTCCATTTCACATCACAAACAATTTTCACAACCCAATCAAATCAAACAACTCGTCCAATGTCTGTGGACGACGGGTGTCGGGTGCTGCTAAGCACCATCTGCATCCTAGTATATATTTTAACTAGAAAATAAAATAAAAGTGAGAAGTTCTCACCTAGAAGCTAAACCAAACGCCGCGACTCTTCATATGTAGAAAATCTTCGTCGTGTTTCCAATGAGATCTGTTTCATACGGCATATGTTTAAAATCATGTTTTTAACTTCGCTATATATATAGCTAGAAATCACGCTTTTATTCTTATATCGTTCGTATAAAAATCATGTCTTTATTCCACCACTTTCCATATAAAAATTATATTTTTATATCTCTACTTCCTAGATAAAAATGTTATTTTTATAATGTTGTTAATACCACAAAAATCATATTTTTGTATTGTGATTCATAATTTAAAAACCATATTTTTATAGCGCTACTTATAAAATAAAAATCACATTTTTATATCATTGTTATATATGTAAAAATCACTTCTTTTTACGTTATACATATAAATAAAAATCAAATCTTTATATGTAAAAATCACATTTCTACACCGCTAATTCATATAAAAAAAACATATTTTTAATTTGCTAATTATATATATATATCATATTTTTATATTCGCTACTTCATATAAAAATTATAATTTTATGTAATTAAAAATTGCATCATATATATACAATAAAAATCCTATCTTTTGATAATTAAAAATCTTAACTTTTATGAATTAAAAATCCTAACTTTCTATGCTAAAAAAAATCATTACTTTCTATGCTAAAAAAATCATTACTTTCTATGCTAAAAAAAATCATTTCCTATCATGCATAAAAATTATATCTTTCTTCGTTAAAAATCAAATCTTTTCTATAATAAAAATCCTAACTTTATATATATATATATATATATAAATCCTAACTTTATATATATATATAAATCCTAACTTTATATAGATATATATATATATATACATAAACCGGATTTGAAAGAAAGGCAATACTATAATATATATAAAAAAGTAAAAAGAATCGTTGTTATTCGGTCGGTGTTCGCTGTCGAAGAAGGGGGGTTCTACGCGACCGAAGGTGGAGATTGGCGATGGTCTGGTGGTGCTCCGATGGGTGGCCGCACGGTTTCCTACATCGGTTTGGGGTTTTGGGCTTTGGGGACAGGCTGTTTCACGGAGAGAGAAGGAGAGGTGGCAGCATCGAATGGTGGGGGTTGCGGGTGGTTGCGCGAGCGGGGGTGGGCCAGGGCGTCGGGTATTTACATGGGTTTGGGGATAGGTTTGGAAAAGAAGGAGGAGAGAGAGGGAGGAAGAGGGGGCTGGTGGCCTTGGCCGACGACAGCGTTGGTGGGAGGCCGACGCAGGCGGCGCGGCGGCGCAATGGGCGAAGGTCGATCTGCGGTTTCCTCTTTTTTTTTTAATTTCGATTTTGAAACTGATGGGGGTAGGGGAGAGAATAAAGGGGCGTTGACTTATATAAAAATATATATAATTTATTTAATTTAAACCCAAAAGGTAGCTTTTTAATTCAAACTCCAAACGAGACCCAACGACTATCGCCCGTAGCTAATTACCCTCATTCCGAACACAATGGGATATATTTTGTAACCTAATTCAGCTGTTACGATTAGTTTCCATTAAATTTAAAATATAAATCAATATATTATAGATTCAAACGTACATTTTAATTTACCGGGGCCACATACTGATTCCATAAATTCCAGAAAAATAAATCTTGCTATGTTTTCACGATACGGTCCTAACAAAACTAATTTCATCGAATTTGGAGAACATTTGAAAAACAGTCATTTTCCAGTCGATTGAATTCAAACTGAAATTACCAAATACGTTTAAATCCGCCATGCTCACATATTGATTCCAAAAATTATTAAAATTGGAATCAAGCAAGAATTTTACATTCCGGATCCAACAAAAGTGGTCTCGTCGAAAACGGAGGTCGTTTGCATAATTTCTATTTTTAAGGGCTATATTTCCATAGAAACTATTCTGAATTGGCATAACTTTTTATTCCCACTATGAAATTTGGATTTTTCAGATTCATTGTAAAGTTATTTTCAAATAGATTCTAATATTTTTGGTTTTGCAAAAATCCGGTTTATTTTGAATCCTGTACATTCATTTGAAATTTAAAATCGAAATTTCAAACTAACGCGCCATTTCCAATTCCTTTTATAATTAAAATAAATATTTATATTCTAACTTCGATTCAAATAAATATATACGTTCTGATTATATTAAAAATAAACTTCTAGTCGTTATTATTTAAAATAAATCATTTTAAGTATTCAAAATTCATTAAAATTGCCAAAATAAAAAAATTTAATTGGTTTTGATTTTCCAGGTTGTTAGATTTTCCCTAAACTCTTGGGTGCCCAAATTTGTACGTGTAACAACCCGGAAAATCTGAACCAATTTAAAATTTTTATTTTGGCAATTTTAATGAATTTTGAATATTTAAAATGATTTATTTCAAATAATAACGACTAGAAATTTATTTTGAATAGAATTAAAATGTATAAATTAATTTAAATCGAAGTTAGAATATAAATATTTATTTAATTATAAAAGGAATTGGAAATGGCGCAGTAGTTTGAAAATTCAATTTCAAATTTCAAATGAATGCACAAGATTCAAAATAAACCGGGTTTTGTAAAACCACTAATATTTGAATCTGTTTGAAAATATCTTTCCAACTAATGTGAAAAATCTAGATTTCATAACGGGAATAAAAAGTTATGTCCAGTTGAAAATTCAGAATAGTCGCTATGGAATTTAAATAATATATAGCCCTTAAAAATAGCGATTTTGCAAACGACCTCTGTTTTCGCAAGACCACTTTTGTTGGATCCGGAATATCAA
Source organism: Allium sativum (assembly GCA_030737875.1). Taxonomy (NCBI): domain Eukaryota; kingdom Viridiplantae; phylum Streptophyta; class Magnoliopsida; order Asparagales; family Amaryllidaceae; genus Allium; species Allium sativum. Next base: position 111,965,394 of record CM060916.1, on the reverse strand, counting down.
ATTATTGCTAGATTCCAATTTTCATAATTTTTGGAATCAATATGTGAGCGTGGTGAATTTAAACGTTTTTGTTCAATTCAGTTTGAATTTAATCGACTGGAGGATGACCATCTTTCAAACTGTCTCCAAATTCGATGAAATTAGCCCTATTAGGACCGTATAGTCAAAACATAACTAGATTTATTTTTCGGGAATTTTTGAAGTTAGTATGTGGCCCTGGTAAATTAAGATGTACGTTCAAATTAAATATATATTGATTTATGTTTTAATTTTGATGAAAACTGATTGAACAGTGGAATTGGCTTACCAGACATATCACATTGTGTTTGGAATGGGGGTAATTAGCTAGAGGCGACAGTCGTTGGGTTTGATTTGGAGTTTGAATGTGAAAGCACACTTTTTGAAAATAAAATAATAATTTAATTATATATATATATATATTAAAAATTAACCTATTCCCTCTCACTCCAAACCCATCATTCAAAACCCAATATTCTCCTCCCCAACTCAAAAAACCGCCGCCGCTCCTTAGAAATGCGCCGCCGTGGGGTCCCCTCCGCCTCAACCACATCAGGTGCACCCCCTCCTCCCCTTTCTCTCCTCCTTCCCCTCTCCCTACCTCTAATTTAAAGCCCCCTCGCCCAATCGAGCCCCATGGTGCCTGAAAACGAATAGCGCCGCCCCCGCCTGGCCCACCGTCGGCGGTGCAGCACTACCCTCCAACCACCGCCGCCTATCCTTGCCACCGACACACCACTTGTAAGTTTTTTTATTCTTTATTCTTATTTATAAATTAAAAAAATCAATTTTTTTATACATAGGGATAATAACAAGAATTTTATTTGTATAAAGATAAGATTTTAATTTATTTAAAGTTAAGATTTTTATTAATAAAAAGTTATGATTTTTATTTATATATATAACATATAAAAGATTTGATTTTTATTTACAAAAATAATTGATTTTTTTTAATTATACCATGATATGATTTTTAATTATATAAATTTATGATTTTTATATATATAATGAAGTGATAAAAATGTGATTTTTATTATCATGTAACGAAGTAAAAATATAATTTTTATATATGAAGTAGCGGTTTAAAATTATGATTTTTATTAAAATAACTTCGTTTTAAAAATGTGATTTTTATCCATTTAGCGTTGTTATAAAAATATGATTTTTATACATGTAGAGGATATAAAAATATGATGTATATAACATTAGAATAAAAATGTGATTTTTATTTATATAGTAACAGAATAGAAATGTGATTTTTAATATAAAAATCGTGTGAAACAGATTGAGATGGAACTGGTGGAAAACAAATCCAAATCTGAACCGTTCAGAAATATAGAATAGAGGAGTGGATCCCAAAGGTGAGAACTTCTCACTCTAATTTATTTTCTAGTTAAATATATATACTAGGATGCAGACGATGCTTAGTAGCACCCGACACTTTTGTTTGAAACCATGTTTGTTTGGTTGTTTGGTTGATTGGTTTATTTGTTTGAATTTGGTTTGGGATGTGAATTGAATTGATTAGAATTTGGCTTGAATATGGCGCGAGCCAGTATTAGGCGAGGGATAAGGCTAGACCTTATTGCTGTTCTAGTATTATGCCGTTATGCTGCCGAAATTTTCTAAAAAAATTAGAACAATAAAAATATCATTTTTATTGTATAATGAACTGTATAAAATATTCATGTGTTGAAAAAGATATTTTGCACTTAAAAATATAATTTTTAATGTGTATATGAATAAAATCAATATTCATTTACAAATCGGATGATTTGTTTATGTACACACATTTAACTGATATGGATTAGGATGATATATTTTACACATTGCCCAACTGCACAAATAAAATTTGTTTGTGTTGATTGAAACCTCACACGTGTATTGGGATGATATATGACATACACTAATCCCAATTGTTTAGTTGTATGTCAATCGATTGGTTGACAGGTTGTTGTAAGCGTTAATTATTCATATTTAACGCTTATGCAGTTGTGTAATGCACTCTGGATGACGGTTGACTATGTTTGATTATTGTTGTGTACATGTGTGTATGAAAACCAAATAAATAAAATTATACGGTAATTGGCTGTGTCTGATTCCAATTCGGGAAAGAATGAATATTTTAAATTAATGAATATTTTGAAATAATGAATAATGAATATTTTAAAATAACTAATATTTTAAAATAATATTCAGTAATGGATCAAAGTATGATTTTGATGTCCGGTTTGGGATGGACACGAAAATATTGAAATATATAAGGTCGTGTTGATTATATTAACGCCATTTTGACGTGCACGATATTTATATCAATTTTATTCATTTTTATAATGAATATCGAAAAGGAAATGATTTCAAAATCTGATATTTTGAAAATATTATCATTTATATATTATAATGATAAGGAAAATTCAATTATGATTTAAAATTGAAAAAGAAGTTGGAATCATTTTAAAACGAATTTATAAGCGATTTATAAAATACGTTTTAAATGGACATCAACGAAATATATATAACTTATATATCATATATATTTAATGGCCTGAATAGAATGCGCCTCGCCACGGCAATTCGCGAATTTCGACCATTGACTTCGAATGGACATTATGGGAGATCAGACCATCAGATTCTCCTAAACCTGGAACCGTTGGGTTCGTATCGATAAGAACTTTCCAACGAATATAAGAGATTTGAAATCTAACAGTCGGATTTTGAATTATGTCCTAATCAAATTTCGAAAAGGTCGCTGTAAGTGCAGTTCGATGACCGTTTATAAAAATCGACTGTATGGGCCTTGATAAAATTATTAAAAAAATTAATAATTTGTGTAAAATCATAATAAATGATTTGGAAAGAATTTGGATGAAAAATTCCATGTTTTGTAAAGATAAAAATATATTTTTATCAAAATGAATTAGTTATGAACTAGAATTATAATCCAATATTTTTAAACAAATAAATTGAATTTGAAATGGTTTTAAAAATAACCAGGATTTCCAATATATGAATTGGAATTGATTTGAATCGAAATTATCCTCGGAATATTTTGATATCGAATTCCGTGATTATACGAATATTGTGGAGGAATTTGGAAGATATATATATCGTTATTCCCAATACGATATTTGTTTATTTCAGAATTTGATATTGAATATAAGCCGATATAATTTCTATTCAGAGCCTTGTATTTAATATTGAATTGGATTTTGGGTTTATCGTGAATGATGTCTTCATTAACACTGTTCTTAACCCAGTTGAGAAAAGAATAAATCTTTAATTAAGATTTAGTGAAGTGTTTCCAATTAATTAATATTTAATTGGAATTGAATAAAAGAATTGGATTTTGGGTTTGTCGTTAATTGTGTGAAATAACACTGTTCTTAAAACCCCGTGTGAAAAGAATAAATCTATTAATTAAGATTATTAGTCTTTCCAGTTAATTGACGTTTAATTGTAATAAAATGGGTTGTGAACTGGGTTTATTGTGAACTGTGTTTTAAACGACATTCGTTCTTTAACCCGATTTACAATGAAATGTGATTTGGATGTTATAAATCTTTTTATTAAGATTTAATGGAAATTTTCCAAAGTAGAGTTTCCAATTTAATATATTAAATTGGAATTGAATGGAATTCGATTTGATAATAATCGAAATGAGCTTCTGTGGAGGAAGACTGTTAATATATATATGGAACTTAAAAGGTTTGTCGTTATTCCATTTATATTATGTCAGATACGGAAATTGATATCGATTATATATTGATCTATTTTCCGTGAAGATTCCATAATTAATGGAATGTGATTTGGGTTTATCCTGAACTATGTTTTAAATGACATTAGTTCTTTTACCCAGTTAAAGACAGGATTACATGTCTAACATTGTATTTCGAACTTTATGGTTGATCTCTACTAAATATATGTCTGTTTGGTCGGGGAGAATTTATTCTCTTGCTTAACGCCCTTCTCTAAGACGTACGAGCTTAAAGGTTATACATAGGAAGAAATCAATAGTACAGTGTAGATTGTTGATGCGGCATGTTTGGGTTTCCAAAGTTAAATAATCATTTATATTGATTTTTGGAAAGATTAAAACTAAGTGGAGTTTTAATGAATCTTTAATTCGATTGAAAAGTGAATGAGATAATTTAAATTATCAAATTTGGGAAATAATCGAGAATGGAGTATCACCAGTGTTGCTCCAAGCGATAGTTAAATCTTTAATTAGATTTGAACTTGAAATGGTAATTGAAATTACCGATAACACCGTGGTGTTAGATATGGAGTATTACCAGTTTGGCTCCATGGGATGAAGAAATTAAACAAATTATTACTTCGGAAGGTGCGCTAATCCCGACTAGTTTGGATAAACCTTAATTTGGTTTGAATTAACATCCAAAGGAAGATTAAAGAATAAATTTATAGGATTTATCTGTGATAAAATTAATGGGAACCTTTCCCAAAGGATATGAATATTTAAATAAAAGAATATTCTGAATTGGAATGAGGCGTATGTTTTGTTTATATAGCACTTGTTTATTATATACACAAATTATTCGGAAAGGCCGGGTTTATACCCATTCTGATTAACTGATTCGATGATAAGTTGACGATGACGATGGTGGTTGAAGACCGGAGGTCTTCACATCATTTGGATGATTACTGATGTCTTGATTGGGTTGTAAACCAAAGACAAGGTAATAAGTGGTGATCGTCCAGACATACTTGGAGATCGACCGGATATGCGAGGACCTCTCTCCTATACTGGACATATGGGACGAGGAATAAGGTGCCTCCGGTTTCGTTCAGACCTAGAATGAACTAGTAAATGGATGTATGTCTGACATTGGATTTTATTCTTTGTTGATTGATTTCTATTAAATATATATCAGTTTAGCAGCGGAGAATTTATTCTCTTGCTTAACGCCCTTCTCTGAGACGTACGACCTCAAAGGTTATATAACGATAGGCATCAGTCGCATGGCGTGAATTGCCTATGTGGCATGCTGAGATGCAAATAATCAAGGCTTCTATTGAAAAGAAGATTCTTGTGGTTGATGATCAAAGCACGACTTTAATATAGCATATCTTTGTGTATAGCATTAATTCGCGAGCCTCACACCGCGGTATGAGTTAAAAATGGGATAAGGGACCGTTAGGGGAACATGGCGTTTCTTTTTAGCTATGGGTGGCGTCATGGTACGGAGCCTAGACATTTATATTTTTACCTATGTGGATGATGGATAGTGAGGCATCTCGAATATATCAATTACTATGGAGCCGATGGATAGGTCTGATAGGACAATGAAACATGTGTTCAGGAATTGTCAATCCTCAAACATAAGAAAGGACCGGCCCAACCGATCCTAGGGTTGCCCAGAGTGTGCAGTCCTGAGGCATTTGCTAGAGTGTCTCGAAGCGGTTAGGAGTACATCCCTTGCCTAGACTCATGACGGAAATCCAATTTACAATATTTGACATTTCGGTTTTGATTGTAGAACCTAGTACTATTGACGAAATGATATATGGTACCCATGCCATCTATGATTGATACATTTATATTTGAAGTTTTTTTATACACTATGCACTTATAATAGTATCAAATGATTTATTTAAACGTACTAAGCATGTTTGGATATTATAAGGTAAAACCCTATCCTCCGGCTTGCGTTGCATTGTGTGATGGGACCTGGGTCTTATAATAACTTCATTTTTCCAAAAAGCATTGCGCTGTTTGTTTTATGCACTGGTATTCTTGGGAGGAAACTCGTTCCGTGTTATACGGCGTAGTCCCTTGATTTACTTTATTTTAAAGTAAAGATTAATGTAACAACCCGAATTTTATAACATGTTAAAACAAGAAATCAGGACAGAATTAAATCATATGTTAAGAATCAATGGGAACGGGTTACGCCATTGCGTTCATCTCGAAATTCTGCTTGAAAACGAGTCCGAAATTTCATAAATCGGAGTACATATGACCGAGATATGGCCTCTAGAAGTTTAACGAAAAATCAGAAACGAAAACAGATTTTTCGAATTTCAAAATTTAGCCCCAAACGGACTGGGCGGGAAATTTCCCGCCCAGCCCCAGGTCGACTGGGGAGTCGACCCCGCAGGGACCAGGTCGACTGGCCAGTCGACCTGGGTGTCGACTTCCCTGGTCGGACCAGGTCGGTCTGGGTGCCCCTGCATGGTCTTTTGGCTGTGGTTTGGGGGCATGTGACGATTTTGACGGTTCAGATCTAAACTAGGGTTAATCTAAGGGCCTAAACTAGTCCTAACTCCTATAAAAACACCCTAAGACCTAACCTAAATCACTAAAAAACATTCTAGCAACTAAGTGCTGCCAAAATGCTCCTAAATCATGGCCTCCATCTTCATCATTGAGAGCTTGAGAGTTCTAAACTAAAGCTAAGGCAAAGGAGCAATCTTTCTCCATCAAATCAAGGAGCTACTTATATTCTCAAGGCTTCTAGTGTTGCTACATCATTCCTAGAGCTTCTACAATGATTTTGTGACGATTCTTGCTCCTAATTCACTAGCCACGCTTTGTAAGTTCTAGATGCTTTTAGATTGAAACGATAACTTGAATATGACACGTGATAAAGTTGAAATTGAATCTATGCATGATAATCGTTCCATTCTCATTCTTGTTCATTTCGGATCTTGACCTTTGGGGATGTTGCTATGACATTAATTTGGACCTATGCATGTTGCAAATCACTCTTTCATATCCTTGTCATGCATGTAATGATGTTTTTCTCTCGGATCTTGTTTTATGCAAAGCTTCTACCTTCCCCTATTTATTTTCTTTTGATGAACCTTGGTCGATTTCGGACCTAGGCCTAAACTACGATTTACATACGGTTTGTATATGGGGGAATATTGGGATTTCACCTATTTGGACATGGGTGTGTGGTAGAATTGATTTCATAACATGAACAAGGGGGAATTTGGGGTATTGCCAATGTAATTTGCAAGTTTGGGCATACATGAATTGGCATATGAATCAAATCACGAGTTTTGGGGACCATGTAAGTTCAATCAAGGGATTGGGCTTATGTAAATTAGGCATAAGTGGAATTGGGAACATGAACCATGATGTGGGTTTATTTGGGCATGAACGTGACAACATGTAACTTTGGCTAGAACATGATTTAGGGTAAATTGGCATAAACTTGACATACATGCAAATAGTTGAGAATTGGACATATGTGAAGTGGCTAGAATTGGGTACACATTTTGATGGACATGTAATTGGGAACTTGGGAATATGCTTAGTAATATGTAAAGTGGGGATCTTGACTTAGATGAAACATATGTAATTAACAATCTAACGGATGCCTTCGACACGAGGTTAGCCTTGAGTTGTGGTGTAATTCTGCCCGGAACCGCCCGGCATATCCAGTGACCACAACAATAATAGTCTATTGTGAGAGGTCATAGGCAAAGATTAGATTGTGGTAATGCTTGAACCCGAGGTTGGAATGGGTTTGCGGTGTAATTCTGCCCGGAACTGCCCGGCATATCTAGTGACCGCAAACAAGTCCAATGTGAGAGGTTGATGCATTAATAAATAATAAATGAATATGACATGGATGGGTGGGTTAAGTAACTTGATTAGACTAATGACACTTAACCAATATGACGTGGATGGGTGGGTTAAGTAAAACCGGACTTGATTTCTTGATGACACTTAACCAGATAACACGATTAGAGGATGGGTTAGTTTAACCTGAATGGATCGATAACACCCGACTAGTATAACGCGATGCATGGTAAGGTTAAGCAAACTCACAAGGGTAACACTTAACCGTTATAATTTGACTAGTGGATGGGGTTAGGTTAACATATTCTTAATCAATCTAACACGGTAATTTGATGGGGTTAAGTCATGAATCGCTTGAATATACTTAACAAATCTAACATGATAACTTGATGGGGTTAAGTCATGAATCGCTTGAATATACTTAACCAATCTAACATGATAACTTGATGGGGTTAAGTCATGAATCGCTTGAATATACTTAACCAATATAACATGATAACTTGATGGGGTTAAGTCATGAATCGCTTGAATATACTTAACCAATCTAACACGGTAATTTGATGGGGTTAAGCTTAAATATACTTAACCAATCTAACACGGTAATTTGATGGGGTTAAGCTTGAATATACTTAACCAATCTAACATGGTAATTTGATGGGGTTAAGCTTGAATATACTTAACCAATCTAACACGGTAATTTGATGGGGTTAAGCTTAAATATACTTAACCAATCTAACACGGTAATTTGATAGGGTTAAGCTTGAATATACTTAACCAATCTGACACGGTAATTTGATGGGGTTAAGCTTAAATATACTTAACCAATTTGACACGATGATTTGGATAAGGTTAAGCCATGAACCGCTGGAATACGCTTAACCAACTTGACACGTGATTCGTAGGGCTAAGTCATGAACTTGAATGACAACACATAGCCAACTTGACATGACATGTAGACGGGTAAAGTCACGAACTTGAATGACCACACTTAACCAACTTGACATGCTAGACTGATAGGGGTTAAGTCTTGAATTTAGATGACAACACTTAACCTGCTGGACGGAAACCCTAGTTACGCGGTCCTTTTCAGCAGTAACCCTCTTGAAGGTATAACGATACCCTAGGGACTAGGCTAGGGTGGGGCACGATTACTGGGCTGATTGTAAGCGACCAGAACGACGGCTGAGTTGGTGCGCCATTGTAGGTTCAGGCGGACTATGGTCGTGCACATGAGTCCGGAGTTGAAAAAGCGGGCATGGGCACCAGTAGTTGTACACTGTGCGTGCTTGGAATGGTGTCAGTGGTTGAAACCCTAGGGCTTGATACACCCTAGGGTGGACCTAGCACAGAGTAGCTACATTCGTGATTGGGCCGTATGACACTGACACACGATGAGTTAGGACTTGTACGGAGCCAATCGATTAGATCGTTACGTGGAAAATGGGCGTTGTTCGATAGGTAGCATAATCCCTAGTGGTCCTAGGTGGCATAAACTCTGATCGAATCTAGAAAACGTCCAATAGGTAGCATAATCCCTAGTGGTCCTAGGTGGCGTAAATCCTAGTTGAACACGCGATAATTCATGATAAGGGAATCTGGCCAGAACATGGATGGCAGTCCGAGCGATTTCAAGGATAGTGACACTACGTTGTAGTGGTACAGAATAACGTGATGGAACCCGTACGATATACGGCAAGGGACTATACATATACATGGAAGGGATGATACGATTTAGGATGCTAGTACGGTTGGTGCAGAGGACGTTAGACATGCGATGATATTTCGAGTTTACCTTGTTATCTTGTTACCTTGGTTATCCTGTTACCTTGGTTGTCTTGTTACTTGAGCTTATCTTGTTATCTTAGTTTGATCTGTTTATCTTGTCATCATGTTTATGTTTACTTTCAGTTTATACATGTCATGTTACCTTTACATGTTTTTAGGCTGAAAGTAGCTATGACTTACCAGTCTTTATGACTGACCCCATTTTGTTTCGCCTCTTTTTCTTCCGTTCCCCCCCTCCCCCCCCCAGGTTTACAGGGAGGAAATGTTGCTACTTAGTGCGGATTTTCTGCTTCAAGATCATCATCTATGGCTTGGACTTTTCTTGGCTATGGCTATTTTACTGTTTTACTTGGGGAATAATTTATGACTATGGTTTTATGCTTCTTTATTATTGCAAGACAGGTTTCGATGTAAGTAATTTAATGGCACTTTGATGTAAAAGGTTTTAGACCTTACTACTTTTATAAAGTAATAAAATCATGTTTTCTTCCGCTGTTTTATATGTTATGTCTTGTAATATTTCTGTGCATGTTTACCTAGATAATATTCCACCAAAGCTAGTGCATTCCCTTGGTGAGTGACCCTGGCGGAGGTGGGGTGTTACATTTGGTATCAGAGCAGAAGGTTACCAGACTGGGCAAAAGTTTTTAAAACCTTCTGAAACCATTTTCAAAGCCATTTTACAAAGAAGCATTTTTCAAGAAAAGTTTTAAAGAAAAAGTCTATTCCCCAAAAAGCCATTAGCACTATCCTGTGATCGAATCTCTTTTCCTTTCTTTCCTCCACCTGTAGTCACAGTAGTTTTAACTGTGACTAATCCTTTTCTAGCTACGTAAATGTTTTCCGTGCGATGGAGGAAGTTCTCAAGAAACATGTTACCGCGTTATACAAGAAAGGATAGGAGTGGTTAAGGCGAATGAGGCTCACAAACAAGAAGGTAGTTAAGTACTATAGGACAAGGACATGGGCAAAGAACAAGATCGTCGAGAGGGCAATTGTATGCTCTCACTACTAGCGTGCCTAAGAGGGTGGTAACGTTTCTGGTAAAAGTTTAGCTTTTCCTTCCTATCATCCCGTTAGGACTTTGTTTTGTACATCGCATCCTTTTTAAATCTTGCTTCGATAGTTGGGTCCCTGCACCTTAGTACTAGCACAATAGAGGGTCCCGTTTTTGTCTCAAATCCTGTTGGGGGATCGTCCCATTTATTCATGACTTGTTTGGATTTGAGGACGTCTATGACATTTGGGAATAATGCTTATGTTTTTGAGCTATGGGTTGATTCTAGGAATGGAGTGGTTATCCAGTAAGGGTGCCATTCTCGGTTCTGAAAGGAGGGTAGTTAGAATCTTGACTTGCCTCGGTAATACCCTCGAAGTCTCGTGTAACCTTTAGGGTTCTGTCATGATTGGTTACCTAGAATCTCTTGATGCATTTGTTGGTAATCCATTCTAGTAGTGTTCGCCACTAAGGCGGACGGTTCATTTAGCTTGTGCATGCGTTATGGAAATCACTCTAGTAAGTACACTTAGTAACATGGTTGGCATTTGTTTGTTTTCAAGAGATAGTTCTTCTGCATGAAATGCCGTATAGTGAGCAAACGAGATGCAGAGCTCACTAGTGAATTTTGGAGAGCTTGCATGAAAACCGTGAGTACACGGATATGGTTGAGCCAAGTATACTAGATGGAGAATAAGTAAAAGTGGAACGAGAGGCGACAATGAAATGAGTCCAGCTTGTATTTGGAAATAGGAATTAAGAAGTTACAGAATCATGAAGTTAGAGACAGCCGAAGCACCATGGAGTTAAGCTCAAGGAAATGTGACTTAGAAGACTGAAGATTAGATACGCGCATCATATCTCTTTTTAAGAGTATATCCTTGATCCCTGTTTTTCTGTAGAGCTTATTCGCATGCTATCTTTTATGCATATCCTCTCGGTCCTATTTTCGATCTTATTTCTGTTGCAAACTCCATAGGGAGTATGACTCATCGGTTAGTAATGCATGTCAGGGTTTGAAGGTGTCCGTTAGGTTGACTAAACCTTTTGGGCTTTATAGGATATGGGTTGGCCTTTGAAAGGGATTTCTTGTAATCCAAAAAGGAGTTTATCTTGCTTATCTTCTCGATCCTATCTTGAGAACCTTAGGTAGAACCCTATGGATGCAAACATATATTTGAAACATGTTATGATTGATGTTTGCGAAATGGTTGCAAGTGGTCGCAAGTGGTTGCTCGTGGACGCATGAATACACATTAGGCACTAGATCGGCTCAGACACATTTTCATGTTGCATATGCATGAGTGTTTATACTTGTTTATGGATGAAATTGAATGTGTTATCATGTGAATATTGCATATGGATGAATGGTTGCGCACACATATAGTGCTTATGTGACTAGGACTATTTGCATACATGTGGATTCATGGCACTAAACATATTCTGCATTTAGAAGATCAATCAGGCCTGATCATTTGCATTAGATAAGGAACACATATACACACACTTTCTGCGTATGTTCATACAGCATTAGAAATCTTTTAAGGACAATGGTTGCTTGTGGATGATGTTTTGAGTAGATGGATGATGGATGGTAGGATACGTTCTTCCTAACTTAGAGATTTCGGGGATGAAATCCTTTAAGGTGGGGAGAATGTAACAACCCGAATTTTATAACATGTTAAAACAAGAAATAAGGGAAGAATTAAATCATAAGTTAAGAATCAATGGGAACGGTTAAGCCATTGCGTTCGTCTCGAAATTCTGCTTGAAAACGAGTCCGAAATTTCGTAAATCGGAGTCTGTATGACCGAGATTGGCCTCCAGAAGTTTCACGAAAAATCAGAAACGAAAACAGATTTTAGAATTTCAAAATTTAGCCCCAAACGGGCGCCAGGTCGACTGGGGAGTCGACCCCCCAAGGACCAGGTCGACCGCCCAGTCGACCTGGGTGTCGACTTCCCTGGTCGGACCAGGTTGGCCTGGGTGCACCTGCATGGTCCTTTGGCTCTGGTTTGGGGGCCTGTGACGATTTTGACGGTTCAGATCTAAACTAGGGTTAATCTAAGGGCCTAAACTAGTCCTGACTCCTATAAAAACACCATAAGACCTAACCTAAATCACTAAAAATCATTCTAGCAACTAAGTGCTGCCAAAATGCTCCTAAATCATGGCCTCCATCTTCATCGTTGAGAGCTTGAGAGATCTAAACTAAAGCTAAGGCAAAGGAGCAATCTTTCTCCATCAAATCAAGGAGCTACTTATATTCTCAAGGCTTCTAGTGTTTCTACATCATTCCTAGAGCTTCTACAACGATTCTATGACGATTCTTGCTCCTAATTCACTAGCCACGCTTTGTAAGTTCTAGATGCTTTTAGATTGAAACGATAACTTGAATATGACATGTGATAAAGTTGAAATTGAATCTATGCATGATAATCGATCCATGCTCATTCTTGTTCATTTTGGATCTTGACCTTTGGGGATGTTGCTATGACATTAATTTGGACCTATGCATGTTGCAAATCACTCTTTCATATCCTTGTCATGCATGTAATGATGTTTTCCTCTCGGATCTTGTTTTATGCAAATCTTCTACCTTCCCCTATTTATTTTCTTTTGATGAACCTTGGTCGATTTCGGACTTAGGCCTAAACTACGATTTACATGCGGTTTGTATACGGGGGAATATTGGGATTTCACCTATTTGGACATGGGTGTGTGGTAGAATTGATTTCATAACATGAACAAGGGGGAATTTGGGGTATTGCCAATGTAATTTGCAAGTTTGGGCATACATGAATTGGCATATGAATCAAATCACGAGTTTTGGGGACTATGTAAGTTCAATCAAGGGATTGGGCTTATGTAAATTAGGCATAAGTCGAATTGGGAACATGAACCATGATGTGGGTTTATTTGGGCATGAACGTGACAACATGTAACTTTGGCTAGAACATGATTTAGGGTAAATTGGCATAAACTTGACATACATGCAAATAGTTGAGAATTGGACATATGTGAAGTGGCTAGAATTGGGTACACATTTTGATGGACATGTAATTGGGAACTTGGGAATATGTTTAGTAATATGTAAAGTGGGGATCTTGACTTAGATGAAACATATGTAATTAACAATCTAACGGATGCCTTCGACACGAGGTTAGCCTTGAGTTATGGTGTAATTCTGCCCGGAACCGCCCGGTATATCCAGTGACCACAACAATAATAGTCTAACGTGAGAGGTTGTAGGCAAAGATTAGATTGTGGTAATGCTTGAACCCGAGGTTGGAATGGGTTTGCGGTGTAATTCTGCCCGGAACCGCCCGACATATCCAGTGACCGCAAACAAGTCCAATGTGAGAGGTTGATGCATTAATAAATAATAAATGAATATGACATCGACGGGTGGGTTAAGTAACTTGATTAGACTAATGACACTTAACCAATATGACGTGGATGGGTGGGTTAAGTAAAACCGGACTTGATTTCTTGATGACACTTAACCAGATAACACGATTAGAGGATGGGTTAGTTTAACCTGAATGGATCGATAACACCCGACTAGTATAACGCGATGCATGGTAAGGTTAAGCAAACTCACAAGGGTAACACTTAACCATTATAATTTGACTAGTGGATGGGGTTAGGTTAACATATACTTAATCAATCTAACACGGTAATTTGATGTGGTTAAGTCATGAATCGCTTGAATATACTTAACCAATCTAACATGATAACTTGATGGGGTTAAGTCATGAATCGCTTGAATATACTTAACCAATCTAACATGATAACTTGATGGGGTTAAGTCATGAATCGCTTGAATATACTTAACCAATCTAACATGATAACTTGATGGGGTTAAGTCATGAATCGCTTGAACATAATTAACCAATCTAACACGGTAATTTGATGGGGTTAAGCTTAAATATACTTAACCAATCTAACATGGTAATTTGATGGGGTTAAGCTTGAATATACTTAACCAATCTAACACGGTAATTTGATGGGGTTAAGCTTGAATATACTTAACCAATCTAACACGGTAATTTGATGGGGTTAAGCTTAAATATACTTAACCAATCTAACACGGTAATTTGATGGGGTTAAGCTTTAATATACTTAACCAATCTGACACGGTAATTTGATAGGGTTAAGCTTAAATATACTTAACCAATTTGACACGATGATTTGGATAGGGTTAAGCTATGAACCGCTGGAATACGCTTAACCAACTTGACACGTGATTCGTAGGGCTAAGTCATGAACTTGAATGACAACACTTAGCCAACTTGACATGACATGTAGACGGGTTAAGTCACGAACTTGAATGACCACACTTAACCAACTTGACATGCTAGACTGATAGGGGTTAAGTCTTGAATTTAGATGACAACACTTAACCTGCTGGATGGAAACCCTAGTTACGCGGTCCTTTTCAGCTGTAACCCTCTTGAAGGTATCACGATACCCTAGGGACTAGGCTAGGGTGGGGCACGATTACTGGGCTGATTGTAAGCGACCAAAACGACGGCTGAGTTGGTGCGCCATTGTAGGTTCAAGCGGACTATGTTCGTGCACATGAGTCCGGAGTTGAAAAAGCAGGCATGGGCACCAGTAGTTGTACACTGTGCGTGCTTGGAATGGTGTCAGTGGTTGACACCCTAGGGATTGATACACCCTAGGGTGGACCTAGCACAGAGTAGCTATATTCGTGACTGGGCCGTATGACACCGACACACGACGAGTTAGGACTTGTAGGGAGCCGATCGATTAGATCGTTACGTGGAAAAAGGGCGTTGTTCGATAGGTAGCATAATCCCTAGTGGTCCTAGGTGGTATAAACCCTGATCGAATCTAGAAAACGTCCAATAGGTCGCATAATCCCTAGTGGTCCTAGGTGGCGTAAATCCTAGTTGAACACGCGATAATTCATGATAAGGGAATCTGGCCAGAACATGGATGGCAGTCCGAGCGATTTCAAGGATGGTGACACTACGTTGTAGTGGTACAGAATAACGTGATGGAACCCGTATGATATACGGCAAGGGACTATACATATACATGGAAGGGATGATGCGAGTTAGGATGCTAGTACGGTTGGTGCAGAGGACGTTAGACATGCGATGATATTCCGAGTTTACCTTGTTATCTTGTTACCTTGGTTATCCTGTTACCTTGGTTGTCTTGTTAATTGAGCTTATCTTGTTATCTTAGTTTGATCTGTTTATCTTGTCATCATGTTTATGTTTACTTTCAGTTTATACATGTCATGTTACCTTTACCTGTTTTTAGGCTGAAAGTAGCTAGGACTTACCAGTCTTTATGACTGACCCCGTTTTGTTTCGCCTCTTTTCTTCCGTTACCCCCCCCCCCCAAGGTTTACAGGGAGGAAATGTTGCTACTTAGTGCGGATTTTCTGCTTCAAGATCATCATCTATGGCTTGGAATTTTCTTGGCTATGGCTATTTTACTGTTTTACTTGGGGAATAATTTATGACTATGGTTTTATGCTTCTTTATTATTGCAAGACAGGTTTCGATGTAAGTAATTTAATGGCACTTTGATGTAAAAGGTTTTAGACCTTACTACTTTTATAAAGTAATAAAATCATGTTTTCTTCCGCTGTTTTATATGTTCTGTCTTGTAATATTTCTGTGCATGTTTACCTAGATAATACTCCACCAAAGCTAGTGCATTCCCTTGGTGAGTGATCCTGACGGAGGTGGGGTGTTACAATTAAATAACTGTTTTAGTTCTCACATCTATCCCATGACTGACCTGGATTTTATTGTTTTAACCTAAACTCTGGGTGCCCCTATTTCCACACGTCCAGCAAGTAGTTTTGGTTTTGCAGAAATTATATTCACAGGATCCTGGATTTACCGCTGGAACTATACTCGGAAAGCTCGGTATCCGTATATTTCTTTCGGATGTGTTATGTATTATTTTTCCTGTGCTTTGTAATTTGAATCTCTGATATTTATCAAATGTATATTATTTATTCATACTTTGTCATATTCTTGTACTCTGGTGGAATTGTTGTAATAGCAATGAAATGTTCTTCTGTTTGTCGTCTAATTTGTCGTGTTCTCAACTCAATCCGGGCTTTCCCGAAGGGGCGAGTTTGGGTCGTTTCATTTTTGTATTGGAGCCTTGGTTTACAGGGCTCGAGAACAAGGCACATTAGAACCAAACGAAAGAATTCATCAGAGATTGGATTAGTAATAGCCAATAAGAATGAATCATTAGAGATAGGATCAGTAGTATCCTAGAATGAGTGAGAAGAGTATTATTTATAAAAACAAATTTTGTTTTAAAGATTTAAACCATTTTATACGTATTTGAATATTTATTTTATATTGAATTTGGACAATCGAGTATATGAAGATTTTGCATATACGCCTTGCAAACGTATATTTGAAGTTTTAATATACTGGATAGATATAGAATCATACTCTAGTAGCCCGAAGATGATTCTGATGGTTAAGTACTCATCATCAGAGTTTATGTTCAAGTTTCAAAAGTGGGATATCTATATATTTCCAATTGAGTGGTATGAGAACCAAAACATAGATAGGATCTACTGTTGTGACTTGGCATCAAAAATGGATATATATATATAAGTTATGTGTTTGAAATGATAATCAACTAATTTATTGATGGTGTGTTGTTTGATTATTGGTTTGATTAATTAAAATTTTGAACCAGTAAGCCAAATTGAATCAAATATTGAACTAACTTGAAATTGATTGCAATTGCATGTCTATACATGTATATATATTGGACAGGTCATAGCAAGGAGGCTAGAGAAGAGGAATAAAATTGTATGCCCGACAAATAGGTACATGTTTACTATTTTCTTGGGTTTGGTTGAATCTTTGAGCCGATTGGCTTTTTCTTTTTCTTTTTGGATGATGAGGGCCCTGCGTGGCTAGTTGTGGTTTTAAATGTTTCCTCGTATAAAGGAGGTTATGGAGAATTTTTTTGAAATTTTAGCGTGTTAGCCAAATTTTTGAAAAATTAGAGAATTCTTAGAAACTGAAAAATTGAAGAATGAAAGCCAGAATGAAAGTTGTGTTGGTTAGTAAAACAGCTTTCTGCTCCGTTCCTTTTCGAGGACGAAAAGATTTTAAGTGGGGGAGCTTGTAATAACCCGGAAAATCAGAACCAATTTAAAATTTTTATTTTAGCAATTTTAATGAATTTTGAATATTTGAAATGATTTATTTTAAATAATAACGACTAGAAATTTATTTTCAATAGAATTGGAGCGTATAAATTTATTTAAATCGAAGTTAGAACATAAATAAATATTATTTATAAACGGAATTTGAAATGGTGCGGTAGTTTGAAAATTCGATTTCAAATTTCAAATGAATGTGTAGGATTCAAAATAAACCGGATTTTAGTAAAAAACAAAAATATTTGAATCTGTTTAAAATATCTTTCCAACGAATGTGAAAAATATAGATTTCATAATGGAAATAAAGTGTTATGTCCAGTTGAAAATTCAGAATAGTCGCTATGGAACTTATATAATATATAGCCCTTAAAAGTAACGATTTTGCAAAAGACCTCCGTTTTTTACGAGACCACTTTTGTTGGATCCAGAATGTCAAATTATTATTAGATTCCAATTTTTATAATTTTTGGTATCAATATGTGAGCGTGGCAAAAGAAAACTTGTTTTAACAGTTTTAGTCAAATTGGATCGACCAGAAAATGGCTATTTTTCAAATGGTCTCCAAATTCGACGAAATTCGTTTTTTTAGGACCGTATCGTCAAAACATAGCCATATTTATTTTTTGTGGAATTTTTAGAGTCAGTATATGGCCCGGTAAATTAAAATGTACGTATAAATTGAATATATACTGAATTATATTTTAATTTAAAGAAAAACTAACCGTAACATCTGAATCAAGTCACAAACATATCCCATTGTGTTCGGAATGGGGGTAATTAGCTAGGGCGGCAGTCGCTGGGTCTCGTTTGGAGTTCGCATACAAAATCACCCTTTTTGGAGAAAGTGAAAATAAAATAATAATTAAATTATATAAATCCCCCTTATTTCTCTCTCTCCCTCATGGCTTCATTTTGAATTTAATCGACTGGAAAATGATCGTTTTTCAAACGGTCTCCGAATTCGACGAAATTAGTTTTGTTAGGACCGTATCGTTAAAACATAATTAGATTTATTTTTTGGGAATTTTTGGAGTCAGTATGTGGCCCCGGTAAATTAAAATGTATGTTCAAATTAAATATATATTGATTTATATTTTAATTTGATGAAAACTGATCGAAACAGTGGAATTGGCTTACCGGACATGTCCCATTGTGTTCGGATGGGGGTAATTAGCAAGGGGCGACAGTCGTTGGGTTTGATTTGGAGTTCGAATGTGAAAACACACTTTTTAAAAATAAAATAATAATTTAATTATATATATATTAAAAACTTAACATATTCCCTCTCACTCCAAACCCATCGTTTAAAAACTGTTACTCTCCTCCCCAATTCAAGAAACTGCCGTTGCTCCTCATAAATGCGTCGCGCGGGATCCCCTCTGCCTCCACCACCTCAGGCGCACCCCCTCCTCCCCTCTCTCTCCTCTTTCCCCTCTCCCTCCCTCTAATTTAAAGCCCCCTCAACCAATCGAGCCCCACACCGCCTGAAATCGCCTAGCGCCGCCCCTCCCTGGCCCACCGCCGGTGGCGCAGCACCACCCTCCGACCACCACCGCCCATCCTCGCCTTTACACCACTTGTAAAAAAATTTTATTCTTTATTCTTATTTATAAATTAAAAAAATCAAATTTTTTTCATACATAGGGATAAAAATGAGGTTTTTATTTATATAAAGATAAGATTTTTATTTATTTAAAGTTAAGATTTTTATTAACAAAAGGTTTTGATTTTTATTTATATATATAACATATAAAAGATTTGATTTTTATTTTCAAAAAGATTTGATTTTTTTTAATTATACCAAGATATGATTTTTAATTATATAAATTTATGATTTATATATATATATATATAGCGAAGTGATAAAAATGTGACTTTTATTAGTGAAAATTAGGCTCACATCCCTAAAATATTTCAAAATATAAGCCACGTCCAGTCCAAAGTTTTATGCATTTCCGGTCCCTAAAATTGAGTTGCCGCTTTTCATTTTTTTGTCCCTTCCGCCTTCCATAGCGACTATTCTAAATATTTAGTTGGCCATAACTTTTTATTCCCGCTATGAAATTTCAATTTTTCAGATTCGTTGGAAAGATAATTTTAAACAGATTTAAATATTTTTGGTTTTACTGAAATCCGATTTATTTTGAATCATGTACATTCAGTCAAAGTTCAAATTCAAATTTGCAAACTACCGCGCCTTTTCAGGCTCATTTTATAATTAAAATAAAGGGTCTGTTTTTCATAGGTCCCTATTAAGTTTCAAAATTAGGCTCACATCCGGTGCTAAACTTATTGTAAATTCGGTCCCTATTTTTTGAAAATTCAATAAATAAATTTAAAAAAATATAAAAAAATCACAAAAATTCATTATTAAATAAAACACGTACACGCCAAAAAAATCAAGTGTTAAAACAATCGAAAACCACGTCAAAACCCAAAAATACACAAAAACAGCGAAACAACAGGTTTTTGCATCAAAAGATGCACCTATTTGTAAATAGTTGCATACATGCATGCTTATATTTCAGTTTTGCGCCCCAACTGCAGTATAAATGCATATATATATATATATATGTAGCTAAACAGCATTACATGCATCCTTTTATGCATATATTCAAATTTGACCTGTTTTTTTAAGCATTTGTGTAGCGACCCAAGGTTTTCGGCCCCGAAAATCGACATAAAACCACCACGTCAACTATTCAAGTATCGAAAACACTGGATTGTCATGAGAAAGAAGTTAGAGGGTGAGGATAGAAAGAAAGAAATATTTGAATAGAAGAAAGAAGAAGAACACCACATCAGAATCTTACAGCGGAACAGATAAAATATAATATCAAATACCTTTATACAAAAGAACTGTATATACATACCAATCATCAGAGTTCAACATACAACTGCACAACGGAAATAACTTTATATATAACTAGTGGTGAAGCCGCCTGATTCTAGCTCCTGAAACTCCAAGTGAATATGACCTGTAAATACACTCGGTCTGACCCGAGCACATTCGATTTTAAAAAAAATACACCGGGCCAGTCTGGAATACTATCAGTGGTAAACTCAGAGCACAAACAACTGGTTTAACTTTGGAAAACCCTTTATGAAATCAAAGGATAATAGTAAGACTAGCCCACACATAAACATGGACAATTTTTACCTTACTATAACCCAAAACAGTTTTTTTGGAAATCATAACTTATTCTGATATTATCATAATGTCTAAATACAAGTAATTAACAATCTAGAGGAACGCTTGCATCTCACGCTCCCCATATATAGTATACAATCGAAAACCGTGGGTGCTTATTGGAGATTGGATTCCAACCTTGACAAGTTATGGGACCACCTTTCGAACGTGTATCTCTAGAGGCGAATACACTTGGTTCAACAAGAACGCCTTGTAACCCGGCCCTCACATGACCGACCACTCATTTCGCTTGAGTTTATCGAATGTATATCACCGACGGTTGGGATCAGCAACCGCCTCCCGAAAAGGGACAGCATCGAAATATAGATTAAAGAAGCAAATAGATTTTCTCTAGATAGGTGATCATACATCCTAATGGGAGCGACCCACATAGCCATGCTGCCTACCCGATTTTTGTCATTTCCCGGTTGATGAGGCTTGAGGCTAGAACTTAACTTTAAAACATCTGGTCATCATTCACTTTGAATGCCACATCGTCAGATCCGCCAGATCACACTTAATTGACGTCCCCAAAAATACTCTAGTTTATTTGGCTAGAGAATGACCATTTCTCCGCCATCAACTATGGTACGTTTGGAGAAATCAACTCATGTAATTCCTTTGGAAATACTCTGTCAGACATCCGTCCATACAAGTCATCCAGGAACAGGATGAACCGAAGGTACTCTCCTACTGCATCTCATATAGGAATCACCCCATGGATCAGTAGCGAAAAGCCCTTGCAACCCGTAGATTCCAACCACGACAGAATCACAGCTTATCTCTGCTTGCAAGCCATAGAATATTAGTCGTCCTTCCGTTTATGAAATTCTACGGTCTTCAATGCTCCATCTCGATCGTCTTCTGATCTCTTCACGTATTTGTTGGCCGGAATGGTTTTCGAATATAAATTCGATCCCGATCTTTCCGTACCAACAATCGTATTGGACAGAATTGATAGTCAATGATTTAACTATAATAATATATAGTGTTTCAAACATGACAACCCAATGAATTTACTGGTTCAATATTCATCATTACTTGGCCCTTTTAAAATTTAAAACAAACTAATCCAATTCTGCTTAATTAAGACTTCTAACCCTTTCAATATTTTAAAAACTATAATTGAATCCTTATTTAATATACTAATGATACAAACCAAATTTCCTCTGATTAACTCTGACTGATTTACTTTGATCGATTAACTCTAACTTGACTATCTCGACTTAATTAACTCAACTGGACTAACTTGACTTGATTACTCCTATCGATTAACTAATATTCGACTTACTCCATTCGCTCGGCTCTAGATTACAGCGATCACAATGGTTACACCTGATTCCCTCAGGAAACATCCGACCGCCGTAGGCTTTCTACAGCCCTACGAATTACGCTAGCAGTCGTAAGCAATGGCAACTCTTCCTGAATAACCATGTTTGACTAACTCTACTTCAATACTATATTCAATCAACTCTAATTGAAAAACAAATGTTCAATATAATTTGAAATCAATATTCTTGTTTCTTTTGAAACTAATATCGCAATATTATTTATTTTCCAAAACCTTGCATTAGAGTTCAATGTTCCTCGTATAGGGTAAAACCAATTCTCAATACCTTCACTCACTTACAACTGATACCATTCCTCGATAATAGTGAAGCCAACCAAGTTGGGGTATTTTAGTTACCTTTCAGACCTTAATCGACAACGTTCTTATCTCAGAATAAATAACAGTTTGTAACTTAACCACTGATATATCGTTACAATCTTGATTTCAAATCTGGTTTTATAAACCATTCCTTATATTTAAACCTTCTTTCGATAATCTCTTTACTTAATTCCTTTGATTAAGTAAATTTTCAATAAACGCCCCTTTGAACTTGAAACCTTATTCCACTTATACTTTGGGTTTAAATGAAAAACCCATGTCCAATAATCAACTTCCATTTACAAATCTCATTTTGAAAACTTGGATCATAAATTCTTTTATTAAACTTTTATCGCTCTTTCGACCAAACTTATTGTCATCTGATCACTTCTACCTTGAATTTCAATCACAAATCATCACTTTAATTACTATTAACCAAATAATAATAATTAATTTCATTATTAACTATGTTAAAGATAGTTAACTTGTTCAGTTACTAAAGATAGTATATTTCTCATTTGGAAAAGCTTAACAAGTAAAAATCACTTTATTTACTCTAATCAGTTCACTAATTTCCTTAACTTATAGTTAATCGAGGATTAACTAATAGTTTCATTATTCGGGATATTTAAATCAAATTTATCTCATTTGTCTATTTTACTCAAAATGGCAGATTTTTCCCACCCGTACATATCAGTTAGCAGTTAACTGATTTCATTTGTCCTTCCCCTTTTTAAATTAATTAAATAACTTAATTAATTTAAAATCACCATTTAATTGTTTTAAAAAAACAATTATCTTGTAACGACCCGTATTCTACGCATCATAGGATCGTAGGATATTTATTTCTTTCACATACGAAGTCGTATGGTCATGTAACTTTGGGAGACGACTATTGGGGTCATTTTCCATGTTCATGATTTTTCTCGATTTTTAAATGACCATTTTACCCCTAGTTGGCACTGTTTTGGCAATAACTTTTGACTGGAAAGGAATTTTGACCTGAAACCACTTCCATTGGCTTCGGATGATGGTTTCTCTTTCCGTAGAGTGGTCACATTAGCCAAACGGACTTACCGTTTGGGAGATATGGCTGAAACAAGTTTCAGATGGTGAAAAACAGCTTAATTGGGCTTAACCGGGTGATTAGCAGCTAGGCCCAAGGGGAATTTCGGGTTTAGAGGTATAGGAGGACTGATTAGGGTTAGGTTATCACTTTCATTTCAGTTTTGAGCCGCCACAAACCTTCTTGAGACCTTAGTAATTGCTTCCATCCTCTAAAACCACTCCAAAACACATTTTTAGTGAAGATTAAGCCTAAACTACATCAAAGCAAGGCCAAATAGCAACAAAGCAAGGTTGGAGCTGCTGCTATACATAGGAATTCGACCCAAACAGAGGATATTTCAGATTTGGTGTTTTGTTTTGTGGCCAAGGTGAGTGATAGCATCGTTTTGACACTAATTACAGTTAATTAAGGGTAATTAGTGAAGATTAGCGAATTTATACGTAAATAAATTCTGGAAAAATTCTTAAAATTCTAAAATAATGTTTTAAGGCTCTGTTAGAAATTTGGGTTAATTTCGATGTGTTTTGCTAATCGTATGCTTAAACATGATTAAGAGGGATTATAGGAAAATGTGAGGTTTTGGCCACTTTTGATCCATTTTGATTCATTTAAATTGTTGTTTGTTGCTTGTGGTTGCTGTTATATGTTGCTATGACTCTTTGGTATGCTTTGTGATTGGTTCCAATAGTTAGATTGGTCGAAAACGCCGTCGAGAGGCGTATAAACAGTTGCTGGAAAGTTGCAGAAAACTGCAGGGTATCTAACCGGATCGGATCGGGTAGGGGATCGGATCGGACATATCCGAACCGGACCGGGGCGTGGTACTTTCTGGAGCATGACGTGAAGAGGCAACAATGAAGGCCTGGTCGGATCGGAGGGGCGTAGTGTGGGATCGGAAGGAACAAGGAGGACTGAAGTGGAAGAAAGAGGAGCATGGATACCATATTCCGAACCGAACCGAGAGCAATACACGAACCGAACTGATGCTGACGAGACGGAGACGGAGGCACTCAAGCTATGGAGTATCCGAACCGAACCGCTTCAGAATCACCGAACCGAACCGCATGAGGGAGAAGGACCCGAACCCAGAGGATGGTGGCACTCCGAACCGAACCGGGGTACGTATCCGAACCGAACCGAGCATGGGTGACCGGACCGAACCGGACGTGTACTTTTACTACTCCGTGATGACTCTTCTGAAGACCAACTCCAATTCGACCAAACCCGAGATGCAAAGGAAGTCCAATTGAGAAGTTAGAGCTTAAGATTCAGATGGGAATCAACGAGTTCGCTTCATGGTTGGGCTTTGCTGCGGGACGCGTGCCAAGGAGTTATCGACGTCTATAGCTTTGGACAACTATGGTAGGAGGTACGAAGGCGGATTCAGGGCCATTATGGCATCGGTAGAACCAAGGGCTACGACCAATGAAGTGGGTCATTGAAATGTTTGGTCATGACTCCAAGTGTTTGGCTTGGTCACAGCAGGGTTTCTACAAGTCGGGATTCGTCGTTACCTCAGTTTGTCTAGTGTTCCAAAGTGGTAGATGTCGTATGCTTTACGCACTGAGTGAGAGATGTGAGGATGGTTGCTATGGATGATTTGCTTGCTATCATTGTGATATGCACACCCCACCCCCGTATTCTTACACTATTTATTATGGCACCTTGGAGTATTGTACGGTATGTGGTACTAACTCTTTGGTTGCAGGTCCAGGTTCAGGTATGGTTTAGTATACCTGTTATTACTCTGTTTAGATGCTTATCGCTCATACCAGGCTTTATGTCTGACCCAGAGTTTTATGTCTCCTCTTATTACTCTGGGTGCTCACACGAGCAGACTAGAGACAGGTTAGCTGGTGATGCACGGGTAGATGATCCGGAGACGAGCAGGAGGCTTCCACGTAATATATATAGTATTCTCCCTGTGTTGTTGAAGATCACTGCTTGGGCATTGTTGGTGTATCTTCTACTTCAGCTTTCTTTTGTTTAGAGACAGTAAATTTGGAAAATTGTAATAAGCTGTATTTGGATTTCCGCTGCTTTGATGATTGATGTTGATTTTAGTTATCAGCTTATGCACTGTCTCGCCTGTTTTGTGTCAAGTATGTTATTATTATATTTTATTCCATGCGCTGTGAGACATTCTACAGGTTTCTTGATTAGTTCATTCTCTTCTTTCCTTTCTCTTTGACGTCCGTCCTGTGCTAGTCGGGCATGCGTACAGCGCACTTTCGGAGGAAATGCAGGCTGGTGCGGGGCGGGTCGTCACACTTGGTATCAGAGCTCTAGGTTGCGTAGTTAACCTAGGAAAGTTATCAGGGAGAGATAATACACGTATACGAGGGAGCGTATTTGTGATTACTTTGGTTTTTAAAAGCTATATATATATATATATATACTATTAGTAGTATGAGGATGAAGTCGTACTGCACTAGCACCACTATGGAGTCGTTAATCGTTTCCTTTTTCAGATTGACGATGAGCCGATATACTAGAGGTGCTGGTAGGGGAGCCAATAATGGGAATGCTGCTGACATGAGGACGATGTTTACTGACCTCATGAGAGAGATGCTTAGAGATGTACAGAGGGCAGCTCCCAATGGTGGAAATGGTGGTGGTCCAATGGTGCAGACGCCAAGAGTCGACTTCGCCAAGCTGAATAAGGATTATACTAGCCTTGGTGGGAAGCCGTTCCACGGAACGGAGTCGGCTACGGATGTTCAGGATTGGGTGGATAGTTGCGAACGTATCTTCGAGGATTTGGGTATCGAGGATGCGATGAAGAGAAAGCTAGCGTCCCGTCAGCTGCAAGGGCGGGCAATGAATTGGTGGAATGCTATAAAGGCAGCTACTCCCGAAGATCAGATTACTTGGGAGCAGTTTAAGGCTCGCTTTAGTGAGAAGTTCATTCCAGCCGCTCAGAAGTCAATGTTGTTTAAGAAGTTCTTGGAGCTCAAGTAGAATGGCAGAGCTGTCTCGGAGTATATTGCTGAATTTGACACTTTGTCAAAATATGGGTTATCTCTTATTGATACTGCCGAGAAAAAGAATGAGAAATTCATAACTGGTTTTGATCAGTACTTGGGGGAAAAACTTATTAACCACATCGATGAGACGTTTGAATCGATTGTGGGGAAAGCGTTAAGATCGGAAAGTCTCTACCCTAAGTCGAAGACTGAGGTTGCATCCGCAGATGAGCCAAAGCCACAAGCTAGTGGTGGAGGCAAAGGTGGTTCTCAGAATAAGAGAAAGCAGAATCAGGCTAAGGACGGCCAGAAGAAAAAGAATAAGCAAGATGTGGAGTGCTTCAGCTGTGGTAAGAAGGGCCATTATGCTAGTAATTGTCGGGCCAAGCCAGCGGATAGGAAGTGCTTCAACTGTGGCCAAATGGGACATCACAAGGACAAGTGTCCACAGCCCCCTAAGGAAAAGCAAATGGTGAAAGCATACGCCCTTAATGCTATTCTTTCTTCGTCGAATGCCCCAACTGCGGCGGAGAAGGGAAAGAATGTCGTCATTCAAGGTATGCTTTCTGTTTATGATGTTCCAGTTAGAGTTTTGTTTGATACCGGAGCTTCCAGTTCTTTCATATCTAGTGACCTGGTAGATAGGTTGGGATTGGAGCCCGAAATTGTCGATAGACCTTTAATAGTGACGAACCCGATTGGTGGTTCGACTAGCCTTAGCATGATTTGTCGTAATGTGGTCTTATCGAGTCATGGATGCATGTTTGTTTGTGATTGCTTTGTTTTGGGCTTTACTGGGTTTGGCATTATTTTGGGAGTAGATTGGCTCCAAAGATACGGGGTGGTGGTAGACTATGAGGGCTTGTTGGTGACAGCTAGAGCGGATGATGGGCGGAGGATAGTGTTTGGTGGTCTACCCAGTAAGGGGGTATTGGCTAGTTTTCTAAACTCCCTCGACATTCCGCATAGTGAGTTGTCAGGTTTGCCCGTGGTTGGCCAGTATCCGGATGTTTTCGAAGAAGTGACCGGACTTCCACCACACCGAGAGATTGAGTTCCGTATTGATTTGGTAAAAGATGCCAGACCTATAGTGATGCCACTTCGTCGTATGGCACCAAGAGAGCAGCGTGAGCTCGAGGTGCAAGTCAGCGATCTTTTGAAGAAGGGATTTATCAGAAGGAGTGTTTCTGAATGGGGAGCACCAGTTGTGTTTGCTACCAAGGCGGATGGTTCCCTTCGTTTGTGTGTAGACTACCGCGAGTTGAATAAAGTGGCGAGGAAGAACAAGTACCCTCTACCGCGGATAGATGATTTGTTCGATCAGTTGAGTGGCGCGAGAATATTTTCTCAGTTGGATCTCGCGACAGGTTTTCATCAGCTTAGAGTGGAAGCTGAGAGTATAGCTAAAACGGCATTTCGAACGCCGTCTGGATTTTATGAATGGTTGGTTATGCCATTTGGGCTGACTAATGCCCCGGCATATTTTGTGGATCTTATGAATAGGGTATTCAGAGATCAGTTGAATAAGTCTGTTCTTGTGTTCGTGGATGATATTTTGGTCTATTCGAGGACAGAGGAAGAACACAAGGAACATTTAAGAGTAGTGATGGAGGTGTTGAGAAAACACCAATTGAAAGCAAAGTTTTCTAAGTGTCACTTCTGGAAGAGGGAAGTGAGGTTCTTGGGCCATGTTGTATCAGAGAATGGTATTGCCGTGGACCCGGCAAAGGTGGCTACGGTACAGGATTGGCCTACGCCCAAGAACGCAACAGATGTAAGAAGTTTCTTGGGGTTAGCGGGATATTATCGTAAGTTTATCCAAGGTTTCTCCAAGATAGCAGCACCATTGACCCAGTTGACCAAGAAGAATCAAGCTTTTGTCTGGGATGAAAGGTGCGAGAATGCATTTAAGAGTCTAAAGGACAAGTTGACAAGCGCACCAGTGTTAGTCATTCCTAAGGGGGAATGAAGAGATGACGGTATACACGGATGCCTGTGCTACCGGACTGGGTGCTGTATTGATGCAAGGCGGTAGGGTTGTAGCTTACGCAAGTCGGCAGTTGAAACCGCACGAGAGAAGATACCCTACCCATGATTTAGAATTGGCAGCGATCGTGTTCGCGTTAAAGATGTGGAGACACTATCTCTTGGGAGAAAGATTTGAGCTGTTTACAGATCATAAGTCGTTAAAATATCTCTTCTCCCAGAAGGATTTAAATCTCCGTCAGCAGAGATGGTTAGAGTTCTTAGCTTCCTATGATTTTGACATCGCATATACACCGGGAAAGGGCAATGCAGTGGCTGATGCATTGAGTAGAAGACATGCCAGCTTAGGGGCTATGTTCCTTGAATGGAAGCAACTGGAGTTTATCGCGGGGTTTGATTTCAGACCAAAGTGCGAATTGGATCCAGAAATGTTAGCAAGTTTGACGATCAGACCCACTTTGATTGAACGGATCGGCTCTAGTCAGAGGGACGATCCTAACCTATTGGAAATCATCTCCAAGTTAGAGATGGGTATCGATGAGGAGATGAACAAGTATGGGCTTGATCGAGATAGATGGCTTAGAAAGAATGGAAAGCTTGTTGTACCCAATGTCAATGGATTGAGAGATGAAGTGCTTAGAGAATGTCATCACTCAAAGCTAACTATACACCCCGGTGGTAATAAGATGTATCGAGATATGAAGCAGACTTACTACTGGGAAGGGATGAAAAGAGACGTTGGGAAGTTTATATCCAAGTGCATGAATTGCCAGCTAGTTAAAGCCGAGCAAAAGAAGCCTAGTGGGTTGTTGCAACCATTAGAAATTCCCGAATGGAAATGGGAGCAAGTCTCGATGGATTTCATCGATGGTTTACCAAGGACTAGATCGGGATATGACAGCATTTGGGTAATTGTAGATCGACTGACTAAAAGTGCAAGGTTTATACCAGTCAAATCGACTAGAATGGCAGCTAAGTTAGCAGAATTGTATATGAAGTGGATAGTGAGATTTCATGGAATACCTAAAAGCATTGTGAGCGACCGAGACCCGTTGTTCATTAGTGGGTTTTGGAAGAGCTTACAAGAGGCTCTAGGGTCAGAGTTACATCTCAGTACTGCATATCATCCTCAGACCGACGGTCAGACGGAAAGGGTGAATCGTATTTTGGAAGATCTCTTGAGAGCATGTATATTGGATTTTGGTGGATCATGGGATGACCATTTGCATCTAGTAGAGTTTGCATATAATAATAGTTACCAATCCAGTATCGGTATGGCTCCATTTGAAGCTTTGTATGGAAGACCGTGCAACTCACCATCATGTTGGATAGAGACTGGCGAGAAGTTTATGCTTGGACCAGATGTGGTGAGGGAAACGTCGGATAAGATCAAGATCATTCAACAACGAATGAAGGCTGCCCAAGATAGGCAGAAGAGTTATGCTGATAAGAGGAGAAGAGACTTAAAATTCTCCGTTGGCGACTTGGTGTTTGTCAAGATTTCTCCGTTGAAGAGCGTAATACGATTTGGCAGGAGAGGCAAGTTGGCACCAAGGTTTGTTGGCTCATTCCCTGTTCTTGAACTAGTCGGGAATTTGGCATATAGAATTGACTTACCGGAGAAGATGGCGGGAGTTCACAACGTATTTCATGTTTCCCAACTAAGGAAGTTCGTTCACGACTCAGATATGACTATTTCACCTGATCAGTTAGAGGACTTCGAAGTAGAACCCGAGGCGGTTGGGAACCGCAAGCCGGCCCGTATTGTCGAGCACGACATAAAGCAACTTCGAAGGAAGGCGGTGAAGCTAGTCAAGGTACAGTGGAGCGAGGACGAGAGTGATTGTACTTGGGAGACAGAGGAGGACATTAGGAAGACACACCCAGAACTCTTTACCTGGTAAGATTTTGACTTCGATTTAGTTTTCCGCATGCTAGGGTAGGCTTGTTTGCTTGTTTTGCATATTTGAATGTTGTATATGGTTGATAGGCATGCGGGATCCCTTGTATGTTTTGGGTTAAGGAATTTCGGGGACGAAATTTCTTAAGGGGGGAGAGTGTAACGACCCGTATTCTACGCATCATAGGATCGTAGGATATTTATTTCTTTCACATACGAAGTCGTATGGTCATGTAACTTTGGGAGACGACTATTGGGGTCATTTTCCATGTTCATGATTTTTCTCGATTTTTAAATGACCATTTTACCCCTAGTTGGCACTGTTTTGGCCATAACTTTTGACTGGAAAGGAATTTTGACCTGAAACCACTTCCATTGGCTTCGGATGATGGTTTCTCTTTCCGTAGAGTGGTCACATTAGCCAAACGGACTTACCGTTTGGGAGATATGGCTGAAACAAGTTTCAGATGGTGAAAAACAGCTTAATTGGGCTTAACCGGGTGATTAGCAGCTAGGCCCAAGGGGAATTTCGGGTTTAGAGGTATAGGAGGACTGATTAGGGTTAGGTTATCACTTTCATTTCAGTTTTGAGCCGCCACAAACCTTCTTGAGACCTTAGTAATGGCTTCCATCCTCTAAAACCACTCCAAAACACATTTTTAGTGAAGATTAAGCCTAAACTACATCAAAACAAGGCCAAATAGCAACAAAGCAAGGTTGGAGCTGCTGCTATACATAGGAATTCGACCCAAACAGAGGATATTTCAGATTTGGTGTTTTGTTTTGTGGCCAAGGTGAGTGATAGCATCGTTTTGACACTAATTACAGTTAATTAAGGGTAATTAGTGAAGATTAGCGAATTTATACGTAAATAAATTCTGGAAAAATTCTTAAAATTCTAAAATAATGTTTTAAGGCTCTGTTAGAAATTTGGGTTAATTTCGATGTGTTTTGCTAATCGTATGCTTAAACATGATTAAGAGGGATTATAGGAAAATGTGAGGTTTTGGCCACTTTTGATCCATTTTGATTCATTTAAATTGTTGTTTGTTGCTTGTGGTTGCTGTTATATGTTGCTATGACTCTTTGGTATGCTTTGTGATTGGTTCCAATAGTTAGATTGGTCGAAAACGCCGTCGAGAGGCGTATAAACAGTTGCTGGAAAGTTGCAGAAAACTGCAGGGTATCTAACCGGATCGGATCGGGTAGGGGATCGGATCGGACATATCCGAACCGGACCGGGGCGTGGTACTTTCTGGAGCATGACGTGAAGAGGCAACAATGAAGGCCTGGTCGGATCGGAGGGGCGTAGTGTGGGATCGGAAGGAACAAGGAGGACTGAAGTGGAAGAAAGAGGAGCATGGATACCATATTCCGAACCGAACCGAGAGCAATACACGAACCGAACTGATGCTGACGAGACGGAGACGGAGGCACTCAAGCTATGGAGTATCCGAACCGAACCGCTTCAGAATCATCGAACCGAACCGCATGAGGGAGAAGGACCCGAACCCAGAGGATGGTGGCACTCCGAACCGAACCGGGGTACGTATCCGAACCGAACCGAGCATGGGTGACCGGACCGAACCGGACGTGTACTTTTACTACTCCGTGATGACTCTTCTGAAGACCAACTCCAATTCGACCAAACCCGAGATGCAAAGGAAGTCCAATTGAGAAGTTAGAGCTTAAGATTCAGATGGGAATCAACGAGTTCGCTTCATGGTTGGGCTTTGCTGCGGGACGCGTGCCAACGAGTTATCGAAGTCTATAGCTTTGGACAACTATGGTAGGAGGTACGAAGGCGGATTCAGGGCCATTATGGCATCGGTAGAACCAAGGGCTACGACCAATGAAGTGGGTCATTGAAATGTTTGGTCATGACTCCAAGTGTTTGGCTTGGTCACAGCAGGGTTTCTACAAGTCGGGATTCGTCGTTACCTCAGTTTGTCTAGTGTTCCAAAGTGGTAGATGTCGTATGCTTTACGCACTGAGTGAGAGATGTGAGGATGGTTGCTATGGATGATTTGCTTGCTATCATTGTGATATGCACACCCCACCCCCGTATTCTTACACTATTTATTATGGCACCTTGGAGTATTGTACGGTATGTGGTACTAACTCTTTGGTTGCAGGTCCAGGTTCAGGTATGGTTTAGTATACCTGTTATTACTCTGTTTAGATGCTTATCGCTCATACCAGGCTTTATGTCTGACCCAGAGTTTTATGTCTCCTCTTATTACTCTGGGTGCTCACACGAGCAGACTAGAGACAGGTTAGCTGGTGATGCACGGGTAGATGATCCGGAGACGAGCAGGAGGCTTCCACGTAATATATATAGTATTCTCCCTGTGTTGTTGAAGATCACTGCTTGGGCATTGTTGGTGTATCTTCTACTTCAGCTTTCTTTTGTTTAGAGACAGTAAATTTGGAAAATTGTAATAAGCTGTATTTGGATTTCCGCTGCTTTGATGATTGATGTTGATTTTAGTTATCAGCTTATGCACTGTCTCGCCTGTTTTGTGTTAAGTATGTTATTATTATATTTTATTCCATGCGCTGTGAGACATTCTACAGGTTTCTTGATTAGTTCATTCTCTTCTTTCCTTTCTCTTTGACGTCCGTCCTGTGCTAGTCGGGCATGCGTACAGCGCACTTTCGGAGGAAATGCAGGCTGGTGCGGGGCGGGTCGTCACATATCTCATTTTACCAACACGTAGGAAATTTCTATGTTACTACTTTCAGAACATGTAGATCATAAGATTTTGCTATTTAAACCATTTATATAATTCTTCTATAAACTTGATCAAAAATATATTTTTATAAATTTCTAATTTAATTAATTATCTAAAACGACTAAAAAGCTTTAATTCAGTTATAAAATAATTGATAACTTTAAAACTGCGTCGTTTTACCGAACGGTAAAACCGACGGCTAAAACGACACATTTTAGGTCATTCACTGCCAATTAACCAATCAACACTGTCGGTTGATTTTAAACACAACACAGGTGAATATTTATTCAACCATTACATTCAAACAAGGTTTCAACCATATGGGGTTCAATTAGTTCGAATATCAACAATATAAAACAAACGAACAACATATATGATATTTAAGGAATCCGGTCGGATCTCTCCAATCTGTTCTTCCCTGCATCACAGCTCGTTATACATTTCATAATGATGTATGAAATAAATTTCAATCATCCATAAATTTAAAACGATGAATTATAAATAACAGCAACCATTCAGTCAATGATCAACCAATAGCAACCAGAAACCAATTTATACTTTTTAAATGGTAAATTATATTTTTATATGAATTTACCACATCACAGGATTCCAGAAGGTGTGAGAATTAACTCACCAGTGTTTATACAATTGGAGGTTGACGCGTTTGTTGCTTTGAATCTTGAACGGACGTTCAAAATTAACTGAACTTCCAACTGCGTCAGATCGACTCCTAGTTAGTGCCATCGGATAAGTCTAGTCCCTGCGATCCCAACGAATCCAGTTTCGTCAGTTTTCGTTATCGTATGTGGAAGATACACTAGTTTAAAGTTTGATTATAATATATGATTTAAAATTAACTAACTATATTAATTAAATAAATAACCTTTTACCTTAATTATCGCTAAGGCCTGCCACGTCGTTAGCATCCAAAACAAACGCCTCTTCTACTCCTAGGATTCCTCAAACCCGTAACCTGATCGTTCCTTCACCACAAACGAATCCTCTTCCAAACAATCCAAGGTCATCGGAACCCCCAAGCGTCGCCCTCGTTCACCCTGGAACCCACCTGAGACCTCTCTCGCCACCGCCGCTGTGTAGGCCCCACTCCCGGAAGCCACGACCCTCAGTTCGCCGCCGATCATCAGGGAAAAGCCCATGACCGGGACCACTTCAAACCGCAATTCCTCCGTCCACACCCCACCGGAGACTGTCGCACCTCCCTGGATTTGACCGTCGTCCATCCTTCTTCGCTCGCCTTCAGACGCCCTGTCCCCACGACCTTCATATCCGCCGGAAATGGCCCAAAACCATTCGCCACTTTCAAATACAGCCCCTAAAACGATGTCTCCGTTCATCTCCCGATTTCTCTCACCACACATCATCGTACGACCTGCGACCACAGTCCAAATGAAGCCTTGTCTCTCCTCCACAAAACCCCTAAGGTCTCGTCTACTAAAATCAACCCATTCTCCTCAATTTCGGCCAAGAATGAAAGTCATTTTCTGCTGTTTAACCCCGATTCCGGCCACCACACTCGACAATACCACCCCAACTTTTTATGGTAGGTAGCCCTTGACCCGATCTACACTTTTCGCTTAGGTTGCCATAGCAAAAACCTTACGGATCATGAGATATAAATTGTTTTGTAAAGAGGGGCTTTTCTGCAATTTTGTTTGCTTTGGTATGGAAGAAATGGTTTAGGCTGAATTCTAGGTGCTTATATAAGTGGAAATAATATAATTTAAGTCGATGTGACGAACGATGCTGACTAACGATTTTTATTTCATACCTATCATTATTTCAAACATCGTTTATTCGCTGCTACGCTCACATACAAACCCCGTTCGAGACGCGAATGGACGGCATAGTATAATTTGACGATACGGTCCTAATGAAACTTGTTTCGTCGAATTACGAGTTCGTTTGCTCGAATGGCCCTCGTTCATGTTCAAATGTTCGTTTTTATTTACATTTTATTTTGCCACACTCACAGAATAACACCGTATTGCGTGCAACTTGAAATCTAGCAATAATTTACTGTTGCGGTCCCAATAAATTTTTTTTCGTCGAAAACAGATATCGTTTGAAAAATGGCCCTTTTATAACTGGCATATTCAAATAAAATAAACCAATTTTAAAATACCTCAATATAATATTATTAAAATATTGAAATTAGCCATACACGACCAGAATATCATATATTACCCAGATAAAATATCCCGGGTTGAGTTTGAAGTCAAATCGATATTTAAAATATTTAAAAACCCTCATTTTATATAAACACAGCACTATATATATAAAGGAAATTCCATAGCGTTTTTTTCAAAATTTGATTTGGACATAAAATAAATCTACATGACGAAAACTGGATTTTCCTCTGCCATTGGAAAGATTTCGTCAAACCGGTCCCGATGTTTCTTGTTTCGAGGAAATCCGACTTATTTTGAACCCGGTATGACCAATTGAAGTTCAAAACGCCACATCGCGAACTGTCGCGCCGCTGCAGCTCGTTATTTAATTAAATTATTAACCATATCGCTCGACCGTCGTTAAATAAATGAAATCGTCACTATATCTCCAATATAACCCATAATTGACCACTTTAAACTGCCCGGTCACAATATATGGCAAATTCTATATTTTACCAATATTTTGGAAATTAAAATATTATTTTATTATTTATTTAAATAATATATTCCAAATAAATCGTTAAATTCGATTATTCAAATTCAAACCAATACTTTAAATAATTAAAATAATCCAAATAAATAGGCGGAAAAACACGGGTCGTTACAATTCGCCTTTTTCAGACATTATTGCACAAATTTATGCTCCTGTACAGAATATATGCATACATTCATGCGCATATTTAGAAGTCGTCGTCACTTTTAAATTTGTTGCACACATGCATGCATATATACAGAATAGTTGCATTCATGTATGCTACTTTTCGTAACACATGATGTAACAACCCGGAAAATCTGAACCAGTTTGAAAATTTTAATTTGGCTATTTTAGTGAATTTAAAATATTTAAAATAAATATTTTAAATAGTAACGACGAAAAGTAAGTTTGAATCGATGTTCGAAAATAAATATAATTAATTCTAATTATAAAAAAGGTCTGAAATGGCGCGGTAGTTTCAAAATTTGAATCCAAGCTTTTACTGACTGTACCGGGTGCAAAACAAAACGGATTTTAGTGAAACCAAAAATATTTAAATCTGTTATCGAATATCTTTCTAACGAATCTGAAAAATCGAAGTTTCATAGCGGGAAGCAAAATTTATGGCCAAATGAATTTCCTGAAAGGTCGCTATAGAATTTATATAGCCCGTGAAAATGGCTATTTTGCAAACGACCTCATAATTCGACGAAACCAATTTTGTTGGATCCAGGATGTTAAATTATTGCTAGGTTTCAAATTTCATAATTTTTGAAGCTAGTATGTGAGCGTGGCAAAGGAAAATGTATTTGGTCGATTTCTATTAAATTGGATCGACCAGAAATGGGCCATTTTTCAGACGGTCTCAGAATTCGTCGAAACTAGTTTTATTGGGACCGTACCGTCAAAACATAGCTAGATTTATTTTTTGGGAATTTTTAGAATCAGTATGTGGCCCCGACAAATTGAAATGTACGTTCAAATTAAATATTGAATGTTTTATATTTTAATTTGAAGCAAAACTACGAGTCGAATGGGCCTACGAAACATATCCCATTTTGTTCGGAATGTGGGTATTTAGCTAGGGACGACAGTCGTTGGGTTTGGATTGGAGTTCGTATGAGATTAGGGGTATTTTTGGATTTTTAAAATTTATAAATATATAAAAAAATTCTATTGGCTCATACGTTTTCTCTCTCCCTGTTAACCTCGAGACCGACGGCGAAAACCGCTTTCTTGTTTCCCCCTCCGATTACTCCTTCCACGCTCCATGAAATCCAGTGCCACAGTTAAGGTTTTTGTAGATCTTCTCAAGAGCTACAAATCCATATGAAGTTTGCTAATTATCATTGAAAAAATCGTGTGAATCCCCCTTGGGAAGTCCCGCCGTTCAACGCCGTCAATCTCCTTCCTGCCGTGATCGATCTGAGCGCGCCCTATGAAACACCCCACCTCCGTTAGGGTCACTCTCAAAGGGAATGCCCTAATTTTGGTGGAGGTTTATAAGTATAAGTCACAGATATACAAGACAGATATAAGAACACATATTTTTGAACAGCGGAAAACAACAACTTTTATTTCATCAAAATACGTGTTACACCAACCATACCATAATTGTCTTACAATACTTCGAAAAACATAACATATTTATAACTGTCTTGATTACATTATTTAAAGAAGCATAAAGAAAACATAAGTAAACTACAAAAGTCCCATAGTTGCTGTCCAAAGCCATAGTCCAAAACAAAAAGATCCAAGCAATACATTCTTTCTCTTCAAGCTAGATATGAAGGCTGGTCAAGCTGCGATATTCCCTCCCTGTGGACCTGGGGGGGAACGGAAGAAAAGAAGACGAAAGAAAAGTAGAGTCAGACATAAAGCCTGAGTAAGTCTAGGACTATTCAGTCTATGAATAAAGAACTGGGTATGATAAGTATAAACTAGAAATGGGAAAGCACCATAAACTAAGTTAAGTTGTCTAGGGTCGAATATACTATCGTACCCCATATTAATCTCTGAACCCATATAAACTAGTTCCCAACAGGCACCCCATAATCAGGGTGAAGTGATCCATTTTATGATGATCGGCTCCTACTCGCATAGTTACATGTGTCTTACGGCCCCCGATGTTGTAGTTACCTATGCTGGTCCCACCATGGGGTGTATCAAGTCCCATGGTGGCGGCCCGACACAATCCTAGAATGCACAGGTATGCTACTAGTGCCCAGTGCCTTATTTTTCTGCGCCGGAGTGTGTGCACGCCCGCACCCCGTTAGAACCTACACTGCTGCACCACCGCCGTCGATTTGACCTCTTACAATCAGCCCAGTAATCGTGCCCCACCCTGCCTAGTTTCAGGGTATCATGATACCTTGTAGGGTTACTGCGAAAAGGGTCCCCCGCTACTAGGTTTTCTATTTCTAGCCAACATGCTAAGTTGGTTAAGTGTTTTATAAACCTAACCCCCAATCAGTCTGTTTAGTTTAGCATGTTCCATTTTGATTAAGTATTAATATAATTTACTTAATCCTATCAATCCTGACTCAGCCTTAATTGTCTTATTAAAGCCTTGACCTCTCACATTAGACAGGTATTGTTGTGGCTGCCTGTTGCCGGTTGGGTCCGGTCAGTCTTACGCCACAACTCAGTCTAACCTCGGGTCCTTATTGGGCTCCGTGTTTAACCACCCACATTGGATAGGTATTGTTGTGACTACTGGACAGCCGGGCGGTTCCGGGCAGGTTTACATCACAACTCAATCCAACCTCGGGTTAAACACATCGTATTTTTCTACATTTACATATTTTGTCTCTTTTCTTTTTATATGTAAATATTTGCGGCCCATTATTCAAATTCATCTTTATTGATTAAAATTTATTTATGCCACTTAATTGTTTTTCAAGATTGTTGGCATGCGTCGAACATGCCAACACATATGTTCTATATTTTAGCCCAAACGTCGTTACCCCCGTTTTACACGTTCGCTCCAATGTAAGGTGTGTTGGGTTTAATACTTAAACCCAATTTAGCCAAATGAAAAGGGGAGGCTTATAACATGGTGTTTATAAGATAACATGAAAAAGGGGAGTGTGAACGCATGAACTTGCAACGAACGATTCAATTAACATCAAATAGGCACATGTGAACTTGCAATTGTAACATCATATAATCATGGCATAACATGAATTATTTTATCCATATAATCATAGCATAAACAATACTTAAACATAAATCATTCTATTCATCTAGTTATGGCATAGAAAATACTTAAACATGAATCATTCTATTCATATGGTTAATGCATAGACAATACTTAAACATGAATCATAGGTTCAACTAACCATGTAAACTTGAAATTAAGTATCTAACTAAATTAGATATCATTATTATTATTGGCACATGGTCTTGACCAGAAATATTAGGCATAATATAAACTAATCATGTTCATAAAACCACTACATGTTAACAAAAAGGTACTTACATTTGTCACTAATACAAAAGTATGGTTCAACTAGAATTATCCCAACCTAATTCTTATATGAATCATGGTATTTAACCCATTTATAGAATTATAGCATAAACATACCTAAACTTAAATCATGGTTTTTATTCTATCTATGTAAACTTGCAAGTGGAATGTAATTCTAATGTAATTCTAATGTAACTTATGTGTCACATATATTATCATATGATTATGATAACAACATAAGCCTAAAAACATGTTTTCAACTAGGCATAATAACAAACATAGTTTAGTCATTTTCATAAAGGTGCTTACTTTTGTTTCTAACACAAAAGTATGATTTGCCAATTTCAACATAGATTCATATAAATCATAGTACTTAGTTGATTCAATTACACACTAAAAGTGGTCATAAAAGTATGTACATCATATTAGCATAATAACGAATCATATACTTGCATGAATTCCAATTAAAATATCATAACATATAGTTGCTAACATGAATCATATACTTGCATGAATCTTAAATAAACTATTACAACATATAGTTGTTACTTTCAACATGAATCATATACTTGCATTTACCAAAAGGGTGTTGTAAATAACTACCACAAACATGTAGTTTTCAATATGAATCATATGCTTGCATGAGTCCCAATCAAAATTCCACAACATGTGGTTGTCAACATAAACCATATACTTGTATGAATCAAACCATAGCATTGCCAAATCGTTTAGAATCAAAATAACATACAAATATAAGTCATTATCGCCACAATTCCATTTCGTTTCCAACGCAAATCGCGTACTTGCAAATATCCAATCGTATACCATAATATTCCCAAATCATTTTGCATCAAAGCAACATACAAATATAGATTATTATCGCCACAATTCCATTTCTTACATTACACAAATCAACACAATTATTTAATTCACATCGGAATAGCACTCTACTTACAACGTATGACGAATCTTCAATTCAGGAATCTGAATTCTGAATTTGGAGATGCTATCCTTTGTTGTAGGTGTTGCTTTGATTTGATTAACGTTGCTTTAAACTTTGAATTATCTCCTAATTGTCTCTCTATTTCTGACGGCTATCCTTAGTCTCTCCTCAGCAACATGACGGTCTCATCTCCATTTTAGTTTGTGTGAATTAGGGTTAGTCTTAGGTCCTTTTTATAGAGTTTGTGAGTTGATTTAGACCGTCGATGAAGCTTGGCTTGATAATAGTCGTTCGTTTGAAGGAGAGACCAACCAGGAGCTGACACCTAGCCCTAGTGACAAGGCAAGGCTCAGAAAATCGACCAAACACAGACCTGGCCAGCCAGGACTTGACCAGAGCTGACCAGCAGGTCATTTTTGACCTGGGCGCACTTGGCAGGTGCGCCAGGTCAAAAATGTACTGGCGCACTTCCCAAGTGCGCCAGTTCATTTTTGTTCTGGTGCACTTCCCAAGTGCGCCAGTGCATTCTGACCCGTTTTCTGGTTTTTCGCCCAACTTCGTTCGTCCATATCTTCTTCATACGATATCCGTTTTACGCAAACTCAGATTCTATCTCAAGCAGAATTCCGAGACGAACGAAATGGCGTATCATGTTTCCCTTAATTCTCTGATTTGAAATTAGTTATAATTTAATTTTTGTGAATTTCACAGTTATAAAATACACGGGGTGTTACATTCTCCCCCACTTAAAAGGATTTCGTCCCCGAAATCTTCAAGTTCAGGAAGAATGTACATCCTAACATCCAAACATCCATCTACTCATCCATCAAACACGCGCATCCATTGTCCTTAAAAGACTTCTAATGCTTCATGATCATATGCGGCGTGTGTGTGTACATGTACTTATCTAATGCAAAATCAGGCGGTCTACTGATTCAGTTGACCTCCTTAATGCAAATTATGTAAGTGCCATGAATCCATTATGTATGCAAATTCTCCTATTCATGATTCTACATGAGTGCACAACCATTCATATAAATGCAACATCCATATGACAACACATTAAACTTCAACCATATACGAATGCAAACATATATGCATATGCAATATGAAGTGACTGAGCCGATCTAAAACCTAAATTGTGTGTGTATATGCAACCACGAGCAACCACTAGCAATCACTTGCAACCACTTGCAACCATCAATCATAACATGTCTCAAACACATGTTTACACCCAATTGTTCCTATATAAAGGTATAGTCGAATGATAGAAGCAAGTAAAGACTTTGTGCCCATTAGGCAATGTCAAAACTAGAAATCTATGCCACATATATATTGACTAGGAGAATAATTCTCTAAGCATCAGCCCCGAAGACCGAAATCAACATCAGACTGACACCCAAAGAATTACTCAACCCAACCACTATATATGATTCTAGGAAACTAAGCATGATGGACTCCTTTTAGGTCACAAGGGAGTCCCTTCCAAAGACCAACCCGTATCCTATAAAACCCAAAAAGTTTAGTCAAACCAACGAACACCCTCCAGCCCCAACATGTGTTACTAACAGATGAGTCATACTCCCTATGGGGTTTGCAACAGAAATTGGATTGAGAATGGGACCGAGAGGATATACACAAAAGATAGCATGCAAGTAAGCTCTACAGGAAGAGAGGGATCAAGGATATACTCTTAAGAATAGATATGATGCACGAATCTAGTCTTCAATCTTCTAAGTCGCATTTCCTTGAGCTTAACTCCATTATGCTTTGTCCGTCTTTAACTTCACAATTTCGTAGCTTCTTAATTCTTGTTTCCAAAATATGAGTTGGAACCTATTTCACTGTTGCCTCTCGTTCCTCTTTCACTTACTCTACTTCTAGTATACTCGGCTCAAACATAACGACGTACTCATGGTTTCATGCAGGCTCTCCAAAATTCACTAGTGAATCTTAGATCTCGTCCACTTACTATCAGGTATTCCACGTAAAAGAACTATCTCTTGGAAATATATACCAACCATGTTGCCAAATGTACTTACTAAGGTGATTCTCCACAACTCATGCATAAGCGAAATGAACCTTCTGCCTTAGTGGCGAACACTACTCGATCGGATTACAAATTACCAATAAATGTGTCAAGAGATTCTAGGAAACAAATCATGATAGAACCTTAAAGGTTACCTGCGACTTCGAGGGTATTACCAAGGCAAGTCAAGAGTCTAACTACCCTCTTTTCGAAACCGAGATGGTCACCCTTACTGGATAACCACTCCATCGCTAGAATCAACCAATGGCCCAAAACAAAGGCACTACATTTAAACTCTACGCTTAGAATAGAAATTTTTAATCCCACACAGATCATAGAAAAATGAGCTGGGCCCCCAATTGGGCTTGAAACAATTAAGGGGTCCTCTACCATACTAGTTTTTAGGTGCAGAGATTCTACCTATGGTTCTCAAGATAGGATCGAGGAGAGAAACAAGATAAAACAAAGCATCTAGGAGAAGTTAACGATGTACCGCCAGAAGGTCTGGTCTGCTTCTTAGGGCAGTCTTTGCTGATGTGTCCAGTCTCCCCACAATGAAAACATTCACCTTGCTTTCTCTTCTTCTTCCTACAATCCTTGGCTATGTGCCCTTCCGTACCACAGAAATTGCATTTCCTTTTATCACGTGAGTTGTCGTTCTTTCCTCCTTTCTCGGAGTCTACCTTCTTATTCTTAGAATCGTTGGGCTTGACCTCTTTCTTCCCTTGAGAGTTTTCTGCCTTTGTCTCCTTCTTCCTTTGGCAGTCTCTAGCCCAGTGGCCTGTCTCCCTATACTGAAAGCAAGTAGCACTCATCCTCCTCTTCTTCTTCCTGCAGTCTCCCTCCAGATGTCCAAGAATTCCGCAGAAATAACATTTCCTTTTTTCACATTTCTTGTCATTACTGTTACGATCCTTTCTTGTTTGACTACTATTCGTCTTCCTACTCTGGGACTCTTCCGCTTGCTGGTTCACGTGGAGGAGGAGGAGTGAAAGCGTCAGCAGCTGGGGAGTAAGGTCTCCAGACATGCTGAAACAGAAAGGATAGATTCAAAACGAAGGATAAGAGATAGTACCTATGGCTTTGGGGGGACTTTGCCTTTTTAAAATAAAATATTTTATCTTTTAAAAATGCTTCTTTAAATTTCCTTTTGGAAACTAAATTTTCAAAACTTTTTATCTTATCTGGTAAACCTATGCTCTGATACCAAGTGAAACACCCCACCTCCGTTAGGGTCACTCTCAAAGGGAATGCCCTAATTTTGGTGGAGGTTTATAAGTATAAGTTACAGATATACAAGACAGATATAAGAACACATATTTTTGAACAGCGGAAAACAACAACTTTTATTTCATCAAAATACGTGTTACACCAACCATACCATAATTGTCTTACAATACTTCCAAAAACATAACATCTTTATAACTGTCTTGATTACATTATTTAAAGAAGCATAAAGAAAACATAAGTAAACTGCAAAAGTTCCATAGTTGCTGTCCAAAGCCATAGTCCAAAACGAAAAGATCCAAGCAATACATTCTTTCTCTTCAAGCTAGATATGAAGGCTGGTCAAGCTGCGATATTCCCTCCCTGTGGACCTGGGGGGGAACGGAAGAAAAGAAGACGAAAGAAAAGTAGAGTTAGACATAAAGCCTGAGTAAGTCTAGGACTATTCAGTCTATGAATAAAGAACTGGGTATGATAAGTATAAACTAGAAATGGGAAAGCACCATAAACTAAGTTAAGTTGTCTAGGGTCGAATATACTATCGTACCCCATATTAATCTCTGAACCAATATAAACTAGTTCCCAACAGGCACCCCATAATCAGGGTGAAGTGATCCATTTTATGATGATCGGCTCCTACTCGCATAGTTACATGTGTCTTACGGCCCCCGATGTTGTAGTTACCTATGCTGGTCCCACCATGGGGTGTATCAAGTCCCATGGTGGTGGCCCGACACAATCCTAGAATGCACGGGTATGCTACTGGTGCCCAGTGCCTTATTTTTCTGCGCCTGAGTGTGTGCACGCCCGCACCCCGTTAGAACCTACACTGCTGCACCACCGCCGTCGATTTGACCTCTTACAATCAGCCCAGTAATCGTGCCCCACCCTACCTAGTTTCAGGGTATCATGATACCTTGTAG
The DNA here is from genome assembly GCA_030737875.1 of Allium sativum. Classification (NCBI taxonomy): domain Eukaryota; kingdom Viridiplantae; phylum Streptophyta; class Magnoliopsida; order Asparagales; family Amaryllidaceae; genus Allium; species Allium sativum. The sequence goes on along the minus strand of CM060916.1, from coordinate 111,921,104 downwards.
GGTTACTGCGAAAAGGGTCCCCCGCTACTAGGTTTTCTATTTCTAGCCAACATGCTAAGTTGGTTAAGTGTTTTATAAACCTAACCCCCAATCAGTCTGTTTAGTTTAGCATGTTCCATTTTGATTAAGTATTAATATAATTTACTTAATCCTATCAATCCTGACTCAGCCTTAATTGTCTTATTAAAGCCTTGACCTCTCACATTAGACAGGTATTGTTGTGGCTGCCTATTGCCGGTTGGGTCTGGGCAGTCTTACGCCACAACTCAGTCTAACCTCGGGTCCTTATTGGGCTCCGTGTTTAACCACCCACATTGGATAGGTATTGTTGTGACTACTGGACAGCCGGGCGGTTCCGAGCAGGTTTACATCACAACTCAATCCAACCTCGGGTTAAACACATCGTATTTTTCTACATTTACATATTTTGTCTCTTTTCTTTTTATATGTAAATATTTGCGGCCCATTATTCAAATTCATCTTTATTGATTAAAATTTATTTATGCCACTTAATTGTTTTTCAAGATTGTTGGCATGCGTCGAACATGCCAACACATATGTTCTATATTTTAGCCCAAACGTCGTTACCCCCGTTTTACACGTTCGCTCCAATGTAAGGTGTGTTGGGTTTAATACTTAAACCCAATTTAGCCAAATGAAAAGGGGAGGCTTATAACATGGTGTTTATAAGATAACATGAAAAAGGGGAGTGTGAACGCATGAACTTGCAACGAACGATTCAATTAACATCAAATAGGCACATGTGAACTTGCAATTGTAACATCATATAATCATGGCATAACATGAATCATTTTATCCATATAATCATAGCATAAACAATACTTAAACATAAATCATTCTATTCATCTAGTTATGGCATAGAAAATACTTAAACATGAATCATTCTATTCATATGGTTAATGCATAGACAATACTTTAACATGAATCATAGGTTCAACTAACCATGTAAACTTGAAATTAAGTATCTAACTAAATTAGATATCATTATTATTTTTGGCACATGGTCTTGACCAGAAATATTAGGCATAATATAAACTAATCATGTTCATAAAACCACTACATGTTAACAAAAAGGTACTTACTTTTGTCACTAATACAAAAGTATTGTTCAACTAGAATTATCCCAACCTAATTCTTATATGAATCATGGTATTTAACCCATTTATAGAATTATAGCATAAACATACCTAAACTTAAATCATGGTTTTTATTCTATCTATGTAAACTTGCAAGTGGAATGTAATTCTAATGTAATTCTAATGTAACTTATGTGTCACATATATTATCATATGATTATGATAACAACATAAGCCTAAAAACATGTTTTCAACTAGGCATAATAACAAACATAGTTTAGTCATGTTCATAAAGGTGCTTACTTTTGTTTCTAACACAAAAGTATGATTTGCCAATTTCAACATAGATTCATATAAATCATAGTACTTAGTTGATTCAATTACACACTAAAAGTGGTCATAAAAGTATGTACATCATATTAGCATAATAACGAATCATATACTTGCATGAATTCCAATTAAAATATCATAACATATAGTTGTTAACATGAATCATATACTTGCATGAATCTTAAATAAACTATTACAACATATAGTTGTTACTTTCAACATGAATCATATACTTGCATTTACCAAATGGGTGTTGTAAATAACTACCACAAACATGTAGTTTTCAATATGAATCATATGCTTGCATGAGTCCCAATCAAAATTCCACAACATGTGGTTGTCAACATAAACCATATACTTATATGAATCAAACCATAGCATTGCCAAATCGTTTAGAATCAAAATAACATACAAATATAAGTCATTATCGCCACAATTCCATTTCGTTTCCAATGCAAATCGCGTACTTGCAAATATCCAATCGTATACCATAATATTCCCAAATCGTTTTGCATCAAAGCAACATACAAATATAGATTATTATCGCCACAATTCCATTTCTTACATTACACAAATCAACACAATTATTTAATTCACATCGGAATAGCACTCTACTTACAACGTATGACGAATCTTCAATTCAGGAATCTGAATTCTGAATTTGGAGATACTATCCTTTGTTGTAGGCGTTGCTTTGATTTGATTAACGTTGCTTTAAACTTTGAATTATCTCCTAATTGTCTCTCTATTTCTGACGGCTATCCTTAGTCTCTCCTCAGCAACATGACGGTCTCATCTCCATTTTAGTTTGTGTGAATTAGGGTTAGTCTTAGGTCCTTTTTATAGAGTTTGTGAGTTGATTTAGACCGTCGATGAAGCTTGGCTTGATAATAGCCGTTCGTTTGAAGGAGAGACCAACCAGGAGCTGACACCTAGCCCTAGTGACAAGGCAAGGCTCAGAAAATCGACCAAACACAGACCTGGCCAGCCAGGACTTGACCAGACCTGACCAGCAGGTCATTTTTGACCTGGGCGCACTTGGCAGGTGCGCCAGGTCAAAAATGTACTGGCGCACTTCCCAAGTGCGCCAGTTCATTTTTGTTCTGGCGCACTTCCCAAGTGCGCCAGTGCATTCTGACCTGTTTTCTGGTTTTTCGCCCAACTTCGTTCGTCCATATCTTCTTCATACGATATCCGTTTTACGCAAACTCAGACTCTATCTCAAGCAGAATTCCGAGACGAACGAAATGGCTTATCCCGTTTCCCTTAATTCTCTGATTTGAAATTAGTTATACTTTAATTTTTGTGAATTTCACAGTTATAAAATACACGGGGTGTTACACCCTACCTCGTTTTTCTCGCCACTCCATGCCCTTCCACGTGGTAGTGGCCGATCGTCGTATCATGCAACGGATTTCATGAAAGATCAAAACCTAGTTTTGAACAGATTTTGAAAGGTACGGCTGTAAATTATTTAAACTATATTATAGCACTTTAAAGAGCTACGGTTTTTGATTTCACTGTAAAAATCATATCTTTTTCGTTTGTTGACGAAATTTAGTGAAACAAGAGACAGTGGACTCGTGTGGACGTCTTCTACATTCTAGAAGAGACCGCATATTTTCTTGAGCCTTCTGCTATTTTTGGTGGAGTGGAACCCAATGTGAGATTTCTAAATTATAAACGATATGGAAAACGACGATGTATAAATTATATAATCGATGTATGAGTTATATAAGCGTTGTACACCTCATGTATAAGCGTTGTATAAGTTGTACGTTCGATGTATAAGTTATATATGCGTTGTAAAAATTATGAATGTGTTGAAATAAAAGTAAAATACTTATATAAATATATAAATATATAAATATATATATATATATACGCCCCTCATCCACAAACTATGGATGATATTTATTGGTTGTGATTGGTGTGAAAATTGGTTGATAGCGAATGGTTGATTTGAATTGTTTGTGGTTGAAATTGATTGATTGTTGTTGAAAAATACCCGTTTGTGGTTGAGAATTATTTGGTTGAAACCACATAGGATTAGTTTGTGGAAAAGAAAGAAAAAAATATACACGCCGCCTCCGTGCGAACTTGATGCATGAAATCCCCATTGTCAAAAGCTGCGAGGCTTTAAGGTAGAGCGAGGAGCCGTACTAGGGACGGCCCCGGTTTTAACTACCCTACCGTTATTCTGCCGAAATTTTTAATAATATTCATGTGTTAGAATTATTTTCATGTGTTGAAACTATATTCATATGTTGAATAGGAATTCATGTGTTGAACGACATTCATGTTTAAATAAATTGTTTTAACAATAAAAATCACATTTTTATTGTATATATACGAACTATAGAAAACATTCATGTGTTGAATAGAAATTCATTCTTTGAATATAAATTCATGTGTTGAATGGTATTCGTGTTTTAAATAAATTGTTTTAACAATAAAAATCATCTTTTTATTGTATATATACGAACTATAGAAAACATTCATGTGTTGAATAGAAATTCATTCGTTGAATAGAAATTCATGTGTTGAATGGTATTCATGTTTTAAATAAATTATTTTAACAATAAAAATCACATTTTTATTTTATATATATGAACTATAGAAAACATTCATGTGTTAAATTGAAATTCATTTGTTGAATAGAAATTCATGTGTTGAATGATATTTGTGTTTGAAATAAATTATTTTATAATTAAAATCATATTTTTATCATCTATATGAACTATATAAAATAGTCGTGTTTTGAAATAAATTGTTTTATAATAAAAATCATATTTTTTTATCATCTATATGAACTATATAAAATAGTCGTGTTTTGAAATAAATTGTTTTACAATAAAAATCACATTTTTATTATATACATGAGTTGTTAAAAATAGTGAAGTGTTGAAATAAATGTCGGTTGGATAAAAATATCATTTTTATCAAAGGTATGAAAAGAATATGGTTTTGAAATCAAAGAATAGATTATATTTATATATATATATATATATAATTAAAATAAATCGAATAACAAAGTTGTAGTTCGTGTTTTGAAACCGTGATTTCAAACGATTAGTGCGGGAGATCCGACAATCGGATTTTCCCAAAACCGAAACCGTTGGGTTCGCTTTGGAAATATCCTTCTAACGACACCAACTTTGTAAAGATCCAACGGTTGGATTGTCTGGAATGTTTAAATCAAATCTGAAGAAAAACAGCGCCACGGCCGCGTTTTGGCTTGAAGCGTCGTTTGAATAAATTGGCTATTTTTAAATAAATAAATATAGCGATAAATCATTATAAAATATTATAAACGATATAGAATGTGAAATTTATAAACTACCTGAAGGTTAGCTAAGTCGAATGGTTTCCTGGGTTTTGATCTGATGTTGGTTTCGACCTTTGGGGTTAATATTTGGGAAATCGTTCTCTTACTAATTTACGGTTAGTGAATAATGAATTGGAATGAGGCGTATGTTGTGTTTGTGTAGCACTTGTTCATTATATACCGAGTTGCTCGGAAAGACCGGGTTTATCCCATTCTGAATAACTGAATCGACGATAAGAAGTCGACGATGAAGACGGTGGTTGAAGACCGGAGATCTTCACCTCGGTTGGATGATAATTGATGTCCTGATTGGGAGGCATCCCGAAATATGGATAATGAGTGGTGATCGTCCAGACGTACGTGGAGATCGATGGGTATGCGGGGTATATAGTGCCTCCGGTTTCGTTCAAACCCAGAACGGACTTGTAAATGGACTGTTTGTCTGACATTGGAATTCATTCTGTGTGATTGATAACAATCAGTTACATGGTGTGAATTGCCTGTGTGGCATGCTAAGATGCAGGGATCAAGGCTTCTGTTGAAAAGCAAAGTCTTGTCGTTGATGATCAAGGCACCGCCTGTGTGGCGTAGCTTTGTGTATAACATGAATTCGCGAGCCTCACACCCCGGTATGAACCAAAAACGAGAGAGGACGTCAAGGAGGGCATGCGTTTTCTTCTAGCTAGAGGTGGTGTCAGTGCTTAAACTGGCTGACATTCATATTATTTTCACCTATGTGGTTGTTGCTATTGCGAGGCGCCTCGGATATATCGGTGACTATGTGGAGCCGATGGAGTCATTTGTTGGCTCATTTACGCCCCAAAGGGCGGGGAAACGCAGTGTTCAGGCATTTTAATCCACATCGGTGGACCGGCCCTGAGGATCCAAGGGTCACTCGAGCTCTGATCCTGAGACATGGGCGAAGTCGGTAAGGACTATCTTTTTCCTTGGTTCATGACGGAAATCCAATTTCCAAATACGACACCGTGCGGTTTTGATTGTATATATATATATATATATATATATATATATATGGCGACATGATATATGGTACCCATGCCGTCTATGATTGATAGTTATGATTGAAATTGTTTTTGAAACCTATAAACACTAGTAATAATATCAAATGCTTTTGTTTTATTCGTATCAAGCATATTTTGGCCATTATAAGGTAAAACTCTATCCTCCGGTTTGCGTTGCATTGTGTGATGGGAACTGAGTCTTATAATGGCTTCATTTTTATAAAAAGCATTGCGATGTTTAAAAGAATTATTTGTTTTAAAGCACTGGCGATCCAATGGAGTAAACCCGTTCCGTGAAAGTGGCATGGTCCTGTGATTAGCCATATTATAAAATGTGTTAAGTAGATTTCTCATACCAGTCCCATGACTGACTTGTAGTTTGTTTCACTTGCAAACTCGGGTGCCCCTTTTTCTACTTGGGCAACCTTGTATTTAGGTTTTAGCAGGCTCTTTCTGGATAGCTGGAGCTGAAGATGGATTCTATCATTTATCACTTTTATGTTGTTCAGCTCCTATTGTACATATTATGTTTGTTTTCCGCAGTAGACATTTATGTATAGATGAACTGTGTTTGTACTAAGTATGATCCTATATACCATGTAACTCTGATGATTACGTTTATCTGGTGTATTTATTTAATTATGTTCTGCTATTATCTGTTTATGTGTTATATTCCAAAGATTACCTTTGACACCGTCGTACGGGGTTTTGGTGTCGTCACACAAGAATCTCAGTTCAACTTTGTATGCATACATGTATGTAGTTATTTACTAATAGTTGCATACATGTATGCGTTTATTGGTCCAAATTTTCAATATAAATACACTATATGCTATTTTTCAAATATTGTTGCACAGAAGTATGCAACTTTTTTTTTGGCGAATGTTCCTGGGAATATTTCCTATTTTTAGATTTTTTTTAATATCATAGCGCAATTTTTTTGGGACCAAAATGGGAAAAGGCGAAGGGGAGCAACAGGAGGTGGAAGGGACCAAAAAAAGAAAAGCGATAGCTCAATTTTAGGGACTGGAAATGCATTAAACTTTGGACTGGACGTGACTTATATTTTGAAATGTTTTAGGGATGTGAGCCTAATTTTCACTTTTTATTATCATGTAGAGAAGTAAAAATATAATTTTTATATATGAAGTAGCGATTTAAAAATGTGATTTTTATTTAAATAACTTCGTTTTAAAAATGTGATTTTTATCCATTTAGCATTGTTATAAAAATATGAGTTTTATATATGTAGAGAATATGAAAATGTGATTTATATATAACGTTAGAATAAAAATGTGATTTTTATTTATATAGTAACAGAATAAAAATGTGATTTTTAATATAAAAATCATGTGAAACAAATTGAGACAGAACTGGTGGAAAACAAATCCAAAATTAAACCGTTTAGAAATATATAATGGAGGAATGGATCCCAAAGTGAGAACTTCTCACTCTAATTTATTTTCTAGTTAAATATATATACTAGGATGAAGACGGTGTTTAGTAGCACCCGACACCTTTGTTTGAAACCATGTTTGTTTGGTTGTTTGGTTGATTGGTTTATTTGTTTGAATTTGGTTTGGGATGTGAATTGAATTGATTAGAATTTCGTTTGTATATGGCGCGAGCCAGTATTAGGCAAGGGATAAGGCTAGACCTTATTCCGGTTCTAGTATCGCGCCGTTATGCTGCCGAAATTTTATAAAAAAAAATTAGAACAATAAAAATATCATTTTTACTGTATAATGAACTGTATAAAATATTCATGTGTTGAAAAAGATATTTTATACTTAAAAATATAATTTCGACGTGTATATGAATAAAATAAATATTCATTTACAAATAATACGATATGTTTATGTACACACATTTAACTGATATGGATTGGGACGATATATTTTACACATCGCCCAACTGCACAAATAAAATCTGTGTGTGTTGATTGAAACCCCAGGCGGGTATTAGGATGATATTTGACATACACTAATCCCAATTGTTTAGTTGTATGTCAATCGATTGATTGACAGGCTGTTTTAAGCGTTAATTATTCATATTTAGCGCTTATGCAGTTGTGTAATGCACTCTGGATGATGGTTGACTATGTTTGATTATTGTTGTGTACATGTGTGTATGAAAATCATATAAATAAAATTATATGTTAATTGGCTGTGTCTAATTCCAATTCGGAAAGAACGAATATTTCAAATTAACGAATATTTTAAAATGACGAATAATGAATATTTTAAAATAACTAATATTTTAAAATAATATTCAGTAATGAATCAAAGTATGATTTTGATGTCCGATTTGGGATGGACACGAAAATATTGAGATATATAAAGTCGTGTTGATTAGATTAACGCCATTTTGACGTGCATGATATTTATATCGATTTTATTCATTTTTATAATTAATATCAAACTGGAATGATTTCAAAATCTGATATTTTGAAAATATTATCATTTATATATTATAATGATAAGGAAAATTCAATTTTGATTTAAAATAGAAAATGAAGTTAGAACCGTTTTAAAATGAATTTATAAACGATTTATAAAATACGTTTTAAATGGACATCGACGAAATATATATAATATATATATATATATCATATATATTTAATGGCCTGAATCGAACGCGCTGCGCCGCGGCAGTTCGCGAATTTCGACCATTGACTTCGAATGGACATTACGGGAGATCCGACCATCGGATTCTCCTAAACCTGGAAAAGTTGGGTTTGTATCGAAAAGAGCTTTCCAATGAATAAAAGAGATTTGAAATCTAACCGCTGTTTTTGGAATTATGTCCAAATCAAACTTGGAAAAGGTCGCTGTAAGTGCAGTTCGATGACCGTTTATGGAAATCGACTGTACGGGCCTTGATAAAATTATCAAAAATATTAATAATTTGTGTAAAATCATAATAAATGATTTGGAAAGAATTTGGATGAAAAATTCCACATTTGTAAAGATAAAAATATATATTTATCAAAATTAATTAGTTATGAACTAGAATTATGAACCAATATTTTTAAATAAATAAATTGGATTTGAAATGGTTTTAAAAATAACCAGGATTTCCAATATATGAATTGGAATGGATTTGAATCGAAATTATCTTCGAAATATTTCGATATTGGATTCCGTGATTATGCGGATATTGTGGAGGAATTTGGAAGATATATATCGTTATTCCCAATACGATATTTATCGATTTCAGAATTTGATATTGAATATAAGCCGATATAATTTATATTCAGAGCCTTGTATTTAATATCGAATTGGATTTTGGGTTTGTCGTGAATGATGTCTTCATTAACACTATTCTTAAACCCAACTGAGAAAAGAATAAATCTTTAATTAAGATTTAGTGAAGTTTTTCAAATTAATTAATATTTAACTGGAATTGAATAAAAGAATTGGATTTTGGGATTCGCGTGAATGGTGTCTTAAATAACACTGTTCTTAGAACCCCGTGTGAGAAGAATAAAACTTTTAATTAAGATTATTTGTCTTTCCAGTTAATTAACATTTCATTGGAATAAAACGGTATGTGAATTGGGCTTATTGTGAACTGTGTTTTTAACGACATTTGTTCTTTAACCCGATTTACAGTGAAATGTGATTTGGAATTTATAAATCTTTTTATTAAGATTTAATGGAAATTTCCAAAGTGAAATTTCCAGTTTAATATATTAAATTGGAATTGAATGGAATTCGATTTGATAATAATCGAAATGAGCTTCTGTGGAGGAAGACTGTTCGCATATATGGAATTTAAATGCTTTGTCGTTATTCCATTTATACTGTTAATCGAATATGAAAATTGATATTGATCTATTTTCCGTGAAGATTACATAATTAATGGAATGTGATTTGGGTTTATCGTGAACTGTGTTTTAAATGACATTAGTTCTTTAACCCAGTTAAAGAAAGGATTACATGTTAACATTGTATTTCAAATTGTTTAGTTGATCTCTGCTAAATATATATATGTTTGGTGGCGGAGAATTTATTCTCTTGCTTAACACCATTCTCTAAGACGTACGAGCTTAGAGGTTATAAATAGGTAGAAATCAATAGTACGATGTAGATAGTCGATGCGGCATGTTTGTGTTTCCAAAGTAAAATAATCATTGATATTGATTTTTGGAAAGATTAAAACAAAGTGGAGTTTTAATGAAACTTTAATTAAATTGAAAAGTGAATGAGATAATTTAAATTATCAAATTTGGGAAATGATCGAGAATGGAGTATCACCAGTTTTGCTCCAAGCGATACTTAAATCTTTAATTAGATTTGAACGTGAAATGGTAATTAAATTTACGGATAACACCGTGGTGTTAGATATGGAGCATTACCAGTTTTTCTCCATGGGATGAATAGGTTGGGATCGGGAAATTAAACAATTGATTACTTTGGTAACGTACGCTAATCCCGACTAGTTTGGATAAACCTTAATTTGGTTTGAATTAATATTCAAAGGAAGATTAAAGAATAAATTTAAAGGATTTATCTTTGATAAAATTAATGGGAACCTTTCCCAAAGGAAATGAATATTTAAACAAAAGAATATTGAAACGACCCGAACTTCCCCTATGAGGAAAGCACAGATTGAATTGAGGACAAGACAAATCAGAACGCAAACAGAAGAACATTTCATTGTTTATTACAACAATTCCATCAGAATACAAGAATATACAGAGTATGAATAAATAATATACAATAAAGAATACCAGAGATTACAATAATTTACATAGCAGCGGAAAAACGATACAAAACACAACTGAAAGTAATACACGGATACAGAGCTTTCCGAGCATCGTTCCAGCTGTAAATCAGGATCATGTGAATAAAAATCTGCAAAACCAAAACTACTAGCTGCCCGTGTCGAAAATAGGGGCACCCAGAGTTTAGGTTAAAAACAATAAACTCCAGGTCAGTCATGTGACTGGTGTGAGAACTAAAACAGTTATTTAAAACTTTACTTTAAAAGAGAGTAATTCAAGGGACCACGCCGTATAACATGGAACGGGTTTCCTCCCAAGAGTACCAGTGCTTAGAATAAACAATGCAATGCTTTTTCGAAAAATGAAGCTATTATAAGACCCAGGTCCCATCACACAATGCAACGCAAGCCGGAGGATAGGGTTTTCCCTTATAATAGCCAAACATGCTTGGTACGTTTAAAACAAATCATTTGATACTATTATAAGTGTATAGTGTCAAAACAATTTCAATCATAAATATCAATCATAGACGGCATGGGAGCCATATATCATGTCGCCATATAGGCTCTACAAATAAAACCAAAATATCTCGTATTGGAAATTGGATTTCCGTCATGAGTCGAGGCAAGGTACAAGCTCCTCTCCGCTTCGAGACACTCTAGCAAATGCCTAAGGACTACACACTCTGGGTAACCCTTGGATGCTTCAGGGCCGGTTCACACTTACGTTAGTGGATTAGTATTCCTGAACACACGTTTCCCGGTCCTAACAGACCTAAAATCGAGGCGCCTCATTCCAACAACCACATAAGTAAGAATAATATAAATGTCAGTCAGTTTAAGCACTGACACTACCTCTAGCTATAAAGAAATGTCGTGCTCTCCCTACAGTCCCTATCCCATTTTTAACTCATACCGAGGTGTGTGGCTCACGAATCCACGCTATACACAAAGCTATGCCACGTAGGTCGTGCTTTGATCATCAACCACAAGACTTTGCTTTTCAACAGAAGCCTTGATCATTTGCCACTTAGGCATGCCACACTGGCAATTCATGCCATGCGGCTGATGTCCATCGATATACAACCTCTGAGCTCATATGTCTCAGAGAAGGGCGTTAAGCAAGAGAATAAATTCTCCGCCGCCAAACAGATGTATATTTAATAGAGATCAATCAACACAGAATAAAATCCAATGTCAGACACACAGTCCATTTACATGTTCGATCTGGTCTGAACGAAACCGGAGGCACTTTCCTCGCATATCCATCGATCTCCAAGTACGTGTGACGGCAAGGAATTTCGCTCGGTCCGAACCAGTCGCTAAACCGACCCAGGCCGTTCGAAACGCCCTATCGTTTGAGAACAGGACAAAACAGAACGCATACAGAAGAACATTTCATCGTATATTACAACAATGCATCAGATTACAAGAATATACAAAGTATAAACAAATAAATATTACACAGAAATATCAGAGATTTAAATTACATTTAAATACATAGCAGCGGAAAATAATACAATACACAACTAGAAGAGATATACGGATACAAAGCTTTCCGGATATCGTTCCAGCTGTAAACCAGGATCCTGTGAATATAAATCTGCAAAACCGAAACTACTAGCTGCCCGTGTCGAAATAAGGGCACCCAGAGTTTAGGTTGAAACAATAAACTCCAGGTCAGTCATGTGACTGGTGTGAGAACTAAAACAGTTAATCTTTGTTTTAAAGATAGGTAAATCAAGGGACCACGCCGTATAACACGGAACGGGTTTCCTCCCAAGAATACCAGTGCATAAAACAACAGCGCAATGCTAAATAAAGAAAAATGAAGCTGTTATAAGACCCAGGTCCTATCACACAATGCAACGCAAGCCGGGGGATAGGGTTTTCCCTTATAACAGCCAAAGAATGCTTGGTACGTTTAAAACAAATCATTTGATACTATAATAAGTGCATAGTGTATAAAACAACTTCAAATCATAAGTATCAATCATAGGCGGCATGAATGCCCCATACCACTATGTCGCCATATATAGGTTCTACAAATAAAACCGCAAATGTCACGTATTTGGAAATTGGATTTCCATCTATGAACCGAGGCAAAAGATAGTCCTCAACCGATTCGAGACGCTCTAGCCCGCCCCTCAGGATCAGAGCTCGAGTGACCCTTGGATCGTCAGGGCCGGTCCACACGGAGTGGATTAAAATGCCTGAACATGCGTTTCCCCGCCCTATGGGGCGTAAACGAGCCAACTAAATGACTCCATCGGTTCGAGAACGACCGATCAATCCGAGGCGCCTCGCAACAGCAACAACCACATAAGTCAAACTCGTCAGGGCGTGTAAAACCACTGACGCCACTTTTTAGCTAGAAAGAAACACATGCCCTCCCTGACGTCCTCTCCCGTTTTTGGTTCATACCGGGTGTGAAACACGCGAGGTAAACGTTACACAAAGCTACGCCACAAAGGCCGTGCTTTGATCATCACCACAAGACTTTGCTTTTCAACAGAAGCCTTGATCATTTGCATCTTAGCATGCCACACAGGCAAACCATCCTATGCAACCGATATCAGTCACACAGAATGAAATCCGATGTCAGACACACAGTCCATTTACAAGTCCGTCCTGGGTCTGAACGAAACCGGAGGCACCTAGTACCCCGCATATCCATCGATCTCCAAGTACGTCTGGACGATCACTAACTGTTTCCATCTTCTTGGGTGTACAGCCCAATCAAGATCATCAGTAATTACCCAAACGACGTGAAGACTTCCGGTCTTCGACCATCGTCTTCATCTTCGACTTATCGTCGTATCAGTTATTCAGAATGGGATAAACCCGGTCTTCCCGAATAACTCGCGTATATTTTATAAAAGTGTTACACAAACACAACATACGCCTCATTCCAATTCATTAGTCACTAACCGTAAATTAATCAAGAGAATAATTCCCCAAATATTAACCCCGAAGGCCGAAACCAACATCAGATCAATATCCAGAAAACCATTCTGCTTGGCTAACCGACAGTTAGTTTCTAAATTTCACATTCATAGGGAAAGGTTCCCATTAATTTTATCAAAGATAAATTCTTGAATTTATTCTTTAATCTATTTTTGAATATCAATTCAAACTAGTCGGGATTAGCGAACCTTACCGAAGTAATCATTTGTTTTAATTTCCCAATCCCAACCTATTCATCCCATGAAGTAAAACTGGTAATACTTCATATCTAACACCACAGTGTTATCGGTAAATTCAATTACCATTTCACGTTCAAATCTAATTAAAGATTTAACTATCGCCTGGAGCAAAACTGGTGATACTCCATTTTCGATCATTTCAATCTAATTAAAGATTCATTAAAACTCCACTTAGTTTTAATCGTTAACTGGGTTAAAGAATCAGTGTCATTTAAAACACGGTTCACGATAAACCCAAAATCACATTCCATTAATTATCGGGTTAAAGAACGAGTGTTATTTAAAACACTGTTCACGATAAACCCAAAAATCAATTTCACTTCAATTCCAATTAAATATTATTTAATTGGTACACTTCATTAAATCTAAATAAAAAGATTTAATCTTTTCTCAACTGGGTTCAAGAACAGTGTTAGTGAAGACACCATTCACGACAAACCCAAATCACATTCGATATTCAATACAAGGCTCTGAATAGAAAATATATCGGCTTATATTCAATATCGAATTCTACGACTAACAAATGTCGTATTGGAAATAACGATATAAATATATATCTTTCAAATTTCCATATCAACATCTGTATAATCACGAATCCCAACATCGAAATATTCCGAAGACAATTTCGATTCAAATCCATTCCAATGCAATCATTGGAAATTTTGGTTATTCTTAAAACCCTTTTCGAATTCAATTTATTTATTTAAAAATAAATAGAATTATAATTCTAGTTCAAAACTAGTCCATTTCGATAAAAATCTATTTTTATCTTTTCAAATAAGGAGTTTTTCATCCCAAATCTTCACAAATCATTTCTTATGATTTTACACAAATTATTACTATTTTTAATAATTTTATCAAGGCCCGTACAGTCGATTTCCATCAATGGCCATCGAACTGCACTTATAGCGACCTTTTTCAAATTTGATTTGGACATAATTCCAAATCCAACCGTTAGATTTCAAATTTCTAATATTCATTAGAAAGCTCTTTTCGATACGAACCCAACGGTTCCGGTTTTAGGAGAATCCGACGGTCGGATCTCCCGTAATGTCCGTATGAAATAAATGGTCGAAATTCACGAACTGCCGCGGCGCGGCGCGTTCTATTCAGGCCATTATATTATATATATAATATATATAATATATATTTCGTCGATTTCTATTTAAAACGAATTATATAAATAGTTTTAAATTCGTTTCCAATTCTATTTCAACTTCTATTTCAATTCAAAGCAAAATTGAATTCTTCTTTATAAATTCGTTTTAAAAATTCATTTCTATTAAATTCGAATTTCAATTCAATTTGGATTCATTTCAATTCGCTTTCAATTCCATTTGAATTCGTTTTCAATTCAATTCTTTTCGAAATCGTTTTCAATTCAATTCATTTCGAAATCGTTTTCAATTCATTTTGAATTCGTTTTCAATTCAATTCATTTCGAAATCGTTTTCAATTCAATTCATTTCGAAATCGTTTTCAATTCATTTTGAATTCGTTTTCAATTCAATTCATTTCGAAATCGTTTTCAATTCAATTCATTTCGAAATCGTTTTCAATTCAATTCATTTCGAAATCGTTTTCAATTCATTTTGAATTCGTTTTCAATTCATTTTGAATTCGTTTTCAATTCATTTTGAATTCGTTTTCAATTCAATTCATTTCGAAATCGTTTTCAATTCGATTCATTTCGAAATCGTTTTCAATTCGATTCATTTCGAAATCGTTTTCAATTCAATTCATTTATTCAATAAAATGATATTTTTATTTTTCTAACATATTTTTAGAAAATTTCGGCGGCATAACGGCACGATACTAGAAACGGGACAAGGCCTAGCCTTATCCCCGGTCTAGTGAAGGCCCACGCCATTCACACATCAATCAAACCATTCAATTCATCAAACAATTCAATTTCAAATCAAATCATATAACTAACCTATGCAACCAAACAAACAAGTCCATGGTCTGTGGACGATTGTGTCGGGTGCTACTAAGCACCGTCTGCATCCTAGTATATATATATAATTAGAAAAGAAAACGAAAGGTGAGAAATTCTCACATATAGCTATCCTAGCTCCACGGCTCTTCATTTGCAGAAGTCTTCGTCGTTTCGCCTTTTTGTTACCTTTGTCGCCCGCTTTCATTACCTATGCAAAAATCGAATTTTTACTTCGCTATTCAATATATAAAAATCGAATTTTTAGTTCAAAGTTCAATATATAAAAATCGAATTTTTAGTTCAAAGTTCAATATATAAAAATCGAATTTTTAGTTCAAAGTTCAATATATAAAAATCGAATTTTTAGTTCAAAGTTCAATATATAAAAATCATATTTTTAAATTCGAAGTTCAATATATAAAAATCATATTTTTAAATTCGAAGTTCAATATATAAAAATCATATTTTTAACTCGAAGTTCAATATATAAAAATCATATTTTTAACTCGAAGTTCAATATATAAAAATCATATTTTTAAATTCGAAGTTCAATATATAAAAATCATATTTTTAACTATATTATATGGATAAAAATTCTATTTTTACATTGCTACTATATAGATAAAAATTCTATTTTTATCACGCTATTCTTTATATAAAGACTTCGCCTTTTCACATATAAAGATTTTATTTTTATTTCTTTAACTGTATAAAAATTATATTTTTTTATACTTCTACGACATAAAAGATTATATATTTCATCTTCTACAATATAAAAGATTATATTTTTCATCTTCTACAATATAAAAGATTATATTTTTCATCTTCTACAATATAAAAAATCACATCTTTATGATTTCTACTATATAAAAATCATATTTTCATTACCTATACTATGTAAAAATAATATTTTTCACCAAACTAGAACGTAAAAGAAATCCTTTTTATAACTAATTATATTAAATAAATAAACCTGAACAAATATATAAACAAAATAAATAGGGACTTACAGTTCATTTTGAAAACGGGGCGAAAGGGGGTCGGAGCAGTTGGCGGGGGCGGCTCTGGTGAGCCTGCAAGGCGGCGCGACGGAGGGAAGGTCTAGGGCATTGGCGGTGGGGCCAGGGGTCCACGGCGACTCAATTTAGGGTGGAAATCGTATTGGGTTTGGGAGGCTGAGGTGGCGATCGACGCCCGAGGGGGGCGCGGTGGAAGATGGAGGCGGAGCGCCACCTAGGGAGGCGCGGCGGCTAAGGAGAACGACGAGGTCGATCATCGGGTTTTTTTTTTTCTTTTTTTTTTTTTTAATTTGACCTAGTTTGACTGAATAAAGGAAGAGAGAGAAGAGGGAAGAGAGTTATAGGAATATATAATTTAATTAATTAATTTTATCCTCCTTTAAAGTTGACTTTTCATACTAACCCCAAACGAGACCCAACGACTGTCGTCCCTAGCTAATTACCCCCATTCCTAACACAATGAGATATGTACCATAAGCTGACTCGACCGTTTCGATCAGTTTTCGTCAAAATTTATAATTAAATCTTTATATTGAATTTTAAACGTATATTTCAATTTACAGGGGTCACATATTAACTTGAAAAATTCCAGAAAAATATTTTCTAGCTTCGTATTGACGATACGGTCCTAACAAAACTAGTTTCGTCGAATTCTGAGACCGTATGAAAAATGGCCAATTCCCAGTCGATTAAAATCAACTGAAATGGTCAAAACACGTTTTCCTTTACCACGCTCACATATTGATTCGAAAAATTATGAAATTTGGAATCTAGCAATAACTCGACATCACGGACCCAACAAAACTGGTTTCGTCGAAATCCGAGGTCATTTGCAAAATTGCTATTTTTAAGGGCCTGAATTCCATAGCGACTATTCAGAATTTTCAACTGGACATATCTTTTGATTCCCGCTATGAAATCTTGATTGTTCGGATTCGTTGGAAAGATATTCACAAAGGGATCCCATTATTTTTGGTTTCACTAAAATCCGGATTGTTCTGCACCCGGTACATTCAATTGAAGTTTGAAATCGAATTATCGAACTACCGCGCCATTTTCAATTCTATTTATAATTATATATAAATATTTATATTCTAACGACGACGCGTATAATATATACGTTCAAATTCTATTCGAAATAAATTTCTCGTCGATATTATTTAAAATAATTCATTTTAAATAATCAAAATTCGCTAAAATTGCCAAAATAAAAATTTTAAACTGGCCCAGATTTTCGGGTTGTTACAATCTCCCCCACTTAAAACTTTTCGTCCCCGAAAAGGAACAAAGTCGAAAGTGGTTTGATTATTCAACTCTACGTTCGGTCTGGCTTCCATTCTCCAACTTTTCAGTTTCTGAGAATTTTCTAAAATCTCAAAAATTTGGCTAACACCCTAAATTTTTGAAAAATTTCGCCATAACCTCCCCTGCAATGGGAGCATCGGGGAATTTCAAATAGCTTCCCCGGTCCTTCAGATCTCAAAAAGAAAAAGAAAAAGCCAAGCGGCTAGCCAATAGGCTCACAAAATCATCATCACCCAAACAAAACAGGAAATTATGTAGTAAACATGTACCTATTTGTCGGGCAAACAAATTTTATTCTCTGCTCTAGCCTCCTTGCTATGACCTGTTCAATGTAAGTACATATATGCAAGCAAATGCGACCAATTTCAATATAATTCACTATTTGATCAAATAGGCTTAATTGGCTAAAAATTAGCAAACAAATAAACAAACAACCCAAACATCAATCAATTAGTGAATTAGAGTTTCAAATTCATAATTTTGATACATATACAAAAATCATGTTTTTGATGCCAAATCACAACAATAGGCCCTATCTAATTTTTGGTTCTCACACCAGTCAATAGGAAATATATAGAAATCTCACTTTCGTCGCTCGAATATAAACTCTGGTGATGATGCCTCATCATCTGAATCATCTCCGGGCGACTAGAGTGTGATTCTATATCTATCCAGTATATTAAAATTTCGAATACACGCGGATCAGACGTATACGCAAAATCTATATATACTGGATTGTCCACATCAATATAAATAGATAATCAAATACGAATAATTGATTTAAATTTTCAAAACAAAAATTTGTTTTCATTTTCAAAAATATACTCTTCACACTCGTCCTAGGATACTACTGATCCCATCTCTAACGAGTCATTCTAATTGGATATTACTAATCCAATATCTGATGAATTCTTTCGTATGGTTCTAATGTGTCTTGTTCTCCGAGCTTTGTAAACCAAAGCTCTGATACCAACTGTGACGGCAAGGAATTTCGCTCGGTCCGAACCAGTCGCTAAACCGACCCAGGCCGTTCGAAACGCCCTATCGTTTGAGAACAGGACAAAACAGAACGCATACAGAAGAACATTTCATCGTATATTACAACAATGCATCAGATTACAAGAATATACAGAGTATAAACAAATAAATATTACACAGAAATATCAGAGATTTAAATTACATTTAAATACATAGCAGCGGAAAATAATACAATACACAACTAGAAGAGATATACGGATACAAAGCTTTCCGGATATCGTTCCAGCTGTAAACCAGGATCCTGTGAATATAAATCTGCAAAACCGAAACTACTAGCTGCCCGTGTCGAAATAAGGGCACCCAGAGTTTAGGTTGAAACAATAAACTCCAGGTCAGTCATGTGACTGGTGTGAGAACTAAAACAGTTAATCTTTGTTTTAAAGATAGGTAAATCAAGGGACCACGCCGTATAACACGGAACGGGTTTCCTCCCAAGAATACCAGTGCATAAAACAACAGCGCAATGCTAAATAAAGAAAAATGAAGCTGTTATAAGACCCAGGTCCTATCACACAATGCAACGCAAGCCGGGGGATAGGGTTTTCCCTTATAACAGCCAAAGAATGCTTGGTACGTTTAAAACAAATCATTTGATACTATAATAAGTGCATAGTGTATAAAACAACTTCAAATCATAAGTATCAATCATAGGCGGCATGAATGCCCCATACCACTATGTCGCCATATATAGGTTCTACAAATAAAACCGCAAATGTCACGTATTTGGAAATTGGATTTCCATCTATGAACCGAGGCAAAAGATAGTCCTCAACCGATTCGAGACGCTCTAGCCCGCCCCTCAGGATCAGAGCTCGAGTGACCCTTGGATCGTCAGGGCCGGTCCACACGGAGTGGATTAAAATGCCTGAACATGCGTTTCCCCGCCCTATGGGGCGTAAACGAGCCAACTAAATGACTCCATCGGTTCGAGAACGACCGATCAATCCGAGGCGCCTCGCAACAGCAACAACCACATAAGTCAAACTCGTCAGGGCGTGTAAAACCACTGACGCCACTTTTTAGCTAGAAAGAAACACATGCCCTCCCTGACGTCCTCTCCCGTTTTTGGTTCATACCGGGTGTGAAACACGCGAGGTAAACGTTACACAAAGCTACGCCACAAAGGCCGTGCTTTGATCATCACCACAAGACTTTGCTTTTCAACAGAAGCCTTGATCATTTGCATCTTAGCATGCCACACAGGCAAACCATCCTATGCAACCGATATCAGTCACACAGAATGAAATCCGATGTCAGACACACAGTCCATTTACAAGTCCGTCCTGGGTCTGAACGAAACCGGAGGCACCTAGTACCCCGCATATCCATCGATCTCCAAGTACGTCTGGACGATCACTAACTGTTTCCATCTTCTTGGGTGTACAGCCCAATCAAGATCATCAGTAATTACCCAAACGACGTGAAGACTTCCGGTCTTCGACCATCGTCTTCATCTTCGACTTATCGTCGTATCAGTTATTCAGAATGGGATAAACCCGGTCTTCCCGAATAACTCGCGTATATTTTATAAAAGTGTTACACAAACACAACATACGCCTCATTCCAATTCATTAGTCACTAACCGTAAATTAATCAAGAGAATAATTCCCCAAATATTAACCCCGAAGGCCGAAACCAACATCAGATCAATATCCAGAAAACCATTCTGCTTGGCTAACCGACAGTTAGTTTCTAAATTTCACATTCATAGGGAAAGGTTCCCATTAATTTTATCAAAGATAAATTCTTGAATTTATTCTTTAATCTATTTTTGAATATCAATTCAAACTAGTCGGGATTAGCGAACCTTACCGAAGTAATCATTTGTTTTAATTTCCCAATCCCAACCTATTCATCCCATGAAGTAAAACTGGTAATACTTCATATCTAACACCACAGTGTTATCGGTAAATTCAATTACCATTTCACGTTCAAATCTAATTAAAGATTTAACTATCGCCTGGAGCAAAACTGGTGATACTCCATTTTCGATCATTTCAATCTAATTAAAGATTCATTAAAACTCCACTTAGTTTTAATCGTTAACTGGGTTAAAGAATCAGTGTCATTTAAAACACGGTTCACGATAAACCCAAAATCACATTCCATTAATTATCGGGTTAAAGAACGAGTGTTATTTAAAACACTGTTCACGATAAACCCAAAAATCAATTTCACTTCAATTCCAATTAAATATTATTTAATTGGTACACTTCATTAAATCTAAATAAAAAGATTTAATCTTTTCTCAACTGGGTTCAAGAACAGTGTTAGTGAAGACACCATTCACGACAAACCCAAATCACATTCGATATTCAATACAAGGCTCTGAATAGAAAATATATCGGCTTATATTCAATATCGAATTCTACGACTAACAAATGTCGTATTGGAAATAACGATATAAATATATATCTTTCAAATTTCCATATCAACATCTGTATAATCACGAATCCCAACATCGAAATATTCCGAAGACAATTTCGATTCAAATCCATTCCAATGCAATCATTGGAAATTTTGGTTATTCTTAAAACCCTTTTCGAATTCAATTTATTTATTTAAAAATAAATAGAATTATAATTCTAGTTCAAAACTAGTCCATTTCGATAAAAATCTATTTTTATCTTTTCAAATAAGGAGTTTTTCATCCCAAATCTTCACAAATCATTTCTTATGATTTTACACAAATTATTACTATTTTTAATAATTTTATCAAGGCCCGTACAGTCGATTTCCATCAATGGCCATCGAACTGCACTTATAGCGACCTTTTTCAAATTTGATTTGGACATAATTCCAAATCCAACCGTTAGATTTCAAATTTCTAATATTCATTAGAAAGCTCTTTTCGATACGAACCCAACGGTTCCGGTTTTAGGAGAATCCGACGGTCGGATCTCCCGTAATGTCCGTATGAAATAAATGGTCGAAATTCACGAACTGCCGCGGCGCGGCGCGTTCTATTCAGGCCATTATATTATATATATAATATATATTTCGTCGATTTCTATTTAAAACGAATTATATAAATAGTTTTAAATTCGTTTCCAATTCTATTTCAACTTCTATTTCAATTCAAAGCAAAATTGAATTCTTCTTTATAAATTCGTTTTAAAAATTCATTTCTATTAAATTCAAATTTCAATTCAATTTGGATTCATTTCAATTCGCTTTCAATTCCATTTGAATTCGTTTTCAATTCAATTCTTTTCGAAATCGTTTTCAATTCAATTCATTTCGAAATCGTTTTCAATTCATTTTGAATTCGTTTTCAATTCAATTCATTTCGAAATCGTTTTCAATTCAATTCATTTCGAAATCGTTTTCAATTCATTTTGAATTCGTTTTCAATTCAATTCATTTCGAAATCGTTTTCAATTCAATTCATTTCGAAATCGTTTTCAATTCAATTCATTTCGAAATCGTTTTCAATTCATTTTGAATTCGTTTTCAATTCATTTTGAATTCATTTTCAATTCATTTTGAATTCGTTTTCAATTCAATTCATTTCGAAATCGTTTTCAATTCGATTCATTTCGAAATCGTTTTCAATTCGATTCATTTCGAAATCGTTTTCAATTCAATTCATTTATTCAATAAAATGATATTTTTATTTTTCTAACATATTTTTAGAAAATTTCGGCGGCATAACGGCACGATACTAGAAACGGGACAAGGCCTAGCCTTATCCCCGGTCTAGTGAAGGCCCACGCCATTCACACATCAATCAAACCATTCAATTCATCAAACAATTCAATTTCAAATCAAATCATATAACTAACCTATGCAACCAAACAAACAAGTCCATGGTCTGTGGACGATTGTGTCGGGTGCTACTAAGCACCGTCTGCATCCTAGTATATATATATAATTAGAAAAGAAAACGAAAGGTGAGAAATTCTCACATATAGCTATCCTAGCTCCACGGCTCTTCATTTGCAGAAGTCTTCGTCGTTTCGCCTTTTTGTTACCTTTGTCGCCCGCTTTCATTACCTATGCAAAAATCGAATTTTTACTTCGCTATTCAATATATAAAAATCGAATTTTTAGTTCAAAGTTCAATATATAAAAATCGAATTTTTAGTTCAAAGTTCAATATATAAAAATCGAATTTTTAGTTCAAAGTTCAATATATAAAAATCGAATTTTTAGTTCAAAGTTCAATATATAAAAATCATATTTTTAAATTCGAAGTTCAATATATAAAAATCATATTTTTAAATTCGAAGTTCAATATATAAAAATCATATTTTTAACTCGAAGTTCAATATATAAAAATCATATTTTTAACTCGAAGTTCAATATATAAAAATCATATTTTTAAATTCGAAGTTCAATATATAAAAATCATATTTTTAACTATATTATATGGATAAAAATTCTATTTTTACATTGCTACTATATAGATAAAAATTCTATTTTTATCACGCTATTCTTTATATAAAGACTTCGCCTTTTCACATATAAAGATTTTATTTTTATTTCTTTAACTGTATAAAAATTATATTTTTTTATACTTCTACGACATAAAAGATTATATATTTCATCTTCTACAATATAAAAGATTATATTTTTCATCTTCTACAATATAAAAGATTATATTTTTCATCTTCTACAATATAAAAAATCACATCTTTATGATTTCTACTATATAAAAATCATATTTTCATTACCTATACTATGTAAAAATAATATTTTTCACCAAACTAGAACGTAAAAGAAATCCTTTTTATAACTAATTATATTAAATAAATAAACCTGAACAAATATATAAACAAAATAAATAGGGACTTACAGTTCATTTTGAAAACGGGGCGAAAGGGGGTCGGAGCAGTTGGCGGGGGCGGCTCTGGTGAGCCTGCAAGGCGGCGCGACGGAGGGAAGGTCTAGGGCATTGGCGGTGGGGCCAGGGGTCCACGGCGACTCAATTTAGGGTGGAAATCGTATTGGGTTTGGGAGGCTGAGGTGGCGATCGACGCCCGAGGGGGGCGCGGTGGAAGATGGAGGCGGAGCGCCACCTAGGGAGGCGCGGCGGCTAAGGAGAACGACGAGGTCGATCATCGGGTTTTTTTTTTTCTTTTTTTTTTTTTTAATTTGACCTAGTTTGACTGAATAAAGGAAGAGAGAGAAGAGGGAAGAGAGTTATAGGAATATATAATTTAATTAATTAATTTTATCCTCCTTTAAAGTTGACTTTTCATACTAACCCCAAACGAGACCCAACGACTGTCGTCCCTAGCTAATTACCCCCATTCCTAACACAATGAGATATGTACCATAAGCTGACTCGACCGTTTCGATCAGTTTTCGTCAAAATTTATAATTAAATCTTTATATTGAATTTTAAACGTATATTTCAATTTACAGGGGTCACATATTAACTTGAAAAATTCCAGAAAAATATTTTCTAGCTTCGTATTGACGATACGGTCCTAACAAAACTAGTTTCGTCGAATTCTGAGACCGTATGAAAAATGGCCAATTCCCAGTCGATTAAAATCAACTGAAATGGTCAAAACACGTTTTCCTTTACCACGCTCACATATTGATTCGAAAAATTATGAAATTTGGAATCTAGCAATAACTCGACATCACGGACCCAACAAAACTGGTTTCGTCGAAATCCGAGGTCATTTGCAAAATTGCTATTTTTAAGGGCCTGAATTCCATAGCGACTATTCAGAATTTTCAACTGGACATATCTTTTGATTCCCGCTATGAAATCTTGATTGTTCGGATTCGTTGGAAAGATATTCACAAAGGGATCCCATTATTTTTGGTTTCACTAAAATCCGGATTGTTCTGCACCCGGTACATTCAATTGAAGTTTGAAATCGAATTATCGAACTACCGCGCCATTTTCAATTCTATTTATAATTATATATAAATATTTATATTCTAACGACGACGCGTATAATATATACGTTCAAATTCTATTCGAAATAAATTTCTCGTCGATATTATTTAAAATAATTCATTTTAAATAATCAAAATTCGCTAAAATTGCCAAAATAAAAATTTTAAACTGGCCCAGATTTTCGGGTTGTTACAGTACGTCTGGACGATCCCCAACTGATTCCCTCATCTTGGGTGTGCAGCCCAATCAAAATCATCAGTAATCACCCAAACGATGTGAAGACTTCTGGTCTTTGACCACCGTCATCCTTTTCGACATATCGTCGAATCAGCTATTCAGAATGGGTATAAACCCGACCTTTCTGAATAACCCGCATATATAGTAAACAAATGTTACACAAACACAACATACGCTACATTCCAATTCATCAGTCACTAACCGTAAATTAGCAAGTGGACAATTCCCCAAATATTAACCCCGAAGGCCGAAACCAATATCAGATCAACACCCAGGAAACCATTCTTCTTATCTAACCTACAGTTAGTTTCTAAATTTCGCATTCTTAGGGAAAGGTTCCCATTAATTTTATCAAAGATAAATTCTTCTAAATTTATTCTTTAATCTTCCTCTGGATATCATTTCAAACCATGTTAAGGTTTTCCAAACTAGTCGGGATTAGCGAACCACACCGAAGTAATTATTTATTTTAATTCCCAATCCCAACCTATTTATCCCATGAAGCAAAACTGGTAATACTCCATATCTAACACCACGGTGTTATCGGTAAATTAATTACCATTTCACGTTCAAATCTAATTAAAGATTTAACTATCGCTTTGGAGCAAAACTAGTGATACTCCATTCTCGATCATTTTAATCTAATTAAAGATTCATTAAAACTCCACTTAGTTTTAATCTTTAACTGGGTTAAAGAATCAATATCATTTAAAACACGATTCACGATAAACCCAAAATCACTTTCTATTATTAATCGGGTTAAAGAACAGGTGTTATTAAAAACATTGCTCACGATAAACCCCAAAAGCCAATTCAAATTCAATTTATTTATTTCAAAAATAAATTGGTTTTAATCCTAGTTCAAAACTAGTTCATTTCGATAAAAATATGATTTTTTTTCCTTTCAAATGTGGAATTTTTCATCCCAGTTCTTCCCAAATCACTTCTTATGATTTTACACGAATTATTGATATTTTTAATAATTTTATCAAGGCCCGTACAATCGATTTCCATTAACGGCCATCGAACTGCACTTACAATGACCTTTTCCAAATTTGATTTGGACATAATTCCAAATCCAACCGTTAGATTTCAAATTTCTAATATTCATTGGAAAGCTCTTTTCGATACGAACCCAACGGTTCCAGTTTCAGGAGAATCCGACGGTCCGATCTCCCGCAACGTCACTTCGAAGTCAATGGTCGAAATTCACGAACTGCCGCAGCGCGGCGCGTTCTATTCAGGCCATTATATATATAATATATATATATATTTCGTTGATTTCCTTTTAAAACGTATTTTATAAATCATTTTAAATTCGTTTTTGTAACGATTTCAACTTCATATTCAATTTTGAATCAAAATTGATTACGTCATCGATATACAAATGATAATATTTTCAAATTGTTATATTTTGTAATCACTTCCTTTTGTATAATCATTATAAAAACGAATATAATCGATATAAATATCGTTCGCGTCAAAATAGCGCATCTCTAATCAATACGGCTTTATATATTTCAATAACTTTGTTATTTTATTCAACAAATGAATATTTATTCTATTCAACACATGAGTCTATATTTCTTTCAACACATGACTAATCTCAACACATGAGTAATGTCAACATATGACTATTTTTGTTATTTACTATATTTTGTAAAATTATGATTTCTATCGTTTAATTTTTAATCAGACTCCAACCGTAAATTAGTAAGAGAACGATTACCAAAGTAATAACCCCGAAGGCCGAAACCAACATCAGATCAATACCCAGGAAACCACTCATCTTATCTATTTTCCAGTTAGTTTCTAATTTTATATATGATAAAGATGTAAATTTTATTGTCAAAATATTTTACACAACACATGAATATTTCTTTCTTTCAACATATGACTAATCTCAACAAATGAGTATTGTCAACACATGAATCTTTATTTTATAATATGCTTTATTTTCCCAATTGGAATGAGGCCCAATCAATTACCATATAATGTTAATTATATGGATTCCATACAACACATGTATATAATAGCAACGATAAATAATCAACCATCATCCAAAGTGCACCACACCACTGCATAAGCATTAAATATAAATAATTAACGCTTACTCAGTTTGTCGACCAATCGATCGACATACAACTTAATAATTGGGATTAGTGTACGCCAAATATCATCCCAACACCCATGTGGGGTTTCAATCTACAAACACTGAATATTGTTTGTGCAATTGGGAGATGTGTAAAATTTATCGTCCCAATCAATATCCTTCAAATAAGTGTACATAAACAAACCGTCCGGTTTGTAAATGAATATTTTATTCACTTTCACGTTAAAAATTATATTTTTAACGATGATTAATTTATTTCAACACATGAATTTCTACTCAGTTCATTTATTCAATAAAATGATATTTTTATTTTTCTAACTTATTTTAGAAAATTTTGGCGGCATAACGACACGATACTAGAAACGGGACAAGGCCTAGCCATATCACCGGTCTAATAATGGCCCACGTCATACACATACCAATTTAAATCAATTCCATTTCACCCAAACAACCAAATTCAAACCAATAATCTAACCAACTACACAACCAAACAAACAAGACGTCCATGGTCTGTGGACGACGGGTGTCGGGTGCTACTAAGCACCGTCTGCATCCTAGTATATATGTTAACTAGAAAATATATTAAAAGTGAGGAGTTCTCACCGACTAGCTAAAGCAAACGCCACGACTCTTCATATGTAGAAATCTTCGCCGTGCTCGCATTTTGTCACTTTCGTTGTCCGTATCCACTACATATATAAAAATCATATTTTTATATTGTTGCTATGTATATAAAAATCACATTTTTATAATCACTCTATATGGATAAAAATCAAAATTTTCTATTGCTAATGAATATATAAAAATCACATTTTTACATTGTCATTCAAACAATAAAAATTATATTTTTACTTTGATACATATATGATAAAAATCACAATTTTATATCGTCACTTCATATGAAAATCGTATTTTTATCCTATCGCTACAGATATAAAGATCAATTTTTTACTTTATTACATAAATAAAAATCATATTTTTATTATCTCTATAATATAAAAATCATATTTTTATTATCTCAATAATTTAAAAATCATATTTTTATTTACTTCACATGTAAAAATCCATAGAAGTTTTAAAACGGAGAAAACTCATATTTTCTATCGCCCGGATTTGTTGTTCTGGTTCCAAAATTTGCAAACAAGCTTCAATCTTCACACCATCTTTTTTCTAGCTTAAACGCGTCATTCCAGACAACTTTCGCCTAGTGGTCTTCCTCCCGAAAATGTGCCATTTCGCCGGAAATCGCGAAAAGACAGCATTTTGACAGTGTTTGAACAGCATACTTTGGACGCGTTTTCCCGACAACTCCGCAATGCAAAATGGAACTATTATATACTAAATCGAAGAGAAAATCGTTCTCTTTGACTTTGGTTTTGAGGAACTTTGGCTAGAAACGCACGGTTTGAGAGTTATTTGCGAAATAGTGACAGGGTGTTTTGTGCAGAACGGGAAATTAGTGAAAAATGTGATTTTTGAGGAGGATGTGACGGCCCGCCCCGCACCAACTGACATTTACTCCAAAAGTGCGCTGTACACATGTCCAGTTAGCACGAGACGGTCGTTAGAAGTAAAAGGGAAGAAGGAAATGAACTAATCAAAGAACCTGTAGAATGTCTCACAGCGCATGGAACAAAATATAATAATAATAATATACTTGACATAAAACAGGCGAGACAGTGCATAAGCTGAAAACTAAACCAACATAGCAGCGGAAATCCAAATACAGCTTATTACAACTTTCCAAATTTACTGTCTCTAAACAAAAGAAAGGTAAAGTAGAAGATGCACGACTAATGCCCAAGCAGTGATCTTCAACAACACAGGGAGAATACTATATATATCATACGTGGAAGCCTCCTGCTCGTCTGCAGATCGGCTACTCGCGCACCACCAGCTAACCTGTCTCTAGTCTGCTCGTGTGAGCACCCAGAGTAATAAGAGGAGACATAAAACTCTAGGTCAGACATAAAGCCTGGTATGAGCGATAAGCATCTAAACAGAATAATAACAGGTATAATCCAATCATACCTGAACCTGGACCTGCAACCAAACAGTTAGCACTAATACCGTACAATACTCTAAGGTGCCACTAACATACTGTGTAAGAGATACGGGGGTGGGGGTGTGCATGTCATAGTGGTGTCAAACAATCAAGCATAACAATCATCCTCACATCCCTCACTCAGCGCGTAAAGCATACGATATCCACTACTTTGGTCACCTAATACTTTGGGCCATGAAGGAATCCAATCCCGTGTAACTATCACTACAAGGCCACCATCCATCTCTCAGTGGTGAACCCAAGTTGTGAATACCGACAACCCCTTTGCACACGTCCCGCAGCAAAGCCCAACCATGAAGTGAACTCATTGGTTCCCAACTGGATCCTGAGCTCTAACTTCCATTTGGACTACATTTGCATCTCGGGTTATTGGTCAATACTGGGTCGGGTTGGATTCCCCTTCAAGTCATCGGTTCGGGTCGGGTTCACTCCATTGCGTCAGTTCATGGTCCTCCTCTGGTACGGTTCGGTTCGGGTCCACTCCATCGCGTCGGTTCGGGTCGGGTGTCTCACTTCGGGTCGGGTCGGGTGTCTCACTTCGGGTCGAGTCGGGTTTCCATCTCCCATCTAGATCGTGCTTCCGCTCTGATCAGCTCCCTTGTTCTTCACATGCTCCGATCTGATCTCTCCTCCTTTATCCGATCCGATCCTAGTTCAATTAGCGTGGCCTTCCTTTTTGCCAGTTCTCTCAAGTGTCAAGTTCTGATCTGAGCCCTTCGTCCTTAAGTCGATCCGATCCCCAGCTTAACCAACATGGCCTTCCTTTTTGCCAAACCTCTTTTGTGCCAGACTCCAGTCTGGGTCGGGTTCCTTGCCCAGGTCTTCTATCCGATCCGAGCCCATATCCGATCCGATCTGAAACCCTGCACAACTTTTTGCAACTTTTCCAGCAACTTGTTTACGCCATTCGACGACGTTTTCGACCAATCTAACTATTCTAATCAATCACAAATCATCCCAAACAGTCATAGCAACATAGCAAACTAACCACAAACACCAAAACAATGGATTTACATGTCAAAATGGATCAAATATACCCAAAACCCCTTATTTTCCTTTAAGCATGTTTAAGTAAAACTAATCATAGGGTTAACCAAACTTAACCAAATTAAACCAAATTTCTACCAGAGGCATAAAATATTATTTTCGAATTTATAGATATTTTTCCAGAATTTATTAGTGTATAAATTCGCAAATCTTCACTAATTACCCTTAATTAACTGTAATTAGTGTCAAAACAATGCTAATCACTCACCTTGGCCACAAATAAATTTCTCAGAACTGAAACCTTGCTGATTTGGGTGAATATTTGTGTCTAACAGCAGCTCTAACCTTGCTTTTGTGTTTCCTCTCCTTAATTTGATGTAGTTTTGCTTAATCTTCGATTAGAAAGTGATTAGAGACGATTTGGGAAGAAATTAGAAGGTGGAGGCCATTACTAGGGTTTCAAGAAGGAAAGTGGCGGCTCAAAACTGAAATGAAAATGATTCTCTAACTCATTTCAGCCTCCCCATAACCCTAATCCCGAAATGGGTTATGGGCCTATCCACTAATCACCCTATTTGGCCCGGTTAAGCAGTTTTTCACCTTCCAAACCTTATTTCAGCCATATCTCCTAAACAGTAAGTCCGTTTGGCTATTATGACCACTCTACGGAAAGGTAAACCATCAAACGAATCTAATGGAAGAGGTTTTAGGTCAAAATTCCTTTCCAATCAAAAGTTATGGCCAAAACAAGATCAGCTAGGGGTAAAATGGTCATTTAAAAATCGACAAAAATCATGAACATGGGAAATGACCCCAATAGTCGTCTCCCAAAGTTACATGACCATACGACTTCATATGTGAAAGAAATAAATATTCCACGATCCTATGATGCGTAGAATACGGGTCGTTACACTCTCCCCCCCCCCCCCCCCTTCAGAAATTTCGCCCTCGAAATTCCCCAACCAAAACACACAAAGGGTTCCGCATGCCTATCAACCATAAAACAACAATCAACATGCAAAACAAGTCTATCCTAGCATGCGGTTTACTAACAAGGGAAGAAACTATCACTACCAAAACCTTACAAGGAAAAGAGTTCTGGATACTTCTTCCTTATATCCTCCTTTGTTTCCCAAGTACAGTCTTTTTCATTCTCACCCCACTGGACTTTGACTAGTTTCACTGCCTTCCTTCAAAGCTGCTTCGTATCGTTCCCAACAATACGCATAGACTTGCGGTTCCCAACCGCCTCGAGTTCAACTTCGATGTTATCCAACTAATCAGGTGAAATAGCCATACTAGGGTCGTGCACGAATTTCCTTAACTGGGAAACATGAAATACGTTGTGAACTCCCGCCATCTTGTCAGGTAGCTCTACTTCATACGCCAAATTCCCAACTTGCTCGAGGACTGGGAATGGGCCAACAAATATTGGTGCTAACTTACCTATCCAACCAATCCGAATCACATTCTCAATGGAGAGATCTTGACGAACACCAAGTTGTTAACGAAGAATTCCAAATCTCTTCGTCTCTTATCGAGATAAGTCTTCTGCCTATCTTGGGTAGCCTTCATTCTCTAATATACAATTCACTCAAATACCATCATGACCTGTTCCCAACGTCTTCCTTTATCCTTTCCCAGTAGTAGATCTGCTCCATGCCTCAATACATCTTGTTACCACTGGGATGTATAGTCAATTTCGAGTGATGATATGCTCTAAGCACTTCACCTCTCAGTCCATCTACGTTGGGTACAACTAGTCCCTTATTCTTTCGAAGCCACCTTTCTCGATCAAATCCTTACCTGATCATTCACTTTCCATCGATACCCATCTCTACCCTAGAGATGGTTTCCAATAGATTAAGATCGTCCTTCTAACTGGAACCAATCCACTCAATCAAAATCGATCTAATCGTCAAGCTTACTAGTGTTTCTGAATCCAATTCACTCTTGGGCCCGAAATCATATCCTGTGATATACTCTAGTTGCTTCCATCCTAGAAACAAAACCCCTAAACTGGCATGTCTCCTACTCAACGCAACTATTACCGCGCCCAAATCCTTTACTATGATCACTCTACCCCATGGAGTCATGGCGACTCCACTGCACTGATCCATAGCCACTAGTCCTTCGCTATGTCCACTCTGCCCCATGAAGTCATAACAACTCCACTGCACTGGCTCATAGCCTTAATAATCCTTTACTATGTCCACTTTTCCCCTCGAGTCATGACGACTCTACTGCACTGGCTCATAGTCCTACTACAATCACTTTGTTCCCCATCGCTGGAACCCTACAGGTGATAGTCTACTCAAGGGAAGAAAAATAGGAACAACATAGCAACCATAACATCCATCAAACAAGTCTTACCTATCACCTGCTAAATTCATAAACACATCGACACCTACATGACTGGTCTAACCAATCCCAATATGTCGATTCTAGTATGTCTGGTCCAACCAACATCAATAACTAATGGAAGCCCAACCTCCATACATACACCGATGCCTACTTGACTGGTCCAACCAATCCCAGGCCAATGGAAGCCCCGCCTCCCTACGAACTACCATACGTCCAAGTACGTTTATCCTCCAAGGATAATTTAACTAATGGAAGCCCAGCCTCCAATCGGACTACCGTACGTCCAACGTACGTTTATCCTCCAAGGATAACTAGATCACGTCCAACGGATCCAAGGTAATGGGCGTCCCCAGATACCCCTGCTTTTAGTCCTCCTAAAATACTTGAGTCCAACCCAAGTCTATCCATTATCTTGTTGCCCTCTCGAGTCCAACTCGAGCTGAATCCAATTCCTTGCAGCCTTCTCGAGTCCAACTCGAGTCAATCTATAACTCAGACCCAGTCTTGAGTATCCATTAGTGACAAACTCTAGTCCAACGTGAGTCGTCTCCCTATTCGTTGCGTCTCCAAGATCAACGAACACCCATTTTCTTTTATGAGTTCAAGTCCAACTTGAATTGCCCTAATCTTCGTTGTATCCTCCATGATCAACGAACACATACTATTTCTTCAAAGTTCTACTATCCAACAGAGAACATCAACATAGGGTCCTAAACAATCCATTACTTTGCATCTTTCCCGAGTCCCACTCGAGTAATCTCATAACCCTATCGAGTCTAACTCTAGGCAGTCTATATCACTGAACAGTCTCATCATGTTCCGTCTGCCCATCACTCCTCGAGTAAACCAAGATATCATCCAATGAAAAATCACAACAACTATTTACCCCTCACGCAAACCATCCTAGTCGAAATCGACATTCCCCAAGTGTAACGACCCGTATCCTACGCATCGGAGGATCGTAGAATATTTATTTCTTTCCCATATGAAGTCGTATGGTCATGTAACTTTGGGAAACATCTATTAGAGCCATTTCTCATGTTCACGATTTTTAAATGACCATTTTGCCCCTAGTTGATCTTGTTTTGGCCATAACTTTTGATTGGAAAGAAATTTGGACTTGAAACCACTCCCATTGGATTCGTTTGATGGTTTACCTTTCCGTAGAGTGGTCATAGTAGCCAAACGGACTTACCGTTTGGGAGATATGGCTGAAATAAGGTTTGGAGGGTGAAAAACTGCTTAACCGGGCCAAATCGGGTGATTAGTGAGTAGGCCCATAACCCATTTCGGGATTAGTGTTATGACAAGGCTGAAATGAGAAAGAGAATCATTCCATTTCAGTTTTCTAGCCTCCACTTATCACCAAGGAACCCTAAAAATGGCCTCTAACCTCTAAATCACCTCCAAATCACCTTTTGGTCAAGGATTTGGCTTATCAACCTCTAATCAAGGAAGATCTACACCAAAGCAACATTGGAACTGCTGTTTGGCATTGGGATTCACATCAAATCAGAGATTTATTTCAGATCTTAGTTTATTTGTGGCTAAGGTGAGTGATTTGCATAGTTTTGCACTAATTATGGCTAATTAAGGGTAATTAGTGTTAATTAGCGAATTTATACACTAATAAATTCGGGAAAAATGTTCATAAATTCCTAAATGATGTTTTAGACCTCTGATATGAATTTGGGTTAATTTGGTTAAGTGTTGCTAATCCTATCATTAGTTTCACCTAAACATGCTTAAGGGGAAATATGGGGTTTTGGGTATGTTTGATCCATTTTAACCTATCATATTGATGTTTTTATGTTTGTGGTTGATTATGCATGTTGCTATGACTGTATGAAATGCTTTGTGATTGATTTCAATAGTTAGAATGGTCGAAAACGTCGTCGAATGGCGTAAACGCTTGCTGGAAAAGTTTCAGAAAACAGTGCAGGATCGGATCGGAAATAGGGGCTCGGATCGGATATGTTGAACTGGGCAAGGGATTCGATCGGATCGGAACCTGACACTTGAGAAAATTTGCAGAAAGGAAGGCCACGCTAACTGAACTGGGATCGGATTGGATTAAGGAGAAGGGATCAGAGCGGATAGAGGAGGATGGATCGGATCGGAGCACGTGAAGGATGGGGAGGCGGATCGGAGCAGAAGCACGAACTGGAGGGGGATGGCACCCGACCCGACCCAAGGAGAAATACCCGACCCGACCCGTACCAGAAGAAGACCCGAACCGACGTGATGGAGTGGACCCGACCCATACCAGAAGAAGACCCGAACCGACGTGATGGAGTGGACCCGAACCGAACCGCACCAGAGGAGGACCAGGGACGACGCAACGTAGTGAATCCAACCCGAACCGATGGTTTGAAGAGAACCCGACCTGACCCAGTATTGACCAATAACCCGAGATGCAAAGGTAGTCCAATATGGGAAGTTAGATCTCAGGATCCAGTTGGGAACCGATGAGTTCACTTCATGGTTGGGCTTTGCTGCGGGACGTGTGCTAAGGAGTTGTCGATGTTCATAACTTCGATTCACCACTAAAAATGGACGATGTGCTACTTATCAGTGCAGTAGAGTCATTATGACTCGAGGGGCAAGGTGATGATAGCTAGACTATGAGCCAGCGCAGATGGAGTGAATAACTCCATGGGGCAAGTGGACATAGTAACTATGAGCCAGCGCAGATGGGGTGAATAACTCCATTGGGCAAGTGGACATAGTAAAGGATTGGTAAGGCTATGAGCCAGCGCAGATGGGGTGGACAACTCCATGGGGCAAGTGGACATAGCAAAGGATTAGTGGCTACGTTATCAGTGCAGTGAAGTCATTTATGACTTCATGGGGCAAAGTGATCGTAGCAAGGATGGGTGATCGAAGTGGTGAATATCGTATGCTTTATGCACTGAGTGAGAGATGTGAGGATGGATGCTATGTTTGATTGTTTGCCATCACTATGACATGCACACCTCCTCCACCTCCGTATCTTTACACTGTTTGATATGGCACCTTAGAGTGTTGTACAGTATGTAGTGCTAACTCTTTGGTTGCATGTCCAGATTCAGGTATGTTTTAGTCTACCTGTTATTGTTCACTTTAGATGCTTATCGCTTATACCAGGCTTTATGTCTGACCCAGAGTTTTATGTCTCCTCTTATTACTCTGGGTGCTCACACGAGCAGACTAGAGACAGGTTAGCTGGTGATGCGCGAGTAGCTGATTCGGAGGCGGGCAGGAGGCTTCCACGTATGATATATATATATACACATTCTCCCTGTATCGTTGGTGGTAGCTACTTGGGCATTAGTAGTGTACCTCCTTTATCTTACTTTTGCTTTGAGACAGTTTGAAAAGTTGTAATAAGCTATATTTTGGGTTTCCGCTGCTATGATGCTTAATTATGGTTTTAGCTTATGCACTGTCTCTCCTGTTTTATGTCAAGTATGTTATTATTATATTTTGTTCTATGCGCTGTGAGACATTCTACAGGTTCTTTGTATGTTCATTTCCTTCTTCCCTTTTTCCTTCTGACGACCCGTTCCGTGCAAACTGGACATGTGTACAGCGCACTTTTGGAGTAAATGTCGGTTGGTGCGGGGCGGGCCGTCACACCAAGCACAAGCTCCAAAGGCCTAAACCAATATCAGACAAGCACCCAAGGAACATCTCCTCCGAGTTCAGACAATCCACATGAGGTGATACTAGAAAAACAATCTAGCACTGGAGTACTCATTTGCCTCTCAGAGACAACTAGAACTTATTACAACGATAACCTCTTAGCTTCCTTAACTCCAGTTACTATCGCCATCACTAGGTAGGTACCTAATACCACCCTATTCCTTTCGAGTAGATCGACTCCCCAAATTAATGCTAAACCCAGTAAAGCCCAAAACAAAGCAATCACAAGGAAACATACATCCATGACTCGATAAGACCACATTAACAAATCATGCCAAAACTAGTCGAACCACCAATCGGGTTCGTCACTACTAAAGGTCTATCAACTAACTCAGGTTTGTCAAACAAAACCCGATCAAAACATCTTAAATAGAAAGCATACCTCGAATAACGACACCTTTTTCCTTCTGTGCCGCAGTTGGGGCATTTGACGAAGAAGGAACAGCGTTGGTAGCATACGCTTTCACAATCTGCTTCTCCCTAGGAGGTTGTGGGCAATCATCCTTGTGATGTCCCGCCTGGCCGCAGTTAAAGCACTTCCTTTCCCTAGGCTTTTCTCGACAATCTCTGGCATAGTGGCCCTTCTTGCCACAACTAAAGCATTCACCATCTTTCTTATTTTTCTTATTATGACCATCCTTGGTCGGGTTCTGCTTCCTCTTACTCTGAGAATTCTTCTTGTCTTCATCGCCTGCTTGCGGCTTTGGCTCCTCTGTAGATGCAACAGCAACTTCGGTCTTCGACTTAGGGAAAAGGCTCTCTGACCTTAATGCCTTTCCGACAATAGACTCGAACGTCTCATCGATATGGTTTATAAGTCTTTCCCCCAAGTACCCATCCAAGCCAGTTATGAACTTCTCGTTCTTCTTTTCGACTGTATCGATAAGGGACCATCCATATTTCGATAGAGTGTCGAATTCAGCGATATACTCCGAGACTGCTCTACCATTCTGCTTAAGCTCCAAGAACTTCCTGAACAGTTCTGATTTATGAGCAGCTGGAATAAACTTATCACAAAAGTGAGTCTTAAACTGATTCCAAGTAACTTGATATTCTGGAGTAGCTGTTCTAATGGCATTCGACCAATTCATCGCTCGCCCTTGCAGCTGACGAGACGCTAGCCTTCTCTTCATCGCATCCTCAAGACCCAAGTCGTCGAAGATACGATCGCAGCTATCCAACCAATCCTGAACATCTGTGGCCGACTCCGTTCCGTGGAACGGCTTCCCACCAAGGTTAGTGTAATCCTTGCACAACTTGGCGAAATCGACCCTAGGCGCCTGCACTACTGGACCACCACCATTTCCGGGATCGGGAACTGCCCCTTGAACATCCCTAAGCATCTCCCTCATGAAGTTGGTGAACATTGTCCTCATGTCAGGAGCATTCCCATGGTTGGTCCCTCTACCAACACCCCTGGTGTCTCTACACATCGTTCAATCTGTAAAGAGAAAACGATTAACGACCCCATAGTGGTGCTAGTGCAGTACGACTTCATCCTTAGCTATACTAATAGTATATATATAGCTTTTGAAAACCAAAGTAATCACAAATACGCGCTCTCGTATACGTATACTATCTCTCCCTGATAACTTCCCTAGGTTAACTACGCAACCTAGAGCTCTGATACCAAGTGTGACGGCCCGCCCCGCACCAACCGACATTTACTCCAAAAGTGTGCTGTACACATGTCCAGTTAGCACGGGACGGTCGTCAGAAGTAAAAGGGAAGAAGGAAATGAACTAATCAAAGAACCTGTAGAATGTCTCACAACGCATGGAACAAAATATAATAATAATAATATACTTGACATAAAACAGGCGAGACAATGCATAAGCTGAAAACTAAACCAACATAGCAGCGGAAATCCAAATACAGCTTATTACAACTTTCCAAATTTACTGTCTCTAAACAAAAGAAAGGTAAGTAGAAGATGCACGACTAATGCCCAAGCAGTGATCTTCAACAACACAGGGAGAATACTATATATATCATACGTGCAAGCCTCCTGCTCGTCTCCAGATCAGCTACTCGCGCACCACCAGCTAACATGTCTCTGGTCTGCTCGTGTGGGCACCCAGAGTAATAAGAGGAGGCATAAAACTCTGGGTCAGACATAAAGCCTGGTATGAGCGATAAGCATCTAAACAGAATAATAACAGGTATAATCCAATCATACCTGAACCTGGACCTGCAACCAAAGAGTTAGCACTACATACCGTACAATACTCTAAGGTGCCACTAACATACTGTGTAAGAGATACGGGGGTGGGGGTGTGCATGTCATAGTGGTGTCAAACAATCAAGCATAGCAATCATCCTCACATCCCTCACTCAGTGCGTAAAGCATACGATATCCACTACTTTGGTCACCTAATACTTTGGGCCATGACGGAATCCAATCCCGTGTAACTATCACTACAAGCCCACCATCCATCTCTAAGTGGTGAACCCAAGTTGTGAATACCGACAACCCCTTTGCACACGTCCCGCAGCAAAGCCCAACCATGAAGTGAACTCATTGGTTCCCAACTGGATCCTGAGCTCTAACTTCCATTTGGACTACCTTTGCATCTCGGGTTATTGGTCAATACTGGGTCGGGTCGGATTCCCCTTCAAGTCATCGGTTCGGGTCGGGTTCACTCCATCGCGTCAGTTCATGGTCCTCCTCTGGTATAGTTGGGTTCGGGACAACTCCATCGCGTCGGTTCGGGTCGGGTGTCTCACTTCGGGTCGGGTCGGGTTGCCATCTCCCATCCAGTTTGTGCTTCCGCTCCGATCAGCTCCCTTGTTCTTCACATGCTCCGATCCGATCTCTCCTCCTTTATCCGATCCGATCCCAGTTCAATTAGCGTGGCCTTCCTTTTTGCCAGTTCTCTCAAGTGTCAAGTTCCGATCCGAGCCCTTCGTCCTTAAATCGATCCGATCCCCAGATTAACCAACATGGCCTTCCTTTTTGCCAAGCCTCTTTTGTGCCAGACTCCAGTCCGAGTCGGGTTCCTTGCCCAGGTCTTCTATCCGATCCGAGCCCATATCCGATCCGATCTGAAACCCTGCACAACTTTCTGCAACTTTTCCAGCAACTTGTTTACGCCATTCGACGACGTTTTCGACCAATCTAACTATTCTAATCAATCACAAATCATCCCAAACAGTCATAGCAACATAGAAATCTAACCACAAACACCAAAACAATGGATTTACATGTCAAAATGGATCAAATATACCCAAAACCCATTATTTTCCCTTAAGCAAGTTTAAGTAAAACTAATCATAGGGTTAACAAAACTTAACCAAATTAAACCAAATTTCTACCAGAGGCATAAAATATTATTTTCGAATTTATAGATATTTTTCCAGAATTTATTAGTGTATAAATTCGCTAATCTTCACTAATTACCCTTAATTAACTGTAATTAGTGTCAAAACAATGTTAATCACTCACCTTGGCCACAAATAAATTTCTCAGAACTGAAACCTTGCTGATTTGGGTGAATATTGGTGTCTAACAGCAGCTCTAACCTTGCTTTCGTGTTTCCTCTCCTTAATTTGATGTAGTTTTGCTTAATCTTCGATTAGAAAGTGATTAGAGACGATTTGGGATGAAATTAGAAGGTGGAGGCCATTACTAGGGTTTCAAGAAGGAAAGTGGCGACTCAAAACTGAAATGAAAATGATTCTCTAACTCATTTCAGCCTCCCCATAATCCTAATCCCGAAATGGGTTATGGGCCTATCCACTAATCACCCTATTTGGCCCGGTTAAGCAGTTTTTCACCTTCCAAACCTTATTGTAGCCATATCTCCCAAACGGTAAGTCCGTTTGGCTATTATGACCACTCTACGGAAACATAAACCATCAAACGAATCTAATGGAAGTGGTTTCAGGTCAAAATTCCTTTCCAATCAAAAGTTATGGCCAAAACAAGATCAGTTAGGGGTAAAATGATCATTTAAAAATCAACAAAAATCATGAACATGGGAAATGACCCCAATAGTCGTCTCCCAAAGTTATATGACCATATGACTTCATATGTGAAAGAAATAAATATTCCACGATACTATGATGCGTAGAATGCGGGTCGTTACAGAGGAGAGGCCCACGGCCGGAGTTGGGTGGCCATAGGGGGACAGCGGACCTGATTGGAGGTGAGGAGGTGGCTAAGGGGCAGCGGCGGTGGTGGTGGGGCCTGTGGTGGTGGTGGTGGCTCCTAGGGTTTAGGTTTGTGAAAGGAGAGAGAGAAAGAGAAGAGGAGAGAGAAGAGGAGGAGGAGGAGGGTGGCCGGAGGGAGGTGGCGGTGCTGGTGGAGGCCGGCGGTGGCTGAGGTAGGGGCGGCAGCGATGGGGAGGGTGGAGGTGCCCATTAAAGAGGAAAATGCAAGAAAGAGGAAGGAGGAAATTATGAAGAAGGAATTGGAGGAAAAGTGATTATATGCTCGTTTCTCGCCTATCGTCCGAACGCCGACGATATCCAATTGCCACGGATTTCGGACACGACATAGTAGACGTGAAGACGAGTCTAACAAAATAAGTTTCATCGAATTCCGAGTTCGTTTGACGTCCTTTAAAATTCTCAAAAATGCTCAGATAAGCTCTAAAAATGCGATTTTGGCACACCATTTTTCTCGCACGCTCACAGGCTAACCGCAAAAATTATGCCCTTTTGGATTTAACCATTATTAGACGATACGAATCCAGAAAAAAAAACGAAATCGAATTCTGAGGTAGTATCAATAATGTTCCTTTGTAAAATGACTGCCTGTTTTACTCTGAACTGTTTTAGCTCGCACGGCCACATACTAACTCCGTTCGACG
This sequence comes from Allium sativum, assembly GCA_030737875.1. Lineage (NCBI taxonomy): Eukaryota > Viridiplantae > Streptophyta > Magnoliopsida > Asparagales > Amaryllidaceae > Allium > Allium sativum. The sequence goes on along the minus strand of CM060916.1, from coordinate 111,879,968 downwards.
CGCTCTTTGGAACTCAACAATGATTTGTCATTATGAATCCATAAAAATTTATCTTGTCGAATTCTGAGCTCATATACAAAATTTCACTTTTTAAGGGCTATGTTTTGCTAACCGAAAAGCTCTTGCCAATTGCCACTATTCCGGATATCGGAATATATCGAAGCTTGTACTTTTCGGAGTTCTAAACGGCATTTTAAATTCAATGGAAGTGGTTTCGAGTCCAAATTCATCCGTATGCAAAATATGACTTTTTTGGGTTATATATAATTTCCATAGCGACTATTCTGAATTTTCAACTGGGCATAACTTTTGATTCCCGCTACGAAATTTTGATTTTTCGGATTCGTTGGAAAGATATTCCCAATTAGATTCTAATATTTTTGGTTTTGCCAAAATCCGGTTTATTTTGAATTATGTACATTCATTTGAATTTTGAAATCGAATTTTCAAACTACCGCGCCATTTTCAATTCCTTTTATACTTTAAAATAAATATTTATATTCTAACGACGATCTATATAAATATACACGTTCTAATTATATTAAAAAAATTCTCATTGTTATTATTTAAAATGATTCATTTTAAATAATCAAAATTTATCAAAATTGCGAAAATAAAAATTTTAAATTGGCTCAGAATTCCCGGGTTGTTACAATCTCCCCCACTTAAAACTTTTCGTCCCCGAAAAGGAACGAAGCCGAAAGTTGTTTTACTAACCAACTCAACTTCCATTATTTTCTTTACGGCTTGAGTTCTTCAACTTTTCAGTTTCTAAGAACCTTTCAAAAAAATTCAAAAATTTGGCTAACACCCTGAATTTTCGAAAAATTTCGCCATAACCTCCCCTGCACCGGGGACTTTGGGATATTTCAAATAGCCTCCCATGGCCCTTATCAATCCAAAAAGAAAAAAAACAGCCAATCGGCTCATGAAATCATCCAAACCCAAAGAAATACAATAAATATGTACCCATTTGTCGGGCAAATAATTTTATTCTTCTGCTCTAGCCTCCTTGCTATGACCTGTTCAATGTAAGTACATGTATATGCATGCATTTGTAATCATTTTTCAATACAGTTCAATATTCGGTTCAATTAGGCCAAATGGTTAAAAATATCAAACAAATAAACAAACAACACAACCATCAATCAATTAGTGAATTAACGTTTCAAATTCATAATTTTGATACATATAAAGAAAATCATGTTTTTGATCCCAAATCACAACAATAAGCCTATCTAGTTTTGGTTCTCACACCAGTCTAATGGAAATATATAGAAATCCCACTTTCGAAACTCGAACATAAATACTGATGATGTGGCCACATCATCAAAATTACCCCCGGGTGTCTAGAATGCGATTCTATATCTATCCAGTATATTAAAACTTTGAATATACGTTCATGACGCGTATATGCAAAATCTTTATATACTCGATTGTCCAAATTCAATATAAATAAAATATTCAAATACGTATAAAATGGTTTAAATTTTCAAAACAAAATTGGTTTCATTTTAAAAATATACTCTTCACACTAGTTCTAGGATACTACTGATCCTATCTCTAACGATTTATTCTAATTGGATATTACTAATCCAATATCTGATGAATTCTTTCGTTCGGTTCTAATGTGTCTTGTTCTCGAGCTCTGTAAACCAAAGCTCTGATACCAAATGAAACGACCCGAACTTCCCCTGTGAGAAAAGCATGGATTGAATTGAGGACAAGACAAATCAGAACGCAAACAGAAGAACATTTCATTGTTTATTACAACAATTCCATTAGAATAAAAGAATATACAGAGTATGAATAAATATTATACAACAAAGAATATCAGAGATTACAATAATTTACATAGCAGCACTACAAGAAAATCTATTTTTTGTTGCTATATGTAGTTGCGTTTGATAGCTAAGCGCATCCACTGTATAAAAATATAATGAATTATGAAATAGAACGCTGCTTTACTTTTCCGCCAACATTTCCATTACCCGCTCTAATTTTCATTATCCTTTTGCCTTGTCTTTTTCAGAGATAACAAAATCCCTAAAATCAAACTTCTTCCCCACATAACACAAAAATGTATTCTTCCAGATCTATAAAAAATCATCGCTCATTTTTCTTAAGCTTGGAATCTCATTCCTTTACCACTTGACCATCCAACCTACCAACTGCCTCCGCACATTATTTCACTTCTCAACCTCCCATGCCACACAACATCGGTAGCTCTTCATTGATTCTTTGATTTTTTTTAATATGTTTAGGTAAATTTAAATTTGAATTCGATGCTCATTACATTTGATTTATTTTACTAGCTATATGCCCAGTTCAACTTTTCTAGCTATGTAGCTGGAATTTAATATCAGTTATGTCAGTTGTTTTGATATTAATATAAGATGATGTTTGTGTGTAATTTGAGAAGAAGAAAGAAGAGAAGATGCAGAAGAAGCAATATGAGGTTCTAAATCATTGAAGATGTTGTGGCCTTCTTTAGACTCTTCAACGATCCCAAACGGGACTTCCGCTATCGGGTTGGGGATGACGTCGTTGATGTAAGTTCACATAATATTAAATCTTCTTATTTCAGTCTCTCTCCCTCTCTTCTTAAATTTTCTTACATTCATTATTACAGCATTGGTTGTATCATCCAGTGTATTTCATCAAACAACTAAAAAGCAAGGATAAATTATTGCAGGAATCACGTTGCTTGTTCCGTCCTTACGTTCATTCTTATAACATAAATAGGGTTGTTATGTGCTTATTAATAAGCAGTTAATAAAGTTATTTCTTTAAGGATTTTGAAGCAATACACTGAATAACTTAGTTTATTGCTAAGTAGTTAATAATGTTGGTGGAATCACGTTGTTTGATTACGTATCCTTTAGACTTAGTTTATTATTAATAAGCAGTTATTGCGTGTTATATTGCTGGTATCCAATAATAAACTGGATAATGATAAAGTTACAGGATATTCTAGCTATTAACGAGATCGTTACATTCATTCTTAAATATTTTTAGCTATTGCCTACATCCGTCTATATTTAACTAGACACAGAGACATGATTCTAGTGTAAAAAGCAAGGTGCCTCTAAAAATATTTGACTTGTAAGGTTCTTAAGTGGTACCGCTAGTTGTTGGAATCTTTAATTTGTTCCAAGTAAAAACAGTTTCATCTAATATCCTGTGAACTTATATTTTTTTTGAACCCTCTTGTCCTTTTGTCATATTTGTTTGTTTTTTCTATATCTGTTTGCTTCCATCAATTTTAGCTCGATGATCAATTTTATTTTGAGCACCTTGAGGTGACAAATCAAATTAAACATCCGGTTATTTGTTGGTTTCTAAGATTTTCTTCTACTGCAAATGATTCAATTTCATTTTTCTGCCATAGGTTTGGAATCGTATAGCTTGAAGAAACCCACATCTAATTAGTTTTATTCAATATTGTGAATGGATACTCAAACAATGGGAAACAGTGGAAAATCAAAAACAGGCAGGGGATACTTTACAGCCTCACAGTAAACGAAGTTGAGAACCATTAGGGAGCACATTACATTACAAGAACCTCAGTGATCTTTTAAGAAACATGGTGCTTGATACCGATAATTCAACGACAAGATACGATCTTAACCAGCAAGGAAACAATGGAATGAATTCGGCATTGAGAAAGAAGACAGTTGATGAAGTATGGACAGTTATAAAGCTAGAGAAAAGTATCCAAGGAAGAAGTGTGAATAGAACACTTAGAGAAATATCTTTGGAAAAAATTTCTAGCGAATGCTGCTGGTTAAGGATGACAACGGTGTCGATTCAACAAAAACGGTAATTTTGGTTTTGCAAAAGAACAAATAGTACCAGCGGCGGCAGCAACAACGCACTGGATTTTGCGAACAACGGTTATGTATACAAATCAGGGTAGGAAAAGAGGAATAAGGAAGGTTGGCGAATATAAGACTACTGAAAGGAGGCAGAAGAGGATGATCGGGAGTCTGCTGCTCAATCAAGAGCTAGGAAGTAGGTCAGATCATTTATTCTTTGATTCTCAATTTTCCTTAATTTAATTCTTAATCTCGACCATGTAAAATAATTTTAAACATACTTGATTATGTGTTAGGACTGTCGTATTTTTGTTAGGATTGATTCTTTCAGTTTTGATTTTAAGCCTTTGAAAGATGGCATGATCGAGTGAGCATCACACCAAAAAGGAATATGATATGATCAGAGCAAGTGGAAAGAAACATGCTGATGATGTGATCAGTAAGTGGATGAGAGATATAAACTGGTAACTTATTAACATCTAACTTCCTATGTTAATTGTTAAGCATAGTGCTTTGAGCTTAAACTTTAATGTTGAAAATAGTACAGTTTTAGAAGTCCTAGACTCGGATATTAACAAACTGGTCATGCAAGTTTGCCGCGGACAAGCTATGATAGAGGAGTAAAACTATAATGCATGTTAATTCTAAACAGCAGATCTTGTCAAATTCCTCATGTCAGCATATTTCTATAGTAACTCGTCATTTAAGTGATCTAGTTATCGGAAATTATTTAACTAGTTACTACCTTTGGCATTGTAGAATATGGTACATATCCCCAAAACAAAACAACAATTACTTTGGAAAATGTTTTGACATGCTATGCATACAAAGGTCATTCTTTGTAACAGAGGAGTAATACATGACTGCTCTGGTATTATATGCAACTAGGTTGCTGAAACATCAGAACGTCTTTCTTTTCTCCTTTTGCCTTGAATGTGAATATGTGCATTTCATTTGGGATTAGGTATTAAGTAACTTTGAGAAAAGGAAACTTGCTAACAATTTTGATGAAAACTGGTTCTTAATCTTTAAAGGAATTACATGGAAATTTTATGTTGCCTTCTGTATCTTACCAGGGGCAAACTCCCTTCTCACCCAATATGCAACGTAATAAGTTTTGAAGTATAGGAGACAGAAAATAATGTATATTGCAACAACTCCATGATATGTTCAAACTGTGTTAAATCTCAGTCAACCTATATTAAATAATTTGCATTTCAGTCATCATGTACTTTGATTGAGTGACGCTTTCCAAATGGTTGATATGGTAAGGATACAAATGGTGGATTACAATAAGAACTTATGTGGGATGAAGTGATCAACAGAAAAGGTATCAAGTTACACTTCAAGTTCTATCGTATCAAGCTCTTTTAGTGAACTCATTGTCCATATTATTACTTGCAATATGAATGCTTGATCATTACTATTTTGTTTGTTTATGCAAGTTAGCCTCTTCATCCTTTTAGTTGATGTTTATAAAATTTGTAATATTACCTTAATGTTATATGAAAATGCTAATTGTGACTAGGTGCATAAGGCTAGTAGATTATATTATTTTGGTAAAGAAAATGCCTATTACCTTGGATCTTTAGTCAAAGGCACTATATATATTATGTATTTTATAGTGTAAAGCATCAAAACTCATTCACTACACTTATAGCAACAATTTGAAAAATATAATCATGACTTATGTAAGTATTTTTAAAGATTCAAATGTCTACATAAACTAATCATACACACATATTAAACACGTTATGTGTAATAACCCGGAAATCTGGGCCAGTTTAAAATTTTATTTTGGCAATTCTAGCAAATTTTGATTATTTAAATGAATTATTTTAAATAATATCGACGAGAAATTTATTTTGAAGAGAATTCAAACGTATATATTTATTCGAATTGACGATAGAATATAAATATTTATTTATATTTAGAAAAGGAATTGAAAATGGCGCGGTAGTTCGATAATTCGATTTCAAACTTCAATTGAATGTACCGGGTGCAAAATAAACCGGATTTTAGTGAAACCAAAAATAGTTGAATCTAATTGATAATATCTTTCCAACGAATCCAAAAAACTGAAATTTCATAGCGGGAATCAAAAGTTATGCCCAGTTGAAAATTCTGAATAGTCGTTATGGAATTCAGGCCCTTAAAAATGGAGATTTTGCAAACGACCTCGGATTTCGACGAAATCACTTTTGTTGGGTCTGTGACGTAAAGTTATTGCTAGGTTTCAAATTTCGTAATTTTTCGAATCAATATGTGAGCGTGGCTAAGGAAAGCGTGTTTGACCAGTTTCAGTTGATTTTAATCGATTGGAAAATGGCCATTTTTCCAACGGTCTCAGAATTCGACGAAACTAGTTTTGTTAGGACCGTATCGTCAATACGAAGCTAGAAAATAATTTTCTGGAATTTTTCGAGTTAGTATGTGGCCCCGGTAAATTGAAATATGCGTTCAAATTCAATATATAGAGTTATATGTTGACTTTGACGGAAACTAATCGAAACAGTCGAATCAGCTTCCGATACATATCCCATTGTGTTCGGAATGAGGGTAGTTAGCTAGGGACGACAGGCGGCGGGTCTCGTTTCGAGGTCAAAAATAAAAGTTGCTTTTCAAAATTGAAATAAAATAAATATATATATAGTTAAAATAGGTAAACCCTCTCTCTCAACCACTCTCTCCCATCAGCCGTTCAAAATAAGAAGAAAAAAAGAACGGCGAAGTCGTTCGAATCCGCCGCCCTCCTGGCGGACTGCCGCCGCCGCTCCATCGTTGGAGGCCCCTCCGACGTACCCCCTCCCCCTCGTCGCAGCCACCATCCACCGTCGAAGCGCCCTCAACCTCGAACCCCCCCCCCCTTTTCACCCCGGCGTCGCTCTCCTCTTTAATCCGAACCCCCAACCCACGAACGCCCCTCCCGATTCGAAACCCGCCACCACCCTGAAGAGCCACCGCCCGGTCCAGCGCCCTCCGCCGCCTCCTACTCGCCCTCCGGCCATCAACAGCCGCCAAACCCCCTTTAAAACCCTGTAAGTGATTTATTGCAATTAGTTTTTTTTTAATCAGTTTTTATTGTTTTAATATATAAAGATGAGTTTTTTTCTTTGATGAACGATATTATCATAAAGGTGTGATTTTTATTCATATGAAGCGAAGAAAGATAGGATTTGTATGAAATCAACAAAATACGATTTTTAGAAAAAAGGAAGATAGGATTTACATATATGTGAATATACAATTTTTAACAATATAAAAATTCGATTTTTATATATTGAATAGCGAAGTAAAAATTCGATTTTTATATATTGAATAGCAAAGTAAAAATTCGATTTTTATATATTGAATAGCAAGATAAAAATGTGATTTTTATATATGTAGTGAAAGCGGGCAGTGGAAATTGACAAGAGGTAAGAACGGCGAAGATTTCTACATAAGAAGAGTCGTGGCGTTGGATTAGCTAATCTGTGAGAACTTCTCACTCTAAATTTATTTCTAGTTAAAATATATACTAGGATGCAGACGGTGTTTAGTAGCACCCGACACCCGTCGTCCACAGACCATGGACGGCTTGTATGCTTGTTTGTTTGATTTTGATGTGTAGTTGATTGTGTGATGTGATGTGGAATGGAATAAAATATTTATATAGATGAAATAAAATATTTATATAGTTGAGAATATTTTATAGTTAAAAATAGAATTTTTAATATATATGAAATGAAATAAAAATAAACAAATTGAACGATTTGTTTATATACACACATTTGACTGATATTGATTGGGAAGATAAAATTTACACATCGCCCAACTACACTAGTAAAATCTGTGTTGGATTGTTTGAAAACCCCACACGGGTATTGGGATGAGATTTGATGAACACTAATCCCGATTGTTTAGTTGTATGTCAATCGATGGATTGACAGACTGTGTAAGCGTTAATTATTTATATTTAATGCTTATGTAGTTGAGTGGTGCACTCTGGATGATGGTTTATTATTTATCGTTGTTATTTTATACATGTGTTGTAGAAAATCCATATAAATCACTTTATATGGTAATTGACTGGGCCTCATTCCAGTTTTGAATACAAATATTTGAAATGAAATATTTGAGAAGAGGAATATTTGAATAGAAATATTTGAAAACGAAATATTTGAATAGAAATATTTGAAAAAGAAATATTTGAAAAGAAATATTTGAATAGAAATATTTGAAAAAGAAATATTTGAATAGAAATATTTGAAAAAGAAATATTTGAAATAGAATATTTGAAAATCGAAATATATGAAGCCGCATTGATAGATTGACGCCATTTTGACGTGAACGATATTTATATCGATTTTATTCAAATTAAAGTGAATATAAAAGTGAATTGAAATTCGAATTTAATTGAAATGATTTAAAATTCGAAATAAACTGAAATGGTTTGAAATTCGAATAGAATTGAAATAGAATTGAAATTGAATAGAAATGAATTCGAGTTGAAATTGAATAGAATTGAAATTGAATAGAAATGAATTCGAATTGAAATTGAATAGAAATGAATTCGAATTGAAATTGAATAGAAATGAACTCGAATTGAAATTGAATAGAAATGAATTCGAATTGAAATTGAATAGAAATGAATTCGAATTGAAATTTGAAATCGATTTGAAATGAATTTAAAACGATTTATATAATACGTTTTAAAAGGAAATCGACGAAGTATATATTATATATATTATATATATAATATAATGGCCTGAATAGAACGCGCCGCGCCGCGGCAGTTCGCAAATTTCGACCATTGACTTCAAACGGATATTACGGGAGATCCGACCGTCGGATTCCCCTAAAACCAGAACCGTTGGGTTCGTATCAAAAAGATCTTTCTAACGAATGTGAGAAATTAGAAATCTAACGATTGGATTTGGAATTATGTCCAAATCAAATTTGAAAAAGGTCGCTGTAAGTGCAGTTCGATGGCCGTTGATGGAAATCGACTGTACGGGCCTTGATAAAATTATTAAAAATAGTAATAATTTGTGTAAAATCATAAGAAATGATTTGTGAAGAATTGGGATGAAAAACTCCATATTTGAAAAGATAAAAATAGATTTTATCGAAATGAACTAGTTTTGAACTAGAATAGTAATTTATTTATTTTTAAAATAAATAAAGTGAGTTTGAAATGGTTTTGAAATATAACCAGAATTTCCAATAATTGAATTGGAATGGATTTGAATCGAAATTGTCTTTGGAATATTTCGATGTTGGATTTCGTGATTATACAGATGTTGTTATGGAAATTTGAAAGATATTTATATATCGTTATTTCCAATACGATATCTGTTGGTCATAGAATTTGATATTGAATATAAGCCGATATATTTTCTATTCAGAGCCTTGTATTTAATATCAAATGTGATTTGGGTTTATCGTGGACAGTGTTTTAAATAACACTCGTTCTTAAACCCGATAATTAATGGAATGTGATTTTGGGTTTATCGTGAACCATGTTTTAAATGACCCTGATTCTTTAACCCAGTTAAAGATTAAAACTAAGTGGAGTTTTAATGAATCTTTAATTAGATTGAAAAGATAGAGAATGGAGTATCACCAGTTTTGCTCCTGGCGATAGTTAAATCTTTAATTAGATTTGAACGTGAAATGGTAATTGAATTTACTGATAACACCATGGTATTAGATATGAAGTATGACCAGTTTTACTTCATGGGATGAATAGGTTGGGATTGGGAAATTAAAATAAATGATTACTGCGGTGCGGTTCGCTAATCCCGACTAGTTTGAATTGATATTCAAAGGAGATTAAAGAATAAATTTAAAGAATTTATCTTGGACAAAATTAATGGGAACTTTTCCCAAAGTATAGGAATATTTGAATAAAAGAATATTCTGAATTGGAATGAGGCTTATGTTGTGTTTGTGTAACACTTTTACAACATATACGCTTGTTATTCAGAAAGACCAGGTTTATCCCATTCTGAATAACTGATTCGACGTGGAGTCGAAGATGAAGACGATGGTTGAAGACCGGAGGTTTTCACGTCATTTGGATAATTACTGATGGTCTTGATTGGGCTGTACACCCAAGAAGATGGAAACAGTTGGTGATCGTCTAGACGTACTTGGAGATCGATGGATATGCGGGGTACTAGGTGCCTCCGGTTTCGTTCAGACCCAGAACGGACTTGTAAATGGACTGTGTGTCTGACATTGGATTTAATCTGTGTGATTGATTTCTATTAAATATATATCTGTTTGGCGGCGGAGAATTTATTCTCTTGCTTAACGCCCTTCTCTGAGACGTACGAGCTCAGGGGTTATATACTGATGGATATCAAACGCATAGAGTGAATTGCCTGTGTGGCATGCCTAAGTGGCAAATGATCAAGGCTTCTGTTGAAAAGCAAAGTCTTGTGGTTGATGATCAAAGCACCGCCTATGTGGCATAGCTTTGTGTAACGTGAATTCGCGAGCCTCACACCCCGGTTGTGAACCAGAAACGGGAGAGGACCTCAGGGAGGGCATGCGTTTCTTTCTAGCTAGGGTGGTGTCAGTGACCTACCAGCCCTGACATTTATATACTTTTCACCTGTGTGGTTGTTGCTGTTGCGAGGCGCCTCGGTTTGATCGGACGATCCGGGTCCGATGGAGCCATTCGTTGGCTCATTTACGCCCCAAAGGGCGGGGAAACGTAGTGTTCAGGCATAATAATCCACATCGGTGGACCGGCCCTGACGATCCAAAAGGTTGATGCATTCTGATCCTGAGGCTCGGGGTAGAGAGTCTCGAATCGGTTGAGGACTATCTTTTGCCTCGGTTCATAGATGGAAATCCAATTTCCAAATACGTGACATTTGCGGTTTTATTTGTAGAGCCTAGTATGGCGACATGATATATGGTACCCATGCCGCCTATGATTGATACTTATGATTTGAAGTTGTTTTATACACTATACACTGATAATAGTATCAATTGATTTGTTTTAAAACGTATCAAGCATTCTTTGGCTGTTATAAGGGAAAACCCTATCCCCCGGCTTGCGTTGCATTGTGTGATAGGACCTGGGTCTTATAACAGCTTCATTTTTCTTTATTTAGCATTGCGTTGTTTGTTTTATGCACTGGTATTCTTGGGAGGAAACCCGTCCCGTGTTATACGGCGTGGTCCCTTAATTTACCGAACTTTAAAAATAAAGATTAATAACTATTTTAGTTCTCACACCAGTCACATGACTGACCTGGAGTTTATTGTTTTAACCTAAACTGTAGGTGCCCTTATTTTGACACGGGCAGCTAGTAGTTTTGGTTTTGCAGATTTATATTCACAGGATCCTGGTTTACAGCTGGAACGATATCCGGAAAGCTTTGTATCCGTATATCTCTTCTAGTTGTGTATTGTATTATTTTCCGCTACGATGTATTTAAATGTAATTTAAATCTCTGATGTTTCTGTGTTTATTCATTTATACTCTGTATATTCTTGTAATCTGATGGTATTGATGTAATATACAATGAAATGTTCTTCCGTCTGCGTTCTGTTGTGGCTTGTTCTCAAACTATCCGCCGCTTTCCTTTACGGGGAAGTTACGGGTTTTCGTAGTTGGTATCAGAGCTTTGGTTTACAAAGCTAGAGAACAAGACACATTAGAACCATACGAAAGAATTCATCAGATATTGGATTAGTAATATCCAATGGGAATGACTCGTTAGAGATGGGATCAGTAGTATCCTAGAACGAGTGTGAAGAGTATATTTTTAAAAGTAAAAACAAGTTTTGTTTTGAAATTTAAATCACTTATTCGTATTTGAGCATTTATTTTAAATTGATTTGGACAATCCGATATGTAAAGCTTTTGCATATGCGTCTTGCAAACGTGTATTCGAAGTTTTAATATACTGGATAGTTATAGAATCATACTCTAGTTGCCCGAGGATAATTCTGGTGATGGGGCACTGTCGCCAGTATTTATTTTCGAGTAACGAAAGTGAGATTTCTATATTTCCATTAGACTGGTGTGAGAACCAAAATTAGATAGGGCCTATTGTTGTGATTTGGCATCAAAAATGTGATTTTTGACGATATAACAAAATTATGCGTTTGAAATGCTAATCAACTAATTGATTGATGGTTGTGTTGTTTGATTATTGTTGGATTAATTAAAATTTGTGCCATATAGCCAAATTGAATCAAATTGTGAGTTATATTGAAAATTTAGTCGCATTTTCTTGCATATACTAGTACTTACATTGAACAGGTCATAGCAAGGAAGCTAGACCAGAGAATAAAATTTGTTTGCCCGACAAATAGGTACATGTTTACCATAATTTATTGTTTTGTTTGGGTGATGATGATTTTATGAGCCGATTGGCTAGCCGCTTGGCTTTTTCTTCTTCTTTTTGAGATCAGAAGGCCTGTATGGCAATTTCGGGATTTTCCCGTTGCTCCCGGTGCAGGGGAGGTTATGGCGAAATTTTTCGAAAATTTAGGGTGTTAGCCAAATTTTTGAAAAATTTGACAAGTTCTTAGAAACTGAAAAGTTGAAGAACTTAAGCCGTAGTCAAAATAATGAAAGTTGAGTTGAATTGTTAAACAACTTTCGGCTTCGTTCCTTTTCGGGGACGAAAAGTTTTAAGTGGGGGAGATTGTAATAACCCGGAAATCTGGGCCAGTTTAAAATTTTATTTTGGCAATTTTAGCGAATTTTGATTATTTAAAATGAATTATTTTAAATAATATCGACGAGAAATTTATTTTGAAGAGAATTCAAACGTATATATTTATTCAAATCGACGATAGAATATAAATATTTATTTATATTTATAAAAGGAATTGAAAATGACGCAGTAGTTCGATAATTCGATTTCAAACTTTAATTGAATGTACCGGGTGCAAAATAAAACGGATTTTAGTGAAACCAAAAATAGTTGAATCTAATTGATAATATCTTTCCAACGAATCCGAAAAATTGAAATTTCATAGCGGGAATCAAAAGTTATGCCCAGTTGAAAATTCTGAATAGTCGCTATGGAATTCAGGCCCTTAAAATGGAGATTTTGCAAACGACCTCGGATTTCGACGAAACCACTTTTGTTGGGTCCGTGACATAAAGTTATTTCTAGGTTTCAAATTTCGTAATTTTTCGAATCAATATGTGAGCGTGGCTAAGGAAAACGTGTTTGACTTGTTTCAGTTGATTTTAATCGACTGGAAAATGGCCATTTTTCCAATGGTCTCAGAATTCGACGAAACTAGTTTTGTTAGGACCGTATCATCAATACGAAGCTAGAAAATATTTTTTTGAAATTTTTCGAGTTAGTATGTGGCCCCGGTAAATTGAAATGTGCGTTCAAATTCAATATATAGAGTTATATGTTGACATTGACGGAAACTGATCGAAACAGTCGAATCAGCTTGCGATGCATATCCCATTATGTTCGGAATGAGGGTAGTTAGCTAGGGACGACAGGCGGTGGGTCTCGTTTCGAGGTCGAAAATAAAAGTTGCTTTTCAAAATTGAAATTAAATAAATATATATAGTTAAAATAGGTCAACCCTCTCTCTCAACCACTCTCTCCCATCAGCCGTTCAAAATAAGAAGAAAAAAAAGAACGACGATGTCGTTCGAATCCGCCGCCCTCCAGGCGAACTGCCGCCGCCGCTCCTTCGTCGGAGGCCCCTCCGACGTACCCCCTCCCCCTCGTCGCAGCCACCATCCGCCGTCGAAGCGCCCTCAACCTCGAACCCCCCCCCCCTTTTTCACCCCGGCGTCGCTCTCCTCTTTAATCCGGACCCCCAACCCACGAACACCCCTCCCGATTCGAAACCCGCTACCACCCTGAAGAGCCACTGCCCGCTCCAGCGCCCTCCGCCCCCTCCTACTCGCCCTCCGGCCATCAACAGCCGCCAAACCCCCTTTAAAACCCTGTAAGTGATTTATTGCAATTAGTTTTTTTTTAATTAGTTTTTATTGTTTTAATATATAAAGATGAGTTTTTTTCTTTGATGAACGATATTATCATAAAGGTGTGATTTTTATTCATATGAAGCGAAGAAAGATAGGATTTGTATGAAATCAACAAAATACGATTTTTAGAAAAAAGGAAGATAGGATTTTCATATATGTGAATATACAATTTTTAACAATATAAAAATTCGATTTTTATATATTGAATAGCGAAGTAAAAATTCGATTTTTATATATTGAATAGCGAAGTAAAAATTCGATTTTTATATATTGAATAGCAAGATAAAAATGTGATTTTTATATATGTAGTGAAAGCGGGCAGTGGAAATTGACAAGAGGCAAGAACGGCGAAGATTTCTACATAAGAAGAGTTGTGGCGTTGGATTAGCTAATCTGTGAGAACTTCTCACTCTAAATTTATTTCTAGTTAAAATATATAGTAGGATGCAGACGGTGTTTAGTAGCACCCGTCGTCCACAGACCATGGACGGCTTGTATGCTTGTTTGTTTGATTTTGAAGTGTAGTTGGTTGTGTGATGTGATGTGGAATGGAATAAAATATTTATATAGATGAAATAAAATATTTATATAGTTGAGAATATTTTATAGTTAAAAATAGAATTTTTAATATATATATATGAAATGAAATAAAAATAAACAAATCGAACGATTTGTTTATATACACACATTTGACTGATAATGATTGGGACGATAAATTTTAAACATTGCCCAACTGCACAAATAAAATCTATGTTTGATTGTTTGAAAACCCCACACGGGTATTGGGATGAGATTTGACGTACATTAATCCCGATTGTTTAGTTGTATGTCAATCGATGGATTGACAGACTGTGTAAGCGCTAATTATTTATATTTAATGCTTATGCAGTTGAGTGGTGCACTCTGGATGATGGTTGATTATTTATCGTTTTTATTTTATACATGTGTTGTAGAAAATCCATATAAATCACTTTATATGGTAATTGACTAGGTCTCATTCCAGTTTTGAATACAAATATTTGAAATGAAATATTTGAGAAGAGGAATATTTGAATAGAAATATTTGAAAAAGAAATATTTGAATAGAAATATTTGAAAAAGAAATATTTGAAAAGAAATATTTGAATAGAAATATTTGAAAAAGAAATATTTGAATAGAAATATTTGAAAAAGAAATATTCGAAATAGAATATTTGAAAATCGAAATATATGAAGCCGCGTTGATAGATTGACGCCATTTTGACGTGAACGATATTTATATCGATTTTATTCAAATTAAAGTGAATATTAAAGTGAATTGAAATTCGAATTTAATTGAATTGATTTGAAATTCGAAATAAACTGAAATGGTTTGAAATTCGAATAGAATTGAAATAGAATTGAAATTGAATAGAAATGAATTCGAATTGAAATTGAATAGAATTGAAATTGAATAGAAATGAATTCGAATTGAAATTGAATAGAAATGAATTCGAGTTGAAATTGAATAGAAATGAACTTGAATTGAAATTGAATAGAAATGAATTCGAATTGAAATTGAATAGAAATGAATTCGAATTGAAATTGAATTGAATTAGAACTAAAATTGAATTAGAAATCAATTTGAATTGAAATCGATTTGAAATGAATTTAAAACGATTTATATAATACGTTTTAAAAGGAAATCGACGAAGTATATATTATATATATTATATGTATAATATAATGGTCTGAATAGAACGCGCCGCGCCGCGGCAGTTCGCGAATTTCGACCATTGACTTCGAACGGATATTACAGGAGATCCGACCGTCGGATTCCCCTAAAACCGGAACCGTTGGGTTCATATCGAAAAGAGCTTTCTAACGAATGCGAGAAATTAGAAATCTAACAGTTGGATTTGGAATTATGTCCAAATCAAATTTGAAAAAGGTCGCTGTAAGTGCAGTTCGATGGCCGTTGATGGAAATCGACTGTACGGGCCTTGATAAAATTATTAAAAATAGTAATAATTTGTGTAAAATCATAAAAAATGATTTGTGAAGAATTGGGATGAAAAACTCCATATTTGAAAAGATAAAAATAGATTTTTATCGAAATGAACTAGTTTTGAACTAGAATAGTAATTTATTTATTTTTAAAATAAATAAAGTGAGTTTGAAATGGTTTTGAAATATAACCAGAATTTCCAATAATTGAATTGGAATGGATTTGAATCGAAATTGTCTTTGGAATATTTCGATGTTGTATTTCGTGATTATACAGATGTTGTTATGGAAATTTGAAAGATATTTATATATCGTTATTTCCAATACGATATCTGTTGGTCGTAGAATTTGATATTGAATATAAGCCGATATATTTTCTATTCAGAGCCTTGTATTTAATATCAAATGTGATTTGGGTTTATCGTGGACAGTGTTTTAAATAACACTCGTTCTTTAACCCGATAATTAATGGAATGTGATTTTGGGTTTATCGTGAATCATGTTTTAAATGACCCTGATTCTTTAACCCAGTTAAAGATTAAAACTAAGTGGAGTTTTAATGAACCTTTAATTAGATTGAAAAGATCGAGAATGGAGTATCAACAGTTTTGCTCCTGGCGATAGTTAAATCTTTAATTAGATTTGAACGTGAAATGGTAATTGAATTTACCAATAACACCGTGGTGTTAGATATGAAGTATGACCAGTTTTACTTCATGGGATGAATAGGTTGGGATTGGGAAATTAAAATAAATTATTACTGCGGTGTGGTTCGCTAATCCCGACTAGTTTGAATTGATATTCAGAGGAGATTAAAGAATAATTTAAAGAATTTATCTTGGATAAAATAAATGGGAACTTTTCCCAAAGTATAGGAATATTTGAATAAAAGAATATTCTGAATTGGAATGAGGCATATGTTGAGTTTGTGTAACACTTTTATAATATATACGCTAGTTATTCAAAAAGACCGGGTTTATCCCATTCTGAATAACAGATTCGACGTGGTGTCGAAGATGAAGACGGTGGTTGAAGACCGGAGGTCTTCACGTCGTTTGGATAATTACTGATGGTCTTGATTGGGTTGTACACCCAAGAAGATGGAAACGGTTGGTGATCGTCCAGACGTACTTGGAGATCGATGGATATGCGGGGTACTAGGTGCCTCCGGTTTCGTTTAGACCCAGAACGGACTTGTAAATGGACTGTGTGTCTGAAATTGGATTTTAGTCTGTGTGATTGATTTATATTAAATATATATCTGTTTGGCGGCGGAGAATTTATTCTCTTGCTTAATGCCCTTCTCTGAGATGTACGAGCTCAGGGGTTATATACTGGTGGATATTAAACGCATAGAGTGAATTGCCTGTGTGGCATGCCTAAGTGGCAAATGATCAAGGCTTCTGTTGAAAAGCAAAGTCTTGTGGTTGATGATCAAAACACCGCCTGTGTGGCATAGCTTTGTGTAACGTGAATTCGCGAGCCTCACACCCCGGTTGTGAACCAGAAATGGGAGAGGACCTCAGGGAGGGCATGCGTTTCTTTCTAGCTAGGGTGGTGTCAGTGACCTACCAGCCCTGACATTTATATACTTTTCACCTGTGTGGTTGTTGCTGTTGCGAGGCGCCTTGGTTTGATCGGACAATCCGGGTCCGATGGAGCCATTCGTTGGCTCATTTACGCCCCAAAGGGCGGGGAAACGTAGTGTTCAGGCATAATAATCCACATCGGTGGACCGGCCCTGACGATCCAAAAGGTTGATGCGTTCTGATCCTGTGGTTCGGGCTAGAGAGTCTCGAATGGGTTGAGGACTATCTTTTGCCTCGGTTCATAGATGGAAATCCAATTTCCAAATACGTGACATTTGCGGTTTTATTTGTAGAGCCTAGTATAGCGACATGATATATGGTACCCATGCCGCCTATGATTGATACTTATGATTTGAAGTTGTTTTATACACTATACACTGATAATAGTATCAAATGATTTGTTTTAAAACGTAACAAGCATTCTTTGGCTGTTATAAGGGAAAACCCTATCCCCGGGCTTGCGTTGCATTGTGTGATAGGACATGGGTCTTATAACAGCTTCATTTTTCTTTATTTAGCATTGCGTTGTTTGTTTTATGCACTGGTATTCTTGGGAGGAAACCCGTCCCGTGTTATACAGCGTGGTCCCTTGATTTACCGAACTTTAAAAATAAAGATTAATAACTGTTTTAGTTCTCACACCAGTCACATGAATGACCTGGAGTTTATTGTTTTAACCTAAACTCTGGGTGCCCTTATTTTGACACGGGCAGCTAGTAGTTTTGGTTTTGCAGATTTATATTCACAGGATCCTGGTTTACAGCTGGAACGATATCCGGAAAGCTTTGTATCTGTATATCTCTTCTAGTTGTGTATTGTATTATTTTCCGCTGCGATGTATTTAAATGTAATTTAAATCTCTGATGTTTCTGTGTTTATTCATTTATACTCTGTATATTCTTGTAATCTGATGGTATTGAAGTAATATACAATGAAATGTTCTTCCGTCTGCGTTCTGTTATGGCTTGTTCTCGAACTATCCGCCGCTTTCCTTTACGGGGAAGTTACGGGTTTTCACATTATGTCAAAAATCCCTATTGTAATCTCCGTACTATGTAATGACATAATGCATATATTTCTCTAATGTCTATATAAATCAATCATCTAAATGGATCAGTGAAAAATTCTCTTATTTATTGCATGCTTCCTGGTATTGCTTTGGTTTCTTTATGCTTAGCTTGCAGTCATTGATAACTAAAATGTTGAGCACTGAAAAATTGATTGGGATGGTTGGTATTAAAAATATTGAAACTAGGAATCACTGTCATGATAAAGATATAAAATTTGAATGATGCCTTTGTTAAGCACATTGAATGTTATATACTTTATTAGCAAACCGGCAGGTTTCCCTATACCATTTGACATTTTGTTGAATGAAATCACATTGTGAAAACAGAGCATTATATTTAAAAAAAGAAAATAAATAAAAGAAAGTGTATCTTAATTATTAACCTAAAATGATATTGTCGCTCTAAATTATTGCAAAATTTCCTCTTCCTTTAAGTTTAATGGCTGCTCCACCTGCCAGAGCTTGCGCTGATTACGATTGATCTGACAGTGGTAATTTATTTTAAATCTTTTCCGCTTAGATATGCTTCTGCTGAATTTTTTGGGTGTGAATTCAATTGATTCGGACCAATTTGTTGGGATTTTCCTGGTGACTGTTTATCTGCTATCTTCCCCCTAAATGTTTTGATTTGACTTTTGATCTGGTAGTTTTGGGATCTATTATCAGTTTATGACTTTGTACGATAGGAGTGTTGGATACATTTAATTTTGTAATTTAGGGAGAGTGACGTTACTGTGAAAATTTATGGGATGAGGAAGCCTACAGAGGTACATTGACTTTGTTTTATTCCCTCAGGAATTGCATTAACACATGCAATAAAATACAGCAGTGCGCTGTTTCATACAGAATTGCATTAACACATGCAATAAATTGCATTAACTAAGACAAAACTTTAGGCATCTTCCTCCACTTATTTTCTAAAACGTTTGAATCAAGTCAACTAAGACAAAATTTTGTATAAATTTCTAATCAGAATACAAACAGAAAACGTTTGAAGTACAATATTAATTATTAAGTATTTAACGTTCAAAAAACTGTATTTTAGATTCAATATCTTAAAAAAATGTAACCTGAGTATGATCTTAGGCATTCACGAGGCACATAGTTACTGAGTGGTTATATGGTTGTTACATCAGCTTTTTGTCTTGGTTTAAATATTAAAAAAAACTCAAACTTCATGAGACTTATATTAATATGCCAAGGTATGCAGGATTGTTATGCTCAGTTTCGGATTTATATCACTGATCCATCGTACTGCAAATAAAAAGTTGTATTTCCAACCATTTCTAGCATGTCAAATCATATTAATATTTGGTTATGAACCTTGGATTAAATTTGTACCTTAATCTTTAACTTTCAAAAGTTGCTCTTTTCATCAAAATTTGGTATGTATAACTTGATGACATTAATTAATCAGATCCTTACATGAACTATCTTTATTCACGTTTCCATGTACCTCATTCATTAAGTTATCCTTCCTAAAATGTAAACTTGATGGATTATGGTTGCCACTAATCTCTTCTTGTAAACATAAGGATTTATTATATTATTTCTTTGTAGACATCAAATAACCTGCATTTAATTTATTGTACTACGTACGAGCCTTATAATTTTAATATTAAAACCTTTATCTTGCAGAAGAAGTCGGATGGTAAATGCGAATGCTACATATAATATTCAAGTTTTCAGATTTGTCTTCAGAAAAATCAAGTCAAGGAAAATTTTGCGGTTTAAGGATAGATATTTTATCTTCATGGTTATTGCATACTCTTTCTGGTAAAAGCTGATAGTCTGTAATTATATGGTTTTTTTTTATGTATGATTTGGATGTTAGGTATATGGACCACACAAAGAAAGATATTTTGTATTGAGGTCTTTATTTTGATATTAACTGTAACATAGCTTATTTATTTGAGCAAAATGAAATTTAAAATTTGTGTTCTGTACCAACGTTGGCTCTTTATCAGGAAAAAAAACTCATCCTATGTCAAAGAAAATATGATATGTTTACACCCAATGCACATTTACCTTATTTGTCATGCTTAGTGATGTATATTTGCTCCGAATTTCAGATATATACCCTACTCTTGCAATCTATATTAGACAGGTTTATCATGTCAATTTTTTCATGACAGGAATCAACTTCATCACCCTGGAAGGATCTTCTAAGGAAAATGTCTAAATTATACTTTGCTATGAGGGGTTAGTGATAGTGATTGATTTCTTTGATCTTTGCTTTTGAAATCAATTCATCTGTCTTGTTCGCATTGTCGCTTTGCCATTTGGAGGCTGTGCTTTTATCCATCTTCCATTTCTAAGTTACTATAGACTTGAAATCAGTTAATTCTATTTGAAAATTTCTTTCCTTGGCATGTACATATTACATGTTTTAAAAAAGTGTATTATAGTAAGTTTACATTAAGTACATCATGTGCATTCCAGATTTCCATTTTGTAAAACATGTTTGAATTCCACGGCTAATAAACTTGAAATTTTAGTTATTAAATGTAAAGGTGTGTTATTCACACATGTTGTCTTCTAATCTTTTCAAATTTGTACGAAATTGAAATTTTTTATTTAGTTCAAACTTCCTTTTTGTGCAGTAATTGAAAGATGGAACAATCTGAAGGGCGTAGCCCAGGTGAAACTTCATCATTTGATCATGCAGCTGCTTTGAAGCTGCAGAAGGCTTTCTGTGAAGCACAGGTGCTTTGTTCAGAACATACTATTTTTAGTTACATCCATGCACATTTCTAACATCAGTGTTCTCATAAATAATTGCAGTCATTGGACGAAACACACGTTCCTACATATCTGTTGGAACGACCATTAGCTGCTGGTGCGGAGGAGTTTCCTCCCGTTTGTGCAATCTTGGGAGGAATCCTTGGTCAGGTATTTTATACTAGACCTTTATTTCTTGAGTTTGTAATTTTATATGGCATGTAAAATAATTTTAGAAGTTTCCTTTCCAATATTACCTTTTCCACCATAAATAGTTGAAACACCATTATAGTAATAGAAAGGTTTTTATTGGCTAACTGTCGACTTTGTAAGCAACAAGTTAGCCATACAAATTCTCAATGGATACAAATTCAATTTGGATGTAGTTAGAGTGTGTGGGCTACGTAGACAATATTCCAAGCTGCAACTTATCTCCGAACAAGAATGACTACAAATTAAAATTGAAGTTATGGAAAGTGTTGGGGAAAATGTAAATCAGGTTGTGCACTAAATAGGCGTGAATGTGGTACTGAGCTACACATTGAAGGCCTTATCTGACCTATGTTAGAAGGGTTAAAACCGGGTTACATTGAAGACTTGATTCCATTCTCGTGATATCCCACCAACATTTACTGCTATATTAAGCATGTTTAGTCCCTAATTAATGAAAAGTTGCAAATCTACCAATTGAAATTCTTTAGTTTTTAAAATAATTTTTTTGTTATTAACTCTTTGAATTTACATAAATTTCAAATTTTAAATTTAGTTTTTGTACACTTTAAAATTCAGGTCTTTATTTTTTTTAGTTTTCTTTGTTCAATTAAAAGCTTAAATTTCTCTTATTACCCTTGATGATGGCAAAGTTAAGCATGATACATGGATCTAACATGTATTTAAAAGTTTGATATGAATACAAAATTGATCTTTATATATGAAACTCTTAATACTCTGAAACTCAACCCATTTGAAACTAATATGTAGTAGATTATAGTTGTACGTAAATTATTAGGATTTGTATGTAATTCTAACCGTTGGCCGTTATACTTGTGTATAGGTGATTAGCATTTTCGAAGTGAAGAACGACTATATCAAAGAACTATCGGTAATTGAACAATGAACAAGGCTTTAATAATTATAGTATTTTGTTTGTAATAGTTGGGTAGAGTTGTTTGCAAATGGTTGTGGTATGTGGATTCATTTATTTTGTAGAAATACTATTATTGAAATGATTATGAATATCATACTTGATTACGTGGTTAATGTGTTTTTAATATTATTTGAATATGGTAATTATCGATGTTGGTATGCAGTGATTATTAGTGTAAGGATCCGTAACTTCCCCGTGAAGGAAAGAGCGGATACTTTGAGGATAACACACAATAGAACGCAGACGGAGGAACATTTCATTGTTATTACAACAATTCCATCAGATACAAGAATATACAGAGTATAAATGAATAAATTACATTCGATAAATATCAGAGATTACAATAAATTACATAGCAGCGGAAAAATATACAAAACACAACTAGAAGTGATACACAGATACAGAGCTTTCCGAGCATCATTCCAGCTGTAAATCAGGACCCTGTGAATATAAATCTGCAAAACCGAAACTACAAGCTGCCCGTGTGGAAAATAGGGGCACCCAGAGTTTAGGTTAAAACAATAAACTCCAGATCAGTCATGTGACTGGTGTGAGAACTAAAACAGTTATTAATATTGGTTTTAAAGTTAGGTAAATCAATGGACCACGCCGTATAACACGGAACAGGTTTCCTCCCAAGGATACCAGTGCATAGAACAAACAACGCAATGCTAAATAAAGAAAAATGAAGTTGTTATAAGACCTAGGTCTCATCACACAATGCAACACAAGCCGGAGGATAGGGTTTTTACCTTATAACAGCCAAAGCATGCTTGATACGTTTAAAACACATTATTTGATACTATTATAGGTGCCTAGTGTCAAAACAGTTTCAATCATAAGTATCAATCATAGGCGGCATAGCTACCATCTACTATGTCGCCATACTAGGCTCTACAAATAAATCCGAAACACACGTATTGGAAATTGGATTCCATCATGAGTCGAGGCATGGGGCAAGCTCCTCTCCGCGTTCGAGACACTCTAGCAAATGCCTCGGGACCGCACACAGCAATCCCTGGATCCTCCAAGGCAGGTCCTCTCTTACTTTTGAGGATTGGCAATTCCTGAACACACGTTTCCCGGTTCTTACAGACCTATATCCGAGGCGCCTCGTATCCAACAACCACACAGGTGAAAAGTATATAAATGTCAGGGCTGGTAGGTCACTGACACCACCATAGCTAGAAAGAAACGTCGTGCACTCCTTGGGTCCGTATCCCGTTTTTGACTCATACCGAGGTGTGAGGCTCGCGAATTCACGTTATACACAAAGCTACACCACACAGGCCGTGCTTTGATAATCAACCACAAGACTTTGCATTTCAACAGAAGCCTTGATCAATTGCCACTTACGCGTGCCACACTGGCAATTCACTCTATGCGACTGATGTCCATCGATATACAACCTCTGAGCTCGTACGTCTCAGAGAAGGGCGTTAAGCAAGAGAATAAATTCTCCGCCGCCAAACAGATGTATATTTAATAGAGATCAGTCAACACAGAATAAAATCCAATGTCAGACACACAATCCATTTACAAGTTCGTTCTGGGTCTGAACGAAACCGGAGGTACTTTCCTCGCATATCCATCCATCTCCAAGTACGTCTAGACGATCACCAATTGTTTCCCTCATCTTGGGTGTACAGCCCAATCGAGATCATCAGTAATCACCCAAACGATGTGAAGACTTCCGGTCTTCAACCACCGTCTTCATCTTCGACATCTCGTCGAATCGGTTATTCAGAATGGGTATAACCCGGCCTTTCTGAATAACCCACGTATATAATAAACAAATGTTACACAAACACAACGAACGCCTCATTCCAATTCAGAATATTCTTTTACTCACAAAATCACATTCTTAGGGAAAGGTTCCCATTAATTTTATCCAAGATAAATTCTTCTAAATTTATTCTTTAATCCTCCTTTGGATATCATTTCAAACTAGTCGGGATTAACGAACCACACCGAAGTAATTATTTATTTTATTTCCCAATCGCAACCTATATATCCTATGGAGAAAACTGGTAATACTCCACATCTAACACCACGGTGTTATCGGTAAAATTAATTACCATTTCACGTTCAAATCTAATTAAAGATTCAACTATCGCTTTGGAGCAAAACTGGTGGTACTCCACTCTCGATCACTTTTCAGGTTTGATAATTTAAATTATCAATTCACATTTTAATCTAATTAAAGATTCATTAAAACTCCACTTAGTTTTAATCTTTTCAAAAATCAATATTCTGCCTTTAACTGGGTTAAAGAACCAATGTCTTCTAAAACACGATTCACAACAAACCCAAATCACATTTGATATTAAATACAAGGCTCTGAATAGAAAATATATCGGCTTATATTCAATATCAAATCCTGAAACCAACATATATCGTATTGGAAATAACGATATAAAATATATCTTTCAAATTCCCGTAACAATATCTGTATATTCACGAAATCCAACATCGAAATATTCCGAAGATAATTTCGATTCAACTCCAGTCCAATCCACGTATTGGGAATATTGATTATTTTTAAAATCACTTTCAAATTCAATTTATTTATTTCAAAATTAAATTGATTTTAATTCTAGTTCAAACTAGTTCATTTCAATAAAAATCTATTTTTATCATTTCAAATGTGGAGTTTTTCATCCCAGTTCTTTCCAATTCAGATATTACGATTTTACACAAATTATCAATATTTTTAATAATTTTAGGCCCGTACAGTCGATTTCCAACTACGGCCATCGAACTGCACTTACAGCGACCTTTTCTGAAATTGATTTGGACATAATTCCATATCCAACCGTTAGATTTCAAATTTCTAATATTCATTGGAAAGCTCTTTTCGATACGAACACAACGGTTCCGGTTTTAGGAGAATCCGACGGTCGGATCTCCCGCAACGTCAATTCAAAGTTAATGGTCGAAATTCACGAACTGCCGCGGCGCGGCGGGTTCTATTCAGGCCATTATATATAATATATATATATACTATATATATTTCGTTGATTTCCTTTTAAAACGTATTTTATAAATCGTTTTAAATTCATTTTCAAAACCATTTCAACGCTACATTCAATTTCAAATCGATTTGATTTCAATTCAACTCGAATTCATTTCAATTTTATTTAATTCGAATTCAAATTCGTTTCAATTCAATTCTAATTCTAATTCGTTTCAATTCAATTTAGTTTGAATTTACCTTCTATTTAATTCAATTCGAGTTCATTTCAAATTGATTTCAATTCAATTTCAGTTCGTTTTAATTTCATTCAAAACGATTTCAATTCGTTTTAATTCAATTTCAATTTAATTCGATTTGAATTCATTTCTATTCAATTCGAATTCAAATTCACTTTCTATTCAATTCGATTCGAATTCATTTTCTATTCGATTCGAATTCATTTCAAATTGATTCAATAAATTTTCAATTTGAATTTTAATCTAATTTAATTTGAATTTCATTTCAAAATATTAAATTTTGAAATCACTTTTCAATATTCACTATAAAACGAATAAAATCGATATAAATATCGTTCACGTCAAAGTAGCGCAACTCTAATCAACGCGGCTTTATATATTTCAATAAATTCGTTATTCTATTCAACAAATGAATATTTATCCCATTCAACACATGAATCTATATTTTTTTCCAACACACGACTAATCTCAACACAGGAGTACTGTCAACACATCACTATTTTTGGTTATGTAAAATATTTTATAAAACTATGGTTTCTATCGTTTGATTTTAATTAGACTCCACCGTGAAGTAGTTTCTAATTATAAATATGATAAAGATGTAAATTTTATTATTTAAAATATTTTACTCAACACATGACTATTTTTATATTCAACACATGAATTTTCTTTTATAATATTCATTATTTTCCCAATTGGAATGAGGCCCAATCAATCCCTACATAATGTTAATTATATGGATTCCATACAACACATGTATATAATAGCAACGATAAACAATCAACAATCATCCAAAGTGCACCACACAACTGCATAAGCATTAAATATAAATAATCAACGCTTACACAGCCTGTCGACCAATCGATCGACATACATTAACTAATTGGGATTAGTGTACGCCAAATATCATCCCAACACCCGTGTGGGGTTTCAAATCAACAAACACAGATTTTTATTTGTGCAGTCGGGCGATGTGTAAAATTTATCATCCCAATCAATATCAGTCAAATCAGTGTATATAAACAAATTGGCCGATTTGTTTATAAATATTTATTTATTCACTTTCACGTTAAAAATTATATTTTTAACGATAAAATATTTAATTTCAACTATCTACATTTTTTCGACTTCACATCAACAACACAAACAAATTTCACAACACATCAATTAAACAAACAAGCCATCCATGGTCTGTGGATGACGGGTGTCGGGTGCTGCTAAGCACCGTCTGCATCCTAGTATATATATATATATATAACTAGAAAAAGAAATTTGAGTGAGAAGTTCTCACCAAAGCTATCCCAACTTCACGACACTTCTAATGTAGGAAATCATCACTGTTCTAGTCTTTTGTCACTCTTATCGCCCGTGGTCACTATATATATAAAAATCACATTTTTATTTCGCTATTCAATGTATAAAAATCGAATCTTTACTTCGCTATTCAATATGTAAAAATCAAATTTTTACTTCGCTATTCAATATATAAAAATCGAATTTTTACTTCGCTATTCAATATATAAAAATCGAATTTTTACTTCGCTATTCAATATTTTTACTTCGCTATTCAATATATAAAAATCGAACTTTTACTTCGCTATTCAATATATAAAAAATCGAATTTTTACTTCGCTATTCAATATGTAAAAATCGAATTTTTACTTCGCTATTCAATATATAAAAATCAAAATTTTACTTTGTTGCCATGTATATAAAAATCCCATTTTTATAATCACGCTATATGGATAAAAATTCTATTTTTACATCGCTACTATATAGATAAAAATCCTATTTTTACATCGCTACTATATAGATAAAAATTCTATTTTTACCACGTTATTCTCTATATAAAGATTTCGCCTTTTCAAATATAAAGATTTCGCCTTTTCAAATTTCAAAAATCTAATCTTTTCTATTTTAAAAATCTAATCTTTTCTATTTTAAAAATCATATCTTTTCTATTTTAAAAATCTAATCTTTTCTATTTTAAAAATCATATCTTTTCTATTTTAAAAATCATATCTTTTCTATTTAAAAAAATCAAATCTTTTCTATAATATAAAAATATAACCTTTATATCATGCTATATTAAAAAAAACTGATTTTTATAATTAGCTAATATCAATTACATAGGAAAAAAAGAAATAAAAGTAAATAAGTAAAAAGGGGCTTAAAGTCGAAATCGAAGGCCGGGGGGGCTGTGGGCTGTCGAATCGGAAGGGGAAGGAGGAGAGGAAGGTGCGAAGGAGGGGAGGCGGAAGAAGTAGCAGCGGAGGCAGAGGCAGCGGCAGCAGGAGGAGGAAGGAAGAAGAGGGGGCGATGCGGGTTGGGGCGCGTCGCGTTTCAGAAAGGAAAAGGGGAAGAAGAGGAGAGGGAGCGGCGCAGCAGGGGGAGGCTCGGCGCGCCACCTGGGGCCGCGATGGAGTGGCGGCGGCGGCGAATCGCCCCCCTCCGTCGCCCCATTTTTCTCTCTTCTTTTTTTATTTCTGGTGATCGACTTTGAAGAAGGGGGGCAGAGGAGTAAAGGAGAGGGATTTATTTTTTTAATTATTTTATTTTTCACCAAAAAGCAACTTTTATTTTCGACCTCAAAACGAGGCCCACCGTCTGTCGTCCATAGCTAATTACCCCCATTCTGAACACAATGGGATATGTATCGTAGGTTGATTCGATCATTACAATCAGTTTTCGTCAAAATCAACATATACTTCTATATATTGAATTTGAACGCGCATTTCAATTTACCGGGGTCACATACGAACTCTAAAAATTTCCGAAAAATATTTTCTAGCTTCGTATTGACCATATGGTCCTAACAAAATTAATTTCGTCGAATTATGAGATCGTTGGAAAAATGACCATTTTCCAGTCGATTAAAATCAACTGAAACTGATCAAACGCGTTTTCCTTTGCCACGCTCACATATTGATTCGAAAAATTATGAAATTTGGAATCTAGCAATAACTTGACATCACAGACCCAACAAAAGTGATTTTGTCAAAATCCGAGGTCGTTTGCAAAATTCCCATTTTTAAGGGCCTGAATTCCATAGCGACTATTCAGAATTTTCAACTGGGCATATCTTTTGATTCCCGTTATGAAATCCGGATTTTTCGGATTCGATTGGAAAGATATTCTCAAATAGATCCTATTATTTTTGGTTTTACTAAAATCCGGATTGTTTTGCACCCGATATGTTCAATTGAAGTTTGAAATCGAATTATCGAACTACCGCGCCATTTTCAATTCTATTTATAATTATAAATAATTTTTTATATTCTAACGACGACGTATATAATATATACGTTCGAATTCTATTCAAAATAAATTTTCTCGTCGATTTTATTTAAAATAATCCATTTTAAATATTCAAAATTTGCTAAAATTGCCAAAATAAAAATTTTAAACTGGCCCAGATTTTACGGGTTGTTACAATTAGTTTTAGTATGGCTATTATATATATGTGATTGTCGGAAATGATACAAGCCATTAATAGTAAATAGCGGCGATTAAAATGTGTAAACATCAATAAATAAGTTTTAGTAGCATTTCAAAAATGCTACGGCAAAAAATGTAATTTATAAAAACAGTAGTAGAGAAAAAACGCTAAAGAAAATAAAAAAAGAAGGGTGCAAATACCACTTTGGTTGCATTTTTAAGACGCTGCCAAAAAACCTTATGTGGGGTTTTAGAAACGCTACAATATGTGCATTTTCGGTAGCGTTTACAACAACGCAACTAAAACTTTCAGACTTTCAGTTGCATGTCGTGTCGCAGCGTTTACTGAAACGCTACTAAAGGCTTTAGCAGCGTTTTTTCAACGCTACTAAAGGCCTTTTCTGGTGTAGTGCAGCGGAAAAACGATACAAAACACAACTGAAAGTAATACACGGATACAGAGCTTTCCAAGCATCGTTCCAGCTGTAAATTAGGATCCTGTGTATATAAATCTACAAAACCAAAACTACTAGTTGCCCGTGTCGAAAATAGGGGCACCCAGAGTTTAGGTTAAAACAATAAACTCCAGGTTAGTCATGTGACTAGTGTGAGAACTAAAACCGTTATTTTAAACTTTACTTTAAAAGAGAGTAATTCAAGGGACCATGCCGTATAACACGGAACCGGTTTCCTCCCAAGAATACCAGTGCTTAGAATAAACAACGCAATGCTTTTTCGAAAAATGAAGCTATTATGAGGCCCAGGTCCCATCACACAATGCAACGCAAGCCGGAGGATAGGGTTTTCCCTTATAATAGCCAAACATGCTTGGTACGTTTAAAACAAATCATTTGATACTATTATAAGTGTATAGTGTCAAATAAATTTCAATCATAAATATCAATCATAGACGGCATGGGTACCATATATCATGTCGCCATACTAGGCTCTACAAATAAAACCGAAATATCTCGTATTGGAAATTGGATTTCCGTCATGAGTCGAGGCAAGGGGCAAGCTCCTCTCCGCTTCGAGACACTCTAGCAAATGCCTCAGGACTACACACTTTGGGCAACCCTTGGATGCTTCAGGGCCGGTCCACACTTACGTTAGTGGATTAGTATTCCTGAACACACGTTTCCCGGTCCTAACAGACCTAAAATCGAGGCGCCTCATTCCAACAACCACATAGGTAAAAATAATATAAATGTCAGCCAGTTTAAGCACTAACACTACCTCTATCTAGAAAGAAACGTCGTGCTCTCCCTGCAGTCCTTATCCCGTTTTTAACTCATACCGAGGTGTGAGTCTCGCGAATCCACGCTATACACAAAGCTATGCCGCGTAGGCCGTGCTTTAATCATCAACCACAAGACTTTGCTTTTCAATAGAAGCCTTGATCATTTGCCACTTAGGCATGCCACACTGGCAATTCATGCCATGCGACTGATGTCCATTGATATACAACCTCTGAGCTCGTACGTCTCAGAGAAGGGCGTTAAGCAAGAGAATAAATTCTCCGCCGCCAAACAGATGTATATTTAATAGAGATCAATCAACACAGAATAAAATCCAATGTCAGACACACAGTCCGTTTACAAGTTCGTTCCTGGTCTGAACGAAACCGGAGGCACTTTCCTCGCATATCCATCGATCTCCATGTACGTCTGGACGATCACCAACTGATTCCCTCATCTTGGGTGTACAGCCCAATCAAGATCATCAATAATCACCCAAACAATGTGAAGACTTCCGGTCTTTGACCACCGTCATCCTCTTCGACATATCGTCGAATCGGTTATTCAGAATGGATATAAACCCGGCCTTTCTGAATAAACCCGCGTATATAGTAAACAAATGTTACACAAACACAACATACGCCTCATTCCAATTCATCAGTCACTAACCGTAAATTAGCAAGAGGACAATTCCCCAAATATTAACCCCGAAGGCCGAAACCAACATCAGATCAATACCCAGGAAACCATTCTTCTTCGCTAACCTACAGTTAGTTTCTAAATTTCACATTCTTAGGGAAAGGTTCCCATTAATTTTATCAAAGATAAATTCTTATAAATTTATTCTTTAATCTTCCTTTGGATATCATTTCAAACCATGTTAAGGTTTTCCAAACTAGTCGGGATGAGCGAACCACACCGAAGTAATTATTTATTTTAATTCCCAATCCCAACCAATTTATCCCATGAAGCAAAACTGGTAATACTAGATATCTAACACCATGGTGTTATCGGTAAAATTAATTACCATTTCACGTTCAAATCTAATTAAAGATTTAACTATCGTTTTGGAGCAAAACTGGTAATACTCCATTCTCGATCATTTCAATCTAATTAAAGATTCATTAAAACTCCACTTAGTTTTAATCTTTAACTGGGTTAAAGAATCAATGTCATTTAAAACACAGTTCACGATAAACCCAAAATCACTTTCTATTTTTAATCGGGTTAAAGAACAGGTGTTATTCAAAACACCGCTCACGATAAACCCCAAAAGCCAATTCAAATTCAATTTATTTATTTCAAAAATAAATTGGTTTTAATCCTAGTTCAAAACTAGTTCATTTCGATAAAAATATTTTTTTTCCTTTCAAATGTGGAATTTTTCATCCCAGTTCTTCCCAAATTACTTCTTATGATTTTACACAAATTATTGATATTTTTAATAATTTTATCAAGGCCCGTACAGTCGATTTCCATCAACGGCCATCGAACTGCACTTACAACGACATTTTCCAAATTTGATTTGGACATAATTCCAAATCCAACCATTAGATTTCAAATTTCTAATATTCATTGGAAAGCTCTTTTCGATACGAACCCAACGGTTCCGGTATTAGGAGAATCCGACGGTCAGATCTCCCGCAACGTCACTTCGAAGTTAATGGTCTAAATTCCCGAACTGCCGCAGCGCGGCGCATTCTATTCAGGCCATTATATATATATATATATATTTCGTCGACTTCCTTTTAAAACGTATTTTATAAATCGTTTTAAATTCGTTTTCGTAACGATTTCAACTTCATATTCAATTTTGAATCAAAATTGAATATTCCACGTCATCGATATACAAATGATAATATTTTCAAATTGTTATATTTTGTAATCACTTCCTTTTCTATAATCATTATAAAAACGAATATAATCGATATAAATATCGTTCGTGTCAAAATAGCGTATCTCTAATCAACACGGCTTTATATATTTCAATAACTTCGTTATTTTATTCAACAAATGAATATTTATTCTATTCAACACATGAATCTGTATTTCTTTCAACACATGACTAATCTCAACACATGAGTACTGTCAACACATGACTATTTTTGTTATTTATTATATTTTATAAAATTATGATTTCTATCGTTTAATTTTTAATCAGACTCCAACCGTAAATTAGTAAGAGAACGATTCCCTAAGTATTAACCCCGAAGGCCAAAACCAACGTCAGATCAATACCCAGGAAACCACTCATCTTATCTATTTTCCAGTTAGTTTCTAATTTTATATATGATAAAGATGTAAATTTTATTGTCAAAATATTTTACTCAACACATGAATATTTATTTCTTTCAACTCATGACTAATCTCAACAAATGAGTACTGTCAACACATGAATCTTCATTTTATAATATGCTTTATTTTCCCAATTGGAATGAGGCCCAATCAATTACCATATAATGCTAATTATATGGATTCCATACAATACATGTATATAATAGCAACGATAAATAATCAACCATCATCCAAAGTGCACCACACCACTGCACAAGCATTAAATATAAATAATTAACGCTTACACAGTCTGTCGACCAATCGATCGACATACAACTAAATAATTGGGATTAGTGTACGCCAAATATCATCCCAACACCCGTGTGGGGTTTCAACCCACAAAAACTGAATATTGTTTGTACAGTTGGGCGATGTGTAAAATTTATCGTTCCAATCAATATCCTTCAAATAAGTGTATATAAACAAACCTTCTGGTTTGTAAATGAATATTTATTTTATTCACTTTCTCGTTAAAAATTATATTTTTAACGATGATTAATTTATTTCAACACATGAATTTCTACTCAGTTCATTTATTCAATAAAATGATATTTTTATTTTTGTAACTTATTTTAGAAAATTTCGGCGGCATAACGGTACGATACTAGAAACGGGACAAGGCCTAGTCTTATCCCCGGTCTAATAATGGCCCACGTCATACACATACCAATTTAAATCAATCCCATTTCACCCAAACAACCAAATTCAAACCAATAATCTAACCAACTACACAACCAAACAAACAAGACGTCCTGGGTCTGTGGACGACGGGTGTCGGGTGCTACTAAGCACCGTCTGCATCTTATTATATATGTTAACGAGAAAATAAATTAAAAGTGAGGAGTTCTCACCGACTAGCTAAACCAAACGCCACGACTCTTCATATGTAGAAATCTTCGCCGTGCTCGCCTTTTGTCACTTTCGTTGTCCGTATCCACTACATATATAAAAATCACATTTTTATATTGTTGCTATGTATATAAAAATCACATTTTTATAATCACTCTATATGGATAAAAATCAAATCTTTCTATCGCTAATGAATACGTAAAAATCACATTTTTACATTGCCATTCAAACGATAAAAATTATATTTTTACTTTGATACATATATGATAAAAATCACAATTTTATATCGTCACTTCATATGTAAAAATCGTATTTTTATCCTATCGCTACAAATATAAAGATCAAATTTTTACTTCATTACGTAAATAATAATCATATTTTTATTATCTCTATAATATAAAAATCATATTTTTATTATCTCTATAATGTAAAAATCATATTTTTATTTACTTCACATGTAAAAATCCATAGAAGCTTTAAAACGGTGAAAACTCACATATTTTCCATCGCCCGGATTTGTTGTTCTGCTTCCAGAATTTGCAAACAAGCTTCAATCTTCACACCACCTTTCCTTCTAGCTTAAACGCGCCATTCCGGACAACTTTCGCCTACTGGTCTTCCTCCCGAAAATGTGTCATTTCGCCGGAAATCGCGAAAAGACAGCATTTTGACAGTGTTTGAACAGCAGACTTTGGACGCGTTTTCCCGACAACTCCGCAATGCAAAATGGGACTATCATATACCAAATCAAAGAGGAAATCGTGCTCTTCGACTTTGATTTCGAGGAACTTTGGCTAGAAACGCACGGTTTGAGAGTTATTCGCGAAATAGTGACAGGGTGTTTTGTGCAGAACGGGAAATTAGTGAAAAATGTGATTTTTGAGGAGGAGGGGCCCACGGCCGAAGTTGGGTGGCCATAGGGGGGCGTCGGACCTGATTGGAGGTGGGGAGGTGGCTAAGGGGCAGTGGCGGTAGTGGTGGGGCCCGTGGTGGTGGTGGTGGCTCTTAGGGTTTAGGTTTGTGAAGGGAGAGAGAGAAAGAGAAGAGGAGAGAGAAGAGGAGGAGGGTGGCCGGAGGGAGGTGGCGGTGCTGGTGGAGGCCGGCGGTGACTGAGCTAGGGGCAGCAGCGGCGGGAAGGGTGGAGGTGCCCATTAAAGAGGAAAATGCAAAAAGGAGGAAGGAGGAAATTATGAAGGAATTGGAGGAAAAGTGATTATATGCTCGTTTCTCGCCTATCGTCCGAACGCCGACGGTATCCAATTGCCGCGGATTTCGGATACGACATAGTAGACGTGAAAATGAGTCCAACAAAACAAGTTTTGTCGAAATTCGAGTTCGTTTGACCGTCCTTTATAATTCTCAAAAATGCTCAGATAAGCTCTAAAAATGCGATTTTGGCACAACATTTCTTCTCGCACGCTCACATGCTCACCCCAAAAATCATGCCCTTTTGGATTTAACCATTATTAGACGATACGAATCCAGAAGAAAAAAACGAAATCGAATTCTGAGGTCGTATCAATAATGTTCCTTTGTAAAATGACTGCCTGTTTTACTCTGAACTGTTTTAGCTCGCACGGCCACATACTAACTTCATTCGACGCGCCCTTTGGAACTCAACAATGATTTGTCGTTATGAATTCATAAAAATTTATCTCGTCAAATTCTGAGCTCATAGGCAAAATTTCACTTTTTAAGGGCTATGTTTTGCTAACCGAAAAGCTCCTGCCAATTGCCACTATTTCAGATATCGGAATATATCGAAGCTTATACTTTTCGGAGTTCTAAACGGCATTTTGAACTCAATGAAGTGGTTTCGAGTCCAAATTCATCCGTATGCAAAATATGACTTTTTTGGGTTATATATAATTTCCATAGCGACTATTCTGAATTTTCAACTGGGCATAACTTTTGATTCCCGCTATGAAATTTTGATTTCTCGAATTCGTTGGAAAGATATTCTCAATTAGATTCTAATATTTTTGGTTTTGCCAAAATCCGGTTTATTTTGAACCCTGTACATTCATTTGAATTTTGAAATCGAATTTTCAAACTATCGCGCCGTTTTCAATTCCTTTTATATTTTAAAATAAATATTTATATTCTAACGACGATCTATATATATACACGTGCTAATTCTATTAAAAATAAATTTCTCATCGTTATTATTTAAAATAATTCATTTTAAATAATCGAAATTCATCAAAATTGCCAAAATAAAAGTTTTACATTGGCTCAGAATTCCCGGGTTGTTACAAATATTCTGAATTGGAATGAGGCGTATGTTGTGTTTATATAGCAATTGTTTATTATATACGCGAGTTATTCGGAATGGCCGGGTTTATACCCATTCTGAATAACTGATTCGACGATAATTCGACGATGGAGACGGTGGTCGAAGACCAGAGGTCTTTACATCGTTTGGATGATTACTGATGTCTTGATTGGGCTGTACACCCAAGACAAGGTAATAAGTGGTGATCGTCCAGATGTACTTGGAGATCTACTAGATATGCGAGGACCTCTCTCCTGTATTGGACATATGGGACGAGGAATAAGGTGCCTCTGGTTTCGTTCAGACCCAGAACGAACTAGTAAATGGATGTGTGTCTGACATTGAATTTTATTCTGTGTTGATTGATTTCTGTTAAATATATATCTGTTTGGCAGCGGAGAATTTATTCTCTTGCTTAATGCCCTTCTCTGAGACGTACGAGCTCAGAGGTCATATATCGATTGACATCAGTCGCATGGCGTGAATTGCCTGTGTGGCATGCTGAGATGCAAATGATCAAGGCTTCTGTTGAAAAGCAGAGTCTTATGGTTGATGATCAAAGCACGACTATAATATAGCATAGCTTTGTGTATAGAGTTAATTCGCTAGCCTCACACAATGAGTTAAAAACGGGATAAGGGAGCGTTAGGAGAACATGACATTTCTTTCTAGCTATGGGTGGTGTCATGGTATGGAGCCCAGACATTTATATTTTTACCTATGTGGATGATGGATAGCGAGGCGCCTCATATATATCGGTTACTACGGAGCCGAAGGATAGGTCCGACAGGACCGAGAAACGTGTGTTCAGGAATTGCCAATCATCAAACGTAAGAGAGGACCGGCTCAACTGATCCAAGGGTTGCGCAGAGTGTGCAGTCCTGAGGCATTTGCTAGAGTGTCTCAAAGTGGTTAGGAGTACATCCCTTGCCTAGACTCATGACGGAAATCCAATTTCCAATACGTGACATTTTGGTTTTTATTGTAGAACCTAGTATTGGCAACATGATATATGGTACCCATGTCGTCTATGGTTGATACATTTATATTTGAAGTTGTTTTATACACTATGCACTTATAATAGTATCAAATGATTTGTTTTAAACGCACCAAGCATGTTTGGCTATTATAAGGTAAAACCCTATCCTCCTGCTTGCATTGCATTGTGTGATGGGACCTGAGTCTTATAATAGCTTCACTTTTCCAAAAATAATTGCGCTGTTTGTTTTATGCACTGTTATTCTTAGGAGGAAACCCATTCCGTGTTATGCGGCATGGTCCCTTAATTTACTTTATTTTAAAGTAAAGATTAAATAACTGTTTTAGTTCTCACATTAGTCCCATGACTGACCTGGAGTTTATTGTTTTAACCTAAACTCTGGGTGCCCCTATTTCTACATGGACAGCTAGTAGTTTTGGTTATGCAGAGATTATATTCACAGGATCCTGGATTTACCGCTGGAACTATACTCGAAAAGCTCTGTATTTGTGTATTTCTTTCAGTTGTGTTATGTATTATTTTTTCGCTGCTTTGTAATTTGAATCTCTAATATTTATCAAATATATATTATTTATTCATACTCTGTCATATTCTTGTACTCTGATGGAATTGTCGTAATAGCAATGAAATGTTCTTCTGTTTGTCTTCTGATTTGTCGTGTTCTCAACTCAATCCGGGCTTTCCCGGAAGGGCGTGTTTGGGTCGTTTCAGTACGGGCAGTCAAGTAGTCGGGATTTTACAGATTCGCTTGGATGAGTTTGAAGCAGGAGGCTTCACCAATTAGCTATAGACTATCATATTTTTCCACTATGTATTATGTTCGTATCTGGAAACAGGTGTTTATAACTGTTCCAGAAATAGGTATTGTGCTCTGATGATCTTATGTATATAAAGTTACTGAATTGTATTTCAATGTTTATGTTATCTAATATATTTTATTCGTTCCACTGTGAGTTTCTGATCTTCGTTTTCTTCTATTCTAATATTTCTTTCTTTCCATTTCTCATCCTCTAACTTCTTTCTACTAATGATTTGTTTTCTGTGCAATTTGGGTCGGAAGTGTGGTGTTATTAGTCAACTCAAAGGGTATGGAAATTCGGGCCATTACATTTGGTATCAGGGCTGAAGGTTGAGTAGTAACCTTGGCTCTGTGGCGTAACTCAATAGAGATGGGGTTAGTAATAACCTAGATTGAGTTTGTGTGTGTGTACGTATGTATGTATGTATGTATATATATATATATATATATATGAGCGCGTATTTGTAGATTTGATATAAATTTGTTTTATATTGTGTTGACTGGTTTGTTGAGTGCTTTATGAATTCTGGTCGATAAAGGATGTACAACTGTATCAATATGTATTTCTAAACTCTCGAACAAAGCAATTCAATACAGTATTGTTTTAAAATGGGTAAATGAAATAATTTTGCCCAAAACTATTTTTGATATAAAAGAAATAATTTTCTGAAATTATTGATTTGATTGATTGTTATTATAATTAAATGGCATTATAATATTTAAATGATTATATTAAACCAAACTGAATTGGTATAAGAATGGAATATACAAATAAGCTAAATTAGAATTGGATTCAGATCAGAATTGTGGATTCAAATCCCGGATATTTAGAAAATATTTCTTTAAGTATTTCAAAGGTGATATAGCATTGTCGTGAAGGGATTTTTGAATTAGAAATGGTCTAAATGGAATTTGAAAGTGATTAAGCACTGAAATCACTTCAGTGGCGAGATAATAATTTTGATAATGGATTGCGACATTATCGGTATTCATTTTCGAGTTTCTAAGTGGCGGATTGCTACCATAATAGATTTATTAATGGGAATTGTTTAAGAAAAGTAGAGTTGTTTTAGAAATTCAAATGTTTTGAATTGATTATAAATATATGTATATAAATATATATGATTTCAAACTAATTTGAAATAAAACCCGAAAATTTGAATTCTGAAATTAAAATTTAACCTATATAAGTTGAATAGATTGAAATGGAAAAAACGTATCAAATGAATTGAAATTTAAATTAAGTTAAGATTAATAAAATTGAACTGAATTAGAAAAAATTCCGAATGAAATTAAATAAAGAGAAATGTCGAGATTCAGATTATTAACATGAATTCAACTTATGAATAAGCAAGTTGAATATATATTGGTTGTTGTTAATTGAAATTGAATTGTGATAAATTTGGATTCAAGTATAATAAGTGGATCAACTTAAATAGAAATCAGACTTGAATTGATAAAATGGAAGTTGGATTGATTTGAAACCAACTGGAAATGGGTATATGTATACTGAGTAGATATTAAATGGAAGCAAATGCAAGAGATAGAATTATGCCGGACAAAAAGGTACATGTTTACAATATTACTTGGGTTTAATGGTTTTATGAGCCTATGGGGCAAGCATCTTGGCCTTTTGATTTTCTTTTGGATTGGAGAAGGCCTAAAAAGGCGAGTTGTGGATGTACCGATTGAGCCGTGCAAAGGAGATGCTAGCGAAATTTGTCAAAAATTTAAAAAGTTAAAAAAATTTCAAGAAATTTTTGATAAATTAAAACCAAGTGTTAATTGTAATTGAAATAAGAAAACCAGAATTGGTTAATAAAATTTTAAGTGGAATAATTAAATTGATAAATGGATTTAAAATCAATTGGAATGAATGTGAATATGCAGAAGAGCATATGAATTGAAGACAAGAAAGTGATGATGGATTATCCAAAAATGGTGGACAGATAATTTGGAAAGAATTATGAATGGTCGAGTATTGGTATGAGAATTCGAAGGTCGAGTAAGAACTTGGTTATGAAGATATGAAATATAAGTTTTCAACTAAGTAGGTTATGAGAAGTTAGTGTTATAGCATTTTTACTTCTTAGCAATTTCGGGGACGAAATTCTTTTAAGGGGGAAGGAATGTAACGACCCGGATTTTTAGTCGTTGAATTTTGAATATTTAAATTTGTTTTAAATATTTTATTTGAATTATAAATGGAAATTTATAAAGAATATATTTAGTAAAACGATATATAAAATGTCTATTTTATAATTTAATTTAAAACGAGCCCGTAACGCCGTGGTAGTTCGTAATATTATGTTTTCAACTTCAGTTGAATATACATGGTTCAACATAAGTCAGATTTCTATGAAATAAGAACGTTTAAATATATTAAACTGCATCTTTCTGATGAAAGAGAAAGATCGAGATTTCGTCTTATCGATTGTGAGTAATGTCCAAATATAATTTTCAGAAAGTCGTTGTGGAGTCTTGTACAAGCCATAACGGTTTATTTAATATAATTAAATATTCGATTTGAATTTGGACAAGATTTTTGGAATGTATTTATAATTTAATTTATAGAATTTTTCTGTAATTTTTATTTTGAAAAGTAAGCAAATTTTATTTGAAGTATTGTACACCTTATATCAGCGTTTAAAGATATCATAATATAAGTTAACTTGTCTATATTATTATATTTTTGGAATCGTGGCACGTCGCTCAACACGATCGTATTTTATTTTTTTCCATTGGGCTCGTACGCGAATGAAGTCTACATAACAACGTTCCATTAAGATTCATTTTATTTATAAATAAATAATATATATATATAACTTAAATAAACTTATATTTCTCAAGACACATTACTCTGCAACTCTTCTGGGGTCCACATTAAAACCTCTTTATCGTAATCAACATGTGTGGCCATGGAGGGAGTACACTTATACTATCATATTCAATATATTTGGAATCATATTTTCAATTACAATGTTTTGGAAACAAAAGGAAGATGAACACGCTGAATGCATATGTGCAAGGCCAGGTAACAATGAAGACATATGCTAGTGTGAGCACTGAAATCTATTGGTTACCCTAAGCTGAGCATCTAGAAACCATTAATAAAGTAATAAAAGAGGATATGCATGCAACAGATCTAGTTAACACTTAGCTAACCACCCTGCCTTAAATAAACATACATCTTAACAAGACACATCGATGCACATGCACAAGTCTCTTTTCACGCAGTCTATACTAGGAATAGTTATATAAACAAAATAACGTACAAGCCTACGTTATTAATAAAAATAAATTCTCTGCCTTTCCCAGTACACTTCAACAGCGTGCTCTCCATGGTATATAAACCGTGCATGCCAAGTTTTCCATTTCATGCCCCACATGTAGTTTCTTCTTTAAATACTGATATCATCACTATCGATCCTAAAGACAAAAAAGAATAAACAAAACAACA
The DNA here is from genome assembly GCA_030737875.1 of Allium sativum. Classification (NCBI taxonomy): domain Eukaryota; kingdom Viridiplantae; phylum Streptophyta; class Magnoliopsida; order Asparagales; family Amaryllidaceae; genus Allium; species Allium sativum. The sequence continues at coordinate 111,839,077 of CM060916.1, read as the reverse complement.
CATTTATGTCTAACTCTTTCCCTTCTATTCGAAGACATTAGAAAAACCGAAGCCTCCTTTTCTACTCGAAAACTTCAGGAGAAGAAAATAAATTAATAATCCAATCAAACTCCTAAAATTGAAAGGCTCATATACAATAATTTGTAAAGCAGCTACACTCCTATACCGAGTTTATGGCTTGCAATCCTTGTTTGAGTGTTAGGAAATTTCCAGTCGCGACTCGCGAGGTAGGGCACGAAATTGTTGGTGATTGAGTGGGCATCGGGCCGTTTTGAGGGTAGATTCCTGATTCAATGGGGGCAAGAGGTTTTGTTCATGAATTATTGGTAAAACAAGGAGGAATTTTTGTTCGATACCTTCCCAGGAGACATGAGTTGCTGATGTGATTGAAGGGAAGTTGTGCAAGGTTGTCAAGGATTGGGAAGAGAGCAGTTTGCAAGGGGGAGGTGGCACAGCTAACTGTAGCAGTCCGGTCAGTTCCAATCATCCATGGGCGGCGGAATCGGAGTTGAAAGGTTTTTCATTTCAACTTTTATTTCAAGGCACTGGGTTAGTCTTGGTGGCGCACCGTGTTAGTTAAGGTTACAGGGAGCGGAGGGACTTCGGTGGAAGGCATAGGCTGGCATTCGGTTCCCTCTGGCAACGGTGATAACCTTGTGAATAAGTCGAAGCCTGGTATTAGGGAAAATGGATTTCAAATAATAGTGGATGGATTGTAGTGAGTTTTCGGGGTGAGGAGGGCCAAAGGAAAACTGGATGATGTCTTCGAACTGAAAAATACAGTGGCAGATGTGGTTTAATTTTGAGGTCAAGGCTTAAGGCTTTAATACATGGTTAAGTGATTCTTAATGAGGGTAGCTTGTTTCCGAACTATGTAAAACGAGGTTAAGGTTTACTGGAAGAAAGTAGTGAGGCGTGGTGGCGTATGTGAAGGGTTCAGATGGTGATTTTCTTTGTTGAAGTATGGACTCGAGATGTATGTTTGCGTTAGAAAGAAGCATTATACCGTGCAGTTGGTTTTATTTTTAGTGTTTAATGAAGTGGAGATGTATATGTTTGGTAAGGTGGATTGGGTGATTAAGGTTAACATTAAAGGCTTAGCAATGACAGTTTGTGGTAATAGCATAATTAGGGTGATGTCGGGTAAAGATACAACGTGAAGGATGAAGAAACAAAGAACGACCATGGAATTGTGTTGGGGAAGTTCCAGTATTCCGAGAAGAAGACGAGTTAACTAAGTTAACCATGGTAATTTAGAACGTTAATTCTGTAATTAATTAATATATATAATGATGTTTAGCTTACTTATAACTTATAAAAAATATATCATTCATTCGTGAACAGAATTGAAAGCAACCAGATCGGTTGAAATCATATCGAAAAGAGCTACATTGTGGAACTGATTTGTTTGCGAATGGAGATACTGAAACTTCGTGATAAAATCAAATGTCTGTTTGATTTTAAACGAGATAAAAGCAGAACCGTCAACCGTGAAATAAGGTGAGTAAACTCACTAACTCTGACTTGTTTATATATAGTAAATTTTATACTGAGTGATCGTTGTTTGGATGAATGGTTGAAATAGCTGCTATAGTTTTACCATTGATCAATTATTGGTTTTGTTTACTATGATATTTCATATTTATGTGAAATTAATGTCGATTAACATCTGTGGATGGAGGGAAACAGGTTGGAGGGATCCAACTGGATCCCTCAACATTTATATTATTGTTTGTTATTTACTATGATTGATTATGCTATGTTGAATTACTCTGGCCCTCGAAATTTGGTATTTAAATACCATAAAATATTTTCAAATATAGAAAGTGAAATATGATTTTTTTTAAAGATATTTATTTCCAAAAATAAAATAAAATTGAAATGTAATTTCAAATAGAGTTGAAATTAAAAACATGTAAATGGAGAAAACAAGAAGCTGTTTATAAACCAATGTATAATTTAAGTAAATTACTTATCGTTATATAAATTGACATATAAATTCAAATTTGAATTTGTATGGAAAAGTGGAAATCGGTTTTGAAACCAATATTTGAAATGAGATTCGAATTTAGCAAATTATAAAGGAAATTATAAACGATATTCTAAATGATTGCAATACAAATGAGTTTGGTATGGAAAAATCTGAATAGAAGTTATATATAGAAGTTGGGTTTAAGATATTATTTCTAAATACGAAATCAAACTAATTTGATTGTATATAAAAGAAATATATTCACGATTAAAGTGAATAATGGTTTAAAGGAAATATTTGGTAAATGAAATATCTCTAAAGAAAAATTAGATTTGAATTATGAACCCAAATTAGAAATTGAGTAAAAAGGGAAACGAGCAATCGTTTAAAAAAAACAAAAAAAAAACGATGAGTTTAGTTCAAAATCCAGAATATAAAACAAAGTGTGATAACGTTTTGTAAACTGGAATGGTTATAAAGGAATTTGGTAACGATTTGGAAAGGATAAATTCAAAAGTGAATTTGGAATTTGAATTAACCTGAAATGGTAGATAAATTCCGAAGTTCGGAATATAATCAAATATAGATTATTCGAGATAGAGTTATTTACTGGAATTCGATTATATCGAATTTAGGGAAGTAGTATTTTTAATTTTTTTTTTGATTCAAATTTAATTAATTATTTATTTACTTATTAATTGAACTAATAAGTACAAGTTATATTTTTATATACCAAATATTTGGCAACAACAATTATAACGCTACCGTTATAATAAATGTTTTGTAAATCTAAACCTCGAATATAATGCTACTGTTATAATAAATGTTTTATAAAAATAAACAGTGATTTTAATGCTACCGTTAAAATAAATCTTTGTTAAATCAAATATCTGGAAATAGCGATTATAACGCTATCGTTATAATCAAATATTTTCATAAAAGAAGTGGATTCTTAGATTGAATCTGAGAGTCGCGTAAGCGATGTTTGTTTAAAGTTGTGAGATTTGACTATTTCAAAGTTGAGAATGTTGTTCAATTAAGGTCTGAGAGGTAATTATACCCCAACTTGATTGACTTCATGATTGATGGAGAAATGGTTAAGGTTCGATAGTAAAGATTGGTTAGCAATACGGTTAGTTAATAAATGATTAATGGTTTGAGTTATAATAACGATGTTTTTATAACAATGGGTTAATTTAAAGGATTTTGAAATATTTTCCCAAATAAAATGAGAGATACTTTCTACGCATAGAAAATGAAATGAATTGGTCAACGAGGAATTAAGAAAGGGAATATGGTAATATTTTTCGATATTAATAAGATATATTTTCTGAATATAGAAAATGAGAATTCATGAATATTTAGAAATGCTTTCTAACTAGAACAAGAAATATTTCCTCGAATAAAGAAATTAGGATATTAGGAATGTTTTTCTAAGAATTGAGAGAGAAAATAAAGCTTTGAAAGGATATGAAAATGGTAAATGGGAAATGGGAATTGGAAATAATAATTTAATAAGAAATTAATTTAAAAGGCCCAGTGTTGTTTGGTGCTTGATCGGTAGAATTTCCATTTGGAAATAGGATCGTTGGTTGTATGGATGTTCCTTTGATAGTTAAATCACCGACTATCAAAGTTTTATTTTGTTATATGCCTTCGTTGTCAGTACGGAGAGACTGGGATCAAATTAAATATCTGAAAACTACTCCGGATTGGCATAAGCGTTACGAATCAACTCGTGTTGAGGATAATTGAAGATGAAGTAAAGTGCAAGGGTTGTTTTGTTAACCCTAGGTAGAAATTGTCTAAGATGGATCAATAAAATAGTGTCTTCGGTTTGTCTAGTCCTAAGAAAACGTATATGGACGAATGTTTGACGATGTGGCATTCAAAGTAAATGGTGGCAAGATGTTCTAAAAGAATAATCGTGACCTCAGGCCTCATCACCCGGAAAAAATGACTAAAATCGGGCAGGCAGCACGGCCATATGGGTCATTCCCATTAGGGGTATTATCACCTGATCTAGAGAAATTTCATTTTCTTCTTATTCTATTCGTTGTTGTATGCTTTCGGTAATGGTTGCTGATCACAACAGCTGCTGATAATATGCTCAGTACACTCAAGTTAAATGAGTGGCTAGCTATGTGTGGGCCGGGTTGCAAGACGTTCTTTTTGAACCCAGTGTATTCCTCTCTAGAGATACACTATCGGAAGGTGGTTCCATACCTTGTCATGTTGGAAAACCAATCTCCAATAAGCGCCCTGCGATTTTTGATTTAATATTATATATGGAGCATGAGATGCAAGCGTTCCGCTAGATTGCTATTTATTTGATTTATACACTATAGTAATATCATTGGATTTGATATCAAAAATATTTTTGGTTATCGTAAGTTAAAAACCATCCGTGTTTATGTGTGGATCGGTCTTACGATTATAATTTTTTTTGAAAGGATTTTGAAAGTTAAACAAATGGTTTTACTCACACCAGTTCCATGACTGACCCAGAGTTTATTTTGTTTGTTTTCCCTAAACTCTTGGGTACCCAAACTTGTACGGGCAATCAAGTAGTCGGGATTTTACAAATTCGCTTGGAGGAGTTTGAAGCAGGAGGCTTCACTAATTAGCTATAGACTATCATATTTTTCCGCTGTGTATTATGTTCATATCTGGAAATAGGTGTTTATAACTGTTCCAGAAATAGCTGTTGTGCTCTGATGATGGTATGTATATAAAGTTAATGAGTTATATTTCAAAGTTTATGTTATCTAATATATTATATTCATTCTGCTATGATTTTCTGATCTTCGTTTTCTTCTATTCTAATATTTCTTTCTTTCTATTTGTCATCATCTAACTTGTTTCTACTAATGATTCGTTTTTCTGTGCAATTTTCTTTGAACGTATGGTGTTATTAGTCGACTCAATGGGTATGGAAATTCGGGCCATTACAAAAATGGGATATGATGTGGTTTTGAGAGATTGGAACTTGTTGTACGTTAGTTGAGTTGAGTAATTTTCGAGGTGTCAATTTGATGTTGGTTTCGGCTTGTGGGATTGGTACTAAGAGATTTATTCACTTCCCAATTTACAATGAGGAGCCAATGAGTATAATTAGGATGATAATTTAATATTTTTATACTAAAAGGGAAATGATTTCCAAATGAGCAGTTTTGAATATTTAATTAACGACTGGTTAATTAAAGAGGTTAAATGATGTTGGGTACTGAATCTGTAAATTTATTTTATTTTTATGGATGAATGGTTGTTTATTTGATAGTTAAATAACCAACTATCAAATCTAGCCTGTACAATTGTTGGTACGGAAGGACTGGGATCGAATTTATATTCCAAACCCATTCCAAACCAGCTAATTCGTGGAAGATGATGATTAAAGATGGAGCATTGAAGGTCGTGGATCTTTAAGAACGGAAGAACTACTTGTTGAATTTCTCTGGTTAGCTCTCAGAGATATTTCGGCAGTGATTATGTCGTGATTGAAATCTTCGGATTGCAAAGACTACTCGCTACTGATCCATAGGGTGATACCTAGGATGTAATAGGAGGGTGCCTTCGGTTTATCCATTTCCTGGATGAATTGTATGAACGAATGTCTGACATGGTATTTCCTAAAAACCATGTACGTTGATTTTTACAAATATACCGAGTTGGTAGCGAAGAAGGGCACTTCTTTTACATCCAGAGTATATTTGTGGACGTTAATTAGTGATTTGATGGATCTGACGATGTGACACTCAAAGTGAATGGCGGCCAGATGTTCTAAAAAGAAGATTTAAACCTCAAGCCTCATCAACCGGGGAATGGTATGAAATCGGGTAGGTCACATGGCTATGTGGGTAGCTCCCATTAGGGTATATTGTCACCATCTGGAGAATATTAATATTTTTTCTTCTTTTCGTTTCTGTATCTCTCGAGAATTACGATGGTCGCGACAAAAAATGTAAGGTGATAACATATTCAGAACATTCAAGTGAAGTGAATGGTCGGTCGTGTTTAGCCTGGGTTGCAAGATGTTCTTATTGAACCCGGTGTATTCCTCTTTAGTGATACACTGTCGGAAGGTGGTCCCATACCTTACGAGGAAATCCATTCTCCAATAAGAGCCCGCAGTTTTGATTGTATACTATGTATGCAGAGCGTGAGATACAAGCATTCGCTAGGTTGATATTTATTTGTATTTAGACATCATTATAATATCAGAAAAGATATGATTTTAAAAATGATTTGGGTTATCGTATGGTAAAAATCGTCCGTATTTATGTGTAGATTTGGTTTTACGATTATCCTTTCCTTTCAAAAAGATTTTGACTTTAAAATCAAGTTGTGTGATACTTTAAACTTAGTGGGTCTCTTACTCTGGTTCACTAGACTGATTCAGCATTTGTAATTCTTGGGTTAGACCGAGTTATATAGGTTCAGGTTATCGGATGCTGGGAAGAGATGAGTTGGATGAGTTCAGACGTATGATGTTATATAAATATTATTCTGCTGTGTGTTGCATATGAGGACAGTTTATTATAACTGTCTAGATGTGTTGATATACACTGATGATTGTAAGTATTTTTCAAGCTCCCAATAAAGATTTATTTCTATTATATTTTGTTCCGCTGCGATGCGGACTCTGTATTGGTCTGGTTCTTCTTCTTCTTCTATTCTAGTATTTCTTTCTTTGTTATCTCACCCTCTAATTTCTTTCTAATAACTATCTGTTGTTTGGTATAATTTGAGTTGACGTGGTTTGATAAATGTCGACTTAAACTGTACTTAGAAAGTGGGTCGTTACAGTTAGTGTAAAGCCTTTTGGGACTAAAGACTTCACCCTCACCACACTTCTATCAAATTTCGACAACGCTTCACTACACTTCCCATCTATGCATTAGTTGCATCCAACTACTGTTCTAAAAATAAAAATCAAGTAAAACCTTTTGGGACTAAAGCTTTTATACATCACACTGTCATATCTCGATAGTACTTCATTTCACTTATCTCTACACATCACATTCTGTCTAATCAGTACAGTATTTTTTATTATTTAAATATTTCAACTTTTTTTGTAAAAAAACAAATTTAGTAGAATATGTGCTCTTATTGACTTCATTTCTAATTTTTTAAGAAAAACAATTTAAATATGATATTTATTAACTAAACTATGAAATTTGAAACATATATTTCTAGAAATTTCTATTTTATATTCTTCAAATAATTCCATTTTATTAAATAAATCGCTATAGTTCAAAAGCTACACCGCAATTTTTCTAGAAATTTGATTTTGTCATAATCTAAAATCTACTAGACGAAATCACAATTTTTCTCTTTCATTAGAAAACTATAATCCAATAGATTCAGTAGATTCTTATTTCAAATAATTTCGACTTATAGTGCATCATATACACTCATTCAAAGTTCAAATTGTAAAATTATAAACTACCGTCGTGCCACAAGCTCGTTTTAATTATATTTAATTTATAAGCTCAAACTTCATGAAATTAAACTAGAGACATCGATTGTGATTCAATTGTTAACACGATATAAATTAACACAATATAAATTTAGCATGATATAAATTTAGAACATGTCCACGTTAACGGCTTAGTGTAAAGGCTTTCCCTTGCCTAGTAAGAGGTCAGGGGTTCGAGGCTTGCCCAGAGCACTTATCCCTAAGTAAAATTAACTTGGTGTAGTAGAGGTCCAAGGGGGCTGTCTTAGCCTGTACAAGGTTGTGGTGCAGACTGAGTTTCACTACCCCCTTAGGATGGACGGTTCATCGTTGCCTTTGGTTAATCGTTCATTTTTTTTAATAAATTTAGCATATATTTAAAAAAAATGTTGACTTTTTCCAAAATTATCATCAACTAATTCACAATATATACTGATTGATTTCGAGTCGGTAATCATCTAATTAAATTCCAGACTTCCAAAATTAGGGTTTAACTTTATTCCAAACTCAATACTGTTCTATGATTATCATCTAACAACGGCTCTGTAATATGCACATACACACAAACATCCATTAACACACAATATTCACCGATTTCAAATTGACAATCAACTAATTTCTCAGTATAGAATTTTAATCATATTCCTAAATCACCTAATACATTATCTTCTAATAACAATAAACCAACATATTCATATACAAAAACATCAAAATTAAACAAAAGAGAAATCAAAATTTATACATAATTGCAAACCGAAGTAGTAGAGGAGGACGGAGGTGTCGAATGAAGGGTGGTAGCTGTTGGAGGCGGCGACGCAGGGGCTGCAAGTGGCAAATCCAAAGGGGTACGGTTTTTTTGTGGCGGGGGTTTATTTTGTGAAATGAAAATTTAAGAGCTGGGCTCGTAGGCTTATTTCCAGGTATGTTACCTAATAATCTAGCATTATCTTCTAATAACAGTAAATCAACATATTCATATACAAAAACATCAAAATTAAACAAAACAAAAATCAAAATTTATACATAATTGCAATATGAAGTAGTAGAGGAGGATGGAGGTATCAGATGAAGGGTGGTAGCTGTTGGAGGCGGCGGTGCGAGGGCGACAGAGTATGGTTTTTTTGTGGCGGGGGTTTATTTTGCGAAATGAAATTTTAAGAGAGCTGGACTCGTAGGCTTATTTCCGGGTATGTTACGGCTGGTGTCGACCGCTTTTTTTAGATCGTCACCAGCCGTCGCATGTGTCAGCCGCGATTTTAACAATTCCTTATAGTGAATTCAAGTTGTCAAAATTCTATAAAACAATATTTTAGTATTTAACATTAAATAAATATTCAAAATCAAATGATCGAAATTCCTTGTCATCACATATTTTGTGTGACTGTTTTCTTATGAGGATTTGAGATAAAATTACGGTTATTCACAATCAAACGGTCGAAATTCCTTGTTATCACAAATATCGTTACCTTGTAGTTTTCAATAGTAAGCAAAAACTACATATCGCTACTGATAGGGTGACATACCGAATACTTATATACCGATAATGTACTATAACAGTTACATGAGTAATAGTAAATTAACATTGGTTGAAAAAGTCATTAACTTAATATGTTTTTACACTTTTACCGATGCTTTATTATACAATTTATAGTTTTAGTTGATAAATGACATAAAATGCTTCATTATACAATTTATAATTTTAATTGATAAATGACATAAAAGAAAGAAAATAAGCGTGTTTAGCATTATTTCACTTGATTACCGAACTAAAATTAATATTTCTTTGATTGTAAACGTCCGTAGTAAATCATATTGCATGACTAAACATATGTTATAAATTAATTGGTAATAAAATTAACATTAAAACTTATTTTAAAGACATTTTATTGATGATCAACCATATATAATTATATTGCTGTTATCACACGGATTAAACCATTAAACAAATCTCACCCAAAAATCATATCAAGTTGACTGATGATTGTATGGTGATGAAAATGGTAGATAGAATTTCCCATTTTATAATAGTTAGACGCAAAATATTGTTAATATCAAGAAGAGTTCAAGTGGAATATTTTTTTTTAACAAGAAAACACGACGCAAAGCTAGCTTATCGTAGAACACGTGTCGAAGCTGCAGAAGTACTCCTCCACGTGTTGCTACGTCTTCTACCGTAGCGTGCTCTGTAAGTAAACCCTACCATCAATTGATCTTATCCCCTTTACAAAAATCTGAATCTTAATTCAACCCGATCTTTTATTATCTTCGTCTATTTAAACGCCACAGTTGCAGTATCTCGGTCTATGATTTGAACAGGAATATGGAGTACGGTTAATTTGGTACGTCGTCTTGATGATTACTTACTGCATAAAGTTTATGCTTATTTATAAAAAGTTGTCATTCTGAAAATTCTGACAGATACAGAGTTGACGAGTGAAGAATGGATGTGATTTTGTTGGTAACGAAGCCGCTAATTTTGATTAGTATTGTAATTTCGAGTGCAGTTAGTACTTTGTGTATTGCAACATCGGCATGGTTGAATGTCGTGAAGAGCATTATCGATTTTCATGTTGGAATTCTATGGAAGATTGTGGTTTCAATAGTTGCCTTCATGTCGTTTCCTGTGAGGGTTTTCGCTTCTTTGCAAAGAGAAAGAGCTGTAAGTTTATTCTTTTCCATGTTTTGCATCCTACAAAGAGTTATGTGCTGGTGCAAATAAGATAGTTGACCAACCAAATGCATTTGATTTATCTAGTTAGCATAGAATTTAAACGGAACGTAATGCAACAGAAAGAACTTGATGGGAGCTTACAGACATCTAGTATAAACTAACATCCGGCCCTTTTTCTCAGGATGATTGCCCAAATATTGCTAATTCTATTAGCAAACCAAATTTTGCCTTCCCCACACACTCATTTATAAAGAAATAGTTTTTCTTTTCCCACCCCATTATATTACACAAATACCTTTAATTTTCTACTTGTTAAACTTATATCTTTGTCCATCCTAATTACTTATTTTTTTCCCCAATCTTAAACATTTAATTAATTTTATTTCTATTTACTTCTAGTGAAAATGATAAGACATCATGTTATGTATCAATCAAAGTACATGGAATTAAGCCGTTAAAATTGAAAAATATAGCAATTTGTTATCTTTGCAAAACAGATGTCATGAAGGGAATTCATAAGAATTGAAGAATCACCGTTATCTTTTTAAAAATTAACGAAAACATCTTGTGTTGTTTTTATTCAATGTTTATTGAATTCAAGGTTGTGTATTAAGAAAGGATAAAATAGTAATTATACTTTTTGTAATTGTTGATGGAGTGGAAAAGGCAAAATTTGGAGTGGAAATAGTAAACCAATATCGCCTTGGTTATACAAGTAAAAATGCCAAAACATAAGTCTGCGGCAAGAGCAAATCCTCAGCCGGGGTTCTCATTTCCACATTTTTACCATTAAGTCAGGGAGAGAGATGACTTAATTACTGCCAGAGTCTTGATTGGTTGGGTACAGGAGAATAGAGGATTGTGGGTATGGGAGATTTGATTTGGTTTTAATTCTATGTCCTACAGAGCTAACTGGAATAGAAGATACACACAACAGTACAATAGACAAACCTATTGCCCTTGCTGATGTAAAATATCTACTGATTCTCATGAACAATCAATGACTTTTCTGTTGGGACTCTTATACTACGTACATACCAAACCTGACATGTTTTTCGGGCTGCCCATAAATACCTAAGTGACTCGGTGTGTTTATCATTAATTATTGTTAGCCTGCTTATTTTGTACATTTTTTCCCTTGGTTCTGCCAATAGGTGTGTACATACTGTTAAAAAGAATTTCTTTTTTCGTTCCACTTATCCACTTTCTTCATGAATCAGAGTGCGCTCATCTAAATGGTTGTTAAAAATCGTTGCTGTCTTCTATTTGTAGCAAAAATTACGCATGATTCTTTAGAAGAAAAAGGTTGAGGCTTAAATGATGTAGAACTATCATGCTAAGGGATTCAAAATGGACGAACTTTTTTTTTCGTATAGAAATTGTGTACTTATTTATATAAATTTTGGATAGTATGTAGCATACAACCATGTCAAGGGAGTCCGATCGAATAGAACACATGACCTCTTACATGCTGCTCTACATGCTGCTCCAATGCCTTGATTAGGTGAGACAACGATGCTTGTCTCAGTTGGTCAGATCGTAGGAGCAGGATGTAAAAGGTCATAGATTTGATTTTGTCGGACTCATTTGTTGGGATAGCATAGTTCATACTAGTCAAATTTATATATAAGTACCATTTCAAAATATAAACTAATTTTTCTTGGTTGGTAATTCATTTCAATTTACAGTTAGAGATGAATGTGCGTGAACTGCGAACACGATTAGAGAACATGATATGGGAAAATAAGGAACTTGAGGAGCGTTTACATAGAGCTTTTAAAGAGCGGAAAATAATAGAGACGGTGCTTGAGGAAATTGATGATGAGCATGAGAAGGTTCTTTCTAGAATCGACCAGCTTGAGAATGAAGTGAGTTATTATCTTAAACCCCATTCTGTATGCCGGTCGACTAACTTTGACGGTTGTTTGTGAAGTACATCTATAATTGTCATCGGATCACTGTCAAGATTTGCGACTTTATGCTCTTGTAACTTTTTTTTTTTTTTTTTTTTTTTTTTGGGAAATTGGTTAATACATCACCATATAAGCTTGGGGGAGTCTCGAACTCACGACCTCTTACTCGGTAGGTACACAACTTACCATTATATCACACCGTATTGCCTGCTCCCATATTTTCACTTGATGGAGTTGTGCTTTGTCTTATATTAATACCAAAAAAAAAAGTCAAGTGCATGGCTTTTTGTAATAAGGTGTCAACAGAAACCACTTTCTGTGATGAAGACCAATATTAGTATGATACAAATATAATCTTAGTAAAGGCTCTATGTAGTATGTACTGAATAGTACTATCTACTCTTTATCTACTGCACTGTACCAAATAACTAAATTTAGATACCTGCTCACTCCAGATGGGAAGAACATTCACATAAAAGTGGAAAAAAATATTGAAGAAGTAAAAAGCGTTTTGTTCGCTATCATAAATTGAAAAACATATATTTCTGTTGTAATATGTTACTTATTTAGATACTGTGCCAAATAAGTAAATTCTGCTGCCTGTTCACTCCCAGGTGGAATCGCCAATGAAGCAGGTCGAGGCGGGTTTTCTGTGCCTCGGATCTGCCCTGTGTTTTTTAACCCACCCCAAATCCGTTCTGCAGACCCAGTATGGGTCTGCATTCTCGACCTTCCGGAACCCGTAATGATTAAGGTAGACCAGACCCGCTCCGTCTCTGCAAACGTCTGCATGTTTATTTGAATGTTTATTTGAAACTATGTAATAATGTACATATATCATTTTATTTCATTGCTGAGAGGGATTGTCACTAAATGTTACAATAATATAAATGTAAATGCGCTTATGATGATAAAGAAACTTGTTAGAATGAAAGTAACAGTCCAAGAAAGATGCATAGATGATGCAAGTTAATACCATAAAAAAAATTGTATGACTTACTGAAAGATACACAGTATTCATGGTATGATCACTTATGTCTATAAAGATGACAAAATCATTATACCATAATAAAGAAATTTAATAAGATCTTAGTAGTGTGGATTGGGTTGGAGTGAACCCCGACTTTTGAACCGAAGCTCTCTGGAACAAACCATGGATCTACCCTTCTTGAAGACCCAAGGGGTAAGGTCTTGAGAGGTCAAAACTTGGGCAAGTTATATTGAGTTTAGACCCTTGATCCATTCGACTGTCATCATCACTACTCCTGGAAAGTGGAAAAAATGGAAAAAGTTGTTGAAGAAGGAAAAGTATTTTGTTCGATATCACAAATTGAAATACATCTATTTTCAACAATGTCCAAAAAATTAATATTTTACATACATATAAACTCTTTCCTTATAGAACATAGTAAGATATTTTTGGTATGTATCATACAAAACGAAATACATCTATTTCTGTTAAAATATGCAATGTCCAAATAAATTATTTTGCCTATCTGCCTTTCCATCCTCCCTGTTGTCCTAATGAGTAAGAATTTTTTTTTTTTTTTTCCCCTTCATTCCTTTCATATTCTCTAGAATGCTGGAAAAGACCGGTGGGTGAGTTAAACTCAAAGTGAAACCAAACAAACTTTTAATTTTCGGTGAGTAACTCAAATTGAAACCAAACGAACTTTTAATTTTCTTTTGATTTTGGGTAAGTTGAACCTTTTACTAGGTAATTCCCTAGCTCTTTGTTTGAAGTAATTTATTTCTCGCACTAGTTTTCCATCTTTAGTCATGAACATTTCATACGTTAATTATATTATTGGCAATGCCAGTGATCACCCATTTGTCATTATATCTTTTCTAACATCGCTTTATCTCACTTTTAACAGTTGCAAGATCTTAGAGAAGAAAATCAACGACTACATGTAATGCATGGCAAAGTTCAGCACGATTACAAAGCATCCATTGAAAATATTGGCTACAACAAGCTTGAAGATACATTTCCCACTAAATCCTGGAGCATCAGCTACAAAAGCAGTTGTGTACCTGTTAAAGATATGATACTACATGAAAATCCTTGGACTGACTACATGCAAAAAACCGAAAATCAAGACCAGCTATTTCCGAATGCTAACAATGATTATCATCATAGAGATGAAATAAATGAAGATTATGGCATATTAGAAAGACGAAGAGTTACAGCCCTATCAAGAAGTTTATTCAGTTCAATACTGTCTCTTATTGTAGGTATAATCGTATATGAAGCTGAAAACCCGTGTATGCCACTAGTAGCGGCTCTCTTTTTTGTAGTAGGTATGTCTCTGAGTAGCGTGCTTCAGTTTTTTACAAGTATAAAGAATAAGCCGGCTTTTGATGCGGTTGCTTTGCTGAGTATTAATTGGTTTGTACTGGGTACGCTAACGTATCCTTTGCTTCCTGGCATTACTAGAATGTTAGGTCCTTGGTTTTTCAGGATTGCCCATGGGTTGGTCGTTTAGCTTGGTTTTTCTTTGTAGTTTGTGTTCGGAAAATGTATGCATCCGTCCTATGTTTGGGTTTTTTGTTGTAAAGTATAGTGGGTGATGTGTGCACGTGCCTGAACTTTGTAAGTGCTAGTAAGTTCTCTGTTTGAAAGTCGGCTGTTTCAATCTGTTGAGTGTTTTTGTTGGATGACAATGGAGAAGCGGTACCCTATAACAGTCAATTGGTAACATTTAAAACTTTCAATTTCCAACACTTATACTTGTTATCAGGGCTGTCTCTTCAATTTGGCAAATTAAGCAAATGTTTAGGGTCCCTCAAATTCCTCAGATTCAGCATGCATTAATTTGTATGCGTAGGAAATACAAATTTTAATCTGTTTTTACAGCGCACAATAGTTTCAACATTTTTTTTTTTTCTAATTTGTAGCCTTTTCAAATTCTAACCTCATATTTATTACCACGAATCATTTACTTTTTTCCTAATTTATTTGCTGTCTACTGTAACACTCTTATTTGGCTCTGCAAATTTTTGACGGTCTACGTGTTCTTCTTTCTGCTTCTCTTTTGGAACTTTTTTTTTTTTTTTTTTTTTTTTTTTTTGCTCTGCTGAACTATTGGCGATTGCTGCAATTATCTTGGAATTACTGACCTGGTCCTTAAGCCTATATCCGAATAAAAGATCTGATTTCCCTCTCTGCGTTCTCAAAATCTCTGCACTATTGTTAAGGAGTTCAGGTATATTTTGGTTTTATATTTGTATTGTTTAGTCGTTTACTGAATTGTTGACAATTGCTGATCTATTGGCAATATTATAGAATTCTCAATTCTTTTTTTTTTTTTAGCTTAATTTTCCTGGTTAGTAATTTTTTTTGTTGGTAGTCAATTTTCAGATTTGTTGATTCAAGTCGGGTGTAGTTTGGAAACAATACAATTTAATTTTTAACTTCAAATTGAATAGTGACTATGTCAACAAGAAAATTATCTTTCTAGATATCAAAAACGTAAAAAGGAAATGAAAATAGAAAGTTTAATTGCTTCATAAAGAGGAGATATTAATAAATACTTCACAAAAACTAGTGACAATGAGCCAATAAGATCAGATAATAATTCACTTGAACAAATTGGAGATATGGTTGAAGTAGAAAATAATTCGTTAGATTTAGAACGTGATACAAATAATCAAATTTTTGTAACAAATGATATTAACGAAAATTCTAAAAGTAATAATACTATCAATGAGCATAAAACAAGCGATCATAGTGATAATTCAATAAGTGAATTAAATATTGGAATTTTAAATACTGAAAATACAGTTGAAACATCTTCTTTGTCTTTTGAAATTTATGGTCGTGTAACATGGAAAAAAATTGGCATCAAACTAAGAAATTTATTAGTAGAAAAATGCCCTATTAGAGAAAATTTAACTGAATATCTTTTATATGAAAATAAAAGAAGATTCTCTAATAAACTTTATACTCAAATTCTTTTAAACGGGGAAACACTTGATCGAAGATGGTTAATATATTCTAAATTAGCAAATAAAGTTTTTACTTTTTGTTGTAAATTATTTTATTCAAATTCTAATACTACTCAATTAAACAATGAAGGAAGTAATGACTGGCGAAATATTAATTCAAAATTAAAAAGTCATGAAACGTCGAATGGACATATTTTAAATATGAACCTTTGATTTGAGTTAGAAACAAGACTATCAAAAAAGGGAACAATTAACACTAAATTCAAGAACACATTATCAAAGAAAGAGAGCATTGGAGAGGTGTCTTACTCAAAATTATAGCTATCATAAAAATCTTTCTAAAAATAATATTGCTTTTCGTGGGACAAATGAAAAATTATTTGAAAATAATAATGAAATCTTTCTAAGTACAGTTCAAATGATAACTGAGTTTGATCCAATTATGCAAGAGCATGTTCTTCGAATAAAAAATGGTGAAATCCATAATCATTATCTTGGACACAATGTCCAAAATGAACTAATACATCTTTTAGCATTTGAAATTAAAAAAAACAACTATTAGATAGATTAAAGATGCAAAATGCTTCTCTGTTATACTAGATTGTTCTTCTGACATAAGTCAAAAAGAACAAATGACTTTAATTCTAAGATATGTCAATGTTTCTACAAATCCAATTAAAATAGAAGAACATTTGCTAGAATTTATGAAAGTAGATGATACATCAGGAAGGACGTTTTACTGAACTTATCAATGTAATTGAAAAACTTCAAATTGATATTAATGACATAAGAGGACAAGGATATGATAATGGATCTAATATGAAAGATAAAAATCAAGGCATTCAAAAAAGATTGTTAGAATTAAATCCTAGAGCATTTTATACACCTTGTGGTTGTCACAGTTTAAATCGGCTGAAGTCTCGACAATAGAGATTGCAAAAGAAATGGAAATCGAGCCTTTATTTCCTGAAAAAATAATAATATGTAGAAAGAAATAATTTGATGAAACTTCAAACAATGAAATAATTCAGTCACCTGAAGAGAGCTTTAAAACAGGTTATTTTTACTTTATAATTGATAAAGCAAATATGACAATAACAAGTAGAGTTAAGCAATTTCAATTATACGAAGAAAAGTTTGGTTTTTTGTATGATTTGGAAAAATTAAAGTCAATAAATGAAGATAGTTTTTTAAAAAAATTCCTCAACCTTGCTCAGTTCCTAAAGCATAAAGAATCTTCAGATATTGATGTTATTGATGTATTTTTAGAATTAAAAGTTCTAAGACAATTCTTATAGCCTGATATAAAAATAATAATTGAGATACTAAACAACATTAAAAATGTTAATTCATTTGCAAATGCATATATAGCTTATAAAATTTTGTTAACAATACTTGTAACTGTTGCTTTCGCTGAACGAAGTTTTTCAAAATTAAAATTAATAAAGTCTTACTTAAGATCAATCATGTCACAAAAAAGATTAAGTAGTTTAACAATATTGTCCATAGAAAAAGAAATTTTAGAAAATCTTGACTATAATGATTTAATCAACGATTTTGCATCCAAAAAAGCAAGAAAAATTAAATTTAATTAGCTTTTTTATATAATAGAATCCGTTAACGATTAATTTTGAAAATAATAATAATAATAATTTAAGTATATAAATAAAACATTTTTAAATCCGCCTATGTATCGTTCTACTATGTGTTTGTAGAAACATGAAGTAACGATACATTACCAGTCCCAAGCCGAGAAGAAGGTTGAGGTTTTTTGATATAAAATTTAGTTAAAGAATATCTTAGGTTAAAAAAATATAAAGGGCCCATTAATATTTTTTTGCTTGGGGCCATGAATTGTCTAGAGACGTCCTTGTTTGTTATAGATTAATCGCAATTATATGTGTTGCATGAGAAATGTGTCACTAAAAACATATACATATAAAAAATTTTGACAAAGCAAACCGGTTTATGGTTGTAACGACCTGGATTTCGCCCGACCCTAATCGATCGCAAGATCGATCAAGACCGTTCAAAACCCGCGTACGTTAACTTTGGGCATACAACACATCAGGACAATAACACAGACTTTTATAACATCAATAATAAATGTTACATCAGAGTACATCAATAAATAATACAGCGGAAGATACATTTACAATAAATTAAATACATTGCAGCGGAACTAATCTCAGCGGAAGGCCATCAATATTCTGGACCCAGCTTCAGACTTCAATCTAGGATCCTGCTTAACTATATCTGCAAAAAGCTACTCGACTGCCCGTGTGGAAAGAGGGCACCCGAGTTTGCAAAGTGAAACAAACTACAGGTCAGTCGTGGGACTGGTGTGAGAATTCTATACTTAACTCACCTAATAAGTAGGCTAATCACAGGACCACGCCGCTAACGCGGAACGGGTTTACTCCATTGGATTGTCAGTGCATAATTAAAGTAAATCGTCAAATAACATAATGCTTTTTAGAAAAATGAAACCATTATAAGACCCAGGTCCCATCACACAATGCAACGCACACCAGAGGATAGGGTTTTACCTTATAATGGTCAAAAGATGCTTGATACGTAAAAACGATATTATTATCAGTGTGTATATATATATTTAAAACATTTCAATATAAATGTATTAATCTTAGACGGCATAGTACCCCATCCTACTATGTCGCCATATATAAGTTTACAATCAAGACCGCGATGTGGTATTGGAAATTGGTTTTCTGTCATGAAATCGAGGCTAGGGATCGTCCTCTTCCGATTCGAGACACTCTAGCAAATGCCTCAGGATCACACCTATGGGCAACCCTTGGAACGGTAGGGCCGGTCCCCACCTAACGGTAGTGGATTGGCAATTCCTGAACATACGTTTCTAGGCCCTTTTGGACCTATAATATGACCACTTCCGGCCTATATAAAAAAAACGAGGTACCTCAATCCATAATCCACATAGTAAAATGTCGGGCCGTGTTAAAGCCCAAACACCACTTCTAGCTAGAAAGAAACGTATGCACTCCCTACGGTCCATATCCCGTTTTTGACTCATACCGGGGTGTGAGGCTCGCGAAGTCACGATATACACAAAGCTATGCCTAAAGAGACTGTGCTTTGATCATCAACCACAAGGCCTGCTTTTCAACAAAGCCTTGATCATTTGCATCTTAGCATGCCACATTGTCAGACCCTACCATATTATTGGTCATCTACCAATATATATAACCTCTAAGCTCATACGTCTTAGAGAAGGGTGATAAGTAAAGAGTAAATTCTTCACCACCAAACAGAAATATATAATCAGTAGCATTCAACAAATACAACAGAAAAGAATACAATGTCAGACATGCAATCCATTTACAAGTCCGCTCTAGGTCTGAGCAAAACAACATGTCCGTCGATCTCCAAATGCGTTTGGACGATCATCACCAAATACCTTGCCTTGGAAGGCCAATCCCAATTCAAGATACCAGTCATCATCATCCCAACGTTGTGAAAACCTTCGGTCTTCAATCACCATCTTCATCTTCGACTCTTGATTGTCGTGATGATTATTCAGAATGGGATAAACCCGGTCTTTCTGAATAACTCGCCTATTTTGGGATTAAAAACAAATATTGGAAAATCATACATTTCGTCACATTCCAACTCCGAGTACTCTTTTAATAAGATATTCGATTTAAAAGATTCTCATTAATTTTATCAAAGATCAACACTGAAAATAAAATCTATAAATCAATTTCCGAAATATGGAATTTCACAGAAATCAAATCAATACATAATCGATATAGATTTCTGTATCAGACTAATAATATAAATGGAATAACGGCAAAGCCTCTTAAATTCCATATATAATATCGGTTTTCTTTTACAGAAGCCCATTTCGATTATTACCAATCGAATTTCCACTTAATTCCTATTTAATATATTAATTTGAAAACTTGGTTTTTAGAAAATGCCCTTTTTAAATCTATAAAATAGATTCATAAGTTCCAAATAATAATTTCAATGTAAATGGGATTAATGGACAAATGTCGTTTAAAACATCGTCCACGATAAATCCACTTCACATCTCAATTTATTTCATATCACAAAATATAATTGCAAATGTTAGTAATCTTTTAAAAACATATTTTAAAATAATCATAAAAAATATTCTTTATATAAAGACTCTAAGTGAGAAGTATTCTTTATATTGCAAATCTTTATCTTTTACAAATATTCTTTGTTTTAACATATACTTGGTTAAAAATATATTTTAGGAAAATATATATACTTTATATAAAAAGATTTCTAATGTAAAAATATTCTCATTTAAAAGAACATCTAAATCGAACTGCGACTCAAACATTTACCATGTAATTTTGGGTTACATGGATTTCACACACATCATGTATATGACGATAATAGTAAAATCATCAAATCATCCATCTACATCCAAAGTGTAAATTCCACTGCGTAAGCGTTAAAATTAAATAATAATGCTCATCGCAGCATGTCGATCTAACGATCAACATACAACTAAATATTGGGATTAGTGTATGTAAATTTTCATCCCAACACCCGTGTGGGGTTTCAACCAACAAACAAATAATAAACTAATTTGTGCACTTGGGCGACGTGTGAAAAATTATCGTCCCAATCACATACACAAGCCGGGTAACTTGTGAATGGAAGTGTAATACACAATACATATAATGATGACAAGAAAATATCTCTATTGAAGTGAATGAATAAGCATAATAACTTTGTCTCTATTGACAATTTCTATTTTGCTAATTTAAACTCTAAACAAAAATGGTTATTTTGTTTGGCAATTCTAATGAGACAAAATGATAAATATTTTGATTTAACTAACCTATCTTGACAAGTATATATCTTGCCAAACACACACACACACACACACACACACACACACACACACACACATATATATATATATATATATATATATATATATAAATTGCTACCACTAATTCATTTTGGCAAAAATGAATATTCCTAACAAAATGTATAATTTGGTTTAACTAGTATAAATTGACTAAAATGAATAATTATTTTTAACTAATGTAAATTAACAAAAATGAATAATTGTTTTTTAACTAATATAAATTTACAGAAGTGAATAATTTGTGTTTCAATTCTGATAAAATATGCCAATGCTATATTTTGTTTCATTCTTTTAATTTAGACAAAATAAATGTTTTTGTCTATTTTACTTTAATGATAAAAATGTGAATGTTTAGTTATTAAAATGTAACTTTTAAAATTTACCTTTTATTTCAAACAATCTTTATTCATATCAAAATTATAAATCAAGAATATAATTTTAAATCTGATGGTTTGTTTACATTAATGAATTGCAAACAAAGATGAACTTTATTTTAAGGTTTTGTTTGCATCAAGGAATGCAAGTAACAAATGTAACCTTTATTTTTATTTAAAAGTATATTTGAGTGAATGTAAAAAGAACCTCATTTCCAAAGTGTATTTACATTATTGAATGTAAATAAAAGATTTTTTTTTATTTAAATGAGTATTTGCATTTATGAATGCAAACAAAGAATAGTTTTGTTTACAAATTTTATTTACATTAGTGAATGTAAATAAAAGAACAAAATTTATTTTCAAAGTATAATTTAAACAAATTCTATTAAATCTATAAAGGTGTGTACCTTTGTATTGGTAATTGTAGATAAAGGAAATAGACTATAGTTTCATCGAATATTTGCATTGATAAATGCAAACAAAAGAATAAACCTTAATTTCAATGCATATGCGTATTGATAAATGCAAACAAAGAAATAAACTTTATTTTCAATATATGTTTTATTTTCTAGTTTTATTGTTGTTGTCGAACACAAATAAAAATGTACTTTTTATTTTCAAGTTATGTTTGCATTGTGAGATGCAAATAAGGAAAATGGATTTTTATTTCATGCTATATTTGCATTGAAAAGTGCAAATGAAAAGCAACCTTTTAATTTCTATGTTTATTTGCGTTGAAAAACATGAATAAAATATCTACCCAAATTCTATGTTACTTCTGAAAATAATTTCTTATTTACATAAACAAAATTGTTACTTTCATTTCAGTAATCAAGTTTTGACAAAAATGATATTTTCAATTCAACAATCAAGTTTTGACAAAAATGATGATTTTTATTTCATAAATAAAATTCTAATGAAGATGTTACTTTTATTATAATCTAACTTATGAAATAAAATTACAACTAAAGTGTAACCTTAAATTTTCATCCCTTTTGTTGTACAAAACTTTACATTACAAATGCAAATTTTTAATCTCTAATCTTTTTAATAAAAGAAAAATTACAACAAAAAGTAATCCTACATTTTTATTTTCTAATGTGACAAAATAAAATATAAACATAATCTCCACATAAAATGGTATTGCATAAAAATGTAATTTTCATATTTTATCTTAATATTGAACAAATTGTCAACAAAACATTACAAATAAAAGACAACCATTTTATTAGACATGACACAAGATGTATAGCTATCAGGCCTAAACTTTTTTGTTGTAATTTATAATATCAATAAAAAGATTTTATTTAATTTTACAAAGTTACCACAAAGTAAATTCTTTATCATAACCTTTTTATTTGAAAACAGTACTACATAAAGGTTTATAATATTCTTTATTTTCTAAATTGGAATGAGGCCCAATCAATCACCATATAATGTTAATTATATGGATTTTCATACATCACACGTATATAATAGCATTGAAAAATAATCAACCATCAACCAAAGTGCACTACACTGTATAAGCATCAAATATAGACATCTAACGCTTATAATAGCCTGTCAATCAATCGATCGACATATTTAATCAATCAGGAAGAGTGAACTTCAAATTTCATCCCAACACCCGTGTGGGGTTTCAAACAATCAAACACAGATTTTAGTTGTGCAGTTGGGCGATGTGTAAAATTTATCGACCCAATCAATGTCCTTCAAATAGGTGTACATAAACAAACCGTCCGGTTTGTAAATGAATATTTATTTATTCACATTCATGTTAAAAATTATATTTTTAACGATAAAATATTTTATTTCAACACATGAATTTCTATTCAGTTCATTTACACAATAAAAATGATATTTTTATTTTTCTAACATATTTTAGGAAATTTCGGCGGCATAACGGCACGATACTAGAAACGGGACGAGGCCCAGCCTTATCCCCGGCCTAGTGAAGGCCCACGCCATTCACACATCAATCAAATCCATTCAATTCGCCAAATAATTCATTTCAAACCAAATAATCTAACCAACTACACAACCAAACAAACAAGTCCATGGTCTGTGGACGATTGTGTCGGGTGCTACTAAACACCGTCTGCATCCTAGTATATATATAACTAGAAAAAGAAATTGAAGAGTGAGAAATTCTCACCGAAAGCTATCCCAACTTCACGACACTTCTTTTATAGAAATCTTCATCGTTCTCGCCTTTTTGTCATCTTCGTTGCACGTATTCTCTACATATGTAAAAATCGAATTTTCACTTCGTTATTCAATATATAAAAATCGAATTTTTACTATGCTATTCAATATATAAAAATCGAATTTTTACTATGCTATTCAATATATAAAAATCAAATTTTTACTATGCTATTCAATATATAAAAATCGAATTTTTACTATGCTATTCAATATATAAAAATCGAATTTTTACTTCGCTATTCAATATATAAAAATCGAGTTTTTACTTCGCTATTCAATATATAAAAATCGAGTTTTTACTTCGCTATTCAATATATAAAAATCGAATTTTTACTTCTCTATTCAATATATAAAAATCGAATTTTTACTTCGCTATTCAATATATAAAAATCACGCCTTTCTCCCTTTAAAAATATCGTTTTTTCTATTTTAAAAATCTAATTTTTTCTATTTTAAAAATCCTATCTTTCTAATTTAAAAATCCTATCTTTCTTCTTTAAAAATCCTATCTTTCTACTTTAACCACTTATGTCAAAATCCAATTTTTATTCACCGATATCATGCATAAAAACTGATTTTTATTATGCTATAATCTCGATTAAACTCTAATTACTTTGAAATAAATAAACAAATAAGTAAAGTAAAAAGAATAAAATAGAAAGAGAGGACTTACAGTAAAATCGAGAGAGGGGGGGGGGGGGGTTTGTTTGTCGAATTATAGACGTGGCGCAGTGGGGAAAATCGCGGGTCTGGGGGGGAGAGGTCGAGGCAAGTCTCGGAGGGGGGGGGGTGCTGTGTCGCGAGAGGAAGGGGGGCGGGGGTTTGCGCGTTCGTCAGTGGATGAGGGGGGGGGGGTTCGAAGATGGCGGCGGCGATCGATTGGGGGGGGGCGGCGGCGGGTTCCCCCCCGTCTTTTTTTTTTTCTGATTCGTTTTGAAGGGGGGGCCTTGTTAAGGAGAAAAGTAAGGGGGGGATTTATTTTTATTTAATTTAATTTAATTTAATTTCTAAAAGTTGACTTTTTCATACGACCTCTAAACGAGGCCCACCGCCTGTCATCCTTAGCTAATTACCCCCATTCCGAACACAATGGGATATGTATCGTAGGCTGATTCGATCGTTATAATCAGTTTCCGTTAAAATCAACATATAACTCTATATATTGAATTTGAACGCGCATTTCAATTTACCGAGGTCACATACTAACTAGAAAAATTCCAGAAAAATATTTTCTAGCTTCGTATTAACGATACGGTCTTAACAAAACTAGTTTCGTTGAATTCCGAGACCGTTAGAAAAATGGCCATTTTCCAGTCGATTAAAATCAACTGAAACTGGTCAAACGCGTTTTCCTTCGCCACGCTCACATATTGATTCGAAAAATTATTAAATTTGAAACCTAGCAATAAATTGACATCACAAACCCAACAAAAGTGGTTTCGTCGAAATCCGAGGTCGTTTGCAAAATGGCTATCTTTAAGGGCCTGAATTCCATAGCGACTATTCAGAATTTTCAACTGGACATATCTTTTGATTCCCGCTATGAAATTTCTATTTTTTGGATTCGTTGGAAAGATATTATCAAATAGATCCCATTGTTTTTGGTATCACTAAAATCCGGTTTGTTTTGCACCCGGTACATTTAATTGAAGTTTGAAATCGAATTATCGAACTACCGCGCCATTTTCAATTCCTTTTATAATTATATATAATTATTTATATTCTAACGACGACGCGTATAAATATATACGTTCGAATTATATTCAAAATAAATTTCTCCTCGATATTATTTAAAATAATCCATTTTAAATATTCAAATTTCGCTAAAATTGCCAAAATAAAAATTTTAAACTGGCTCAGATTTTCCGGGTTATTACACTTTGACCACGGGAATATTTTCTAAGAAAATGGGAGTGATCTCTAGGGAAGACCAGAATGCCTTTCTTTCAGATTTTGGCCCATGGCAAGGTATAGCAACAGTGTTTTCGAAACCTGTGTTCACCTTAACCAATCTTTCTGAACATAACACTTCAGCGTCATATTTGGTCGGCCAATCGAGACCGAGGATGATATCAAACTCGGAGAAATTCATAATGATCAAGTTAAATGGAAATTTGAAATAGGATCGAAATCTCGCTCTGATACCAACTGTGATGACCCCAAACTTCCACGATATGAAAGTAAGGAATAATCATTTGGAATACAACTGTAATAACCCCGTCCGATCTAACCGAGGCGCCTCGCAACAGCAACAACCACACAGGTGAAAAGTATATAAATGTCAGGGCTGGTAGGTCACTGACACCACCCTAGCTAGAAAGAAACGCATGCCCTCCCTGAGGTCCTCTCCCTTTTTGGTTCAGAACCGGGGTGTGAGACTCGCGAATTCACGTTACACAAAGCTGTGCCACACAGGCTGTGCTTTGATCATCACCACGAGACTTTGCTTTCCAACAGAAGCCTCGATCAATTGCCACTTAGGCATGCCACACAGGCAATTCACTCCATGCGTTTGATATCCATCAATATATAACCCCTGAGCTCGTACGTCTCAGAGAAGGGCGTTAAGCAAGAGAATAAATTCTCCGCCGCTAAACAGATACATATTTAATAGAGATCAATCACACGGACTAAAATCCAATGTCAGACACACAGTCCATTTACAAGTCCGTTCTGGGTCTGAACGAAACCGGAGGCACCTAGTACCCCGCATATCCATCGATCTCCAAGTACGTCTGGACGATCACCAACTGTTTCCATCTTCCTGGGTGTACAGCCCAATCAAGATCATCAGTAATCACCCAAACGACGTGAAGACTTCTGGTCTTCGACCACCGTCTTCATCTTCGACACCACGTCGAATCAGTTATTCAGAATGGGATAAACCCGGTCTTTCTGAATAACTTGCGTATATATTATAAAAGTGTTACACAAACACAACATACGCCTCATTCCAATTCAGAATATTCTTTTATTCAAATATTCCTATACTTTGGGAAAAAGTTCCCATTAATTTTATCCAAGATAAATTCTTTAAATTTATCCTTTAATCTCCTTTGAATATCAATTCAAACTAGTCGGGATTAGCGAACCACACCGAAGTAATCATTTATTTTATTTCCCAATCCCAACCTATTCATCCCATGAAGTACAACTGGTTATACTTCATCTCTAACACCACGGTGTTATCGGTAAATTCAATTACCATTTCACGTTCAAATCTAATTAAAGATTTAACTATCGCCTGGAGCAAAACTGGTGATACTCCATTTTCGATCATTTCAATCTAATTAAAGATTCATTAAAACTCCACTTAGTTTTAATCGTTAACTGGGTTAAAGAATCAGTGTCATTTAAAACACGGTTCACGATAAACCCAAAATCACCTTCCATTAATTATCGGGTTAAAGAACGAGTGTTATTTAAAACACTGTCCACGATAAACCCAAAAATCTATACCAATTCAATTCCAATTAAATATCATTTAATTAGTACACTTCATTAAATCTAACTAAAAAGATTTAATCTTTTCTCAACTGGGTTCAAGAACAGTGTTAGTGAAGACACCATTCACGACAAACCCAAATCACATTCGATATTCAATACAAGGCTCTGAATAGAAAATATATCGGCTTATATTCAATATCAAATTCTACGACTAACAAATGTCGTATTGGAAATAACGATATAAATATATATCTTTCAAATTTCCATAACAACACCTGTATAATCACGAATTCCAACATCGAAATATTCCAAAGACAATTTCGATTCAAATCCACTTCAATGCAATCATTGGTAATTCTGGTTATTTTTAAAACCCTTTTCAAATTCAATTTATTTACTTAAAAATAAATAGAATTATCATTCTAGTTCAAAACTAGTTTATTTCGATAAAAATCTATTTTTATCTTTTCAAACATGAAGTTTTTCATCCCAAATCTTCACAAATCATTTCTTATGATTTTACACAAATTATTACTATTTTTAATAATTTTATCAAGGCCCGTACAGTCGATTTCCATCAATGGCCATCGAACTGCACTTACAGCGACCTTTTTCGAATTTGATTTGGACATAGTTCCAAATCCAACCGTTAGATTTCTAATTTCTAATATTCGTTAGAAAGCTCTTTTCGATACGAACCCAACGGTTCCGGTTTTAGGAGAATCCGACGGTCGGATCTCCTGTAATGTCCGTTTGAAATAAATGGTCGAAAATCACGAACTGCCGCGGCGCGGCGCGTTCTATTCAGGCCATTATATTATATATATAATATATATAATATATACTTCGTCGATTTCTATTTAAAACGAATTATATAAATAGTTTTAAATTCGTTTCAAAAGCAATTTCAACTTCCATTTCAATTCAAATCAAAATTGAATTCTTCTCTATAAATTCGTTTTAAAATTCATTTCTATTCAATTCAAATTTCAATTCAATTTGAATTCATTTCAATTCGCTTTCAATTCAATTCATTTCGAAATCGTTTTCAATTCAATTCATTTCGAAATCGTTTTCAATTCAATTCATTTCGAAATCGTTTTCAATTCAATTCATTTCGAAATCGTTTTCAATTCAATTCATTTCGAAATCGTTTTCAATTCAATTCATTTCGAAATCGTTTTCAATTCAATTCATTTCGAAATCGTTTTCAATTCAATTCATTTCGAAATCGTTTTCAATTCAATTCATTTCGAAATCGTTTTCAATTCAATTCATTTCGAAAACGACATTTCGAAATCGTTTTCAATTCAATTCATTTCGAAATCGTTTTCAATTCAATTCATTTCGAAATCGTTTAAAATCGATATAAATATCGTTCACGTCAAAATGGCGTCAATCTAATCAACACGGCTTCATATATTCCTATTTTCAAATATTCTATTTCAAATATTTCTTTTTCAAAACTGGAATGAGGCCCAATCAATTACCATATAATGTTAATTATATGGATTTTCTACAACACATGTATATAATAGCTTTGAAAAATAATCAACCATCAACCAAAGTGCACTACACTGTATAAGCATCAAATATAGTTATCTAACGCTTATAACAGCCTGTCAATCGATCGATCGACATATTTAATCAATCAGGATGAGTGAACTTCAAATTTCATCCTAACACCCGTGTGGGGTTTCAAACAATCAAACACATATTTTATTTGTGCTGTTGGGCGATGTGTAAAATTTATCGTCCCAATCAATGTCCTTCAAATAGGTGTACATAAACAAACCGTCTGGTTTGTAAATGAATATTTTATTTTATTCATTTTCACTATATTCATATTCACGTTAAAAATTATATTTTCAACGATAAAACATTTTATTCCAACATATGAATTTCTATTATTCATTTACACAATAAAATGATATTTTTATTTTCTAACATATTTTAGAAAATTTCGGCGGCATAACGGCACGATACTAGAAACGGGACAAGGCCTAGCCTTATCCCCGGTCTAGTGAAGGCCCACGCCATTCATACATCAATCAAATCCATTCACTTCACCAAACATTTCAATTTCAATCAAATAATCCAACTAATCTAGGCAACCAAACAAACAAGTCCATGGTCTATGGACGATTGTGTCGGGTGCTACTAAGCACCGTCTGCATCCTAGTATATATATATTACTAGAAAAGAAATTGAAAGGTGAGAAATTCTCACCGATAGCTATCCAAACTCCACGGCACTTCTAATGCAGGAAATCTTCTTCGTTCTCGCCCTTTTGTCACCTTCGTTGTCCGTTTTCACTACATATGTAAAAATCGAATTTTTACTTCGCTATCCAATATATAAAAATCATATTTTTATTTCGAAGTTCAATATATAAAAATCATATTTTTAATTCAAAGTTCAATATATAAAAATCATATTTTTCTTTCGAAGTTCAACATATAAAAATCACATTTTTAATTCAAAGTTCAATATATAAAAATCACATTTTTAATTCGAAGTTCAATATATAAAAATCGAATTTTTCTACAAATAAAAATCCTATCTTTTCTGTAAATCAACTATATAAAAATACGATCTTCTCACATTTCAAAATACGACCTTTTCACCTTTTAAAGTTCTAATCTTTTTCCATTTAAAATTCAAATCTTTTTCTATTTAAAATCTTAAAATAAAATCAGTTTTAAATGCTTTTAAAATCAGAATTAAACCCTTTTTCAAATTCAGATTTATCCTTTTTTAAAAATCAGATTTTCAGAATTGAAAATAAAAATAAAATAAAATAAAGTAAAGAAAAAAAAAAACTTACTGCATCGAAGAAAGGGGGGGGCATCGACTTCGTCGGAGCTGGCTTCTGGGGGGCGTCGATGTCGGCGGCAGGAGGAGGAGCAGGCGTCGGCGGTTTTCACGAGAGGGGGGGGGGGGGGGTTTCGAACAGCATCGCGAGCGAGAGGGGGGGGGACTTTGGTCGGCGGTGGGGTGAACGGAGGTGGAGCGCCTCCGGCGGCGTCATCGACGGCCCTCCGTCGCCGCTTTCTCTCTTCCCCCTTTTTTTTTTATACGATTGAATTTTCGAAAATAAGGGGGGGGGGCCAGAAGTATAAAGGAGGAAGGGGAGGAATTTTTTTTTTTTTATTATTTAATTATTAAAAAGTTGACTTTCACATACGACCTCTAAACGAGGTCCACCGCCTGTCGCCCATAGCGTTTCACCCCCATTCCGAACACAATGGGATATGTACCGCAAGCTGAATCGACCGTTTCGATCAGTTTCCGTTGCATTTACATTTAAATCATTATATTGAATTTTAAACGTACATTTCAAATTACCGGGGTCACATACTAACTAGAAAAATTCTAGAAAAATATTTTCTAGCTTCGAATTGACGATACGGTCCTAACAAAACTAGTTTCGTCGAATTCTGAGACCGTTTGAAAAATGGCCATTTTCCAGTCGATTAAAATCAACTGAAACTGGTCAAACACGTTTTCCTTTACCACGCTCACATATTGATTCGAAAAATTACGAAATTTGGAAACTAGCAATAACTTGACATCCCGGACCCAACAAAACTGGTTTCGTCGAAATCCGAGGTCGTTTGCAAAATGTCCATTTTTAAGGGCCTGAATTCCATAGCGACTATTCAGAATTTTCAACTGGACATATCTTTTGATTCCCGCTATGAAATTTCGATTTTTCGGATTCGTTAGAAAGATATTCACTATTAGATTCCATTATTTTTGGTTTCACTAAAATCCGGATTGTTTTGCACCCGGTACATTCAATTGAAGTTTGAAATCGAATTATCGAACTACCGCGCCATTTTCAATTCCTTTTATAATTATAAATAAATATTTATATTCTAACGACGACGCGTATAATATATACGTTCGAATTCTATTCAAACTAAATTCCTCGACAATATTATTTAAAATAATCTATTTTAAATATCCAAATTCGCTAAAATTGCCAAAATAAAAATTTTAAACTGGCCCAGATTTTCCGGGTTATTACAACAACATAAATACAATAATACATATCACAGATACAAAATAGCATAGGAAATTCATAGAGTAACAACATCATAGCAGCGGAAATATAATGTCGTCAATCACAGAAAATCCACAGTCACAGAATTCTACATTATTACATCAAATTCGCAGAAAAGAAATAAGTCCCCAACTCCAACTTAAACAACGTGGAATAAACAAAGTTTAATGTCTGAAATAAAATGAAAGAGAAAAATGCAAAAGCAGCGAATGATAAGTCTTCCAACTCCTAGTCATCACCTCTCCACAAGCAAATCCAAGAGAAATAATAAGCAGCTCCAAAGGAAAGGCTCCAAGCGAAAAATAACCTGTTTACTTGGCTGCCCGTGTAGAAAGGAGGGCACCCGAGTTTGCAAAAAGGTGGAAACAAACAACGGGTCAGTCGTGGAACTGGTGTGAGAATTCTTATCTAATTAATCACTATTAATAGGGCAAATCCAAAGACCACGCCGCTAATCCGGAACGGGTTTACTCTAATGGATTGTCGTGCATAAAAGTGTCAGAATAAATGATAAGTAAATCGTACAACAACGCTATGCTTTTTAGAAAAATGGAATCACCATAAGACCCAGGTCCCATCACACAATGCAACACACATCAAATGATAGGGTTTTACCTTATAGTGATTAAACATGATAAATACGGCAAATACGAGTTTAATATTATTATTAATATATTAAAACATTTCAAAGTAAATGTAGAAATCCTAGGAAGAATAGTATCCCATACTACTATGCCTCCATACTAGTAATACAATCAAATTCGTAGGGTCATATTTGGATTTTGGTTTCCATCATGAGTCAAGGCTAGGGAGGAGCTCCTACCGATTCGAGACACTCTAGCTAATGTCTCAGGATCCCCCGCAGTGAACCCTTGGAAAGCTGCAGGGCCGGTCCGCCGTACGAGTTGCGGATTAGTTATTCCTGAACACACGTTTCCCAGTTCTATAGGACCTATCATCCGAGGCGCCTCATTCCATCATCCACATAAGTAAAATGTTGGGCCGTGTTAAAACCCAATCACCACTTCTAGCTAGAAGGAAACGTGCTGCTCTCCCTGCGTTCCCTTCTCCCGTTTTAGACTCCGCCAGTGTGTGAGGCTCGCGAAGTCACGTTGTACACAAAGCTATGCCTAAACAGGCTATGCTTTGATCGTCCCACAAGGCCTGCTTTTCAACAAAACCTTGATCATATGCATCTTAGCATGCCACATCATTACCCCATACCGTACTACCAATCCTTTGCCGAAATATATGAACGGGTGTTAAGCAAGAGAATGAATTCCCCGCCACCAAAACATCCATACCTTCGACAAAAGATCAATAACGTGATATTTGATAGAGTATGATGTCGGACACACAATCCATTTAGTAGCTTATGCTCTGGGTCTTAGCGAAAGCCAAACCCGTGAAATCAACACGTACGTTTGGGCAATGACCATGACCTTTGAATTGGGAGCAAGTCAAGTCAAGGCCACGATCGTTGTCCATTCGAGGGAAGATTTACGGTCTTCATTCACCATCTTTATACTTCAAGTAACGTCGTTTGATTATTTGGAGTGAGAGAACTCGGTCTTTCCACATAATCCTCGTATATATATATATATATTGAAATCCTTCTTATACATTAATAATTATTATTAACGATTCATCCCCGTATTAATTATTTAAAATGATTAAATTTTAATATAACGACGCCTTAAGTCCATAGGCGACTATGGCGCTGCATTCCAATAATTTTGATTTTCACATTTCTCAGAATCTAACCGTTGGATCTTAACGTAATATATAACGTTGGAAAGATTTTTCCAAGATAGTCCTAACGGTTTCAGTTTCAAGAAAATCCGACGGTCGGATCTTCTTGTATAGTCGTTTAAAAGTACGATTTCAAAACGCGAACTACCGCGCCCTATTCGTTTAATTTTAATTATGTTTATTTATATAATCATTGAATCGCAATAGCATCATTTGGTTAAAACAACGCCCTACACAACTACCGACACTCACCAAATTTTTAATTCATTTGAAAAATGAAAATAATATCACCGCTTCCTAATTTCATTTTTTTTATTTACATTAAAAAATGTAAATTTTGATACACTCAAAATCTTTAAATTACATATAAAAATATAATTTTTTAACGACAATGCAAACTCTACTCTTAATTCACATTGTGAAAACATGATTTTTAATTACAATGCAAACACTACATCTAATTTACATTGTAAAAATATCATTTTTAATAACAATGCAAACACTACATCTAATTTACATCTTATTCACATCTTAATTACAAAGAAAAATGTATACTTTTCATACGGTGAAATTCCTTATTATAACCACATCTAAAATTATATAAAAATGTCATTTTTAATTCATCATTCCATTTTATATTCAAACAACATATAAAAATGTCATCTTTAATTCATCGTTCAATTTTACATTAAAATAACATATAAAAATGTCATCTTTATTTCAACGTTCCATTATACATTATAATCACATATAAAAAAAAGTCATCTTAATTTCAACGTTCAATTTTACATTATAAGTCCTACTTTTATACTCAAAGTAAATCCTACTTAATAATTTAATGAAAAATCTATTCTTTAATGATTCATTGAAAAATTCATTCTTTAATAATTCATTGCAAAAATTCATTCCTTAATAATTCATTGCAAAAATTCATTCCTTAATGATTCATTGGAAACATTCATTCCTTTCATAGACAATGAAAAATCATATCTTTTATTATTTACAATGAACATATCTTTTAATTTTTAAGATAAAAATCTCATCTTTCATTTACAATGTAAAATTTATTCTTAAATTACAATGTAAATTTTATTCTTAAATTGCAATGTAAATTTTCCATCCTTTAATATTTACATGAAAAATTTCATCTTTTAATATTTTCATGAAAATTTACATCTTTAATATTTCAACTGAAAATTCAGTATTTAATAATTTCAATCAAAAATTCAATATATAAAAAAAGTTAGTCTTTCTATTTACAATGTAAAGATTAAGCCTATACCATTTACCACATCGTATTTCATGTCACATCCAATCAACAACAACATTCAAATAAACCAACATGACTAAATCTAACGATTCACATCAAAGTAATATACAGGGTGATATTTATATTGGCATATGACAAATCAACGAGGCATGATTCAATAAAATTAACAAATAATTAATTCTAATTAATCAATAAATTCAGATCTAATATTTAGATTTGCAGATCTAACATCATACGGTATAAACAATTCAGATCCATATTTAAAATATCACGACATAGCAGATCTATCAATAAATATTTTTAATAACTAAGAATTAATAATTAAATTAAATTAAATTAAATTAAAAATAAATTCTGACAGTCGTTGGTGATTAGCCCAAAATTTCAACAGCTCAGAAATTCCCCGTTTCAGTTTAGAATTGTAGTTCAGGATCGTACGAGTCCAACGCTTCAGAAATTGCGTAATTCTGAATTTATATGACCAGGTTATGGGTAAAACAAGTTAGTAATTAATTTAAAAATTAAATTAATAAAGTGATTAAGGTTTTTTAAACCTTTCTTCCTTCTCAGAATTTTGGCCGGGAGTATTCAGAATTGCTCAAAACTTTGGATCCGGATTTCAGGCGATTGGGTGAACGGATTGAGGTGCCGTCAGTTGGAGGTTGTCGGGCTCGGAAAGATGCACATGCGCCGGGCGTTGGGGGGTGTGCGGTGGCGCCTGGTGGGGCCGGCGGCAGCTGAAACGCGTGGGTTTTGGGTGCTCGGTTCTCGGAAGCCGGGGCACGAGGTGAAGCGCAGGTAGTATGGAAATGAAGAGGAGGAGAAGAGCTTTAATTTGGTGTAAAGCTTGCGTTCTAATTCGTAGAGAGGAGGGAGAATTTGAGGAGAGAAGTTTTGAAGGTGGAGGCGGCTTCAGCTAATTGGGAACGATGAGGGACAGTATACACCGTATTTTATACTAGTGTATTTTAGGGTTATTTAATTATTAAATTTTTAATTAAGCCCAATTAAGGTCCGATTAGCCACTAACTCAGAATTAGGCCCATCGACTGTCGTTCTTAAGGTTTTGACACCTTCTGAACGCAATTGGACCAGTCTCGTGGCCCAATTCCGAAATCTGTAAATATTTTATTTAAAATTTACATTATAAATTAATTAAATAAGTACTTATCGTACATTTAAATATGACGGGGCAACATACGAACTCAGAAAATTCCAAGAAAAATATTTCTGGCTTCATATTGATGATACGGTTCCAACGAGACTAATTTCGTCGAATTCTGAGACTGTTGGAAAAATGGTTATTTTTCAGTCAATTAATTTTGACCGAAATTGACAAAACACAGTTTCTTTTGCCACGCTCACATACTAGCTTCAAAAATCATGAAATTTGAAACCTAGCAATAATTTTACATTTCGGACCCAACAAAAGTGGTTTCGTTGAATTTCGAGATTGTATGCAAAATGTCAATTTTCAAGGCGATATATTTTCTATAGCGACCTTTCTGAAAATTCATTTGGCCATAACTTTTAATTCCCGCTATGAAACTATGATTTTTCAGATTCGTTAGAAAGCTATTTATTAACAGATTTAGATATTTTTCGTTTCATCAAAATCCGGTTTATTCTGCACCCTGGGTAGTTAGTCAAAGTTCAAGTTTGACTTTTCAAACTACCATCCTATTTCTAATTCTTTTTGTAATTTATTTGAATATGTTTGCATTAACTTTGCTCGAAGTAAATTTCCATTCATAATTATTTGAAATAATTTATTATAAATATTTAAACACCCCTAAAATCTCTAAAATGAAAATTTTAAATTGGCCCCAAATTCCGGGTTGTTACACTAATTACCCATTAAGGCCCGTTTAGCAACTTTGTCAGATTTTAGCCCCCAATGACTATCGTTCCAACCCATAACCCCAATTCCGGACTCATCTAGCTATATCCCGCAGGCCCAAATGACTCTCTTGACCCAGTTTTCTTTATTTTAAATTATTTTCTTTTATTTTTAATTCAATCGTACAAATAAATTCACCGGAGCCACAAATTAACTTCGAAAAATCCCGAGAAATATATTTAGCTATGTTTTGACGCTGCAGACCTAGGAAAAATAATTTCGTTCAATTCTGAGCCTCTCTGAAAAATGGCATTTTTCAAGTCCATTAAAATTGATCGAAATTGACAAAACACAAATCTTTTTGCCACGGTCACAAACTAATTCGAAAAATTATGAAAAATTAAACTTAGCAATAATTTGACATTCCGAATCCAACAAAAGTGGTTTCGTCAAAAGTAGAGGTTGTCTGAAAAATGGCTATTTTTAATATTAAAAAAAATATAGATCCTACAACGACTAGTCTGAAATTTAAACTGGGCATTTGATTTCCGCTATAAAATTTCGATTTTTCGGATTCGTTGGAAAAATATTTTAAAAGAGATTCTAATATTTTTGGTTTCAATAAAATCTGTTAAATTTTGCATCCTGTACGGTCAGTCAAAGTTCAAGTTTGACTTTCAAACTACCGCGCTATTTCTAACTCCTTTTATAATTAAAATTAAATTATTCATCCTAACTTCAATTTAAATAAATTTTTAATCATTATTATTTAAATAAATTATTTTAAATATCAAAACTCATTAAAATAACTTAAAATAAAAATTTTAAATTAGCCCCAAAATTCAGGGTTGTTACAGTCTCCCCCACTTAAAAACTTTTCGTCCTCGAAAAGGAACGAAGATATAAAGTTGTTTAAGTATCCTATCTTAAATAATTTTATTTGTTGATTAACTTTTAGAATATATAATTTATATATTCAAAATCATATTTTCTAAAATCGGTTTATATATAATTAAAAATACGTTAATTATATACTGGGCACTCTCAACCCATTCTAGGGCATTACTAACCCCATCTCTAATGAGTTTTCTCATTCTAGGATACTACCGATCCCATCTCTAATGAGTATTCTTATTGGATATTACTAATCCAATCTCTGATGAGTCTTTTGTTCAGTTCTAATAAGTTGTACCCCAAAGATTTGAGCTAACTAGAGCTCTAATACCAACTGTAACGGCTTTGGGTTTCGCCCGGACCTAATCGATCGCAAACTATGCTCTGGACATAGCTTTAGGCTTCGATCCAGATCCTGCTCAAGAGATAAATATCTGCAAAAAGCTACTCGACTGCCCGTGTGGAAAAGAGGGCACCCGAATTTGCAAAGTGAAACAAACTACGAGTCAGTCATGGGACTGGTGTGAGAATTCTTAACTAATATAACTAATAGCAATAAGGCAAATCCAAGGACCACGCCGCTAACGCGGAATAGGTTTTATTCCAATGGATTGCCGGTGCATAAATTAAAGTAAACGTTAAACAACGCAATGCTTTTTAGAAAAATGGAATCATCATAAGACTCAAGTCCCATCACACAATGCAACGCAAACCAGAGGATAGAGTTTTACCTTATGATGATTAAACATGCTTGGTACGATAAAAACGAATTTGATATTATTATTAGTGTATATATGTTTCAAAAACATTTCAAAGTAAATGTATCAATCCTAGGAAGCATAGCTACCATATATTATGCCTCCATACTAGTAACAAAAACAAGTCCATAGGGTCGTATTGGGAGTTGGGTTTCCATCATGAGTCAAGGCTAGGAACGATCTCCTTACCGATTCGAGACACTCTAGCTAATGTTTCAGTATTCCCCGCAGTGGACCCTTGGATCCTGCAGGGCCGGTCCACACATACGATTTTGCGGATTGGCAATTCTTGAACACACGTTTCCCGGTCCTATAGGACCTATCATCCGAGGCGCCTCATTCCATCATCCACATAAGTAAAATGCCGGGCCGTGTAAAACCCAAACACCACATCTAGCTAGAAAGAAATGTGTTGCTCTCCCTGCGTTCCGTTGCTCCGTTTTAGACTCAACCGGGTTGTGAGGCTCGTGAAGCTACGTAATACACAAAGCTATGCTTATTCAAGATGTGCTTTGATCTTCACCACAAGGTTCTTCTTTTCAACAAGAAACCCTGATCATTTGCATCTTAGCGTGCCACATTGACAATCCATGTCATACTATTAATCCTTTGCCAAAGTATACAAAAGGGTGTTAAGCAAGAGAATAAATTTTCCGCCACCAAGCATTCATACATTCGACAGAAAATCAATAAATACAATATAAAGGAGTACAATGTCAAACACACATTCTATTTATAAGTCCGTTCTGGGTCTGAACGAAACCAGAGATACCCTCGTCCCGTATGTCCAATACGGAGGGGAGGTACCCGCATATCCGTACAATCAACATATACGTCCGGACGGCAACCACTGTAGCCCCTTCAAGGTAGCTACTCCAGTCAAAAACATCAGTAGTCGTCGTCCATTCGATGTGAAGATCGCCGGTCTTCAGTCACCGTCTTCAACTCTTCGACTTAGATCGACGTATAATCATTTGAAATGAGATTGAACTCGGACTTTTCAAATGATTCTCGCATATATATATATATATATATTAAATCATTTCATATCGTTAGTATTAATTTATAACGATCAATCTTTATTTTTATTTATATAAAAATAATTAAATTCCATTTAACGGCACTTCAATTCAATAGGCGACCTTGGCGCTGTTTTCACCCAAATTTGTTTTACACATTTCTCTAAATCTAACCATTGGATTTTAACACAATTCATATCATTGGAAAAATCTTCCCAAGGCGAACCTAATGGTTTCGGTTTTGGGAAAATCTAACGGTCGGATATTTCGGTATAATAATTTAAAGACACGATTCCAAAATGCGAACTACTACGCTCGATTCGTTTAATTTTAATTTATTTATATATAATTATATATAAATATAATTCCTTCGTCCATTTCGTTATCGTGAATAACACAACCAGTAAAGGACGTTATATTTTTGTAACCTATTTACATTTTTATAATAAATAGTGAAATGTATTTTATTTTACTATATTTTGCTACCGACAAGAATTATTATCTAAATATAATATCATGGCACATAAGAATGTTGATCTTTATTTCGACTTGCATTCACATCCTATATACAAAAAGGTATATTTATCAATCATCTTTCAAACTACACAAAATTGTATATTTCATGTATCATTACAATTACAACAAAAATAGTTTTTATTGTGTTTCATTTCCATTACTACAAACATGAATATTTTTGGTGTGTCATTTATAACTTAACAAAAACGAGTATTTTTGTGTCGTTTCAATTTCTAACAAAAATGCAATATTTTGGTGTCAACTTCAATTCTACAAAAATAATGACTTTGTTAATCTTTCATTACAAATAAAATAATAATTTTGTGTGTTAATCTATCTACATAAAAAATGTAAATTTCTATCTTTATCTTTTCAATGAAAATCCAATTCATTAAAATGTTAATTTCATCGTAGATTCTTTCCAGAAAATCTTTTTATATAAATATGTAAATTTCATACCGTTGTCCTTTTTAATGAAAATTCCATTCATTAAAATGTAAATTTCCTTCCTTAAATTCCATTTACATGAAAACGTAATTTTTCTTCTTTAAATTCTATTTACATGGAAATGTAAATTTTCTTCTTTAAATTCTATTTACATGAAAAATGTAAATTTTCTTCTTTAAATTCTGTTTACATAAAAATGTAAATTTTCTCCTTTAAATTCTATTTACATGAAAAATGTAAATTTTCTCCTTTAAATTCTATTTACATGAAAATGTCAATTAATCCTTTAATCTTAATTACATGAAAATGTAACTTATAATTCAATACCCAATTTCATTCTTTTTATTCTTTTATTTACATTAAAAAATGTAAATTATATTTCAATGTCCAATTTCATTCTTTTATTCTTTTATTCCTTTA
The DNA here is from genome assembly GCA_030737875.1 of Allium sativum. Classification (NCBI taxonomy): domain Eukaryota; kingdom Viridiplantae; phylum Streptophyta; class Magnoliopsida; order Asparagales; family Amaryllidaceae; genus Allium; species Allium sativum. The sequence continues at coordinate 111,799,210 of CM060916.1, read as the reverse complement.
TTTACATTAAAAAGGTAACTTCTATTTCCATGATGAATTCTTCCTTTTATTTCATTTATTTACATTAGAAAACTGTAAATTCTATTTCAATGTTGAATTCTACTCTTTTAATTACACTGTAAAATCTCCTTTTTAATTACAATGTAAATTGTAATTAACATTATAATGTAAAATTCCTATCTTTAATTACAATGTAAAATCTCCTTTTTAATTACAATGTAAATTCTTATCTTTTTAATTACATATAAATGTAATTTTTATATTTACGGTGTCAATCATGTTCATTTATATTTAACACATAATATCGACATTTCTAATTTAATACATAACGGTGCAAATATTGTCATTTCTAATGTAATACATAACGGAGCAAATATTCATTTTCTGATTAACACATGATGGTGTAAATATTCATTTTCTAAAAAGATGTAAACTTCTTTTTATAAACAAACAAATTATCTTTTTACATTTAATAAAACAAAGACAAAAATGATAACTTTGTACATTTACAAATAATGACAAAATGATGTCTTTGTATATTTACAAAATAATGATAAAATGATGTCTTGTAGTTTTTTTCTTTTAACTAAAATCAATGAAAAATGTAATTTTTATTATTTCAACTAAAATCAACGTTAATGTAACGACCCAGCGGATTTTCGACCCCAAAAATCGACATAAAACAACCATGTCGACTAATCAAGCATCTAAATCACTGGATGGTCATAAGAAAGAAATTAGAGGGTGAGAATAGAAAGAAAGAAATATTAGAATAGAATAAAGAAGAACACTACATCAGAATCTCACAGCGGAACAGATAAAATATAATATCAACAATACAAAAGAAATTTTGTATACATACCAATCATCAGAGTTTAACATATAACTGCACAGTGGAATTTAACTTTATATAACTAGCGGTGAAGCCGCCTGGTTCCAGCTTCTGAACTCCAAGCGAACCTAACCTGGAACATACTTGGTCTGACCCGAGCACATTTGATTTAAAACAAAAATACACCGGGTCAGTCTGGAATACTATCAGTGATAAATTCACAGAACACACACTTGCTTAACTTTGCAAAAGCCTTTCTGAAATCAAAAGGTAATAGTAAGACCAGTCCACACATAAACACGGACGGTTTTTACCTTACTATAACCCAAAACAGTTTTGAAATCATAGCTTCTTTTGATATTATCATAGTGTCTAAATACAAATAAATACCAATCTAGAGAAACGCTTGCATCTCACGCTTCCCATATATAGTATACAAACCAAAACCGCGGGTGCTTATTCGATATTGGATTCCAACCTTGACAAGGTATGGGACCACCTTCCGCACGTGTATCTCTAGAGGCAAATACACTGGGTTCAACAAGAACGTCTTGCAACCCGCCCCTCACATGACCGACCACTCATTTAGCTTAAGTGTATCGAATGTATATCACCGACGGTTGGGATCAGCAATCGCCTGCCCGAAAAGGGACATCATCGAATATAGATTAAAGAAGCAAATGGAATTTCTCTAAATAGGTGATCATACATCCTAATGGGAGTGACCCACATAGCCATGCTGCCTGCCCGATTTCTGTCATTTCCCGATTGATGAGGCTTGAGGCTAGAATTTACTTTAAACATCTGACCATCATTCACTTTGAATGTCAAATCGTCAGATCTGCCAGATCACCCTGATTGACATCCACAAAAATACTCTAGTTTATTTGGCTAGAGAATAACCATTTCTCCGCCATCAACTATGGTACGTTTGGAGAAATCAACGCATGTAATTCCTTTGGAAATACTATGTCAGACAACCGTCCATACAAGTCATCGAGGAACAGGATGAACCGAAGGTACTCTCCTATCGCACCCAATATAGGAATCACCCCAAGGATCAGTAGCGAGTAGTCCTTGCAAATCCGTGGATTTCAACCACGACAGAATCACAAATCAAAATAACTCCAGTTGCAAGCCAGAGAAATTTGACGAGTAGTCCTTCCGCTTATGAAGATCCACGATCTTTACTTGCTCCATCTTCAATTACATCTTCACGTATTTGTTGGTCGGAATGGTTTTCGAATATAATTCGGTCCCGGACTTTCCATACCAACAATCGTATTGGACAGATTTGATAGTCGGTGATTTAACTATCAAAATATATAGTGTTTCAAACATGACACCCCAATGAGTTTACTGGTTTAATATTCAGCATTTACTTGGCCTTTTTAAAATTTAAAACAAACCAATTCAATTCTGCTTAATTAAGACTTCTAACCCTTTTATATTTAGAATACGATAATTGAATTCTTATTTAATATATTAATGATATAAACCAACTTTTAACTCTGACTGATTAATTTGATTCATTAGTTCATAGTCGACTTACTCCATTCACTCGACTCTAGATCGCAGCGGTCACAATGGTTACGCCTGATTCCCTCAGGAAACATCCGACCGCCGTAGGATATCTGCAGCCCTGCGAATTACGCTAGCAGTCGTACGCAATGGAAACTCTTTCTGACTAACTACGTTTGACTAACTCTAACTATGTTCGATCAACTCTAATTGAATAACAAATGTTTAGTACAATTTGAAATCACTTATTCTTATTTCTTTGGAACCATTATTGCAATATTATTTAATTTCCAAAACCTTGCATTAGAGTTTGATATACCTCATATAGGGTAAAACAATTTCAACAACTTCACTCACTCCAAACTAATACTGTTTCTCGATAATAGTGAAGCCAACCAAGTTGGGGTATTTTAGTTACTTCTCAGACCTAGATCAACCCGTTCTTATCTCGGAATAACATCAGTTTGTCACTTAACTATTAACATCTCAATTTTCCCCTTTTGGTTTCAAATCTAGTTTTATAAACCTTTTCTTACTTTGAAATCTTTGTTCGATAATCTCTTTACTCAACTCCCTTAATTAAGTAAGTCTTAATTTACAACACACCTCTTAACTTTACAACCCTTACACCATCCAATCACTTCAGTGAATTCCAATTAAAAACTCATTTCTTAAATCCTTATTAATTAAAAAAATTATTAACTTAAAATATTAACTATGTAAAAATATAGTTAACTTGGTTATTTATCAAAAATATGATAATGGTTACTCTTAAAAGCTGATTAAACAATACATTTCTTTATAAATTATTAATCAATCAAATACTTATTCTGAGGTTTAGTTAATCGAAGATTAACTAAAATTTAACACTAAACAATTCAGAAATCCCTAATTTATAGTTAATCAAAGATTAACTAATTATTTAGCACCACTCGCCAAATTTGACGAACATTCAGAACCCAATTAATCCCATTATCGTTATCAGTTAAAAATAGTTGGTTTTGTCGACCTAACATCTCAGTTAACCCTTAACTGAATTCTCTTGTCATTTCCCCTTTTTGAATTTATCAAATAACTTAATTAGTTTAAAACCCTATTTAATTGTTTAAAACAATTATTTCACCTTACCAACCCGGAGGTAAATCTTCGGTTTCCTTTGTTTAAAAACTGGTAAAATCCATTTAAATAATCCCTTTAAACTCGATTAAAAATAGATATTTATAAATTTCCATTTAATTCCTTATATACTTTAATTTGAACTTAAATTCGGTTATCGAATAATTCTAACTTTAAAACTACGTCAATTTCCCGAACAATCAACTGACGTTAGCCACAACACATTTTTAGACATTCATCGTCAATTACCAAATCAACATGGTCAACTGATTTTTTACACATCACGGGTGAATATTATTCAACCATTCAAACAAGTTTTGGTGTCAGTCAGGGTGAATAACTCATATATAAGCACAACAAACAAATATATAGTTTTATTTGAGGAATCCAGTCGGATCCCTCCAACCTGTCCTTCTCTGCATCACAGATATCAGTCGATAAAAATATACGAATTAAATAATTGATGGATTATAAATAACTGCAATCAATCAACAATAGCAACCAATTTGCATCCATCGCATCCAATCAACCAATTTTACTGTTAACTATAAAATATATTTTACTGTGAATGTACCACATCACATGATTCTAGAAGGTGTGAGAATTAACTCACCAGTGTTTGTTCTGGTCGATGGTTGATGCGTTTGTTTCTTTTAATTTGAGACGAACGTCCAAAATTGGCTGAATTTTCAACGGCGTCAGATCAAAGCCTAGTCAGTGCCATCGCCTAGGTCTCGTCCCTGCGATCCCAACGGGTCCAGTTTCGCTGAAATCCGTTAACGTATGAGTGAGATACTCTCGTTCAAAGTTTGAATATATATACGATTTTAAACTTAACTTTAATTAATAAATTAATTAAATGATTAATTAATTATTACCTGCCACCTTAATTACCGTTTAAGTCCACGTCATCATGGAATTATCAAAAAGAACCCGCCTTCTTCCCAATTATCTGCTCCAACCCGATTCTCTCTTCTTCTAAAAAAAACGACCGCCTCCCGACCTTTATACCGTCGCCACTCATCCCTTAGGCAACCGGAACCAGCGAGCCACCCCCCATCAGAACTGCCATAGCCCGACGCCTCTCCACCAGAAACCCCGGTCCCCAAAAACCCTCCGACCGCCGGAATTTTACATTTCCCCCAAATCCGTTTAACCCAAAAATTGCACCACCTCTGATCACCAGGGCCAATGCCACCACCGCCATGACCTGCGCCTGCCACCTGCGCTCCGATCCTCTTCAGTACCCTTCACCCATACTCCACCGGCCGCCTGTAATCGGTCAATGACCGATTATTACTTCCAAAACGAACCAGAAAACTTCACCTCCGATCATCTCGCTCCTCCGGCCACCACAGGCGTTGAAACAGGACCGGACCACCTCCATCTGAAAGCCTTGTCTCTCTACTTTCACTTCCAACCGGTCTCATCCCCTGAAATCAACCCAAACGCCCACAATAACATGAAAAACGAAAATGGATTTCGTCGGTTTAAAGATGATTCCGGCCACCACAGGGGTTCGTTCACCCCCAACTTTTCATAGCAGGTCCGCGTCAGACCAGATCTATAGCTTTTGCTTTAGAACCCCCCACGAATTCTTCACGGATTTAGAGAATTAATTGATTTTGTAAAACTGGACTTATTTGCAAATTTACATAAAGGGGCTGAGTTTGGGCATTAGGGTTTCAGCCTTTGGACCTTATATAGTGTGGAAAAATATTTATTTAAGTTGATTTGATGAACGACAATGACTAACGATATTTTATTTCGTACTTATCGCATTTTCAAATGTCGTTTATTCGCTGCTGCTCTCACATACGAACCCCGTTCGAGATGCGAATGGACGACATAGTATAACTTGACGGTACGGTCCTAACGAAACTTGTTTCGTCGAATTCCGAGTCCGTTTGCTCAAACAACGTTCGTACACGTCCAATTTGATCGATTTATTTTGCATTTTATTTTGCCACGCTCACAAAATAACTTCGATTGACGCGCAGTTTGAAAATCTAGCAATAATTTACTGTTATCGTCCCAACAAAATTTGTTTCGTCGAAAACAGAGGTGGTTTGAAAAATGTCCCTTTTGAACTGGCCAAATTTGAATAAAATAACCCAATTTTAAAATACTTCAATATAATATAATTATAATACCGCGATTGGTCATACCCGACCAGAATCTGATGTATTACCAAGGAAAAATATAACACGTTGAATTTCACGCCAAATCGATACTCAAAATATTTAAAAACCGATATTATATATATACGCAGCGCTATATATATAAAGGGAATTCTGTCGCTGTTTTTCAGAGAATTTGATTTGGACATAAAACAAAATCTACACGACGAAAACTAGATATTTCCCTGCCATTGGAAAGATATCGTCAAGCCAGTCCCAACGTTTCTTGTTTCGAGGAAATCCGACTTATTTTGAACCCGGTACGACCCATTGAAGCTAAAAATGCCAAAACGCGAACTGCCGCGCTGCTGCAGCTCGTTATTTAATTAAATTATAAGCTATATATATTCAAACGTCGTTTCGAGTCGAAATCGTCGCTATTTTCCAATATAACCACTATTTGACCATTTTAAATTGCCCGGTCAAATTATATTGCCAATTCCACATTGTCCAATTATTCTGGAAATTAAAATATTATTTTATTATTTATTTTAAATAATATATTCACAATATAATCGTTAAATTCGATTATTCAAATTCAGACCAATATTTTAAATAATTAAAATATTCAAATAAATAGGCAGAAAAATACGGGTCGTTACATTCCTTCCCCCTTAAAATAATTTCGTCCTCGAAATTGCTAAGGTAGCAAAGAACGTTATATCCCATTATCTTTTGAAAAGAATTAAAATATAAAACTAGAATTTATTTCCAAAACAAGTTTAATTGGTTTTAAAACCAATTTATTTCAAAGGAAAGAATTTCCCAAAAATCTTCAAAAATTTTCTAACTCCTTAAATTTTGGAAAAATTTCGACAGAGTCTCCCCTATACGGGGGACATCTGCAAAATTGCAGGTTCAAGAAATAGACATACATCGACTCTCATGGTCGGAAAAATTCAAAATCCAAACACAAAACCCCATAGAAAACCAAAATTTCATATTTGCGTAAGCGTACCTTTTGGCGAGCGTTATTATACGATAAGAGATAATTTATATTCGAGCTTGCTTAATTATTTTGCAGCTCTACTCAAACTGGATTCAAATAACTCCAGAATTTCTCTCCTGGCTGGATTTTAAAGCTGAACTGGCACTTCAACACCTGAACTCACTCCAACAAATTCATCAGCCATCACACACGGTCAGTTATGTTCAAAACATCCATATAGTTTCCTATCAACTCATTTTACACCCAGTACAGTCTATACGAGATTACAATTATTGATAACCACTGCATTTATTTCTTTGATTATACATTCAGATTTATTTATTTGGATTGATTTATTCTACTTATTTATTTCACGCTGGTTTTCAACTAAGGCTATTCAGGTTCAGGTTTATACCCAGACAATCAACAACACAATTCAAACGCATCATTCAAATCAACATAACCAATTCAATCGATTTGCCCATAATATAACCACCTTTACCTTTATTTTATTTAAAATAATTTGGGCAAAACTAATTTCAAAAATAATTTCATATCAAAATACAAATACGCGCTCTCGTATATCTATATCCCAACTCAATCTAGGGTACTGCTGACCCCACCTCTATTGAGTCACACCACAAAGCCAAGATTATCTCTAAACCAATAGCTCTGATACCACTGTAACGACCCAGCGGATTTTCGACCCTGAAAATCGACATAAAACCACCATGTCGGCTAATCAAGCATCGAAATCACTGGATGGTCATGAGAAAGAAATTAGAGGGTGAGAATAGAAAGAAAGAAATATTAGAATAGAAGAAAGAAGAAGAACACTACATCAGAATTTCACAGCGGAACAGATAAAATATAATATCAACTATACAAAAGAAATTTTGTATACATACCAATCATCAGAGTTTAACATATAACTGCACAACGGAATTTAACTTTATATAACTAGCGGTGAAGCCGCCTGCTTCCAGCTTCTGAACTCCAAGCGAACCTAACCTGGAACATACTCGGTCTGACCCGAGCACATTTGATTTAAAACAAAAATACACCGGGTCAGTCGGGAATACTATCAGTGATAAATTCACAGAACACACACTTGCTTAACTTTGCAAAATCCTTTCTGAAATCAAAAGGTAATAGTAAGAATAGCCCACACATAAACACGGAGGGTTTTTACCTTACTATAACCCAAAACAGTTTTGAAATCATAGCTTCTTCTGATATTATCATAGTGTCTAGATACAAATAAATACCAATCTAGAGAAACACTTGCATCTCACGCTTCCCATATATAGTATACAAACTAGAACCGCGGGCGCTTATTGGATATTGGATTCCAACCTTGACGAGGTATGGGACCACCTTCCGCACGTGTATCTCTAGAGGCAAATACATTGGGTTCAACAAGAACGTCTTGCAACCCGGCCCTCACATGACCGACCACTCATTTCGCTTGAGTGTATCGAATGTATATCACCGACGGTTGGGATCAGCAACCGCCTGCCCGAAAAGGGACAGCATCGAATATAGATTAAAGAAGCAAATGGAATTTCTCTAGATAGGTGATCATACATCCTAATGGGAGCGACCCACATAGCCATGTTTCTTGCCCGATTTCTGTCATTTCCCGGTTGATAAGGCTTGAGGCTAGAATTTACTTTAAACATCTAACCATCATTCACTTTGAATGTCACATCGTCAGATCCGCCAGATCTCCCTGATTGACATCCACAAAAATACTCTAGTTTATTTGGCTAGAGAATAACCATTTCTCCGCCATCAACTATGGTACGTTTGGAGAAATCAACGCATGTAATTCCTTTGGAAATACTATGTCAGACATCTGTCCATACAAGTCATCCAGTAACAGGATGAACCGAAGGTACTCTCCTACCGCATCCAATATAGGAATCACCCCAAGGATCAGTAGCGAGTATTCCTTGTAAATCCGTGGATTCCAACCACGACAGAATCACAAATCAAAATAACTCCAGTTGCAAGCCAGAGAAATTTGACGAGTAGTCCTTCCGCTTATGAAGATCCACGGTATTCACTTGCTCCATCTTCAATTACATCTTCACGTATTTGTTGGTCGGAATGGTTTTCGAATATAATTCGATCCCGGACATTCCATACCAACAATCCTATTGGACAGATTTGATAGTCGGTGATTTAACTATCAAAATATATAGTGTTTCAAACATGACACCCCAATGAGTTTACTGGTTCAATATTCAGCATTTACTAGGCCCTTTTTAAAATTTAAAACAAACCAATTCAATTCTTCTTAATTAAGACTTCTAACCCTTTTATATTTAGAATACGATAATTGAATTCTTATTTAATATATTAATGATATAAACCAACTTTCCTCTGATTAACTCTGACTGATTTACTTTGATTCATTAGTTCATAGTCAACTTACTCCATTCACTCGACTCTAGATCGCAGCGGTCACAATGGTTACACCTGATTCCCTCAGGAAACATCCGACCGCCGTAGGCTATCTGCAGCCCTGCGAATTACGCTAGCAGTCGTATGCAATGGAAACTCTTTCTGACTAACTACGTTTGACTAACTCTAAATATGTTCGATCAACTCTAATTGAATAACAAATGTTTAGTACAATTTGAAATCACTTATTCTTATTTCCTTGGAACCATTATTGCAATATTATTTAATTTCCAAAACCTTGCATTAGAGTTTGATATACCTCGTATAGGGTAAAACAATTTCAACAACTTCATTCACTCCAAACTAATACTGTTTCTCGATAATAGTGAAGCTAACCAAGTTGGGGTATTTTAGTTACCTCTCAGACCTTGATCAACCCGTTCTTATCTCGGGATAACATCAGTTTGTCACTTAACTATTAACATCTCAATTTTCCCCTTTTGGTTTCAAATCTGGTTTTATAAACCTTTTCTTACTTTGAAATCTTTGTTCGATAATCTCTTTACTCAATTCCCTTAATTAAGTCTTAATTTACAGCACACCTCTTAACTTTACAACCCTTACACCATCCAATCACTTCAGTGAATTCCAATTAAAAACTCATTTCTTAAATCCTTATTAATTAAAACAATAATTAACTTCAAATATTAACTATGTAAAAATATTGTTAATTTGGTTATTTATCAAAAATATGATATTGGTTACTGTTAAAAGCTGATTAAACAATACTTTTCTTTATCAATTCTTAATCAATCAAATACTTATTCTGAGGTTTAGTTAATCGAAGATTTACTAAAATTTAACACTAAAAAATTCAGAAATCCCTAATTTATAGTTAATCAAAGATTAACTAATTATTTAGCACCACTCGCCAAATTTGACAAACATTCAGAACCCAATTAATCCCATTATCGTCATCAGTTAAAAACAGTTGGTTTTGTCGACCTAACATCTCAGTTAACCCTTAACTGAATTCTCTTGTCATTTCCCCTTTTTGAATTTATCAAATAACTTAATTAGTTTAAAATCCTATTTAATTGTTTAAAACAATTATTTCACCTTCCCAACCCGGAGGTAAATCTTCGGTTTCCTTTGTTTAAAAACTGGTAAAATCCATTTAAATAATCCCTTTAAACTCGATAAAAAATAGATATTTATAAATTTCCATTTAATTCCTTATATACTTTAATTTGAACTTAAATTCGGTTATCAAATAATTCTAACTTTAAAACTACGTCAATTTCCCGAACAGTCAACTGACGTTAGCCACAACACATTTTTAGACATTCATCGTCAATTACCAAATCAACATGGTCAGCTGATTTTTTACACATCACGGGTGAATATTATTCAACCATACAAACAAGTTTTGGTGTCAGTCAGGGTGAACAACTCATATATAAGCACAACAAACAAATATACAGTTTTATTTGAGGAATCCAATCGGATCCCTCCAACCTGTCCTTCTCTGCATCACATATATCAGTCGATAAAAATATACGAATTAAATAATTGATGGATTATAAATAACTGCAATCAATCAACAATAGCAACCAATTTGCATCCATCGCATCCTATCAACCAATTTAGACTGTTAACTATAAAATATATTTTACTGTGAATGTACCACATCACAGGATTCCAGAAGGTGTGAGAATTAACTCACCAGTGTTTGTTCTGGTCGATGGTTGATGTGTTTGTTTCTTTTAATTTGAGACGAACGTCCAAAATTGGCTGAATTTTCAACGGCGTCAGATCAAAGCCTAGTCAGTGCCATCGCCTAGGTCTCGTCCCTGCGATCCCAACGGGTCCAGTTTCGCTGAAATCCGTTAACGTATGAGTGAGATACTCTCGTTCAAAGTTTGAATATATATACGATTTTAAACTTAACTTTAATTAATAAATTAATTAAATGATTAATTAATTATTACCTGCCACCTTAATTACCGTTTAAGTCCACGTCATCATGGAATTATCAAAAAGAACGCGCCTTCTTCCCAATTATCTGCTCCAACCCGATTGTCTCTTCTTGTAAAAAAACGACCGCCTCCCGACCTTTAAACCGTCGCCACTCATCCCTCAGGCAACCAGAACCAGCGAGCCACCCCCCATCAGAACTGCCATAGCCCGACGCCTCTCCACCAGAAACCCCGGTCCCCAAAAACCCTCCGACCGCCGGAATTTTACATTTCCCCCAAATCCGTTTAACCCAAAAATTGCACCACCTCCGATCACCAGGGCAAATGCCACCACCGCCATGACCTGCGCCTGCCACCTGCGCTCCGATCCTCTTCAGTACCCTTCGCCCAAACTCCACCGGCCGCCTGTAATCGGTCAATGACCGATTGTTACTTCCAAAACGAACCAGAAAACTTCGCCTCCGATCATCTTGCTCCTCCGGCCACCACAGGTGTTGAAACAGGACCGGACTACCTCCATCTGAAAGCCTTGCCTCTCTACTTTCACTTCCAACCGGTCTCATCCCCTGAAATCAACCCATACGCCCACAATAACATGAAAAACGAAAATGGATTTCATCGGTTTAAAGACGATTCCGGCCACCACAGGTGTTCGTTCACCCCCAACTTTTCTTAGCAGGTCCGTGTCGACCAGATCTACAGCTTTTGCTTTAGAACCCCCCACGAATTCTTCACGGATTTAGAGAATTAATTGATTTTGTAAAACTGGACTTATTTGCAAATTTACATGAAGGGGCTGAGTTTGGGCATTAGGGATTCAGCCTTAGGACCTTATATAGTGTGGAAAAATATTAATTTAAGTTGATTTGACGAACGACAATGACTAACGATATTTTATTTCGTACCTATCGCATTTTTAAATGTCGTTTATTCGCTGCTGCGCTCACATACGAACCCCGTTCGAGATGCGAATGGACGACATAGTATAACTTGACGATACAGTCCTAACGAAACTTGTTTCGTCGAATTCCGAGTCCGTTTGCTCAAACAACATTCGTACACATCCAATTTGATCGATTTATTTTGCATTTTATTTTAGCACGCTCACAAAATAACTCCGATTGACGCGCAGTTTGAAAATCTAGTAATAATTTACTGTTACGGTCCCAACAAAATTTGTTTCGTCGAAAACAGAGGTCGTTTGAAAAATGTCCCTTTTGAACTGTCCAAATTAGAATAAAATAACCCAATTTTAAAATACTTCAATATAATATAATTATAATACCGCGATTGGTCATACCCGACCAGAATCTGATCTATTACCAAGGAAAAATATCACAGGTTGAATTTCACGCCAAATCGATACTCAAAATATTTAAAAACCGATATTATATATATAAGCAGCGCTATATATATAAAGGGAATTCTGGCGCTGTTTTTCATAGAATTTGATTTGGACATAAAACAAAATCTACACGACGAAAACTGGATTTTTCTCTGCCATTGGAAAGATATCGTCAAGCCGGTCCCAACGTTTCTTGTTTCGAGGAAATCCGACTTATTTTGAACCCGGTACGACCCATTGAAGTTAAAAATGCCAAAACGCGAACTACCGCGCCGCTGCAGCTCGTTATTTAATTAAATTATAAACTATATATATTCAAACGTCGTTTCGAGTCGAAATCGTCGCTATTTTCCGATATAACCACTATTTGACCATTTTGAATTGCCCGGTCAAATTATATTGCCAATTCCACATGTTCCAATTATTCTGGAAATTAAAATATTATTTTATTATTTATTTTAAATAACATATTCACAACATAATCGTTGAATTCGATTATTCAAATTCAGACCAATATTTTAAATATTTTAAATAATTAAAATATTCAAATAAATAGGCAAAAAAATACGGGTCGTTACAGTTAATGTCATTACTTTCTTTTTAACAAAAATGATACTTTTTTTCTTATTTTCATTACACACAAAAATGAAACTTTTTGTCTTATTTTCATTATACACAAAAATGAAACTTTTCATTAATAAACAAAAGTGATTTCTATTCATTAATACACAAAGGTAATTTATTTTCATTATATTTACAAACAAAAGTGAATTTTATGTACTTACAAACAAAAGTGAATTCATGTATTTACAAACAGAAGTGAATCTCATGTATTTACAAAAAAAGTGAATTTCATGCTTTACAAACAGAAGTGAATTTCATGCTTTACAAACAAATGTCAATTTCTATTTACAAAACAAATGTAAATATTGCCACTTTTCTTTTTTATTTACAAACAGTGTAAATAATGTTTAAAAAATTTTGTTTGTGTTCTTACATTACAACATAATAAAAGAATATATATATATATATATATATATATATTTAAGTATACACAACAAAGTCATACCCTTTTTATTAACAAAGTTACAATAAAGTTGCAATCTTTTTATTAATGAAGTTAACATCTTTTTATTTATAAAAACAAAGAAAATGAAAAGTTTTTAATTAACAAACCAAGTTACAACATTTAATTAACAAAACAAAGTTACAACTTTGAGTTACAAACAAGGTAACAACTTTGTATTACAAAGTTGAAATCTTTGTTCATATAAACAAAAGTAAACCTTTTTTTATTTAAACAAAAGTAAAATCTTTTAATTTAACCAAAAGTTAATTCCTTTTTATTAAGTTTACAAATAAAGTTTCAATCTTTTCCTTATATCTACAAACAAAGTTCCAATCTTTTCCTTATATTTACAAACAAAGTTCCAATCTTTTTATTAAGTAACAAAGGTAAAAACTTTTTATTTTTTTAAAAACCAAAAATGAAAACTATTTTTTTTATAAACAAACAAAAAGTAATCTTTATATTATTAAACAAAAGGCGAAATCTTTATATTTAACAAAACAAAAGTGAAATCTTTCTTTTTACAAAACAGTGAAATTAATGTTACATTTCTTTTAAAAATAATAACTTTTTATAATAATCAACAAAATGATATCTTTTTATGATAATCAACATTACAGTGAAAATTTAATCTTTTATTTTCAACAAGATTACATATCTGGATTCAATGATTCTGTTTCAAACACCAATATCACAACATCAACCAATTCACATCACAACATCAATAAATTCAAATCTCCCAACCACAAACAATACATATTTCATAACGTACATAGATGGAATTCATATCGCAAGAAATAATTAAATTTATAATAATTAAATTCAGAAATCTCACATCATTATAGAGTTCTGCGCTGTTCAAATCCAAAATTTGTCAAAAATTCAACTTGTTCAAAATCAGATCTAGTTAGTTTCATCGCGAAGATCTCGGTCTCATGATCGTGGCGCACCTGAAATCGTTCAATTTTGAGTTCATACGCATTAGTTATGATTAAATTAAGATCGGTGAAATTTGAATTAAAGTAATTAGATAATTAAAGGTTGAAAAAGTCAACTGTAATGGTAAGGAATTTCGCTCGATTCGAATCCATCGTTAAACCGACCAAGACCGTTCGAAACCCCAGATCGTTTTGAGAACACGACAAATCGGAACACAAACAGAAGAACATTTCATTGCTTATTACAACAATTCCATCAAAATACAAGAATATATAGAGTATAAATAAATATTACACATTTGACAGATATCAGAGATTTAAATTACATTTAAATACATAGCAGTGGAAAAATAATACAACACACAACTGAATGAAATACACGGATACAGAGCTTTTCGAGTATCGTTCCAGCTGTAAACCAGGATCCTGTGTATATAAATCTGCAAAACCAAAACTACTAGCTGTCCATGTCGAAAATAAGGGCATCCAGAGTTTAGGTTAAAACAATAAACTCCAGGTCAGTCATGTGACTGGTGTGAGAACTAAAACAGTTATTAATCTTTATTTTTAAAGTTAGGTAAATCAAGTGACCACGCCGTATAACACGGAACGGGTTTCCTCCCAAGAATACCAGTGCATAAAAAAAACAATGCAATGCTAAATAAAGAAAAATAAAGCTATTTTAAGACCCAGGTCACATCACACAATGCAACGCAAGCCGGAGGATAGATTTTTACCTTATAATAGCCAAAGAATGCTTGATACGCTAAATTTCATCTTTTATTATTACTGTAAGTGAAGAAAACAATTTCAATCATAAGTATCAATCATAGACGGCAAAAGTGTCCCATACCACTATGTCGCCATATGTAACAACCCGAAAATCTGGGCCAGTTTAAAATTTTTATTTTGGCAATTTTAGCGAATTTTGATTATTTAAAATGAATTATTTTAAATAAAAACAACGAGAAATTTATTTTGAATAGATTAGAAAGTATATATTATATACGTCGTCGTTAGAATATAAATAATTGTATATAATTATAAATAGAATTGAAAATGGCGCGGTAGTTCGATAATTCGATAATTCGATTTCAAACTTCCAATGAATGTACCGGGTGCAAAATAAACCGGATTTTAGTGAAACCAAAAATAATAGGATCTAATTGATGATATCTTTCCAACGAATCCGAAAAATCAAAATTTCATAGCGGGAATCAAAAGATATGTCCAGTTGAAAATTCTGAATAGTCGCTATAGAATTCAGGTCCTTAAAAATGGAAATTTTGCAAACGACCTCGGATTTTTACGAAACCACTTTTGTTGGATCCGGGATGTCAAATTATTGCTAGGTTTCAAATTTCATAATTTTTCGAATTAATATGTGAGCGTGGCAAAGGAAAACGCGTTTGACCAGTTTTAGTTGATTTTAATCGACTGGAAAATGGCCATTTTTCCAGCGGTCTCAGAATTCGAAGAAACTAGTTTTGTTAGGAACGCATCGTCAATGTGAAGCTAGAAAATATTTTTTTGGAATTTTTAGAGTTCGTGTGTGACACCAGTAAATTGAAATGCGCGTTCAAATTCAATATATAGAGTTATATGTTGATTTTGACGAAAACTGATCGAAACGATCGAATCAGCTTGCGATACATATCCCATTGTGTTCGGAATGGGTGTAATTAGCTTTGGGCGACAGGCGGTGGGTTTCGTTTTGTGTTCGAAATAAAAAGTTACTTTATGGGGTTAATTAAACAAATAAATAAAATATAAACTATATAAAACTCCCTCTAACCCACTCCCTTCAGTCAAAACCGATTTCCAAATAAAATAAAATAAACCCCCCCAAAGCTCTCGCGTTGACTGTCGATCCTCCAACCTCCACCGCGCAGACCAGGCCGCCGCCACGTCGATCGGAATCCCTTCCTCCCTTCCTCCTCGCGACGACAAACACCGCCAGCCTCGCATCGTCCTTCCCCCGTCCTCTTCTGAATCGAGACCCCCCCCCCCCCGCAAAGGCGCCTGGTCGATTAACGCGCCGCCGCGCCCCTGAGGGCCAACTTCCACTTCACGCCTCCCCTCCGCCTCACAGGCGCCAGCGCTGACGAGTGGCATGCACCCCCCTGCTGAAAACATGTGAGTAGTTTCTTTAATTTGAAAGCATTGTTTTTATTTACTTATGTAGATTCTTTTAATGATATAAATAGATAAAATAAAGAAAGTTTATATTTTTAAAATAAAGAAAGTTTATATTTTTAAAATAAAGAAAGTTTATATTTTTAAATAAAGAAAGTTTATAGTTTTGAAAGAAAAGAAAGTAACCACAAAAAGATGGTAACATAAAAATATGATTTTTATGAAAGGGAATAAATAAAAATATGATTTTTATCATATGTGAAATATAAAAATATAATTTTTATAAAGTAGAAGTATTAAAAAGTCGATTTTTATATATTGAATAGCAAAGTAAAAATTCGATTTTTATATATTGAATAGCAAAGTAAAAATTCGATTTTTATATATTGAATAGCAAAGTAAAAATTCGATTTTTATATATTGAATAGCAAAGTAAAAAGTCGATTTTTATATATTGAATAGCAAAGTAAAAATTCGATTTTTATATATTGAATAGCGTAGTAAAAATTCAATTTTTATATATTGAATAGCAAAGTAAAAAGTCGATTTTTATATATTGAATAGCAAAGTAAAAATTCGATTTTTATATATTGAATAGCAAAGTAAACATTCGATTTTTATATATTGAATAGCAAAGTAAAAATTCGATTTTTATATATTGAATAGCAAAGTAAAAATTCGATTTTTATATATTGAATAGCAAAGTAAAAAGTCGATTTTTAAATATTGAATAGCAAAGTAAAAAGTCGATTTTTATATATTGAATAGCAAAGTAAAAAGTCGATTTTTATATATTGAATAGCAAAGTAAAAATTCGATTTTTATATATTGAACAGCGTAGTAAAAATTCGATTTTTATATATTGAATAGCAAAGTAAAAATTCGATTTTTATATATTGAATAGCAAAGTAAAAATGTGATTTTTATATCTGTAGAGGATACAGGCAAAGAAAGTGATGAAAGATGAAACGACGAAGATTTCTACCTAAGAAGAGTCGTAGCGTTGGATTAGCTATTCTGTGAGAACTTCTCACCTTTTAATTTTATTTTTCTAGTTATAAATATATACTAGGATGCAGACGGTGTTTAGTAGCACCCGAAACCCGTCGTCCACAGACCATGGACGGCTTGTATGCTTGGTTGTTTAATTTTGATGTGTAGTTGATTGTGTGATGTGATGAGAAATGAAATAAAATATTTTATAATGGAAAATATTTTATAGTTAAAAATAGAATTTTTAACGTGTATATAAAATGAAATAAAAATAAACAAATCGGATGATTTGTTTATATACACACATTTGACTGATATTGATTGGGACGATAAATTTTACACATCGCCCAACTGCACAAATAAAATCTGTGTTTGATTGTTTGAAACCCCACACGGGTATTGGGATAATATATGACATACACTAGTCCCAATAATTAGCTGTATGTCGATCGATTGATTGACAGACCGTTATAAGCGTTAGATATTTATATTTGATGCTTATACAGTGTAGAATGCACTTTGGATGATGGTTGATTATTTGTCATCGTTGATATATACATGTGTTGTAGAAAACCCACATAATTAACATTATATGGTAATTGATTGGGCCTCATTCCATATTTGAAAATAGAATATTTGAAAAGAGAAATATTTGAAAATAGAATATTTGAAAAAGGAATATTTGAAAAAGAAATATTTGAAATAGAAATATTCAAAATAGAATATTTGAAAATATGAATATATGAAGTCGTGTTGATTAGATTTACGCCATTTCGACGTGAACAATATTTATATCGATTTTATTCGTTTTATAACGAATATCGAAAGTGATTTCGAAATCTGATATTTTGAATAGAAATGAATTCAAATTGAAAACGAATTGAATTGAAATGAATTCGAATTGAAATTGAAAACAAATTGAAATGAATTCGAATTGAAATTGAAATTGAATTGAATACGAATTGAAACTGAATTGAATTGAAATTGAATTGAAAACGAACTGAAATTGAATTAGAAATCAATTTGAATTGAAATCGATTTGAAATGAATTTAAAACGAATTTATATTGGAATATTCAATTTTGATTTGAAATTGAATATGAAGTTGAAACCATTTTGAAAATGAATTTAAAACGATTTATAAAGCACGTTTTAAAAAGGAAATCGATGAAGAATATATTATATATATAATATAATGGCCTGAATAGAACGCGCCGCGCCGCGGCAGTTCGCGAATTTCGACCATTGACTTCGAATGGATATTGCGGGAGATCCGATCGTCGGATCCTCCTAAAACCGAAACCGTTGGGTTCGTATCGAAAAGAGCTTTCTAACGAATATGGGGAATTAGAAATCTAACTGTTGGATTTGGAATTATGTCCAAATTAAATTTGAAAAAGGTCGCTGTAAGTGCAGTTCGATGGCCGTTGACGGAAATCGACTGTACAGGCCTTGATAAAATTATTAAAAATAGTAATAATTTGTATAAAATCATAAGAAATGATTTAGGAAGAATTGGGATGAAAAACTCCATATTTGAAAAGATAAAAATAGATTTTTATTGAAATGAACTAGTTTTGAACTAGAATAATAATTTATTTATTTTTTTAAAATAAATAAAGTGGATTTGTAATGGTTTTGAAAATAACCAGGATTCCCAATATATAGATTGGAAATGGATTTGAATCGAAATTGTCTTCGGAATATTTCGATGTGGGATTTTGTGATCATACAGGTATTGTTATGGGAAATTTGAAAGATATATTTATATCGTTATTTCCAATACGATATCCGTTGGTCGTAGAATTTGATATTGAATACAAGCCGGGATTGCCTTGTATTTAATATCAAATGTGATTTGGGTTTGTCGTGAATGGTGTCTTGACTAACACTGTTCTTGAACCCAGTTGAGAAAAGATTAAATCTTTTTCTTTAGATTTAATGAAGTGTACCGATTAAATAATATTTAATTGGAATTGAATTGATATTGATTTTTGGGTTTATCGTGGACAGTGTTTTAAATAACACTCGTTCTTTAACCCGATAATTAATGGAATGGGACTTTGGGTTTATCGTGAACCGTGTTTTAAAAGACACTGATTCTTTAACCCAGTTAACGATTAAAACTAAGTGGAGCTTTAGTGAATCGGTAATTAGATTGAAAAGATCGAGAATGGAGTATCACTAGTTTTTCTTCAGGCGATAGTTGAATCTTTAATTAGATTTGAACGTGAAATGGTAATTGAATTTACCGATAACACCGTAGTGTTAGGTATGAAGTATTACCAGTTTTACTTCATGGGATGAATAGGTTGGGATTGGAAAATTAAAACAAATGATTACTTCGGTAAGGTTCGTTAATCCCGACTAGTTGAATCGAAATTTAAAAGATGATTAAAGAATAAATTCAAGGAATTTATCTTGGATAAAATTAATGGGAACCTTTCCCTATGAATGTGAAATTTAGGAACTAACTGTCGGTTAGCCAAGCAGAATGGTTTTCTGGATATTGATCTGATGTTGGTTTCGGCCTTCGGGGTTAATATTTGGGAAATTATTCTCTTGATTAATTTACGGTTAGTGACTGATAAATTGGAATGAGGCGTATGTTGTGTTTGTGTTACACTTATTTAAAATATACGCGAGTTATTCGGAAAGACCAGGTTTATCCCATTCTGAATAACTGATACGACGATAAGTCGAAGATGAAGACGGTGGTCGAAGACCGGAAGTCTTCACGTCGTTTGGGTGATTACTGATGACCTTGATTGGGCTGTACACCCAAGAAGATGGAAACAGTTGGTGATCGTCCAGACGTACTTGGAGATCGATGGATATGCGGGGTACTAGGTGCCTTCGGTTTCGTTCAGACCCAGAGCGAACTTGTAAATGGACTGTGTGTCTGACATTGGATTTTAGTCCGTGTGATTGATCTCTATTAAATATATATCTGTTTGGCGGCCGAGAATTTCTTCTCTTGCTTAACGCCCTTCTTTGAGACGCACGACCTCAGGGGTTATATATTGATGGATATCAAACACATGGAGTGGATTTCCTGTGTGGCATGCCTAAGCGGCAATTGATTGAGGCTTCTGTTGAAAAGCAAAGTCTTGTGGAGATGATCAAAGCACAGCCTGTGTGGCATAGCTTTGTGTAACGTGAATTCGCGAGCCTCACACCCCGGTTGTGAACCAAAAACGGGAGAGGACCTCAGTGAGGGCATGCGTTTCTTTCTAGCTAGGGTGGTGTCAGTGACCTACCAGCCCTGACATTTATATACTTTTCACCTGTGTGGTTGTTGCTGTTGCGAGGTGCCTCGGTTTGATCGGATGATCCGGGTCTGATGGAGTCATTCGTTGGCTCATTTGCGCCCCATAGGGCGGGGAAACGCAGTGTTCAGGATTTCGTCTAATCCACATCGGTGGACCGGCCCTGTCGCTCCAAGGGTCGATGCGTTCTGATCCTGAGACATGGTAGGCTAGATTGCCTCGAATCGGTAGAGGACGATCTCTGGCCTCGGTTCATAGATGGAAATCCAATTTCCAAATACGTGACATTTGCGGTTTTATTTGTAGAGCCTAGTATGGCGACATGATATATGGTACCCATGCCGCCTATGATTGATACTTATGATTTGAAGTTGTTTTATACACTATGCACTTATAATAGTATCAAATGATTTGTTTTAAACGTACTAAGCATTCTTGGCTATTATAAGGTAAAAACCCTATCCTCTGGCTTGCGTTGCATTGTGTGATGGGAACTGGGTCTTATAATAGCTTCATTTTTCCTTATTTAGCATTGCGCTGTTTGTTTTATGCACTGGTGTTCTTGGGAGGAAACCCGTTCCGTGTTATACGGCGTGGTCCCTTGATTTACCTACTTTAAAAATAAAGATTTATAACTATTTTAGTTCTCACACCAGTCACATGACTGACCTGGAGTTTATTGTTTTAACCTAAACTCTGGGTGCCCCTATTTTCCACGGGCAGCTAGTAGTTTTGGTTTTTGCAGATTTATATTCACAGGATCCTGGTTTACAGCTGGAACGATATCCGGAAAGCTTTGTATCCGTATATCTCTTTCTAGTTGTGTATTGTATTATTTTCCGCTGCTATGTATTTAAATGTAATTTAAATCTTTGATATTTCTGTGTAATATTCATTGACACTCTGTATATTCTTGTAATCTGATGCATTGTTGTAATAACAACGAAATGTTCTCCCGTCTGCGTTCTATTTTGTGGCTTGTTCTCGAACAATTCGTTCTTTCTCATCTCTTCGGAGACCGGGGAAGTTCGGGTCGTCTCACCATACTAGGCTCAACAAATAAAACCGAAAGTCACGTATTGGAAATTGGATTCCATCATGAGTCGAGGCAAGGGGCAAGCTCCTCTCTATTCGAGACACTCTAGCAAATTTCTCAGGACCACACACAACGATCCTTAGATCTTCAGGGCCGCTCCTCTCTTACTTTTGAGGATTAGTTATTCCTGAACACACGTTTCCAAGTCCTATAGCACCTATATAATGGTTTGTACGTCGCCTCACATAGTGCCAGTTATCGACCATATGTTCAAGGCGCCTCGCATTCCAACAACCACACAGGTAAAAAGTATATAAATGTCAGGGCTGGTAGGTCACTGACATCACCCATAGCTAGAAAGAAACGTCGTGCTCTCCCTGCAGTCACTATCCCGTTTTTGACTCATATCGAGGTGTGAGGCTCGTGAATTAACGCTATACACAAAGCTATGTCACATAGGCCGTGCTTTGATCATCAACCACAAACCTTTGCTTTTCAACAGAAGCCTTGATCGTTTTCCACTTAGGCATGCTACATAGGCAATTCACTCCATGCGACTGATGTCCATCGATATACAACCTCTGAGCTCGTACGTCTCAGAGAAGGATGTTAAGCAAGAGAATAAATTCTCCGCCGCCAAACAGATGTATATTTAATAGAGATCAATCAACACAGAATAAAATCCAATGTCAGACACACAGTCCATTTACAAGTTCGTTCTGGGTCTGAACGAAACCGGAGGCACTTTCCCCGCATATCCATCGATCTCCAAGTACGTCTGGACGATCACCGACTGATTCCCTCCTCTTGGGTGTACAACCCAATCAAGATCATTAATAATCATACAAATGATGTGAAGGCTTCCGATCTTCAACCACCGTCTTCATCTTCGACTTATCGTCGAATCGGTTATTCAGAATGGGTATAAACCCGACCTTTCCGAATAACCCGCGTATAAAATAAACAAGTGTTACACAAACACAACATATGCCTCATTCCAATTCAGAATATTCTTTTATTCAAATTTTCACATTCTTAGGGAAAGGTTCCCATTAATTTTATCAAAGATAAATTCTTCTAAATTTATTCTTTAATCTTCCTTTGGATATCATTTTAAACCATGTTAAGGTTTTCCAAACTAGTCGGGATTAGCGAACCACACCGAAGTAATTATTTATTTTATTTCCCAATCCCAACCTATTCATACCATGGAGAAAAACTGGTAATACTCCATTTCTAACACCACGGTGTTATCGGTAAATATTAATTATCATTTCACGTTCAAATCTAATTAAAGATTTAACTATCGCTTGGATCGAAACTGGCGATACTCCTTTCTCGATCATTTCAATCTAATTAAAGATTCATTAAAACTCCACTTAGTTTTAATCTTCTAAAAAAAAATCAATATCCTGTCTTTAACTGGGTTAAAGAACCAATGTCATTTAAAACACGGCTCACGATAAACCCAAAATCACATTCAAATTCAATTCCAATTAAATATTATTTAATTGGCACACTTCATTAAATTTAAATAGAAAGATTTAATCTTTTCTACACTGGGTCCAAGAACAGTGTTATTTAAGACACCATTCACGACGAATCCATAATCCCATTTGATATTAAATACAAGGCCCTGAATAGAAAATATATCGACTTATATTCAATATCAAATTCTGAAACCAACAAATATCGTATTGGAAATAACGATATAAATATATCTTTCAAATTTCCACAACCATATCTGTATAATCACGAAATCCAACATCGAAATATTCCGAAGATAATTTCGATTCAAATCCATTCCAATTCACGTATTAGAAATTCTGATTATTTTCAAAACCACTTCAAATCTAGTTCAAAACTAGTTCATTTCGATAAAAATATATTTTTATCTTTTCAAATGTGGAATTTTTCATCCCAGTTCTTTCCAATTCATATATTATGATTTTACACAAATTATTAATATTTTTAATAATTTTATCAAGGCCCGCACAGTCGGTTTTCAATAACGACCACCGAACTGCACTTACAACGACCTTTTCCAAATTTGATTTGGACATAATTCCAAATCCAACCGTTAGATTTCAAATTTCTAATATTCATTGGAAATCACTTTTCGATACGAACCCAACGGTTCCGGTTTCAGGAGAATCCGACGGTTGGATCTCCCGTAACGTCAATTCGAAGTCAATGGTCGAAATTCGCGAGCTGCCGCGACGCGGCGCGTTCTATTCAGGCCATTTAATATATATAATATATATATTATATATATTTCATCGATTTCCTTTTTAAAACGTATTTAATAAATCGTTTTAAATTCGTTTTTGAAACAATTTCAACTTCATATTCAATTTCGAATCAAAATTGAATATTCCACATCATCGATATACAAATGATAATGTTTTCAAAACGTTATATTTTGAAATCACTTCCTTTTCTATAATCATTATAAAAATGAATATAATCGATATAAATATTGTTCGCGTCAAAATGGCGCATATCTAATCAACACGGCTTTATATATCATACTATTCAACAAATGAATATTTATTCTATTCAACACATGAATCTATATTTCTTTCAACACATGAATATTCTCAACACATGAGTATCATCAACACATGACTATTTTTGTTATTTAATATATTTTATAAAATTATGATAAAGATGTAAATTTTATTGTTTAAAATATTTTACTCAACATATGAGAATATATATTTTATTCAACACATGAATATTCTTTATTCTAGTCAACACATGAATATGTATTTTATTCAACACATGAATATTCTTATTCTATTTAACAGAAGAGTATATATTTTATAATATTCTTTATTTTCCCAATTGGAATGAGGCCCAATCAATTACTATATATGGTCAATCATATGGATTTCATACAACACAAGTATATAATAGCAACGATAAATAATCAACCATCATCCAAAGTGCACCACACAACTGCACAAGCATTAAATATAACTAATTAACGCTCATACAGTTTGTCAATCAAACGACCGACATACCACTAAACAATTGGGATTAGTGTACGTCAAATATCATCCCAAGACCCGTGTAGGATTTCAATCCACAAACACTGAATATTATTTGTGCAGTTGGGTGACGTGTAAAATTTATCGTCCCAATCAATATCCTTCAAAATAGGTGTACATAAACAAACCGTCCGGTTTGAAAATGAATATTTATTTATTCACATTCACGTTAAAAATTATATTTTTAACGATATTCTTTTATTTCAACACATGAATTTCTACTCAGTTCATTTATTCAATAAAATGATAATTTTATTTTTCTAACTTATTTTAGAAAATTTCGGCAGCATAACGGCATGATACTAGAAACGGGACAAGGCTTAGCCTTATCCCCGGTCTAATAATGGCGCACGCCATACACATACCAATTTAATCAATCCTATTTCACATCCCAAATAAATTCAATTCAATTAATCAACCAAACAAATAAATCAACCACCAAACAATCAATTAAACAAACAAGACGTCCATGGTATGTGGAC
The DNA here is from genome assembly GCA_030737875.1 of Allium sativum. NCBI lineage: Eukaryota > Viridiplantae > Streptophyta > Magnoliopsida > Asparagales > Amaryllidaceae > Allium > Allium sativum. The sequence continues at coordinate 111,773,925 of CM060916.1, read as the reverse complement.
GACATGTGTCGGGTGCTACTAAGCATCGTCTGCATCCTAATATATATTTTTAACTAGAAAAGAAGAATTAAAATGAGAAGTTCTCACCGACTAGCTAAATCAAATGCCACGACTCTTCTTATGTAGAAATCTTCGTAGTGCTCGCCCTTCGTCAATTTCTTTGTCTGTAGCCACTACATATATAAAAATCACAATTTCATATTGTTGCTATGTATATAAAAATCACATTTTTATACGGCTACTATATAGATAAAAATTCTATTTTTATACCGCTACTATATAGATAAAAATCCTATTTTTCTCTCGCCATTCTCTAAATAAAAATCACATTTTTATATATAGAGATCGTATTTTTATATTTCTACTTCATATATTTTTACAACGCTTCCTTCTATATAAAAATTATATTTTTATATATCTACTTCTAATATAAAGATCAAATTTTTATATCATCGCTATAAAAATCACATTTTTATCTCAACATATAAAAAAAATCATATTTTTACATTGTTACTTCTATAAAGATCACATCTTTATTACTCTACATTATATAAAATCATATTTTTATTCTTCATATCTAATAAAAATCATATTTTTAATCTCTACATTATATAAAAATTACATTCTTATTATTTCTATAATATAAAAATCATTTCTTTATGATGAAAAGCCTAATCTTTTCTATAAACAAATCATACCTTTGTTTTAAAATAAAAATTAAATCTTTTCGGTGTTAAAAAGCTAATCTTTTCTTTAGTAAAAATCTTATTCCTAAAACAAATTTATTTCACTTAAAAATCCCAGTTCTAATTGCATTAAATAAATTAAAACCCAAATTTAAAAATAAAGCTTACAGTGGGTTGCGTCGGAGAAGAAGAAGGGGAGGAGGGAGGAACGACGAAGAAGGAGGCGGAAGGAGGGGGTGTGGGTAAGGTTTCTGGCGGCGGATGGGGTGGGCTAGGGTACATCGGAGAAGGAAAGGAGGGATGGGGTGGTAGGGGGGGGAGGAAGAGGCTGGAGGGAAAGGGGTGGTCGGCAGTGGGGCGCGCTCGTCGGGGCGCTGTGGCGGGCGCAGCAGCGGTCACTGCTCCTTTTTTTGGGATTGATTTTGAAATGATTTTGAACGGGGGAGGGGGGTGCTTAAGAGGAAAAAGGGTTGACCAATCTATTTAATTTAGTTTTTAAATTCCCAAAAAGCTAGTTTTTATTTCGACCTTCAAACGAGACCCACCGCCTGTCGTCCCTAGCTAATTACCCCCACTCCGAACACAATGGGATAGTATCTTAGGCTGATTCGACTGTTTCAATCAGTTTTCGTAAAAATCAAAATATAAATCTATATATTGAATTTGAACGCACATTTCAATTTACCAGGGCAACATACGGACTTTGAAAATTCCCGAAAAATATTTTTTAGCTTTGTATTGAAGACACGGTTCTAATAAAACTAATTTCGTCAAATTCCGAGACCATTTGAAAAATGGCCATTTTCCAGCCGATTAAAATCAACTAAAACTGGTCAAACGCGATTTCCTTTGCCACACTCACATATTGATTCGAAAAATTATGAATTTTGGAATCTAGCAATAACTTGACATCGCGGATCCAACAAAAGTGGTTTCGTCGAAAACCGAGGTCATTTGCTAAATTTCCATTTTTAAGGGCCAGATTCCATAGCGACTATTCTGAATTTTCAATTGGACATAACTTTTAATCCCCGCTATGAAATTTCAATTTTTCGGATTCGTTGGAAAGATATTCTCAAATAGATTCTAATATTTTTGGTTTCGCTAAAATTCGGTTTATTTTGCACCCGGTACATTCATTTGAAATTTGAAATCGAATTTTCGAACTACCGCGCCATTTTCATTTCCTTTTATATTTAAAATAAAATATTTATATTCCAACGATGATTCAAATAAATATATACATTCTAATTCTATTCAAAATAAATTTCTCATCGTTTTTATTTCAAATAATTCATTTCAAATATACAAAATTCATCAAAATTGCCAAAATAAAAATTTTAAATTGGCTCAGATTTTCCGGGTTATTACAATCTCCCCCACTTAAAACTTTTCGTCCCCGAAAAGGAACGAAGCCTAAAGTTGTTTAACAAACCAACTCAACTTCCATTATTTTCTTTACGGCTTAAGTTCTTCAACTTTTCAGTTTCTAAGAACTTTTCCAATTTTTCAAAAATTTGGCTAACACCCTAAATTTTCAAAAAATTTCGACATAACCTCCCCTGCACCGGGGACTTCGGGATATTTCTAATAGCCTCCCATGTCCCTCATCAATCCAAAAAGAAAAAGAAACAGCCAAGCGGCTAGCTAATCGGCTCATAAAATTATCAAATCCCAATAAATGTGTAAACATGTACCTATTTGTCGGGCAAACAATTTTATTCTTCTGCTCTAGCTTCCTTGCTATGACCTGTTCAATAGATATACATGTATATGCATGCAATTGTAATCATTTTTCAATACATTTCAATATTTTGTTCCATTAGGCTAAATGGTTCAAAATTATCAAACCAATAATCAAACAACACAACCATCAATCAATTAGTGAATTAACGTTTCAAATTCATAATTTTGATATATATACTGAAATCATGTTTATGATGCCAAATCACAACAATAAACCTATCCAGTTTTGGTTCTCACGCCAGTCTGATGGAAATATATAGAAATCCCACTTTTGAAACACGAACACAAATTCTGATGATGTAGCTACAATCATCAGAATCATCTCCGGGCAACTAGAGTGTGATTCTATATCTATCCAATATATTAAAAACTTCGAATATACGTTCATGACGCGTATATGCAATATCTTTATATATTCGATTTTCCAAGATCAATACAAATAAAATATTCAAATACATATACTTGAATATAACTTTCAAAACAAAATTTGTTTTCAATTTTATATTTCATAAATTTCACTCTTTGCACTTGTTCTAGGATACTAATGATCCCATCTCTAACGAGTTATTCTTATTGGATATTACTAATCCAATTTCTGATGAATTCTTTCGTTCGGTTCTAATGTGTCTTGTTCTCGAGCTCTATAAACCAAAGCTCCGATACCAAATGTAACGGTAAGGAATTTCGCTCGATTCGAATCGATCATTAAACCGACCAAGACCGTTCGAAACTCTTGATCGTTTTGAGAACACGACAAATCGGAACTCAAACAGAAGAACATTTCATTTCTTGTTACAACAATTCCATCAGAATACAAGAATATACAGAGTATTAATAAATATTACACATTTGACAGATATCAGAGATTTAAATTACATTTAAATACAAAGCAGCGAAAAAATAATACAACACACAACTGAAAGAAATACACGGATACATAGCTTTCCGAGTATCGTTCCAGCTGTAAACCAGTATCCTGTGAATATAAATCTGCAAAACCAAAACTACTAGCTGCCCGTGTCGAAAATAAGGGCACCCAGAGTTTAGGTTAAAAAAATATATCCAGTTCAGTCATGTGACAGGTGTGAGAACTAAAACAGTTATTAATCTTTATTTTTAAAGTTAGGTAAATCAAGGGACCACGCCGTATAACACGGAACGGGTTTCCTCCCAAGAATACCAGTGCATAAAACAAACAGCGCAATGCTAAATAAAGAAAAATGAAGCTATTATAAGATTCAGGTCCCATCACACAATGCAACGCAAGCCGGAGATAGGGTTTTTACCTTATAATAGCCAAAGAATGCTTGATACACTAAATTTCATCTTTTATTATTACTGTAAGTGAAGAAAACAATTTCAATCATAAGTATCAATCATAGACGGCATAACTGTCCCATACCACTATGTCACCATACTAGGCTCTACAAATAAAACCGAAAGTCACGTATTGGAAATTGGATTCCATCATGAGTCAAGGCAAGGGGCAAACTCCTCTCCGTTCAAGACACTCTAGAAAATGTCTCAGGACCACACACAACGATCCTTGGATCTTCAGGGCCGATCCTCTCTTACTTTTGAGGATTAGTTATTCATGAACACACACATTTCCCGGTCCTATAGGACCTATATAATGGTCCGTACGTCGGCTCACATAGTGCCAGTTATCGACCATATATTCGAGGAGCCTCGCATTCCAACAACCATACAGGTAAAAAATATATAAATGTCGAGGCTGGTAGGTCACTGACATCACCCATAGCTAGAAAGAAACGTCGTGCTCTCCCTGCAGCAACTATCTCGTTTTTGACTCATACCGAGGTGTGAGGCTCGCGAATTAACGCTACACAAAGCTACGCCACACAGGCCATGTTTTGATCATCAACCACAAGACTTTGCTTTTCAACATAAGCCTTGATCATTTGCCACTTAGGCATGCCACACAGGAAATTCACTCCATGCGACGGATGTCCATCGACATACAACCTCTGAGCTCGTACGTCTCAGAGAAGGGTGTTAAGCAAGAGAATAAGTTATCCGCCGCCAAACAGATGTATATTTAATAGAGATCAATCAACATAGAATAAAATCCAATGTCAGACACACAGTCCATTTACAAGTTCGTTCTGGGTCTTAACGAAACCGGAGGCACTTTCCTCGCATATCCATCGATCTCCAAGTACGTCTGGACGATCACCGACTGATTCCCTCCTCTTGGGTGTACAGCTCAATCAAGATCATCAATAGTCATCCAAACGATGTAAAGACTTCCGGTCTTCAACCACCGTCTTCATCTTCGACTTATCGTCAAATCGGTTGTTCAGAAAGGCTATAAACCCGACCTTTCCTAATAACCCACGTATATAATAAACAAGTGTTACACAAACACAACATACGCCTCATTTCAATTCAGAATATTCTTTTATTCAAATTTTCATATTCTTAGGGAAAGGTTCCCATTAATTTTATCAAAGATAAATTCTTCTAAATTTATTCTTTAATCTTCCTTTGGATATCATTTTAAACCGTGTTAAGGTTTTCCAAACTAGTCGGGATTAGCGAACCACACCGAAGTAATTATTTATTTTATTTCCCAATCCCAACCTATTCATCCCATGGAGCAAAACTGCTAATACTCCATATTTAACACCACGGTGTTATAGGTAAATATTAATTACCATTTTTCGTTCAAATCTAATTGAAGATTTAACTATCGCTTGGAGCAAAACTGGTGATGCTCCATCCTCGATCATTTCAATCTAATTAAAGATTCATTAAAACTCCACTTAGTTTTAATCTTCTAAAAAAAAATCAATATCCTGTCTTTAACTGGGTTAAAGAACCAATGTCATTTAAAACACGGCTCACGATAAAACCAAAATCACATTAAAATTCAATTCCAATTAAATATTATTTAATTGGCACACTTCATTAAATCTAAATAGAAAGATTTAATATTTTCTACACTGGGTCCAAGAACAGTTTTATTTAAGACACCATTCACGACGAATCCACAATCCCATTTGATATTAAATACAAGGTCCTGAATAGAAAATATATTGACTTATATTCAATATCAAATTCTGAAACCAACAAATATCGTATTGGAAATAACGATATAAATATATCTTTCAAATTTCCATAACCATATCTGTATAATCACGAAATCCAACATCGAAATATTCCGAAGATAATTTCGATTCAAATCCATTCCAATTCACGTATTAGAAATTCTGATTATTTTCAAAACCACTTCAAATCTAGCTCAAAACTAGTTCATTTCGATAAAAATATATTTTTATCTTTTCAAATGTGGAATTTTTCATCCTAGTTCTTTCAAATTCATATATTATGATTTTACACAAATTATTAACATTTTTAATAATTTTATCAAGGCCCGCACAGTCGGTTTTCAATAACGGCCACCGAACTGCACTTACAACGACCTTTTCCAAATTTGATTTGGACATAATTCCAAATCCAACCGTTAGATTTTAAATTTTTAATATTCATTGGTAATCACTTTTCGATACGAACCCAACAGTTCCAGTTTCAGGAGAATCTGACGGTCGGATCTCCCGAAACGTCAATTCGAAGTCAATGGCCGAAATTCGCGAACTGCCGCGGCGCGGCGCGTTCTATTCAGGCCATTTGATATATATAATATATATATTATATATATTTCATCGATTTCCTTTTTAAACGTGTTTTATAATTCGTTTTAAATTTGTTTTCGAAACAATTTCAACTTCATATTCAATTTCGAATCAAAATTGAATATTCCACATCATCGATATACAAATGATAATATTTTCAAAACGTTATATTTTGAAATCACTTCCTTTTCTATAATCATTATAAAAACAATTATAATCGATATAAATATCGTTCATGTCAAAATGGCGCATATCTAATCAACACGGCTTTATATATCATACTATTCAACAAATGAATATTTATTCTATTCAACACATGAATCTATATTTCTTTCAACACATGAATATTCTCAACACATGAGTATCGTCAACGCATGACTATTTTTGTTATTTAATATATTTTATAAAATTATGATAAAGATGTAAATTTTATTGTTTAAAATATTTTACTCAACATATGAATATTTTCAACACATGAATATATATTTTATTCAACACATGAATATTCTTTATTCTATTCAACACATGAATATATATTTTATTCAACACATGAATATTCTCATTCTATTCAACACATGAATATATATTTTATAATATTCTTTAGTTTCCCTATTGGAATGAGGCCCAATCAATTACCATATAAGGTCAATCATATGGATTCCATACAACACATGTATATAATAGCAATGATAAATAATCAACCATCATCCAAAGTGCACCACACTACTGCATAAGCATTAAATATAACTAATTAACGCTCATATAGTCTGTCAATCAAACGACTGACATACCACTAAACAATTGGGATTAGTGTACGTCAAATATCATCCCAATACCCATGTGGGATTTCAATCCACAAACACTGAATATTATTTGTGCAGTTGGGCGACGTGTAAAATTTATCGTCCCAATCAATATCCTTCATATAGGTGTACATAAACAAACCGTCCGGTTTGTAAATGAATATTTATTTATTCACATTCACGTTAAAAATTATATTTTTAACGATATTCTTTTATTTCGACACATGAATTTCTACTCAGTTCATTTATTCAATAAAATAATATTTTTATTTTTCTAACTTATTTTAGAACATTTCGGCGACATAACAGCACGATACTAGAAACGGGACAAGGCCTAGCCTTCTCCCAGGTCTAATAATGGCCCACGCCATACACATACCAATTTAATCAATCCCATTTCACATCCCAAACAAATTCAATCCAATTAATCAACCAAACAAATAAATCAATCACCAAACAATCAACTAAACAAACAAGCCGTCCATGGTCTGTGGACGACGGGTGTCAGGCGCTACTAAGCACCGTCTGCATCCTAGTATATATTTTTAACTAGAAAAGAAGAGTTAAAGTGAGAAGTTCTCACCGACTAACTAAATCAAATGTCACGACTCTTCTTATGTAGAAATCTTCGTCGTGCTCGCCCTTCGTCAATTTCGTTGTCCGTAGCCACTACATGTATAAAAATCACAATTTTGTATTGTTTCTATGTATATAAAAATCACATTTTTATACGGCTACTATATAGATAAAAATTCTATTTTTATACCGCTACTATATAGATAAAAATTCTATGTTTCTCTCGCCATTCTCCATATAAAAATCACATATTTATATTTCTACTTCATATATTTTTACAACGCTTCCTTCTATATAAAAATTATATTTTTATATATCTACTTCTAAGATAAAGATCGAATTTTTATATCATCGCTATAAAAATCACATTTTTATCTCAATATATATAAAAAAATATCATATTTTTACATTGCTACTTCTATAAAGATCACATCTTTATTACTATACATTATATAAAATCATATTTTTATTCTTCACATCTAATAAAAATCATATTTTTAATCTCTACATTATATAAAAATTATATTCTTATTATTTCTATAATATAAAAATCATTTTTTTCTATGATGAAAAGCCTAATCTTTTCTATAAACAAATCATACCTTTGTTTTAAAATAAAAATTAAAGCTTTTCGGTGTTAAAAAGCTAATATTTTCTTTAGTAAAAATCTTATTCCTAAAACAAAGTTATTTCACTTATAAATCCCAGTTCTAATTGCATTAAATAAATAAAAACCCAAATTTAAAAATAAAGCTTACAACAAGTTGTGTCGGAGAAGAAGAAGGGGAGGAGGGAGGAAGGAGGAACGGCAAAGGAGGCAGAAGGAGGCAGAAGGAGGGGGTGCGGGTATGGTTTCAGGCGGCGAATGGGGTTGGCTGGGGTACATCGGAGAAGGAAAGGAGGGACGGGGGGAGGCTCAAGGGAAGGGCGCGCTCGTCGAGGCGCGATGGCGAGCGCAGCAGCGGGCGCTGCTCCTTTTTTTTTCTTTTCGATCGATTTTGAAATGATTTTGAAAGGGGGGCTAAAGAGGAAAAAGGGTTGACCAATCTATTTAATTTAGTTTTTAAATTCCCAAAAAGGTACTTTTTATTTCGACCTTCAAATGAGACCCACCGCCTATCGTCCCCAGCTAATTACCCCCATTCCGAACACAATGGGATATGTATCGTAGGCTGATTCGACTGTTTCGATCAGTTTTCGTCAAAATCAAAATATAAATCTATATATTGAATTTGAACGGACATTTCAATTTACCAGGGCCACATGCGGACCTTAAAAATTACCGAAAAATAATTTCTAGCTTCGTATTGACGATACGATTCTAACAAAACTAATTTCGTCAAATTCCGAGACCGTTTGAAAAATGGCCATTCTCCAGTTGATTAAAATCAACTAAAACTGGTCAAACGCGTTTTCCATTTCCACGCTCACATATTGATTCGAAAAATTATGAATTTTGGAATCTAGCAATAACTTGACATCGCGGATCCACAAAAGTGGTATCGTCGAAAACCGAGGTCGTTTGCAAAATTTCCATTTTTAAGGGCCAGAATTCCATAGCGACTATTCTGAATTTTCAATTGGACATAACTTTTTATCCCCGCTATGAAATTTCAATTTTTTGTATTCGTTGGAAGGATATTCTCAAATAGATTCTAATATTTTTGGTTTCGCTAAATTCTGGTTTATTTTGCACCCGGTGCATTCATTTGAAATTTGAAATCGAATTTTCAAACTACCGCGCCATTTCAATTCCTTTTATATTTAAAATAAAATATTTATATTCCAACGACGATTCAAATAAATATATACGTTCTAATTCTATTCAAAATAAATTTCTCGTTGTTTTTATTTAAAATAATTCATTTTAAATATTCAAAATTCATCAAAATTGCCAAAATAAAAATTTTAAATTGGCTCTAATTTTCTGGGTTATTACATCAACCTTCCTCCTTCTTCCAAACCAAGCCGTCATATGAACCCATAGGCTTCCAAACTAGGGTTGTAAATGACTCGAGATTGGTGAGGCTTGAAGACGATCGGGAGGTGGCATATCGAAGAGGGACGAGAGGGCTACGTGCGCCGGGAGTATGGGTGGCCGTGGTGGGCCCTACAGGGGGCGGCGAGGCTGAGTTGGGCGCGGGTTTGGTGGAGGAATCCAGGCCAAAATCTCCACTAAATCCGATCATCACCTTATGGAATCAAAGCTTGTGTAGGTCTCTACAATTAGTTCCAAAGAAGCATTGAATTTCATTGAAGAGATTTGGAGAAATTGAGGGATGAAAATTTGTGCATTCTAGGCCATGGAAAGAGGAGATGGCGGCTGGTGCAATTAGATTAGGGTTAGGGATTTTCTAATTAGCCTATTATTTATATTATTATATTCACTAATTACCCATTAAGGCCCGTTTAGCAACTTTATCAGATTTCAGCCCAACGATTGTCGTTCCTATCCATTAACCCCTATTCCGGACTCATTTAGCTATGTCCCGCAGGCCCAAACGACTGCCTTGACCCAGTTTTCTTTATTTAAAAATTTTTCTTTTATTTTTAATTCAACCGTACGAATAAATTCACCGGGGCAACAAATTAACTTCGAAAAATCCTGAAAAATATATTTAGCTATGTTTTGATGCTGCGGACCTAGGAAAATTAATTTCGTTCAATTCTGAGCCTCTCTGAAAAATGGCATTTTCCAAGTCGATTAAAATTGACCGAAATTGACAAAACACAAATCTTTTTGCCACGGTCACAAACTAATTCGAAAAATTATGGAAAATTAAACTTAGCTATAATTTGACATTCCGAATCCAACAAAAGTGGTTTCGTCGAAAACAGAGGTCGTTTGAAAATGGCTATTTTTAATATTAAAAAATATATATAAATCCTACAGTGACTATTCTGAAATTTAAACTGGGCATAACTTTTGATTCCCACTATAAGATTTCGATTTTTCGGATTCGTTGGAAAGATATTTTAAAAGAGATTCTAATATTTTTGGTTTCACTAAAATCCATTAAATTTTGCATCCTGTACGGTCAATCAAAGTTCAAGTTTGACTTTTCAAATTACCGCGCTATTTCTAACTCCTTTTATAATTAAAATTAAATTATTCATCCTAACTTCGATTTAAATAAATTTTTAATCATTATTATTTTAAATAAATTATTTAAATATCAAAACTCATTAAAATAACTTGAAATAAAAAAATTTAAATTGGCCCCAAAATTCAAGGTTGTTACAAAAAGACGGCCCTGAGATTGGTTTAGGGTTTGAACGAGCCGCTACATAGGTTAGCTATGACCCACATCCCTATGGGGGCCACCTTTGAGAGACTGGTTGACATGGCGCTTATGCATGAAGAGGAGAAAGGCGTCAATGCTAATAAGGCGCCTGAGAAGAAAGGGGATCAAAAGAAGCCACAACAGCAACAACAGAACAAGAAGGGTGGTAAAGACAACAATGGCAAGGGAAAGAAAAGATGCTTTAACTGTGGGACACTAGGCCATCTGTGACTGTAGGAAGAAGAAGAAGACTAGTTGTTTCCACCGTGGCGAGGCAGGATAGCTGAATAAGGACTGCCCAAAGAAAGGGCAGAGGGAGGGGACTACCTCTTGAGGGCAGATTCAGGCTCTCATGGCACCAGGGCAGGCAAGGGGTAGGTCCAGGCTCTCGTGGCCCCACCGCTGCAAGAACGAGGTAGAGTGATTTCCATTGAAAGTTTAGTTTATCTTTTTCATCATCATGTTCGCACACTCTTTGATTCTGGTGCTTCGCACTCTTTTATTTCTACTGCTTTAGTTGAGTCACTACACCTAAACATCAGTATAGTAGAGGATCCCTTAGTTTTTTCAAATCCAATTGGGGGCTCAACCTATTTGTCGATGATTTGTTTGGATTTGGAAATTTCTATACTTAGCGTTGGGTTTAGATATGATGCTTATGTTTTGGGCTTCACGGGCTATGGGTTAATTCTAGGCTTGGATTGGTTATCTAGTAATGGAGCCGTCCTAGATTGTGCAAAGAGAGAGGTTAGGCTTATGACTTGTTTGGGCAACACTCTCGAAATCTCTTGTAATCCCATGAATTTTGTTATGCTAAGTTATCTAGAATCGCTTGACGTGTGTGTTGAGAATTTGTAGTCTGTTAGAGTGGTCCGTGAATAATCGGATGTCTTTGAGGAAGTAGAGGGCTTACCTCCGAAGCGGGAGATAGACTTCCGCATATACCTAGTTGATAATGCAAAACCCGTTGCTTTACCCGTTAGACACATGTCTCCAAGGGAGAGAAAGGAGCTTAGCAAGCAAGTTAAGGAGTTGCTAGAAAAAGGGTTTATAAGGTGGAGTATTTCTGAATGGGGTGATCCAGTGGTGTTCGCAACCAAAGCGGACGGTTCACTTCGCCTATGCGTTGATTATAGGGAGCTAAACAAGATGACCAAGATGAATAGGCACCCACTGCCAAGAATAGACAATTTGTTCGATCAGCTTGTAGGTGCAACAGTTTTCTCCCAATTAGATATAGCTACCGGATTTCATCAGCTAAGAGTGGCTGAAGGTAGCATTGATAAGACTACATTCAGAACCCCAGACGGTTTCTTCGAATGGCTCATTATGCCTTTCGGCTTGACAAACGCACCTTCTTATTTCATCGATTTGATGAATAGAGTGTTCCGTGAATTTCTCAATAAATTTGTGGTGGTCTTCGTAGATGATATTCTGATATTCTCGAAGAATGAGGAAGAGAATGCTTTGCATTTAAGGGAAGTCATGGATACTCTCCGTGCACATCAGTTAAAAGCAAAATTCTCCAAGTTTCACTTCTGGAGAGAAGAAGTAAGATTTCTTGGGCATGTGGTGTCCAAAGAAGGGTTAGCTGTGGACCCCACAAAAGTAGTTGCGGTCCAGGATTGGAAGGTTCCAAAGAATGTAACCGAAGTCCGAAGTTTTCTTGGACTAGCAGGCTTTTATCGCAAGTTCATTAAAGACTTTGCAAAAATCTCAGCTCCACTTACAAGGTTAACGAAGAAGAACCTGACTTTCACTTGGGATTTGGATTGCGAAGTCGCTTTCCAACGGTTGAAGAGGGCTCTGACAACAGCCCTAGTTTTGATATTACCAGATGAGAGCAAGATGTTTACGGTATACACAGATGCATGCGGTACGGGACTAGGCGCTGTTTTGATGCAGGAGGGGAAGGTAGTAGTTTATGATGGAAGGCTGTTGAAAGTGCATGAGAAAAACTACCCAACCCACGATCTAGAGTTAGCAGCCATTGTTTTTGCGCTTAAGTCTTGGCGCCACTCTCTCTTAGGTGAGAAATTTGAACTGTATACTGACCATAAGTCGTTGGAGTACTTTTCTCGTAGAAAGACCTCAATCTAAAGCAGCAAAGATGGATGGAGTTTCTTACCTCATACGACTTTGAGATCTCCTATACTCCTGGCAAGGGCAATGTAGTAGCAGACGCCTTAAGTAGAAAGAAGCTGCCCTTAAGTCCTCTCTTTGTAGAAAGGCAAAGTTTGAAGTACATAGAAAATTTTGATTTTAGACTCTCTGTTGATTACATGACTGGCTTGATGGCAATGCTAGAGGTGCGACCTACTTTGTTGGACTCAATAGGAACTGCATAATGTGAAGACCCTCAGCTAGTTGATGTGATAGATAAGCTGATTAGGGGAGATACTTCTAGTCACCTTAATAGATACTCCATCGATGATAAGGGTTGGTTGAGACGGGATGGAAGACTATGTGTCCCACAAGCAAGAGATTTGGTGAATATGGTTCTGGAAGAAGCACACCATTCCAAGATGACCATACACCCCGGTGGGGACAAGATGTATAAAGATATCAAAAGAGTTTTCTTTTGGAATAACATGAAGAGTGATGTAGCTGAATTTGTTTCGAAATGCATGATATACCAGCAGGTCAAGGCAGAGCAAAAGAAGCCTGGTGGTTTGCTTCATCCTCTAAAACCTCCTCAATAGAAATGGGAAAGCATCTCGATGGACTTTGTTGATGGGTTGCCTAGGTCAAGGAGGGGCAATACCGGTATTTGGGTAATAGTGGACAGGCTCACGAAAAGCGCTCATTTTATACCTGTCAAGAGTAGGAGGACCGCCTCGTCTTTAGCCTCCATTTATCTTAAGGAAATAGTTCGACTCCATGGGATACCCTCCAGCATAGTGATTGATCAAGACCCTATCTTTATAAGCGAGTTCTGGAGGAGTTTGCAAGAGGCTGTAGGCACACAACTATGTTTAAGCACAGCCTATCACCATCAAACCGATGGTCAAACGGGAAGGGTGAACAGAGTACTGGAAGATCTTTTGAGACTTTGCATTCTTGACTTTGGAGGATCTTGGGAGGATCATCTCCCTTTGTTGGAATTCTCTTATAACAATAGCTACCAAGCCACTATAGGCATGGCACCCTTCGAAGCTTTATATGGAATGCCATGTCGATCACCAACTTGTTGGTGGGAGTCCACAAATAAACTTATACTTGGGCCGGACATGATTAGAGAGACTTCAGAGAAAGTGGTCTTGGTACGAAGGAGAATGAAGACTGCCCAAGATAGACAGAAATCCTACGCAGACAAGAGAAGGACCGACCTTGAGTTTGAGGTTGGGGATAAGGTGTTCCTTAAAGTATCTCCTTTGAGGAATGTCATTCGCTTTGGGTCCGTAGGAAAGTTGGCACCACGATTCGTAGGACCATTTCCTATCATCGAAAGGATTGGGATGATGGCCTACAGAGTAGAGCTGCCTGAAAGACTTGTTGGAGTTCATAATGTTTTTCATGTCTCTCAGCTATGAAAGTGCTTACATGAGTCGGCAGAAGTTGTGGAGCCAAGCATACTAGAGGAAGTCAAAGTGGAATGAGAAGCGACTGTGAGGAGAGTTCCAACTCGTATCTTGGGGATGGAAGTCAAAAAGCTATGTAACCATGAAGTTAAGCTTGTCAAAGTTCAATGGAACGACGCCGAGGAAGATGCGACGTGGGAAACTGAGACTAAAATACGTGCAGCCTACCCATTTCTTTTGTAGGGTACATCTTTGATCTCTTTTTCCTTAAGTTTATTCAAGCTTGTATCTACCTTTTTAGTGTATCTCCTCGGTCATATTCTTTATCCTTAGGTAGAGACCAATGGATGTAAACATGTATTTGAAACATGTTATGATTGATGGATGCTAGTGGATGCAAGTGTTTGCTAGTGGTTGCTCGTGGATACATATACACACACATATTAAGCACTAGATCGGCTCAATCACTTCCATACTGCATATAAATGTGTGCTTATTTAGGTTAATGGATGTATAATGGTTGTGTTATCATATGGATGCTGCATTCGGATGAATTGTTGTGCACGCATGTAGAAATAATATGTACCATTAGGATCTTTTACATACATAATGGATGCATGGCACTATCATAGTTTTCATTAAGGAGGTCAACTAAATCAGTAGACCACCTGATTTTGCATTAGATACGGACATGTATACACACTGTTCATATAAACATGAAAGCATTAGAAGTCTTTTAAGGATAATGGATGCCTGTGTTTGATTGTTAAGTAGATGGACGATTGGATTGTAGAATATGTATTCTTTGTAACTTCAAGATTTAGGGGTCGAAATCCTTTAATGAGGGGAGAATGTAACACCCCGTGTTTTCTGTTAACATTAAACTAACGAATTAAGGAATAATTAATTTTAAATGTGAGAATCAAGAGAAACGGGTTACACCATTGTGTTCGTCTCGGAATTTTGGTTGAGAAAGAGTCCGAGTTTGCGTAAATTGGACTTCGTATGAAGAAGTTATGGCTGTCGGAAGTTTCCAGAAATTCAAATTTCAATTCAAAAACGAATTCAGACTCAGAACTGGGCAGGGCAGGAAATTTCCCTCCCAAAGCCAAGTCGACCAAGGGGCCGACCTACCCTATAGGTCGACCTAGGGGTCGACCTAACCCCCTCGGGCAGATTTGAATTAAGCCCAATTCTGAGCTGTTGCTGAGTCATTAGGGTTGAGTTGGCTTTTTGGATGGTTCAGGTTGCTTCTAGGTTGATCAGATGGCCTAAATTAATCCTAATCTCTATATTAACACATGTACACTCAAACCCTAAACGTAATAAAAATTAGAACCATGGCCGTCATGCTATCACCCCGCAACCTAGAGTAGCCGCCACCAACTAGGAGCAAAGAAAAGCTAATCAACTCAATTCAACTCAAGTCTATAACAACAACAACGAATTTGTCTACTTCAATGGCGAGCTAATTCAACTACAGAACACAGATCCCAGAACTCAAGACCTTCTTTGAGTTGTGAGTTCGATTTCTTTAATAAGATAATTAACAAGTTAATTAGGTTGAGTTATAATTTGGGTTATATGTCTATGTTTGTGAAACATTGGAAAAATGTGATATTTTGTGAATATATGCTAGTTGTTCATAATGATAGTTTTTGTCGTGGATCCCTTTGTATATGCCCAATCACCTATGTTCAACTTGATTCATGTTTGACATCACTTTATATGCAAGTTTGGGTGTAGATTATATGCTAGTTTCTATGTGAATTGTACACAAGTTTACATGTGAACCAAGTAAAATGACTATATGCAAGTTTAGGTAGAAATTGAATTCACATATATGCAAGTTTATACCTTTAGGTTTAGATCTATGACATACATAGTTTTATGCAAGTTTGTGACTATGGCCTATGCAAGTTTAGGGTGAAAACTATATTCATACCTGCAAGTTCACACCTTTAGGTCTATGTTTAGATTCATGACAATACAAAGGTTATGCAAGATATGTTGTAATCCTTATTTGTAAGTTGGATCCATTTTGCGTGTTATGCAAATTTGCGATGTTTCTTCCCTTTTATGTGATTAGACTAATTGCTTGTCTAATATATATATATATATATATGTGTCATGATAAGCGAACGAACAACGTGGGGACGATGGGGGTAATATTGAATATACACATATTGAGAATTGGCATGTAATGGCCTTAAAATACATACAATTAATTTGAGGCAATAATTGGTAAAATTTGTATACCTGAAATAAATGGACATAATTTAGGTGACAATTATGGACATAAGTATATTTGGAATTTATTGACAAATTTGAATAGGGATATTAATCCACTTTGTGATTAAATAAAGATATGTAATAATTAACCGCCTGAGATACGAGGATAGACTCATTTGTGGTGTAAGACTGCCCGGACCCACCCGACAAATCCAGCAGCCACAAATGCCAGTCTAATGTGAGAGGTTAAAGGCACGAATTAAATGCGTAACAATTGTAAAGACACGAGATTAGGCTCGTTTGTGGTGTAAGACTGCTCGGACCCGCCCGACAAATCCAGCAGCCACAAATGCCAGTCTAATGTGGGAGGTCTTTACAAGGTTACAGTTTTAATGAATTAAGAAACACTTAACCAGATAAACATGTGATGGGACATGGAGGGTTAAGTGGGTGCCTTGGGTGGCATGTGAAATTAAGAGGGTGCCTTGGGTGGCATGTGAAATACGATTAGATGCACTTAACCAAGATTGAAACATGTAAGAAGACATGAATAAGAATGGGGTTAAGTGGGGAAAACCTTAGAGGGGACCAAGCATAGGTGGAAAGCTTGTGTCATGCATGGGGGCCCTTTTCAAACTAGTAACCCATTAAGTATCTTTATGGGCTTGACCCAAGTCGAGGACGGGACACGCGTACTAGGTTTGATGTTAAGTGGTCAAAACGGGTTAGCGGTGGCAACGCAAGTCCAACAGGGTCATGTGCGTGTGTGGGCCCAGGCTGGTAGGTAAGACGTTGTTGCATCGTGTAGATATAAGCTGTGCATTTTTGGTGGTATTGGGTTGCCACATTTGGGAGTGATACACCCCACTGTGGGGCCAACATGGGTATCTACAAGTTAGGGAGCCTATCGAATGGGGGTAGTGGGTACAACTAGTGGAGATAGGGGCAGACGACACCTATGAAGGCAGCTAGGGGTGCACGAAACTACCATTATCTTTATTAAGTTCTGTAGGAGGGATCAACTTTTAGGGTGTTTGGTGTGGTGCAATGTAGTAATTATCTTATAGTGATTAGGTGCACCTTTAACGTTATCTTTGTTCATCTTATTTCCTTTGTTTGCTCTGTCATGCCCATTTGTTCATAGTCATTTCCTTATTTACCAGCTTATGCCTTATCCTAGTTTCTTTAATGATTATATTGTTAAAGTTATCGCACTCGCCAGACTTTATGTCTGACCCCTTTTGTTTCCACCTCTTTTCTTCCTTTCTCTCCCCCTAGGTGCTCAGGGTGGGACTAGTACTAGTGGAGCTTGATTTGGACAGCTTTATCTCTCTTTTTTGGAAGTTGCTTGGATTGCTGAAGTAAAGTTCAGCCTATCTTATTTATGGCTATTTTATGTTGGGGTTATGTCTTTTATTTTATGTACTCAGAACTTATTTTTAAATATGGATAATAAGTGTATTTGGTTTCGTAGTTGGTTTTGATGTGATGTAACCAAACTATTTCTCCGTTGCAATAAAATTCGTTTTTTTTACTTTCCAAGTACCAATATATTTATCTGTCTTGTTTACTCTTCTGTTTATACACAATAAACGCTCCACCAAAATTAAGGCATTCCCTTTGTGAGTGACCTTAATGGAGATGGGGTGTCACAACTCCGGTTCTCAAGATACTCGAATTCCTGCAATTGCTAACTTAGGTGACGATGCAGATTACATTCCGAATGTAGAGGACTCTGAGCAAACTGGTGAGACCGAGGACAAGGAAACTAAGGATCCAAAATAGCAAAAATTCAAGGCCTCGTTAGTTTCAGGACGTAGAGGAAAGAGATATGCTGCTAACAAGAAGAAAGTTATTGCTTTGTCATCTCAGGAAAGTCCCAACGGTCCAGGGAAACAACCAACTAGTGTTTCTCCTCCCTCCACTAAGCATTCTCTGAGATCAAACAGTAAGAAGTAGTAGTACTCATGACTTTGCTTTAGTTTCTGATTGCTGTATTCAAACCGGTTGTATATGCGAGTCCGGCCCTAGCTCAATACTTTGTGCATGTTCCTTTACGCACATTTATGTCTGATACTTCTGTACTTGGCTTGTTATTCTGTGATCTGGCTCTATGTTGTTGCAATGAGATTGTGTTCTTCTTGTTGTACTTAAGCTTTTACTTTAGCTTTGTCGTACTTTCGTGTTTTGCATTCCACACCTGTTTTCTTTTCATGCTTACAACACAAATCTTTTATATTATAAGTCATTTTTCATTGCAACGCCTGGTGTTATAATGACCTCATGGTATGTTTTTTGTAAATAATGATTTTTCAGTTGTAGTCATGGATAATTATTAGCTGGATTTAATTGACCAATTTTATTGAATTTCCTTGATTTTCACGGGAGCAGTATTTGAGACATCTTTTCCGCGAGTAACTACTTTTTGTATTTATCGCTGTATTGAAGTTCTCAAGTTTGTCTTAGTTATTTCAAGGAATTCAACTTTTGTTGGTCGGAGTAATCCTTATAAGTGCCAAGCCTTTAGTGTAAAGTTGTGACGAGCTCATGGTATGTTTAAATGAGCATTACTGAATTTCGTTAATGCGGTGGTAATGGGCCCATATCAAAACTCATCACAGACTTTGAAGGTTAGGCGCAACATTTGCGATCAATTATAATTGGAAACCTCTAGTCATGTGCTTTTTCCATTACATTTTGAAATTTCCTGGCTTGCTCATGATCCAAGGGTTTCCGATCTAGTCAATTTGGCTCATACCTTTAGTGGAGAGGAATTTTTGTTTTTGTGCCCTTGCTTGAGAGGTTTTATATTTTAGTTTATTCAATCATATTTCTCGCTAGAATGACAATCTAGGCCCTTCAGAGATCAGATTTGAAAATATACCCCTGGAGAGGACTTGGTTTTTGTGCCTCCGAAGAGGTCTTTGTAAATACATTATTCGTTGTGACTGGATAATTCAGCCACTTGTAGAATTTGTCGGATGCCTTCGAAAAGGTCTTTGGGTCTGTCACTAAACGAATTTGGAAGACCCGACTTATGATCGAATGTCCTCGAAGAGGTCTTTAAAGTCCATCAGTAACTGGATTTGGAAGACCCAACTTTAGTAACTAGATTTGGAAGACCCAACATCTGATCGGATGCCCCCGAAGAGGTCTTTAGAAGCCCGGGGTTTGTCATAGTCGGGCCAGACATAAATGGCACTGACGATCAACTGGGTGCCCCTCAGGGAGGTCTTTGGTTTAAAAGCCCAGTGTTTATCGCAATCGGGCCATGTATAAATGGCACTGACTATCAACTAGATGCCCCTCGGGGAGGTCTTTGGTTTGGAATTGCACCGTTTCATGCGGCGGGCGCTAGTTCATTTATCAAATTTATCACGATTTGTTAGAACTAGGGTCTTAGACCTTTTAATTAAGAAGATACCCCAACAGAGAAACTTACAACTTTGTTTATAGTATGAACGTCGCATCACTTGACCATTTAATTCATGGTGTCCCTTATTTGCAAAGTTGTGCTCCACACCTTCGTATTTGTTGCGAATGATATTTCTAGCATTGGTCATTGGGTGCTTAAGCTATCCCAATCGGGACGTGCTGTAACGATCTCCAGGTTTTACTAGGTTACAGATGCGTCGATGTTCCTATATGGGTCCTGCAATCAAAATCGAATTTAAGCAACTTGTAAACAAGAATTTGCAAATGTACAATTTAGGCAAGGAAAGCAATTTCTTTCATCAATATGTACAAATCTCGTGACAACATTGCATGGTATTTACAATGCATGATTTTTACAAATTTTCAAAACATGTGAAAGAAATATTAAGCAAAGTAATGACGGAGGTGTATGCTATTCTAGGCTCTGGGAAGTCGGATCCCATCCGTCGTTTTCGACTAGAAGGTGCCATCTGAGAATTTTTGACTTATCATATACGGTCCTTCCCAATTGGGTGTGAATACTTTATTTCTTGTCATAATTCTCTTTAGAACAAGGTCCCTAATTTTAAAGGCTCTCCATTTGACTTTAGCATTAAAATTTTGGGCTATTCTTCTCTAATGAGCAGTAATTCCGAGTTCTGCTTCTTTTCGTTTTCCTTTGAGCAAATCAAATGCTTCGATTTGCAGTTTCTCATTCTCTTCTTGATTAAAATGGATTCTGCGGTGAGTGGGAACTTCCAACTCCACCACGATCACAGCCTCGGATCTAAATGCAAGTGAGAATGGAGTGTGCCCAGTCGCAGTTTTATGAGTTGTGTCGGGCAAGCTCATCTACCCAACCACCTTTAGCTTTTTCGAGACGTAATGGTTGACTTTAAAATTTTATTGTTTGCTTCGACTTGCTCGTTGGCCTGTGGATGGGCAATGACTGCAAAACTCTTCTTGATCCTATATTTAACATAGAAATCTAAGAATTCACAGCTTTCGAGCTGAGTTCCGTTATCGGTGATTATTTTCTGTGGTACCGCGAATCTGTAGATAATGTTCTTTAAGACAAAGTTGATCACCTTCTTCGAGGTAATAGTAGCTAATGGTTCAGCTTCGGCCCATTTGGTGAAATAGTCAACTGATACTATTGCATACTTCATATTCGACTTAGCTATAGGCAATGCTCTAGTTAAATCTATGCCCCAGACAGTAAATGGCTATGGACTAACCATTTGAGTCAATTCCATGGGAGGTGCTCTCGAAATCTCCGCAAATCTTTGGCATCTATCACATTTCTTAGCATAAGTCATTGCATCCAGGTTCACATCGGGCCAAAAGTAGCCATATCGTAGAATTTTTTTGGCTAATGTTTGACCACCTGTGTGAGCTCCACATTCCCCATCATGTGATTCCGCCAAGATTGCTCTAGCCTCCTCTTTGGTTACACATCGCAGCAGAGGCATAGACAAGCCTTGCCTATATAACCTTCCATCTTGGATAAGGTACAATGGAGCTTTGTGCAATACTTTCCTCTGATTGTTTGGTTCCTCTAGAAGCGTTCCATTAAGGATATATTCTTTAATTGGGGTCATCCAGGATACAGGCTCTTCGAGACTCTCCATGATCCAATCGACATCCGTTTCTTCAATGGTAGGAGTTGAAAGGACTTCGACAGGTATCAAATCCAGCAACTGTGCATCTGCAGAACCAGCATATTTACCAAGGGAATCTACCTTTGTGTTTCTTCCTTTGGAAAATGAGATATAGTGTAGTAGTCAAGATCGTCGAGAAGTTCCAAAGCTTTAGAAAGATAAGTGGGAAGGTTTCCGACTTTGGTCTGGAATTCTTTTTGGACCTAACATACTACCAGTTGCGAGTCGCTAAGAATTTGCAAGGTTTCCAGATTCATCCCTGTTATCAATGCTTCATACTCAGCCTCATTATTTGTTGATCGGAATTCTAGCCTTAGAGCGTAGCATTAGGAGTGGCCTTCAGGGGTTTCCATAACTATCCCCTCCCTCGAGAAGTAATCATTCCTGGATCCATTAATTAATAACTTCCAGTTAGCTAGCGCCTCTGCTGGTTCTTCTGGTACTTCCCCCATCCATGAACTCGGCGATTTTAGTGATGTCATATTGTTGAGCTCTATGTTCCACTTCAACGGTCTCCCCGAGGTTTCAGGGAGGAAAAGAACTTGCCTTAGTGGCTGGTCGTTGAGAACTTTTATGGGATGGGCTTGGAAGTATGGCCTTAGCTTCTTTGAGGTAATAAGTAGACAATACACAGGTTTCTCTAACTTGGTATAGTTTAGTTTTGCCCCAGCAAGCCTTTTACTGATGTAGTAAACTGGCCACTGAACCTTAGCATCTTCCTGGACAAGTCCAACACTTAATGCTTGAGATGATATAGAAAAATATAGGAACACTTCCTCCCCTTCTTTGGGTTTTGACAGCATCGGTGGTGACTCCATGTGTTTGATCAATTCTTCAAAGGTTGTTTGGCATTCAGAAGTCCATTGGAAATCTTTCTTTCCTTTCTTCAAAGCATCGAAGAGTGGAATGAACCAATCCATCGCCTTTGAAATAAATAGGTTAAGCACAACTACTTTCCCATTCAAGCTTTGAAGCTCTGTAGTGATTCGGATCTTGCGCAAACCTAATCGAACGCTAAATCGACCAAGACCATTCAAAACCCGAATACGCTAACTCTGGGAATACAACACATCAGAACAAATAACAGAAGGCTTTTATAAACATTATAATAATGTTACATCAGAGTACAAAATATCAGAGTATAATATCCGTAAAATACAGCGGAAGATAATTTACAATAATTTAATACATTGCAGCAGAAATGAATAAACTGATACATTGGAAGTCTATCAATGCTCTTGACACAGCTATAAGCTTCGATCCAGAATCCAGCTCAATATATCTGCAAAATAAGCTACTCGACTGCCCATGTGGAAAAGAGGGCCGAGTTTGCAAAGTGAAACAAATTACGGGTCAGTCATGGGATTGGTACAAGAAATCTAACTTAACTTATCTAATAATAAGGCTAATCACTGGACCACACCGCTAAAGCAGAGAGGGTTTACTCCATTGGAATTTCAGTGTACATAAATAAAGTAAATCATTAAACAACGCAATGCTTTTTAGAAAAATGAAACCATTATAAGACTCAAGTCCCATCACATAATGCAACACAAACCGGAGGATAGAGTTTTACCTTATAATGGTAAAAAATGCTTGATACGATAAAACGAATTTGATATTATTATTAGTGTATATATGTTTCTAAACAATTTCAATCATAATGTATCAATCATAGACGGTATAGTACCCCATCCTACTATGTCGCCATACTAGTTCTACAATCAAAACCGCATGATGTTGTATTGGAATTTGGATTTCCATCATGAGTCAAGGCTAGGAACGATCTCCTTACCGATTCAAGACACTCTAGCAATGTCTTAGGATTCCGACGCTGGCGAACCCTTGGATCCTGCCGGGCCAGTCCATAAATACTTTAGTGGATCGGCAATTCCTGAACACACGCTCCCCGATCCTAGTGGACCTATAATTTGGTCATTGGAGACCAATAAATCCAAGGCGCCTCACAATCCATCAACCACATAAGCAAAATGTCAGGGCTAGTAAGTCGCAGACACCACTTCTAGCTAGAAAGAAACGTGTGCACTCCCTGCGTTCCCTTGCACCATTTTAGACTCTTACCGGGGTGTGAGGCTCACAAGATAACATTATACACAAAGCCATGCCGAAATAGGTTATGCTTTGATCATCCCATAAGGCTCTGCTTTTCAACAGAAGCCTTGATCAATTGCATCTTGACATGCTACATTGACAATTCACGCCATGCGATCGATAACTACCAATATATAACCTCTGGGCTAGTGCTTCTCAGAGAAGGCGTTAAGCAAGAGAATTAATTCTCCACCACCACAGATATATATGAAATAGAAATCAATTTAAGTTCAATGGAATGAAATCCAATTTCAGAAACACATCCATTTGCAAGTCTGTTCTTGTAACACCCCGTAATTTTAAATATTAAAGTTAACAAATTAAAGAATACTTAATTTCAAATGTGGGAATTAAGGGAAATGGGTTGCGCCATTGCGTTCGTCTCGGAATTCTGCTTGAGATAGAGTCCGAGTTTGTGTGAATTGGACTTCGTATAAAGAAGTTATGGCCTTCCGAAGTTTCAGAAATTAATTAAATTAAAAACAACTTTAGGTTAGAAAAAAATAAAAAAAATAAAACAGGGACCAGGTCGACCAAGGGGTCGACCTAGTTTCGATAGGTCAACCTTAGTGTCGACCTGGCCCCCCCTCCCGGGCAGATCAGAAAGATGACGATTTTGTGACTTAGTGCTGAGTCATTAGGGCTTAGGTGTCATTCCATCTTGACCGGATGGTCTTGATTGATTCTAGGTTAATCTGACGGCTCTTAATTAACTAATCTTCAATAAAAACACCCTAAAACCCCTAACCCTAATCACACAAATTCATAACAAGAGCCGCTATGCCGTCAATGGAGAACCCAGAGTAGCTGCCATACACTTTCAACCCTAAAGAAAGATAGAGGCTCGAATCAAAATCGAATCAAAATCCAAATAACAACTAAGTCTACATCAAAGGTGAGCAATTCAATTTCAGAATACAAATCCCAGAAAGACAAGACTATTCTTTTTAATTGTGAGTATGACAGCTTTCACAAGATAATTCATTAATTTAATTATGATAAGATATAATTGGGATTATGAGAATATGATTTTGAGTCATGTGATGTAAATTGTATGTATGTTTGTGGTGTTGGATCATATGTTAGTTCTTATGTGAATTTTATGCAAGTTGGATCATATGCGAATCTTATGCAAGTTGAATCGTATATCTTATGCAAGTTGAATCATATATCTTATGCAAGTTGAATCATCTATCCTATGTAAGTTTGTGATGATTGGATCATATATACATGTATGAATCTTATGCAAGTTTGGGTTGTTGAAATATATGTGAAACATGTATATGCATATGCTAGTTTATGTGACATTAATCTACATGTTTAGATATATATGCAAGATTACACCTTTATGTTTAGATCAATGTGCAAGAATACACCTTTATGATTAGATCTATATGCGAGTTTACATCTTTATGTTTAGATCTATATGAAAAATTACATCTTTATGTTTAGATCCATATGCAAGTTCACACCTTTATGTTTGGATCTATAGCAACACATAAGTTATGCAAGTTTATGCCCATTACCTATGCTAGTTTCTTATCATATGCTAGTTTGAATGAAATTCATATGCAAGTTTATGTCATGATCCTTAGATCTATTTATGTGTTATGTGATGTTGTTTTTCTTTTTATAAGTTAGACTATTTTCGAGTCTAACATATGTCATATGAAAACGTACGAATAGCGTGGGGATAATGGGATAATATTAAATATACATAAAAATGTGAATTGGCAATAAAATGGCCTTAAAAGGCATATAATTAATTTGAGATATTAATTGGCATAATTAGTATTTATGAACATAATTTTAAGAGACAATTATAGACACAAATAAATTTGGAAATTATTGACAAATTTGAATAGGGATATTAATCCAATTTGGGGTTAAATAAAGATGTGTAATAATGAACCCCCTAAGGCATGAGGTTAGACTCTTTTGTGGTGTAAGACTACCCCGACCCGCCCGACAAATCCAGCGGCCACAAATGTCAGTCTAATGTGAGAGGTCAAAGGCACGAATTAAATGCGTAACAATTGTAAAGACACGAGGTTAGGCTTGTTTGTGGTGTAAGACTGCCCGGACATGCCCGGCAAATCCAGCAGCCACAAATGCCAGTCTAATATGGGAGGTCTTTACAAGGTTATGGTTCTAATGAACTAAGTAACACTTAACCAAATAAAGATGTGGTGGGACATGAAGGGGGTTAAGTGGGAGCCTTGGGTGGCATGTGGAATTAAGTGGGTGCCTTGGGTGGTATGTGACATACGATTAGATGCTCTTAACCATGAATGAAACATGTAAGAAGACATGAATAAGAATGGGGTTAAGTGGGAAACCTTAGTGGGGACCAAGCATAGGTGGAAGGCTTGTGTCAAGCATGGGGACCCTTTTCAAACCAGTAACCCATCAAGTATCTATGTGAGCTCGACCCAAGTCGAGGACGGGACACGATTACTGGATTTGATTATAAGAGGTCAAAACATGTTAGCAGTGGCAATGCAAGTCCAAAGGGGTCATGTGCGTGCGTGGGCCCGGGCTGGTAGGTAAGACGTTGTTGCATCGTTTAGATATAAGCCGTGCATCTTTAGTGGTATCGGGTTGCCACTTTAGGGAGTGATACACCCCACTGTGGGACCAACACAGGTATCTACGAGTTAGGGAGCCGATCAAATGGGGGTAGTGGGTACAACTAGTGGATAGGGGCAGACGACACCTATGAAGGCAGCTAGGGGTACACGAAACTACCATTATCATTATTAAGTTCTGTAGGCGGGATCAACTTTTATGGTGACTAGTGGTGGTGCAGTATAGTAATTATCCTATAGTGATTAGGAACGAGATTAACGACAGAATATTCCTCTTATTTGCTTTGTCATGCCCACTTGTTTCATGGTCATATCTTATCTTACCAGTTTATGCCTTATCCTAGTTACTTTATTAATTATATTGTTAAAGTTATTATACTCGCCAGACTTTATGTCTGACCCCCTTGTTTTCCCCTCTTTTCTTCCTCCCCCCTAGGTTTTCAGGGTGGGACTAGTACTGGTAGAGCTTGATCTCGGATCTCTTTCTCTCTCTTTTGGAAGTGCTTGGATTGCTGAAAGTAAATTTCAGCTCATCTCTTTTATGGCTACTTGTGTTGGGGTTTATGCTTATTATTTTATGTACTCTGAAACATTTATCAAAATGGATATTAAGTGTAGTTGGTTTATGAAGTTGTTATAATCAAACTATTTCTCTACTGCAATAAAAGTTGTTTTAAAATTTTCAAGTACCATTATTTATATCTGTCTTGTTATATTCTGTTTTATACACTAAATACGCTCCATGGAAGTTAATGCATTCCCTTTGTGAGTGACATTAATGGACGTGGGGTGTTACACGTGGTATCAGAGCTGAAGGTTACCAGACCAGATATGAATTTTGAAAAACTATTTTTCAAAAAGCATTTTATAAAGAAATACTTTCAAAAGTATGTTTTAAGGAAAGTATTTTCAAGAGAAAAGTTTGTGTTAAAAACATAACCTCCAAGAGCCATATATCTTTCTTTCGAAATCTCCGTTTTGAATCTCTTCGTTTTCTTTTCAGCATGTTTGGAATTCCCGAGATACCTGAGGGGATACCGATACCAGGATGGTTTAGAAGGTATCTGGAAGCTAGGGCCATTGTCGCAGGCCCACCAAATGCTCCTCCTCCTCCCCGTGTTGATACTTTTGCAAAGATATGCAAAGATTTTAGGGCAATGGGTGGGAAACCTTTTCACGGATCAGAGACGTTTGTGGAACCTCAAAATTGGCTTAACGAGGTGGAAGATCTATTTGGTATTTTCGAGGTGGAAGATGGAAGGAAGGTCCAATTGGCTGCTTGGTTAATGAAGGACGAAAGCCTCGTTTTGGTGGGAAGTCACGAACGGAGAGCATCCGGTGGAGACATGGATGGATTTCAAGCGTAGGTTCAAAATGAAGTTTCTCTCACGAGTAGAAGAAAATTTATATATGGAAAGGTTCTTAGTGTTGTAGCAAGGGGATTTATCAGTAAATGAGTACGTCAACAAGTTCAATCAGTTGGCGATATTTGGCTTGGAATTGGTAAACACACCTGAGAAGAAGGCCCTATGGTTCGTTAAAGGTTTGAATGAGCCGCTACATGGGTTGGCTATGACCCACATTCCGATGGGGGCTACCTTTGAGAGATTGGTTGACATGGCGTTTATGCATGAAGAAGAGAAGGGTGCTAATGCTAATAAGGCACCGGAGAAGAAAGGAGACCAAAAGAAACAACAACAAAACAAGAAAGGCGGGAAATACAATAATAACAGGGGAAAGAAGAAGTGCTTTAAATGTGGGACACCAGGCCATCTGAGCAAAGACTGTAGGAAAAAGAAGAAGACTGGTTGTTTCCACTATGGAGAGGCAGGTCATCTAGTTAAGGACTTCCCAAGGAAACAAGGGCAAGGGCAAAGAACTTCTAGAGCGCAGCTTCAGGCTCTCATGGCACCACGGCAGGCAAGAGGGCAGATTCAGGCTCTCATGGCACCGGGACAGGAGAGAGGTAGAAACATTTCCGTTAAAAGTTTAGTTTTTTTGTTTGATCATCTTGTTCATACTTTGTTTGACTCTAGCGCTTCACACTCGTTTGTATCTACATCGTTAGTTGTAACACTACACCTAAATTCTAGTCAAGTTACAGATCCCATAGTAGTCTCAAATGCTATTTGTGATTTGGCTTATCTTTCAATGATTTGTTGGGATTTGAGAGTGTCTATCTTGGGCATTGGGTTTGAATGTAACGCCTTTGTTCTTGGCTTCATGGGCTACGGCTTGATTCTAGGTATGGATTGGCTAACAAGATATGGGGCCATCCTCGATTGTGAAAGAAGGGTAGTTAGATTGTTGACTCATTGTGGAAAAACCCTTGATATTTCTTGTGACCCTAGAGGTCTGGTAATGCTTAGCTACCTAGAATCCCTTGATGCATCCAATGATGATTAGAAATCTATTCGTGTGGTCCGTGAATATAGGGACGTCTTCGATGTAGTTCGAGGTTTACCCCTGAGGCGTGAGATAGACTTTCGAATATACTTAGTAGATAATGCAAAGCCAGGTGCATTACTAGTGCGCCACATGGCTCCGAGAGAGAGTAGAGAACTCAATAAGCAAGTGGAATAATTGCTTGAGAAGGGGTTCATAAGAAGAAGTATTTCGGAGTGGGGTGCTCCAGTCGTTTTTGCTACAAAAGATGATGGTTCACTTAGAATGTGCATGGACTATAGAGAGCTAAATAAGCTAACAAAGAAGAACAGACACCCATTACTGAGGATAGATGATTTATTCGATCAGTTGGTAGGTGCTTCGGTTTTCTCGCAACTGGATTTGGCTACAGGGTTTCATTAGCTAAGGGTGAAGATAGCATCAATAAGACTGCATTTAGAACTCCTGAGGGGTTCTTTGAGTGGCGCGTCATGCCTTTTGGTTTGACGAATGCACCCGCATACTTTGTTGACTTAATGAGTAGGGTGTTTAGAGAGTTTCTGAACAAGTTTGTGGTAGTCTTTGTAGATGATATTCTGGTTTTCTCTAAAAATGAAGAAGAGCATGCCCTGCATCTTAGGGAAGTCTTAGAGACCCTACGAGCGCATCAACTTAAAGCTAAGTTCCCAAGTGCCATTTTTGGAGAAAAGAAATGAGGTTCTTAGGACACATGGTCTCTAAGGAAGGGATAGCTGTGGATCCAGCTAAGGTAGTGGCAATCCAAGATTGGAAAAACTCCTAAGAACGCAACAGAAGTAAGAAGCTTTTTAGGGCTGGCTGGTTATTATAGGAAGTTCATTAAGGACTTAGGCAAGCTTATAGGAGGGGAGTCCTCAAGACATCTTGGTAGATATGCTATAGATGAGAGAGGTTGGCTACGTAGAGATGGGAGACTTTGCGTACCACAAGACGAGAGTTTGAAGAAGGCAATTCTTGCAGACTCACATCGCTCTAAGATGACCATACATCCCGGTGGTGATAAGATGTATAGGGATATGAAGCGAGTTTTCTTTTGGGCCGGAATGAAGAAGATCGTGGCCAAGTTCGTTGCTAGATGCTTAGTGTGCCAACAAGTCAAGGCGGAACAAAAGAAGCCTGGAGGTTTGCTCCATCCTTTAGATATTTCGCTTTGGAAATGGGAAAGCGTTTCCATGGATTTTGTAGATGGGTTACCAAGATCAAGGAAGGGTAATACGGGAATTTGGGTAATTGTAGACCGACTTACTAAAAGTGCCCATTTTATTCCCGTTAAAAGTAGAAGGATCGCCGCATGGTTAGCATCAGTTTACCTTCGAGAGATAGTTCGTTTGCACGGCATACCCTCTAGCATTGTAGCGATAGAGATCCCATTTTCAAAAGCGAATTTTGGAAAAGCTTACAAGAGGCGGTTGGGATGTAGTTATGCTTAAGTACCGCTTATCATCCTCAGACGGACGGGCAGACCGAGAGGGTGAATCGCATTCTAGAAGACCTTCTGAGGCTATGCATCCTAGATTTTCGAGGAACATGGGAAGAACACCTTCCACTAGTAGAGTTCGCCTATAATAATAGTTTTTGTCTAGCATTGGCATGGCACGTTTTGAGGCTCTTTATGGACGACCGTGCCGATCACCTATATGTTGGTGGGAATCCACGGACAAGGTTTTGCTTGGACCCGACATATTTAGGGAGACTTCAGAGAAGATGGACCTGATTCGACGGCGAATGAAGACGGCGCAGGACCGACAAAAGACATATGCTGATAGAAGACGAACCGATTTTGAGTTCAATGTTGGTGACATGGTTTTTATTAAGGTGTCACCATTAAGAAACGTAGTCCATTTTGGATCAGTAGGGAAGTTGGCACCAAGGTTCGTAGGACCCTTTATGGCATATAGAGTAAAGTTACCGGAAAAGCTCAGCGGAGTTCATGACGTGTTTCATGTTTCGCATTTGCGGAAGTGTTTACACGATACGGTGGAAGTGGTAGAGCCGAGCACGCTCGAAGAAGTGGAAATAGAGTGCAATGCAACGATCAGACGAGCTCCTACACACATTCTCGGATCGGAGGTCAAAAAGCTTCGCAATAAAGAGGTCAAGCTGGTCAAAGTGCAATGGGGAGATGATCAAAGAGACGCGACTTAGGAGACGGAAGATAAGATGCGTACGTTGTACCCTTTCCTTTTTGAGGGTATGTTTTATTTTCTCCTTTTTCTACCGCTTTGTTGATACTTGTCCTATCTTTTAGTATTATCTTTGCGATGACATCTTCGATCTTTAGTTAGGAAGAACCCTATGGTTGAAACATGTGTTTGAGACATGTTATGTTTGATGGATGCAAATGGATGCAAGTGGTTGCTAGTGGTTGCTCGTGGATGCATGTACACACACCTTAGGAACTAGATCGGCTCAATCACCTTCATATTGCATATAAACGTGTGTGCATATTTAAATTAATGGATGTATAATGGTTTTGTTATCATATGGATGCTGCATTTTGATGAATGGTTGTACATACATGTAGGAATAATATGTATCGATAGAATTCTTTCGCATACATAATGGACGCATGGCACTATCATGATTTGCATTAAGGAGGTCAACTGAATCAGTAGACCGCCTGATTTTGCATTAGATAAGGAACATATACACACACTCTTTGAATATGTTCATACAGCATTAGAAATCTTGTAAGGAAAATGGATGCCTGTGTTTGATGGTTGAGTAGATGGATGATTGGATGTTAGGATATGCATTCTCCTTAACTTAGAGATTTCGGGGGCAATATCCTTTAAGGAGGGGAGAATGTAACACCCCGTAATTTTAAATATTAAAGTTAAAAAATTAAAGAATACTTAATTTCAAATGTGGGAATTAAGGGAAATGGGTTGCGCCATTGCATTCGTCTCGGAATTCTGCTTGAGATAGAGTCCGAGTTTGTGTGAATTGGACTTCGAATAAAGAAGTTATGGTCTTCCGAAGTTTCAGAAATTAATTCAATCAAAAGCAGCTTCAAGTTCAGAAAAAATAAAACAGGGACCAAGTCGACCCTAGTGTTGACCTCCCCTATACATATCGACCTTAGTGTCGACCTGCCCCCCTCCCCCCGGGCAGATCTGAAAGATGACGATTTTGTGACACAGTGCTGAGTCATTAGGGCTGAGGTGTCATTCTATCTTGACTGGATGGTCTTGATTGATTCTAGGTTAATCTGACGACTCTTAATTAACTAATCTTCTATAAAAACACCCTCAAACCCCTAACCCTAATCACACAAATTCATAACAAGAGCCGCTATGCCGTCAATGGAGAACCTAGAGTAGCCGCCATACACTTTCAACCCTAAAGCAAGATAGAGGCTTGAATCAAAATCGAATCAAAATCCAAATAACAACTAAGTCTACATCAAAGGTGAGCAATTCAATTTCAGAATACAGATCCCAGAAAGACAAGACTATTCTTTTTAATTGTGAGTATGAAAGCTTTCACAAGATAATTCATTAATTTAATTATGATAAGATATAATTGGGATTATGAGAATATGATTTTGAGTCATGTGATGTAAATTGTATGTATGTTTGTGGTGTTGGATCATATGTTAGTTCTTATGTGAATTTTATGCAAGTTGGATCATATGCGAATCTTATGCAAGTTGAATCATATATCTTATGCAAGTTGAATCATATATCTTATGCAAGTTGAATCATCTATCCTATGTAAGTTTGTGATGATTGGATCATATATACATGTATGAATCTTATGCAAGTTTAGGTTGTTGAAATATATGTGAAACATGTACATGCATATGCTAGTTTATGTGACATTAATCTTGTTTAGATCTATATGCAAGATTACACCTTTATGTTTAGATCTATATGCAAGAATACACCTTTATGATTAGATCTATATGCGAGTTTACATCTTTATGTTCAGAGATATATGAAAAAATACATCTTTATGTTTAGATCCATATGCAAGTTCGCACCTTTATATTTAGATCTATAGCTAAAACACCCCACCTCCGTTAAGGTCACTCACAATAGGAATGCCTTAACTTTGGTGGAGGTTTATAAGTAAAAGCCACAGATAAACACAAGGAAGATATAAATACACATATTTTAAACAGCGGAAACCAAACAGACTTTTATTTCATCAATACGTGTTCATATAAAACATTTCCATAATTGTCTCAAAATACTTCCATCATTACAACCTCATTACTGTCTTGATTATTAAAGAAGCATAAAAACATAAATAAAAGTAACAAAAATCTCCATAGTGATATCCAAAGCCATGATCCGAGCATAAGAGATCAAAACCATACGTCTACGGTCTTGAAGCTTGCAAAAGAGTACTAAGTTGGGTTGTTTCCTTCCTGTGGGGAGGGAAACGAAAGAAAAGAAGACGAAAAGAAAATAGAGTCAGACATAAAGCCTGAGTAAATCTAGTAACTCTTCAGTATGTGAATAAGAAAATGGCATGATAGATATAAACTAAAAACAGGCAAGTTTCGCAAGCTAAGGAAGTGTCGTTTAGAATCGAATGTACTATCGCACCCACACTATATCTCTGCACCTACTTGAGCTTATTCTAACTGGCACCCCATGCTGAGGGTGAAGTGAACCCCATTTTCTAAAGATCGGCTCCTACTCGCGTAAACATCTGTCATACGACCCCCAAGAGTTGTAGATACCTATGCTGGTCGCACCATGGGGTGTATCAAGAACCATGGTGGTGGCCCCGACACAATTCTAGAAGGCATAGGTTATACTACTGGTGCCCACAGTGCCCTGTTTGTCTGCTCCGGAGTGTGTGCATGCCCGCACCCCATTAGAACCTACACTGTTGCACCCACCGCCGTCGCTTTGACCGCTTACAATCAGCCCAATAATCGTGCCCCACCCTGCCTAGTTTCAGGGTACCATGATACCTAACTTGGGTTACTGCTGAAACGGGTCCCTCGTTACTATGGTACAAAATCCAAGGAAGGCCTAAAGTTAAAACTGGCTATACTCCAAGCTTTGCCTCTCTACAAAGAGCGGGCTTAATGTCAGTTTCTTTCGGCTCAACGCGTCTGCTACTACGTTGCCTTTGTCGGGAGTACAGGAAATTTCAAAGTCATACGAGGCAAGAAACTCCATCCATCTTTGCTGCCTCAAGTTAAGATCCTTCTGCGAGAAGAGATATTTCAACAATTTATGGTCAGTGTATAATTCGAACTTCTCACCTAGGAGATAATGGCGCCAAGACTTAAGCGCAAAGACGATGGCAGCTAACTCGAGATCGTGGGTTGGGTAGTTCTTTTCATGAACTTTCAATTTCCTTCCACCATAAGCTACTACACTCCCTTCTTGTATCAAAACAACGCCTAGCCCCATACCACAAGCATCCGTATATACTGTAAACATTTTGCTTCCATCTGGCAAAGTCAGAACTAGGGCTGTTGTGAGAGCCCTTTTTAATTGTTGGAAAGCAAACTCACAGTCCAAATCCCAAGTGAACGCCAGATTCTTCTTTGTTAGCCTTGTGAGGGAGCTGAGATTTTTGCGAAATCCCTAATAAACTTTCGGTAAAAACCGGCTAGCCTAAGAAAGCTTCGGTCTTCGGTTGCATTTCTTGGTGTCTTCCAATCTTGCACTATCACCACTTTCGCAGGGTCCACAGCCAACCCCTCTTTGGACACTATATGCCCCAGAAATCTTACCTCCTTTCTCCAAAAGTGGCACTTGGAGAATTTGGCTTTTAGCTGATGAATTCGAAGAGTTTCCATGATTTCTTTCAGATGTTGAGCATGCTCTTCCTCATTCTTTGAGAAGATCAAAATGTCGTCTACGAAGACAACCACAAATTTGTTGAGGAATTCTCTGAACACTCTGCTCATTAGGTCTACGAAATAAGCGGGTGCGTTTGTCAAGCCAAAAGGCATGACAAGCCACTCGAAGAAACCGTCTGGGGTTCTGAACGTCGTTTTATCGATGCTGTCTTCAGCTACTCTTAGCTGATGGAACCCAGTTGCCAGATCAAGTTGGGAGAAGACCGTCGCATCTACAAGCTGATCAAACAAATTGTCGATTCGGGGAAGAGGGTGCCTATTTTTCTTGGTCAATTTGTTTAACTCCCTATATCGACGCAAAGGCGAAGCGAACCATCCGCTTTGGTTGCGAACACCACTGGAGCACCCCATTCCGAAATGCTCCGTCTAATGAACCCCTTTTCGAGAAGTTCTTTAACCTGCTTACTGAGCTCCTTTCTCTCCTTTGGAGCCATATGTCTGACAGGTAAAGCTATAGGTTTTGCATTATCCACAAGATATATGCGAAAGTCTATTTCCCGCCTCGGAGGTAAGCCTTTCACCTCCTCAAAGACATCCGGATATTCCCGGACTACTCTAACTGACTGCAAATTCTCATCAGAAGCATCAAGCGACTCTAGATAACTAAGCATAACATCATTCAAGGGATTACAAGAAATTTCTAGAGTGTTACCAAGCCGAGTCAAGAGTCTAACTACTCTTTTCTCACAATCAAGAATGACACCATTACTGGATAACCAGTCCATGCCTAAGATCAAACCATATCCCGAGAAGCCCAAAACAAAGGCATTACAACTAAACACAACGCCGAGAATAGAGATTTTCAAACCCAAACAAACCATTGACAAGTAAGCGGAGCCCCCAATTGGGTTTCAAACTACTAAGGGATCCTATACCATACTAGTGTCTAGATGCAGAGATTCTACTAAGGAAGATGAAATAAAGGAGTGTGATGCGCCAAAGTCAAAAAGTGTGCGAAATGGATGATCATAAAGATAGACTACACTTTCTAAAGAAATATTACTACCTCGTTCCTGCTATGGTGCCACTAGCGCATGAACCTGACCCCCTGAAGTGGATCCGGCTTTCTGTCCCTTCCCTTTCTTCTTTGGCCAGTCCTTAGCTTGGTGTCCAGTCTCTCCACAATGGAAGCAACAACCCATTTTTGCCTTCCTTTTTCAGCAGTCTTTTGATATATGTCCCATAATGCCACATAAATTGCAGCTTCTCCTCTCACGGGGCTTATTGTTCTTCCCTCTTTTCTTGAAGTCTGTTTTCTTTGCTTGTAAACCCTCTTTCTTCTCTTCCACCTTAGTCTCTTTCTTGCCGTTGTCTTCCTCGTGTAGCAATTCCATGTCCACCAAGCTTTCATAAGTCGCTCCCGTGGATACATGGGTAATAGCAAGGCTGTGTAGAGGCTCAATCAAACCTTTGACGAAGCGAAGCGCCTTCTTGTGTTGGGTGTTTACTAAGTCCAGCCCAAATCTGGCCAGCTGATTAAACTGATTAACATACTCCCTGATTGTCATAATTCCCTGTTTCAGAGTTAGAAACTTCTCCATTTGCAGGCTTCTTTCAGCTTGGGAGAGGAATTTCATCTCAAACCTTGTCCTGAAATCTTCCCATGTTTCCACCGCCCTCTGAGCATTGGTAATTTCCCACCAATAGGAAGCTTCATCTTTAAGCAACCATACTGCTAGTTGTATCTTTTGCCTGTCATCAACTCCGAAGATGACAAACAGATCCTCGGTCTCCTTTAGCCAGTTTCTTGCTCCTACAAAGGATTCTGTCCCATAAAAGTCTTTTCCACCCATAGCCTTGAAGTCTCTACATGTTTTTGCGAAGGCATTTCCACGAGGAGGAGGAGGAGGAACCGTGGCCACTGGAGGAGGGATGTCTGCTGGGCCCGCGCCATTGGCCCTTGCTTCTAAGTACCTCCTAAACCAGCCGGTTATCGGCTCTCCTTCTGGAAGGTTAAGGTCTCCAGACATGCTGAAACAGAAAGGAAAGATTCAAAACGAAGGATAGAGAGAGATAGTGCACATGGATTTGGGGGATTATGTCTTTTTATAAATATAACACTTTTCTTGAAAAATGCTTCTTTAAACTTTCCTTTGAAAACAACTTCAAAAACTTTTATCTAGTCTGGTAAACCTATGCTCTAATACCAAGTGAAACACCCCTCCTCCGTTAAGGTGACTCACAAAGGGAATGCCTTAACTTTGGTGGAGGTTTATAAGTAAAAGCCACGGATAAACACAAGACAAATATAAATACACATATTTTAAACAGCGGAAACCAAACAGACTTTTATTTCATCAATACGTGTTCATACAAAACATTTCCATAATTGTCTCAAAATACTTCCATTATTACAACCTCATTATTGGCTTGATTATTAAAGAAGCATAAAAACATAAATAAAAGTAACAAAAATCCCCATAGTGATATCCAAAGCCATGATCCGAGCAAGAGAGATCCAAACCATACGTCTACGGTCTTGAAGCTTGCAAAAGAGTACTAAGCTGGGTTGTTTCCTCCATGTGGACCTGTGGGGGAGGGGGGAACGAAAGAAAAGAAAACGAAAAGAAAATAGAGTCAGACATAAAGCCTGAGTAAATCTAGTAACTCTTCAGTATGTGAATAAGAAAAGGGCATGATAGATATAAACTGAAAACAGGCAAGTGTCGCAAGCTAAGGAAGTGTCGTTTAAAATCGAATGTACTATCGCACCCACACTATATCTCTGCACCTACTTGAGCTTATTCTAACTGGCACCCCTTGCTGAGGGAGAAGTGATCCCCATTTTCTAAAGATCGGCTCCTACTCACGTAAACATGTGTCATACGGCCCCCAAGAGTTGTAGATACCTATGCTGGTCCCACCATGGGGTGTATCAAGACCCATGGTGGCGGCCCCGACACAATTCTAGAAGGCATAGGTTAAACTACTGGTGCCCCCATGTAAAAACCCGTAACTTCCCCGTAAAGGAAAGCATCGGATAGTTCGAGAACAAACCACAACAGAACGCATACAGAAGAACATTTCATTGTATATTACAACAATGCATCAGATTACAAGAATATACAGAGTATAAAAGAATATTACACAGAAATATCAGAGATTTAAATTACATTTGAATACATAGCAGCGGAAAATAATACAATACACAACTAGAAGGGATATACGGATACAAAGCTTTCCGGATATCATTCCAGCTGTAAACCAGGATCCTGTAAATATAAATCTGCAAAACCAAAACTACTAGCTGCCCGTGTCAAAATAAGGGCACCCAGAGTTTAGGTTGAAACAATAAACTCCAGGTCAGTCATGTGACTGGTGTGAGAACTAAAACAGTTATTATTCTTTATTTTAAAAGTTAGGTAAATCAAGGGACCACGCCGTATAACACGGAACGGGTTTCCTCCCAAGAATACCAGTGCATAAAACAAACAGCGCAATGCTAAATAAAGAAAAATGAAGCTGTTATAAGACCCAGGTCCCATCACACAATGCAACGCAGCCGAGGATAGGGTTTTCCCTTATAACAGCCAAAGAATGCTTGATACGTTTAAAACAAATCGTTTGATACTATTATAAGTGCATAGTGTATAAAACAACTTCAAATCATAAGTATCAATCATAGGCGGCATGGGTACCATATATCATGTCGCCATATATAGGTTTACAAATAAAACCGCAAATGTCACGTATTTGGAAATTGGATTTCCGTCTATGAACCGAGGCAAAAGATAGTCCTCTACCGATTCGTGACTCTCTAGCCCGAGCCGCAGGACCCAGACTCAGGTGGGCCCTTGGAGCGACAGGGCCGGTCCACCGATGTGGATTAAACTTAAACCCTGAACATGCATTTCCCCGCCCTATGGGGCGTAAACGAGCCAACTAAATGACTCCATCGGTTCGAGAACGACCGATCAATCCGAGGCGCCTCGCAACAGCAACAACCACATAAGTCAAACTCGTCAGGGCATGTAAAATCACTGACGCCACTTCTAACTAGAAAGAGACGCATGCCCTCCCTGAGGTCCTCTCCCGTTTTTGGTTCATACCGGGTGTGAAACACGCGAAGTAAACGTTACACAAAGCTACGCCACAAAGGCCTTGCTTTGATCATCACCACAAGACTTTGCTTTTCAACAGAAGCCTCGATCAATTGCCACTTAGGCATGCCACACAGGCAATTCACTCCATGCGTTTGATATCCATCAATATATAACCCCTGAGCTCGTACGTCTCAGAGAAGGGCGTTAAGCAAGAGAATAAATTCTCCGCCGCCAAACAGATATATATTTAATAGAGATCAATCACACGGACTAAAATCCAATGTCAGACACACAGTCCATTTACAAGTCCGTTCTGGGTCTGAACGAAACCGGAGGCACCTAGTACCCCGCATATCCATCGATCTCCAAGTACGTCTGGACGATCACTAACTGTTTCCATCTTCTTGGGTGTACAGCCCAATCAAGATCATCAGTAATTACCCAAACGACGTGAAGACTTCCGGTCTTCGACCATCGTCTTCATCTTCGACTTATCGTCGTGTCAGTTATTCAGAATGGGATAAACCCGGTCTTTCCGAATAACTCGCGTATATTTTAAATAAGTGTTACACAAACACAACATACGCCTCATTCCAATTCATCAGTCACTAACCGTAAATTAATCAAGAGAATAATTCCCCAAATATTAACCCCGAAGGCCGATACCAACATCAGATCAATATCCAGAAAACCATTCTGCTTAGCTAACCGACAGTTAGTTTCTAAATTTCACATTCATAGGGAAAGGTTCCCATTAATTTTA
Source organism: Allium sativum (assembly GCA_030737875.1). Lineage (NCBI taxonomy): Eukaryota > Viridiplantae > Streptophyta > Magnoliopsida > Asparagales > Amaryllidaceae > Allium > Allium sativum. Next base: position 111,734,583 of record CM060916.1, on the reverse strand, counting down.
TCAAAGATAAATTCTTGAATTTATTCTTTAATCTACTTTTGAATATCAATTCAAACTAGTCGGGATTAGCGAACCTTACCGAAGTAATCATTTGTTTTAATTTCCCAATCCCAACCTATTAATCCCATGAAGTAAAACTGGTAATACTTCATATCTAACACCACAGTGTTATCGGTAAATTCAATTACCATTTCACGTTCAAATCTAATTAAAGATTTAACTATCGCCTGGAGTAAAACTGGTGATACTCCATTCTCGATCATTTCAATCTAATTAAAGATTCATTAAAACTCCACTTAGTTTTAATCGTTATCTGGGTTAAAGAATCCGTGTCATTTAAAACACGGTTCACGATAAACCCAAAGTCACATTCATTAATTATCGGGTTAAAGAACAAGTGTTATTTAAAACACTGTTCACGATAAACCCAAAAATCATTCCATTAATTATCGGGTTAAAGAACAAGTGTTATTTAAAACACTGTTCACGATAAACCCAAAAATCAATACCAATTCAATTCCAATTAAATATCATTTAATTGGTACGCTTCATTAAATCTAAATAAAAAGATTTAATGTTTTCTCAACTGGGTTCAAGAACAGTGTCAGTGAAGACACCATTCACGACAAACCCAAATCACATTTGATATTAAATACAAGGCTCTGAATAGAAAATATCCCGGCTTACATTCAATATCAAATTCTACGATTAACAAATGTCGTATTGGAAATAACGATATAAATATATATATCTTTCAAATTTCCATAATAACATCTGCATAATCCCGAATTCCAACATCGAAATATTCCGAAGACAATTTCGATTCAAATCCACTCCAATGCAATCATTGGATATTCTGGTTATTTTCAAAACCCTTTTCAAATTCAATTTATTTATTTAAAAATAAATAGAATTATATTTCTAGTTCAAAACTAGTTCATTTCGATAAAAATCTATTTTTATCTTTTCAAATATGGAGTTTTTCATCCCAATCCTTTCTAAATCATTTCTTATGATTTTACACAAATTATTACTATTTTTAATAATTTTCTCAAGGCCCGTACAGTCGATTTTCAACAATGGCCATCGAACTGCACTTATAGCGACCTTTTTCAAATTTGATTTGGACGTAACTCCAAATCCAACCGTTAGATTTCTAATTTCTAATATTCGTTAGAAAGCTCTTTTCGATACGAACCCAACGGTTCTGGTTTTAGGAGAATCCGACGGTCGGATCTCCCGCAATGTCCGTTTGAAATAAATGGTCGAAATTCACGAACTGCCGCGGCGCGGCGCGTTCTATTCAAGCCATTATATTATATATATAATATATATAATATATACTTCGTCGATTTCTATTTAAAACGAATTATATAAATAGTTTTGAAATCGTTTCAAAAGCAATTTCAACTTTCTTTTCAAATCAAATCAAAATTGATTTCTTCTTTATAAATTCGTTTTAAAATTCATTTCTATTCAATTCAAATTTCAATTCAATTTGAATTCATTTCAATTCGCTTTCATTTCAATTTGAATTCGTTTTCAATTCAATCCATTTTGAAATCGTTTTCAATTCAATTCATTTCGAAATCGTTTTCAATTCAATTCATTTCGAAATCGTTATATATTCAATTCATTTCGAAATCGTTATATATTCAATTCATTTCGAAATCGTTATATATTCAATTCATTTCGAAATCGTTATATATTCAATTCATTTCGAAATCGTTTTATATCGATATAAATATCGTTCACGTCAAAATGGCGTCAATCTAATCAACACGGCTTCATAAATTTCTATTTTCGAATATTCTATTTCAAATATTTCTTTTTCAAAATATTTCGTTCAACACATGACCAATCTCAATGGATGAGTACTGTCAACACATGAACCTTTATTTTATATTATTCTTTATTTTTCAAATTGGAATGAGGCCCAATCAATTACCATATAACGTTGATTATATGGATTTTCATACATCACATGTATATAATAGCATTGAAAAATAATCAACCATCAACCAAAGTGCACTACACTGTATAAGCATCAAATATAAATATCTAACGCTTATAACAGCCTGTCAATCAATCGATCGACATATTTAATCAATCAGGATGAGTGAACTGCATATTTCATCCTAACACCCGTGTGGGGTTTCAAACAATCAAACACCTATTTTATTTGTGCTGTTGGGCGATGTGTAAAATTTATCGACCCAATCAATGTCCTTCAAATAGGTGTACATGAACAAACCGTCTGGTTTGTAAATGAATATTTATTTATTCACATTCGCGTTAAAAATTATATTTTTAACGATAAAACATTTTATTCCAACATATGAATTTCTATTCAGTTCATTCTTTAAATAAAATGATATTTTTATTTTTCTAACATATTTTAGAAAATTCCGGCGGCATAACGGCACGATACTAGAAACGGGACGAGGCCTAGCCTTATCCCCGGTCTAGTGAAGGCCCACGCCATTCACACATCAATCAATCAATTTATTTCACCAAACAGTTCAATTTCAAATCAAATCATCCAACTAATCTACGCAACCAAACAAACAAGTCCATGGTTTGTGGACGATTGTGTCGGGTGCTACTAAGCACCGTCTGCATCCTAGTATATATATAACTAGAAAAAGAAATTGAAAGGTGAGAAGTTCTCACATATAGCTATCCTAGCTCCACGACTCTTCATTGATAGAAATCTTCATCGCTATCGCATCCTCGTCGTCTTCGTTGCCCGTAGCCACTACATATGTAAAAATCGAATTTTTACTTCGTTATTCGATACATAAAAATCATATTTTTATTTCGAAGTTCAATACATAAAAATCATATTTTTATTTCGATGTTCACTATATAAAAATCATATTTTTATTTCGAAGTTCTATATATAAAAATCATATTTTTATTTCGAAGTTCAATATATAAAAATCATATTTTTATTTCGAAGTTCAATATATAAAAATCGAATTTTTACTTCGCTATTAAATATAAAGATTATATTTTTATTATTCCCATGATGTAAAAATTATATTTTTATTGCTTTAAAAATATAAGAATTATATCTTACTCCTTCTACCTAATAAAAATCCCGTCTTTTCTCTTTTTAAAAAATATGATCTTTATTTTTGCAAGTTCGAATCTTTTTCTATTAAAAGATTAAACCTTTTTCTATTTCAAAGTTTAAACCTCTTTTTTTTCTATTTTAAACCTTAAAATAAAATCAGTTTTCTTCTCCTTATCAAATCAGTTTTTTCCATCTTTAAAAATCAGTTTTTGCATTCTTTAAAAAAAACAATTTTTAAATCTAATAAATCGGTTTTTAAATTCTTTATAAATCAGTTTTTATATTTTCTTTTAAAATCAGTTTATAATTTCTTTTCAAAAAAAACAGTTATTAATCCTAAAAAAAATTCAGTTTATATAATAAATAAAATTCAGTTTATATAATAAATAAAATTCAGTTTATATAATAAATAAAATTCAGTTTATATAAAAAATAAAATTCAGATAAATAAAAAAACTTACAGTATTTGTCGCTTAACGGGGAGGAGTGGGCGTTGCTGCCTTGGAGATGCTCGGAGGGCGAGCAGGAGGCGATGGTGGGGCTTCAGGTGGTGGGGAGGCGGTGGAACCAGGTCACGGCGGCTAGGATTGGGCTGTGGGAGGTTAGGGTTCGGGTTTTACGGGGGAGAGAGGGGGTGCAAGGCTAGGGGGAGGTCGACTCAGCAAGAGGCGACGGTGGGAGGAGGTGCGCCCTCGATGGGCGGCGCGTTGATGCCCGGACGGTGGCGATTTGGGTTTCCGTCTTTCATTCGTTTCTTTTTTTTTTCTCTAAAGTAAACGGGGGCCAGATAAGTTATAGAGGGAAGGTTTTTTTTTTTTTTTTTAATTATTTTATTTGCTAATAGTTGACTTTTACATACGACCTCGAAACGAGGTCCACCGCCTGTCGTCCATAGCGTTTTACCCCCATTCCGAACACAATGGGATATGTATCATAAGCTGATTTGATCGTTTGAATCAGTTTCCGTTGAATTTACATTTAAATCGCTATATTGAATTTTAAACGTACATTTCAAATTACCGGGGTCACATACTAACTCTATAAATTCCATAAAAATATTTTCTAGCTTCGTATTGACGATACGGTCCTAACAAAACTAGTTTCGTCGAATTCCGAGACCGTTGGAAAAATGGCCAATTTCCAGTCGATTAAATTCAACTGAAATGGTCAAACGCGTTTTCCTTTGCCACGCTCACATATTGAATCGAAAAATTATGAAATTTGAAATCTAGCAATAACTTGACATCACGGACCCAACAAAAGTGGTTTCGTCGAAATCCGAGGTCATTTGCAAAATGTCCATTTTTAAGGGCCTGAATTCCATAGCGACTATTCAGAATTTTCAACTGGACATATCTTTTGATTCCCGCTATGAAAGTTCGATTATTCGGATTCGTTGGAAAGATATTATCAATTAGATCCTATCATTTTTGGTTTCACTAAAATCCGGATTGTTTTGCACCCGGTACATTCAATTGAAGTTTGAAATCGAATTATCGAACTACCGCGCCATTTTCAATTCTATTTATAATTATATATAAATATTTATATTCTAACGACGACGTATATAAATATATACATCGAATTCTATTCAAAACAAATTTCTTGTCGATATTATTTAAAATAATTCATTTTAAATAATCAAAATTCGCTAAAATTGCCAAAATAAAATTTTTAAACTGGCCCAGATTTTCCGGGTTATTACAATATCCCCCACTTAAAACTTTTCGTCCCCGAAAAGGAACAAAGTCGAAAGTGGATTGATTATTCAGCTCTACCATCGGTCTGGCTTCCATTCTCCAACTTTTCAGTTTTTGAGAATTTTCAAAATTTCAAAAATTTGGCTAACTCCCTAAATTTTCGAAAAATTTCGCCATAACCTCCCCTGCACCGGGAGCATCGGGGAATTTCAAATAGCTTCCCCGGTCCTTCAGATCTCAAAAAAGAAAAAGAAAAAGCCAAGCGGCTAGCCAATAGGCTCATAAAATCATCATCACCCAAACAAAACAGTAAATTATGTATTAAACATGTACCTATTTGTCGGGCAAACAAATTTTATTCTCTGCTCTAGCCTCCTTGCTATGACATGTTCAATGTAAGTATATGTATGCAAGCAAACGCAACCAATTTTCAATATAATTCAATATTCGGTTCAATTGGGCATAAAGGTTCAAAATTAGCAAACAAATGAACAAACAACACAAACATCAATCAATTAGTTGAATTAGAGTTCCAAATTCATAATTTTGATACATATACAAAAATCATGTTTTTGATGCCAATTCACAACAATGTATTCTAGCTATATATAAGTTTTGGTTCTCACACCAGCCTAATGGAAATATATAGAAAATCACACCTTCGAAACACGAACATAAATACTGATGATGTCATGACAATCATCAGTACCATCTCCGGGCGACTAGAATGTGATTCCATATCTATCCAGTATATTAAAACTTTGAATATACGTTTGCAAGGCGTATATGCAAATTCTTTATATACTGAATTGTCCAAAATCAATATAAACAAATAATCAAATACGAATAGTTGATTTAAATTTTCAAAACAAAAATGTTTTCATTTGAAAAATATACTCTTCACACCCGTTCTAGGATGCTACTGATCCCATTTCTAACGATTCATTCCCGTTGGATATTACTAATCCAATATCTGATGAATTCTTTCGTATGGTTCTAATGTGTCTTGTTCTCTGAGCTTTGTAAACCAAAGCTCTGATACCAACTGTAAAAACCCGTAACTTCCCCGTAAAGGAAAGCATCAGATAGTTCGAGAACAAACCACAACAGAACGCATACAGAAGAACATTTCATTGTATATTACAACAATGCATCAGATTACAAGAATATACAGAGTATAAAAGAATATTACACAGAAATATCAGAGATTTAAATTACATTTGAATACATAGCAGCGGAAAATAATACAATACACAACTAGAAGGGATATACGGATACAAAGCTTTCCGGATATCATTCCAGCTGTAAACCAGGATCCTGTAAATATAAATCTGCAAAACCAAAACTACTAGCTGCCCGTGTCAAAATAAGGGCACCCAGAGTTTAGGTTGAAACAATAAACTCCAGGTCAGTCATGTGACTGGTGTGAGAACTAAAACAGTTATTATTCTTTATTTTAAAAGTTAGGTAAATCAAGGGACCACGCCGTATAACACGGAACGTGTTTCCTCCCAAGAATACCAGTGCATAAAACAAACAGCGCAATGCTAAATAAAGAAAAATGAAGCTGTTATAAGACCCAGGTCCCATCACACAATGCAACGCAGCCGAGGATAGGGTTTTCCCTTATAACAGCCAAAGAATGCTTGATACGTTTAAAACAAATCGTTTGATACTATTATAAGTGCATAGTGTATAAAACAACTTCAAATCATAAGTATCAATCATAGGCGGCATGGGTACCATATATCATGTCGCCATATATAGGTTTACAAATAAAACCGCAAATGTCACGTATTTGGAAATTGGATTTCCGTCTATGAACCGAGGCAAAAGATAGTCCTCTACCGATTCGTGACTCTCTAGCCCGAGCCGCAGGACCCAGACTCAGGTGGGCCCTTGGAGCGACAGGGCCGGTCCACCGATGTGGATTAAACTTAAACCCTGAACATGCATTTCCCCGCCCTATGGGGCGTAAACGAGCCAACTAAACGACTCCATCGGTTCGAGAACGACCGATCAATCCGAGGCGCCTCGCAACAGCAACAACCACATAAGTCAAACTCGTCAGGGCATGTAAAACCATTGACGCCACTTCTAACTAGAAAGAGACGCATGCCCTCCCTGAGGTCCTCTCCCGTTTTTGGTTCATACCGGGTGTGAAACACGCGAAGTAAACGTTACACAAAGCTACGCCACAAAGGCCTTGCTTTGATCATCACCACAAGACTTTGCTTTTCAACAGAAGCCTCGATCAATTGCCACTTAGGCATGCCACACAGGCAATTCACTCCATGCGTTTGATATCCATCAATATATAACCCCTGAGCTCGTACGTCTCAGAGAAGGGCGTTAAGCAAGAGAATAAATTCTCCGCCGCCAAACAGATATATATTTAATAGAGATCAATCACACGGACTAAAATCCAATGTCAGACACACAGTCCATTTACAAGTCCGTTCTGGGTCTGAACGAAACCGGAGGCACCTAGTACCCCGCATATCCATCGATCTCCAAGTACGTCTGGACGATCACTAACTGTTTCCATCTTCTTGGGTGTACAGCCCAATCAAGATCATCAGTAATTACCCAAACGACGTGAAGACTTCCGGTCTTCGACCATCGTCTTCATCTTCGACTTATCGTCGTGTCAGTTATTCAGAATGGGATAAACCCGGTCTTTCCGAATAACTCGCGTATATTTTAAATAAGTGTTACACAAACACAACATACGCCTCATTCCAATTCATCAGTCACTAACCGTAAATTAATCAAGAGAATAATTCCCCAAATATTAACCCCGAAGGCCGATACCAACATCAGATCAATATCCAGAAAACCATTCTGCTTAGCTAACCGACAGTTAGTTTCTAAATTTCACATTCATAGGGAAAGGTTCCCATTAATTTTATCAAAGATAAATTCTTGAATTTATTCTTTAATCTACTTTTGAATATCAATTCAAACTAGTCGGGATTAGCGAACCTTACCGAAGTAATCATTTGTTTTAATTTCCCAATCCCAACCTATTAATCCCATGAAGTAAAACTGGTAATACTTCATATCTAACACCACAGTGTTATCGGTAAATTCAATTACCATTTCACGTTCAAATCTAATTAAAGATTTAACTATCGCCTGGAGTAAAACTGGTGATACTCCATTCTCGATCATTTCAATCTAATTAAAGATTCATTAAAACTCCACTTAGTTTTAATCGTTATCTGGGTTAAAGAATCCGTGTCATTTAAAACACGGTTCACGATAAACCCAAAGTCACATTCATTAATTATCGGGTTAAAGAACAAGTGTTATTTAAAACACTGTTCACGATAAACCCAAAAATCATTCCATTAATTATCGGGTTAAAGAACAAGTGTTATTTAAAACACTGTTCACGATAAACCCAAAAATCAATACCAATTCAATTCCAATTAAATATCATTTAATTGGTACGCTTCATTAAATCTAAATAAAAAGATTTAATCTTTTCTCAACTGGGTTCAAGAACAGTGTCAGTGAAGACACCATTCACGACAAACCCAAATCACATTTGATATTAAATACAAGGCTCTGAATAGAAAATATCCCGGCTTACATTCAATATCAAATTCTACGATTAACAAATGTCGTATTGGAAATAACGATATAAATATATATATCTTTCAAATTTCCATAATAACATCTGCATAATCCCGAATTCCAACATCGAAATATTCCGAAGACAATTTCGATTCAAATCCACTCCAATGCAATCATTGGATATTCTGGTTATTTTCAAAACCCTTTTCAAATTCAATTTATTTATTTAAAAAAAATAGAATTATATTTCTAGTTCAAAACTAGTTCATTTCGATAAAAATCTATTTTTATCTTTTCAAATATGGAGTTTTTCATCCCAATCCTTTCTAAATCATTTCTTATGATTTTACACAAATTATTACTATTTTTAATAATTTTCTCAAGGCCCGTACAGTCGATTTTCAACAATGGCCATCGAACTGCACTTATAGCGACCTTTTTCAAATTTGATTTGGACGTAACTCCAAATCCAACCGTTAGATTTCTAATTTTTAATATTCGTTAGAAAGCTCTTTTCGATACGAACCCAACGGTTCCGGTTTTAGGAGAATCCGACGGTCGGATCTCCCGCAATGCCCGTTTGAAATAAATGGTCGAAATTCATGAACTACCGCGGCGCAGCGCGTTCTATTCAGGCCATTATATTATATATATAATATATATAATATATACTTCGTCGATTTCTATTTAAAACGAATTATATAAATAGTTTTGAAATCGTTTCAAAAGCAATTTCAACTTTCTTTTCAATTCAAATCAAAATTGAATTCTTCTTTATAAATTCGTTTTAAAATTCATTTCTATTCAATTCAAATTTCAATTCAATTTGAATTCATTTCAATTCGCTTTCATTTCAATTTGAATTCGTTTTCAATTCAATCCATTTCGAAATCGTTTTCAATTCAATTCATTTCGAAATCGTTTTCAATTCAATTCATTTCGAAATCGTTATATATTCAATTCATTTCGAAATCGTTATATATTCAATTCATTTCGAAATCGTTATATATTCAATTCATTTCGAAATCGTTATATATTCAATTCATTTCGAAATCGTTATATATTCAATTCATTTCGAAATCGTTATATATTCAATTCATTTCGAAATCGTTATATATTCAATTCATTTCGAAATCGTTATATATTCAATTCATTTCGAAATCGTTATATATTCAATTCATTTCGAAATCGTTATATATTCAATTCATTTCGAAATCGTTATATATTCAATTCATTTCGAAATCGTTATATATTCAATTCATTTCGAAATCGTTTTATATCGATATAAATATCGTTCACGTCAAAATGGCGTCAATCTAATCAACACGGCTTCATAAATTTCTATTTTCGAATATTCTATTTCAAATATTTCTTTTTCAAAATATTTCGTTCAACACATGACCAATCTCAATGGATGAGTACTGTCAACACATGAACCTTTATTTTATATTATTCTTTATTTTTCAAATTGGAATGAGGCCCAATCAATTACCATATAACGTTGATTATATGGATTTTCATACATCACATGTATATAATAGCATTGAAAAATAATCAACCATCAACCAAAGTGCACTACACTGTATAAGCATCAAATATAAATATCTAACGCTTATAACAGCCTGTCAATCAATCGATCGACATATTTAATCAATCAGGATGAGTGAACTGCATATTTCATCCTAACACCCGTGTGGGGTTTCAAACAATCAAACACCTATTTTATTTGTGCTGTTGGGCGATGTGTAAAATTTATCGACCCAATCAATGTCCTTCAAATAGGTGTACATGAACAAACCGTCTGGTTTGTAAATGAATATTTATTTATTCACATTCGCGTTAAAAATTATATTTTTAACGATAAAACATTTTATTCCAACATATGAATTTCTATTCAGTTCATTCTTTAAATAAAATGATATTTTTATTTTTCTAACATATTTTAGAAAATTCCGGCGGCATAACGGCACGATACTAGAAACGGGACGAGGCCTAGCCTTATCCCCGGTCTAGTGAAGGCCCACGCCATTCACACATCAATCAATCAATTTATTTCACCAAACAGTTCAATTTCAAATCAAATCATCCAACTAATCTACGCAACCAAACAAACAAGTCCATGGTTTGTGGACGATTGTGTCGGGTGCTACTAAGCACCGTCTGCATCCTAGTATATATATAACTAGAAAAAGAAATTGAAAGGTGAGAAGTTCTCACATATAGCTATCCTAGCTCCACGACTCTTCATTGATAGAAATCTTCATCGCAATCGCATCCTCGTCGTCTTCGTTGCCCGTAGCCACTACATATGTAAAAATCGAATTTTTACTTCGTTATTCGATACATAAAAATCATATTTTTATTTCGAAGTTCAATACATAAAAATCATATTTTTATTTCGATGTTCACTATATAAAAATCATATTTTTATTTCGAAGTTCTATATATAAAAATCATATTTTTATTTCGAAGTTCAATATATAAAAATCATATTTTTATTTCGAAGTTCAATATATAAAAATCGAATTTTTACTTCGCTATTAAATATAAAGATTATATTTTTATTATTCCCAAGATGTAAAAATTATATTTTTATTGCTTTAAAAATATAAGAATTATATCTTACTCCTTCTACCTAATAAAAATCCCGTCTTTTCTCTTTTTAAAAAATATGATCTTTATTTTTGCAAGTTCGAATCTTTTTCTATTAAAAGATTAAACCTTTTTCTATTTCAAAGTTTAAACCTCTTTTTTTTCTATTTTAAACCTTAAAATAAAATCAGTTTTCTTCTCCTTATCAAATCAGTTTTTTCCATCTTTAAAAATCAGTTTTTGCATTCTTAAAAAAAAAACAATTTTTAAATCTAATAAATCGGTTTTTAAATTCTTTATAAGTCAGTTTTTATATTTTCTTTTAAAATCAGTTTATAATTTCTTTTCAAAAAAAACAGTTATTAATCCTAAAAAAAATTCAGTTTATATAATAAATAAAATTCAGTTTATATAATAAATAAAATTCAGTTTATATAATAAATAAAATTCAGTTTATATAATAAATAAAATTCAGATAAATAAAAAAACTTACAGTATTTGTCGCTTAACGGGGAGGAGTGGGCGCTGCTGCCTTGGAGATGCTCGGAGGGCGAGCAGGAGGCGATGGTGGGGCTTCAGGTGGTGGGGAGGCGGTGGAACCAGGTCACGGCGGCTAGGATTGGGCTGTGGGAGGTTAGGGTTCGGGTTTTACGGGGGAGAGAGGGGGTGCAAGGCTAGGGGGAGGTCGACTCAGCAAGAGGCGACGGTGGGAGGAGGTGCGCCCTCGATGGGCGGCGCGTTGATGCCCGGACGGTGGCGATTTGGGTTTCCGTCTTTCATTCGTTTCTTTTTTTTTTCTCTAAAGTAAATGGGGGCCAGATAAGTTATAGAGGGAAGGGTTTATTTTATTTATTTTTATTTTTTTTTAATTATTTTATTTGCTAATAGTTGACTTTTACATACGACCTCGAAACGAGGTCCACCGCCTGTAGTCCATAGCGTTTTACCCCCATTCCGAACACAATGGGATATGTATCATAAGCTGATTTGATCGTTTGAATCAGTTTCCGTTGAATTTACATTTAAATCGCTATATTGAATTTTAAACGTACATTTCAAATTACCGGGGTCACATACTAACTCTATAAATTCCATAAAAATATTTTCTAGCTTCGTATTGACGATACGGTCCTAACAAAACTAGTTTCGTCGAATTCCGAGACCGTTGGAAAAATGGCCAATTTCCAGTCGATTAAATTCAACTGAAATGGTCAAACGCGTTTTCCTTTGCCACGCTCACATATTGAATCAAAAAATTATGAAATTTGAAATCTAGCAATAACTTGACATCACGGACCCAACAAAAGTGGTTTCGTCGAAATCCGAGGTCATTTGCAAAATGTCCATTTTTAAGGGCCTGAATTCCATAGCGACTATTCAGAATTTTCAACTGGACATATCTTTTGATTCCCGCTATGAAAGTTCGATTATTCGGATTCGTTGGAAAGATATTATCAATTAGATCCTATCATTTTTGGTTTCACTAAAATCCGGATTGTTTTGCACCCGGTACATTCAATTGAAGTTTGAAATCGAATTATCGAACTACCGCGCCATTTTCAATTCTATTTATAATTATATATAAATATTTATATTCTAACGACGACGTATATAAATATATACGTCGAATTCTATTCAAAACAAATTTCTCGTCGATATTATTTAAAATAATTCATTTTAAATAATCAAAATTCGCTAAAATTGCCAAAATAAAAATTTTAAACTGGCCCAGATTTTCCGGGTTATTACACCCGAGTGCCCTGTTTGTTTGCTCCGGAGTGTGTGCACGCCCTCACCCCGTTAGAACCTACACTGTTGGACCCACCGCCGTCGCTTTGACCGCTTACAATCAGCCCAGTAATCGTGCCCCACCCTGCCTAGTTTCAGGGTACCATGATACCTAACTTGGGTTACTGCTGAAACATGTCCCTCGTTACTAGGGTTTTCTAGCCAAACATGTTAAGTGGTTAAGTGTCTGTATTTACCTAACCCCACCCATCAATTCTTGTTAACATGTTGAATTTGGTTAAGTGTTTATAGTTGACTTTACCCTACCATCTGTCCTTAGCCTCTTAAAGCACCGGACCACTCACATTAGACAGATATTGCTACGGTTACTGGATGTGCCGGTCGGTTCCGGGCAGATTTACACCGTAGCTCAGTCTAACCTCGGGTCCTTATAGGGCTCAATGCTTAACCACCCACATTGGATTGGTATTGTTGTGACTACTGGACAGTCGGGCGGGTCCGGGCAGGTTTACGTCACAATTCAATCCAACCTCGGGTTAAGCATACCGTGTTTTCTAAATTTACATATTTTATAACTTCTCAATTATATGTAAATGTCATGTCCTTTATTCTTGGATACAACAATTCATACCGCTTAAATGTTATTGTCGTTGGCATGTGCCAACCATGCCAATATTTTTTTTTTCATGTTTTACACCCAACGTTATTACCCCCTTTTGTACGTTCGCAACATTATAACAAGTGTTGGGCTAGACACAATTCAGCCCAACTTTATAAACGTGAGAAAAAGGGGAAATCAAGAACATGTAATATTTCACATAAAGGTGTGTCACGCATGAACTGGCAATTTAGCGATTCAACTAACATAAATCATGGGTCATGTGAACTTGCATTCGAATCAAAGTATAACTAAGTAGGTGACATATGAAATGGCATAGTTTAGGCTTGTACAAACTTGGGTTTAAACATGTTTAACTTGGCATAATGCCAACCACAAAACTAGCATGTTGTATATTCACCAAAATGTCCAATTTTAACATCTAATCATATAGAGTAATTCAACATGAACTTGCATAGTTTGTGAAACCCAAATGATACTTAACATAGATCCAATTATACCTGCATATAAACATAAGAATGTGTTCATAGGTTTTGAGTCATGTAGGCATAAAAGGTCTCAAATCTAGAACATGTTTACATAAATTCTAACTTAGACTAAGGGAAAATATACAGTCCATGCCATCGACATAAACATAAAGGGATCAATTACTAGTTTTTGCCACAACTTACTATTGCTATTACTTTCATATACAAATGTCCAATAGGCTTGCATCAATCAATTTATGCCACAAATATCAATACACAAGTCATAACAGAATTATTACAATACACAGAATTCATACAATAACACAATTCTATTTTCATTTACATCGAATCACGTCATAGTTTTTATTCATATTCTGAAAGGTCACTATACTTACAACGAATGCAAAAACTTGAATTCTGGATTCTGAATTCTGAAATTGAGATGCGTTCCTTTGGGTAGATTAACGTTGCGTTGATTAATTTGATTAAGCTTTGAGTCTTCTTCTTAATTTGATTCGTCTCTTAGCTCCTTTTTCTTGACGGCTACGCTCAATTCCTTCCTGGCAGCATGATGACTCCTATCTTATTTTTTTGCGTGAATTTTAGTTGAGACTTAGGGTGTATTTATAGATTTTTAAATTGTTTTGAGTCGTCAGATGAAGACAGGAGGAATCTAGACCATACAAAGTTCAAAGAGCCAATCAAGAGGTGACATGTCAGCCCTAATGACACATCTAGCCACAGAAATTCGAGCCAGACCCAGCCAGCCAGGTCGACCAGGTAGGTCGACACCCAGGTCGATACTGTGTTCGACCTGGGGTGACCAGGTTGACACCATGGTCGACCCCATGGTCGACCTGGTCCCTGGGCGGGAATTTTCCCGCCCAGCCCAGTTTGAACCTATTTTTTCGAATTTCAAATTTGAAACCGAGCTGTTTTAATTTTAAATTTTATTTTGAAACTTCTGAAGGTCATAACTCCTTCTGAAGGTCATAACTCCTTCATACAGAGTCTGATTCACACAAACTCGGACTCTATCTCAAGAAGAATTCCGAGACGAACGCAACGGCATAACCCATTTCCCTTAATTCTTTCATTTAGAATTAATTACACTTTAATTTGTGAAGCTTAATGTTAGAGAATTCACGGGGTGTTACAATAGCAGCACATAAGTTATGCAAGTTTATGCCCATTACCCATGCTAGTTTCCAATCATATGCTAGTATGAATGAAATTCATATGCAAGTTTATGTCATGATCCTTAGATCTATTTTATGTGTTATGTGATGTTGTTTTTCTTTTTATAAGTTAGACTATTTACGAGTCTAACATATGTCATATGAAAACGTACGAATAGCGTGGGGATGATGGAATAATATTGAATATACATAAAATTGTGAATTGGAAATAAAAGTGCCTTAAAAGGCATATAATTAATTTGAGATATTAATTAGCATAATTGCTATTTATGAACATAATTTTAAGAGACAATTATGGACATAAATAAATTTGGAAATTATTGACAAATTTGAATAGGGATATTAATCCAATTTGGGGTTAAGTAAAGATGTGTAATAATGAACCGCCTAAGACATGAAGTTAGACTCTTTTGTGGTGTAAGACTGCACGGACCCGCCCGGCAAATCCAGCGGCCACAAATGTTAGTCTAATGTGAGAGGTCAAAGGCACGAATTAAATGCGTAACAACTGTAAAGACTCGAGGTTAGGCTCCTTTATGGGTAAGACTGCCAGGACCCGCCCAACAAATCCAGCAGCCACAAATGCCAGTCTAATGTGAGAGGTCTTTACAAGGTTACGGTTCTAATGAATTAAGTAACACTTAACCAAGTAAACATGTGGTGGGACATGGAGGGGGTAATGTGGAAGCCTTGGGTGGCATGTGGAATTAAGGGGGTGCTTTGGGTGGCATGTGAAATACGATTAGATGCACTTAACCAAGATTGAAACATTTAAGAAGACATGAATGAGAATGGGGTTAAGTGGGAAACCTTAGTGGGGACCAAGCATAGGTGGAAGGCTTGTGTCAAGCATGGGGACCCTTTTCAAACCCGTAACCCATCAAGTATCTTTGTGAGCTCTACCCAAGTCGAGGACGGGACACGCTTACTGGATTTGATTGTAAGAGGTCAAAATGGGTTAGCAGTGGCAACGCAAGTCCAACGGGGTCATGTGCGTGCGTGGGCCCGGGCTGATAGGTAAGACGTTGTTGAATCGTGTAGATATAAGTCGTGCATCTTTAGTGGTATCGGGTTGCCACTTTGGTGAGTGATACACCCCATTGTGGGACCAGCATGGGTATCTATGAGTTAGGGAGCCGATCGAATGGGGGTAGTGGGTACAACTAGTGGAGATAGGGGCAGACGACACCAATGAAGGCAGCTAGGGGTACACGAAACTACCATTATCATTATTAAGTTCTGTAGGCTGGATCAACTTTTAGGGTGACTAGTGGTGGTGCAGTATAGTAATTATCCTACAGTGATTAGGAACTAGATTAACGCCTGAATATTCCTCTTATTTGCCTTGTCATGCCCACTTGTTTCATGGTCATAGCTTATCTTACCAGTTTATGCCTTATCCTATTTACTTTATTAAACATATTGTTAAAGTTATTATACTCGCCAGACTTTATGTCTGACCCCCTTGTTTTCGCCTCTTTTCTTCCTTTTCCCCCTCAGGTTCTCAGGGTGGGACTAGCACTAGTGGAGCTTGATCTCGGATCTCTTTCTCTCTATTTTGGAAGTGCTTGGATTGCTGAAAGTAAAGTTCATCTCATCTCTTTTATGGCTACTTGTGTTGGGGTTTACGCTTTTTATTTTATGTACTCTGAAACAATTTATCAATATGGATATTAAGTGTATTTGGTTTATGAAGTTGTTGTAATCAAACTATTTCTCCGCTGCAATAAAAGTTGTTTTAAAATTTACAAGTACCATTATTGTAATAACCCGGAAATCTAGGCCAATTTAAATTTTTTATTTTGGCAATTTTAATGAATTTTGAATATTTAAAATGATTATTTTAAATAATAACGACGAAGGAATTTAATTTGAATAGAATTTGAACGTATATATTATATAGATCGTCGTTAGAACATAAATATTTATTTTAAATTATAAAAGGAATTGAAAATGGCGCGGTAGTTCGATAATTCGATTTCAAAATTCAAATGAATGTACCGGGTGCAAAATAAACTGGATTTTAGTGAAACCAAAAATATTTGAATTTAATTGTGAATATCTTTCCAACGAATCCGAAAAATTGAAATTTCATAGCGGGGATCAAAAGATATGCTCAGTTGAAAATTCTGAATAGTCACTATGGAATTCTGGCCCTTAAAAATAGCCATTTTGCAAACGACCTCGGTTTTCGACGAAACCACTTTTGTTGGATCCGTGATGTCAAATTTTTGCTAGATTCCAATTTTCAAAAAATTTCGAATCAATATGTGAGCGTGGCAAAGGAAAACGCGTTTGACCAGTTTTAGTTGATTTTAATCGACTGGAAAATGGCCATTTTTCCAACGGTCTCAGAATTTGACGAAACTAGTTTTGTTAGGACCGTATCGTCGATACGAAGCTAGAAAATATTTTTCTGGAATTTTTCTAGTTAGTATGTGGCCCCGATAAATTGAAATGCGCGTTCAAAATTCAATATATAGAGTTATATTTTGATTTTGATGAAAACTGATCGAAACAGTTGAATCAGCCTACGATACATATCCCATTGTGTTCGGAATGTGGGTAATACGCTAGGGACGACAATTGGTGGGTTTCATTTCGAGTTCGAAAATAAAAGTTACTTTTTGTCGTTAAAATAAAATAAATATTTATTAATATATATTGGCCCAAGGCCTTTCTCTTTCCCCTCAAAGTCAACCGATCAGATAATAAAACAAAAAAACGAGAAAGGGGGAAACATCGTCGCCCCTCCCTCGATTCAGCACCGCCGCCCATCAGAGGCGCCGCGCCTCCAGCCTCCGCCCTCCTCCAGCGCCGCCTCGGTCCTCCACCACTCCTCCCCTCCGCTGCAACAAACCCGACGCCCCCCTGAAAACCCCAAACCGAGCCACCAAGACCACCACGGCCTGCCACCGCGTCGCCACACCTCCCCTAGCCCCTCCGACGGACAATCCCGCCCCTCAGCCCCCCTTCTGATTAGGACCGCCACTCCCTAAACCTTTTTTTTTCAGCCACGCCACCGCCCCTTCGACCACTGCCGCAGCACATCCCCCTTCTTCCTACCACAGTGAGCATTTTATCCTTTCTTTTCTTTTTAGATTCAAATTCAAATAACATTGAAGTATATTTTCTGATTTTTATATATTTAACAATGGAAAGCTTTGATTTTTAAATATAAAAAGTTATGATTTTTATCAAAGAAAAGATTTGAATTTTATTTTGAAAAGATTATATTTTTTTTAGTCGTGAAGGGATTATATTCTTAGTCATGAAAAGAAATGATTTTTGTTTAGATAGTGAATTAAATTATTATTTTTATATTATACAAAGGTTAAAAATATGATTTTTATACTTGTAGCGAATTAAAAATGTGATCTTTATATATGTAGCGAAATAAAAATCCGATTTCTATTATATCTATGTTGAAATAAAAGCGTGATTTTTATAACGATGAAATAAAAATTCGATTTTTATATGTGTAGTAGGATAAAAATTCGATCTTTGTATTAGAAGTAGATATAAAAATATAATTTTTATATGGAGAATAGCGTGATAAAAATATAATCTTTATTATATGAACACCGTAGTAAAAATAGAATTTTTATCTATAATGTAGCGGTGTAAAAATAGAATTTTTATCTATATAGCAGCAATATAAAAATGTAATTTTTATATGCATAGCAATAATATAAAAATGCGATTTTTATATATGTAGTGGCTACGGGCAACGAAATTGACAAAAGGCGAGCACGACGGAGATTTCTACATAAGAAGAGTTGTGGCGTTTGGATTAGCTAGTCGTTGAGAACTCCTCACCTTTAATTTAAATTTTCTAGTTGAAATATATACTAGGATGCAGACGGTGTTTAGTAGCACCCGACACCCGTCGTCCATAGACGATGGACGGCTTGTATGCTTGTTTGTTTGATTTTGCCGTGTAGTTGATTGTGTGATGTGATGTGAAATGAAATAAAATATTTATATAGTTAAAAATATTTTATAGTTAAAAATAGAATTTTTAACGGGTATATGGAAGGAAATAAAAATAAACAAATCGGACGATTTGTTTATATACACACATTTGACTGATATTGATTGGGACGATAAATTTTACACATCGCCCAACTGCACAAATAAATCTGTGTTTGATTGTTTGAAACCCCACACGGGTATTGGGATGATATTTGACGTACACTAATCCCGATTGTTTAGTTGTATGTCGATCGATTGATGGACAGACTGTTATGAGCGTTAAATATTTATATTTGATGCTTATATAGTGTAGAATGCACTTTGGATGATGGTTGATTATTCATCGTTGTTATTGTATACATGTGTTGTAGGAAATCCATATAATTGACATTATATGGTAATTGATTGGGCCTCATTCCAGTTTTGAAAAAGAAATATTTGAAAAAGGAATATTTGAAATAGAATATTTGAAAATAGAATATATGAAGCCGTGTTGATTAGATTGACGCCATTTTGACATGAACGATATTTATATCGATTTATTCAATTTTCAATGTATATTGAAAGTGTTTTCGAAATTTGAATTACATTGAAAGTGATTTCGAAATTTGAATTATAACGAAAATAATCGAAACTCGAATTAAATTGAATAGAATTGAATTCGAATTGAAATCGAAAGGAATTGAATTCAAATTGAAACTAAAATTGAAAAGAAATTCGAATTAAATTGAAATTGAATTGAAATCGATTTGAATGAATTTAAAACGAATTTATATTGGAATATTCAATTTTGATTTGAAATTGAATATGAAGTAGAAACCGTTTTGAAAATGAATTTAAAACGATTTATAAAGCACGTTTTGAATTGAAATCGACGAAGTATATATTATATATATTATATATATAATATAATGGACTGAATAGAACGCGCCGCGCCGCGGCAGTTCGCGAATTTCGACCATTGACTTCAAACGGATATTACAGGAGATCCGACCGTCGGATTCTCCTAAAACTGGAACCGTTGTGTTCGTATCGAAAAGAGCTTTCTAACGAATATTAGAAATTAGAAATCTAACGGTTGGATTTGGGATTATGTCCAAATCAAATTTGGAAAAGGTCGCTATAAGTGCAGTTCGATGGCCGTTGACGGAAATCGACTGTACGGGCCTTGATAAAATTATTAAAAGTTGTAATAATTTGTGTAAAATCATAAGAAATGATTTGGGAAGAATTGGGATGAAAAACTCCATATTTGAGAAGATAAAAATAGATTTTTATCGAAATGAACTAGTTTTGAACTAGAATTATAATTCTATTTAATTTTAAATAAATAAATTGGATTTGAAATGGTTTTGAAAATAACCAGAATTTCCAATAATTATATTGGAATGGATTTGAATCGAAATTGTCTTTGGAATATTTTGATGTTGGATTTCGTGATGATACAGATATTGTTATGGGAATTTTAAAGATATATATATATATATCGTTATTTCCAATACGATATTTGTTGGTCGTAGAATTTGATATTGAATATAAGCCGATATATTTTCTATTCAGAGCCTTGTATTTAATATCAAATGTGATTTGGGTTTGTCATGAATGGTGTCTTCATTAACACTATTCTTAAACCCAGTTGAGAAAAGATTAAATCTTTTTATTTGGATTTAATGAAGTGTACCAGTTAAGTAATATTTGATTCGAATTTAGTTGATATTGATTTTTGGGTTTATCGTGAACAGTGTTTTATATAACACTTGTTATTTAACCTGATAATTAATGGAATGGGATTTTGGGTTGTCGTGAACGGTATCTTTAATAATACTGTTCTTAGACCCAAAGGAGTTAAGAAAATCAGAAACTAACTGTCGGTTGGCTAAGCAGAATGGTTTTCTGGATATTGATCTGATGTTGGTTTCGGCCTTCGGGGTTAATGTTTGGGGAATTATTCTCTTGTTAATTTACGGTTAGGGACTGATTGAAATGTAATGTGATTTTGGGTTTATAGCGAACCGTGTTTTAAATGACACTGATTCTTTAACCCAGTTAAAGATTAAAACTAAGTGGAGTTTTAATGAATCTTTAACTAGATTGAAAAGATCGAGAATGGAGTATCACCAGTTTTGCTCCAGGCGATAGTTAAATCTTTAATTAGATTTAAAACGTGAAATGGTAATTGAATTTACCGATAACACCATGGTGTTAGATATGAAGTAAGACCCATTTTACTTCATGGGATGAATAGGTTGGGATTGGGAAATTAAAACAAACGATTACTTCGGTAAGGTTCGTTAATCCCAACTAGTTTGAATTGATATTCAAAAGTAGATTAAAGAATAAATTTAAAGGATTTATCTTTGATAAAATTAATGGGAACCTTTCCCTATGAATGTAAAATTTAGAAACTAACCGTCGGTTGGCTAAGCAGAATGGTTTTCTGGATATTGATCTGATGTTGGTTTCATCCTTCGGGGTTAATGTTTGGGGAATTATTCTCTTGTTAATTTACGGTTAGTGACTGATGAATTGGAATGAGGCATATGTTGTGTTTGTGTAACACATGTTTATTATATACGCGAGTTATTCGGAAAGACCGGGTTTATCCCATTCTGATTAACTGATACGATGATAAGTCGAAGATGAAGACGATGGTCGAAGACCGGAGGTCTTCACGTCATTTGGGTGATTACTGATGATCTTGATTGGGATGTACACCCAAGAAGATGGAAACAGTTGGTGATCGTCCAGACGTACTTGGAGATCGATGGATATGCGGGGTACTAGGTGCCTCCGGTTTCGTTCAGACCCAGAACGGACTTGTAAATGGATGTGTGTCTGACATCGGATTTCATTCTGTGTGATTGATATCGGTTGCATAGCGTGAATTGCCTGTGTGGCATGCTAAGATGCAAATGATCAAGGCTTCTGTTGAAAAGCAAAGCCTTGTGGTTGATGATCGAAGCACGGCCTTTGTGGCGTAGCTTTGTGTAACGTTTACTTCGCGAGTTTCACACCCGGTATGAACCAAAAACGGGAGACGGACCTCAGGGAGGACATGCGTTTCTTTCTAGCTAAAAGTGGCGTCAATGGTTTTACACGCCCTGACGAGTTTGACTTATGTGGTTGTTGCTGTTGCGAGGCGCCTCGGTTTGATCAGACGATCCGGGTCCGATGGAGTCATCTGTTGGCTCATTTGCGCCCCAAAGGGCGGGGAAACGCATGTTCAGGCATTTCAATCCACATCGGTGGACCGGTCCTGACGATCCAATGGTCACTCGAGCTCTGATCCTGAGACATGGTAGGCTAGATTGTCTCGAAACGGTAGAGAACTATCTTTTGCCTC
The DNA here is from genome assembly GCA_030737875.1 of Allium sativum. Lineage (NCBI taxonomy): Eukaryota > Viridiplantae > Streptophyta > Magnoliopsida > Asparagales > Amaryllidaceae > Allium > Allium sativum. The sequence continues at coordinate 111,712,278 of CM060916.1, read as the reverse complement.
GGTTCACAGATGGAAATCCAACTTCCAAATACGTGACATTTGCGGTTTTAATTGTAGAACTAGTATGGCGACATGATATATGGTACCCATGCCGTCTATGATTGATACTTATGATTTGAAGTTGTTTTATACACTATACACTTATAATAGTATCATATGATTTGTTTAAAGCGTACTAAGCATGTTTGGCTATTATAATGGAAAACCCTATCCCCCGGCTTGCGTTGCATTGTGTGATAGGACCTGGGTCTTATAATAGCTTCATTTTTCCAAAAAACATTGCGCTGTTTTGTTATATGCACTGGTATTCTTGGGAGGAAACCCATTCCGTGTTATACGGCGTGGTCCCTTGATATATCTGATTTAAAGTAAAGTTTTAAATAACTGTTTTAGTTCTCACACCAGTCCCATGACTGACCTGGAGTTTATTATTTTAACCTAAACTCTGGGTGCCCTTATTTTCGACACAGGCAGCTAGTAGTTTTGGTTTTGCAGATTTATAATCACAGGATCCTGGTTTACAGCTGGAATGATATCCGGAAAGCTTTGTATCCGTATATCTCCTTCAGTTGTGTTTGTATTATTTTCCGCTGCTATGTAATGTATTGTAATCTCTGATATTTTATAATGTGTAATATTATTCGTACTCTGTATATTCTTGTATTCTGATGGAATTGTTGTAATATACAATGAAATGTTCTTCTGTCTGCTTTCCTTTGTGTGTTGTTCTCAAAGTATCCGCTGTTTCCTTACAGGGGAAGTTACGGTCCTTACAATTATTTATATCTGTCTTGTTATATTCTGTTCTATACACTAAATACGCTCCATGGAAGTTAATGCATTCCCTTTATGAGTGACATTAATGGACGTGGGGTGTTACAGTTCTGGGTCTGAACGAAACCGCTTATTCCTCGTCCCGTTTGTCCAATACGGAAGAGAGGTGCTCGCTTATCCGGAAAATCAACAAGTACGCCTGGACGACTAACACTGTAACCCTTTCAAGGCAGGCTACTCCTATCAAAGGCATCAGCAGTCATCCATTCGATGTGAAGATCATTGGTCTTCAACCACCGTCTTCATCTTTGATGTTTAATTGTCGCGGTAATTATTCAGAATGGGTTAAACCCAGTCTTCCCGAATAACTCACGTATTTCGTAATCAATAATCAAATGTTATAAAATACATCAACACCTCATTCCAATTCAGAATATTCTTTGAATAAAATATTCACATTATTCTATCAAAGATAAATTCTTTAAATTTATTCTTAAATCTTTCTTTAAAGGTTTATTAATACTCCAATTTGGTTTTAATATCAAAAATCATTATTTAATGATTATTTAAATTTAAGAAATTAATCTTATCTTTAACCAGGTTAAAGGACTAATGCCATTTAAAACACAGTCCACGGTAAACCCAAAATCGTCTTCCATTAAATTTGGAATTTTCATAGAAATCAAGTCAATATATAATCGATATAAATTCAATTCCAAATTAATATATTAAATTGGAAAACTTTACTTTGGAAAATTTCCATTAAATCTAAATAAAAAGATTTATAAATTCCAGATTACATTTTCATTGTCAATTGGGTTAAAGAATAGATGTCGCTTAAAATACATTTCGCAATAAACCCAATTCCCATTTCGTTTTATTCTAACTACTAGATATAATTGGAAATTCTAAAAATCTTAATTAAATGATTTATTCTTTTCACAACTGGATTTAAGAACGGTGTTATTTAAGACACTATTCATGACAAACCCAGAAATCCAATTTATTTAATTCCAAATAAATATTAATTAATTGGAAAACTTCATTAAATCTTGATTAAAGATTTATTCTATTTCTTTATTAAAATAATGTTTTCAAAATATTAGATTTTGGAAATTACTACTTTTTATTCTATTCATTATAAAATGAAAAAAAACGATCGATAAACCCGTTCGGGTTAAAATGGTATTTCAAATTATAATGGGCTAAATACTCCAGTTCATTACTATATCCATTTATGGTTTATAATAGGCTAGGCCTCCCACATTAGGCCTACAACTTGCGGATGTTGGACATGCCAGTCGGGTCCGGGCAGACTTATCCCACAAGTTGTGCTTAACCTCATGTCATAGCCCGCTTCGTATTTGCGCACTTAGACCTCCCCCATTAGGTTGAACATTATTGGCTGCTGGATATACCGATCGGGTCCGGGCAGACTTCCACCACAAATGCAACCTAGCCTCATGTCAAAAGTGCAATTATAATTTATAATTGTAATTATTTTACTGAAAAATATTCATTATTTTAAACTATTCTTTATTTAAAATATCTTTATTCTAAAATATTCTTAATTTAAAATATCCTTTATTCTAAAATGTCCTTTATACTAAATTGTTATTTATTTTACAGTATTTGAAACACCCCACCTCCGTTAAGGTCACTCACAGAGGGAATGCCTTAACTTCGGTGGAGCATTATAGGTAAAAAGATGCAGATAAATTACAAGACAGACAAATAAAGCAGTGGAAAATAAAGTCATTTTATAAACAACTTAATTCAGTCAGGCTTTTACAACAATTTCCTCAATCATACTTAAATGTAATACATAGAACTTCTGTCTTGATTTAAAAACTTCCAAAAATAAACAAACTAGGTCAGACATAAGTCTGGTAAGTCCAGTGATCTTTCAGCATGCAAACAAGATAAAGGATCATGACATGAATAAACCGAAAATTGGACAATACCATAAAAACAAGTTAACTAAAGACAAGATAAGTGCAAGGTGAACTGAATGCGCTTCTACTTTTTCTCTACTTCGCTACTCCTCTGTTAATCTGATTTCTATATTTATCTCTGCACCACCTAACTAGTGTCCCAACTAGTAATCTGTATAAAATGATAATCGTGATCCCAACCCCCCGTAGTTGTGGTATCCTTCAGGTGTACATCTATCATGAGGATTCCAACTCAATCAGCCTAATTGCCATGAACATGTTAGATGTACCATTACTACCCTATCGATCGGCTCCCTACTTGTATTCATGTTCCATGTGTCTATGTCAATCAGCCCTCTCTTGCGTGTTGATACCCTGTGCTGGTCCCACCATAAGGTGTATCAATCCTTATGATAGCAACCCGACACGATTCAAGATGCACAGTGTATAACTACTGGTACCCAGTGCCTTCTTTTTCCCACTCCGGAGTACGTGCATGCCCATAAACCGTCAGAACCTACACTGATGTACCCCTGCCGCTACTTTGACTGCTTGTAATCAGCCCAGTAATCGTGCCCTACCCTGCCTAGTTCAGGGTACCGTGATACATCCATGTGGCTTACTACTGAAATGGGTCCCCGTTACTAGGGTTTCCTATTGGTTAAGTTTGTGGGCCTATATTTACTAATATTACCAACCAACCCGATATGTACTTAACCCTCCCATCGATTCAAGCATTTTTAATAAACGGTTAAGTTTTGTGGGCTTATATGTACTAATATTACCCACCTACACGAGATGTATTTAACCCTCCCATCGATTCAAGCATGTTTATTTAATAGTTAAGTTTTGTGGGCCTATATTTACTAGTATTACCTACCAACATGATATGTACTTAACCCATCCACTAATTCAAGCATGTTTATTTAATGGTTAAATTTTGTGGGCCTGTATTTACCAATATTACCCACCAACCCGTTATGTACTTAACCCTCCCGCACATTACACCGTATTAGTTAAGTGTTGTCCGCTCATGTAATAACCCGGAAATTCTGAGCCAGTTAAAAATTTTTATTTTGGCAATTTTAATGAATTTTGAATATTTAAAGTAGATTATTTTAAATAATAACAACGAGAAATTTATTTTGAATATAATTCGACGTATATATTATATACGTCGTCGTTAGAATATAAATATTTATATATAATTATAAATAGAATTGAAAATGGCGCGGTAGTTCGATAATTCGATTTCAAACTTCAATTGAATGTACCGGGTGCAAAACAAACCGGATTTTAGTGAAACCGAAAATATTAGGATCTAATTGGGAATATCTTTCCAACGAATCTGAAAAATCAAAATTTCATAGCGGGAATCAGAAGATATGTCCAGTTGAAAATTCTGAATAGTCGCTATGGAATTCGGGCCCTTAAAAATGGAAATTTTGCAAATGACCTCGGATTTCGACGAAACCACTTTTGTTGGATCCGCAGTGTCAAATTATTGTTAGATTCCAAATTTCATAATTTTTCGAATCAATATGTGAGCGTGGCAAAGGAAAACGCGTTTGACCAGTTTTAGTTGATTTTAAACAACTGGAAATTGGCCATTTTTCCAACGGTCTCAGAATTCGGCGAAACTAGTTTTGTTAGGACCGTATCGTCAATACGAAGCTAGAAAATATTTTTCTGGAATTTTTCTAGTTAGTATGTGAACCCGGTAATTTGAAATGTACGTTTAAAATTCAATATAGTGATTTAAATGTAAATTTAACGGAAACTGATTCAAACGATCAAATCAACCTACGATACATATCCCATTGTGTTCGGAATGGGGGTAAAACGCTATGGACGACAGGCGGTGGACCTCGTTTAGAGGTCATATGTAAAAGTCAACTTTTTGCAAAATAAAATAATAAAAAAATTAAGATAAAAAAATTCTCCCCTCTCCTTAACTACGTTGCCCCCCCCTTCAGATCGATTCAAAATGAAAAAAAAAGGAAAGGCGATCGACGGAAGACGGAGGAGGCCGCCGCCCAGCCTCCTGGCGCCGCCGCAGGCCAGGCGCCGCCTTCCCTCCCCCTCGCAGTCAACCTCCGCCCCTCTTCCCCCTTCTCCTCCACGTCGAAACCTCCTCCCTCCTCTTCAATTCAAACGCGATACCCCCCCCCAAGACCCCACGCCGACCGTCGCGCGCCACAGAGCCTACAACCGCCGCCTGAAGCCCACGACCACCCCGACCTGCTGTGACGCCTCCGCCCCCACCAGGCTCCGACTGTGACTCCTCCGGCCTCCCTCCTTCAAAGACAATAAGATTTTTTCCTTTTTGTTTATAATTAAAAACTGACTTTAAAACTGATATTATATGATTTTTATTTGTTAAAAGTTTAGATTTTTAAAATATAAAAGTTTAGATTTTTAAAATATAAAAGTTTAGATTTTTAAAATATAAAAGATTAGATTAATAAAATAGAAAAGTTTAGATTTTTGTATTGGAAAAATATGATTTTTATATTTTTGAAGGATTAAAAATATGGTTTTTATATTTTTAAAGTATTAAAAATATAATCTTTACTATATAGAAGTGGTAAAAATATGATTTTTGGTTATGTAGAGAATTAAAAATATCATCTTTGTGTATGCAACGAAATAAAAATCTGATTTTTTATTTTATATACGTTGAGATAAAGGGGTAATTTTTATAATGATGAAATCTATATTTTTGAAAAGATGAAGTCTTTATATTTGAAAAGGAGAAATCTTTATAGTTGAAAAGGCGAGATCTTTATATAGATGATAACGATATAAAAATATGATTTTTATATATATTGAATAGCAAAGTAAAAATATGATTTTTATATATTGAACATCAAAGTAAAAATTCGATTTTTATATATCGAATAGCGAAGTAAAAATTGGGTTTTTTCATATTGAATAGCGAAGTAAAAATGTGATTTTTACATATGTAGTGGCTACGGGCAACGAAGATGACAGAAATGCGATAACGATGAAGATTTCTATCAAAGAAGAGTCAAGATGATTGGATAGCTATTGGTGAGAACTTCTCACTCTAAATTCTCTTTTTCTAGTTATATATATATATACTAGGATGCAGACGGTGCTTAGTAGCACCCGACACAATCGTCCACAAACCATGGACTTGTTTGTTTGGTTGCATGAATTAGTTAGATGACTTGGTTTAAATTGAATTGTTTGGTGAATTGAAATGGATTTGATTGATGAGTGAATGGCGTGGGCCTTCATTAGACCGGGGATAAGGCTAGGCCTCGTCCCGTTTCTAGTATCGTGCCGTTATGCCGCCGAAATTTTCTAAAATATGTTAGAAAAATAAAAATATCATTTTTATTGTGTAAATGAAATGAATAGAAATTCATGTGTTAAAATAAAATATATTATCGTTAAAAATATAATTTTTAACGTGAAGTGAATAAAATAAAATATTCATTTACAAACCGGACGGTTTGTTTATGTACACCTATTTGAAGGACATTGATTGGGACGATAAATTTTACACATCGCCCAACTGCACAAATAAAATCTGTGTTTGATTGTTTGAAACCCCACACGGGTGTTGGGATGAAATTTGAAGTTCACTCATCCTGATTGATTAAATATGTCGATCGATTGATTGACAGGCTGTTATAAGCGTAAGATATCTATATTTGATGCTTATACAGTGTAGTGCACTTTGGTTGATGGTTGATTATTTTTCAATGCTATTATATACATGTGTTGTATGGAATCCATATAATTAACATTATATGGTGATTGATTGGGCCTCATTCCAATCGGGAAAATAAGGAATATTATAAAAGAAAATTCATGTGTTGAATATAAAAAAAAATAGTCATGTGTTGACGATGTTCATGTGTTGTGTGAAATATTTTATACAATGAAATTTACATCTTTATCATATTTAAAATTAGAACTATTTCCCAGTAGAAGTCTAATTAAAAATCAAACGATAGATACCATAGTTTTATAAAATATTTTACATAACAAAAATAGTGATGTGTTGACAGTACTCATGTGTTGAGATTAGTCAGGTGTTGGAAGAAATATAGATTCATGTGTTGAATGGAATAAATATTCATTTGTTGAATAGGATAACGAATTTATTGAAATATATAAAGCCGTGTTGATTAGAGTTGCGCTATTTTGACGTGAACGATATTTATATCGATTATATTCGTTTTTATAATGAATATAGAAAAGAAGTGATTTCAAAATATAACATTTTGAAAATATTATCATTTATATAGTAATGATATGAAATATCCAATTTTGATTTGAAATTGAATATAGAGTTGAAGTGGTTTTGAAAACGAAGTTAAAACGATTTATAAAATACGTTTTAAAAGGAAATCGACGAAATATATACAATATATATATATATTATATATATAATGGCTTGAATAGAACGTGCCGCGCCGCGGCAGTTCGTGAATTTCGACCATTGACTTCGAATTGACGTTGCGGGAGATCCGACCGTCGGATTCTCCTAAAACCGGAACCGTTGGGTTCGTATCGAAAAGAGCTTTCCAATGAATATTAGAAATTTGAAATCTAACGGTTGGATTTGGAATTATGTCCAAATCAAATTTGGAAAAGGTCGCTGCAAGTGCAGTTCGATGGCCATTGGTGGAAATCGACTGTACGAGCCTTGATAGAATTATTAAAAATAATCAATATTCCCAATATGTGAATTGGACTGGAGTTGAATCGAAATTATCTTCGGAATATTTCGATGTTGGATTTCGTGACTGTACAGATATTGTTATGGGAATTTGAAAGATATATTTTATATCGTTATTTCCAATACAATATTTGTTGGTTTCAGAATTTGATATTGAATATAAGCCGGTATATTTTCTATTCAGAGCCTTGTATTTAATATCAAATGTGATTTGGGTTTGTCGTGAATGATGTCTTCATTAACACTGTTCTTAAGCCCAATAGGGAAAAAGATTAAATCTTTCTATTTAGATTTAATGAAGTGCATCAATTAAATAATATTTAATTGAAATTGAATTTGAATTGGTTTTTAGGTTTATCGTGAGCGGTGTTTTGAACAACACCTGTTCTTTAACCCAATTAACAATAGGATGTGATTTGGGTTTATGGTGAATCGTGTTTTAAGATGACATTGGTTCTTTAACCCAGTTAAAGGCAAGATGTTGATTTTTGAAAAGATTAAAACTAAGTGGAGTTTTAATGAATCTTTAATTAGATTAAAAATGTGAATTGATAATTTAAATTATCAAAATCTGAAGGGTGATCGAGAATGGATTACCACCAGTTTTGCTCCAAAGCAATAGTTAAATCTTTAATTAGATTTGAACGTGAAATGGTAATTAATTTTACCGATAACACCGCGGTGTTAGATGTGGAGTGTTGCCAGTTTTCTCCATGGGATATATAGGTTGGGATTGGGAAAAATAATAATAATTACTTCGGTGTGGTTCGCTAATCCCGACTAGTTTGAAATGATATCCAAAGGAAGATTAAAGAATAAATTTCCAAGAATTTATCTTGGATAAAATTAATGGGAACATTTCCCTAAGAATGTGTTTTTGTGAATAAGAGAATATTCTGAATTGGAATGAGGCGTTTGTTGTGTTTGTGTAACATTCATTTATTATATACGTGGGTTATTCAGAAAGGCCGAGTTTATACCCATTCTGAATAACCGATTCGACGAGATGTCGAAGATGAAGACGGTGGTTGAAGACCGGAAGTCTTCACATCGTTTGGGTGATTACTGATGATCTTGATTGGGCTGTACACCCAAGATGAGGGAAACAGTTGGTGATCGTCCAGACGTACTTGGAGATGGATGGATATGCGAGGAAAGTGCCTCCGGTTTCGTTCAGACCCAGAACGAACTTGTAAATGGATTGTGTGTCTGACATTGGATTTTATTCTGTGTTGATTGATCTCTATTAAATATACATCTGTTTGGCGGCGGAGAATTTATTCTCTTGCTTAACTCCCTTCTCTGAGACGTACGAGCTCAGAGGTTGTATATTGATGGACATCAGTCACATGGAGTGAATTGCCCGTGTGGCACGCGTAAGTGGCAATTGATCAAGGCTTCTGTTGAAAAGCAAAGTCTTGTGGTTGATGATCAAAGCACGGCCTGTGTGGCGTAGCTTTGTGTATAACGTGAATTCGCGAGCCTCACACCTCGGTATGAGTCAAAAACGGGATAGTGACTGCAGGGAGAGCACGACGTTTCTTTCTAGCTAGGGTGGTGTCAGTGACCTACCAGCCCTGACATTTATATACTTTTCACCTGTGTGGTTGTTGGATATGAGGCGCCTCAGATATAGGTCTGTAAGGACCGGGAAACGTGTGTTCAGGAATAATTAATCCTCAAAAGTAAGAGAGGACCGGCCCTGAAGATCCAAGGATCATAGTGGGGTCCTGGGACATTTGCTAGAGTGTCTCGAACGCGGAGAGGAGCTTGCCCCTTGCCTCGGCTCATGACGGAAATCCAATTTCCAATACGTGATATTGCGGTTTTAATTGTAGAACTAGTATGGCGACATGATATATGGTACCCATGCCGTCTATGATTGATATTTATGATTGAAATTGTTTTGACACTATACACTTATTATAGTATCAAATGATTTGTTTTAAACGTACCAAGCATGTTTGGCTATTATAAGGGAAAACCCTATCCTCCGGCTTGCGTTGCATTGTGTGATGGGACCTGGGTCTTATAATAGCTTCATTTTTCCAAAAAGCATTGCGTTGCTTTGTTATATGCACTAGTATTCTTGGGAGGAAACCCGTTCCGTGTTATACGGCGTGGTCCCTTGAATTACTCTCTTTTAAAGTAAAGTTTTAAATAACCGTTTTAGTTCTCACACCAGTCCCATGACTGACCTGGAGTTTATTGTTTTAACCTAAACTCTGGGTGCCCCTATTTTCCACACGGGCAGCTAGTAGTTTTGGTTTTGCAGATTTATATTCACAAGGTCCTGATTTACAGCTGGAACGATGCTCGGAAAGCTCTGTATCCGTGTATTACTTTCAGTTGTGTTTTGTATATTTTTCCGCTGCTATGTAATTTATTGTAATCTCTGATATTTATCGAATGTAATTTATTCATTTATACTCTGTAAATTCTTGTATCTGATGAAATGTTCTTCTGTATGCGTTCTATTTTGTCTTGTCCTCAATTCTATCCGTGCTTTCCTTCACGGGGAAGTTCGGGTCGTCTTAGTTTGGTATCAGAGCTTTGGTTTACAGAGCTCGAGAACAAGACACATAAGAACCATACGAAAGAATTCATCAGATATTGGATTAGCAATATCCAATTAGAATGACTCGTTAGAGATAGGATCAGTAGTATCCTAGAACGAGTGTGAAGAGTATATTTTTCAAAAGAAAACAATTTTGTTTTGAAAATTTAAACCATTTTAAAACGTATTTGTTTATTTATTTATTGTGAATTTGGACAGTCTAGTATATAAAGGTTTTGCATATACGCGTCATGAACGTATATTCGGAGTTTTAATATATTAGATAGATATAGAGTCACACTCTAGTCGCCCGGACATGGTCCTGATGATGAAGTATACCATCACCAGTATTTATTTCCGAGTGACGAAGGAATGATATCTATATATTTCCATTAGGCTGGTGTGAGAACCAAAACTTATATAGCTAGAAAACATTGTTGTGAATTGGCATCAAAAACATGATTTTTGTATATGTATCAAAATTATGAATTTGAAACTCTAATCCACTAATTGATTGAAGTTTGTGTTGTTTGTTTATTTGTTTGATAATTTTGAACCATTTAGCCTAATTGAACCAAATATTGAATTGTATTGAAATTGGTCACATTTGCTTGCATATACATATACTTACATTGAACAGGTCATAGCAAGGAGGCTAGAGCCGAAGAATAAAATTTGTTTGCCCGACAAATAGGTACATGTTTACTACATAATTTACTGTTTTGTTTGGGTGATGATGATTTTATGAGCCTATTGGCTAGCCGCTTGGCTTTTTCTTTTTCTTTTTGAGATCTGAAGGACCGGGGAAGCTATTTGAAATTCCCTGATGCTCCCGGTGCAGGGGAGGTTATGGCGAAATTTTTCGAAAATTTAGGGTGTTAGCCAATTTTTTGAAAAATTTGAAAATTCTCAGAAACTGAAAAGTTGGAGAATGGAAGCCAGATCGAATGTAGAGTAGATTAATCAAACCACTTTCGACTTTGTTCCTTTTCGGGGACGAAAAGTTTTAAGTGGAGGAGATTGTAATAACCCGGAAATTCTGAGTCAGTTTAAAAATTTTATTTTGGCAATTTTAATGAATTTCGAATATTTAAAGTAGATTATTTTAAATAATAACAACGAGAAATTTATTTTGAATATAATTCGACGTATATATTATATACGTCGTCGTTAGAATATAAATATTTATATATAATTATAAATAGAATTGAAAATGGCGCGGTAGTTCGATAATTCGATTTCAAACTTCAATTGAATGTACCGGGTGCAAAACAAACCGGATTTTAGTGGAACCGAAAATATTAGGATCTAATTGGGAATATCTTTCCAACGAATCTGAAAAATCAAAATTTCATAGCGGGAATCAGAAGATATGTCCAGTTGAAAATTCTGAATAGTCGCTATGGAATTCGGGCCCTTAAAAATGGAAATTTTGCAAATGACCTCGGATTTCGACGAAACCACTTTTGTTGGATCCGCAGTGTCAAATTATTGTTAGATTCCAAATTTCATAATTTTTCGAATCAATATGTGAGCGTGGCAAAGGAAAACGCGTTTGACCAGTTTCAGTTGATTTTAATCAACTGGAAATTGGCCATTTTTCCAACGGTCTCAGAATTCGGCGAAACTAGTTTTGTTAGGACCGTATCGTCAATACGAAGCTAGAAAATATTTTTCTGGAATTTTTCTAGTTAGTATGTGAACCCGGTAATTTGAAATGTACGTTTAAAATTCAATATAGTGATTTAAATGTAAATTTAACGGAAACTGATTCAAACGATCAAATCAACCTACGATACATATCCCATTGTGTTCGGAATGGGGGTAAAACGCTATGGACGACAGGCGGTGGACCTCGTTTAGAGGTCATATGTAAAAGTCAACTTTTTGCAAAATAAAATAATAAAAAAATTAAAATAAAAAAATTCTCCCCTCTCCTTAACTACGCTGGCCCCCCCTTCAGATCGATTCAAAATGAAAAAAAAAGGAAAGGCGATCGACGGAAGACGGAGGAGGCCGCCGCCCAGCCTCCTGGCGCCGCCGTAGGCCAGGCACCGCCTTCCCTCCCCCTCGCAGTCAACCTCCGCCCCTCTTCCCCCTTCTCCTCCACGTCGAAACCTCCTCCCTCCTCTTCAATTCAAACGCGATACCCCCCCAAGACCCCACGCCGACCGTCGAGCGCCCCAGAGCCTACCACCGCCGCCTGAAGCCCACGACCACCCCGACCTGCTGTGACGCCTCCGCCCCCACCAGGCTCCGACTGTGACTCCTCCGTCCTCCCTCCTTCAAAGACAGTAAGATTTTTTCCTTTTTGTTTATAATTAAAAACTGATTTTAAAACTGATATTATATGATTTTTATTTGTTAAAAGTTTAGATTTTTAAAATATAAAAGTTTAGATTTTTAAAATATAAAAGATTAGATTAATAAAATAGAAAAGTTTAGATTTTTGTATTGGAAAAATATGATTTTTATATTTTTGATGGATTAAAAATATGGTTTTTATATTTTTAAAGTATTAAAAATATAATCTTTACTATATAGAAGTGGTAAAAATATGATTTTTGGTTATGTAGAGAATTAAAAATATCATCTTTGTGTATGTAACGAAATAAAAATCTGATTTTTTATTTTATATACGTTGAGATAAAGGGGTAATTTTTATAATGATGAAATCTATATTTTTGAAAAGATGAAGTCTTTATATTTGAAAAGGAGAAATCTTTATAGTTGAAAATGCGAGATCTTTATATAGATGATAACGATATAAAAATATGATTTTTATATATATTGAATAGCAAAGTAAAAATATGATTTTTATATATTGAACATCAAAGTAAAAATTCGATTTTTATATATCGAATAGCGAAGTAAAAATTGGGTTTTTTCATATTGAATAGCGAAGTAAAAATGTGATTTTTACATATGTAGTGGCTACGGGCAACGAAGATGACAGAAATGCGATAACGATGAAGATTTCTATCAAAGAAGAGTCAAGATGATTGGATAGCTATTGGTGAGAACTTCTCACTCTAAATTCTCTTTTTCTAGTTATATATATATATACTAGGATGCAGACGGTGCTTAGTAGCACCCGACACAATCGTCCACAAACCATGGACTTGTTTGTTTGGTTGCATGAATTAGTTAGTTGACTTGGTTTAAATTGAATTGTTTGGTGAATTGAAATGGATTTGATTGATGAGTGAATGGCGTGGGCCTTCACTAGACCGGGGATAAGGCTAGGCGTCGTCCCGTTTCTAGTATCATGCCGTTATGCCGCCGAAATTTTCTAAAATATGTTAGAAAAATAAAAATATCATTTTTATTGTGTAAATGAAATGAATAGAAATTCATGTATTAAAATAAAATATATTATCGTTAAAAATATAATTTTTAACGTGAAGTGAATAAAATAAAATATTCATTTACAAACCGGACGGTTTGTTTATGTACACCTATTTGAAGGACATTGATTGGGACGATAAATTTTACACATCGCCCAACTGCACAAATAAAATCTGTGTTTGATTGTTTGAAACCCCGCACGGGTGTTGGGATGAAATTTGAAGTTCACTCATCCTGATTGATTAAATATGTCGATCGATTGATTGACAGGTTGTTATAAGCGTAAGATATCTATATTTGATGCTTATACAGTGTAGTGCACTTTGGTTGATGGTTGATTATTTTTCAATGCTATTATATACATGTGTTGTATGGAATCCATATAATTAACATTATATGGTGATTGATTGGGCCTCATTCCAATCGGGAAAATAAGGAATATTATAAAAGAAAATTCATGTGTTGAATATAAAAAAAATAGTCATGTGTTGACGATGTTCATGTGTTGAGTGAAATATTTTATACAATGAAATTTACATCTTTATCATATTTAAAATTAGAACTATTTCCCAGTAGAAGTCTAATTAAAAATCAAACGATAGATACCATAGTTTTATAAAATATTTTACATAACAAAAATAGTGATGTGTTGACAGTACTCATGTGTTGAGATTAGTCAGGTGTTGGAAGAAATATAGATTCATGTGTTGAATGGAATAAATATTCATTTGTTGAATAGGATAACGAATTTATTGAAATATATAAAGCCGTGTTGATTAGAGTTGCGCTATTTTGACGTGAACGATATTTATATCGATTATATTCGTTTTTATAATGAATATAGAAAAGAAGTGATTTCAAAATATAACATTTTGAAAATATTATCATTTATATAGTAATGATATGAAATATCCAATTTTGATTTGAAATTGAATATAGAGTTGAAGTGGTTTTGAAAACGAAGTTAAAACGATTTATAAAATACGTTTTAAAAGGAAATCGACGAAATATATAATATATATATATATATTATATATATAATGGCTTGAATAGAACGTGCCGCGCCGCGGCAGTTCGTGAATTTCGACCATTGACTTCGAATTGACGTTGCGGGAGATCCGACCGTCGGATTCTCCTAAAACCGGAACCGTTGGGTTCGTATCGAAAAGAGCTTTCCAATGAATATTAGAAATTTGAAATCTAACGGTTGGATTTGGAATTATGTCCAAATCAAATTTGGAAAAGGTCGCTGCAAGTGCAGTTCGATGGCCATTGGTGGAAATCGACTGTACGGGCCTTGATAGAATTATTAAAAATAATCAATATTCCCAATATGTGAATTGGACTGGAGTTGAATCGAAATTATCTTCGGAATATTTCGATGTTGGATTACGTGACTGTACAGATATTGTTATGGGAATTTGAAAGATATATTTTATATCGTTATTTCCAATACAATATTTGTTGGTTTCAGAATTTGATATTGAATATAAGCCGGTATATTTTCTATTCAGAGCCTTGTATTTAATATCAAATGTGATTTGGGTTTGTCGTGAATGATGTCTTCATTAACACTGTTCTTAAGCCCAATAGGGAAAAAGATTAAATCTTTCTATTTAGATTTAATGAAGTGCATCAATTAAATAATATCTAAATGAAATTGAATTTGAATTGGTTTTTAGGTTTATCGTGAGCGGTGTTTTGAACAACACCTGTTCTTTAACCCAATTAACAATAGGATGTGATTTGGGTTTATGGTGAATCGTGTTTTAAGATGACATTAGTTCTTTAACCCAGTTAAAGGCAAGATGTTGATTTTTGAAAAGATTAAAACTAAGTGGAGTTTTAATGAATCTTTAATTAGATTAAAAATGTGAATTGATAATTTAAATTATCAAAATCTGAAGGGTGATCGAGAATGGAGTACCACCAGTTTGCTCCAAAGCGATAGTTAAATCTTTAATTAGATTTGAACGTGAAATGGTAATTAATTTTACCGATAACACCGTGGTGTTAGATGTGGAGTGTTGCCAGTTTTCTCCATGGGATATATAGGTTGGGATTGGGAAAAAAATAATAATTACTTCGGTGTGGTTCGCTAATCCCGACTAGTTTGAAATGATATCCAAAGGAAGATTATAGAATAAATTTCCAAGAATTTATCTTGGATAAAATTAATGGGAACATTTCCCTAAGAATGTGTTTTTGTGAATAAGAGAATATTCTGAATTGGAATGAGGCGTTTGTTGTGTTTGTGTAACATTCATTTATTATATACGTGGGTTATTCAGAAAGGCCGGGTTTATACCCATTCTGAATAACCGATTCGACGAGATGTCGAAGATGAAGACGGTGGTTGAAGACCGGAAGTCTTCACATCGTTTGGGTGATTACTGATGATCTTGATTGGGCTGTACACCCAAGATGAGGGAAACAGTTGGTGATCGTCCAGACGTACTTGGAGATGGATGGATATGCGAGGAAAGTGCCTCCGGTTTCGTTCAGACCCAGAACGAACTTGTAAATGGATTGTGTGTCTGACATTGGATTTTATTCTGTGTTGATTGATCTCTATTAAATATACATCTGTTTGGCGGCGGAGAATTTATTCTCTTGCTTAACGCCCTTCTCTGAGACGTACGAGCTCAGAGGTTGTATATTGATGGACATCAGTCACATGGAGTGAATTGCCCGTGTGGCACGCGTAAGTGGCAATTGATCAAGGCTTCTGTTGAAAAGCAAAGTCTTGTGGTTGATGATCAAAGCACGGCCTGTGTGGCGTAGCTTTGTGTATAACGTGAATTCGCGAGCCTCACACCTCGGTATGAGTCAAAAACGGGATAGTGACTGCAGGGAGAGCACGACGTTTCTTTCTAGCTAGGGTGGTGTCAGTGACCTACCAGCCCTGACATTTATATACTTTTCACCTGTGTGGTTGTTGGATATGAGGCGCCTCGGATATAGTTCTGTAAGGACCGGGAAACGTGTGTTCAGGAATAATTAATCCTCAAAAGTAAGAGAGGACCGGCCCTGAAGATCCAAGGATCATAGTGGGGTCCTGGGACATTTGCTAGAGTGTCTCGAACGCGGAGAGGAGCTTGCCCCTTGCCTCGGCTCATGACGGAAATCCAATTTCCAATACGTGATATTGCGGTTTTAATTGTAGAACAAGTATGGCGACATGATATATGATACCCATGCCGTCTATGATTGATATTTATGATTGAAATTGTTTTGACACTATACACTTATTATAGTATCAAATGATTTGTTTTAAACGTACCAAGCATGTTTGGCTATTATAAGGGAAAACCCTATCCTCCGGCTTGCGTTGCATTGTGTGATGGGACCTGGGTCTTATAATAGCTTCATTTTTCCAAAAAGCATTGCGTTGCTTTGTTATATGCACTAGTATTCTTGGGAGGAAACCCGTTCCGTGTTATACGGCGTGGTCCCTTGAATTACTCTCTTTTAAAGTAAAGTTTTAAATAACTGTTTTAGTTCTCACACCAGTCCCATGACTGACCTGGAGTTTATTGTTTTAACCTAAACTCTGGGTGCCCCTATTTTCCACACGGGCAGCTAGTAGTTTTGGTTTTGCAGATTTATATTCACAGGGTCCTGATTTACAGCTGGAACGATGCTCGGAAAGCTCTGTATCCGTGTATTACTTTCAGTTGTGTTTTGTATATTTTTCCGCTGCTATGTAATTTATTGTAATCTCTGATATTTATCGAATATAATTTATTCATTTATACTCTGTAAATTCTTGTATCTGATGAAATGTTCTTCTGTATGCGTTCTATTTTGTCTTGTCTTCAATTCTATCCGTGCTTTCCTTCACGGGGAAGTTCGGGTCGTCTCAGCTCATGTTAACTTAACCCACTCATTCATCATGCCATGTTGGTTAAGCATTTCTTATTAACTTGACCCTCCTTACTTATCATGTTGGATCGGTTAAGTGTTTCCTATTAACTTAACCTCGTTCGTTCATCAAGTTATATTGGTCAAGTGTTTCTTGTTAACTTAACCCCACGTATTCATCTTGTTGTATTGGTTAAGTGTCATCAATCAATTCAAGTTAACTTAACCCACCTATGTGTCATGTTACTTTGGTTAAGTGTTGCCTTCTTGTGTTAACTTAACCCTACTACAAATCAAGTTATATTGGTTAAGTGTTGCCCTCTTATTTTAACTTAACCTTTCCATAAATCAAGTTATATTGGTTAAGTGTTTCTAAATTTACTTAACCTCGCCCACTTATCTAATTAACATGTTATAACGGTTAAGTGTTCTAAATTTACTTAACCTCACCCACTTGTCTAATTAACATGTTATAACGGTTAAATGTTCTATATTTACATAACCTCACCCATCAGTTTAGTTAACATGTTGAATTGGTTAAATGTTTCCTTGATTGACTTAACCCTACCAATCTTTACTTAGCTTCATTAAAGCACCAACCACTCACATTAGACACATATTGTTGTGGTCACTGGATGTGCTAGTCGGTTCCGGGCAGTTTTACACCACAACTCAGTCTAACCTCGGGTCCTATTTGGGTTCAATGCACCAACCACCCACATTAGATAGGTATTGTTGTGGTCACTGGATGTGCCGGTCGGTTCCGAGCAGTTTTACACCACAACTTAGTCTAACCTCGGGTTAGGCATATTCGTCTTTTCTAAATTTACATATTTCTTATTTATGACAAATTCCATATGTAAATTATTCCCAATTTAATTATGCCATAATTATCCATTTAATTATGCTCACAATTAATGGTATACTAAATATACCATTTCATGAACCAATCTATTCCATGTAATTTTTCATGTTTATCCTACATATTTATATGTGAATTATAAATCAATTATTGTCATGGCCCACTTTACTTCTAAATCACATTCAAAATTTTATATATACCATTTTCATGCCACTTATCATGCTTATGTGTCAAACATGCCAATTACATGTAATTTCATGTTTTCTCCAGCGTTACCCCCTTTGTACGTTCGCAAAATTATACAGAATGTTAGGCTCGATATTTTAGCCTAACTTATAAAACAAAAAGGGGAAAAGAGGTACTTTGCAACATTCCAATATCATACAAAAGTATGGATCTAACTACACATATGTCACATGGATTTGGCATAGAACAATATACTTTTAACTATGAACTTGCAAATTTGATCTATGCAACATGAACCACAAGCATATGAATTTACATAAAACTATACAAGTTAAACTTGGCATGTAGTGGTGAACTTGCAAATTAGATCTATCATAAAGGCATATGGATCTAACATATAAAGTTGTAGATCTAAACATATAAGGTTGTAGATCTAAACATTTATGCATAATGGCTCTAAACAATTAGGCATAAACGACATGACTTAGCCTAAAACTTGTATGTATCATAATATCACCAAACTTACATATGATAATTTTATTCCCAAATTCCTATACAACATCATAGGTTTACTCACCAATTTCCACATAACATGATAGGTTCGATAGACCACAATAGTTCATAGCCATATATGATAGAATAGACATGAATAAACATGAATCAACGTCACATACAACTTGATACAATTCTATTTACAATTATTACAAATCATCTCTTTAATTTACTCACATACGAAAGATAACTACACTTACAATCAAAAGGAAAAACTTGATTTCAGGGATCTGTATTCTAAAACTGAATTGCTCGCCTTTGATGTAGATCGTTGAATTCTCTTAGTTGAATTAGATTAGATTTAATTTGACTTAGGTTTTAGTGGTGGCTAGGTTTAGATGAGAGTGAATAATAGAATTAGGTTTTAGGTTTAGGGTCCTTATATAGTTGTAGAGAGTGTTTTAGGACCAACAGATTAAACCTAAACCATGAGAACCAATCAGATGCCACATCTGCCTTAGAGCGAATCGGCATACGTGTTAACAGCCAAACACCCTGAATCAACCCCTAGTCGACCCAACAGGGCTTGGGTCGACCTCAAAAATGGCCCGGTTCGGCTATTCTCCCTCCCGATTCGCTGCTTTGAACTTTTTTGCATATTTATTTATTAATTTTTATACATATATAAATATATATATTCACATATGCATACAAACTTCAAGGCTTAATAACTTCTTCATAAGGTATCAGTTTAATGCAAATCAAATGTCTATCTTGACCAAAATTTTGAGACGAACGTAATAGCGCAACCCATTTCACTTAATTCTTCTTCTAAAAATTAAGTGTTCTAGAATTTGTTAATTTTAATATTCTCAGAAAATTCGGGGTGTTACAGTATTCTTGTTACCAAATATTCTTTATTTCTGAATTGGAATGCGACTCAATCAAATATCATATAATTTCAGTTATATGGATTTCATACATCGCATGTATATAACAATAATGAGAAATAATCAATAAACAATCCATTCACACCCAGAGTGAAATTTTATAATTGTGTAAGCATTAAAATCATTAAATAAATAACGCTCATCACAAATTGAAACACCCCACCTCCGTTAGGGTCACTCTCAAAGGGAATGCCCTAATTTTGGTGGAGGTTTATAAGTACAAGTCACAGATATACAAGACAAATATAAGAACACATATTTGTAAACAGCGGAAGAACAACAAACTTTATTTCATCAAGTCAAATACGTGTTACAACAACATCCTTTCCAAAAACATAACATAACACTTTCATAATCTGTCTTGAGTACATTATTTTTAAAGAAGCATAAATAAAACATAGATAAACTGCAAAAGCCCCATAGTGGATTGTCCAAAGCCATAGTTCAAAACAGGAAAGTCCAAGCAATACATTTCTCTTCTTCAAGCTGGATGTTGAGGTAGGTCAAGCTGCTGTGTTCCCTCCCTGAGGACCTGGGGGGGGAAACGGAAGAAAGAAGACGAAAGAAAAATAGAGTCAGACATAAAGCCTGAGTAAGTCTAGTACTACTTTGTCTATGAATAAAGAACTGGGTATGATAAGTAAAACAGGAAGTGGGCAACACTATGAACTTGGTTAAATTATCTAGGGTCGAATATACTATCGTACCCCATGTTGATCTCTGAACCCATATAAACTAGTTTCCAATTTGCACCCCATAATCAGGGTGATGTGATCCATTTAATGATGATCGGCTCCTACTCGCATAGTTACATGTGTCTTACGGCCCCCGATGTCTGTAGTTACCTATGCTGGTCCCGCCATGGGGTGTATCAAGTCCCATAGTGGCAACCCGACACAACCTTAGAGTGCACAGGTATGCTACTGGTGTCCAGTGCCTTATTTTTCTGCGCCGGAGTGTGTGCACGCCCGCACTCCGTTAGAACCTACACTGCTACACCACCGCCGTCGCTTTGACCTCTTACAATCAGCCCAGTAATCGTGCCCCACCCTGCCTAGTTTCAGGGTATCCTGATACACCTTTTAGGGTTACTGCTGAAAAGGGTCCCCCGTTACTAGGTTTTCTATCTCTAGCCAACATGCTAAGTTGGTTAAGTGTTTCTAACCTAACCCCACCAGTCCGTTTAGTTTAGCATGTTCCATTTTGATTAAGTTTTTAGTCCACTTAATCCTAACAATCCTGACTCAGCCTTAATTGTCTTATTAAGGCCCTGACCTCTCACATTAGACAGGTATTGTTGTGGCTGCCTGTTGCCGGTTGGTTCCGGGCAGTCTTACGCCACAACTCAGTCTAACCTCGGGTCCTTGCTGGGCTCCATGTTTAACCTCCCACATTGGATAGGTATTGTTGTGACTACTGGACAGCCGGGCGGTTCCGGGCAGGTTTACATCACAACTCAATCCAACCTCGGGTTAAACACATCGTATGTTCTACATTTACATATCTTGTCATTCTTCTTTATTTATATGTAAATATTTGCGGCCCATTATTAAGTTAAGGGTGTAAAGATTACACCAACCACGGGCCCAACCCATACTTGAATTTGGGCCCTTCTATTTTATATTTTCATTCATTAATTTATTTTTAACCCAACGTTATTTTCCCCCGTTTTACACGTCCGTTTATATATATATTGGGCTTAGCCTTTTAAAGCCCAATTTAGCCATGCGAAAAGGGGAGGCTTATGGCGTATACACAAAGAGGGGAAGGTGAGCGCATGAACTTGCATATGACGTTGGAAAATACATAATAGAAATTGGTGTACTTGCATAGTGGTAACATAGGTGACATGAATCAAAGCATGTGAACTTGCATAGGTTTAACTACAACATGAACCTATATTCTTATTTAGGCCTAATGTCAAACATAAGCATGGCATAAATACTGCTAGCATAAACATGGCATAATGTCAAACATAAGCATGGCATAAATATTTCTAGCATAAACATAAACAAGTCATGTTCATAAGGTTTCTACATGTTTACAAAGGGATACTTTGTTACTAGCACAAAAGGCATAGTTCAACTTAATCATGATTTAAGTCTAATTACATAACAATGGTATAAACATCCTTATGCATAAATATTCCTAATCATGGTGTTTGCTTTAAACTTGCAAAAAGGGGATTTTTGAGTCCAACCTAGCCATGTTTCACATATGTCATTTAACAATATAGAACTAACATAGATTTCAATTATGCCAAATATCATTCATAGCCTAGCCATAAATTTGCAAAAGCATGACTTAATACATGGATTATGGTGTCAAAATTCCAACATAGTTTCATATGAACTATAACAACCAAACTTGTCTCAATTGCTTGCAAAACGATTTATGCACAAAGTATACATCATGACGACATAATAACAAAGCCCCAAACCTGCATAAATTTCACTCAACTACATACATGTAGCTTCAACATAGATTACATAATTTGCGCAATATTCCAAACGTATATTTGCATAGAACTACCGCATGTAGTTCTTTATAATGAATAACATAATTTTGCACAAACATGAATTACTTCCATTGCCACAATTCAAGCATACACATCAACACAGTTGTTTATTTATACCAAAGTAATACTCTACTTACAATGGTTGCGGCGAATTCTCTAATTAAGAGACACGATTCCTTTGTTGAATTGATTAGCTTTAGGTTGCTTTGAATTGCTTTAGGCTTTAGAACTTTCTTCCTAATCCTCTCTCTAGTCGGCGGCTAATCTTTGTCGTTCCTCAGCAACATGGCGGCTATAATCTTATTTTGAATGAATAGATTAGGGTTTAGTCTAGGGTTGTTTATATAGAGGTTAGGAATTGATTAGGACCATTGATGTTGCTAGGATTGATCATAGCCATTCATTAGGAAGAGAGACCAATAAAAACCCGCCACCTAGCCCTAATGACAAAGCAGACCACAGAAATTCGACCACACACCGACCTGGCCAGCCAGGTTGACTGGGCTCGACCAGGTCAATACCCCTGTCGACAGGGCTGTCGACAGCCCTGTCGACATGGGTAGCCCAGGTCGACAGCCCAGTCGACCTGGGTGGCCCAGGCGGGTGTTCTTCCACCCTGGCCCAATGGGCCCCACTTCGGAATATTTAATTATTTAATTCTGTTTGAATTTTTAAATTTAATTCAAAACTTCCGAAGGCCATATCTTCTTCATACGAACTCCGTTTTTCGAAAACTCGGACTCTATTTCGCGTATTTTTCCGAGACGAACGCAATGGCGTATCCCGTTTCCCTTGGTTCTTTGATTTGAATTTGATTATACTTTAATTTGTTAATTTCACAGTTATAGAATTTTCGGGGTGTTACATTCTCCCCCACTTAAAAGGATTTCGTCCCCGAAATCTTCAAGTTAGGAGGAATGTATATCCTACCATCCAATCATCCATCTACTCATCCATCAAACACGAGCATCCATTGTCCTTAAAAGACTTCTAATGCTTCATGATCATATGCGAAGTGTGTGTATATGAACTTATCTAATGCAAAATCAGGCGGTCTACTGATTCAGTTGACCTCCTTAATGCGAATTATGTAAGTGCCATGAATCCATTATGTATGCAAATTTTCCTATTCTTGATTCTACATGAGTGCACAATCATTCAATACAAATGCAACATCCACATGACAACACATTAAAGTTCAACCATATACGAATACAAACATATATGCATATGCAATATGAAGTGACTGAGCCGATCTAAAACCCTAGATTGTGTGTGTATATGCAACCACGAGCAACCACTAGCAATCACTTGCAACCACTTGCAACCATTCATACATAACATGTTTCAACTACATGTTTCCATCCAAAGAGTTTCTACCTAAAAGATAAGGTCGAGGAAATATACCTAAAAGATAGATAAAAACGCAACTTAAGGAAAGAGAAAGATCAAGGATGTACCCTCGAACAGAAAAGGGTAGGCTGTACGGATTCTAGCTTCAGTTTCCCAAGTCGCGTCTCCCTCGGCGTCGCTCCACTGGACTTTGACGAGCTTGACTTCACGGTTGCGTAGCTTTCTCACTTCCGTTCCTAATATGCGGGTTGGAACTCTCCTTATGGTTGCTTCGCGCTCCACTTCGGCCTCTTCGAGGATATTTGG
This sequence comes from Allium sativum, assembly GCA_030737875.1. Taxonomy (NCBI): domain Eukaryota; kingdom Viridiplantae; phylum Streptophyta; class Magnoliopsida; order Asparagales; family Amaryllidaceae; genus Allium; species Allium sativum. Next base: position 111,688,417 of record CM060916.1, on the reverse strand, counting down.
CTCTACCACTTCAGCTGACTCATGCAGACATTTTCGGAGATGTGAAACGTGAAAAACGTTGTGGACTCCAGCCAACTTCTCGGGTAGCTCTAATCTATAGGCCATTTTCCCAATCTTCTCGATAATAGGGAATGGCCCGACGAATCTTGGCGCTAGCTTTCCTGTGGTTCCAAAACGAACAACGTTTCTTAGTGGTGATACCTTGAGAAAAACTCTGTCTCCAACTTCGAATTCAAGGTCGGTCCTCCTCTTGTCGGCATAGGACTTTTGTCTGTCTTGGGCCGTCTTCATCCTTCTTCGTATTAAGTCTACTTTCTCTGAGGTCTCTCGGATCATATCTGGTCCAAGTATGAGCTTATCAGTAGACTCCCACCAATAAGTGGGCGATCGGCACAGTCTTCCATATAAAGCTTCGAAGGGCGCCATTCCGATGGTTGCTTGATAGCTGTTGTTGTAGGCAAATTCCACCAAAGGAAGGTGGTCTTCCCATGTCCCTCCGAAGTCGAGGATGCATAGCCTTAAAAGGTCTTCCAAAACTCTGTTTACTCTCTCTGTTTGGCCGTCGGTTTGGGGATGATAGGCTGTGCTCAAGCATAACTGCGTTCCTACTGCTTCTTGCAGACTCCGCCAAAACTCGCTGGTGAAGATGGGGTCTCGGTCACTAACGATGCTAGACGGTATTCCATGGAGTCGAACGATTTCCTTGAGGTAAAGTGATGCCAGGGATGAGGCAGTTCTCTTACTTTTGACAGGTAAAAAGTGGGCGCTTTTAGTAAGCCTATCCACTATTACCCAAATACTAGTGTTGCCTCTCCTAGACCTAGGCAGCCCATCGATGAAGTCCATTGAGATGCTATCCCACTTCCACTGCGGGACCTCCAGAGGATGTAGTAGTCCGCCAGGCTTTTTCTGTTCCGCCTTAACCTGTTGGCACACCATACATTTAGAAACGAACTCTGCCACGTCCTTTTTCATGCCGTTCCAGAAGAAAGTTCTTTTTATGTCTTTGTACATTTTATCTCCGCCTGGGTGTATCGTCATCTTGGAGTGATGTGCTTCCTCTAGAACCTTCTTTATTAAATCGTTTGTCTGTGGGACGCATAGTCTTCCGTCTCGCCTTAGCAAACCCTTATCGTCGATGGAGTATCTGTTGAGGTGACTTGAAGTCTCACCCCTAATTAGCCTCTCAATTATTTCCACAAGCTGAGGGTCTTCGCGCTGTGCTGTCCCTACTGAATCCACTAAAGTTGGGCGCACTTCGAGAGATGCAAGCAAGCCCGGTACGAAATCGGAGGAGGGCCTAAAGTCGAAGCTGGATATAAACTCTAGGCTTTGTCTTTCAACAAACAACGGGCTTAGGGTCAATTTCTTTCGGCTCAACGCGTCTGCTACTACGTTGCCTTTGCCCAGAGTGTAGGAGATTTCGAAATCGTACGAGGCAAGAAACTCCATCCACCTTTGTTGCCTCAAGTTAAGATCTTTCTGCGAGAAAAGATATTTCAACGATTTATGGTCAGTGTAAAGTTCGAACTTCTCACCTAGGAGATAGTGTCGCCAAGACTTGAGTGCAAAGACGATGGCGGCTAACTCAAGATCGTGGGTTGGGTAGTTCTTTTCGTGCACCTTCAACTGCCTCCCGCCATAAGCTACTACCCTTCCTTCTTGCATTAAGACGGCGCCTAGCCCTGTCCCACATGCATCCGTATAAACAGTGAACATCTTGCTCCCATCTGGCAGCGTCAAAACTGGGGCTGTTGTGAGAGCCCTTTTTAGTCGTTGGAAAGCAAACTCGCAATCCAAATCCCAATTGAACACTAGATTCTTCTTAGTCAATTTCGTGAGCAGAGCTGAGATTTTCGCGAAATCCCTTATGAACTTTCGATAGAAACCTGCTAGTCCTAGAAAGCTTCGGACCTCATTTGCATTCCTTGGTGTCTTCCAATCCTGTACCGCTACTACCTTCGCAGGGTCCACTGCTAACCCTTGTTTGGATACTATGTGCCCAAGGAACCTCACCTCTTCTCTCCAAAAGTGGCATTTGGAGAATTTGGCTTTTAGTTGATGGACTCGCAAAGTTTCCATGATTGCCCTTAAGTGTTGAGCATGTTCCTCTTCACTCTTTGAGAAGATAAGGATATCATCTACGAAGACCACTACGAATTTGTTGAGGAAATCTCTAAATACCCTACTCATCAGGTCCACGAAGTACGCAGGTGCATTTGTCAAGCCAAAAGGCATGACAAGCCATTCAAAGAAGCCGTCTGGGGTTCTGAACGCCGTTTTATCGATGCTATCTTCAGCCACCCTTAGCTGATGAAAACCGGTTGCTAAATCGAGTTAGGAGAAAACAGACGCTCCTACAAGCTGGTCAAATAAATCGTCAATTCTAGGGAGAGGGTGCCTATTCTTTTTCGTTAGCTTGTTGAGCTCCCTATAGTCAACACATAGACGGAGTGAACCATCCGCCTTTGTAGCGAACACCACTGGAGCGCCCCATTCCGAAATGCTCCTCCTAATGAACCCCTTTTCTAGAAGCTCTTTAATCTGTTTACTGAGCTCTTTCCTTTCTCGTGGAGCCATATGTCTAACGGGCAACGCAACGGGCTTTGCATTATCTACAAGATATATGCGGAAGTCTATTTCCCGCTTCGGAGGCAAGCCCTTCACCTCTTCGAAGACATCCGGATATTCCCAGACCACTCTAACTGATTTCAAATTTTCAACAGAGGCATCTAGCGATTCAAGATAACTAAGCATAACCGCATACGAGGGATTACAAGAAATTTCCAAAGTATTACCGAGCTGGGTTAGGAGCCTAACAACCCTTTTCTCACAATCAAGGATGGCCCCATTACTGGATAGCCAATCCATACCCAAAATCAAACCATACCCCGAAAAGCCCAAAACAAAGGCACTACATTGAAATTCAACACTTAGGATAGAAATTTTCAAATCCAGACAGATCATAGACAAATGAGCTGGGCCCCCAATTGGGTTTGAAACAATTAAGGGGTCCTCTACCATACTAGTTTTTAGGTGCAGAGATTCTACTAAAGCAGACGAGATAAAGGAGTGTGATGCGCCAGAATCAAACAAAGTGCGAACGGGGTGATCATAAAGATAAACTACACTTTCTACAGAAGTATTTATACCTCGCTGTTGCAATGGTGGCGCTTCTAGCACATGAACCTGTGCCCCTGGGGTGGATCCAGCGCCCTGCCCCTGTCCTCGTTTCTTTGGGCAGTCCTTAGCCCTGTGGCCTGTCTGACCGCACGAAAAGCACCCACCATTCTCCTTGGCCTTCTTCTTCCGGCAGTCCTTTACTAAGTGCCCCACTTTGCCACAGAAATTGCACTTCCTCTTCTCTTTGTTGTCCTTTCCGCCCTTCTTAAAGTCTGTCTTCTTAGGCTGCAAACCCTCTTTCTTCCCTTGAGAGCTTTCTGCCTTTGTCTCCTTCTTGCCCTTATCCTCTTCATTCAGCAATGCCATTTGCACCAATCTTTCATACGTGGCTCCCATGGGTATATGGGTCATGGCCAAGCTGTGTAATGGCTCATTTAACCCTTTGACGAAACGGAGAGCCTTCTTGTGCGGGGTGTTGACTAGGTCAAGTCCAAACCTAGCCAGCTCATCAAACTGATTCACATATTCTCTGACTGTCTTGTCCCCTTGCTTAAGAAATAAGAATTTTTCCAACTGCAAACTTCTTTCCGCATCTGAGAGAAATTTGGTCTCAAACCTTGCCCTAAAGTCCTCCCATGTCTCCACTGGTCTTTCAGCATTAGTGACTTCCCACCAGTAGGAAGCCTCACCCTTCAATAGCCACACCGCTAACTGTACTTTTTGTCTATCCTCTACCTCAAAGATGGTGAATAGGTCTTCAGTTTCTTTCAGCCAATTGCTGGCTGCCACGAAGGACTCAGTTCCATGGAAATCCCTTCCTCCCATAGCTTTAAAATCTTTACATATCTTAGCAAAATTGTTTCCCCGAGGAGGAGGTGGAGGAAAAGGTGCTGCTGCAGCTGGATGGTTTCCTTCAGCTGGAGGAGGAGGAACGGTAAGACCTGGCTGAGTGGCCCTTGCTTCTAAGAAACGTCTAAACCAACCAGGTATGGGCACCCCTTCCGGCAAGTTAAGATCTTGGGACATGCTGAAACAAAAAGGATAGATTCAAAACGAAGGATAAGAGATAGTACCTACGGCTTTGGGGAGTGGACTTTGCCTTTTTAAAATAAAATAATATTTTTCTTTTAAAAATGCTTCTTTAAATTTTCTTTTTGAAAATAATTTTTCAAAACTTTTTATCTTATCCGGTAAACCTGTGCTCTGATACCAAGTGAAACACCCCACCTCCGTTAGGGTCACTCTCAAAGGGAATGCCCTAATTTTGGTGGAGGTTTATAAGTACAAGTCACAGATATACAAGACAGATATAAGAACACATATTTGTAAACAGCGGAAGAACAACAAACTTTATTTCATCAAGTCAAATACGTGTTACAACAACATCCTTTCCAAAAACATAACATAACACTTTCATAATCTGTCTTGAGTACATTATTTTTAAAGAAGCATAAATAAAACATAGATAAACTGCAAAAGCCCCATAGTGGATTGTCCAAAGCCATAGTTCAAAACAGGAAAGTCCAAGCAATACATTTCTCTTCTTCAAGCTGGATGTTGAGGTAGGTCAAGCTGCTGTGTTCCCTCCCTGAGGACTTGGGGGGGGGGGGGGGGAAACGGAAGAAAGAAGACGAAAGAAAAATAGAGTCAGACATAAAGCCTGAGTAAGTCTAGTACTACTTTGTCTATGAATAAAGAACTGGGTATGATAAGTAAAACAGGAAGTGGGCAACACTATGAACTTGGTTAAATTATCTAGGGTCGAATATACTATCGTACCCCATGTTGATCTCTGAACCCATATAAACTAGTTTCCAATTTGTACCCCATAATCAGGGTGATGTGATCCATTTAATGATGATCGGCTCCTACTCGCATAGTTACATGTGTCTTACGGCCCCCGATGTCTGTAGTTACCTATGCTGGTCCCGCCATGGGGTGTATCAAGTCCCATAGTGGCAACCCGACACAACCTTAGAGTGCACAGGTATGCTACTGGTGTCCAGTGCCTTATTTTTCTGCGCCGGAGTGTGTGCACGCCCGCACTCCGTTAGAACCTACACTGCTACACCACCGCCGTCGCTTTGACCTCTTACAATCAGCCCAGTAATCGTGCCCCACCCTGCCTAGTTTCAGGGTATCCTGATACACCTTTTAGGGTTACTGCTGAAAAGGGTCCCCCGTTACTAGGTTTTCTATCTCTAGCCAACATGCTAAGTTGGTTAAGTGTTTCTAACCTAACCCCACCAGTCCGTTTAGTTTAGCATGTTCCATTTTGATTAAGTTTTTAGTCCACTTAATCCTAACAATCCTGACTCAGCCTTAATTGTCTTATTAAGGCCCTGACCTCTCACATTAGACAGGTATTGTTGTGGCTGCCTGTTGCCGGTTGGTTCCGGGCAGTCTTACGCCACAACTCAGTCTAACCTCGGGTCCTTGCTGGGCTCCATGTTTAACCTCCCACATTGGATAGGTATTGTTGTGACTACTGGACAGCCGGGCGGTTCCGGGCAGGTTTACATCACAACTCAATCCAACCTCGGGTTAAACACATCGTATGTTCTACATTTACATATCTTGTCATTCTTCTTTATTTATATGTAAATATTTGCGGCCCATTATTAAGTTAAGGGTGTAAAGATTACACCAACCACGGGCCCAACCCATACTTGAATTTGGGCCCTTCTATTTTATATTTTCATTCATTAATTTATTTTTAACCCAACGTTATTTTCCCCCGTTTTACACGTCCGTTTATATATATATTGGGCTTAGCCTTTTAAAGCCCAATTTAGCCATGCGAAAAGGGGAGGCTTATGGCGTATACACAAAGAGGGGAAGGTGAGCGCATGAACTTGCATATGACGTTGGAAAATACATAATAGAAATTGGTGTACTTGCATAGTGGTAACATAGGTGACATGAATCAAAGCATGTGAACTTGCATAGGTTTAACTACAACATGAACCTATATTCTTATTTAGGCCTAATGTCAAACATAAGCATGGCATAAATACTGCTAGCATAAACATGGCATAATGTCAAACATAAGCATGGCATAAATATTTCTAGCATAAACATAAACAAGTCATGTTCATAAGGTTTCTACATGTTTACAAAGGGATACTTTGTTACTAGCACAAAAGGCATAGTTCAACTTAATCATGATTTAAGTCTAATTACATAACAATGGTATAAACATCCTTATGCATAAATATTCCTAATCATGGTGTTTGCTTTAAACTTGCAAAAAGGGGATTTTTGAGTCCAACCTAGCCATGTTTCACATATGTCATTTAACAATATAGAACTAACATAGATTTCAATTATGCCAAATATCATTCATAGCCTAGCCATAAATTTGCAAAAGCATGACTTAATACATGGATTATGGTGTCAAAATTCCAACATAGTTTCATATGAACTATAACAACCAAACTTGTCTCAATTGCTTGCAAAACGATTTATGCACAAAGTATACATCATGACGACATAATAACAAAGCCCCAAACCTGCATAAATTTCACTCAACTACATACATGTAGCTTCAACATAGATTACATAATTTGCGCAATATTCCAAACGTATATTTGCATAGAACTACCGCATGTAGTTCTTTATAATGAATAACATAATTTTGCACAAACATGAATTACTTCCATTGCCACAATTCAAGCATACACATCAACACAGTTGTTTATTTATACCAAAGTAATACTCTACTTACAATGGTTGCGGCGAATTCTCTAATTAAGAGACACGATTCCTTTGTTGAATTGATTAGCTTTAGGTTGCTTTGAATTGCTTTAGGCTTTAGAACTTTCTTCCTAATCCTCTCTCTAGTCGGCGGCTAATCTTTGTCGTTCCTCAGCAACATGGCGGCTATAATCTTATTTTGAATGAATAGATTAGGGTTTAGTCTAGGGTTGTTTATATAGAGGTTAGGAATTGATTAGGACCATTGATGTTGCTAGGATTGATCATAGCCATTCATTAGGAAGAGAGACCAATAAAAACCCGCCACCTAGCCCTAATGACAAAGCAGACCACAGAAATTCGACCACACACCGACCTGGCCAGCCAGGTTGACTGGGCTCGACAAGGTCGATACCCCTGTCGACAGGGCTGTCGACAGCCCTGTCGACATGGGTAGCCCAGGTCGACAGCCCAGTCGACCTGGGTGGCCCAGGCGGGTGTTCTTCCACCCTGGCCCAATGGGCCCCACTTCGGAATATTTAATTATTTAATTCTGTTTGAATTTTTAAATTTAATTCAAAACTTCCGAAGGCCATATCTTCTTCATACGAACTCCGTTTTTCGAAAACTCGGACTCTATTTCGCGTATTTTTCCGAGACGAACGCAATGGCGTATCCCGTTTCCCTTGGTTCTTTGATTTGAATTTGATTATACTTTAATTTGTTAATTTCACAGTTATAGAATTTTCGGGGTGTTACACAAATTGTCAATCCTTCGATTGACAACATCTAAATATTAGGACTAGTGTGTGACAAATGTCATCCCAATACCCGTGTGGGGTTTTCAAACAACAACAATTTATATAAATAAATCATTAGTTAATAAATTTAACCAATTCTAATTCAATTTGAATTATTTTCTATTTAACGAATTTTAGTTTGTTTAAAGTATAAATAAATATTTATAATTTAATTTCACTACCATAATAACATTATAATGATAATGTTTTAAACCTAGCACAAATCGTATTTTAACTTATGATAAATTTTCTATTAAAATCACATTTCTAATTAAATGACATATTTATTTACAAAATATGTTTTAATCTAAATCACAAATTTATTTGACAAATATGGTTCTAATCTAAATTACATATTTATTTGACAAATATGTTCTAATCTAAATGACATATTTATTTGACTAATATGTTCTAATCTACGTGACATATAAAAATGTAAATTTTAATATGTATACAAAACTAATGTATACATGATATATAAAAATGTTAATTTTATCTTTGACAATCATAAATGACATTTCTAAATGAACATAATTGAACTTCATTTTCTGACAATTCTAAATGAACATAAACGATACTTCAATTCTGGAAATTCTAAATGAACATTGTAACAACCCGAAAATCTGGGCCAGTTTAAAATTTTTATTTTGGCAATTTTATCGAATTTTGATTATTTAAAATGAATTATTTTAAATAATATCGACGAGAAATTTATTTTGAATATAATTCGAACGTATATATTATACGCGTCGTCGTTAGAATATAAATAATTATATATAATTATAAAAGGAATTGAAAATGGCGCGGTAGTTCGATAATTCGATTTCAAACTTCAATTGAATGTACCGGGTGCAAAACAATCCGGATTTTAGTGAAACCAAAAATAATGGAATCTAATTGATGATATCTTTCCAACGATTCAGAAAAATCAAGATTTCATCTTAGAAATGATAAGATATGTCCAGTTTAAAATTCTGAATAGTCGCTATGGAATTCAGGCCCTTAAAAATGGACATTTTGCAAACGATCTCGGATTTCGACGAAACCAGTTTTGTTGGGTTCGTGATGTAAAGTAATTGCTAGATTCCAAATTTCATAATTTTTCGAATCAATATGTGAGCGTGGCAAAGGAAAACGCGTTTGACCAGTTTCAGTTGATTTTAATCGACTGGAAATTGACCATTTTTCAAACGGTCTCAGAATTCGACGAAACTAGTTTTGTTAGGACCGTATCGTCAATACGAAGCTAGAAAATATTTTTCTGCAATTTATAGAGTTCGTATGTGACCCCGGTAATTTGAAATGTATGTTCAAAAATTTAATATAGTGATTTAAATGTAAATTCAACGGAAACTAATCGAAACAGTCGAATCAACTTGCGATATATATCCCATTGTGTTCGGAATGGGGGTAATTAGCTAGGGGCGACAGTCGGTGGGTTTGATTTCGTGTTCGAAATAAAAAGTTACTTTTTGAGATTTAAAAATTAAAATAATTAAATATATATAAATAAAGTCAACCCCTCCCTTCCTCCTTTATCTCTCCATACACTCAGAAATAAAAAAAAAAAAAAAAGCCGACGCTTTCCTTTACGGGGAAGTTGCGGGTCTTCACAGTTGGTATCAAAGCTTTGGTTTACAAAGCTAGAGAACAAGACACATTAGAACCGTACGAAAGAATTCATCAGATATTGGATTAGTAATATCCAATGAGAATGACTCGTTAGAGATAGGATCAGTAGTATCCTAGAACGAGTGTGAAGAGTATATTTTTAAAATGAAAGTCAAATTTGTTTTGAAAATTTAAAATCAATTATTCGTAATTGATTATTTATTTTTATTGATGTGGACAATCCAGTATATATAGATTTTGCGTATACGTCTGATCCACGTGTATTTGAAATTTTAATATACTGGATAGATATAGGATTACACTCTAGACACCCGGAGATGGTTCTGATGATTGATCGATCATCATCAGAACTTATGTTCGTGTTTTGAAGGTGGGGTTTCTATATATTTCCATTAGACAGGTGTGAGAACCAAAACTAATATAGATAGGGCTTATTGTTGTGATTTGGCATCAAAAATCTGATTTTTGACTATATATCAAAGTTATGCATTTGAAACTCTAATCAACTAATTGATTGATGTTTGTGTTGTTTGTTTAGTTGTTTGATAATTTTGAACCATTATGCCTAATTTGATCGAATATTGAATTGTATTGAAAATTGGTCGCATTTGCTTGCATATACATATATATCATTGAACAGGTCATAGCAAGGAGGCTAGAGCAGAGAATAAAATTTGTTTGCCCGACAAATAGGTACATGTTTACTACATAATTTCCTGTTTTGTTTGGGTGATGATGATTTTGTGAGCCTATTGGCTAGCCGCTTGGCTTTTTCTTTTTCTTTTTGAGATCTGAAGGACCGGGGAAGCTATTTGAAATTCCCCGATGCTCCCGGTGCAGGGGAGGTTATGGCGAAATTTTTCAAAAATTTAGGGTGTTAGCCAAATTTTTGAAATTTTGAAAATTCTCAGAAACTAAAGAGTTGGAGAATGGAAGCCAGATCGAGCGTAGAGTTGAATAATCAAACCACTTTCGACTTTGTTCCTTTTCGGGGACGAAAAGTTTTAAGTGGGGGAGATTGTAACAACCCGAAAATCTGGGCCAGTTTAAATTTTTTATTTTGGCAATTTTATCGAATTTTGATTATTTAAAATGAATTATTTTAAATAATATCGACGAGAAATTTATTTTGAATATAATTCGAACGTATATATTATACGCGTCGTCGTTAGAATATAAATAATTATATATAATTATAAAAGGAATTGAAAATGGCGCGGTAGTTCGATAATTCGATTTCAAACTTCAATTGAATGTACCGGGTGCAAAACAATCCGGATTTTAGTGAAACCAAAAATAATGGAATCTAATTGATGATATCTTTCCAACGATTCAGAAAAATCAAGATTTCATTTTAGAAATGATAAGATATGTCCAGTTAAAAATTCTGAATAGTCGCTATGGAATTCAGGCCCTTAAAAATGGACATATTGCAAACGATCTCGGATTTCGACGAAACCAGTTTTGTTGGGTTCGTGATGTAAAGTAATTGCTAGATTCCAAATTTCATAATTTTTCGAATCAATATGTGAGAGTGGCAAAGGAAAACGCGTTTGACCAGTTTCAGTTGATTTTAATCGACTGGAAATTGACCATTTTTCAAACGGTCTCAGAATTCGACGAAACTAGTTTTGTTAGGACCGTATCGTCAATACGAAGCTAGAAAATATTTTTCTGCAATTTATAGAGTTCGTATGTGACCCCGGTAATTTGAAATGTATGTTTAAAAATTTAATATAGTGATTTAAATGTAAATTCAACGGAAACTAATCGAAACAGTCGAATCAACTTGCGATATATATCCCATTGTGTTCGGAATGGGGGTAATTAGCTAGGGACGACAGTCGGTGGGTTTGATTTCGTGTTCGAAATAAAAAGTTACTTTTTGAGATTTAAAAATTAAAATAATTAAATATATATAAATAAAGTCAACCCCTCCCTTCCTCCTTTATCTCTCCATACACTCAGAAATAAAAAAAAAAAAGAAAAAAAGAAAAAGCCGACGCTTTCCTTTACGGGGAAGTTGCGGGTCTTCACAAACATAAATGACATTTCTAAAAGAAAAAAAAATGATACTTCTAAATGAACATAAATGATACTTCATTTCTGACAATTCTATATGAACATAAATGATACTTATATTTTTGACAACTTTAATACAATAAAAATGACATTTTTATTTTACAAAACATGATCCTAAATAAATGACATGTTTATTTTACAAAACATAATCCTAATATAATGGCATGTTTATTTCAACATAACATATACTAATAAAATGACATGTTTTATTTAACACAACAAATACTAACAAAATGACATGTTTTGTTTTAAGATAACATATACTAATAGAATGACATGTTTTATTTAACGAACAATATGCTAATAAAATAAAATGTTTTATTTAAATAACATTCCTAATAAAATAAAATGTTTTATTTAAATAAACATTCCTAATAAAATGACATGTTTTAGTCTGAATAAACATTTTTTACTAAAATGTTATTTTTAATCTAAATGACATTTCTATCTAAAATGATCTTTTTATTCTAATGTACATTTTCTAACAAATTTTTTTTATTCTAATGTTCATTTTCTAACAAAATGTTCATTTTATTCTAATGTACATTTTACAACAAAATGACATTTATAACATGACATTCCTAAATGAATGATATTTTTATATTGGGTGCGTTTTTTACAGGTCCCTGTTAAGTTTCAAAATATAAAAAAAACCCGGTGATAAAAATAATATAGAAAACATCCCTATTTTTGAATTTCTGCTAAAATAATTCCAGATCTACCCTTACACACCTAAAAAACTATCCAACAACTATTTGTCCTCATTTACTCAGTCTATCGCTCCTATTATCTCGCTCATAAACCTAATCCAACAATTCTGGAAAACAGTCGATCACTCCAACAGGGATTTTTTTATTACTTTTTTCGATTTATACGAAAAACTAGACAAATATATACATATATTACGTAAAATGATTTTTTTATTTGTTTTTTTTTATTTTTACAAAAAACTAGACAATTATATACATATATTACGTAAAATTGCATACATTTATGCAACTAAATGTAATAATTGCATACATATATTTATATTATGTAGAAAATAAATTATTAGTTTTGCGCAACTAAGTGAAATAATTGCATACATATACAGAACTGTACTGCATAATTGCTGAAACAAAAGAAATGACAAAAAAGTAAATACAGATAATTATAACAAGATGCATATATATATGCAAATAATAGAAATATGTGCATACTTACATGAAAATTTTCATAACATTTACATGTACTACATCAAAAAATAAGTACAGACCACATTTACATGTACTACATCAAAAATTTCAGAACATTTACAAAGCAGAGATGATGGTCTTTTGAAGAACAAATAATTTTGTTAAGACCCAGATTATTGCGCAAACCACATCTAGTAGTCTCTGTAGAAATGCATGCAGATTTCAATAATTTGGAAAAGGATGGACGACCAATCTTCAACAACACGATAACACCAATATCCGCCGGAACACTGTTATTAAAAAAAGAAAATCAACATTAATAAGATTAATGTGCAGTAACCTAAATTACAAAAACTGATTCAGAATTATATAAGTACATGCACACAATTCAGCAAAATAACAATAATTTCTGAATATTTATATGCAAGTATTCTACATATATGCATAGAAATATGAATATATTTGTAAAATAATATGTTTTTCTGTTTGTTTGATAAAAAATTGCATACAGATATGCATATATTTAGAATAGATGCATATTTGTCCGCAACTTTTAATCAGAATTTCAGCAAAAACCCACAAGTTCTAACAATGGTTTCATGGATATATGTTTTTTTTCAGGTCCTTATCATATGAAAAATCGTATTTTTTTGCTAATAAAAAAATTATATTTATCGTACAAATAAAATAAAAAAGAAAAGGAAAAAAACAGCTTTAGATTAATATAAATACATGCGTACAATTCAGCCAAATAACAATAATTTCTGAATATTTATATGCAAGTATTATACATATATGAATATATTTGTAAAATAATATGTTTTTCAGATTGTTTGATAAAAAATTGCATACAAATATGCATATATTTAGAATAGATGCATACTTGTCCGCAACTTTTTATCAGAAGTTCAGCAAAAATCCACGAGTTCTAACAACAGCTTCATGAATTAATTGCAGGAATATTTTAAGCTAACAATGCAACTAAGTGAAATAAAAATAACACAATTATAATGAAATAAAACCTGCTGCAATCTTTGCAAATCATCAAGCTCCGATCTTTGCAGGTCCGATCATCAAGCTCCGATCTTTGCAACATCAATCACCCTCAAACCCTTCGAAAGCCCCTAATCCGAACTGTCACCACTGGCCGTGAAACCCACACCAAAATCACAAGTCAAAACCATTCAAACAATCCACGTCAGTCACCAAACTTCCACCACCGTTCGTCTCAACACCCAAATCGGACGCCTCCCTCACAAATCCGATCATCAAGGGGGGCTGATCGCGATTTCCTTTGGCGGCGGATCCTGGTGCTGGAGTGGCGTCGACTGAAGGGGGGATGATCGATGGTGCTGGAGCGGTGGTCGCTGGTTGCTGCAAATAGGGGCTCACGATTTAGGTTTTGGTTCTGGAGCCGCCGCCACCATGGATTATAAAATTTTGTTTCTGCAAAAAATAAAGCCCTAATCGGTATTTAGATCCTTACGTTCAGCCGAAATATTGAAAAGGGGCAAATTAGTCACAAATAGGAGGTTAGTTTAAAAAGAAGGATGTAATTTAAACTTTTTTTATAGGGAGGATGTGAGCTTAATTAGGATTAATTCTAAGGATGTGAGCCTAATTTTCACTTTTATATTAACGCAACGTTTTAAATAATGATATTTAGAACATGACGTATCATTATTCTAATAAGACAATTTTATATTGTCAATCCTAATTCAATAAAAGATGACAATTTTATATTGTCAATTCAAATTCAACAAAAGATGACAAATTTATATCGTCAATTCTAATTTAAGAAAGGACGACAAATTTATTTTCTAACATAAATGACAAATTTAATTTCTAATATAAATGCCCAATTTAATTTTTAACATAAATGCCCAATTTGATTTCTAACATAAATGACCAATTTAATTTCTAACATAAATGACCAATTTAATTTCTAACATAACTAACCAATTTAAATTCTAACATAAATGACAAAGGGTGCGTTTTTTACAGGTCCCTATTAAGTTTCAAAATTAGGCTCACATCCGGTCATAAACTTATTGTAAATTTAGTCCCTATTTTTCGAAAATTCATAAAAAAAATATAAAAAAAATATAAAAAAATCACGATAATTCGTATTTAAATTAAACATGTACTCGCCCAAAAATTCAGATCATAATAAAATCAAAACATGCATCAAAATCAAAAAAATACAGAAAACAACGAAAAATGCAGTAATTTGCATCAAATCATGCACATATTTGGAATACTTGCATTCATCTGTGCAAGTATTTCTCTGTTATATTTTTACATGCAATACTTGCATACATGTGTGCAAGTATTTAAAATAGTTGCATACATGTATGCAAGTTTCTGCACACATTTTATTTTCACATGTAAATACTTGCATACATGTGTGCAAGTATTTCAAATAGTTGCACACATGTATGCAAGTTTCTGCATACATTTTCAACTAAAACAGCTTCAGAAATACTTGCGTACATGTATGCAACTATTGGCAAAAGTTGCATACATGTATGCAACTATTTGCAAGTTTTAAATTCACACCACATCCCTGTAATGTTTTCTCTGTAAACCCGCCCCATATTTTAGCTGCCGCCTGGAATCTTCCGCCTGCCACTTTCCATACCTCCGCCTCTTTCGTTTTCTGTCCAAATTTTCAGGCGCTATCACTTAAAAAAAAAAAAAAAATTCTAAAAACTATAAATATTCTCGAAAGTCCACAGAAATTAAAAAAAAAAAAGTTGCATAAATGTATGCAACTTTTACGAATAGTTGCATACATTTATGCAACTATTCGAATACACATGCATATATTTATGCACGCCTGTTTGAAAAATTGCATACATGTATGCAGTTTTTCTATATAACTGCATACATGTGTGCATATATGTCAAAATATATGCAAACGTGAATAAGTTGCACGTAGGTATGCAGTTTTTAAATAAATGCACCAGCAGATGCATGTTTTAACAATATGTGCATACATGTATGCATTTATACTGCAGTTTTGATGCAGATTTGAAATAAATGCATGCAACTAATCGATTTATATGCATGTTTTGATGCAATTTACTGCATTTCGTTGATTTTCTGTATTTCATGATTTCGACGTTGTTTTTAATGTTTTTTTGATCTGATTTTTTTCACAATTAATTGTTTTAATTAAATACGAATTTACATGGTTTTTTAATATTATTTTTGTATTTTTTTGATGAATTTTCAAAAAATAGGGACTAAATTTACAATAAGTTTATGACCGGGGGTGAGCCTAATTAAGTTTCGTTTTAGGGATGTGTGCCTAATATTCACAATGACAAATTTATGTTGCATGAATATTTTTTTTATATTTTATTCATAAAAAAAATGTAACATTTTATAACTTAATAGAAATTTTAATCTAATGCAACATTTTATAACTAAAATGTTATTTTTTTTCTAATATGATATATTTTACTAAAATGGCATTTTTACATGTCATGACATTATTCTAACATAAATGATGACATTATTCTAAGATGACATTACTAAAACAAAATGATATCTTTATTATGACATTTTTAAAATAATGACATTTTTAAATAGATGACGTTACTAGTGACATTTTTAATATAAATAAACACTTCTAAACAAAAATGTTATTTTTATTTACATAGCAAATTTCTATCAAAAATGTTACTTTTCCCTAATGCATAACATTTATAACAACAATGTTGTATTAATCTCCAATGCATAACATTTATAATAAAAATGTTATCTTAATTCTAATGCATAACAGTTATAACAAATATGTTACTTTAATCCTAATGCATAACATCTATAACCAAAAATGTTATTTTAGTTTTGGCAATAATCTAATTTAACAAATTGACATTTTTATTTTGTCAATTTTAATACAACAAAGTTTACACTTTTATGTTGTCAATTCTAATACAACAACAATATTCCATCATATCAACAGAGCAACAAACAGCATCAAACAATCAGATCATGTAACACAAACAACATGAATTTATCAGCAAATAAATACAGATTTCCAATGCATAACGATTTGTTTTAATTTTAAGTTTTAAAAATAAGTAATCTCACCAAAAGCTTTCCACTTCGCCAAAAATTGAGACAAGATCTAAATCTATTTCAGTCGGTTCCATGTTGTAGTACTCTTCATGACAGTTCCAACGCAGCTGACGGTTCACAAAACGGACCTCGTATAAAAAGATACGTATTTACAAACATTGATTTCAAAATTAATTAATTAATTAATTATCCTTCAACTACCATCTTCCCTTTATCGTTTACGGCCGTAGCTTGAAACCTATTTGCTCCCATCGAACATTCACGTCATGCCGCCATTACAGGAGTTTTGATCGCATCCGTCTTCACCTCGTCAGAGCCCCTACTGTGTGCCACTGTCACCCGCAACCACCACCAGTTCGGTGGTCCCCATACGTCGGCAAAGGGGTGCGAACGGATCGGGTTTGCTGCTAAAATTCGAACCCTCCTCTTCATAATATATGATCTCCACCGCACAACCAAAAGTTCTCGAGACCCTTTTTCATTTTTGCGTTGGAAATTTCGAATTTTACTGAATGAGTCCAAAGAAAAGGGGAAAGGAATTTAGGAGTGTTAGCACCATTGATAAAGAACGTGGCGACGGCTTGGAATAATAATTTTGGTTTAGTTTCGACCGTATATAATAGGTTATATGTATATAATAAATAATATTTAATTTAATAGGTGTTTATCTTTTCTTTTTTTCTTGTATTTATAAAAGGGATAAAATATAGCATATATGTATATGAGAGGAAGAGAGATAACATAGAAGAAATAAATAATATAAATGAAACGCATGCGGCCATTATTATTATCATTTTCATTATTCTTTTTCCTTCTTTATTTTTTTCTTGCAATGAATGGCATGCCTCTAATTTCCATTGATTATAATTTCAAATTTTATTTATTTATTTTATAAAGGAGGCGACTTTCCCTTTTTACTTTCTTTATTTGGTTATATATTTTACTTTATTCCTTACTTATGTCCCTACATATGTGTTATGTTACAAGGGAAATAAATTAGCTGAGGTTGCGTATTTATTTCTCATTTCTTATTTTCATCACTTACATGAGTTAAAAATTATATTTTTAACTAACCAATAACTACTCCGTAGCATGCAAATTTTATCCATTCTATATATATAAAAAATTTATCATTATTATTTTTAACGAATAAACATTTATTTCATTGCCCTAATGTGTCTCTTCACATATAGTAGGTTACAAAGGAATTAAAT
This sequence comes from Allium sativum, assembly GCA_030737875.1. NCBI lineage: Eukaryota > Viridiplantae > Streptophyta > Magnoliopsida > Asparagales > Amaryllidaceae > Allium > Allium sativum. Next base: position 111,670,606 of record CM060916.1, on the reverse strand, counting down.
TAGCTGACTAGGTAAGTGTTAATCTAATCAACGTTTATCTCCTATTCAAAAATTCAAAAGAAAAATATAGGGAAAGAAAAATCGGGAATGTAATTAATGCATGATTTATTGTTTAGTTCCAATTATTAGAAAGTTTATAACTTCTTAATTTTCAAAACATATAATATTAACGTTTTAAAAATTTAAGGAACCTATTCAATTCTCATGCAAGCACAAATAAAAAGAAATATACATACATGGAGTTGATTTGTTTTTGGAGAGAAATAATAAAAGGAAAAGAAAAAAGAAAAAGAAATAAGGGGATGTAAATTTAAGAAATAAGAATACATGTGCGAAAATTAAAGAGAAATAAGTCAATAGAATGAAGAGTAATAAATTAATAGATAAATAAAAGAAATGAATGTGCAATTAATGGAGAGTGGTGAGAAAAGTGGTAGTGAATTTGATGAAGTTAGAAAAAGAAAGGAATGCTAAATAAACTTGCATGAAATGTGAATGAGTAAATAAATTATGTTTTGATTTTATTATTAATTATCATAAAACTCTTATATTAAAGGCTTTAACAAAACAATGACTCAACTACTGTTTTTTCTTTTATTATCAATTGTTTGAAGTTAATTATTACAAATATACTTACAACTTGATATTAATTTCAGTTGTAATAAATCACTATTTATCTAATTACAAATAATTGTTTATTAGAAATAAATTTCAAATCATACATAAATAACATCATTATTTTATTTAAAAGTTTTTTTAATAATTTTTATATAAAATGGAATTTATAAATTCTGACGCATTTTCTATCAAAATTTCTTAAAATAAAATTTTAAATTGGTTTTGATTTTCCGGGTTGTTACAAGCTCTTTCTTCATCCTCGGAGCATGCATCTCCCATAAGGCTGTGACTTGAGAAGGATTTTCTTCAATACCTCTAGCGTTGACTGTGAATCCGAGAAACTTTCCTAACGCAACCCTGAACAAGCATTTAAGAGGACTTAGCTTCATCCCGTATTTTCTGAGGATGTGAAACATTTCAGCCAGATTTTCTAGATGATCATCTGCTTTCTTTGATTTCAATGGCATATCATCCACAAAGACTTCCCCTGTGTTAGCAATCTGGGATTTAAACATGGAATGCACAAGGCGCTGGTATGTTGCTCCTGCATTTTTTAGTGCGAACGACATGACTTTCTAGCAATACGGGCCTCTATCTATTATGAAATTCGTGTTTTCCCCATCTGGCTTATGCATCATAATCTGAGAGTCTCCAGAGTACGCGTCCATGAAGGATATCAGTTCATGCCCTATTGTTGCATCAACAAGTTGATCAATTCTGGGAAATGGGAAATTGTCCTTAGGACACGCCTTGATGAGGTCTGAATAGTCTATGTACACCTACACTTGCCGTTGGACTTTTTAACAAGGACGAGAATGGAAACCCAATCAGGATATGTGGACACATGTATAAAGTTATTTTTCAATAACCTATCCACTTCTTCTTTTAAAGCTATAGATCTTTCAGGTCCTTGAATTTATCTTTATTGCTTTATTTGAGTTAAACTTGGGTTAACATTCAATTTATGCACTATTACATAAGATGAAATTCCACACATGTCAGAATGTGTCCAAGCAAAAGCGTACAAATTTTCTTTAAAAACCAAGATTATTTCTTTCTGCAGCTTCAGGCCCAACTGAGAACCTATTTTCAATACTTTTCGAGATCTTTGCCATGCACTGGAATTGAGATTGTGGCTTCAGATGGTGCCGCTCCATTTTCTCCTACACTGGCTTTTCTAGTATCCAATTCCTTTTGAGCTCCACTGTGCTCGCCAGTGTGAGGGCCCCGCACCAGTTGTTATAAGGGGAGTCATGAATGCGGAGCAGAGGCTCCACATTCTTCTTCGTCTCCTCCTTCACAGCTTCAACTAGTTCTACCATGTAGCATTCCGTTGCCGCCTTTTGGTCGCCTTTAATCACACCGACTCCATGTTCAGTAGGGAATTACATAGTCATGCACCATGGAGCCATTGCAATGGGATGATCTCCCGAGGAAGGCATTATAGGCCGAAAGGTCATCGACTAAAACAATAGTTTGCATCACGACAACTTTCTATTTTCCTTCGCCAAGCTCAACAATTAAGTCAATTGTGCCAATCTATTGAGTGGGTTACCCAATGAATCCATGGATCTTATTCTAGCAATCTCTTACGTTGTCCATAGAAAGATTCATCTTGTTGAATACATAAATGAACAGAAAATTGACAGATGCCCCACTGTCAACCAAGAACCTTTTTACTATGACTGGGCCCAGAACGATGGTAACAACCATAGGATCAACTGTGGGTGTTAGCAATCCGTCTGAATCTGTATCTCTAAACACAACATCGTCCCATGAAGTTTTTGGCATTTTTGCTGGAAAGGCATTGTTCATGACCATGAGTCATTCTTCATTAGGAAGGATTTTCATCTCTTCAGTATATTCCACGATGTCCCCCCAATTTCTTTCAGCTGGGTGAGGTCCACCTGAATTGTATTAATGATTGGGCTTGGAATAACAGTAATTGGAGTACTCTCTCTCTGTCCAGACTGTCCCGCAGATATTCCTTGCCCTCGAGCGGCTTGAATATTCTGCGGGTTTTTGGTATATTTCTATAGTCTGTTCCTTCTTATCAATTCCTCAATCATGCCCTTCATATATCTACTATCATTCGTATTGTGGCCTGGTTGGTTATGGAACCGAAAAAATCTTTCTGACTTTGTTGCAGCATCATTGACATTAATTTCCCTGACGTTGGATATTTCTTGGTATCCTTAGTCGCTATGTAGATATTTTTCCACGGTGTCATTAAGAGGAGTCAGCTCAGAATTCTTAAAGAAGAGTATTTTCTTGTTAGCTCGATTATCATTTCCATCGTTGCCCCTTTTTTGACCACCAGGATTCTTTTGTCCACCTTGGACATTAACATCCTTCTTGTCAGGCTGTGCACTACTTTCAAGAGGATCTGGGGCATAAGCTACATCCTAGTCGACACTCATATACTCCTTAGCTTTATCTAATAATCGCTCGAGTGTGGTAGGCTTCTTATTCTTGATCCATCGCCCAAACTTGGTCTTTTTGCATATGGCTCACTTCAAAGCCATTAGAACAAAGCGAGGCACATTATTTCCAACATTGGCTACTGCGGAGTTGAACCGATTAAGAAAGGCCTTGATGGACACGCCTGGCCTTTGCTCTAGCTCATTCAACTCCATACATCTCGTACTTTAGTGGCTTGGATCCTAAACTGTTCTCTGAATAGTTTATCCAAAGTGGTGAAATCATCTACAGACTTTGGTGGTAACTTCATGAAACAGAGATAAGCCACCCATTCTAGATAAGTTGGTAAATACAGGCACTTAAGCTCGTCTATAGCGCATGCCACGTCCATATGTTGGTCATATATGAACAAGAACATGTTGGGATCGTCTGTTCCAATATAGGCTTGCACCATTGGAGGTTTGAACTTGCTTGGGTATGAAGCCATCTTGATCCTCTCTGTGAGTGGGGTCTTGGTAGGAGCGAACCACCACTCTTTCTTATCATCCAGTTTTTTCAAGCTCTTCTCCATAATTTTACATACCATTTCCGATATGCGCTCCTCTTCTTTGTATTGGTCCATGGGGTGGATGCCATCCTCCTTACAGGATGCCTGCTTATGCAGACGGTCATGGTTTGGAATCCGGGGCCCTGGGCCTCCCTCTTGGGGAGGTGCCCCTTTGGTGGAACCGAGAACTTGTCGAGAGGTTGCTTTATCAGAATGGTTGCAGCTAGGTGGTCTTGCTTCTTTATGGTGAGGATCATTAGGATCTGCAACCTCTTGAACTGAATTTTCTCGATTTGGACTTGAAGAGGAAGACCCGCATATTCCGTATGAGCAGTCCTAGAAGGTTGCTTGGAGTGGGCGGCATTCATGCTAACTTTCGTTGTTGAAACTTGAACGATAAACATGGATTATAACCTTTTCAGTGTAGCATTGTTCGCGATATCCATTTGATTTGTTAGACCCGCAACAACTTCATCCAACTCCTTCCTTGTTACAGCCGCTCTAGCTCGAGAAGATTCACCAACTTCAAAGTCGTTGTTGGGTGGTGTAGCATTGTTGGTTAGGTTATTGGTCTCTTCGATGGTCTTACTAACTTTATTCTTTGGTGGTCTACCCATAACTTGGACAAGGCCTTAAATTTATGAGAAAATTTTGTTGAATAATTCGGACTCTAGATTCATAAAACCTATAGGAAGAACGAGCTACAATGTTTTACTTTCATGAATGGCTTAGAAGAAGGAGACACGAATGGACCCCACGGTGGGCGCCAAATGTTTAAACCGAAATTAGTTCAAACACCAAAGGTGCCACGAAGGCACTTCACCAATTGGTAAGAAATGAGACCACAATCATAAGTAAAAGGTAAAGACACAAAGATTTTTATAGTAGTTCAATCTAAAATACATCCACATCCACTTTGGCAAGAATTTCCATTAGGAATTCAGTAGTTACAAGCTTAGAACCATTTATAACTACATTCATCTTCTCCTTTACACAAAGATTTCACTCTAATCTATGCAAATCAACGAAGAATTAAGCGGATTTCTCTAAGTGAAAGGAAAGTAATGGAGGATCTTCAATCTCAAAGATACTTGAGCACTTTTGGCGTATTCCATGATGAATTCAATCCTAGATCTTTGCTTTGAGATGGTAGATGATTATAGAATCACTTGAAATGAGAGAGGAATCAATTTGGAAGCCCTTTGGGGTTGTAGAATTCCCTCCCTAAAAGTATGGAAGCCATGGCCTATTTATAGGAGAAGTTGGAGTGAAGTGGTGAGCTGAGATTTGTATGTGCAGATTTTGGGTCACTCGCGCAGGTAACTACCGAAATGTCACTTCCAGTTGTAGCCGATTGTTAATAGTTGTAGCCAGCATGTCACCAGCTGTTATAAACGACTGACCCTCAGATAAGTGAGCGACCAGGATTCGAGCGAGCGACCAAAGCATTAGCAGATTGAAGGACCAAGGTGTGAGCGACCCGAGACTTGCACCCACGAGCGACCGACCCTGTATGAACTATTCTCAACGGGTGAGGATCTCGAACAGCCTTATGAGCTACCGAGGTGACATGTGAGCTTCATCTTTCTCGACCAGAGGATGTGCACGACCGACCCACGGGTGAGCGAGTGACCAGGAAGTTGACCAAATAATATTGGATGGTGCTTGACCAACCCTGCCTCGCGCGATAGACCCTTTGGGCTTGGCTTATTGGGGCCGATTCTTTTGAAACTCGATCGATCCTACCTGAGCTTGGCCGACCCTATTTATGGTGCGATCCTTAGATGTCGAATCCTTATTAATGTTCGAACAATGCCAATGCCCAATCTATTAATGAGTATGTGATTTTAATGGATAAACATATACCCCGATATCCTACCTTGAAGTAGGATGGGTATTATTTATGTTGGCTAACGTCTGCGGATGCAGGGAAACAGGTTGGAAATCCAACTGGATTCCTCAAAAAAATATTATTATTTGTTTGCTTTCATATATATTATCATATTTGATGTGTTAGAAAACCTATTGTTTGTAATTAGGCGTTTTAGATTAGTTGAATGTCACTGGCCCTGAATGTTGATTTATAAAAATATCGTGAAAATGAAATAGAAATTTAAAAGGGGAATTCTATTTTTTTTTTAAAATAGAGTTTGAATTTTTAATGAGCTATAGAAATATTAACTTTTTTTGAATATATAAAATAGGTATTGAAATTATAAACGGTGTTTTTAAATGAAATAGGAAAAATTATCATTTGGATAATTTGGGAAAATCTAAATTCAAATGTGAATTTAAAAAGAAAATTGAATTTAGTTTCAAAAAGAGACGATGAAATCTATTCTGATGTTTAGAATGTAATTTGAATTAATTAATTCTATATGGATATATCATTCAAATTCGATTATATTGAATTTTATTAAATATACGTTTTTAGAAAAAATATTATAATTTTATTAAATAAAAGCTTAAATTATAAATATGAAAATAGATTCACTATATATAATCGATAAAATATTCCAGAATAGGAACTAGGTTTCATATGGATTTGAAATGGAAACTTGTTTTAAATTATAAAAAAAGAAATTTAATTTATAAACGACGTTTATAAATTAAGTGAGATAAATTATTATTAGATAATTTAGAAGTTTAAATTCAAGTATGAAGTTAAAAATGAATTGGAAATCATTTCAAAATGGGGATGACGAATGTTATTCCTGAATTTGGAATATAAACGGAATTGAGATAAATCTAAGAATTTATAATTAGAATTCGATTGTATCGAATTTTAGAAATAATTTACTTAAGGGAATTGGAATTTAATATAGCAAATTGGGTTATAAATAAATTTATAACTGAGTAATGAAAAATAGACAGTTAGATATAATCAGAAATATTAAGTTGGATTTAAAACTGGTTTTAGTATATGTTAAAATATATACTAGAACGAGAATGAAATTTAAATTAAACAAAGTTTAACGTTTACATTTAAATAAAATTAAAACGAGCTTGCTGCAGTGCAACAGTTCGTAAATTGGTGTTTCGAACTTCAATTGAGTATATAGAACTCAATTTAAGTCAGAATTCATTGAAACAAGAATCATTAGGACTAGTTGAATAATAGTTTTCTAATGGAAGATAAAAAACTAGATTTCATCTTGTAGATTTTGAGTTATGTCAAAATCAAATTTTTAGAAAAACTGTGCCATAACCATTATAAAACCGTAACAGTTTATATAAAATTAATATAAGGATTTTAAGTAAATAAAATCCGAATTTCCATTATAAAAATCCAGATTTGAGTTATAATATAAATATGAACTCAAGGGAAGTAAATGAATTTATTTTTGAAACAAAAATCAAATTTTTAATTATTGAATAAAATTAACTAATTTGAAAAATAATTAGTTAATCAAGTTTTGATACAAAATTGGGTTTTGGTTAAGTAAATTGAACTAGTGAATTCATATTCGAAATCGAATATGAAACTTGAATTGAAAATGGAATTCAACTGGTTTATAAGTAAATAAAATTATATGTGAACGTGATATGTTCAATTAAATAGCGGAATATGTAAAAGAGTTAATTAAAGAATAAATTAGCGAATTGAATTAAAAATTATCGGAATGAGTTGGAATAAATTAGGAATGGACGTATATGGGTGAGACAAGAATGGAATGAAGTGTATGAAAATTATAATTTGAGTGCCTGACAAAAAGGTACACGTTTAAATTCCAAATGAGTTCTTATGCGCCGAATCGACAAGCCGCTTGGCTTTTTGATTTTCTTTTTAAATGAAAAGTGGCTAGAGAGGCGAGTTGAGGTTTTGAGCTTTTGACCGGTATAAAGGAGGTGTTGGCGAATTTTTCCGAAAATTTAAGGAGATAGAAAATTTTAACAAAAGTTAGATAACTAAAAATTGACTTATCAATTATGTATGAAATTTAATAAACAAATAAATGAATAATGAGAATTTACATGAAGGAAGGGAATTTATAAATAAAATCCTAGGAGATTAGAAGGAGAAACATATATACGTTTTAAAGTGAACGATGATTTAAAAGGAAATGATTTGCAGATTAAAATGATTGTGTTGATAAGTAGTTAAGAAATGGAATTGACGAAATTAGAAACTGATTGGAGACTGCTTGAGTTTAATGGCTTCTTGAGTATTGATCTGATGTTGGTTTCGGCCTTCAGGGTTAATACTTCAGAAATTGTTCTCTTACTAGTTTCCAGTTAAGGACTGATAAATGGGGAAGAATAGTGATATGTAAAGAAGAAATGGAAATGTTTTCTGATGTTAAAAAGTGATATTTTATGGAATATAGATAATAAATAGTTATGATGGATGGAAATATTTTTCCAAGAATCATGAGAGGCTAAACAAGTTGAGAATTATATGGGTAAAGATATTGAAGAGATATTGGGGCATGATAAATTTAAATTAATAAAATAATAATTAAGGAGCCAGAGAATGTTTGGTGCTTTGAATGGATGTTTGTTTTTCTTCGATATTTAAATAACCGACTATCAATGTATTTTCCAATATCATTGTCAATATGGAGATACCAGTTGGATTATTATCCGAGAACCACTCCATATTGGCAGTAGTGCTACAAATCAGATTATATGAAGATAATTTAAGGCAGAGTAACGTGCGAGGGCTTTTTCTATTAATCCTAGGTAGAAGTTGCCTAAGATGGATTAATTGAAATTGTGCCTTTGGTTACGTTCAGTCCCAGAACGAAGTTGTATGGACGAATGTCCGACAGAGTATTTCCAATGATCGCATATGTTAGTCTGTATAAATATATATGGTGGCGGAGAATTTATTCTCTTAGCATAATATCCAAATATATTTGTGCAAATCAATTAATGATTAAAGGATTTGACAATGTGGCATTCAAAGTGATTATGCTATCAGTGAATGGTAAGAAATCATAGCCTCAGGCCTCAACAACTAGGAAATGACAAAAACCAGGCAAGTAGCATGGCTAAGTGGGTAGCTCCAAATTACTGTGTATTATCACCTATCTAGAGAAAAAATCATTTCCTTCTTTATTCTATTCGATGTTGTCCCTTTCGGGAAACGATCGCTGGTCCCAACTGTTGGTGATATACATTCGATACACTCAAGCGAAATGAGTGGTCATGTGTGGTCGGGTTACAAGATGTTCTAGTTGAACCGAGTGTATTACTCTTTAGAGATACACTATCGGAAGGTGGTTCCATACCTTGTCATAGGTTGAAATCCATTATCCAATAAGTGCTCACGGTTTTGATTGTATACTATGTATGTAGAGCGTGAGATGCAAGCATTCTGTTAGATGATTATTTAGTTGTAGTTGATGGACACTATTATAGTATCAAAAGAGTTTTGATATAAAGATTATCGTTTTTTCCAAAAGGATTTTGAAAGTTAAATCAAGTGTTTTGGATTCTCATAAGTGAAAAACCCATTCCGTGTAATACGGCATGGTCTTATGAGATATAATTTATTTTCTCAAACTGTTTTAAATTGTTTACTCACACCAGACCCATGACTGACCAAGAGTTTATTTTGTTTTTTTACCCTAATATCTTGGGTGCCCAAATGTGTACGGGAAGTTAAGTAGTTCAGGTGTTTACAGATATACTTGGAGGATCTTGGAGCAGGAGGCTTTAGCGTTATATAGTATTGTTACTTCTACTATGTTGTAAGTGTTGTACTTTGATAATTGTATGTTATACAGTTAAAATTTTGTATTTCAAAATTTATGATATATTATATTTTGTTCCGTTACAATGTAAGATTCTGTGTTGTTATTTCTGTTCTTCCTCTACCTTTTTCTTCTTTTATTTCATAATGATTCGTATTTCTGTGCAATTTGGGTTGGACGTGTGTTGAATGTAGTCAACTCAGATAGTATGGAAATTCGATTCGTTACAAAAATCAAAGGTGAGTTCTTTACTGAACTCACATTTATTCCACAAGCCTAGAGGCTTGTAAAGAGTAATTTAGGTTTATGTTTACATGCATATGTAATTGAATTGGTTAGAGTAGCTTACACTTTCCATTATGTGAATTTTAAATTTCATTATATTGAAATTTTGGTGTGAATCATTCACACAATCAAATGCACATGATTTGAATCAATACCATGTTTATTGGAGGTCTCGTTGACATCCCAAAGTTTTCACGAGACTCGAATGGTCATGCACGATCAATGGCGCTTGACCAGGAGGGTCAAAACCCTCCATATCCGATCTGGGCAACTACCTAGGACTAAACCAGTAGGCAGGTCGATTTAGACCAGTTGACTGGTTGTCTTTCTGGGTAACAGCACATGAATAGACCAGTCGACTGGTCTGAATCAACCAGTCCACTGGTATTGACTGTCGACCGGAGGGACCTCGATCCATAATTTAGATTCATCTAGGCTCTTTCTTAGCTGGAGCCTGGACCGTTTGTTCATTTTATATGACTTTTAAGTTTCTCTAATTCACACATTTCAGCAACTTGAATTCATCGATTTTTGGTAATCATCTAATTCACTAAATACTGATTTTGATGGTTTATTTCATATTTTTAAATGTAAAAATTTGTTATCGGTATTCGTGAGGTTTAATTTATGTTATTAAAACGTGAATTCTTTGTTTGATCGTTATTTCGATCACTATTACACGAGATTTGCAATTTCGAAACTATATAAAAGGGTTTTCAATTATTAGTGGATACCAAATCTTTTAGCAAACGGTTTCTAACTCTACTTCATTATATGAAGTTATTTTCCAAATTGATTTCTTATCCGACTTCGTTGGATGAAGTTATTTTATACTTTGATTTACAAATCTACTAGTATATATTTGGTAAACCTTTTTCTCGTTCATATGAGAAATCTAATTGAATGCCTTAGTAAAAACAAGGACAATGACCCCTTGTGTTTGCTTCAACGGTTAATTCATGGACTCATTTGATGGAATACCATGGCAATGATCATTTAGTATTTCTAATGGAATATACTTGTTTGTAATTATTCGAGTAAAGCAAGTGGTTTTGGGATATGTAGCTTAACTCTTATATTTACTAGCTTGGCGTAGTTTACACTTTTCTTGATTAATTGTGATCTTTCTGAGATTTAGACTAGCATTATGTGATATCTTTGAGTAATGGACTTTATTCTGTATTTTAATGATCTTTGGATCATTTTGAGGATCGGTTCATTTTGAGAATTTACTTGATCTCCAAATCATTTTGAGGAACTTCGATTCATTTTGAGCATTTTAATGATCTCCGGGTCATTTGTTCATTTTTATGGATTTATGTCTTTGACAGCCTTTAGACCATTTGTCCGGGGTTGCAACGCGTGATCTTCGGATCATTTGAGGAGCTTCGGCTCAATATTATAGGCTAGCTACCTAGAGATCGCATATCATTTTGGATACACGTGTTGGTGAGTCTTTGGGATCTTGTTTTGAGATAGGCCTTACCCCTTTTTTGAGATTTCTGGATTTCTTATTATTGATTTTTGGAATTTGAGTTTATTGATATTCACTTATCAATTGAGTTTATTGTTATTGATTTATCAAAGTGTAGATTATTGATATTAATTTATGATTCTGAGTTTCATTGACATTTGAGTTGTAAATTTTCGTATTGATTTGATATGATTTGTCATTCCTAGGAGTATGTAATAACCCGGAAATCTGAGCCAATTTAAACTTTTTATTTTGGCAATTTTGATGAATTTTGAATATTTAAAGTGAACTATTTTAAATAATCACGACGAGAAATTTATTTTGAATAGAATTAGAACGTATATATTTATATACGTCGTCGTTAGAATATAAATATTTATTTATAATTATAAAAGGAATTGAAAATGGCGCGACAGTTTGAAAATTCGATTTCAAAGTTCAAATGAGTGTACAGGATTCAAAATAAAACGAATTTTAGCGAAACCAAAAATATTAGAATCTAATTGATAATATCTTTCCAACGAATTAGAGAAATTGAAATTTCATAGCGGGAATCAAAAGTAATGTCCAGTTGAAAATCAGAATAGTCGCTATGGAATTATGGCCCTTAAAAATGGAAATTTTCCAAACGACCTCGGTTATCGGCAAAACCACTTTTGTTGGATCCGGGGTGTCAAGTTGTTGCTAGATTCAAAAATTCGTAATTTTTCGAATCAATATGTGAGCGTGGCAATGGAAAACGCGTTTGACCAGTTTAAGTTGATTTTAATCGACTGGAAAATGGCCATTTTTCAAACGGCCTCAGAATTCGGTGAAATTAGTTTTGCTAGGACCATATCGTCAATACGAAGCTAGAAAATATTTTTTTGGAATTTTTAAAGTCCGTATGTGGCCCCGGTAAATGGAAATGTGCATTCAAATTCAATATATAGAGTTATATTTTGATTTTGATGAAAACTGATCGAAACGATTGAATCAGCTTACGATATATATCCCATTGTGTTCGGAATGGGGGTAATTAGCTAGGGACGACAGTCGTTGGGTTCGATTTCGAGTTCGAAATAAAAAGTTGCTTTTTGAATTTAAATAAAATAAAATAAAATTATATATAATCCCCCTTTGCCATTCTCTCTCCTTTATAATCAGTCAAAGCAGAAATTAAAAAGAAAAAAAACAAATCGCGCCACCGCCGATTCTGACCTCCGCCCCACCACTCGCCGCCTGCGCCAGTCAATGGCATCACCCCGATCCTCCTCCCTCTCCCCTATCTCCTCTTGCCCCTTTGAACACCCCAACCCTCAAACCCGCTATCCCAAAGCCCTAACCCACCCAGAACCGCCACCGCGTGGCCCCACCGGCTGATCGCAGCCTTCCACCACCAGTCGCGCCCCTTTGGTCTGCAAACTCCAGCGCCACGCCCTCTCATTCTCTCTCTCCTCCCCTTTCTTCTAATTAGAGCCAAACCCCACCCTTTCGCCGTTGTTCTGGCCAAAGAGGCGCCACCTCCGATCGCCAGTGGCTCTCTCGACTCCGGCGCAGCCGCCCTCACCCCCAACTTCGTCTGTAAGTTTTTTTTTTATTTTTACTCTTAATTGGTTGTGTGAGTAAAAATGTAATTTTTATGTTGAATTTCTATGAACCAAAATGCGATCTTTATATGAAATATCATCAAGTGAAAGGTAGGGTTTTTAATTGCATAAAGTTTGATTTTTATAAATGGATAGCGAAATAAAACTTTGATTTTTATTTAAATAGAAGTCGAGAGATAAAAATATAGTGAAAGACGATATTTTTATATTATAGAAAGAATAAAAATATGATTTTTATATCATAGGAAGAATAAAAATATGATTTTTATTTATGTAGAGTAATAAAAATATAATTTTTATTATATTACTAGCAAGATAAAAATGGAATTTTTTTATCAATATAGTGTCGGTATAAAAATGCATTTTTTATCCATATAGAGTGATTGTAAAAATGTGATTTTTATATACATAGCAACAATATAAAAATGTGATTTTTATATACATAACAACAATATAAAAATCTGATTTTTATATATGTAGTGGCGACGAACAATTAAATTGAAAAAAGGCGAAGATTTCCTACATATGAAGAGTCGCGGCGTTTGGTTTAGATAGTCGGTGAGAACTCCTCACTTTTATTTTGATTTCTAGTTGAAATATATACTAGGATGCAGACGGTGCTTAGTAGCACCCGACACCCGTCGTCCACAGACCATGGATAACTTGTTTGTTTGATTGATGTGTTGTGAAATTTGATTGTGTGATGTGAAATGAAATAAAATATTTTATAGTGGAAAATATTTTATAGTTAAAAATATAATTTTTAACGTGTATATAAAATAAATATTTATAAACAAATCGGACGATTTGTTTATATACACTGATTTGACAAATATTGATTGAGACGATAAATTTTGCACATCGCCCAACTGCACAAATAAAAATCTGTGTTTGTTAATTTGAAACCCCACACGGGTATTGGGATGATATTTGACGTACACTAATCCCGATTGTTTAGTTGTATGTCAATCGATGGGTTGACAGACTGCGTAAGCGTTAATTATTTATATTCAATGCTTATTCAGTTGTGTGGTGCACTCTGGATGATGGTTGATGATTTATCGTTGTTGTTATATGCATATGTTGTAGGGAATCCTTATAATAAACGTTATATGGTCCTTGATTGGGCCTCATTCCAATTTGGAAAATAAAAATATATATTCATGTGTTGAATAAAATATATATTCATTTGTTGAATAGAAATATATATTCATGTGTTGAATAAAATATATATTCATGTGTTGACATAAAATATATATTCATGTGTTGAAATAAAATATATATTTATGTGTTGAAATAAAATATATATTCATGTGTTGAATAGAAATATAATATTCATGTGTTGAATAAAATATATATTCATGTGTTGAAATAAAATATATATTCATATGTTGAAGAAATTATTCATTTGTTGAATTGGATAACGAAGTTAGTGAAATATATAAAACCATGTTGATTAGATATGCATCATTTTGATGCGAACGATATTTATATCGATTATATTCATTTTTATAATGATTATCGAAAACGAAGTGATTTCAAAATATAACATTTTGAAAATATTATCATTTATAGATTAATGATATGGAATATTCAATTTTGACCAGAAATTGAATATGAAGTTGAAATCGTTTTGAAAACGAATTTAAAACGATTTAGAAAATACGTTTTGAAAGGAAATCGACGAAATATAATATATATATATATATATATATATATATATATATATATAATGGCCCGAATAGAACGCGCCGCGCCGCGACAGTTCGCGAATTTCGACCATTGACTTCAAATAGATATTGTGGGAGATCCGACCGTCGGATTCTCCTAAAACCGGAACCGTTGGGTTTGTATCACAAAGAGCTTTCTAACGAATGTTGGTGATGTGAAATCTAACGGTTGGACTTGGAATTATGTCCAAATCAAATTTGGAAAAGGTCGTTGTAAGTGCAGTTCGATGGCCGTTGATGGAAATCGACCGTACGCGCCTTGATAAAATTATTAAAAATAGTAATAATTTGTGTAAAATCATAAGAAATGATTTGTAAAGAATTGTGATGAAAAATTCCAAATTTTAAAGGATAAAAATAGATTTTTATCGAAATGAACTGGTTTTGAACTAGAATTAAAAACCATTTATTTTTGAATGAATAAAGTGGATTTGAAATGGTTTTGAAAATAACCAGAATTTCAAATAACTGAATTGGAATGGATTTGAATCGAAATTGTCTTTGGAATATTTCGATGTTGGATTTCGTGATGATACAGATATTGTTATGGGAATTTGAAAGATATATTTATATCGTTATTTCCAATACGATATTTGTTGGTCGTAGAATTTGATATTGAATATAAGCCGATATATTTTCTATTATGAGCCTTGTATTTAATATCAAATGTGATTGGGTTTGTCGTGAATGGTGTCTTCAATAACACTGTTCTTAAAACCAGTTGAGAAAAAGATTAAATCTTTTTATTTAGAATTAATGAAGTGTACCAATTAAATGGTATTTAATTGGAATTGAATTTGAATTGATTTTTGGGTTTATCGTGAACGGTGTTTTAAATCACACTTGTTCTTTAACCCGATAATTAATGTAATGTGATTTTGGGTTTATAGTGAACTGTGTTTTAAATGACATTGGTTCTTTAACCCAGTTAAAGACAGGATGTGTTTTCCCAAGTTAAATAATCATTGATTATGATTATTGGGAAGATTAAAACCAAGTGGAGTTTTAATGAATCTTTAATTAGATTGAAATGATCGAGAATGGAGTATCACCAGATTTGCTCCAGGCGATAGTTAAATCTTTAATTAGATTTGAACGTGAAATGGTAATTGAATTTACCGATAACACCGTGGTGTTAGATATGGAGTATTACCAGTTTTACTTCATGGGATGAATAGGTTGGGATTGGGAAATAAAATAAATGACTACTTCGGTGTGGTTCGCTAATCCCGACTAGTTTGAATTGATACTCAAAGAAGATTAAAGAATAAATTTAAAGAATTTATCTTTGATAAAATTAATGGGAACCTTTCCCAAAGTATAAGAATATTTGAATAAAAGAATATTCTGAATTGGAATGAGGTGTATGTTGTGTTTGTGTAACACTTGTTTATTATATACGCGAGTTATTCAGAAAGACCAGGTTTACCCCATTCTGAATAACTGATTCGCCGTAGTGTCGAGGATGAAGACGGTGATCGAAGACAGAGGTCTTCACATCGTTTGGGAGATTACTAATGATCTTAATTGGGTTGTACACCCAAGAGGAGGGAATCAGTTGGTGATCCTCCAGACGTACTTGGAGATTGATGGATATGCGAGGTACAAGGTGCCTCCGGTTTCGTTCAGACCCAGAACGGACATGTAAATGGAATGTGTGTCTGACATTGGATTTTATTCTGTGTGATTGATTTCTATTAAATATATATCTGTTTGGCGGCGGAGAATTTATTCTCTTGCTTAACGCCCTTCTCTGAGACGTACGAGCTCAGGGGTTATATATTGATGGATATCAATCGCATGGAGTGAATTGCCTCTGTGGCATGCCTAAGTGGCAATTGATCAAGGCTTTTGTTGAAAAGCAGAGTCTTGTGGTTGATGATCGAAGCACGGCCTGTGTGGCATAGCATTGTATAGCGTTGATTCGCGATCCTCACACCCCGGTTGTGAACCAGAAACGGGAGAAGGATCTAGGGAGGGCATGCGTTTCTTTCTAGCTAGGGTGGTGTCAGTGACCTACCAGCCCTGACATTTATATTATTTTCACCTCTGTGGTTGTTGCTGTTGCGAGGCGCCTCAGATATATCGGTGACTGTGTGGAGCCGATGGAGTCATTCAGCTCATTTACTCCCCAAAGGGCGGGGAAACGCAGTGTTCAGGCATTTTAATCCACATCGGTGGACCGGCCCTATGGCTCCTAAAGGTCACTCAAGCTCTGATCGTAAGACATAGTAGGCTAGATTGTCTCGAATCGGTAGAGGACGATCCCTGGACTCGGTTCATAGATGGAAATCCAATTTCTAAATACGTGACTTTGCGGTTTTGATTGTAGAGCCTAGTATGGCGACATAGTGGTATGGGGCACTTATGCCGTCTATGATTGAAACTTATGATTTGAAGTTGTTTTATACACTATGCACTAACAATAGTATCAAATGATTTGTTTTAAACGTATCAAGCATTCTTGGCTATTATAAGGTAAAAATCCTATCCTCCGGCTTGCGTTGCATTGTGTGATGGGACCTGGGTCTTATAATAACTTCATTGTTCTTTATTTAGCATTGCGCTGCTATTTTATGCACTGGTATTCTTAGGAGGAAACCCGTTCCGTGTTATACGGCGTGGTCCCTTGATTTACCTAACTTTAGAATAAAGATTAATAACTGTTTTAGCTCTCACACCGGTCACATGACTGACCTGGAGTTTATTGTTTTAACCAAAACTCTGGGTGCCCTCATTTTCCGCACGGGCAGCTAGTAGTTTTGGTTTTGCAGATTTATATTCACAGGATCCTGATTTACAGCTGGAACGATACTCGGAAAGATCTGTATCCGTGTATTACTTCTAGTTGTGTTTTGTATTATTTTCCGCTGCGATGTATTTAAATGTAATTTAAATCTCTGATATTTTCTGTGTAATATTTATTCATACTCTGTATATTCTTGTATTCTGAAGGAATTGTTGTAATATACAATTAAATGTTCTTCTGTTTGCGTTCTGATCTCTCATGTCCTCAATTCAATCCGGGCTTTCCTTACCGGGGAAGTTCGTGTCGTTTCTGCCTGGTATCGGAGCTTTGGTTTATAGAGCTCGAGAACAAGACACATTAGAACCATACGAAAGAATTCATTAGAAATTGGATTAGTAATATCCAATGAGAATGCCTCATTAGAGATGGGATCAGTAGTATCCTAGAACGAGTGTGAAGAGTATGTTTTAAAATGAAAACAGTTTTGTTTTGAAATTTAAATCGTTTTATACATATTTGAATATTTATTTGTATTGAATTTGGATAATCCAATATATAAAGATTTCGCATATACGCCTTGGGAACGTATATTCGAAGATTTAATATACTGGATAGATATAGAATCACACTCTAGTCGCCCGGGGATGATTCTGATAATGCTGCAGCGTTATCAGTGTTTATGTTCGAGTGGCGAAAGTGGGATTTCTATATAATTCCAATTGACTGGTGTGAGAACCAAAATTAGATAGGGCTTATTGTTGTGATTTGGCATCAAAAATGTGATTTTTGACTGTATATCAAAATTATGAATTGAAACATTAATCAACTAATTGATTGCTGATTGTGTTTTTTGATTATTGTTAGATTAATTGAATGTTGAACCTTTAGCCAAATTGAATCAAATTGTGAGTTGTATTGAAAATTAGTCATATTTGCATGCATATACATGTGCTTGCATTGAACTGGTCATAGCGAGGAGGCTGGAGCAGAAGAATAAAATTGTTTGCCTGACAAATAGGTACATGTTTACTAATTTATTGGGTTTTAGATGATTTTATGAGCGGATTGGCTAACCGCTTGGCTGTTTCTTTTTCTTTTTGGACTGATGATGGCCATGAGAGGCTATTTGAAATATCCCGAAGCTTCCGGTGCAGGGGAGGTTACGGCGGAATTTATGGTGTTAGCCAAAATTTTGAAATATTTGAAAAGTTCTTAGAAACTGAAAAGTTGAAGAACTTAAGCCGTAAAGAAAACAATGAAAGTTGAGTTGGTTTGTAAAACAACTTTCAGCTTCGTTCCTTTTCGGGGACGAAAAGTTTTAAGTGGGAGAGATTGTAATAACCCGGAAATTTGAGCCAATTTAAAATTTTTATTTTGGCAATTTTGATGAATTTTGAATATTTAAAATGAATTATTTTAAATAATGACGACAAGAAATTTATTTTGGATTGAACTAGAATGTATATATTTATATGCGTCATCGTTAGAATATAAATATTTATTCATAATTATAAAAGGAATTGAAAATGGTGCGGTAGTTTGAAAATTAGATTTCAAAGTTCAATTGAGTGTACAGGATTCAAAATAAAACGGATTTTAGCGAAACCAAAAATATTAGATTCTAATTGAGAATATCTTTCCAATGAATCAGAGAAATTGAAATTTCATAGTGGGAATCAAAAGTTATGTCCAGTTGAAAATTCAGAATAGTCGCTATGGAATTCTGGCCCTTAAAAATGGAAATTTTGCAAACGACCTCGGTTTTCGATGAAACCACTTTTGTTGGATCTGGGGTGTCAAGTTATTGCTAGAATCCAAAATTCTATATTTTTCGAATCAATATGTGAGCGTGGCAAAGGAAAACGCATTTGACCAGTTTCAGTTGATTTTAATCAACTGGAAAATGGCCATTTTTCAAATGGTCTCAGAATTCGATGAAATTAGGTTTGTTAGGACCATATCGTCAATATGAAGCTAGAAAATATTTTTCTGGAATTTTTGAAGTCCATATGTGGCCCCGGTAAATGGAAATGTGCGTTCAAATTCAATATATATAATTATATTTTGATTTTGATGAAAACTGATCAAAACGATCGAATCAGCTTACGATACATATCCCATTGTGTTCGGAATGAGGGGTAATTAGCTAGGGACGATAGTCGATGGGTTCGATTTCGAGTTCGAAATAAAAAGTTGCTTTTTGAATTTAAATAGAATAAAATAAAATTATATGTAATCCACCTTTGCCATTCTCTCTCCTTTATAATCAGTCAAAGCAGAAATTAAAAAAAACCAAATCGCGCCACCGCCGATTCTGACCTCCGCCCCACCGCCCGCCGCCGGCGCCAATCAATGGCACCCCCCCGATCCTCCTCCCTCTCCCCTATCTCCTCTAGCCCCGTTGAACACCCTAACCCTCAAACCCGCGACTCCAAAGCCCTAACCCACCCAGAACCGCCACCGCGTGGCCCCATCGGCTGATCGCAGCCTTCCACCACCTGTCGTGCTCCCTTGGCCTGCAAACTACAGCACCACTCCCTCCCATTCTCTCTCTCCTTCCCTTTCTTCTAATTAGAGCCAAGCCCCACCCTTTCGCCGTTGTTCCGGCCAAAGAGGCGCCACCTCCGATTACCAGTGGCTCTCTCGACCACCCTCGACTCCAGCGCAGCTACCCTCACCCCCAACTTCGTCTGTAAGTTTTTTTAATTTTTACTCTTAATTAGTTGTGTGAGTAAAAATGTAATTTTTATGTTGAATTTCTGTGAATCAAAATGCGATCATTATATGAAATATCATCAAGTGAAAGGTAGGGTTTTTAATTGCATAAAGTTTGATTTTTATAAATGGATAGTGAAATAAAACTTTGATTTTTATTTAAATAGAAGTCTAGAGATAAAAATATAGTGAAAAACGATATTTTTATATAGTGAAAGATGATATTTTTATATTATAGAAAGAATAAAAATATGATTTTTATATCATAGGATGAATTAAAATATGATTTTTATTTATGTAGGGTAACAAAAATATAATTTTTATTATATTACTAGCAAGATAAAAATGGAATTTTTTTAATCTATATAGTATCGGTATAAAAATGTGATTTTTATCCATATAGAGTGATTATAAAAATGTGATTTTTATATACATAGCAACAATATAAAAATGTGATTTTTATATACATAGCAACAATATAAAAATGTGATTTTTATATATGTAGTGGCGACAAACAATGAAATTGACAAAAGCCAAAGATTTCCTACATATGAAGAGTCGCGGCGTTTGGTTTAGCTAGTCGGTGAGAACTCCTCACTTTTATTTTGATTTCTAGTTGAAATATATACTAGGATGTAGACGGTGCTTAGTAGCACCCGACACCCGTCGTCCACAGACCATGGATGACTTGTTTGTTTGATTGCTGTGTTGTGAAATTTGATTGTGTGATGTGAAATGAAATAAAATATTTTACAGTGGAAAATATTTTGTAGTTAAAAATATAATTTTTAACGTGTATATAAAATAAACATTTATAAACAAATCGGACGATTTGTTTATATACACTGATTTGATAGATATTGATTGGGACGATAAATTTTACACATCGCCCAACTGCACAAATAAAAATCTGTGTTTGTTGATTTGAAACCCCACACGGGTATTGGGATGATATTTGACATACACTAATCCCGATTGTTTAGTTGTATGTCAATCGATGGGTTGACAGACTGTGTAAGCGTTAATTATTTATATTTATTGCTTATGCAGTTGTGTGGTGCACTCTGGATGATGGTTGATGATTTGTCGTTGCTGTTATATACATGTGTTGTAGGGAATCCATATAATAAATGTTATGTGGTAATTGATTGGGCCTCATTCCAATTTGGAAAATAAAAATATATATTCATTTGTTGAATAAAATATATATTCATGTGTTGAATAGAAATATATATTCATGTGTTGAATAAAATATATATTCATGTGTTGAAATAAAATATATATTCATGTATTGAAATAAAATATATATTCATATGTTGAAATAAAATATATATTCATGTGTTGAATAGAAATATAATATTCATGTGTTGAATAAAATATATATTCATGTGTTGAAATAAAATATATATTCATGTGTTGAAGAAATTATTCATTTGTTGAATAGAATAACGAAATTAGTGAAATATATAAAGCCACGTTGATTAGATATGCGCCATTTTGACGCGAACGATATTTATATCGATTATATTCATTTTTATAATGATTATTGAAAACGAAGTGATTTCAAAATATAACGTTTTGAAAATATTATCTTTTATAGGTTAATGATATGGAATATTCATTTTTGACCAGATATTGAATATGAAGTTGAAATCATTTTGAAAACGAATTTAAAACGATTTATAAAATACGTTTTGAAAGGAAATCGACGAAATATAATTAATTAATAAATAAATATATATATATATATATTATAAAATGGCCTGAATAGAACGCGCCGCGCCGCGGCAGTTCGCGAATTTCGACCATTGACTTTGAATAGATATTGCAGGAGATCCAACCATCAGATTCTCCTAAAACTGGAACCATTGGGTTCGTATCAAAAAGAGCTTTCTAACGAATGTTGGTGATGTGAAATCTAATGGTTGGACACGGAATTATGTCCAAATCATATTTGGAAAAAGGTCGTTGTAAGTGCAGTTCGATGGCCGTTGATGGAAATCGACCGTACGGGCCTTGATAAAATTATTAAAAATAGTAATAATTTGTGTAGAATCATAAGAAATGATTTGTGATGAATTGGGATGAAAATTTCTAAATTTGAAAGGATAAAAATAGATTTTTATCGAAATGAACTGGTTTTGAACTAGATTTAAAAACCATTTATTTTCGAAATAAATAAAGTGGATTTGAAATGGTTTTGAAAATAACCAGAATTTCCAATAATTGAATTGGAATGGATTTGAATCGAAATTGTCTTTGGAATATTTCGATGTTGGATTACTTGATTATACAGATATTGTTGTGGGAATTTGAAAGATATATTTATATCGTTATTTCCAATACGATATTTGTTGGTCGTAGAATTTGATATTGAATATAAGCCGATATATTTTCTATTCAGAGCCTTGTATTTAATATCGAATGTGATTGGGTTTGCCGTGAATGGTGTCTTCATTAACACTTTTCTTAAACCCAGTTGAGAAAAAGATTAAATCTTTTTATTTAGATTTAATGAAGTGTACTAATTAAATGGTATTTAATTGGAATTGAATTTGAATTGATTTTTGGGTTTATCGTGAACGGTGTTTTTAATAACACTTGTTCTTTAACCCGATAATTAATGTAATGTGATTTTTGGTTTATAGTGAACCGTGTTTTAAATGACATTGGTTTTTTAACCTAGTTAAATCAAGATGTGTTTTCCCAAGTTAAATAATCATTGATAGTGATTATTGGGAAGATTAAAACCAAGTGGAGTTTTAATGAATCTTTAATTAGATTGAAATGATCGAGAATGGAGTATCACCAGTTTTGCTCCAGGCGATAGTTAAATCTTTAATTAGATTTGAACGTGAAATGGTAATTGAATTTACCGATAACACCGTGGTGTTAGATATGAAGTATTACCAGTTTTACTTCATGGGATGAATAGGCTGGGATAGGGAAATAAAATAAATGATTACTTCAGTGTGGTTCGCTAATCTCGACTAGTTTGAATTGATATTCAAAGAAGATTAAAGAATAAATTTAAAGAATTTATCTTTGATAAAATTAGTGGGAACCTTTCCCAAAGTATAAGAATATTTGAATAAAAGAATATTCTGAATTGGAATGAGGCGTATGTTGTGTTTGTATAACACTTGTTTATTATATATGCGAGCTATTCAGAAAGACCAGGTTTACCTCATTCTGAATAACTGATTCGACGTGGTGTCGAGGATGAAGACGGTTGTCGAAGACCGGAGGTCTTCACATCGTTTGGGTGATTACTGATGGTCTTGATTGGGCTGTACACCCAAGAGGAGGGAATCAGCTGGTGATCGTCCAGACATACTTGGAAATCGATGGATATGCGAGGTACAAGGTGCCTCCGGTTTCGTTCAGACCCAGAACGGACTTGTAAATGGACTGTGTGTCTGACATTGGATTTTATTCTATTGATTAATTTCTATAAAATATATATCTATTTGGCGGCGGAGAATTTATTCTCTTGCTTAAAGCCCTTCTCTGAGATGTACGAGCTCAGGGGTTATATATTGATGGATATCAATCGCATGGAGTGAATTGCCTGTGTGGCATGCATAAGTGGCAATTGATCAAGGCTTTTGTTGAAAAGCAGAGTCTTGTGGTTGATGATCAAAGCACGGCCTGTGTGACATAGCTTTGTGTAGCGTTGATTCGCGAGCCTCACACCCCGGTTGTGAACCAGAAATGGGAGAAGGATCCAGGGAGGGCATGCGTTTCTTTCTAGCTAGGGTGGTGTCAGTGACCTACCAGCCCTGACATTTATATTATTTTCACCTGTATGGTTGTTGCTGTTGCGAGGCGCCTCGGATATATCGGTGACTGTGTGGAGCCGATGGAGTCATTTGGCTCATTTACGCCCCAAAGGGCGGGGAAACGCAGTGTTCAGGCATTTTAATCCACATCGGTGGACCGACCCTGTGGCTCCTAAGGGTCACTCGAGCTCTGATCTTGAGACATGGTAGGTTAGATTGTCTCGAATCGGTAGAGGACGATCCCTGGCCTCAGTTCATAGATGGAAATCCAATTTCCAAATATGTGACTTTGCGGTTTTGGTTGTAGAGCCTAGTATGGCGACATAGTGGTATGGGTCACTTATGCCGTCTATGATTGATACTTATGATTTGAAGTTGTTTTATACACTATGCACTTATAATAGTATCAAATGATTTGTTTTAAGCGTATCAAGCATTCTTGGCTATTATAAGGTAAAAACCTTATCCTTCGGCTTGTGTTGCATTGTGTGATGGGACCTGGGTCTTATAATAGCTTCATTGTTCTTTATTTAGCGTTGCACTCTTGTTTTATGCACTGGTATTCTTGGGAGGAAACCCGTTCCATGTTATACGGCGTGGTCCCTTGATTTACCTAACTTTAAAATAAAAATTAATAACTGTTTTAGTTCTCACACTAGTCACATGACTGACCTGTAGTTTGTTGCTTTAACCTAAACTCTGGGTGCCCTCATTTTCTGAACGGGCAGCTAGTAGTTTTGGTTTTGCAGATTTATATTCACAGGATCCTGATTTACGGCTGGAACGATACTCGGAAAGCTCTGTATCCGTGTATTACTTCTAGTTGTGTTCTGTATTATTTTCCACTGCGATGTATTTAAATGTAATTTAAATCTCTGATATTTTCTGTGTACTATTTATTCATACTCTGTATATTCTTGTATTCTGATGGAATTGTTGTAATATACAATGAAATGTTCTTCTGTTTGCGTTCTGATCTGTCTTATCCTCAATTCAATCCGGGCTTTCCTTACCGGGGAAGTTCGAGTCGTTTCTGAGTAGCTGTATAACTTTGAATGAGATATTCTTTTATAGCCCCGATATAGGTTATTGAGATGCCAGCTTAAGGAAAAGGCTTCATTTTTGTGGGAGGTGATGCAGGCAGGGCGTCCAGTAGATACTTGGGCTGATTTCCGATTTAGATTCGAGACGAAGTTTCTCTCTCAGGCATAAGAGAGTATGCAAATGGAAAGATTTCTGGCAGTTAAGCAAGTAAGCATGTGTGTTAAAAAATATGTCAATAAGTTCAATCTATTGGCAAAGTTTGGGTTGGAACTAGTGAACACCCCACACAAGAAAGCATTAAGGTTTGCAAGAGGATTAAATCAACCTCTTCAAGCATTGGCATTATCTCACATTCCGATGGGGACGACTATTGAGTGACTAGTTGACATGGCATTGATGCACGTAAATGGTAAGGATGAGAAGAAAGAGGCTAAGGCTAATGAGATGCAAAACAAGAAAGTGTGGCCTAAGAAAGAACCACAAAAGAAGGGTGGAAAGAACGACAAAGCTCAAGGCAAGAAGAAATGTCATGTTTGTGGGAGCTTAAGTCATTTGGTCAAAGATTGCAGAAAAATGAAGAATGCCTGCTTCAACTATGGTGAATTCGGACATTATACTAGGGAATGCCCGAAGAAGCAAGGACAGGGGCCAAGGGCAGGATCTTCTAGCGGGAAGGTGCATGCTCTTGAGGCCAGTGTACCGGGTAGAGGTAGGAAAGTTTATGATGAAAGTTTGTTTTCTCTTTATGATCACTCATTAGGACTGTTTTTTATTCTGGCGCTTCTCACTCCTTTATATTTGATTCTGTGGTTAAGTCTCTACACCTTAGTACTAATTTTTTTTGATCCCGTTATTGTCTCAAACCCATTGGGGGCACGTCTCATCTGTCTATGATATGTCAGGGTTTGAGGGTATCTTTGTTGGGCATCGAGTTTGAGTGTGACGCGTATGTGCTTGGTTTTATGGGCTATGGTCTGATTCTAGGGATGGATTGTCTAGCTATGTATGGTGCCATTATAGACTGTGTGAGAGGAGAGTCGTTGAACTTTTGACTTGCAGAGGGAGGACTCTCGAGATTTCCTGTGACCTAAAAGGGTCGGTTGTGCTTTGCTTCCTAGAATCACTTGATGCTTCTGTTGATGGTTTGCAATCTGTACCTGTAGTCTATGAGTATCCGGATGTTTTTGACGAGGTTAGGGGCTTACCTCCGAGGCATGAGATTGATTTTCGGATATACTTGGTGTATAATGTGAAGCCAGTCGCATTGCATGTGTGCCACATGTCCCCTAGGGAAAGGAGGGAGCTTAACAAGCAAGTAGGGGAGCTACTTGATAAGGGGTCTATTAGGCGAAGTATATCTGAATGGGGTGCTCCATTTGTCTTCACAACCAAGGTGTATGGCTTACTTCGTCTATGTGTGGAATACAAATTGTTTAATAAATTCACCAAAAAGAATAGGCACACACTCCTAAGGATTGACGATCTGTTTGACCAACCCGTTGGCCCTATTTTATCGCTGTTGGATTTGGCCATGGAATTTCATTAGTTGATGGTGGCCGAGGACAGTATAGATAAGACCTCTTTCAGAACTCCAGATGGCTTCTTTGAGTGGTTAGCCATGCCTTTTGGTTTGACGAATGCATCCGCAAAATTTGTGGATCTGATGAGTAGGGTGTTCAAGGAGTTTCTAAATAAGTTCGTAGAGGTCTTTGTGGATGACATCCTGATTTTCTCGAAGAATGAGTATGAGCATGCCCAACATTTAGGGGAGGTTTTGAGGACTCTCTGAGCGCATCAGCTTAAGGAAAAATTTTCCAAGTGTCACTTTTGGAGAAAGGAGGTCAGATTCTTAGGGCATGTAGCCTCTAAGGATGGGATTGCCGTGGATCCCATGAAAGTAGTTGCAATTCAAGATTTTGGAAGGTTCCAAAGAATGCAGTGGAGGTGAGAAGTTTTCTTGGTTTAGGGGGCTATTATAGGAAGTTTATTAAGGACTTCACAACGATATCATCCCCGCTCACCAGACTGATGAAGAAGAATCTGACCTTTTCTTGGAGTATTGACGTAAGGATGCTTTTCAGCGATTGAAGTGGGCTTTGACAATAGCCTCAGTTTTGACCTTGCCTGATGGGAACATGGTGTTCATAGTGTACACTGATGTATGTGGTACAGGGCTTGGTGTCGTCTTGATGCAAGAGGGAAGGGTAGTATCTTATTGTAGTAGACAGTTGAGGCATGAGAGGAATTACCCTACCTATGATTTAGAGTTGATTGTTATAGTGTTCGCACTTAAAACTTGGCGACATTATCTACTTGGAGAGAGGTTTGAGTTATACACGGACCATAAGTCTCTCAAGTATCAGTTCTCGAAGAAGGATCTCAATTTGAGACAACAAAGATGGATGGAGTTCCTAGAGTCCTATGACTTTGAGAGTACTTATACCCCTGGCAAGGGTAATGTTGTGGCGGACGCGTTGAGTAGGCGGAGGATGACTTTGAGTCCTCTGTTTGTAGAGAGGCGGAGTTTGGAGTACATATCGACTTCGATTTTAGGCCATCTACGTATCTTACACTTGGTTTGTTGGCATTCTTAGAGGTGCGACCTACTCTTATGGATCAGATAGGATCTTCGCAGCGAGAGGACCCACAGATAGCATACATCTTGGATAGGCTCAATAGAGGGGAGACTTCTAGTCACCTTAGTAGATATTCCATGGATAATAGAGGGTGGCTACGATGGGATGGGAGGCTTTGTGTTTCCCGAGTTGGAAATCTTTTGAGGACAATCCTTGAGGAAGTCCATCATTCTAGGATGATTATCCATCCAAGCGGCGATAAGATGTACCGAGATATGAGGAGGCTTTTCTTTTGGACTGGGATGAAGAAGGAATATGTAGCGGAATTTGTTGCTCGATGTTTAGTTTGCCAGCAAGTAAAAGCAGGACAGAAGAATCCTGGTGGTTTGCTTCATGCTTTTGAGGTCCCACAATGGAAGTGGGAGAGCGTTCTATGGATTTCATCGATGGTTTTCCTAGATCGAGAAAAGGAAACACCAGTATTTGGGTCTTAGTAGACAGGCTTACTAAGAGCACTCATTTCGTTCCTGTTAAGAGCAAGAGAACAACAACATGGTTGGCATCAATTTATCTTTATGAGATAGTCCGTCTACATGGGGTACCTTCTAGCATAACGAGTGATCGTGACTCCATCTTCACTAGTGAGTTCTGGAAGAGCCTTCAAGAGGCACTAGGTATGCAGTTATGTTTGAGCACCGCATATCACCCTCAGACCGATGGGCAGACTTGAGGATGAATAAAGTTATTAAGGATCTTTTGAGGCTGTGTATCCTAGACATCAGAGGGACTTGGGTGGAGCATCTCCCGTTGGTTGAGTTCGCCAACTACAATAGTTATCAGGCTATTATAAGCATGGCACCCTTCGAGGCATTATATGGATGACCTTGCAGATCACCGACGTTTTGGTGGGAGACTACGTATAGGCTTCTACTTGCACCTGACTTGATTAGAGAGACTTTAGAAAATATTGAACTTACCGCCGACATATGAAGACAACTTAGGATAGGTAGAAGTCCTATGCAGATAAGAGAAGGATCGACATTGAGTTTAAGGTAGGGGACATTGTTTTCATCAAAATATCACCTTTGAGGAATGTGGTTCGCTTAGGATCCGTAGGGAAATTGGCGCCAAGTTTTGTACGACCATTTCCCAAAGTAGAGTGAATAGGGCAAATGGACAATAGGGTGAGATTACCAGAGAGATTGGAGGGTATACATGATGTTTTTCACATTTCCCATTTGCGGAAATGTCTGCATGATACAGTTGAGGTGGTTGAGCCAAGCATGCTTGAGGAAGTATAGGTAGAAAGGGAGACAATAGGTAGACGAGTTCCTACCCATATACGTGAATCAGAGGTTAAGAAACTACGCAGCAGAGAGGTAAAGTAGATGAAAGTAAAATGGGGAGAAGACTGCGAGGATGCAACTTGGGAGACTGAGGATAAGATTCGCGCTTCGTACCCTTTTCTTTTTAAGGGTATTTTCTTAGCTTCTTTTTCAAATCTTTTATTCGTACTTGCTTCTATCATTTGAGTATATCCTATCGATCAAATCTTCGGCCTTTAAGTAGAAAACCAATGGATGTAAACATGTGTTTGAGACATGTTGTGTTTGATGGATGCAAGTGGTTGCTAGTGGCTGCTCGTGGATGCATATAAACACACTAGGCACTAGATCGGCTCAAAGTACTCTCATACTACATACAGATGTGTATGCATTTTTTTCGATGGAACTGGATGTATCATCATATGGATGTTGCATTTGGATGGATGATTATGCACACATATAATGTTTACATTATATACTAGGACAATTTGCATACATTTTGGATTCATGGCATAAGTATATATTGCATTAAGGAGGTCAACTGAATCAGTCGCCTGATTTACACATTAGCATAGAGACATATACACACACCTTTGCATATGTTCATACGAGCATTAGAAATATCTTAAGGACAGTGGATGCCTAGGGATTATGGATGAGTAAATGATTGTTGGCGGATGTAATAAACATTCTTCTTAACTTGGAGATTTCGGGGATGAAATCATTTAAGTAGGGGAGAATGTAACACCCCGTAATTTTAAAGGACATTACTAACAATAAGCTAAAGGGTACTTAATTAAATATTGGGAATTAAGTAAAACGAATTGTACCATTGCGTTCATCTTGGGATTCTAGTTAATATAGACTCCGAGTTTGCATAAAACAAATATCGTATGAGGAGCATATAAAGGTTAGAAGTTTGTATAAATATAAGTAGGATATATGTAAATAAAACAACCTGGAAATTCAAAATAAATCAAAGTGAAGAAGCGGAAAAAAGGGACGGCAACAGGCGGGAAGTGGGCCCATTATGGGTTGACCCATGCCTGGTCTGGTTTGACCTATGGGTTGACCCAAGGTCAAGTGGGTCGACCTTGGGGTCGACCCACGTGGGGGTGGGTCGACCCATCCCCGATCCGGCGTAGTGCATTTTTTGTTTTTGGATGTATTTGTTGACCAGGTTCGTGGAGAATAGTTTATATAAAGGCCAACATTTATATTATTTCCTACACCTAAATTATCTTTATTCTTCCTCCTCCAAACTTAATTCTGGAATAAAAAAATGGATGTAAGGTGATGCTGCCTCAGCTTGGATTGAATTAAACTATCTTCTACAACACTAGCCTATACTTATATCTGAGACATTTTTTGTACACCGATCCAATATATGTGAGTTCATGTTACTTTTAGATATAAAATTTAATAGTAACCCTGACATGCTTATGAACCTAGATCGGAACCTATGTCTATTAAGAAATTGATTCATACCTAAATAGTTCTGCTATTCCTATGTATACCTATCCTGCTGTTCAGTTGTTATTAAATGCCTACTTCTGTTATTATATGCCTACTTATGTTCTTCTCCCTCTCTTATTCCCTTTTAATTTTTACATGCCCAGGCTGCCTTCGAGCCTAGGCCAATCTCATAAGAGACATATGTATAAACGAAATTGGGAATGCTTGGGGATGAAAAATAAAAGAGGGAAATGTAGGGCATAACATGTACTATGGAATATGACTGAAACGTGGGGGCATATCTTGTACTGTGAGTTGTAACTGGAAATTTAGGGGCATATCAATCTGTAGGCTTAATTTAAAGACTAAGCAGAACATGTTAATGAAACTGTAAGTAACCTGTGAAATCTGCTTAATTTGCGGGGTTAAGTAAATCTGTTAAAATGATGGGATTAAGTAAGCATGTTTAATCTGTTGGGGTTATATGAACCTGTTAGCCTATAATACTTAACACGTTTAATCTGTTGGGGTTATATGAATTTGTTAACCTGTAATACTTAACCTATTTAATTTGTTGGGGTTATATGAATCTGTTAACCTGTAAAACTTAACCTGTTTAATTTGTTGGGGTTATATGAATCTGTTAACATGTAAAACTTAACCTGTTTATCTGTGAGGGTTAGGCGAAACTGTTAATCCGTAAGGCTTAACCTGTTAAAAACCATAGTAAACTGGGGACACAAGTTTAGGGGTTTGACTTGTCTCATCTACTGTGTGGGGCCAATATCAGTCAGTAACCAATTTTGGTATTAAACAGGGACCCCGCACTAGGTAGAGGTCACGACACGCATACTGAACTGATTGTAAGAGGTTAATCTGAAAAAGGGTGTATATGGGAGCGTTCCAACGGAGTCATGTGTGTGCATGAGTTCAGTCTGTAGGGGGGAAATAAGCCGCTGTAGCACCAGTAAATAGGTCTGTGTCCTTCTGAAGGTTTCCACTTTTGGGAGTAGTATACCCAACTGTAGTGCCGACACAAGGTATTTACATGTTAGGGAGCCGTTCACTTGGGGGTAGTAATTAGGGTACATCTAGTCCTGTCTGTTTTCTCTTTAGGTACCTATTATTTCTTTTTTGGGTAACACCCGTTATATTCTGTTGGGTACCTGTTATTTCTGTTTGGAGTAAAACCCATTATGTAACTAGATTGTGCCTAAACCGACCATTATGTTTTTGTTATTATCATTCTGTTTTTGTTATATAGGGGAAAACCTAATTCTTTCATAAATCTTGTTATACTATTATTGGTGCAGAGAAAAGTATTTGAGAAGCATAGTCTACTATGTTTATTTTGCTTATCCTGTTCATCTCATTCATACCTGTTATATGATACTATTATCTCGCATCTAGTCTTATACGCCTGTCATGATACTTTTATCTCTTTATATGCTATAAGTCACTGGGCTCGCTAGACTTTATGTCTGACCCTTTTTGTTTCCTTTTCTCTCTCTTCCTTCCCCCTCGGTTCTCAGGGTGGGAACGCTCAGGCGTGATTATGACTCTCTCTTCTGTTTCTGCTTGGATCTTGATCTACTGAGGGAATAACTAATTCTGTCATAAATCTTGTTATACTAGTATTGGTGTAGAGAAAATTATTTGAGAAGCATAGTCTACTCGGTTTATTCTTCTTATCATGTTCATCCCATTCATACCTGTTATATGATACTTTTATCTCTCATCCAGTCTTATACGCCTGTCATGATACTTTTATCTATTTATATGCTATAAGTTATTAGGCTCGCTAGAATTTATGTCTGACCCTTTTTGTTTCCTTTTCTCTCTCTTCCTTC
Organism: Allium sativum; assembly: GCA_030737875.1. NCBI lineage: Eukaryota > Viridiplantae > Streptophyta > Magnoliopsida > Asparagales > Amaryllidaceae > Allium > Allium sativum. The sequence goes on along the minus strand of CM060916.1, from coordinate 111,638,747 downwards.
CCCATGGTTCTTAGGGTGGGAATGCTCAGGCGTGATTAGGACTCTCTCTTTTGTTTCTGCTTGGATCTGGATCTGCTTTGATGTATCGATTCGACTACTTGTCTACTTTATTATGCCTATTATTCAGGATTATGATTTCACATTTCTGTACTATGATGATTTTTAGCGCAAGACATATGTTTTGGTTTCATGTATTTGGTTTAAGTATTTTAACCTGATGTTGTAACTGGTTTTGAGACTACGATGTTTTTCAGCTAAGTAATGAAGTTTTAAATTTCCACTGCTGTTTTTATATCTGTCTTGTGAGATTCTGTTTTTGTTTACCTATAACGCCTCATGAAACTTAATGCATTCTGATAAAGAATGACATTAACGGACGTGGGGTGTCACAAGTCCCCAACCTGACCAAGCTCTAATCTAACGGCAGAATTATGAAGGCACTTCCTAAGGTGAGAAACGTGGAAAATGATGTGGACTACTAATAATATCTTGGTAAGCTCCATATGATAAGCCAGTTTCCTAATTCTATCTAAGATCTTGAATGGCCTGATGAATATGGGAGTTAACTTCCCAGTCTTTTCAAACTGGATGGCTTTCCTAAAACGAAAAACTTTCATGATTCCCAAATCACCAACAAAAAACTCAGGTTCCCTTTTCGTTTTATCAGAATAAGATTTCTGATAGCCATTGACAACTTTCATTCTTTTCCTAATAAAAAGAATACTCTGCATGGAATCACCGTTGAGGTCCGGCCCAAGTAGGACCTTGTCAGTAGTATCCCACCGACAAGTCAGCGATTTTCATGACTGCCCACACATTGCCTCGTAAGGGGCCATACCAATCGTCGCTCGAAAGCTATTATTATACGAGAATTCGAATAACAATAAATGTTGCTACCATTCTCCTCTAAATCAGTGATGCAAGCTTTCATCAAATCTTCAAGGACTCGGTTGACTCTCTTAGTTTGAGGGTGGTACGCGTTGCTTAGATTAAGTGTCATCCCTAAAGCAATCTGAACGCTCCTCCAAAACTCACTTGTAAATAAAGGTCCTCAGTCACTCACTATACATGCATGGATTCCTTGTAGTAATGTTATTTCTTTAATATTAATTAGGGCCAACGAAGCTACAATTTTGTTCTTCTTTACTGCAATAAAGTGCACATTATTTGTTAACTGATCCACTACTAGCCAAATAGCTTCATCCTTTTTTTGACTCCTTTGTAGTCCATCCACAAAATCCATTGAGATATATTTCCATTCCCAAGTGTGAACCTCTAGAGGTAGTACTAACCCTTTGGGCTTACCATGGTCAGCTTTGACATTAACAGCTAAAGCACCTTGCCACGAATTCAACAACGTCTTCATTATACCTTCCCAAAAGAATGTTCTCCTCATTCCTTAAACCTTCTATCCCCTCTGGGACTTGTAGACATCCTTATATAATGACATTCCTTGAGAACTTCATCTCTCAAATTACTTGTCCTAGGGACGTAAGGTCGCTCATTCCTTCTTAAGCTTCCATCACTATCCATATAATATCTATCAAAATGGGAAAATGCTCTCCTCTCGCAAGCTTTTCCATCAATGCTCTCTACTCTTTATCAAGACCATTCTCAAAATTAATCCTATCAACAAGGCTAGTTTAACTTTGAAAACAACATGAAATACTTGAGATAACTCAAATGGCACTTGATGGTTGAAACCACAAAAAAAATTATTGTTTCCTCTCAACAATAACACTAAGGGAAGTTTGTTTCATATTCAAAGCATCTGCCACAACTTTACCTTTTCCTGTAATGTACTGAATATCAAGATCAAATGAGGTTAAGTACTCTACCCACCTCCACTCGCTAAAATTTAAATCTTGTGGGGAAATAAATAATCAAGAGATTTGCGATCCATATAAAGCTTAAAACTATCTCCCAAGAGATAGTATCTCTTGAGGACATATACTATAACTGCAAGCTTTAGTAAAAAGGCACCTTTTCTCATAATCACTTAGTTTTCTATTTGCGTAGGTTACTACTCTTCCTTATAGCAAAAGTAATGCTCCTAGTCCTATACCACAAGCATCCGTAAAAATATCAAACATTTTAGTCCCATTGGGGATGGTAAGGAAATGCACACTAGTAAGAGAATCTTTTAATTTCTCGAAAGCACTACTGGATCATCACTCCAAGAAAACTGGAGATTCTTCTTAATCAAACGGGAGAGGCTACGATTCTTTCAAAGTCTTTTATGAATTCCCTATAGTTGCCCGCTTACCTTAAGAAACTCCTAACTACTGATGGATTCTATGGAATCTTCCATCCTTGAACAACTTCAACTTTTGTGGGGTTAACATCCAAACCTTTCCCCAAAACTATATACCCAAGAAATAATTCCTCTCTCCAAAAGTGGAAATTGGTGAACTTGGCCTTAAACCGATTCTTCCTTAAGATACTTAAGACCCTCCTAGTTTGCTTTCATGCTCTTTATAATCCTTATAGAATATAAGTATGTCATCTACAAACACCTCGACTATCTTATTGAGAATGCTGTTAAATACTCTGCTCATCAAATCTATAAAGAAAGCAGTGGAATTCATCAGTCCAAAAGGCAGCATTTCCCATTTGGACAAACCATAGGTTGTACCAAATGATGCCTTAGGCTTGCTATCCTTAGAAATTCTTAACTAGTGAAATCCTATCGCTAGGTCTAACTAAGAAAAGAGATTAGCACCTTCAAAATGATATAACTGGTCATCTATCCTAGGTAAAGGATATATATTCTTCTTGGTCAATAGTCTACGTATATCCTTAACAATCCAATAGCCTTAGTAGCAAAAACCGAGGGTGCTTCCCATTTTGAAGTACTTCGTCCAACAAATTCTTTTTGTAGCAATTCAGAAATTTGGTTATCTAATTCCCTTCTTTCCTTGTGGTCGTATGCCTCAAAAGCAATGCATCTAGTCTAGCATCATTTTAGAGATCTACTTTGAATGCAATCTCTCTTTGGGGAGGAAGTCCCAATACCTCCTCAAAGACATCTAGGAGCTCACAAACAATGTGCACTGCAGATGACCTATCCAAATCAGAAAATAAGGAGTGTGATAAGGTCATATCCTTTATGATTTTAACTGCATGAGTGATTACCAAATTACGACCTCTACAACTCCTATGCTAACGATTTTCGTACAATCAAAGATGGCTCCATAAAATGATAACTAATCCATTCATAGAATAACTCATACCCCTCTAAAATTAGAAGATACATATTACAAAAGAAATCAACATTGTCGATAAATATCACTAGGTCTTTGCAAACCAATAAAAATTGCTTAGCTCCTCCGATAAGATTCGAAACCACTGTAGAACTGCTAGCGATAGAAGTAGAAAGTTTTAGGAAATCTATTACATTCCTGGATAGTATTCTTTGAAATCAAACAGGGTACGAATAGAAGACCCTAAAATAGAAACAATACCTTTGAGTGCTACCTGTCCTTGGTTTCTTGGCAATTGGCTATGTAGGTAGGGCTGTCAATTTCCTACAGGAACCAAAACTCGACCCGAAAACTGCACGAAAATTAGCAGGCTTACTCGACGATTTTATTTAGCGGTTCATTTTTGGGTCAACCAGAATTTGACCCGTTTATAAATGGGTGGGTTTAGGGTTGACTCGCTAACCCGATTTTGACCCGCTAAACCCGATTATATGTTGTATCCCTTTCATATTATTAGTCTTTTATGTATGTTGTTAGTGTTAATGTTTTATGTAAGCAGTAATCATTATGCTCATATATTCTTGTGTAAGCTGTTATATTTTGTTATATTTTGCTAATTTATTCCCATATGTTGAGTATTAATTTTTAATTATAACAACTGTTTCTCTTCCACACAAACCAACATGATTTGTTTAGTTAAACGAGTTACATTGGTCAGGTCAAGTCAACTAGTTTATAAACGAGTCGGGTTAGGTTTGGGAAAAACATGACCTATTTAATAAACAAAATGATCCTTCCCATTTATAAATCAGCCTGGACCCAACTTGACCTGACATGAACTGGAACCTACTCATTAACAGCCCTATCTGTAGGTATGCGACAACCAAATCATAGGTCTAACCACTAGATCCTCTCTTAAGATTTGGAAAATTCTTAACAATATGTCTCCCCTCATGGGAATGATAACATTCCATTTGATCTCTTACCTCATCGAATTAACATTGCAAACTTTGGCTGCATGGCATTTCTTATGGAAGCTTCCATATACTCTAACTTCGTTCTTGAACTTTCCCATCTTTTTCTTCTTTGACCAAAATTCATTTTCTTATTCTTTCTATATTTCATGGTATCCTTATTATTCTCAACATTAGTCTCCTTCTTTTCCTCTTCCACAGAATATAAGATAACAGTTTCTACAAAAACTTTAAATGTTGCTCCAAATGGCCCTTGAGTCAATAATGCCTCTCTTGTAGTGGAATCGAGTCCCTTCAAAAATCTAAATGCCCTATTCATAGGCGTATCGACTATCCATCTTCCAAACTTTGGTAACCCTGTGAACTTAGCGATATAACCCCTCATAGTAGACTCTCCTTGCTTGAGTTTTATAAACCTTTCTATTTGTAAACTTGCTTCAGTACTAAGGAAAGACTTTATTTCAAGTCGGGCTTTGAATTCGTTCTAAGTGAGTATTCTCCCTGTGTTTTGTTCTAAAAGTATATTCCACCCTTCTAAAGATTCACATTTGAGATGTCTTGCTGTCATTCATCTCTTCACTTGGTCCTTCCATCTAGTGGCCTTAAAGATACGGTCCCATTTCAATAACCATGTCTGGATATGGTCGCATTTCAATAACTATGTCTGGGCTATAAGAAATCCTTTGGTTTCGAGAAAGATATTGCTTCCAAGATTAACAAAGTCCTTACAAAGATGAGGGAATTTGTAACACCTCGTAAAATACTTAAGTATTAATACTAAATTAATAATTAAAAGTAAGCAATTAAATAATAAGTCTGGAAAATGAGATTTTGCAGATTTTTGAATTTGGCCACAAAAATCTTTTATTTGGATTCGTGGTGGAATTCTGTATCGTTTTCATATGTAATACATTGAAAACGGTCAATACATGAAGAATTATGAACAAATGAATTTGAACGGTGAAACACAGAATATATATATATATATAATTATTTGTGTAATATATATATATATTTATATGTGTGTGTGTGTCCAAAATATATTTAAATATAGGAGGGAGAATTTGAAATTCAAAATAAGGATACGATTATGGGGATAAGGAATATTTTATATAAGGAATAAGATTGAGAAATTAATCAACGTATTAATTAAATTAACACCTCGGATAAAGCACGTTTATTGGGCGTCTCAGCGACCGGGGGTTGACCGCCCCCTTAAGAGGTGTGTCGACTGCCGGTCGACCGCTTGACGGTTGAGAAGCCTCATTAATCTATGTTTGGTTAGGGTTTTCTAAAGGGATATATGTAAATAAATGGCCCGGATTAAATCATAGTAATCCAATGGCCTACACTCACATGGGCAACTTTATATAGTCCCTCATATCACACCATACAACCCTAGCCATTCTCTTATCCCTCCCTCCATGTTGCCTTTCTACCATTACTAAATTCCAGAAGAAAAAAAAGGTAAGGAATTTCTTTTATTCCTCCAACCATTATTCTTATCTACTCTCTATTCTAATTCATTTAGTTTTTAGGATGAACTCTGGAATTTGGTGTATATATATAAGATTCTAAAACATGTTTCTTGCACATATATTAGGAGGACTATTGGAGCATGTTTGTCGTGAAAATTAAGCACAGATCTAGATCTACTACAGAATTCTCTTTGTTCTTCCCTAGATATGTGAGTCGAATGTTGTGTTCTTAGGCATATGCTAATTTTTAATAGATTATGATGTTGATAGCTATGCCTAAGGGGATTTGGGAATCAATGACATCAATATTAAAACCCCCAAATCCTCTAGTTTATATTTGCGTAAGAATTGTCATGTAAGTTGGGTTTGAGGGTTTGGATCTCAGTATTGGATTGAGAATGAAAGGGTGTTATTATTATTGTTTCTACTTTGTGAAATTCAACTTTATGTAAACATTTGATTGTAATCTAAAAAGGTTTATACTTGATTGTTCCATGATTTGATTAGGTTTGGATCCTATTTTTGAATCCAAATGTATTCATGCGAGAAATATATCAAATGTAAACATTTTTATGTGCAAAACACCAAAAAGGTAGTGAATTAGATAAGGTGAAAATTACAAACATACATGTATATATTATATGTTTATGTTATACTCTATTTTTAATCCAGTATTGAAATCATCCCAATAAGCCTAGGATGCAAGTTAAAGTTTATATATATGTTGTATTTTTTCATTCATTGTTGTATGTTATTATACTATTATGCCATCATGCCTGAATTGATGCGGTCAAAAATATGGAAAACCAACTTGTATACCTTAATTTAGACAAGATTAACAATTTTAATCTACTTAGAATGTTTCCTCGTTTAAACGAACGTTAGCGTTAACTATGCGATATAATTATTATATTAATAAAGTGTAATCAACGTAATTAACATTGTAATAGCGTAATAAGCGTGATTAGGATAGAATTCGAATTTGAAATGTCTCCATAAATATATATTGATTGCTTGTGTGTGCGTATATAGAATGGCTTTATATATATTAATAGTGACACATAGACACGAGGTTTGTTGCCATTTGTGGTAAAAGCCTTCCCGGAACCGACCAGCTAATCCAGCAACCATAAGTAGGCCCAAATTATGTGAGATGTCTAGGTGTCATGGGCCATTCAAATTTAGTACAATATGCCACAAGGTTAAACATACTTGTAGTAGAAGTTTGTGCGGAACCGCCCGACATATCCACCATCTTCATGTATACAGTTTAATGTGAGAGGTCTAGTGTGTATATGTATATATAACTGTATGTATATAAGTCTATTGTGTGTTAAAATATGTAGGTTTACTACATCCTGAGAAGGTCTTAACTGGTTGGCTCTCTTTTTATCTAATTTGGGTCTTAAGTGGTTAGGATTAGGATCCCTCCGAAGGTTTACTCCTTGGAGAGGAACCAAAGTCATTAGACCCACTCTTATTAGATTTGAAGTAAGTCTTTGGGTCCTCCCTCTCTATAATGGTTAGTCATAAGTGGTAATGAAGTAGGGTTGTTCACGGGGGATGTCGACTTACTCTAGAAGCTTGTAAGGGCTCAACTAGGGACAAAATTGGTATATAAAAGATATGTGGCCATTGCATGCTCACCAACTATCTAAGGGAGGTCTTAAGTGACATAGGTGTTCTACCATAATATCAGTTCAGCAGTAACGTTCGCAATAGTACTTCTCATATTACAAGTGAGAGTATAGACTTAAGAACGTTGACGTAATAGGGCGGGGTCTTAAGAGGCTAGGGTCCGCCTCGGGGTTATAAGAGATCATAAGAATTTACCTTTAATAGGACTACAAGCGACCGAGAATGCCTGCTTCATTGGTTCTTTACCCTAAAAACACTAATGAGCGATTGACTTGGATATCCACCTCACTGGTTAGATACTTGATGTTTGTGTGAATCTTGTGTGCTGCGTAGACATACCTTGACATATGTTACCTACTAAAAATATTGGGTATATACATTAAGTAAATACCATATTTCAGTCACACAGAACTTTATGTTCTGACCCCTCTCCTTAACATATCCAACAGGTCATTAGATGGGGTAAAAGCCATGGACGAAGTCATGATTGAAGCTGAAGAAGAAGACGAAGTTGTTATGCTATTATTAGTAGTTGTTACTTTACATTTGATGGAAACTTTTGAGAATGAATTATTTGATGTATCCATATAACATATGTAACTTTCAATGTTGTGTTTGGAATTCTTTGATTATTTAAATAAGTGGAACATCTTATTTCAGTATTATATTTTCACTTTTCGCTGTGTGAGATTTCCATTTGAAGTACCTGTGTATATATTATCTATGCAAATGTAATCCTTTTAGGAATCAACGACCCGTTTAGAACGGTTCTGCCTTTTCTAAGTCGAAATTTAGGTCCATTCCAGGCGGGTAGTTACATTTGGTATCAAAGCCTACGTTACCTGAGTATAAGAGAATTATACATAAGAGAGGCATATTTGTAATTTGAAAAAGGTTTTCCAATATATATATATATATATATATATATATATATATATATAATATTTACCCCAATAAGCATATGCATTTATACAAGGCAACTTTATCGTTTTCTTCCTTTTTCAGCTTAAATACTATCTCAGGAGTATCCACTAAAGGATTCTTCATTTTCTTTTAGACAGTAGAATGGATGATAATCTTACTGAGCAGGGTATCCAGGAAAGGCCCCGATACTTGCCACAATGGTTCCAACAGTATACACGTATTATGGAACAGGTCCTTGTCGCTAATCCTGCACCAGCGGCTCCCGCCAATCCTGCCACTAGGAAGACTTTGACTTTTCTCGCTATTGTAAGACCTTTGTGAATCTTGGAGGGAAATCATTCATTGGGAAGGACAGTTTTACTAATGCCCAGTCTTGGATAATGGACTTTGAAAGAATTTTTGAAGTTACTGTTAGCCTAATGAAGTGAAGAGGAAACTTGAAAGATAAGGCTCTTGAATGGTGGAATTTAGTGCTTGTAGAAAACGAGGGCCGGATATTTAGCAAGGTCGAATTCAAAACCCGCTTCAAAGCAAAGTTTTTGCCAAGTGCAGAAATGACTATCCAGTTGGAGAAATTTATTCACCTCAAGCATGGAAGCTTTAGCTTGCAAGAGTATATAGAATTATGTAAGTTTGGAGGAGGATAGGAAAACACCTCCACGAACAAAGCCTTGAGAGTTGTTAAAGGACCGAACTATCCGTTGAAATAATCCTTATTAGCCTAAGTAATGTTTGGGGCAACATTTGAAACCTTAGTTGAGACAACTATCCTATGCACGGCTGAAGGCTCCAAGGAGGATAAAGAAGGTGAGAAAGGAAGAAGCTCCAACAAGAGTAAGAAAAAGGAATGGTGGAAAAATAGAAGAAATGGAGCAAATTCAAAAAGAAAGAAAATAATTGTACAAGGTGCAATCGCAAGGGCCATGAGACCAAGGGTTGTAGGACCTCGTTGCCGAAGAAGGAGTTCAAAGTAAAATGTTACAACTGCCATGAAGAAGGGCACATGTCTAAGGACTGCCCAAAGGCTAAAGTTGTCAAGAGTGGTCAGAACTATGCAATAGAGGCAGCATCAATTCAAAGCCGACCCCAGGAGACCAAGGCAAAACCACACTTGAAGGTATAACCTCTATTTTAGGAAATTCTGTATATGCCTTGTTCGATTCTGGAGCGACCCATTCTTTTATATCCAAACTATTAGTTAACCTGTTAAACCTTCCAATATCTATCTCGGATAGTCCGATAGAGGTGGCCAACCCTATCAGAGGATCTATGTATCTTGAGCTGTTGTGTAAAGACCTAGTATTAGAGGTCGACAATGACGAGTTCTTTTGTGAAGCGCATGCATTAGATTTTATGGGGTATGACCTTATTTTAGGCTTAGATTGGCTATCATTTTATGGGGACGTCCTAGATTGTGACAAGGGAATCGTTCGTCTTAAGAGCCGAGGAGGACGTAGCCTTAGTATTCCTCATAATGTTAGAAACAAGGATAAAGCCTTATTATATTCCTTATCTCCTAGTTTAGAAGGACCATCTTCAGTCCCTATAGCTTGTGAGTTCTTGAATGTTTTTTATAAAGTAACGGGACTTCCACCCCCACAGAGAAATCTTTTTTCGCATAGACCTACAGAAGGACGCTAGATTTGTAGCACTACCCTTGAGGCATATGGTGCCTAAGGAAAGATGGGAGTTAGATAAGAAGATTTTAGAATTTTGCAAAAAGGTATCATTCGATGAAGTACCTCAAAATGGAGTGCACCTGTTGTATTTTCCACCAAAGCAGACGGATCTTTAAGACTTTGTATGGACTATAGGGAACTTAATAAGTTGACCGAGAAGAAGGTACCCTTTACCAAGAATCGATGACCTTTTTGACCACTTGGGAGGAGCCCGAGTATTTTCCCAACTAGACCTTGCTACTGGATTTCACTAGTTAGAATTGCAGAGGACATGAAGGACAAAATTGCACTTAGGACGTCTGACATATTATTCCAACGGGAAGTTATGCCCTTCGGACTAACGAATGCACCCACCTTCTTTGTTGACCTCATGAGTAGAGTGTTTAGGGGCATTCCAAATAAAATTGTGGTATTCTTCGTAGATGATATTCTTATACTTTCAAAAGATCATGAAGAGCATGAAAATCATTTAAGATAAATGTTATGGATATTAGGAAGAACCAATTAAAAGCAAAATTCTTAAAGTGCCATTTCTGGAGGAAAGAAGTATGATTTTTAGGACATATTGTGTTAAGTAAAGGCTTGGCCATAGACCCCGCAAATATCGAGGAAATCAAGGAATGAAGGATACCTCGAAATGCTATGGAAGTAAGAAGCTTCCTTGGATTGACTAAATAGTATAAGAAATTCATTAAAGACTTCACAAAGATTGCTACTCCTTTAACCCAATTGACGAGGAAGAATTCGGTGTTTTCTTAGAGTGATAAATGTGACATAGCCTTTAAGAAATTAAAGCAAGTATTAACTAGTGCGCTAGTCCTAATTATATTCGATGTTTTAAAATTGTTTACAGTTTACACCAATGCATGTGGGATCGGTTTAGGAGAGGTCCTTATGCAAGAAGAAAGAGTAGTTGCTTACGCTTGCAGACAACTCAAGGATCCGGAGAAGAGATATCCGGTTCATAACCTTGAGTTAGCCGTAGTAGTACTCACCTTTAAGATGTGGAGGCATTATCTTTTATGGGAGAAATTTGAACTTTTTACTGACCAAAAATCCCTAAAATATTTATTTTCTCAATGTGACCTGAACTTGAGACAACAACGGTGGATGGAAGATGTTGCCTCATTTGATTTCATGATTCTGTATACCCCGGGAAAGGGGAGTGTTGTGGCTGATGCTTTAAGTGGGAAATATGCGACTTTGAAGGGAAACAACTAGAGTTTCTCTCAAAATTTGATTTCCAACCCTTACCAACAACTTCTAATGGTTTTCTTGGAGCCATGATTATTAAAACTACTCTAACAGAGAGGATTCAGAGTGCACAAGACCTTGATGAAGAATAAAGGAACCTTAGAGAGAAAGTGTGAAAGAAGGGGACCTTTCTACATTCAATTAGATATTCGATTGGCGATGATGGAAGTTTACTTTGGGATGGATGAATTTACATCCCTAAAAATGATGTTTTGAAGAAAAAAATTCTATAGGAATGCAATAGGGCAAAAACTACACTACACCCCGACAGGGATATAGTGTATAAAGATATGAAAAGGAATATCTATTAGAAATGAATGAAGAGAGATGTAGCAAGTTTGTGTCCAAATATTTGACATGCCAAAAAGTAAAAGCATTGCAAGGGGAGCCCGGAGGATTTTTACTAACTTTAGAGATCCCCATGTGGAAGTGGGAACACATTTCCATGGACTTTACAGATGGGCTTCCTAGAAGCCAAAAGGGTAATGAAGCTATTTGGGTTGTGGTAGATCGTTTAACCAAAAGCACCCATTTTATACTAGTCAAGAAGACAAGGACTGCAACCTCATTAGCCCAATTATACGCACAAAAAATAGTTAGACTAAATGGTATACCATTGAGTATTGTGAGTAATAAATATCCCTTGTTCACAAGCGAATTTTAGAGAAACATAAAAGCAGCATTAGGAATGACCCTTAACCTAAGTACAACCTACTATCCACAGACTGATGGATAGACAGAAAGAGTAAACAGAATCCTGGAAGACTTGCTCAGAACTTGCATCATCGACTTTGTAGGCGTTTGGGAGCAGCACCAACCGTTTGTGGAGTTCACGTATAATAATAGTTTTCAAACGACGATTGGTAAGGCTCCTTTCGAAGATCTTTATGGGAGGTCATGCAAATTACCAACTTGTTTGTGGGAAACTACTGACAAGGTTATACTTGGAACAAACTTCATCCGTGATTTCGCGGAGAAGATATTCTTGATTAGGCAGAGAATGAAGGAAGCCCAAGACCAACAGAAATCGTATGTTGATAAACGAAGGAGGGAACTGGAATTTAATATTGGAGACTTAGTATTTGAAAAAGTATCCCCTCTCAAGAAGACTGTGCGGTTTGGGAAGACTGGGAAATTGGCTCCTAGATTTATTGGACCTATTTGTGTCATTGAAAAGATATGGTCTTTGGCTTATCGAGCGGATCTTCTAGAGCGTTTGTCGGGAATCCATATTGTTTTTCATGTATCTCATATAAGGAAATGTATCCATGATTCTGCTATCAGACTCGAGCTTGATGAAACTCGAGCTTGCTAAAATTGGGGACATAAAAAAACTCGAGTTGGAGTCCAGGGTGCCCCGTGCCAGTGCAAGGATTGTAGAGTACAAAATGAAGAGACTCCGCAACAAAACTGTTTGCCTTGTTTGAGTACAATGAGGAAATGATCCTGCAGAAAGCTCATGGGAGACCGATGATAAGATGAGACAGACTCACCTAGAGCTTTTCTTGGGTAATTTTTCCTTAAATTTATTTATATGGATGCATTGTGATTACTAGATTGGTTGTTAGGAAATGGATGTAACACTATTGCACGCACGCATATAAAAATATATGCATAATTAATTTGTTTACATACATGTTGTATCATGTATTACACCTACACGATAGGGTTAAGCTAACTTTAGTGGGTTTGCACTTCATTATCACTGCGAGCCAGGGATGCTTTTGGATGATTTAAAAATAACATGGATGTGCAACATGGATGTTTCAAGCGAGTTGTGATTTTCGCCACTTCAAACAGAATTCAGGATGAAATCTCTTTTAAGGGTGAAGAAAGTAACACCCCGTAAAATGCTTAAGTATTAATACTAAATAAATAATTAAAAATAAGCAATTAAATAATAAGGCTGGTAAATGGGATTTGTAGCTTTAGAAATTTGGCTACGAAAATCTTTTATTTGGATTCGTGGTAAAATTCTGTATCGTTTTCATGTATAATATGTTGAAAACGGTCAATATATGAAGAAGTTATGAACAAATGAATTTGGACAGTAAAACACAGAATATATATAGACATAATTAGTTGTGTAATATTCTTTCCATCAACATCACTACTGCAAAAAAATTCCTTGTTCGGATATGTCCATTCCACTTGCATCATTACTTAAATCAGTGATTGTAATAAATATTTTTAATGTTGCATAGCTAGTTTTTATGGACTAAAGTATCAGAATAAATGTAAGAGGGAGAATTTGAAATTCAAAATAAGGATAAGATTATTGGGATAAGGAATATTTTATATAAGGAATAATATTAAGAAATCGAGCAACATATTAATTACATTAATACCTCAGCAAACACACATTTATTTGGTGTCTCAACGACCAGGGGGTCGACCGCCCCCTTAAGAGGGGTGTCTACTGCTCAGGTCGACCGCGTGGCGGCTGAGGAGCCTAATAAATCTATGTAGGTTAGGGTTTCCTAAAGGGATATATAAATAAAAGGCCATGATTAAATAAAAGTAATCCAACAGCCAATGCTCACATCGACAACTATATATAGACCCTCATATCACACCATAGAACCCAAGCCATTCTTTTATCCCTACTCCATGCTGCCTTTCTGCCATTTCTAAATTCTAGAAAAAAAGGTTAGGAATTTCTTCTATTCCTCCAACCTTTATTCTTATCTTCTCTCCATTCTAATTCATATAGTTTTTAGGATGAACTCTGGAATTTGGGGGGAGGGGTGTGTGTGTGTGTGTATATATAAGATTCTAAAACAGGTTTCTTACATATATATTTGGAGGATTATTAGGGCATGTTTGTTGTGAAGATTAAGCACAGATCAACTATAGTTGTATCTTTGTTCTTTCCTAGATCTATGAGTGGAATGTTGTTTTCTTAGGCATATTCTAATGAGTATTTTTGCGCCACATCCCTATTATGTTTTGAAATGCAAGCCACGTCCCTCCCAAACTTTACATTCAAAATCAGCCCCCTCTTTTTGAAAACTTCCGCCCCTATTTTCAAAGCTTGCGCTTCAACGTGTCTTCTTCAAAAAAAAAGGCGCTAACAGGTAAAAAATATATCTAAATTATGGAAACATCCACAGAAGTCCGCGCAAAAAAAAATTGTTGCATATATGTGTGAAACTTTTACCAATACTTGAACACATGTATGCAACTATTGCATACGATGTTTGTGTTGAGAAATCTGGAAGGAAACTTGCATACATATGTGCAATTATTCTGAAATACTTGCACACTTGTATGCACATATTTCATGAAGAAAAGTTAACTGAATTTTTGCATGTGGATTGTTGCATGCATGCGTGCTACTTTTATGTTTTATTTGCACATGTTAATGTAAATAAATTCAAAGTGATTTGCAAGTGTGTGAATTATTGCATATTTTTATGCAAGAACTATGTTGTACTTGCACAGATGTATCCATGTATTTTCAACACATATGCATAAGTGAAATTCTTGCACAGATGTACGCATGAAAATCCAAATATGTGCATATTATTACGTATTTAACTGTTGTTTTCGCTGGTTTTTTATTTTTTGGTTTTGACGTGGTTTTTGATGTTTTTTTAAGCTGAATTTTTGCGTTTGCCTATTTTAATTAAATATGAATTTACATGATTTTTTTTTATTTTTTTTACTGAATTTTCAAAAAATAGGGACTAAATTTACAATAAGTTTATGACCGGATGTGAGCCTAATATTCACATTCTAATTTTTATAGATTATCATGTTGATAGCTGTGCGTAAGAGGATTTGGAAATCGATGACATCAATACTAAAACCCCCAAATCCTCTAGTTTATATTTGCGTAAGAATTGTCATGTGAGTTAGGTTTGTGGGTTTTGGATTGAGGATGAAAGGGTTGTTATTATTATTATTTCTACTTTGTGTAATTCAACTTTATGTAAACATTTGATTGTAACCTAAAAGGGTTTATATTTTATTGTTCCATGATTTGATTAGGTTTGGATCCTATTTTAGAATCCAAACATATTCATGCGTGAAATATATCAAATGTAAACGTTTTTATGTGCAAAACACTAACAAAGGGTGAATTAGATAATGTGAAAATTACAAATATACATGTATATATTATATGTCTATGTAATACTCTATTTTTAATCCAGTATTGAAATCATCCCAATAAGCCTAGGATGCAAGTTAAAGTTTATATATATGTTGTATTTTTCCATTCACTGTTATATGTTATTATACTATTATGCTATCATGCCTGAATTGTTGCGGTCAAAAATAAGTAAAACCAACTTGTATACCTTAATTTAGACAAGACTGACAATTTTAATCTCGTTAGAATGTTTCCTCGTTTATACGAAAGTTAGCATTAAATGTGCGATATAATTATTATACTAATATAGCGTAATCGACGTAATTAACATTGTAATAGCGTAATAAATGTGATTAGGATAGAATTCAAATTTCAAATGTCCCCATAAATATATATATTGATTGCTTGTGTGTGCGTATATGTATGGCTTTATATATTAATAGTGACACATAGAGACGAGGTTAGTCGACATTTATGGGAGAAGCCTGCCCAGAACCGACCAGCAAATCCAGCAACCACAAAGTGGGCCCAACTAATGTGAGATGTCTAGGTGCCATGGGCCATTCAAACTTTGTACACTATGACATGAGGTTAAACCTACTTGTAGTAGAAGTTTGCCTGGAACTGCCCGACATATCCAACATCTACAGGCATATGGTTTAATGTGAGAGGTCTAGTGTGTGTGTGTATGTATGTATATAACCATATATATATATATATATATATATCTATTGTGTATTAAAATAGGTAGGTTTACTACACCTTGAGAAGGTCTTAAGTGGTTGACTCTCTTTTTATCTAATTTGAGTCTTAAGTGGTCAGGATTAGGACCCCTCCGAAGGTTTACTCCTTGGAGAGGAACCAACGTTGTAACACCCCGAAAATTCTATAACTGTGAAATTAACAAATTAAAGTATAATTAATTTGAAATCAAAGAACTAAGGGAAACGGGATACGCCATTACGTTCGTCTCGGAAAAATACGCGAAATAGAGTCCGAGTTTTCGAAAAACGGAGTCCGTATGAAGAAGATATGGCCTTCGGAAGTTTTTAAATTAAGTTTAAAATTCAAACAGAATAAAATAAGCTCAGAAAAACAAAGTGGGGCCCAATGGGCCAGGGCGGAAAAAGTCCCGCCTGACGCACCCAGGTCGACTGGGCTGTCGACCTGGTCCAACCAGGTCGACAGGCCTGTCGACAGGGCTGTCGACAGGGGTGTCGACCTGGTCCAGAGCCAAGTCGAGCCCAGTCCAACCTGGCTGGCCTATTCTATGTTGGTCGATTTTCTGTGGTCTGCTTTGTCATTAGGGCTAGGTGGCAGGCTCTAATTGGTCTCTCTATCGAATGAATGGCTACGATCAATCCAAGCAACATCAATGGCCCTAATCAGTTCATTACCCCAATAAAAACAACCCTAGACTAACCCTAATCTATTCATTCAAAGATAAGAACAAAGCCGCCATGTTGCTGAGGAACGACTAAGGGTAGCCACCAATTGGAGAGAGGATTAGGAGGCAAAATTCTAAGGCATAAAGCAACTCAATCAAATCAAACCGCATCTTCAAATCCCTAAATTAGAGAATTCGCCACACCATTGTAAGTAGAGTATTATTTTGGTATGAACAAATAATTGTGTTGATATGTATACTTGATTTGTGGCGATAAAATAATTCATATTTGTGCGTTGGAATATTGTATACATTTGGATGTTCTTGAATTATGTTATTCATTATGAAAAACTACATGCGGTAGTTTTATGCAAGTATGACGTTTGGATATTCGCAAAATATGTAATTTATGTTGAAGCTACATGTATGTAGTTGATTAATTGAAATTCATACAAGTTTGGGATTTTGTTACTATGCCATCATAATGTGTATTTTTATACAAACATCATTTTTGTGAAGTAATTGGAATAAGGTTGGGATTATCATAATTCATATGAAATTATATTGAAAAGTTTGGCACCATGATCTATGTATTAAGTCATGTTTTGTACTAGAAACCTATTTGCAAACTTATGAATATGGCTAGGCTATGATCGATATTTCGCATAATTGAAACCATGTTAGGTCTATATTGTTAACGAGAATTATATGATGACATATGTGGTACATGGCTAGGTTAGATTCAAAAATCCCTTTTTGCAAGTTTACATGACTAAAGTAAAAATCATGATTTCATGTTAGAAATATGTATGCCATGGTTATGTGAATAAATTTAACTATACCTTTGTATTAGTCACCAAAAGTAATCCCCTTTGTAAACATGTAGTAATCTTATGAACATGGTTTTCTTATGTTTGACATTATGCCTGAATAAAAATATAGGTTCATGTTGTAGTTAAGCCCATGTGTTAATAGTGATATTCTTAACTTAACTACAAGTTTACATGGCTTGATTCATGTCACTTATGCTTTTATGATCAAAGTATATGTTACTACTATGCAAGTACACCAGTTTCTATTTTGTAGTTCCAACGTCATATTGCAAGTTCATGCGCTCACCATCCCCTTTTTGTGTATGTAATCACGCTTTAAGCCTCCCCTCTTTCGCATGGCTAAGTTGGGCTTAAAAAGGTTAAGCCCAACATATAAACGAACGTATTAAACGGGGGAAAATAACGTTGGGCTAAATTAATCAATAAATGAAAATATAAAGTAGAAGGGCCCAAATTCAAGTATGGGTTGGGCCCATGATTGGTGTAACCTTTACACCATTAACTTAATGGGCCGCAAATATTTACATATAAGAAAATAAAGAAGAAAGACAAAATATGTAAATGTAGAACATACGATGTGTTTAACCCGAGGTTGGATTGAGTTGTGATGTAAACCTGCCCGGAACCGCCCGGCTGTCCAGTAGTCACAACAATACCTATCCAATGTGGGAGGTTAAACATGGAGCCCAATAAGGACCCGAGGTTAGACTGAGTTGTGGCGTAAGACTGCCCGGAACCAACCGGCAACAGGCAGCCACAACAATACCTGTCTAATGTGAGAGGTCAGGGCCTTAATAAGACAATTAAGGCTGAGTCAGGATTGTTAGGATTAAGTGAACTAAAGACTTAATCAAAATGGAACATGCTAAACTAAACGGACTGGTGGGGTTAGGTTAGAAAACACTTAACCAACTTAGCATGTGGTTAGAGATAGAAAACCTAGTAACGGGGGACCCTTTTCAGTAGTAACCCTAGAAGGTGTATCAGGAAACCCTGAAACTAGGCAGGGTGGGGCACGATTACTGGGCTGATTGTAAGAGGTCAAATCGACGGCGGTGGTGTAGCAGTGTAGGTTCTAACGGGGTGCGGGCGTGCACACACTCCGGCGCAGAAAAATAAGGCACTGGACACCAGTAGCATACCTGTGCACTCTAGGATTGTGTCGGGCCGCCACCATGGGACTTGATACACCCCATGGTGGGACCAGCATAGGTAACTACAACATCGGGGGCCGTAAGACACATGTAACTATGCGAGTAGGAGCCGATCATCATAGAATGGATCACATCACCCTGATTATGGGGTGCCAGTTGGAAACTAGTTTATATGGGGTCAGAGATTAACATGGGGTACGATAGTATATTCGACCCTAGACAACTTAACTAAGTTTATAGTGCTTTCCCACTTCTTGATTATACTTATCATACCCAGTTCTTTATTCATAGACAAAATAGTACTAGACTTACTCAGGCTTTATGTCTGACTCTACTTTTCTTTCGTCTTCTTTTCTTCCGTTTCCCCCCCCCCCCCAGGTCCACAAGGAGGGAACACTGCAGCTTGACCAGCATTCACATCCAGCTTGAAGAAGAGAAATGTATTGCTTGGACCTTTCTGTTTTTGAACTATGGCTTTGGACATCCACTATGGGGCTTTTGCAGTTTATCTATGTTTTCTTTATGCTTCTTTAAATAATGTAATCAAGACAGATTATGAAAGTATTATGTTATGTTTTTGGAAAGGATGTAAGACAATCATGGTGATGTTGCTGTAACATGTATTTGCTTATTATGAAATAAAAAGTTGTTTGTTTTTCCGCTGTTTTACAAATATGTGTTCTTCTATCTGTCTTGTATATCTGTGACTTATACTTATAAACCTCCACCAAAATTAGGGCATTCCCTTTGAGAGTGACCCTAACGGAGGTGGGGTGTTTCACTTGGTATCAGAGCATAGGTTTACCAGATAAGATAAAAAGTTTTGAAAAAATTATTTTCAAAAAGGAAATTTAAAGAAGCATTTTTTTTAAAGAAAAATATTATTTTATTTTAAAAAGGCAAAGTCCACTCCCCAAAGCCATAGGTATTATCTCTTATCCTTCGTTTTGAATCTATCCTTTTTGTTTCAGCATGTCCGAAGATCTTAACTTGCCAGAAGGGGTACCAATACCTGGTTGGTTTAGACGGTTCTTAGAAGCAAGGGCCACTCAGCCAGGTCCTACCATTCCTCCCCCAGCTGCCGGAAATCATCCAGCTGCAGCGACACCTTTTCCTCCACCTCCTCCACGGGGAAACACGTTTGCTAAGATATGTAAAGATTTTAAAGCTATGGGAGGAAGGGATTTCCATGGAACTGAGTCCTTCGTGGCAGCTAGAAATTGGCTGAAAGAAACTGAGGACCTATTCATCATCTTTGAGGTAGAGGATAGACAAAAAGTACAATTGGCAGTGTGGTTATTGAAGGGCGAGGCTTCCTACTGGTGGGAAGTCACTAATGCTGAAAGACCAGTGGAGATGTGGGAGGACTTTAGGGCAAGGTTTGAGACTAAATTTCTCTCAGATGTAGAAAGGAGTCTGCAGTTGGAAAAATTCTTATTTCTTAAGCAAGGAGACAAGACTGTCAGAGAGTATGTGAATCAGTTCGATGAGCTGGCTAGGTTTGGACTTGACCTAGTCAACACCCCGCACAAGAAGGCTCTCCGTTTCGTCAAAGGGTTAAATGAGCCATTACACAGTCTGGCCATGACCCATATACCCATGGGGGCCACGTATGAAAGATTGGTGCAAATGGCATTGCTGAATGAGGAGGATAAGGGCAAGAAGGAGACAAAGGCAGAAAGCTCTCAAGGGAAGAAAGAGGGTTTGCAGCCTAAGAAGACAGACTTTAAGAAAGGCGGGAAAGGCAACAAAGAGAAGAGGAAGTGTAATTTCTGTGGCAAAGTGGGGCACTTAGTAAAGGACTGTCGGAAAAAGAAGGCCAAGGAGAATGGTGGGTGCTTTTCTTGCGGAGAGACAGGCCATAGGGCTAAGGACTGCCCAAAGAAACGAGGACAGGGGCAGAGGGCTGGATCCACCCCAGGGGCACAGGTTCATGTGCTGGAAGCGCCACCTCTGCAACAGCGAGGTATAAATACTTCTGTAGAAAGTGTAGTTTATCTTTATGATCACCCCGTTCGCACTTTATTTGATTCTGGCGCATTACACTCCTTTATCTCGTCTGCTCTAGTAGAATCTCTGCACCTAAAAACTAGTATGGTAGAGGACCCCTTAATTGTTTCAAACCCAATTGGGGGCCCAGCTCATTTGTCTATGATCTGTTTGGGATTGAAAATTTCTATTCTAAGTGTAGAATTTCAATGTAGTGCCTTTGTTTTGGGCTTTTCGGGTTATGGTTTGATTTTGGGTATGGATTGGCTATCCAGTAATGGGGCCATCCTTGATTGTGAGAAAAGGGTTGTTAGGCTCCTAACCCAGCTCGGTAATACTTTGGAAATTTCTTGTAATCCCTCGTATGCGGTTATGCTTAGTTATCTTGAATCGCTAGATGCCTCTGTTGAAAATTTGCAATCAGTTAGAGTGGTCCGGGAATATCCGGATGTCTTCGAAGAGGTGAAGGGCTTGCCTCCGAAGCGGGAAATAGACTTCCGCATATATCTTGTAGATAATGCAAAGCCCGTTGCGTTGCCCGTTAGACACATGGCTCCACGAGAAAGGAAAGAGCTCAGTAAACAGATTAAAGAGCTTCTAGAGAAGGGGTTCATTAGCAGGAGCATTTCAGAATGGGGTGCTCCAGTGGTGTTCGCTACAAAGGCGGATGGTTCACTCCGTCTATGTGTTGACTATAGGGAGCTCAACAAGCTAACGAAAAAGAATAGGCACCCTCTCCCTAGAATTGACGATTTATTTGACCAGCTTGTAGGGGCGTCTGTTTTCTCCCAACTCGATTTAGCAACCGGTTTTCATTAGCTAAGGGTGGCTGAAGATAGCATCGATAAAACGGCGTTCAGAACCCCAGACGGCTTCTTTGAATGGCTTGTCATGCCTTTCGGCTTGACAAATGCACCTGCTTACTTCGTGGACCTGATGAGTAGGGTATTTAGAGATTTCCTCAACAAATTTGTAGTGGTCTTCGTAGATGATATCCTTATCTTCTCAAAGAGTGAAGAGGAACATGCTCAGCACTTAAGGGCAATCATGGAAACTTTGCGAGTCCATCGACTAAAAGCCAAATTCTCCAAATGTCACTTTTGGAGAGAAGAGGTGAGGTTCCTTGGGCACATAGTATCCAAACAAGGGTTAGCAGTGGACCCTGCTAAGGTAGTGGCGGTACAGGATTGGAAGACACCAAGGAATGCAACTGAGGTCCGAAGCTTTCTAGGACTAGCAGGTTTCTATCGAAAATTCATAAGCGATTTTGCGAAAATCTCTGCTCCGCTCACGAAATTGACTAAGAAGAATCTAGTGTTCAATTGGGACTTGGATTGCGAGTTTGCTTTCCAACGACTGAAAAGGGCTCTCACAACAGCCCCAGTTTTGACGCTGCCAGATGGGAGCAAGATGTTCACTGTTTATACGGATGCATGTGGGACAGGGCTAGGCGCCGTCTTAATGCAAGAAGGAAGGGTAGTAGCTTATGGAGGGAGGCAGTTGAAAGTGCACGAAAAGAACTACCCAACCCACGATCTTGAGTTGGCCGCCATCGTCTTTGCACTCAAGTCTTGGCGACACTATCTCCTAGGTGAGAAGTTCGAACTTTACACTGACCATAAATCGTTGAAATATCTTTTCTCGCAGAAGGATCTTAACTTGAGGCAACAAAGATGGATGGAGTTTCTTGCCTCGTACGATTTCGAAATCTCCTACACTCCGGGCAAAGGCAACGTAGTTGCAGACGCGTTGAGCCGAAAGAAATTGACCCTAAGCCCGTTGTTTGTTGAAAGACAAAGCCTAGAGTTTATAGCCAGCTTCGACTTTAGGCCCTCCTCCGATTTCGTACCAGGCTTGCTAGCATCTCTCGAAGTGCGCCCAACTTTAGTGGATTCAGTAGGGACAGCACAACGCGAAGACCCTCAGCTTGTAGAAATAATTGATAGGCTAATTAGGGGTGAGACTTCAAGTCACCTCAACAGATACTCCATCGACGATAAGGGGTTGCTAAGGCGAGACGGAAGACTATGTGTCCCACAGACAAAAGATTTAATAAAGAAGGTTCTCGAGGAAGCACATCACTCCAAGATGACGATACACCCAGGCGGAGATAAAATGTACAAAGACATAAAAAGGACTTTCTTCTGGAACGGCATGAAAAAGGACGTGGCAGAGTTCGTTTCTAAGTGTATGGTGTGCCAACAGGTTAAGGCGGAACAGAAAAAGCCTGGCGGACTGCTACATCCTCTGGAGGTCCCGCAGTGGAAGTGGGATAGCATCTCAATGGACTTCATCGATGGGCTGCCTAGGTCTAGGAGAGGCAACACTAGCATTTGGGTAATAGTGGATAGGCTTACTAAAAGTGCCCACTTTTTACCTGTCAAAAGTAAAAGAACTGCCTCATCCCTAGCATCACTTTACCTCAAGGAAATCGTTCGACTCCATGGAATACCATCTAGCATTGTTAGTGACCGAGACCCCATCTTCACCAGCGAGTTTTGGCGGAGTCTGCAAGAAGCAGTAGGAACGCAGTTATGCTTGAGCACAGCCTATCATCCCCAAACCGACGGCCAAACAGAGAGAATGAACAGAGTTTTGGAAGACCTTTTAAGGCTATGCGTCCTTGACTTCGGAGGGACATGGGAAGACCACCTTCCTTTGGTGGAATTTGCCTACAACAACAGCTATCAAGCAACCATCGGAATGGCGCCCTTCGAAGCTTTGTATGGAAGACCGTGCCGATCGCCCACTTGTTGGTGGGAGTCTACTGATAAGCTCATACTTGGACCAGATATGATCCGAGAGACTTCAGAGAAAGTAGACTTAATACGAAGAAGGATGAAGACGGCCCAAGACAGACAAAAGTCCTATGCCGACAAGAGAAGGACCGACCTCGAATTTGAGGTTGGAGACAGAGTTTTTCTCAAGGTATCACCGCTAAGGAACGTTGTTCGTTTTGGAACCACAGGAAAGCTAGCGCCAAGATTCGTAGGGCCATTCCCTATCATCGAGAAGATTGGGAAAATGGCCTATAGATTAGAGCTACCCGAGAAGTTGGCTGGAGTCCACAACGTTTTTCACGTTTCACATCTCCGAAAATGTCTACATGAGTCTGCTGAGGTGGTAGAGCCAAATGTCCTAGAAGAGGCCGAAGTGGAACGCGAAGCAACCATAAGAAAAGTTCCAACCCGCATCTTAGGAACGGAAGTGAAGAAGCTACGCAACCGCGAAGTCAAGCTCGTCAAAGTTCAGTGGAGCGACGCCGAGGGAGACGCGACTTGGGAAACTGAAGCTAGAATCCGTACAGCCTACCATTTTCTGTTCGAGGGTACATCCTTGATCTTTCCTTTTCCTTAAGTTGCGCTTTTATCTATCTTTTTAGGTATATTTCCTCGACCTTATCTTTTAGGTAGAAACCCTTTGGATGGAAACATGTAATTGGAACATGTTATGTATGATGGTTGCAAGTGGTTGCAAGTGATTGCTAGTGGTTGCTCGTGGTTGCATATACACACACAATCTAGGGTTTAGATCGGCTCAGTCACTTCATATTGCATATGCATATATGTTTGCATTCGTATATGGTTGAACTTTAATGTGTTGTCATATGGATGTTGCATTTGTAATGAATGATTGTGCACTCATGTAGAATCATGAATAGGAAAATTTGCATACATAATGGATTCATGGCACTTACATAATTCGCATTAAGGAGGTCAACTGAATCAGTAGACCGCCTGATTTTGCATTAGATAAGTACATGTATACACACACACTGTGCATATGATCATGAAGCATTAGAAGTATTTTAAGGACAATGGATGCTCGTGTTTGATGGATGAGTAGATGGATGATTGGATGTTAGGATATACATTCCTCCTAACTTGAAGATTTCGGGGACGAAATCCTTTTAAGTGGGGGAGAATGTAACACCCCGAAAATTCTATAACTGTGAAATTAAAAAATTAAAGTATAATTAATTTGAAATCAAAGAACTAAGGGAAACGGGATACGCCATTACGTTCGTCTCGGAAAAATACGCGAAATAGAGTCCGAGTTTTCGAAAAACGGAGTCCGTATGAAGAAGATATGGCCTTCGGAAGTTTTTAAATTAAGTTTAAATTTCAAACAGAATAAAATAAGCTCAGAAAAACAAAGTGGGGCCCAATGGGCCAGGGCGGAAAAAGTCCCGCCTGACGCACCCAGGTCGACTGGGCTGTCGACCTGGTCCAACCAGGTCGACAGGGCTGTCGACAGGGGTGTCGACCTGGTCCAGAGCCAGGTCGAGCCCAGTCCAACCTGGCTGGCCTATTCTATGTTGGTCGATTTTCTGTGGTCTGCTTTGTCATTAGGGCTAGGTGGCAGGCTCTAATTGGTCTCTCTATCGAATGAATGGCTACGATCAATCCAAGCAACATCAATGGCCCTAATCAGTTCATTACCCCTATAAAAACAACCCTAGACTAACCCTAATCTATTCATTCAAAGATAAGAACAAAGCCGCCATGTTGCTGAGGAACGACTAAGGGTAGCCACCAATTGGAGAGAGGATTAGGAGGCAAAATTCTAAGGCATAAAGCAACTCAATCAAATCAAACCGCATCTTCAAATCCCTAAATTAGAGAATTCGCCACACCATTGTAAGTAGAGTATTATTTTGGTATGAACAAATAATTGTGTTGATATGTATACTTGATTTGTGGCGATAAAATAATTCATATTTGTGCGTTGGAATATTGTATACGTTTGGATGTTCTTGAATTATGTTATTCATTATGAAAATCTACATGCGGTAGTTTTATGCAAGTATGACGTTTGGATATTCGCAAAATATGTAATTTATGTTGAAGCTACATGTATGTAGTTGATTAATTGAAATTCATGCAAGTTTGGGATTTTGTTACTATGCCATCATAATGTGTATTTTTATACAAACATCATTTTTGTGAAGTAATTGGAATAAGGTTGGGATTATCATAATTCATATGAAATTATATTGAAAAGTTTGGCACCATGATCTATGTATTAAGCCATGTTTTGTACTAGAAACCTATTTGCAAACTTATGAATATGGCTAGGCTATGATCGATATTTCGCATAATTGAAACCATGTTAGGTCTATATTGTTAACGAGAATTATATGATGACATATGTGGTACATGGCTAGGTTAGATTCAAAAATCCCTTTTTGCAAGTTTACATGACTAAAGTAAAAATCATGATTTCATGTTAGAAATATGTATGCCATGGTTATGTGAATAAATTTAACTACACCTTTGTATTAGTCACCAAAAGTAATCCCCTTTGTAAACATGTAGTAATCTTATGAACATGGTTTGCTTATGTTTGACATTATGCCTGAATAAAAATATAGGTTCATGTTGTAGTTAAGCCCATGTGTTAATAGTGATATTCTTAACTTAACTACAAGTTTACATGGCTTGATTCATGTCACTTATGCTTTTATGATCAAAGTATATGTTACTACTATGCAAGTACACCAGTTTCTATTTTGTAGTTCCAACGTCATATTGCAAGTTCATGCGCTCACCATCCCCTTTTTGTGTATGTAATCACGCTTTAAGCCTCCCCTCTTTCGCATGGCTAAGTTGGGCTTAAAAAGGTTAAGCCTAACATATAAACGAACGTATTAAACGGGGGAAAATAACGTTGGGCTAAATTAATCAATAAATGAAAATATAAAGTAGAAGGGCCCAAATTCAAGTATGGGTTGGGCCCATGATTGGTGTAACCTTTACACCATTAACTTAATGGGCCGCAAATATTTACATATAAGAAAATAAAGAAGAAAGACAAAATATGTAAATGTAGAACATACAATGTGTATAACCCGAGGTTGGATTGAGTTGTGATGTAAACCTGCCCGGAACCGCCCGGCTGTCCAGTAGTCACAACAATACCTATCCAATGTGGGAGGTTAAACATGGAGCCCAATAAGGACCCGAGGTTAGACTGAGTTGTGGCGTAAGACTGCCCGGAACCAACCGGCAACAGGCAGCCACAACAATACCTGTCTAATGTGAGAGGTCAGGGCCTTAATAAGACAATTAAGGCTGAGTCAGGATTGTTAGGATTAAGTGAACTAAAGACTTAATCAAAATGGAACATGCTAAACTAAACGGACTGGTGGGGTTAGGTTAGAAAACACTTAACCAACTTAGCATGTGGTTAGAGATAGAAAACCTAGTAACGGGGGACCCTTTTCAGCAGTAACCCTAGAAGGTTTATCAGGAAACCCTGAAACTAGGCAGGGTGGGGCACGATTACTGGGCTGATTGTAAGAGGTCAAATCGACGGCGGTGGTGTAGCAGTGTAGGTTCTAACGGGGTGCGGGCGTGCACACACTCCGGCGCAGAAAAATAAGGCACTGGACACCAGTAGCATACCTGTGCACTCTAGGATTGTGTCGGGCCGCCACCATGGGACTTGATACACCCCATGGTGGGACCAGCATAGGTAACTACAACATCGGGGGCCGTAAGACACATGTAACTATGCGAGTAGGAGCCGATCATCATAGAATGGATCACATCACCCTGATTATGGGGTGCCAGTTGGAAACTAGTTTATATGGGGTCATAGATTAACATGGGGTACGATAGTATATTCGACCCTAGACAACTTAACTAAGTTTATAGTGCTTTCCCACTTCTTGATTATACTTATCATACCCAGTTCTTTATTCATAGACAAAATAGTACTAGACTTACTCAGGCTTTATGTCTGACTCTACTTTTCTTTCGTCTTCTTTTCTTCCGTTTCCCCCCCCAAGGTCCACAGGGAGGGAACACTGCAGCTTGACCAGCATTCACATCCAGCTTGAAGAAGAGAAATGTATTGCTTGGACCTTTCTGTTTTTGAACTATGGCTTTGGACATCCACTATGGGGCTTTTGCAGTTTATCTGTGTTTTCTTTATGCTTCTTTAAATAATGTAATCAAGACAGATTATGAAAGTATTATGTTATGTTTTTGGAAAGGATGTAAGACAATCATGGTGATGTTGCTGTAACATGTATTTGCTTATTATGAAATAAAAAGTTGTTTGTTTTTCCGCTGTTTTACAAATATGTGTTCTTCTATCTGTCTTGTATATCTGTGACTTATACTTATAAACCTCCACCAAAATTAGGGCATTCCCTTTGAGAGTGACCCTAACGGAGGTGGGGTGTTTCAAACGTCATGGGACCCAACCTTATTAGATTTTAAGTAAGTCTTTGGTTTCTTCTTCTCTAAAAGTGGTTAGGCATAAGCGGTAAAGGAGTATGGTAGTTCACGGGGGATGTCAACTTCCTCTAGAAGCTTGTAAGTGCTCAACTAGGGACATAATTGGTATATAAAAGATATGTGGCCATTGCATGCTCACCAACTTTCTAAGGTATGTCTTAAGCGACATAGGTGTTCTACCGTAATATCAGTTATGTAGTAAAATTCGTAATACTACTTCCCATATTACAAGTGAGAGTATAGACTTGAGAATGTTGACGTAATAGGTCGTGGTCTTAAGAGGCTAGGGTCCGTCCCAGGGTTATAAGAGATCATAAGAATCCACCTTTAATAGGTCCATAAGAGACCGAGAATGCTCGCCTTATTGGGTCTTTACCTTAAAACACTAAGTAGCGATTCACTTGGATGTCCACCTCATTGGTTAGATACTTGATGTTTGTGTGAATCTTGTGTACTATGTAGACATACCTTGACATATGTAACCTGCTAAAAATATAAGGTATGGACATTAAGTAAACACCATATTTCAGTCATACAGAACTTCAAGCTTTGACCCCTCTCCTTAACATATCCAACAAGTCAGTAGATGGGGCAAAAGCCATGGACAAAGGCATGATTGAAGCTGAAGAAGAATATGCTATTGTTAGTAGTTATTTCTTCACTTCTTTTGGAAACTTGTGAGAATGAATTATTTGATATACCCATAGCACCGTTGTAACCTTGACTATTGTATTTGGAATGATTTTTTAAATAAGTGGTACATCTTATTTCTGTATTGTATTTTCTCTTTCCGTTGTGTGAGATTTCCATTCGAAGTATCTGTGTATAAATTATCTATGCAAATATAATCCTTATAGGAACCAACGATCCATTTGGAATGGTTCTAAGTTTCGATAAGCCTTTTCTGGGTTGAATTTTAGGCCCATTCTGAGCATGTTGTTACAAAAATTAAGCGCCACTTTAGCGGGTGGAGCTTTAGGTTCCATTGGGGCTGCAAGGGAAACTTGAACTTGTTCCATAGTTCTTAAAAAAATTGAAACCATTCGGGTAAGTACTAAGGCCTTCTTGGATTCTCTTGCTCTAGTTGATTGTCAACCGTTTCTACTAACTGTAAGAGGAACACCTTTAGTAGAAATTTCCAGGATAATATTCAAGCCAAAAACAAGAAAAGGAAAGAGAAATTTCCTAGTATGATTGTGTATGTCTCAGGAGTATATATCACACACACACACTCTCATTCTCTCTCTCTCACACACACACACGCGCATACACACACACAAAGATATATATATATATATATATATATATTTATATATATATGTTGAAAATCCTTTTCAAATAACAAGTACTTAACTCATACGAATATTTCCCCATAATCCGGTAAACTAGGCTCTGGTATCAAACTAACAGACTACAAGGCCCACCCTTTAAAGGGTGTGGCGACACTTGGTAATCATAGACTCGCCTGTTTTACGGTCAGCCTCTCAACTGTACCAAACCTACTTACATTGCCGGAAGGTGCATGGGTAATTGATAATGCTTTTTCACAACTCACATGGTGAGAACCTCCCATTACCTAAGCTTAAACACGATAACATGATCTGGTGAATAAAAATCCTTTAAGATAAAAAGGATACCTATTTCCCATACTTGGCAGTATGAAACCTATCAGGTTTATGTCTTGAAATTTTAAAAACACATACATTGATTTCTGCTACATTTAATAAAAAAATGAGACCCTTCTTATTATTTCCTTACGACCATCACAAATACGGGCGGATTCCCATAATCTCTTAATACCATCTGGCAGACCCTAATAACTTACGACCTCATTTTCTAGTAGATCACGCTATGTGTGTGTGTATATATATATATATTCTCAACTAATGCAAGAGATAGTAACCAACTACTTATTATCGGGATTTAGTAGACACTCAATACCATTTTTGACCCTCCTGGCAGATCCTATGTTACTATCTGCTATTACAGGCGAAACCCTAGCCACTTAATACTTTCCTTAGACATGTGGTTTCCCTTGCATGTTCAGTGAAACTCTTAGTATCAGATCCTTAGGTATTCCCTCAAATATATAAGAAGCTAAAAACTTCCAAAGAACTACCTTATTCGTTAGAGACCATTTAGTACCACGTATCATTAGATCATGACGCATCCAAAGATCTTTTAATACCTAATAAGGGTAGACCCTACGACTTTAGCCCACAACAAAGGGATGAAAACATGGAAACAGACCAGGTCCAACCAGTTATCACCTTCATAAGTAGGTCAAGTCACTTAACACAATTTCAAGGCAAGTCAATCCTAGACTAAATGACCCATGGCATTAGACATCCTACATTAACCAGGCTTTTTGTAGTAGCTGGATTTGCTAGGCTGTCCAAGTAGAGTTCTACTACAAGTAGGGGTTAACCTCGCATCCATATGTCATTAAATGTATCCAAAGGCCAATAACACACGCATAACACATGGATTTCCTAAGGGGGGTCATTCGATAATACTTTCCTAATTCTACGCAATAAGTATGCATTAAAGATACATGAATTACGATATATAATAAATCTAAATACATAAGTTGTAATTAGTGGTACATGTAAAAGAAAATGCATTAAATGATGAAATGTAAATCTTTTCTGCAAATAAAAGGGTGTATAAGTCATATTTCCTAAATTTCCAGTATTGATCAAAATCTCATTTCATACTTGAAGCATTAATAAGGAAATAAACACAACACATAATGAAAAATAATAAGGATTAATAAGGACAGGGGAACAAACTCTACAATATGTATATCCTTTCTAGTACTAATTTACTTCCACTTTGTGTGTTTTGTTTAAATAATAAGGATTTTGATCGCATATGTTTTATTATGCCTAAATCTAATATTTTTATATAAAAATAGAGATTTGAACATAAATAAGTTACAATACCCAAATCCCCACTTTTGTGTAAAGAAAGTAAAAGAGACTAATTTATAGATTTACATAAACACAAAAAACAAGGAAACCCCTTTCTATTTTCATTGGTAGTCAAAAACCCAAACAAATAACTAGACTGACAATTCCGTAATGTTAGAGATTTGGGGAGTTTTAATATGTTTTATTTTCATGAAATCCCAAATTTCTATAGGCATAATCAATACAGATTAATAATAAAAATAATGGAAAATAGGCAAATATAAAGAATTCACGCTCAAGGTATAGGCAACAGAAGAAAACTCCGAATAAATCTAAATATGGATTGTAGCCCCGCACAAACATTTTCCAATTCTTTCTCCTAAAAAGTTATATATGCAAAAGAATCAATATAGAATCATATACATATAAAGCCTTGATCCACAAATTTTAAATGGAAAATAGATTAAAATATAGGGAAGAAGAACTAACTTGCATCTAGATTGGATCTAATTATAGAGACCAAGAAGAGAAAGGATGGAGGCAGTGACTAGAGAATATGTGGGATTTAGAAAGGGGCTAAGGCTCTATTTAAAGGTGCGTAATGTGTGAGAATCATCAAATATAAAATATCAAATCTGAACCGTCCAAGTCGTTTATAAACTAGAAAACCAATACCTCGCTACCACCTACGTCTCTAGGCTTAGGGACAAACTCCCTCCCTAGGAGGGAGGTCGACTAGTCGGTTGACCCTCTTTAGGGTCTAGGCGCAGTGAATTTATTTCACGTGCAAGTTGGTTTTATAATTAATTACTAATTAACATCACTAATTTTTTTCTTGTTCTTTTAAACGTTGTCCCCAGTTATATGTGTATTTATATATATACACACACATAACTTTGATTTTGAAAATGGAATATTCTTTTAGGCTAATGGTATTTATTTTGTTAAAAGCTTATGCCTTTAATTTCAAATTCAAATCTATATATGCATTATTTTATTTTTCAAACTAACTATATACGTATCTTTCGCATATGAACACCGTTTTCAATAAATAAAATATGAAAACATACTAGAATCTCACCACGAATACAATGGCAATATTTTCATGGACTAATTCTACAGTATTGGATATTCATATTTTCAACCTGTTATTATTTTATTAATTATTATTAACTATCTTTAATCTAAATACCTATGTCTAATTATGGTATATTTTGTGAGGTGTTGCATTTTCCCCTTTAAAAGTGATCTCGTCTTGAAATCTTTCCAATGGGCAGAAAACACAACTCGCTCTAACATACATGTTATACAACCAAGTTGTTTCTTTATACCTCCATAAAAAAGCCATACTCTACGTGATTATGTACTATAGACTCGCTATAGTGAGCCCAGTCCTAAAGTGAAAGTGAAATCAATGATGCTGTATTTATGAAAAACATCATAATAAGCACATAATTTTTATATGATTGCGTAGTGCCTTTGGGTCACAATCAATTCCTACCACCCAATATAACAACCACAGTGTAACCAAAATAGATAATTTAAAGGAAATAATTACCTACGAAAAGTTCGATATGAGTTCATGTAACACCCCGAATTTTGAATGATTGAATTAACTAAATTTAAGAACACTAAATTTTTAAAAGAGGAATGAAGGAAAATGAGTTATGTCAATGCGATCGTCTCGGAATTCTGCTTGAGATAGAGTCCGAGTTTGCGTAAATCGGACTTGTATGAGGAAGTTATGGGCCTCGAAAGTTTGAGTAATTAAGCAGAATTAATTAAAGTTAAACCCAACCAAAAATTCAAATTAAATTCGAAATTCGAAATCGCACGTACCCGGGCTGGGCCGGAAAATTCCCGCCCAGGACCTAGGTCGACCACGGGATCGACCTGATCGGATAGGTCGACCATAGGGTCGACCTGGGGGTCGACCTCCCCCTATACAGGTCGACCTGGGGGTCGACCTCCCCATGTTTTTCCAGATCCGAAAATCTGCTTTGTGACGTCGATTTCTGAATTCTGATGGTCCGGATGGGTTCTTGGTTAAAATCTAAAGCCCTTAATGGTTCTCTACACTTATATATACACCATAAGACCTAACCCTAATTCACAAAATATTAACTATGACACCATTATGGTGTCAAACTCTCTCTTAAACCCTAGTCGCCGCCTCTAAATCAAATCTCAAGTGTTCGTACACAATTCAAATCAAAGTTTAGAGCTTCAACAACAATTAAAGCAGATCAATCAACATCACCGCAATGTTTCTACATCAATTTCAGTTTATAATTCTTTTCTTTAGCCATGAAAGGTGAGTGTAGTTATTTTCACAATATAATAGGTTTTAAAGTAACATGAAAAAGTTGTAAAAAGGATTCATATATATGTTTGTAATGAAAATCTCACCAAGTCTTCACCTTTTTGATTCATGTCATCATATGCCTATGTTTCTATGTAAATTTCATACCTTTTATCAGTTTATTCATGTTGAATCTTTCATTATGCCTCTATGCCAGTCTATATGCCTCTTTATTTCATGATGATGTTTTATTCCAATTTTCTATGAATTGATTTTCTCTTCTTACCCCTATTCCTTTTATTTGTGGATCTAGGCTACCTTTGAGCCTATATTAAAAATACGCGCGAATGTGAATACGTGGGAACAATGTGGAATATTGGGAATATGGGAAATTTGGAAAATTGGATATTATTGGGTATTTTGGATAATTGGATAATATGTGAAATTGGCATATTTGGGTATGAATTACATGGAATTGATGAAATTGCCTATAATTGAAAATTTGTGATTGAGGCTAATTAATATGTAAGTAGTGACAAGTTGGAATAGGCAAAAAGTGTAAACATGATTATATGTTGAATTGGAAACACATGACATGAAAATTGGGGTTTGGGTGAAATACAATTATTGATAAACCTTTGACACGAGGTTAGGCGCAATTATGGTGTAAGACTGCCCGGAACCGCCCGGCAAATCCAGCTGCCACAAAGGCATGAATTGTAGGCGAAACGATGGGTGACACGAGGTTAGACCCGGTTTGTGGCGTAAGACTGCCCGGAAACGCCCGGCAAATCCAACGGCCACAAAGTGTTCGGTCTAATGCGGGAGGTCATGCACCGTTCGTCATAAGGAATGAATTAAGGAATACTAACCATAATAAGACATGGATATGGTTAGAGGGTTAAGTAGGGTGACATGTAAATTATGACATGTAAATATGGACTTAACCAGAATAAGATAAGGCATGTAAATTATGACATGTAAGTATGGACTTAACCGTAGCATGTGTAAGACATGGACATTTAAATTAAAATGGTTAAGTGGGGGAAAAACCTAGTGTTGCCCAAGCATAGGTGGGAGGCTTGTGTCGGATGGGGACCTGTTTCAACCAGTAACACGTTTGAGTATCTAATTAGGCCCGGTACCAGGCCGGGGTTGGGGCACGCTTACTGGGCTTGAATATAAGAGGTCAAAACGTGAATAGCGATGGCAACGCAAGTCCAACAGGTTCATGTGCGTGGATGGGTCTGGGCTGGTACGAAAGACGTTGCTGCATCGTGTAGGTATGGCCGTGCATTTCATGTTGGTATCGGGGTTGCCACTTTGGGGAGTGATACACCCCACTGTGGGGCCAGCACGGGTGCCTACGGGGTTTAGGGAGCCGATCGAATGGGTAGAGTAACGGTACCTTAGCGGTGGTAGGAGCAAGCCGGCACCTACGATAGCAGCTAGGTACAAGTAGCTACCAAGTTTGTCATGTGGGTACAGTTAGTGGGAAGGGATCAACCTTGAGTAAAAGAGACTAGTAGATGTGCAGTGTAATTAAGTAATGTTGTGTAACTTAGCAAAAGTGCTGTGTAACAAAATATATGTTGGTTGAGTTGGATAGTCCTTTGGGTGCTAGTCTGATGTTGACTTCGGTCTTCGAGGTTAGTACTTGGAGGGTTGTTCGCTTAGCCAAGGTGTAGGATCGTCTTAGTACTTAGGAACGAAATCATCTTGTCCATCCTTTTTATCTACCTTATCTATGTTACAGCCATATCATGATGCCTATTTATGTCTTGATCATTTACCTTACCTATTATTTGTTAAAATTACTGGACTCGCCAGACTTTTTGTCTGACCCGTTTGTTTCCACCTCTTTTCTTTCCTTCCCCCTCTTTAGGTTTTCAAGGAGGGAATACTACAGCGTAGTGCCGATTTCTTTCAGCTGCTTGAAAAGAGTAGATGTGTCGCTTTGGACTCTCTCATCTTTATGGCTTTGCTTATGCTTAGTGGGGATTTATGCATTCATGTTATTTAAGTATTTGCTTCTTTATGTACTTTGAAGTTTTTGGGAAAGACTATTGATCCTGTTGTAATGGTTTTAGAAACTACTTATGTAAGCTTGTTTTGAGTTATGATGCTATGAAATAAGTTTTATCTTCCGCTGTGTTGTTTTATTTATTTATTCTTGTAATTTATCTGTTCTATACAACAATAGCGCTTCATGGACATTGATGCATTCCCTTTGTGAGCAACATTAATGGACATGGGGTGTTACAGTTCACCTCATCTTTTCCTCCCTTTCCCATGTGCTTTCGTAAGGTTATCTCCCTATTTTACTTGGATGAGGTTTATGATTTTGTTGCGAAGCCTTTTGACTTCGTGCCTTACAATACGTATGGTGGAATGGCGCACCCTAAGCTCTAACTCAAAGCTCCTTAAGTCCCAAACCCAATCAAGCTTGAGTCTGAAAGTAGAATGATGAAGGCACTTCCTAAGGTGAGAAACATGAAAAATGTTATGGACTTCCGATAATCTCCTGGGAAGCTCCACATGATAAGCCAGTTTCCTGATTCTGTCTAAGACCTTAAAAGCCCAAATGCATCTGAGAGCTAACCTCCCAGTCTTTCCAAACTGGATAGCTTTCCTAAGAGGAAAAAATTGCATGTAGACCAAATCACTAATATAAAACTAAAGTTACCTTATCCTCTTATTGATATAAGATTTCTGTCAGTCTTAGGCAGCCTTCATTATTTGCTGAATCAAAATAATCTACTCTATGGAATCATAGACGAGACCTGGTCCGAGTTGGTAGTATTCCACTAATAAGTCGGCGATTTGCATGGCCGCCCATACAATGCCTTGTAATGGGACATACCAATCATCGCTTAAAGTTAATCATTATACGAGAATTTGACTAATAATAAGTGTTGCTCCCATGCTCCTCCAAAACCTATTATGCAAGCTCTTAGTAAATCTTCAAGAACTCGGTTGACTCTCTAGGTTTGTCCACCGATTTGCTGGTGGTAAGCAGTGCTCAGATTAAGTGTCCTACCTAAAACTGTCTAAAGGCTTCTCCAAAACTCATTGAGTAAACAGAGTGTCTTAGTCACTTATTGTTCTTGTAAGGATTAAATGTAGTCACACTATTTCCATAATATAAAGTTGGGCCAAGGAAGCAGTGGTTTTGTTATTCTTTACTATAATAAAATGTGCTCTCTTTGTTAATCGGTCCACTATTACCCAAGTAGCTTCATTCCCTTTTTGCTCCTTGGTAGCCCATACACAAAATCAATTGAGATATGTTCCCATTTCTATGTAATAACCTACAAAGGTAGTAATGACCCTTTGTACTTATCATGCTCAGGTGTCTATCTAACACATCAAGCACCTTACCATAAGTTCAACGATGTATTCTTCATACCTTCCCAAAATAATTTCCTTCTCATACCATATACATTTTATCCCCTTCTGGATGTGTGTTCATCTTTGTACGACGTCATTCGTTTAGAAACTCATCTCTCAAATTACTAGTCCTAGGGACGTAAAGCCGCTCGTCCCTTCTTAAGCTTCCATCACTATCTATGGTGTAACACCCCGAATTTTTAATGACATTAAAGAGGATAAATTAAAGAATAATAATTTAATATTCAAATGTAAGTGAAACGGGTTATGCCATTGCGTTCGTCTCATAATTCTGCTTGAGATAGTGTCTGAGTTTGCGTAAAACGGATAACATATGAAGAAGTTATAGACGGTTAAAGTTTTGCGATGAAAACAGAATGTACTAGCGCAGTTGACAAGTGCGCTAATGTATTTTTGCACTGGCACACCTGCCAAGTGCACCGAGAATAGTTTCTGGGTGTTCGAGCCTTTTTCGAGTGAGTGACGACCCGTGACCTGACCTAATTTCATTAGGGCTGAGGTGGCATCTGAATTATGTAACCGAACAACTATAAATATATCTCATATCCTTTGTTTTATTCAAAGAAAAGCAATGGCTACCGGACTCTGCTAGATTCAGGACTGAATTAGGATCTCCCATCTTCTTCTAAAGCTTATCAAATTCTGAGATACAAACATAGACTCAGCACCTTTTCTATCATTTTAGCAATCCAATTACAGTGAGTTCTAGTTGCTTTTAGGTTTAGATAAATAATAGTGAAACTATGAAGGACTGTGATGTGGATACGATTGTAGACTTTAAATCTATGTTATTGGTAGATCTCAGTTATATTATGATAGATCTATTTCTTTGGATCCAATTCAATTGTTTTACTATGTTATCATTATGGATCTTGGGTTGTAACTTTTATGATATGCTATGATGCGGATGTATGTAGATCTATTCTTTGTGATCTAAAATTATTATGTTAGATCTATCCTATGTGATCTACAATTTCCACCTTATGATTCATGTTAGATCTATCCTATGTGATCTAGAATTATTGTGTTAGATCAATCTTATGTGATCTAAAATTATTATGTAAGATCTATCCTATGTGATCTAAAATTGTTACCTTATGATTCATGTTAGATCTATTCTATGTGATATAAAATTGTTACCTTATGACTCATGTTAGCTCTATTCTATGTGATCTAAAATTGCCACCTTATGATTCATGTTAGATCTATCCTATGTGATATAAAATTATTATGTTAGATATATCATATGTGATCTAAAATTGTTACCTCATGATTCATGTTAGATCTATCCTACGTGATCTAAAATTGTCACCTTATGATTCATGTTATATCTATCCTATGTGATCTAAAATTGTCATCTTATGATTCATGTTATATCTATCCTATGTGATCTAAAATTGTCACCTTATGATTCATGTTATATATATCCTATGTGTTCTAAAATTGTCACCTTATGATTTATGTTAGATCTATCCTATGTGATCTAAATTGTCACCCTATGTTATCATGTTAGATTTAAATTGATTGGACATCTATATTGGCTAATTTAGATATTGTGACATCATATCATCAGTTTTATGCCCACCTTGTTATGATGAAAATTTCATGTCCATGATAGTATGTATGTTCACCTTTTATCATACAAGTTTATGTTTATGCCAAGACGGTCATTTTAGTATATTCCCGTTATTTTCCATATTATCGTTTACGACTAGGCTATTGTCTAACCTAGGCATGTTGTCAATTCTATGAGGGTGCTAGTTAAAGAACGGGGGAAAGGAATAAAAATGGCATAATTTGAATATGAACATTTATGGACATTTAATTCAAATTATTGGGCAAAATAGGTATTGACACCTATAAAAGGAAAGGATTAATTAGTTAGTAAATTAATTAAAAATGGCATAATTTGAATACGAACATTTATGGACATGTAATTCAAATTATTGGGCAAAATAGGTATTGACACCTATAAAAGGAAAGGATTAATTAATTGGTAAATTAATTAAAAATGGCATAATTTGAATATGAACATTTATGGACATGTATTCAAATTATTGGGCAAAATAGGTATTGGCACCTATAAAAGGAAAGAGTTAATTGATTGATTAATTAATTAAAAATGGAATGTCTAGTAATTACAATTAGGAATTGTAATTGTACTTATGACACGAGGTTAGGTTGCATTCGTGGTGGAAGTTTGACCGGAACCGACCGACATATCCAGCAACCACTAATGGTAAACCCAATGTGGGAGTTCTAAGTAGGTGAATACGAATCGGGCTATGACACGAGGTTAGGCCCAACTGTCGAATAAGTCTGCCCAGACCCGACTGGATATCCAGCATCGACATGTTGTAGGCCTAATGTGGGAGGTCTGGCCCATTATAAACCATAAATGGACATGGTAATGAATTGGACTACTTAACCTAAGTTAATCCATAGAGATTGTATGAACTTAAATTGAAGTTGGGGGTTAAGTAAACCTGGTACAACAAAAGGGGTGGGTTAAGTAAATCTTGGGTAGGTGGGTAATATTATTATATATAAGCCCACGAACTTAATCGTTAAATAAACATGCTTGAACAAGTGGAAGGGTTAAGCAAATCTTCGGTAGCTAGGTAATATTAGTATATATAAGCCCAACAAACTTAACCTGATAAGGTTATGTAATTAAAGACACTAAGTGGTATGCATAACCAAGGGAAATAATAACGTTATGTAATTAAAGACACCTTTTAGGGTAATCATACTTATAGAAATGGTAGGGTTATGTATTAAAGACACCAATAGGTAAGCATAACCGGTAGAAAGATCGAGGGTTATGTATTAAAGACACCTATAGATAAGCATAACTAACATAGGGATATGTAATTAAAGACACCTAAGGGTACACATAGTCAGTGAAAAACCTAGTGGGGGATACAAGACAAAGGGGAGAGTTTGTATCATATTGTATGGGACCTGTTTCAGCCGGTAACCCGAAGTTGGTATCAAGTATATACTCCGAGCTAGGTCGGAGAAGGGGCACGCTTACTGGATTGATTATAAGAAATCCAAACGAGAAGGATGGTGTGGGCGGCACAAACTGACCGAGGACATGTACATGCATGGGTCGGGCAGAGGGGGCTAAAACGACCGTGACACCTGTAGATATGGTTGTGCACATTATTAACGAGGAGTTGTCACTTTAGGAAGTGATACCTCTTACTATGGGGCTAGCACAACGTATCTACGAGGATTACAGAGCCGATCGATCAAGGTAGTAGCTATTATACATTTGGACGTATACCTAAATCTACCACCTTGTTGTTGGAGGGATCATCTCTTTCTAGATATACTAGTAACAGTGCGGAGAAATCATTAGTGAGGCATGTACACTTTATCTTGCTTACCTTGTCACACCTGCCATTTATGTAGTGATCTCCCTTATCCACTTTATATGCCTATCATGTTACTTTTATTTATATACTGGCTAAAATTAACTAGCTCGCCAGACTTATTGTCTGACCATTTTTGTTTCTCCTTCTTTCTTGCATCCCCCCCCCCAGGTTCACAGGGAGGAAACACCCAAGCTTAGGTAGGATTCAGTCATCATCTTGCTAGGAACTATTGCTAAAGTATGGCTCAAGTTCCTGTCACTACTATGGCTTAACTCTTTCATCTGGGGAATTATGCTGTTTATTTACTTATGTACTCTGATGATGCAAGGTAGAAGTTATTTTGTTGTAATGGTTTTTATGACTTATGAAATTATGGACCACGGTATTTTTATTGAAATAAAAATTTAAATTTCCACTGCTATCTTATTTATGTCTGTCTTGTAAATATTCTGTGTCAGATTACCTATAACGATTCACGGAACTTAATGCATTCCCTTAGTGAGTGACATTAACGGACATAGGGTGTCACACTTGGTATCAGAGCTGAAGGTTACCAGATTAGATAAAAGTTTTTGAAAATTATTTTCAAAATGATTTTTAAAAGATTTTTTTTCAAAAATAAGAGTCTGTTTTGAAAAACATTCCCTAAAAATCCATATGTAGTATCCTTCAGTCCCTTATCTAAGTTCTTCCTTTTTCTTTTTAGCATGTCGGGGGAACCAAATATTCCCGAGGGCATTCAAGTACCGGATTGGTTCCATAGGGATCTTAAGGCTACGAGACCAACCGGGAGCCAAGGAGACGTCCTTCCCCCAACTGCAGTCGTTGTTCCTCCACCATCACAAGTACGTGGTCTCTCTAAGAAGAAATGTAATGGTTGTATACGTAAGGGTCAGTTGGCCAAAGATTGCAAAACCCGAGAAAAGAGGAAGTGTCATAGTTGTGGGTGCATAGACCATTTGGTAAAAGATTGCCGAAAAAGAACGCTTGCGTCAACTGTGTTGAGGTCGGACACTATACGTGGGAATGCCTCAAGAAACATGGACATGACCAAAGGGCAGGTTCTTCTGAAGAGCAGGTGTATGTTCTCATAGTCAGTGTACCAGATAAAGGTAGTAAAGTTTCCGTTGAATTTTTAATTTCCACTTCTCAAATTATCCAAATAGAACTCTTTTCGATTCTCGTGCTACGCACTCGTTTATATCAAGTTCTGTAGTTGAATCTCTGCACTTAATTACTAGTATGGTAGTGGATCCCGTTGTTTTTTCAAACCCCATTGGTGGTTCAGATCATTTATCTATGATTTTTCCGGGTTTGAGAATATCTGTGTTAGGCATCGAATTTGAGTGCGACGCACATCTTGTTTCATGGGCTATAGTTTGATTCTCGAGATAGGTTGGCTAGCCATGTATGGTGCCATTCTAGATTGTAAGAAGAGGGTAGTTAGAATGATGACTTGCCAAGGGAGGACCCTCGAGATTTCTTATGACCCCAAGGGGCCTGTTATGTTGAGTTTCGTAGAGTCACATGATGCATCTATTGATGATCTAAAATATGTTCTAGTAGTCCGTGAGTATCCTGATGCCTTTAATGAGGTTTGGGCTTTACCCCCAAGGCACAATATCAATTTCCGCATATATTTGGTGGATAATGCAAAGCCAGTTGCATTGCCCATGCACCATATGGGTCCTAGAGAAAGAAGGGAGCTCAGTAAACAAGTTAGGGGAGCTACTTGAGAAAGGGTTTTCTTTTGGGATGGGATCTACAGAAAGACTTTTACTTAGATCGGAGGTTTAGAAGCTACGCAAATGAGAAGTCAAGTTGGTAAAGGTCCAGTGGGGAGATAACCAAGAAGATACAACTTGGGATACCGAAGACAAGATTTTTGCACTTCGTACCCTTTCCTTTTCAAGGAAATGTTCTTAACTTCTCTTCCAAAAGCTTTTATTCGCACTTGTTTCTATCACTTGAGTACATCCTATCCATATTATTTTCGACCTTTAGATAGGAATCCTATGGACGTAAACATGTGTTTGAAACATGTTATGTTTAATGGATGCAAGTGGATGCAAGTGTTTTCTAGTGGTTGCTTGTGGACGCATATACACACACATTAGGGACTAATATCGGCTCAATCACTCTCTTACTGCATATGAATGTGTGTGCATTTTCTTTTCTTTTATCGATGGAAATGGATGAGCTAGCATATGGGTGTTGCATTTGGATGAATGAGTACGCACACATTTAGAGCTTATATGTTATAATAAGCTAATTTGCATACATATTGGATTCATGGCACTAACATACATTGCATTAAGGAGGTCAACTGAATCAGTAGACCACCTGATTTTC
Organism: Allium sativum; assembly: GCA_030737875.1. Classification (NCBI taxonomy): domain Eukaryota; kingdom Viridiplantae; phylum Streptophyta; class Magnoliopsida; order Asparagales; family Amaryllidaceae; genus Allium; species Allium sativum. The sequence goes on along the minus strand of CM060916.1, from coordinate 111,596,531 downwards.
GCATTAGTGTTGGGACATATACACACACTTTTGCATATTTTCATGAAAGCATTAGAAATCCTTAAGGATAATGGATGCCAGTGATTGATGGTTGAGTATATGGATGATGGATGGCAGGATATGCATTCTTCTCAACTTGGAGATTTCGCGGACGAAATCCTTTGAGTAGGGGAGAATGTAACACCCCGAATTTTTAACGACATTAAAGAGGATAATTAAAGAATAATTAATTTAATATTCGGAAGTAAGTGAAACGGGTTATGCCATTGCGTTCGACTTGGAATTCTACTTGAGATAGAGTCCGAGTTTGCGTAAAACGGATAATGTATGAGGAAGTTATAGACGGTTAAAGTTTTGCGACGAAAACAGAATGCACTGGTGCACTTAATAAGTGCGCCAATGTATTTTTGCACTGGCGCACCTACCAAGTGCACCCAGAACAATATCTGGGTGTTCGAGACTTTTTCGAGTGAGTGACGACCCATGACCTTACCAAATTTCATTAGGGCGGAGGTGACATCCGAATTCTGTAACCCAACAGCTATACATATATCTCATACCCTTTGTTTTCTTCAAAGAAAAGCAATGGTGATTGGACTCTGCTGAATTCTGGACTGAATTAGGATCTCTCATCTTCTTCTAAAGCTTATCAAATTCTGAGATTCAAACATAGAATTAGAACCTTTTCTATCATTTTAGCAATCCAATCACAGTGAATTCTAGTTGTTTTTAGGTTTAGATAAATAATAGTAAAACTATGAAAGACTATGATGTGGATACTGTTGTAGACTTTAAATCTATGTTATTGTTAGTTCTCAGTTATATTATGATCGATCTATTACTTTGGATCCAATTCAATTGTTTTGCTATGTTATCATTATGGATCTTGGGTTGTAACTTTTATGATATGCTATGATGCGGATGTATGTAGATCTATTTTATGAGATCTAAAATTATTATGTTAGATCTATCCTATGTGATCTAATATTGCCACCTTATGATTCAGGTTAGATCTATCATTTGTGATCTAAAATTATTATGTCAGATCTATCCTATGTGATCTTAAATTATTATGTTAGATCTATCCTACGTGATCTAAAATTGTTTCCTTATTATTCAGGTTAGATCTATCCTATGTGATCTAAAATTGTTACCTTATGATTCATGTTAAATCTATCCTATGTGATCTAAAATTGCCACCTTATGACTCATGTTAGATCTATACTATGTGATCTAAAATTATTGCGTTAGATCTGTCCTATGTGATCTAAAATTCTTACCTTATGATTCATGCTAGATCTATCCTATGTGATGTAAAATTGTCACCTTATGATTGATGTTAGATCTATCCTTTGTGATCTAAAATTTCATCTTATGATTCATGTTATATCTATCCTATGTGATCTAAAATTGTCACCTTATGATTCATGTTAGATCTATCCTATGTGATCTAAAATTATCACCTTATGATTCATGTTAGATCTATCCTATGTGATCTAAATTGTCACCCTATGTTATCATGTTAGATTTAAATTGATTGGACATCTAAAATGGCTAATTTGGATATTGTGACATCAAAGTTCATCAGTTTTATGCCCACCTTGTTATGATGAAAATTTCATGTTCATGCTAGCATGTTTGTTCACCTTTTATCATACAAGTTTATGTTTATGCCAAGATGGTCATTTTAGTATATTCCCGTTATTTTCCATATTATCGTTTACGACTAGGCTATTGTCTAACCTAGGCATGTTGTCAATTCTGTGAGGGTGCTAGTTAAAGAACGGGGGAAAGGGATAAAAATGGCATAATTTGAATATGAACATTTATGGACATTTAATTCAAATTATTGGGCAAAATAGGTATTGACACCTATAAAAGGAAAGGATTAATTAGTTAGTAAATTAATTAAAAATGACATAATTTGAATACGAACATTTATGGACATGTAATTCAAATTATTGGGCAAAATAGGAATTGACACATATAAAAGGAAAGGATTAATTAATTGGTAAATTGGTTAAAAATGGCATAATTTGAATATGAACATTTATGGACATGTATTCAAATTATTGGGCAAAATAGGTATTGGCACCTATAAAAGGAAAGGGTTAGTTGATTGATTAATTAATTGAAAATGGAATGTCTAGTAATTACAATTAGTAATTGTAATTGTACTTATGACACGAGGTTAGGTTGCATTAGTGGTGGAAGTCTGCCCGGGCCCAACCGGCATATCCAGCAGCCACTAATGGTAAACCTAATGTGGGAGGTCTAAGTTGGTAAATATGAATCTGGCTATGATACGAGGTTAGGCCCAAATGTGGAATAGGTCTGCCCTGGCCCGACCGGCATATCCAGCATCCACGTGTTATATGCCTAATGCGGGAGGTTTGACCCATTATAAACCATAAATGGACATGGTAATGAATTGGACTACTTAACCTAAGTTAATCCATAGAGATTGTATGAACTTAAATTGAAGTTGGGGGTTAAGTAAACTTGGTTACACAAAAGGGGTGGGTTAAGTAAATCTTGGGTAAGTGGGTAATATTATTATATATAGGCCCACAAACATAACCATTAAATAAACATGCTTGAATCAGTGGGAGGGTTAAGTAAATCTTGGGTAGGTGTGTAATATTAGTATATGTAGGCCCAACAAACTTATCCTGATAAGGTTATGTAATTAAAGACACCAAGTGGTATACATAACTGAGGGAAATAATAAAGTTATATAATTAAAGACACCTTTTAGGGTAGCCATAACTTATAGAAATGGTAGGTTTATGTATTAAAAACACCTATAGGTAAGCATAACCAGTAGAAAGATTGAGGGTTATTTATTAAATACACCTATAGGTAAGCATAACCGACATTGGGCTATGTAATTAAAGACACCTAAGGGTATACATAGTCAGTGAAAAACCTAGTGGGGGATACAAGACAAAGGGGAGAGCTTGTATCATATTGTGTGGGACCCGTTTCAGCCAGTAACCCGGAATTGGCATCAAGTATATTCTCCGAGCTAGGTCGGAGAAGGGGCACGCTTACTGGACTGATTATAAGAGATCCAAACAAGGACGACGGTGTGGGTGGCGCAAATCGACTGGGGACATGTGCGTGCATAGGTCGGGTAGAGGGGGCTAAGACGACCGTGACACCTGTAGATATGGTTGTGCACATTATAAACGAGGGGTTGCCACTTTAGGAAGTGATATCTCCTACTGTGGGGCCAGCACAAGGTATCCACGAGTGTTAGGGAGCCAATCGATCAGGGTAGTAGCTAGGATACATTTGGACATATACCTAAATCTACCACCTTATAATTGGAAGGATCATCTCTTTCTAGATATACTAGTAACAGTGCGGAGAAATCATTAGTAGGCATGTACACGTTGTCTTGCTTACCTTGTCACACCTGCCATTTTGTGTAGTGTTCTCCCTTATCCACTTTATATGCCTATCATGTTACTTTTATCTATCTACTGTCTAAAAGTAACTAGACTCGCCAGACTTATTGTCTGACCCTTTTTGTTTCTCCTTCTTTCTTCCTTTCACCTCTCCCCCCAAGTTCACAGGGAGGAAACACCCAAGCTTAGTCAGTATTCAGATATCATCTTGCTAGGAGCTATTGCTGAAGTATGGCTCAAGTTCTTGTCTCTACTATGGCTTATCTCTTTCATTTGGGGAATTATGCTTTTTATTTACTTATGTATTCTAATGATGCAAGACAAAAGTTATTTTTTTGTAATGGTTTTCGTGACTTATGAAATTATGGACCACGGTATTTTTATTCAAATAAAAATTTAAATTTTCGCTGCTATCTTATTTATATCTGTCTTGTAACTATTCTGTGTCTGATTACCTATAACGCTTCACAGAACTTAATGCATTCCCTTAGTGAGTAACAATAACGAACGTGCGGTGTCACATATGGAATATCTATCAAAATGGGAAAACGGCTCTCATCTCACAAGCTTTTCCATTAATACTCTCAACTCTTCATCAAGACCTTACTCAAACTTAACCATATCCAACAAGGTTGGTCTAACTTCCAAAACAAAACAAAAATTCCTGAGATGACTCAAATGACACTTGAAGGTTGAAACCGAAAGGAAATTCTACTATCTCCACTCAGCAATCGAACTAAGTTAGCATGTCTCCTACTTAAAGCATCCATGACAACATTACCTTTTCCCGGAGTGTGTTGAATATCAAATCAAATGAGACAGTATACTCTATCCACCCCTGCTTTTGTAGATTCAAGTTTCATTGGAAAATTAAATACTTAATTGATTTGTGAAATGTATAATCTCAAGCATATCTCCCAAGAGGTAATGCTTCCTCATCTCATGAGCATATACTATAACTTCAAGCTCCAAATCATGAATGAGGTACCATTTCTCATGATCCTTTAGTTGTTTACTTGTGAATACTCTTCCTTCTTGCATAAGTACCACTCCTAGTCCCATTTCACAAGCATCCATAAAAGTAGTAAATGCCTTAGTATCGCCAAGGATGGTAAGGACTAGCGCTCTAGTAAGAACTCTTTCAATTTCTCAAAAGCACTACTAGAACTATCACTCCAAGGAAGCTTGAGATTCTTCATAGTCCAATGGGATAGAGGAGGTGCTATTCATGCAAAGTCTTTTATGAATTTCTTATAGTAGCCCAATAACCCTAAGGAACTCCTAAACTTTTATGCATTCTGGGGAATCATCTATCCTTGAATGGTTTCAACATTTGCTAGGTCAATAGCCAAATCTTTCCCCAAAACTATATGTCCAAGAAACTTACCTTTATCCCTCCAAAAGTGTTACTTGGTGAACTTTGCCGTTAGCTGACTCTTCCTTATGATCCCTAAGATCTCCGTTAGGTGACTTTCATACACTTTATAATCCTTAGAGAGTATATGTATGTCGTCTATAAGCACCACGACTATATTATTAAAAATACCCTTAAATACTCAGCTCGCCAAATCTACGAAGAATGTGTAACAACCCGAATTCCGACAGATCGATTTTTTTTCAAAATTCTAATCTATCGAAAATCGTATTGGTTTGCTCTGGTTTGTTGCCGAAAAGACAGAGATATAAAATATGTCAGAGATCAGAAAATATCTCACAGTGGAATGGACAAAATATAATATAATCAAAGTATAGCCTTACCGTATTAATAATACTGCCTAACTAGTATCCAAAGCTATCACGTCTCTGCCACAAATCTAACTTGCGAGTATGTAACACTCCAGATTTTTGAATAATTGAGTTAACTAAATTAAAGAATAATTAATCTCAGACGGGAGAATTAAGGGAAATGGATTGCGCCATTGTGTTTGTCTCGGAATTCTGGTCGAGATAGAGTCCGAGTTTGCATAAAACGGATATCGGATGAAGGAGATATGGACGAACGAAGACGAGCGGGAAAGTTAAAAAAAAAAAGATTGCACTGGCATACTTAGGAAGTGCGCCAGTAAAAATTTGCACTGGCGCACCTACCAAGTGCGCACAGGACGAGCAGCAGGCCTGCACGGCTTTCTGGTTCAGTCTGATCCATGTTGTGACTCATTGCTGAGTCCTTTCTGACTCCTTACTAAGTCATTAGGGCTGAGCTGTCACCCTATCCCAACTGAATGGTTTTGATTAGCCCTTAGATCATCCGACGGCTATAATTAAATTAAAATTCTATATAAACATGGGTAGACTCAAACCCTAAATAAAAATAAAAACTGAAACTATGGTCATCATGCTGTCATCTTGTAACCTAGAGTAGCTGCCACCAATTAGAGAGAGGAAGAACAGCTAATCAATTCGGTTTTATTCAACATTAATCTAAACAACAACGAATCTACTACAAAGGTGAGCTTAATCAATTTCAGAACTCAGATTTCAGAACGCAAGACCTTCTTCTTGTGAGTTCGATTTCCGTGTTAAGCCCTACAGCCATTAATGTCACTCACAAAGGGAATGCATTAACTTCCATGGAGCATTTTAAGTGTGTATAGAACAGAAACCTAACAACAAGACAGATATAAACAGTATTAAAACTTTAAAATTTTATTCATTGCAGCAGTAAACACATAAGTTTGATTACATCATCAAAAACCAGAGTCAAAGTACATAATATCCATCTTGACTAAATCAAAGTACATAAATTGAAAGACATAACCCCAACACAAAATAGCCATAAATAAGATAGATGAACTTTTACTTCAGCGATCCAAGCAACTTCTGAAAGCAAGAGATACAGTAGTCCAAAATTAAGCTCCACTGGTGCTAGTTCCACCCTGAGCACTGGGGGGGAGGAAGAAAAGAGGAGGAAACAAAGGGGGTCAGACATAAAGTCTGGCGAGTGCGATAACTTTAACAATATAATTACCAAAATAACTGGGCTAACGCATAAGTTGGAAAATAAGGAAATGACTGTGAAAAATTGGGTGTGACAGAGTAAACAAGGAAATAAGATGAACAAAGATAACGTTAAAGCGCACCTAAGCCACTATAAGATAATTACTATATTGCACCACCATTAGTCACCCTAAGGTTGATCCCACCTATAGAACTTAATAATGATAATGGTAGTTTCATGCACCCCTAGTTGCCTTCATAGGTGCCGGCCTGCCCATATCACCACTAGGTGTACCCACTACCCCCATGCGATCGGATCCCTAACTCGTAGATACCCGTGCTAGCCCCACAGTGGGGTGTATCACTCGCCAAAGTGGAAACCGGTTACCACAAATAAAGCACGGCTTATACCTACACGACGCAACAACGTCTTACCTACCAGCCCAGGCCCACACACGCATATGAACCCATTGGACTTGCGTTGCCACCGCTAACCCGTTTTGGCCTCTTACAGTCAAGCCTAGTATGCGTGTCTCGTCCTCGACATGGGTCGAGCCCACCAAGATACGTATGGGTTACTGGTTGAAACAGGCCCCCATTACTTGACACAAGCTATCCACCTAAGCTTGGTCCCCTCTATTACATCCCACTTAACCCTCTTCTTATTCATTTTCACTTACATGTTTCATTTTTGGTTAAGTGTTTCTAATCGTATTTCCAATGCCACCCAAGGCACTCACTAAATTCCACATGCCACCCAAGGCACCCACTTAACCCCCTCATGTCCCACTACATGTTTATCTGGTTAAGTGTTTCTTAATTCATTAACACCGTAACCTTGTAAAGACCTCGCACATTGGACTGTCATATGTGGCAGCTAGACTTGCCGAGCGGGTCCGGGCAGTCTTACACCACAAAAGAGCCTAACCTCGTGTCTTTACAACTGTCACGTATTTAATTTATGCCTAAGACCTCCCACATTAGACTGGCATTTTTGGCAGCTGGATTTGCCAGGCGGGTCCGGGCAGTCTTACACCACAAAAGAGCCTAACCTCATGTCTTAGACGATTAATTACACAAAATTAATTATTCCCCCAATTTGAATTAATTTCCCTATTCAAATTATCAATCAATTCCAAATTTAACTATGGCCGTAATTGACTCAATTATGTCCATCTATTTATGGTATGTAAAATCATACCAATTAACATCACAAATTTATTTTATGCCATTAAAGGCATTTATGCCAAATTCTCAATATTAAATCTTATAATATTATCCCATTACCCCACGTTGTACATTCGTTCGTTTAACGTAAAATATACGTTAGACTCGAATAGTCTAACTCATGGAATAACATCACAACATACATACAAATAAAACTAGATCTAAACATAAGGGGTGAACTTGCATGTGTGAATGAGGTTCTACATTTAAAACTTGCATAGGACAAAGTCACAAACTTGCATAAAACTACATATGTCATAGATCCAAATATAAAGGTGTGAACTTGTTTAGGCAATAGTCATAAACTTGCATAAATCATGTATGTCATAGATCTACATCTAAAGGTGTAAACTTGCGTAGGCAATAACCACAACTTACATAACATGATTCATACTCCAAACACATATATTTATATAAACTTGCATATGTGATTTATGCAACATAACGATGGTGTAAACTTACATCTAAACATATAAACTAGCATGTACAATTTATCATATAACTCACACATGTCATAGACTAACTTTAGATCTAAAATAGATGTCATGAAACATGTAAGGTTATGCATAAAATTTTCACTAACTTGCATATGATTTATGTCTCAATTAACATCCTAACTTGCATACATACATATGATTTATCATATGAATCAACATAACCAAACTAGCGTATGAAACATCACTATGATTATATAATCATAGAATTACAACATGGATGGTAACATCACAACTTTACAACATAGATGATAACATCACAGAATTTACAACATAAATGGTAACATCACAATTTTACAACATAGATGATAACATGCGGTCAATAATTCACAACATAACCATATAATCCGCATCATAGCTTAATCCAATTAAATTGTTAATTATTTTATTAAAGAAATCGAACTCACAAGAAGAAGGTCTTGCGTTCTAAAATCTGAGTTCTGAAATTGATTAAGCTCGCCTTTGTAGTAGACTCGTTGTTGTTTAGATTAATGTTGAATAGAACTGAATTGATTAGTTGTTCTTCCTCTCTCTAATTGGTGGCGGCTACTTAGGTTACAAGATGACAGCATGACGGCCATAGTTTCAGTTTTTATTTTGATTTAGGGTTTGAGTCTACCCATGTTTATGTAGAATTTTAATTTAATTATAGCCGAAGGATGATCTTAGGGTTAATCAAAACCATTTAGTCGGGATAGGGTGACACCTCAGCCCTAATGACTCAGCAAGGAGTCAGAAAGGACTCAGCTTTAATGTTATCTTTGTTCATCGTATTTCCTTGTTTACTCTATCACACCCAATTGTTCACAGTCATTTCTTTATTTTCCAACTTATGCCTTAGCCCAGTAATTTTGGTAATTATATTGTTAAAGTTATCGCACTCACTAGACTTTATGTCTGACCCCCTTTGTTTCCTCCTCTTTTCTTCCTTTCCCCTCTGCTCAGGGTGGAACTAGCACCAGTGGAGCTTGATTTTGGACTGCTGTATCTCTTGCTTTTAGAAGTTGCTTGCATCGCAGAAGTAAAAGTTCAGCCTATCTTATTTATGGTTATTTTGTGCTGGGGTTATGTATTTCAATTTATGTACTTTGATTTAGTCAAGATGGATATTATGTATTTTGACTCTGGTTTTTGATGATGTAATCAAACTTATGTGTTTACCGCTGTAATGAATAAAATTTTAAAGTTTTAGTACTGTTTATATCTGTCTTGTTGTTAGGTTTCTGTTCTATGCACACTTAAAATGCTCCATGGAAGTTAATGCATTCCCTTTGTGAGTGACATTAATGGACGTGGGGTGTTACACGTGGTATCAGAGTTGAAGATTACCAGAACAGATATGAATTTTGAAAAAAAAAAAACTGTTTTTCAAAAACGCTTTTATACAGAAGTACCTTCAAAAGTACGTTTTAAGAAAAGTATTTTCATGAGAAAAGCTTATTTTAGAAGGCATAACCCCAAGAGCCATATATCTTTCCTTCGATTCTTTTGTATTGAATCTTTCCTTTTTCATTTCAGCATGTCTGGAATTCCCGAGATACCCGAGGGGATAACGATACCAGGATGGTTTAGGAGGTATTTAGAGACTAGGGCCACCACCGTAGGTCCAACAAATGCTCCTCCTCCTCCCTATCCTCCTCCTCCTCGCGTCACTACTTTTGCTAAGATATGTAAGGACTTTCAGGCAATGGGTGGAAAACCTTTTCACGGTACGGAGACATTTGTTGAAGCACGAAACTGGCTAAAGGAGGTGGAAGAATTGTTTGGGATCTTTGAAGTGGAAGATGGAAGAAAGGTCAAGTTAGCTGCCTGGCTAATGAAGGATGAGGCCTCGTTTTGGTAGGAGGTCACTAATAGAGAACGTCCAGTTGATACATGGCCAGATTTTAGGCGAAGGTTTGAGGCGAAGTTTCTCTCACGGGTTGAAGAGAATCTATACATGGAAAGGTTTCTAGCATTGAAGCAGGGGAATCTATCAGTAAAAGAATACGTCAACAAATTCAATCAGTTGGCGAGATTTGGCTTGGACTTGGTGAATACTCCAGAAAAGAAGGCCCTCAGATTTGTTAAGGTTTTGAACGAGCCGTTTCATGGGTTAGCTATGACCCATATCCCTATGGAGGCTACCTTTGAGAGACTAGTTGACATGGCACTTATGCATGAAGAAGAGAAGGGCGCCAATGCTAATAAGACACCCGAGAAGAAAGGGGATCAAAAGAAATCACAACAGCAGCAGAACAAGAAAGGTGGTAAAGGCAACAATGGTAAGGGAAAGAAAAGATGCTTTAACTGTGGGACACCAGGCCATCTAAGAAATGATTGTAGGAAGAAAAACAAGACTGGTTGTTCCATTGTGGCGAAGTGGGATATCTTATTAAGGACTGCCCAAGGAAAGGGCAGAGGGCAGGGTCTACCTTGGGAGGACAGGTGCAGGCTCTTATAGCACCAGGGAAGGCAAGGGGGCAAGTTCAGGCTCTCGTGGTCCCACCGCTGCAAGAATGAGGTAGAGCAATTTCCATTGAAAGTTTAATTTTTCTATTTGATCATCCTGTCCGTACTTTATTCGATTCTGGCACATCACATTCATTTACCTCTACATCATTAGTTGAAACACTGCACCTAGATACTAGTCTAGTTACAGATCCCTTAGTAGTCTCAAATTCTATTGGTGGTTAGGCTCATCTTTCAATGATTTGTCGGGATTTGGGAGTCTTTATCTTGGGCGTTGGGTTTGAATGCAACGCCTTTGTTCTTGGCTTCATGGGCTAGGGCTTGATTCTAGGTAAGGATTGGCTAACTAGATACGGGGCCATCCTAGATTGTGAAAGAAGGGTAGTTAGATTGTTGACTCGTTGTGGAAAGACCCTTGATATTTCTTGTGACCCTAGAGGTCCAGTAATGCTTAGCTACGTAGAATCCCTTGACGTATCCGATGATGATTTACATTCTGTTCGTATAGTCCGTGAATATGTTGATGTGGTAAGGGGTTTACCCCCAAAACACGAGATAGACTTTCGAATATATCTAGTAGATAATGCAAAGCCAGTTGCATTGCCAGTGCGCCACATGGCTCCAAGAGAGAGAAGAGAACTCAGTAAGTAAGTGAAAAAATTACTTGAGAAGGGGTTCATCAAACGTAGTATATCGGAGTGAGGTGCTCCAGTAGTATTTGCCACGAAGGCAGATGGGTCCATTAGACTTTGTCTGGACTATAGAGAACTTAATAAGCTTACTAAGAAGAATAGGCACCCACTGCCGAGGATTGACGATCTCTTCGATCAGTTAGTTGGCATCTCAGTGTTTTCACAGTTGGACTAAGCCACGGGTTTCCATCAGTCGAGAGTGGCTGAGGATAGCATAGACAAGACTGCCTTTAGGACTCCAGACGGCTTCTTTGAGTGGCTGGTGATGCCCTTCAGTTTGACAAATGCCCCCGCATATTTCGTTGACTTGATGAGTAGGGTGTTTAGGAAATACCTCAATAAATTCGTGGTAATCTTTGTGGATGACATCTTGATATTTTCTAGAAGTGAGGAAGTGCATGCCCTACACCTTAGGGAAGCGTTGGAGACCCTTCGAGCACATAGCCATAAAGCTAAATTTTCTAAATGTCACTTTTGGAGGAAGGAAGTTCGATTTTTAGGACACGTGGTTTCCAAAGAAGGGATAGCTGTGGATCCCGCAAAGGTAGTGGCCATCCAAGATTGGAAGGTCCCTAAAAATGCTACCGACCTGAGGAGTTTCTTAGGGTTGGCTGGCTACTATAGGAAGTTTATCAAAGACTTCGCAAAAATATCAGCCCCATTAACATGCTTGACGAAGAAGAACTTAGTTTTCATGTGGGACGTAGATTGTAACACCCCGTGAATTCTATAATGTTAAACTTCACAAATTAAAGTATAATTAATTCTAAATGAAAGAATTAAGGGAAATGGGTTACGCCATTGCGTTCGTCTTGGAATTTTGCTTGAGATAGAGTCCGAGTTTGCGCGAATCGGACTCTGTATGAAGGAGTTATGGCCTTCGGAAGTTTCAGAATCAAATTTAAATCCAAACAGCTCAGTTTAATTTCAAATTTTCGAATTTCAGGTTCAAACTGGGCTGGGCGGGAAAATTCCCGCCCAAAGACCAGGTCGACCATAGGGTCGACCACAGTGTCGACCTGGTCCCCCCAAGGTCGACCATAGTGTCGACCTGGGTGTTGACCTGGCTGGTCGACCTGGCTGGCTAGGTCTGACTCTGGCTCGAATTTTTGAGGCCCTGTGTGTCACTAGGGCTGACGTGTCACGTCTTGATTGGCTCTCTGAATTTTGAATGGCCTAGATTCCTCCTATCTTCATCTAACGGATCAAAACAACTTAAAACTCTATAAATACACCCTAACTCTCAACTGAAAATTCACACAAAAATATGAGAAAGGAGTCGTCATGCTGCTAGGGAGGAATTGAACATAGCCGTCAAGAGAAAATCCTAGAGACGAATAAAACTAAGAAGAAGATTTAAAGTTTAAATCAAAAGTTTTCAATGCAACGTTAGTCTACCCAAAGGAGCGCATTCCATTTTCAGAATTCAGAATCCAGAATTCAAGATTCTGCATTCGTTGTAAGTATAGTAGCCTTTCAGAATATGATTAAGAATAGCGATGTGATTCGATGTAGATGAAAATAGAATTGTGTTATTGTATTGTATAAAATTATATGTATTGTGATGGTTCTATCATGACTTATGTATTGATGTTTGTGGCATAAATTTGATTGATGCAAGCCTATTGAACAATTGTATATGAAAACAATGACACTAGCAAGTTTGTGGCAAAGATTAGAAATTGATTCCTTTATGTATATGTCGAAGGCTTGGACTATGTATATACTATGTATATTCCTATGACACTTGAAACTGTTTATGCCTACATGACCCAAAACCTATGATATCATTTTCATGTCTATTTGCAAGTATGATTGATCTATGTTAAGCATCGTTTGGGTTTCATAAACTATGCAAATTCATGTTTATTTGCAAGCATAATTGGATCTATGTTAAGTATCGTTTGGGTTTCAAAAACTATGCAAGTTCATGTTGAAATAGGCTATGTGACTAAATGTTATAATCGGACCTTTTGGTCAATATACATTATGCTAGTTATGTGTTTGACATTATGCCAAGTTAAACATATTTAAACACAAGTTGTAAACTATGCCAATTCATATGTCACCTACTTTGTTGTACTTTGATTTGAATACAAGTTCACATGATCCATCATTTATGTTAGTATCGCTAAATTGCAAGTTCATGCACCACACACCCTTATATGTTGTCAAATATTACATGTTCTTGATTCCCCTTTTTCTTACGCTTATAAAGTTGGGCTGGATTGTGTCAAGCCCAACATTTGTTATAACGTTGCGAACGAATAAACGGGGGTAATGACGTTGGGTGTAAAACATGAAAATATATGTTGGCATGTTTGGCACATGCCAATGACAATGACATTTAAGCGGTATAAACTGCTATGCCCAAGAATAAAAGATATGACATTTACATATATAATAATAAAATATGTAAATTTAGAAAACACGACGTGCTTAACCCGAGGTTGGATTGAGTTGTAATGTAAACCTACCCAGAACCGCCCGGCTGTCCAGTAGTCACAACAATACCTATCCAATGTGGGTGGTTAAGCATTGAGCCCAATAAAGACCCGAGGTTAGACTGAGCTGCGATGTAAACCTGCCCGGAACCGACCGGCATATCCAGTAATCGTAGCAATACCTGTCTAATGTGAGTGGTCTGGTGCTCCTAAGAGGCTAAGGACAGGTGGTAGGGTTAAGTCAACTATAACACTTAACCAAATTCAACATGTTAACAAGAATTGATAGGTGGGTGTTAGGTAAATACAGACACTTAACCACTTAACATGATTGACTAGAAATTTTCTAGTAACGAGGGACCCGTTTCAGCAGTAACCCAATTTAGGTATCAACGGTACCCTGAAACTAGGCAGGGTGGGGCACGATTACTGGGCTGATTGTAAGCGGTCAAACGACGGCGGTGGGTGCATAGTGCAGGTCTAACGGAGTGCGGGCGTGCACACACTTCGGAGCAGACAACCAGGGCACTAGGGACACCAGTAGTATAACCTATGCCTTCTAGAATTTGTGTCGGGGCCGCCACCATGGGTCTTGATACACCCCATGGTGGGACCAGCATAGGTATCTACAATTCTTAGGGGCCGTATGACACAAGTTAGAGCGAGTAGGAGCCGATCTTTAAATAAAGTTGGGGATCGTTTCACCCTCACCATGGGGTGTCAGTTAGAGTAAAACTCAAATAGATGCAGAGATATAGTATGGGTGCGATAGTACATTTGACACTCCCTTAGCTTGTGACACCATCCTATTTTCAATATATATCTATCATGCCCTATTTTCTTATTCGCATACTGAAGAGTTACTAGATTTACTCAGGCTTTATGTCTGACCCTATTTTCTTTTCGTCTTCTTTCTTTAGTTTCCCCCCCCTCTCCCAAGTCCACAGGGAGGAAACAACTCAGCCCAGTCAGGTTCTGTTCAAGCTCCAAGAACGTAGATGTATGATTTGGGTCTCTTTTGCTCGGACTATGGCTTTGGATATCACTATGGGGATTTTTGTCACTTTATTTATGTTTTATGCTTCTTTAATAATCAAGACAGTTATGATGTTGTAATGATGGAAGTATTTTGAGACAATTATGGAATGTTTTGTTTTGGAACACGTATTGATGAATAAAAGTCTGTTGGTTTCCGCTGTTTAAAATATGTGTATTTATATCTGTCTTGAGTTTATCTGTGGCTTTTACTTATAAAACTCCACCAAAATTAAGGCATTCCCATTGTGAGTGACCTTAACGGAGGTGGGGTGTTTCACTTGGTATCAGAGCATAGGTTTACCAGACAAGATAAAAGTTTTTGAAATTGTTTTCAAAAGAAAGTTTAAAGAAGCATTTTTCAAAAAAAAAAGTGTTATATTTATAAAAGACAAAATACCCCAAAGCCATGTGCCCTATCTATCTCTCTCTATCCCTCGTTTTGAATTTTTTCCCTTTCTGTTTCAGCATGTCTGGAGACCTTAACCTCCCGGAAGGAGTGCCGATTCACGGCTGGTTTAGGAGTTACTTAGAAGCAAGGGCTAATGGCGCGGGCCCAGCAGACATCCCTCCTCTAGTGGCCGCGGTTCCTCCTCCACCTCCTCGTAGAAATGCCTTCGCAAAAACATGTAGAGACTTCAAGGCCATGGGTGGAAAAGATTTTTATGGGACAGAATCCTTTGTACTGGCAAGAAACTGGCTAAAGGAGACTGAGGATCTGTTTGTCATCTTTGGAGTGGATGACAGGCAAAAGATTCAACTAGTGGTACGGTTGCTTAAGGATGAGGCTTCCTATTGGTGGGAAGTTACCAATGCTCAGAGGGCGGTGGAAACATGGGAAGACTTCAGGACGAGGTTTGAGATGAAATTTCTCTCCCAAGCAGAAAGGAGCCTGCAAATGGAAAATTTCCTAACTCTGAAACAGAGAAGCATGATGATCAGAGAATATGTAAATCAGTTTAACCAGCTGGCCAGATTTGGGTTAGACTTAGTAAACACCCAACCCAAGAAGGCACTTCGCTTCGTCAAGGGTTTGAATGAGCCTCTACACAGCCTTGCCATGACCCTTGTATCCACAAGAGCGACTTATGAAAGCTTGGTCGACATGGCGTTGCTACACGAGGAAGATCACGGTAGGAAAGAAGTTAAGGTGGAAGAGAAGAAAGAGGGTTTGCAAGCAAAGAAAACAGATTTCAAGAAAGGAGGAAAGAACAATAAGCCCCATGAGAAGAGAAGGTGAAATTTCTGTGGCATTGTGTGCCATAGGTCAAAAGACTGTCGGAAAAGGAAGGTGAAGATGGGTGGTTGCTTCCATTGTGGAGAGACTGGGCACCAAGCTAAGGACTGCCAAAAAAAGAAAGGGTAGGGACAGAAAGCTGGATCCACTTCAGGGGGTCAGGTTCATGCGCTAGTGGCACCTCAGCAAGAACGAGGTAGTTATATTTCTGTAGAAAGTGTTGTCTATCATTATGATCATCCAGTTCGTACACTTTTTGACTCTGGCGCATCACACTTTTTTATTTCCTCTGCCTTAGTAGAATCTCTGCATCTAGATACTAGTATGGTAGAAGATCCCTTAGTAGTTTCAAATCCAATTGGGGGCTCCGCTTACTTGTCAATGGTTTGTTTGGGTTTGAAAATCTCTACTCTCGGCGTTGAGTTTAGTTGTGATGCCTTTGTCTTAGGCTTCTTGGGATATGGTTTGATCTTAGGCATGGACTGGTTATCCAGTAATAGTGCCATTCTTGATTGTGATAAAAGAGTGGTTAGACTCTTGACTCGGCTTGGTAACACTCTAGAAATTTCTTGTAATCCCTAGAATGCTGTTATGCTTAGTAATCTAGAGTCGCTTGATGCTTCTGATGAAAATTTGCAATCGGTTAGAGTAGTCCAGGAATATCAGGATGTATTTGAGGAGGTGAAAGGCTTACCTCCGAGGCGGGAAACAGACTTCCGCATATATCTTGTGGATAACGCAAAGCCTGTAGCTTTACCTGTCAGACACATGGCTCCAAGGGAGAGAAAGGAGCTCAGTAAGCAGGCTAAAGAACTTCTCGAAAAAGGGTTCATTAGACGGAGCATTTCGGAATGGGGTGCTCCAGTGGTGTTCGCAACTAAAGCGGACGATTTGCTTCACCTTTGCGTCGATTACAGGGAGTTAAACAAATTGACTAAGAAAAATCGACACCCTCTTCCCCGAATCGACGATTTGTTTGATCAGCTTGTAGGTGCAATGGTCTTCTCCCAACTTGATCTGGCAACTGGGTTCCATCAGCCAAGAGTAGCTGAAGATAGTATTGATAAAACGGTGTTCAGAACCCCAGACGGTTTCTTTGTGTGGCTTGTCATGCCTTTCGGCTTGACAAATGCACCCGCTTATTTTGTAGACCTTATGAGCAGGGTGTTCGTAGAATTCCTCAACAAATTTGTGGTTATCGTCGTGGACGTTATCTTAATCTTCTCAAAGAATGAGGAAGAGCATGCTTAGCTTCTGAAAGAAATCATGGAAACTCTCCGTTTACATCAGTTAAAAGCCAAATTCTCCAAGTGTCACTTCTAGATAAAAGAAGTAAGATTTCTGGGGCATATAGTGTCCAAAGAAGGGTTGGCCGTCGACCCCGCAAAAGTGGTGGCAGTGCAAGATTGGAAGACACCAAGAAATGCAACCGAAGTTCGAAGCTTTCTTGGGCTAGCCGGTTTTACCGAAAGTTTATTAGGGATTTCACAAAGATCTCGGCCCACTCACAAGGCTAACAAAGAAGAATCTGGCGTTCACTTGGGATTTGGACTGCGAGTTTGCTTTCCAACGATTGGAAAGGGCTCTCACAACAGCCCCAGTTCTGACTTTGCTAGATGGAAGCAAAATGTTCACGGTATACACGGATGCATGTGGAACGGGACTAGGCGTTGTTCTAATGCAAGAAGGACGGGTAGTAGCTTATGGTGGAAGACAATTAAAAGTTCATGAAAAGAACTACCCAACCCACGATCTTGAGTTACCCGCCATCATCTTTGCGCTTAAGTCCTGGCGCCATTATCTCCTAGGTGAGAAGTTCGAATTATACACTGACTATAAATCGTTGAAATTTCTCTTCTCGTAGAAGGATCTTAACTTGAGGCAGCAAAGATGGAAGGAGTTTCTTGCCTCATATGACTTTGAAATTTCCTATACTCCCGGCAAAGACAACGTAGTAGCAGACGCATTGAGCCGTAAGAAACTGACCTTAAGCCCTCTCTTTGTGGAAAGGCAAAGCTTGGAGTTTATAGCCAGTTTTGACTTTAGGCCCTCTTCAGATTTTGTACCGGGTTTGCTAGCATCTCTCGAAGTACGCCCTACTCTCTTGGTGTAACAACCCGTATTTTAATAATGTGTTTTAACTATAAATCAAGGCAGAATTAAATTTTAAAATAAGAATCAAGGGAAACGGGTTACGCCATTACGTTCGTCTCGAAATTCTGCTTGAAAACGAGTCTGAGTTTACGAAAATCGGAGTCCGTATGACCAAGATACGGCTCTCCAAAGTTTCAGAAAATTCCAGAGTTCAAAACAGTTTGAATTCAAGTTAAAAATTCGAATTTCAAAACCCAGACAGACTGGCGGGAAAAATCCCGCCAGCACCAGGTCGACTGGGCAGTCGACCCCCCCCCCCCCACCCCAAACCAAGTCGACTGGGCAGTCGACTTGGGTGTCGACCTGGTCACCTAGCCTGTTTTTGGGATAGATGTATCTGGTCTTGTTTCCTGTCCAGGTTCAGCTCCCTAAACCCTATATAAACAACCCCTGACCCTAGACTCTCTATCACATTCTTATCCGGCCTTATGCTGCTGAGGTTCTGACTGGAAGATATAGAACAAGGAGGCTATTCAAGACTTCGTTAGAGCTACGTTGATTTGGGGATTTGCTAGAGATTCTTCTTCTACTCTTCTGCTTTCTCATTCTCTAGACCACGATCTATAAGCCCTTTGTCACTCTTAGATCTAAACTGTAAATTTAACATGAACACGATGTAAACTGAAATTATGCCTAAACATGATAACTAGGTTGGATCTACCATGGTATATCTTTGATCTATGACTATCCCTTTTAGATCTGTTATTTTGGATCTAGGTTTGTACACCCTAGATCTATTCATCTTAAATTTTGACTTGTGGAATATTAGTATGAACTTGATTTGGACATATTCATGTTTAATCTACAACCCCCATGACCTTTATCTTGACATGCCTGTGATGTTGAATTTATTATTGGGGTTACTATCTTATGTCAATCCTTTACCATGTCTATCACCATATTTTGCCAAGTTGATGTTGAGACCCTATTTCATATGCTTGTAATGTTATAATCATCATGCTTAACTTGTGAACACCTTTGCCATCCTATGACTATCCTTTGTGTTATATCCCTATTTTGACATGTTGTATTAATGCGAATTCACGTATGTTGGGGATACGTTTTGGGGTAGATTAGGCAAACTTTAAATTGGCTATGGAATTGACATGATATGACATGAAAATATGACATGAAAAATTGACATGAGAATAAGCTTGAATACATGAATTTGGGACATGACAATTAGATAACTTGAAAGTGGCCAACTCGAGGTTGGGTTGAATTTGCAACGTAAATCTGCCCGGAAACGCCCGGCAAATCCAGTAGTTGCAAATAATAGGACCCAATGTGGGTAGTTGGTCATATAGCACTTTAAACCTGAGGTTAGACTAGGTTATGGTGTAAAGCTGCCCGGACCCGCCCAGCACATCCAGTAACCATAATCAAGTCTAATGTGAGAGGTTGGGGTGCGTTAAGTAAATTAATGCCACATGGTAAGGTTAAGTCATGGACCACTTGAATACACTTAATCAATTTGATACATGTTTGGATAGGGGTTAAGTCATGACCTTTTTAATGACAACACTTAACCCATTAGAAATCCTAGCCACGTGGTCCCTTTCAGCAGTAACCCACTTAGAAGTATCATGATACCCTGGGGACTAGGCAGGGTGGGGCACGATTACTGGGTTGATTGTAAGCGACCAAGAATAACGGCTGAGTAAGGTGCGCTAGTATAGGTTCAGGTGGACTAGGGTCGTGCACTTAGTCCGGAGTTGAAAAAGTAGGCATGGGCACCCATAGTACTACATTGTGCGTGCTTGATTTGTGTCAGTGGTTGACACCCTAGGACCTGATACACCATAGGGTGGACCTAGCACACGTGACTACGTTCCGTGATTGGGCCGTATAACACCGACACACGACGAGTAAAGCCGATCGATTACGATGGACTGTTGGACCCCCTATTAGGTCATTTCATGTTATTGGGTTTAGGGATCATTTCTGGATTTATACTTAACATGGATTTGGACACTAGTACAGTTAGTGCAGTAAACCTTGTATATGCGATGCCACTCTTATCCTGTTACCTTTTATTATCATGCCAGTCCAGTTATTATCTTTATGTTTAATCTCAGTTTCTCATGTCCAGTTAACTTTATTAGTTTTTATGCTGATAGTCACTAGGGCTTACCAGTCTTTTTGACTAACCCGTTTTCTTCCACCTCTTTTTCTTTCGTCCCCCCCCCCAGGTTCTCAGGGAGGAAATTCTAGCTCTTAGCTTGGACTTTGCTTGCTTTCTGACAGCTCATGTACGGTTTGGTCTTGAGTTATGCTATGGCTGCACTCATGCTCTTTTTGGGGAATAATATTGGGCTTATGTTGTTTTAAGTGCTTTTCATCTTTAGAACTTGATGTAATGAAATAATGACTTGGTATTTTGATGTAAGAGGTTTTGACTCTATTTTCCACGTAATGAGATTTGGTTAAATTTATATCCACTGCTTTATATACTCTGTTTAATTTATGTTCTGTCTTGTGTTATCTTTGTGCCTGTTTACTAGATAATACCCCTCCAAAACTAGTGCATTCCCTTTGTGAGTGACCCTAGCAGAGGTGGGGTGTTACATTTGGTATCAGAGCAGAAGGTTACCAGACTGGGCAAAAGTTTTAAAAACTTTCTGAAAATTATTTTCAAAACCATTTATAAAGAAGCATTTTTCAAGAAAAGTTATATTTTTAAGAAAAGGCTATTCCCCAAAAGCCATTAGCACTTTCCTTTTTTCCTCGTTTGAATCTTTTTCTTTCCGTTTTTCAGCATGGCCGATCTTAACCTTCCCGAGGGAGTACCCATACCCGGATGGTTCCGAAGGTACTTGGAAGGTAGGGCCAACGATGCGGGCCCGGCAGACATCCCTCCTCCTCCTCCAGTAGCCGCGGTTCCTCCTCCTCCTCCCGGCACCGCCTTCGCCAAAATATGCAAAGACTTTATAGGAATGGGCGGCAAGAGCTTCCTTGGAACTGAGACCTTCGCTGAGGCACGAAACTGGTTAAAGGAGACTGAAGACCTGTTTGTTATCTTCGATTTGGAGGATCATAGGAAAGTTCAGTTGGCAGCATGGTTGTTGAAAGAGGAAGCTGCATTTTGGTGGGAAGTCACCAACGCTACCAGACCAATTGAGACTTGGGCAGACTTTAGAGAGAGTTTTGGGCTTAAATTCTTATCGTCAGCAAAAGCGAACCTTCAGATGGAGAGGTTCCTACACTCAAGCAAGGGGACATGTCTATTAGGGAGTACGTGAATAAGTTTAATAAGCTTGCTCGGTTTGGTTTGGACTTAGTCAACACGGCTGAGAAGAAGGCTCTACGATTTGCTCGAGGATTGAGCGAGCCACTCCACACTATGGCCATGACTCATGTGCCCATAGGGGGGACCTTTGAAAGCTTGGTGAATATGGCCCTACTTCATGAGTAAGACAAGGGTGACAAAAAGGAGGTTAAGTCTAATGAGACTCAGAACAAGAAGGTTGACTTCAAGAAGGGAGGCAACAAGAATAACAAGAATAACAAGGGCAACAACAACAATGCTAACAAGCCACATGAGACGAGGAAGTGCAACTTTTGCAGTATCACAGGACATATAGCTAAAGACTGTAGGAGGAAGAAAAGAAAGTTGGGTGAATGCTTTCACTGCGGGGATACTGGACACATCAGTAAGGATTGCCCTAAGAAGCAAGGACAGGGGCTAGGGCAGACACAGCGAGAAGGACCTTCTGGAGGGCAGTTGCAGGCTCTCAACACCACTCCAGCTCTTGACCGAGGTAGTAATATTTCTGTAGAAAGCCTTGTTTACATTTCTGAATTTCCTGTTCGAACCTTATTTGACTCTGGCGCATCGCATACTTTTATCTCATCTGATATTGTTGAAAATCTGCACTTAAGAACTAGTCTAGTAGATGATCCCGTTAGTGTTTCAAATCCGATTGGGGGCTCTGCCCATTTATCTATGATTTGTGTTGATTTGAGGATTTCCATCTTAAGCGTGGAATTCACGTGTAATGCTTATGTTCTCAGATTCATGGGATATGGTTTAATTCTGGGCATGGATTGGTTGTCCAATTATGGAGCTATCCTTGATTGTGAACGAAGGGTAGTGAAGCTCATGACACGCCTTGGTAATACCCTTGAACTTTCTTGTAACCCGAAGGGTCCGGTCATGTTATGTTATCTTGAATCTCTCGACTCGTCCGTCGACAATCTGCACTCCGTGAGAGTAGTCCGAGAATATCCAGATATCTTTGATGAGGTGAAAGGGTTACCTCCTAAACGCGAGATAGACTTACGAATTTATCTGGTTGATAATGCCAAGCCTGTTTCATTTCCCGTCAGGCATGTGGCCCCGCGAGAAAGAAGAGAGCTCAGTAAACAAGTCAAGGAGTTGCTCGAGAAAAAATTCATAAGGCGAAGCATTTCTGAATGGGGTGCTCCGGTGGTATTCGCTACTAAGGCGGATGGTTCGCTTCGTCTGTGCGTAGATTATCGTGAGTTAAACAAGCTGACGAAGAAGAATAGGCACCCACTACCAAGAATTGATGATCTTTTTGACCAGCTTGTGGGAGCATCTGTTTTTTCTCAACTCGATCTAGCCACAGGATTCCATCAACTTAGAGTGGCTGAGGATAGCATTGACAAAACTGCATTTAGGACTCCAGATGGGTTCTTCGAATGGCTCGTCATGCCGTTTGGGTTAACGAATGCACCCACGTACTTTGTAGACCTGATGAGTATGGTGTTTCGGGAGTTCCTTAACAAGTTCGTGGTGGTTTTTGTGGACGATATTCTAATCTTCTCAAAGGATGAAGAAGAGCATGCTAGACACCTCAAGGAAGTCATGGATACGCTTAGAGCACACCAATTAAAGGCTAAGTTCTCCAAATGCCATTTTTGAAGGGAGGAAGTTCGGTTTCTTGGGCACGTAGTTTCTAAGCAAGGTTTAGACGTGGACCCCGCAAAGGTAGTTGCGGTGCAAGACTGGAAAATTCCTAAGAATGCAACAGAGGTGAGAAGCTTTCTCGGTTTGGTGGGCTTTTATAGGAAGTTCATTAAGGACTTCGCTAAGATTTCAGCCCCTCTTACTAAGTTAACGAAGAAAAACCTAGCTTTTGCATGGGACGCAGAATGTGAGACTGCTTTCCAGAGACTCAAGAGAGCCCTCACCACAGCTCCAGTTTTAGCATTACCCGATGGAGGAAAAATGTTTACGGTGTACACAGATGCGTGTGGCACGGGATTAGGCGTTGTCCTAATGCAAGAAGGAAGAGTGATATGCTATGGGGGTAGACAACTTAAAGTTCATGAGAAGAACTATCCCACACATGAGTTAGAGTTAGCCGCAATTGTTTTTGCACTTAAAGCTTGGCGCCACTATCTCCTAGGGGAGAGATTCGAGCTGTACACCGACCACAAATCGCTTGAGTATCTCTTTTTGTAAAAAGATTTGAATCTGAGACAACAACAGTGGATGGAATTCTTGGCCTTATATGACTTCAATATAACTTATACCCCTGGCAAGGGTAACGTGGTGGCGGATGTGCTAAGTAGAAAAAGTTTGACTTTGAGCCCCTTATTTGTTGAAAGAAAAAGTCTAGAGTTTATAGCGACCTTTGATTTTACGCATGCTGTTGAGTCATTGACTAGTACGTTAGCATCTCTTGAGCTGAGACCTACGCTTCTAGATCAAGTAGGGACTTCGCAGAAAAAAGACCCACAGATAGTCGAAATCATGGACAAGTTAATCAGTGGTGATACGTCAAGTCACCTTGGTAGGTATGCCATTGATGACAAAGGATAGCTAAGGCGCGATGGAAGGCTATGCGTTCCACTAGTGGGAGACTTAGTAAATAAAGTTCTCGAAGAGGCGCATCACTCGAAGATGACTATACATCCCGGAGGGGATAAGATGTACAGAGATATGAAACGCATTTTCTTTTGGGCTGGAATGAAAAAGGACGTGGCAGAATTCGTCTCAAAGTGCATGGTGTGCCAACAAGTCAAGACCGAATCTAAGAAGCCCAGTGGGCTATTACATCCTTTGGAGGTCCCGCAATGGAAGTGGGAAAGTATCACGATGGATTTCGTGGATGGATTGCCTAGGTCGAGGAAAGGGAATACTAGCATATGGGTGATTGTTGATAGACTCACGAAGAGTGCTCACTTCATTCCGGTGAAAAGCAAAAGGACTGCATCATGGCTAGCGTCTATTTACCTTCGAGAGATAGTACGGTTACACGGGGTTCCTTCTAGCATAGTCAATGACCATGACCCAATTTTCACTAGCCAGTTTTGGAATAGTCTGCAAGAAGCAATCAGTACACAACTTAATTTAAGTACAGCCTATCACCCTCAGACGGATGGACAGACCGAAAGGGTAAATAGAGTACTAGAGGATCTTTTGAGGCTATGCATTCTTGATTTTGGTGGTACTTAGGAAGACCATCTCCCTCTCGTGGAGTTTGCTTATAATATAATAGCTACCAAGCTAGCATAGGGATGGCACCGTTCGAAGCCCTGTATGGAAGACCGTGCAAGTCACCAACTTGTTGGTGGGAGACGACTGACAGACTTATACTTGGGCCCGACATGATACGAGACACTTCTAAGAAGGTGGAGTTGATACGAAGACGAATGAAAGTGGCCCAAGATAGACAGAAATCTTATGCGGACAAGAGAAGGACGGACCTAGAGTTCGAAGTCGGAGATATGGTTTTCATAAAAGTATCTCCTTTGCACAATGTGGTTCGTTTTGGAGCAATTGGAAAGCTAGCACCGAGATTCGTAGGACCGTTCCCTATCACTGAGAGGATTGGGCAGATGGCCTATAAGGTAGAGTTACCTGAGAGGCTGGCCGGAGTACACAATGTCTTTCACGTCTCGCATCTCCGAAAGTGCCTACATGAATCAGCTGAGGTGGTTGAGCCAAGCATCCTCGAAGGCGTAGAAGTGGAGAAAGAAGCAACGCTGAGGCGAGTTCCTATTCGTATCTTAGGGACGAAGATCAAGAAGCTAAGGAATCGCGAAGTCAAGCTAGTCAAAGTACAGTGGAGTGAAGCCCAAGAAGACGCAACTTGGGAAACCGAGGAGAAGATACGCGCGCTTTACCCATTTCTTTTTTAGGGTACTTTCTCGATCTCTTTTTCCTTTGAGCTTGTAAACCTTTCGTATCATGCTCTTTTTGGGGAATAATATTGGGCTTATGTTGTCTTAAGTACTTTGCTTCTTTAGAACTTGATGTAATGAAATAATGACTTGGTATTTTTATGTAAGAGGTTTTGACTCTATTTTCCACGTAATGAGATTTGGTTAAATTTATATCCGCTGCTTTATATACTCTGTTTAATTTATGTTCTGTCTTGTGTTATCTATGTGCATGTTTACTAGATAATTACCCCCCAAAACTAGTGCATTCCCTTTGTGAGTGACCCTAGCAGAGGCGGGGTGTTACATTTGGTATCAGAGCCAGGTTATGCTACCTATGTTTGTTTTGTTAATCTTGTCTTGAGAACCTTAGAACCCTCTTTGGATGTAAACATGTATTTGAAACATGTTATGGTTGATGTTTGCAAATGGTTTCAAGTGTTTGCAAGTGATTTCTAGTGGATGCGTGACACACATTAGGCACTAGATCGGCTCAGACACCTTTTCATGTTGCATTTGCATGGGTGCTTATACTTGTACATGGATGAACTTGTTATGCTATCACGTGGATGTTGCATATGGATGATGTTTGTGCACTCATGTAGAAATTTTAAGTTATGTTAGGAATTTGCATACATGTTAGACTCATTACACTAACATATCTTGCATTAAGGAGGTTTACTGAATCAGTAACCGCCTGATCTTTTGCATTAGATAAGTACATATACACACACATACTGCATATGTTCATACAGCATTAGATATCTTTTTAAGGACAATGGTTGCTCGTGAATGATGTTGTGAGTAGATGGATGTGGATGGTAGGATGCGTTCTTCCTAACTTAGAGATTTCGGGGACGGAATCCTTTAAGGAGGGAGAATGTAACAACCCGTATTTTAATAACGTGTTATAACTATAAATCAAGGCAGAATTAAATTTTAAAATAAGAATCAAGGGAAATGGGTTACGCCATTACGTTCGTCTCGAAATTCTGCTTGAAAACAAGTCCGAGTTTACTAAAATCGGAGTCCGTATGACCAAGATATGGCTCTCCAAAGTTTCAGAAAATTCCAGAGTTCAAAACAGTTCGAATACAAGTTCAAAATTCGAATTTCAAAACCCAGACAGACTGGGCGGGAAAAATCCCGCCAGCACCAGGTCGACTGGGCCGTCGACTGGGCAGTCGACCCCCCCCCCCCCCAGACCATGTCGACTGGGCAGTCGACTAGGGTGTCGACCTGGTCAACAAGCCTGTTTTTGGGACAGATGTATCTGGTCTTGTTGCATGTCCAGGTTCAGCTCCCTAAACCCTATATAAACAACCCCTGACCCTAGACTCTCTATCACATTCTTATCCGACCTTATGCTGCTGAGGTTCTGACTGGAAGATAGAGAACAAGGAGGCTATTCAAGACTTCGTTAGAGTTACGTTGATTTGGGGATTTGCTAGAGATTCTTCTTCTACTCTTCTGCTTTCTCATTCTCTAGACCACGATCTGTAAGCCCTTTGTCACTCTTAGATCTAAACTATAAATTTAACATGAACACGATGTAAACTAAAATTATGCCTAAACATGATAACTAGGTTGGATCTACCATGGTATATCTTTGATCTATGACTATCCCTTTTAGATCTGTTATTTTGGATCTAGTTTTGTACACCCTAGATCTATTCATCTTAAATTTTGACTTGTGGAATATTAGTATGAACTTGATTTGGACATATTCATGTTTAATCTACAACCCCCATGACCTTTATCTTGACATGCTTGTGATGTTGAATTTATTATTGGGGTTACTATCTTATGTCAGTCCTTTACCATGTCTATCACCATATTTTGCCAAGTTGATGTTGAGACCCTATTTCATATGCCTGTAATGTTATAATCATCATGCTTAACTTGTGAACACCTTTGCCATCCTATGACTATCCTTTTGTGTTATATCCCTATTTTGACATGTTGTATTAATGCGAATTCACGTACGTTGGGGATACATTTTGGGGTAGATTAGGCAAACTTGAAATTGGCTATGGAATTGACATGATATGAAATGAAAATATGACATGAAAACTTGACATGAGAATAAGCTTGAAAACATGAATTTGAGACATGACAATTAGATAACTTGAAAGTGGACAACTCGAGGTTGGGTTGAATTTGCAACGTAAATCTGCCCAGAACCGCCCGGCAAATTAGTAGTTGCAAATAATAGGACCCAATGTGGGTAGTTGGTCAAATAGCATTTTAAACCCGAGGTTAGACTAGGTTATGGTGTAAAGCTGCCCAGACCTGCCCGGCACATCCAGTAACCATAACCAAGTCTAATGTGAGAGGTTGGGGTGCGTTAAGTAAATTAATGCCACATGGTAAGATTAAGTCATGGACCACTTGAATACACTTAACCAATTTGATACATGTTTGGATAGGGGTTAAGTCATGACCTTTTTAATGACAACACTTAACCCATTAGAAATCCTAACCACGTGGTGCCTTTCAGCAGTAACCCACTTAGAAGTATCACGATAACCTGGGGACTAGGCAGGGTGGGGCACGATTACTGGGCTGATTGTAAGCGACCAAGAATAACGGCTGAGTAAGGTGCGCCAGTGTAGGTTCAGGCGGACTAGGGTCATGCACTTAGTCCGGAGTTGAAAAAGTAGGCATGGGCACCTGTAGTACTACATTGTGCATGCTTGATTTGTGTCAGTGGTTGACATCCTAGGACCTGATAGACCCTAGGGTGGACCTACCACATGTGACTACATTCCGCGATTGGGCCGTATAACACCGACACACGATGAGTAAAGTCGATCGATTAGGATGGACTGTTAGACCCCGTATTGGGTCATTTCATGTTATTGGGTTTAGGGATCATTTCTGTATTTATACTTGACAAGGATTTGGACACTAGTACAGTTAGTGCAGTAAACCTTGTATATGCGATGCCACTCTTATCTTGTTACCTTTTATTATCATGCCAGTCCAATTATTATCTTTATGTTTAATCTCAGTTTCTCATGTCCAGTTAACTTTATTAGTTTTTATGCTGATAGTCACTAGGGCTTACCAGTCTTTTTGACTGACCCGTTTTCTTCCACCTCTTTTTCTTTCCTTCCCCCCAAGGTTCTCAGGGAGGAAACTCTAGCTCTTAGCTTGGACTTTGCTTGCTTTCTGACAGCTCATGTATGGTTTGGTTTTGAGCTATGCTATGGCTGCACTCATGCTCTTTTTGGGGAATAATATTGGACTTATGTTGTTTTAAGTACTTTGATTCTTTAGAACTTGATGTAATGAAATAATGACTTGGTATTTTGATGTAAGAGGTTTTGAATCTATTTTCCACGTAATGAGATTTGGTTAAATTTATATCCGCTGCTTTATATACTCTGTTTAATTTATGTTCTGTCTTGTGTTATCTTTGTGCCTGTTTACTAGATAATACCCCTCCAAAACTAGTGCATTCCCTTTGTGAGTGACCCTAGCAGAGGTGGGGTGTTACACTTGGACTCAATAGGGGCTGCACAACGTGAAGACCCTCATCTTGTTGATGTGATTGATAAACTTATTAGGGGTGAGACTTCTAGTCACCTCAGTAGGTACGCCATCGATGATAAGGGTTGGCTGAGGCGAGATGGAAGATTATGCGTCCCACAAGCAAGGGAATTGACAAAGAAGGTTCTCGAAAAAGCACATCATTCCAAGATGACCATACACCCTGGCGGTGGTAAGATGTACAAGGATATAAAAAGGACTTTCTTTTGGAACGGCATGAAACAAGACATGGCAGATTTCATTTCTAAGTGCATGACCTGCCAACGGGTCAAGGCGGAACAAAAGAAGCTTAGAGGACTACTTCATCCTTTAGAGGTCCCATAGTGGAAGTGGGATAGCATTTCAATGGACTTCATTGATGGACTACCTAGGTCGAGAAAAGGCAACACTAGCATTTGGGTAATAGTGGATAGGCTTACTAAGAGCGCCCACTTCATACCTATCAAAAGTAGAAGGACTACCGCATCTCTAGCATCTCTTTATCTCAAGGAAATAGTTCGACTCCATGGGATACCCTCCAGCATTGTTATTGACCGAGACCCTATCTTCACAAGCGAGTTTTGGCGGAGTCTGCAAAAAGTTGTAGGCACACAGTTATGTTTGAGCACGGCTTATCACCCCCAAACCGATGGCCAGACGGAAAGAGTGAATAGAGTTTTAGAGGATCTTTTGAGACTTTTCATTCTCGACTTTGGAGGGACGTGGGAGGATCACCTTCCTTTAGTGGAATTTGCCTATAACAACAACTACCAAGCTACCATCGGTATGGCACCCTTCGAAGCCTTGTATGGAAGACCGTGCAAATCACCAACTTATTGGTACGAGTCTATAGATAAGCTTATACTTGGACCAGATATGATTCGAGAGACTTCTAAGAAAGTAGACTTGATACGTAGGAGAATGAAGACTGCCCAAGACCGATAGAAATCCTACGCAGACAAAAGAAGGACCGACCTTGAGTTTGAGGTTGGGGACAGGGTTTTCCTTAAGGTATCACCTTTAAGGAACGTCGTTCGTTTTGGATCCACCGGAAAGCTAGCACCAAGATTTGTAGGACCGTTTCCTATCATCGAGAAGGTTGGAAAGATGGCCTATAGATTAGAGCTACCCGAGAGACTGGCCGGAGTTCACAACGTCTTTCATGTTTCTCACCTCCGGAAGTGTTTGCATGAGTCAGCGGAAGTGGTGGAACCTAGCATTCTAGAAGAAGCCGAAGTGGAACGTGAAGCAACTTTGAGGAGAGTTCCAACCCGCATCTTAGGAACGGAAGTGAGAAAGCTACGCAACCGCGAAGTCAAACTCGTTAAAGTTCAGTAGAGCGACGCCGAGGAAGACGCGACTTGGGAAAATGAGGACAGAATACGCGCTGCCTACCCTCTTCTTTTTGAGGGTACATCTTTGATCTCTCTTTTTCCCTAAGTTATGCTTTATCTATCTTTTAGGTATATCTCCTCGGTCCTTTTCCTAACTCCTTAGGTAGAAAACAAATGGATGCAAACATGTATTTGAAAACATGTTATGGATGATGGCTGCAAATGGTTGCTAGTGGTTGCTCGTGGATGCATATACACACACACCTAGGTTATAGATCGGCTCAATCACTTCATATTGCATATGCATATGCATATGTGTATTCTCATTTGTATATGGTTGAAACTTGATATGCTGTCATATGGTTGTCGCATTTGTATGAATAGTTGTGCACTCATGTAGAATTATGAGTAGGAAAAATTTGCATACATAATGGATTCCTGATACTTACATAATTCGCATTAAGGAGGCCAACTGAATCAGTAGACCGCCTGATTTCTGCATTAGATAAGGACATATACACTCACTATGCATATGATCATGAAGCATTAGAAGTCTTTTAAGGACAGTGGATGCCTGTGTATGTTGGTTGAGTAGATGGACTGTTGGATGGTAGGATGTACATTCTTCCTAACTTAAAGATTTCAGGGACGAAATCCTTTTAAGGGGGGAGAATGTAACACCCCGTGAATTCTATAATGTTAAACTTTGCAAATTAAAGTATAATTAATTCTAAATGAAAGAATTAAGGCAAATGGGTTACGCCACTGCGTTCGTCTCGGAATTCTGCTTGAGATAGAGTCCGAGTTTACGCGAATCGGACTCTGTATGAAGGAGTTATGGCCTTCGGAAGTTTCAGAATCAAATTTAAATCCAAACAGCTCAGTTTAATTTCAAAATTTCAAATTTCAGGTTCAAACTGGGCTGGGCGGGAAAATTCCCGCCCAAAGACCAGGTCGACCATAGGGTCGACCATGGTGTTGGCCTGGTCACCCCAGGTAGACCACAGTGTCGACCTGGTCCCCCCCAAGGTCGACCATAGTGTCGACCTAGGTGTCGACCTGGCTGGTCGACCTGGCTGGCCAGGTCTGACTCTGGCTCGAATTTCTGAGGCCCTGTGTGTCACTAGGGCTAACGTGTCACCTCTTGATTGGCTCTCTGAATTTTAAATGGCCTAGATTCCTCCTATCTTCATCTGACGGCTTAAAACAACTTAAAAATCTATAAATACACCCTAACTCTCAACTGAAAATTCACACAAAAAAATGAGAAAGGAGTCGTCATGCTGCTAGGGAGGAATTGAACATAGCCGTCAAGAGAAAAGCCTAGAGACGAATCAAACTAAGAAGAAGATTTAAAGTTTAAATCAAAAGTTTTCAACGCAACGTTAGTCTACCCAAAGGAGCGCATTCTAATTTCAGAATTCAGATCCAGAATTCAAGATTCTGCATTCGTTGTTAGTATAGTAGCCTTTCAGATTATGATTAAGAATAGCGATGTGATTCGATGTGGATGAAAATAGAATTGTGTTATTGTATTGTATAAAATTCTATGTATTGTGATGGTTCTATCATGACTTATGTATTGATGTTTGTGGCATAAATTTGATTGATGAAGCCTATTGAATAATTGTTTATGAAAACAATGACACTAGCAACTTTGTGGCAAAGATTAGAAATTGATTCCTTTCTGTATATGTCGAAGGCTTAGACTAGGTATATACTATGTATATTCCTATGACACTTGAAACTGTTTATGCCTACATGACCCAAAACCTATAATATCATTTTCATGTCTATTTGCAAGTATGATTGATCTATGTTAAGCATCGTTTGGGTTTCATAAACCAAGCAAATTCGTGTTTATTTGCAAGTATAATTGGATCTATGTTAAGTATCGTTTGGGTTTCAAAAACTATGCAAGTTCATGTTGAAATAGGCTATGTGATTAAATGTTATAATTGGACCTTTTGGTGAATATACATCATGCTAGTTATGTGTTTGACATTATGCCAAGTTAAACATATTTAAACACAAGTTGTAAACTATGCCATTTCATATGTCACCTACTTAGTTGTACTTTGATTTGAATACAAGTTCACATGATCCATCATTTATGTTAGTATCGCTAAATTGCAAGTTCATGCGCCACACACCCTTATATGTTGTCAAATATTACATGTTCTTGATTCCCCTTTTTCTTACGCTTATAAAGTTGGGCTAGATTGTGTCAAGCCCAACATTTGTTATAACGTTGCGAACGTATAAACGGGGGTAATGACGTTGGGTGTAAAACATGAAAATATATGTTGGCATGTTTGGCACATGCTAATGACAATGACATTTAAGCGGTATAAATTGCTATGCCCAAGAATAAAAGATATGACATTTACATATATAATAATAAATTATGTAAATTTAGAAAACACGACGTGCTTAACCCGACGTTGGATTGAGTTGTGATGTAAACCTGCCCGGAACCGCCCGACTGTCCAGTAGTCACAACAATACCTATCCAATGTGGGTGGTTAAGCATTGAGCCCAATAAAGACCCGAGGTTAGACTGAGCTACGGTGTAAACCTGCCCGGAACCGACCGGCATATCCAGTAACCGTAGCAATACCTGTCTAATGTGAGTGGTCTGGTGCTCCTAAGAGTCTAAGGATAGGTGGTAGGGTTAAGTCAACTATAACACTTAACCAAATTCAACATGTTAACAAGAATTGATGGGTGGGGGTTAGGTAAATACAGACACTTAACCACTTAACATGATTGACTAGAAAATCCTGGTAACGAGGGGCCCGTTTCAGTAGTAACCCAATTTAGGTATCAACGGTACCCTAAAACTAGGCAGGGTGGGGCACGATTACTGGGCTGATTGTAAGCAGTCAAACGACGGCGGTGGGTGCACAGTGCAAGTATAACGGAGTGCGGGCGTGCACACACTTCGGAGTGGACAACCAGGGCACTGGGGACACTAGTAGTATAACCTATGCCTTCTAGAATTTGTGTCGGGGCCGCCACCATGGATCTTGATACACCCTATGGTGGGACCAGCATAGGTATCTACAATTCTTGAGGGCCGTATGACACATGTTAGAGCGAGTAGGAGCCGATCTTTAAATAAAGTTGGGGATCGTTTCACCCTCACCATGGGGTGTCAGTTAGAGTAAAACTCAAATAGATGCAGAGATATAGTATGGGTGAGATAGTACATTCGACACTCCCTTAGCTTGTGACACCATCCTATTTTTAGTATATATCTATCATGCCCTATTTTCTTATTCGCATACTGAAGAGTTACTAGATTTACTCAGGCTTTATGTCTGACCCTATTTTCTTTTCGTCTTCTTTCTTTCATTCCCCACCCCCAGGTCCACAGGGAGGAAACAACTCAGCTCAGTCAGGTTCTGTTCAAGCTCCAAGAATGTAGATGTATGATTTGGGTCTCTTTTGCTCGGACTATGGCTTTGGATATCACTATGGGGATTTTTGTCGCTTTATTTATGTTTTATGCTTCTTTAATAATCAATACAGTTATGATGTTGTAATGATGGAAGTATTTTGAGACAATTATGGAATGTTTTGTTTTGGAACACGTATTGATGAATAAAAGTCTGTTGGTTTCCGCTGTTTAAAATATGCGTATTTATATCTATCTTGAGTTTATCTGGGCTTTTACTTATAAACCTCCACCAAAATTAAGGCATTCCCTTTGTGAGTGACCTTAACGGAGGTGGGGTGTTTCATAGATTGTGATGATGCGTTCCAACGTTTAAAGAGAGCTTTGACCACAGCCCCAGTCTTAGTGTTGCCAGATGGGTGTAAGCCATTTACCGTTTATACCGATGCTTGAGGGACGGGACTAGGCGTAGTCTTAATGCAAGAGGGAAGGGTAATAGCCTATGGCGGAAGGTGTAACAACCCGAATTTTAATAACATGTTGAAACTAGAAATCGGGGTATAATTAACTTTTAAATTTAGAATCATGGGAAACGGGTTGCGCCAATGCGTTCATCTCGGAATTCTGCATGAAATCAAGTTCGAGTTTTCGAAAATCGGAGTCCGTATGACCGAGTTATAACCTCTAAAAGTTTCATGAATTTTCAGAATCAAAAACAGCTCAGAAATTCGAATTCAAATTCGAATTCAAGACCCAGAAGCGGGCTGGGCGGGAAAATTCCCGCCTAGAGCCCAGGTCGACCATAGGGTCGACCTGACCAGACCAGGTCAACCATAGGGTCGACCTGGGGTTCGACCTGGCCTCCCTGGTTGGGCCAGGGTGGCCTGGTTGGGTGCACCGATTGAGTCAGTGGGATGGGACGATTTCTGAAGGTCAGGATTGATTCTAGGGTTAATCTAAGGGCCTAAACTAGTTGCTACACCTATTAAAACACCCTTAGACCTAACCTAATTCACAACAAATCATTCTTACACCAAAATGCTGCTGAACTCCCTCTTGAACCATGGCCCCCTCCCCCAAATTAAAGCTTAAGCATTTAAACTCAAATCAATTCTAAGGACAAAGCTTTCATACACAATTTAATTTGAAGTTTAAGGCTTCTGCAATGATTCAAGACAATAAATCAGCATTCTACAACAAATTTAGTTCTTAATTCATTAGCCATGATCTATAAGTTTTAGTTGTTTTTAGATTTAAACTTGTTAATTATAATATGGCCATGGAATAAAGTGGAATTGGATTTAAGTATGTTTATCGATTCAGACCCATTCCTGTTGCTTCTTGAATCTTGGGTTTTTGAGACTCGTCTATCTTTATTCTCATTTCAAGTTCATGATTTATTCAGCCTGTTGTAAATCAATTTTCTTGATTCATGTTGAATTTATTATCAAGTTGTAATATTCATGTCTGTAATGATGTTTTTCTCTCTGATCTTATTTTTATGCAAAATTCTATCTTCCCCTATTTATTTTCCTTTGATGAACCTTGGTCAATTTCGGACCTAGGCCTAAATCGCGATTTGCTTACGATTGAATACGGGGAAATGTATGGGATATTACCTATTTGGATATACGTGTTTGGCATAACATGAAATTGGAAACTTGGGTATTGTCAACATAATTGAAATTGCAAGTTTGGCCATTGACATAATTAATTTGGCATAAAGTGGGCATATATGAATTGGCTTGTATATTAAATCACGGGTTCGGGCCTATGTAAATTAAATCAAAAGATTAGGCTTATGATTGGGCATAAGTAGAATTGGGAATTTGAACCTAAAAGCGATTGTAAACTTGATAATTGGCATAAATATGTATTATAAACTTGGGTAATTGCCGTGTATTGTAACAAAAAGATTATAGTCTGGGATAACTACATCATGAATCATGATTTGGGTTTATTTGGGCATGAAACTTGATACATGTAATCTTGGCTAGAACTTGAATGGGTAAAATGGCATAAACTTGGCATACATGTAAATAGGAAAGAATTGGACATATGTAAACTGACTAGAATTGAGTATGTATATATATATATATATATAAATATATATATATAAATTAGCATGTAATTTTGGAACCTGGGCATATGTTTATTTATATGTAAAGTTGGGAATTTGAAACATGAAAATGACCGTGTATTGGATAATTGACTTGAACACGAACATGAACATTTCTATATGTTAAACACATGAACTAATATTGGGATACGACATTCAGTGAACCTTTGACACGAGGTTAGACTCAGTTTGTGGTGTAAATCTGCCCGGAACCGCCCGGCAAATCCAGCAGCCACAAAGTGTCAGTCTAATGTGAGAGGTCGAAGGCCAAATTGTAGGCGTAACGGTTTATGACACGAGGTTAGACTCAGTTTGTGGTGTAAATCTGCCCGGAACCGCCCGACAAATCCAGTTACCACAAAATGCACGGTCTAATGTGAGAGGTCATGATTCATTCGTAATAATGAATGAATTAAGGAATACTAACCATAATAAGACGTGGGTATGGTTAGAGGGTTAGGTGGGATGACATGGAAATTTGACATGTAAATGTGGACCTAACCGGTATGAGTTAAGAACATGTAAAACTTATAAATGTGGGCTTAACCAACATAACTGTTAATCAGACCAACGGGTGGGTTAAGTAATATGACTAGACTAATGACACTTAACCAATATAACATGACACGTGGCAGGGTTAAGTCAGCTTGAACATATAGATAGTACTTAACCAACTTAGCATGATACGTGGGCGGGTTAAGTAATGAACTACTTGAAAACACTTAACAAATTTGATATGCTAAGATAGCGGGGTTAAGTTATGAATCACTAGACAACACTTAACTAACTTGACATGATACGTGGGTGGGTTTAGCCATGAATTACTTGAAGCACGTAACCAATGCAATCTGACGAATGGGAGGGTTAAGTTAAATGGGTTGGTTTATCTCGAATGTGTTCACAACACCCAACCGATATAACCTGATGTGTGGTAGGGTTAAGTAAATACACGAAGGTAACACTTAACCATTATAAAATGGCTAGTGGATGAGGTTGAGTTAACATACACTTAACCAATCTAACGTGAGGTGTGGTAAGGGTTAAGCTAACACAGGGGAGAACGCTTAACCGATATAACAAGACATGCGGTAGGGTTAAGTAACACAAGAGAGAACACTTAGCCATGGTATCATGATGGGGGGGTGAGGTTAAGTTAAATTGATAACACTTAACCAACCTGTGGGGGTATACGAATAGACCCTAGGAAAACCCTAGTAGCGGGACCCGTTTCACCAGTAACCCACATTAGGTATCAACGGTACACTGAGCTAGGCAGGGTGGGGCACGATTACTGGGCTGATTGTAAGCGGTCAAAACGGCGGCAAGGAATGAAGCAGTGCAGGTTCCGACGGATTACGGACGTGCACGTATTCCGGAGTGGAAAATTTAGCCACTGGGCATCAGTAGATATAAAGCCGTGCGTCAAAAAAGGGTGTCGGGGTTGCCATCCTAGGGATTGATACACCCTAGGGTGGGACCAGCACAGGTATCTACAAGTAGGGGCCGCAAGAACTAGGTCAAGTAGGAGCCGGTCGATCAGGGTAGTAAGGATACATCTAACATATTCATGGTAATTGGGCTGGTTGAGGAAAAATCCTCATATTAGATGTAGTCCTGAAGGCTACCACAACTATGGGGTTGGGATAACCTTAGTATATAACACATGTGAAACATGGTAAGTAAGAGCCGATCAATTAAGGTAGGTACGGTGGGGACATGAAACTGTCAATATGAGGGGGGACCCTCATCGTGGGATATGTACCAATAAAACTATCATGTGTGGTATGGGGGATCACTTATCTTGTAATTAAAACTAAGTAAACTAATTGGAACGCTAGTTAGGTGGTGCAGAGAATATAGGAAATCAAGGAAAATAGGGTAATGGTGAAACTTAGAAATCTTACGACGTTACAGAAACCTTGTGATATGATACTTGGTAGGAACATTGTGATTCTACCCTTGATAGGATGTATGGGATGTTATACTTGATTCATCGTGCCTGTAGCTTATCTTGTCATCATGCTTATGTTTACTTTCAGTTTATTCATGCCATGTTATCTTTACCTGTTTTTATGCTGAAAGTCACTAGGACTTACTCAATCTTTATGACTGACCCGTTTTGTTTCGCCTCTTTTTCTTCCGTTCCCCCCATCCCCCCCAGGTTCGCAGGGTGGGAATACCGCTTAGTTCGTATCTTACCAAGCTCCAAGGCTCTTTCATGTGCGGCTTTGATCTCTCTTGGCTATGGCTTGCTTTGCCTTATTGGGGAATACTACAATTTATTTTCATGCTTCTTTGTTTTTGAGCAAGATAGATATTTTAGTTATGTAATTGGGTATTTGAAAGTTGATGGGCTTTTATTATAAATAATTATATTTAATAAATGATTTGAAATACTTCTACTTTACTTTCCGTTGTTTTATACATGTCTGTCTTGTAATATTTTTGTTCCAGTACCCATGATGCTCCATTGAAGTTAAGGCATTCCCTTTTTGAGTGACCTTAATGGATGTGGGGTGTTACATTTGGTATCAGAGTAGAAGGTTACCAGACTGGGCAAAAGCTTTTAAAAACCTTCTGAAATTATTTTCAAAATGTTTTCAAAGAAGCAATTGCTAAGAAAAGTTTTGTTTTACGAAAGGCGTATTCCCCAAAGCCATATGCACTATCTTTTAATTCTCTCCTTGAGTCTTTTCTCTCTTTCTTTTTCACCATAGTTTTGCAGGAGTACGACAAATGTAGGAGGGCAAAGAAGTGCCCAATTTCCATCTGTAGCCGCAGTAGTTCCATCTGCGTCTAATCTTATTTCAAGCTTTGTGGAGTCGCCGTGCGATGGAGGTAGCTTTCGAGAAACTTGTCAACAAACTACACAAGGATAGTAACAATAGAGATAAAGAACACAAGCCTAAGGATGAAAAACTTGCTAATATGACTTAATCCATGAAGGAGGAAAAAGGTGAAAGGAAAGAGGTCAAAGTAAAAGAATAATAAAACCCATGACAAGAAAGAGCATCGTTGGTGTGGTAAAAAGGGGCATGTAGTTAAGTATTATAGGACAAGGACAAGGGAAAAGGACAAGATCGTCGAGAGGGCAATTGTATGCTCTCACTACTAGCGTACCTAAGAAAGGTGGAATGTTTCTGTTAAAGGTTTAGCTTTCTTTTCTATCGTCCCGTTAGTACTTTGTTTTTGTACATCGCATCCTTTTAATTCTGCTTCGATAGTCGAGTCTCTGCACCTTAGTATTAGCGTAGTGGAGGATCCCGTTTTTGTCTCAAATCCTGTTGGGGAATCGGCTCATTTATTCATGACTTGTTTGGATTTAAGAAACTCTATGCTAAGTATTGAAGTAAAGCTTATGTCTTTGGGCTATGGGTTGATTCTAGGGATGGAGTGGTTATCCAGAAATGGTACCATTCTCGATTATGAAAAGAGGGTAGTTAGGCTCTTGACTCGCCTCGGTAATGCCCTCGAAGTCTAGTGTAACCCTTAGGGTTCTGCCATGCTTAGTTACCTAGAATCTCTTGGTACATTTATTGATCCACTCGAGTAGTGTTCGCCACTAAGGCGGATGGTTCATCTCGCTTATGCATGAGTTATAGAAAATCACCTTAGTAAGTAAACTTGGCAACATGGTTGGCATTTGTTTATTTTCAAGAGATAATTCATTTATGTGGAATACCTTCTAGTAAGTGAACGAGATCTGAGATTCACTAGTGAATTTTGGAGAGCTTGCATGAAACCATGAGTAAGCAGCTATGTTTGAATCGGGTATACTAGAAAGAGAATAAGTGAAAGTGGAACGAGAGGCGACAGTAAAATGAGTTCCAACTCATATTTTGGAAATAGGAATTAAGAGGCTACGAAATTATGAAGTTAAGGACGGTCAAAGAACACTGGAGTTAAGCTCAACGAAATGAGGCTTAGAAGATTGAAGCCTAGATGCGCACATCATATCTCTTTTTTTAAGAGTATATCCTTAATCCCTCTTTTCCTGTAGGGCTTACTTACATGCTATCTTTTAAGTATATCCTCTCGATCCTATTCCCAATCCCATTTCTGTTGCAATCCCCATAGGGTTATGACTCATCTATTGGTAATACATGTTGGGGCTTGAGGATGTCCGTTGGGTTGACTAAACTTTTTTTTAGGTTCTATAGGA
Organism: Allium sativum; assembly: GCA_030737875.1. NCBI lineage: Eukaryota > Viridiplantae > Streptophyta > Magnoliopsida > Asparagales > Amaryllidaceae > Allium > Allium sativum. Next base: position 111,556,764 of record CM060916.1, on the reverse strand, counting down.
TACGGGTTGGTTTTAGGAAGGGATTTCCTATGACCAAAAAGGAGTCCATCGTGCTTAGTTCCCTAGAATCATATATGTTGGTTAAGTTGAGTAGTTCTTTGAGTATCATTCTGATGTTGATTTCAGTCTTCGGGGCTGGTGCTTAGGGAATTCTTCTCCTAATCAGTATACATGTGACGTAGATTTCTAGTTTTGACATTGCCTAATAGGCACAAAGTGTTTACTTGCTTCTATCATCCGACTATATCTTTAGGCAGGAACAATTGGGTGTAAACATGTGTTTGAGACATGTTATGATTGATGGTTGCAAGTGATTACTAATGGTTGCTCGTGGATGCATATACACGCACATTAGACACTAGATTGGCTTCGTCACCTTTCATACTGCATATGCATGAGTGTTTATACTTGCTGATGGACGAAATTGAATGTGTTATCATGTCGATGTTGCATATGGATGGATGTTTGTGCACACATATAGTGTTTATGTGATTAGGGCTATTTGCATACATGTTGGACTCATGGCACTAAACATATTTTGCATTAAGAAGATCAATCAGGCCGGATCATTTGCATTAGATAAGGAACATATACACACACTTTTTGCTATTGTTTTCGCGCTTAAGTCTTGGCACCGTTATCTTCTTGGCGAGAAATTCGAATTGTTCACTGACCACAAATCGCTAAAATACTTGTTCTCTCAGAAGGACTTGAACTTAAGGCAGCAAAGGTGGATGGAATTCTTAGCATCCTACGATTTCGAGATAGCATACACCCCTGGCAAGGGTAACGTGGTGGCAGGCGCCTTAAGTAGGAAAAGGTTGTCCCTGAGTCCATTGTTTGTTGAGCGGCGAAGCTTAGAGTTCATCTCTACGTTTGACTTTAGACCTTCCATTGACTTTGTACCCGGTTTGCTAGTATCCTTAAAGGTCTGACCTACGCTTTTGGGACGAATTGGTGAGGCACAGCGTGATGACCCACAGTTGGTTGAGTTAGTAGAGAAGCTCATAAGGGGGGAGTCATCGAGCCATCTCAGTAGGTATACATTAGATGATAAGGGTTGGTTATGTAGGGACGATAGACTTTGTGTACCACGGGACGAGAATTTGAGGAAGACCATTCTTGATGATGCACATCGTTCGAAGATGACCATCCATCCCGCGGGGACAAGATGTACATGGACATGAGACGAGTTTACTTTTGGGCCGGCATGAAGAGGGATGTGGCCGAGTTTGTCGCTAGATGCCTGGTGTGCCAACAAGTAAAAGCAGAGCAAAGGAAGCCCGGTGGGTTGCTTCACCCATTGGAGGTCCCACAATGGAAGTGGGAAATTGTCTCGATGGACTTTATTGATGGGTTACAAAGATCGAGGAAGGGTAATACGGGGATTTGGGTCGTGGTAGATAGACTTATTAAGAGTGCCCATTTCATTCCCGTAAAGCGTAAGAGGACTGCTCCATGGTTAGCCTCCGTATACGTTCGAGAGATTGTTCGTTTCCACGATGTTCCTTCTAGCATAGTGAGCGACCGTGATCCTATCTTTACTAGCGAGTTTTGGAAAAGTTTGCAAGAGGCGGTAGGGACTCAGTTATGTTTGAGCACCGCATATCATCCTCAGACGAAAGGCCAGACCGAGAGAGTGAATCGTATTCTAGAGGACCTATTGAGGTTGTGTGTCCTAGACTTCGAGGGTACATGGGAGGAACATCTTCCGTTGGTGGAGTTCGCATATAATAATAGCTTTCAGTCTAGCATTAGCATGGCACCGTTCGAGGCTCTTTATGGACGGCCATGTCGTTCGCCTACATGTTGGTGGGAGTCTATAGATAAGATCTTGCTTGGGCCCGATATGATTAGAGAGACTTCGGAAAAGATCGATTTGATTCGAAGGAGGATGAAGACGGCGCAAGATAGGCAGAAATTGTATGCGAACAAGAGGAGGACAAATCTTGAGTTTGATATTGGGGACATGGTCCTTGTCAAGGTATCTCCATTGCGGAATGTTGTCCGCTTTTGGTCCAGGGGGAAGTTAGCACCAAGGTTCGTAGGGTCGTTTCATATTAAGGAGAGAATTGGACAGATGGCATATAGAGTGGAGTTGCCCGAGAGACTTAGTGGTGTACACAATGTATTCCATGTATCACATTTGAGGAAGTGCTTGCACGAGACCGCGGAAGTGGTAGAGCCGAGCTTGCTTAGAGAGGTGGAGATAGAGCGTGATGCGACGATTCGACGGGCTCCTACGTGCATTCTTGGGTCATAGATTAAGAAGTTGAGGAATCGAGAGGTCAGGCTAGTCAAAGTGCAATGGGGAGATGATGAAAGCAACGCTACTTGGGAAACGGAAGAGAAGATGCGTTCATTGTACCCTTTTCTTTTCGAGGGTATGTCTTTTAATTTCTCCTTTATTGCTTAGCTTGTACTTGTTTTATCTTTAGTATGTCCTCTCGCTAGTATCTTTGACCTTTAGATAGGGTAGTCCTATGGTTGAAACATGTGTATGAGACATGTTATGTATGATGGATGCATGTGGATGCAAGTGTTTGCTAGTGGTTGCTCGTGGATGCATATACACACACTTTAGGCACTAGATCGGCTCAGTCACTTCATATTGCATATTGCATATTGCATATTGCATATAAATGTGTGTACATATTTAAGTTAATGGATGTATAATGGTTGTGTTATCGTATGGTTGCTGCATTTTGGTTAATGGTTGTGCACACATATAGAAATAATATGTATCGATAGGATTCTTTCGCATACATAATGGATGCATGGCACTATCGTGGTTTGCATTAAGGAGACCAACTGAATCAGTAGACCGCCTGATTTTGCATTAGATAAGGAACATATACACACACTTCTTGCAAATGTTCATACATCATTAGGAATTTAATAAGGACAATGGATGCATGTGTTTGATGGTCGAGTAGGTGGTTGTTTGGATGTTAGGATATGCATTCTCCTTAACTTGGAGATTTCGGGGGCGAAATCCTTTAAGGAGGGGAGAATGTAACACCCCGGATTTTTGAATAATCGAATGAACTAAATTAAAGAATAATTAATCTCAGACACGAGAATTAAGGGAAATGGGTTGCGCCATTGTGTTCGTCTCGGAATTCTGGTCGAGATAGAGTCCGAGTTTGCGTAAAACGGATATCGGATGAAGGAGATATGGACGAACGAAGTCGGGCGGGAAAGTTAGAAAAAAAAAAGATTGCATAGTGCAAATTTGCACTGGTGCACCTTCCAAGTGCGCCTAGTTAGAAAAAACAACAACGAATCTACTACAAAGGCGAGCTTAATCAATTTCAGAACTCAGATTTCAGAACGCAAGACCTTCTTCTTGTGAGTTCGATTTCTTTAATAAAATAATTAACAATTTATTTGGATTAAGCTATGATGCGGATTATATGGTCATGTTGTGAATCATTGACCGCATGTTATCATCTATGTTGTAAAATTGTGATGTTATCATTTATGTTGTAAATTTTGTGATGTTATCATCTATGTTGTAAAGTTGTGATGTTATCATCCATGTTATAATTCTATGATTATATATTCATAGCGATGTTTCATATGCTAGTTTGTTTATGTTGATTCATATGATAAATCATATGTATCTATGCAAGTTAGGATGTTAATTGAGACATAGATCATATGCAAGTTAGTGAAAATTTTATTCATAACCTTACATGTTTCATGGCATCTATTTTAGATCTAAAGTTAGGCTACGACATGTGTGAGTTATATGCTAAAATTTACCTGCTAGTTTATATGTTTATATGTAAGTTTACACCATCGTTATGTTGCATAAATCACATACGCAAGCTTATATAAATATATGTGTTTGGAGTATGAATCATGTTATGTAAGTTGTGGTTATTTCCTATGCAAGTTTACACCTTTAGATGTAGATCTATAACATACATGATTTATGCAAGTTTATGACCATTGCCTAAACAAGTTCACACCTTTAGGTTTGGATCTATGACATATGTAGTTTTATGTAAGTTTGTGACTTTGTCCTATGCAAGTTTTAGATGTAGAACCTCATTCGCACATGCAAGTTCACCCCTTACGTTTAGATCTAGTTTTATCTGTATGTATGTTGTGATGTTATTCCATGAGTTAGACTATTCGAGTGTAATGTATATTTTACGTTAAACGAACGAACGTACAACATGGGGTAATGGGATAATATTAAAAGATTTAATATTGAGAATTTGGCATAAATGCCTTAAATGACATAAAATAAATTTGTGATGTTAATTGGTATTATTTTACATACCATAAATAGATGGACATAATTGAGTCAATTATGGCCATAGTTAAATTTGGAATTGACTGATAATTTGAATAGGGAAATTAATTCAAATTGGGGGAATAATTAATTGTGTGTAATTAATCGTCTAAGACACGAGGTTAGGCTCCTTTGTGGTGTAAGACTGCCCGGACCCGCCCGGCAAATCCAGCTGCAACAAATGCCAGTCTAATGTGGGAGGTCTTATGCATAAATTAAATATGTGACACTTGTAAAGATACGAGGTTTGGCTCTTTTGTGGTGTAAGACTGCCCGGACCCGCCCGGCAAATCCAGCTGCCACAAATGCTAGTCTAATGTTGGCGGTCTTTACAAGGTCACGGTGTTAGTGAATTAAGAAACACTAAACCAGATAAACATGTAATGGAACATGAGGGGGTTAAGTGGGTGCCTTGGGTGGCATGTGGAATTTAGTGGGTGCCTTGGGTGGCATTGGAAATACAATTAGAAACACTTAACCAAAATTGAAACATGTAAGTGAAATGAATAAGAAGAGGGTTAAGTGGGATGTACTAGAGGGGACCAAGCTTAGGTGGATAGCTTGTGTCAAGTAATGGGGGCCGTTTTAACTAGTAACCCATACGTATCTTTGTGGGCTCGACCCAAGTCGAGGACGGGACACACATACTGGGCTTGACTGTTAGAGGCCAAAACGGGTTAGCGGTGGCAACGCAAGTCCAACCGGTTCATATGCGTCTGTGGGCCCGGGCTGGTAGGTAAGACGTTGTTGCATCGTGTAGGTATAAGCCCTGCATTATTTGTGGTATCGGGTTGCCACTTTGGGGAGTGATACACCCCACTGTGGGGCCAACACGGGTATCTACGAGTTAGGGAACCGATCGCATGGGGGTAGTCGGTACACCTAGTGGAGATAGGGGCAGGCGGCACCTATAAAGGCTGCTTGGGGTGCATGAAACTACCATTATCATTATTAAGTTTTGTAGGCGGGATCAACCTTATGGTGACTAGTGGTGGTGCAGTATAGTAATTATCTTATAGTGGTTTAGGTGTGCTTTAACGTAATCTTTGTTCATCTTATTTCCTTGTTTACTCTATCACACCCAATTGTTCAAAGTCATTTCCTTATTTTCCAACTTATGCCTTAGCCCAATTATTTTGGTAATTATATTGTTAAAGTCATCGCACTCGCCAGACTTTATGTCTGACACCCTTTGTTTCCTCCTCTTTTCATCCTTTTTCCTCCCAGGTGCTCAGGGTGGAACTAGCACCAGTGGAGCTCGATTTTGGACTGTTGTATCTCTTGCTTTTAGAAGTTGCTTGGATCGCTGAAGTAAAAGTTCAGCCTATCTTATTTATGGCTATTTTGTGTTGGGGATATGTCTTTCAATTTATGTACTTTGATTTAGTCAAGATGGATATTATGTACTTTGACTCTGGTTTTTGATGATGTAATCAAACTTATGTGTTTACCGCTGCAATGAATAAAATTTTAAAGTTTTAGTACTGTTTATATCTGTCTTGTTGTTAGGTTTCTGTTCTATACACACTTAAAATGCTCCACGGAAGTTAATGCATTCCCTTTGTGAGTGACATTAAAGGACGTGGGGTGCTACAGAGTATGTTATGAAGAGGGGGTCAGAACACAAGTTCTGGTGACTGGATTTAAACTATACACTTTGGGTAATCCTACATATACCGTTCAATCACATGTTCATATTTATTAGGTTACTTGGGTTGACAACACTCAAGGCTTACACACATGTTGTACCCACTTACTTCCCAGTGGATTGACCCAATACAGTATATATGTAGTTACCCCTGAATATTGAGGTACACCCCATGGTACCCCACTCGCAAGGTCTGCACTGTAATGCCACGAGAATGAACGCAGTCCATCATCCTACGCCGGAGTGACGTATGGATATCTACATAACAATGTTACATTCCGTATATATCTATCATTACTATGCTACGTAAGCTTACGGACTGCCACTGTCGATCGAATAAGATTTCATACTAGGGTAATGCCCTCAAGTCTACGATACACCACCCAGAGCTTACATGCACGTATCTAGATTGTCCCACATACATATCGTCAAATGTATTTGATGCCTTAACCGCACATAATGTGCACCGAGTTCCATGGCAGGGCTATACAAGAAACACAGAACTCGATTGGGAGTTTTTCCATATCTGCATAGGACCTCTTTTAAGAGCCTCAAAATATAGATATCCCTCGGGTCTGTTTTTCGTGGTGGCTATGGCCCCACCTCGGCCCCTCCCTCGACTAGTATGACTACAAAAGATTAACGATTTGCCCCTAAAAATAATCTAAACATCCAGTTGGCGTCTTCCCTTAACCATCGTACCTCGATAGTGAAAGGTAAATGGTCTATTGGTTTTAGCTCTTGTCTTTTCGCATCCCACTGGCTGCCGATGATGGGTATCCGATGATCTACTATCTTTGTTGGTCCTGACCTCTGCCTCCCTTTGAGGCGATCGCCGAATCACCATAGTGTCACCTCGTCACAGCATTCTGACTGCAAATCTACTTTTGCAGTCAAGGCCCACCCACCTAGTAGTTATGCGCAGACCCAACCTCTACGAGCACAGCCTAGACATCTTCCATCGCATAGAGGACTACCAGGAGCACCCTATGTATCTATAGAAGCCGCGTGCTTCCGCATCTCTCCCTTCGGAGATGACGGAATAATCAGATGAACGTTCGCTCCCCTCGTGCCTCATGACACCATGATGATCTACCCCGTTGGGTTATTCACCCTCAAACGTACTCACTGGTCCAAGCGCCTCATTTTAATGTGTCATTAGACCCTATGTATAAACATTCTTTTACGCGCTTGCTTTACCTCACCAGGTTTCCATTTAATTTGGTTATCCCCGTTCGCATTGACTTCTTATTCAAGTCAGCAAGTTTCTCTTGCTTATTAATTTTAGTCATATAACTTAACACATTTAAGTTTATTAATAAGCCCACAACATGTTTTTCTCTAGATTGTGATCCAAGGTCTGTAATCCACAATCCCTTTATATTCTTGTTTGATTTCGTTGTTACAATAACATGTTCTAGTTAGTATGTAATTAAGTATACCTCCATTCACATGTTTTCTTTTTAACATGTCATTCATTATTTGTGATTAAATATGACTTATTTCATTTCATAAGTATTCCTCATTCTTTCTTATTTAATCATAATTCCATTTTGCACCATCACTACAACTTATCGTTGTTTACTTATTAACTTAGTTCTCTTAACTAAGGTCCACTAATAAGTTTCTCTTCCCATAAATATAACTTATGTTGGTCCTCATCCGTAGATTTCATATTCTTGTTCTTGTAAATAACTTAATATACAATTAAGTATAACTTATCCCCTTACATAAGTTGTTCTATTTCCTTTATCTTTTATTGTAACCTAAGTTTTAATTTCCACTTGTCCCTAGGAAAAGCCTAAACATGTTATTCTTATCCGCAGATTTCATACTTCCATGTTTATAGATTACTTAATTTATAATTAAGTACAACTTCTTACATTTCATAAACTTCCCCCTTTTCTCTACTTATTACACACAATAGTTTTCAGTTTTCCCCAATTATCGATTACTTAATTTAATTAAGTTCCACTTATCTCATTACACCAGTTATCTCATGACCTTACTAGTTTATTATAACCTAAGGTATAATCTTCACTTGTCCCTAGGACAAGTCTACCTATTATACAACATTCTTACTAATGTAATTTATTTATAATAGGTTATTATCATTCCCCGTTCACACCCTTCCCTTTACTGTTGTAATTATCTGTCATTCAATTCCATTTATTTTCATTAACTACAATTAATGTTGTTTATCAGTCCAGCCTTTTAGATATATTTATATATATGTATATAATCATGCACTAGACCTCTCACATTAATCATATACTTGTGGATGTTGGATTTTTCGGGCGGTTCTGGGAAGACTTCTACCGCAAGTTGGCTTAACCTCGTGTCTTAGCGCCACTACATGTTTTATTTATGCACTTAGACCCCTCACATTAGATTTACCACTTGAAATGCTGGATACGCCGGGCGGTTACTGGCAGACTTTTATCACAAGTGTAATCTAACCTTGTTTCTAAGTGCGTTACAGTGTCGAATTACTGTGAATCTAGGTATGTTTGTTCTTTAACAATTATTCCTATTTCATTATAGGTTTTCATGCCCCTTTCTCAAGTCCTATTTATTATGTACCATATGCCCAAATTAAGATCTTTAATCATAATTTGATTTATGCCCCAAATCCATATTCATGTATTCAATTCTATGCTAACATGAAACCATTTTATCATATAACTATTCCAACTCATACACATAAGGGTTCATGTATATAACTGTGCCAAGTTAACATGTAATACGTGAAACAGTAGTTGCTACCCGTATTCTAACAAGGTTATATTTCAACATATGAACTTTCCAACATATTAATATCTTAACATATTAATATTCCCACATGTCACTTTAATCTTTTTAACATATGTTTAAACATTTCAACGTATCATATTTCAACATGTCATATATAACATTTCAATGCTTTTAATTATTCTAGCAAATTCATATCGTATAATAACGGGGAATGCCAAACGATAATATATCATTATCTAAAATGATATAGCTTAAATCCACTTACCTCATTTGTTTCCAAATTCTGGATTTGGTCCAGATCTCACATTCGATGGTTCTTCCCTAATTGGATTCAGAACCTAACAACCATGGATTCATAATTTTTACTAAAAGAAAAAGGGAAGAACGAAGAAGAAAGTTTAATAGACCAGGTCTAGAAAATTACCTCACTTTGATAAGAGATCTGAACACCCATTTACAAATATACTTTCCTTTCCTCCAGATCTGGATTCAGAATTTTTCTAAACTAATAATTTAAATTTTCTGAAGAGATTTAAGGAGGAAGAGGAATGGAAGAGCTTTTGCGTTGTCTCAGAAATATGAGATTTAGGTTTGGCTCTATAGACTTTTATAGGTGCTCATAAATGAATATGGCAAAGAAACAGTCCATGTTTGCAGTAGGAATCTGCCCTGGATCTCAAGGGGGGGTCGACCCCTGGGTCGACACCCCCTTATGGGGTCGACCCATGGGTCGACACCCCCTTCATGGGGTCGACCCCTATCGGTCTGGAGGCCAAAAATTAACAAGGGCGCACTTCACAAGTGTGCCATGCGAAAATACCCTGGCGCACTTGCCAAGTGCGCCATTTGTTCTGGCCTGCTTCTTGCTTTCTTCTTTAAACTTCTACCGTCCATAACTTCTTCATACGTTATCCATTTTATGCAAACTCGAAGTCTATCTGAACCTGAATTCCGAGATGAATGCAATGGTACAATTCGTTTTACTTAATTCTGAATATTTAATTAAGTTATTCTTATTTTATTATCTTAAGTTAAAAAATGCGGGGTGTTACATTCTCCCACCTTTAGGAAATTTCATCCCCGAAATTGGTTATGGTAGAATTCAGAAATCCCTTACAAAATATACATCCATCATGTGTGCATCCAATTTTTGCAAACATTGTGCACTTGCGCAAAGTGAAATACAACATAATAATACATGTATGCTTAAGCGGTACCTCCTATGTATATGCAAATTTTTCAAAAATTCTTTAAAAACATGATGCCCACATCCTAAATATACTGGCAGTTCTACATGGATGCAATATTTTGAAAATAAGTAATGCTTTTTCATCCAAAATTTCCCATACTCTTACAAGGTAAGAGCATAGTTCAACCAATTTTTGCATCCAAAATCCTACCAACCAACTTTATTTTTAGAATTTCAGAAAAATCTAATTTTCTAAATTCGATTTCTTGTGTTACAAAAAGGTGAAAAATAGAAAACTTCACATCTTCAGTTTTTATTTTTCAACCTTTTTCCAACCGTACTGGAACTTTATGTAACTATTTATAGAGATTCCCTATTTTCCTATCCAAGCACAAACCACATAAGAAAATTTTCTTTTGTTACTAATTTTCTTTTTCATCTTATCATGGAAAGTTTTATCTTTATCCATCTTTCCTCGTAATTTATCATGTTAGTTGCTTTACTGAATTTGCTATTTCCTTTTTAGTTGTACCATTTCTCTTTTCTTAGGTTATTTAATTATCAGATCTAGGTTTAGTTTTCAATTAAGCCTTCTAGTCCTTCAACTAAAACAGGAAAACAGACACTCTACACAGCTACTACTAAGGACCGAAATCTTGGGACTATGCCCCTCCCCCCCCCCGACAGAAAAGTCCAAACCATGGGACCTATGACAGGTTTAGGTGTTCACCTAACTACCCAACAAGAACAAAATAATGGAACGATCCCAATAGAAATGCAGTAACAGGTTTTACCCCTAACATGAAAGTTATCAACAGGATCTAAACAGTTACTTGCCATTTTTACTATCTAGTAATCACCACTAGTCCTAGCTATGTACCAACAATTGTTTCAAGTAACACCCTAGGCTTTTTAATGCTTACGCATTCAACGAGAACTTACCATTATTCCATGATAATTCTCGTTATATATTTAATAGCTGCAAAACTTTTCCCACTTTCCTAGGCTCTAATCCTTACCTACTCCATCCTTTTAAAACACGGTTTAGCATTTTTATTTAAATTTTCTTCTAGAAATTTAAAAGTGTCAAAACTTTATTTTCCTCATCAAAACTTACTTTTGCCAAACAATAAAAAAAATGTCATCTTAAAAAAAATGTAAATCATTTTTTTTTCAAATCACAAAAAGTGGAGTAGATACGGACAACTATTTCTGAATCAGGTTTATAACCTATTCTTACCTATATATGGTCGGTTCAGTCTCTTACTGAAGTGTGCAAACGTTTACTCTACTCTTAATTTCTACAACTCATTTTGTCCACCCAACAAAATTTTTTCCCTTAAAACAATTTATCAAAAATGATTGTCAGAAGAATAGAGACTTCAAAACTTTCTTTACTGAAATTCCAGTTTTCCACAAAATGCAACTTTTTCCGAGTTTTGCTTTTAAATTATTTCATGGAATATAACAAGAAAACTAGCGAGCTATACATGCTCTATAATATGCACATTTTACTAAGAGAATTACACTTTAGACAAAGTTTTCGCAAGAAATAACTATTTGCTAAATATACCCCATTATTCTTTAAAATTCAATATGTATACTTTACATATTTAAAACTATAAATTTTAAGATTAAAACTTGAAAACACCATAAACCATTTTCCTGAAACTTTTACAATTTCAAGTTCTTAAAAGTTAGCAATGGGTTTAGACTCAAAGAGGGTTTCCAATTTTTCTAGGCTTTCCTAGACACTCCCTACGGTCAATTCTCTGAGCTATATATATATTCCTAATCCATTTTTCTCTTTTAATCTTTTCCAATTTATAAGGTTTTACTGCTAAACCCACTAACCTAAAATACTGATCATATGGGATTCACCGTCCTTCCATACAAGGTACATTGTACACTTTCCACCCAAATTACTTAAAGGTCTCAGATTTCCACATTCATTCCATTAGTGTACAAAACAAATATCCCATTTCTTACCATATTATACTCTTTTTATTTAGTTGGTTCCTTTATGGATCTAGGTGTATGTATATAACATATTTATATTTTAAAAATACAAATATTTTCACGCACTATCTATACACGAATCTTAAACCTAAGCTTTGACACCAGATGTAACAACCCGAATTCTGACAGACTGATTTTTTTTCAAAATTCTAATCTATCAAAACTCTTGTTGGTTTGCTCGGGTATCCTACAGAAAAGAAAGAGACATAAAATACGTCATAGCTCAGAAAATATCACACAACGGAATGGACAAAATATAATATAATCAAAGTATAGTCTTACCGTATTAATAATACTGCCTAACCAGTATCCAAAGCTATCATGTTTCTGCCACAAATCTAGCATGCATGTATGTTATAAGGAGGGGGTCAGAATTCAAGTTCCGGTGATTGGATTTAAACTATACACTTTGGATAATCCAACATATACCGTTCAATCACATTTTCTTATTTATTAGGTTACTTGGGTTAACAAACCTCAAGGCTTACACACACGTCATTCCCATTTACTTCCCAGTTGATTAACCTAATATAGTATATATGTAGCTACCCCTCAATATTGAGGTACACCCCATGGTACCCCACTCACACGGTCTCTACCGTAATGCCATACGAATGAACGTAGTCCATCATTCTAGCCAGAGTGACGTACGGATATCTACATAACAATGTTACATTCTGTATATATCTATCATTACTATGCTATGTAAGAGTACATACTGCCACTGTCGAACGAATCAGATTTCATACTAGAGTAATCCACTCAAGTCTACGAAGCACCACCCAGAGCCGACATGCATGTATCTAGACTGTCCTACATACAAATCATCAAATGTATTTGATGCCTTAACTGCACATAATGTGCACCGAGTTCCATGATAGGGCTATACAAGAAACACAGAACTTAGTCGGGAGGTTTCCCATATCTATACAGGCCCGCCTTTAAGAGCCTCAAAATACAGATATCCATCGGGTCTGTTTTTCATGGTGCCTATGGTCCCACCTCGGCCTCTCCTTCAACTTGTAAAGACTACAAGAGCTAAATGACTTGCCCTTAACAAACAATCTAAACATCCAGTTGGTGTCTTCCCTCAACCACCGTACCTTGATAGTGAAAGGTGAATGGTCTATTGGTTTTAGCTCTAGTTTTTTCGCATTCGACTGGCCTCCGATGACAAGAATATGACGATCTACTATCCTTGTTTGTCCTGACCTCTGCCTCCCATTGAGGCGATCGCTGAATCACCCTAGTGTCACCTTATCATAGCATTCTGACTGCAAATCTACTTTTGTAGTCAAGGCCCACCCACCTAGTAGTTACGAGCAGACCCAACCTCTACGAGCACAATTTAAATATCTGTCACCGCACATAGGACAAGCAGGAGCACCTTACATATCTCAAGAAGCCACATGCTTCCCCTTTCGGTCCTTCGGAGGCGATAGAATAATCAGATGATCGTGCGCTCCCCTCGTGCCTCATGACACCACGATTATCTACCTCGTTGGGTTATTCACCCTCAAACGTACAGACCGGTCCAAGCACCGCATTTTAATGTGTCATTAGACCCTATGTCTAAACATTCTTTTACGCGCTTGCTTTACCGCACCAAGTTTCCATTTAACTTGGTTATCCCATTCACATTGACTTCTTATTCAAGTTACCAAGTTTCTCTTTCTTATTAATTTTAGTCATATAATTTAACCCATTTAAGTTTATTAATAAGCCCACAACATGTTATTTTCTAGATTGTGATCCAAGGACTGTAATCCACAATCCCTTTATATTCTTGTTTGATTTTTTAGTTACAATAACATGTTCGACTTAATATGTAATTAAGTATATCTTAATTCACATGTTTTTTAACATGTCAGTCAGTATTTATGATTAAATATAACTTATTTCAATTCATAAGTTTTCCTCATTCTTCCTCATTTAATCAAAATTCCATTTTACACCGTCACTACAACTTATCGTTGTTTAGTTATTAACTTAGTTCTCTTAACTAAGGTCCACTAATAAGTTTCTCTTTCCATAAATATAACTTATGTTGTCCTCATATGTAGATTTCAGATTCTTATTCTTGTAAATAACATAATTTACGATTAAGTACAACTTATCCCCTTACATAACTTGTTATGTTCCCTTTATCGTTTATTAACCTAATTTATAATTTCAACTTATCCCTAGACAAGGCTGAACATGTTATTCTTATCCGCAGGTTTCATACTTCCAAGTTTACATATTACTTAATTTATAGTTAAGTATAACTTCGAACATTTCATAAATTTTCCCCCTTTTCTCTACTTATTACAAACAACTGGTTTCGGTTTTCCCTATTCATTAATTAATTAATTTATAACTAAGTGCCACTTATCTCATTTCACTAGTTATCTCATGACCTTACTAGTTTATTATACCCTAATTTATAATCTTCACTTATCCCTTGGACAAGTCTACCTACTATACAACATTCTCATTAATGTAATTTATTTATAATAGGTTATTAACATTCCTTATTGACTCCCTTTCCTTTACTGTTGTAATTATATTTCATTCAATTCCATCTATTATCATTAATTACAATTAATGATGTTTATTAGTCCTGCCTTTTACATATATATATGTATATATATATATTCATGCACAAGACCTCACACATTAAGCCTATACTTGTGGACGCTGGATTTGCCGGGCGGTTCCGGATAGACTTCTACCACAAATTGGCTTAACCTCATGTCTTAGCGCCACTACATGTTTTATTTATGCACTTAGACCCCTCACATTAGATTTACCACTTGTGAATGTTGGATATGCCAGGCGGTTCCAGGCAGATTTCTATCACAAGTGTAATCTAACCTCGTGTCCAAGCGCGTTACAGTGTCAAAATACTGTGAATCTAGGCATGTTCGTTTTTTAACAATTATTCCTATTTCATTATAGGTTTTCATGCCCCTTTCCCAAGTCATATTTATTATGTACCATATGCACAAATTAATATCTTTAATCATAATTTGATTTATGCCCCAAATCCATACTCAAGTATTCAATTCTATGCAATCATGAAGCCATTTTATCATATAACTATTCCAATTCATACAAGTAAGGGTTCTTGTATATAGCTGTGCCAAGTTAACATGTAATATGAGCAACAATAGTTGTTACTCATATTCTAACAAGGTTATATTTCAACATAAGAACTTTCCAACATATTAATATCTTAACATATTAATATTCCAACATGTCACTTTAATCGTTGTAACATATGTTTAAACATTTCAACATATCATATTTCAACATGTCATATATAAAATTTCAATTCTTTTAATTATTCTAGCAAATTCATATCGTATGACAACGGCGAATGCCAAACGATAATATATCATTATCAAAAATGATATAGCTTAAATCCACTCACCTCATTTGTTTCCAAATCCTGGATCTTGTCCGGATCAAGTATTCCATGGCTTTTCCCTAATTGGATTTAGAACCTAACAACCATGGATTCGTAATTTTTACTAAAAGAAAAATGGAAGAAAGAGGAATAAAGTTTAATAGACCAGATCTAGAAAATTACCTCACTTCGATAAGAGATCTTAAGGCCCATTTACAAACATATGTTCCTTTCCTCCAGATCTAGATTCGGAATTTTCCTAAACTAATAATCTAAATTTTCTGAAGAGATTTGAGGAGGAAGATGAATGGCAGAGCTTCTGCGTTGTCTCAGAAATATGAGATTTAGAGTTGGCTCTATAGACTTATATATGGGGGTTATAAATGAATTTGGCAAAGAAACAGTCTATGTTCGCAGCAGAATCTGCCCTGGATCTCGTGCGGGTCGACCCTTTGGTTGATACCCTCTTTATGCGGTCGACCCATGGGTCGACACCCCCTTGAAGGGGTCGACCCCTGTTGGTCCAGAGGCCAAAAATTAACAAGGGAGTACTTCACAAGTGCGCCATTGCAAAAATACCCTGGCGCACTTGCCAAGTGCGCCATTTGTTTTGGCCTGCTTCCTGCTTTCTTCTTCCAACTTATGTCCTCCATAGCTTCTTCATACGTTATCCGTTTTACGCAAACTCGGTGTCTATCTGAACCAGAATTCCAAGACGAACGCAACGGTACAATACGTTTTACTTAATTCTGAATATTAAATTAAGTATTCTTATTTTATTTTCTTGAGTTAAAAATGCAGGGTGTTATATTCTCCCACCTTTAGGAAATTTCGTCCCTGAAATTTGTTAAGGTAGAATTCTAAAATCCCTTACACAATATACATCCATCATGTGTGCATCCCATTTTTTGCAAACATTGTGCACTTGCTAGAGTGAAATACAACATAATAATACATGTATGCTTAAGCGGTACCTCCTATGTGTATGCAAATTTTTCAAATTTTTTTTAAAAACATGATGCTCACATCCTAAACTGGCAGTTCTACATGGATGCAATATTTTGAAATTCAAAAATGCTTTTTCATCCAAAATTTCCCACACTCTTACTGGGTAAAGCGTAATTCATCCAATTTTTGCATCCAAAATTCTGCCAGTCAAATTTATTTTTCGAATTTCAGAAAAATCTAATTTTCTAAATTCGATTTCTTATGTTACGAAAAGGTGGAAAACAGAAAACTTCACATCTTCCATTTCCATTTTTCAACCTTTTTCAAACCATACTTGGATTTTATGTAACTATTTATAGAGATTCCCTATTTTCCTATCCAAGCACAACCCACATTAAAACAATTCTTTTGTTATTGATTTTTTTATCTTATCTTGGAATTTTTTATCTTTATCCATCTTTCCTCGTAACTTGTCATGTTTGTTGCTTTACTGAATTTGCTATTTCCTTTTTAGTTGTACCATTTCTCTTTTCCTAGCTTATTTAATTATCAGATCTAGGTTTAGTTTTCAAATAAGCCTTCTAGTGTTTCAACTAAAACTGGAAAACATACACTCTACACAGCTACTACTAAGGGCCAAGAATCTCGGGATAATGTCCCCCTCAAACAGAAAAGTCCAAACCATGGGATCCATGACATGTTTAGGTATTACCCTAACTACCCAACAAGAACAAAATAATGGAACGATCCCAACAGAAATGCAGTAATGGGTTTTACCTCTAACATGAAAATCGGCAATAGGATCTAAACACTTACTTGTCCTTTTTACTATTTAGTAGTCACCACTAGTCCTAGCTGTGTACCAGAAATTATTTCAAGTAACACCCTAGGCGTTTCAATGCTTACGCATTCAATGGGAACTTATCTATAACAACCCGTATTTTAATAACGTGTTATAACCAAAAATCTAGGCAGAATTAAATTTTAAAATAAGAACCAAGGGAAACGGGTTGCGCCATTGCGTTCGTCTCTGAATTCTGCATGAAATCGGGTCCGAATTTTCGAAAATCGGAGTCCGTATGACCAAGTTATGGCTCCCGAAAGTTTCAGAAATATTCAGAGTTCAAAACAGCTCGAATTCGAATTCAAAATTCGAATTTCAAACGCAGAACAGACTGGGCGGGAAATTTCCCTCCCAAACCCAGGTCGACTGGGGAGTCGACTGGGCAGTCGACACCCCCAGGACCAGGTCGACTGCGCAGTCGACTTGGTAGTCGACCTGGTCAGCTAGCCGGTTTTTGAGCCAAATGTATCTGGTCTCGTTGCTTGTCCAGATTCACTCTTTAAACACTATATAAACAGCCCCTGACCCTAGACTTTCTATCACATTCTTGTCCGACCATATGGTGCTGAAGTTCTGACTGGAAGATAGAGAATAAGGAGGCTATTCAGGACTTTGTTAGTGCTACGTTGGTTTGGGGATTTGCTAGAGATTTTGCTTCTACTCTTTTTGCTTTCTCATTCTCTAGACTACGATCAGTAAGCCCTTTGTCACTCTTAGATTTAAACTGTAAATTTAACCTGAACATGATATAAACTGAAATTATGCCTAAACATGATAACTAAGTTTGATCCACTCTTGTATATCTTGGATCTATGACTATCACTTTAAATCTGTTATTTTGAATCTAGTTTTGTACACCCCAGATCTATTCATCTTAAATGTTGACTTGTGGAATATCAGTATGAACTTGATTTGGATATATTTATGTTTAATCTAAAACCCCTTTTACGATCTTTATCTTGCCATGCCTGTGATGTTTAAACTATTATTGGGGTACTATTTTATGTCAATCCTTTACCATGTCTATCACCATGTCTTGTCAAGTTGATGTTGAGACCCCTATTTCATATGCCTGTAATGTTATAATCATCATACTTAACTTGTGAACACCTTTGCCATTTTATGACTATCCTGTTTGTGTTATTCCCTATTTTGACACGTTGTATTAGTGCGAATTCACGTACGTTGGGATACGTTTTGGGTAGATTAGGCAAACTTGAAATTGGCTATGGAATTGACTTGATATGACATGAAAATGTTACATGAAAACCTGACATGAGAATAAGCTTGAAAACATGAATTTGGGACATGACAATTAGATAACTTGAAAATGGCCAACTCGAGGTTGGGTTTAATTTGCAACGTAAATCTGCCAAGAACAGCCCGGCAAATCCAGTAGTTGCAAATAATAGGACCCAATGTGAGTAGTTGGTCATATAGCACTTTAAACCGAGGTTAGACTAGGTTATGGTGTAAATCTGCCCGGAACCGCCCGACACATCCAGTAACCGTAACCAAGTCTAATGTGAGAGGTTGGGGTGCGTTAAGTGAATTAATGCCACATGGTAAGGTTAAGTCATGGACCCCTTGAATATACTTAACCAATTTGACACGTCAACTTGATAGGGTTAAGTCTTGAATTGCTTGTATATATACTTAACCAACTAGATACATGTATGGGTAGGGTTAAGTCATGACCTTTTTAATGACAATACTTAACCCATTAGAAATCCTAGCCACGTGGTCCATTTTAGCAGTAACCCACTTAGAAGTATCACGATACCCTGGGGACTAGGCAGGGTGGGGCACGATTACTGGGCTGATTGTAAGCGACCAAGAATAACGGCTGAGTAAGGTGCGCCAGTGTAGGTTCAGGCGGACTAGGGTCATGTACTTAGTCCGAAGTTAAAAAAGTAGGCATGGGCACCCGTAGTACTACATTATGCGTGCTTGAATGTGTCAATGGTTGACACCCTAGGATCTGATACACCCTAGGGTGGACCTAGCACATGTGACTACATTCCGCGATTGGGCCGTATGACACCGATACACGATGAGTAAAGCCGATCAATTAGGATGGACTGTTGGACCCCGTATTGGGTCATTTCATGTTATTGGGCCTGGGGATCATTTCTGGATTTATACTTGACATGGATTTGGACACTAGTACAGTTAGTGCAGTAAACCTTGTATATGCTATGGCTGCACTCATGCTCTTTTTGGGGTATAATATTGGACTTATGTTGTTTTAAGTACTTTGCTTCTTTAGAACTTGATGTAATGAAATAATGAGTTGGTATTTTGATGTAAGAGGTTTTGACTCTATTTTCCACGTAATGAGATTTGGTTAAATTTATATCCGCTGCTTTATATACTCAGTTTAATTTATGTTCTGTCTCGTGCTATCTCTGTGCTTGTTTACTAGATAATACACCTCCAAAACTAGTGCGTTCCCTTTGTGAGTGACCCTAGAAGAGGTGGGGTGTTACATTATCATTATTCCAAGATAATTTTCGCTATTTACTTAATAGCCTCAAAACTTTTCCCGTCATTTCAAGGCTGTAATCCTTACCTACACCATACTTTTAAAACACGGTTTGGCCTTTTTATTTAAATTTTCTTCCATAAATTTAAAAGTGTCAAAACTTTATTTTCCTCATTAAAAATTACTTTTACCAAAACATTAAAAAAACATGTCATCTTAAAAAAATGTAAATCATCATTTGTTTTTCAAATCACAAAAACTAGAGTAGATACAGACAACTATTTCTGAATCAGGTTTATAACCTGTTCTAACCTGTATAAGGTCGGTTCAGTTTCTTACTATAGGGTGCAATCATTTACTCTATTCTTAATTTCTATAACTCATTTGGCCCACCCAAACATATTTTCTCCTTTAAAACAATTTATCAAAATGATTGTCAAAAGAATAGAGACTTCAAAACTTTCGTTACTAGAAATTGCAGTTTCCAACAAAATGCAACTTTTTCGAAGTTTTGCTTTTAAATTCTTCCACATAATATGACAAGAAAACTAGCAAGCTATAATGCTCTACAATATGCACCTTTTACTGAGAGAATTTTACTTTAGACAAAATTTTCGCAAGAAATCACTATTTGCAAAATATACCACGTTTTACTTTAAAACTCAATATGTATACTTTACATATTTAAAACTATAACTTTTAAGATTAAAATTTGAAAGCACCATAAACCATTCTCCTGAAATTTTTACAATTTCAAGTTCTTAAAAGTTAAAAATGGGGTTAGACTCAAAGTGGGTTTCCAATTTTTCTAGGCTTTCCAATACACTCCCTAAGGTCAATTCTCTGAACAATATATATATATATATATTCCCAATCCATTTTTCTCTTTTTATCCTTTTCCAATTTATAAGGTTTTACTGTCGAACCCACTGACACAAAATACCAATCATATGGGATTCACCTTCCTTCCATACAAAGTACATTGTACATTTCCCACCCAAATTACTTAAGGGTCTCAAATTTCCATATTCATTCCTTTAGTGTACAAAACTAATATCCCGTTTATTACCATATTATACTCTTTCTATTTAGTGGGTTCCTCTATGGATCTAGGTATATATATAATATATTTATATTTAAAAATATAAATACGTTCACTCACTATCTACATAGAAATCCTAAACCTAAACTTTGATACCAGATGTAACAACCCAAATTCTGACACACCGATTTTTTTTTCAAAATTATAATCTATCGAAACTCGTGTTGGTTTGCTCTGGTATCCTGCAGAAAAGACAGGGACATAAAATATGTCAGAGCTTAGAAAATATCACACAACGGAATGGACAAAATATAATATAATCAAAGGATAGCCTTACCGTATTAATAATATTGCCTAACCAGTATCCAAAGTTATCATGTCTCTGCCAAAAATCTAACCTACAAGTATGTTATGAGGAGGGGGTTAGAACACAAGTTCTGGTGATTGGATTTAAACGATACACTTTGGATAATCCTACATATACCGTTCAATCACATTTTCTTATTTATTAGGTTACTTGGGTTAACAACACTCAAGGCTTACACACATGTCGTACTAATTTACTTCCCAGTTGATTTACCTAATACAGTATATATGTAGCTACCCCTCAATATTGAGGTACACCCCATGGTATCCCACTCGCACGGTCTCCAACGTAATGCCATAGGAATGAACGCAGTCCATCATTCTACGCCTGAGTGACGTACGGATATCTACATAACAATGTTACATTCCGCATATATCTATCATTACTATGCTACGTAAGCGTACGGACTACCACTGTCGATCGAATTTGGTAAGTAATGCCCTTTAGTCTATGGTACACCACCCAGAGCCAACTTGCATGTATCTACACTATCCCACGTATATATCGTCAAACGTATTTGATGCCTTAACAGCCATAATGTGCACCAAGTTCCGTGGCAGGTTATACAAGAAACACAGAACTCAGTCGGGAGCTTTTGCCTATCTATACAGGCCCGCCTTTAAGAGCCTCAAAATACAGATATTGTAACGACCCGCATTCTACGCATCATAGGATCGTAGGATATTTATTTCTTTCACATACGAAGTCGTATGGTCATGTAACTTTGGGAGACGACTACTGGGGTCATTCCCCATGTTCATGATTTTTCTCGATTTTTAAATGACCATTTTACCCCTAGTTGGCACTGTTTTGGCCATAACTTTTGACTGGGAATGAATTTTGACTTGATACCACTTCCATTGGCTTCGAATGATGGTTTCTCTTTCCGTAGAGTGGTCACATTAGCCAAACGGGCTTACCGTTTGGGAGATATGGCTGAAACAAGTTTCAGATGGAGAAAAACAGCTTACTTGGGCTTAACCGGGTGATTAACAGCTAAGCCCAAGGGGAATTTCGGGTTCAGGGGTATGTAGGGGCTGATTAGGGTTAGAAAACATTTCTTTAGACATTTTCCAGCCGCCACTTTCATTCCTCTTGACCTAGCCATGGCCTCCATTCTCTAAATCTCTCTAAAACACCCAAAAATCACTTTCTAATTGAAGATTAGGCTTAGCAAACATCGAATCAAGGAGTATTAGCACGAGAACCGAGGTAGAGCTGCTGTGTAAGATTGGGAACAGCGCCAAATCAGAGAATATTTCAGTTTTGGGGTTTTAGTTGTGGCCAAGGTGAGTGATAACATCGTTTTGACACTAATTGCAGTTAATTAAGGGTAATTAGTGAAGATTAGCGAATTTATACACCAATAAATTCTGGAAAAATGTTTAGAAATTTTTAAATAATATTTCATGCCTCTGTTATAAAATTTAGACGATTTGGTTAAGTTTTACTAAGTATGTGCTTAAACATGATTAAGAGGGACTATGGGAAAATATGAAGTTTTAGTCACTTTTTGATCCCTTTTGATTCATTTGAATTGTTGTTTGCTGTTTGTGGTTGCTATTACATGTTGCTATGACTCTATGGTATGTTTTATGATTGATTAGAATAGTTAAATTGCTCGAAAAAGTCGTCGAATGGCGTAGAAAGCTCGCTGGAAAGTTGCAGAAATGTACAGGCTCCTAACCGGATCGGATCGGATGGGGGGCTCGGATCGGAAATGTGAACTGGGCAAGAAACCCGACCCGAACTGGAGTTTGGCACATAAAAGACTTGGCAAAAAGGAAGGCTGTTTTACTTAGAGTTGGAGTGGACAAGGGGATCGGATCGGAGTAAGCTAGGGAGCGGAGCGGATCGGACTGAAGTAAAGCGAAGTGATCGGATCGGATCGGAGTAGATGGGAACGAGGGAGCTGATCGGAGAAGGAGCATGAGCTGGAAGGAGGATAGCAACCCGACCCGACCCGGAGGAGGACACTGACCCGACCCGGAGTGAAGTACCCGAACCGAACCGACGAGGGCAATGACTACCGAACCGAACCGAGTTCTAGGACTGTTACTGCGCGACAATTCTTCTGAAGACCCACTCCAATTCGACCAAACCCGAGATGCAAAGGAAGTCCAAATGAGAAGTTAGAGCTCAAGATTCAGATGGGAATCAACGAGTTTGCTTCATGGTTGGGTTTTGCTGCGGGGCGCGTGCCAAGGAGTTATCGATGTCTATAGCTTTGAACCACTATGGTAGGAGGTACGAAGACGGATTCAGGGCCATTATGGCATCAGTAGAACCAAGGGCTACGACCAATGAAGTGGGTCATTGAAATGTTTGGTCATGACTCCAAGTGTTTGGCTTGGTCACAGCAGGGTTTCTACAAGTCGGGATTCGTCGTTACCTCAGTTTGTCTAGTGTTCCAAAGTGGTAGATGTCGTACGCTTTACGCACTGAGTGAGAAATGTGAGGATGGTTGCTATGGATGATTTGCTTGCTATCATTGTGACATGCACACCCCACCCCCGTATTCTTACACTATTTATTATGGCACCTTGGAGTATTGTACGGTATGTGGTACTAACTCTTTGGTTGCAGGTCCAGGTTCAGGTATGGTTTAGTATACCTGTTATCATTCTGTTTAGATGCTTATCGCTCATACTAGGCTTTATGTCTGACCCAGAGTTTTATGTCTCCTCTTATTACTCTGGGTGCTCACACGAGCAGACTAGAGACAGGTTAGCTGGTGATGCACGGGTAGATGATCCGGAGACGAGCAGGAGGCTTCCACGTACTATATACATAATATTCTCCCTGTGTTGTTGAAGATCACTGCTTGGGCATTGTTGGTGTATCTTCTACTTTAGATTTCTTTTGTTTAGAGACAGTAAATTTGGAAAATTGTAATAAGCTGTATTTGGATTTCCGCTGCTTTGAGATTGATGTTGGTTTTAGTTATCAGCTTATGCACTGTCTCGCCTGTTTTATGTCAAGTATGTTATTATTATATTTTATCCCATGCGCTGTGAGACAATCTACAGGTTCCTTGATTAGTTCATCCTCTTCTTTCCTTTCTTTGGCGACCGTTCCGTGCTAGTTGGGCATGTGTACAGCGCAATTCTGGAGGAAATGCAGGCTGGTGCGGGACGGGACGTCACACTTGGTATCAGAGCTCTAGGTTGCGTAGTTAACCTAGGGAAGCTATCAGGGAGAGATAATACACGTATACGAGAGAGCGTATTTGTGATTACTTTGGTTTTAAAAAGCTATATATATATACTATTAGTAGTATAAGGATGAAGTCGTACTGCACTAGCACCACTATGGAGTCGTTAATCGTTTCCTTTTTCAGATTGACGATGAGCCGATATACTAGAGGTGCTGGTAGGGGAGCCAATAATGGGAATTCTGCTGACATGAGGACGATGTTTACTGACCTCATGAGAGAGATGCTTAGAGATGTACAGAGGGCAGCTCCCAATGGTGGAAATGGTGGTGGTCCAATAGTGCAGGCGCCAAGAGTCGACTTCGCCAAGCTGAATAAGGATTATACTAGCCTTGGTGGGAAGCCGTTCCACGGAACGGAGTCGGCTACGGATGTTCAAGATTGGTTGGATAGTTGCGAACGTATCTTCGAGGATTTGGGTATCGAGGATGCGATGAAGAGAAAGCTAGCGTCCCGTCAGCTGCAAGGGCGGGAAATGAATTGGTGGAATGCTATAAAGGCAGCTACTCCCGAAGATCAGATTACTTGGGAGCAGTTTAAGGCTCGCTTTAGTGAGAAGTTCATTCCAGCTGCTCAGAAGTCAATGTTGTTTAAGAAATTCTTGGAGCTCAAGCAGAATGGCAGGGCTGTCTCGGAGTATATTGCTGAATTTGACACTTTGTCAAAATATGGGTTATCTCTTATTGATACTGCCGAGAAAAAGAATGAGAAATTCATAACTGGTTTGGATCAGTACTTGGGGGAAAAACTTATTAACCACATCGATGAGACGTTTGAATCGATTGTGGGGAAAGCATTAAGATCGGAAAGTCTCTACCCTAAGCCGAAGACCGAGGTTGCATCCGCAGATGAGCCAAAGCCACAAGCTAGTGGTGGAGGCAAAGGTGGTTCCCAGAATAAGAGAAAGCAGAATCAGGCTAAGGATGGCCAGAAGAAAAAGAATAAGCAAGATGTGGAGTGCTTCAGCTGTGGTAAGAAGGGCCATTATGCTAGTAATTGTCGGGCCAAGCCAGTGGATAGGAAGTGCTTCAACTGTGGCCAAATGGGACATCACAAGGACAAGTGTCCACAGCCCCCTAAAGAAAAGCAAATGGTGAAAGCATATGCCCTTAATGCTATTCCTTCTTCGTCGAATGCCCCAACTGCGGCGGAGAAGGGAAAGAATGTCGTCATTCAAGGTATGCTTTCTGTTTATGATGTTCCTGTTAGAGTTTTGTTTCATACCGGAGCTTCCAGTTCTTTCATATCTAGTGACCTGGTAGATAGGTTGGGATTGGAGCCCGAGATTGTCGATAGACCTTTAGTAGTGACGAACCCGATTGGTGGTTCAACTAGCCTTAGCATGATTTGTCGTAATGTGGTTCTATCGAGTCATGGATGCATGTTTGTTTGTGATTGCTTTGTTTTGGGCTTTACTGGGTTTGGCATTATTTTGGGAGTAGATTGGCTCCAAAGATACGGGGTGGTGGTAGACTGTGAGGGCTTTTTGGTGACAGCTAGAGCGGATGATGGGCGGAGGATAGTATTTGGTGGTCTACCCAGTAAGGGGGTATTGGCTAGTTTTCTAAACTCCCTCGACATTCCGCATAGTGAGTTGTCAGGTTTGCCCGTGGTTGGCCAGTATCCGGATGTTTTCGAAGAAGTGACCGGACTTCCACCACACCGAGAGATTGAGTTTCGTATTGATTTGGTAAAGGATGCCAGGCCTATAGTGATGCCACTTCGTCGTATGGCACCAAGGGAGCAGCGAGAGCTCGAGGTGCAAGTCAGCAATCTTTTGAAGAAGGGATTTATCAGAAGGAGTGTTTCTGAATGGGGAGCACCAGTTGTGTTTGCTACCAAGGCGGATGGTTCCCTTCGTTTGTGTGTAGACTACCGCGAGTTGAATAAAGTGACGAGGAAGAACAAGTATCTTCTACCGCGGATAGATGATTTGTTTGATCAGTTGAGTGGCGCGAGAGTATTTTCTCAGTTGGATCTCGCGACAGGTTTTCATCAGCTTAGAGTGGAAGCTGAGAGTATAGCTAAAACGGCATTTCGGACGCCGTCTGGGTTTTATGAGTGGTTGGTCATGCCATTCGGGCTGACCAATGCCCCAGCATATTTTGTGGATCTTATGAATAGGGTATTCAGAGATCAGTTGAATAAGTTTGTCCTTGTGTTCGTTGATGATATTCTGGTCTACTCGAGGACAGAGGAAGAACACAAGGGACATTTAAAAATAGTGATGGAGGTGTTGAGAAAACACCGATTGAAAGCAAAGTTTTCTAAGTGTCACTTCTGGAAGAGGGAAGTGAGGTTCTTGGGCCATGTTGTATCAGAAAATGGGATTGTCGTGGACCCGGCGAAGGTGGCTACGGTACAGGATTGGCCTACGCCCAAGAATACAACAGATGTAAGAAGTTTCTTGGGATTAGCTGGATATTATCGTAAGTTTATCCAAGGTTTCTCCAAGGTAGCAGCACCATTGACCCAGTTGACCAAGAAGAATCAAGCTTTTGTCTGGGATGAAAGGTGCGAGAATGCATTTAAAAGTCTAAAGGACAAGTTGACAAGCGCACCAGTGTTAGTCATTCCTAAGGGGGATGAAGAGATGACGGTATACACGGATGCCTGTGGTACCGGACTGGGTGCTGTATTGATGCAAAGCGGTAGAGTTGTAGCTTACGCAAGTCGGCAATTGAAACCGCACGAGAGAAGATACCCTACCCATGATTTAGAATTGGCAGCGATCGTGTTCGCATTAAAGATGTGGAGACACTATCTCTTGGGAGAAAGATTTGAGCTGTTTACAGATCATAAGTCGTTGAAGTATCTATTCTCCCAGAAGGATTTAAATCTCCGTCAGCAGAGATGGTTAGAGTTCTTAGCTTCCTATGATTTTGACATCGCATACACACCGGGAAAGGGTAATGCGGTGGCTGATGCATTGAGTAGAAGACATGCCAGCTTAGGGGCCATGTTCCTTGAATGGAAGCAACTGGAGTTTATCGCGGGGTTTGATTTCAGACCAAAGTGCGAATTGGATCCAGAAATGTTAGCAAGTTTGACGATCAAACCCACTTTGATTGAACGAATCGGCTCTAGTCAGAGGGACGATCCTAACCTATTGGAAATCATCTCCAGGTTAGAGATGGGTATCGATGAGGAGATGAACAAGTATGGGCTTGATCGAGATAGATGGCTTAGAAAGAATGGAAAGCTTGTTGTACCCAATGTCAATGGATTGAGGGATGAAGTGCTTAGAGAATGTCATCACTCAAAGCTGACTATACACCCCGGTGGTAATAAGATGTATCGAGATATGAAGCAGACCTACTACTGGGAAGGGATGAAACGAGACGTTGGGAAGTTTATATCCAAGTGCATGAATTGCCAGCTAGTTAAAGCCGAGCAAAAGAAGCCCAGTGGGTTGTTACAGCCCTTAGAAATTCCCGAATGGAAATGGGAGCAAGTCTCGATGGATTTCATCGATGGATTACCAAGGACTAGATCGGGATATGACAGCATTTGGGTAATCGTAGATCGACTGACTAAAAGTGCAAGGTTTATACCAGTCAAATCGACCAGAACGGCAGCTAAGTTAGCAGAATTGTATATGAAGTGGGTAGTGAGATTTCATGGAGTACCTAAAGGCATTGTGAGCGACCGAGACCCGTTGTTCACTAGTGGGTTTTGGAAGAGCTTACAAGAGGCTCTAGGGTCAGAATTACATCTCAGTACCGCATATCATCCTCAGACCGACGGTCAGACGGAAAGGGTGAATCGTATTTTGGAAGATCTCTTGAGAGCATGTATATTGGATTTTGGTGGATCATGGGATGACCATTTGCATCTAGTAGAGTTTGCATATAATAATAGTTACCAATCCAGTATCGGTATGGCTCCGTTTGAAGCTTTGTACGGAAGACCGTGTAACTCACCATCATGTTGGATAGAGACTGACGAGAAGTTTATGCTTGGACCAGATGTGGTTAGGGAAACTTCAGATAAGATCAAGATCATTCAACAACGAATGAAGGCAGCCCAAGATAGGCAGAAGAGTTATGCTGATAAGAGGAGAAGAGACTTAAAATTCTCCGTGGGTGACTTGGTGTTTGTCAAGATTTCTCCGTTGAAGAGTGTAATACGATTTGGCAGGAGAGGCAAATTAGCACCAAGATTTATTGGTCCATTCCCTGTTCTTGAACTAGTCGGGAATTTGGCATATAGAATTGACTTACCGGAGAAGATGGCGGGAGTTCACAACGTATTTCATGTTTCCCAACTAAGGAAGTTCGTTCACGACTCAGATATGACTATCTCACCTGATCAGTTAGAGGACTTCGAAGTAGAACCCGAGGCGGTTGGGAACCGCAAGCCGGCCCGTATTGTCGCACACGACATGAAGCAACTTCGAAGGAAGTCGGTGAAGCTAGTTAAGGTACAGTGGAGCGAAGACGAGAATGATTGTACTTGGGAAACAGAGGAGGACATAAGGAAGAAGTATCCAGAACTCTTTGTCTGGTAAGATTTTATTAGCGATTTAGTTTTCCGCATGCTAGGATAGACTTGTTTGCTTGCTTTGCATGTTTGATTGTTGAATGTGGTTGTTAGGCATGCGGGATCCTGTGTATGTTTTGGGTTAAGGAATTTCGGGGACGAAATTTCTTAAGGGGGGGAGAGTGTAACGACCCGCATTCTACGCATCATAGGATCGTAGGATATTTATTTCTTTCACATACGAAGTCGTATGGTCATGTAACTTTGGGAGACGACTATTGGGGTCATTCCCCATGTTCATGATTTTTCTCGATTTTTAAATGACCATTTTACCCCTAGTTGGCACTGTTTTGGCCATAACTTTTGACTGGGAATGAATTTTGACTTGAAACCACTTCCATTGGCTTCGGATGATGGTTTCTCTTTCCGTAGAGTGGTCACATTAGCCAAACGGGCTTACCGTTTGGGAGATATGGCTGAAACAAGTTTCAGATGGAGAAAAACAGCTTACTTGGGCTTAACCGGGTGATTAACAGCTAAGCCCAAGGGGAATTTCGGGTTCAGGGGTATGTAGGGGCTGATTAGGGTTAGAAAACATTTCTTTAGACATTTTCCAGCCGCCACTTTCATTCCTCTTGACCTAGCCATGGCCTCCATTCTCTAAATCTCTCTAAAACACCCAAAAATCACTTTCTAATTGAAGATTAGGCTTAGCAAACATCGAATCAAGGAGTATTAGCACGAGAACCGAGGTAGAGCTGCTGTGTAAGATTGGGAACAGCGCCAAATCAGAGAATATTTCAGTTTTGGGGTTTTAGTTGTGGCCAAGGTGAGTGATAACATCGTTTTGACACTATTTGCAGTTAATTAAGGGTAATTAGTGAAGATTAGCGAATTTATACACCAATAAATTCTGGAAAAATGTTTAGAAATTTTTAAATAATATTTCATGCCTCTGTTATAAAATTTAGACGATTTGGTTAAGTTTTACTAAGTATGTGCTTAAACATGATTAAGAGGGACTATGGGAAAATATGAAGTTTTAGTCACTTTTTGATCCCTTTTGATTCATTTGAATTGTTGTTTGCTGTTTGTGGTTGCTATTACATGTTGCTATGACTCTATGGTATGTTTTATGATTGATTAGAATAGTTAAATTGCTCGAAAAAGTCGTCGAATGGCGTAGAAAGCTCGCTGGAAAGTTGCAGAAATGTACAGGCTCCTAACCGGATCGGATCGGATGGGGGGCTCGGATCGGAAATGTGAACTGGGCAAGAAACCCGACCCGAACTGGAGTTTGGCACATAAAAGACTTGGCAAAAAGGAAGGCTGTTTTACTTAGAGTTGGAGTGGACAAGGGGATCGGATCGGAGTAAGCTAGGGAGCGGAGCGGATCGGA
Organism: Allium sativum; assembly: GCA_030737875.1. Lineage (NCBI taxonomy): Eukaryota > Viridiplantae > Streptophyta > Magnoliopsida > Asparagales > Amaryllidaceae > Allium > Allium sativum. The sequence continues at coordinate 111,526,676 of CM060916.1, read as the reverse complement.
CTGAAGTAAAGCGAAGTGATCGGATCGGATCGGAGTAGATGGGAACGAGGGAGCTGATCGGAGAAGGAGCATGAGCTGGAAGGAGGATAGCAACCCGACCCGACCCGGAGGAGGACACCGACCCGACCCGGAGGAGGACACCGACCCGACCCGGAGTGAAGTACCCGAACCGAACCGACGAGGGCAATGACTACCGAACCGAACCGAGTTCTAGGACTGTTACTGCGCGACAATTCTTCTGAAGACCGACTCCAATTCGACCAAACCCGAGATGCAAAGGAAGTCCAAATGAGAAGTTAGAGCTCAAGATTCAGATGGGAATCAACGAGTTTGCTTCATGGTTGGGTTTTGCTGCGGGGCGCGTGCCAAGGAGTTATCGATGTCTATAGCTTTGAACCACTATGGTAGGAGGTACGAAGACGGATTCAGGGCCATTATGGCATCGGTAGAACCAAGGGCTACGACCAATGAAGTGGGTCATTGAAATGTTTGGTCATGACTCCAAGTGTTTGGCTTGGTCACAGCAGGGTTTCTACAAGTCGGGATTCGTCGTTACCTCAGTTTGTCTAGTGTTCCAAAGTGGTAGATGTCGTACGCTTTACGCACTGAGTGAGAAATGTGAGGATGGTTGCTATGGATGATTTGCTTGCTATCATTGTGACATGCACACCCCACCCCCGTATTCTTACACTATTTATTATGGCACCTTGGAGTATTGTACGGTATGTGGTACTAACTCTTTGGTTGCAGGTCCAGGTTCAGGTATGGTTTAGTATACCTGTTATCATTCTGTTTAGATGCTTATCGCTCATACCAGGCTTTATGTCTGACCCAGAGTTTTATGTCTCCTCTTATTACTCTGGGTGCTCACACGAGCAGACTAGAGACAGGTTAGCTGGTGATGCACGGGTAGATGATCCGGAGACGAGCAGGAGGCTTCCACGTACTATATACATAATATTCTCCCTGTGTTGTTGAAGATCACTGCTTGGGCATTGTGGGTGTATCTTCTACTTTAGATTTCTTTTGTTTAGAGACAGTAAATTTGGAAAATTGTAATAAGCTGTATTTGGATTTCCGCTGCTTTGAGATTGATGTTGGTTTCAGTTATCAGCTTATGCACTGTCTCGCCTGTTTTATGTCAAGTATGTTATTATTATATTTTATCCCATGCGCTGTGAGACATTCTACAGGTTCCTTGATTAGTTCATCCTCTTCTTTCCTTTCTTTGGCGACCGTTCCGTGCTAGTTGGGCATGTGTACAGCGCAATTCTGGAGGAAATGCAGGCTGGTGCGGGACGGGACGTCACAGATATCCCTCGGGGCAGTTTTTCATGGTGGCTGTGGCCCCATCTCGGCCTCTCCCTCAACTAGTAAAGACTACAAGAGAAAAACGACTTTACCCTAACAAACAATCTAAACATCCAGTTGGTTTTTTCCCTCAACCACCGTATTGATAGTGAAAGGTGAACAGTCTATTGGTTTTAGCTCTAGACTTTTCGCATTCCACTGGCTGCCGATGACAGGTATCCAATGATTTACTATCCTTGTTGGTCCTGACCTCTGCCTCTCGTTGAGGTGATCGCCAAATCACCCTAGTGTCACCTTGTTACAACATTCTGACTGCAAATATACTTTTGTAGTCAAGGCCCACCCACCTAGTAGTTACGTGCAGACCCAACCTCTACGAGCACAGCCTACACATCTACCACTGCACACAGGACTACCAAGAGCACCTTACTTATCTCAGGAAGCCACATGCTTACCCTTCCAGTCCTTCGGAGCCGACAGAATAATCAGATGATCGTGCGCTCCCCGCGTGCCTTATGACACCACGATGATCCACCTCGTTGGATCATTCACCCTCAAACGTACGGACTGGTCCAAGCGCCTCATTTTAATGTGTCATTAGACCCTATGTCTAAGCATTCTTTTACGCGCTTGCTTTACCGCACCAGGTTTCCATTTAACTTGGTTATCCCCGTTCACATTGACTTCTTATTCAAGTTACCAAGTTCCTCTTGCTTATTAATTATAGTCATATAACTTAACCCATTTAAGCTTATTAATAAGCCCACAACAGATTATTCTCTAGATTGTGATCCAAGGTCTGTAATCCACAATCCCTTTATATTCTTGTTTGATTTCATCGTTACAATAACACGTTCTACTTAATATGTAATTAAGTATATCTCAATTCACATGATTTTTTTTAACATGTCAGTCATTATTTATGATTAAATATAACTTATTTCAATTCATAAGTTTTCCTCATTCTTTCTCATTTAATCGTAATTCCATTTTACGCCGTCACTACAACTTATCGTTGTTTACTTATTAACTTAGTTCTCTTAACTAAGGTTCACAAATAAGTTTCTCTTCCTTTAAATATAACTTATGTTGTCCACATCCGTAGATTTCAGATTCTTGTTTTGTAAATAACTTAATTTACAATTAAGTAAAACTTATCCCCTTACATAAGTTGTTCTATTCCCTTTATCGTTTATTATAACCTAATTATAATTTCCACTTGTCCCTAGGACAATCCTAAACATGTTATTCTTATTCGCAGATTTCATACTTCCAAGTTCGCAGATTACTTAATTTATAGTTAAGTACAACTTCTTACATTTCATGAATTTCCCCATTTTCTCTACTTATTACGAACAACTGGTTTTAGTTTTCCCCATTCACTTATTACTTAGTTTATAATTAAGCGCCACTTATCTCATTTCACCAGTTATCTCATGACCTTACTAGTTTATTATAACCTAAGTTATAATCTTCACTTGTCCCTAGGACAAGTCTACCTATTATACAACATTCTTATTAATGTAATTTATTTATAGTAGGTTATTATCATTCCCCGTTCACTCCCTTTACTTTACTATTGTAGCTATCTTTCATTAACTCCATTTATTTTCATTAATTACAATTAATGATGTTTATTATCAGTCCTGCCTTTTACATATATTTATACATATGTATATATTCATGCAATAGACCACTCACATTAAGCCTATACTTATGGATGTTGGATTTGTCGGGCAGTTCCAGGCAGACTTCTACCACAAGTTGGCTTAAACTCGTGTCTTAGTGCCACTACATGTTTTATTTATGCACTTAGACCCCTCACATTAGATTTACCACTTGCGAATGCTGGATATGCCGGGCGGTTCCGGGCAGACTTCTATCACAAATGTAATCTAACCTCGTGTCTAAGCGCGTTACAGTGTCAGATTACTGTGAATCTAGGCATGTTCATTTTTTAACAATTATTCCTACTTCATTATAGGTTTTCATGCCCCTTTCCCAAGCCAAATTTATTATGTACCATATTCCCAAATTAAGATCTTTAATCATAATTTGATTTATGCCCCAAATCCATATTCATTATTCAATTCTATGCTAACATGAAACTGTTTTATCATATAATTATTCCAATTCATACAAGTAAGGGTTCATGTATACAGATTTGACAAGTTAACATGTAATACGAACAACAGTAGTTGCTACCTATATTATAACAAGGTTATATTTTAACATGCGAACTTTCCAACATATTAATATTCCAACATGTCACTTTAATCTTTTTAACATATGTTTAAACATTTCACCATGTCATATATAACATTTCAATGTTTTTACTTATTCTAGAAAATTAATATCATATAATAACGGGGAATGGCAAATGATCATATATCATTATCATAAATGATATAGCTTTAAATCCACTCACCTTATTTGCTTTCCAAATCCTAGATCTGGTCCAAATCTAGCTATCCATGGTTTTCCCCTAATTGGATTCAGAACCTAACAATCATGGATTCATATTTTTTACTAAAAGAAAAAGGGAAGAAAGAGGAAGAATGTTGAATAGGCCAGATCTAGAAAATTACCTCACTTCGACAAGAGATCTGAACACCTGTTTACAAACATACGTTCCTTTCCTCCAGATTGGATTCAGAATTTTCCTAAACTAATAATATAAATTTTCAAAAGAGATTTGAGGAGGAAGAGGGATTAGAGAGCTTCTTCATGGTCTCAGAAATATGATATTTAGGGTTGGCCCTACATACTTATTTATAGGTGCACAGAAATGAATTTGGCAAAGAAACATTCCACGTTCGTAGCAGGAATTTGCCCCGGATCTCGGGTGGGGGGGTGGAGGTCGACTCCAGGGTCGACACCCCCCATATGGGGTCGAACCATGGGTCGACATCCCTTGAAGTGGTCGACCCCTGTGGGTCCGGAGGCCGAAAATTAACATGGGCATACTTCACAAGTGCGCCAGTGAAAAATACCTTGGCGCACTTGCCAAGTGCACCCGTTGTTCTGGCCTGCTTCCTGCTTTCTTTGTCAAACTTCCGTCGTCCATAACTTTTTCAAACGTTATCCGTTTTACGCAAACTCGAAGTCTATCTGAACTAGAATTCCGAGACAAACGCAACAATACAATCCGTTTTACTTAATTCTAAATGTTTAATTACGTTATTCTTGTTTTATTATCTTGAGTTAAAAATGCAAGGTGTTATAGAAAGTAGAAGCATTCATCAGTCCAAAAGGCATCACCTCCCATTCGAACAAACCGTCAGGTGTCCCAAATGTTGTCTTAGGCTTGCTTTCCTCAGAAATTATTAATTGGTGAAATCCTTTTTCTCGATCCTAGTGATAAAATACCTTAGCGCCTCCCAAATGATCAAATAAAGCCATCTATCCAAGGCAAAGGATACATATTCTCCATGGTTAAATTATTCAATTCATTATAGTCCACACATAGCCACAGCGATCCATTAGCCTGAGTAGAAAAACCACGGGTGCTACCCATTACGAAGTACTTTGTCGGATGAATCCTTTCTTTAGTAATTATGAACTGTACTTATTCAATTCCTTTCTTTCCTTGGGAGTCAAATGCCTCAATGGCAATGCAACTGGTCTAGCATATTTCTAGAGATCCATCCTAAATGCGATCTTTCTATGGGGAGGAACTCCAATACCTCCTCGAAGACGTCTAGAAGCTCAAAAAAAAACCATGCACTATAGATAGCTCATCCACATCAGAAAATAGGGAGTGTAATAAGGCAGTATCCTTAGTTTCTAAATGTATAAGGGATTACCAAATTACGCCTCTACAACTCCTCATACTAACGATTTTCCTATCAAAATCAAGGATGGATCCACAAAATGATAGCCAATACATCTCTAGAATAATTCCATAGCCATCGAAAATCAAAATCTACACATAACGTAAGAAATCAACATCGTCGACATCTAGCACTAGATCTTTGCAAATCAGCAGAAGTTGCTTAGCTCCTCCGATAATAATAGAAACCACTATCGGACTGCTAGAGATAGAAGTAGGAAGTTTCAAGAAATCTACTACATTGCTAAATGGGATGCTAAGGAATTAGACATGGTACGAATAGAAGTCCCAAAAATAGAAACAATACCCTCGATGGATGCCTGTCCTTGGTCTTTAAGCGATTGACTCTGTCTGGTGCTGCTTCCAAATCATAGTTCTGTCAACTAGATCATCCCTTAAGTTTTGAACAATTGTTAACAATTTTCCCTTCCTCATGGAAATGATCACACTTTCATTTGAACTCTTGCTTCATCAGGTTGACTTTGCATTCTTTGGTCTTATGGCATTTCTTGTCATGCCTTCAACATATCATAGCTTCCTTCTTGAACTTTCCAACCGTTTTCTTCTTCAGCCAAATTTTCTTCTTATTCTTTCCATGTTTCGTGATATCCTCATTCTTCTCCATCATAGTCTGCTTCTCATCCTCTTCCACAAAATATAGGATATTAGTTTATACAAGAATTTTTAAATGTTGCTCCAAATGTCACTTGAGTCAACAATGCCTCCCTTATAGAGGAATTGAGTGCCTTCATAAACCTCAATTCCTTATTCATATGTGTATCAACTATCCCACTTCCAAACTTTGATAACTATGTGAACTTAGCGATATACCCCCTGATAGTAGATGCTCCTTGCTTGAGTTGTATGAACCTTTTTAGTTGTAAACTTACTTCGGCATTAGGGGAAAACTTTATTTTGAGTTGAGCTTTGAATTCGTTCCAAGTGAATATTCTTCCCATATTCTCTTCTAAGAGTGTATTCCACCCTTCTAAAGCTTCACATTTAAGATGGCATGTTGCCATTCTTCTCTTCACCTAGTCCTCCCATCTAGTGGCCTCAAGGATACGGTCAAATTTCGATAACCATGTTTTAGCTCCAAGAAATCCTTTAGTTTCGAGAAAGGAATTTCCTCTGAGATTAACAAAGTCCTTGCAACGAGAAATATTAAAAGCCACTTCAGCGGGTGTAGTTGCAGATTCCGCTGGGACTGTAGAGGGAACGAGAACTTGTTCCACAGTTCTTAAATCCTACTGGAACCATTCGAGTAAGTACCGAGGTCTTCCGAATTCCCTTGCTTAGGTTGTTTTTCAGCCATTTCTATTATCTGTAAGAGGAAAACTTTAGTGTAAATTCCCAATATAGTATTCAAGCTAAAATCATAATGAGGAAAGAGATATTGCCCAATATGATTGTGTATGTCTTAGGCGTATAATATATATACCTTTCAAAACCTACCCATACACATTTACCCTCCTAACAACCTTGTTGGGTCAACCCATTTGTGAATTGAACGGGTCACAAAAGGTTTGACCCGTTATTAAAAGGGTTATAAATGGGTAACCCATTTAACTCTGTACATATAAATATCGCTATTTTTTTAAACTACGGTCAATTCTTCACAAAAACCAGACTAGGTTTCGATTGATTAAATCCTACGTAAATTTCCAAAATTTAAATTTTAGGGTTTCTAATAATTTCAAATTATTAAAATTTTTAATTTTCAAAGATCCAAAATTTCATGCTTCAAATTTTAAAATTTTATAATTTCCAATTTTTAAAATTTCAGATTTTAAGAGTAAGTATTTCAAAATTTCAAGTTTTAAAATTTCAAAATTTAAAAATTCCAAAAATTTCCAATGTTCAAAGCGTAAATTTCAAAATCCAAAATTTCAAAATATAAGGGTGCGTTTGGTTTCCCATTTTCTGTTTTTGGTTTTGAAAAACTCTGAAAATTGTTCTTTTCACCATTTTGAAAAACTTATTTCAAAAAATTATTATTTTTGAAAATGGGCCTAATAAAGTAATCTCAAAACAAAATTATTTTGTTTTCACCATTTTGAGGCCCACTTAAAATTCAAAACCCAAATGCCAAAACACAACCAACCACGTTCTAACCTCGCTTCTTTTTTCTGGCCATAAAAACTACTTCTCTCGATTTTAAATTTGCTAATCATCAATAAAACATATAAAAGTCAAATAAACTCCTAATTTCATATTTCATTTATACTTCGAATTCGCCGATAATCAAAGTTTTTGCTTTTAAGAGTATTTCATCCCCACTAGTGCGAGTTAGGGTTTTGTGGGCCGCAATTGATTGCGTTGATCATCAAGGGTTTTGTTTCAGTACAACTTTAATATATATGAAATATAAGACTACGTAGTTGATTTTGTTGTTGACAAATTGCAGATATTGTAGTTGATGGATTTGGAAATAATTGTCATTTTTCTTCTCTAATATATTACACATATTCCTTCTTTTTCATTTTTGATGTTCTTTTCTTTACTTCTTCATCAGTTGCTGGTGATTGTAGACCCTTTCATAAAGCAAATTTTGACTTTTTATTTAAAACAGAAACCTAATAGAAATATTAAAGGATATGATGATGCACTCCTTTAACCATTAAAAATGTTAGTGTGCTTTTTGATGAAACCAAAAAATATGGTGTCCGAAGGTAAATACATTGAAGATAAAGTATAAAGGTGTTTCAACTAAAAGATTATTATTAAGACTGTAGCGACCCAAACTTCCCGGCCGGCTTAAACCGAATAAGGAGGCGGACTGCATTGAGAACATGACGCATCAGAACACAAGCATGAGAACATTTCATTGCTATTACAACAATTTACATCATAGTGCAAGATTTCAGAGTACAAACAAATAATATATAGTGGAAAAATTATAAGAGATTAAAATACATAAATTTAAAATGTATTTATACAATGTACAGCAGAAATACATCAACTAACACAACTGAAGGGAATACACAGATACAAAGCTTTCCAAATAGAGCTTCAGTTGTAATTCAGGATCCTGTGAAAAGAAATATCTACAAATCCAAAACTACTAGCTGCCCGTGTGGAAAATATGGGCAACCAGAGTTTAGGTAGAAACAATAAACTCCAAGTCAGTCATTGAACTGGTGTGAGAACTAAATAGTTATTTAATTTTTTACTTTAAAATAGGGTAAATCATGGGACCACGCTGTATAACACGGAATGGGTTTATCCCCATGAATACTTTGACATAAAACAATTTATAAACAATGCAATGCTTTTTGAAAAATGTAGCTATTATATGACTCAGGTCCCATCACACAATTCAACGTAAGCCAAAGGATAGAGTTTTCCCTTATAATAGCCAAACATGCTTCATACGCTTTAAAACAAATCATTTTGATATTACTATAAGTGCATAGTGTCAAAACAACTTCAAATATAAATGTATCAATCAAAGATGACAAAGGTACCATATATTATGTCGCCAAACAAGGTTTACAACTAAAATTGAAAATTTGCATATTGGAAATTGGGTTTCCATCTATGAACCAAGGCAAGCGATTGTCCTTACCGATTCGAGACACACTAGCAATGCCTCAGGATTGTACACTCTGGGCAATCTTAGGTTAGCCGCATGGCCAGTCAGTTGTCGCTGATTAGTTATACCATACACTATATGTTAGCCGGTTATATCGATCTTCCAAAATGGTCAGTATCTTCGACCAGGTCTAGAGACATTGGAGACCCTGATATCAAATTCGAGGTACCTCTCTATCCATCAAATAATATGCAACATCCACATGAGTAAAATGTCTGGGATCCATACCATGACGTTACTCGTAGCTAGAAACTAACATATGTCCATTTCCATACGTTCCTCATCCTGAATTTGGTTCATACCGGGGTGTGAAGCTCGTGATTGTCATTGCTTTTCAACATCCACAAATCCTCGCTTTTCAACAAAAGCTTTGATCCTTCCATCTCAGCATGCCACATTGTCATTCCATACTATACCACTGATTTCCACTAATGTATAACCTCTAAGCTCGTACTTTTCAGAGAAGGATGTTAAGCAAGAGAATAAATTCTCCGCTACCAAACAAATATATATTTAGCAGAGATCAATGAATATAGCGCGGAATACAACATTAGACATACAATACATTTGCATGTTCGTTCTGGATCTGAATGAAACTGGAGGCACCATATTCCTCATCCCATATGTCCAATATAGGAGAGAGGCCCTCGCATATCCGGTCGATCTCCAAGCACGTCTGGACGATCACCACTTATTACCTTGTCTTGGGTGTACATCCCAATCAAGACATTAGTAATCATCCAAACAATGTGAAGATCTCCAATCTTCAACCACTGTCTTCATCATCGACTTTCAATCAACGTATAAATTAATCAGAATGGGTTAAACCCGGTCTTTCCGAATAATTCGTGTATCTTATAATCAAGTGCTATAAAAACACATCAGACGCATCATTCCAATCCAGAATATTATTTTATTCAAATATTCACCTCCTTAGGGAAAGGTTCCCATTAATTTTGTCAAAGATAATTTCTTTTAAGAATATTCTTTATTCTTCCTTTGTATATCATTTTCAAAAGATTTATTTTATCTTTCCATAACTTAAACCAAATTAAGGTTTAAGAACTAGTCGGGACTATCGAGCCTTACCGAAGTAATCATTTATTTTATTGTCCCCATCCCAACTTATTCATCCCGTAGAGATAAACTGGTAGTACTCCATTCTAACACCTATTGTTTTATAGGAAAATTCAATTACCATTTCTCATTTCAAATCTAATAAAGATTTGTCTATCGCCTGGAGTAAAACTGGCGATACTCCAATCTTGAACATTTCTTTAATTTGGTGAATTTAGTTACCATATTCACATTTCAGACTAATTAAAGATTCATTAAAATTCCACTTAGTTTTAATCTCTGAATTTCAATACTTAATGACTTTCCAACTTTTGGGAAATTAATCCTGCCTTTACTTGGGTTAAAGAACCAATGTCATCTAAAACATAGTTCACGATAAACCCATCTCATCTTCCATCAAAACAAAATCTTCATGGAAATCATAACCATATATAATCGATATAAATTTCCGTATCGGACTAATAATATAAATGGAATAACAGCAAAGCCTTTTAAATTCCATATATAGTAACGGTCTTCCTTCACAGAAGCTCATCTCGATTGTTACCATATCGAATTCCATTCAATTCCAATTTAATATATTAAATTGGAAAATTTTACTTTGGAAAATTCTGGTTATATCAATTCCATTTTAATTCCTTTGCAGTTCTTTACTTAAGTTGAATAACAATTTATTATGATAAAAATATCTTTTTTCTTTACAAATATGGAATTTTTCATCCAAAATCTTTCCAAATCATTTATTATGATTTTAAACAATTTATTCTTATTATTAATAATTATATGTAGGCCCTCACAGTCGGTTTCCAATATCGGACACCGAACTACATCCTTAGCGACCTTTTCCGAAACTGATTTGGATATATCTTAAAATCTAACCATTAGATTTCAAATCTCTTATTATTATTCCAAAGCTCTTTTTGATACGAACCCTATGGTTTCGGTTTTAGGAGAATCCGACGGTTGGATCTTCCGTTATGTCAATTCAAAGTCAATGGTTGAAATTCACAAACGGTCATTCCGTGGTGCATTCTATTCAGGCCATTTAAATATATATATATAATATATTTCTTTGGTTTCCAATTAAAACGTATTTTATAAAACGTTTACAAATTCGCTTTAAAAACGATTCCAACTTCCATTATAAAATAAATATTCTATATCATTACAAATTCGCTTTAAATCAAAATTGAATATTCTATATCATTATAATATTAAAATGATAATATTTCTAAAATATTAGATTTTGAAATCAAATATTTTCGATATTCATTATAAAATAAATAAATTGACAGAAACTTCCATTCGAGTTAAAATGGCATGTATCTACTTAACTCGGCTTCATTATTTTTAATATTTTCATGTTCATCCAAAATCGGACATCAAAATCATATTTTGGTTCTTCACAGAATATTATTTTAAATTATTCGTTATTTCTGAATTGGAATCAGACTCAATCAATTACCATATAATTTTATTTATATGGATTCCGTACATCACATGTATTCAAAAATAGTGATAAATAACTGTTAAGCATTCCATTCACATACAAAGTGCAATTTACAAATGTATAAGCATTAAGTAATTAAATAATGCTTATAATAGTCTGTCAATCTATCGGTTGACATACATTTAAATCCAAGGGAGATGCGAATTAATTATCATCCCTAAACCCATATGGGGTTTTCAACCATCAACAAATAATTGGGCGATGTGTAAAATTATCGTCCCAATACCCGTGCGGGGTTTACATCACAACCCATGTGAAATTATCTAATATTTTTACAGTTTAACATCTATAACATTTAAAACTGTAACATCCATGAATCATCAAACATTTATTGCAATCACAAGCAATAAATATATACTCAGCTATAAAAATAAATAACTGTATAAAATGGTTGAGTGAGAAAGTTCTCATATTGGTTTCCACTCCATCAATCTTTGATTGAGGATTTTATTTTTAAACTAAATTAAATGAGCATTTAATTTAGGTAAAAATTAAAATTGCTCTGTTTCCATTCTGGTCAGTTCCATGTTGTAGTGTTCGTCGTCACGAAGGCAACGCAACTGAAATCGTTCAATTCGGAGTTCGTACGAAAACGATATAACATTTTAAACGTTAATTACATTATTAAATTAAATAATTAAATATATAATTTACTAATTACATTGATTAAGGAAAATTACGTTAGCTCCTTCTTCATTTACTTCTGCAATGAACGAACACATTCCTCGACTTGTACATTTCGTCGACGCCACCCCTAGAAGCAACCGGACCCCCATCAAACTCCGGCAATTGGAGCGCCTTGCCGCCACCTCTGTAACACCCCACCTCCGTTAAGGACACTCACAAAGGGAAGGCCTTAACTTTGGTGGAGCATTTTAGTAAACAGAACAGAAAATTTCAAGATAGATAAACAATACTTGAGAAATTATAACTTTATTACAGCGGAAAACAGAAATCAGTTTGGTTACATCTTTACCAAAAACTCAAGTACATAAATATCAGTCTTGTTCAGAAAATCATCAGAGTACAAAACTATAAAATCATAATCCCCACAGAAGCTGCCATAAGGAGTCAAGCCATACTTTAAGCACTCTAAGTACTTCAAGCAGAAGAAATCCGGATCAAGCTAAAGTGTTCCCTCCTTGGAAAACCTGGGGGGAAACGGAAGAAAAAGGGGCGAAAACAAGCAAGGTCAGACATAAAGTCTGGCAAGTCCAGTGACTTTCAGCATATGAACAGATAATAATAATTATGACATGAAAATAAGATGGATAAGAGATAACAGTAACAGGAGAAGCAGATGTACTTAGGTTAAACAGAAGAAACAGAATAATATTACTTTTCATTTCTCTGCACCAGTACTAGTATAACAGGATTAGCTATCACCCCAATGTCTAAACTGAAACAGAAACGGGTACATAATAATTTCCACAGAAAAGAATGCTAGTAATGGGCCTTTACCACCCCAACAGAAACATACAGAAACAGAATGCTAATAATGGGCCTTTACCACCCGAACAGAAGGTACAGAAACAAAAACAAATTAATCCCTACGGAGACAGAATGTAGAATTAGGTGTACACTAGTAAATGGGCCTTTACCACCCGAACAGACGGTACCACGCAGAAACAGACAGGTGTTGCCACCCAACAGAAACAGACGGTACCAACAGAAACAGACAGAACTAAGTGTACCCTAAAACCCTACCCCAAGCGATCGGCGCCCTAATACATAAATACCCTGTGTCGGCCCCACATTAGGGTGTATCACTCCCTGAAGTGACAACCAATTGGCACAGACCTATTTACAGATGTCACTGCGTCTTACATCCTCAAAGGCAGACTAGGATCCATGCACGCACATGGCCCAATTGGAACGCATCATCAACACCCCATGCCATTATCAGAATGAACCGCTTATATTTAGTTCAGTAAGCGTGCCCGGACCCTACCGACGGTTGGGTCAAAGTTTGATACCAGAAAGGGTTACTGACTAATATGGGTCCCAAACAACATATGACACACGTAATTTCCCTCCTAACCTTGTGTCCCCAGACTAACAGATTTAAGATTAACTTGTTTACAAGTTCATACATACAGAGTTCAGATCAACTAGTTCATAGATCAGACAAGTTTCAGACTAACGGATCAGATATACGGATTTAACAGATTTACAGATTTGTCTTACTTTGTAATTGGGCCTACAGACTCATGAAACGGGTTTGTTAAATTCATTAGTCCAATTGGTTTAACCCTACCCACCCAACACATTTTACACATCATATTTATCTCAGATTTGTATCAATTAAAAATTAACGCGCAGACCTCTCACATTAGACTGACAGTTTGCGGCCATTGGTTAGGCAGGTTGGTTCCGGGCAGGTTTCTGCTTCAAACTGAGTCTAACCTCGGTTTTCAAGCACGTTATGACTAACTTCTCACATGAGAACCTATTGTTTGCGGCCACTGGATGTGCCGGGCGGTTCCGGGCAGGATTACGCCGCAAACTCATTCTAACCTCGAGTTAGCCATGTTTCATGTTTAGCCAATGCATTCATTCACAGACTGTTCTAATATCAGACTAATCATGCTAATTTAACAAATTAACTTCTGTACGAGTTACAGCAGATTATTCGTGGCTCTATTAACAAGTTTTGCTCAATTTTAAATCGAGCCTATAGATTTACATACTTCAAATTTCAGCATTTCAGTTCCAACAGATTACGCCATTCAACAGACTAAACAGATAACAGATTAGGCGATTTAGCAGGTCTAGCAGATAAGGCATTTTTAACATAATTAGTAGATTAGGCAATTCAATCTAATTAGCAGCTTAGGCAATATAACAGAACTAGCGGATTAGGCAATATAACAGATTTAATCATTCCTTAAAGTTTCATTGACATATCTTGCCTAATTATAAATTTAGCCTAAACTTACATGCCCAAATCAAGGTCATAATTCATAATACAATATATGTCCCAAATTTTAGCCTTAATATTCCCATTTACAGTTCATGTCAAAACTAGATTTAATATTCTAGTTCACCATTTATGTCCAAGACTAATACACATGTAAATCATTCTCTATTATAGCCGATTCAGATTATGCCAACATATTTGCTATGCCAGATTTACTTAATTAAGCTACGCCCAATCCCCATATAACATGTTTCCACAAGTTCCCTAAATACTCATGAAATGGCCCTATAGGCTCGATGTACATAACAGTGAATGGGAATAAACTAGCAAGGTTACATACTAAATATGAGATCTAACATCATTAAGGGAATAGGCATAAGAAACTAACTACAATAGTTATAGGCAACTAACCACAATAGTCATGGGCGACTAATCACAATAGTTTCTTATTCAATGTCATAGGCAATAGTCTTATAGTCATGAATCATCGTCATAGGCAATAGTCTCATAGTCATGAATCATAGTCATAGGCAATAGTCTCATAGACAACAGTTTCATGTCCAATTATGCATTATTATTTGTCCCAAAATTTAGCGTTCATGCGTTAATTTCTTATGAGATGTGGCGCAGGCTCATGGTATCCTGGCTATAGACCAAAAAGAAGAAAGAGATACAGAATAAAATACATCAGAACAGAACGTAAACAACCTCAAATTCAGATTTACAATCATGTCACAATTATAGTTACAGTTTATAGCGGAAAATAACAGTACTTGCCTTTCATGGTTTTAAGAAAGGATAATATACTGTTGTTGATGTAGAAATGTTGAACTGCTCCTCTTTAGTTGTTGTTGTAGCTCTAACTTTGATTTGAGATTTGATTTAGCTTTTAATTCTATTCAGATTGGAAGAAGATGCATCAGTCCAAGTTTTGATTCCAGCAGAGTAGCGACTCCATTTTTATTTTTAATTAGAACATAGGCAGAATATAGACAGAATGAAATTGTGTAGAGAAAATTGTGGCTAGGGGGCTGTTTATATAGGATTAGGCGGACGAATCTAGACAGAAAACGAGACCGGATACATCAGAATGAACCAGGTTCAAAAACTAGGTTTCGGGAGCAGGTCGACCCCCTCCCCAGTCGACCTGGTCATGGGGAGGTTGACACCCCAGTCGACCTGGTTTGGGGGGGGGGGCGGGGTCGACTACCAAGTCGACTTGGGTACATGGGCGGGAATTTTCCAGCCAGCCTTCTCTGGGTTTGAATTTCGAATTTCTGGCTTTATTTTCGAGCTGTTTTATTTTATTTAAATTCCTGAAACTTCTGAGGGTCATAACTTGGTCATACGAACTCCGATTTTCGAAAACTCGGACTCGATTACATGTAGAATTCCGAGACGAACGCAATAGCGCAACCCGTTTCCCTTGATTCTTACTTTTAAAAATTAATAATTCTCTGATTAGTTACTTATACATTTATAGAAAATACGGGGTGTTACATTCTCCTCTCCTTAAAGGATTTCGGCCTCTAAATCTTCAAGTTAAGAAGAATGTGTCCTACCATCCAATTATCCATCTACTCAACCATCATCCACAAGCATCCATTGTCCTTAGAAAACTTCGAATGTTGTATGAACATATGCAAAAGTGTGTGTATATGTTCCTTATCCAATGCAAAAGATCAGGCGGTCCACTGATTCATTTGACCTCCTTATTGCGAATTATGTCAGTGCCATGAGTCCAACATGTATGCAATTTTCCTATTTGATACATATCATTGTTATATGAGTGACAACCATTCATTCATATGCAACATCCATGTGATGAGTCAATCATTTTGCATCCACAGAAATTGAAAATGCTCACACATCCATATGCAGTATGAAAGTGTTTTCGAGCCGATCTAGTGCCTAGTGTGTGTATATGCATCCACGAGCAACCACTTGCATCCACTTGCAACCATCAAACATAACATGTGTCAAACACATGTTTACACCCATTGGTTTCTACCTAGAGTTCGAAGATTCGATCGATAGGATACAGTCGAATGATGGAAGTGAGTAAAGATAAAACAAAAACTTGGTTCCCATTCGACATGGGTTGAGAGAATAATTCCCCTAATATCAGCCCCGAAGACCGAAACCAATATCAGATTGACACCTAGAGGATTACCCTCTTTAGACAATGTCAAAACTGGAAATCTCAACCTTATCAGAAATATTCAAATATTTAGTTTACCGGTACAGATCAGATTACTAAATGATTCTTAGGAAACTAAGCATGATAAAAACCCAGAATGTATGTGTCATATTCAACTTAACGCTCAACACAGATACCCAACTTATCACAATTGGATGAGTCATAACCCTTATGGGTCTGAGTCTACAGCGGAATCAGAAACAATACTAGTATTCAAGTGCAGAGTATCGATTACAGAATCGAAATGCCAGAATCAGAAAAGAGTTTTAACTCAAAAATCAAATAAAGAAATTAAACCTCCCACAGAAAGTTTTCCTATTTCTATCCTATCCATTAGCCTCGAGAGTGTTCGCCTGCCCTCCAGAAATTGGTCCTGCCCTCTGCCCTTGCCCCCGTTTCTTCGGGCAGTCCCTAGTGAAGTGTCCCATCTCACCACAGTTGAAGCAAGTGCCCTTTCTTTTTCTGCAATCCTTGTTTAGATGAGTCGAGCTTCCACAAGTAAAGCACTTTTTCTCCTTCTTATCTTTTTGGGCCATGCTTTCTTGTTCTGTGGTTCTTCCTTATTTGCCTCCTTCTTGCCCTTGTCTTCCTCGTGTAGTAGTGCCATGTCCACCAATCTCTCGTAAGTCGCTCCCATGGGTACATGGGTCATGGCTAGGCTGTGCAGTGGTTCGTTCAATCCTTTAACAAAGCGGAGAGCCTTTTTATGCTGGGTGTTGACTAAATCTAGCCCGAACCTGGCCAGTTGGTTGAACTGATTGACGTATTCCCTGACCGTCATACTTCCTTGCTTAAGAGATAAGAACTTTTCCAGTTGTTGACTTCGTTTAGCTTACGAGAGGAATTACGTCTCAAACCTTGTTCTGAAATCCATCCATGTTTCAACCGGTCTCTCGGCGTTAGTGACTTCCCACCAATGGGAAGCTTCGTCCTTGAGCAACCACACCGCCAATTGTACCTTCTGCCTATCGTCCACCTCGAAGATAATGAATAGATCCTCAGTTTCTTTGAGCCAGTTCCTTGCTTCTATGAATGATTCAGTTCCCTTTAAATCCTTTCCACCCATGGCCCTAAAATCGTTACAGATTTTTGACAAAGCAATTGCACGAGGAGGGGGCAGAGGAGGAGGAATCGCTGCAGCTGGAAGAGGAATATCTGTTGCGCCTGCATCGTTGGCCCTAGCCTCTAAGTACCTCCTGAACCAGCCAGGTATTGGCACACCCTCTGGAAAGTTAAGATTCCCAGACATGCTGGAGTGAAAGAAAAAGATTTAAAACGGAGAACGGAAAAGATAGATATATGGCTTTTTGGGGATTATGTTTTTCAAAATAAACTTTATTTTTGAAAATACTTCCTTTTAAAACCTTTTTGAAAATAGTTTTCAAAAACTTTACCCAATCTGGTAACCTTCAGTTCTGATACCAAGTCTAACACCCCACCTCCGTTAAGGACACTCACAAAGGGAATGCCTTAACTTTGGTGGAGCATTTTAGTAAACAGAACAGAAAATTTCAGGACAGATAAACAATACTTGAGAAATTATAACTTATTACAGCGGAAAACATAAATCAGTTTGGTTACATCTTTACCAAAAACTCAAGTACATAAATATCAGTCTTGTTCAGAAAATCATTAGAGTACAAAACTGTAAAATCATAATCCAGACAGAAGCTGCCATAAGGATTCAAGCCATACTTTAAGCACTCTAAGTACTTCAAGCAAAAGAAATCCGGATCAAGCTAAAGTGTTCCCTCCTTGGAAAACCTGGGGGGAAACGGAAGAAAAAAGGGCGAAAACAAGCAAGGTCAGACATAAAGTCTTGCAAGTGCAGTGACTTTCAGCATATGAACAGATAATAATAATTATGACATGAAAATAAGCTGGATAAGAGATAACAGTAACAGGAGTAGCAGATGTACTTAGGTTAAACAGAAGAAACAGAATAATATTACTTTTCATTTCTCTGCACTAATACTAGTATAACAGGATTAGGTGTCACCCCAATGTCTAAACTAAAACAGAAATGGGAACTGAATAATTTCCAGAGAAAAGAATGCTAGTAATGGGCCTTTACCACCCCAACAGAAACAGACAGAAACAGAATGCTAATAATGGGCCTTTACCACCCGAACAGAAGGTACAGAAACAGAAACAGATTAATCCCTACGGAGACAGAATGTAGAATTAGGTGTACACTAGTAAATGGGCCTTTACCACCCGAACAGACGGTACCATGCAGAAACAGACAGGTGTTGCCACCCAACAGAAACAGATGGTACCAATAGAAACAGACAGAACCAAGTGTACCCTAAAACCTTACCCCAAGCGATCGGCTCCCTAATACATAAATACCCTGTGTCGGCCCCACTGTGGGGTGTATCACTCCCTAAAGTGACAACCAATTGGCATAGGCCTATTTACAGATGTCATGGCGTCTTACATCCTATGACGCAGACTAGGATCCATGCACGCACGTGACCCAGTTGGAACGCACAATCAACACCCCTCGCCATTATCAGAATGAACCGCTTATAATTAGTTCAGTAAGCATGCCCGGACCCTACCTACTGTTGGGTCAAAGTTTGATACCAGAAAGGGTTATTGACTAATATGGGTCCCAAACAATAGATGACACAAGTAATTTCCCTCCTAACCTTGAGTCCCCAGACTAACAGATTTCAGATTAACTTGTTTACAAGTTCAGACATATAGAGTTCAGATCAATTAGTTCACAGATCAGACAAGTTTCAGACTAACGGATCAGATATACGGATTTAAAAGATTTGTTTAACTTTGTAATTGGGCCTATAGATTCACGAAACGGGTTTGTTAAATTCGTTAGTCCAATTGGTTTAACCCTACCCACTCAACACGTTTTTGACATCATATTTAACTCAGATTTGTATCAATTAAAAATTAAGGCGTAGATCTCTCACATTAGACTGACAGTTTGCGGCCACTGGTTAAGCTGGTTGGTTCCGGGCAGGTTTCTGCCGCAAACTTAGTCTAACCTCGGGTTTCAAGCACCTTATGACTAACTTCTCATATTAGTACCTATTGTTTGCGGCCACTGGATGTGCTGGGCGGTTCCGGGCAGGATTACGCTGCAAACTCATTCTAACCTCGAGTTAGCCAAGTTTCATGTTTAGAAAATGCATTCATTCACAGACTGTGCTAATATCAGACTAATCATGCTAATTTAACAAATTATCTTATGTACGAGTTACAGCAGATTATTCGAGGCTCTATTAACAAGTTTTGCTCAATTTTAAATCGAGCCTACAGATTTACATACTTCAAATTTCAGCATTTCAGTTCCAACAGATTACGCCATTCAACAGACGAAACAGATAACAGATCTTGCAGATTAGGCGATTTAGCAGGTCTAGTAGATAAGGCATTTTTAACATAATTAGCAGATTAGGCAATTCAATCTAATTAGCAGCTTAGGCAATATAACAGAATTAGCGGATTAGGCAATATAATAGATTTAATCATTCCTTAAAGTTTCATTGACATATCTTGACTAATTATAAATTTAGCCTAAACTTACATGCCCAAATCAAGGTCATAATTCATAATACAATATATGCCCCAAATTTTAGCCTTAATATTCCCATTTACAGTTCATGTCAAAGCTAGATTTAATATTCTAGTTCACCATTTATGTCCAAGACTAATACACATGTAAATCATTCTCCATTATAGCCGATTCAGATTATGCCAACATATTTGCTATGCCAGATTTACTTAATTAAGCTACGCCCAATCCCCATATAACATGTTTCCACAAGTTCCCTAAATACTCATGAAATGGCCCTATAGGCTCGATGTACATAACAGTGAATGGGAATAAACTAGCAAAGTTACATACTAAATATGAGATCTAACATCATTAAGGGAATAGGCATAAGAAACTAACTACAATAGTTATAGGCAACTAACCACAATAGTCATGGGCGACTAATCACAATAGTTTCTTATTCAATGTCATAGGCAATAGTCTCATAGTCATGAATCATCGTCATAGGCAATAGTCTCATAGTCAATGAATCATAGTCATAGGTAATAGTCTCATAGGCAACAGTTTCATGTCCAATTATGCATTATTATTTGTCCCAAAATTTAGCGTTCGTGCGTTAATTTCTTATGAGATGTCGTGCAGGCTCATGATAGCCGGGCTATAGAACAGAAAGAAGAAAGAGATACAGAATATAGTACATCAGAACAGAACGTACACAACCTCAAATTCAGATTTACAATCATATCACAATTATAGTTACAGTTTATAGCGGAAAATAACTGTACTTGCCTTTCATGGTTTTAAGAAAGGATAATAAACTGTTGTTGATGCAGAAATGTTGAACTACTCCTCTTTAATTGTTGTTGTAGCTCTAACTTTGATTTGAGATTTGATTTAGCTTTTAATTCTATTCAGGTTGAAAGAAGATGCATCAATCCAAGTTTTGATTCCAGCAGAGTAGCGACTCCATTTTTATTTTTAATTAGAACAGAGGCAGAATATAGACAGAATGAAATTGGGTAGAGAAAATGAGGCTAGGGGGATGTTTATATAGGATTAAGCGGACGAATCTAGACAGAAAACGAGACCGGATACATCAGAATGAACCAGGTTCAAAAACTGGGTTTCGGGAGCAGGTCGACCCCTAGGTCGACTCCCCAGTCGGCCTGGTCATCGAGAGGTCGACACCCAGTAGACTCCCCAGTCGACCTGGTTTGGGGGGGTCGACTACCCAGTCGACCTGGGTATATGGGCGGGAATTTTCCCGCCAGCCTTCTCTGGGTTTGAATTTCGAATTTCTGGCTTTATTTTCGAGCTGTTTTATTTTATTTAAATTTCTGAAACTTCTGAGGGTCATAACTTGGTCATACGAACTCCGATTTTCGAAAACTCGGATTCGATTTCATGTAGAATTCCGAGACGAACGCAATGGCGCAACCCGTTTCCATTGATTCTTATTTTAAAAATTAATTATTCTCGGATTAGTTACTTATACGTTTATAGAAAATTCGGGGTGTTACAACCTCCCTCCAGCAAAAGTGTGGGCCCACTCGCACGCCCAGGGAGCTCGAAAATTGAACCCAAAATCAGCGGTTTTGAGGGACGATTTCACACAAATTACTTCGCCATTTTCGATCTCTGCAGTTGGGAAGTAAGATTTCCCTTAGCGAATGATTTTGCAATTATAATTTTCTAAAATCGTAGATTGGATTTAATGATTTTGATGGTAGAATTCGAGAGCCCCGCTGCCGTCGGTTTCATTCAGAGGCTAGGGTCTAACTAGAAAATGGCTAGGGTTTGACTGGAAAATGCTTATTTATACTATTATATATGGTTATTTAATTCTCTAATAAGTTCTTTTTCGTTCGAACACCAAATTAAACCCAATGAATGTCTCCCATAACTAAATACCCCCATCCCGGACGTAATGGGATATGTTTCGTAAGACAATTCTACTGTTTCAATTAGTTTTTATCAAAATTCAAAATATAAATGAATATATTGTTCAATATTGAATTTAAACGTACAATTTAATTTGCCACGGCCAGATACTAAGTTGAAAAATTATGAAATTTGAAATCTAGCTATGTTTTGATAATACGGTCCAAAGAAAATTATTTTTGTCGAGTTTGGAGATCATTTGAAATGGCATTTTTACTAGACTATTAAATTCAAACTAAAATTGAAAACGCGTTTAAATTTACTACGCTTACGTAGTGATTCCAAATCATTTGAAATTTTAATCCTGACAATAGTTTGAAATTCTGGATCCAACAGAAGTGGTTTCGTTGAAAACGGAGGTCGTTTGCAAAATGGCCATTTTTAAGGGATATATATAATATTAAAATATATATAAATTCCATAGCGATTTTCTAAATTTTAATTTAAACTTAACTTATAATTTATAAAGTGAAATCTCAGCTTCTTACATTCCTAAGAAAATTATAGTTCAAAATATTCCAATATTTCTTGTTTCATCAATTTCTGACTTATATTGAATTCTGTATATTCATTTAAAGTTCAAAACCAAATTATCAAACTACCACGCATTTCGAGTTCGTTTTAATTAAATTTTAAATTTATACGTTCTTACTTTTGAAAAAACCAATTTCAAGTCGTTAATTATTAAAATAAGTTATTTCAACATTAAAAATCCATTAAATCAATTAAAAATAAAATTTTAAATTGGTTCCAAAATCTGGGTTGTTACAGAGACTGAAGGCAAACCAGTAAGTATGTATTGGAACAATATGTGTTATTAGACATAAATACATTTGAATACATTTGTATTAATGTATCAAAGTTTATAGTTTTTATATATTTTCATACATTAATTTTATAACTCCACAAGTATTAATGTATTGAATGCATTATTACATTTTTTATGGACAAATGCAGTGCTGTTTTGTATTAATACAACGTGTATTAATATATTTTTTGGACATGTATAACATGTATTAGTACATTTTTATTCAATACATTTGTGCACATTAAGTAGATGTATTAAGTAGATGTCCTACTTTTGTACTATCATTTGCATATGTAACTCGGAAGATATCAGAAGCGCGTTCCTTACAAAATTCGTTGCTGATATAAATATCATATTGTTATTAGAAATGATTGAGTCGTTCTCTTTCAACTTTCTCTTTATCTGGCTTATCTCTTATATTATTTATTTAAAGCTATGTTATGAACTTTTTTACTATAATTTTATTCCTGTACAATTCAGCTTCATATAGTTTAAAATATCGTATTCTCTTGAATGTATAATTATTATGTTTAAAATTCAGCTTGTTATCTTTCATATATTATTAATATTTAATTAGCAGCTTGATATATTCGCAGTTGTTTTTATTCGACTCCTTTATGTTCGAATTTTTTGTTTTGTTTTTTATTTGATTTACAACATGTAGTTTGTTCATGCAAACATGAAAACTGAGTAGTATATATTTTTGGGGGTGACTATTTGAACATAGAATTAGATACAGTTAGAGACAAAAGTGATCTAGGCTATTGAATTGTTTTGTCTTTATATGAAAGGGTGGAATTCATGGGGTGATCGAATGGTGAATATTTGTTGTGCCATCAATTATATCTATAATTGGATTCTAAATAGACTTTCCCATATTATATATTATGTATTATACTTTAAACACAAAATTTGTTTGAATAACAAAAATAAAAACTCAAATTTTCAAAATTTGAAAACTTTATTTCAAACCAAACGTATGTTTCAATTTTTAATATTGAAAATTATTTTCGAAAAAATGATAACCAAACGCATTTTAAGAAATAGTGAAAATATTCAAAATGAAAAACTGAAAACAACTATGCAAACTCAAAATGTAAACCAAACGCACCCTAGAATTTTCAAATTTCAAATTTCAAAAATTCTAGTTCTCAAAATTTAAATTTTCAAATTTCAATTTTTCATATTTAAAACAATTGCTTTTGTTTGCTGAACGGTCTCTTAGAAAATAATTGTTTAAATTCACATATTTGAACTCGGATACTTTATATTGTAAATGTGCATTGTAGTTCTCCAAGGTGACTAACACTTAATACTTAGAAAATAACAAACTATATTATCATATTTGAATCCCACCTACATATGAAGTCACTATTTTTTTTTGTTCGATCTGCACAAACTTCACCGTACTGGTTCGAAATCGGGTAAGACGTCGACCGATGAATTGCCTCCTAAATTAAAGATAGTATTGAACACTCGGATACTTTGCCTTCAGAACAAATGTGATAGTTTCTTAAGATAACTAATGGTTGTACTTAGAAAATAATAGAATACATTTAGATGGGTTAAATAGGTAACCCAATGTAATAAGCCAAATTTTTCACTGATTTATTTTAAACATTTAAATTTGTTCTAAATGTTGGGTTGATAATATAAGTGGATTTTTATATGAAATTTATCAATTAATAATCGTATATGATTTAATTTCGAGTATATCGAATTATCGTATCTGAAAGTTTAAACTAAATCGAAACGGTTCAGGCAATCGACATAAATCCTAATTGAGTATAAACGAGTGAAGATAGTAAATTTACAAACGATCTCGGAATAGGGTGGGCATTAACCGAACCGCAACACGAAAACCACCCAAACCGAACCTCAAAAATGATGCGAAAAAACGGATTGGGTTTTTTTCTAAAGAAAATATCCAAACCAAACTGACTCGCAATGATACGGTTCGGTTGCGGCTTAACTGTTGATCAAACCGTATTAAATTGGACTGAACCACATGCCTATATACCGAACCGCTCCACCCCTATCTCGTAATTCAAGAAAACCAGTTCTATCGGATCCGTAATAGTGTATTATTTTCGAATTTCAATTTTAGTCGTGTTTGGATTTATCGTTTGATCGTACAGTTAGAAAATGCTTGGAAATAATTAAATCGAATTTAATTTTAAATCGCCGATTTAAATTAATATTTTCTCCATACGATCGAATGAGGCTTCAAAACCTAATCCAGTGTGTTTAGAATAGTGGTATAACCATAGAAATGTCAGTTGTTGCACTTAAATAGGAGTTCGAAATCACATGTTAATATGAATTAAATAAATTCACATCAGTTCTAAATCAATATATATATATATATACACACACGCACACCCATCCTAAGCTAACATATACAACTCACCCTAGCTAATAATAAATGCAGGCTATGGTTACCTTCCTCTTTTCAAATCACGTACCTTTGGTTCCCTAACTTCATACCTAAGCAATCGAAGAATTTAATGATTGTATACTTATTGTTCCCATTCACAACTATAAATAAACCCAAAAGCCTTCTTTAATTTCCTTTCTAAACCCCACGAAACCATCGATACTCACTTTCATTTGAACTACCCACCACATATAAGTAAAACAAAATAACTCTAGAAACAAGGTATCG
Source organism: Allium sativum (assembly GCA_030737875.1). Lineage (NCBI taxonomy): Eukaryota > Viridiplantae > Streptophyta > Magnoliopsida > Asparagales > Amaryllidaceae > Allium > Allium sativum. The sequence goes on along the minus strand of CM060916.1, from coordinate 111,501,294 downwards.
CACATAAAACAAAATAGAAACACTACAGTATAAAAAAACGTGACTGCTTAATTTGGTCTCTGACATAAGGGATGTGATCATCTTGACACATAAGTATATAAGCATGCACATAGCTCTGCATGTCTAATGTAATATAAGCATTATGGTCCAGATATTAGAAGGGAGATAAGATAAGCCTATGAATCTATGTGTTTAATCTCCACTTCTACTTTAGAAGCAAAATAGAATTCTCTCCTAGATGCTACATTAGTGGGTTCTTGTACCATGACATGCATGATTTCTATGAAATCAAGTTGAAGTGACTAAAAAAATTTAAGGTAGGAAAAATAAATCGTTAGTAGAAGGGCATGTGAAAATAGGGCAGAGATGGATTTAGTAATTAACTAATACAGTGATTGCCAGTCCATTTTGTAGGTGAAAGTCCATCGTTAGTAACAAAAATTCCATCCATAGAGAGTAAGTATTGAGAAAGGTTATCAAGTAAAACATAATCGGTAAGAGAGAGTTGGAATAAACATAAGACGGGTACAGAAGATGGAAATCGCGTGGGAAACAAATGAATGGAAGAAGAAATAATGTTGGAATGATTAAAGTCAGTTTTAACAATCAGGAAGGAAGATAAGAAATCGAGGTGGAAGGAGGAGTACGTTGAATCATGACAATTTATGGAATAATTCCGTTAAAGTCACCGTTGAGAAGTAGAATTGATAATTTGGCGAAACTGGGTGTAATAACCTGGATTTTTTGTTGATTAATTTTGAGCATTTAATAATTGTTCTAAATATTGAGTTGATAATATAAATGGATTTATTTATCGTGTTTAGCAATTTAGTAAACGAATACGATTTTATTTTGAATATATCATATAATCGTATAAGAAAATGTCAAATAATTGAATTTAGAGTTAAAAATAAATCGAAACAATACAGATGATCAATATAAATTTCATTTGAATAGAAAAGATAATTACAATTTATTATCGAGGACCTGATTGTTTTTTTACTTAAAATTAAATTATATCTATTTAATATGGAACTTAAGAATAGTCAATTCTCAAATGACCTAGGATTTCAACAAAACCACTTCCATCGGATCCGTAATAGTGTATTATTATTGGGCTTCAATTTTCGTAGCGTTTGGATTTATGTTTGATCGTATGATTAAAAAATGCCTAGAAATAATTTAATTTAATTAAAATCATAAATTTAAATTTTTATCTCTTCCATAAAATCGAATTAGGCTTGGAGACATGTTCCAATGCATTCAGAATAGTGGTATAACCCTAGAAACGTCGGTTGTTACACTCAAATGGGAGTTCGGAAACATAAGATATTTTGATTTTTAAATTAATCTTAAATCAAATCAAATAAATGCTTGTACAAATTATTTTCCTTCATTCTTCAGAAAAGCCAAAACACTTACAGACAAGACATCTTACAGTGTACATCGTGCAGCCTATTTCTCTTCGAGTTGAAAATTTGTTTCCTTCCCTTCAAAGCACTCAGTGAATTTAATGGAGTGTGTATGTAACACCCCGTATTTTTTGTAAACCTTAAAGTAACGAATTAAAGAATACTTAATTTTAAATTTGAGAATTAAGGGAAACGTGTTACACCATTGCACTCGTCTTGGAATTCTGGCTGAGATAGAGTCCGAGTTTACGTGAATTGGACTTTGTATGAAAAAGTTATGGCCTTCGGAAGTTTCAAAAATTCAAAATTCAAATTTAAACACAAAAGAGGGCAGGGCAGGAAAATTCCCGCCCCAGGCCAGGTCGACCAGGGGGTCGACACTAGTGTCGACCTACCCTACAGGTCGACCAGGGCGTCGACCTAGTGGTTGACCTGGGGGTCGACCTACCCCCCCAGGCAGATCTGAAAGATGACGCTCCTTTGACCTATTGCTGAGTCATTAGGGTTGAGGAGTTATTCTATCTTGACTGGATGGACTTGATTGATTCTAGGTTAATCGGACGGCTCTTAGTCAATTAAAATTCTATATAACCAACCTAAATCTTAACCTAAAATCATACTAATTCACACCAAGAGCCGTTATGCCGTCAATAGAGAACTTAGAGTAGCCGCCGTCCCTTTTAACTCAACAACAAGATTAAAGCAAGAATCAAAAATCAAATCTAAATCTAAATAACGATTAGTCTACATCAAAGGCAAGCAATTCAGTTTCAGAATACAGATTCCAGAAAGACAAGACAATTCTTTTGTTTGTGAGTATAATATCTTTCACAAAATAATTAATTAATTTAATTATGATAAGTTGTAATTGGATTATGAGAACATGTCTGTTGAAACATGTGATGTTATTGTCTGTTTGTGAACATATGACAGTTTTGTTATTGTATGATTGGTATATCTATTTATATGTACAATTATACATGTTTAACTTGATTCATTTTATGCAAGATTGCATATGTTAAGTTGTGAATCTTATGCAAGTTTATGCTATGTGAGTCTTATGCAAGTTTAGTATGTTAAATCATATGTGAATCTTATGCAAGTTTGGGATGTTAAAACATATGTATGCAAGTTTAGGATGTTAAAACATATGTGAATCTTATGCAAGTTTGGAATGTAAAAACATATATGAATCATGTAGATACATATACTAGTTTATATGCAAACATGTGACATTAATCTTTATGTTTAGATCCATATGCAAGTTCACATCTTTATGTTTAGATCCATATGCAAGTTCACATATTTATGTTTAGATCCATATGCAAGTTCACATCTTTAAATCAAAATGCAAGTTCACACCTTTATGTTTAGATCTATATTTAGATCCATGGCAGTACATAGTTATGCAAATTGCCTATGCTAGTTTTGTATGAGAAACATATGCTAGTTTGTTCAAATGCAAGTTATAGGAAAACCATACACATATATGCAAGTTATTGGCTATGTAAACTTATGTCATGATTCTTACATCTATTTATGTGTTATGCAAGTTGTGATGTTGTTTTTCCTTTTATAAGTTAGACTATTGCAAGTCTAACATATGTCATATTAAAACGTACGAATAGCGTGGGGACGATGGGAAAATATTAAAAATGCATAATTGTGAATTGGCATAAAATGGCCCTAAAAAAGGGCACATTATTAATTTGAGACATTAATAGGTATACTTTGTATACCTGTAATTTATAGACATAATTTAGGTGACAATTATGGACATAAATGAATTTGGTATTTATTGACAAATTTGAATAGGGATATTAATCCAACTTAGGGTTAAATAAAGATGTGCAATAATTAACCACCTAAGACACGAGGTTAGACTCCTTCGTGGTGCAAGACTATCAGGACCCGCCCGACAAATCCAGCAACCACAAACGGTAGTCTAATGTGAGAGGTCAAAGGCATGAACTAAATGAGTAACAATTGTAAAGACATGAGGTTAGGCTCGTTTGCGGTATAAGACTGCCCGGACCCGCCCGGCAAATCCAGCAACCGCAAGGGTCAGTCTAATGTGGGAGATCTTTACAAGGTTACGGTTATAATGAATTAAGTAACACATAACCAGATTAAACATGTGGTTGGACATGGGGGTTAAGTGGGTGCCTTGGGTGGCTTGTGAAATACGATTAGAAACTCTTAACCAAGTTGAAACATGTAAAAAGACATGAATAAGAATGGGATTAAGTGGGAAACCTTAGTGGGGACCGAGCTTAGGTGGAAAGCTTGTGTCAGGCTTGGGGGCCCGTTTCAAACCAGTAACCCATTAAGTATCTTTGTGAGCTCGACACAAGTCGAGGACGGGATACGCTTACTAAGTTTGATTGTAAGAGGTCAAAACGGGTTAGCGGTGGCAACGCAAGTCCAATGGGGTCATGTGCGTGCGTGGGCCCGGAATGGTAGGTAAGACGTTGTTGCATCGTGTAGATATAAGCTGTGCATCTTTAGTGGTATCGGGTTGCCACTTTGGGGAGTGATACACCCCACTGTGGGACCAGCACGGGAATCTACGAGTTAGGGAGTCGATCGAATGGGGAGGGTAGTGGGTACAACTAGTGGAGATAGGAGCAGACGGAACCTATGGAGACAGCTAAGAGTATAACTACCATATTATGAATAAACATTGTAATTAGAATGGGGGTAGTAGGTACAACTAGTGGAGATAGAGGCAGACGGCAACATTGAAGGCAACTAGGGGTACACGAAAACTACCATTATCATTATTATGTTATGTAGGCAGGATCAATATTTAGGGTGACTAGTAATGGTGCGGTGTAATTAGAATTGGTGTAGTATAATAATTATCCTATAGTGATTAGGAGCGCAATTAACACCAAAATATTCCTCTTTTTGCTTTGTCTTGCCCGCTTGCTTCACAGTCATTCCTTATTCTGCCAGTTTATTCCTTTTCCTAATTACTTTAATAATTGTATTGTTAAAGTTATGGTACTCGCCAGACTTCATGTATGAACCCCTTTGTTTTCGCCTCTTTTCTTCCTCCCCCCCCCCAGGTCCTCAGGGTGGGACTAGTACTAGTGGAGCTTGATCTTGGATCTCTTTCTCTCTATTTTGGAAGTGCTTGGATTGCTGAAAGTAAAGTTCAGCTCATCTCTTTTATGGCTACTTGTGTTTGGGTTATGCTTTTTATTTTATGTACTCAAAAAACAATTTGTCATGCTGGTTACTATGTGTACTTGGTTTTTCTGTTGGTTTATGATGTTGTTGTAATCAAACTATTTCTCCGCTGCAATATATGTTGTTTTGAAAATCTTCAAGTACTAATATATGTATCTGTCTTGTTATATTCTGTTCTACTCACCAACAATACTCCATGAAAGTTAATGCATTCCCTTTGAGAGTGACATTAATGGACGTGGAGTGTTTGCACGTGGTATAAGAGCTGAAGGTTAACAGAACAGATAAGAGATTTTGAAAAACTATTTTTCAAAAGCGTTTTATAAAGAAATACTTTTAGAAGTATGTTTTTAGGAGAGTATTTTCAAGAGGAAAGTTTGTTTTAAAAACATAACCCCTAAGAGCCATATATCTTTCTTTCGAATTCTCCATTTTGAATCTCTTCATTTTCTTTACAGCATGTCTGGGTTACCCGAGATACCCGAAGGCATACTGATACCAGGCTGGTTTAGAAGGTATCTGGAGGCTAGGGTCAATGCCGCAGGCCCAGCAAATGTTCCTCCTCCACCAGCTGCAGTTGCTCCTCCTCCTCCCTCGCTTCGCGTTGATACTTTTTCAAAGATATGCAAAGATTTTAGGGCGATGGGCTGGAAACTTTTTCACGGATCAGAGACATTTGTTGAAGCCTGAAATTATCTTAAGGAGGTGGAAGATCTATTTGGTATTTTCGAGGTAGAAAATGGAGGAAGGTCCAATTGGCTGCTTAGTTAATGAAGGACGAAGCCTCGTTTTGGTGGGAGGTCACGAATGGAGACCGTCCAGTGGTGACATGGGTGGATTTCAGGCGCAGGTTCGAGATGAAATTTCTCTCACGAGCAGAATAGAACTTATATATGGAAAGATTCTTAGCGGAAGCAAGGAAATTTGTCAGTAAAGGAGTGCGACAACAAGTTCAATCAGTTGGCAAGATTTGTCTTAGACTTGGTGAACACACCTGAGAAGAAAGCTTTGAGGTTCGTTCAAGGTTTGAATGAGCCGCCACATGGGTTGGCTATGACCCACATTCTGATGGGGGCTACCTTTGAAAAACTAGTTGACATGGCGCTTATGCATAAACAGGAGAAAGGCGCTAATACTAACAAGGCACCAGAAAAGAAAGGGGATCAAAAGAAGTCATAGCAGCAACCTAAGAAAGGTCGTAAGGACAACAATAGCAAATGAAAGAAAAGGTGCTTTAATTGTGGAACACCAGGCCATCTGAGCAAGGACTATAGGGAGAAGAAGAAGACTGGCTGTTTCCACTATGGAGAGGCAGGACATCTAATTAAAAACTGCCCGAGGAAACAGGGACAAGGGCAAAGAGCTGGGTCTACTTTTGGAGGACAGATTCAGGCTCTTATGGCACCAGGGCAGGCAAGAGGGTAGGTTCACGCTCTCATGGCACTAGGACAGGAAAGAGGTAAAAAATTTCTGTTGAAAGTTTGGTTTTTCTATTTGATCATCCTGTTCGTACTTTATTTGATTCTGGCGCTTCACACTCGTTTGTGTATGCTTCGTTAGTTGAAACACTGCACCTAAATACTAGTCTAGTTACGAATCCCATAGTAGTCTCAAATCCTATTGGTGGTTCGGCTCATCTTTCAATGATTTGTCGGCATTTGAGAGTGTCTATCTTGAGCGTTGAGTTTGAATGCAACGCCTTCGTTCTTGGCTTCACGGGCTATGGATTGATTCTAGGCATGGATTGGTTATCCAGTAATGGTGCCATCCTCGATTGTGAAAAGAGAGTGGTTAGATTTATGACTCGCCTTGGCAACACTCTTGAAATCTCTTGTAACCCTATACATTCTATTATGCTCAGTTACCTAGAATCTCTTGATGCGTCTGTTGAAAACCTGCAGTCAGTTAGAGTAGTCCGTGAATACTCAGATGTATTCGAAGAGGTGAAGGGTTTACCTACAAAGTGGGAGATAGACCTCCGCATATACCTTGTTGATAATGCAAAACCCGTAGCTCTACCCGTTAGACACATGGCTCCTAGGGAGAGAAAAGAGCTCAGTAAGCAAGTCAAAGAGCTGCTCGAAAAGGGGTTTATAAGGCAGAGTATTTTTGAGTGGGGTGCTCTAGTAGTATTTGCAACAAAAGCAGATGGTTCATTTTGCCTACGCGTTGGTGATAGAGAGCTAAACAAGCTGACCAAGAAGAATAGGCACCCACTTCCTATAATAGATGAGTTGTTTGATCAACTTGTAGGTGCGTCTGTTTTCTCCCAACTAGATTTGGCTACCGGGTTCCATCAGCTAAGAGTGGCTGAAGACAGCATTGATAAGACCGCGTTTAGAACCCCGGATGGTTTCTTCGAATGGTTTGTCATGCGTTTCGGCTTGACAAACGCACCCGCTTACTTCATTGACTTAATGAGCAGGGTGTTTAGAGAATTCCTTAATAGGTTTTGTGGTGGTCTTTGTAGACGACATTTTGATCTTCTCAAAGAATGAAGAAGAGCATGCTTTGCATTTAAGGGAAGTCATGGATACTCTTCATGCACATCAGCTGAACGCCAAATTCTCCAAATGCCGTTTCTAGAGAGAAGAGGTGAGGTTTCCTGGACATGTGGTGTCCAAAGAGGGGTTAGCCGTGGACCCCACAAAAGAAGTTGCGGTGCAAGATTGGAAGGTTCCACGGAATGCAACCGAAGTCCGAAGCTTTCTTGGGCTAGCAGGCTTTTACCGAAAGTTCATTAAAGACTTTGCAAAAATATCAGCCCCACTTTGGAGATTAACGAAGAAGAACCTAACTTTCGCTTTGGATTTGGATTGCGATATTACTTTCCAACGTTTGAAAAGGGCTCTAACAACAGCCCCAGTTCTGACATTGCCGGATGGGAGCAAGATGTTTACCGTATACACGGATACATGTGGTATAGGACTATGTGCTGGCTTGATGCAAGAGGGGAAGGTAGTAGCTTATGGAGGTAGACAGTTGAAAGTACATGAGAAAAACTACCCGACCCATGATCTAGAGTTGGCTTCCATCGTCTTTGCGCTTAAGTCATGGCGCCATTATCTCCTAGGTGAGAAGTTTGAATTATATACTGACCATAAATCGTTGAAGTACCTTTTCTCACAGAAAGATCTTAACTTAAGACAGAAAAGGTAGATGGAATTTCTGGCCTCTTATGATTTTGAGATTTCCTATACCCCAGGCAAGGGCAACGTGGTAGCAGATGCCTTGAGTAGGAAGAAGCTGACCTTAGGTCCTCTCTTTGTAGAAAGACAAAGCTTGGAGTATATAGCAAACTTTAATTTTAGACCCTCCTCTGAAATTTTGCCTGGTCTGTTAGCATCACTAGAAGTGCGGCCTACTCTTTTGGACTCAATAGGAACCGCGCAACGAGAAGACCCTCAGCTAGTTTATGTGATGGATAAGCTAGTTAGGGGTAAGACTTCTAGTCACCTCAATAGATACTCCATCAATGATAGGGGTTGGTTGAGACGGGATGGATGGTTGTGCGTCCCACAAGTAAGGGATTTAGTGAAGATGGTTCCCGAAGAGGTGCACCATTCTAAACTGACCATACACCCAGGCGGAGATAAGATATATAAAGATATAAAATGGGTTTTCTTTTGGAATGGCATGAAGAGTGATGTAGCTGAGTTCGTCGCTAAGTGTTTGGTATGCCAGCAAGTCAAAGCGGAGGAGAAGAAGCCTGGTGGTCTGCTTCATCCTCTAGAGGTCCCACAGTGGAAGTGGGATAGCATTTCGATGGACTTTGTTGATGGGTTGCCTAGGTCAAGAAAGGGAAATACCAGTATTTGGGTAATAGTGACAGGCTCACTAAAAGCGCCCACTTTATACCTATTAAAAGTAGAAGGACTGCCTCGTTCCTAGCATCCATCTATCTTAAAGAAATAGTTCGACTCCATGGGATACCCTCCAGCATAGTGAGTGATCGAGATCCTATCTTTACGAGCGAGTTTTGGAAGAGTTTGCAAGATGCAGTAGGCACACAATTATGCTTAAGCACGGCCTATCACCCCCAAACCGATGGTCAGACGGAAAGGGTGAACAAAGTATTAGAAGACCTCTTGAGATTTTGCATTCTTGACTTTGGATGGACATGGGAGGATCATCTTCCTTTGGTGGAATTCGCCTACAACAATAGCTATCAAGCCACCATAGGCATGGCACCCTTCGAAGCTTTATATGGAAGACCATGTCGATCGCCAACGTGTTGGTGGGAGTAAACAGATAAACTCGTACTTGGGCCGGACATGATTAGAGAAACCTCAGAAAAGGTGGACTAGATAAGAAGACGGATGAAGGCTGCACAAGATAGACAGAAGTCCTACGTAGAAAAAAGAAGGACCGACCTTGAGTTTAAGGTTGGAGATAGGGTGTTCCTTAAAGTATCTCCTTTGAGGAATGTCATTCGCTTTGGGTCCATAGGAAAGCTAGCACCATGATTTGTAGGTCCATTTCCTATCATTGAAATGATAGGGACGATGGATTACAGAGTAGAGCTACCCAAGAGACTAGCTAGAGTTCAAAATGTTTTTCATGTTTCTCAACTACGAAATTGCTTACATGAATCTGCAGAAGTGATGGAGCCGAATATGCTAGAGGAAGTAGAAGTGGAACGAGAAGCGACTGTGAGAAGAGTTCCAACTCGTATCTTGGGTACGGAAGTTAAAAAACTACGCAACCGTGAAGTCAAGCTTGTTAAAGTTCAATGGAGTGATGCTGAGGAAGACGCAACTTGGGAAACTGAGAGGAAAATACGCATAGCCTATCCTTTTCTCTTTGAGGGTACCTCCTTGATCTCTTTTTCCATAGGTTTATTCATGCTAAAATCTATCTTTCAAGTATATCTCCTCAGTCCTATTCTTTGTCCTTAGGTAGAAACCGATGGATGTAAACATGTGTTTGAAACATTTTATGATTGATGGTTGCGAGTGGTTGCAAGTGGTTGCTAGTGGTTGCTCGTGGATGCATGTATACACACTTTAGGCACTAGATCGGCTCAATAACTTTCATATTGCATATGAATGTGTGCATATTTAAATTAAAAGATGTATAATGGTTGTGTTATCATATGGATGCTGCATTCAGATGAATGGTTGTGCACGCATGTAGAAATAATATGTATCATTAGGAATCTTTTGCATACATAATGGACGCATGACACTATCATGATTCCCATTAAGGAGGTCAACTAAACCAGTAGACCGCCTGATTTTGCATTATATAAGGACATGTATACACACTATGCATATAAACATGAAAGCATTAGAAGTCTCTTAAGGACAATGGATGCCTGTGTTTGATGGTTGAGTAGATGGATGATTGGATGGTAGGATACACATTCTTCTTGACTAGAAGATTTCGGGGACGAAATCCTTTAAGGAGAGGAGAATGTAACACCCCGTATTTTCTGTAAACCTTAAAGTAACGAATTAAAGAATAGTTAACTTTAAATGTGAGAATTAAGGGAAACGGGTTACGCCATTGCGTTCGTCTCGGAATTCTGGTTGAGATAGAGTCCGAGTTTGCATGAATTGGACTTCGCATGAAAAAGTTATGGCCTTCAGAAGTTTCAAAAATTCAAAATTCAAATTTAAACACAGAAGAGGGCAGTGCAGAAAAATTCCCACCCCAGGCCAGGTTGACCAGGGGGTCGACCCTAGTGTTGACCTACCCTACAGGACGACCTTGGGGTTGACCTTGGGGTCGACCTACCCACCCCCCTCGGGCAGATCTGAAAGATGACGCTGTTTTGACCTATTCCTGAGTCATTGGGGGTGAGGTGTTATTCTATCTTGACTGGATGCTCATGATTGATTCTAGGTTAATCGAACGACTCTTAATCAATTAAAATTCCATATAAGCGACCTAAATCTTAAACTAAAATAATACTAATTCATACCAAGAGCCGACATGCCGTCAATGGAGAACCTAGAGTAGTCGCCGTCTCTTTCAACTCAAGAACAAGATTAAAGCAAGAATCAAAAATTTAATCTAAATCTAAATAACGATTAATCTACATCAAAGGCGAGCAATTCAGTTTCAGAATACAGATTCCAGAAAGACAAGACTATTCTTTTGTTTGTGAGTATAATATCTTTCACAAAATAATTAATTAATTTAAACATGATAAGTTGTAATTGAATTTTGAGGACATGTATGTTGAAACATGTGATGTTATTGTCTGTTTGTGAACATATGACAGTTTTGTTATTATATGATTGGTAGATCTATTTATATGTACAATTATACATGTTTAACTTGATTCATTTTTGTAACAACCCGAAAATCTGGGGTAGTTTAAAATTTTTATTTTGACAATTTTAGCGAATTTTGATTATTTAAAAAGAATTATTTTAAATAATATCGACGAGAAATTTATTTTGAATAGAATTCGAACGAATATATTTATAAAGTTCATCGTTAGAATATAAATATTTATTTTAAATTATAAAAGGAATTGAAAATGGCGCGGTAGTTCGATAATTCAATTTCAAACTTCAATTGAATGTACCAGATGCAAAATAAACCGAATTTTAGTGAAACCAAAAATAATAGGATCTATTTGATAATATCTTTCCAACGAATCCGAAAAATCAAAATTTCATAGCGGGGATAAAAAGATATGTCCAGTTGAAAATTCTGAATATTCGCTATGGAATTCAAGCCCTTAAAAATAGCCATTTTGCAAACGACCTCGGAATTCGACGAAACTACTTTTGTTGGGTCCGGGACGTCAAATTATTGCTAGGTTCCAAGTTTCATAATTTTTGGAGTCAATATGTGAGCGTGGCACAATTAAACGCGTTTGACCACTTTTAGTTGAATTTAATCGACTGGAAATTGGCCATTTTTCAAACGGTCTCAGAATTCGATGAAATTAGTTTTGTTAGGACCGTATCGTCGATACGATGCTAGAAAATATTTTTCTGGAATTTTTCGAGTTAGTATGTGGCCCTGGTAATTTGAAATGTGCGTTAAAATTAAATATATACTGATTTATATTTTAATTCTGAGAAAAACCTATCGAAACAGTCGAATTAGCCTACGAAACATATTCCATTGTGTCTGGGATAGGGGTAAAACGCTAGGGGCGACAGTCGTTGAGTTTGATTTGGAGATCGAATCGATAAACGAATAATTTTTGAATTAAAAATTAATATAATTTCATATAAAATCCCTCATTGGCCAAACCCTAAGTCAAATACCGTTGATTGGTCAACGCCCTCTTCAGCGCCTCTATCCGATTGAACGAGCGTGTGAAGACCCGCAACTTCCCCGTAAAGGAAAGCGACGGATAGTTCGAGAACAAACCACAGCAGAACGCATACAGAAGAACATTTCATTGTATATTACAACAATGCATCAGATTACAAGAATATATAGAGTATAAATGAATATTACACAGAAATATCAGAGATTTAAATTACATTTAAATACATAGCAGCGGAAAATAATACAATACACAACTAGAATGAGATATACGGATACAAAGCTTTCCGGATATCGTTCCAGCTGTAAACCAGGATCCTGTGAATATAAATCTGCAAAACCCAAAACTACTAGCTGCCCATGTCAAAATAAGGGCACCCAGAGTTTAGGTTAAAACAATAAACTCCAGGTCAGTCATGTGACTGGTGTGAGAACTAAAACAGTTATTAATCTTTATTTTAAATCATTAGGTAAATCAAGGGACCACGCCGTATAATACGGAACGGGTTTCCTCCCAAGAATACCAGTGCATGAAACAAACAGCGCAATGCTAAATAAAGAAAAATGAAGCTGTTATAAGACCCAGGTCCCATCACACAATGCAACGCAGTCGAGGATAGGGTTTTCCCTTATAACAGCCAAAGGATGCTTGATACGTTTTAAAACAAATCATTTGATACTATTATAAGTGTATAAAACAACTTCAAATCATAAGTATCAATCATAGGCGGCATGAGCGTCCCATGCCACTATGTCGCCATATATAGGTTTACAAATAAAACCGCAAATGTCACGTATTTGGAAATTGGATTTCCATCTATGAACCGAGGCAAAAGATAGTCCTCAACCGATTCGAGACGCTCTAGCCCGCCCCTCAGGAACAGCCGCAACTGCCCCTTGGATCGTCAGGGCCGGTCCACACGGAGTGGATTATTATGCCTGAACAATACGTCTCCCCACCCTATGGGGTGTAAGTCTGGTCCGTCAGCCGACCAGAATGCATTCGGCCGAAACCGATATAACCGAGGCGCCTCGCAACAGCAACAACCACATAAGTCAAACTCGTCAGGGCGTGTAAAACCACTGACGCCACTTCTAGCTAGAAAGAAACGCAAGTCCTCCCTGAGGTCCGTCTCCCGTTTTTGGTTCATACCTGGTGTGAAACACGCGAGGTAAACGTTACACAAAGCTACGCCACAAAGGCCGTGCTTTGATCATCACCACAAGACTTTGCTTTTCAACAGAAGCCTTGATCATTTGCATCTTAGCATGCCACACAGGCAAACCATCCTATGCAACCGATATCAGTCACACAGAATGAAATCCGATGTCAGACACACAGTCCATTTACAAGTCCGTTCTGGGTCTGAACGAAACCGGAGGCACCTAGTACCCCGCATATCCATCGATCTCCAAGTACGTCTGGACGATCACCAACTGTTTCCATCTTCTTGGGTGTACAGCCCAATCAAGATCATCAGTTATCACCCAAACGACGTGAAGACTTCCGGTCTTCGACCATCGTCTTCATCTTCGACTTATCGTCGTATCAGTTATTCAGAATGGGATAAACCCGGTCTTTCCGAATAACTCACGTATATATTATAAAAGTGTTACACAAACACAACATACGCCTCATTCCAATTCATTAGTCACTAACCGTAAATTAATCAAGAGAATAATTCCCCAAATATTAACCCCGAAGGCCGAAACCAACATCAGATCAATATCCAGAAAACCATTCTGCTTGGCTAACCGACAGTTAGTTTCTAAATTTCACATTCAAATCTAATTAAAGATTTAACTATCGCCTGGAGCAAAACTGGTGATACTCCATTCTCGATCTTTTCAATCTAATTAAAGATTCATTAAAACTCCACTTAGTTTTAATCTGTGACTGGGTTAAAGAATCAGTGTCATCTAAAAACACGGTTCGCGATAAACCCAAAGTCACATTCCATTAATTATCGGGTTAAAGAACGAGTGTTATTTAAAACACTGTTCACGATAAACCCAAAAATCATTCCATTAATTATCGGGTTAAAGAACGAGTGTTATTTAAAACACTGTTCACGATAAACCCAAAAATCAATATCAATTCAATTCCAATTAAATATCATTTAATTGGTACACTTCATTAAATCTAAATAAAAAGATTTAATCTTTTCTCAACTGGGTTCAAGAACAGTGTTAGTGAAGACACCATTCACGACAAACCCAAATCACATTCGATATTCAATACAAGGCTCTGAATAGAAAATACATCGGCTTATATTCAATATCGAATTCTACGACTAACAAATGTCGTATTGGAAATAACGATACAAATATATATCTTTCAAATTTCCATAACAACACCTGTAATATCACGAATTCCAATATCGAAATATTCCGAAGACAATTTCGATTTAAATCCACTCCAATGCAATCATTGGAAATTTTGGTTATTTTCAAAACCCTTTTCGAATTCAATTTATTTATTTAAAAATAAATAGAATTATAATTCTAGTTCAAAACTAGTTCATTTCGATAAAAATCTATTTTTATCTTTTCAAATATGGAGTTTTTCATCCCAAATCTTCACAAATCATTTCTTATGATTTTACATAAATTATTACTATTTTTAATAATTTTATCAAGGCCCGTACAGTCGATTTCCATCAACGGCCATCGAACTGCACTTACAGCGACCTTTTTCAAATTTGATTTGGACATAATTCCAAATCCAACCGTTAGATTTCAAATTTCTAACATTCGTTAGAAAGCTCTTTTCGATACGAACCCAACGGTTCTGGTTTTAGGAGAATCCGACGGTCGGATCTCCCGTAATGTCCGTTTGAAATAAATGGTCGAAATTCGCGAACTGCCGCGGCGCGGCGCGTTCTATTCAGGCCATTATATTATATATATAATATATATAATATATATTTCGTCGATTTCTATTCAAAACGAATTATATAAATAGTTTTAAAATCGTTTCAAAACCTATTTCAACTTCCATTTCAATTCAAAGAAAAATTGAATTCTTCCTTATAAATTCGTTTTAAAATTCATTTCTATTCAATTCAAATTTCAATTCAGTTTGAATTCATATTCAATTCAATTCATTTCGAAATCGTTTTCAATTCAATTCAGTTCGAAATCGCTTTCAATTCAATTCATTTCGAATTCGTTTTCAATTCAATTCATTTCGAAATCGTTTTCAATTCAATTCATTTCGAAATCGTTTTCAATTCAATTCATTTCGAATTCGTTTTCAATTCAATTCATTTTGAATTCGTTTTCAATTCAATTCATTTCGAAATCGTTTTCAATTCAATTCATTTCGAATTCGTTTTCAATTCAATTCATTTCGAAATCGTTTTCAATTCAATTCATTTCGAATTCGTTTTCAATTCAATTCATTTCGAAATCGTTTTCAATTCAATTCATTTCGAAATCGTTTTCAATTCAATTCATTTCGAAATCGTTTTCAATTCAATTCATTTTGAATTCGTTTTCAATTCAATTCATTTCGAAATCGATAAAATCGATATAAATATCGTTCTCGTCAAAATGGCGTCAATCTAATCAACACGGCTTCATATATTCCTTTATTTTCAAATATTCTATTTCAAATATTTCTTTTTCAAAACTGGAATGAGGCCCAATCAATTACCATATAAAATTAATTATATGGATTTTCATACAACACATGTATATAATAGCATTGAAAATAATCAACCATCAACCAAAGTGCACTACACTGTATAAGCATCAAATATAGATATTCAACGCTTACAACAGCATGTCAATCAATCGATCGACATATTTAATCAATCAGGATGAGTGAACTTCAAATTTCATCCTAACACCCGTGTGGGGTTTCAAACAATCAAACACATATTTTATTTGTGCAGTTAGGCGATGTGTAAAATTTATCGACCCAATCAATGTCATTCAAATAAGTGTACATAAACAAACCATCTGGTTTGTAAATGAATATTTATTTTATTCACTTTCACTATATTCATATTCACGTTAAAAATTGTATTTTTAACGATAAAACATTTTATTCTATCATATGAATTTCTATTATTCATTTACACAATAAAATGATATTTTTATTTTCTAACATATTTTAGAAAATTTCGGCGGCATAACGGCACGATACTAGAAACGGGACAAGGCCTAGCCTAATCCCCGGTCTAGTGAAGGCCCACGCCATTCACTCATCAATCAAATCAATTTCATTTTGCAAACCACAAAATTTGGAGTAAGAGTCTAACCTAGTCTTACTCCTTCGCCTTATAACGGCGCACGTCTAATCCTAACCAATTTATCGATTCGATTTTTCACACCACAAACCACATTCAAACCAATATCTCGATCAATCACCAAACAATCCAAACAAACAAGTCCATGGTATGTGGACGGGTGTCGGGTGCTTCTAATAAGCACCGTCTGCATCCTAGTATATATATATATAACTAGAAATATAAATTGAAAGGTGAGAAATTCTCACTTATAGCTATCCTAGCTCCACGGCACTTCATTTGCAGAAGTCTTCGTCGTTTCGCCTTTTTGTCACCTTCGTTGCCCAAGGCCACTATATATATAAAAAAAAAAAATCGAATTTTTATTTCAAAGTTCCATATATAAAAATCGAATTTTTAGTTCAAAGTTCAATATATAAAAATCGAATTTTTAGTTCAAAGTTCAATATATAAAAATCGAATTTTTAGTTCAAAGTTCAATATATAAAAATCGAATTTTTAGTTCAAAGTTCAATATATAAAAATCGAATTTTTAGTTCAAAGTTCAATATATAAAAATCGAATTTTTAGTTCAAAGTTCAATATATAAAAATCGAATTTTTAGTTCAAAGTTCAATATATAAAAATCGAATTTTTAGTTCAAAGTTCAATATATAAAAATCGAATTTTTAGTTCAAAGTTCAATATATAAAAATCGAATTTTTAGTTCAAAGTTCAATATATAAAAATCGAATTTTTAGTTCAAAGTTCAATATATAAAAATCGAATTTTTATATTCTCCATTATATTTTCAAAAGTGATGTCTTTTTATTTTCAAATCAAGATTGCTTGTATTTTTGAATCAATGACCATTTCAGTTTCTTTTCTTTTTAACAATGTAAAAATCAAATTTTTAAAATATAGATTTCACCTTTATAAAAATAAAGTTTTCGCTTTTATAAAAATCACCACTTTATTTCAATGTATATAAAATAAAAATCAGATTTTTATTTCGCTACATATACAAAGATGATATCTTTATATTCTCTATCCTATAAAGATTATATTTTTAATACTTTAAAAAAATATAAAAATCATATTTTTACTTCACATTCATATCGATAAAAATCTAATCTATTTCATTTTCAAAATCTAATCTTTTTGACATATGAATTTCTATTTTTACTTCAATGCCCTATACATATAAAAATAAAAATTCTTTTCTATTAAAAATCTAAACTATATACTATATAAAATAAAAATCTAGCTTCAGCTTTTAAAGTAGATAAAACTCAGTTTTAAAAATAAAACAAATTCAGTTTTTTTTCATTTTTAAATCAAAATCAGTTTTAACATTTTTAAATCTAAAATCAGTTTAACATTTTTAAATCTAAAATCAGTTTAACATTTCTGTTTTTAAATCTAAAAAAAAAAAACAGTTTTTAAAATTAATTAAAATCAGTTTTCTAAAACTTGAAAATAAAATAGCAAAGCCAAAAACAAAAACAAAAACTTACAGATGGGGGGGGGGGGGGTTCTGCTGATCGTCGGAGGCTCCTGGCTTCGAGGCGGCGGCACAGGCTCGCTGGCCAGGGTCGCGGAGGCGTCGAACGATTTGGGGGGGGGGGGGCGTCTCGTCTTCGTCGAGGAGGGCAGGGGTGGGGCCTTCGCGCCAGGCGCCAGTCGAGGGGAGGGGTCTTCTGTCGTCGCGGTGGCCAAGGTGAGGCTGGAGGGAGGTGGGTCGGTGGAGGGTTCGGGCGGCGGTAGGCTGTCGCCATCGCGCGATGGCTTTCCCCCTTTTTTTTTTTTTTATTTTATTTAAGAACTGAAATTGAAACGGGGGGGGCCAGAAGAAATAAAGGAGAGTAAGGAATATTTTTTTTTTTTTTTTTTTTTGTATTATTTTATTTATTTAATTATTTAAAGGTTGACTTTCACATACGACCTCAAAACGAGGTCCACCGCCTGTCGCCCATAGCGTTTCCCCCCCATTCCGAACACAATGGGATATGTATCGCAAGCTGATTTGACCGTTTCGATCAGTTTCCTTTGAATTTACATTTAAATCACTTTATTGAATTTTAAACGTACGTTTCAAATTACCGGGGTCACATACTAACTAGAAAAATTCCATAAAAATATTTTCTAGCTTCGTATTGACGATACGGTCCTAACAAAACTAGTTTCGTCGAATTCTGAGACCGTTAGAAAAATGGCCAATTTCCAGTCGATTAAAATCAACTGAAATGGTTAAAACACGTTTTCCTTTGCCACGCTCACATATTGACTCGAAAAATTATGAAATTTGAAACCTAGCGATAACTTGACACTGCGGATCCAACAAAAGTGGTTTCGTCGAAATCCGAGGTCATTTGCAAAATGTCCATTTTTAAGGGCCTGAATTCCATAGCGACTATTCAGAATTTTCAACTGGACATAACTTTTGATTCCCGCTACTAACTTTTGATTTTTCGGATTCGTTGGAAAGATATTCACTATTAGATTCCATTATTTTTGGTTTCACTAAAATCCGGATTGTTTTGCACCCGGTACATTCAATTGAAGTTTGAAATCGAATTATCGAACTACCGCGCCATTTTTAATTCTATTTATAATTATATATAAATATTTATATTCTAACGGCGACGCGTATAATATATACGTTCGAATTCTATTCAAAATAAGTTTCTCGTCGATATTATTTAAAATAATTCATTTTAAATAATCAAAATTCGCTAAAATTGCCAAAATAAAAATTTTAAACTGGCCCAGATTTTCCGGGTTGTTACAATCTCCCCCACTTAAAACTTTTCGTCCCCGAAAAGGAACAAAGTCGAAAGTGGTTTGATAATTCAACTCTACATTCGATTTGGCTTCCGTTCTCCAACTTTTCAGTTTCTGAGAATTTTCAAAGTTTCAAAAATTTGGCTAACACCCTAAATTTTCGAAAAATTTCGCCATAACCTCCCCTGCAATGGGAGCATCGGGAAATTTCAAATAGCTTCCCCGGTCCTTCAGATCTCAAAAAGAAAAAGAAAAAGCCAAGCGGCTAGCCAATAGGCTCATAAAATCATCATCACCCAAACAAAACAGGAAATTATGTAGTAAACATGTACCTATTTGTCGGGCAAACAAATTTTATTCTCTGCTCTAGCCTCCTTGCTATGACCTGTTCAATGATATATATGTATATGCAAGCAAATGCAACCAATTTTCAATACAATTCAATATTTGTTTCAAATGAACTAAGTGGTCCAAATTTTAATTATTCAAACAATAATCAAACAATACAACCATCAATCAATTAGTGAATTAGCTTTTCAAATTCATAATTTTGATATATATAAAGAAAATCATGTTTTGATGCCAAATCACAACAATGTATTCTAGCTATATATAAGTTTTGGTTCTCACACCAGTCTAATGGAAATATATAGAAAATCACACCTTCGAAACTCGAATACCAATTCTGATGATGTCTAGACTGTCATCAGAATCGTCTCCGGGCGACTAGAGTGTGACTCTATATCTATCCAGTATATTAAAACTTCGAATACACGCGGATCAGACGTATACGCAAAATCTATATATACTGGACTGTCCAACTCAATATAAATAGATAATCAAATACGAATAATTGCTTTAAATTTTCAAAACAAAAATTGTTTTTATTTGAAAAATATACTCTTCACACTCGTTCTAGGATACTACTGATCCTATCTCTAACGAGTCATTCTAATTGGATATTACTAATCCAATATCTGATGAATCCTTTCGTATGTTTCTAATGTGTCTTGTTCTCTAGCTTTGTAAACCAAAGCTCTGATACCAACTGTGAAGACCCGCAACTTCCCCGTAAAGGAAAGCGACGGATAGTTCGAGAACAAACCACAGCAGAACGCATACAGAAGAACATTTCATTGTATATTACAACAATGCATCAGATTACAAGAATATATAGAGTATAAATGAATATTACACAGAAATATCAGAGATTTAAATTACATTTAAATACATAGCAGCGGAAAATAATACAATACACAACTAGAATGAGATATACGGATACAAAGCTTTCCGGATATCGTTCCAGCTGTAAACCAGGATCCTGTGAATATAAATCTGCAAAACCCAAAACTACTAGCTGCCCATGTCAAAATAAGGGCACCCAGAGTTTAGGTTAAAACAATAAACTCCAGGTCAGTCATGTGACTGGTGTGAGAACTAAAACAGTTATTAATCTTTATTTTAAATCATTAGGTAAATCAAGGGACCACGCCGTATAATACGGAACGGGTTTCCTCCCAAGAATACCAGTGCATGAAACAAACAGCGCAATGCTAAATAAAGAAAAATGAAGCTGTTATAAGACCCAGGTCCCATCACACAATGCAACGCAGTCGAGGATAGGGTTTTCCCTTATAACAGCCAAAGGATGCTTGATACGTTTTAAAACAAATCATTTGATACTATTATAAGTGTATAAAACAACTTCAAATCATAAGTATCAATCATAGGCGGCATGAGCGTCCCATGCCACTATGTCGCCATATATAGGTTTACAAATAAAACCGCAAATGTCACGTATTTGGAAATTGGATTTCCATCTATGAACCGAGGCAAAAGATAGTCCTCAACCGATTCGAGACGCTCTAGCCCGCCCCTCAGGAACAGCCGCAACTGCCCCTTGGATCGTCAGGGCCGGTCCACACGGAGTGGATTATTATGCCTGAACAATACGTCTCCCCACCCTATGGGGTGTAAGTCTGGTCCGTCAGCCGACCAGAATGCATTCGGCCGAAACCGATATAACCGAGGCGCCTCGCAACAGCAACAACCACATAAGTCAAACTCGTCAGGGCGTGTAAAACCACTGACGCCACTTCTAGCTAGAAAGAAACGCAAGTCCTCCCTGAGGTCCGTCTCCCGTTTTTGGTTCATACCTGGTGTGAAACACGCGAGGTAAACGTTACACAAAGCTACGCCACAAAGGCCGTGCTTTGATCATCACCACAAGACTTTGCTTTTCAACAGAAGCCTTGATCATTTGCATCTTAGCATGCCACACAGGCAAACCATCCTATGCAACCGATATCAGTCACACAGAATGAAATCCGATGTCAGACACACAGTCCATTTACAAGTCCGTTCTGGGTCTGAACGAAACCGGAGGCACCTAGTACCCCGCATATCCATCGATCTCCAAGTACGTCTGGACGATCACCAACTGTTTCCATCTTCTTGGGTGTACAGCCCAATCAAGATCATCAGTTATCACCCAAACGACGTGAAGACTTCCGGTCTTCGACCATCGTCTTCATCTTCGACTTATCGTCGTATCAGTTATTCAGAATGGGATAAACCCGGTCTTTCCGAATAACTCACGTATATATTATAAAAGTGTTACACAAACACAACATACGCCTCATTCCAATTCATTAGTCACTAACCGTAAATTAATCAAGAGAATAATTCCCCAAATATTAACCCCGAAGGCCGAAACCAACATCAGATCAATATCCAGAAAACCATTCTGCTTGGCTAACCGACAGTTAGTTTCTAAATTTCACATTCAAATCTAATTAAAGATTTAACTATCGCCTGGAGCAAAACTGGTGATACTCCATTCTCGATCTTTTCAATCTAATTAAAGATTCATTAAAACTCCACTTAGTTTTAATCTGTGACTGGGTTAAAGAATCAGTGTCATCTAAAAACACGGTTCGCGATAAACCCAAAGTCACATTCCATTAATTATCGGGTTAAAGAACGAGTGTTATTTAAAACACTGTTCACGATAAACCCAAAAATCATTCCATTAATTATCGGGTTAAAGAACGAGTGTTATTTAAAACACTGTTCACGATAAACCCAAAAATCAATATCAATTCAATTCCAATTAAATATCATTTAATTGGTACACTTCATTAAATCTAAATAAAAAGATTTAATCTTTTCTCAACTGGGTTCAAGAACAGTGTTAGTGAAGACACCATTCACGACAAACCCAAATCACATTCGATATTCAATACAAGGCTCTGAATAGAAAATACATCGGCTTATATTCAATATCGAATTCTACGACTAACAAATGTCGTATTGGAAATAACGATACAAATATATATCTTTCAAATTTCCATAACAACACCTGTAATATCACGAATTCCAATATCGAAATATTCCGAAGACAATTTCGATTTAAATCCACTCCAATGCAATCATTGGAAATTTTGGTTATTTTCAAAACCCTTTTCGAATTCAATTTATTTATTTAAAAATAAATAGAATTATAATTCTAGTTCAAAACTAGTTCATTTCGATAAAAATCTATTTTTATCTTTTCAAATATGGAGTTTTTCATCCCAAATCTTCACAAATCATTTCTTATGATTTTACATAAATTATTACTATTTTTAATAATTTTATCAAGGCCCGTACAGTCGATTTCCATCAACGGCCATCGAACTGCACTTACAGCGACCTTTTTCAAATTTGATTTGGACATAATTCCAAATCCAACCGTTAGATTTCAAATTTCTAACATTCGTTAGAAAGCTCTTTTCGATACGAACCCAACGGTTCTGGTTTTAGGAGAATCCGACGGTCGGATCTCCCGTAATGTCCGTTTGAAATAAATGGTCGAAATTCGCGAACTGCCGCGGCGCGGCGCGTTCTATTCAGGCCATTATATTATATATATAATATATATAATATATATTTCGTCGATTTCTATTCAAAACGAATTATATAAATAGTTTTAAAATCGTTTCAAAACCTATTTCAACTTCCATTTCAATTCAAAGAAAAATTGAATTCTTCCTTATAAATTCGTTTTAAAATTCATTTCTATTCAATTCAAATTTCAATTCAGTTTGAATTCATATTCAATTCAATTCATTTCGAAATCGTTTTCAATTCAATTCAGTTCGAAATCGCTTTCAATTCAATTCATTTCGAATTCGTTTTCAATTCAATTCATTTCGAAATCGTTTTCAATTCAATTCATTTCGAAATCGTTTTCAATTCAATTCATTTCGAATTCGTTTTCAATTCAATTCATTTTGAATTCGTTTTCAATTCAATTCATTTCGAAATCGTTTTCAATTCAATTCATTTCGAATTCGTTTTCAATTCAATTCATTTCGAAATCGTTTTCAATTCAATTCATTTCGAATTCGTTTTCAATTCAATTCATTTCGAAATCGTTTTCAATTCAATTCATTTCGAAATCGTTTTCAATTCAATTCATTTCGAAATCGTTTTCAATTCAATTCATTTTGAATTCGTTTTCAATTCAATTCATTTCGAAATCGATAAAATCGATATAAATATCGTTCTCGTCAAAATGGCGTCAATCTAATCAACACGGCTTCATATATTCCTTTATTTTCAAATATTCTATTTCAAATATTTCTTTTTCAAAACTGGAATGAGGCCCAATCAATTACCATATAAAATTAATTATATGGATTTTCATACAACACATGTATATAATAGCATTGAAAATAATCAACCATCAACCAAAGTGCACTACACTGTATAAGCATCAAATATAGATATTCAACGCTTACAACAGCATGTCAATCAATCGATCGACATATTTAATCAATCAGGATGAGTGAACTTCAAATTTCATCCTAACACCCGTGTGGGGTTTCAAACAATCAAACACATATTTTATTTGTGCAGTTAGGCGATGTGTAAAATTTATCGACCCAATCAATGTCATTCAAATAAGTGTACATAAACAAACCATCTGGTTTGTAAATGAATATTTATTTTATTCACTTTCACTATATTCATATTCACGTTAAAAATTGTATTTTTAACGATAAAACATTTTATTCTATCATATGAATTTCTATTATTCATTTACACAATAAAATGATATTTTTATTTTCTAACATATTTTAGAAAATTTCGGCGGCATAACGGCACGATACTAGAAACGGGACAAGGCCTAGCCTAATCCCCGGTCTAGTGAAGGCCCACGCCATTCACTCATCAATCAAATCAATTTCATTTTGCAAACCACAAAATTTGGAGTAAGAGTCTAACCTAGTCTTACTCCTTCGCCTTATAACGGCGCACGTCTAATCCTAACCAATTTATCGATTCGATTTTTCACACCACAAACCACATTCAAACCAATATCTCGATCAATCACCAAACAATCCAAACAAACAAGTCCATGGTATGTGGACGGGTGTCGGGTGCTTCTAATAAGCACCGTCTGCATCCTAGTATATATATATATAACTAGAAATATAAATTGAAAGGTGAGAAATTCTCACTTATAGCTATCCTAGCTCCACGGCACTTCATTTGCAGAAGTCTTCGTCGTTTCGCCTTTTTGTCACCTTCGTTGCCCAAGGCCACTATATATATAAAAAAAAAAAATCGAATTTTTATTTCAAAGTTCCATATATAAAAATCGAATTTTTAGTTCAAAGTTCAATATATAAAAATCGAATTTTTAGTTCAAAGTTCAATATATAAAAATCGAATTTTTAGTTCAAAGTTCAATATATAAAAATCGAATTTTTAGTTCAAAGTTCAATATATAAAAATCGAATTTTTAGTTCAAAGTTCAATATATAAAAATCGAATTTTTAGTTCAAAGTTCAATATATAAAAATCGAATTTTTAGTTCAAAGTTCAATATATAAAAATCGAATTTTTAGTTCAAAGTTCAATATATAAAAATCGAATTTTTAGTTCAAAGTTCAATATATAAAAATCGAATTTTTAGTTCAAAGTTCAATATATAAAAATCGAATTTTTAGTTCAAAGTTCAATATATAAAAATCGAATTTTTATATTCTCCATTATATTTTCAAAAGTGATGTCTTTTTATTTTCAAATCAAGATTGCTTGTATTTTTGAATCAATGACCATTTCAGTTTCTTTTCTTTTTAACAATGTAAAAATCAAATTTTTAAAATATAGATTTCACCTTTATAAAAATAAAGTTTTCGCTTTTATAAAAATCACCACTTTATTTCAATGTATATAAAATAAAAATCAGATTTTTATTTCGCTACATATACAAAGATGATATCTTTATATTCTCTATCCTATAAAGATTATATTTTTAATACTTTAAAAAAATATAAAAATCATATTTTTACTTCACATTCATATCGATAAAAATCTAATCTATTTCATTTTCAAAATCTAATCTTTTTGACATATGAATTTCTATTTTTACTTCAATGCCCTATACATATAAAAATAAAAATTCTTTTCTATTAAAAATCTAAACTATATACTATATAAAATAAAAATCTAGCTTCAGCTTTTAAAGTAGATAAAACTCAGTTTTAAAAATAAAACAAATTCAGTTTTTTTTCATTTTTAAATCAAAATCAGTTTTAACATTTTTAAATCTAAAATCAGTTTAACATTTTTAAATCTAAAATCAGTTTAACATTTCTGTTTTTAAATCTAAAAAAAAAAAACAGTTTTTAAAATTAATTAAAATCAGTTTTCTAAAACTTGAAAATAAAATAGCAAAGCCAAAAACAAAAACAAAAACTTACAGATGGGGGGGGGGGGGGTTCTGCTGATCGTCGGAGGCTCCTGGCTTCGAGGCGGCGGCACAGGCTCGCTGGCCAGGGTCGCGGAGGCGTCGAACGATTTGGGGGGGGGGGGCGTCTCGTCTTCGTCGAGGAGGGCAGGGGTGGGGCCTTCGCGCCAGGCGCCAGTCGAGGGGAGGGGTCTTCTGTCGTCGCGGTGGCCAAGGTGAGGCTGGAGGGAGGTGGGTCGGTGGAGGGTTCGGGCGGCGGTAGGCTGTCGCCATCGCGCGATGGCTTTCCCCCTTTTTTTTTTTTTTATTTTATTTAAGAACTGAAATTGAAACGGGGGGGGCCAGAAGAAATAAAGGAGAGTAAGGAATATTTTTTTTTTTTTTTTTTTTTGTATTATTTTATTTATTTAATTATTTAAAGGTTGACTTTCACATACGACCTCAAAACGAGGTCCACCGCCTGTCGCCCATAGCGTTTCCCCCCCATTCCGAACACAATGGGATATGTATCGCAAGCTGATTTGACCGTTTCGATCAGTTTCCTTTGAATTTACATTTAAATCACTTTATTGAATTTTAAACGTACGTTTCAAATTACCGGGGTCACATACTAACTAGAAAAATTCCATAAAAATATTTTCTAGCTTCGTATTGACGATACGGTCCTAACAAAACTAGTTTCGTCGAATTCTGAGACCGTTAGAAAAATGGCCAATTTCCAGTCGATTAAAATCAACTGAAATGGTTAAAACACGTTTTCCTTTGCCACGCTCACATATTGACTCGAAAAATTATGAAATTTGAAACCTAGCGATAACTTGACACTGCGGATCCAACAAAAGTGGTTTCGTCGAAATCCGAGGTCATTTGCAAAATGTCCATTTTTAAGGGCCTGAATTCCATAGCGACTATTCAGAATTTTCAACTGGACATAACTTTTGATTCCCGCTACTAACTTTTGATTTTTCGGATTCGTTGGAAAGATATTCACTATTAGATTCCATTATTTTTGGTTTCACTAAAATCCGGATTGTTTTGCACCCGGTACATTCAATTGAAGTTTGAAATCGAATTATCGAACTACCGCGCCATTTTTAATTCTATTTATAATTATATATAAATATTTATATTCTAACGGCGACGCGTATAATATATACGTTCGAATTCTATTCAAAATAAGTTTCTCGTCGATATTATTTAAAATAATTCATTTTAAATAATCAAAATTCGCTAAAATTGCCAAAATAAAAATTTTAAACTGGCCCAGATTTTCCGGGTTGTTACAGAGCGGAAAAGCTCGATTCTTTCCCCAATTCTTTCTCCCAATCCGCTTAGAGTTTGACCCCCTTCCAAAACAAAAACGGTAATACTCCTTCCCATCTACATCCTCAACCAAGATGATCAAAAACCGTGAAGCGTTGGGTGCGAATTTGGGCTGGGGAGTGGCGACTTTCGTCCTCGATTTGTGGGCTCCCGGCGGCACCGATTTTGCCATGACTGCTGGCGTTAGGGGAGTGGGATGATCAAAAACCGTGAAGCGTTGGGTGTGAATTTGGGCTGGGGGGTGGCGACTGTCGTCCTCGATTTGTGGGCTCCAGGCGGCACCGAGTTTGCCATGACCGCTGGCGTTAGGGGAGTGGGGGGTGGCACTTCTAGTGGCGGCATTGGATTGGGGTCCGCACCCCTGTGGTGGCGGCCGTGGGTGAAGATCTCGAGCGATGGTGATGGGTTTAGGAAGACAGTGGTTACAGGAGCAAAGGGCTTAGGAGAAGGTGATTAGCTTAGTTAATTAACTTATTAATTAATCATTTGTTTTAATTATGTGATTAACTTAGTATATTAAACAACTATGATAGTTTCTAATAAAAGAAATACCATTGTTTTAGCAAATAAAAGAAATACCATTGTTTTAGCAAAATAAAGAAAACCGTTGTTTTGGCAAATAAAATAACTTTGTTTGAAAATCAGAATAGCAATGTCTTTAAAAATATCAACTAGAAATGTTTTTAAAGATAAAATAGCTTTGTTTTAAAAAAAACCTTGTATTAAAAATATAGTCTTTTGTTCATAAA
The DNA here is from genome assembly GCA_030737875.1 of Allium sativum. NCBI lineage: Eukaryota > Viridiplantae > Streptophyta > Magnoliopsida > Asparagales > Amaryllidaceae > Allium > Allium sativum. The sequence continues at coordinate 111,473,618 of CM060916.1, read as the reverse complement.
TAGTATTAAAAATATAGTCTTTTATTCATAAATAGCATATTAAAAATATAGTCTTTTGTTCATAAATAGCATATTAAAAATATAATCTTTATATTCAAAGTAGCGGATTAAAATTATAATCTTTATTCTAAAAAGTAGCGGTTTAAAAATGCGATTTTTAACGTGTACCGTGTGAAAAAGGGTGCGATGGGACCAGGTGTAAAGCACGGCGAAGATGTTCTACTTAAGAAGAGTCATGGCGTTGGTTTAGCAATTGGTGAGAACTTTTCACTCTATTTTTATTTTTCTAGTTAGAATATATACTAGGATGCTTGACGGTGTTTAGTAGCACCTGACACCCGTCGTCCACAAACCATGGATGGTTTGTTTGCTTGGTTGATTGGGTTGATTGTGATATTGGTTTGAATTGGATTTGTGGTGTGAAAAACGAATCGATATAATTGGTTAGGATTAGACGTGCGTCGTTATAAGGCGAGGGAGTAAGGCTAGGTTAGACCTTACCCCAGTTTGTGGTTTGGATAACGAATCGAAAAATTTGTTAGGACTAGACGTGTGCCGTGATAAGGCGAGGGAGTAAGGCTAGGTTAGACCTTACTCCAATTTTGGTATTGTGCCGTTGTGCTGCCGAAATTTTCTAAAAAGTGTTAGAAAAATTTAAATAGTGAAAATAATTATCTATATACAAATCAGACGATTTGTATATGTACACCTATTTAACTGATATTGCTTGGGACGATATATTTTACACATCGCCCAGCTGCACAAATAAAAATGTGTGTTTGTTGTTTGAAACCCCGCACGGGTGTTGGGATGAAAATTGACGTACACTAATCCCAATGGTTAGTTGTATGTTGGTCGACAGATTGACAGGCTGTGTAAGCGTTAATTATTTATATTTAATGCTTATGCAGTTATGTAGTGCACTTTGGATGATGGTTGATTATTTATCGTTGTTGTTATACACAAGTGTTATGTGGAATCCATATAATTTATATTATATGGTAATTGGTTGAGCCTCACTCAAATTTGGGAAAAATAAAGAATATTTTGAAAATATTAATGTGTCGGAAGAAATATATATTCATGTGTCTGAGAATATATATACATTCACGTGTTGAATAAATAAATACTTTTGTGTTGACAATACTCATTCGTTGAGATTAGTCAAGTGTTGAAATAAAATATATTAAATAACAAAATACTTTTGTGTTGACAGTACTCATTCGTTGAGATTAGTCAAGTGTTGAAATAGAATATTTGAAGTAAAAATATTTGAGATAGAATAATTAAAGCAGAAATATTTGAAATAGAATATTTGAAGTAAAAATATTTGAAATAGAATATATAAAGCCGTGTTGGTTAGATTTGCGCCATTTGGACATGAACGTTATTTATATCGATTTTATTCGTTTTAAAATAAATATCGAGAAGAGAATTATTTCAAATTCAAATATTTTGAAAATAATATCCTTTATAGGATAGTGATGTAGAAAATTCAAATTTGGTTTAAACTTTGAATAAGAAGTGGGAATCGATTTTTAAACGAGTTATAAAATACGTTTAGAATTAAAATCGACGAAATATATATATAACATATATATATATTAATGGCCTGAATAGAATGCGCCGCGCCGTGGCAGTTCGTGAATTTCGACCATTGAATTCGCGTGGACATTACGGGAGATCCGACCGTTGGATTCTCCTAAAACCGGAACCGTTGGGTTCGTGTCGAAAAGAGCTTTCAAACGGATATAAGAAATTTGAAATCTAACGGTTGGATTTGGAATTATGTCCAAATCAAATTAAAAAAAGGTCGTTATGGATGCAGTTCGATGACCGTTAGTGGAAATCGACTGTACAGGCCTTAATAAAATTATTAAAAATAGCGATAATTTGTGTAAAATCAAAATAAGTGATTTGGAAAGAATTGGGGTGAAAAACTCCATATTTGTAAAGATAAAAAGGTGTTTTTATCAAATTGAACTAGTTTTAACTAGAATTAAAAATCTATTTATTTTTAAATAAATAAATTGGTTTTGAAATGGTTTTAAAAATAACCAGAAGTTCTAATATGTGAATTAGAAGGGAATTGGGTCGAAATTATCTTCGGGATATATCGATATAGGATTCCGTGATGATACAGATATTGTGTAGGAATTTGGAAGATATATATATATCGTTATTCCCACACGATATTTGTGGATTTCAGAATTTGATGTTGAATATAAGCCGATATATTTTCTATTCAGAGCCTTGTATTTAATATCAAATGGGATTTTGGGTTCTTCGTGAACGGTGTCTTAAATAACACTGTTCTTGAATCCAGTTTAGCAAAGAATAAATCTTTTAATTAAGATTTAGTGAAATTGCCTAGCTAATTGGGATTTAATTGAAATAGAACTTGAATTGCATTTCGGGTTTATCGTGAGCAGTGTTTTATATAACGCTTGTTCTTTAACTCGATTATCAATGGAATGTGATTTAGGGTTTATCGTGAATCGTGTTTTAAATAACATCGGTTCTTTAAACCAGTTAAAGATTAAACCAAAGTGGAGTTTTGATGAATCTATAATTAGATTGAAAAGATATCTAAAGGAAGATTAAAGAATAAATTTTAAAGAATTTATCTTTGATAAAATTAATGGGAACATTTCCCAAAGAATAAGAATATTTGAATAAAAGAATATTCTGAATTGGAATGAGGCGTATGTTGTGTTTGTGTAACACTTGTTTAAAATATACGCGAGTTATTTGGAAAGACCGGGTTTATCCCATTCTGAATAACTGTTTCGACGACAAGTCGAAGGTGAAGACGGTGGTTGAATATTCGTTGATTGTCCAGACGTACTTGGAGAACGACGGATATGCGAGGAAAGTGGCCTCCGGTTTCGTTCAGACCTAGAACGGACTTGTAAATGGACTGTGTGTCTGACACTGGATTTTTCTCTGTGTTGATTGGTTTCTATTAAATATACATCTGCCTGGAGAAAGAGAATTTATTCTCTTACTTCACCCCTCTCTGAGTCGCTCGGATCAGAGGTTGTATATCGATAGACATCAGTCGCGTGGAGCGGATTGCCTGTGTGGCATGCCTAAGTGGCAAATGATCAAGGCTTCTGTTGAAAAGCAAAGTCTTGTGGTGATGATCAAAGCACGGCTTTAATATAGCGTAGCTTTGTGTATAATGTGAATTCGCGAGTTTCGCACCCGGTATGAACCAAAAACGGGAGACGGACATCAGGGAGGGCATGCGTTTCTTTCTAGTTAGAAGTGGTGTCAGTGCTTAAAACTTGCTGGCATTGCTTATGTGGATGTTGGATATTGAGGCGCCTCGTGATATCGGTTTCGGCCGATGCTTCTGGTCGGCAGACGGGCCAGGCTTACGCCCCATAGGGCGGGGAAACGTATTGTTTGGGCATAATACACCTCGGTGTACCAGCCCTGTTGATCCAAGGGCCCACCTGAGTCTGGGCCCTGAGACTCGGATTAGAGAGCTCGAAGCGATGAGGATCTTGCCCCTAGCCTCGGTTCATTACCATAAATGATAACCCAACTTCCAATACGTGCCATTGCGGTTTTCATTGTATAGCCTAGTATTGGCGACATGTCATATGGTACCCATGCCGCCTAGGATTGATACATTTATATTTGAAGTTGTTTTGACACTATGCACTTATTATAGTATTAAATAATTTGTTTTAAACGTATCAAGCATGCTTTGGCTATTATAAGGTAAAACCCTATCCTCCGGTTTGTGTTGCATTGTGTGATGGGACCTGGGTCTTATAATAGCTTCATTGTTCTTTATTTAGCATTGCGCTGTTTGTTTTATGCACTGGTATTCTTGGGGGGAAACCCTTTCCGTGTTATACGGCGTGGTCCCTTGATTTACCTAACTTTAAAATAAAGATTTACAACTGTTTTAGTTCTCACACCAGTCCTATGACTGACCTGGAGTTTATTGTTTTAACCTAAACTCTGGGTGCCCTTATTTTCGACGGGCGGCTAGTAGTATTGGTTTTGCAGATTTATATTCACAGGATCCTGGTTTACAGCTGGAATGATACCCGGAAAGCTTTGTATCCGTATATCTCTTCTAGTTGTGTATTGTATTACTTTCTGCTGCGATGTATTTAAATGTAATTTAAATCTCTGATATTTCTGTGTAATATTCATTTATACTCTGTATATTCTTGTATTCTGGTGCATTGTTGTAATATACAATGAAATGTTCTCCCGTCTGCGTTCTGTTGTGGCTTGTTCTCGAACTATCCGTGCTTTCCTCACCGGGGAAGTTACGGATTTTTACAGTTGGTATCAGAGCTTTGGTTTACAAAGCTCATAGAACAAGACACATTAGAACCATACGAAAGAATTCATCAGTAATTGGATTAGTAATATCCAACGAGAATGACTTGTTAGAGATGGGATCAGTAGTTTCCTAGAACGAGTGTGAAGAGTATATTTTTGAAAATGAAACCAAATCTTGTTTTTAAATATAAATCAATTATTCGTATTTGGTTATTTATTTATATTGATGTGGACAATCCAGTATATATAGATTTTGCGTATACGTCTGATCCGCGTGTATTCGAAGTTTTGACATATTGGGTAGATATAGAATCACCTTCTAGTCACCCGGAGATAATTCTGATGATTGATGCATCATCATCAGAATTTATGTTCGAGTGACGAAAGTGAGATTTCTATATATTTCCTATTGACTGGTGTGAGAACCAAAGCTATATAGAATTTATTGTTGTGATTTGGCCTCAAAAATCTGATTTTTGACTATGTATCAAAGTTATGAATTTCAAAATCTAATCAACTAATTGATTGATGGTTGTGTTGTTGATTATTGGTTGAATTATTAAAATTTGTATTATATAGCCAATATGATCAAATATTGACTTGTATTGAAAATTAGTCACATTTGCTTGCATATACATGTACTTACATTGAACAGGTCATAGCAAGGAGGCTAGAGCAGAGAATACAATTGGTTTGCCCGACAAATAGGTACATGTTTACTATAATTTACTGTTTTGTTTGGGTGATGATGATTTTATGAGCCTATTGGCTTTTTCTTTTTTTCTTTTTGAGATCAGAAGGCCTATATGGCAATTTCGGGATTTTCCCGTGGATCCCGGTGCAGGGGAGGTTATGGCGAAATTTTTCGAAAATTTAGGGTGTTAGCCAAATTTTTGAAGAATTTGAAAATTCTCATAAACTGAAAAGTTGGAGAATGAAAGCCAGATCGAACATAGAGTTGATTAATCAAACCACTTTCGACTTTGTTCCTTTTCGGGGACGAAAAGTTTTATGTGGGGGAGATTGTAACAATCCGAAAATCTGGGCCAGTTTAAAATTTTTATTTTGACAATTTTAGCGAATTTTGATTATTTAAAAAGAATTATTTTAAATAATATCGACGAGAAATTTATTTTGAATAGAATTCGAATGAATATATTTATATAGTTCGTCGTTAGAATATAAATATTTATTTTAAATTATAAAAGGAATTGAAAATGGCGCGGTAGTTCGATAATTCGATTTCAAACTTCAATTGAATGTACCGAATGCAAAATAAACCGGATTTTAGTGAAACCAAAAATAATAGGATCCATTTGATAATATCTTTCCAACGAATCTGAAAAATCAAAATTTCATAGCGGGGATAAAAAGATATGTCCAATTGAAAATTCTGAATAGTCGCTATGGAATTCAGGCCCTTAAAAATAGCCATTTTGCAAACGACCTCGGAATTCGACGAAACCACTTTTGTTGGGTCCGGGACGTCAAATTATTGCTAGTTTCCAAGTTTCATAATTTTTGGAGTCAATATGTGAGCGTGGCACAGTTAAACGCGTTTGACCACTTTTAGTTGAATTTAATCGACTGGAAATTGGCCATTTTTCAAACGGTCTCAGAATTCGACGAAATTAGTTTTGTTAGGACCGTATCGTCGAAACGATGCTAGAAAATATTTTTCTGGAATTTTTCGAGTTAGTATGTGGCCCTGGTAATTTGAAATGTGCGTTAAAATTAAATATATACTGATTTATATTTTAATTCTGAGAAAATCCTATCGAAATAGTCGAATTAGCCTACGAAACATATTCCATTGTGTCCGGGATAGTGGTAAAATGCTAGGGGCGACAGTCGTTGAGTTTGATTTGGAATTCGAATCGATAAACGAATAATTTTTGAATTAAAAATTAATATAATTTCATATAAAATCCCTCATTGGCCAAACCCTAAGTCAAATACCGTTGATTGGACAACGCCCTCTTCAGCGCCTCTATCCGATTGAACGAGCGGAAAAGCTCGATTCTTTCCCCAATTCTTTCTCCCAATCCGCTTAGAGTTTGACCCCCTTCCAAAACAAAAACGGTAATACTCCTTCCCATCTACATCCTCAACCAAGATGATCAAAAACCGTGAAGCGTTGGGTGCGAATTTGGGCTGGGGGGTGGCGACTGTCGTCCTAGATTTGTGGGCTCCAGGCGGCACCGAGTTCGCCGTGACCACTGGCGTTAGGGGAGTGGGGGTGGCGCTTCTAGTGGCGGCATTGGATTGGGGTCCGCACCCCTGTGGTGGCGGCCGTGGGTGAAGATCTCGAGCGATGGTGATGGATTTAGGAAGACAGTGGTTATAGGAGCAAAGGACTTAGGAGAAGGTGATTAGCTTAGTTAATTAACTTATTAATTAATCATTTGTTTTAATTATGTGATTAACTTAGTATATTAAACAACTATGATAGTTTCTAATAAAAGAAATACCATTGTTTTAGCAAATAAAAGAAATACCATTGTTTTAGCAAAATAAAGAAAACCGTTGTTTTGGCAAATAAAATAACTTTGTTTGAAAATCAGAATAGCAATGTCTTTGAAAATATCAACTAGAAATGTTTTTGAAGATAAAATAGCTTTGTTTTAAAAAAAACCTTGTATTAAAAATATAGTCTTTTGTTCATAAATAGTATTAAAAATATAGTCTTTTGTTCATAAATAGCATATTAAAAATATAGTCTTTTGTTCATAAATAGCATATTAAAAATATAATCTTTATATTCAAAGTAGCGGATTAAAATTATAATCTATATTCTAAAAAGTAGCGGTTTAAAAATGTGATTTTTAACGTGTACCGTGTGAAACAGAGTGCGATGGACCAGGTGTAAAGCACGGCGAAGATGTTCTACTTAAGAAGAGTCGTGGCGTTGGTTTAGCAATTGGTGAGAACTTCTCACTCTATTTTTATTTTTCTAGTTAGAATATATACTAGGATGCTTGACGGTGTTTAGTAGCACCTGACACCCGTCGCCCACAAACCATGGATGGCTTGTTTGCTTGGTTGATTGGGTTGATTGTGATATTGGTTTGAATTGGATTTGTGGTGTGAAAAACGAATCGATATACTTGGTTAGGATTAGACGTGCGCCGTTATAAGGCGAGGGAGTAAGGCTAGGTTAGACCTTACCCCAGTTTGTGGTTTGGATAACGAATCGAAAAATTTGTTAGGACTAGACGTGCGCCGTGATAAGGCGAGGGAGTAAGGCTAGGTTAGACCTTACTCCAATTTTGGTATTGTGCCGTTGTGCTGCCGAAATTTTCTAAAAAGTGTTAGAAAAATTTAAATAGTGAAAATAATTATCTATATACAAATCAGACGATTTGTATATGTACACCTATTTAACTGATATTGCTTGGGACGATATATTTTACACATCGCCCAGCTGCACGAATAAAAATGTGTGTTTGTTGTTTGAAACCCGACACGGGTGTTGGGATGAAAATTGACGTACACTAATCCCAATGGTTAGTTGTATGTCGATCGATAGATTGACAGGCTGTGTAAGCGTTAATTATTTATATTTAATGCTTATGCAGTTGTGTAGTGCACTTTGGATGATGGTTGATTATTTATCGTTGTTGTTATACACAAGTGTTGTGTGGAATCCATATAATTTATATTATATGGTAATTGGTTGAGCCTCATTCAAATTTGGGAAAAATAAAGAATATTTTGAAAATATTAATGTGTCGGAAGAAATATATATTCATGTGTCTGAGAATATATATATACATTCACGTGTTGAATAAATAAATACTTTTGTGTTGACAATACTCATTCGTTGAGATTAGTCAAGTGTTGAAATAAAATATATTAAATAACAAAATACTTTTGTGTTGACAGTACTCATTCGTTGAGATTAGTCAAATGTTGAAATAGAATATTTGAAGTAAAAATATTTGAGATAGAATATTTAAAGCAGAAATATTTGAAATAGAATATTGAAGTAAAAATATTTGAAATAGAATATAAAAAGCCGTGTTGGTTAGATTTGCGCCATTTGGACATGAACGTTATTTATATCGATTTTATTCGTTTTAAAATAAATATCGAGAAGAGAATTATTTCGAATTCAAATATTTTGAAAATAATATCCTTTATAGGATAGTGGTGTAGAAAATTCAAATTTGGTTTAAACTTTGAATAAGAAGTGCGAATCGATTTTTAAACAAGTTATAAAATACGTTTAGAATTAAAATCGACGGTATATATATAATACATATTATATATACATATATTAAGGCCTGAATAGAACGCGCCACGCCGCGGCAGTTCGCGAATTTCGACCATTGACTTCGCGTGGACATTACGGGAGATCCGACCGTCGGATTCTCCTTAAACCGGAACCGTTGGGTTCGTGTCGAAAAGAGCTTTCCAACGAATATAAGAAATTTAAAATCTAATGGTTGGATTTGGAATTATGTCCAAATCCAATTAAAAAAGGTCGCTATGGATGCAGTTCGATGACCGTTAGTGGAAATCGAATGTACAGGCCTTAATAAAATTATTAAAAATAGCGATAATTTGTGTAAAATCAAAATAAGTGATTTGGAAAGAATTGGGGTGAAAAACTCCATATTTGTAAAGATAAAAAGGTGTTTTTATCAAATTGAACTAGTTTTAACTAGAACTAAAAATCTATTTATTTTTAAATAAATAAATTGCTTTTGAAATGGTTTTAAAAATAACCAGAAGTTCTAATATGTGAATTAGAAGGGAATTGGATCGAAATTATCTTCGGGATATATCGATATAAGATTCCGTGATGATACAGATATTGTGTAGGAATTTGGAAGATATATATATATCGTTATTCCCACACGATATTTGTAACACCCCGTGTATTCTATAACCGTGAAAGTCATAAATTAAAGTATAATTAATTTCAAATCAAAGAATTAAGGGAAACGGGATACGCCATTGTGTTCATCTCGGAAAAATACGCGAAATAGAGTCCGAGTTTACGCAAAACGGATATCGTATGAAGAAGTTATGGATGAACGAAGTTGGGCGAAAAACCGGAAAACGGGTCAGAATGCACTGGCGCACTTGGGAAGTGCGCCAGAACAAAAATGCACTGGCGCACTTGGGAAGTGCGCCAGTACATTTTTGACCTGGCGCACCTTCCAAGTGCGCCCAGGTCAAAAATGACCTGCTGGTCAGGTCTGGTCAAGTCCTGGCTGGCCAGGTCTGTGTTTGGTCAATTTTCAGAAGCTTGCTTTGTCATTAGGGCTAGGTGGCAGGCTCTAATTGGTCTCTCTTTCGAATGAATGGCTACGATCAATCCAAGCAACATCGATGGTCCTAATCAGTTCATAAACTCTATAAAAATGACCCTAGACTCTACCTAATCTATTCATTCAAAAATAAGAACGAGGTCATCATGCTGCAGAGGAGCGACTAGGAGTAGCCACCAATTTGAGAGAAGATTAGGAGGCAAATTCTAAAGCATAAAGCAACTTAGACAAATCAAATCAACGCCTACGTCAAAAGGAGACGCATCTCCAAATTCCTAAATTGGAGAATTCGCCACACAATTGTAAGTAGAGTATTATTTTGGTATGAACAAATAACTATGTTGGTTTGTATACTTGATTTGTGGTGATAAAGTAATTCATATTTGTGCGTTACTATGATTCTTATCGATTTGGAATATTGTATACATTTGGATATTCTCAAATTATGTTATTCATTATAAAAACTACAAGTTTGCGGTAGTTTTATGCAAGTATACGTTTGGATATTCTCAAATTATGTTATTCATTATAAAAACTACATGTTTGCGGTAGTTTTATGCAAGTATGACGTTTGGATATTCGCAAAATATGTAACTCATGTTGAAGCTACATGTATATAGTTGTTTAATTGAAATTTATGCAAGATTGGGGTTTTGCTACTATGCCATCATGATGTGTATTTTTGTACAAAAATCATTTTGTGTGTAATTGGAACAAATTTGGGTTATTATAATTCATATGAAATTATGTTATAAATTTGGCATCATGATCTATGTATTAAGCCATACTTTTGTACTAGAAAACCTCTTTGTGAACTTATGAATATGACTAGGCTATGATTGATATTTTGCATAATTGAAAACCATGTTAGGTCTATATTGTTAACAAGAATTATATGATGACATATGTGGTACATAGCTAGGTTAGATTCAAAATCCCATTTGCAAGTTTGCATGACTAAAGTAAAAATCATGATTTCATGTTAGAAATATTTATGCCATAAGTATATGTGTGCCATGGTTATGTGAATAGATTTAAAATCATGATTAAGTTGGATTAATTCTAGTTGAATTATACTTTTGAATTAGTCACAAAAGTAAGCACCTTTGTAAACATGTAGTAATCTTATAAACATGATTTGCTTATGTTTGACATTATGCCTAAATAAAATATAGGTTTATGTTGTAGTTAAGCCTATGTGTCAATAGTGATATTCTTAACTTAACTACAAGTTTACATGGTTTGATTCATGTCACTTATGCTTTATGACCAAAGTATACGTTGCTACTATGCAAGTACACCAGTTTCTATTTTGTAGTTCCAACGTTATGTTGCAAGTTCATGCGTTCACATTCCCCTTTTTGTGTATGTAAGCACGCTTTAAGCCTCCCTTCTTTCGCATGGCTAGGTTGGGCTTAAAAAGGCTAAGCCCAACATATATATAATAAACGGACGTATTAAACGGGGGAAAATAACGTTTGGTTAAATTTATTAATAAATGAAAAGATAAAGTAAAGGGGCCCAAATTCAAGAATGGGTTGGGCCCATGATTGGTGTAACCTTTACACCATTGATTTTTAATGGGCCGCAAATATTTACATATAAGAAAGTAAAGAAGAAAGACAAAATATGTAAATGTAGAAAATACGATATGTTTAACCCGAGGTTGGATTGAGTTGTGATGTAAACCTGCCCGGACCCGCCCGGCTGTCCAGTAGTCACAACAATACCTATCCAATGTGGGCGGTTAAACATGGAGCCCAATAAGGACCCGAGGTTAGACTGAGTTGTGGCGTAAGACTGCCCGGAACCAACCGGCAACAGGCAGCCACAACAATGCCTGTCTAATGTGAGAGGTCAAGGCTTTAATAAGACAATTAAGGCTGAGTCAGGATTGTTAGGATTAAGTGAACTAAAGACTTAATCAAAATGGAACATGCTAAACTAAACAGACTGATTTGGGGGGGTTAGGTTTATAAAACACTTAACCAACTTAGCATGTTGGCTAGAAATAGAAAACCTAGTAGCGAGGACCCTTTTCGCAGTAACCCTACAAGGTATCACGATACCCTGAAACTAGGCAGGGTGGGGCACGATTACTGGGCTGATTGTAAGAGGTCAAATCGACGGCGGTGGTGCAGCAGTGTAGGTTCTAACGGGGTGCGGGCGTGCACACACTCCGGCGCAGAAAAATAAGGCACTGGGCACCAGTAGCATACCTGTGCATTCTAGGATTGTGTCGGGCCGCCACCATGGGACTTGATACACCCCATGGTGGGACCAGCACAGGTAACTACAACATCGGGGGCCGTAGGACACATGTAACTATGCGAGTAGGAGCCGATCATCATGAAATGGATCACTTCACCCAGATCATGGGGTGCCAGTTGGAAACTAGTTTATACGGGTTCAGAGATTGATATGGGGTACGATAGTATATTCGTCCCTAGACAACTTAACTAAGTTTATAGTACTTTCCCATTTCGAGTTTATACTTATCATACCCAGTTCTTTATTCATAGACTGAATAGTCCTAGACTTACTCAGGCTTTATGTCTGACTCTACTTTTCTTTCGTCTTCTTTTCTTCCGTTTCCCCCCCCCAGGTCCACAGGGAGGGAACACTGCAGCTTGACCAGCCTTCATATCCAGCTTGAAGAGGAAAAATGTATTGCTTGGACCTTTTCGTTTTGAACTATGGCTTTGGACAACCACTATGGGGCTTTTGCAGTTTATTTATGTTTTTTTTATGCTTCTTTAAATAATGTAATCAAGACAGATTATGAAAGTGTTATGTTATGTTTTTGGAAAGGATGTAAGACAATCATGGTAATGTTGTTGTAACACGTATTTGCTTTTATGAAATAAAAGTTGCTGTTTTTCTGCTGTTTACAAATATGTGTTCTTATATCTGTCTTGTATATCTGTGACTTATACTTATAAACCTCCACCAAAATTAGGGCATTCCCTTTGAGAGTGACCCTAACGGAGGTGGGGTGTTTCACTTGGTATCAGAGCATAGGTTTACCAGATAAGATAAAAAGTTTTGAAAATTTATTTTCAAAAAGGAAATTTAAAGAAGCATTTTTAAAAGAAAAATATTATTTTGCTTTAAAAGGCAAAGTCCCTCCAAAGCCATAGGTACTATATCTTATCCTTCGTTTTGAATCTATCCTTTTTGTTTCAGCATGTCCGAAGAACTTAACTTGCCAGAGGGTGTACCAATACCTGGTTGGTTTAGATGGTTCTTAGAAGCAAGGGCCACTCAGCCAGGTCCTACAGTTCCTCCTCCCCCAGTTGCAGGGAATCATCCAGCTGTAGCAGCACCTCTTCCTCCACCTCCTCCACGGGGAAACACTTTTGCTAAGATATGTAAAGATTTTAAAGCTATGGGAGGAAAGGATTTTCATGGAACTGAGTCCTTCGTGGCAGCTAGAAATTGGCTGAAAGAAACCGAGGACTTTTCATCATCTTTGAGGTAGAAGATAGACAGAAAGTACAACTGGCAGTATGGCTACTAAAGGGTGAGGCTTCCTACTGGTGGGAAGTCACTAATGCAGAAAGACCGGTGGAAACATGGGAGGACTTTAGGGCAAGGTTTGAGGCTAAATTTCTCTCGGAAGCTGAAAGGAGTCTTCAGTTGGAAAAATTCTTATTTCTTAAGCAAGGGAATATGACAGTCAAAGAGTATGTTAATCAATTCGATGAGCTGGCTAGGTTTGGGCTGGACCTAGTCAACACCCCGCACAAGAAGGCTCTCCGCTTTGTCAAAGGGTTGAATGAGCCATTACACAGTTTGGCCATGACCCATATACCCATGGGAGCTACGTATGAAAGGTTGGTGCAGATGGCATTGCTGAACGAGGAAGATAAGGACAAGAAGGAAACAGAGGCAGAAAACCTCAAGGGAAGAAAGAGGTCAAGCCCAACGATTCTAAGAATAAGAAGGTAGACCCCAAGAAAGGAGGCAAGAACAACAACTCACGTGATAAAAGGAAATGCAATTACTGTGGTACGGAAGGGCACATAGCCAAGGATTGTAGAAAGAGGAAGAGAAAGCAAGGTGAATGTTTTCATTGTGGGAAGACTGGACACATCAGCAAAGACTGCCCTGAGAAGCAGACCGGACCTTCTGGCGGTACATCGTTAACTTATTCTAGATGCTTTGTTTTATCCTATTTCTCTCCTCGATCCTATCTTGAGAACCATAGGTAGAATCTTTTTGGATGTAAACATGTAGTTGAAACATGTTATGGATGATGGTTGCAAGTGATTGCTAGTGGTTGCTCGTGGTTGCATATACACGCGCAATCTAGGTTTTAAATCGGCTCAGTCACTTCATATTGCATATGCATATATGTTTGCATTCGTATATGGTTGAACTTTAATGTGTTGTCATATGGATGTTGCATGTGTATGAATGATTGTGCACTCATGTAGAATCATGAATAGGGGGATTTGCATTCATAATGGATTCATAGCACTCACATAATTCGCATTAAGGAGGTCAACTGAATCAGTAGACCGCCTGATTTTGCATTAGATAAGTACATGTACACACACACTTCGCATATGATCATGAAGCATTAGAAGTCTTTTAAGGACAATGGATACTCGTGTTTGATGGATGAGTAGATGGATGTTTGGACGTTAAGATGTACATTCCTCCTAACTTGAAGATTTCGGGGACGAAATCCTTTTAAGTGGGGGAGAATGTAACACCCCGTGTATTCTATAACCGTGAAAGTCATAAATTAAAGTATAATTAATTTCAAATCAAAGAATTAAGGGAAACGGGATACGCCATTGTGTTCATCTCGGAAAAATACGCGAAATAGAGTCCGAGGTTACGCAAAACGGATATCGTATGAAGAAGTTATGGACGAACGAAGTTGGGCGAAAAACCGGAAAACGGGTCAGAATGCACTGGCGCACTTGGGAAGTGCGCTAGAACAAAAATGCACTGGCGCACTTGGGAAGTGCGCCAGTACATTTTTGACCTGGCGCACCTGCCAAGTGCGCCCAGGTCAAAAATGACATGCTGGTCAGGTCTGGTCAAGTCCTGGCTGGCCAGGTCTGTGTTTGGTCGATTTTCAGAAGCTTGCTTTGTCATTAGGGCTAGGTGGCAGGCTCTAATTGGTCTCTCTTTCGAATGAATGGCTACGATCAATCCAAGCAACATCGATGGTCCTAATCAGTTCATAAACTCTATAAAAATGACCCTAGACTCTACCTAATCTATTCATTCAAAAATAAGAACGAGGCCATCATGCTGTAGAGGAGCGACTAGGAGTAGCCACCAATTTGAGAGAAGATTAGGAGGCAAATTCTAAAGCATAAAGCAACTTAGACAAATCAAATCAACGCCTACGTCAAAAGGAGACGCATCTCCAAATTCCTAAATTGGAGAATTCGCCACACAATTGTAAGTAGAGTATTATTTTGGTATGAACAAATAACTATGTTGGTTTGTATACTTGATTTGTGGTGATAAAGTAATTCATATTTGTGCGTTACTATGATTCTTATCGATTTGGAATATTGTATACGTTTGGATATTCTCAAATTATGTTATTCATTATAAAAACTACATGTTTGCGGTAGTTTTATGCAAGTATACGTTTGGATATTCTCAAATTATGTTATTCATTATAAAAACTACATGTTTGCGGTAGTTTTATGCAAGTATGACGTTTGGATATTCGCAAAATATGTAACTCATGTTGAAGCTACATGTATATAGTTGTTTAATTGAAATTTATGCAAGATTGGGGTTTTGCTACAATGCCATCATGATGTGTATTTTTGTACAAAAATCATTTTGTGTGTAATTGGAACAAATTTGGGTTATTATAATTCATATGAAATTATGTTAAAAATTTGGCATCATGATCTATGTATTAAGCCATACTTTTGTACTAGAAAACCTCTTTGTGAACTTATGAATATGACTAGGCTATGATTGATATTTTGCATAATTGAAAACCATGTTAGGTCTATATTGTTAACAAGAATTATATGATGACATATGTGGTACACAGCTAGGTTAGATTCAAAATCCCATTTGCAAGTTTGCATGACTAAAGTAAAAATCATGATTTCATGTTAGAAATATATTTATGCCATAAGTATATGTGTGCCATGGTTATGTGAATAGATTTAAAATCATGATTAAGTTGGATTAATTCTAGTTGAATTATACTTTTGTATTAGTCACAAAAGTAAGCACCTTTGTAAACATGTAGTAATCTTATAAACATGATTTGCTTATGTTTGACATTATGCCTAAATAAAATATAGGTTTATGTTGTAATTAAGCCTATGTGTCAATAGTGATATTCTTAACTTAACTACAAGTTTACATGGTTTGATTCATGTCACTTATGCTTTATGACCAAAGTATACGTTGCTACTATGCAAGTACACCAGTTTCTATTTTGTAGTTCCAACGTTATGTTGCAAGTTCATGCGTTCACATTCCCCTTTTTGTGTATGTAAGCACGCTTTAAGCCTCCCTTCTTTCGCATGGCTAGGTTGGGCTTAAAAAGGCTAAGCCCAACATATATATAATAAACGGACGTATTAAACGGGGGAAAATAACATTGGGTTAAATTTATTAATAAATGAAAAGATAAAGAAAAGGGGCCCAAATTCAAGAATGGGTTGGGCCCATGATTGGTGTAACCTTTACACCATTGATTTTTAATGGGCCGCAAATATTTACATATAAGAAAGTAAAGAAGAAAGACAAAATATGTAAATGTAGAAAATACGATATGTTTAACCCGAGGTTGGATTGAGTTGTGATGTAAACCTGCCCGGAACCGCCCGGCTGTCCAGTAGTCACAACAATACCTATCCAATGTGGGCGGTTAAACATGGAGCCCAATAAGGACCCGAGGTTAGACTGAGTTGTGGCGTAAGACTGCCCGGAACCAACCGGCAACAGGCAGCCACAACAATACCTATCTAATGTGAGAGGTCAAGGCTTTAATAAGACAATTAAGGCTGAGTCAGGATTGTTAGGATTAAGTGAACTAAAGACTTAATCAAAATGGAACATGCTAAACTAAACAGACTGATTTGGGGGGGTTAGGTTTATAAAACACTTAACCAACTTAGCATGTTGGCTAGAAATAGAAAACCTAGTAGCGGAGGACCCTTTTCGCAGTAACCCTACAAGGTATCACGATACCCTGAAACTAGGCAGGGTGGGCACGATTACTGGGCTGATTGTAAGAGGTAAAATCGACGGCGGTGGTGCAGCAGTGTAGGTTCTAACGGGGTGCGGGCGTGCACACACTCCGGCGCAGAAAAATAAGGCACTGGGCACCAGTAGCATACCTGTGCATTCTAGGATTGTGTCGGGCCGCCACCATGGGACTTGATACACCCCATGGTGGGACCAGCACAGGTAACAACAACATCGGGGGCCGTAGGACACATGTAACTATGCGAGTAGGAGCCGATCATCATGAAATGGATCACTTCACCCAGATTATGGGGTGCCAGTTGGAAACTAGTTTATGCGGGTTCAGAGATTGATATAGGGTACGATAGTATATTCGTCCCTAGACAACTTAACTAAGTTTATAGTACTTTCCCATTTCGAGTTTATACTTATCATACCCAGTTCTTTATTCATTGACTGAATAGTCCTAGACTTACTCAGGCTTTATGTCTGACTCTACTTTTCTTTCGTCTTCTTTTCTTCCGTTCCCCCCTCCCAGGTCCACAGGGTGGGAACACTACAGCTTGACCAGCCTTCATATCCAGCTTGAAGAGGAAAAATGTATTACTTGGACCTTTTCATTTTGAACTATGGCTTTGGACAACCACTATGGGGCTTTTGCAGTTTATTTATGTTTTTTTATGCTTCTTTAAATAATGTAATCAAGACAGATTATGAAAGTGTTATGTTATGTTTTTGGAAAGGATGTAAGACAATCATGGTAATGTTGTTGTAACACGTATTTGCTTTTATGAAATAAAAGTTGTTGTTTTTCTGCTGTTTACAAATATGTGTTCTTATATCTGTCTTGTATATCTGTGACTTATACTTATAAACCTCCACCAAAATTAGGGCATTCCCTTTGAGAGTGACCCTAACGGAGGTGGGGTGTTTCAATATTTGTGGGTTTCAGAATTTGATGTTGAATATAAGCCGATATATTTTCTATTCAGAGCCTTGTATTTAATATCAAATGGGATTTTGGGTTCGTCGTGAACGGTGTCTTAAATAACACTGTTCTTGAATCCAGTTTAGCAAAGAATAAATCTTTTAATTAAGATTTAGTGAAATTGCCCAGCTAATTGGGATTTAATTGGAATAGAACTTGAATTGCTTTTCGGGTTTATCGTGAGCAGTGTTTTAAATAACGCTTGTTCTTTAACTCGATTATCAATGGAATGTGATTTAGGGTTTATCGTGAATCGTGTTTTAAATAACACCGGTTCTTTAACCCAGTTAAAGATTAAAACTAAGTGGAGTTTTGATGAATCTATAATTAGATTGAAAAGATATCTAAAGGAAGATTAAAGAATAAATTTTAAAGAATTTATCTTTGATAAAATTAATGGGAACATTTCCCAAAGAATAAGAATATTTGAATAAAAGAATATTCTGAATTGGAATGAGGCGTATGTTGTGTTTGTGTAACACTTGTTTAAAATATACGCGAGTTATTTGGAAAGACCGGGTTTATCCCATTCGGAATAACTGATTCGACAACAAGTCGAAGGTGAAGACGGTGGTTGAATATTCGTTGATTGTCCAGACGTACTTGTAGATCGACGGATATGCGAGGAAAGTGGCCTCCGGTTTCGTTCAGACCCAGAACGGACTTGTAAATGGACTGTGTGTCTGACACTGGATTTTTCTCTGTGTTGATTGGTTTCTATTAAATATACATCTGCCTGGAGAAAGAGAATTTATTCTCTTACTTCACCCCTCTCTGAGTCGCTCGGATCAGAGGTTGTATATCGATAGACATCAGTCGCGTGGAGCGGATTGCCTGTGTGGCATGCCTAAGTGGCAAATGATCAAGGCTTCTGTTGAAAAGCAAAGTCTTGTGGTGATGATCAAAGCACGGCTTTAATATAGCGTAGCTTTGTGTATAACGTGAATTCGCGAGTTTCGCACCCGGTATGAACCAAAAACGGGAGACGGACATCAGGGAGGGCATGCGTTTTTTCTAGTTAGAAGTGGTGTCAGTGCTTAAAACTGGCTGGCATTGCTTATGTGGATGTTGGATATTGAGGCGCCTCGTGATATCGGTTTCGGCCGATGCTTCTGGTCGGCAGACGGGCCAGGGTTACGCCCCATAGGGCGGGGAAACGTATTGTTCGGGCATAATACACCTCGGTGTACCAGCCCTGTTGATCCAAGGGCCCACCTGAGTCTGGGCCCTAAGACTCGGACTAGAGAGCTCGAAGCGGTGAGGATCTTGCCCCTAGCCTCGGTTCATTACCATAAATGATAACCCAACTTCCAATACGTGCCATTGCGGTTTTAATTGTATAGCCTAGTATTGGCGACATGTCATATGGTACCCATGCCGCCTAGGATTGATACATTTATTTTTGAAGTTGTTTTGACACTATGCACTTATTATAGTATTAAATAATTTGTTTTAAACGTATCAAGCATGCTTTGGCTATTATAAGGTAAAACCCTATCCTCCGGTTTGTGTTGCATTGTGTGATGGGACCTGGGTCTTATAATAGCTTCATTGTTCTTTATTTAGCATTGCGCTGTTTGTTTTATGCACTGGTATTCTTGGGAAGAAACCCGTTCCGTGTTATACGGCGTGGTCCCTTGATTTACCTAACTTTAAAATAAAGATTTACAACTGTTTTAGTTCTCACACCAGTCCCATGACTAACCTGGAGTTTATTGTTTTAACCTAAACTCTGGGTGCCCTTATTTTCGACGGGCAGCTAGTAGTTTTGGTTTTGCAGATTTATATTCACAGGATCCTGGTTTACAGCTGGAATGATATCCGAAAAGCTTTGTATCCGTATATCTCTTCTAGTTGTGTATTGTATTACTTTCCGCTGCGATGTATTTAAATGTAATTTAAATCTCTGATATTTCTGTGTAATATTCATTTATACTCTGTATATTCTTGTATTCTGGTGCATTGTTGTAATATACAATGAAATGTTCTCCCGTCTGCGTTCTGTTGTGGCTTGTTCTCGAACTATCCGCGCTTTCCTCACCGGGGAAGTTACGGGTTTTTACAATTTTATGCAAGTTTACATATATTAAGTTGTGAATCTTATGCAAGTTTATGTTATGTGAGCCTTATGCAATTTTAGTATGTTAAATCATATGTAAATCTTAAGCAAGTTTGGGATGTTAAAACACATGTATGCAAGTTTAGGATGTTAAAACATATGTGAATCTTATGCAAGTTTGGAATGTAAAAACATATGTGAATCATGTAGATACATATACTAGTTTATATGCAAACATGTGACATTAATCTTTATGTTTAGATCCATATGCAAGTTCACATCTTTATGTTTAGATCCAAATGCAAGTTCACACCTTTATGTTTAGATCTATTTTTAGATCCATGGCAGTACATAGTTATGCAAATTGCCTATGTTAGTTTTGTATGAGAATCATATGCTAGTTTGTTCAAATGCAAGTTATAGAAAAACCGTACACATATATGCAAGTTATTGGCTATGTAAACCTTGTGTCATGATTCTTAGATCTGTTTTATGTGTTATGCAAGTTGTGACATTGTTTTTCCTTTTATAAGTTAGGCTATTGCAAGTCTAACATATGTCATATTAAAACGTACGAATAGCGTGGGGACGATGGGAAAATATTAAAAATGCATAATTGTGAATTAGCATAAAATGGTCTTAAAAATGGGCACATTATTAATTTGAGACATTAATAGGTATAATTTGTATACCTGTAAATTATAGACATAATTTAGGTGATAATTATAGACATAAATGAATTTGGTATTTATTGAAAAATTTGAATAGTGATATTAATCCAACTTGGGGTTAAATAAAGATGTGTAATAATTAACTGCCTAAGACATAACTCCTTCGTGGTGTAAGACTGCCCGGACCCGCCCGACAAATCCAGCAACCATAAACAGTAGTCTAATATGAGAGGTAAAAGGCATGAACTAAATGAGTAACAATTGTAAAGACACGAGGTTAGGCTCGTTTGCGGTATAAGACTGCCCGGACCAGCCTGGCAAATCCAGCAACCGCAAAGGTCAGTCTAATGTGGGAGATCTTTACGAGGTTACAGTTATAATGAATTAAGTAACATATAAACAGATTAAACATGTGGTGGGACATGGGGGTTAAGTGGGTGCCTTGGGTGGCAAGTGAAATACGATTAGAAACACTTAACCAAGTTGAAACATGTAAAATGACATGAATAAGAATGGGATTAAGTGGGAAACCATAGTGGGGACCGAGCTTAGGTGGAAAGCTTGTGTCAGGCATGGGGGCACGTTTCAAACCAGTAACCCATTAAGTATCTTTGTGAGCTCGACACAAGTCGAGGACGGGACACGCTTACTGAGTTTGATTGTAAGAGGTCAAAACGGGTTAGCGGTGGCAACGCAAGTCCAATGGGGTCATGTGCGTGCATGGGCTCGGGCTGGTAGGTAAGACGTTGTTGCATCATGTAGATATAAGCCGTGCATCTTTAGTGGTATCGGGTTACCACTTTGGGGAGTGATACACCCCACTGTGGGACCAACACGGGTATCTACGAGTTAGGGAGCCGATCGAATGGGAGGGTAGTGGGTACAACTAGTGGAGATAGGAGCAGACGACACCTATGAAGACAGCTAGGAGTATAACTACCATATTATGAATAAACAATGTAATTAGAATGGGGGGTAGTGGGTACAACTAGTGGAGATAGGGGCAGACGACACCTATGAAGTAACTAGGGGTACACAAAAACTACCATTATCATTATTATGTTCTGTAGGCGGGATCAACTTTTAGGGTGACTAGTAATGGTGTAGTGTAATTAGCATTGGTGTAGTATAGTAATTATCCTATAGTGATTAGGAGCGCAATTAACGCCAAAATATTCCTCTTTTTGCTTTGTCTTGCCCGCTTGCTTCATAGTCATTTCTTATTCTGCCAGTTTATGCGTTATCCTAAGTACTTTAATAATTGTATTGTTAAAGTTATGGTGCTCGTCAGACTTCATGTCTGACCCCCTTTGTTTTTGCCTCTTTTCTTCCTCCCCCCCCCCAAGGTCCTCATGGTGGGACTAGTACTAGTGGAGCTTGATCTTGGATCTCTTTCTCTCTCTTTTAGAAGTGCTTGGATTGTTGAAAGTAATGTTCAGCTCATCTCTTTTATGGCTACTTGTGTTTGGGTTATGCTTTTTATTTTATGTACTCAGAAAACAATTTGTCAAGATGGTTACAAAGTGTACTTGGTTTTTATGTTGGTTTATAATGTTGTTGTAATCAAACTATTTCTCCGTTGCAATAAATGTTGTTTTGAAAATTTTCAAGTACCAATATATGTATCTGTCTTGTTATATTCTGTTCTATTCACCAACAATACTCCATGAAAGTTAATGCATTCCCTTTGAGAGTGACATTAATGGACGTGGAGTGTTACAGTGTATGCTTGTCTCCCCTTCTTTATCTATATAAGCCGCTAGCTCCCTCGTTTTCCATGCTATTTCGATCATTCTCAAGCAACTAATAATTGAAGATGTGTATATTTGATCCTTAAAAAAATCAGATAACATTAAATACTTAACAATATTTTATGATTCTGGATTCGTTGGCTTCCTCTTGTCAAGAGCTACAAACCAATACCTTCTATTTCACATGAGAGGCTCCTAGCTCCTGTTCTATTTTGGGTACAGTAAGACTAGGGAACGGTTTTAGCGAGGATTGAGGCATAGTTGGACCATTTCATGGGTAGCGTGGTGTTTATGGTAGCAAGGAGATTCAAGTGGCGAATTTTCGTGGAGCTCAAAGTGAGGAATGATAAAGATGTTCAAAGTGGTCAGAAGAACAATTGAGGTCAAATGAGAGAAAATGATGGAAAGGATAATCAAAACGGAAAGAAATTCCACTTCTTTAAAGCCACTGAATTAACCCCATTGACAGAGATCCCAGAGAACATTTTTATCGCTACTAAAGATACCGAAGATTATCCAAAGCCAAAGCCGTAGAAGGTGGGTGATAATCAGGAAAACTATGGAAGGTTTTCCCGATTCCACAATCAACCAGGCCACAACACAAATGAGTGCAAGCATCCTAAATACTCGATTGAGGAATTGATTAGAAAAAACCGTCTACAACAATATGTGAAAATGCCGAAGTCTGCCAATCCTGCTCAAACTACCCAAGAGAAGAATGCATCTAGATTGGGAGACAACGCCCCGACACAAGTTAGTCAAAGGCCCGTAATTAACACTATTTCTGTGGGTCCTCATCCAACTGGAGTAAGTTGGGGAGACATCGAAAGATATGCCAATGCACTTAAGAATACTTCAAAGGAAGAAAAGTGTTTGATTCTGAAAAATTCCATGCCTGCAAAGCAACAAAAGACTTCCTTTGGAGATGTGATGTTCAATAGAAAAGATGAGGAAGGATTCGTCACTCCAACTCAAGACCCTATGGTAGTGACAGTTAGGATAGGCCCAGCCACTATTTAAAGGGTACTAGTCAGTTGAGAAACTTCGCTAAATGTGTTATTCAAGAACACTTTCGATAAAACGAAGCTTTCTACGCCAGATGTGTGAGCTTGCCAGAAGAAAATCCATGGTTTCACAGAGGAACCGAAGCAACCCATTGGGGTTATTGATTTGCTTGTGGAACTTGGAGACGGAGAAAGGAAAGCTGCTTCGATGTAATCCTTTGTTCTTGTAGATGAATTGTCGGCATGAAATGCTTTTTTGGGAATAATAGTTCTGACAGCTTTTAGGAGTATACTAGCCCCTTGGTGCTTGACGATGAAGTTTCCAATATATAAGAGGGTTGGTGTGGTTAAAATAGTCCAGGAGATTGCTAGAGAATGCTACATTAATGAGATGAGGGCAGCAAACAAAAAGGAAAAAAGAAAGAATGTGGAGATTCCCATTTGCATTTGTGAAAATGCCTTATAACAACAGGGCACGGCCCGTGTACTGGCGAGCATATTGGGGCCCAAAAGGAGATGGATTTGAGAAGTGCAGGGGAAGGGAGAGAGGCTCTAGTTGAGGTCCCAACTTCAGTTCTAGTTCATAATAAAGATTCGGATAGAGTGTTAAAGATAGGCTCTCACCTGGTCTCGAAACTACAGAGAGAGTTGGACATGTATTTGAAAGTTAATCTGGATGTGTTCGCTTGGAGCCATTCTGACATGTGCGGCATTTCTCCTGATGTGGTAGTTCATAAGCTAAATATAGATCCAACCATCTCAGCAGTAAAGAAAAAACGACAGATTTAGGGACCCGAAAGATCCAAGGCTCTTAAAGAGGAAGTGTAATAACCCGGAAATCTAAGCAAACTTAAAATTTTTATTTTGGCAATTTTTATGAATTTTGAATATTTAAAATGAATTATTTTAAATAATAACAACGAGAAATTTATTTTGAATAGAAATAGAATGTATATATTTATTTGAATCGACATTAGAATATAAATATATATTTTCAATTATAAAAGGAATTGAAAATGGCGCGGTAGTTTGAAAATTAAATTTCAAATTTCAAATGAGTGTACAGGATTCAAAATAAACCGGATTTTAACGAAACCAAAAATATTAGAATATATTTGAGAATATCTTTCCAACGAATCCGTAAATTGAAATTTCATAGCGGGGATAATAAGTTATGCCCAGATGAAAATTCAGAATAGTCGCTATGGAAAATATAGCCCTTAAAAATGGAAATTTTGCAAACGATCTCTGTTTTCGACAAAACCACTTTTGTTGCATCTGGGATGTCAAGATATTGCTAAATTTCAAAATTCATAATTTTTGAAAGCAATATGTGAGCGTGGTAAAAGAAAACGTGTTTTAACAGTTTCAGTCAATTTCGACCGACCAGAAAATGACCATTTTTCAAACGGTCTCAAAATTTGATGAAATTAGTTTTGTTAGAACCGTATCATCAATACGAAGCAAAAAAATATTTTTCAGAAATTTGTGGGGTCCATATGTGGCCTTAGTAAATTGAAATGTACGTTCAAATTCAATATATAGATTTACATTTTGATTTTGACGGAAACTGATCGAAACGATCGAATCAGCTTATGATACATATCCTATTGTGTTCGGAATAGGGGTAATTAGCTAAAGACGACAAGCGGTGGGTCTCGTTTGAAGTTCGAATAAAAATTCAAACTTTTAAAGAATAATAATAATAATACATATAAATTTGTTTTCACTTACCCCCTCCCATTTCCCATTTAATTTCCCACGAATCAGAAGAAAAAAAAGAAAAAAATGGAAGACCGACGGAGATCGATAGCCCCTCTAGTAGAGGCGGCGCCACCTCCATCTCCTCCAACCCGTCACCCTCCTCCTCTGCCTTCCTTTCTTCCCCTACCTCACCTCATCGCGCCATCGAAGAAGCCCTGCCCTAGCCGAGAGACCAGACCCCCATTCGACGCACCGCCCCCGTCCGTCATCACCACCCTCCCACCGCCGCTACCCAGACCATCTCCGACCCCTTCCTCCGCTAAGCAGTGAGTCTTCCCCCTTCTCTTTTCTTTTATTTTATTTTATTTATTTTATTTGTTAAAACTGAAATGTACATCTTGTTAAAACTGAAATTAGCATTGTTTTAGAATATTTAAACATCGCATAAAGATTTGATTTTTATCACATGAAAACGAAGTAAACATATGATTTTTATCATATAAGTAGCAAGCTAAAAATAGGATTTTTGGGTTATAGAAAAATATGATTTTTATATATGTAGGATAATAAAAATATGATTTTTATTTTATAGAAATAATAAAAATATGATTTTTACATTATAGAAATAATAAAAATATGATTTTTATATATGTAGGATAATAAAAATATGATTTTTATATTATAGAAATAATAAAAATATGATTTTTAAATTATAGAAATAATAAAAATATGATTTTAATATTATAGAAATAATAAAAATATGATTTTTACATTATAGAAGTAATAAAAATATGAATTTTATATTATAGAAATAATAAAAATATGATTTTTATATTTATAGAACTAATAAAAATATGATTTTTACATTACAGAGGTAATAAAAATATGATTTTTATATTATAGAAATAATAAAAATGTGATTTTTATATGATAGAGAATATAAAGATGCGATTTTTACATATGTAGTAGAAATATAAAAGTACGATCGAAATAATAAAAAATGTGATTCTTATATAAAGAATGGCGAGATAAAAATATAATTTTTATACAGAAAGAAGCATTGTAAAATATATGAAGTAGAAATAAAGAAATATGATTTTTATTTATTCGGATAAAGCGATAAAAATATGATTTTTACTGTGAACAGCGGGAAAAGATGGCGATGATATCGACAGAAATCAAAACGAAAACCGAACAGTTCAGAAACAAAGACTGGCGGAGTGGAACCCAAAGGTGAGAACTCCTCACTTTTATTTTATTTTATAGTTTGAAATATATATTAGGATGCAGACGGTGCTTAGTAGCACCCGACACCCGTCGTCCACAGACTATGGATGACTTGTTTGTTTGATTGATGTGTTGTGAAAATTGATTGCGTGATGTGGAATGAATAAATATTTTATAGTTAAAAATATAATTTTTAATGCGTATATAAAATAAATATTTATAAACAAATCAGACGATTTTTTTATGTACATACATTTGAATGATATTGATTGGGATGATAAATTTTACACATCGCCCAACTGCACAAATAAAACCTGTGTTTGATTGTTGGAAACCCCACACGGGTATTGGGATGATATTGGACATACACTAATCCCAATAATTAGTTGTATATCAATCGATTGGTTGACAGGCTGTATAAGCGTCGAATATTTATACTTAATGCTTATGCAGTGTAGAATGCACTTTGGATGATGGATTGCTGTTTTCATTGTTGTTATACAAATTTGTTGTGTGAAATCCATATAATCAATTATATGGTAATTGACTGTGTCTGATTCCAGTTCAGAAAGAATGAATATTTTAAAATAACAATTATTTTAAAATAACAAATATTTTCAAACAATATTCAGAAAAGAATCAAAATATGATTTTGATGTCCGATTTGGGATGGACACGAATATATTTAAATATATAGCCGTGTTGATTAGATTGACGCCATTTTGACGTGAACGATATTTATATCGATTTTATTCATTTTGTAATGAATATCGAAAAGTAATTGATTTCGAAATATGATATTTTGAAAATAATATCATTTATATATCGAGGATATGGAATATTCAGTTTAGATTTGAAATTGAATATGAAGTTGAAATTATTTTGAAAACGAATTTAAAACGATTTATAAAATACGTTTTAAAAGGAAATCGACGAAATATAATATATATAATATATATATATATATGTGTGTATGTATATATTATATATAATGGCCTGAATAGAACGTGTCGCGCTGCGGCGGTTCGCAAATTTCGACAATTGACTTCGAATGGATATTAAGGGAGATCCGACCGTCGGATTCTCCTAAAACCAGAACCGTTGGGTTCATACCGAAAAGAGCTTTCTAACGAATATTAGAGATTTGA
The DNA here is from genome assembly GCA_030737875.1 of Allium sativum. Lineage (NCBI taxonomy): Eukaryota > Viridiplantae > Streptophyta > Magnoliopsida > Asparagales > Amaryllidaceae > Allium > Allium sativum. The sequence goes on along the minus strand of CM060916.1, from coordinate 111,446,285 downwards.
AATCTAACTGTTGGATTTGGAATTATGTCCAAATCAAATTTGGAAAAGGTCGTTGTAAGTGCAGTTCGATGGCCGTTTATGGAAATCGACTGTACGGGCCTTGATAAAATTATTAAAAATATCAATAATTTGTGTAAAATCATAAGAATTGATTTGGAAACAATTAGGATGAAAAATTCCTAATTTGAAAAGATAAAAATAAATTTTTATCGAAATGAACTAGTTTTGAACTAGAATTATAATTCAATTATTTTTAAAATAAATAAATTGGATTTGAAATGGTTTTAAAAATAACTAGAATTTCCAATATATAAATTGGAATGGATTTGAATCGAAATTGACTTCGGAATGTTTCGATTATGGATTTCGTGATTATATAGATATTGTTATGGGAATTTGAAAGATATATATTTATATCGTTATTTCCAATACGATATTTGTTGGTCGTAGAATTTGATATTGAGTATAAGCCGATATATTTTCTTTTCAGAGCCTTGTATTTAATATCAAATGGGATTTGGGTTTGTCGTGAATGATGTCTTCATTAACACTGTTCTTAAACCCAGTTGAGAAAAAGATTAAATTTTTTTATTTAGATTTAATGAAGTATACCAATTAAATAATATTTAATTGGAATTGAATTGGAATTGATTTTTGGGTTTATCGTGAACAGTGTTTTAAATAACATTTATTCTTTAACTCAATAATTAATGGAATGTGAATTGGGTTTGTAGTGAACTGTGCTTTAATGACGTTCGTTCTTTAATCCGATTTGCAGTGAAATGTGATTTGGAATTTATAAATCTTTTGTTAAGATTTAAAGGAGATTTTCCAAAGTAAAGTTTTCCAATTTAATAAAATAAATTGGAATGGAATGGAATTCTATTTGGTAATAATCGAAGTGAATTTCTGTGGATGAGGACTGCTAATATATGTGGAATTTAAAAGGCTTTACGGTTATTCCATTTATATCGTTAGTCGGATATGGAAGTTTATATCGATTATATATTGATTTGTTTTCCCTGAAGATTCCATCGTTAAAAGAATGTGATTTTGGATTGTCGTGAATGGTATCTTTAATAATATTGTTCTTAGACCCAATGGAGTTAAGAAAATCAGAAACTAACTGGAGATTTGTTAAAATGAATGGTTTCCTGGGTATTGATCTGATGTTGGTCTCGGCCTTCAGGGTTATTACTTAGGGAATTGTTCGCTTGCTAATTTACGGTTAAAGGCTTATGGAATAGAATGTGATTTTGGGTTTAACGTGAACCGTGTTTTAAATGACATTGGTTCTTTAACCCAGTTAAAGACGGGATATGATTTCGGTGACGACCCCAAAACCCCATACGACGGTGTTAAGGGTAATCTTTGGAATATAACACATAAACAGATAATAGAAGAACAGAATTAAATAAATACACCAGATAATGTGTAATAACCCGGAAATCCGAGCCAATTTAAAATTTTTATTTTGGCAATTTTAGCTAATTTTGATTATTTAAAATGAATTATTTTAAATAATATCGAAAAGAAATTTATTTTGAATAGAATTCGAACGTGTATATTACATAGATCGTCGTTAGAATATAAATAATTATTTATATATACAAAAGGAATTGAAAATGGCGCTGTAGTTCGATAATTCGATTTCAAATCTCAAATTGACGTACATGATTCAAAATAAACTGGATTTTAGCGAAACCAAAAATATTAGAATCTATTTGATAATATCTTTCCAACGAATTCGAAAAATTGAAATTTCATAGCAGGGATCAAAAGTTATGTCCAATTGAAATTTCAGAATAGTCGCTATGGAATTCAGGCCCTTAAAAATGAATTGTTCTTCCGTCTACGTTCTATTGTGTGTTGTTCTCGAACTATCCGCTCTTTCCTTACCGGGGAAGTTACGGGTGCTTACAGTGCTCTATCAAAGATAAATTCTTTACATTTATTCTTTAATCTTCTTTTGAATATCAATTCAAACTAGTCGGGATTAGCGAACCACACCGAAGTGATCATTTATTTTATTTCCCAATCCCCACCTATTCATCCCATGAAGTAAAACTGGTCATACTTCATATCTACCACCACAGTGTTATCGGTAAATTCCATTACCATTTCACGTCCAAATCTAATTAAAGATTTAACTATCGCCTAGAGTAAAACTGGTGATACTCCATTCTCGATCCTTTCAATCTAATTAAAGATTCATTAAAACTCCACTTAGTTTTAATCTTTAACTGGGTTAAAGAATCAGTGTCATTTAAAACACTGTTCACGACAAACCCAAATCAAATTTGATATTAAATACAACGCTCTGAATAGAAAATATATCGGCTTATATTCAATATCAAATTCTACGACCAACAAATATCGTATTGGAAATAACGATATAAATATATCTTTCAAATTTCCATAACGATATCTGTATAATCACGAAATCCAACATCGAAATATTCCAAAGACAATTTCGATTCAAATCCATTCCAATTATTGGAAATTCTGGTTACTTTTAAAACCCTTTTCAAATTCAATTTATTTATTTAAAAATAAATAGAAGTATCATTCTAGTTCAAAACTAGTTCATTTTCATGAAAATCTATTTTTATCTTTTCAAATATGGAGTTTTTCATCCCAATTCTTCCCAAATCATTTCTTATGATATTACATAAATTATTACTATTTTTAATAATTTTATTAAGGCCCGTACAGTCGATTTCCATCAACGGCCATCGAACTGCACCTACAACGACCTTTTCCAAATTTGATTTGGACATAATTCCAAATCCAACCGTTAGATTTCAAATTTCTAATATTCGTTAGAAAGCTCTTTTCGATATGAACCCAACGGTTCCAGTTTTAGGAGAATCCAAGGTCGGATCTCCCGTAATATCCATTCGAAGTCAATGGTCAAAATTCACGAATTGCCGTGGTGCGCTGCGTTCTATTCAGGCCATTATATATATAATATATATATTATATATATTTCGTCGATTTCCTTTCAAAACGTATTTTATAAATCGTTTTAAATTCGTTTTCAAAACGATTTCAACTTCTTATTCGATTTCAAATCAAAATTGAATTTTCCTTATAAATTCGTTTTAAATTGATTTCAATTCAAATCGATTTTTAATTCAATTGGTTTTCCATTCAATTTAATTTCAATTCAATTTCATTTCTATTCAATTTCAATTCGAATTCATTTCTATTCAATTTCAATTAGAATTCATTTCAATTAGAATTCATTTATATTCAATTTCAATTAGAATTCAAATTCATTTTCAAAATATTCGATTTTGAAATCACCTTTCAATATTCATTATAAAAACGAATATAATCGATATACATATCGATTACGTCAAAATGGTGTCAATCTAATCAACACGGCTTCATATATTTCTATTTTCAAATATTCTACTTCAAATACTTCTATTTTCAAAAATTCTATTTCAAATATTTCTATTTCAAATATTTCTATTTCAAATATTTCTATTTCAAATATTCTATTTTCAAATATTCTATTCAAAACTGGAATGAGGCCCAATCAATTACCATATAATGTTAATTATATGGATTTTCTACAAAACTTTTATAAAATAACAACGATAAATAATCAACCATCATCCAGAGTGCACCACACAACTGCATAAGCATTAAATATAAATAATTAATGCTTACACAGTCTGTCGACCAATCGATCGACATACAGCTAAATAATTGAGACTAGTGTACGCCAAATATCATGCCAATACCCGTGTGGGGTTTCAAACAATCAAACACAGATTTTATTTGTGCAGTTGGGCGATGGGTCAAATTTATCATCCCAATCAATATCAATCAATTCAGTGTATATAAACAAATCTCCGATTTGTTTATAAATATTTATTTTATATATACGTTAAAAATTATATTTTCAACTATAAAATATTTTTAACTATATAAATATTTTATTTCATTTCACATCAGATCACAATAATCAACTACACATCAAAATCAAACAAACAAGCATACAAGCCGTCCATGGTCTGTGGACGACGGGTGTCGGGTGCTACTAAACATCGTCTGCATCCTAGTATATATTTCAACTAGAAATAAATTAAAAAGTGAGAAGTTCTCACCGAATATCTAAACCAAACGCCATGACTCTTCATATATAGAAAATCTCCGCCGTTTCTTCTTTCGTCACTTTTGTCATCCGTATTCACTACATATATAAAAATCACATTTTTTACTTCGCTATTCAATATATAAAAATCGAATTTTTACTTCGCTATTCAATGTATAAAAATTGAAATTTTACTTCGCTATTCAAATAAAAATTATATTTTTATATCGCTTCTCCATATACGATAATCTTATTTTTAATCGAATTAAAAATCTATCCTTTTTACTAATGAAAACCATACCCTTTTTCTTCTCTATAGTTAAAGCCACTTCTTTCCTATAATAAAGTTTAAACCTTTATATAAATCAAAATCCAAGCTTTCATGTATACAGAAGTCCATTCTTTTAAGCAAATAAAATTCATTCTTTCATGTAAATAAAAAAAACAAATCGTTTCTAAATTTATAAAAATCAAAGCTTTAAACAAATAAAAATTTCAACTTTTCTTGTATAAAAATCCATTCCGTGTTATATGGCGTGGTCCCTCGATTTACCTAACTTTAAAATAAAGATTAACAACTGGTTTAGTTCTCACACCAGTCCCATGACTGACCTTGAGTTTATGGTTTTAACCTAAACTTCGGGTGCCCTTATTTTGACACGAGCAGCTAGTAGTTTTGGTTTTGCAGATTTATATTCACAGGATCCTGGTTTACAGCTGGAACGATATCCGGAAAGCTTTGTATCCGTATATCTCCTTCAGTTGTATTTTGTATTATTTTCCGCTGCTATGTAATGTATTGTAATCTCTGATATTTTTCTGTTGTGTAATATTTATTTATACTCTGTATATTCTTGTGTTCTGATGGAATTATTGTAATAAACAATGAAATGTTCTTCCGTCTGCGCTCCTTTGTGTGTTGTTCTCGAACTATCCGCGCTTTCCTTACCGGGGAAGTTATGGATTTTTACATAATGTACAAATAATACACTGGATAAACATAATCATCAGAGTTACACAGTGGAAATTTCAAAATATGGTAAATGTACCTTGCACCCAGTACAGTCAGTCAAAGTTTGAATTCAATTTTTGAAACTACCTCGCCATTTGAGGCCTTGTTTATAATTAGAATTAATTATATTTATTTTCAAACGTTGATTCAAACACACTTTTCGTCGTTATTATTTAAAATATTTATTTAAAATATTTTAAATTCACTAAAATAGCCAATTTAAAAATTTTAAATTGGTACAGATTTTCCGGGTCGTTACAATTTCCCAAGTTAAACAATCATTAATATTGATTTTTAGGAGGATTAAAACCAAGTGGAGTTTTAATGGATATTTAATTAGATTGAAATGATCGAGAATGGAGTATCACCAGTTTGGCTCCAAGCGGTAGTTAAATCTCTAATTAGATTTGAACGTGAATTGGTAATTGAATTTACCAATAACACTATGGTGTTAGATATGAAGTACTACCAGTTTTACTTCATGGGATCAATAGGTTGGGGTTGGGAAATTTAACAAATGATTACCTCGATAAGGTTCGCTAATCTGACTCGTTTGGATAAATCATAATTTGGTTTGAATTGGTAATCCAAAGGAAGACTAAAGAATAAATTTAAAGAATTTATCTTTGATAAAATTAATGGGAACCTTTCCCAAAGTAAAAGAATATTTGAATAAAGGAATATTCTGGATTGGAATAAGGCGTATGTTGTGTTTTTATAACACTAGTTTATTATATACCCGAGTTATTCGGGAAGACTGGGTTTATCCCATTCTGAGTAACTGAATCGACGAGAAGTCGAGGATGAAAACGGTGGTTGAAGACCGGAGGTCTTCACATCGTTTGGATAATTACTGATGATCTAGATTGGGGTGTACACCCAAGAGGAGGGAATCAGTTGGTGATCGTCCAGACGTACTTGGAGATCGATGGATATGCAAGGAATAAGGTTCCCCTGGCAGACCCAGAACGGACTTGTAAATGGATTGTGTGTCTGACATTGGATTTTATTCTGTGTTGATTGATTTCTACTAAATATATATCTGTTTGGCGGCGGATAACTATTCTCTTGCTTAACGCCCTTCTCTGAGACGTACGAGCTTAGAGGTTATATATCGATAGATATTAGTCGCATGGCATGAACTGCCTGTGTGGCAAGCTGAGATGCAAATGATTAAGGCTTCGGTTGAAGAGCAGAGTCTTGTGGTTGATGATCAAAGCATGGCTTTAATACCGCGTAGCTTTGTGTAGCGTTAATTCGCAAGCCTCACACCTCGGTGTGAACCAGAAATGGGAGAGGACCTCAGGGAGGGCATCTGTTTCCTTCTAGCTAGGAGTGTTGTTTTGGGTTTTACACGCCCGGACATTTTACTTATGTGGATGATGTATTGCGAGGCACCTCGGTTATATCAGTCTATCCGGGACCGATGGAGTCATTTGGATCATTTAGACCCCATAGGGCGGGGAAACGTAGTGTTCAGGCATTATAATCCACATCTGGTGGACCAGCCCTGACGATCCATGGGGCAGTTGCGGCTGTTCCTGAGACATGGGCTAGATTGTCTCGAAGCGGTGAGGACAATACTGTAACAACCCGGAAATGCGAGCCAATTTAAAATTTTTATTTTGGCAATTTTTGTGAATTTTGAACATTTAAAATAGATTATTTTGAAAAATATCGACGAGAAATTTATTTTGAATTGAATTCGAATGTATATATTATATACGTCGTCATTAGAATATAAATAATTATTTATAATTATAAATAGAATTGAAAATGGCGCGGTAGTTCGATAATTCGATTTCAAACTTCAATTGAATGTACCGGGTGCAAAACAATCCGGATTTTAGTGAAACAAAAAATAATGGAATCTAATTGGAAATATCTTTCCAACAAATCCGAAAAATCGAGATTTCATAGTGGGAATCAAAAGATACGTCCAGTTGAAAATTCTGAATAGTCGCTATGGAATTCAGGCCCTTAAAAATAGCTATTTTGCAAACGACCTCGGATTTCGACGAAACCACTTTTGTTGGGTCCGTGATGTAAAGTTATTGCTAGATTCCAAATTTCATAATTTTTCGAATCAATATGTGAGCGTGGCAAAGGAAAGCGCATTTGACCAGTTTCAGTTGATTTTAATCGACTGGAAAATGACCATTTTTCCAACGGTCTCAGAATTCGCCGAAATTAGTTTTGTTAGGACTGTATCGTCAATACGAAGCTAGAAAATATTTTTCTGGAATTTATAGAGACTATGTGTGGCCCCGGTAATTTGAAATGTACGTTTAAAATAGAATATATAGAATTATATTTTAAATTCAACAGAAACTGATCGAAACGGACGAATTGGCTTATGAAACATATCCCATTGTGTTCGGAATGGGGGTAATTAGCTACGGACGACAGGCGGTGGGCCTCGTTTCGAGGTCGAAATAAAAAGTCACCTTTTTGAAATTAAATTAATTAAATAAATAAATAAAAATATCTCCCTCCTTCTATACTATCTGCCCCCTCCCCCCGTTGAAATTCATTTCAGAACGAAGAAGAGAAAAAAAGAAAAAAAAAGGGGCGGAGCCCCGCCCCGTCGTCGGTCTCGACGCCGACCACCGCGCCGAGGTGCCCCCTCCGCCTCCCCTCCTCCAGCCTATCCCCTCCCTCCATTCGAAGATCGAACCCCCTCCAAGCCCCAAAACAGAAAACCCTGGACCACCGCGAAGCCTCGACGCCGTCGTGGGTCCCCTGGCCACCTCCTCCGCTTGCTGCGCCATGGAAGCGCCCTCCCCGACCCCCACTCTCCTCTCTCTTCTCTTCTTTGGCGAGAAAACCCAAAAATCCCACCTGAAACTGCCTTCGTGGGCCCACTCCGACCATCGACGACCATCCGCCGTCTCCACCGCTGTTCAAAAGCGCACGACAACCCCCTCCTTCAACCAAGAACTGTAAGCCTTGTTTTTATATGTTATTTTATTTATATAGGTTTAAACTCAGTTTTTTTTAGGTTAAAAACTCAGATCTTTTATATTTATAATGTTAAGATTTTTATATGTAGGAAAGATCGTATTTTTATAATAAGGAAAGATATAATTTTTATAATATAGAAAGGGTAAAATTATATATTTTTTTATATATAATAGAGAAGTTAAAAATAAAATTTTTATACTAGTGGCATATGAAAAATATGATTTTTGAATTGAAAGTGAACAAATAAAAATGTGATTTTCATATAGTAGAGAATAATAAAAATATTTTTTTATATAGGATAAAATTTATAAAAATATAATTTTTTCTATATAGTAGCGATGTAAAAATAGAATTTTTATCTATATAGTAGCGGTGTAAAAATTGAATTTTTATCTATATGGTAGCAGTGTAAAAATAGAATTTTTATCCATATGGAGTGATTATAAAAATATGATTTTTATATACATAACAACAGTATAAAAATGTCATTTTTATATATGTAGTGGCTACGGGCAACGAAAGTGACAAAAGGCGAGAACAGCGAAGATTTCCTACATTAGAAGTGTCGTGGAGTTGGGATAGCTTTGGTGAGAACTTCTCACTCTAAATTTCTTTTTCTAGTTATATTTATATATACTAGGATGCAGATGGTGCTTAGTAGCACACGACACCCGTCGTCCACAGACCATGGACGACTTGTTTGTTTGATTGATGTGTTGTGAAAATTGATTGTGTTGTGGAATGATTGAATAATAAAATATTCTTGTGTTGAAAGGAAATAAAATATTTATATAGTTAAAAATATTTTATCGTTAAAAATATAATTTTTAACGTGAATGTAAATAAATAAATATTTGTAAACAAATCGGCCGATTTGTTTATATACACAGATTTGACTGATATTGATTGGGTCGATAAATTTTACACATCGCCCAACTACACAAACAAAAATCTGTGTTTGTTGATTTAAAACCCCACACGGGTGTTGGATGAAATTTGGCGTACACTGATCCCAATTATTTAATTGTATGTCAATCGATTGGTCGACAGGCTGTGTAAGCGTTAATTATTTATATTTGATGCTTATGCAGTTGTGTGGTGCACTTTGGATGATTGTTGATTGTTTATCGTTGCTATTATATACATGTGTTGTATGGAATCCATATAATTAACGTTATATGGTAATTGATTAGGCCTCATTCCAATCGGGAAAACAATGAATATTATAAAAGAAAATTCATGTGTTGAATATAAAAATAGTCATGTGTTGATGATATTTATGTGTTGAAACTATTCATGTGTTGAGTAAAATATTTTAACAATAAAATTTACATCTTTATCATATTTGAAATTAGAACTACTTCCCAGTAGGAGTCTGATTGAAAATCAAACGATAGATACCATAATTTTATAAAATATTTTACATAACAAAAATAGTGATGTGTTGACAGTACTCATGTGTTGAGATTAGTCGTGTGTTGAAAGAAATATAGATTCATGTGTTGAACAGAATAAATATTCATTTGTTGAATAGAATAAAGAAGTTTTTGAAAAATATAAAGCCGTGTGGATTAGAGATGCGTTATTTTGACTCGAACGATATTTATATCGATTTTATTCGTTTTATAATTAATATTTTGAAATGAAATTCAAATTGAATTAGATTAAAATTCAAATTGAAATGTTATTGAATCAATTTGAAATGAATTCGAATCGAATAGAAAATGAATTCGATTCGAATTGAATAGAAAGTGAATTTGAATTCAAATTGAATAGAAATGAATTCAAATTGAATTAAATTGAATTAAAACGAATAGAAATCGTTTTGAATGAAATTTAAAACGAACGGAAATTGAATTGAAATCAATTCGAATTGAATTAAATAGAAGGTAAATTCAAATTGAATTGAATTGAAACGAATTAGAATTTGAATTGAATTGAAATGAATTTGAATTCGAATTAAATAAAATTGAAATGTATTCGAATTGAAGTGAAATCAAATCGATTTGAAATTGAAGATGAAGTTGAAATTGTTTTTGAAACAAATTTAAAACGATTTATAAAATACGTTTTAAAAGGAAATCGACGAAATATATATAATATATATATTATATATATATAATGGCCTGAATAGAACGCGCCGCGCCGCGGCAGTTCGCGAATTTCGACCATTGACTTCGAATTGACGTTGCGGAAGATCCGACCGTCGGATTCTCCTAAAACCGGAACCGTTGGGTTCGTATCGAAAAGAGCTTTCCAATGAATATTAGAAATTTGAAATCTAACGGTTGGATTTGGAATTATGTCCAAATCAAATTTGAAAAAGGTCGTTGTAAGTGCAGTTCGATGGCCGTTGATGGAAATCGACTGTACGGGCCTTGATAAAATTATTAAAATTATTGATAATTTGTGCAAAATCATAATATATGAATTGGAAAGAACAGGGGTGAAAAACTCCACATTTGAAATGATAAAAATGGGTTTTTGTCAAAATGAACTAGTTTTGAACTAGAATTAAAATCAATTTATTTTTGAAATAAATAAATTGAATTTGAAAGTGATTTTAAAAATAATCAATATTCCCAATACTTGAATTGGACTGGAGTTGAATCGAAATTATCTTCGGAATATTTCGATGTTGGATTTCGTGACTATACAAATATTGTTACGGGGATTTGAAAGATATATTTTATATCGTTATTTCCAATACGATATTTGTTGGTTTCAGAATTTGATATTGAATATAAGCCGGTATATTTTCTATTCAGAGTCTTGTAATTAATATCAAATGTGATTTGGGTTTATCGTGAATCGTTTTTTAGATGACATTGGTTCTTTAACCCAGTTAAAGGCAAGATATCGATTTTTGAAAAGATTAAATCTAAGTGGAGTTTTAATGAACCTTTAATTAGATTAAAAAGTGAATTGATAATTTAAATTATCAAATCTGAAAGCTGATCGAGAATGGAGTATCACCAGTTTTTCTCCAAAGCGATAGTTAAATCTTTAATTAGATTTGAACGTGAAATGGTAATTAATTTTACCGATAACACCGTGGTGTTAGATATGGAGTATTACCAGTTTTGCTCCATGGGATATATAGGTTGGGATTGAGAAATAAAATAAATAATTACTTCGGTGTGGTTCGCTAATCCCGACTAGTTAGAAATGATATCCAAAGGAAGATTATAGAATAAATTTAGAAGAATTTATCTTGGATAAAATTAATGGGAACCTTTCCCTAAGAATGTGATTTTGTGAATAAAAGAATATTCTGAATCGGAATGAGGCGTACGTTGTGATTGCGTAACATTTGTTTACTATATACGTGGGTTATTGAGAAAGGCCGGGGTTATACCCATTCTGAATAACCGATTCGACGAGATGTCGAAGATGAAGACGATGGTTGAAGACCGGAAGTCTTCACATCGTTTGGGGGATTACTGATGATCTCGATTGGGCTGTACACCCAAGATGAGGGAAACAGTTGGTGATCGTCCAGACGTACCTGGAGATCGATGGATATGCGAGGAAAGTGCGTACGGTTTCGTTCAGACCCCGAACGAACTTGTAAATGGATTGTGTGTCTGACATTAGATTTTATTCTATGTTGATTGATCTCTATTAAATATACATCTGTTTGGCGGCGGAGAATTTATTCTCTTGCTTAACGCCCTTCTCTGAGACGTACGAGCTCAGGGGTTGTATATCGATGGACATCAGTCGCATCGAGTGAATTGCCAGTGTGGCACGCGTAAGTGGCAATTGATCAAGGCTTCTGTTGAAAAGCAAAGTCTTGTGGTTGATGATCAAAGCACAGCCTGTGTGGCGTAGCTTTGTGTATAACATGAATTCGCGAGCCTCACACCTCGGTATGAGTCAAAAACGGGATAGTGACTGCAGGGAGAGCACGACTGAAACACCCCACCTCCGTTAGGGTCACTCTCAAAGGGAATGCCCTAATTTTGGTGGAGGTTTATAAGTATAAATCACAGATATACAAGACAGATATAATAACACATATTTTTGAACAGCGGAAAACAACAACTTTTATTTCATTAAAATACGTGTTACACCAACCATACCGTAATTGTCTTACAATACTTCCAAAAACATAACATCTTCATAACTGTCTTGATTACATTATTTAAAGAAGCATAAAGAAAGCATAAATAAACTGCAAAAGTCCCTTAATTGCTGTCCAAAGCCATAGTCCAAAACGAAAAGATCCAAGCAATACATTCTTTCTCTTCAAGCTGGATATGAAGGCTGGTCAAGCTGCGGTATTCCCTCCCTGTGGACCTGGGGGGGGAACGGAAGAAAAGAAGACGAAAGAAAAGTAGAGTCAGACATAAAGCCTGAGTAAGTCTAGGACTATTCAGTCTATGAATAAAGAACTGGGTATGATAAGTATAAACTAGAAATGGGAAAGCACCATAAACCAAGTTAAGTTGTCTAGGGTCGAATATACTATCGTACCCCATATTAATCTCTGTACCCATATAAACTAGTTCCCAACAGGTACCCCATAATCAGGGTGAAGTGATCCATTTTATGACAATCGGCTCCTACTCGCATAGTTACATGTGTCTTACGGCCCCCGATGTTGTAGTTACCTATGCTGGTCCCACCATGGGGTGTATCAAGTCCCATGGTGGCGGCCCGACACAACCTTAGAATGCACAGGTATGCTACTGGTGCCCAGTGCCTTATTTTTCTGCGCCGGAGTGTGTGCACGCCCGCACCCCATTAGAACCTACACTGGTGCACCACCGCCGTCGATTTGACCTCTTACAGTCAGCCCAGTAATCGTGCCCCACCCTGCCTAGTTTCAGGGTATCATGATACCTTGTAGGGTTACTGCTGAAAAGGGTCCCCCGCTACTAGGTTTTCTATTTCTAGCCAACATGCTAAGTTGGTTAAGTGTTTTATAAACCTAACCCCCAATCAATCTGTTCAGTTTTGCATGTTCCATTTTGATTAAGTATTAATATAATTTACTTAATCCTATCAATCCTGACTCAGCCTTAATTGTCTTATTAAAGCCTTGACCTCTCACATTAGAAAGGTATTGTCGTGGCTGCCTGTTGCCGGTTGGGTCCGTGCAGTCTTACGCCACAACTCAGTCTAACCTCGGGTCCTTATTGGGCTCCATGTTTAACCACCCACATTGGATAGATATTGTTGTGACTACTGGATAGCCGGGCGGTTCCGGGCAGGTTTACATCACAACTCAATCCAACCTCGGGTTAAACACATCGTATTTTCTACATTTACATATTTTGTCTCTTTTCTTTTTATATGTAAATATTTGCGGCCCATTATTCAAATTCATCTTTATTAGTTAAAATTTATTTATGCCACATAATTGTTTTTCAAGGTTGTTGGCATGCGTTAAACATGCCAACACATATGTTCTATATTTTAGCCCAAACGTCATTACCCCCGTTTTACACGTTCGCTTCAATGTAAGGTGTGTTGGGTTTAATACTTAAACCCAATTTAGCCAAATAAAAAGGGGAGGCTTATAACATGGTGTTTATAAGGTAACATAAAAAGGGGAGTGTGAACGCATGAACTTGCAACATAACGATTCAATTAACATAAGGTAGGCACATGTGAACTTGCAATTGTAACAACAAATAATATAAGTAATACTTAAACATGAATCATTCTATTCACATAATCATGGTATAAACAAAACATGAATCATGTAGTCATGGCATAAATAATAATTAAACATGAACTATTCTAATCATATAATTATGGCATAATCATAATTGAACATGAATCCTACAATTCATATAATCATGGTTTTTATCCTATCTATGTAACTTGTAAGTGGGATGTAATTCTAGTGTAATTCTAATGTAACTTATGTGTCAAATATATTATCATATGATTATGATAACAACATAAGCCTAAAAACAAGTTTTCAACTAGGCATAATAACAAACATAGTTTAGTCATGTTCAAAAAATTAATACAAGCTTACAAAGACGCTTGTTTTTGTCACTATCACAAAATCATGATCTTTATACTTGAACTATGATGCCAATTCCAACATAACCTTCATATGAATCATAATACTTAAGTGGATCAAATTACACTAAAGATGACCATAGAATTATACATCATGTTGGCATAACAATAAATCATATACTTGCATGAATTTCAAATAAACTATTACAACATATAGTTGTTATTTTTCAACATGAATCATACACTTGCAATTATCAAATGGGTGTTGTAAATAACTACCACAAACATGTAGTTTTCAATATGAATCATATGCTTGCATGAATCCCAATTAAAATTCCACAACATGTGGTTGTTAACATAAACTTGTATGAATCCAAATCGTACACCATAGCATTGCCAAATCGTTTAGAATCAAAATAACATACAAATATAAATTATTATCGCCACAATTCCATTTCGTTGTTAACTTCCAACGCAAATCACGTACTTACAAATATCCAATCGTATACCATAATATTCCCAAATCGTTTAGCATCAAAGCAACATACAAATATAGATTATTATCGCCACAATTCCATTTCTTACTTTACACAAATCAACACAATTATTTAATTCACATCGGAATAGCACACTACTTACAACGTACGAGGAATCTTCAATTCAGGAATCTGAATTATGAATTTGGAGATGCTATCCTTTGTTGTAGGCGTTGATTCGATTAACGTTGCTTTAAGCTTTGAATTATCTCCTAATTGTCTCTCTATTTCTGACGGCTATCCTCAGTCTCTCCTCAGTAGCATGACGGTCTCATCTCCATTTTAGTTTGTGTAAATTAGGGTTAGTTTTAGGTCCTTTTTATAGAGTTTTTGAGTTGATTTAGACCGTCGATGGAGCTTGGTTTAATAATAGCCGTTCGTTTGAAGGAGAGGCCAATCAGGAGCTGACACCTAGCCCTAGTGACAAGGCAAGGCTCATAAAATCGACCAAATATAGACCAGGCCAGCCAGGGTGGGCTGGGTTCGACCTGGCTCAGGGGCCAGGTCGACTCCCCAGTCGACCCCCAGGTCGACTCTAGAGTCGACCTGCCTGGGGCAGGTCGACACCTAGGTAGACTCCCAGGTCGACCTGGCCTGGCAGGTCGACCCTAGGGTCGACCCCCTGGTCGAGCTGGTGGGTTGGGCGGGAACTTTTCCCGCCTACTCTGATTGGGCTGAAACTAAAATCTGTTTTCGAAATTTGAATTTTCTGAAACTTCATCGGGCCATAATTTGGTCATACGGGCTCCGTTTTTCGAAAATTCGGACTCTATTTCGCGTATTTTTCCAAGACGAACACAATGGCATATCCTGTTTCCCTTAATACTTTGATTTGAAATTTATTATACTTTAATTTGTGAATTTCACTGTTATAAAATACACGGGGTGTTACATTCTCCCCCACTTAAAAGGATTTCGTCCCGAAATCTTCAAGTTCAGAAAGAATGTACATCCTAACATCCAAACACCCATCTACTCATCCATCAAACACGAGCATCCATTGTCCTTAAAAGACTTCTACTGCTTCATGATAATATGCGAAGTGTGTGTGTGTACATGTACTTATCTAATGCAAAATCAGGCGGTCTACTAATTCAGTTGACCTCCTTAATGCGAATTATGTAAGTGCCATGAATCCATTATGTATGCAAATCCTCCTATTCATGATTCTACATGAGTGCACAATAATTCATACAAATGCAACATCCATATAACAACACATTAAAGTTCAACCATATACGAATGCAAACATATATGCATATGCAATATGAAGTGATTGAGCCGATCTGAAACCTAGATCGTGTGTGTATATGCAACCACGAGCAACCACTAGCAATCACTTGCAACCACTTGCAACCTTCATCCATAACATGTTTCAATTACATGTTTTCATCCAAAGGGTTTCTACCTAAAAGATAGGGTCAAGGAGATATACCTAAATAGATAGATAAAAGCGCAACTTAAGGAAAAAGGAAAGATCAAAGATGTACCCTCAAAAAGAAAAGGGTAGGCAGCGCGTATTCTAGCTTCAGTTTCCCAAGTTGCGTCTCCCTCGGCGTCGCTCCACTGAACTTTGACGAGCTTGACTTCGCGGTTGCGTAGCTTCTTCACTTCCGTTCCTAATATGCGGGTTGGAACTTTCCTTACGGTTGCTTCGCGTTCCACTTAATCTTCTTCTAGGATATTTGGCTCTACCACTTCAGCAGACTCATGTAGACATTTTCGGAGATGTGAAACGTGAAAGACGTTGTGAACTCCGACCAATTTTTCGGGTAGCTCTAATCTATAGGCCATTTCCCCAATTTTCTCAATGATAGGGAATGGCCCTACGAACCTCGGTGCTAGCTTTCCTGTGGTTCCAAAACGAACAACGTTCCTTAGCCGAGATACCTTAAGAAAAACTCTGTCCCCAACCTCAAATTCAAGGTCGGTCCTCCTCTTGTCATCGTAGAACTTTTTTCTGTCTTGGGCCGTCTTCATCCTTCTTCGTATTAAGTCTACTTTTTCTGAAGTCTCTCGGATCATATCTGGTCCAAGTATGAGCTTATCAGTAGACTCCCACCAACAAGTGGGTGATCGGCACGGTCTTCCATATAAAGCTTCGAAGGGCGCCATTCCGATGGTTGCTTGATAGCTGTTGTTGTAGGCAAATTCTACCAAAGGAAGATGGTCTTCCCACGTCCCTCCGAAGTCAAGGATGCACAGTCTTAAAAGGTCCTCCAAAACTCTGTTCACTCTTTCTGTTTGGCCGTCGGTTTGGGGATGATAGGCTGCGCTCAAGAATAACTGTGTGCCTACCGCTTCTTGCAGACTCCGCCAAAACTCACTTGTGAAGATAGGGTCTCGGTCACTAACAATGCTGGATGGTATTCCATGGAGTCGAACGATTTCCTTGAGGTAAAGAGATGCTAGAGATGAGGCAGTTCTTCTGCTTTTGACAGGTAAAAAGTGGGCGCTTTTAGTAAGCCTATCCACTATTACCCAAATGCCAGTGTTGCCTCTCCTAGACCTAGGCAGCCCATCGATGAAGTCCATTGAGATGCTATCCCACTTCCACTGCGGGACCTCTAGAGGATGTAGCAGACCGCCAGGCTTTTTCTGTTCCGCCTTAACCTATTGGCACACCATACACTTAGAAACGAATTCTGCCACGTCCTTCTTCATGCCGTTCCAAAAGAAAGTTCTTTTTATGTCCTTGTACATTTTATCTCCGCCTGGGTGTATCGTCATCTTGGAGTGATGTGCTTCCTCGAGAACCTTCTTTACTAAATCCCTTGTTTGTGGGACGCATAGTCTTCCGTCTCGCCTTAGCCAACCCTTATCGTCGATGGAGTATCTGTTGAGGTGACTTGAAGTCTCACTCCTAATTAGCCTATCAATCGTCTCCACAAGCTGAGGGTCCTCGCGTTGTGTTGTCCCTATCGAGTCCACTAAAGTCGGGCATACTTCGAGAGACGCTAGCAAGCCTAGTACAAAATCGGAGGAAGGCCTAAAGTCGAAGCTGGCTATAAACTCTAGGCTTTGTCTTTCAACAAACAGCGGGCTTAGGGTCAGTTTCTTTCGGCTCAACGCGTCTGCCACTACGTTGCCTTTGCCCGGAGTATAGGAGATCTCGAAATCATACGAGGCAAGAAACTCCATCCATCTCTGTTGCCTCAAGTTAAGATCTTTCTGCGAGAAAAGATATTTCAACGATTTATGGTCAGTGTAAAGTTCGAACTTCTCACCTAGGAGATAGTGTCGCCAAGACTTGAGTGCAAAGACGATGGCAGCTAACTCAAGATCGTGGGTCGGGTAGTTCTTTTCATGCACTTTCAATTGCCTCCCGCCATAAGCTACTACCCTTCCTTCTTGCATTAAGACGGCGCCTAACCCTGTCCCACATGCATCTGTATAAACGGTGAACATCTTGCTTCCATCTGGCAACGTCAAAACTGGGGCTGTTGTAAGAGCCCTTTTTAGTCGCTGGAAAGCAAACTCGGAATCCAAGTCCCAATTGATAACTAGATTCTTCTTGGTCAACTTTGTGAGCGGAGCTGAGATTTTCGCAAAATCCCTTATGAACTTTCGATAGAAACCTGCTAGTCTTAGAAAACTTCGGACCTCAGTTGCATTCCTTGGTGTCTTCCAATCCTGTACCGCCACTACCTTAGCAGGGTCCACTGCTAACCCTTGTTTGGATTCTATGTGCCCAAGGAACCTCACTTCTTCTCTCCAAAAGTGGCATTTGGAGAATTTGGCTTTTAGCTGATGGACTCGCAGAGTTTCCATGATTGCCCTTAAGTTCTGAGCATGCTCTTCCTCATTCTTTGAGAAGATCAAGATATCGTCTACGAAGACCACTACGAACTTATTGAAGAAATCTCTGAACACCCTACTCATCAGGTCCACGAAGTAAGAAGGTGCATTTGTCAAGCCGAAAGGCATGACAAGCCATTCAAAGATGCCGTATGGGGTTCTGAATGCCGTTCTATCGATACTATCTTCAGTCACCCTTAGCTGATGAAAACCGGTCGCTAAATCGAGTTGGGAGAAAACAGACGCTCCTACAAGCTGATCAAACAGATCGTCAATTCTGGGGAGAGGGTGCCTATTTTTTTTCGTTAGCTTGTTGAGCTCCCTATAGTCAACACATAGACGGAGTGAACCATCCGCCTTTGTAGCGAACACCACTGGAGCGCCCCATTCTGAAATACTCCTCCTAATGAACCCCTTTTCTAGAACCTCTTTAATCTGTTTACTGAGCTCTTTCCTTTCCCGTGGAGCCATGTGTCTAACGGGCAACGCAACGGGCTTTGCATTATCTACAAGGTATATGCGAAAGTCTATCTCCCGCTTCAGAGGCAAGCCCTTCACCTCTTCGAAGACATCCGGATATTCCCGGACCACTCTAACCGATTGCAAATTTTCAACGGAGGCATCTAACGATTCAAGGTAACTAAGCATAACCGCATACGAGGGATTACAAGAAATTTCCAAAGTGTTACCGAGCTGGGTCAGGAGCCTAACAACCCTTTTTTCACAATCAAGGATGGCCCCATTACTGGATACCCAATCCATGCCCAAAATCAAACCATATCCCGAAAAGCCCAAAACAAAGGCACTACATTTAAATTCTACGCTTAGAATAGAAATTTTCAATCCCAAACAGATCATAGACAAATGAGCTGGGCCCCCAATTGGGTTTGAAACAATTAAGGGGTTCTCTACCATACTAGTTTTTAGGTGCAGAGATTCTACTAAAGCAGACGAGATAAAGGAGTGTGATGCGCCAGAATCAAATAAAGTGCGAAAGGGGTGATCATAAAGATAAACTACACTTTCTACAGAAGTATTTATACCTCGCTGTTGCAGAGGTGGCGCCTCTAGCACATGAACTTGTGCCCCTGAGGTGGATCCAGCCCTCTGCCCCTGTCCTCGTTTCTTTGGGCAGTCCTTAGCCATGTGGCCTGTCTCACCGCAAGAAAAGCACCCACCATTCATCTTGGCCTTCTTTTTCCGGCAATCTTTCACTAAGTGCCCCACTTTGCCACAGAAATTACACTTCCTCTTCTCTTTGTTGCCTTTCCCGCCCTTCTTAAAGTCTGTCTTCTTAGGCTGCAAACCTTCTTTCTTCCCTTGAGAGTTTTCTGCCTTTGTCTCCTTCTTGCCCTTATCCTCTTCATTCAGCAACGCCATCTGTACCAACCTTTCATACGTAGCTCCCATGGGTATATGGGTCATGGCCAAACTGTGTAATGGCTCATTCAACCCTTTGACAAAACGGAGAGCCTTCTTGTGCGGGGTGTTGACTAGATCCAGTCCGAACCTAGCCAGCTCATCGAACTGATTAACATACTCTTTGACTGTCTTGTTCCCTTGCTTAAGAAATAAGAATTTTTCCAACTGCAAACTCCTTTCCGCGTCAGAGAGAAATTTAGCCTCAAACCTTGCCCTAAAGTCCTCCCATGTTTCCACTGGTCTTTCTGCATTAGTGACTTCCCACCAGTAGGAAGCCTCGCCTTTAAGTAGACATACTGCCAACTGTACTTTCTGTCTATCCTCTACCTCAAAGATGATGAATAAGTCCTCGGTTACTTTCAGCCAATTTCTAGCTGCCACGAAGGACTCAGTTCCATGAAAATCCTTTCCTCCCATAGCTTTAAAATCTTTACATATCTTAGCAAAGGTGTTTCCCCACGGAGGAGGTGGAGGAAGAGGTGCTGCTGCAGCTGGATGATTTCCTGCAGCTGGGGGAGGAGGAACGGTAGGACCTGGCTGAGTGGCCCTTGCTTCTAAGAACCGTCTAAACCAACCAGGTATTGGTACACCCTCTGGCAAGTTAAGTTCTTCGGACATACTGAAACAAAAAGGATAGATTCAAAACGAAGGATAAGAGATAGTTCCTATGGCTTTGGGGGGACTTTGCCTTTTAAAGTAAAATAATATTTTATCTTTTAAAAATGCTTCTTTAAATTTCCTTTTTGAAAATAAATTTTCAAAACTTTTTATCTTATCTGGTAAACCTATGCTCTGATACCAAGTGAAACACCCCACCTTCGTTAGGGTCACTCTCAAAGGGAATGCCCTAATTTTGGTGGAGGTTTATAAGTATAAATCACAGATATACAAGACAGATATAATAACACATATTTTCGAACAGCGTAAAACAACAACTTTTATTTCATTAAAATACGTGTTACACCACCCATACCATAATTGTCTTACAATACTTCCAAAAACATAACATCTTCATAACTGTCTTGATTACATTATTTAAAGAAGCATAAAGAAAACATAAATAAACTGCAAAAGTCCCTTAATTGCTGTCCAAAGCCATAGTCCAAAACGAAAAGATCCAAGCAATACATTCTTTCTCTTCAAGCTGGATATGAAGGATGGTCAAGCTGCGGTATTCCCTCCCTGTGGACCTGGGGGGGAAACGGAAGAAAAGAAGACGAAAGAAAAGTAGAGTCAGACATAAAGCCTGAGTAAGTCTAGGACTATTCAGTCTATGAATAAAGAACTGGGTATGATAAATATAAACTAGAAATGGGAAAGCACCATAAACCAAGTTAAGTTGTCTAGGGTCGAATATACTATCGTACCCCATATTAATCTCTGTACCGATATAAACTAGTTCCCAACAGGCACCCCATAATCAGGGTGAAGTGATCCATTTTATGACGATCGGCTCCTACTCGCATAGTTACATGTGTCTTACGGCCCCCGATGTTGTAGTTACCTATGCTGGTCCCACCATGGGGTGTATCAAGTCCCATGGTGGCGGCCCGACACAACCTTAGAATGCACAGGTATGCTACTGGTGCCCAGTGCCTTATTTTTCTGCGTCGGAGTGTGTGCACGCCCGCACCCCGTTAGAACCTACACTGCTGCACCACCGCCATCGATTTGACCTCTTACAGTCAGCCCAGTAATCGTGCCCCACCCTGCCTAGTTTCAGGGTATCATGATACCTTGTAGGGTTACTACTGAAAAGGGTTCCCCGCTACTAGGTTTTTCTATTTCTAGCCAACATGCTAAGTTGGTTAAGTGTTTTATAAACCTAACCCCCAATCAATCTGTTCAGTTTTGCATGTTCCATTTTGATTAAGTATTAATATAATTTACTTAATCCTATCAATCCTGACTCAGCCTTAATTGTCTTATTAAAGCCTTGACCTCTCACATTAGACAGGTATTGTTGTGGCTGCCTGTTGCCGGTTGGGTCCGGGCAGTCTTATGCCACAACTCAGTCTAACCTCGGGTCCTTATTGGGCTCCATGTTTAACCACCCACATTGGAGAGATATTGTTGTGACTACTGGACAGCCGGGCGGTTCCGGGCAGGTTTACATCACAACTCAATCCAACCTCGGGTTAAACACATCGTATTTTCTACATTTACATATTTTGTCTCTTTTCTTTTTATATGTAAATATTTGCGGCCCATTATTCAAATTCATCTTTATTAGTTAAAAATTATTTATGCCACATAATTGTTTTTCAAGGTTGTTGGCATGCGTTAAACATGCCAACACATATGTTCTATATTTTAGCCCAAACGTCATTACCCCCGTTTTACACGTTCGCTTCAATGTAAGGTGTGTTGGGTTTAATACTTAAACCCAATTTAGCCAAATAAAAAGGGGAGGCTTATAACATGGTGTTTATAAGGTAACATAAAAAGGGGAGTGTAAACGCATGAACTTGCAACATAACGATTCAATTAACATAAGGTAGGCACATGTGAACTTGCAATTGTAACAACATATAATATAAGTAATACTTAAACATGAATCATTCTATTCACATAATCATGGTATAAAAAAAAACATGAATCATGTAGTCATGGCATAAATAATACTTAAACATGAACTATTCTAATCATATAATTATGGCATAATCATAATTGAACATGAATCCTACAATTCATATAATCATGGTTTTTATCCTATCTATGTAACTTGTAAGTGGGATGTAATTCTAGTGTAATTCTAATGTAACTTATGTGTCAAATATATTATCATATGATTATGATAACAACATAAGCCTAAAAACCTGTTTTCAACTAGGCATAATAACAAACATAGTTTAGTCATGTTCATAAAATTAATACAAGCTTACAAAGACGCTTGCTTTTGTCACCATCACAAAATCATGATCTTTATACTTGAACTATGATGCCAATTCCAACATAACCTTTATATGAATCATAATACTTAAGTGGATCAAATTACACTAAAGATGACTATAGAATTATACATCATGTTGGCATAACAATAAATCATATACTTGCAGGAATTTCAAATAAACTATTACAACATATAGTTGTTATTTTCAACATGAATCATACACTTGCAATTATCAAATGGGTGTTGTAAATAACTACCACAAACATGTAGTTTTCAATATGAATCATATGCTTGCATGAATCCCAATTAAAATTCCACAACATGTGGTTGTTAACATAAACTTGTATGAATCCAAATCGTACACCATAGCATTGCCAAATCGTTTAGAATCAAAATAACATACAAATATAAATTATTATTGCCACAATTCCATTTCGTTGTTAACTTCCAACGCAAATCGCGTACTTACAAATATCCAATCGTATACCATAATATTCCCAAATCGTTTAGCATCAAAGAAACATACAAATATAGATTATTATTGCCACAATTCCATTTCTTACTTTACACAAATCAACACAATTATTTAATTCACATCGGAATAGCACTCTACTTACAACGTATGACGAATCTTCAATTCAGGAATCTGAATTCTGAATTTGGAGATGCTATCCTTTGTTGTAGGCGTTGATTCGATTAACGTTGCTTTAAGCTTTGAATTATCTCCTAATTGTCTCTCTATTTCTGACGGCTATCCTCAGTCTCTCCTCAGCAGCATGACGGTCTCATCTCCATTTTAGTTTGTGTAAATTAGGGTTAGTCTTAGGTCCTTTTTATAGAGTTTTTGAGTTGATTTAGACCGTCGATGGAGCTTGGTTTAATAATAGTCGTTCGTTTGAAGGAGAGGCCAATCAGGAGCTGACACCTAGCCCTAGTGACAAGGAAAGGCTCAGAAAATCGACCAAACAAAAACCAGGCCAGCCAGGGTGGGCTGGGTTCGACCTGGCTCAGGGGCCAGGTCGACTCCCCAGTCGACCCCCAGGTCGACTCTAGAGTCGACCTGCCTGGGGCAGGTCGACACCTAGGTCGACTCCCAGGTCGACCTGGCCTGGCAGGTCGACCCTAGGGTCGACCCCCAGGTCGATTTGGTGGGTTGGGCGGGAACTTTTCCCGCCTACTCTGATTGGGCTGAAATTCAAATCTGTTTTCGAAATTTGAATTTTCTGAAACTACATCGGGCCATAATTTGGTCATACGGGCTCCGTTTTTCGAAAACTCGGACTCTATTTCACGTATTTTTCCGAGACGAACGCAATGGCACATCCCGTTTCCCTTAATACTTTGATTTGAAATTTATTATACTTTAATTTGTGAATTTCACTGTTATATACACGGGGTGTTACAACGACGTTTCTTTCTAGCTAGGGTGGTGTCAGTGACTTACCAACCTTGACATTTATATACTTTTCACCTGTATGGTTGTTGGAATGCGAGGCGCCTCGGATATAGGTCTGTAAGGACCGGGAAACGTGTGTTCAGGAATTGCCAATCCTCAAAAGTAAGAGAGGACCAGCCCTGAAGATCCAAGGATCATAGTGGGGTCTTGGGACATTTGCTAGAGTGTCTCGAACGCGGAGAGGAGCTTGCCCCTTGCCTCGACTCATGACGAAAATCCAATTTCCAATACGTGATAGTGCGGTTTTATTTGTAGAACCTAGTATGGCGACATAGTGGTATGGGTCATTCATGCCGCTTATGATTGATATTTATGATTGAAATTGTTTTGACACTATACACCTATAATAGTATCAAATAATGTGTTTTAAACGTATCAAACATGCTTTGGCTGTTATAAGGTAAAAAAACCTATCCTCCAGCTTGCGTTGCATTGTGTGATGGGACCTGAGTCTTATAACAGCTTCATTTTTCTTTATTTAGCATTGCGCTGTTTGTTTTATGCACTGGTATTCTTGGGAGGAAACCCGTTCCGTGTTATACGGCGTGGTCCCTTGATTTACCTAAATTTAAAAATAAAGATTAATAACTGTTTTAGTTCTCATACCAGTCATATGACTGACCTGGAGTTTATTGTTTTAACCTAAACTTTGGGTGCCCCTATTTTCCACACGGGCAGCTAGTAGTTTTGGTTTTGCAGATTTATATTCACAGGGTCCTGATTTACAGCTGGAACGATGCTCGGAAAGCTCTGTATCCGTGTATCACTTTCAGTTGTGCTTTTGTATTATTTTCCGCTGCGATGTATTTAAATGTAATTTAAATCTCTGATATTTGTTGAATGTAATTTATTCAGTTATACTCTGTATATTCTTGTATCTGATGGAATTGTTGTAATAACAATGAAATGTTCTTCCGTCTGCGTTCCGATGTGTGTTGTCCTCGTCTCAATCCGGGCTTTCCTTCACGGGGGAGTTCGGGTCGTTATAGAGTGGTATCTGAGCTTTGGTTTACAGAGCTCGAGAACAAGACACATTAGAACCATACGAAAGAATTCATCAGATATTGGATTAGTAATATCCAATTAGAATGACTCGTTAGAGATAGATCAGTAGTATCCTAGAACGAGTATAAAGAGTATATTTTTCAAATGAAAACAATTTTTTTTAAAATTTAAATCGTTTTATACGTATTTGAATATTTATTTATATTGAATTTGGACAATCGAGTATATAAAGATTTCACATATACGCGTCATGAACGTATATTCGAAGTTTTAATATACTGGATAGATATAGAATCACACTCTAGTCGCCCGGATATGATGTTGGTAATGACCATGGCATCATCAATAATTATGTTCGTGTTTCGAAGGTGTGGTTTCTATCTAATTCCATCAGACTGGTGTGAGAACCAAAATATAGCTAGAATACATTGTTGGGAATTGGCATCAAAAACATGATTTTTGTATATGTATCAAAATTATGAATTTGAAATGATAATCCACTAATAAATTGATGTTTGTGTTGTTTGTTTAATAATTTTGAACCATTTAGCCTAATTGAATCGAATATTGAATTGTATTGAAAATTAGTCGCATTTGCTTGCATATACATGTACTTACATTGAACAGGTCATAGCAAGGAGACTAGAGTAGAGAATAAAATTTGTTTGCCCGACAAACAGGTACATATTTACTATAATTTACTGTTTTGTTTGGGTGATGATGATTTTATGAGCCGATTGGCTAGCCGCTTGGCTTTTTCTTTTTCTTTTTGAGATCAGAAGGCCTGTATGGCAATTTCGGGATTTTGCCATTATCCCGGTGCAGGGGAGGTTATGGCGAAATTTTTCGAAAATTCCGGGTGTTAGCCAAATTTTTGAAGAATTTGAAAATTCTCAAAAACTGACAGATCGAACGTAGAGTTGATTAATCAAACCACTTTCGACTTTGTTCCTTTTCGGGGACGAAAAGTTTTAAGTGGGGGAGATTGTAACAACCCGGAAATGCGAGCCAATTTAAAATTTTTATTTTGGCAATTTTAGTGAATTTTGAACATTCAAAATATATTATTTTGAAAAATATCGACGAGAAATTTATTTTGAATGGAGTTCGAACGTATATATTATATACGTCGTCGTTAGAATATAAATAATTATTTATAATTATAAATAGAATTGAAAATGGCGCGGTAGTTCGATAATTCGATTTCAAACTTCAATTGAATGTACCGGGTGCAAAACAATCCGGATTTTAGTGAAACCAAAAATAATGGAATCTAATTGGGAATTTCTTTCCATCAAATCCGAAAAATCGAGATTTCATAGCGGGAATCAAAAGATACGTCCAGTTGAAAATTCTGAATAGCCGTTATGGAATTCAGGCCCTTAAAAATAGCCATTTTGCAAAACGACCTCGGATTTCGACGAAACCACTTTTGTTGGGTCCGTGATGTAAAGTTATTGCTAGATTCCAAATTTCATAACTTTTCGAATTAATATGTGAGTGTGGCAAAGGAAAACGCGTTTGACCAGTTTTAGTTGATTTTAATCGACTGGAAAATGGCCATTTTTCCAATGGTCTCAGAATTCGACGAAACTAGTTTTGTTAGGACCGTATCGTCAATACGAAGCTAGAAAATATTTTTCTGGAATTTTTAGAGACTGTGTGTGGCCCCGGTAATTTGAAATGTACGTTTAAAATAGAATATATAGAATTATATTTTAAATTCAACAGAAACTGATCGAAACGGCCGAATTGGCTTATGAAACATATTCCATTGTGTTCGGAATGGGGGTAATTAGCTATGGACGACAGGCGGTGGGCCTCGTTTCGAGGTCAAAAAAAAAAGTCACCTTTTTGAAATTAAATTAATTAATTAAATAAAAAAATTTATCCCTCCTTCTATACTATCTGCACCCCTCCCCCCCGTTGAAATTCATTTCAGAACGAAGAAGAAAAAAAAGAAAAAAAAGGGCGGAGCCCCGCCCCGTCGTCGGTCTCGACGCCGACCACCGCGCCGAGGCGCCCCCTCCGCCTCCCCTCCTCCAACCAATCCTCTCCCTCCATTCGAAGATCGAACCCTCTCCATGCCCCAAAACGGAAAACCCTGGACCACCGCGAAGCCCCGACGCCGTCGTAGGTCCCCTGGCCACCTCCTCCGCTTGCTGCGTTGTGGAAGTGTAATGACCCGCATTGGCAGGGGTATTATGATTAATTTATTTAATTGTATAAATGGTAGGTTAGTGAATTACATGGTCGTTGAATAAAATAATAGTGAATATTTAATAAAAAAATAATTAAATAATATATTTAATTCTGAAATAATCAGAATTGGCTGAAATGGCGATATGGTGTGAACCGGATCATCTATGATATTTAATTCAGTTTAGAATTGAATTTGAATAACGTATATATTCAATTGTCGACAGTTGAACGTATAGTTTATATTATAATTATAAACGAGCTCGAAATGGCGCTGCAGTTCGTAAATTAGCGATTCGAACTTCAACTGAATGTACATGATTCATTTTAAGTCGGATTTCTGTGAAACAAGGAACGTTGGGAGCTGGTAGAGTATATCTTTCTAGTGGAAGAGAAAGATCGGGATTTCATCTTGTGAATTTTGATTTGTGTTCAAATCAAATTCTAAAATAGTCGCTATAGAAATCTTTTATCGACCATAACGGTTTATTCGATATAACTGCATATCGGGTTTGAATTTAGACAAGGTTCTTTTGGGACATAACGATAATTTAATTTTTAGAATTTTACTGTAATTTTTAATTAATTAAATATGCGACTTTTTATTTGAAGTATTTCGCACCTTGAAATCAACATTTTGAAGTTTCAAAATATGAGTCCACCTACCGGTATTATTATATTTTTGAGATCCTAGCACATTGGTCGTTGCGATGATACATCTAATTCTGTCTACAGAGGTTTGTATATATATAGGGTTTACTAAATAGATACGGATATTTTCTTAAAAGATTTATAACAACACGTCTTCAAATTTACAACTATTTCTCTTAGAAACATTTATCTACCCAAACATTAAACTACCCTGAAACTTCACATGGGGGATTAGAGACCACGTTGGGTTTTTCTTAAGCACAGAGACCACAACACGTCTTCAAGTTTAAAACCACATAAACAAACAACCTAAACACTTCTTTGTTTTCTCAGATAAAACCGCAAAAACAAGCCGCCACCCTCACAACGTAAAACATGAAAAGCACGATTCCTCTAAAAACCAAAAGAAATAATCCGCTCCACATAAAAAAAAACATGTATACAAGTGATCTTGGCAAGCCGCTCTTCTATCTCGTATGATGTTCAACGAGTTCCAGAAGCTTCCGTTCATTGTCTTTGAACCCAGCGTGAAGACGTGAAAGAGGGGATGGTGGTATACGGGTGTAATAGCGGAGTGTTTTGTGCGTTGGGATGGATGGCCTGTTGGCTCCGAGAAGCAACCGGCGTTCGAACAATGGGTGGATGGTGGTGCTCCGGTTGAAGTCTGGAGGGAGCGCCATGTTTCTGTGAGGGAGTAAAAGTGGTTGAGCTTACGTCTTTAACGGGAGGAGCAGAGCATCACGTGGGTTTGCGGGTTCATATACATGGTGTAAAGGATGGACTCGAGATGAGCAAAACTGGTATGGTTTGAAAGCTAAATCGAAGTGAAGTCTATTAGTGATTTTAGTTTTAAATTCTGTGAATTTGTTTAAGGGGAAAGGGAGGATCGAATTAATCGAAAAGTGGAAATGGAAATGCCTGGGAACTCACGATCGGATTGGGGAAGATGTATAGGACGGGTTTGGGCTTATGAGGGGAAACGGGCCGGAAAGAAAGGTTAAGCCCAATCGTAATTAATTAAGTTTATTTCAATTCAAATATGTATTAAAGTTGTAAATCCGATATCTTGATCGTATGTAATCAGAATTTCGAACGGTTGGATCCGTTAGGACCGTATGGACGGAAACTACACCATGGAGCTGATTGGGAGTGGATCCGAGCTCGTTACAATTTATGGCGAAATAAATTGTCCGTCACAGTCAAATAACGCAAACCGTTCTTTAACGGCTAACGTGCAAATGTGAGTAAATCTCACTAACTCTGAACAGTTTATAATTTCATGTTATATTTTTAGAACTGTTAGATATTGGCTGATTGACTGTATGTTGACTGTTTGATTGAACTGCTAGTCAGTTAGTTGAATTTTCTATATTGATTCTGTTTAACAGAATATATCATATGGAACTGAAAGTGATGTTATCTATATTGTTTAACATCTGTGATGCAGGGAAACAGGTAGGAGGAATCCAACTGGATTCCTCAACATTTATTTTACTGTTTTTCATATATTGTGATATATGATGTGTTATATAATCAGTTATGGATTATGTGTGTTGGAATGATGTTGATCATTGTTATTCGATATTGTAAATATCATAAAGACCCTGGGATGTAAAAAGGATTTATTTCAATGTATATTGAAATAAAGGGATTTTATAAAATCAACAGATTTTATAAAAAGGAAATATTTCGAAAATAAATAAAAGGGAAAAATGTTTTTAAAACGAATAGAGTT
The DNA here is from genome assembly GCA_030737875.1 of Allium sativum. Taxonomy (NCBI): domain Eukaryota; kingdom Viridiplantae; phylum Streptophyta; class Magnoliopsida; order Asparagales; family Amaryllidaceae; genus Allium; species Allium sativum. Next base: position 111,416,524 of record CM060916.1, on the reverse strand, counting down.
TTATAAAAGGGAAATCATTTGTAAAGTGAAGAACTGTTACTAAAAGTAAATCTTTATAAATGAATAGTTTATTCGGATAGAAAAAAAGAAGTTAATCGATGTTAGTTAATCGATTAGAGATAAAGTTAAAAGAAGTTAATCGATGTTAGTTAATCGATTAGAGATAAAGTTAAAAGGAGTTAATCGATGTTAGTTAATCGATTAGTGTTAGAATAAAAGGAGTTAATTGATGTTAGTTAACGGATTAGTGTTAGAATAAAAGGAGTTAATCGATGTTAGTTAATCGATTAGTGTTAGAATAAAAGGAGTTAATAGATGTTAGTTAATCGATTAGTGTTAGAATAAAAGGAGTTAACCGATGTTAGTTAATCGATTAGTGTTAGAATAAAAGGAGTTAATCGATGTTAGTTAATCGATGTTAGTTTAATCGATTAGTGTTAGAATAAAAGGAGTTAATCGATGTTAGTTAATCGATGTTAGTTAATCGATTAGAGATAAAGTTAAAAGGAGTTAATCGATGTTAGTTAATCGATTAGAGATAAAGTTAAAAGAGCTAATCGATGTTAGTTTAATCAATTAGAGTTAAAGTAAAAAGAGCTAATCGATGTTAGTTAATCGATTAGAGAATAAAGTAAAAGGAGTTAATCGAATATAGTTATTCGAATAGAAAGTAAAAGGAGTTAATCGAATATAGTTTATTCGAAGAAAGTAAAAGTAGTTAATGGAATATAGCTTATTCGAAGAAAGAAAAAGGAGTTATCGAATATAGTTTATTCGAAAGGAGTTAAGTGAAATGAGTAATTCAATAGCGTTAGTCAATAGAGTTAATCCAATAGTGTTAGTCCAATAGAGTTAATTGATAAGGGTTAATCGAATAGAGTTAAGTAAAAAGGATCAATCGAATATAGCTATTCGAAGGAGGGTTAAGTAAGGAAGTTAGTAATAGGAATATAAAGTGAACTTTGCCTATTTCAAAGTTAGAAATGTTGTTCAGTTAAGGTCTGAGAGGTAGTTCTACCCCAACTTGATTGGCTTCGTTTTTTTAACTAAGGAATAGTTAAGGTTCGGCAGTAAAGGGAATGGTTTGAGTTGGCATCGCGATGGTTTGTTTAAACATCTGTCTAAGTCCAATGAAGAAGCTTTGGAAATGTTTTCCAAATAAGAAACCAGAAATGTTTTCTAATAAAGAAAACAAGAAATGGAAATGTTTTTCATTGTTAATAATGTATATTTTCCAAATTTAGAAAATAAGAAATATTGAATATAGGGAAACAGGAGATAAGAGATAAATGTCGAAAGATGTTTGATCGATATAAATTTCCATCTGGAAATAATATCGTTGTTTGCACATCTATTTTTATTCGATAGTTAAATCATAGACTATCGAAGTTTTGACCATTTTAACGTTGTTAATATGGAGAGACCGGTTGGATTATTATCCAAAGAACCACTCTGTATTGGCATAAGCGTTGCGAATCATATATGCCAAAGGAAATTGAAGACGGAGTTATGCAAGGGCTATCCTGTTTACAGAATAGTGCCTTCGGTTCATCGTGTTCCTGGATGACTTGTATGGACGGATGTCTGACAGAGTATGTCCAGACGATCACGTATATTGATTTCTCCAACTGTACCAAGAGTGGAAGCGGAGAAGGAAACTTCTTTTAGCTAACGCGTAATGTATGGTTGAGGACGTCAATCGGTGATTTGATGGATTTGACGATGTGACATTCAAAGTGAATCTGGTGTGATGAATAAAGCGTAGCTTCTAGCCTCATCATCCGGTAAATGACAGAAATCGGGCAGGCAGCATGGCTAAGTCGGTCGCACCGAAGTAGGGTGTATAATCACCTGATCTAGAGTTTCATTCATTTCTAAAAATCTATTGTTGATGCTGTCCCATTCGGGAAACGGTTGCTGATCCCAGCCGTTGGTGATATACATTCGATACGCTCAAGCGAAATGAGTGGTCGGTCATGTGTGGCCGGGTTGCAAGATGTTCTTGTTGAACCCAGTGTATTCCTCTCTAGAGGTACAAAAGCGAAAGGTGGTTCCATACCTTGTCATAGTTGGAAATCCATTACCCAATACGTGCTTACGGTTTTGATTGTATACTATATATGTAGAACGTGAGATGAAAGCGTTTCTGCTAGATGATTATTATATTGTGTTGATAGACATTATTATAATATCAAAAGGTTTTTGATATAAAGATAATTTGGATTCTCATAAGGGAAAAACCCGTTCCGTTATGCGGCGTGGTCTTATGAGATATCGTTTACTTGTTCGAACTGTTTTTAAACTGTTTTACTCATACCAGTCCCATGACTGACCCAGAGTTTACTTTGTTGTTTTCCCTAAACTCTTGGGTGCCTAAATTTGTATGGGCAGTCAAGTAGTCGGGATTTTACAGATATAGTTGAAGAGCTGGAGCAGGAGGCTTCAGGATCATATAGCTATAGTTATTTCCGCTGTGTTGTAAGTGCTGCACTTTGATAATGATGTATATGCAAGTACAGATGTATATTTCAAGTTATGTTATGAAATATATTTATTCGTTCCGCTGTGAGATTCGTGTTACTCTGATGTTGTGTTCTTCTTCTTCTTCTATTCTAATTTTCTATCTTATCTTTCCTCACCCTCTAATTTCTTTCACTAATTACCAGGATTTTTCGATGTTTTGGTTATCGACATCGTGTTTATGTCGATAACCAAAGTCGCTAGAAATCCGGGTCATTCCAGTTGGTATCAGAGCTAGGTTAAGAATTTACTTGGCTCTGTGGCGTGACTCGGTAGAGATAGGGTTAGTAATACCCTAAACTGAGATTGGGTGTATATATACGAGTGAGCGTATTTGTTATTGATATAAAAAAAAAAAAAATCGTGGAGATTCATTGGTTGAGTCGTTTATGAGTTCTGGTCGATCAGTTTGATCCACTGTATCGGCAGGAGTTGGTAAACACTCGAATACGATGAACCGTCATGGTATGTTTTGAAAAGAGGGTAAATGAAATAATTTTTACCCAAATTATATTTTGATATAAAGGATTTATATTGGAATGATTATAATATATTGGATATATTGGTTATTATTATAATCGAGTAAGATTATAAATTAAATTGTTATGTAAATAACCAATCAGAATTCATATAAGTGAAATACGTGAAATCAGATGAGTTAAATCTGAAATTTAAACCAGGAATCGAATTAAAATTCTGGAAAATTGGATAAGTGTTTGTAAATGGATTTGGATTAAAAATAAGGAAAATTTAAGATCCTGGGAGATTTTAAATTGTTTTACAAGCAGTGTGAATTATATTTTGAAATGAATTTCAAAATGGAAATGTTTAGAAATGGTTTTATAGTATTGAACTCACTTCGATCGCTGGAAAATAGATTCTGATGATGACAGCTGCATCATCAGTATTCATTTTCGAGTTGTAAGTGATGAATTACTACCAGAGATACTGTTTTGAATTTGTTTTGGGAAAGACAAGTTGTGTTGGAATTCAAATATGGGATTTAAAAATATAGAATTTGAACTTTTAAATAGATTTGAAATATTAACTTGTTTTAAAAGAAATAAAACGAGAAGTTCCTTTATAAACGAAGTTTATAAATAGTTCTTTTATAAACGAAGTTTATAAAATGAAGTGAAAAGAATTATCATTGGATAATTCAGAAATAAAAATACAAGTGTGAAATTGAAAGGGAAACCTATTTTCCAAAGGTAGAAATATCGATTTCAAAAGGAATTGAAATCGGGACTTATATAAAGGAATTTAAATAAAGAAGATTCAAATAGAATTGAAATTGAAATTTGAATATAGAAAATTCAAAGGGGATTTGAATAAAGAGAATTCAAATAGAAATTGAATATAGAAATTCAAAGGGAGTTTGAATATATGAAATTCAATGGAAGTGATATAGAATTTGAATATAGAAATTCAAATGGCGTTTGGATATAGAAAATATAAGAGATTTCAAAAATAGGATTTGAATATCGAAAGTGAAATGAAATTTGAATGTAGAGGATTCAAATAGAATTGAAAAGGAAATTTGAATAAAGAAGATTCAAATAGAATTGAAACAAAATTAAAATATAAAATTTGAATAAGAGATTTGAATTGAAATTCAAGTATAGAATTTGAATAAGAGAATTGAAATGGAATTTGAATGTAGGAAATTCAAATAGAATTGAAATGGAATTCAATTAGTTGATAAACAAGTTAAAATATATTTGAACATGTTATACTCAAATATGAAGGTGAAATGGGCAAACCAGTAATTTGAAAATCACTTAACGAACTAAGTTAAAACGATTGGATTAAGTTGAAATGAATTAGAAATGTATGGATATACATGAGACAGGTTTGGAACAAGGTATAAAGGTATATAAATAGAATGCTCGATGGAAAGGTATGTATTTAATTCACATATGAGATTTTATGCGCCGTATCGGCTAGCCGCTTGGCTTTTTCTTTTTCTTTTGGATTGGTGAGGGCCATGGGAGGCTATTTGAAATATCCCGATGCTCCTAGTACAAAGGAGGTTATGGCGAATTTTTCCGGGAATTTAAGGAGATAGGATATTTTTAAGATAATTTGATAGTTAGAAATCAACGTATCGATATATATAGAAGTCGATAAGGAAATGAACTTAGAAATAGAATAGTATAATCAAAAAGGAAGACTAGGAATAAAATCTCGAAAGAATAGAAGAGAAAGTTTATATGTGTTTAAAAGTGAATCAGTAGTTGTATGGTATTGATTATTCGAGTAAGTAGTTTTATCTGTTTTGACGTTATAAATGTTATTCAGTCAAGGTCTGAGAGGTAGTTATACCCCAACTTGATGGATTTCATTATTAACAAATAAATAGTAAGATTTCAGGCTCGAAAATCAATGTTGAAGAAGAGTTAGTTGAATATAGTATTTGGGTTGTCGTAACGATGTTTTACACAACATCCGTTTTAACCCAAATAAGTGTAAGCTTGGAAATAGATGTTAAATATTTCCTAAGTATAGAAATAAACGAGATCGGAAAAGAGATAAATAATTGGAGTATTTTCCAATTATAAATAGCATATATTTTCTGAAGTTTAGAAAATAAAGGAAGGCGATATTTGGAAATGTTTTCCAAATAACATAAAAGGGCCAATATGGTTATTGAAAATATTTGGTTAACAAATATTGATAAAGAAATAGAGAAGTGATTTAACTAATGGAATATTGATTATGGGCTCAGTTGAATTTCAAAAAGGAAATTTTGATTTTTGAAAAGAGTAAACTGTTTGAAAACTCCCTGGGAAAGATTGTTTGAATTAAAAACAAATTTAACAGAAATTTGTGAAAGCAAAATTTGAATTAAAGTAAAGCCAGTAAAGTGGTAACTAAGATTGAATTAGAATGATATCAAGACAAATTGGATTGTGAGATTCAAATTTGAAGTGTGATGTGATAATCAAGTTAAGAGTTGGGAATCGAGAAGAAAGTCGAGTTAAAATGATATTTGGCTCGGATACAAGTGAATGGTTGTGTCGTGGATAAAAGAAGATTGGATTTGATTGGGGTAACTCTTGTATATGCTGAGTTGATAGGATTTGGAAGTGATAGAGTTGATATGCCGACAAAAGGTACAAGTTTGTATTTCATATGGTATGAGATTTCGATGAGCCGAATAGGCAAGCCGCTTGGCTATTTGATTTTCTTTTGGGTTGGAGATGGCCCAGAGAGGCGTGTTGGAGTTTGACCGGTTGACTGGTACAAAGGAGGTGCCAGCGAAATTTTTTCGGAGTGTTAAGGCGTTAGATAATTTTCAGGATTTTTGAAAATTTTCGTTGATAAGAATTAATTAATAATTTAATTGAAATTAAATTGGTTCAGTTGAAACTGAAGTTAAGGAGTGAACAAATATGTTCTAACCAGTCGATAGGGTCGTCCCCTACTTTTTAGCAATTTCAAGGACGAAATTATTTTAAGTGGGGAAGATTGTAATGACCCGCATTGGCAGGGGTATTATGATTAATTTATTTAATTGTATAAATGGTAGGTTAGTGAATTACATGGTCGCTGAATAAAATAATAGTGAATATTTAATAAAAATAATAATTAAATAATATATTTAATTCTGAAATAATCAGAATTGGCTGAAATGGCGATATGGTGTGAACCGGATCATCTGTGATATTTAATTCAGTTTAGAATTGAATTTGAATAACGTATATATTCAATTGTCGACAGTTGAACGTATAGTTTATATTATAATTATAAACGAGCTCGAAATGGCGCTGCAGTTCGTAAATTAGCGATTCGAACTTCAACTGAATGTACATGATTCATTTTAAGTCGGATTTCTGTGAAACAAGGAACGTTGGGAGCTGGTAGAGTATATCTTTTTAGTGGAAGAGAAAGATCGGGATTTCATCTTGTGAATTTTGATTTGTGTTCAAATCAAATTCTAAAATAGTCGCTATAGAAATCGTTTATCGACCATAACGGTTTATTCGATATAACTGCATATCGGGTTTGAATTTAGACAAGGTTCTTTTGGGACATAACGATAATTTAATTTTTAGAATTTTACTGTAATTTTTAATTAATTAAATATGCGACTTTTTATTTGAAGTATTTCGCACCTTGAAATCAACATTTTGAAGTTTCAAAATATGAGTCCACCTACCGGTATTATTATATTTTTGAGATCCTAGCACATTGGTCGTTGCGATGATACATCTAATTCTGTCTACAGAGGTTTGTATATATATATAGGGTTTACTAAATAGATACGGATATTTTCTTAAAAGATTTATAACAACACGTCTTCAAATTTACAACTATTTCTCTTAGAAACATTTATCTACCCAAACATTAAACTACCCTGAAACTTCACATGGGGGATTAGAGACCACGTTGGGTTTTTCTTAAGCACAGAGACCGCAACACGTCTTCAAGTTTAAAACCACATAAATAAACAACCTAAACACTTCTTTGTTTTCTCAGATAAAACCGCAAAAACAAGCCGCCACCCTCACAACGTAAAACATGAAAAGCACGATTCCTCTAAAAACCAAAAGAAATAATCCGCTCCACATAAAAAAAAAACATGTATACAAGTGATCTTGACAAGCCGCTCTTCTATCTCGTATGATGTTCAACGAGTTCCAGAAGCTTCCGTTCATTGTCTTTGAACCCAGCGTGAAGACGTGAAAGAGGGGATGGTGGTATATGGGTGTAATAGCGGAGTGTTTTGTGCGTTGGGATGGATGGCCTGTTGGCTCCGAGAAGCAACCGGCGTTCGAACAATGGGTGGATGGTGGTGCTCCGGTTGAAGTCTGGAGGGAGCGCCATGTTTCTGTGAGGGAGTAAAAGTGGTTGAGCTTACGTCTTTAACGGGAGGAGCAGAGCATCACGTGGGTTTGCGGGTTCATATACATGGTGTAAAGAATGGACTCGAGATGAGCAAAACTGGTATGGTTTGAAAGCTAAATCGAAGTGAAGTGTATTAGTGATTTTAGTTTTAAATTCTGTGAATTTGTTTAAGGGGAAAGGGAGGATCGAATTAATCGAAAAGGGGAAATGGAAATTCCTGGGAACTCACGATCGGATTGGGGAAGATGTATAGGACGGGTTTGGGCTTATGAGGGGAAACGGGCCGGAAAGAAAGGTTAAGCCCAATCGTAATTAATTAAGTTTATTTCAATTCAAATATGTATTAAAGTTGTAAATCCGATATCTTGATCGTATGTAATCAGAATTTCGAACGGTTGGATCCGTTAGGACCGTATGGACGGAAACTACACCATGGAGCTGATTGGGAGTGGATCCGAGCTCGTTACAATTTATGGAGAAATAAATTGTCCGTCGCAGTCAAATAACGCAAACCGTTCTTTAACGGCTAACGTGCAAATGTGAGTAAATCTCACTAACTCTGAACAGTTTATAATTTCATGTTGTATTTTTAGAACTGTTAGATATTGGCTGATTGACTGTATGTTGACTGTTTGATTGAACTGCTAGTCAGTTAGTTGAATTTTCTATATTGATTCTGTTTAACAGAATATATCATATGGAACTGAAAGTGATGTTATCTATATTGTTTAACATCTGTGATGCAGGGAAACAGGTAGGAGGAATCCAACTGGATTCCTCAACATTTATTTTACTGTTTTTCATATATTGTGATATATGATGTGTTATATAATCAGTTATGGATTATGTGTGTTGGAATGATGTTGATCATTGTTATTCGATATTGTAAATATCATAAAGACCCTGGGATGTAAAAAGGATTTATTTCAATGTATATTGAAATAAAGGGATTTTATAAAATCAACAGATTTTATAAAAAGGAAATATTTCGAAAATAAATAAAAGGGAAAAATGTTTTTAAAACGAATAGAGTTTTATAGAAGGGAAATCATTTGTAAAGTGAAGAACTATTACTAAAAGTAAATCTTTATAAATGAACAGTTTATTCGGATAGAAAAAAAGAAGTTAATCGATGTTAGTTAATCGATTAGAGATAAAGTTAAAAGAAGTTAATCGATGTTAGTTAATCGATTAGAGATAAAGTTAAAAGGAGTTAATCGATGTTAGTTAATCGATTAGTGTTAGAATAAAAGGAGTTAATTGATGTTAGTTAATCGATTAGTGTTAGAATAAAAGGAGTTAATCGATGTTAGTTAATCGATTAGTGTTAGAATAAAAGGAGTTAATAGATGTTAGTTAATCGATTAGTGTTAGAATAAAAGGAGTTAATCGATGTTAGTTAATCGATTAGTGTTAGAATAAAAGGAGTTAATCGATGTTAGTTAATCGATTTTAGTTTAATCGATTAGTGTTAGAATAAAAGGAGTTAATCGATGTTAGTTAATCGGTGTTAGTTAATCGATTAGAGATAAAGTTAAAAGGAGTTAATCGATGTTTAATCGATTAGAGATAAAGTTACAAGAGCTAATCGATGTTAGTTTAATCGATTAGAGTTAAAGTAAAAAGACCTAATCGATGTTAGTTAATCGATTAGAGAATAAAGTAAAAGGAGTTAATCGAATATAGTTATTCGAATAGAAAGTAAAAGGAGTTAATCGAATATAGTTTATTCGAAGAAAGTAAAAGGAGTTAATGGAATATAGCTTATTCGAAGAAAGAAAAAGGAGTTATCGAATATAGTTTATTCGAAAGGAGTTAAGTGAAATGAGTAATTCAATAGCGTTAGTCAATAGAGTTAATCCAATAGTGTTAGTCCAATAGAGTTAATTGATAAGGGTTAATCGAATAGAGTTAAGTAAAAAGGATCAATCGAATATAGCTATTCGAAGGAGGGTTAAGTAAGGAAGTTAGTAAAAGGAATATAAAGTGAACTTTGCCTATTTCAAAGTTAGAAATGTTGTTCAGTTAAGGTATGAGAGGTAGTTCTACCCCAACTTGATTGGCTTCGTTTTTTTAACTAAGGAATAGTTAAGGTTCGGCAGTAAAGGGAATGGTTTGAGTTGGCATCGCGATGGTTTGTTTAAACATCTGTCTAAGTCCAATGAAGAAGCTTTGGAAATGTTTTCCAAATAAGAAACCAGAAATGTTTTCTAATAAAGAAAACAAGAAATGGAAATGTTTTTCATTGTTAATAATGTACATTTTCCAAATTTAGAAAATAAGAAATATTGAATATAGGGAAACAGGAGATAAGAGATAAATGTCGAAAGATGTTTGATCGATATAAATTTCCAGCTGGAAATAATATCGTTGTTTGCACATCTATTTTTATTCGATAGTTAAATCACAGACTATCGAAGTTTTGACCATTTTAACGTTGTTAATATGGAGAGACTGGTTGGATTATTATCCAAAGAACCACTCTGTATTGGCATAAGCGTTGCGAATCATATATGCCAAAGGAAATTGAAGACGGAGTTATGCAAGGGCTATCCTGTTTACAGAATAGTGCCTTCGGTTCATCGTGTTCCTGGATGACTTGTATGGACGGATGTCTGACAGAGTATGTCCAGACGATCACGTATATTGATTTCTCCAACTGTACCAAGAGTGGAAGCGGAGAAGGAAACTTCTTTTAGCTAACGCGTAATGTATGGTTAAGGACGTCAATCGGTGATTTGATGGATTTGACGATGTGACATTCAAAGTGAATCTGGTGTGATGAATAAAGCGTAGCTTCTAGCCTCATCATCCGGTAAATGACAGAAATCGGGCAGGCAGCATGGCTAAGTCGGTCGCACCGAAGTAGGGTGTATAATCACCTGATCTAGAGTTTCATTCATTTCTAAAAATCTATTGTTGATGTTGTCCCATTCGGGAAACGGTTGCTGATCCCAGCCGTTGGTGATATACATTCGATACGCTCAAGCGAAATGAGTGGTCGGTCATGTGTGGCCGGGTTGCAAGATGTTCTAGTTGAACCCAGTGTATTCCTCTCTAGAGGTACAAAAGCGAAAGGTGGTTCCATACCTTGTCATAGTTGGAAATCCATTACCCAATACGTGCTTGCGGTTTTGATTGTATACTATATATGTAGAACGTGAGATGAAAGCGTTTCTGCTAGATGATTATTATATTGTGTTGATAGACATTATTATAATATCAAAAGGTTTTTGATATAAAGATAATTTGGATTCTCATAAGGGAAAAACCCGTTCCGTTATGCGGCGTGGTCTTATGAGATATCGTTTACTTGTTCGAACTGTTTTTAAACTGTTTTACTCATACCAGTCCCATGACTGACCCAGAGTTTACTTTGTTGTTTTCCCTAAACTCTTGGGTGCCTAAATTTGTATGGGCAGTCAAGTAGTCGGGATTTTACAGATATAGTTGAAGAGCTGGAGCAGGAGGCTTCAGGATCATATAGCTATAGTTATTTCCGCTGTGTTGTAAGTGTTGCACTTTGATAATGATGTATATGCAAGTACAGATGTATATTTCAAGTTATGTTATGAAATATATTTATTCGTTCCGCTGTGAGATTCGTGTTACTCTGATGTTGTGTTCTTCTTCTTCTTCTATTCTAATTTTCTATCTTATCTTTCCTCACCCTCTAATTTCTTTCACTAATTACCAGGATTTTTCGATGTTTTGGTTATCGACATCGTGTTTATGTCGATAACCAAAGTCGCTAGAAATCCGGGTCATTACAGGAAGCGCCCTCCCCGACCCCCGCTCTCCTCTCTTTTCTCTTCTTTGGCGAGAAAACCCGAAAATCCCACCTGAAACTGCCTTCGTGTGCCCACTCCGACCATCGACGACCATCCACCGCCTCCCCCGTTGTTCAAAAGCGCACGACAACCCCCTCCTTCAACCAAGAACTGTAAGCCTTGTTTTTATATGTTATTTTATTTATTTATATAGGTTTAAACTCAGATTTTTTTTTTAGGTTAAAAACTCAGATCTTTTATATTTATAATGTTAAGATTTTTATATGTAGGAAAGATCATATTTTTATAATAAGGAAAGATATAATTTTTATAATATAGAAAGGGTAAAATATTTTTTTTATATATATAACAAAGAAGTTAAAAATATAATTTTTATACTAGTGGCATATGAAAAATTTGATTTTTGAATTGAAAGTGAACAAATAAAAATGTAATTTTCATATAGTAGAGAATAATAAAAATATTTTTTTTATATAGGATAAAATTTATAAAAATATAATTTTTATCTATATTGTAGCAATATAAAAATATAATTTTTATCTATATAGTAGCGATATAAAAATATAATTTTTATCTATATAACAACGTTATAAAAATAGAATTTTTATCTATATAGTACGATGTAAAAATATTATTTTTATCTATATAGTAGCGATTTAAAAATATAATTTTTATCTATATAGTAGCGATATAAAAATATAATTTTTATCTATATAGTAGCGGTATAAAAATATAATTTTTATCTATATAGTAGCGATATAAAAATAGAATTTTTATCTATATAGTAGCGATGTAAAAATTGAATTTTTATCTATATAGTAGCGATGTAAAAATAGAATTTTTATCTATATAGTAGTGGTGTAAAAATAGAATTTTTATCTATATAGCAACGGTGTAAAAATAGAATTTTTATCCATATGGAGTGATTATAAAAATCTGATTTTTATATACATAACAACAATATAAAAATGTGATTTTTATATATGTAGTGGCTACGGGCAACGGAAGTGACAAAAGGCGAGAACAGCGAAGATTTCCTTCATTAGAAGTGTCATGGAGTTGGGATAGCTTTGGTGAGAACTTCTCACTCTAAATTTCTTTTTCTAGTTATATATATATACTAGGATGCAGACGTTGCTTAGTAGCACCCGACACCCGTCGTCCACAGACCATGGACGGCTTGTTTATTTGATTGATGTGTTGTGAAAATTGATTGTGTTATGGAATGATTGAATAATAAAATATTCTTGTGTTGAAAGTAAATAAAATATTTATATAGTTAAAAATATTTTATCATTAAAAATATAATTTTTAACGTGAATGTGAATAAATAAATATTTATAAACAAATCGGCCGATTTGTTTATATACACTGATTTGACTGATATTGATTGGGTCGATAAATTTTACACATCGCCCAACTGCACAAATAAAAATCTGTGTTTGTTGATTTGAAACCCCACACGGGTGTTGGGATGAAATTTGGCGTACACTAATCCCAATTATTTAATTGTATGTCGATCGATTGGTCGACAGGCTGTGTAAGCATTAATTATTTATATTTGATGCTTATGCAGTTGTGTGGTGCACTTTGGATGATGGTTGATTGTTTATCATTGCTATTATATACATGTGTTGTATGGAATCCATATAATTAACGTTATATGGTAATTGATTAGGCCTCATTCCAATCGGGAAAACAATGAATATTATAAAAGAAAATTCATGTGTTGAATATAAAAATAGTCATGTGTTGATGATATTTATGTGTTGAAACTATTCATGTGTTGAGTAAAATATTTTAATAATAAAATTTACATCTTTATCATATTTGAAATTAAAACTACTTCCTAGTAGGAGTCTGATTGAAAATCAAACGATAGATACCATAATTTTATAAAATATTTTACATAACAAAAATAGTGATGTGTTGACAGTACTCATGTGTTGAGATTAGTCGTGTGTTGAAAGAAATATAGATTCATGTGTTGAATAGAATAAATATTCATTTGTTGAATAGAATAAAGAAGTTTTTGAAAAATATAAAGCCGTGTGGATTAGAGATGCGTTATTTTGACGCGAACGATATTTATATCGATTTTATTCGTTTTATAATGAATATTGAAAAGTGATTTCAAATTTTAATATTTTGAAATGAAATTCAAATTGAATTAGATTAAAATTCAAATTGAAATTTTATTGAATCAATTTGAAATGAATTCGAATCGAATAGAAAATGAATTCGATTCGAATTGAATAGAAAGCGAATTTGAATTCAAATTGTATAGAAATGAATTCAAATTGAATTAAATTGAAATTGAATTAAAACGAATAGAAATCGTTTTGAATGAAATTTAAACGAACGGAAATTGAATTGAAATCAATTTGAAATGAATTCGAATTGAATTAAATAGAAGGTAAATTCAAATTGAATTGAATTGAAACGAATTAGAATTTGAATTGAAACGAATTTGAATACGAATTAAATAAAATTGAAATGAATTCGAATTGAAATTGAAGATGAAGTTGAAATTGAAGATGAAGTTGAAATTGTTTTTGAAACGAATTTAAAACGATATATAAAATATGTTTTAAAAGGAAATCGACGAAATATATATAATATATATATTATATATATAATGGCCTGAACAGAACGCGCCGCGCCGTGGTAGTTCGTGAATTTCGACCATTGACTTTGAATTGACGTTGCGGGAGATCCGACCGTCGGATTCTCCTAAAACCGGAACCATTGGGTTCGTATCGAAAAGAGCTTTCCAATGAATATTCGAAATTTGAAATCTAATGGTTGGATTTGGAATTATGTCCAAATCAAATTTGGAAAAGGTCGTTGTAAGTGCAGTTCGATGGCCGTTGATGGAAATCGACTGTACACGCCTTGATAAAATTATTAAAAATATTGATAATTTGTGCAAAATCATAATATATGAATTGGAAAGAACTGGGGTGAAAAACTCCACATTTGAAATGATAAAAATGGGTTTTTGTCAAAATGAACTAGTTTTGAACTAGAATTAAAATCAATTTATTTTTGAAATAAATAAATTGAATTTGAAAGTGATTTTAAAAATAATCAATAATCCCAATACGTGAATTGGACTGGAGTTGAATCGAAATTATCTTCGGAATATTTCGATGTTGGATTTCGTGACTATACGAATATTGTTATGGGGATTTGAAAGATATATTTTAAATCGTTATTTCCAATATGATATTTGTTGGTTTCAGAATTTGATATTGAATATAAGCCAGTATATTTTCTATTCAGAGTCTTGTAATTAATATCAAATGTGATTTGGGTTTATCGTGAATCATGTATTAGATGACATTGGTTCTTTAACCCAGTTAAAGGCAAGATATCAATTTTTGAAAAGATTAAAACTAAGTGGAGTTTTAATGAATCTTTAATTAGATTAAAAAGTGAATTGATAATTTAAATTATCAAATCTGAAAGGTGATCGAGAATGGAGTATCACCAGTTTTTCTCCAAAGCGATTGTTAAATCTTTAATTAGATTTGAACGTGAAATGGTAATTAATTTTACCGATAACACCGTGGTTTTAGATATGGAGTATTACCAGTTTTGCTCCATGGGATATATAGGTTGGGATTGAGAAATAAAATAAATAATTACTTCAGTGTGGTTCGCTAATCCCAACTAGTTAGAAATGATATCCAAAGGAAGATTATAGAATATATTTAGAAGAATTTATCTTGGATAAAATTAATGGGAACCTTTCCATAAGAATGTGATTTTGTGAATAAAAGAATATTCTGAATTGGAATGATGCGTACGTTGTGATTGCGTAACATTTGTTTACTATATACGTGGGTTATTCAGAAAGGCCGGGGTTATACCCATTCTGAATGACCGATTCGACGAGATGTCGAAGATGAAGACGATGGTTGAAGACCGGAAGTCTTCACATCGTTTAGGGGATTACTGATGATCTCGATTCGGCTGTACACCCAAGATGAGGGAAACAGTTGGTGATCGTCCAGACGTACCTGGAGATCGATGGATATGCGAGGAAAGTGCCTCCGGTTTCGTTCAGACCCCAAACGAAATTGTAAATGGATTGTGTGTCTGACATTGGATTTTATTCTGTGTTGATTGATCTCTATTAAATATACATCTGTTTGGCGGCGGAGAATGTATTCTCTTGCTTAACGCCCTTCTCTGAGACGTACGAGCTCAGGGGTTGTATATCGATGGACATCGGTCGCATGGAGTGAATTGCCAGTGTGGCACGCGTAAGTGGCAATTGATCAAGGCTTCTGTTGAAAAGCAAAGTCTTGTTGTTGATGATCAAAGCACGGCCTGTGTGGCGTAGCTTTGTGTATAATGTGAATTCGCGAGCCTCACACCTCGGTATGAGTCAAAAACGGGATAGTGACTGCAGGGAGAGCACGATGTTTCTTTCTAGCTAGGGTGGTGTCAGTGACCTACCAGCCCTGACATTTATATACTTTTCACTTGTGTGGTTGTTGGAATGCGAGGCGCCTCGGATATAGGTCTGTAAGGACCGGGAAACGTGTGTTCAGGAATTGCCAATCCTCAAAAGTAAGAGAGGACCGGCCCTGAAGATCCAAGGATCATAGTGGGGTCCTGGGACATTTGCTAGAGTGTCTCGAACGCGGAGAGGAGCTTGCCCCTTGCCTCGACTCATGACGGAAGTCCAATTTCCAATACGTGATAGTGCGGTTTTATTTGTAGAACCTAGTATGGCGACATAGTGGTATGGTTCATTCATGCGGCCTATGATTGATATTTATGATTGAAATTGTTTTGACACTATACACCTATAATAGTATCAAATAATGTGTTTTAAACGTATCAAGCATGCTTTGGCAGTTATAAGGTAAAAACCCTATCCTCCGGCTTGCGTTGCATTGTGTGATGGGACCTGGGTCTTATAACAGCTTCATTTTTCTTTATTTAGCATTGCGTTGTTTGTTCTATGCACTGGTATTCTTGGGAGGAAACCCGTTCCGTGTTATACGGCGTGGTCCCTTGATTAACCTAACTTTAAAAATAAAGATTAATAACTGTTTTAGTTCTCACACCAGACAAATGACTGACCTGGAGTTTATTGTTTTAACCTAAACTCTGGGTGCCCCTATTTTCCACGGGCAGCTAGTAGTTTTGGTTTTGCAGATTTATATTCACAGGGTCCTGATTTACAGCTAGAACGATGCTCGGAAAGCTCTGTATCCGTGTATCACTTTCAGTTGTGCTTTTGTATTATTTTCTGCTGCGATGTATTTAAATGTAATTTAAATCTCTGATATTTGTTGAATGTAATTTATTCAGTTATACTCTGTATATTCTTGTATCTGATGGAATTGTTGTAATAACAATGAAATGTTCTTCCGTCTGCGTTCCGATGTGTGTTTTCCTCATCTCAATCCGGGCTTTCCTTCACGGGGGAGTTCGGGTCGTCATAAATACCTTGCCTTGGTTCAGAGACGAAAATCCAACTTCCAGTTTTGATTGTATACCTATATATGGCGACATAGTGGTATGGGGCACTTATGCCTCCTATGATTGATACTTATGATTGAAATTGTTCTGACACTATACACTTATAGTAATAATAAATGATGAAATTTAGCGTATCAAGCATTCTTTGGCTATTATAAGGTAAAACCCTATCCTCCGGCTTACGTTGCATTGTGTGATGGGACCTGGGTCTTATGATAGCTTGATTGTTTATTATTTAGCATTGCGCTGTTGTTTTATGCACTGGTATTCTTGGGAGGAAACCCATTTCGTGTTATACGGTGTGGTCCCTTGATTTACCTAACTTTAAAATAAAGATTAATAACCGTTTTAGTTCTCTCACCAGTCCCATGACTGACCTGGAGTTTATTGTTTTAACCTAAACTCTCGGTGCCCCTGTTTCCACACAGGCAGCTAGTAGTTTTTGTTTTGTAGATTTATATTCACAGGATCCTGGTTTACAGCTGGAACGATATTTGGAAAGCTCTGTATCCTTTTATCTCTTTCAGTTATGTATTGTATTATTTTTCCGCTGCTATGTAATGTAATTTAAATCTCTGATATTTATCGAATGTATAATATTTATTTATACTCTGTTTTATTCCTATATTCTGATGAATTGCTGTAATAAGCAATGAAATATTCTTCTGTTTGAGTTCTTATTCGTCTTTCCTCAATTCAATCCGTGCTTTCCTTAACGGGGAAGTTCGGGTCGTTTCAGTTTGGTATCAGAGCTTTGGTTTACAAAGCTCGAGAATAAGACACGTTAGAACCAAACAAAAGAATTCATCAGAGATTGGATTAGTAATATCCGAGGAGAATGACTCGTTAGAGATGGGATCAGTAGCATCCTAGAACGAGTGTGAAGAGTGTTGCATTTAAAAATAAAAGTGAAAACAAGTTTTGTTTTGAAAATTTAAATCAGTTATTCGTATTTGAATATTTATTTTAATTCGATATGGACATTCAAGTATATAGAGATTTTAATATACGTATGATCCATGTGTATTTGATGCCTCAAATATATTCGATAGATATAGAATCACACTCTAGCCGCTCGGGGATAATTCTGATGATGTCCGGACATCATCAGTATTTATGTTCGTGTTTCGAAAGTGGGATTTCTATATGATTCCAATTGACTGGTATGAGAATCAAAACTAGATAGGGCTTATTGTTGTGATTTGGCATCAAAAATCTGATTTTTGGACTATGTATCAAAATTATGAATTTGAAATGTTAATTCACTAATTGATTGTTGGTTGTGTTGTATGATTATTTGTTATGTAATAAAACCATTATGTGAAAGAACGGTACATATAACCAAATTGTATCAAATATTGAACAGAATTGAAAATTGTTTGAAATTGCATACACACATTTGTATCCATTAAATAGGTCATAGCAAAAAGTCTAGAGCAGAGGAATAAAATTGTATGCCCGACAAATAGGTACATGTTTATTGTATTTCTTGGGGTTTTTGATGATGTTATGAGTCGATTGGCTGTTTCTTTTTCTTTCTGGATTGGAGAGGCCTTTTTGGCAGTTTCGGGATTTTCCCGGCGCTCCCGTGCAAGGGAGGTTATGGCAAAAAAATTTGAAAATTTAGGGTCCTAGCCAAATTTTTTGAAGAATTTGAAAAGTTCTTAGAAACTGAAAAGTTGAAGAACATAAGCCATAATGAAAATAATGAAAGTTGAGTCCGTTTGTAAAAAACTTTCAGCTCCGTTCCTTTTTGGGGGATGAAAAGTTTTAAGTGGGAGAGATTGTAATAACCCGGAAATCTGAGCCAATTTAAAATTTATATTTTGGCAATTTTAATGAATTTTGAATATCTAAAATGAATTATTTTAAATAATAACGACGAGAAATTTATTTTGAATAGTAATAGAACATATATATTTATTTGAATCGACGTTAGAATATAAATATATATTTTCAATTATAAAAGGAATTGAAAATGGCGCGGTAGTTTGAAAATTCGATTTCAAATTTCAAATGAATGTACATGATTCAAAATAAACCAGATTTTAGCGAAACCAAAAATATTAGAATCTATTTGAGAATAATTTCCAATGAATCCGAAAAATTGAAATTTAATAGCGGGGATAAAAAGTTATGCCCAGATGAAAATTCAGAATAATCGCTATGGAAAATATAGCCCTTAAAAAGGGAAATTTTGCAAACGATCTCTGTTTTCAGCGAAACCTCTTTTGTTGGATTCGGGATGTCAAGTTATTGCTAGGTTTCAAAATTCATAATTTTTGAAAGCAATATGTGAATGTGGCAGAAGAAAACGTGTTTTAACAGTTTCAGTCAATTTCGATCGACCAGAAAATGGCCATTTTTCAAACGGTCTCAGAATTTGATGAAATTAGTTTTATTGAACCGTATCGTCAATACGAAGCTAGAAAATATTTTTCGATAATTTGTGGGGTCCATATGTGGCCCTAGTAAATTGAAATGTGCGTTCAAATTCAATATATAGATTTATATTTTGATTTTGACGAAAACTGATCGAAACGATCAAATTAGCTTTCGATACATATCCCATTGTGTTCGGAATGGGGGTAACTAGCTAGAGACGACAGGTGGTGGGTCTCGTTTGAAGTTCGAATAAAAAGTCAACCTTTTAAAGAAGAATAATAATAAATAATAATATAAATTTGTTTTCACTTACCCCCTCCCCTTTCCCATTTCATTTCCCACGAATCAGAAGGAAAAGAAAGAAAAAAATGGAAGACCGACAGAGATCGATCGCGCCCCCTCCCCCCATTATAGGCGGCGCCGCCTCCATCTCCTCCAACCTTTCCCCCTCCTCCTCCGCCTTCCTTTCTTCCCCTACCTCACCTCATCGCAGCATCGAAGAAGCCCTAGCCGAGAGACCAGACCCCCGTTGGACGCACCAACCCTCCGCCATCACCACCCTCCCACCACCGCTACCCAGACCATCTCCGACCCCTTCCTCCACTAAGCAGTGGGTCTTCCCCATTCTCTTTTCTTTTAATTTATTTTATTTGTTAAAACTGAAATGTACATGTTGTTAAAACTGAAATTAGCATTGTTTTAGAATATTTAAACATCGCATAAAGATTTGATTTTTATCACATTAAAACGAAGTAAACATATGATTTTTATCACATAAGTAGCAAGCTAAAAATATGATTTTTGGGTTATAGAAAAATATGATTTTTATATATGTAGAATAATAAAAGTATGATTTTTATATTATAGAAATAATAAAAATATGATTTTTACATTATAGAAATAATAAAAAATACGAATTTACTATTATAGAAATAATAAAAATATGATTTTTATATTATAGAAGTAATAAAAATATGATTTTTACATTATAGAAGTAATAAAAATATGATTTTTATATTATGGAAATAATAAGAATATGATTTTTATATTATGGAAATAATAAAAATATGATTTTTACATTATAGAAGTAATAAAAATATGATTTTTATATTATAAAAATAATAAAAATGTGATTTTTATATGACAAAGAATATAAAGATGCGATTTTTACATATGTAGTAGAAATATAAAAGTACGATCGTAATAATTAAAAATGTGATTTTTATATAAAGAATGGCGAGATAAAAATATAATTTTTATACAGAAAGAAGCATTGTAAAATATATGAAGTAGAAATAAAAAAAATATGATTTTTATTTTTTGGGTTAAAGCGGTAAAAATATGATTTTTACTGTGAACAGCGGGAAAAGACGACGATGGTATCGACTGAAATCGAAACGAAAACCAAACAGTTCAGAAGGAAAAACTAGCGGAGTGGAACCCAAAGGTGAGAACTCCTCACTTTTATTTTATTTCCTAGTTTGAAATATATACTAGGATGCAGACGGTGCTTAGCAACACCTAACACCTGTCGTCCACAGACCATGGATGACTTGTTTGTTTGATTGATGTGTTATGAAAACTGATTGTGTGATGTGGAATGAATAAATATTTTATAGTTAAAAGTATAATTTTAAACGTGTATATAAAATAAATATTTATAAATAAATCGGACGATTTGTTTATGTACACACATTTTACTGATATTGATTAGGATGATAAATTTTACACATCGCCCAACTGCACAAATAAAACCTGTGTTTGATTATTGGAAACCCCACACGGGTATTGGGATGATATTGGACATACACTAATCCCAATAATTAGTTATATGTCAATCGATTAGTTGACAGGCTGTATAAGCGTCAAATATTTATATTTAATGCTTATGCAGTGTAGAATGCACTTTGGATGATTGATTGCTGTTTTCATTGTTGTTATACACATTTGTTGTGTGAAATCCATATAATCAATTATATGGTAATTGACTGTGTCTGATTCCAGTTCAGAAAGAATGAATATTTTAAAATAACAATTATTTTAAAATAACGAATATTTTCAAACAATATTCAGAAAAGAATCAAAATATGATTTTGATGTCCGATTTGGGATGGAAACGAATATATTTAAATATATATAGCCATGTTGATTAGACTGACGCCACTTTGACGTGAACGATATTTATATCGATTTTATTCATTTTATAATGAATATCGAAAATGAATTAATTTCGAAATATGATATTTTGAAAATATTATCATTTATATATCGAGGATATGGAATATTCAATTTAGATTTCAAATTGAATATGAAGTTGAAATCGTTTTGAAAACGAATTTAAAACGATTTATAAAATACGTTTTACAAGGAAATCGATGAAATATATCATATATTATATATATATATATACAATGGCCTGAATAAAATGCGACGCGCTTCGGTAGTTCACGAATTTCGACCATTGACTTCGAACGGATATTACGGGAGATCCGACCATCGGATTCTCCTAAACTGGAACCGTTGGGTTCGTATCGAAAAGAGCTTTATAACGAATATTAGAGATTTGAAATCTGAGACGACCCGAACTTCCCCGTGAAGGAAAGCACGGATAGAATTGAGGACAAGACAAAATAGAACGCATACAGAAGAACATTTCATTGTTATTACAACAATTCCATCAGATACAAGAATATACAGAGTATAAATGAATAAATTACATTCGATAAATATCAGAGATTACAATAAATAACATAGCAACGGAAAATAATACAAAAGCACAACTAGAAGTGATACACGGATACAGAGCTTTCCGAGCATCGTTCCAGCTGTAAATCAGGACCATGTGAATATAAATCTGCAAAACCAAAACTACTAGCTGCCCGTGCGGAAAATAGGGGCACCCAGAGTTTAGGTTAAAACAATAAACTCCAGGTCAGTCATGGGACTGGTGTGAGAACTAAAACAGTTATTATTCTTTATTTTAAAGTTAGGTAAATCAAGGGACCACGCCGTATAACACGGAACGGATTTCCTCCCAAGAATACCAGTGCATAAAACAAACAGCGCAATGCTAAATAAAGAAAAATGAAGCTGTTATAAGACCCCGGTCCTATCACACAATGCAACGCAAGCCGGGGGATAGGGTTTTCCCTTATAACAGCCAAAGAATGCTTGATACGTTTAAAACATATTATTTGATACTATTATAAGTGTGTAGTGTCAAAACAATTTTCAATCATAAATATCAATCATAGACGGCATGGGTACCATATATCATGTCGCCATACTAGTTCTACAATTAAAACCGCAATATCACGTATTGGAAATTGGATTTCCGTCATGAGCCGAGGCAAGGGGCAAGCTCCTCTCCGATTCGAGTCACTCTAGCAAATGTCTCAGGACCCCACTATGATCCTTGGATCTTCAGGGCCGGTCCTCTCTTACTTTTGAGGATTGGCAATTCCTGAACACACGTTTCCCGGTCCTTACAGACCTATATCCGAGGCGCCTCGTATCCAACAACCACACAGGTGAAAAGTATATAAATGTCAGGGCTGGTAGGTCACTGACACCACCCTAGCTAGAAAGAAACGTCGTGCTCTCCCTGCAGTCACTATCCCGTTTTTGACTCATACCGAGGTGTGAAGCTCGCGAATTCACGTTATACACAAAGCTACGCCACACAGGCCGTGCTTTGATCATCAACCACAAGACTTTGCTTTTCAACAGAAGCCTTGATCAATTGCCACTTACGCATGCCACACTGGCAATTCACTCCATGCGACTGATGTCCATCGATATACAACCTCTGAGCTCGTACGTCTCAGAGAAGGGCGTTAAGCAAGAGAATAAATTCTCCGCCGCCAAACAGATGTATATTTAATAGAGATCAATCAACACAGAATAAAATCCAATGTCAGACACACAATCCATTTACAAGTTCGTTCTGGGTCTGAACGAAACCGGAGGCACTTTCCTCGCATATCCATCCATCTCCAAGTACGTCTGGACGATCACCAACTGTTTCCCTCATCTTGGGTGTACAGCCCAATCAAGATTATCAGTAATCACCCAAACGATGTGAAGACTTCCGGTCTTCAACCACCGTCTTCATCTTCGACATCTCGTCGAATCGGTTACTCAGAATGGGTATAAACCCGGCCTTTCTGGATAACCCACGTATATAATAAACGAATGTTACACAAACACAACAAACGCCTCATTCCAATTCAGAATATTCTTTTATTCACAAAATCACATTCTTAGGGAAATGTTCCCATTAATTTTATCCAAGATAAATTCTTCTAAATTTATTCTTTAATCCTCCTATGGATATCATTTCAAACTAGTCGGGATTAACACACCACACCGAAGTAATTATTTATTTTATTTCCCAACCCAACCTATATATCCCATGGAGAAAACTGGTAATATTCCACATCTAACACCACGGTGTTATCGGTAAAATTAATTACCATTTCACGTTCAAATCTAATTAAAGATTTAACTATCGCTTGGAGCAAAACTGGTGGTACTCCATCCTCGATCACCTTTCAGATTTGATAATTTAAATTATCAATTCACATTTTTAATCTAATTAAAGATTCATTAAAACTCCACTTAGTTTTAATCTTTTCAAAGATCGATATCTTGCCTTTAACTGGGTTAAAGAACCAACGTCATCAAAACACGATTCACGATAAACCCAAATCACATTTGATATTAAATACAAGGCTCTGAATAGAAAATATATCGGCTTATATTCAATATCAAATTCTGAAACCAACATATATCGTATTGGAAATAACGATATAAAATATATCTTTCAAATTCCCATAACAATATCTATATAGTCACGAAATCCAACATCGAAATATCCCGAAGATAATTTCGATTCAACTCCAGTCCAATCCACGTATTGGGAATATTGATTATTTTTAAAATCACTTTCAAATTCAATTTATTTATTTCAAAAATAAATTGATTTTAATTCTAGTTCACAACTAGTTCATTTCGATAAAAATCTATTTTTATCCTCTAATGTGGAATTTTCCAGCCCAATTCTTTCCAATTCACATATTATAATTTTACACAAATTACCAATATTTTTAATAATTTTATCAAGGCCCGTACAGTCGATTTCCATCTACGGCCATCGAACTACACTTACAGCGACCTTTTCTAAATTTGATTTGGACATAATTCCAAATCCAACCGTTAGATTTCAAATTTCTAATATTCATTGGAAAGCTCTTTTCGATACGAACCCAACGGTTCCGGTTTTGTGAGAATCCGACGGTCGGATCTCCCGCAATGTCCGTTTGAAATAAATGGTCGAAATTCACGAACTGCCGCGGCGCGGCGCGTTCTATTCAAGCCATTATATATATATATATATAATATATATATATTTCGTCGATTTCCTTTTAAAACGAATTTTATAAATAGTTCTACATTCGTTTCAAAATAATTTCAACTTCATCTTCAATTTCAAATCGATTTGATTTCAATTCAATTCGAGTTCATTTCAATTCAATTCAAATTCAAATTCGTTTCAATTCAATTCAATTCGAATTTACCTTCTATTTGATTCAATTCGAATTCGTTTCAAATTGATTTCAATTCAATTTCAGTTCGTTTTAAATTTCAATTTCAATTCAATTCAATTTGAATTCATTTCTATTTTATTCGAATTCAAATTCGCTTCCTATTCAGTTCGAATTTTAATCTAATTCAATTTGAATTTCATTTCAAAATATTAAATTTTGAAATCACTTTTCAATATTCATTATACAACGAATAAAATCGATATAAATATCGTTCGCGTCAAAATAACGCATCTCTAATCAACACGGATTTATATTTTCAAAACTTCTTTATTTTATCCAACAAATGAATATTTATCCCATTCAACCATGAATCTATATTGCTTTCAACACACGACTAATCTCAACACATGAGTACTGTCAACACATCACTATTTTTGTTATGTAAAATATTTTATAAAACTATGGTATCTATCGTTTGATTTTAATTAGACTCCACCGTAAAGTAGATTCTAATCGTAAATATGATAAAGATGTAATTTTCATTGTATAAAATATTTCACTCAACACATGAACATCGTCAACACATGACTATTTTTATATTCAACACATGAATTTTCTTTTATAATATTCATTGTTGTCCTGATTGGAATGAGGCCCAATCAATCACCATATAATGTTAATTATATGGATTTTCATACATCACACGTATATAATAGCATTGAAAAATAATCAACCATCAACCAAAGTGCACTACACTGTATAAGCATCAAATATAGATATCTAATGCTTATAACAGCCTGTCAATCAATCGATCGACATATTTAATCAATCAGGATGAGTGAACTTCAAATTTCATCCCAACACCCGTGTGGGGTTTCAAACAATCAAACACAGATTTTTAGTTTTGCAGTTGGGCGATGTGTAAAATTTATCGACCCAATCAATATCAGTCAAATCAGTGTATATAAACAAATCGGCCGATTTGTTTATAAATATTTATTTATTCACTTTCACGTTAAAAATTATATTTTTAATGATAAAACAATTTATTTTAACACATGAATTTCTATTCAGTTCATTTACACAATAAAAATGAAACTTTATTTTTCTCTAACATATTTTAGGAAATTTCGGCGGCATAACGGCACGATACTAGAAACGGGACGAGGCCTAGCCTTATCCCCGGTCTAGTGAAGGCCCACGCCATTCACACATCAATCAAATCCATTCCATTTCACCAAACAATTCAATTCAAACCAATTAGACTAACCAACTACACAACCAAACAATTAAACAAACAAGCCATCCATGGTCTGTGGATGACGGGTGTCGGGTGCTGCTAAGCACCGTTTGCATCCTAGTATATATATATATATAACTAGAAAAAGAAGTTTAGAGTGAGAAGTTCTCACTTATTTGCTAAACCAGACGCCTCGGCTCTTCTTTGCAGAAATCTTCATCGCTATCGCATCTTTTGTTACTTTCGTCGCCCGTATACACTGTATATATAAAAATCACATTTTTATATTCTCTATTATATAAAAATCCTATTTTTATCGCTAACTTCATATTGTGAAAATAGAATTTTCATTGCTACTTCTATAATGTAAAAATAGAAATTTCCTCGCTATTTCATATTTGTAAAAATAGAATTTTCATCGCTATTTCTATAATGAAAAATTCTATTTTTATACCGTTACTATCTATATAAAGATTATACCTTTTTAATTATAGAAATCATATTTTTCTATTCAACTTCGTATAAGGAAAAGTCATATTTTTACTATTCAACTTCTTATAAGGAAAATCATATTTTTACTTCACTTTTCAATATAGAAAAATAGAATTTTTACTTCCCTATTCAGATAAAAAATTATATTTTTATCACGCTATTTTCCATATAAAGATTTTGTCTTTTCTATAATATAAAAATTATATTTTTCTCGAAGTAAAAATCATATTTTTACTTCACTACTCATATCAAAATATCACCTTTTCACTTTTAAAAATATCGTCTTTTCACTTTTAAAAATATCGTCTTTTCACTTTTAAAAATATCGTCTTTTCACTTTTAAAAATATCGTCTTTTCACTTTTAAAAATATCGTCTTTTCACTTTTAAAAATATCGTCTTTTCACTTTTAAAAATATCATTTTTATTTTGCTTCCTATATAAAGATGATATTTTTAATATTCCTATCATGTAAAAATTATATTTTTAATTCTCTACATAAACAAAAGTCATATTTTTACATCTTCTACATAGTAAAGATTATATTTTTAATGCTCTAAAAATATAAGAATTATATTTTTAATACTTTAAAAATATAAACATCATATTTTTATACCACTTTTCAACACTAAAAATCGTATAATTACCGGAATAAAATCGCATTTCCTTTACGAAGTTATATATAAAGAGCAAGCTATTTACTTCAATAAAAATCAAATTTTTAAATGAATTAGCTGAACAATTAAAGTAAAACTTACATTGGGCGTTAACGAGGCGAAGTGGTGGTCCGGGATGGTCGGAGGGTGCTCGCAGGGAGGGAGGGGGGGCTGCGGTGGAGGATTAGGGGGGGTGCGGTGCTGATTTAGGGCAGAAAGGGGGGGGGGTCGATCGTGCGGTAGGGGGCTTCGGGGGAAAGGGGTTCGGCGCCGGCGTGGAGGGGGGGGGGTGCTGCGGTGGTGGCGCGGCGGTCTCGGGGAGGGCGGCGGCTGCTGCGCTCCTCCTTTCTTCTTCTTTTTTTTATTATTTTATTTTCTGAAGAATGAACTTATCGGGGGGGGCCAGAACGAGATTAAGGGGAAGAAAGGGTTTTTTTTATTTTATTTTTATTATTTAATTATTTTATTTTCTAAAAAGTTGACTTTTACATACGACCTCTAAACGAGGCCCACCGCCTGTCGTCCATAGCGTTTTACCCCCATTCCGAACACAATGGGATATGTATCGCAAGCTGATTTGATCGTTACAATCAGTTTCCGTTAAATTTACATTTAAATCACTTTATTGAATTTTAAATGTACATTTCAAATTACCGGGGTCACATACTAACTAGAAAAATTCCAGAAAAAATATTTTCTAGCTTCGTATTGACGATACGGTCCTAACAAAACTAGTTTCGACGAAATCCGAAGTCGTTTGCAAAATGTCCATTTTTAAGGGCCTGAATTTCATAACGACTATTCAGAATTTTCAACTGGACATATCTTTTGATTCCCGCTATGAAATTTTGATTTTTCAGATTCGTTGGAAGGATATCATCAAGTAAATCCTAATATTTTTGGTTTCACTAAAATCCGGATTGTTTTGCACCCGGTACATTCAATTGAAGTTTGAAATCGAATTATCGAACTACCGCTCCATTTTCAATTCTATTTATAATTATATATAATTATTTATATTCTAACGACGACGTATATAAATATATACGTCGAATTCCATTCAAAATAAATTTCTCTTTGTTATTATTTAAAATAATTCATTTTAAATATTCGAAATTCGCTAAAATTGCCAAAATAAAAATTTTAAACTGGCCCAGATTTTCGGGTTATTACAGTAACGGTCGGATTTGGAATTATGTCCAAATCAAATTTGGAAAAGGTCGCTGTAAGTGTAGTTCAATAGACGTTTGTGGAAATCGACAGTACGGGCCTTGATAAAATTATTAAAAATATCAATAATTTGTGTCAAATCATAAGAAATGATTTGGAAAGAATTGGTGTAACAACCCGATAATCTGGGCTAGTTTAAAAAATTTATTTTGGCAATTTTAGGGAATTTTAAACATTTAAATTGAATTATTTTAAATAAAATCGACGAGAAATTTATTTTGAATAGAATTCGAACGTATATATTATATACGTCGTCGTTAGAATATAAATAATTATATATAATTATAAATAGAATTGAAAATGGCGTGGTAGTTCGATAATTCGATTTCAAACTTCAATTGAATGCACCGGGTGCAAAATAATCCAAATTTTAGCGAAACCAAAAATAATAGGATCTATTTGAGAATATCTTTCCAACGAATCCGAAAAATCAAAATTTCATAGCGGGAATCAAAAGATATGTCCAGTTGTAAATTCTGAATAGTCGCTATGGAATTCAGGCCCTTAAAAATGGAAATTTTGCAAACGACCTCGGATTTCGACGAAACAACTTTTGTTGGGTCCGTGATGTCAAATTATTGCTAGGTTTCAAATTTCATAATTTTTCGATTCAATATGTGAGTGTGGCAAAGGGAAACGCGTTTGACCAGTTTAAGTTGAATTTAATCGACTGGAAAATGGCCATTTTTCCAACGGTCTCAGAATTCGAGGAAACTAGTTTTGTTAGGACCGTATCGTCAATACGAAGCTAGAAAATATTTTTATGGAATTTTTAGAGTTCGTATGTGACCCCGATAAATTGAAATCGCGTTCAAATTCAATATATAGAGTTATATGTTGATTTCAACGAAAACTGATCGTAACGACCGAATCAGCCTACGATACATATCCCATTGTGTTGGGAATGGGGGTAATTAGCTATGGACGACAGGCGGTGGGCCTCGTTTAGAGGTCGTATGTAAAAGTCAACTTTTTGAATTAAATAATTAAATAAAATAAAAAAAATATCCTCCTCTCTCCCTCTTCCTTTAAATTCTGGCCCCCCATTTTGTTCAAAATCGATTCATACGGAAATAAAAAAAAAAGAGAAAGGGGGGACGTGATCGATCGTGCCGCCCCCCTGTAATCGCCGCCGCCGCTCGGGGCAGGGCGCCCAGCCTCTATCCGCTGCCCCTCCTCTTCTCCTTCCTTTCCCCCTCTCCTGATCGAACCCGACGCAGCCCTCAACCCCACGCCCTGACCACCACCGCGAAGCATAGCAGCCACCGCAACCGCCTGCACCAACCCCCAACGCGCCACCAGCCCCCCCTCATCCACTATCGAGCACGACAGCCCCCCCTCGTGGAAAGCCGATAAGTTTTAATTTAATTTAATTGAAAAGCATTTATTTTTAAATTCGTTTTTATATGAAATAACATAGGGTTAGGATATAGTTTTTATATATATCATAGTTTATAAAAACTAGAATTTTATAGTGAGAAAGACCATATTTTTATAAAGAGAAAGATGAAGTTTTTATATAAAAGAAAGCTAGGATTTTTATAAAGGTGAAAAATATAATTTTTATTATACAGAAAGGTTAAAAATATAATTTTTATCGCATGTAAAGGTTGAAAATATAATTTTCATATTATATAGATAATAAAAATGTGATCTTTATATGGTAGGATATAAAAGGCGAAATTTTTATGTTATGAAAGACGATATTTTTATGTTAAGAAAGGCAAAATTTTCATGGTATGAAAGGCGAAATCTTTAAAATAGAAAAGGCGAAATCTTTATATTTGAAAAGTCGAAATCTTTATATGAAGAATAGCGTGATAAAAATAGAATTTTTATCTATATAGTAGCGATGTAAAAATAGAATTTTTATCTATATAGTAGTGATGTAAAAATAGAATTTTTATCTATATAGTAGCGATATAAAAATATGATTTTTATATATTGAATAGCGAAGTAAAAATATGATTTTTATATATTGAATAGCAAAGTAAAAATATGATTTTTATATATTGAATAGCAAAGTAAAAATTGGATTTTTATATATTGAACAGCAAAGTGAAAATTCGATTTTTATATATTGAATAGCAATATAAAAATGTGATTTTTATATATGTAGTGGCTACGGGCGACGAAAGTGATAAGAGGCGAGAACGACGAAGATTTCTCTAAATGAAGTGTCGTGGAATTGGGATAGCTTTGGTGAGAACTTCTCACTCTAAATTTCCTTTTCTAGTTATATATATATATATATATATATATACTAGGATGCAGACGGTGCTTAGTAGCACCCGACACCCGTCATCCACAGACCATGGATGGCTTGTTTGTTTAATTGATGTGTTGAAAAATTTGTTTGCGTTGTTGATGTGAAATCGATAATAAAAAGTAGAAGTGTTGAAATAAATATTTTATCGTTAAAAATATAATTTTTAACGTGAATGTGAATAAATGAATATTTATAAACAAATCGGCCGATTTGTTTATATACACTGATTTGACTGATATTGATTGGGTCGATAAATTTTACACATCACCCAACTGCACAAATAAAAATATGTGTTTGTTGATTTGAAACCCCACATGGGTGCTGGGATAAAATTTGGCATACACTAATCCCAATTATTTAATTGTATGTCGATCGATTGGTCGACAGACTGTGTAAGCGTCGATTATTTATATTTGATGCTTATGCAGTGGTGTGGTGCACTTTTGTGACGACCCGAAATCCCGTTCAGACGGAGACAAGGGTTATCTTTAGGAATATAACACATAAACAGATAATAGCAGAACAAAATTAAATAAATACACCAGATAATGAACAATAGAATATACTGGATAAAAGTAATCATCAGAGTTACACAGTATACAGGATCTTACTTAGTACAAATACAGTTCAGCTATACATAAATGTCTACAGCGGAAAACAAACAAAATATGTACAATAGGAGCTGAACAACATAAAAAGAGATAAATGATAGAATCCATCTTCAGCTCCAGCTTTCCAGAGAAAGAACCAGCTAAACCTGAATACAAGGCTGCCCGTGTAGAAAAAGGGGCACCCGAGTTTGAGAGTGAAACAAACTACGAGTCAGTCACGGGACTGGTATGAGAAATCTATTCAACACATATATAATATGGCTAATCACAGGACCACGCCACTTTCGTGGAACAGGTTTACTCCATTGGATTGCCAGTGCTTTAAAACAAATCTTTCTTTTAAACATCGCTATGCTTTTTATAAAAATGAAGCCGTTATAAGACTCAGTTCCCATCACACAATGCAACGCAAACCGGAGGATAGAGTTTTTACCTTATAACGGGCAAAATATGCTTGATATGAATAAAACAAAGGCATTTGATATTATTGCTAGTGTTTATACGTTTTGAAAACAATTTCAAATCATAACTATCAATCATAGACGGCATGGGTACCATATATCATGTCGCCATATATATATATATATATATATATATATATATATACAATCAAAACCGCACGATGTCGTATTTGGAAATTGGATTTCCATCATGAACCAAGGCAAAGGATAGTCCTTACCGAATTCGAGACGCTCTAGCCCGTGTCTCAGGTACAGCCGCGACCATACCCTGGATCGTCAGGGCCGGTCCACACGAAGTGGATTATAATGCCTGAACAATGCGTTTCTCCACCCTTTGGGGTGTAAATGAGCCAACGAATGACTCCATCGGACCTGGATCGTCCGATCAAACCGAGGCGCCTCGCAACAGCAACAACCACATAGGTGAAAAGTATATAAATGTCAGGGCTGGTAGGTCACTGACACCACCCTAGCTAGAAAGAAAACGCACATCCCCCCTGAGGTCCTGCTCCCGTTTCTGGTTCATACCGGGGTGTGAGGCTCGCGAATTCACGTTATACATAAAGCTATGCCACACAGGCGGTGTACTGATCATCACCACAAGACTTTGCTTTTCAACAGAAGCCCTGATCACTGCATCTTAGCATGTCACACAGAATAAATCCAATGTCAGACACACAGTCCATTTACAAGTCCGTTCTGGGTCTGAACGAAACCGGAGGCACTAAATACCTCGCAAACCCTTCGATCACCACGTACGTCTGAACGATCACCACTCATTATCCATATTTCGGGATGCCTCCTAATCAGGACCTCGGTTACCATCCAAACGAGGTGAAGATCTCCGGTCTTCGACCGTCGTCTTCATCTTCGAATTTCAATCGTCGGTCAATCATTTGAAATGAGAATTAACTCGGCCTTTTCAAATAATTCACGTATATTTAGAATTTCGAATCAATTTATTTCAATGGTTAAATTATTTGACAACACCAATCTTGTTCTTTAATGTAATTTTCACACCAAACACATTACACCATCAAAAGCCACACAAATCGAGCAAATTCAGTTTATTTCCATTCCATATCGCTTCGGGCCATAAAGCGGCCGTGGCGCTGTTTTTCTTCAGATTTGATTTACACATATCTGAAAATCTAACCGTTGGATCTTCACAAAATTTACATCATTAGAAAGGTCTTTTCAAAACGAATCCAACGGTTCCAGTTTCGGAAAAATCCGACGGTCGGATCTCCCGGTACAATCGTTTGAATTTTCGATTTCAAAATACGAACTGCAGCGTCGTTATTCGATTAAATATATATTTATATTTATATATAATTGCTTCTGGCGCTGTTTTTCATCAGATTTGAATTAAACATTCCAGACAATCCAACCGTTGGATTTTTACAAGGTTGGTGCCGTTGGAAAGATATTTCCAAGGCGAACCCGACGGTTGCGGTTTCGGGAAAATCCAATGGTCGGATTCCCCGTACTAGTTGTTTGAAATCACGGTTTCAAAATGCGAACTGCACGGCCACGTTTCGTTTTAATTTTATTTATAATTATATAATTATATAAATATAGTTCATTCAACAATTTCAATATCGTTTTCACTTCAAATATTTCACTAACCCCTTAAAATTTTGGAAAATTTCGCCATAACCTCCCCTGCACCGGGAGCATCGGGAAATCGCAAATAGCTTTCCCGGTCCTTCTAATCTCAAAAAGAAAAAGAAAAAGCCAAGCGGCTAGCCAACAGGCTCATAAAATCATCACCCAAACAAAACAGTAAATGTGTACCTATTTGTCGGGCACAAAATTTTATTCCTCTTCTTTAGCCCCTTTGCTATAACCTGTTCAATGAATATTCATGTACATATATATAGTTCTTATCATTTATCATTTTCTATTCAACTTCATATTTGATTTCTATTTGGTTTAAAAACACCATTCATTCTAATGTTACATACATAGGTACAAATCATATCATTAGCTAATTAATGAATATTTCAACTCATATATATTTATTTGAACAAGTGGCTATTTTTAACACTTCACATTTTAACGATTCATGCATATAATAAAAATGTGATTTTTATTGTAAAACAACTCATTTCAAAACACTATTATTTTATATATTTCATATTGGTGATAAAAATAGGATTTTTCTTATAAAACAATTTCTTTCAAAACGAGATTATTTTACACAGTTCATATAGTCGATAAAAGGTGATTTTTATTATCAAACGATTTATTTCACAATATGAATACCATTCAACACATGAATTTCAAATCAACGAATGAATATCGATTCAACACATGAAGGTTTTCTATAGTTTCTATATATAGGTAAAAATGTGATTTTTATATTTAAAACGCGAATACCATTCAACACATGAATTTCTAATCAACGAATGAATATCGATTCAACACATGAAGGTTTTCTATAGTTTCTATATATAGATAAAAATGTGATTTTTATATTTAAAACGCGAATACCATTCAACACATGAATTTCTAATCAACGAATGAATATCGATTCAACACATGAAGGTTTTCTATTCAATGAATAAAAATAGTTTTAGCAAATGAAAATAATTCAAACACATGAGTATTATTCAAAATTTCGGCAGCATAACGGTAGGGTAGTTAAAACCGGGACCGTCCCTAGTACGGCTCCTCGCTCTACCTTAAAACCTCGCGGTTTTTGACAATGGGGATCATGCATCTAATTCGCACGTAGGCAGCATGTATATATTTATTTCATTTCCACAAACTAATCCTATGTGGTTTCAACCAAATATTTTTCAACCACAAACGGGTATTTTTCAACCACAATCAATCAATATCCACCACAAACAATCCCAAACAACCATTCGCTATCAATCAATTTCAATCAATAAATATCGTCCATGGTTTGTGGACGAGGGGCGTATATATATATATATATATATATATATATATAGCAATTCACTTTTATTTCCACACATATATATATGGCTAGAAAAAGAAATTGAAGAGTGAGAAATTCTCACAGATTAGCTAATTCAAACGTCTCGACTCTTCATATGTAGGAAATCTTCGTCGTTTCTTCTTCTGCCACTTTCGTCATTCGTATTCACTACATATATAAAAAAAATCGAATTTTCACTTCGCTATTCAATATATAAAAATCGAATTTTTTACTTTGCTTTTCAATATATAAAAATCGAATTTTTACATCGCTATTCAATATATAAAAATCTTACCTTTATGTGTTTTTCACATCTAGAACATCATAGCTTTTCAAAAATAAAGAACAAATCTTTTTGAAAATAAAAGATCCTAACTTTTCTATTATATTAAAAATCAAATATTTATCTTGCTATATATAAATCTGCATTTTAAAACTGATTTCAAACATTAAAAACTGATTTCACACTATATTTTATATAAACATAAACTTATTTTTAACATATGTTTTATAATTAATATAAAAACTGATTTTAACTAATTCTATAAATTAAATTAAAAGTAAATAAATTTACAGCAGGCTGAAGTGGCGGGAAGTGGCTAGGGTGGCTGGTGGTTGGTGTAGGAGGCGGCGGAGCTGGCTTCGAGGGGGGGTGGCGGAGCTGTGGCAGGCGGTGGATCGGAGATGGCTGCTCAGGGGGTTTGGGTTCGGGCGCGTCACGATTCGAGGGTAGAAGAGGGGAGAGAAGAAGAAGCAGCGGCAGCAGCTACAGGAGAAGGGGGGTGGCGGCGTGCGGAGGTAGCGGCGCCTCCTGGGGCTGAGCGACGCGATGGTCAACGTCGGGGGGGGGGCTAGGTTTTTTTTCTTTTTTATTTCGAATGGTAGAAAGAAAGTGAGGAGAGAGAGAGAGTAAAGGATTTATATAAATATTTATTATTTTTAATTTCAAAAAGTTGACTTTTTTATTCGACCCCTAAACGAGGCCCACCGCCTGTCGTCCATAGCGTTTTGCCCCCATTCCGAACACAATGGGATATGTATCGCAAGCTGACTTGATCGTTACAATCAGTTTCCGTTGAATTTACATTTAAATCACTATATTGAATTTTAAACGTACATTTCAATTTACCGGGGCCACATACTAACTAGAAAAATTCTCGAAAAATATTTTCTAGCTTCGTATTGACGATACGGTCCTAACAAAACTAGTTTCGTCAAATTATGAGACCGTTAGAAAAATGGCCATTTTCCAGTCGATTAAAATCAACTGAAACTGGTCAAACGCGTTTTCCTTTGCCACGCTCACATATTGAATCGAAAAATTATGAAATTTGAAACCTAGCAATAATTTGACATCACGGATCCAACAAAAGTGGTTTCGTCGAAATCCGAGGTCGTTTGCAAAATGTCCATTTTTAAGGGCCTGAATTCCATAGCGACTATTCAGAATTTTCAACTGGACATATCTTTTTATTCCCGCTATCAAATTTCGATTTGTCAGATTCGTTGGAAAGATATTATCAATTAGATTCCATTATTTTTGGTTTCACTAAAATCCGGATTGTTTTGCACCCGATACAGTCCGACAAAGTTTGAATTCGATTTTTGAAACTACAGCGCCCTTTCAGGCCTTGTTTATAATTATAATTAAATATATTCGTTTTCAATTGTCGATTCAAACTCAGTTTTCATCGCCATTATTGAAAATATTTATTTTAAATATTTAAAATCCATTATTTTAGCCAATTTAAAATTTTTAAATTGGTTCAGATTTTCTGGGTCGTTACAATCTCCCCCACTTAAAACTTTTCGTCCCCGAAAAGGAACAAAGTAGAAAGTGGTTTGATAAATCTACAATCACACAACACAACAACCAATCCAATTGTTTTTAACCTTCAAAAATATACTAATCAAATCCTATACCCTTTAAAATTCATTCAGACTATATAATTAAAAGTGCACATTTATGAAAAGAAGATAACAATAGAGTAGAGAATTGAATGGTAGTGCAAAGTAGGGTAAATGTACCTTGCACCGGAGTCAATCAGAGGTATCTACTCGGCATCTAGGATAAGCCTTCTGAATGCTCTCCTCAGTTTCCCAAGTACAATCTCGCGGATTTCCACTCCATTGCACTTTGACTAAGCGAACCTTCTTGTTCCTCAGCTCTTTGGTTTCTTTGCCTATTATCTTTAGCGGCTCTCTTCTCACAGCTAATTCTGGGGTTATTTCAATGTCATGTTGAGCTGCTTCTTCCACGATCAAGTCTGGATCATGAACGTGCTTTCGAAGTTGAGATATGTGAAATACATCATGAATTTCAGGCAACCAATTAGGCAGTTTGACCCTATAAGCGAGAGTTCCGATCCGTTCCAGAATAGGAAACGGACCAATAAATTTGGGCGCTAACTTTCCAGTTTTACCGAACCGGATAACTCCTCTCATCGGCGATACCTTCAAATATACATAGTCGCCAACTTCAAAGGATATATCTCTTCTTCTTCTATCGGCCTAGCTCTTTTGTTGGCTTTGAGCGGCGAGTAATCGCTTCTTAATAAAATCGACTTTGTCGGCAGCTTCGCGAATCATATCAGGCCCTAACACAAGTCTATTTCCTGGCTCGACCCAACAAGCAGGAGATCGGCACGGTCTACCATACAATGCTTCGAATGGCGACATTGTCAGACTCACCTGGTAGCTGTTGTTATAAGAGAATTCAGCCAAATGCGATGGTCTTCCCATGATCCACCGAAATCTAGAACACAAGCCCGCAATAGATCTTCTAAAATGCGATTCACCCTCTGAGTCTGACCGTCTGTCTGAGGATGATAAGCGGTGCTCAAGTTTAACTTCGTTCCCAGCTCGACTTGAAATGCTTCCCAGAATTTGCTAGTGAATATTGTATCTCTATCACTTACTATACTGAGCGGCACTCCATGCAGTCTAACTATTTCCCTGAAGTAAATCTGCGCCAGACTCTGAGCAGTTCTGTTTGATCTGACAGGTATGAAATGGGCGGTCTTCGTGAAGCGATCTACGATCACCCAAATACTATCATTCCCTTTTCTAGTTCTGGGCAGACCATCAATGAAATCCATGGAGATATGCTCCCACTTCCAGCCAGGAACTTCTAGCGGTTGTAATAATCCAGCCAATTTCTGTTGGTCGCTCTTGACTAGCTGGCAAGTAGGGCATCGGCTGACATATAAAGAAATGTCCCTTTTCATCGACTTCCACCAGAAAGTGCGTTTGATGTCATTATACATTTTGCTTACTCCCGGATGGATACTGAGTTTTGACTTGTGGCATTCATCCAGTACTTCCATTCGAAGTTCAGGAATGTTAGGGACACAGATTCGACCTTTGAGCCTTAAAATCCCCTCATTGTCTACTTGAAAACTCGAGGGTTCGCCTTGTTGAATTATCCCTCTGATCTTCTGAATGAAGTGATCATTTTCCTGAAGAGCAGATATTTTATCTAGTAATGAAGTCGTGATAATAAAACTGGCGATCATTTCATTCTTTCTGCGTAACGCATCAGCCACGACATTGGCTTTTCCTGGAGTATATATAATTTCAAAGTCATATGCTGCAAGGAACTCTAGCCAACGTTGCTGCCTCAAATTCAAGTCCTTCTGAGTGAACAGATACTTTAACGACTGGTGATCTGTAAACAGTTCAAATCTCTCGCCTAGAAGATAGTGTCTCCAGATTTTCAAAGAGAATATGATAGCCAATAACTCAAGATCATGAGTTACATAGTTTTTCTCGTGCGGCTTCAGTTGACGGCTAGCATAAGCAATCACTTGACCCCTTTGCATTAACACTGCCCCAAGGCCTTCTCTAGAAGCATCAGTCCAGACTTTCAAATCTTGGTTGCCATCGATGATGGTTAACACTGGAGCTATCGTTAATCTTAACTTTAGCTCTTCGAAAGCCTCCTCACTTTCTGGAGTCCATTTAAATTTAGAGTGCTTCTTTGTAAGCTTTGTTAAATGGCCAGATATCTTCGAAAAGTTTTTAACGAACTTCCGATAATAGCTAGCCAATCCGAGAAAACTGCGGACTTCAGTGGGGGTACTGGGCTGTTTCCAATTCTGAATGGCTGTGATTTGACTTGGATCCACAGCGATTCCTTCTTTTGATACGACGTGGCCCAGAAATTTTACTTCATCTTGCCAGAAGATACATTTGGAAAACTTTGCTTTCAATACATTCCTTCTCAGGATTTCTAGAACTTGTTCCAGATGCTTTTCATGTTCGGCCTTTGATTTAGAGAAGATTAGAATATCGTCAATTAAAATCAGAACAAATTTATTCAATACTCCTCTGAATACTCTGTTCATTAGATCGACGAAGTAAGCGGGAGCGTTACATAAGCCGAACGACATTACTAACCACTCGTAGAATAAGTCGGGGCCTCTGAACGCTGTCATTGGAACACACTCTTCGGCAATTCGAAGTTGATGGAAGCCTGTAGCTAGGTCCATTCGTAAAAATACTTGTGCGCCATTTAATCGGTCCAACAAATCATCAATCCGCGGCAATGGATACTTGTTCTTTATTGTCTGTTTATTCAGATCACGATAATCCACACAAAGACGTAGAGTACCGTCATATTTTGGGACAAATACCACTGCTGCACCCCACTCAGAGAAACTGGGCCTGATCAGACCCTTCCATACTAGTTGTCGTGTTTGATTGTCTAATTCCTCCTTCTCTTTCAAGGACATTCTTCGAATAGCATGAACTACCGGCCTTGCATTAGGAATCAAAGCAATTTTGAAATCTATTTCTCTCTACGGAGGTAAGCGAACAACTTCTTCGAACACATCCGCATAGTTCTTAACGACAAGAATATCTTTGATAAGGTCGGGAATATTCTCCGCAACTTCAGGGATATTTTCTATTTGAGCTGGAGAAACATTCAAAGCTGCCCAGAAGTCTTTTCTATTAGCATTCTGACCTTCACAGGGAATGGTTATATAATCACCTGATTTAATCTTTGCCTTTACGACTCTGTCGGCGCATTTAACTTCAGCTTCATATTTGGTCAACCAGTCTAACCCCAAGATAAGATCAAACTCTTTAAAATTCATGACGACTGCGATGGTAGGAAACCGATATCGAGAGAAAGAAACCGGCACTCCACAAATCCAACTGAGATCGATGGAACCCCCAACCGGATTCTGGACAGTCATTGGTTCCTTGAGCTTCTTCAAATTCAAGTCCAGTTTCTTAGCTGCCTCCTTGGAAATGAAGCTTCGTGACGCGCCTGTGTCAAACAGTACTTTAACTGGAATGTTTCTGACAGTTAGCGTGCCTTCTAAGACATCGGCCCTTTCTTGACTAGCTTAGGGCCCAGAAGTTTCTGCTACTTCATTTACCTGGGCTTCTTTGGTTGTTTTTAACAGCCGGCATACTTGTTTTACATGACCAAACCGATGACATTGATTACATGTAACGACCCAGAAAATCTAAACCAATTTAAAATTTTTAAATTGGCTAAAATAATGGATTTTAAATATTTAAAATAAATATTTTAAATAATGGCGATGAAAACTGAGTTTGAATCGACAATTGAAAACGAATATAATTAATTATAATTATAAACAAGGCCTGAAATGGCGCTGTAGTTTCAAAAATCGAATCCAAACTTTGTCGGACTGTACCGGGTGCAAAAC
Source organism: Allium sativum (assembly GCA_030737875.1). Classification (NCBI taxonomy): domain Eukaryota; kingdom Viridiplantae; phylum Streptophyta; class Magnoliopsida; order Asparagales; family Amaryllidaceae; genus Allium; species Allium sativum. Next base: position 111,376,334 of record CM060916.1, on the reverse strand, counting down.
AATCCGGATTTTAGTGAAACCAAAAATAATAGGATCTAATTGATAATATCTTTCCAACGAATCAGACCAATCGAAATTTCATAGCGGGAATCAAAAGATAGGTCCAGTTGAAAATTCTGAATAGTCGCTATGGAATTCAGGCCCTTAAAAATGGACATTTTGCAAACGACCTCGGATTTCGACGAAACCACTTTTGTTGGATCCGGGACGTCAAATTATTGCTAGGTTTCAAATTTCATAATTTTTCGAATCAATATGTGAGCGTGGCAAAGGCAAACGCGTTTGACCAGTTTCAGTTGATTTTAATCGACTGGAAAATGGCCATTTTTCAAACGGTCTCAGAATTCGACAAAATTAGTTTTGTTAGGACCGTATCGTCAATACGAAGCTAGAAAATATTTTTCTGGAATTTTTCTAGTTAGTATGTGACCCCGGTAATTTGAAATGTACGTTTAAAATTCAATATAGTGATTAAAATGAAAATTCAACGGAAACTGATTGTAACGATTAAATCAGCCTGCGAAACATATCCCATTGTGTTCGGAATGGGGGTAAAACGCTAGGAACGACAGTCGTTGGATTTGAATTCGAGTTCGTATGCGATAAGGGCTATTTTCGGATTTAAATGAATTATAAATTAAAATAAAATCCACCGGCCAATCACAACTCATCTTCCACTTTCTTGGTCAACGCAGAAACCCGACTCCTCCCAGTTCGAACGGCGGTTTCCCCTTTCTTCCTTTTCCCCTTGATTTCTCCCCCGTTTCTTAATTAAATCAAACGCTCTTGGATCCATTTAGAAGCCCATACTCCCCTCTTCAAATCCAACCTTGTTTCATCCTCCATCGTGCTGTGTTCGGCGAGAATCGAAGCTCCAAACCACAAGACTTCCGGCCGCCGTACCACCTTGAAGCCGCCACCGAACTGGACGTGGGTCCCCTCGTCAGGCGCGCCTCCTGATGCTCCTCGACGTGGTGCTACTCGATTTCAGCATAGTACTTCGGATTTGAAGTTTTGGTCAACCCTAATTTGGATCGATAGGGTTTGTCTTCTGGCGTGATGCAGAGGATGGTTGAAGGTAATTAATGTTTTAATTACCTTAGTTAAGTAAAATAGAAATAGCATTGATTTTTATAATTAAAATAGCATTGATTTTTATAATTAAAGTAGCTTGATTTTTTAAAAATATAAACCTCCTTGATTTTTAAAATATAAACCTCCTTGATTTTTAAAATATAAAACTCCTTGATTTTTTAAAATATAAACCTCTTTGATTTTAAAAATATAAACCTCCTTGATTTTTAAAATATAAACCTCCTTGATTTTTAAAATATAAACCTCCTTGATTTTTAAAATATAAACCTCTTTGATTTTTAAAATATAAACCTCCTTGATTTTTAAAATATAAACCTCCTTGATTTTAAAAATATAAACCTCCTTGATTTTTAAAATATAAACCTCCTTGGTTTTTAAAATATAAACCTCTTTGGTTTTTAAAATATAAACCTCTTTGGTTTTTAAAATATAAACCTCCTTGATTTTTTAAAATATAAACCTCCTTGATTTTTTAAAATATAAACCTCCTTGATTTTTAAAATATAAACCTCCTTGATTTTTAAAATATAAACCTCCTTGATTTTTAAAATATAAACCTCCTTGATTTTTGAAATATAAACCTCCTTGATTTTTAAAATATAAACCTCCTTGATTTTTAAAATATAAACCTCTTTCATTTTAAAAATATAAAACTCCTTGATTTTTAAAATATAAACCTCTTTGATTTAAAAATGTAAATACTTTGATATAAAAATATAATCTTTATTTTTTTTGAAAAGGCGGAATCTATATTTTTGAAATGCAATTTTTATATATTGAATAACGAAGTAAAAATTCGATCTTTACATATGTAGTGAATACGGGCAACGAAAGCGACAAAAGGCAAGATCGGTGAAGATTTTATGCAAAGAAGAGTCGTGGGATTGAATTAGCTATTCGGTGAGATTTCTGATTTAAAAATTATAAATGTGTGGAAATAAAAGTGAATTCCTATATATAAATATAAATAAATATATATATATATATATATATACGCCCCTCGTCCACAAACCATGGACGATATTTATTGGTTGAAATTGTTGTGAAAATTGATTGATAGCGAATGGTTGTTTGGGATTGTTTGTGATTGATATTGGTTGATTGTGGTTGAAAAATACCCATTTGTGATTGAGAAATATTTGGTTGAAACCACATAGGATTAGTTTGTGGAAATGAAATAAATATATACATGCCGCCTGTGTGCGAATTAGATGCATGATCCCCATTGTCAAAAACCGCGAGGTTTTAAGGTAGAGCGAGGAGCCGTACTAGGGACGGTCCCGGTTTTAACTACCCTGCCGTTATGCTGCCGAAATTTTGAATAATATTCGTGTGTTTGAATTATTTTCATCTGCTTAAACTATATTTATTCATTGAATAGAAAACCTTCATGTGTTGAATTGATATTCATTCGTTGATTAGAAATTCATGTGTTGAATGGTATTCGCGTTTTAAATATAAAAATCACATTTTTATCTATATATAGAAACTATAGAAAACCTTCATGTGTTGAATCGATATTCATTCGTTGATTTGAAATTCATGTGTTGAATGGTATTCATATTTTGAAATAAATTGTTTGATAATAAAAATCACCTTTTATTGACTATATGAACTGTGTAAAATAATCTCGTTTTGAAAGAAATTGTTTTATGATAAAAATCCTATTTTATCACCAATATGAAATATATAAAATAATAGTGTTTTGAAATGAATTGTTTTACAATAAAAATCACATTTTTATTGTATGCATGAATCGTTGAAATGTGAAGTGTTAAAAATAGCCACTTGTTCAAAATATTCATTAATTAGCTAATGAAATGATTTGCACCTATGTATGTAACATTAGAATGAATGGTGTTTTTAAACCAAATAGAAATCAAATACGAAGTTGAATAGAAAATGATAAATGATAAGAACTATATATATGTACATGCATATTCATTGAACAGGTTATAGCAAAGGGGCTAGAGAAGAGGAATAAAATTTTGTGCCCGACAAATAGGTACACATTTACTGTTTTGTTTGGGTGATGATTTTATGAGCCTGTTGGCTAGCCGTTTGGCTTTTTCTTTTTCTTTTTGAGATTAGAAGGACCGGGAAAGCTATTTGCGATTTCCCGATGCTCCCGGTGCAGGGGAGGTTATGGCGAAATTTTCCAAAATTTTAAGGCGTTAGTGAAATATTTGAAGTGAAAACGATATTGAAATTGTTGAATGAACTATATTTATATAATTATATAAATATAAATAAAATTAAAACGAAATGTGGCCGTGCAGTTCGCATTTTGAAACCGTGATTTCAAACAACTAGTGCGGGAAATCCGACCATTGGATTTTCCCGAAATCTCAACCGTCGGGTTCGCCTTGGAAATATCTTCCCAACGGCACCAACCTTGTAAAAATCCAACGGTTGGATTGTCTGGAATGTTTAATTCAAATCTGAAGAAAAACAGCGCCAGAAGCGATTATATTTATATATATATAAATATAATTATATATTTAATCGAATAACGACGCTGCAGTTCGTATTTTGAAATCGAAATTCCAAACGATTGTACCGGGAGATCTGACCGTCGGATTTTCCTGAAACTGGAACCGTTGGATTCGTTTTGAAAAGACCTTTCTAATGATATAAATTTTGTGAAGATCCAACGGTTAGATTTTCATATATGTGTAAATCAAATCTGAAGAAAAACAGCGCCACGGCCGCTTTATGGCCCGAAGCGTCGTTTTGAATAAATTGGCTATTTTAAAATAAATAAAAATAGCGATAAATCGTTATAAAATATCATAAACAATATGGAATGAAAATAAACTGAATTTGCTCGATTTATGTTGTATTTGATGGTTGAATGTATTTGGTGTGAAAATTACATTAAAGAACAAAATTGGTGTTGTCGAATAATTTAACCATTGAAATAAATTGATTTGAAATTCTAAATATACGTGAATTATTTGAAAAGGCCGAGTTAATTCTCATTTCAAATAATTGACCGACGATTGAAAGTCGAAGATGAAGACGGTGGTCGAAGACCGGAGATCTTCACCTCGTTTGGATGGTAACCGAGGTCCTGATTGGGAGGCATCCCGAAATATGGATAATGAGTGGTGATCGTCCAGACGTACGTGGTGATCGAAGGGTTTGCGAGGTATTTAGTGCCTCCAGTTTCGTTCAGACCCAGAACGGACGTGTAAATGGACTGTGTGTCTGACATTGGATTTTATTCTGTGTCGATTGATCTCTATTGAATATACATCTGTTTGGCGGTGGAGAATTTATTCTTTTGCTTAACGCCCTTCTCTGAGACGCATGAGCTCAGAGGTTGTATACCGATGGACATCAGTCGCATGGCATGAATTGCCTGTGTGGCATGCTAAGATGCAGTGATCAGGGCTTTTGTTGAAAAGCAAAGTCTTGGGGTGATGATCAAAGCACCGCCTGTGTGGCGTAGCTTTGTGTATAACGTGAATTCGCGAGCCTCACACCCCGGTATGAACCAGAAACGGTAGAAAGGACCTCAGGGAGGGCCTGCGTTTCCTCCTAGCTAGGGTGGTGTCAGTGACCTACCAGCCCTGACATTTATATACTTTTCACCTATGTGGTTGTTGCTGTTGCGAGGCGCCTCGGTTTGATCGGACGATCCGGGTCCGATGGAGTCATTCGTTGGCTCGTTTACGCCCCAAAGGGCGGGGAAACGCATTGTTCAGGCATTTTAATCCACATCGGTGGACCGGCCCTGACGATCCTAAGGCTTGACAGAGTACTTGCCTGAGGCTCGGGCTAGGCAGTCTCGAATTCGGTAAGGACTATCTTTTGCCTTGGTTCAGGACGGAAATCCAATTTCCAAATACGTGATCGTGCGGTTTTGCTTGTATATATATATTTGGCGACATAGTGGCATGGGACGCTCATGTAGTCTATGATTGATAGTTATGATTTGAAATTGTTTTCAAAACATATAGACACTAGCAATAATATCAAATGCCTTTGTTTTATTCGTATCAAGCATATTTTGGCCGTTATAAGGTAAAACTCTATCCTCCGGTTTGCGTTGCATTGTGTGATGGGAACTGAGTCTTATAATGGCTTCATTTTTGTTAAAAGCATAGCGATGTTTAAAAGAAAGATTTGTTTTAAAGCACTGGCGATCCAATGGAGTAAACCAGTTCCACGAAAGTGTCGTGGTCCTGTGATTAGCCAAACAATATATGTGTTGAGTAGATTTCTCATACCAGTCCCATGACTGACTCGTAGTTTGTTTCACTTTCAAACTCGGGTGGCCCTTTTTCTACACGGGCAGCCTTGTATTCAGGTTTAGCTGGTTCTTCTGGATAGCTGGAGCTGAAGATGGATTCTATCATTTATTTCTTTTTATGCTGTTCAGCTCCTATTGTACATATTTTGTTTATTTCCGCTGTAGACATTTATGTATAGCTGAACTGTATTTGTACTAAGTAAGATCCTGTATACTGTGTAACTCTGATGATTACTTTTATCCAGTATATTCTATTGTTCATTATCTGGTGTATTTATTTAATTCTGATCTGCTATTATATGTTTCTGTGTTATATTCCTAAGATAACCCTTGTTTCCGTCTGAACGGGATTTCGGGTCGTCTCAACGTGGTATCAGAGCTTTGGTTAAGCTTAGTTCTGGAATATAACATTTGAACGAACTCGTCAGAAATAGAACCAGTAGTGTTCTAGGACGGGTAACTCTATACAGATAGGATCAGCAATATCCTAGTATGAGCAAAGCAGAGTGAAATTACACCTCGATAGACACATTTACATTGAAGTATGTGTCTCTATATTTTAAACTACCTTTTCTGTGACCTGACACTTGATCTGCCATTTGCAGAAGTACTAGAAAATGAGTGTCAGAAACAGAAGGAATGCAGAACCGGATATTGAGGCCCTATTAATCAAATATCGAAATATGGGTGGAATACCGTTCTCTGGTGAAGAATATATTATGAAGACACAGGCTTGGATTCGTTCGGCTGAAAAGATCTTTGATGGTTTAAAGCTTAGGGATGACCAGAAAAGATTACTGGCCTCCTGGGCATTTAAAGATGAAGCTTTGTTCTGGTGGGATTCGGTTATAGAGAATAATCCAGAAGGTGATATCACCTGGGATAGATTCAAATTGATTTTCCTGGAAAGATTTACTCCTCCCGAAGCAACTGAGCGCCTTTGTGACGAATTTTCTTATCTAATACAAGGTGACATGACCATCCCAGAATATCATAAGAAATTCAACGAACTTTCTCATTTTGCGCCTCATCTGATTAATGACCCAAAGAGGAAGAATCTTAGATTTATCCATGGCCTTCAAAGGAAATACCAGAATAAAGTATTGGGGCATGTGAAGCTTCCTTTTTCTGAAATGATATACATGGCTTATCAGTACGAAGATCTCGACAGGAAAGGCATGTTGCGCAAAGTGGAAGAAGTCAGTTCTAGCGATGGGGTTGAATCAGAAACTGATCGTCCTGAGGTCAGTACAAAGTCTGATGTCAGTAAGAAGCCCAGTGCCAAGAGGAAAAGGGCCAAAGCTGAGAAGAAACCCTTAACAGCCGCCACATGCTCTAACTGCAATACACAGGGCCATTTGTCCAGAAAATGTAAATCTTTAAAGAAGCAGAAGAAGAATGAATCAGAATCCACTAAGAAAAGGAACCCACATGGTGAAAGGACATGCCATGAGTGTCATCAAGTAGGTCATATTTCACGGGAGTGCCAACTCTCAAAGGAACCTGAAGCAGTGCGTATAAATGAAATAGCAGAAACTTCCGAGCCCTCAGCTAGTCAAGAAAGGGCCGATGTTTTAGAAGGCACGCTTACTGTCAAAAACATTCCAGTCAAAGTACTGTTTGACACAGGTGCGTCACGAAGCTTCATTTCCAAAGAGGCAGCTAAGAAACTGGATTTGAATTTGAAGAAGCTCAAGGAACCAATGACTGTCCAGAATCCTGTTGGGGGTTCCATTGATCTCAGTTGGATTTGTAGAGTACCAGTTTCTTTTTCTCGTTATCAATTTCCTACCGTCGCAGTCGTCATGAGTTTTAAAGAGTTTGATCTTATCTTGGGGTTAGACTGGTTGACCAAATATGAAGCTGAAGTTAAATGCGCCGACAGAGTCGTAAAGGCGAAGATTAAATCAGGTGATTATATAACCATTCCCTATGAAGGTCAGAATGCTAATAGAAAAGACTTCTGGGCAGCTTTGAATGTTTCTCCAGCCCAAATTGAAAATATTCCTGAAGTCACAGAGAATATTCCTGACCTCATCAAAGATATTCCTGTCGTCAAAAACTATGCGGATGTGTTCGAAGAAGTTGTTCGCTTACCTCCGCAGAGAGAAATAGATTTCAAAATTGCTTTAATTCCGAATGCAAGGCCGGTAGTTCACGCTATTCGAAGAATGTCCTTGAAAGAGAAGGAGGACTTAGACAATCAAACAAGACAGCTAGTATGGAAAGGTCTGATCAGGCCTAGTTTCTCTGATTGGGGTGCAGCAGTGGTATTTGTCCCAAAATCTGACGGTACTCTACGGCTATGCATGGATTATCGTGATCTGAACAAACAGACAATAAAGAACAAATATCCATTGCCGCGAATAGATGATTTGTTGGATCGATTAAATGGCGCACAAGTATTTTCACGAATGGACCTAGCTACAGGCTTCCATCAACTTCGAATCGCCGAAGAGTGTGTTCCGATGACAACGTTCAGAGGCCCCGATTTATTCTACGAGTGGTTAGTAATGCCGTTCGGCTTATGTAACGCTCCAGCTTACTTTGTCGATCTGATGAACAGAGTATTCAGAGGAGTTTTGAATAAATTTGTTCTGGTTTTCATTGATGATATTCTAATCTTCTCTAAATCAAAGGCCGAACATGAAAAGCATCTGGAACAGGTTCTAGAAATTCTAAGACGGAATGTATTAAAAGCCAAGTTTTCCAAATGTATATTCTGGCAAGATGAAGTGAAATTTCTGGGCCATGTTGTATCGAAAGAAGGAATCACTGTGGATCCAAGTAAAATCATAGCTATTCAGAATTGGAAACAGCCCAGCACCCCCACTGAAGTCCGCAGTTTTCTCGGATTGGCTAGCTATTATCGGAAGTTCGTTAAAGACTTTTCGAAGATATCTGGCCACTTAACGAAGCTTACAAAGAAGCATTCTAAGTTCAAATGGACTCCAGAAAGTGAGGAGGCTTTCGAAGAGCTAAAGTTAAGACTAACGATAGCTCCAATGTTAACCATCATTGATGGCAACCAAGATCTAAAAGTCTGGACTGATGCGTCTAGAGAGGGCCTTGGCGCAGTGTTAATGCAAAGAGGCCAAGTGATTGCTTATGCTAGCCGTCAATTGAAGCCGCACGAGAAGAACTACGTAACTCATGATCTTGAGTTATTGGCTATAGTATTCGCTTTGAAAATCTGGAGACACTATCTTCTGGGTGAGACATTTGAACTATTTACAGATCATCAGTCATTAAAGTATCTGTTCACTCAGAAAGACCTGAATCTGAGGCAACAGCGTTGGCTGGAGTTTCTTGCAGCATATGATTTTGAAATTCTATACACTCCAGGGAAAGCCAATGTCGTGGCCGATGCGTTAAGCCGAAAGAATGAGATGATCGCCAGTTTCATCATTGCGACTTCGTTGATTGATAAGATATCGGCTCTCCAAGAAGATGACCAATTTATCAAAGGAATGAGTCAGCGAATTCGTGAAGGTAATGCTTCGGATTTCCAGCTAGACAACGAAGGGATTCTGAGGTTAGAAGGACGAATTTGCGTTCCAGAAATTCTTGAACTCAGAAGAGATGTGCTTGATGAGTGTCACAAATCTAAGCTCAGTATCCACCCAGGTGTGAATAAAATGTATAACGATATCAAACGCACATTCTGGTGGAAGTCGTTAAAAAGAGACATCTCGATATATGTTAGTCGATGCCCTACTTGCCAACTAGTCAAGAGCGACCAACAGAAATTGGCTGGATTATTACAACCGCTGGAAGTTCCGGGTTGGAAGTGGGAACATATTTCTATGGACTTCATTGATGGTTTGCCCAGAACCAGAAAAGGAAATGACAGTATTTGGGTGATCGTAGATCGCTTCACGAAGACCGCCCATTTCATACCTGTCAGATCAAACAGAACTGCTCAGAGTCTGGCGCAGATATACTTCAGGGAAATAGTTAGACTGCATGGAGTGCCGCTCAGTATAGTAAGTGATAGAGATACAATATTCACTAGCAAATTGTGGGAAGCATTTCAAGTCGAGCTAGGAACAAAGTTAAACTTGAGCACCGCTTATCATCCTCAAACAGACGGTCAGACTGAGAGGGTGAATCGCATTTTAGAAGATCTATTGCGGGCTTGTGTTCTAGATTTCGGTGGATCATGGGAAGACCATCTGCATTTGGCTGAATTCTCTTATAACAACAACTACCAGGCGAGTCTGACAATGTCGCCATTCGAAGCATTGTACGGTAGACCGTGCCGATCTCCTGCTTGTTGGGTCGAGCCTGGAAATAGACTTGTGTTGGGTCCAGATATGATTCGAGAAGCTGCCGACAAAGTCGATTTTATTAAAAAGCGATTACTCGCCGCTCAAAGCCGACAAAAGAGCTATGCCGATAGAAGAAGAAGAGATATATCCTTTGAAGTTGGCGACTATGTATATTTGAAAGTATCGCCGATGAGAGGAGTTATCCGGTTCGGTAAAACTGGAAAGTTGGCGCCCAAATTCATTGGTCCATTTCCTATTCTGGAACGGATCAGAACTCTCGCTTACAGGGTCAAACTGCCTGATTGGTTACCTGGAGTTCATGATGTATTTCATATATCTCAACTTCGAAAGCACGTTCATGATCCAGACTTGATCGTGGAAGAAGCAGCTCAACAAGACATTGAAATTACTCCAGAATTAGCCGTGAGACGTGAGCCGCTAAAGATTATCGGCAAAGAAACCAAAGAGCTGAGGAACAAGAAGGTTCACTTAGTCAAAGTGCAATGGAGTGGAGATCCGCGAGATTGTACTTGGGAAACTGAGGAGAGCATTCAGAAAGCTTATCCCAGATGCCGAGTAGATATCTCTGATTGACTCCGGTGCCAGGTACATTTACCCTACTTTGCACTACCATTCAATTCTCTACTCTATTGTTATTTTCTTTTCATAGATGTGCACTTTTAATTATATAGTCTGAATGATTTTAAAGAGTATAGGATTTGATTAGTATATTTTTGAGGGGTAAAAACAAATTGGTTGTTGTATGATTGTAGATTTATCAAACCACTTTCGACTTTATTCCTTTTCGGGGACGAAAAGTTTTAAGTGGGGGAGATTGTAACGACCCAGAAAATCTGAACCAATTTAAAATTTTTAAATTGGCTAAAATAATGGATTTTAAATATTTAAAATAAATACTTTAAATAATGGCGATGAAAACTGAGTTTGAACCGGCAATTGAAAACGAATATAATTAATTATAATTATAAACAAGGCCTGAAATGGCGCTGTAGTTTCAAAAATCGAATCCAAACTTTGTCGGACTGTACCGGGTGCAAAACAATCCGGATTTTAGTGAAACCAAAAATAATAGGATCTAATTGATAATATCTTTCCAACGAATCTGACCAATCGAATCATAGCGGGAATCAAAAGATAGGTCCAGTTGAAAATTCTGAATAGTCGCTTTGGAATTCAGGCCCTTAAAAATGGACATTTTGCAAACGACCTCGGATTTCGATGAAACCACTTTTGTTAGGTCCGGGACGTCAAATTATTGCTAGGTTTCAAATTTCATTATTTTTCGAATCAATATGTGAGCGTGGCAAAGGAAAACGCGTTTGACCAGTTTCAGTTGATTTTAATCGACTGGAAAATGGCCATTTTTCAAACGGTCTCAGAATTCGACAAAATTAGTTTTGTTAGGACCGTATCGTCAATACGAAGCTAGAAAATATTTTTCTGGAATTTTTCTAGTTAGTATGTGACCCCGGTAATTTGAAATGTACGTTTAAAATTCAATATAGTGATTTAAATGAAAATTCAACGGAAACTGATTGTAACGATTAAATTAGCCTGCGAAACATATCCCATTGTGTTCGGAATGGGGGTAAAACGCTAGAAACGACAGTCGTTGGATTTGAATTCGAGTTCGTATGCGATAAGGTGTATTTTCGGATTTAAATGAATTATAAATTAAAATAAAATCCACCGGCCAATCACAACTCATCTTCCACTTTCTTGGTCAACGCAGAAACCCGACTCCTCCCAGTTCGAACGGCGGTTTCCCCTTTCTTCCTTTTCCCCTTGATTTCTCCCCCGTTTCTTAATTAAATCAAACGCTCTTGGATCCATTTAGAAGCCCTTACTCCCCTCTTCAAATCCAACCTTGTTTCATCCTCCATCGTGCTGTGTTCGGCGAGAATCGAAGCTCCAAACCCCGAGACTTCCGGCCGCCGTACCACCTTGAAGCCGCCACCGAACTGGACGTGGGTCCCCTCGTCAGGCGCGCCTCCTGATGCTCCTCGACGTGGTGCTACTCGATTTCAGCATAGTGCTTCGGATTTGTAGTTTTGGTCAACCCTAATTTGGATCGATAGGGTTTGTCTTCTGGCGTGATGCAGAGGATGGTTGAAGGTAATTAATGTTTTAATTACCTTAGTTAAGTAAAATAGAAATAGCATTGATTTTTATAATTAAAATAGCATTGATTTTTATAATTAAAGTAGCTTGATTTTTTAAAAATATAAACCTCCTTGATTTTTAAAATATAAACCTCCTTGATTTTTAAAATATAAACCTCCTTGATTTTTTAAAATATAAACCTCTTTGATTTTAAAAATATAAACCTCCTTGATTTTTAAAATATAAACCTCCTTGATTTTTAAAATATAAACCTCCTTGATTTTTAAAATATAAACCTCCTTGATTTTTAAAATATAAACCTCCTTGATTTTTAAAATATAAACCTCCTTGATTTTTTAAAATATAAACCTCTTTGATTTTAAAAATATAAACCTCCTTGATTTTTAAAATATAAACCTCTTTGATTTAAAAATGTAAATACTTTGATATAAAAATATAATCTTTATTTTTTTTGAAAAGGCGGAATCTATATTTTTGAAATGCAATTTTTATATATTGAATAACGAAGTAAAAATTCGATCTTTACATATGTAGTGAATACGGGCAACGAAAGCGACAAAAGGCAAGATCGGTGAAGATTTTATGCAAAGAAGAGTCGTGGGATTGAATTAGCTATTCGGTGAGATTTCTGATTTAAAAATTATAAATGTGTGGAAATAAAAATGAATTGCTATATATATATATATATACGCCCCTCGTCCACAAACCATGGACGATATTTATTGGTTGAAATTGTTGTGAAAAATGATTGATAGCGAATGGTTGTTTGGGATTGTTTGTGATTGATATTGGTTGATTGTGGTTGAAAAATACCCATTTGTGATTGAGAAATATTTGGTTGAAACCACATAGGATTAGTTTGTGGAAATGAAATAAATATATACATGCCGCCTGCGTGCGAATTAGATGCATGATCCCCATTGTCAAAAACCGCGAGGTTTTAAGGTAGAGCGAGGAGCCGTACTAGGGACGGTCCCGGTTTTAACTACCCTGCCGTTATGCTGCCGAAATTTTGAATAATATTCGTGTGTTTGAATTATTTTCATCTGCTTAAACTGTATTTATTCATTGAATAGAAAACCTTCATGTGTTGAATTGATATTCATTCGTTGATTAGAAATTCATGTGTTGAATGGTATTCGCGTTTTAAATATAAAAATCACATTTTTATCTATATATAGAAACTACAGAAAACCTTCATGTGTTGAATCGATATTCATTCGTTGATTTGAAATTCATGTGTTGAATGGTATTCATATTTTGAAATAAATTGTTTGATAATAAAAATCACCTTTTATCGACTATATGAACTGTGTAAAATAATCTCGTTTTGAAAGAAATTGTTTTATGATAAAAATCCTATTTTATCACCAATATGAAATATATAAAATAATAGTGTTTTGAAATGAATTGTTTTACAATAAAAATCACATTTTTATTGTATGCATGAATCGTTGAAATGTGAAGTGTTAAAAATAGCCACTTGTTCAAAATAAACATATATGAGTTGAAATATTCATTAATTAGCTAATGAAATGATTTGCACCTATGTATGTAACATTAGAATGAATGGTGTTTTTAAACCAAAAAGAAATCAAATACGAAGTTGAATAGAAAATGATAAATGATAAGAACTATATATATGTACATGCATATTCATTGAACAGGTTATAGCAAAGGGGCTAGAGAAGAGGAATAAAATTTTGTGCCCGACAAATAGGTACACATTTACTGTTTTGTTTGGGTGATGATTTTATGAGCCTGTTGGCTAGCCGCTTGGCTTTTTCTTTTTCTTTTTGAGATTAGAAGGACCGGGAAAGCTATTTGCGATTTCCCGATGCTCCCGATGCAGGGGAGGTTATGGCGAAATTTTCCAAAATTTTAAGGCGTTAGTGAAATATTTGAAGTGAAAACGATATTGAAATTGTTGAATGAACTATATTTATATAATTATATAAATATAAATAAAATTAAAACGAAACGTGGCCGTGCAGTTCGCATTTTGAAACCGTGATTTCAAACAACTAGTGCGGGAAATCCGACCATTGGATTTTCCCGAAATCTCAACCGTCGGGTTCGCCTTGGAAATATCTTTCCAACGGCACCAACCTTGTAAAAATCCAACGGTTGGATTGTCTGGAATGTTTAATTCAAATCTGAAGAAAAACAGCGCCAGAAGCGATTATATTTATATATATATAAATATAATTATATATTTAATCGAATAACGACGCTGCAGTTCGTATTTTGAAATCGAAATTTCAAACGATTGTACCGGGAGATCCGACCGTCGGATTTTCCTGAAACTTGAACCGTTGGATTCGTTTTGAAAAGACCTTTCTAATGATATAAATTTTGTGAAGATCCAATGGTTAGATTTTTCATATATGTGTAAATCAAATCTGAAGAAAAACAGCGCCACGGCCGCTTTATGGCCCGAAGCGTCGTTTTGAATAAATTGGCTATTTTAAAATAAATAAAAATAGCGATAAATCGTTATAAAATATCATAAACAATATGGAATGAAAATAAACTGAATTTGCTCGATTTATGTTGTATTTGATGGTTGAATGTATTTGGTGTGAAAATTACATTAAAGAACAAAATTGGTGTTGTCGAATAATTTAACCATTGAAATAAATTGATTTGAAATTCTAAATATACGTGAATTAATTGAAAAGCCCGAGTTAATTCTCATTTCAAATAATTGATCAACGATTGAAAGTCGAAGATGAAGACGGTGGTCGAAGACCGGAGATCTTCACCTCGTTTGGATGGTAACCGAGGTCCTGATTGGGAGGCATCCCGAAATATGGATAATGAGTGGTGATCGTCCAGACGTACGTGGTGATCGAAGGGTTTGCGAGGTATTTAGTGCCTCCGGTTTCGTTCAGACCCAGAACGGACGTGTAAATGGACTGTGTGTCTGACATTGGATTTTATTCTGTGTCGATTGATCTCTATTGAATATACATCTGTTTGGCGGCGGAGAATTTATTCTTTTGCTTAACGCCCTTCTCTGAGACGCACGAGCTCAGAGGTTGTATACCGATGGACATCAGTCGCATGGCATGAATTGCCTGTGTGGCATGCTAAGATGCAGTGATCAGGGCTTCTGTTGAAAAGCAAAGTCTTGTGGTGATGATCAAAGCACCGCCTGTGTGGCGTAGCTTTGTGTATAACGTGAATTCGCGAGCCTCACACCCCGGTATGAACCAGAAACGGGAGAAAGGACCTTAGGGAGGGCCTGCGTTTCCTCCTAGCTAGGGTGGTGTCAGTGACCTACCAGCCCTGACATTTATATACTTTTCACCTATGTGGTTGTTGCTGTTGCGAGGCGCCTCGGTTTGATCGGACGATCCGGGTCCGATGGAGTCATTCGTTGGCTCGTTTACGCCCCAAAGGGCGGGGAAACGCATGGTTCAGGCATTTTAATCCACATCGGTGGACCGACCCTGACGATCCTAAGGCTTGACAGAGTACTTGCCTGAGGCTCGGGCTAGGCAGTCTCGAATTCGGTAAGGACTATCTTTTGCCTTGGTTCAGGACGGAAATCCAATTTCCAAATACGTGATCGTGCGGTTTTGCTTGTATATATATATTTGGCGACATAGTGGCATGGGACGCTCATGTAGTCTATGATTGATAGTTATGATTTGAAATTGTTTTCAAAACATATAGACACTAGCAATAATATCAAATGCCTTTGTTTTATTCGTATCAAGCATATTTTGGCCGTTATAAGGTAAAACTCTATCCTCCGGTTTGCGTTGCATTGTGTGATAGGAACTGAGTCTTATAATGGCTTCATTTTTGTTAAAAGCATAGCGATGTTTAAAAGAAAGATTTGTTTTAAAGCACAAGCGATCCAATGGAGTAAACCCGTTCCACAAAGTGTCGTGGTCCTGTGATTAGCCAAACAATATATGTGTTGAGTAGATTTCTCATACCAGTCCCATGACTGACTCGTAGTTTGTTTCACTTTCAAACTCGGGTGCCCCTTTTTCTACACGGGCAGCCTTGTATTCAGGTTTAGCTGGTTCTTCTGGATAGCTGGAGCTGAAGATGGATTCTATCATTTATTTCTTTTTATGCTGTTCAGCTCCTATTGTACATATTTTGTTTATTTCCGCTGTAGACATTTATGTATAGCTGAACTGTATTTGTACTAAGTAAGATCCTGTATACTGTGTAACTCTGATGATTACTTTTATCCAGTATATTCTATTGTTCATTATCTGGTGTATTTATTTAATTCTGATCTGCTATTATATGTTTCTGTGTTATATTCCTAAGATAACCCTTGTTTCCGTCTGAACGGGATTTCGGGTCGTCTCATTACACCTTTTCTTCCCTTGAATATTTCTCTTGGATTGAAGTCCACCTTTTAATCGCTTCTTCAAGGGTCCGCAGTTTATTGACAAATGCCCCTTTTGATGGCAGTTACTGCATACGGTGGTCGTTACGGGTTCTTTCCCAGATCTGGCCCTTTTCCTCTTGGCACTGGGCTTCTTATTGACCTCAGACCTCGTACTGGCTTCAGGAATATCAGTTTCCGACTCTTCTTTGTCACTACAACAAACTTCTTCTTCGTCGCGCAACATTCCTTTCTTATGGAGGTCTTCATACTGATAAGCCATGTAAATCATTTCTGGAAAAGGAAGCTTCACATGCCCCAATACTTTATTCTGGTATTTCCTTTGAAGTCCATGAATAAATCTCAGATTTTTCCTTTTTGGGTCTTTGATCAGATGAGGAGCAAAGTGCGCAAGTTCATTGAATTTCTTATGATATTCTGGGATGGTCATATCACCTTGTATTAGATAAGAAAATTCATCACATAATCTCTCGGTTGCTTCGGGAGGAGTAATCTTTCTAGGAAAATCACTTTAAATCTGTCCCAGGTGATATCACCTTCTGGATTATCTTTGATGATTGTTTCCCACCAGATTAAAGCTTCTTCTTTGAGCGCCCAAGATGCTACTAACCGTTTCTGGTCATCCCTCCGTTGGATACGCTCAAATATTCTTTCGACAGAACTCATCCAAGCATGAGTTTGAATTATAGATTCATTGCCCGAGAACTGTGCTCCGTTCAGATTTCGATATCTCTTTAATAAAGCCTCTAGATCAGGTTCTGCATTTCTTCTATTTCTGACGCTCATTTTTCTAGTACTTCTGCAATTAGCAGAACAAGTGTCAGGTCACAGAAAAGAAAATTTTCAAACATAGAAACATATACTTCAAGTGTAAATGTGTCTATCGAGGTGTAATTTCATTCTGCTTTACTCATACTAGGACATTGCTGATCCTATCTGTATAGAATTACCCGTCCTAGAACACTACTGGTTCTATTTCTGACGAGTTCGTTCACATGTTATATTCCAGAACTAAGCTTAACCAAAGCTCTGATACCACGTTGTGACGACCCGAAATCCCGTTCAGATGGAGACAAGGGTTATCTTTTGGAATATAACACAGAAACAGATAATAGCAGAACAAAATTAAATAAATACACCAGATAATGAACAATAGAATATACTGGATAAAAGTAATCATCAGAGTTACACAGTATACAGGATCTTACTTAGTACAAATACAGTTCAGCTATACATAAATGTCTACAGCGGAAAACAAACAAAATATGTACAATAGGAGCTGAACAACATAAAAAGAGATAAATGATAGAATCCATCTTCAGCTCCATCTTTCCAGAGAAAGAACCAGCTAAACCTGAATACAAGGCTGCCCATGTAGAAAAAGGGGCACCCGAGTTTGAGAGTGAAACAAACTACGAGTCAGTCATGGGACTGGTATGAGAAATCTATTCAACACATATATAATATGGCTAATCACAGGACCACGCCACTTTCGTGGAACGGGATTACTCCATTGGATTGCCAGTGCTTTAAAACAAATCTTTCTTTTAAACATCGCTATGCTTTTTATAAAAATGAAGCCGTTATAAAACTCAGTTCCCATCACACAATGCAACGCAAACCGGAGGATAGAGTTTTTACCTTATAACGGGCAAAATATGCTTGATACGAATAAAACAAAGGCATTTGATATTATTGCTAGTGTTTATACGTTTTGAAAACAATTTCAAATCATAACTATCAATCATAGATGGCATGGGTACCATATATCATGTCGCCATATATATATATATACAATCAAAACCGCACGATGTCGTATTTGGAAATCGGATTTCCATCATGAACCAAGGCAAAGGATAGTCCTTACCGAATTCGAGACGCTCTAGCCCGTGTCTCAGGTACAGCCGCGACCATACCCTGGATCGTCAGGGCCGGTCCACGCGAAGTGGATTATAATGCCTTAACAATGCGTTTCTCCACCCTTTGGGGTGTAAATGAGCCAACGAATGACTCCATCGGACCCGGATCGTCCGATCAAACCGAGGCGCCTCGCAACAGCAACAACCACATAGGTGAAAAGTATATAAATGTCAGGGCTGGTAGGTCACTGACACCACCCTAGCTAGAAAGAAAACGCACGTCCCCCCTGAGGTCCTGCTCCCGTTTCTGGTTCATACCGGGGTGTGAGGCTCGCGAATTCACGTTATACATAAAGCTACGCCACACAGGCGGTGCTTTGATCATCACCACAAGACTTTGCTTTTCAACAGAAGCCCTGATCACTGCATCTTAGCATGCCACACAGAATAAATCCAATGTCAGACACACAGTCCATTTACAAGTCCGTTCTGGGTCTGAACGAAACCGGAGGCACTAAATACCTCGCAAACCCTTCGATCACCACGTACGTCTGAACGATCACCACTCATTATCCGTATTTCGAGATGCCTCCCAATCAGGACCTCGGTTACCATCCAAACGAGGTGAAGATCTCCGGTCTTCGACCGTCGTCTTCATCTTCGAATTTCAATCGTCGGTCAATCATTTGAAATGAGAATTAACTCGGCCTTTTCAAATAATTCACGTATATTTAGAATTTCAAATCAATTTATTTCAATGGTTAAATTATTTGACAACACCAATCTTGTTCTTTAATGTAATTTTCACACCAAACACATTCAACCATCAAAAGCCACACAAATCGAGCAAATTCAGTTTATTTCCATTCCATATCGCTTATGATATTTTATAACGATTTATCGCTATTTTTATTTATTTAAAAATAGCTAATTTATTCAAAACGACGCTTCGGGCCATAAAGCGGCCGTGGCGCTGTTTTTCTTCAGATTTGATTTACACATATCTGGAAATCTAACCGTTGGATCTTCACAAAATTTACATCATTAGAAAGGTCTTTTCAAAACGAATCCAATGGTTCCAGTTTCGGAAAAATCCGACGGTCGGATCTCCCGGTACAATCGTTTGAATTTTCGATTTCAAAATACGAACTGCAGCGTCGTTATTCGATTAAATATATATTTATATTTATATATATATATAAATATAATTGCTTCTGGCGCTGTTTTTCATCAGATTTGAATTAAACATTCCAGGCAATCCAACCGTTGGATTTTTACAAGGTTGGTGCCGTTGGAAAGATATTTCCAAGGCGAACCCGACGGTTGCGGTTTCGGGAAAATCCAATGGTCGGATTCCCCATACTAGTTGTTTGAAATCACGGTTTCAAAATGCGAACTGCATGGCCACGTTTCATTTTAATTTTATTTATATTTATATAATTATATAAATATAGTTCATTCAACAATTTCAATATCGTTTTCACTTCAAATATTTCATTAACGCCTTAAAATTTTGGAAAATTTCGCCATAACCTCCCCTGCACCGGGAGCATCGGGAAATCGCAAATAGCTTTCCCGGTCCTTCTAATCTCAAAAAGAAAAAGAAAAAGCCAAGCGGCTAGCCAACAGGCTCATAAAATCATCACCCAAACAAAACAGTAAATGTGTACCTATTTGTCGGGCACAAAATTTTATTCCTCTTCTCTAGCCCCTTTGCTATAACCTGTTCAATGAATATGCATGTACATATATATAGTTCTTATCATTTATCATTTTCTATTCAACTTCATATTTGATTTCTATTTGGTTTAAAAACACCATTCATTCTAATGTTACATACATAGGTACAAATCATATCATTAGCTAATTAATGAATATTTCAACTCATATATATTTAATTGAACAAGTGGCTATTTTTAACACTTCACATTTTAACGATTCATGCATATAATAAAAATGTGATTTTTATTGTAAAACAACTCATTTCAAAACACTATTATTTTATATATTTCATATTGGTGATAAAAATAGGATTTTTGTTATAAAACAATTTCTTTCAAAACGAGATTATTTTACACAGTTCATATAGTCGATAAAAGGTGATTTTTATTATCAAACGATTTATTTCACAATATGAATACCATTCAACACATGAATTTCAAATCAACGAATGAATATCGATTCAACACATGAAGGTTTTCTATAGTTTCTATATATAGATAAAAATGTGATTTTTATATTTAAAACGCGAATACCATTCAACACATGAATTTCTAATCAACGAATGAATATCGATTCAACACATGAAGGTTTTCTATAGTTTCTATATATAGATAAAAATGTGATTTTTATATTTAAAACGCGAATACCATTCAACACATGAATTTCTAATCAACGAATGAATATCGATTCAACACATGAAGGTTTTCTATTCAATGAATAAAAATAGTTTTAGCAAATGAAAATAATTCAAACACATGAATATTATTCAAAATTTCGGCAGCATAACGGCAGGGTAGTTAAAACCGGGACCGTCCCTAGTACGGCTCCTCGCTCTACCTTAAAACCTCGCGGTTTTTGACAATGGGGATCATGCATCTAATTCGCACGCAGGCGTCATGTATATATTTATTTCATTTCCACAAACTAATCCTATGTGGTTTCAACCAAATATTTTTCAACCACAAACGGGTATTTTTCAACCACAATCAATCAATATCAACCACAAACAATCCCAAACAACCTTTCGCTATCAATCAATTTCAATCAATAAATATCGTCCATGGTTTGTGGACGAGGGGCGTATATATATATATATATATATATATATATATATATATATATTTATATATAGCAATTCACTTTTATTTCCACATATATATATATATGGCTAGAAAAAGAAATTGAAGAGTGAGAAATTCTCACAGATTAGCTAATTCAAACGTCTCGACTCTTCATATGTAGGAAATCTTCGTCGTTTCTTCTTCTGCCACTTTCGTCATTCGTATTCACTACATATATAAAAAAAAATCGAATTTTTACTTCGCTATTCAATATGTAAAAATCGAATTTTTTACTTTGCTTTTCAATATATAAAAATCGAATTTTTACATCGCTATTCAATATATAAAAATCTTACCTTTATGTGTTTTTCACATCTAGAACATCATAGCTTTTCAAAAATAAAGAACAAATCTTTTCGAAAATAAAAGATCCTAACTTTTCTATTATATTAAAAATCAAATATTTATCTTGCTATATATAAATCTGCATTTTAAAACTGATTTTAAACATTAAAAACTGATTTCACACTATATTTTATATAAACATAAACTTATTTTTAACATATGTTTTATAATTAATACAAAAACCGATTTTAACTAATTCTATAAATTAAATTAAAAGTAAATAAACTTACAGCAGGCTGAAGTGGCGGGAAGTGGCTAGGGTGGCTGGTGGTTGGTGTAGGAGGCGGCGGAGCTGGCTTCGAGGGGGGTGGCAGAGCTGTGGCAGGCGGTGGATCGGAGATGGCTGCTCAAGGGGTTTGGGTTCGGGCGCGTCACGATTCGAGGGTAGAAGAGGGGAGAGAAGAAGAAGCAGCGGCAGCAGCTACAGGAGAAGGGGGGTGGCGGCGTGCGGAGGTGGCGGCGCCTCCTGGGGCTGAGCGACGCGATGGTCAACGTCGGGGGGGGGGGGCTAGGTTTTTTTTCTTTTTTATTTCGAACGGTAGAAAGAAAGTGAGGAGAGAGAGAGAGAGTAAAGGATTTATATAAATATTTATTATTTTTAATTTCAAAAAGTTGACTTTTTTATTCGACCCCTAAACGAGGCCCACCGCCTGTCGTCCATAGCGTTTTGCCCCCATTACGAACACAATGGGATATGTATCGCAAGCTGACTTGATCGTTACAATCAGTTTCCGTTGAATTTACATTTAAATCACTATATTGAATTTTAAACGTACATTTCAATTTACCGGGGCCACATACTAACTAGAAAAATTCTCGAAAAATATTTTCTAGCTTCGTATTGACGATACGGTCCTAACAAAACTAGTTTCGTCAAATTCTGAGACCGTTAGAAAAATGGCCATTTTCCAGTCGATTAAAATCAACTAAAACTGGTCAAACGCGTTTTCCTTTGCCACGCTCACATATTGAATCGAAAAATTATGAAATTTGAAACATAGCAATAATTTGACATCACGGATCCAACAAAAGTGGTTTCGTCGAAATCCGAGGTCGTTTGCAAAATGTCCATTTTTAAGGGCCTGAATTCCATAGCGACTATTCAGAATTTTCAACTGGACATATCTTTTGATTCCCGCTATCAAATTTCGATTTGTCAGATTCGTTGGAAAGATATTATCAATTAGATTCCATTATTTTTGGTTTCACTAAAATCCGGATTGTTTTGCACCCGATACAGTCCGACAAATTTTGAATTCGATTTTTGAAACTACAGCGCCCTTTCATGCCTTGTTTATAATTATAATTAATTATATTCGTTTTCAATTGTCGATTCAAACTCAGTTTTCATCGCCATTATTGAAAATATTTATTTTAAATATTTAAAATCCATTATTTTAGCCAATTTAAAAATTTTAAATTGGTTCAGATTTTCTGGGTCGTTACAACTTTGGATGATGGTTTATTGTTTGTCGTTGCTATTATATACATGTGTTGTATGGAATCCATATAATTAACGTTATATGGTGATAGATTGGGCCTCATTCCAATCGGGAAAATAATGAATATTATAAAAGGAAATTCATTTGTTGAATATAAAAATATTCATGTGTTGAAACTATTTATGTGTTGAGTAAAATATTTTAACAATAAAATTTACATCTTTATCATACTTAAAATTAGAACTACTTTATGGTTGGAATCTGATTGAAAATCAAACGATAGATACCAAAATTTTATAAAATATTTTACATTACAAAAATAGTGATGTGTTGACAGTACTCATGTGTTGAGATTAGTCGTGTGTTGAAAGAAATATAGATTCATGTGTTGAATGGAATATATATATTCATTTGTTGAATAGAATAACGAATTTTTTGAAATATATAAAGCCGTATTGATTAGAGTTGCGCTATTTTGACGTGAACGATATTTATATCGATTTTATTCGTTTTTAATGAATATTGAAAAGTGATTTCAAAATTTAATATTTTGAAATGAAATTCAAATTAAATTAGATTAAAATTCAAATTTAAATTTTATTGAATCAATTTGAAATGAATTCTAATCGAATAGAAAATGAATTCGATTCGAATTGAATAAAAAGTGAATTTGAATTCAAATCAATTAGAAATGAATTCAAATTGAATTAAATTGAAATTGAGTTAAAAACGAATTGAAATCGTTTTGAATGAAATTTAAAACAACTGAAATTGAATTGAAATCAATTTGAAATGAATTCGAATTGAATTAAATAGAAGGTAAATTCAAATTGAATTGAATTGAAACGAATTAGAATTTGAATTGAATTGAAACGAATTTGAATTCGAATTAAATAAAATTGAAATGAATTCGAATTGAATTGAAATCAAATCGATTTGAAATTGAAGATGAAGTTGAAATTGTTTTTTAAACAAATTTAAAACGATTTATAAATTACATTTTAAAAGGAAATCGACGAAATATATATAATATTTTATATATATATATATATATATATAATGGCCTGAATAGAACTGGCCACGCCGCGGCAGTTCGTGAGTTTCGACCATTAACTTCAAATTGACGTTGTGGGAGATCCGACCTTCGGATTCTCCTAAAAAAGGAACCGTTGGGTTCGTATCGAAAAGAGCTTTCCAATGAATATTGGAAATTTGAAATCTAACGGTTGGATTTGGAGTTATGTCCAAATCAAATTTAGAAAAGGTCGCTGTAAGTGCAGTTCGATGGCCGTTGATGGAAATCGACTGTACGGGCCTTGATAAAATTATTAAAAATATCTATAATTTGTGTAGAATCATAAGAAATGATTTGGAAAAAATTGGGCTGAAGAATTCCACATTTGAAAGGATAAAAATAGATTTTTATCGAAATGAACTAGTTTGGAACTAGAAATAAAATTAATTTATTTTTGAAATAAATAAATTGAATTTGAAAGTGATTTTAAAAATAATAAATATTCACAATACGTGGATTGGACGGGAGTTGAATCGAAATTATCTTCGAAATATTTCGGTGTTGGATTTCGTGACTATACAGATATTGTTATGGGAATTTGAAAGATATATTTTATATCGTTATTTCCAACACGATATTTGTTGGTTTCAGAATTTGATATTGAATATAAGCCGGTATATTTTCTATTTAGAGCCTTGTATTTAATATCAAATGTGATTTGGGTTTATCGTGAATCGTGTTTTAGATGACATTGGTTCTTTAACCCAGTTAAAGGCAGGATATTGATTTTTGAAAAGATTAAAACTAAGTGGAGTTTTAATGAATCTTTAATTAGATTGAAATGTGAATTGATAATTTAAATTATCAAATTTGGAAAGTGATTGAGAATGGAGTATTACCAGTTTTCTCCATGGGATATATAGGGTGGGATTGGGAAATAAAATAAATAATTACTTCGGTGTGGCTCGCTAATCCCAACTAGTTTGAAATGATATCCAAAGGAAGATTAAAGAATAAATTTAGAGGAATTTATCTTGGATAAAATTAATGGGAACCTTTCCCTAAGAATGTGATTTTGGGAATAAAAGAATATTCTGAATTGGAATGAGGCGTTCGTTGTGTTTGTGTAACATTTGTTTATTATATACGTGGGTTATTCAGAAAGGCCGGGTTATACCCATTCTGAATAACTGATTCGACGAGATGTCGAAGATGAAGATGGTGGTTGAAGACCGGAAGTCTTCACATCGTTTGGGTGATTACTGATGATCTCGATTGGGTTGTACACCCAAGATGAGGGAAACAGTTGGTGATCGTCCAGACGTACTTGGAGATGGATGGATATGCGAGGAAAGTTCCTCCGGTTTCGTTCAGACCCAGAACGAACTTGTAAATGGATTGTGTGTCTGACATTGAATTTTATTCTGTGTTGACAGATCTCTATTAAATATACATTTTTTTGGTGGCGGAGAATTTATTCTCTTGCTTAACGCCCTTCTCTGAGACGTACGAGCTCAGAGGCTGTATATCGATGGACATCAGTCGCATGGAGTGAATTGCCAGTGTGGCACGCGTAAGTGGAAATTGATCAAGGCTTCTGTTGAAAAGCAAAGTCTTGTGGTTGATGATCAAAGCACGGCCTGTGTGGCATAGCTTTGTGTATAACGTGAATTCGCGAGCCTCACACCTCGGTATGAGTCAAAAACGGGATACGGACCCAAGGAGTGCACGACGTTTCTTTCTAGCTAGGGTGGTGTAAGTGACCTACCAGCCCTGACATTTATATACTTTTCACCTGTGTGGTTGTTGGATACGAGGCGCCTCGGATATAGGTCTGTAAGGATCGGGAAACGTGTGTTCAGGAATAATTAATCCTCAAAAGTAAGAGAGGACCGACCTTGGAGGTTCCAAAGGATCAGAGTGGGGTCCTGAGGCATTGCTAGAGTGTCTCGAACGCGGAGAGGAGCTTGCCCCTTGCCTCGACTCATGATGGAATCCAATTTCCAATATGTGATATTGCGGTTTTAATTGTAGAACTAGTACGGCGACATGATAGATGGTACCCATGTCGCCTATGATTGAAATTGTTCTGACACTATACACTCATTATAGTATCAAGTGATTTGTTTTAAACTTACCAAGCATGTTTGGCTATTATAAGGGAAAACCCTATCCTCCAGCTTGCATTGCATTGTGTGATGGGACCTAGGTCTTATAATAGCTTCATTTTTTCAGAAAGCATTGCGTTGTTTTGTTATATGCACTAGTATTCTTGGGAGGAAACCCGTTCCGTGTTATACGGCGTGGTCCCTTGAATTACTCTCTTTTAAAGTAAAGCTTTAAATAACTGTTTTAGTTCTCACACCAGTCACATGACTGACCTGGAGTTTATTGTTTTTAATCTAAACTCTAGGTGCCCTTATTTTCGACACGGGCAGCTAGTAGTTTTGGTTTTGCAGATTTATATTCATAGGGTCCTGATTTACAGCTGGAACGATGCTCGGAAAGCTCTATATCCGTGCATTATTTCTAGTTGTGCTTTTGTCTTATTTTCCGCTGTGATGTATTTAAATGTAATTTAATTCTATGATATTTGTTGAATGTAATTTATTCATTTATACTTTGTATTTTCTTGTATCTGATGGAATTGTTGTAATAACAATGAAATGTTCTTCCGTTTGCGTTCTATTTTGTCGTGTTCTCAAAACGATCAGGGGTTTCGAATGGTCTTAGTCGGTTTAACGATCGATTCAGATCGAGTGAAATTCCTTGCCGTTACAGTTTGGTATCAGAGCTTTGGTTTACAGAGCTCGAGAACAAGACACATTAGAAACATACGAAAGAATTCATCAGATATTGGATTAGTAATATCCAATTAGAATGACTCGTTAGAGATAGGATCAGTAGTATCCTAGAACGAGTGTGAAGAGTATATTTTTCAAATGAAAACAATTTTGTTTTAAAAATTTAAATCGCTTTATACGTATTTGATTATTTATTTATTTTGAATCTGGACAATCGAGTATATAAAGATTTTGCATATACGCGTCATGAACGTATATTCGAAGTTTTAATATACTGGATAGATATAGAATCACATTCTAGATATCCGGGGATGATTCTGATGATGGTGCATCATCATCAGTATTCATATTCGAATTTCGAAGGTGTGATATCTATATATTTCCATTAGACTGGTGTGAGAACCAAAACTTATATAGCTAGAATACATTGTTGTGAATTGGCATCAAAAACATGATTTTCTGTATATATATCCAATTATCAATTTGAAACGTTAATTCACTAATTGATTGATGTTTGTGTTGTTTGTTTATTTGTTTGATAATTTTGAATCATTTAGCCAAATTGAATCAAATATTGAATTGTATTGAAAATGGGTCACATTTGCTTGCATATACATATACTTACATTGAACAGGTCATTGCGAGGAGGCTAGAGCAGAGAATAAAATTTGTTTGCCCGACAAATAGGTACATGTTTACTATATAATTTACTGTTTTGTTTGGGTGATGATGATTTTATGAGCCGATTGGCTAGCCGCTTGGCTTTTTCATTTTCTTTTTGAGATCAAAAGGCCTATATGGCAATTTCGGGATTTTCCTGTGGCTCCCGGTGCAGGGGAGGTTATGGCGAAATTTTTCAAAAATTCAGGATGTTAGCCAAATTTTTGAAGAATTTGAAAATTCTCAGAAACTGAAAAGTTGGAGAATGGAAGCCAGATCGAACATAGTGTTGATTAATCAAACCACTTTCGACTTTGTTCCTTTTCGGGGACAAAAAGTTTTAAGTGGGGGAGATTGTAACAACCCGAAAATCTGGGCCAGTTTAAAATTTTTATTTTGGAAATTTTAGGGAATTTTGAACATTTAAAATGAATTATTTTAAATAAAATCGACGAGAAATTTATTTCGAATAAAATTCAAAGGTATATATTATATACGTCGTCGTTAGAATATGAATAATTATATATAATTATAAATAGAATTGAAAATGGCGCGGTAGTTCGATAATTCGATTTCAAACTTCAATTGAATGCACCGGGTGCAAAACAATCCGGATTTTAGCGAAATCAAAAATAATAGGATCTATTTGAGAATATCTTTCCAACGAATCCGAAAAATCAAAATTTCATAGCGGGAATCAAAAGATATGTCCAGTTGAAAATTCTGAATAGTCGCTATGGAATTCAGGCCCTTAAAAATGGAAATTTTGCAAACGACCTCGGATTTCGACGAAACCACATTTGTTGGGTCCGTGATGTCAAATTATTGCTAGGTTTCAAATTTCATAATTTTTCGATTCAATATGTGAGCGTGGCAATGGGAAACGCGTTTGACCAGTTTCAGTTGAATTTAATCGACTGGAAAATGGCCATTTTTCCAACGGTCTCAGAATTTGACGAAACTAGTTTTGTTAGGACCGTATCGTCAATACGAAGCTATAAAAGATTTTTATGGAATTTTTAGAGTTCGTATGTGACCCCGATAAATTGAAATACGCGTTCAAATTCAATATATAGAGTTATATGTTGATTTCAACGAAAACTGATCGTAACGACCGATTCAGCCTACGATACATATCCCATTGTGTTTGAAATGGGGGTAATTAGCTATGGACGACAGGCGGTGGGCCTCGTTTAGAGGTCGTATGTAAAAGTCAACTTTTTGAATTAAATAATTAAATTAAATAAAAAAAATCCTCCTCTCTCCCTCTTCCTTTAACTTCTGGCCCCCCCTTTTTGTTCAAAATCGATTCATACAGAAATTAAAAAAAAAGAGAAAGGGTGGACATGATTGATTGCCGCCGCCCCCCTCTAATTGTCGCCGCCGCTCGGGGCAGGGCGCCCTGCATCCATCCGTCGCCCATCCTCTTCTCCTTCCTTTCCCCCTCTCCTGATCGAACCCGACGCAGCCCTCAACCCCACGCCCTGACCACCACCGCGAAGCACAGCAGCCAACGCAACCGCCTACACCGACCCCCAACGTGCCACCAGGCCCCATCATCCACTGACGAGCGCGACAGCCCCCCCCCCCTCGTGGAAAGCCGGTATGTTTTAAATTAATTTAATTGAAAATCATTTATTTTTAAATTCGTTTTTATATAAAATAACATAGGGTTATGATAGAGTTTTTACATATATCATAGTTTATAAAAACTAGATTTTTATAGTGAGAAAGACCATATTTTTATAAAGAGAAAGATGAAGTTTTTATATAAAAGAAAGCTAGGATTTTTATAAAGGTGAAAAATATAATTTTTATTATATAGAAAGGTTAAAAATATAATTTTTATAGCATGTAAAGGTTGAAAATATAATTTTCATATTATATAGATAAAAAAAATGTGATCTTTATATGGTAGGATATAAAAGGCGAAATTTTTATGTTATGAAAGACGATATTTTTATGTTAAGAAAGGCGAAATTTTCATGGTATGAAAGGCGAAATCTTTAAAATAGAAAAGGCGAAATATTTATATTTGAAAAGGAGAAATCTTTATATGAAGAATAGCGTGATAAAAATAGAATTTTAATCTACATAGTAGCGATGTAAAAATAGAATGTTTATCAATATAGTAGCGATGTGAAAATAGAATTTTTATCTATATAGTAGCGATATAAAAATATGATTTTTATATATTGAACAGCGAAGTAAAAATATGATTTTTATATATTGAATAGCAAAATAAAAATATGATTTTTATATATTGAATAGCAAAGTAAAAATTCGATTTTTATATATTGAACAGCAAAGTGAAAATTCGATTTTTATATATTGAATAGCAATATAAAAATGTGATTTTTATATATGTAGTGGCTACGGCGACGAAAGTGATAAGAGGCGAGAACGACGAAGATTTCTCTAAATGAAGTGTCATGGAATTGGGATAGCTTTGGTGAGAACTTCTCACTCTAAATTTCTTTTTCTAGTTATATATATATATACTAGGATGCAGACGGTGCTTAGTAGCACCCGACACCCGTCATCCACAGATCATGGATGGCTTGTTTGTTTAATTGATATGTTGAAAATTTTGTTTGTGT
The DNA here is from genome assembly GCA_030737875.1 of Allium sativum. Taxonomy (NCBI): domain Eukaryota; kingdom Viridiplantae; phylum Streptophyta; class Magnoliopsida; order Asparagales; family Amaryllidaceae; genus Allium; species Allium sativum. The sequence goes on along the minus strand of CM060916.1, from coordinate 111,346,619 downwards.
TGTTGATGTGAAATCGATAATAAAAAGTAGAAGTGTTGAAATAAATATTTTATTGTTAAAAATATAATTTTTAACGTGAATGTGAATAAATGAATATTTATAAAAAAATCGGCCGATTTGCTTATATACACTGATTTGACTGATATTGATTGGGTTGATAAATTTTACACATCACCCAAATGCACAAATAAAAATATGTGTTTGTTGATTTGAAACTCCACACGGGTGCTGGGATGAAATTTGGCGTACACTAATCCAAATTATTTAATTGTATGTCGATCGATTGGTCGACAGACTGTGTAAGCGTCGACTATTTATATTTGATGCTTATGCAGTGGTGTGGTGCACTTTGGATGATGGTTTATTGTTTGTCGTTGCTATTATATACATGTGTTGTATGGAATCCGTATAATTAACGTTATATGGTGATTGATTAGGCCTCATTCCAATCGGGAAAATAATGAATATTATAAAAGGAAATTCATTTGTTGAATATAAAAATATTCATGTGTTGAAAATATTTATGTATTGAGTAAAATATTTTAACAATAAAATTTACATCTTTATCATATTTAAAATTAGAACTACTTTATGGTTGGAATCTGATTGAAAATCAAACGATAGATACAAAAATTTTATAAAATATTTTACATAACCAAAATAGTGATGTGTTGACAGTACTCATGTGTTGAGATTAGTCGTGTGTTGAAAGAAATATAGAATCATGTGTATATTCATTTGTTGAATAGAATAACGAATTTATTGAAATATATAAAGCCGTATTGATTAGAGTTGCGCTATTTTAACGTGAACGATATTTATATCGATTTTATTCGTTTTTAATGAATATTGAAAAGTGATTTCAAAATTTAATATTTTGAAATGAAATTCAAATTAAATTAGATTAAAATTCAAATTGAAATTTTATTGAATCAATTTGAAATGAATTCGAATCGAATAGAAAATGAATTCGATTCGAATTGAATAAAAAGTGAATTTGAATTCAAATCAATTAGAAATGAATTCAAATTGAATTAAATTGAAATTGAGTTAAAAACGATTTGAAATCGTTTTGAATGAAATTTAAAATGAACTGAAATTGAATTGAAATCAATTTGAAATGAATTCGAATTGAATTAAATAGAAGGTAAATTCAAATTGAATTGAATTGAAACGAATTAAAATTTGAATTGAATTGAAACGAATTTGAATTCGAATTAAATAAAATTGAAATGAATTCGAATTGAATTGAAATCAAATCGATTTGAAATTGAAGATGAAGTTGAAATTGTTTTTTAAACGAATTTAAAATGATTTATAAAATACGTTTTAAAAGGAAATCGACGAAATATATATAATATATATTATATATATATATAATGGCCTGAATAGAACGCGCCGCGCCGCGGCAGTTCGTGAATTTCGACCATTAACTTCGAATTGACGTTGTGGGAGATCCGACCGTCGGATTCTCCTAAAACCGGAACCGTTGGGTTCGTATCGAAAAGAGCTTTCCAATGAATATTGGAAATTTGAAATCTAATGGTTGGATTTGAAGTTATGTCCAAATCAAATTTAGAAAAGGTCGCTGTATGCAGTTCGATGGCCGTTGATGGAAATCGACTGTACGGGCCTTGATAAAATTATTAAAAATATCTATAATTTGTGTAAAATCATAAGAAATGATTTGGGAAAAATTGGGCCGAAGAATTCCACATTTGAAAGGATAAAAATAGATTTTTATCGAAATGAACTAGTTTTGAACTAGAATTAAAATAAATTTATTTTTGAAATAAATAAATTGAATTTGAAAGTGATTTTAAAAATAATAAATATACACAATACGTGAATTGGACGGGAGTTGAATCGAAATTATCTTCGGAATATTTCGGTGTTGGATTTCGTGACTATACAGATATTGTTATGGGAATTTGAAAGATATATTTTATATCGTTATTTACAATACGATATTTGTTTGTTTCAGAATTTGATATTGAATATAAGCCGGTATATTTTCTATTCAGAGCCTTGTATTTAATATCAAATGTGATTTGGGTTTATCGTGAATCGTGTTTTAGATGACATTGGTTCTTTAACCCAGTTAAAGGCAGGATATTGATTTTTGAAAAGATTAAAACTAAGTGGAGTTTTAATGAATCTTTAATTAGATTGAAATGTGGATTGATAATTTAAATTATCAAATTTGGAAAGTGATCGAGAATGGAGTATTACCAGTTTTCTCCATGGGATATATAGGGTGGGATTGGGAAATAAAATAAATAATTACTTTGGTATGGCTCGCTAATCCCGACTAGTTTGAAATGATATCCAAAGGAAGATTAAAGAATAAATTTAGAGGAATTTATCTTGGATAAAATTAATGGGAACCTTTCCCTAAGAATGTGATTTTGGGAATAAAAGAATATTCTGAATTGGAATGAGGCGTTCGTTGTGTTTGTGTAACATTTGTTTATTATATACGTGGGTTATTCAGAAAGGCCGGGTTATACCCATTCTGAATAACCGATTCGACGAGATGTCGAAGATGAAGACGGTGGTTGAAGACCGGAAATCTTCACATCATTTGGGTGATTACTGATGATCTCGATTGGGTTGTACACCCAAGATGAGGGAAACAGTTGGTGATCGTCCAGACGTACTTGGAGATGGATGGATATGCGAGGAAAGTGCCTCCGGTTTCGTTCAGACCCAACACGAACTTGTAAATGGATTGTGTGTCTGACATTGGATTTTATTCTGTGTTGATTGATCTCTATTAAATATACATTTGTTTGGCAGCGGAGAATTTATTCTCTTGCTTAACGCCCTTCTCTGAGACATACGAGCTCAGAGGTTGTATATCGATGGACATCAGTCGCATGGAGTGAATTGCCAGTGTGGCACGCGTAAGTGGCAATTGATCAAGGCTTCTGTTGAAAAGCAAAGTCTTGTGGTTGATGATCAAAGCACGGCCTATGTGCCGTAGCTTTGTGTATAACGTGAATTCGCGAGCCCCACACCTCGGTATGAGTCAAAAACGGGATACGGACCCAAGGAGTGCACGACGTTTCTTTCTAGCTAGGGTGGTGTCAGTGACCTACCAGCCCTGACATTTATATACTTTTCACCTGTGTGGTTGTTGGATACGAGGCGCCTTGGATATAGGTCTGTAAGGACCGGGAAACGTGTGTTCAGGAATAATTAATCCTCAAAAGTAAGAGAGGACCGGCCTTGGAGGTTCCAAAGGATCAGAGTGGGGTCCTGAGGCATTGCTAGAGTGTCTCGAACGCGGAGAGGAGCTTGCCCCTTGCCTCGACTCATGATGGAATCCAATTTCCAATACGTGATATTGCGGTTTTAATTATAGAACTAGTATGGCGACATGATAGATGGTACCCATGCCGCTTATGATTGATATTTTTGATTGAAATTGTTCTGACACTATACACTCATTATAGTATCAAATGATTTGTTTTAAATGTACCAAGCATGTTTGGCTATTATAAGGGAAAGCCCTATCCTCCGGCTTGCGTTGCATTGTGTGATGGGACCTGGGTCTTATAATAGCTTCATTTTTCCAAAAAGCATTGCGTTGTTTTGTTATATGCACTTGTATTCTTGGGAGGAAACCCGTTCCGTGTTATACGACGTGGTCCCTTGAATTACTCTCTTTTAAAGTAAAGCTTTAAATAACTGTTTTAGTTCTCACACCAGTCACATGACTGACCTGGAGTTTATTGTTTTTAACCTAAACTCTGGGTGCCCTTATTTTCAACACGGGCAGCTAGTAGTTTTGGTTTTGCAGATTTATATTCACAGGGTCCTGATTTACAGCTGGAACGATACTCGGAAAGCTCTGTATCCGTGCATTATTTCTAGTTGTGCTTTTGTATTATTTTCCGTTGCGATGTATTTAAATGTAATTTAAATCTCTGATATTTGTTGAATGTAATTTATTCATTTATACTCTGTATATTCTTGTATCTGATGGAATTGTTGTAATAACAATGAAATGTTCTTCCGTTTGCGTTCTATTTTGTCGTGTTCTCAAAACGATCAGGGGTTTCGAACGGTATTAGTCGGTTTAACGATCGATTCGGATCGAGCGAAATTGCTTGACGTTACAATTGGGATGAAAAATTCCATATTTGAAACGATAAAAATAGATTTTTATCGAAATGAACTAGAATTATAATTCAATTATTTTTAAAATAAATAAATTGGATTTGAAATGGTTCTAAAAATAACCAGAATCTCCAATATATAAATTGGAATGGATTTGAATCGAAATTATCTTCGGAATGTTTCGATGTTGGATTTTGTCATTATACAGATATTGTTATGGGAATTTAAAAGATATATATTTATATCGTTATATCCAATATGATATTTGTTGGTCGTAGAATTTGATATTGAGTATAAGCCGATGTATTTTCTATTCAGAGCCTTGTATTTAATATCAAATGGGATTTGGGTTTGTCGTGAATGGTTTCTTCATTAACACTGTTCTTAAACCCAGTTGAGAAAAAGATTAAATATTTTTATTTAGATTTAATGAAGTATACCAATTAAATAATATTTAATTGGAATTGAATTGGAATTGATTTTTGGTTTTATCGTGGGCAGTATTTTAAAAAACATTTGTTCTTTAACAATAATTAATGGAATGAGAATTGGGTTTGTTGTGAACTGTGTTTTAATGACATTCGTTCTTTAACCCGATTTGCAGTGAAATATGATTTGGAATTTATAAATCTTTTGTTAAGATTTAAAGGAGATTTTCCAAAGTAAAGTTTTCCAATTTAATAAAATAAATTGGAATGGAATGGAATTCGATTTGGTAATAATCAGAGTGAATTTCTGTGGATGAGGACTGCTAATATATATGGAATTTAAAAGGCTTTGTTGTTATTCCATTTATATTGTTAGTCGGATATGGAAGTTTATATCGATTATATATCGATTTGTTTTACATGAAGATTCCATCGTTAATGGAATGTGATTTTGGGTTGTCGTGAATGATGTCTTTAATAATACTGTTCTTAGACCCAACGGAGTAAAGAGAATCAGAAACTACAGTTAAGTTGAATGGTTTCCTGGGTTTTGATCTGATGTTGGTCTCTGCCTTTGGGGTTATTACTTAGGGAATTGTTCACTTACTAATTTACGGTTGAAGGCTGATGGAACAGAATGTGATTTTTGGTTTATCGTGAACCGTGTTTTAAATGACATTGGTTCTTTAACCCAGTTAAAGACGGGATATGATTTCCCAAGTTAAACAATCATTATTATTGATTTTTGGGCGGATTAAAACCAAGTGGAGTTTTAATGAATCTTTAAAAAGATAGAAAGGATCGAGAATGGAGTATCACCAGTTTTGCTCCAGGTGATAGTTAAATCTTTAATTAGATTTGAACGTGAATTGAGAATTGAATTTACCGATAACACTGTGGTGTTAGATATGAAGTATTACCAGTTTTACTTCATGGGATGAATAGGTTGGGATTGGGAAATTTAACAAATGATTACTTCGGTAAGATTCGCTAATCCCGACTAGTTTGGATAAACCATAATTTGGTTTGAATTGATAATCCAAAGGATGATTAAAGAATAAATTTAAAGAATTTATCTTTGATAAAATTAATGGGAACCTTTCCCAAAGTAAAAGAATATTTGAATAAAGGAATATTCTGGATTGGAATAAGGCGTATGTTGTGTTTTTATAACACTTGTTTATTATATACACGAGTTATTCGGAAAGATCGGGTTTATCCCATTCTGAATAACTGAGTCGACGAGAAGTCAAGGATGAAGACGGTGGTTGAAGATCGGAGGTCTTCACATCGTTCGGATAATTGCTGATGATCTTGATTGGGCTGTACACCCAAGAGGAGGGAATCAGTTGGTGATCGTCCAAACGTACTTGGAGATCGATGGATATGCGAGGAATAAGGTTCCTTTGGTTTCGTTCAGACCCAGAACGGACTTGTAAATGGATTGTGTGTCTGACATTGGATTTTCTTCTATGTTGATTGATTTCTATTAAATATATATCTGTTTGGCAGCGAAGAATTTATTCTCTTGCTTAACGCCCTTCTCTGAGACGTACGAGCTCAGAGGTTATATATCGATAGATATTGGTCGCATGGCATGAACTGCCTGTGTGGCATGCTGAGATGCAAATGATCAAGGCTTCTGTTGAAGAGCAGAGTCTTGTGGTTGATGATCAAAGCACGGCTTTATAACAGTGTAGCTTTGTGTAGCGTTAATTCGCGAGCTTCACACCCCGGTGTGAACCAGGAACGGGAGAGGATCTCAGGGTGGGCATGCGTTTCCTTCTAGCTAGGAGTGGTGTTTTGGGTTTTACACGCCCTGACATTTTACTTATGTGGATGATGGATTGCGAGGTGCCTCGGTTATATCGGTCGATCCAGGACCGATGGAGTCATTTGGCTCATTTACCCCCATATGCCGGGGAAACGCAGTGTTCAGGCATTATAATCCGCATCGGGTGGACTGGCCCTGATGATCCATAGGGCAGTTGCAACTGTTCCTGAGACATGGACTAGATTGTCTTGAAGTGGTGAGGACGATCCCTTGCCTCGGTTCACAAACGGAAATCCAACTTCCAATACGACATTTTGTGGTCTTGATTGTAAACCTATATATGGTGACATATTGATATGGGGCACTTATGCCATCTATGATCGATACTTATGATTGAAATTGTTTTATTACTATACACTTATAGTAATAATAAAAGATGAAATTTAGCGTATCAAGCATTCTTTGGCTGTTATAAGGTAAAACCCTATCCTCCGGCTTGTGTTGCATTGTGTGATGGGACCTGGGTCTTATAATAGCTTCATTGTTCTTTATTTAGCATTGCGCTGTTGTTTTATGCACTGGTATTCTTGGGAGAAAACTCGTTCCGTGTTATACGGCGTGGTCCCTTGATTTACCTAACTTTAAAATAATGATTAATAACTGTTTTAGTTCTCACAGCAGTCCCATGACTGACTTGGAGTTTATTGTTTTAACCTAAACTCTGGGTGCCCCTGTTTCCACACGGGCAGCTAGTAGTTTTAGTTTAGCAGATTTATATTCATAGGATCCTGGTTTACAGCTGGAACGATATTCGAAAAGCTCTGTATCCGTTTATCTCTTTCAGTTGTGTATTGTATTATTTTTCCGCTGCTATGTAATGTAATTTAAATATCTGATATTTATCGAATGTATAATATTTATTTATACTCTATTATATTCCTGTATTCTGATGAATTGTTGCAATAAGCAATGAAATGTTCATCTGTTTGTGTTCTGATTCGTCTTGTCCTCAATTCAATTCGTGATTTCCTTGACGGGGAAGTTCAGGTCATTTCAGGAAGTGGTTAGGCTAATAGAGAATAACTTCATACGGGAATCCACGTATCTAGATTGGGTCTCTAATTCAGTGCTTGTAAAGAAATCCAACGGTAAGTGGAGAGTGTGCAGCGATTATTCAGACCTCAATAAAGCATGCCATAAGGATAGTTTTCCACTGCCAATATCGATCAACTAGTAGATGCAACAACATTCTCTGAATTGCTGTCATTCATGGATCTTACTCGGGGTATAATCAAATAATGATGCACAAGCTAGACCAAGAGAAAACAAGCTTCATAACAGATCTTGGGTTATACTGTTACAAAGTTATGCCATTTGGATTGAAGAACGCAGAAGCGACTTATCAGCGCCTTGTGAATGCAATGTTTAAATTGCAAATCGGCCAAACCATGGAGGTTTACGTCGATGATATGCTGGTGAAGTCGAAAAAGGATGATGATCATTTAGAAAATTTGGCTGAAATGTTTCATATTCTGAGGAAGTATGGGATGAAGTTGAATCGGCTTAAATGCTCGTTTGGGGTTGCATCAGAATAATTCCTCGGGTTTATGGTCAATGCCAGGGGCATCGAAGCCAATCCGTCAAGTCTCAGCTAGCGTGCTCCTAGAAGAAAGAAGAAACTTTAAAGATTGAATGGGAAAGTAGCTACATTGAGTCGATTCATTTCAAAGACTACCGTTCGGTGCATTCCTCTTTTCGATGCACTGAAAGAAAGGGAAGAAGGACTTCCAAAGCACATGGAATCACCTTTGATGTTGTCGAATCCCAAAGAAGGAGAAGATTTATTTCTATATTTAGCAATTTCATTTCATGCCTTAAGTGCAGCATTGGTTCCAAAAGATGCAAAAGTTCAGCGGCCGGTGTACTACATCAGTAAAAGGCTTGCTGGGGCAGAGATGAATTATCCCAAGTTGGAGAAGCGTGAGTATTGTTTGCTCTTCGCCTCGAAAAAGCTTAGGCCATATTTCTAAGCCCACTCTATTAAAGTTCTTGCAAATTAACCTCTAAAGCAAGTTCTGTTCCGTCCAGAAACTTCGAGAAGATTGTTGAAGTGGAATATTGAACTCAGTCAATATGACATCACCACCATCCTCGAGGAGCTATTAATGGGCAGGCTTTAGAAGATTTTATTGTTGAATTCATAGATAGAGTGGAGGAGAAAGAAGAACCCATTGAGGTAGTTATAAGATGGAAGTTGTTTGTTGATGGGTCCATAAATGATTATTTCTCAAGGGCAGGAGTGGTTCTAGAAACTCTGAAGGGATGCTCTGTGTGCTATGCTTTGAGGTTAGAGTTCACGTCAACCAATAACGAAGCCGTATATGAAGCACTAATCGTAGGGCTAAAGATAGTGAAAGAATTGAATATGAAAACTTTGCAAATCTTCAGTCACTCGCAGTTGGTGATATCTCAAGTCCGAAGAGAGTTCCAAGCTAAGGGTGGAAATCTTCCAACTTAACTATCTGAAACTTGGGAACTTCTTAGTGACCTTGACTTTTGTACAATATCCCATGTTCTTAGAGAAGAGAATAAGAAATCGGATTCGTTCGCTAAAATATGCAAATTCAGGAGATGCATAGTTACTGGGATTAGTACCCATCAAAGTCCTTTCAAATCCCAATACTGATGATGTGAATGTTAATTGGATTACGGAGATCGTTGAAAAACCCGACCATGGATGACCCCGATTGAGGAGTATCTTCTCAACGGAACACTCCCAGAAGAATCGAAAAAGTGAAGAAAGATATTGCGGAAGGCTCCAATGTATCTTATCCCGGATGGAAGACTATATAGGTGTGGCTTCTCTACGCCTCTGCTTCGGTATGTAACCAAGGAAGATTCTAAAGCAATTCTGGCAGAATTACACAAAGGTGAAGTGGAGGTCACACAGGTGGACAGACATTAGCCAAGAATGTTTTGCGATATGGTTATTTCTGGCCTGATGTGAACTTGCATTCTGCAACCTACACTAAGAAATGTGATAAATGCCAGAGATTGGCGAAAATTCTAAGAGCACCATCCATGGAATTGACCCAGATGGTCAGCTCATGGCCATTTGCTGATAGGGGCATTGATTTAATTGGACCATTACATATGGCAAGGTTGAACATGAAATATTCCATTGTGGCCATTGATTACCTCACCAAATAGGCTGAAGCAGAACCATTTGCCACCATTACCTCAAAGAAAGTCATCAACTTTTTTTTAAAGAACATCATTTGCAGGTTTGGTGTGCTACAGAAGATAATCACGGAAAATGGGACTCAGTTTGAAAGCGATGAATTCAAAAGCTTCTTTGCTAAGTATAAGATTCAGAAGAGTTTTGCAGCAATGGCCCATCCACAAGCCAACGGGCAGGTCGAAGTAGTGAATAAGATCCAATAGTCAACCATCAATAAACGTCTCTAGAAAGCTAAAGGTGGTTTGGTAAACGATCTTCCACTTGTGCTATGGGCATATAGCATGACTCATAAATATACGACTGGGCACACTCCATTCTCTCTGGCATTTGGAACCGAAGCTATGATGCCGGTAGAGCTGGAAGTTCCTACTCACTGCAGGATTCACTTCAACCAAGAAGAGAATGAGAAGTTACAGCTTGAAGAGCTTGACCAACTCGAGGAAAGAAGAAATGAAGCAGAGCACTAGGTTGCTACTCATCAAAGAAGGATTGCCAAGCATATCAACTCCAAAGTCAAGAAAAGGACCTTCAAGATTGGGGATCTTGTATTGAAGAGAGTGATGACCAGAACTGGAGTTTTTGGACCCAATTGGGAAGGACCCTTTGTCCAAAGCCAAAACCTCCTAGATGGGAATTTCAAATTAAAGACGACGAATGGAATTCAAATCCCCAGAGCTTGGAACAACAATCGCCTCTGTCATTATTTTACTTGATTTTCCATCCATATTTCCTATAAAAAAGTTAAAAATACTTTGCAAGCATTGTAACCAAACTTTGTACATATGAATGAAAAAGTAGATTTGCTTGCCTGAACCGTACACTTGCAAACTTTGGTTTAATTGTACAAAAGTTGCTAAAAAGAGGATTTTGATTGTAGGCCATTTAAAGATCTCTCATTCACCTACAACCTAGTAAGACTTGATAGCCTTTATAGCACATTCCGATGGGGACAGCTCAAGTGACGAGTGCCATAAGCATCCTTTGCAATAAACTCGAAGGTATAGAGCACCGCCTTGCAAATAAGAAATAAAGGGCATCTGGAGTCAAATTGGTGATAAGGCGCAACAAGCAAATTAAAGACAAAAGTTGCAAGTTTCACTAAAGGGGCATCTCCCGGAAAGAGTGATCCAGGACCTTAGGCCTGTTACTAGGATAGCTTGTTAAAACAAGCGTCATGTAATGGAACTGGCATCTTCTCCATTGAACTATGCAATAATAAAGTCTCTCATAGTGAAGCTAATTAGAAGTCCTAGTCGAAAGGGGACATGAATCTAAACCAATCTCCAAAAGGCCTAGATTACTAGGTTAGAGAGTCGAATGTTTGGATTCATCAGATGTCCTAGCCGAAAGGGGACATGAATTCAATCTAGACTCTAAACGGCTAGGATTACCAGGCTAGAGAGTCGCATGTTTGGATTCATCAAAAATTCTCAGCCAAAAGGGGGTAACCAACGAGATCGTCAGTGTCAGGAAGAACATGACCCGATTACAACAAACATCAGGAATAAAAGACTTCTTCGTAGGAGTCTGATAGTTCATTAGGGTCTGCTTAGCCTAGACTCGGTGACCAGCAGGCTTCAAAATACCTCTTCGGAGGCATATGATTATTTCGTTAGTGTCTGCTAATCCCAGACTCGGCTATCGGCGGGCTTCAAAAGACCTCTTTGGAGGCGTATGATTAGTTCGTTAGTGTCTGACCATTTGAAACTCAACAATCGATGGGTTCAAAAGACCTCTTCGGCGGTGTCCGATTAGTTTGTTAGTGTATGATTATTTCAGACTCAGCGATCGGTGGGGTTTAGTGACCTCCTCGGAGGCGTCCAATTAATTCGGCTAGCACCTGGTTCATTCAGGCTGCGAGAATTGTTGGGCTTTAACCAAAGACCTCTCCAACAGCACCTATTGGAGTCACCAATGCTAGGGTTAATTGGTCTAAATGCAGACGAGAGTCTACAATGCTTGAAATAACTAGCTAAATGGAAGACGAACATTGGGCCAGAAATATAAGACCTCTCAAGAAGGGGCATGGAAGCTAGAAAACTTCTTCAATTATAGTTAGTAGTTTGATCAACTAAACTAAATTTCATGGTTAACTAGCGATCTGTGAAGATCTAAGCACAATTGAAAGACTTAGCCATAGAGCAGGAACTTCCAGTATTTTAGGCATAACCAAGGAAATATAGTAAAGTTGATCATGTGCGCCCTTAGAAGTTTGTGAAAACCTTTAGTATGGGGCCGTCACCACTACATTAAGATGGATTAATAATTCTCACAATACATACCACAAGCTTATCACCACTTCACACCAAACAGAAGACTTGTAATATATGAAGAAGACAATTGCTCAGATAGAAAAGTACAACAAGGCTAGAGTAACAACTAACAGCTAAGTACTAGAAATATAATAACAAGCTTTACAAAGACAACAATAACAACACAAGTCTCAAATACAAATATGCAAAAAGCAATAAGCGAGGACCAGCACCCGCATAAACATCCGGTCGAAGCAAATTACAAGTAATAAAGCTGCAAAAGATTGAGCAAATAGTTGAAATTATTATGCGTTCTTCTTCCCGCTTTTAGAAGCATTGTTAGATCTAACTATAGGCTTTGGAAGTTTGGGAGGATAAGGTGTGGCTTCAAAATCGCTCTCATCTTTGGCTTCTTCATCATTCTTCGGTTCCTCAAAAGATGTTTGGGTAGGTCCTTCTTTCTTCGAAACAGTGTGCTTTCCTCAACGGCTTAAAGAGGAAGAATTTATCTTTTTCTTTCGCTTGCCTTTGACTTTCTGCTTCAGGCTCTTATCAGCATCATCAAGATCCACTACTTTATCGCTAAGAGTATAGACAACATTGTCCAAATCAATGATCGCACTAATATTTGTATCTTGTGACCTTGGTTTTGAAGTAGAAGTAGAAGCAGAAAGTAAATATGCATCACTTGGAGGGGGAGTGGTAATCAAAGTAGTAGTAATGGACACCTGAATTGAAGAGGTCATAATAGCTTTGGTTGTTGTTTCAAGCACTACAGGAGGGGCAGTGGCGACATCAAGCCTAATACAATGAATAATGAGTGTGGAATGCAATAAACCCAGGTGAAGTACAAAGATTGTCTAAGTCTGATATAGCTTGTTCAATCTTAGTTTTACCTACGATTGGAAGATTTATGTGCTCAATCTCATAGTTGTCTCAGTTATCCTCATCGCCCTCACCATCTCCTATAGGCTCCTCAGTAATGCGCTCCTCAATAGTATGCTCATCAATAGCTATGGACTTTTCCTTATGAATCGCAGGAGGACCGCTAGGAGGCACATTTGAAGTCTGAGAAGTGGAAACCTCAACATTTGCAGAATCGGTAAGGGCATGGTAGTAGTTACATCCAGGGCTTTCTCTTCGGAGGATTCGGCTTCATCACTTAGAAATCCCTACTCCTTCATAAGCATTTTCTTCCCCTTGGACAAAGCCTTGCAGGATTCATCATCCAAAAGATTCTCTAAGAGGTATTCTTCATCATAAGTATCTCCAACATGTGCAAGCACTGACTCCCGGGCTGGAGCCAAAGTCATTGGAAAATTAAATCCCAAATATCATAATATACCTCGGCTCATGACGCTGAAGAGGTAAATCTGAATAGAGTGGCATTGGAATCCATCTCAGCATCGGTAAACACTGTCTCAACAGCCGCTTTTATAGCTAAAGCTTTATTTTTCTCATATTCAAGAAGTTTTGGCCTAGCTATCAGCGTAGAAATAGCAAAGTGTTGAGCTGTAGTCCTCTCATAAAGGTTGGCATTGTTAGGGATTGCGGAATGGATCGTTAAGGCAAAACAAACTCTAGAAGGGGGGTGAATAGTGTTTTGAGTATCTAAACAAAATATAAAATATATATGACAAACTATATGAATTAAACACCACAGAAATAATCATAGATGCAGAATCAAACATAGATGTAAAATAAACCAAAATAAAAATGCAAAAAAGGAAAGAACACACCGGATTTTGTACTGGTTCGGATTGCTCCTATGTCTAGTCCCATGCAACGCTAGATTGCGTAGAGTTTTATTACTATATCAATAGTCAGTTACAACCTCCTTGATTTCATGTCTACAAGGGATACTACCTACTTCGTCCTTGATTTCACGGTTACAAGGGATACCACTGATTCCGTCCTTGATTCCACAGTTACAAGGGATATCACGATTCCGTCCTTGATTTTACATCTACAAGGGATACCATCGATTACTTATACAACCCAAACAATTACAAACTGCCCTATAACTCTTCAATAGCACTTGATTTACAGAGTAATGATTAGAGAGTGTAAAGAGATAAAGTTTAATCAAAACGGAATTGAATTCGGCAGAATATAAGTGTAAAAATTATAAAAATAATTACGAATAATAGTGAAATAGAAGAGAGTGAAGTTAGAGAAGAAGAGATTGTTAAAAATTCGAATTCAAGCCCATTTTATAGTGTGTGAAAGGTTGCAACGTTTCAGATTGTCACAAATAGTGAAAAGACACTTCCTTTCAAATTTAAATTTCTGACAGTTATATGTCGACATAGAAATAAGCATATGTCGAATATCTATCATATTTTTTATTTTTAACTCATTTTAAAAGTATTTGAATCAATATTTAAATTCTGGAAATTCCCGAAACAAAGCTAGTTGCTAAAACATTATTTTTCAAGTATAAAAACATAAGAAAATATTATTTAAGCATATGGTTAAATACTTAATATATATGTGATATGAAAACTATATATAATATAATTATAAACATATATTACATAATTATAAACATATATAGGAATTTATAAAGAAATATTTATAAACTATATATATAAACAAATGGTTATATGAAGAATCAAATATAAACTTAATAAAACTATAAAAATAAGAATACTTACAAATTTGGAAATATATTTGAAACATAAGTTTGAAATTCTTTTAATCAAAACTTAATAATATAAATAAATATTCTAAAGTGTAAAATCAAATGAAATCATAACATACTTATAAAGTTATAAGCTTTAAAACTATATAGCTATATAACTATATAAACTTATATAAACATATATAGTATAATTAAAACTTTAAAAATATATGTTTGAATCATACGTAAATTAATTTAGAATTGAAAATTAGAATTTTGAAATTTGAAAATTTGAAATAGAGGATTTGAAATTTGAAAAATAGTATTTGAACCTGTAGTGCTATTCAGAGTCTTGCATAAACTAGACTCTATTACTATATTTATCTTGAGCTCTTGAACTCTTGAAATATTGAATACTCATGAGTCTTGAATCTTGAATCTCTAAAACTCTAAACCTGTAAAGTCTTCAATACTTAAGTCCTGTATACAAAACCTGCATATATATATATATATATATATATATATATATATGTATATATATATCTATATATTCTAGATAGAGATGTTAGTATATATTTTATAATCAAAGATAATTGAAATAAGGTTGTTGTCATTGAAACTCCATTCTCCAACAGGCATTCTCTTGTCATTAAGTTGTAGAAGCTTTCTTTTCCGCGACCACCTGGGTTTCAGCAGTCTGTTGAGCAATTTAGGTATCTTTAATTAGCGTCATCAGCGCAGATTCTCTCAGTTTGGCAGCAGCTAGCTCTTCTTTGAGCCTTCGATTCTTGGCCTCAAATCCTTCTAGCTCTTTGTTCCTCTACATGAGAGATGCAATGGTAGCATCCCGAGACTCGAGAACCTTGGCCCACTCAACCTTGTCATTTTCAAGCATAGCAATTTGCTCATGATTGCGCTTGTTAACTCTTTGGAGCTCGTTGGCTAGCTTGTACCTTAGAGATAACTGCTTATCAGCTCGTCCTTAAACTACATCTAATTGCTTCTTAAGCTCACCTTTGACCATGCCCGACTGCTCATTCATGTTGTTTTTCAATGCATTTAGCTCTTTCGGTATGTCTTTCTTATTAGGTGGATGATTGTCCAAATTGAAGTACACTTCTTTTAAGCACCAACTCTTGAATGTTCAGCAAGCTTGGTATGTTCTAGTTCGAGTTCTTAGCATGGCATGTGTATGATCTTCTGAATGTCGGTAGGAGGCGTAATAGACGGTGTAGCAAGAGGCAGATAGCCAGAAGAAGTCTAAGTAGCAGGGACAGGAAGTCTATCTGATCGGGAGCAAACAAACAAGCAATTGAAACAAACAAGCAATTCAAGCAAACAATCATTTCAAACAAGCAATTCAAACAATCAAATTAAACAATTAAATCAACCAATGTATTCTAGAACCTTCAAGTAATCCTTAGAAACTCTAAAACTCCCCCTTAATTTAATACAAGACTAAACCTATCCTGTATTCTAATTCCCTTTAAACTATAATAAGACTTTAATCTAAACTAAGAAATAACTCTATAATGATATCCTTAAAATTATAATACAAGCAAAGCAATTTAATCCCAACAATCAATCAATTCAAACATAAAACCAAACATTTCTTGTACTTCTATTTATCCTAAAACTTATAAAGCTCCTATCAACTACAAATGCATAAGTATATTTTTAACAAACCTATCAACCAATAATGGAATTTAATCATGTCAAGTAAGTCGATCAAGTTATTTAAGTCAAAAACATCAAATAAGCCAAATAAGTCAGTCAATTTAATTAAGCCAATCAGTTCAATCAATTCAACCAAGACAAACAAATCAAGTAAGTTAATCAAGACAACATAAATGTGTTATATATTTGATTAATAATCCTAAATTTCTAATTAGATAAAAAACTTCTCATAAATTATGCTTGTTATGTGTGGAGTTAAAGTTAACATGCAATGCAGTGTGTTGGTTATAGTGTAGTATGTCATATGCACAACTATACGAAGTGATATATTGAATGAAATGCAACTTGTGAAGTGAATGATTTTAGTTTGAGATGCATTGTAATTTACAATGTTGTATGATATGAAATAAGATGTGTAATGATAGTATGCAGAATGATTTGGTAATTATATCTATTTAGTTAATATATTCAAAGTACTATCTAACTATTATGCATATACATATATTTTACAAATTGTTTGAATTAAACAAGAATAATATATGTAATTTTCTAGACTTAAGTTTATGATACTTGTGAAAGAGTTTGAAAGGATAGTAAAGACAAATGTTTTATGATATTCATAATATATAATAAAATAATTAAAATAATTCTATGAGAAATGTGGAGTTAAATATTATTAATAGGTGCTTCTTTAATATAGTAAAAATTAAACATCTTTTTAAAGAGAATATATAATTGTATCATATAAAGTAAACATATAGTCATAATTGTTTATATAAAAACTATTTTTTAAAAATGATTTAAAATTTAATTTATTATGAAATATAAATCTGTCTTTTGATAAAAATCAAATTTAAATTTAAACTTTTAGAAATCAAAATATATTAATTTTTTAAGGAACCATCTATATGTTAAAACTTTAAAAAGAAATCTATAGTCATAACAAAATTATGATATATATATATATATATTAAACTGTACAAATATAATTTCTTATATTTAAGACATAAAATTATATATATATTATTATTTTATACCAAAATATTAGGTTAAATATTTAAGCTTTTATAAACCTTAATAAGAAATCAAAATAAGTATTTAAGTTACAAATAATATTTGTGAAAATGTCATCCAAAATTGTTATGAACTCATACAAATAATATATAAGTTAAACTATGCACGTTTAAACTAAATAAAAGATGGATAAATTTATATTTTATAACAATATCAAAAGGTTATATTAAATTTGTATATCATATTAACATGTTTATATAATTTTGTTAATTTATATATTTTTAATATATATATATATATATATATATATAGAAACAAGGTATAAGAAAATAACTAGACAGATAAAGTTAATAAGCAGAATTTGAAATGGCGTTTTCTTATTGAATGGATGGAGGGAAGTTTGAAAATTCAAAATTTTAATTTATTGGAACATATGTCGACATGCTCATTTATGTGTGTCGACATACATGTATAATTTCAAAGGACATGTGGTTTTGTAACTCTTGGTTTTAAATTATCGATTTATTTTTCAGGTTTAACTATTTCTTGAAATAATATTAATCCTAACAAACATTCAAAATTTATTATTACATTTATTATTATTATTATTATGGTATTGATATTTTGAATTTCAAAATGCAAATTTCAAATTTCAAGTTTGAATTTCAATTTTCAAATTCAAAACAGAGCAAACAAAACATCCATTCAACCAAAAAATTAAAAATTAATTATGGCGTATCCGGTTTTTAGATCCATTTCTTCGATATTCTTCGGTTTTTGACTCTCCATCGCTTGATAACGAATCTGAATCATATTTACATCTTCTAGAATTTGACGATGAGATTGATGATTTAGTAGCTTAACCAACTTGGCTACAAAATTATGAAAATTGAATAGATGGACACTTCAACTACTATAACCCTAAAAGTTATATCTCTTCATAAACTCTTCTTTTCTTGATTGACGAATAATCATCTTGGTGTCTTTCGGCCAATAGTCATTAGATAAAACTCTTTCCCTGCAAAACAACATACCTTTTCAAAGAATCAAGTTATTTTCAAAATAACAAATTGTAATTTGAAATAATAACATCATGATGATTATATGACATATCCATTTAATTTTTTCAAGAAATCATATCATGATAGCTCAATATTTAAATAAATTTGAATCTGATACTGAGGCAATACATGAATTTAAACTAGAGTTCAGAATTTGCGATTTAAAGTTTTCAAAAATCATATTATGAACTTTTTGAATAACCTTGCTTTGATACCAATTGTTAGGGATTGCGGAATGGATCGTTAAGGCAAAACAAACATTAGAGGGGGTGAATAGTTTTTTTGAGAATTTAAACAAAATTTAAAATATATGCAATAAACTATACGAATCAAACACCACAGAAACAATCAAAGCTGAAGAATCAAACATAGTTGCAAAACAAACATAAATAAAAATGCATAAAAGGAAAGAACACACCGGATTTTATACTAGTTCGGATTGCTCCTACATCCAGTCCCACGCAACACTGGATTGCATAGAGTTTTATTACTATATCAATAGTCAATTACAACCTCCTTGATTTCACGGCTACAAGGGATACCACCGATTCCGTCCTTGATTTCACGGCTACAAGGGATACACCAATTTTGTCCTTAATTTTACAGCTACAAGGGATACCGCCGATTTCGTCTTTGATTTTATGGCTACAAGGGATACCACCGATTACTTATACAACCCAAACAATTACAAACTGCTCTAATAACTCTTCAACAACAATTGATTCAGAGAGTAATGAGTAGAGAGTGTAAAGAGATGAAGTTTGGTCAAAACGGAATTGAATTCGGCAGAGTATAAGTGTAGTTACTAAGAAAAATTAAGAATAATGGTGAAATAGAAGAGAGTGAAGTTAGAGAAGAAGAGATGAATTAAAATTCGAATTCAAGCCCTTTTTATAGTGTGTGAAAGGTTGCAACATCTCAGAATCGTCACAAATAGTGAAAAGACACTTCTTTTCAAATTTAAATTTCTGATAGTTATATGTTGACATAGAAATAAGTATATGTCGACATACCTATCATATTTTTGATTTTTAACTCATTTTTAAAGTTTTGAATCAATATTTAAATTATGAAAATTCCTGAAACAAAACTAGTTGCTTAAACATTATTTTTCAAGTATAAAAACATAAGAAAATATTATTTTAACATATGGTTAAATACTTAATATATATGTGGCATGAAAACTATATATAATATAATTATTGTAACACCCCGTATTTTCTAAGAATATTAAAAGAACAAATTAAAGGATACTTAATTTTTAAAAGGAGAATTAAGAGAAATGGGTTGCGCCATTGTGTTCGTCTTGGAATTCTTCTCGGGATAGAGTTCGAGTTTGTGTAAATCGGACACTGTATGAAGAAGTTATGAAGCTCGGAAGATTTAAGGATTAAGTAGAATTAAATTAATTAACAAAACAAATTCAAAAATCAAATTCAGCCAAAACTGGGCGAGCGGGAAATTTCCTACTCAAAAGTGTCGACCCCCCCTCCATGGGGTGTCGACATGGGTGTCGAACCACTGTAGGGGTGTCGACCCCCTAGCCAGATCTAGGTAGGTGCGTTTCTTCGTTTCTGGACTGTTTCCTTGGCCTGGTTCATGACTCCTATGCTATAAAGGACCCTAGAACTATTGTTTTCTCCACACAAATTCATGGCGTCTCCATGCTGTTCAAATCTGAATTAAAATAAGTCCTTCTTCTTCTGGTCAGATTAGGATCAAAAGAGAACAGATCTACAATCAACAAAGCCAATTTCTATTTTTTAAGATCCGACCACGGTGAGTTCATGTTAATTTTAGAAATGAAATTTAATTGTAATCCTGACATGTTAATAAACCTAAATCTGAGACCATGCCTATTTTTGTTCATCAAATCTGTTCATCATATGCCTATTTCTGCAAATCAAATATGTTCTTATTTATTTATTTCTGTTCTTTAGATCTGTTCTTATATGCCTATTTCTGCAATTACATGCTTGATTTGTTATTCTCTTCCCTCCTTCTTTTTCCTTTTTTATTTTTATAGCCAGGCTACCTTCAAGCCTATGCCTAACGCTGAAATATGCGAACAGGCGGAATTGGGAATCGTTGCGAAAGATAAATTTGGGGGCATAACACATGTTGTAATTTAAGACTTAAATTTGGGGCATAGTATATATGATGATTTATGACTTGGAAGAAGGGGATTATTGTGCATAATGATATATGACTTGGGATCCTGTAATGAAATAGGAATAACTGTTAAATATGAACAAGCCTAATTTGGGATTTTGGGTAATTGGCATACACTGTAACCAAAGATTATAATTTGGCATAACTTGTTATGAATCATGGCTGAGGTTCTGGGGGCACAATCATTATTGTATAAAATTGACTAAAATTTGGGTGAATGTTATATTGTGAATTAGGACCATAATTCGGGTATGTAAATCTATAGGCTCAATCTAAGATTGAGCAGAACATGATAATGGAACTTTAATTAAACTGCTGTAACTTGCTGAGATGTTTAATCTGTTAAATCGACTAATCTGCAGAAATCTGTTAAAACTAAGTACTGTGATTAAAAAGCCTATGATAAACATGAATAACTGTTTAAGAATGAATATGCCTAAAACTGAACCGCGCCTAGGCACGAGGTTAGATTGCACTAGTGGTATAAGTCTGCCCGGAACCGCCCGGCATATCCAGCAACCACAAGTGGTGAATCTAATGTGAGGGGAATAGAGCGAACATATGAAATAGTACTCAGACACGAGGTTAGATTACACTTGTGGTAGAAGTCTGCCCAGAACCGCCCGGCATATCCAGCATCCACAGGTGGTAAATCTAATGTGAGAGGTCTGGTGCATTAACAAGAAGTGATAATAATTTGTCAACTTGGAATACTTAACCTAATTGAATCTGTAGGGATTACATGAACTTGTTAAATTAAGTAGTGGTTAAGTTAACTTGCTTTGATAAGTGGGAGGGATTAAGTTAATCTTAATAAACTGATGGGGTGGGTTATATGTATATATACCCGACAAACTTAAACTATTGTATATGTTGAAACTGCACATCTGTTAATCTGTAAATCTGATAATCCGTACATCTGATCCATTAATCTGCTAACTTGTTAATCCATAAACATGTTAATTCGTAAATCTACTATATTAATCTATAAACCTGTGAATATGTAAATTTTCTCTGACGTGTTAATCTGAAATCTGTTAGTTTGGGGACACAAGGTTAGGAGGGGTATTTACTTGTGTCATCTATCGTGTGGGACCCATATCAGTCGGTAACCCTTTCTGGTATCAATCGGCAACCCAACACTAGGTAGGGGTCAGGGCATGCTTACTAAATTGGTTATAAGAGTTCCATTCTGATAATGGCGAGGGGTGTTCATGGCGCGTTCCAACCGGGTCATGTGCGTGCATGGATTCCGTCTACTCTGGGGAAGTTAAGACGCCGTGACATCTGTAAATAGGTTTGTGTCTTTCTGTAGGTTGCCACTTTAGGGAGTGATACACCCTTCTGTGGCGACGACACAGGGTACTTATGTATTAGGGAGCCGATCGTTTGGGGTAGAATTTAGGGTTCACCTAGTTCTGTCTGTTTCTGTTGGGGTGGTAACACCTGTCTGTTTCTTGTGGTACCGTCTATTGGGGTGGTAAAGGCCCGTCACTAGTGCACACCTAATTCTAACATTCTGTTTCCGTAGGGATTATTCTTTTTCGGTCTCTGATTCCATTTGTGCTTTTGTTTCTATATCGTCTGTCTCTATTGGGGTGGTAAAGGCCCACTACTAGCATTATGTTTCTGTAGAGATCATTCAGTTTCAGTTTCCATTTAGCCTTTAGGGTAACACCTAATCCTATTATACTAGTATTAGTGCAGAGAAGTGAAAAGTAAGTATGAAGCATAACTTGGTCTATATCACTATGTTTCCTCTGTTTAACCTACGTATACCTGCTACTCCTATTACTGTTATCTCTCATCTAGTTTTATTTACATGTCATTATACTTTTATCTGTTTTTATGCTGAAAGTCACTAGACTCGCCAGACTTTATATCTGACCCTTCTTGTTTCGCCTCTTTTCTTCCTCCCCCCCCAAGGTCCTCAGGGTGGGAACGTAGAAGCTTGATTCAGATTTAATTCTGCTTAAAGTGCTTGGAAGTGCTGAAAGTAATGCTTAGCTTTGTTTCTCTTACATATGGCATTTTGGAGTCGGGTTATGGTTTAAAAATTATGTACTCTAATGGCTTTTGTACAAGGCTGAAATTATATACTTGGTTTTGGTATTTGAATATGTAACCAAACTTATCATTGATTTCGCTGCAATAAAGTTATAAAATTTTCAAGTACTACTTTATGTATCTGTCTTGTAATATTCTGTTCTGTTTACTTATAATGCTCCGCGAAACGTAATGCATTCCCTTTCTGAGTGACATTAACGAACGTGGGGTGTCACACTTGGTATCAGAGCTGAAGTTTACCAGATTAGATAAGAGTTTTTGAAAAATATTTTTAAAATGAGTTTTCAAAGAAAGTATTTTCAAAAAGAAAAGTCTGTTTTGAAAAACATAATCCCCAAAAGCCATATATCTATCTTTCGATTCTCTGTTTTGAATATCCTCCTTTTTCCTTTCAGCATGTCTGGGGAACCCATTATACACGAGGGCGTATAGATACCAGGCTGGTTCAGAAGGTATCTGGAGGCTAGGACTACTGCCATAGGCCCAATTGACGTTCCTCCTCCCCCAGCTGCAGCCGCTCCACCTCCTCCTCCCCGTGTAAAATCTTTTTCTAAGATATGCAAAGACTTCTGTGCGATGGGCGAAAAGCCATTTTATGGAACTGAGACGTTTGTTGAGGCTCGGAATTGGCTTAAGGAAGTGGAGGACTTGTTTGGTATCTTTGAGATAGACGATGAAAGGAAGTTTCAACTAGCTGCTTGGTTGATGAAGGACGAAGCTGCATTTTGGTGGGAAGTAACAAATGGAGGACGTGTAGTGGAGACGTGGATGGATTTTAGACAAAGCTTTAAGCTGAAATTTCTTTCACAAGCAGAGGAGAGTTTATACATGGAGAGGTTCTTGGCTTTTAAACAAGGGAGTTTATCTGTGAAGGAGTACGTTAACAAGTTTAACCAATTTGCAAGATTTGGTATGGAATTAGTTAATACACCACATAAGAAGGCCTTGAGATTTGCCAAGGGCCTTAATGAACCATTACATGGATTGGCTATGTCCTATGTCCCAATGGGCGCAACTTTTGAAAGGTTGGTTGATATGGCATTATTACATGAGGAAGCCAAAGGCAAGAAGAAAGAGGAGAAGCTAGAAGAACCACAGAACAAGAAAGTGTGGCCCAAGAAGGAAAAAAAATAAGGATGGAAAGACTGAGAATAAGAAGGAGAAAAAGTGCTTTACTTGTGGGAGTTTGAGTCATCTGAACAAGGATTGCAGAAAAAGGAAGGGCGCTTGTTTCAACTATGGTGAAATGGGGCACTTTACTAGGGACTGCCTGAAGGAACAAGGACAAGGCCAAAGGGTAGGATATTCTAGAGGCCAGGTGAATGCTATTGAAGCCAATAGACCGAACAGAGGTAGGAAAGTTTCTGTAGAAGGTTTGATTTTCCTTATCTGATTATCCAGTTAGAACTCTTTTGATTCTGGCACTTCTCATTCTTTTATTTCTGATTGTGTGGTTGAGTCTTTGCACCTTAATACTAGTTTTGTTTCTGATTCCATTATTGTCTCAAACCCCATAGGGTCTATGACTCATCTGTCTAATGATGGGGTTTGAGGATATCTATGTTAGGCGTTTGAGAATATCCTATCGATCGAATCTTCGACCTTTAGGTAGAAACTAATGGATGTAAACATGTGTTTGATACATGTTACATTTGATGGTTGCAAGTGGATGCAAGTGATTGCTAGTGGTTGCTCGTGGATGCATATACACACATTAGGCACTAGATCGGCTCAAAAACACTCTTATATTGCATATTGATATGTGTGCATATTTTGTTTCTTTTATGAATGAAATTGGATGTATCATTACATGAGTGATGCATTTGGATGAATGATTGCGCACGCATATAGTACTTATATGATGCATTGGGATTGTTTGCATACATGATTGGACTCATGGCATTGACATAAATTTGCATTAAGGAGGTCAACTGAATCAGTGGACCGCCTGATTTCTGCATTAGCATAGTGGTATATACACACACCTTTGCATATGTTCATACAACATTAGATATTTTCTAAGGACGATGGATGCATGTGATTGGTGGATGAGTAAATGGATGATGGATGGTAGGATATACATTCTTCTTTACTTGGAGATTTCGTGGACGAAATCCTTTAAGGAGAGGATAATGTAACACCCCGTATTTTCTAAGAATATTAAAATAAAAAATTGAAGGATACTTAATTTTTGAAAGGAGAACTAAGAGAAATGGGTCGCGCCATTGTGTTCATCTCGGAATTATACTAGGGATAGAGTTCGAGTTTGCGTAAATCGGACACCGTATGAAGAACTTATGAAGCTCGGAAGATTTAAGGATTAAGCAAAATTAAATTAATTAACAAAACAAATTCAAAAATCAAATTTGGCCAAATTGGGTGAGAGGGAAATTTCCCACTCAAAGGTGTCGACCCCCCCCCCCCAGCCCAGATCTAGGTCGGCGCATTTCTTCATTTCTGGACTATTTTCTTGGCCTGGTTCATGACTCCTGTGAAGGAACCTAGACCTATTGTTTTCTCCACACAAATTTGTGGCATCTCCAAGCTGCTCAAATGTAAATTAAAAAAAGTCCTTCTTCTTCTTCTTTAAGTCAGATTAGGATTAAAAGAGAATAGATCTACAATCAACAAAGCCTATTTCTTTTTTTTAGATCCGACCACGGTGAGTTCATGTTAATTTTAGAAATGAAATTTAATTTTAATCCTGACATGTTAAAAAACCCGAATCTGAGACTATGCCTATTTTTGTTCATCATATGCCTATTTCTGTAAATTAAATCTGTTCTTATATGTTTATTTCTGTTCTTCAAATCTATCCTTATATGCCTACTTCTGCAATTACATGCTTGATTTGTTATTCTCTTCTCTCCCACTTTTTCCTTTTTTATTTTTATAGCCAGGCTACCTTCGAGCCTAAGCGTAATGCTGAAATATGCGAACGCGCCGAATTAGGAATGGTTGGGAAAGATAAATTTGGGGGCATAACACATGTTGTAGTTTAAGACCTAAATTTGGGGCATACTATATATGATGATTTATGACCTGGAAGAAAGGGATTATTGTGCATAATGAGATATGACTTGGGATCCTAGGAATAACTGTTAAATATGAACAAGCCTAAATTGGGATTTTGGGTAATTGGCATACACTATAATCAAAGAGTATAATTTGGCATAACTTGTATAACGAATCATGACTGGGGTTCTTGGGGCACAATCTGTGTTGTATAAAATTGACTAAAACTTAGGCGAATGTTTTATTGTGAATTAGGACCGTAATTTGGGTATGTAAATCTGTTGGCTCAATCTAAGATTGAGCAGAACATGATAATGGAACTTTAAGCAACCTGCTGTAACTTGCGGAGATGTTTAATCTGTTAAATCGACTAATCTGTTGAAATCTGTTGAAACTGAATACTATAATTGAAAAGCCAACGATAAACATGAATAATTGTTTAAGAATGAATATGCCTAAAACTGAACCGCGCCTAGAAACGAGGTTAGATTGCACTTGTGGTATAAGTCTGCTTGGAACCGCCCGGCACATCCAGCAACCACAAGTGGTGAATCTGATGTGAGGAGCCTAGTGCGTACATATGAAATAGTACTCAGACACGAGGCTGGATTACACTTGTGGTAGAAGTCTGCCCGGAACCGCCCGACATATCCAGCATCCACAGGTGGTAAATCTAATGTGAGAGGTCTGGTGCATTAACCAGAAATGATAATAATTTGTCAACTTGGAATACTTAACCTAATTGAATCTGTAGGGGTTACATGAACCTGTTAAATTAAGTACGGGTTAAGTAAACTTGATCGAATAAATGGGAGGGTTTAAGTTAATCATAATAAACCGATGGGGTGGGTTATATGTATATAAACCCGACAAGCTTAACGTAATATATATGTTGAATCTGCACAATTTGATCTCTTAATTTGTAAATCTGATAATATATACATCTGATCCATTCTTCTAACTTGTTAATCTCTAAACACATTAATTCGTAAATCTGCTATATTAATTTGTAAACCTATGAATATGCAAATCTGCTCTATTAGTCTGCAAATGTGTTAATCTGAAATCTGTACATCTGAAATCTGTTAGTCTAGGGATACAAGGTTATGAGGGGTATTTACTTGTGTCATCTGTTGTGTGGGACCCATATCAGTCAGTAACCCTTTCTGGTATCAAATGACGACCCAACACTAGGTAGGGGTCAGGGCATGCTTACTGAATTGGTTATAAGAGGTCCATTCTGATAATGGCGAGGGGTGTTCATGGCGCATTCCAACCGGGTCATGTGTGTGCATGGATCCGGTCTGCTCTAGGGAAGTTAAGACGCCATGACATCTATAAATAGGTCTGTGTCTTTATGTAGGTTGCCACTTTAGGAGTGTTACACCCTTCTTTGGGGCCAACACATGGTATTTATGTATTAGGGAGCCGATCGCTTGGGGTAGAATTTAGGGTACACCTAGTTCTGTCTATTTCTGTTGGGGTACCGTCTATTTCTATTGGGGTGGTAACACCTGTCTGTTTCTGTGTGGTACCGTCTATTGGGGTGGTAAAGGCCCGTCACTAGTGTACACCTAATTCTAACATTCTGTTCCCGTAGGGATTATTCTGTTTATGTCTCTGATTCCGTTTCTGCTTCTGTTTTTGTACCGTCTGTCCCTGTTGGGGTGGTAAAGGCCTATTACTAACATTCTGTTTCTTTAGAGATCATTCTGTTTTCGTTTCAGTTTAAGTTTAGACATTAGGGTAACACCTAATCCTGTTATACTAGTATTAGCGCAGAGAAGTGAAAAGTAAGTAAGAAGCATAGCTTGGTTTATATCATTTTGTTTCCTCTGTTTAACCTACGTATACCTGCTACTCTTGTTACTGTTATCTCTCATCCAATTTTATTTACATGTCATGATACTATTATCTGTTTTTATGCTAAAAGTCACTGGACTCACCAGACTTTATATCTGACCCTTGTTGTTTCGCCTCTTTTCTTCCTTCCACCCCCCTTTACCCAGGTCCTCAGGGTGGGAACGTAGAAGCTTGATTCGGATTTCTTTCTGCTTAAAGTGCTTGGAAGTGCTGAAAGTAATGCTTGGCTTTGTTTCTCTTACATATGGTAGCTTTGTTTCTCTTACATATGGCATTTTGGAGTGGGATTATGGTTTTAAAAATTATGTACTCTGATGGCTTTTGTACAAACTGATATTTTTTACTTGTTTTGGTGTTTGAAGATGCAACCAAACTTATCTCTATTTCATCTACAATAAAGTTATAAAATTTTCAAGTACTACTTTATGTATCTGTCTTGTAATATTCTATTCGGTTTACTTATAATGCTCCACGAAACTTAATGCATTCCCTTTGTGAGTGACATTAACAGACGTAGGGTGTCACACTTTATAAACATATATTGAAACGACCCAAACTTTCCCAATCCCCAAAGAGACAAAGGAGCCCTGATTTCTTTGAGAACACGACGCATCAGAACACAAATAGTAGAACATTTCATTGCTATTACAACAATTACATCAAAGTACAAGAATATATCAGAGTTCAAATAAATAATATATAGTGGAAAAATAATATTAGAGATTTAAAATACAATATAACGGAACATCTATACATAAATATAATGCGCAGCGGAAAATACATCGATTAGCACAACTGAAAGAGATACACGGATTTGAAGCATTCCGAATATAGCTCTAGCTATAATTCAGGATCCTATGAAAAGAAAAACATGCAAAACCGAAAGTACTAGCTGCCCATGTGGAAAATATGGGCACCCAGAATTAAGGTAGAAACAATAAAGTCCGAGTCAGTCATGGGACTAGTGTGAGAACTAAAACATTTATTAAATCTTTAATTTAAAAGTTGAGAAATCATAGGACAACTCCGTATAACACGGAACGAATTTTCTCCACATGAATCTCAGTTTAAAATAAACAACGCAATGCTTTTGGAAAAATGAAACTATTATAAGACTCAGTTCGCATCACACAATGCAACGCAAGCCAGAGGAAAGAGTTTTCCCTTATAATAGCCAAACATGCTTGGTACGTTTAAAATAAATCATTTTGATATTACTATAAATGTATAGTGTCAAAACATCATCAAACATAATTGTATCAATCATAGACGGCATGAGCGCCCCATCCCACTATGTCACCATACAGGTTTACTAATAAATCAAAAAGTCACATATTGGAATTTGGATTCCATCTATGAGTCGGGAACAAGTGTAATAACCCGGAAATTTGAGCCAATTTAATTTTTTTTTATTTTGGCAATTTTGATGAATTTTGAATATTTAAAATAAATTATTTTAAATAACAGAGTCGAGAAATTTATTTTGAACAGAATTAGAACGTATATATTTATTTGAATCATCGTTAGAATATAAAAATTTATTTATATATATAAAAGGAATTGAAAATGGCGTGGTAGTTCGATAATTCGATATCAAATTTCAAATGAATGTACCGGGTGCAAAATAAACCGGATTTTAGCGAAACCAAAAACATTAGAATCTAATTGAGAATATCTTTCCAACGAATCTGAAAAATTGAAATTTCATAGCAGGGATAAAAAGTTATACCCAGATGAAAATTCAGAATAGTCGCTATGGAATTTTGGCCCTTAAAAATAGCCATTTTGCAAACGACCCCATTTTTCAATGAAACCACTTTTGTTGGATCCGGGATGTCAAGTTATTTCCAGGTTTCAAATTTAGTAATTTTCTGAATCAATATGTGAGCGTGACGAAAGAAAATGTGTTTTGACAGTTTCAGTTGATTTTAATCGACTGGAAAATGGCCATTTTCCAAACGGTCCCAAAATTCGATGAAATTAGTTTTATTAGGACCGTATCGTCAATACGAAGCTAGAAAGTATTTTTCGGAAATTTTTCTAGCTAGTATGTGGCCCCGATAAATTGAAATGTGCATTCAAATTCAATATATAGAGTTATATTTTGATTTTGGCGAAAACTGATCGAAACCATCGAATCAGCTTACGATACATATCCCATTGTGTTCGGAATAGGGGTAATTAGCTATGGACGACAGTCGGTGGGCTTGATTTTGAGGTCGAAATAAAAAGTACTTTTTTGAAATAAATAAATAATTAAATATATATCTCCCCCTTTATTCCTCCATCCCACTTTCACTTCAGAAATCAATTTTATATAAAAAAAAAAAAGATGACCCAAAGCGCTCCTCGATCACGCACCGGTCGTCGATTGTGGCCCCACCTCAGGCGACACATCGCCTCTCCCAGCCACCGCTCGACTTCCTCCGCTCTTGGCCACCACCGATCCTCTCTCCTCCCTCCTGCCTCGTTTTAAACCCACCAGCAAACCCTACCCCACTAGGACCCGACGCAAGGACCCCCATTCCACCACCAGGCTGCCGCCCCCCCTGCATTCCGCCGCCACCAGACAAGCCTCACCACCCTCCTCCTCGATCCGTGCCTGTGAACCACTCCCCCCCCCCTCTCCGTTCAATGTAAGCCCTTGTTTCCTTCATTTTACTTTGTTTCATCATTTTCTTTTTAGTTGTTTGTTTCTATAACTAAGGTAATTAGTTTATAAAGAAAAATAGGATTTTTATTTATGAACAAGGTTAAATTTTTATAACGAAGAAAGATTATATTTTTCATAATAGAAAGGAGTGATTTTTATTTAGGAAAATATACGAAAGATGTGATCTTTATAAAAGTAGCCATGTAAGAATATGATTTTTTATATTATATAGCTAATAAAAATTCGATGTTTATTATGTAGGAGATATAAAAATATGATTTTTATTCATGTAGAGTAATAAAAATATAATTTTTATTATATTACTAGCAAGATAAAAATATAATTTTTATCATGGAAGTAGCAGTGTAAAGGAGTGATTTTTACATATGTAGTAGAGATATAAAAATACGATCTTTTATATATATAAAATATGATTTTTCTATAGAGAATGGCAAAGTGAAAAAATGATTTTTATTTATTGAAATGAAGTGATAAAAATATAATTTTTATTATGAAGTTAGCGTGATAAAAATATGATCTTTATTATATGAACACCGTTATAAAAATAGAATTTTTATCTATATAGTAGCGGTGTAAAAATAGAATTTTTATCTATATAGTAGTGGTGTAAAAAATAGATTTTTTATCTATATAATAGCCGTATAAAAATGTGATTTATATATATATAGTGGCTACGGACAACGAAAGTGACAAAAGGTGAGCACGACGAAGATTCCTACATATGAAGAGTCGTGGCGTTTGGTTTAGCTAATCGGTGAGAACTTCTCACTTTAAATCTTGTTTTCTAGTTAAAATATATACTAGGATGCAGACGGTGCTAAGTAGCGCCCGACACCCGTCGTCCACAGACCATGGATGACTTGTTTGTTTGGTTGCTGTGTTGTACAATTGATTGTGTGATGTGGAATGGAATAAAATATTTTATAGTGGATTTGTTTATATACACAGATTTGACTGATAAATTTTACACATCGCCCAACTACACAAATAACATCTGTGTTTGTTGATTTGAAACCCCACACGGGTACTGGATGAGATTTGATGTACACTAATCCCAATTGTTTAGTTGTATGTCAATCGATGGATTGACAGACTGTGTAAGCATTAATTATTTATATTTAATGCTTAGGCAGTTGTGTGGTGCACTCTGGATGATGGTTGATGATTTATCGTTGCTGTTATATACATGTGTTGTGTGGAATCCATATAATTGACATTATATGGTATTGATTGGGCCTCATTCTAATTTGGAAAATAAAGAATGAAAATTCATGTGTTGTAGAAAATAATGTTCATGTGTTGAATATAATAAATTCATGTGTTGAATAGAATAAATTCATGTGTTGAATAGAAATAATATTCATGTGTTGAATAGAAATAATATTCATGTGTTGCATAGAAATAATATTCATGTGTTGAATAGAAATAACATTCATGTGTTGAATAAAAGCCGTATTGATTAGATTGATTCCATTTTGACGTGAACGATATTTATATCGATTTTATTCATTTTTAAAATGAATATAGAAAAGAAAGGGATTTCAAAATATAACGTTTTGAAAATATTATCATTTGTAAATCGATGATGTGGAATATTCAATTTTGATTCGAAATTGAATATGAAGTTGAAATCATTTTGAAACGAATTTAAAACGATTTATAAAATACGTTTTAAAAGGAAATCGATGAAATATATATATATTATATATATAGAATGGCCTAAATATAATGCGCCGCGGCCGTTCGCGAATTTCGACCATTGACTTCGGATGGATATTACGGGAGATCCGACCGTCAGATTCTCCTAAAACCGGAACCGTTGGGTTCGTATCGAAAAGATCTTTCTAACGAATATTAGAAATTAGAAATCTAATGGTTGGATTTGGAATTATGTCCAAATCAAATTTGGAAAAGGTTGTTGTAAGTCCAGTTCGATGGCCGCTGATGGAAATCAACTGTACGTGCCTCGATAAAATTATTTAAAATATCAATAATTTGTTTAAAATCATAAGAAATGATTTGTGAAGAATTGGGATGAAAAATCCCAAATTTGAAAAGATAAAAATAGATTTTTATCGACATGAACTAGTTTTGAACTAGAATTATAAACCATTTATTTTTGAAATAAATAAAGTGGATTTGAAATGGTTTTGAAAATAACCAAAATTTCCAATAATTGAATTGGAATGGATTTGAATCAAAACTATCTTTGGAATATTTCGGTGTTGGATTTCGTGATGATACAGATATTGTTATGGGAATTTGAAAAATATATTTATATCGTTATTTCCAATACGATATTTGTTGGTCGTAGAATTTGATATTGAATATAAGACGATATATTTCTATTCAGAGCCTTGTATTTAATATCAAATGTGATTTGGGTTCATCGTGAATGGTGTCTTCATTAACACTGTTCTTAAACCCAGTTGAGAAAAAGGTTAAATCTTTTTTTATATTTAATGAAGTGTACCAATTAAATGGTATATAATTGGAATTGAATTTGAATTGATTTTTGGGTTTATCGTGAACGGTGTTTTAAATAACACTTATTCTATAACCCAATAATTAATGGAACGTGATTTTGAGATTATAGTGAACCGTGTTTTAAATGACATTGGTTCTTTAACCCGGTTAAGGACAGGATTTGATTTCCCAAGTTAAACAATCATTAATATTGATTTTTGGGAAGATTAAAACTAAGTGGAGTTTTGATGAATCTTTAATTAGATTGAAATAATCGAGGATGGAGTATCACCAGTTTTGCTCCAAGCGATAGTTAAATCTTTAATTAGATTTGAACGTGAAATGGTAATTGAATTTACCGATAACACCGTGGTGTTAGATATGAAGTATTACCAGTTTATCCTCATGGGATGAATAGGTTGGGATTGGGAAATAAAATAAATGATTACTGCGGTATGGTTCGCTAATCCCGACTAATTTGAATTTATATTCAAAGGAAGATCAAAGAATAAATTTAAAGAATTTATCTTGATAAAATTAATGGGAACCTTTCCCAAAGTATAAGAATATTTGAATAAAAGAATATTCTGAATTGGAATGAGGCGTATGTTGTGTTTGTGTAACACTTGTTTAATATATACTCGAGTTATTCAGAAAGACCGGGTTTATCCCATTCTGAATAACTGATTCGACGTGGTGTCGAGGATGAAGAGGGTGGTCGAAGACCGGAGGTCTTCACGTCGTTTGGGTGATTACTGATTATCTTGATTGTGTTGTACACCCAAGAGGAGGGAATCAATTGGCGATCGTCCAGACGTACTTGGAGATCGATGGATATGCGAGTTACAAGGTGCCTCCGGTTTCGTTCAAACCCAGAACAAACTTGTAAATGGATTGTGTGTCTGACATTGGATTTTATTCTGTGTGATTGATTTCTATTAAATATATATATGTTTGGCGGCGGAGAATTTATTCTCTTGCTTAACGCCCTTCTCTGAGACGTACGAGCTCTGGGGTTATATATCGATGGATATCAATCGCATGGAGTGAATTGCCTGTGTGGCATGCCTATATGGCAAATGATCAAGGCTTCTGTTGAAAAGCAAAGTCTTGTGGTTAATGATCAAAGCACGGCCTGTGTGGCATAGGTTTGTGTAGCGTTGATTCGCGTGCCTCACACCCCGGTGGTAAACCAGAAACGGGAGAGGACCTCAGGGAGGACATGCGTTTCTTTTTAGTTAGAAGTGGCGGCAGTGGTTTTACACGCCGTGACGAGTTTGACTTATGTGGTTGTTGCTTTTGCGAGGCGCCTCGGATATATCGGTGACTATGTGAAGCCGATGGAGACATTTGTCGGCTCATTTACGCCCCAAAGGGTGGGGAAACGCAATTTTCAGGCATTTTAATCCACATCGGTGGACCGGCCCTGACGATCCAAGGGCTTGACTGAGTACTTGTCCTGAGGTTCGGGCTAGAGAGTCTCGAATTGGTGAGGACTATCTTTTGCCTCGGTTCATAGATGGAAATCCAACTTCCAATACGTGACTTTGCGGTTTTGATTGTATACCTATATATGGCGTCATAGTGGTATGTGGCGCTTATGCCGTCTATGATTGATACTTATGATTGAAATTGTTTTGAAACTATACACTTATAGTAGTATCAAAATAATATGTTTTTAAACGTATCAAGCATTATTTGGCTATTATAAGGTAAAAACTCTATCCTCGGGCTTGCGTTGCATTGTGTGATGGGACCTGGGTCTTATAATAGCTTCATTTTTCTTTATTTAGCATTGCGCTGTTATTTTATGCACTGGTATTCTTGGAAGGAAACCCGTTCCGTGTTATACGGCGTGGTCCCTTGATTTACCTAACTTTAAAAATAAAGTATAATAACTATTTTAGTTCTCACACCAGTCACATGACTGACCTGGAGTTTATTGTTTTAACCTAAATTCTGGGTGCCCTTATTTTGACACGGGCAGCTAGTAGTTTTGGTTTTGTAGATTTATATTCACAGGATCCTGATTTACAACTGGAACGATACTCGGAAAGCTCTGTATCCGTGTATTACTTTCAGTTGTGTATTGTATTATTTTTCCACTGCTATGTAATCTCTGATATTTATCGAATGTATTTTATTCATTCATACTCTGTATATTCTTGTAATTTGATGAATTGTTGTAATGAACAATGAAATGTTCTTCTATCTGCGTTCTTTTGTGTGTTATTCTCAAAGTATCCGCTCTTTCCTTCATGGGGAAGTTACGGGTCCTTATATTTGGTATCAGAGCTTTGGTTTACAAATCTCAGAGAACAAGTCACGTTAGAACCAAATGAAAGAATTCTTCAGAGATTGGATTAGTAATATCCAATGAGAATGACTCGTTAGAGATGGGATCAGAAGTATCCTAGAACGAGTGCGAAGAGTATATTTTTAGAATGAAAACAAGTTTTGTTTTGAAAATTTAAATCGTTTTATACGTATTTGAATATTTATTTGTATTGAATTTGGATAATCTAATATATAAAGATTTTGCATATACGCCTTGCAAACGTATATTCAAAGTTTTAATATACTGGATAGATATAGAATCACACTCTAGTCGACCGGAGATGATTCTGATGATTACTTGAGTATCATCAGAATTTATATTCGAGTTTCGAAAAGTGGGATTTCTATATGATTCAATTGACTAGTGTGAGAACCGAAACTAGATAGGGCTTATTGTTGTGATTTGGCATAAAAAATCTAATTTTTGGGAAATGTATTAAAGTTATGTGATTGAAAAGATAATCAACTAATTGATTGATGGTTGTGTTGTATGATTATCCCTTTAAACCATTATATGAAAGAACGGTGAATTTATGCCAAATTGAACCAAATTTTGAACTGTATTGAAAATTATTTTCAATTGCATGCATATACATATATATGTGTGAACAGGTCATAGCAAGGAGGCTAGAGAAGAGGAATAAAATTGTTTGCCCGACAAATAGGTACATGTTTATTGTATTTCTTTGGGTTTAGATGATTTTATGAGCCGATTGGCTAGCCGCTTGACTAGCCGCTTGGCTTTTTCTTTTTCTTTTGGATTGAAGAAGGCCATGGGAGGCTATATGAAATATCCCGAAGTCCCCGGTGCAGGGGAAGTTATGACGAAATTTTTCGAAAATTTAGGGTGTTAGCCAAATTTTTGAAAAATTTGAAAAGTTCTTAGAAACTGAAAAGTTGAAGAACTTAAGCCGAAATAAAAATTATGGAAGTTGAGTTGATTAGTTAAACAACTTTCGGTTTCGTTCCTTTTTGGGGACGAAAAGTTTTAAGTGGGTGGGGGGATTGTAATAACCCGAAAATCTGAGCCAATTTAATTTTTTTTTATTTTGGCAATTTTGATGAATTTTGAATATTTAAAATGAAATATTTTAAATAATAGAGTCGAGAAATTTATTTTGAATAGAATTAGAACGTATATATCTTTTTGAATCATCGTTAGAATATAAAAATTTATTTATATATATATATATATAAGGAATTGAAAATGGCGCGGTAGTTCGATAATTCGATTTCTAATTTCAAAAGAATGTACCGGGTGCAAAATAAACCGGATTTTAGCGAAACCAAAAATATTAGAATCTAATTGAGAATATCTTTCCAACGAATCCGAAAAATTGAAATTTCATAGCGGGGATAAAAAGTTAAGCCCAGATGAAAATTCAGAATAGTCGCTATGGAATTTTGGCCCTTAAAAATAGCCATTTTGCAAACGACCTCGGTTTTCGACGAAACCACTTTTGTTCGATCCGCGATGTCAAGTTATTGCTAGGTTTCAGATTTCGTAATTTTCTGAATCAATATGTGAGCGTGACGAAAGAAAACATGTTTTGACAGTTTTAGTTGATTTTAATCGACTGGAAAATGGCCATTTTCCAAACGGTCTCAGTATTCGATGAAATTAGTTTTGTTAGGACCGTATCGTCATTACGAAGCTAGAAAGTATTTTTTGGAAATTTTTCTAGCTAGTATGTGGCCCCGATAAATTGAAATGTGCGCTCAAATTCAATATATAGAGTTATATTTTGATTTTGGCGAAAACTGATCGAAACGATAGAATCAGCTTACGATACATATCCCATTGTGTTCGGAATGGGGGTAATTAGCTACGGACCTAACAAAAATCAACTAAAACTGAATATGTTAGGACCGTATCGTCATTACGAAGCTAGAAAGTATTTTTCGGAAATTTTTCTAGCTAGTATGTGGCCCCGATAAATTGAAATGTGCGCTCAAATTCAATATATAGAGTTATATTTTGATTTTGGCGAAAACTGATCGAAACGATAGAATCAGCTTACGATACATATCCCATTGTGTTCGGAATGGGGGTAATTAGCTATGGACGATAGTCGGTGAGCTTGATTTCGAGGTCGAAATAAAAAGTACCTTTTTGAAATAAATAATTAATTAAATATATATCTCCCCCTTTTATTTCTCCCTCCTACGTTCACTTCAGAAATCAATTTTATATAAAAAAAGACCCAAAGCGCTCCTCGATCTCGCGCCGGTCGTCGATCGTGGCCCCACCTCAGGCGACGCTTCGCCTCTCCCAGCCACCGCTCGACTTCGTCCGCCCTTGGCCACCACCGATACTCTCTCCTCCCTCCTGCCTCGTTTTAAACCCACCAGCAAACCCTACCCCCTAGGACCCGACGCAAGGACCCCCATTCGACCACCAGGCCCCCCCCCCCCCCTCCGCATTCCGCCGCCACCAGACAAGCCTCACCACCCTCCTCCTCAATCCGCGCCTGTGTACCCCTCCCCCTCCTCTCCGTTCAATGTAAGCCCTTATTTCCTTCATTTAACTCTGTTTCATCATTTTCTTTTTAGTTGTTTGTTTCTATAACTAAGGTAATTAGTTTATAAAGAAAAATAGGATTTTTATTTATGAACAAGGTTAGATTTTTATAACGAAGAAAGATTATATTTTTAATAATAGAAAGGAGTGATTTTTATTTAGGAAAATATATGATTTTCATACTAGAAAGATTAAAGATGTGATCTTTATAGAAGTAGCCATGTAAAAATATGATTTTTATATTATATAGCCAATAAAAATTTGATCTTTATTATGTAGGAGATATAAAAATATGATTTTTATTCATGTAGAGTAATAAAAATATTTTTTTTTATATTACTAGCAAGATAAAAATATAATTTTTATCATGGAAGTAGCGGTGTAAAGGAGTGATTTTTACATATGTAGTAGAGATATAAAAATACGATCTTTTATATATATAAAATGTGATTTTTCTAAAGAAAATGGCGAAGTGAAAATTTGATTTTTATTTATTGAAATGAAGTGATAAAAATATAATTTTTATTATGAAGTTAGCGTGATAAAAATATGATCTTCATTATATGAACACCGCTATAAAAATAGAATTTTTATCTATATAGTAGCGGTGTAAAAATAGAATTTTTATCTATATAGTAGTGGTGTAAAAATAGAATTTTTATCTATATAATCGCCGTATAAAAATGTGATTTTTATATATATAGTGGCTACGGACAACGAAAGTGAGAAAAGGCGAGCACGAAGAAGATTCCTACATATGAAGAATCGTGGCGTTTGGTTTAGCTAATCGGTGAGAACTTCTCACTTTAATCTTTTTTCTAGTTAAAATATATACTAGGATGCAGACGGTGCTTAGTAGCACCCGACACCCGTCGTCCACAGACCATGGATGACTTGTTTGTTTGGTTGCTGTGTTGTGCAATTGATTGTGTGATGTGGAATGGAATAAAATATTTTATAGTGGAAAATATTTTATGGTTAAAAATATAATTCTTAACGTATATATTAAATAAATATTTATAAGCAAATCGGACGGTTTGTTTATATATACAGATTTGACTGATATTGATTGGGACAATAAATTTTACACATCGCCCAACAGCACAAATAAAGTCTATGTTTGTTGATTAGAAACCCCACACGGGTATTGGGATGAGATTTGACGTACACTAATCCCAATTGTTTAGTTGTATGTCAATCGATGGATTGACAGACTGTGTAAGCGTTAATTATTTATATTTAATGCTTAGGCAGTTGTGTGGTGCACTGTGGATGATGGTAGATGATTTATCGTTGCTGTTATATACATGTGTTGTGTGGAATCCATATAATTGACATTATATGGTATTGATTGGGCCTCATTCTAATTTGGAAAATTAAGAATGAAAATTCATGTGTTGAAGAAAATAATATTCATGTGTTGAATAGAATAAATTCATTTGTTGAATAGAAATAATATTCATGTGTTGAATAGAAATAATATTCATGTGTTGAATAGAAATAATATTCATGTGTTAAATAGAAATAACATTCATGTGTTGAATAAAAGCCGTTTTGATTAGATTGACGCCATTTTGACATGAACGATATTTATATCGATTTTATTCATTTTTATAATGAATATAGAAAAGAAAGGGATTTCAAAACATAATGTTTTGAAAATATTATCATTTGTAAATCGAAGATGTGAAATATTCAATTTTGATTCGAAATTGAATATGAAGTTGAAATCACTTTGAAACGAATTTAAAACAATTTATAAAATACGTTTTAAAAGGAAATCGATAAAATATATATAATATATATATATATAATGGCCTAAATAGAACGCACCGCGCCACGACCGTTTGCGAATTTCGACCATTGACTTCGAATGGATATTTCGGGAGATCTGACCGTCGGATTCTCCTAAAACCAAAACCTTGGGTTCGTATCGAAAAGAGCTTTCTAACGAATATTAGAAATTAGAAATCTAACGGTTGGATTTGGAATTATGTCCAAATCAAATTTGGAAAAGGTCGCTGTAAGTGCAGTTCGATGGCCGTTGATGGAAATCGACTGTACGGGCCTTGATAAAATTATTAAAAATATCAACAATTTGTGTAAAATCATAAGAAATGATTTGTGAAGAATTGGGATGAAAAATCCCAAATTTGAAAAGATAAAAATAGATTTTTATCGACATGAACTAGTTTTGAACTAGAATTATAAACCATTTATTTTTGAAATAAATAAAGTGGATTTGAAATGGTTTTGAAAATAACCAGTATTTCCAATAATTGAATTGGAATGAATTTGAATCAAAATTGTCTTTGGAATATTTCGATGTTGGATTTCGTGATGATACAGATATTGTTATTGGAATTTGAAAGATATATTTATATCGTTATTTCCAATACGATATTTGTTGGTCGTAGAATTTGATAATGAATATAAGACGATATATTTTCTATTCAGAGCCTTGCATTTAATATCAAATGTGATTTGGGTTCGTCGTGAATGGTGTCTTCATTAACACTATTCTTAAACCCAGTTGAGAAAAGGTTAAATCTTTTTATTTAGATTTAATGAAGTGAACCAATCAAATGGTATTTAATTCGAATTGAATTTGAATTGATTTTTGGGTTTATCGTGAACGGTTTTTTAAACAACACTTGTTCTTTAACCCAATAATTAATGGAACGTGATTTTGGGTTTATAGTGAATCGTGTTTTAAATGACATTGGTTCTTTAACCCGGTTAAAGACAGGATGTGATTTCCCAAGTTAAACAATCATTAATATTGATTTTTGGGAAGATTAAAACTGAGTGGAGTTTTAATGAGTCTTTAATTAGATAGAAATAATCGAGGATGGAGTATCACCAGTTTTTCTCCAGGCGATGGTTAAATCTTTAATTAGATTTGAACGTGAAATGGTAACTGAATTTACCGATAACACCGTGGTGTTAGATATGAAGTATTAGCAGTTTTACTTCATGGCATGAATAGGTTGGGATTGGGAAATAAAATAAATGACTACTGCGGTGTGGTTCGCTAATCCCGACTAATTTGAATTGATATTCAAAGGAAGATTAAAGAATAAATTTAAAGAATTTATCTTTGATAAAATTAATGGGAACCTTTCCCAAAGTATAAGAATATTCTGAATTGGAATGAGGCGTATGTTGTGTTTGTGTAACACTTGTTTATTATATGCGCGAGTTATTCAGAAAGACTGGGTTTATCCCATTCTGAATAACTGATTCGACGTGGTGTCGAGGATGAAGAAGGTGGTCGAAGACCGGAGGTCTTCACGTCGTTTGGGTGATTACTGATGATCTTGATTGGGCTGTACACCCAAGAGGAGGGAATCAGTTGGTGATCATCCAGACGTACTTGGAGATCGATGGATATGCGAGGTACAAGGTGCCTCCGGTTTCGTTCAGACCCAGAACGAACTTGTAAATTGACTGTGTGTCTGACATTGGATTTTATTCTGTGTGATTGATTTCTAATAAATATATATCTGTTTGGCGGCGGAGAATTTATTCTCTTGCTTAACGCCCTTCTCTGAGATGTACGAGCTCAGGGGTTATATATCGATGGACATCAATCACATGGAGTGAATTGCCTGTGTGGCATGCCTATGTGGCAAATGATCAAGCTTCTGTTGAAAAGCAAAGTCTTGTGGTTGATGATCAAAGCACGGCCTGTGTGGCATAGCTTTGTGTAGCGTTGATTCGTGAGCCTCACACCCCGGTGGTGAACCAGAAACGGGAGAGGGCCTCAGGGAGGACATGCATTTCTTTCTAGTTAGAAGTGGCCCAAGTGGTTTTAAACGCCCTGACGAGTTTGACTTATGTGATTGTTGCTGTTGCGAGGCGCCTCGGATATATCGGTGACTATGTGAAGCCGATGGAGTCATTTGTTGGCTCATTTATGCCCCAAAGGGTGGGGAAACGCAGTGTTCAGGCATTTTAATCCACATCGGTGGACCGGCCCTGACGATCCAAGGGCTTGACTAAGTACTTGTCCTGAGGCTCGGGCTAGAGGGTCTCGAATCGGTGAGGACTATCTTTTGCCTCGGTTCACAGATGGAAATCAAACTTCCAATACATGACTTTGCAGTTTTGATTGTATACCTATATATGGCGACATAGTGGTATGGGGCGCTTATGCCGTCTATGATTGATACTTATGATTGAAATTGTTTTAAAACTATACACTTATAGTAATATCAAAATAATCTGTTTTTAAACGTATCAAGCATTCTTTGGCTATTATAAGGTAAAAGCCCTATCCTTCGGCTTGCGTTGCATTGTGTGATGGGACCTTGGTCTTATAATAGCTTCATTTTTCTTTATTTAGCATTGCGCTGTTGTTTTATGCACTGGTGTTCTTGGGAGGAAACCCATTCCGCGTTATACGGCGTGGTCCCTTGATTTACCTAACTTTAAAAATAAAGAGTAATAACTGTTTTAGTTCTCACACCAGTCACATGACTGACCTGGAGTTTATTTTTTTA
This sequence comes from Allium sativum, assembly GCA_030737875.1. Classification (NCBI taxonomy): domain Eukaryota; kingdom Viridiplantae; phylum Streptophyta; class Magnoliopsida; order Asparagales; family Amaryllidaceae; genus Allium; species Allium sativum. Next base: position 111,304,804 of record CM060916.1, on the reverse strand, counting down.
ACCTAAACTCTGCGTGCCCTTATTTTGACATGGGCAGTTAGTAGTTTTGGTTTTGCAGATTTATATTCACAGGATCCTGATTTACAGCTGGAACGATACTCGGAAAGCTCTGTGTCTATGTATTACTTTCAGTTGTGTATTTTATTATTTTTCTGCTGCTATGTAATCTATTATAATCTGTGATATTTATCGAATGTATTTTATTCATTCATACTCTGTATATTCTTGTAATCCGATGAATTATTGTAATGAACAATGAAATGTTCTTCTATTTGCGTTCTTTTGTGCGTTGTTCTCAAAGTATCCGCTCTTTCCTTCACGGGAAAGTTACAGGTCCTTATAACAAAGATGGCTCCTCTCTGATTCGAGACACTCTAGCAAATGTCTCAGGATCACCCACAGTGAACCTTGTGAACGGTAGGGCTGGTCCACACTTACTTTAGTGGATTGGTTATTTCTAAACACATGTTTCTCGGTCCTATCGGACCTATCACTTGGCCAGTAGCGACCAATATTCGAGGCGCCTCGCAATCCATTATTCATATAAGTAAAAGTGTTTAGGCTCCATACCATGACACCACTTCAACCTAGAAAGAAACGTCGTGCACTCCCTATGGTCACGATCCCGTTTTTGACTCATACTGAAGTGTGAGGCTCGCGAATTAACGCTATACACAAAGCTATGCTATTTAAAGCCACGCTTTGATCATCATCTACAAGACTCTACCTCTAAACAAACGCCTTAATCATTTGCATCTTAGCATGCCACATTGATAATTCATGCCATACAACCGACGTCTATCAATATATAACCTCTAAGCTCATACGTCAAACAGAAGGGTGTTAAGCGAGAGAATAAATTCTCCGCCACCAAACAGTTATATATTTAATAGAAATCAATCAACACAGAATAAAATCCAATGTCAGACACACATCCATTTACAAGTCCGTTCTGGGTCTGAACAAAACTAGAGGCACCTTATTCCTCGTCCCATATGTCCAATACAGGAGAGAGATCCTCACATATCCTGTCGATCTCCAAGTACGTCTGGACGATTACCACTTATTACCTTGTCTTGGGTATACAACCCAATCAAGGCATCGTAATCACCCAAATGATGTAAAGATCTCCGGTCTTCAATCACCATCTTCATCGTCAACTTTTAGTCGTCATCATATCAATTATTCAAAATGGGATAAACCGGTCTTTCAGAATTACTCGCGTATTTTATAATCAATAATCAAATGCTATAAAAACACAACTTATGCCTCATTCCAATTCAGAATATTCTTTTATTCAAAAATTCACATCTTTAGGGAAAGGATCCTATTAATTTTATCAAAGATAAATTCTTTAAAGATTATTCTTTAATCTTCCTTTGGATATCAACTTCAAAAGATATTATCTTTTAACATTTCCAAACCAAATTAAGGTTCATAAAACTAGTCGGGATTATCGAGCCTTACCGAAGCACTCATTTATTTTATTAATCCCAATCCCAACCCATGGAGCAAAACTGGTAGTACTCCATATCTAACACCCACGGTGTTATTGGTAAATTTAATTACCATTTTACATTCAAATCTAATTAAAGATTTAACTATCACCTGGAGTAAAATTGGTGGTACCCCATTCCCGATCTTTTCATGAATTCGATAAATTTAATTATCCTATTCTCATTTTAATCTACTTAAAGCCTCATTAAAACTCTAGTTCAGTTTTAATCTCAAAAATCATTACTTATTGATTATTCCATTTTCTACGAAATTAATCCTCTCTTTAACTGGTTAAAGAATCAATGTTATTTAAAACAAAGTTCATGATAAACCTAAAATCATCTTCCATTAAAATGGAATCTTCACATAAATCATAACGGTATATAATCAATATAAATTCCCGTATCCGACTAATAATATAAATGGAATAACGGCAAAGCCTTTTAAATTCCATATATAGTAAACGGTCTTCCTTTACAGAAGCTCATCTCGATTATTACCAAATCAAATTCCATTCAATTCCAATTTCTTTTATTAAATTAAAAAACTTTACTTTGGAAATTTCCATTAATCTTAACTAAAAGATTTATAAAATTACAAATCAAAACTTCATGGTTAATTGAGTTTTAAGAACAAATGTTATTTTAAAACACCGTTCACAATGAACCCAAAATCATCTTCCATTTAATTCCAATTTATAATTATAAATTGGAAAACTTCTTTAATCTTAATTAAAAGATTAATTACTTTTTCAACGGGGTTTAAGAACAGTGTTATTGAAGACACCATTAACGACAAACCCAAAATCTAATTTGATATTAAATACAAGGCTCTAAATAGAAATTATATCGGCTTATATTCAATATCAAATTCTGAACTAACGGATATCGTATTGGGGATAACGATATTTGTATCTTCCAAATTCCTCAACAATGTCCGTATAATCACGGAATCCAATATCGAAATATTCCGAAGATTATTTCCACTCAAATCCATTCCAAGTCATACATTGGAAAATTCTGGTTATTTTAAAACTATTTTACAAATACAATTTATTAATCTAAAAACCATTGGATTATTATTCTAGTTAATAACTACTTTATTTCGATAAAAATATATTTCTATCTTTTCAAACTTGGAATTTTTCATCCAAAATCTTTCCAAATCATTAATTATGATTTTATATAATTTTTCCATTTTTTTAATAATTTTATTAAGGCCTTTTTTGTCGATTTCCATAAACGATCATCGAACTGCATTTACGGCGACCTTTTTTGAAATTGATTTGGATATATTTCCAAATCCAACCATTAGATTTCAAATCTCAAATTATCATTGGAAATCTCTTTTCAATACGAACCCAACGGTTCTGGTTTTAGGAGAATCCGATGGCCAGATCTCCTATTACATCAATTTGAAGTTAATGGTCGAAATTCGCGGACGGTCGCTGCGCAGCGCATTCTATTCAAGCCATTTAAATATATATAATATATATATCATCGATTTCCATTTGAAACATGTTTTATAAATCGTTTACAAATTCATTTTTAAAATGATTTCAACTTCTATTTCACTTTTTAATCAAAACTGAATATTCCATGTAATTATAATATTAAAATGATAATATTTTCAAAATATCATATTTTGAAATCAATTCCCTTCGATATTATTTTAAAATGAATAAAATTGATCAATAAACCCGTTCGGGTTAAAATGGCGTTTCTATACTTAACCCGGCTTCGTATTTTTACATATTTTCGTGTCCATCCAAAATCGGATATCAAAAACTTATTTTGATTCTTTATTGAATATTATTTTAAAATACTCATTCATATTCTAAATCGGAATGCGACTCAATCGATTACCATATAATTTCAGTTATATGGAATTCGTACACTGCATGTATTCAACGATAATGATAAATAATCATTAACCATTCAAACGTCATCGAAAGTGCATTCCACAACTGTATAAGCATTAAAATAAATTAGCTCATCATAGTCTGTCAACCCATCGATTGACGTACAACTAAATTTTGAGATTAGTGTATGTCAAATATCATCCCAATACCCGTGTAGATTTTTCAAACAATAGTCAATTTAAATAAATTACTGGTTAACAAATTTAACCAATTCTAATTCGGTTTGAATTATTTTTCTACTTAACCAATTTTTCACCGTTCAATCTATAAATGAATGTTTATGTCCATTTTCATTCATCACAATAATATTACATTACTTTTAATATGTTAACCATCACAACATCACAATCAAAACACAATACAGTCAATTAAATCGTCCATGGTCTGTGGATGGCGAGGAGGTGAGCTAACAGGTACCGTGTACAATTTTACAACATTAACTGATAAAATATTACACTAGCAATTCTATGTGTTTTTTTATATATATGAATACAATAACATGATAAAATAATTTCAATGAGAAGGAGTTCTTACATTGGTTCCCACACTGCCATTCTTTACTTCTGAATTGTTTTGAAAAAATTAAACGACCGTTTGATTTTATTAAAAACCGGAACAACTGCGTTTCTGTTCTTGTCGGTTCTGAAATGTAGTGTTCATTGTCACGATTGCATTGCAACTGAAATCATCGAATTCTGATATCGTATGAGATAAATATCGCAGTTTATACATTGTTTACAAAAGTAAAAGGATTTATTTCATCATTAAACCCTAATTAACATCATTAAGGGTTAACTACCCTCTCTCTTTCGTCGTTCAACACTAGAACCACCCCTCCAAAAACCACGGCTCGACTTCGAACTTTTCTTGCGCATAATGCCTAAGGCCGCCGGTCGAGGATCAGAGGTTGCCACTCCAACATGCATCGCCAGAGCTCCCACCCTGGCAGCGACGGCCAGCTCGGTGGCGCCACATGGCGTGAAATCAGCCCCTAATGCCGACACTTCGTGTACATAAATCAAGCAAAATCCACCATGAAAATTCATCTTGCTGGCATAAATTTGAAGAGCTCGAATCCTTCTACAATCATTGCGTTGAAACTATAATTTAGTTTAGTGTGGATTGGAAGAAGTTTGCAAATCAATTTCCAACGATTTTGACTGAGAAATATACGATTGCAGTGGCCTTGAATGAATGGGCTAGCATTTGGGCAATATATATATATATATATATATAATTTATAATATTATTTTATTCAAGTTTTATTTCGTTATGGTCTCCAACTCCAAATGACCTCCAAATCAAACACAATGACTGTCACCCCTTACCAAATACCACCATTCCAGACACAATGGGATATGTTTTGTTAGCCAATTCGACTGTTTCGATCAGTTTTTGGTCAAAATTAATATATATATCGATATACATTAAATTTAAATGTACATTTTAATTTACCGGGGCCACATATGGACTCCAAAAATTACAGAAAAATTAATCTAGCTATGTTTTGATGATACAGTCCTAACAAAACTAATTTTGTTGAATTTGGAGACCATTTGAAAAATGGCCTTTTTCCAGTCGATTAAATTCAAATTGAAATTACCAAACACATTTAAATTTACTACCCTCACATATTAATTGCAAAAATTATGAAAATTGAAACCTGATTATGATTCGACATTCAGGATCCAACAAAAGCGGTTTCATCGAAAACGGAGGTCATTTGCAAAATGGCTATTTTAAGGGCTATATATTATATAATATATATATATATATATGTATGTATTCCATAGGGGGACATAACTAACAATTTATAAAGTGAAATCTCAGTTTCTTACATTCATTAGAAAGATATTATTAAATAGATCAAATGATTCTAGTTTCGTCCAATTCTGGTTTATATTGAATTTTGTATATTTATTTAAATTTAAAATCGAATTTTCAAGCTGTCGCGCCAATTCGAGTTTGTTCTATAATTAAAATAAAGTCATACATTCTAACTTTGATTTAAATTAATTTTTAGTCATTATTATTTAAAATAGATCATTTTAAATATCCAAAACCCATTAAAATAGCTAAAATAAAGAGTTAGATTTAAATTAATTTTTAGTCATTATTATTTAAAAATGATCATTTTAAATATCCAAAACTCATTAAAATAGCTAAAATAAAAACTTTAAATTGGATCAGAAATTCTGGGTTGTTATGTATATAATATAATTATAAACATATATAGGAATTTTGTAACAACCCAGAACTAATTTAATTTTTTTATTTTAGTTATTTTAATGGGTTTTGAATATTTAAAATGATTTATTTTAAATAATAATGAATAAAAATTTATTCAAATTGAATTTAGAATGTATATAATTATATTAATTATAAAACGAGCTTGAGATGGCGTGGCAGTTTGAAAATTCGGTTTTAAATTTCAATTGAATGTATAAGATTCAATATAAGTCAGAATTTAATGAAACAAGAAACGTTATAATCTGTTTAATAATATCTTTCTAACGAATGTGAAAAATTGAGATTTCACTTTATAAATTATAAGTTATGTCCAGTTTAAAATATAGAATATTCGACATAGAATTTATATATATTTTAATAATATATAGCCCTTAAAAATAGCCATTTTGCAAACGACATCTATTTTCGATGAAATCACTTTGGTTGGATCCGAAATGTCAAATTATTGTTAGGATTCAAATTTGTAACGACCGGGAATTTCGCTCGATCTGAATCAGTCGCTAAACCAACCAAGACCGTACGAAACGCCTGATTGTTTGGAGAACACGATAAATTAAGACGTAGACAGAAGAACATTTCATTGCTTATTACAACAGTTCCATCAGAATACAAGAATATACAGAGTATGAATAAATATTACACAGAAAATATCAGTGATTTAAATTACATTTAAATAGCAGCGGAAAATAATACAATACACAACTAGAAGAGATATATGGATACAGAGCTTTCCAGATATCATTCCAACTGTAAACCAGGTTCCTGTGAATATAAATCTGCAAAACCAAAACTACTAGCTGCCCGTGTCATAATAAGGGCACCTAGAGTTTAGGTTAAAACAATAAACTCCGGGTCAGTCATGGGACTAGTGTGAGAACTAAAACAGTTATTAATCTTTATTTTAAAGTGAGGTAAATCAAGAGACCACGCCGTATAACACGGAACGGGTTTCCTACCAAGAACACCAGTGCATAAAACAACAGCGCAATGCTAAATAAAGAACAATGAAGCTATTATAAGACCCAGGTCCCATCACACAATGCTACGCAAGCCGGAGGACAGGGTTTTACCTTATAATAGCCAAAGAATGCTTGATACGCTAAACTTCATCTTTTATTATTACTATAAGTGTATAGTGTATAAAACAATTTCAAATCATAAGTATCAATCATAGACGGCATGGGTACCATTTATCATGTCGCCAATACTAGGCTCTACAATCAAAACCGCAAAGTCACATATTTGGAAATTGGATTTCCTTCTATGAATCGAGGCAAGGGATCGTCCTACACCGAATTCAAGACAATCTAGCCCATGTCTCAGGCAAGTACTCAGTCAAGCCTTTGGATCGTCAGGGACGGTCCACCGATGTGGATTAAAATGCCTGAACACTGCGTTTCCCCACCCTTTGTGGCGTAAATGAGCCAAATGACTCCATCGGCTCCACACAGTCACCGATATATCCGAGGCACCTCGCAACAGCAACAACCACACAGGTGAAAATAATATAAATGTCAGCCAGTTTAAGCACCGACACCAACTCTAGCTAGAAGGAAACGCATGCCCTCCCTGAGGTCCTCTCCCGTTTTTGGTTCACAACCGGGGTGTGAGGCTTGCGAATCAACGCTACACAAAGCTATGCCACACAGGCCGTGCTTTGATCATCAACCACAAGACTCTGCTTTTCAACACAAGCCTTGATCATATTGCCACTTAGGTATGCCACACAGGCAATTCACTCCATGCGCTTGATATCCATCAATATATAACCTCTGAGCTCGTATGTCTCAGAGAAGGGCGTTAAGCAAGAGAATAAATTCTCCGCCGCCAAACAGATATATATTTAATAGAAATCAATCACACTGAATAAAATCCAATGTCAGACACACAGTCCATTTACAAGTCTGTTCTGGGTCCGAACGAAATCGGAGGCACCTTGTGCCTCGCATATCCATCGATCTCCAAGTACGTCTGGAAGATCACCAACTGAGTCCCTCCTCTTGGGTGTACAGCCCAATCAAGATCATCAGTAATCAACCAAACGACGTGAAGAACTCTGGTCTTCGACCACCGTCTTCATCCTCGACACCACGTCGAATCAGTTATTCAGAATGGGATAAACCCGGCCTTTCTGAATAACTCTCGTATATAATAAACAAGTGTTACACAAACATAACATACGCCTCATTCCAACTCAGAATATTTTTAATTCCAATATTCTTATACTTTGGGAAAGGTTCCCATTGATTTTATCAAAGATAAATTCTTTAAATTTATTCTTTAATCTTCTTTGAATATAAATTCAAACTTGTCGGGATCAGCGAACCACATCGAAGTAATCATTTATTTTATTTCCCAATCCCAACCTATTCATCTCATGAAGTAAAACTGGTCATGCTTCATATCTAACACCACGGTGTTATCCGTAAATTCAATTACCATTTCACGTTCAAATATAATTAAAGATTTAACTATTGCCTAGAGCAAAACTGGTGATACTCCATTCTCGACCATTTCAATCTAATTAAAGATTCATTAAAACCCCACTTAGTTTTAATCTTTACAGAGATCAATATCCTGTCTTTAACTGGGTTAAAGAACCAATGTCATCTAAAACACGGTTCACGATAAACCCAAAATCACATTCATTAATTATTGGGTTAAAGAACAAGTTTTATTTAAAACAATGTTCACGATAAACCCAAAAATCAATTCCAATTCAATTCCAATTAAATAACATTTAATTGGTACACTTCATTAAATCTAAACAAAAAGATTTAATCTTTTTCTCAACTGGGTTTAAGAACAGTGTTAATGAAGACACCATTCACGAAAAACCCGAATCACATTTGATATTAAATACCAGGCTCTGAATAGAAAATATATCGATTTGTATTCAATATCAAATTCTACGACCAACAAATATCGTATTGGAAATAACGATATAAATATATCTTTCAAATTTCCATAACAATATCTGTATAATCACGAAACCCAACATCGAAACATTCCAAAGATAATTTCGATTCCCATCCATTCCAATTCAATTATTGGAAATTCTGTTTATTTTCAAAACCATTTCAAATCCACTTTATTTATTTTAAAAATAAATAGAATTATAATTCTAGTTCAAAACTTGTTCATTTTGATGAAAATCTATTTTTATATTTTCAAATATGGAATTTTTCATCCCAATTCTTCACAAATCATTTCTTATGATTTTACACAAATTATTACAATTTTTAATAATTTTATCAAGGCCTGTACAGTCAATTTCCATCAACGGCCATCGAACTGCACTTACAGCGACGTTTTCCAAATTTGATTTGGACATAATTCCAAATCCAACTGTTAGATTTCAAATCTCTAATATTCGTTAGAAAGCTCTTTTCGATACGAACCCAACGGTTCTGGTTTTAGGAGAATCCGATGGTCGGATCTCCCGTAACATCCACTTGAAGTCAATGGTCGAAATTTACGAACCGCCGCAGCGCGGCGCGTTCTATTCAGGCCATTATATTATATATATAATATATATAATATATACATCATCGATTTCCTTTTAAAACGTATTATATAAATCGTTTTAAATTCGTTTTCAAAACGGTTTCAACTTCATATTCAATTTCGAATCGAAATTGAATATTCCACATCTTCGATGTACAAATGATTATATTTTCAAAACGTTATATTTTGAAATCACTTCCTTTTCTATATTCTTGTAACAACCCGAAAATCTGGGCCAGTTTAAAATTTTCATTTTGGCGATTTTAGCGAATTTTGAATATTTAAAATAGATTATTTTAAATATAATCAACGAGAAATTTATTTTTGAAAATTTAGAACGTATATATTATACGCGTCGTCATTAGAATATAATAATTATATATAATTATAAAATAGAATTGAAAATGGCGCGGTAGTTCGATAATTCGATTTCAAACTTCAATTGAATGTACCGGGTGCAAAACAAACCGGATTTTAGCGAAACTGAAAACATTAGGATCTAATTGATGATACCTTTCCAACGAATCTGAAAAATCGAAATTTCAGAGCGGGAATCAAAAGTTATGTCCAGTTGAAAATTCTGAATAGTCGCTATGGAATTCAGGCCCTTAAAAATAGACATTTTGCAAACAACCTCGGATTTCGACGAAACCACTTTTGTTGGATCCTGATGTCAAATTATTGCTAGGTTTCAAATTTCATAATTTTTCGAATCAATATGTGAGCGTGGCAAAGGAAAACGCGTTTGACCAGTTTCAGTTGATTTTAATCGACTGGAAGTTGGCCATTTTTCCAACAGTCTCAGAATTCGACGAAACTAGTTTTGTTAGGACCGTATCGTCAATACGAAGCTAGAAAATATTTTTCTGGAATTTTTAGAGTTAGTATGTGACCCCGGTAATTTGAAATGTATGTTTAAAATTCAATATAGTGATTTAAATGTAAATTTAACGGAAACTGATTGTAACGATCGAATCAACCTACGATACATATCCCATTGTGTTCGGAATAGGGGTGAAACGCTATGGACGACAGGCGGTGGGCCTCGTTTAGAGGTCGTATGTAAAAGTCAACTTCTTTGAAAATAAAATAATTAAATAAAAATATATATATATATAACCCTTATCTTCCCTTGGCCCCCCTTAAATCGATTACAGATAAAAGAAAAAAAAAGAAAGAGAACGAAGACGGAGGAGCTGCCGCTCCTCCGATCGACGCGCCGCCGCTCCCCTGGTGTGCCGCCGCCGCTTCTTCCTTCCCCCTCCCTCCAGACGAGCGCCGCGCCCTTCCTCCATGTTCCCCTTCTTCTCCTTCCTCCCCGCGACCGACTCCAGACCCGACCCCACAGCCCGCACCACCAACCACCGCCTCGCCTCACCCCCCTGGCCCCACCTTCGCCTGCTGCGACCCCCTCCCCTCATTTCCCCTTCAAATTCGAGCCGTGACCCCCCCTCTAGCCCGCTGCCCAGCCGCCTCGGGCCCACCTCCGACCATCGGTGACAACCGCGACGCCCCAGCAACCTCCCGGACGACCTGCGCCAACCAGTGTTGGTCTGAATCCCCTCCTCCCATCTGAAAGGGTGAGTTTTATTAACTTTTATTATTTATTTTCTAAGAAAAATATAATCTTTACTATATAAAGGATGTAAAAATATGATTTTTGTTTATGTAGAGAAGTAAAAATATAATTTTTACATGATAGGAATATTAAAAATAGCATCTTTATATGTGTAGCAAAATAAAGATAGATTTGAAAAGACGATATTTTTAGAAAATATAAAAGGCAGGATTTTTAATATGAGTAGTGAAGTAAAAATATGATTTTTACTTCGAGAAAAAAAATATAATTTTTATAATGTAGAAGGGAGAAAAATATAATTTTTAGATTATATTTGTAAAGGTGAAATCTTTATATTTGTAAAGGTGAAATCTTTATATTTGTAAAGGTGAAATCTTTATATTTGTAAAGGTGAAATCATTGTATTTGAAAGGGCGAAATCTTTATATAGTATCGATGTAAAAATTCGATTTTTATATATTGAATATCATAGTAAAAATTCGACTTTTAAATATATGAAGTGATTATAAAAATATGATTTTTTAAATTGAAAGTGAGCAAATAAAAATGTGATTTTTATATATGTAGTGGCCACGGGCAACGAAGATGTCAAAGATGCGATAACGATGAAGATTCCTATAAAAGATGTGTCGTGAAGTTGGATAGCTATTGGTGAGAACTTCTCACTCTAAATCTCTTTTTCTAGTTATGTATATATATATACTAGGATGCAGACGGTGCTTAGCAGCACCCGACACCCGTCATCCACAGACCATGGATGGCTTGTTTGTTAAATTGTTTGGTTGTGTAGTTGGTTAGTCTATTTGGTTTGAATTGAATTGTTTGGTGAAATGGAATGGATTTGATTGATGTGTGAATGGTGTGGGCCTTCACTAGACCGGGGATAAGGCTAGGCCTCGTCCCGTTTCTAGTATCGTGCCGTTATGCCGCCGAAATTTTCTAAAATATGTTAGAAAAATAAAAACATCATTTTTATTGTGTAAATGATATGAATAGAAATTCATGTGTTAAAATAAAATATATTATCGTTAAAAATATAATTTTTAACGTGAAAGTGAATAAATAAATATTTATAAACAAATCGGCCGATTTGTTTATATACACTGATTTGACTGATATTGATTGGGTCGATAAATTTTACACGTCGCCCAACTGCACAACTAAAATCTGTGTTTGATTGTTTGAAACCCCACACGGGTGTTGGGATGAAATTTGGAAGTTCACTCATCCTGATTGATTAAATATGTCGATCGATTGATTGACAGGCTGTTATAAGCGTAAGATATCTATATTTGATGCTTATACAGTGTAGTGCACTTTGGTTGATGGTTGATTATTTTTCAATGCTATTATATACATGTGTTGTATGGAATCCATATAATTAACATTATATGGTGATTGATTGGGCCTCATTCCAATCGGGAAAATAATGAATATTATAAAAGAAAATTCATGTGTTGAATATAAAAATAGTCATGTGTTGACGATGATCATGTGTTGAAACTATTCATGTGTTGAGTGAAATAATTTATACAATGAAATTACATCTTTATCATATTTAAAACTAGAATCTACTTCACGGTGGAATCTGATTAAAAATCAAACGATAGATACCATAGTTTTATAAAACATTTTACATAACAAAAATAGTGATGTGTTGACAGTACTCATGTGTTGAGATTATTCGTGTGTTGAAAGAAATATAGATTCATGTGTTGAATAGAATAAATATTCATTTGTTGAATAGGATAACGAATTTATTGAAATATATAAAGCCGTGTTGATTAGAGTTGCGCCATTTTGATGTGAACGATATTTATATCGATTATATTCGTTTTTATAATGAATATAGAAAAGGTAGTGGTTTCAAAATATAACGTTTTGAAAATATTATCATTTATATAGTAATGATATGAAATATTCAATTTTGATTTGAAATGGAATATAGAGTTGAAATGGTTTTGAAAACGAATTTAAAACGTTTTATAAAATACGTTTTAAAAAGGAAATTGACGAAATATATATAATATATATATATTATATATATAATGGCCTGAATAGAACGCGCCGCGCCGCGGCAGTTCGTGAATCTCGACCATTGACTTCGAATTGACGTTGCGGGAGATCCGACCGTCGGATTCTCCTAAAACCGGAACCGTTGGGTTCGTATCGAAAAGAGCTTTCCAATAAATATTAGAAATTTGAAATCTAATGGTTGGATTTGGAATTATGTCCAAATCAAATTTGAAAAAGGTCGCTGTAAGTGCAGTTCGACGGCCGTAGATGGAAATCGACTGTACGGGCCTTGATAAAATTATTAAAAATATCTATAATTTGTGTAAAATCATAATATATGATTTGGGAAAAATTGAGCTGAAGAATTCCACATTTGAAAAGATAAAAATAGATTTTTGTCGAAATGAACTAGTTTTGAACTAGAATTAAAATCAATTTATTTGTGAAATAAATAAATTGAATTTGAAAGTGATTTTAAAAATAATCAATATTCCCAATATGTGAATTGGACTGGAGCTGAATCGAAATTATCTTCGGGATATTTCGATGTTGGATTTCGTGACTATACAGATATTGTTATGGGAATTTGAAAGATATATTTTATATCGTTATTTCCAATACGATATTTGTTGGTTTCAGAATTTGATGTTGAATATAAACCGATATATTTTCTATTCAGAGCCTTGTATTTAATATCAAATGTGATTTGGGTTTATCGTGAATCGTGTTTTAGATGACGTTGGTTCTTTAACCCAGTTAAAGGCAAGATATCGATTTTTTTGAAAAGATTAAAACTAAGTGGAGTTTTAATGAATCTTTAATTAGATCGAAAAGTGAATTGATAATTTAAATTATCAAATCTGAAAGGTGATCAAGAATGGAGTACCACCAGTTTTGCTCCAAAGCGATAGTTAAATCTTTAATTAGATTTGAACGTGAAATGGTAATTAATTTTACCGATAACACCGTGGTGTTAGATATGGAGTATTACCAGTTTTCTCCATGGGATATATAGATTGGGATTGGGAAATAAAATAAATAATTACTTCGGTGTGGTTCGTTAATCCCGACTAGTTTGAAATGATATCCAAAGGAAGATTAAAGAATAAATTTAGAAGAATTTATCTTGGATAAAATTAATGGGAACCTTTCCCTAAAAATGTGATTTTGTGAATGAAAGAATATTCTGAATTGGAATGAGGCGTTTGTTGTGTTTGTGTAACATTTGTTTATCATATACGTGGGTTATTCAGAAAGGCCGGGTTATACCCATTCTGAATAACCGATTCGACGAGATGTCGAAGATGAAGACGGTGGTTGAAGACCGGAAGTCTTCACATCGTTTGGGTGATTACTGATGATCTTGATTGGGCTGTACACCCAGGATGAGGGAATCAGTTGGTGATCGTCCAGACGTACTTGGAGATGGATGGATATGCGAGGAAAGTGCCTCCAGTTTCGTTCAGACCCAGAACGAACTTGTAAATGGATTGTGTGTCTGACATTGGATTTTATTCTGTGTTGATTGATCTCTATTAAATATACATCTGTTTGGCGGCGGAGAATTTATTCTCTTGCTTAACGCCCTTCTCTGAGACGTACGAGCTCAGAGGTTGTATATCGATGGACATCAGTCGCATGGAGTGAATTGCCAATGTGGCATGCGTAAGTGGCAATAGATCAAGGCTTCTGTTGAAAAGCAAAGTCTTGTGGTTGATGATCAAAGCACGGCCTGTGTGGCGTAGCTTTGTGTATAGCGTGAATTCGCGAGCCTCACACCTCGGTATGAGTCAAAAACGGGATAGTGACTGCAGGGAGAGCACGACGTTTCTTTCTAGCTAAGATGGTGTCAGTGACCTACCAGCCCTGACATTTATATACTTTTCACCTGTGTGGTTGTTGGAATGCGAGGCGCCTCGGATATAGGTCTGTAAGGACCGGGAAACGTGTGTTCAGGAATTGCCAATCCTCAAAAGTAAGAGAGGACCGGCCCTGAAGATCCAAGGATCATAGTGGGGTCCTGGGACATTTGCTAGAGTGTCTCGAATCGGAGAGGAGCTTGCCCCTTGCCTCGGCTCATGACGGAATCCAATTTCCAATACGTGTGTTTCGGTTTTATTTGTAGAGCCTAGTATGGCGACATAGTAGATGCTAGCTATGCCGCCTATGATTGATACTTATGATTGAAATTGTTTTGACACTATACACCTATACTAGTATCAAATAATGTGTTTTAAACGTATCAAGCATGCTTTGGCTGTTATAAGGGAAAACCCTATCCTCCGGCTTGCGTTGCATTGTGTGATGGGACCTGGGTCTTATAACAGCTTCATTTTTCTTTATTTAGCATTGCGCGGTTTGTTCTATGCACTGGTATTCTTGGGAGGAAACCCGTTCCGTGTTATACGGCGTGGTCCCTAGAACTACCAAATTTTAAAACCAATATTAATAACTGTTTTAGTTCTCACACCAGTCACATGACTGACCTGGAGTTTATTGTTTTAACCTAAACTCTAGGTGCCCCTATTTTCCGCACGGGAAGCTAGTAGTTTTTGTTTTGCAGATTTATATTCACAGGGTCCTGATTAACAGCTGGAACGATGCTCGGAAAGCTCTGTATCCGTGTATCACTTTCAGTTGTGTTTTGTATATTTTTCCGCTGCTATGTAACTTATTGTAATCTCTGATATTTGTCAAATGTAATTTATTCATTTATACTCTGTATATTCTTGTATCTGATGGAATTGTTGTAATAGCAATGAAATGTTCTTCCGTTTGCGTTCTATTTTGTCTTGTCCTAAATTCTATCCGTGCTTTCCTTCACGGGGAAGTTCGGGTCGTCTCAATTCATTTTAAAAATGAATATAATCGATATAAATATCGTTCACGTCAAAATGGTGTCAATCTAATCAACACGACTTTATATATTTCGATAACTTCATTATTCTATTCAACAAATAGATATTTTCTTAAATACATGAATATCTATTTTTATTCAATATATATTTTATTCAACACATGAATTTTCTTTCTATTCAACACATGAATTTTCTTTCTATTCAACACAAGAATATATATTTTCAATTCAACACATGAATTTATTTTCAATTCAACACATGAATTTATTTTCAAAATTGGAATGAGGCCCAATTAATTACCATATGATGTTAATTATATGGTTTCCATACAACAGAGGTATATAATAGCAACGATAAATAATCAACCATCATCCAGAGTGCATTCTATACTGTATTAGCATCAAATATAAATACTCAACGCTTATAACAGCCTGTCAATCAATCGATCGACATGCAGCTAATTATTGGGATTAGTGTATGCCCAATTTCATCGCAACACCCGTGTGGGGTTTCAAACAATCAAACACAGATTTTATTTGTGCAGTTGGGCGATGTGTAAAATTTATCGTCCCAATCAATATCAGTCAAATCAGTGTATATAAACAAATCTCTGATTTGTTTATTACTATTTATTTTATATACATGTTAAAAATTATATTTTTAGCTATAAAATATTTTCGACTATAAAATATTTTATTTCATTTCACATCACACAATCAAATTTCGAAACACAGCAATCAAACAAACAAGTCATCCATGATCTATGGACGACGGGTGTCGCGTGCTACTAAACATCGTCTGCATCCTAGTACATATTTCAAACTAGAAATAAATTAAAGGTGAGGAGTTCTCACCGACTAGCTAAACCAATACACCGCGACTCTTCATATGTAGGAAATCTTCGCCACTCGCATTTTGTCACTTTCGTCGTCCGTGTTCACTACATATATAAAAATCACATTTTTATATTCTATTTTTATACCACTACTATATAGATAAAAATTCCATTTTTATACCACTACTATATAGATAAAAATTCCATTTTTATACCACTACGATATAGATAAATATTCTATTTTTATACCACTACTATATAGATAAAAATTTCATTTTTATACCACTACTATATAGATAAAAATTCTATTTTTATACCACTACTATATAGATAAAAATTCCATTTTTATCTCACTAGTAATATAATAAAAATTTGAGACGACCCGAACATCCCCGTGAAGGAAAGCATGGATAGAATTGAAATCGACGAAGTATATATTATAAAATTATATTTTTATTACTCCACATAAATAAAAATCATATTTTTACTCTTGCTATGATATAAAAATCTCTTCTTTGATAATATAAAAATCGAATCTTTGATAATATAAAAATCTAATCTTTTATAATATAAAAATCTAATCTTTGATAATATAAAAATCTAATATTTGATAATATAAAAATCGAATTTTGATATTCTAAAAATCGCATTTTTAACTACATAGAACATTTTAAACCAAGGTTTCATATTTTCCAATCAAAGAAAAATTTACTTTTCCAATCAAAGATTTCACATAAAGACCACAATTTTATTCTGCTATTCCATACGTAAAAATTCTGTTTTTACCTTATCGTTCCATATAGATAAAAATCAGATTTTTATCTCAATTTCATATCATTGTTTATACTATTAAAATCAGAAAATAAAATCTATGCTCTTTTTAATTTATAAAAACCCGATTACTATTTATTTACTAATTCAAATAAACTGATTACATGAAAAAAAAACAAATAAAAAAACTTACTTTCATTCGGTGGAGGGGGGTGTTGTCTACGCGAATTAAGGAGGAGGGGGTGCGGAGGGAGGAAGGGTGTCAACTTTGGGAGGGGTATGGCCTGGGGGATTCACGCACGACAGAGGAGGAAAAGAAGAGGGGGGGCTCGCAGGTGCACGGGGAGGCGGTGGATCGCCTGGAGGGCGGCGCGGCGGTGGATCGCCCCCCCTCCGTCGAGCGATTGATTTTTTTCTTTTTTTTCATTTGTCCTGTCGATTAGAAAAGGGAGGAGGGAGAGAGAAGGAAAGGGGTAGGGGTAATATATAAAATTTAATTTAATTATTAATTATTTCCAATAAAAGTTGACTTTTCGTTTCAACTCGAAATCAAGTCCACCGACTGTCGTCCATGGCTAATTACCCCCATTCCAAACACAATGGGATATGTATCGCAAGATGATTCGATCGTTTCGATCAGTTTTCTTTAAAATCAAAATATAACTCTATATATTGAATTTGAATGCACGTTTAATTTACCGGGGCCACATACTAACTAGAAAAATTCCCGAAAAATATTTTCTAGCTTCGTATTGATGATACGGTCCTCACAAAACTGATTTCGTCAAATTCTGAGATCGTTTGAAAAATGGTCATTTTCAGGTCGATAGAAATTGACAAAACACATTTAACTTTGCCACGTTCACATATTGATTCAGAAAATTACGAATTTTGAAACCTAGCAATAAATTGACATCACGGATCCAACAAAAGTAGTTTCGTCGAAAACCGAGGTCGTTTGCAAAATTTCCATTTTTAAGGGCTAGAATTCCATAGTGACTATTCTGAAATTTCAACTGGACGTAACTTTTGATTCCCGCTATGAAATTTTGATTTTTCGGATTCGTTGGAAAGATATTCTCGATTAGATTCAAATATTTTTGGTTTCGTCAAAATCCGGTTTATTTTGAATCCTGTACATTCATTTGAACTTTGAAATCGAATTTTCGAACTACAGTGCCATTTTCAATTCCTTTTTTATATATAAATAAATATTTATATTCTAACGACGACGTATTTAAATATATACGTTCTAATTCAATTCAAAATATATTTCTCGTCATTATTATTTAAAATAAATCATTTTAAATGCTCAAAATGCACCAAAATTGACAAAATAAATTTTTTAAATTGGCTCAGATTTCCGGGTTATTACAATATTTCATAATTTTTGGTATTAATTTGTAAGCATTGTAAATCTATATGTGTTTTGTAATTTCAGATTAAATTTAATTGACCAGAAAAAGCCATTTTTCAAACTGTCTCCAAATTCAGTAAAATTAATTTTGTTAGGTCCATATCATTAAAACATAGCTAGATAAAATTTTCTTTAATTTTTGGAGTCAGTGTGTGGATACGTGTTTTCTAATTTCAGTTTAAATTTAATTGACTAGAAAAAGGCCATTTTTCAAACGGTCTCCAAATTCAGCTAAATTAGTTTTGTTAGGACTATATCGTTAAAACATAGCTAGATAAAATTTTCTGTAATTTTTGGAGTCAGTATGTGGCCCCCGGTAAATTAAAATGTACGTTTAAATTCAATATATATTGATTTATATTTTCATTTCGATAAAAACTAATTGAAATAGTCGAATTGGCTTACAAAACATATCCCGTTGTGTCCAGAATAGGGGTATTTAGCTAGAGGTGACACTGTTGGGTTTGATTTGGAGTTCGTATGCAAAATCACACTTTTACGAATTAAATAATATTAAAATTATATATAAATAAACAAAAAAACCCTAATTTCAAATTCATCGTTTAAACCCGCCGTCAGGTCCAACGTAAGGTGGAAATCGCTCGAGATTCTGATCCTTGGTCAATTCTGATCCACGCAATTTCAATCGAAAGTTATAAACTAAAAGTGGTAGAAATTTTTGCGAGCTTCAAATCTATATAGGGTAGATCGACATCGGTGTTGTATTTTAGGGGAATTAGGCACTCTTGCTGTCGTTCGTAGCCAAAATCCGGCGCCACCAAGCCACCGAGTTCTCAGCACTGGGAAGGGGGGAGGTGCGGATTTGATAGGCCGTTATCGTGGAGCTGTCCGATCATCGTCACAGTGAATGTGGAGGGCGCAAAATCCAACCCTAGTTTCAAACAGTGGTTTTGAACATAGCTGGGGTTTTATCGAAGGAGGTGATGATTAATTATATTTAAAAATGTCATTAACCTATAAAAATCAATATCTTTTTCATATGAGGTCCAAATCCGATGATTACAGTTTTGTTGCGATCGTGGAATCGAACACTACACCATGGAACTGACCCGAACGGAAACGAAGCAAATTGAATTTTCAGCTAAATTAAATGCATGTTTAATTTAGTTGAAAAATACAATCTTCAAATATAGACTGACGGAGTGGAAACCAAAGTGAGAACTCTGTCACTCAAATCTTTTTTGTAATGTTATTTATTTTTGGAGTTCAACACAAACTCTACAATCATTTCAAATAAAAGCGATGTATGGATATTAGCGACACTCGCATTTCATACTCCGCGAATGGACCTTTGTGGTGTCGTAAATGGTATTGGGTTGTTGAATATTTATTTATATGGATGATATTGTTGAATTGTTATGTTATGATTAGGACTGTGATTATAAAATGTTTAATACATTAGAAAAATAATTATAAAATTATTGTGATGGCTAAAATGGACATAAATTATTTATTTATAATTTAAACTGTGAAAATTGATTGATTAGAAATAAATAATTCAAACCGAATTAGAATTGGTTAAATTTATTAACCAGTGATTTACTTAAATAAACTGTTGTTGTTTGAAAACCCCATACGGGTATTGGGATGATATTTGACATACACTAATCCCAATATTTAGTTGTATATCAATTGATGGTTTGACAGACTATTGTGAACGTTATTTATTTATTTTAATGCTTATACAGTTGTAGAATGCACTTTGGATGATGTTTGAATGTGTAATGATTATTTATCATTATTGTTGAATACATGCGATGTATGAAATCCATATAACTGAAATTATATGGTAATTGATTGAGTCGCATTCTGATTTAGAATCTGAACGAATATTTTAAAATAAAATTCATTAAAGAATTAAAATATGATTTTGATGTCCGATTTTGGATGGACACGAAAATATTGAAATATTCACAACAGAAATGAATATGAAGCCGAGTGAAGTAGTAAAACGCCATTTTAACCCGAACGAGTTTATCGGTCGATTTTATTTATCTTATAATGAATACGAGAAGGAAATGGGTTTCAAAATCAGATATTTTTGAAAATATTATAATTTTAATATTATAATGATATAGAAAAGTCAATTTTGATTTAAAATAGAAATTGAAGCAGAAATCATTTTAAAATGAATTTATAAACAATTTATAAAATATGATTTAAATAGAGATCGACTATGTATATATTATATATATCTAAATGGCCTGAATAGAATGCATCGCGCAACGACCATTCGCGAATTTCGACTATTGACTTCAAATTGACGTAACGGGAGATCCGACCGTCGGATTCTCCTAAAACAGGAACCGTTGGGTTTGTATCAAAAAGATCTTTCTAATAAATATAAGGGATTTAAATTTGAACAGTTGGATTTCAAATTATGTACAAATCAATTTCAAAAAAGATATTTATGGATGTAGTTCGGTTGCCGTTATTGGAAACCGACTGAAATGGTGATATTAAAATTATTAAAATTATGGAAAAATTATGTAAAATCATAATAAATGATTTGGGAAGATTTTGGATGAAAAATTTTGCATTTGAAAAGATAAAATACATTTTTATCTAAACGAACTAGTTAATAACTAGAATAATAGTCCAATGATTTTTAGAAATTATAAATTAGATTTGTAAATGGTTTTAATCTAACTAGAATTTTCCAATATAAAAATTGGAATGGATTTGAATGAAAATAATCTTCAGAATATTTAGATATTGAATTCCGTGATTATACGAATATTGTTGAGGAATTTGGAAGATACAGATATTGTTATTCCTAATATGATTTCCATTGGTTTCAGAATTTGATATTGAATATAAGCCGATATAATTTCTATTTAGAGCCTTGTATTTAATATCAAATTGGATTTTGGGTTTATCAGGAATGGTGTCTTAAATAACACTGTTCTTAAAACCAGTTAAGAATAGAATAAATCTTTAATTAAGATTTAGAGAAGTTTACCAATTAATTTAATTGGAATTGAAATGGAAGTTGATTTTGGGTTTATTGTGAACAATGTTTGAATAACATTTGTTCTTTAACCCAATTAACAATGAAGATATGATTTGGAATTTATAAATCTTTTAATTAAGATTTAATGAAATTTTCCAAGGTAAAGTTTTAATTTAATATATTAAATAGTAATTGAATGGAATTCGATTTGCTAATAACCGAGATGAGCTTTTGTGAAGGAATACCGTTACTATATATGGAATTTAAAAGGCTTTGTCATTATTCCATTTATGTTATTAGTCTGTTATGGAAATGTATATCGATTATATATTGATCGGTTTTCCATGAAGATTCCATAGTTGATGGAAGATGATTTAGGTTTATTGTGAACTGTGTTTTAAATGACATTGGTTCTTTAACCCAGTTAAATGCATGATTAATTTCTTAAAGTTGAATAATCATAAAGTAATGGTTTTTGAGATTTAAACTAAGATTGGAGTTTTAATAAATCTTTAATTAGATTGGAATATAAATGAGGTAATTAAATTCACCAGATTCCAGAAATGATCGAGAATGAGTACCACCAATTTTACTCCATACGATAGTTAAATCTTTAATTAGATTTGAATGTGAAATGGTAATTAAATTTACCGATAGCCCAGGGGGTGTTATGGATCGAATACTACTTGTTTTGCTCCATGGGATGAATAGGTTGGGGTTAAATTAATAAATGTTACTTTGGTAAGGCTCGATAATCTTAACCAGATTTATAAACCTTAATTTGGTTTAGAATTGTTAAAAGATAAAATAAAATCTTTTGCAATGATTTTTAAAGGAAGATTAAACAATAAGTTTGAAAGAATTTATCTTTAATAAACTTAATGGTAACCTTTCCCCAAAAATGTGAATATTTGAATAAAAGAATATTGTGTATTGGAATGAGGCGTATGATGTGTGTTTATATCACTTGATTATAAAATACGCGAATCAATCGAAAAGACCGGGTTTAACCCATTCTAAATAAATGTTACGATGATTAAAAGTCGAAAATATTGAAGATAGTGTAAGACCGATAATCTTCACATCGAATGGATTTCTACTTATGCCTTTGATTGGAGTTGCTACCTTGAAAAGGTTATAGTGGTAGTTGTCTGGACATACTTGTTGATTGTTTGGATATGCGAGGGCCTCTCTCCTATATTGGACATATGGGACAAGGAATAAGGTGCCTCTGGATTCGTTCAGACCCAGAACGGACTTGTAAATGGATGTGTGTCTGACATTGGATTTCATTCTGTTTTGATTGATTTCTAATAAATATATATCTGTTTGGTGGTGGAGAATTTATTCTCGTGCTTATCACCCTTCTCTGAGACGTACAAACTTAGAGGTTATATATTGACAGACATCAGTTGTATGGCGTGGATTGTCAATGTGGCATGCTAAGAAGCAAATGAACAAGGCTTTTGTTGAAAAGTAGAGTCTTATAGATGATGATCAAAGAACGACTTTAATTAGCATAGCTTTGTGTATAGCATTAAATCACGAGCTTCACACGCGATATGGGTCAAAAACGGGATAGTGGCCGTAGTGAGAACTTGCGTTTCATTCTAACTAGAAGTGGTGTCATGGTATGAAGCCCAGACATTTTTACTTATGTGGATGATGGATTGCGAGGCACCTCGGCTATGATTAGTCGATGTACCGACCATTTTGGAGGTTCGATAGGATCGGGAAACGTATTGTTTGGAATAATTAATCCACTAAAGTAAGTGTGGACCGGCCCTCTGCATCTAAGGGCTCGCTAGCGTCCGAGTTCTGAGGCATTTGCTAGAGTGTCTCATATCAGAGAGGAGCCATCCCTTGCCTCGACTCATAGATGGAATCCAATTTCCAATACGCGACTCTAGATTTTAGTTGTAAACCTATATGGCGACATAGTAGGATGGGGTACTATGCCTTCTATGATTGATATATTTATATTTGAAGTTGTTTGATACACTGTGCACTTATAGTAATGTCAAAATGTGTTTTTTTTTAAAATGTACCCAGCATGTTTGGCTATTATAAGATAAAACTCTATCCTCTGTCTTGCGCTGCATTGTGTGACGTGACCTGAGTCTCATAATAGCTTTATTTTTCAAAAAAAAATGCGTTGTTTATAAATTGTTTTATTTCAAGTTTTGGTATTCACATGGAGTAAACCCGTTCCATGACAAATAGCGTCATCCCGTGAATTTCCATATTTTAAAGTAAAGTTTTAATAACTGTTTGAAGTTCTCACACTCGTCCTATGACTAACCTGGAGTTTATTGTCTTCGCCTAAACTCTAGGTGCCCATATTTTCCATACGGGTTGTCAGTAGTTTTGGTTTTGCAGATTTCTATTTAACAGTATCCTGGCTTACAGCTGGAGTTATATTCGAAAATCTTTGTATTTGTTTATCTCTTCTAGTTATGGTAGTTGATGTATTTCCGTTGTGCATTGTATTTATACATTTAATTTCCGCAGCTATGTAAATTTATTCTCTGATAATTGTATTTTTCCGCTGTGTAATATTTATTCGTACTCTGATATTCTTATACTTTGATGTAAATTGTTGTAATAGCAATGAAATGTTCTGGTGTTTGTGTTCTGATGCATTGTGTTCTCAAAGCAATCTGGGCTCCTCCGTCTCATCTGGGATCGGGGAAGTCTAGGTCGTCTCAGTTTGGTACCAGAGCTTTGGATTGCAAAGCTCGAGAATAAGACACATTAGAACCGAACGAAGGAACTCATCAAAGATAGAATTATTAACATTCATTTTATGAATATCCATTAGAGATAGGATCATTTGCATCCTAGAAAGAGAAACACACTAGAGATGGGGTTAATAATGCCCTAGAATGAGTTGTGAGTGATATATTTATATGTAAAATATTTGTGATTATTATATATAGTCCAATTTTGGAAATTATATTTTGAATATATAAAAGTTATATTTTTAAAAGTTATACTTTTAGAAGTTATATTTTTAGAAAGTTTGATTTTCAGACAGATTAATAACCAATTAATTTCTTTTGTTTTATTTTCTTGTTTGCTTACTTATGACGTCTTATTTAGATAATTTGACTTTATTTTTGGCAATCTTGGACATTGAATATACGAAAACCCTTGTTATTTAATTTAATTGAGTTAAGTTAAATATAATTACAAGTGTAGTTAGAATTGGATATACATCCATATATATGTTGAGCAGGTTAATGGCTTCGCATTGAGTAAAGAATTAAATTGTGTGCCCGACAAACAAGTGCACCATAATGAGTTGGTTTTGCTATTTTATTAATATATCAACTCTTGTGAGTGTTTTTCGATGCGTTGTGATGGTTGTTCTATGTGAGATTATAAACATACGCCATAGGATAACAACAAATAAATTATGAAATATGCTGCATGGCATACTACATGAAGACAACATAGCATATCATATTCCATATAAGCATTTGGTGCTTATATGATGAGGTTTGGATTTCCATACGGGCGAGATGCTTGTATGGCGTTGACTGAATTACCTGTTGAACAGTAGACTGATTATGGACTTAATTAAGGAATACATGTAACGGTGCTCGGGGCAGGATTTAATAAAAATCCTACACAGATATGGAGATGACAAAAATTCACATCTCTCTTGCTTTTAATTAAGGCACATGGATTATTTTATTTCCAACGATGGGGAAAGGTATGAGATTACAACTTTTTACACGTCTCCCCTAGGAATAGATCGGTCATAAAATTGTGTATGCTTTTTATTGATTCATTGGGGACCTAATACAGCACAATAATTTTTTCAAACCCTCCCCGTACGAAGGAGGTTATGGTGAAATTTTTCGAAAATTTAGGGTGTTAGCCAAATTTTTGAGAAATTAGAAAATTCTTAGAAATTGAAAAGTTGAAGAATGAAAGTTGAGTTGGTTGGTTAAAACAAATTTCAGCTCCGTTCCTTTTCGAGGACGAAAAGATTTTAAGTGGGGGAGATTGTAACAACCCGGAATTTCTGAACCAATTTAATAAAATTTATTTTAGCTATTTTAATCGGTTTTGAATATTTAAAATGATTTATTTAAATAATAACGACTAAAAATTTACTTAAATCAAAGTTAGAAAGTATATAGTTATATTAATTATAAAACGAGCTTGAAATTGCGTGGTAGTTTGAAAATTCAATTTTAAATTTCAATTGAATGTACATGATTCAATATAAGTTAGAATTTGATGGAACAAGAAATGTTAGATTCTATTTAATAATATCTTTCTAACGAATGTGAAAATTTGAGATTTCACTTTATAAATTATAAGTTACGTCCAGTTTAAAATTTAGAATAATCGCTATGGAATTTATACATAATTTAATAATATATAGCCCTTAAAAATAGCCATTTTGCAAACAACCTTTGTTTTCGACGAAACCACTTTTGTTGGATCCGGAATGTCAAATTATTGTTAGGTTTCAAATTTCATAATTTTTGGAATTAATTTGTGAGCGTGATAAATTTAAACGTGTTTTGTAATTTCAGTTTAAATTTAATCGACCAGAAAAAGGCCATTTTTCAAATGGTCTCCAAATTCAGCGAAATTAGTTTTTTTTATGACCGTATCATCAAAACATAGCTAGAGAAATCTTTCTGTAATTTTTGGAGTCAGTATGTGGCGCTGGTAAATTAAAATGTACGTTTAAATTCAATATATATTGATTTATATTTTAATTTTGATAAAAACAGAGCGAAACAGTCGAATTTGCTTATGAAATATATTCGATTGTGTCCGGAATGGGGGTATTTTGCAAGAAGCGACAGTCGTTGGGTTTGATTTGGAGTTCGTATGCAAAATCACACTTTTACGAATTAAATAACATTAAAATTATATATAAGTAAACAATAAAAACCTAATTTCCCGTTCATCGTTTAAACCCGTTGTCAGCTCCAACGTAAAGCGGAAATCGTTCGAGATTTTGATCCCAATCATTTCCGATCCACGCAATTTCAATCGAAAGTTATAAAACAAAAGTGGTAGAGATTTTTGCAAGCTTCAAATCTATATAGGTTTGATCGAGATTGGGGTTGTATTTTGGGGGAGTCGAGTGTTCAAATTGCCACCGTTCGCAACCAAAATCCGGCACCACCAAGCCACCGAGATCGTCAACACTGGGAGGGGGAGGTGTGGATTTCGTAGGTCGTTGTCATTGAGCTATCCGATCATCATCACGGTGACTGTGGAGGGCGCAAAATCCAACCCTAGTTTCGAACAGTGCTGGAGTTTTAACGAAGAATGTGATGATTAGTTTAATTAATTATTTTATTAATTATCTTTAAAAATGTCTTTACATATAAAAATCAATATCTTTTTCATACGAGGTCTAAATCCGATGATTCCAGTTGCATTGTGATTGGGGAATCGAACACTACGCCATGGAACTGACCAGAACGAAAACGAAAAATTGAATTTTCAGCTAAATTTAACGCGCATTTAATTTAGTTGAAAAATACAATCTTTAAATAAAGACCGACGGAGTGGAAACCAAAGTGAGAACTCTCTCACTCAAATCATTTTTGTAATGTAGCTTATTTTTGGAGTTCAACACACGAACTCTACACAATCATTTCAAATAAAAGCGATGTATAGATATTAGCGACACGCGCATTTCATACTCTGCGAATGGACCTTTGTGGCGCCGTAAATGGCATTGGGTAGTTGAGTATTTATTTATATGGATGGTATTGTTGAATTGCTGTGTAACGACCAGGATTTCGCCCGACCCAATCGATCGCTAAATCGACCAAGACTGTTCAAAACCCGCATACGTTAACTTTGGGAATACAACACATTAGATCAAATAACATAAGACTTTTATTACATCATGATAATGTTACATCAGATTACAGAGTATATCAGACTGCATCGAAGATAATAATACAGCGAAAGATTAAATTACAATAAATGTAATACACTACAGCGGAACAATTAAATTAACACAGCAGAAGACTACCAATGCTCTGGACATAGCTCTAAGCTTCGATCCAGAATCATGCTCAATATACTTGAAAAATAAGCTACTCGACTGCCCATGTGGAAAAGAGGGCACCCGAGTTTGCAAAGTGAAACAAACTACGAGTCAGTAATGGGATTGGTGTGAGAAATCTTTACTTAACTTATCTAATAATAAGGCTAATCACAGGACCACGCCGCAAACGCGGAACGGGTTTTCTCCATTGGATTACCAGTGCATAATTTAAATAAAGTAAATCGTTTAAAACAATGCAATGCTTTTTATAAAAATGAAACCATTATAAGACTCAGGTCCCATCACACAATGCAACGTGTAAAAACACAAAAATTCAGAAACAATTTAAAATTTTAAAAAGAAAATGCATTAGAATTAAAAAAAATTAAAATATTACATTTTTCATGTAAGATAGAATGATTAAAAAGTTTCATAGTTTAATAGAAATATGTTTACATAAAGAAATCTCACATTTTCAATGTAAATAAAAGATTACATAGAATCTCACATTTTCAATGTAAATAAAAAATTACATAGAAACTCACATTTTCAATGTAATAAAAGATTACAAAAGAAAAGAATAGGAAAGAATATATAAAAAGACTAGTTTTTTATTCAGTGTAAGGAGATTTGAAATGTAATTTAAAAGCAATTATAAATTTAATAATGTAATTTATGTATTCAACGTATAATCGATCATATCTTTCTCAAACCGTATCAGAATTTCTCGATTTTCATTGCATTGGACTCGTATTGAACAGATCTACACAATGGAACAAACCAGCACTGAAATGGAGCATGTTGAAAATTCAGTCAAAATCGCTGTGAGATTTCTCATTTTAAATCTAAAATAAAAATTATATATATATATATAGAAATATGTAACAACCCGGAAATGCGAGGCAATTTAAAAATTTTATTTTGGCAATTTTGGCGAATTTTGATTATTTAAAATGAATATTTTAAATAAAAATGACGAGAAATTAATTTTGAATAGAATTCGAACATATATGTTTATATAGATCGTCGTTAGAATATAAATAATTATTTATTATTATTAAAGGAATTGAAAATGGCGCGGTAGTTCGATAATTCGATTTCAAATTTCAGTTGAATGTACAAGATGCAAAATAAACTGGATTTTGACGAAACCAAAAATATTTGAATCTAATTGGGGATATCTTTCCAACAAATCCGAAAAATCAAAATTTCATAGCGGGGATCAAAAGATATGTCTAGTTGAAAATCCTGAATAGTCGCTATGGAATTCAGGCCCTTAAAAATGGGAATTTTGCAAACGACCTCGGATTTGGACGAAACCACTTTTGTTGGCTCTATGATGTCAAGTTATTGCTAGATTCCAATTTTCATTATTTTTCGAATCAATATGTGAGCGTTGTAAAGGAAAACGCGTTTGACCAGTTTTAGTTGATTTTAATCGATTGGAAATTGGCCATTTTTCAAACGGTCTCAGAATTTGACGAAATTAGTTTTATTAGGACCGTATCGTCATTACGAAGCTAGAAAATACTTTTCTGGAATTTTCAGAGACTGTATGTGGCCCCGGTAATTTGAAATGTGCATTTAAATTGGATATATAAAGATTTATATTTTTAAATTCAACGAAAACTAATCGTAACGGCCGAGTTGGCTTACGAAACATATCTCATTGTGTTCGGAATGGGGGTAACTAGCTGGGAACGATAGTCGTTGGGCCTCGTTAGGGGTTCAAGAAAAAAATCAACTTTAAAGAGAAAATAAATTAAATAATTAAAATATAAATATTCACATAAGCCCCCCCTTTTCCTTATTCTCTTCCACGATCAAAAGAAGAAAAAAAAGAGAAGAGGAAGGAGCCGTCGTTCCTCCGACTAGGGCGCCGCCGCGCCTGGCACGAGACTCCCTCCCTCCGCCTCCGCACCCCCTGTGCTCCGCCGCCCTTCCTTCAAACCCTAGCCCCCCCATTGATCGCCGTGCCACGCGCCTCACCCCCCAAGCCACCCACGAACAACGGAGCGCTTCCACCTCCCTCTCCTTCGCCTGCATCGAAGAACCGACTCCCCATTCCTACCTTTGCCCCCTCTCTACCTTCTTCTTCCTTCTGCGACGCACGAAAACCCCAATCGAGCACCCCCATTTCCTCCACCCGCACCCCCACTCGCCTGAACAGCCGCCGCTCCGCAGGAAACCCCCCCTCGACAGCGAACTCCTCCAAGTGAAGCTAGTGAGTTTTTACTTTAATTTATTTAGTATAAATTAGTTTAAAAATCTAATTTTTATTTATTTATATGAAAGGTAGGATATTATTAAGTAATGATCTCTTTTAAAATATAATTTTTATGTGATAGGAATGTTAAAAATATAATTTTTATATTATAGGAGGGTTAAAAATATGATTTTTATATCATAGGAATAATAAAAATATGATTTTTAGTTTAGAAAGTTAGGATTTTTATTTAAAGGAAAGACAAGATTTTACAACAAAGAAAGATGTGATTTTTATATAATCAAAGAAGTGATTTTTATTTATATGATAGTATAATAAAGATACAATTTTTATATACAATAAAAATATGATCTTTATTAGAAGAAGAGCGATATAAAAATATAATTTTTATAACAAAGTGAAGATAAAAATTTGATTTTTATATATGTAGCGTATGCGGACGATGAAAGTGACAAGAGGAGAACGATGAAGATTCCCTACATATGAAGAGTCGCGGAGTTGGATTTAGCTATCGGTGAGAACTTCTCATTTTTAATTTAATTTTCTAGTTAAAATATATACTAGGATGCAGACGGTGTTTAGTAGCACCCGACACCCGTCGTCCACAGACCATGGACGGCTTGTATGCTTGTTTGTTTGATTTTGATGTGTAGTTGATTGTGTGATGCGAGGGGAAATGAAATAAAATATTTGTATAGTTAAAAATATTTTATAGTTGAAAATAGAATTTTTAACGTGTATTTAAAATGAAATAAATATAAACAAATCGGACGATTTGTTTATACACACTGATTTGACTGATATTGATTGGAACGACAAATTTTACACATCGCCCAACTACAGAAATAAAATCTGTGTTTGATGGTTTGAAACCCCACACGGGTATTGGGATGAGATATGACGTACAATAATCCTGATTGTTTAGTTGTATGTCAATCGATGGATTGACAGACTGTGTAAGCGTTAATTATTTATATTTAATGCTTATGCAGTTGTGTGGTGCACTCTGGATGATGGTTGATTATTTATCATTGTTATTATATACATGTGTTGTAGAAAAATCCATATAATTAACATTATATGGTAATTAATTGGGCCTCATTCCAGTTTGAAATAGAAATATTTGAAATAGAAATATTTGAAATAGAAACATTTGAAATAGAAATATATGAAGTCGGGTTGATTATATTGATGCCATTTTGACGCGAACGATATTTATATCGATTTTATTCATTTTTCAATGAATATTGAAATTGATTTCGAATTTCGAATCAAATTGAAAAGAATAGAAATTCGAATTATATTGAAAAGAATTGAAATTCGAATTAAATTGAAAAGAATAGAAATTCGAATTAAATTGAAAAGAATTGAAATTCGAATTAAACTGAATAGAATTGAAATTCGAAATAGATTGAAATAGAATTGAAATCGTTTTGAATTAAGTTTAAAACGTATTGAAATTGAACTGAAAATCGATTTGAATTGAAATCAATTTGAAATGAATTTAAAACAAATTTATAAGGGAAAATTCAATATTGATTTGAATTTGAAAAAGAAGTTGAAATCGTTTTGAAAACGAATTTAAAACTATTTATAAAATACGTTTTAAAAGGAAATCGACGAAGTATATATTATATATATTATATATATAATATATATTATATATATAATATAATGGCTTGAATAGAACGCGCCGCGCTGCGGCAGTTTGCGAATTTCGACCATTGACTTCGAACGGATATTACGGGAGATCCGACCGTCGGATCCTCCTAAAACCGGAACCGTTGGGTTCGTATCGAAAAGAGCTTTCTAACGAATATTAGAAATTAGAAATCTAACGGTTGGATTTGGAATTATGTCCAAATCAAATTTGGAAAAGGTCGTTGTAAGTGCAGTTCGATGGCCGTTGATGGAAATCGACTGTACGGGCCTTGATAAAATTATTAAAAACAGTAATAATTTGTATAAAATCATAAGAAATGATTTGGGAAGAATTGGGATGAAAAACTCCATATTTGAAAGAATAAACATAGATTTTTATCGAAATGATCTAGTTTTGAACTAGAATTATAATTCTATTTATTTTTAAATAAATAAATTGAATTTGAAAAGGGTTTTAAAAGTAACCAGAATTTCCAATAATTGAATGGGAATGGATTTGAATCTAAATTGTCTTTGGTGTACTTCGATGTTAGATTTCGTGATGGTACAGGTATTGTTATGGGAATTTGAAAGATATATTTATATCGTTATTTCCAATATGATATTTGTTGGTCATAGAATTTGATATTGAATATAAGCCGATATATTTTCTATTCAGAACCTTGTATTTAATATCAAATGTGATTTGGGTTTGTCGTGAACAGTGTTTTAAATGACACTGATTCTTTAACCCAGTTAAAGATTAAAACTAAGCGGAGTTTTAATGAATCTTTAATTAGATTGAAAAGATCGAGTATCACCAGTTTTGCTCCAGGCGATAGTTAAATCGTCAATTAGATTTGAACGTGAAATGGTAATTGAATTTACCGATAACACTGTGGTGTTAGATATGAAGTATGACCAGTTTTACTTCATTGGATGAATAGGTGGGGATTGGGAAATAAAATAAATGATTACTTCGGTGTGGTTCACAAATCCCGACTAATTTGAATTGATATTCAAAGGAGATTAAAGAATAAATTTAAAGAATTTATCTTTGATAAAATTAATGGGAACCTTTCCCAAAGTGTAAGAATATTTGAATAAAAGAATATTCTGAATTTGAATGAGGCGTATGTTGTGTTTGTGTAACACTTGTTTATTATATACGCGAGTTATTCGGAAAGACCGAGTTTATACCATTCTAAATAACTGATTCGACGTGGTGTCGAAGGTGAAGACGGTGGTCGAAGACCGGAGGACGTCATGCCGTTTGGGTGACTACTGATGATCTTGATTGGGCCATACACCCAAGAGGAGGGAATCAGTTGGTGGTCGTCTAGACGTACTTGGAGATCGATGGATATGCGAGGAAAGTGCCTCCGGTTTCGTTCAGACCCAGAACGAACTTGTAAATGGACTGTGTGTCTGACATTGGATTTCAGTGTGCGTGATTGATTTCTATTAAATATATATCTGTTTGGCGGCAGAGAATTTATTCTCTGGCTTAACGCCCTTCTCTGAGACGTACGAGCTCAGGGGTTATATATTGATGGATATCCATCGCATGGAGTGAATTGCCTGTGTGGCATTCCTAAGTGGCAATTGATCAAGGCTTCTGTTGAAAAGCAAAGCCTTGTGGTTGATGATCAAAGCACGACCTGTGTGGCGTAGCTTTGTGTAACGTTGATTCGCTAGCCTCACACCACGGTGGCGAACCAAAAATGGGAGAGGACCTCAGGGAGGGCATGCGTTTCCTTCTAGCTAGAAGTGGCGTCAGTGGTTTTACACGCCCTGACGAGTTTGACTTATGGGGTTGTTGTTGTTGCGAGCGCCTCGGATATATCGGTCTATCCGGGACCGATGGAGTCATTGGACTCGTTGACACCCCAAAGTGTGGGGAAACGCAGTGTTCAGACAATTTAATCCACATCGGTGGACCGGCCCTGACGATCCAAAGGCTTGACTGAGTACTTGCCTGAGACACGGGCTAGAGCGTCTCGAATCGGTAGAGGACTATCTTTTGCCTCGGTTCACAGATGGAAATCCAACTTCCAAATACGTGACATTTGATGTTTTGATTGTAGAGCCTAGTATGGTGACATGATATATGGTACCCACGCCGTCTATGATTAATATTTAAGATTGAAATTGTTATGACACTATGCACTTATTATAGTATCAAATGATTTTTTTTTAAATGTATCAAGCATTTTTGGCTATTATAAGGTGAAAACCCTATCCTCCGGCTTGCGTTGCATTGTGTGATGGGACCTGGGTCTTATAATAGCTTCATTGTTCTTTATTTAGCATTGCACTGTTATTTTATGCACTGGTATTCTTTGGAGGAAACCCGTTCCGTGTTATACGGCGTGGTCCCTTGATTTACCGAACTTTAAAATAAAGATTAATAACTGTTTTTAGCTCTCACACCAGTCACATGACTGACCTGGAGTTTATTGTTTTAACCTAAACTCTGGGTGCCCCTATTTTCTACATGGGCAGCTAGTAGTTTTGGTTTTGCAGATTTATATTCACAGGATCCTGGTTTATAGCTGGAATGATATCCGAAAAGCTCTGTATCCGTATATCACCTTTAGTTGTGTTTTGTATTATTTTCCACTACTTTGTAATTTATTGTAATCTCTGATGTATATCAATTGTGTAATGTTTATTCATACTCTGTACATTCTTGTATTCTGATGAAATTGTTGTAATATACAATGAAATGTTCTTCTGTTTGCGTTCCGATGTGTCTTGTCCTCAACGCCGTCTGGGCTTTCCTTACCGGGGAAGTTCGGGTTGTGTCAAAATATATATGTATATTATATTGATTATGATTGTAATATTAAATCTATGCGCTGTTTAAAATTTAGATTGGTTGATTGACTGTGTTGATGATGATTTGTCGAATTGTATTTTGTTAGAATAAAAATATCGATTTGATTAGAACATTTTAGTTAGAAACATGGAAAACTTGTCATGTTAATAAAAAGCGTCATTTTTATTTGGAATGTTATCTTAGATTAAAAGTGTCATTTTTATTTGGAATGTTATCTTGGATTAAAAGAGTCATTTTTATTTGAGATGTTATATTAGATCAAAAGTGTCATTTTTACTAGAAATGTTACATTAGGTAAAAAAAACATTTTTGTTAGAAAGTGTCATGTTAGAATTATAACATCATTTTGATATGAAATGTCACATTAGAATTATAAGATCATGTTGTTTATGAAATGTTATGTTAGAATTATAATATCACTTTGATATAAAATGTAACAATGGAAATAAAAATATCATTTTGATGTAAAATGTTGCATTAGATTAAACATGCACTTTTGTTTAAAAATGTTTATTTAGATTAAACATGCCATTTTCATTAGAAATGTTTATTTAGACTGAATATCTCATTCTCATTACAAATGTTATTTAGATGAAAAAAAATCACTTTTATTAGAAATGTTATATTTAGATAAAGAAACATCACTTTTATTAGAATTGTTTTGTTTAGATAAAAAAAACATCACTTTTATTAGAAATGTTTTATTTAGCATAAAAATGTCACTTTTATTAGAAATGTTTTATTTAGCATAAAAGTCACTTTTATTAGAAATGTTAAATTAGATTTAAAAATGTCCATTTTGTTAAGACATGTTATGTCATTTATGCTAGAATCATGTTATGTAAATAAAAATATCATCTATGTTAGAATCATGCCATGTTAATAGAAATATCATTTTGGTTAGAAAATGTCATTTATATAAAAATGTCATTTCATTAGAAATACCATGTTAATAGAAATGTTATTTATTAGAAAATGTCATCTATGTAAAAAGATATCTTTTTATTAGGAATGCCATGATAATGTCATTATAAAAGAATTGTCATTTATTTAATAATGTCATGTTCGAAATGTCATTTATTTGATAATATTATGATAGAATGCCGTCATATTAGAAATGTCATTTTAGTTTAAAAACGTCATTTTAGTAAAATATGTCATATTAGAGCAAAATAACATTTTTGTTATGAAATATTGCATTAGAGATAAAATAATACTTCTTGTTATAAAATGTTACATTAGAAAAAAATAACATTTTTAGCATAAAATGTTGCATTCGAATAGAAATAACATTCTTGTTATAAAATGTCGTGTTAGAATAAAATAACATTTTTTTTATAAAATGTCGCCTTAGAATTAAAATAACAATTTTGTTATAAAAATGTTACATTAAAATAAAAATATCATCTTTGTCACGGAATGTCATGTTAGATAAAAGGATCATCTTTATTAGAAATGATTATTTGGAATAAAAAGATCATCTTCGTTAGAAATGATTATTTGGAATACAAAGATCATCTTTATTAGAAATGATTATTTAGAATAAAAAAATCATCTTTATTAGAAATGTGTATCTAGAATAAAAAGGTCAATTGGTTCGAAATGTCATATTAGAAATGATAATGTCATTATTGATAGAAATATCATTTTTGTATAAAATGTTTGATTAGAATAAAATGACATTTTATTTATAAATGCCATGTTAGAATATTAATGTCATTTTATTTAAAAATGCATGTAGAAATGTTTGAAATGATCATTAGATAGAAATATAAAAACATGTTAAAGATAAATGTCATTTTGTTAGAATATTGGCATTTTAAATAATATGTCATTTATTTAGAGTATATCCATGTTAAATGAATATGTCATTTGTTTAGGATAATGTTTTGTGAAATAAAAATGTCATCATGCTAGACAAGGACAAAAATAATTACTTGTCAAAATATATGTTTTGTTGAAATTAAATTATAAATATTTATTTATAATTTTAAACATTGGAAAATGGTAAATAGAAAGTAATTCAAACCGAATTCTAATTGGTTAAAATTATTAACCAATGATTTATATAGACAAACTGTTGTTGTTTGAAAACCCCACACGGGTACTAGGATGATATTTGTCATACACAAGTCCCAGTGGTTAGTTATATGTCAATCGATAGATTGATAGTCTGTGATGAGCATTAATTATTTATCTATTTTGATGCTCACACAATTATAAATTCCACTCTGGATGTGAATGGATGGGTTATTGATTATTTATCATTACTGTTATGTACATATGCAATGTATGAAATCCATATGACCAAATCTATATGGTAATTGATGGAGTCACATTCCGATTCAGAATGCTTTTAATAGAATAATATTTGAAAATAAAGAACATTTTTATATGAAGAATAGTTTATAAATAATGAATATTTTTCAGTGAGATAATTAAAATTAAAAATTATAACTGCGCTTTTGACACGAGGTTAGGTTGCATTTATGGTGGAAGTCTGCCTGGACCCGACCGGCATATCTAGTAGCCACTAATGTTGAACCTAATGTGAGAGCTCTAAGTGCGCAAATACAAAGCGGGCTATGACACGAGGTTAAGCTCAACTTGTGGGATAAGTCTGCCGGACCCGACCGACATGTCCAGCGTCCTCAAGTTGTAGGCCTAATGTGGGACGTCTAGCCCATTATAAACCATAAATGGACAAGGTAATGAATTGGACTATTTAGCTCATTATAAGTTGAAATGCCATTTTAACCCGAACGGGTTTATCGATCGTTTTTATTCATTTTATAATGAATAGAATAAAAAGTAGTAATTTCCAAAGTCTAATATTTTGAAAACATTATTTTAATGAAGAAATAGAATAAATCTTTAATTTAAGATTTAATGAAGTTTCCAATAAATTAATATTTACTTGGAATTAAATAAATAAATTGGATTTTTGGGTTATCATGAACTGTGTTTTAAACGACATTTGTTCTTTAATCCAATTAATAGTGGAAATATAATTTGGAAATTATAAATCTTTTATTAAGATTTAAATGGAAATTTTTCCAAAGTAAAGTTTTCCAATTTAATATATTAAATTGGAATTGAATGGAGTTCGATTTAATAATAATCGAGACGAGCTTCTGTAAAAGAAGACCGTTACTATATATGGAATTTAAAAGGCTTTGTCGTTATTCCATTTATATTAGTGGTCTGATACAGGAATTTATATCGATTAAAAATTGATTTGATTTCTGTGGAAATTCCATATTTAATGGAAGATGATTTTGGGGTTTATCGTGAATAATGTTTTAAAATGACAATTGTTCTTTAACCCAGTTATAGATAAGATTTATTTCTTAAATTTGAATAATCATAAAGAAATGATTTTTGAGATTAAAACCAAATTGGATTTTAATGAATCTTTAAAAAGAGGATTAAAGAATAAATTAAATATGTAAGGACCCGTAACTTCCCCGATAAGGAAAGGGCGGATACTTTGAGGAGAAGACATATTGGGATACAAACAGAAGAACATTTCATTGTTTATTACAACAATTTCATCAGAATGCAAGAATATACAGAGTATGAATAAATAATATACATCACAAATTATCAAAGATTTAAATTACATTTAAATACATCGCAGCGGAAAAATAATACAATACACAACTGAAAGGAATACGCGGATATATAGATTTCAGACTATAATTTCAGTTTTAAATCAGGACCCTGTGAATATAAATCTGCAAAACCAAAACTACTAGCTGCCCGTGTCGGGATAAGGGCACCTAGAGTTTAGGTTAAAACAATAAACTCCAGGTCAGTCATGTGACTGGTGTGAGAACTAATACAGTTATTAATCTTTATTTTAAAGTTAGGTAAATCAAGGAGGGCAGCTAGTAGTTTTGGTTTTGCAGATTTATATTCACAGGATCCTGATTTACAGTTGGAATTATACTCGGAAAGCTCTGTATCCGTGTATTCCTTTCAGTTGTGTATTGTATTATTTTTCCGTTGCGATGTAATTTAAATCTCTGATAATTTGTGATGTATATTATTTATTCATACCCTGTATATTCTTGCATTCTGATGAAATTGTTGTAATTAACAATGAAATGTTCTTTTGTTTGCATCCTGATATGTCTTGTCCTCAAAGTATCCGCCCTTTCCTTACCGGGGGAGTTACGGGTCCTTACAGTTGCGTATTCCTTTCAGTTGTATTGTATTATTTTTCCGTTGTGATGTATTTAAATGTAATTTAAATCTCTGATAATTTGTGATGTATATTATTTATCCATACTCTGTATATTCTTGCATTCTAATGAAATTGTTGTAATAGACAATGAAATGTTCTTTTGTTTGCGTCTTGATATGTCTTGTCCACAAAGTATCCGCCCTTATTTTGACACCGGCAGCTAGTTGTTTTGGTTTTGCAGATTTATATTCACAGGATCCTGATTTACAACTGGAATTATACTCGGATACAGAGCTTTCCGAGTATTATTCTAGCTGTAAATCAGGATCCTGTGAATATAAATCTAGAAATGGGCGGATACTTTGAGGACAAGACATATCGAGACGCAAACAGAAGAACATTTCAAAAGAATTTATCTTTGATAAAATTAATGGGAACCTTTCCCTAATAATGTGAATATTGTATTTAAAAGAATATTCTAAATTGGAATGAGGCGCTTGATGTGTTTTTACAGCACTTTATTATTGATTATAAAATACGTGAGTTATTCAGAAAGACCGGGTTTAACCCATTTTGAATAATTACTACGACGATTAAAAGTCGAAGATGAAGACGGTGGTTGAAGACCTTATTGATTATAAAATACGTGAGTTATTCAGAAAGAACGGGTTTAATGATTGACATAGAAATGTGTTTATTTTATGCTCTTATATCTTATCTTTTGTATATAAATAAATATTACTTGGGTATTGTTTTGTTACTTTTACAGATATTCCAACCTAGCCCGCATGCAACCAGAAATGTAGAGAAATAGAGATCAATTTGCTGTGTATTTGCAGTTTGAAGAATTGTAGATGAAGATCTCACATCTAGTTGCTGTTGGACAAGAAAAGGATTGATAAAAAGGCTTTGAACATCACAAATCAATGAAGAAATGTCAAGGAAGCAAGAGGAAAAAGAGAAAAGGCCCAAAATTGCTTTAATTATCAAAGGCCCATTTATATTTTTCATTGTAAACTAATTAGTGATGTAATGACCAGGCCCATTTATCATTAGGGTTAGGGTTAGGGTTTGGCTATCTACCCTATATATACCCCTGTAATAACC
The DNA here is from genome assembly GCA_030737875.1 of Allium sativum. Classification (NCBI taxonomy): domain Eukaryota; kingdom Viridiplantae; phylum Streptophyta; class Magnoliopsida; order Asparagales; family Amaryllidaceae; genus Allium; species Allium sativum. The sequence goes on along the minus strand of CM060916.1, from coordinate 111,265,136 downwards.
TTGTAGCCACCATCTCATCTCTTATTCCATTGTTCTAATAAAAGTTCTTCTTTCTCTTTTATTTTCTGCATTTTTTTTTGTTTTCTTAGCAACTAGTGTTGTCTATACGATTAGATTCGGTAGAACACTATTTGTGTTTTGCATTTCTTTTCATTAGTGATTGACCGTCTGATTAGATTCAGCGGTAATCCTAATTTTATTTCCTGTTGTTATTTATATTCTGCACTGTTATTTTCTGTATTTTAATCGCGTTCATAGGTTAAATTGGATTTGATTAGATTTGAATCTGATTTATAGTTTCATTGCTTTTCCATTGAAATTGTGATTTGATCGTCGGTTCAGTTAGATCTGTTCTGAATCAAATTACAGTTTTAATTTTGTTTTGTTTTGCAAAATCAACCTCCAGCTTCGTCTAACTCGCCCAAGAGATTAGATAAATAATTTGATTTAATTCACCTCCCTGTGTTCGACCTGTATGCTACACACCTGTATGCTTGCAGAATTTATTACAAATGTCGCGCTTTCCTAATTCATAGATTAGCGACGATCATTTAACCCATTTTGATTAATTACAACGACGATCAAAAGTCGAAGATGAAGACGGTGGTTGAAGACCGGAGATCTTCACATCATTTGGATGATTACTGATGTCTTGATTAGGAGGCATCCCAAGACAAGGTAACAAGTGGTGATTGTCCAGACATACTTGGAGATCGATCGGATATGCGAGCACCTCACACCTGTATTGGACATATGGGACGAGGAATAAGGTGTCTTCGGTTTCGTTCAGACCCAGAACGGACTTGTAAATGGATGGTATGTCTGGCGTCGTATTCCTTTATACTGTATTCATTAATCTCTGCTAAACATATATCTATTTGGTGGCGGAGAATTTATTCTCTCGCATAACACCCATCTCTGAGGCGTACAAGCTTAGAGGTTATATATTGGCAGAAATCAATGGTATGGTATGGACTGACAATGTGGCATGCTAAGATGCAAATGATCAAGTCTTTTGTTGAAAAGCAGAGCCTTGTGGTTGATGATCAAAGCACAACTTTATTTAGCATAGCTTTGTGTAGCGTAACTTCATGAGCCCCACACCCCGGTATGAACCAGAAACGGGAGAAGGACCCAAGGGAGGACATGCGTTTCTTTCTAGCTAGTAGTGGTGTCAGGGTTTTTACAAGGCCCGACATTTTTACTTATGTGGATAATGGATTGCGAGGCGCCTCGGTTATTTGAGTCTCTAGTGGCTCTATTTACGCCCCATAAGGCGGGAAAACGTATTGTTCAGGCATAACTAATCCACTAACATATGTGTGGACCGACCCTGGTGCTCCTAGGTGCAGTTGCGGCTGTATCCTGAGACATGGGCTAGATTGTCTCGAATTCGGTAAGGACTATCTCTTGCCTTGGTTCATGATGGAAATCCAACTTCCAATATGTCACCATGCGGTTTTGATTGTACAACTAGTATGGAGACATAGTATATGGTAGCTATGCCATCTATGATTGATATATTATGATTGAAATATTTTTGAAACATATATACACCAATAATAATATCAAATCCGTTTTATCAAATCCGTTTTATCGTATCAAGCATTTTTGACCATTATAAGGTAAAACTCTATCCTCCGGTTTGCGTTGCATTGTGTGATGGGAGTTGAATCTTATAATGGTTTCATTTTTCTAAAAAGCATTGCGTTGTTTAACGATTTACTTTTTTCTTGCACTGGAAATCCAATGGAATAAACCCGTTCTGCATTAGTGGCTTGGTCCTGTGATTAGCCTTATTATTATTAAATAGGTTAAGTAAGATTTCTCATACCAGTCCCATGACTGACTCGTAGTTTGTTTCACTTTGCAAACTCGGGTGCCCTCTTTTCCATATGGGTAGTCGAGTGGCTTGTTTGCAGATATCTATTTATTAGGCAGGGTTCTGGATTGAAGCTTAAAGCTGTTGCCAGAGCAAGGATAGTCTTCTGCTGCATTGTATTAAATTATTGTAAATTATCATCCGCTGTATTATATTCGATATACTCTGATATTCTGTACTCTGATGTAACATTATTATGATGTTTATAAAATTCTTCTGTGATTTGTTTTAATGTTTTGTATTCCCAAAGTTAACGTATTCGGGTTTTGAATGGTCTTGGTCGATTTTGCGATCAATTAGGTCAGGGCAAAATCCGTAGTCGTTACAGTTGGTATCACAGCTCTAGTTAGCTCAAATCTTTTGGGGGTACAACTCGTTAGAACTAAACAAAAGACTCATTAGAGATTGGATTATTAATATCCAACAAGAATACTCATTAGAGATAGGATCAGTAGTATCCTAGAATGAGAAAACTCATTAGAGATGGGGTTAGTTATGCCCTAGAATGAGTTGAGAGTAACAAGTTTGTAATTATATATATAATATGATCTTAGAAAATATGATTTTTGAATATATAAAAGTTATATATATTTGAAAAGCTAATCAACAAATTGATTGATGATTGTGTTGTGTGATTGTTAGTTCAACTAATAAATTATTGAAACCAATAAAAATAATGAAAATTGAATTGGTTAGTTAAAAAATGTTTAGCTTCGTTCCTTTTCGAGGACAAAAAGATTTTAAGTAGGGGAGATTGTAACAACTCGGAAATTCAGAAGCAAATTAAAAAATTATTTTAAGAAATTTTAAATAGAAAATGCATAAGAATTAAAAAAAAAGATTACTTTTTTCATGTAAGATAGAATGATTAAAAAGTTTCATAGTTTAACAGAAATATGTTTACATAAAGAAATCTCACATTTTCAATGTAAATAAAATATTACATAGAATCTCACATTTTCAATGTAAATAAAAAATTACATAGAAACTCACATTTTCAATGTAATTAAAGATTACAAAAGAAAAGAATAGGAAAGAATTACATTTTTATATAATATAAAAAGACTACTTTTTTATTCAATGTAAGGAGATTTGAAATGTAATTTAAAAGTAATTATAAATTTAATAATGTAATTTATGTGTTCAATGTATAATTGATCATATCTTTCTCAAACCGTATCAGAATTTGTCGATTTTCGTTGCGTTGGACTCGTATCGACCAAATCTACACAATGGAACAAACCCGCACCGAAATGGAGCATGCTAAAAATTAAGTCAAAATCGCTGTGAGATTTCTCATTTTAAATTTAAAATAAAAGTTATATATATAGAAATATATATATATTATGATTGTAATATTAAATATATGCGTTGTGTAAAATTAGATTGGTTGATTGACTGTGTTGATGATGATTTGTCGAATTGTATTTTGTTAGAATAAAAATATCGATTTGATTAAAACATTTTAGTTAGAAACATGGAAAACTTATCATGTTAGATAAAAAGATCATCTTTATTAGAAATGATTATTTGGAAATAAAAGATCATCTTTATTAAAAATGATTATTTGGAATAAAAAGATCATCTTTATGAGAAATGTGTATCTAGAATAAAAAGGTCAATTGGTTAGAAATTTCATATTAGAAATAATAATGTCATTATTGATAGAAATGTCATTTTTGTACAAAATGTATGAATAAAATAAAATGTCATTTTATTTACAAATGCCATGTTAGAATATTAATGTCATTTTATTTAAAAGTGAATGTAGAAATGATTGAAATGATCATTAGATAGAAATATAAAAACATGTTAAAGATAAATGTCATTGTGTTAGAATATTGTCTGACACGACCCGAACTTCCCCAGTAAGGAAAGCACGGATTGAGTTGAGAACACGACAAATCAGAACGCAAACAGAACATTTCATTGCTTATTACAACAATTCTATCAGAATAAAAGAATATACAGAGTATGAATAAATATTACACTTTTTACAAATATCAAAGATTTAACTTACATTTAAATACGTCGCAGCAGAAAATAATACAAAACACAACTAGAAGTAATACACGGATACAGAGCTTTCCGAGTATCATTCCAGCTTTAAACCAGGATCCTGTGAATATAAATCTGCAAAACCAAAACTACTAGCTGCCCGTGTGGAAAATAAGGGCACCAAGAGTTTAGGTTAAAACAATAAACTCCAGGTCAGTCATGTGACTGGTGTGAGAACTAAAACAGTTATTAATCTTTATTTTTAAAGTTAGGTAAATCGAGGGACCACGCCGTATAACACAGAACGGGTTTTTACCCCAAGAATACCAGTGCACAAAACAACTGCACAATGCTAAATAAAGAAGAATGAAGCTATTATAAGACCCAGGTCCAATCACACAATGCAACGCAAGCCGGAGGATAGGGTTTTTACCTTATAATAGCCAAAAATGCTTGGTACGTGCAATTTCATATTTTATTATTACTAGAAGTGAAGAAAACAACTTCAATCATAATGCATAAATCATAGACGGCATAAGTGACCCATACCACTCTGTCACCGTACTAGGCTCTACAAATAAAACCGAAATATCACGTATTGGAAATTGGATTCCATCAAGAGTCGAGGCAAGGGGCAAGCTCCTCTCCGTTGGAGACACTCTAGCAAATGCCTCAGGACCACACACAGCGATCCTTGGATCTTCAGGGCCGGTCCTCAACTAACTTTGGAGGATTAGTTATTCCTGAACACATGTTTCTCGGTCCTATAGGAACTATATAATAATGGTCTGTACGTCGGCTCACATAGTTCCAGTTATCGACCATATATTCGAGGCGCCTCGCATTCCGACAACCACACAGGTGAAAAGTATATAAATGTCAGCCAGTTTAAGCACTGACACAACCACTAGTTAGAAAGAAACGTCGTCCTCTCCCTGCAGTCACTATCCCGTTTTTGACTCATACCGAGGTGTGAGGCTTGCAAATTAACGCTATACACAAATTTACGCTACACAGGCCATGCTTTGATCATCAACCACATGACTTTGCTTTTCAACAGAAGCCTTGATCATCTGCCACTTGGGCATGCCACACAGGCAATTCACTCCATGCAACTGATGTCCATCGATATACAACCTCTGAGCTCGTACGTCTCAGAGAAGGGATTTAAGCAAGAGAATAAATTCTCCGCCGCCAAACAGATGTATATTTAATAGAGATCAATCAACACAGAATAAAATCCAATGTCAGACACACAGTCCATTTACAAGTTCGTTCTGGGTCTGAACGAAATTGGAGGCACTTTCCTCGCATATCCATCGATCTCCAAGTACGTCTGGACGATCACCGACTGATTCCCTCCTCTTGGGTGTACAGCCAAATCAAGTTCATCAATAATCATCCAAACGATGTGAAGACTTCTGGTCTTCAACCACCGTCTTCATCTTCGACATATCGTCGAATCGGTTATTCAGAATGGGTATAAACCCGGCCTTTCCGAATAACCCGCGTATATAATAAACACGTGCTACACAAACATAACCTAAGCCTCATTCCAATTCAGAATATTCTTTTATTCAAATTTTTACATCTTAGGGAAAGGTTCCCATTAATTTTATCAAAGATAAATTCTTCTAAATTTATTATTTAATCTTCCTTTGGATATCATTTCAAACCATGTTATGGTTTGCCAAACTAGTCGGGATTAGCGAACCACACCGAAGTAATTATTTATTTTATTTCCCAATCCCAACCTATTCATCCCATGGAGAAAAACTGGTAATACTCCATATCTAACACCACAGTGTTATCGGTAAATATTAATTAACATTTCACGTTCAAATCTAATCAAAGATTTAACTATCGCTTTGGAGCAAAACTGGTGATACTCCATTCTCGATCTTTTCAATCTAATTAAAGATTCATTAAAACTCCACTTAGTTTTAATCTTGTCAAAAATCAATATCCTGGGTTAAAGAATCAATGTCACCGAAAACACGATTCACGATAAACCCAAAGTCACTTTCTATTGTTAATCGGGTTAAAGAACAGGTGTTATTCAAAACACCGCTCACGATAAACCCCAAAAAACAATTCAAATTCAATTCCAATTAAATACATATTAACTGGACAATTTCACTAAATCTTAGTTAAAAGATTTATTCTTTTCTAAACTGGGTTCAAGAACAGTATTATTTAAGACACCATTCACGATGAACCCAAAATCCCATTTGATATTAAATGCAAGGCTCTAAATAGAAAATATACCGGCTTATATTCAATATCAAATTCTGAAACCAACAAAAATCGTATTGGAAATAACGATATAAAATATATCTTTCAAATTTCCACAACCATATATGTATAATCACGAAATCCAACATCGAAATATTCCGAAGATAATTTCGATTCAAATCCATTCCAATTCAATTATTGGAAATTCTGGTTACTTTTAAAACCCCTTTCAAATTCAATTTATTTATTTCAAAAATTAATTGATTTTAATTCTAGTTCAAAACTAGTTCATTTCGATAAAAATATATTTTTATCCTTTCAAATGTGGAATTTTTCATCCCAGTTCTTTCCAATTCATATATTATGATTTTACACAAATTATTAATATTTTTAATAATTTTATCAAGGCCCGTACAGTCGGTTTTCAATAACTGCCACCGAACTGCGCTTACAACGACCTTTTCCAAATTTGATTTGGACATAATTCCAAATCCAACCGTTTGATTTCAAATTTCTAATATTCATCGGAAAGCTCTTTTCGATACGAGCCCAATGGTTCAGGTTTTAGGAGAATCCGACGGTCGGATCTCCCGCAACATCAATTCGAAGTCAATGGTCGAAATTCGCGAACTACCGCGGCGCGACGCGTTCTATTCAGGCCATTATATATATATATATATATATATATAAATTATATTTCATCGATTTCCTTTTAAACATATTTTATAAATCGTTTTAAATTCGTTTTCGAAACGATTTCAACTTTATATTCAATTTCGAATCAAAATTGAATATTCCACATCATTGATGTACAAATGATAATATTTTCAAAACGTTATATTTCGAAATCACTTCCTTTTCTATATTCATTATAAAAACGAATATAATCGATATAAATATCGTTCGCGTCGAAATGGCGCATTCTAATCAACACTGCTTTATATATTTCAATAACTTCGTTATTTTATTCAACAAATGAATATTTATTCCATTTAACACATGAATCTATATTTCACTTTCAACACATGAATATCCTCAACACATTAGCATCGCCAACACATGACAATTTTTTATTTGATATATTTTATAAAATTATGATAAAGATAAAGATTTTATTGTTTAAAATATTTCACTCAACACATGATAAATTTCAACACATGAATATATATTTTATAATGTTCTTTTTTTCCCAATTGGAATGAGGCCCAATCAATTACCATATAATGTTAATTATATGGATTCCATACAACACACATATATATAAAAGCAACGATAAATAATCAACCATCATCCAAAGTGCACCACACAACTGCATAAGCATTAAATATAAATAATTAACGCTTACACAGTCTGTTGACCAATCGATCGACATACAACTAAATAATTGGGATTAGTGTACGTCAAATATCATCCCAACACCCGTGTCGGGTTTCAATCCACAAACACTGAATATTATTTGTGTAGTTGGACGACGTGTAAAATTTATTGACCCAATCAATATCCTTCAAATAGGTGTTCATAAACAAACCGTCCAGTTTGTAAATGAATATTTATTTATTCACATTCACTATATTCATATTCACGTTAAAAATTATATTTTTAACGATAATTAATTTATTTCAACACATGAATGTTTTATTATTCATTTCACATTAACATCACAAACAAACTTCACAATACATCAAACAAGCACACAAGTCGTCCATGGTCTGTGGACGACGGGTGTCGGGCGCTGCTAAGCACCGTCTGCATCCTAGTATATATTTCTAACTAGAAAACAAGATTTAAAGTAAGAAGTTCTCACTGACTAGCTAATCCAATACCACGACTCTCCCTATGTAGAAATCTTCGTCATGCTCGCCTTTTGTCAATTTCATCGTCCGTAGCCACTACATATATAAAAATCACATTTTTATATTGTTGTTATATAGATAAACTTTCTATTTTTACACCACTACTATATAGATAAAAATTCTATTTTTACATCGCTAATATATAGATAAAATTCTATTTTTACATCGCTACTATATAGATAAAAATTCTATTTTTACATCGCTACCATATAGATAAAAATTCTATTTTTTCACCGCTACTATACAGATAAAAATTCTATTTTTACAACGGTGTTCATATAATAAAGATTATATTTTTATTTCACTTCTCATATAATAAAAATTATATTTTTATTATGCTATATATATAAAAAAAACATATTTTTATATTCTCTATCGTCTAAAAATTATATTTTTATTTTCAGACATAAAAAGGAAATCAAATCTTTTTTTTATATGAACACTTCATAAAAATCAAATCTTTATTCACAATAAAAATTTAATCTTTAGCATCATAAAAATCCAGTTTTAACATCATAACTATATAGGAATAAATACCATAACATTAAATAAATAAATAAAATCAGATTTTTCTATTTAATTAAAACCAAAAACTCACTGACGAAGGGCCGAGGGGCGCCAGAGGTCTGCAGTGGTCGCCGGAGGTGGATCTCTGACCGGTGGCTGCTCTGGAAGGGGGAGCGGCGGGCCTGTGCTGCGTCGGCTAGGGTTTGGCGATGTCCTAGGGTTTTAACGCGGAGGAGGGGCTGAGGGTCTTCAAATGGCGAAGGAGGAGAGGGCGCGGTGGAGAGGCTGGTGCGCCTAGTCAGTGGGTGGCGGCGCACCTACGGTGGCTGTACTGTGGAGGAGCGACGCGGTCTTCGATCATGTTTTTTTCTTTCTTCTTTATTTCGATTTGAACGACGGGGAGAGTGGTGAGTGGAGAGATAGGGTTGACCAAGTAATTATCTATATATAATAATTTAATTATCCCATAAAGTAACTTTTTATTTTGACCTCGAAATCAAGCCCACCGACTGTCGTCCATAGCTAATCACCCCCATTTCGAACACAATGGGATATGTATATCGGCTATTTCGATCAGTTTCCATTCAAATTAAAATAAAAATAAATTTATATTGAATTTGAACGCACATTTCAATTTACCGGGGCCACATACGAACTCTACAAATTCTCGAAAAATATTTTCTAGCTTCGCATTGACGATATGGTCCTAACAAAACTGATTTCGTCAAATTCTGAGACCGTTTGAAAAATGGCCAATTTCCAGTCGATTAAAATCAACTTAAACTGTCAAAACACGTTTTCCTTCGCCACGCTCGCATATTGATTTGAAAAATTACGAATTTTGAAACCTAGCAATAACTTGATGTCCCGGATCCAACAAAATTGGTTTCGTCGAAAACCGAGGTCGTTTGCAAAATTTCCATGTTTAAAGGCCAGAATTCCATAGCGACTATTTTGAATTTTCAACTGGACATAACTTTTGATTCCCGCTATGAAACTTTGATTTTTCGGATTCATTGGAAAGATATTCTCAATTAGATTCTAATAATTTTGTTTTCACTAAAATCCGGTTTATTTTGCACCCGGTACATTCATTTGAACTTTGAAATCGAATTTTTGAACTACCGCGCCATTTTCAATTCCTTTTATAATTAAAATAAAATATTTATACTATAATGACAATTCAAATAAATATATAAGTTCTAATTCTATTCAAAATAAATTTCTTGTCGATATTATTTAAAATAATTCATTTTAAATATTCAAAATTCGCTAAAACAGCCCAAATAAAAATTTTAAATTGGCTCAGAATTTCCGGGTTGTTACATTGTCATGTTAAATATTATGTCATTTACTTAGATTATATCCATGTTAAATGAACATGTCATTTGTTTAGGATAATGTTTTGTGAAATAAAAATGTCATCATGTTAGACAAGGACAAAAAATAATTACTGGTCAAAATATATGTTTTGTTGAAATTAAATTATTAACATTTATTTATAATTTTAAACAATGGAAATTGTTTAAATAGAAAGTAATTCAAACCGAATTCTAATTGGTTAAATTTATTAACCAATGATTATATAGATAAACTGTTGTTGTTTGAAAATCCCACACGGGTATTACGATTATATTTGTCATACACAAGTTCCAATGGTTAGTTATATGTCAATCGATAGAAGGACAGTCTGTGATGAGCATTAATTATTTATCTATTTTAATGCTCACACAATTATAAATTCCACTCTGGATGTGAATGGATGGTTTATTGATTATTTGTCATTACTGTTATATACATATGCAATGTATGAAATCCATATGACCTAATTTATATGGTAATTGATGGAGTCACATTCCGATTCAGAATGCTTTTAATAGAATAATATTTGAAAATAAAGAATATTTTATATAAAGAATAGTTTATAAATAATGAATATTTTTCAGTGAGATAATTACAATTAAAAATTATAATTGCGCTTTTGACACGAGGTTAGGTTGCATTTGTGGTGGAAGTCTGCCCGGACCCGACCGACATATCCAGCACCCACTAATGTTGAACCTAATGTGAGTGGTCTATGTGCGCAAATACAAAGCGGGCTATGACACGAGGTTAAGCCCAACTTGTGGGATAAGTCTGCCCGGACCCGACCGGCATGTCCAGGATCAGCAAGTTGTAGTCCTAATATGGGAGGTCTAGCCCATTATAAACCATAAATGGACATTGTAATGAATTGGACTATTAAGCTTATTATAAGTTGAAATGCCATTTTAACCCGAACGGGTTTATCGATCTTTTTTATTCATTTTATAATGAATAGAATAAAAAGTAGTAATTTCCAATATCTAATATTTTGAAAACACTATTTTAATAAAAGAAATAGAATAAATCTTTAAATTAAGATTTAATGAAGTTTCCAATAAATTAATATTTACTTGGAATTAAATAAAATTAATTGGATTTTTGGGTTTATCGTGAACTGTGTTTTAAATGAGATTTGTTCTTTTACCCAATTAACAGTGGAAATATAATTTGGAAATTATAAATCTTTTATTAAGATTTAAATGGAAATTTTCCAAAGTAAAGTTTTGCAATTTGATATATTAAATCAGAATTGAATGGAGTTCGATTTAATAATAATTGAGATGAGCTTTGTAACACACCACGTCCGCTAGGGTCACTCACAAAGGGAATACACTAGGTTTGGTGAAGTATTATCGAGGTAAACTTGCACAGAAATATTACAAGAAAGAACATATATAAAACAGCGGAAGTAAAACAAATTTCATTACCTTATAAAATAAGGTCTATAGCCTTTTTCATCAGTATACATCAAAACCTGTCTTGCAATAGTAAAGAAGCATAAAACCTTTTCATAAATTATTCCCCAAAATAAAGCGGTGAAGCAGCCATAGCCAAGGGAAGACCAAGCTATACATGATGACCTTCAAGCATAAGAGGTCCGAACTAAACAACAGTATTTCCTCCCTGAAAACCTGGGGGGGGGGGGGAACGGAAGACAAAGAGGCGAAAGAAAAACGGGGTCAGTCATAAAGACTGGTAAGTCCTATCTACTTCCAGCATAAAAACAGGTAAAGGTAACATGACATGCATGAACTGAAAGTAAACATAAGGATGATGACAAGATAGATAAGCTAGACCAAGATAACAGGATGAACTATTGTATCCAGATAAACTAAGGTATCATGATAAATTACGGTGTCAAGATAAATCAAGGTATCACATCGTCAGGTTTCTATAAAGTATACTATCCCAAGGTATCTATCATGTATAACATCCCACGGTATCTATCATGTATAACCACCCAAGGTATCTATCATGTATATTTGCTCTGCACCTCTCGTACTAGTATCCCAACCCGCGTCATGTGTTAACTATGAACGTCCCTTGCCCAATGTCATGTAATGGTCCATGTCAACCTAATATATAGCATATGTAGGTTTTCCCAACTCGTATGTTTCTTTCCATGTATAAGTTCAGTCCTTTGCCGTAGGCCGTACGGGCTTTCCCATGTAAATCTATACCACCTCAACGTAGTACCATTTTATCCTTGAATTTGTTTTGGACTGCTACCCTTGATCTGGTTATGTTTTCTTACCATGAACTATCGCGTGTTCACTTAGGATTTATGCCACCTAGGACCACTAGCGATTATGCTACCTAATGAACGTTTCCGTGTCTCGGTTTGGGTTCAAGCCACCTAGGGCCACTAGGGATTATGCCACCCGTCAACCACGCCCTTTATCCCACGTATGTATCATGAATCGTTTTCCATGTCTAGACGCACATGTATCTCAATGTACCATCCGAGTTCCGTGCCAGGGCAAATCAAGAAATACGGAACTCGGTCGGGAGCTTTAAGTCATCTACCGATGCAGATATCAAGGTCTGTTTTTGTATCCGTGGCTATGGTCCCACGTGACCCCTCCCTCAACTACTGAAAGGCAATCCAAGAAAAATCATGTATGAGAACTACATCCCGGACCCACTATAGCCCCACTTTCCTATTGGCCAACCTCACCCATAACTCGATAGCAAGTATATGGTCTGTTGGGAGTTCTCTGCCTTTCCGTACGTACACGATTGACTAAAGATGGTAGGTAGTCGACGACGCGCTATCCAGGGCAAAAATCAAGTATTGTCGACTCCACGCTAATCCATCCCCGTCTTTAGGTTGCTCGCACAGCAACCAAGGGATACTCTTGGTTCTTCTACCGCAGACCTTAACCTCTGTGAGCCCAGGCGGATCATCTGCAACCTCACAGAGGGATACCAAGAGTACCCTCACGTTCCCCGAAGCTACCGCTTCGTCACCCAGTTCGTTGGAGCCTTTATCTAAGTCAGATAATTCGCTCCTCGACGTGTGTTCAAGCGATGACCTACCATATCAGGTTACTCATCTATCTGTGAACTGGTTCAATTTCCTTGACTAAGAATTTTTACTTAGTTATCCTTAACTAAGGTTTACCACTTAGCTTCTCTCCCCGCTATCCTTGTTAACTACGATTTTCAACCTAGTCCCCTGAGCTAGGGTTTTGTCTAATGGGTTAAGTGTTGTCATTCAAGTTCATGACTTAACCCGCCTACGAATCATGTCAAGATTGGATAAGTATTTAAGTTCAAGGCTTAGCCCTACAAGTTGGTTAAGTATACCAAGAAGCTCATGACTTAACCCTATCAAGTCAAATTGGTTAAGTATTTGTTTGTCTTAACCCTATCAGATTATCGTGTTAGATAGATTAAGCATAGATTATCTTAATCCTATCAGATTATCGAGTCAGATTGGTTAAGTATAAGTCAGCTTAACCCCATCCACTAATCGTATTACAATGGTTAAGTATATTTAAATGGTCTTGTGACTTAACCCTATCAAGTTCTCATATTAGATTGGTTAAGTATAGGTTACTTAACCTCATCAAATCATCATGTATAATTGGTTAAGTATAAGTTACTTAACCCCATTAAATTATCATGTTAAGTTGGTTAAGTATTAGTTACTTAACCTCATTGAATTAGCAAATTTAGCTTGGTTAAGTGTTTAACTTAACCCATTCGAATTACCGTGTTTAGATTAGTTAAGTGTAGGTTACTTAACCCCATCTAATTACCGTGTTTAGATTAGTTAAGTCTAAGTTACTTAACCTCATCTAATTACCAAGTCGGATTAGTTAAGTATGGATTAGCTTAACCCCTTCCCCTAAATGTATTTTACGGTTAAGTGTCATTAAGAAATCAAGTTCGGTTTCACTTAACCTACCCATTCATGTCTTATCGGTTAAGTGTCATTAGTCAGATTTACTTAACCTTATCATGTGTCATTAATTGAATTAATGCACTCCCAACCTCTCACATTAGACCTTGTTGTGGTTACTAGTTAAGCCGGGCGGGTCCGGGTAGTTTTACACCACAACCTAGTCTAACCTCGGGTCTTGAACGCGACATGACCAACTACCCACATTGGGTCCTATTGTTTGTAGCCACTGGATTTGCCGGGCGGGTCCAGGCAGATTTATGCTACAAACTCAACCCAACCTCGAGTTGGCCACTTCCATGTTTTTCTACGTGTCATGTTCATGTCAAATTTAGACCCCTTTTTAAGTCCATGTTTTCATGTAGCACCATGTCAAGTTTTCGTGTCATATTCACGTTATTTATCATTACATGTTACATGTAATTTCATGTCAAGATCATAGCCAATTTTCAAGTTTGCCTAAACTACCCAAAGCATGTCCCCAACGCACATGAAAGCGAATCAACATATTTGGGATAATATGACAAACATGGGTACAAGATGGCAAAGATGAATCACAAGTTAAACATGGTGAAAATTGAGGCAAAGGTGTTCACATAACTAGCATATTGCATATTGGCCTCTAAACATGCACGATGTCATAAAGGGATTGGCCACAAACGTGAATAATATCATAAAGGATTTGGCCTCAAGCATGCAAAGTATCATTTTGGTCTCAAACATGCATAATATCATAAGGGGTTTGGGTTCATTTATATGCATAAGCCCCAAGTCATGTTCACGCACATATTTCACAAGTCAAAGTGGTTCCAAGTGTTCATGCCAACATCCCATAAGTAAAGGTTCAATCTTGCATGGCAAACTAAGTCCAATGCAACATGAGTAACTTGATTTAGTCACTAAACATAATCTAAAGTGATGGGATCAAGCAAAAGAGACATGACAAGGTTCATATAGGCTAGCATACCTAGTTTAATCTCGTTTTATTCCATGCCATCATTAAAACTACCGTTTAGATCTTGAAGTAGCTAGAACTTACATAGCGTGGCAAGTGGGATAGGAGCATGAATCGTCTTGACGAAGAAAGGTGGCTCCTTTGTTGAAGAATCATCATGAAATTTTCGTAGCAACGTTGATCTACCCTCGATTTGACATAGGAAGCTTGCACCTGTTGATTCAGATCTAGTTTGAATGCATAGTCTCTAGGAATTGGAGATGGAGGCCATGATCAATCGACATTTGGGCAGCACTTCATGGAATGAGTGATTTGTGAGGGTTTAGGGTAGGCTTAGGGGTGTTTTTATAGATATTAGGACTAGTTTAGGCCCTTAGATTAACCCTAGGATAGATCTGAACCCGCAAAATCCGTCACAGGCCATCAGAACAGAGCACAAGGCCAAGCAGGTGCACCCAGGCCAAAGTGGTCGGACCACCCAGGTCGACACCCGTGTCGACTGGGCAGTCGACCTGCCCCTTGGGTGTGTCGACTCCCCAGTCGACACCCCAGTCGACCTGGGGCATGGGCGGGAATTTTCCCGCCCAATCTGTTTGGCTCCAGATTTGAATTTTCGAGCTGTTTTTGAACTTGAATTTTTCTGAAAACTTTGACGAGCCATAACTGGGTCATACGGACTCCGATTCTCGAAAACTTGGACTCTATTTCGCGTATTTTTCTGAGACGAACGCAAAGGCACAGCCCGTTTCCCCTGATTCAGATTTTATAATTAAATTCTGCCTTGATTCTTGTCTTAGCACGTTGTAAAAATCCGGGTTGTTACATTCTCCCCAACTTAAAGGATTTCGTCCCCGAAATCTCCAAGTTAGGGAGAACGTATCCTACCATCCATCATCCATCTACTCAAAACATCATTCACAGGCAACCATTGTCCTTAGAAGATTTCTAATGCCATATGAACATATGCAGAACATGTGTGTATATGCTCCTTAGCTAATGCTAATGATCAGGCCAGAATGAACTTTCTAATGCAAAATATGTTTAGTGCCATGAATCCAACATGTATGCAAATAGTCCTAGTCATATAAGTACTACATTCATGCACAAACATTCATTCATATGCAACATCCGCATGACAACACATTAACTTTCAAACAAGTATAAATACTCGTGCATATGCAATGCAAAATGTGAGTGCGTCGATCTAGTATCTAACGTGTATTCGAGCATCCACGAGCAACCACCTGCAACCATTTGCAACCATATCAATCATAACATGTTTCAAATACATGTTTACATCCATAGAGTTCTACCTAAGGTTCCCAAGATAGGATCGAGAAGATAAACAAGATAAACTCCTTATGGGGTTTGCAACAGAAACAGGACCGAGAGGATATCCACCAAGCGATAGCATGCAAGCAAGCTCCACAGGAGAACCAGGGATCAACCATATACTCTTAAAAAGAGAAATGATGCGCACGTCTAAGCCGCATTTCCATGAGCTTAATTCCATTGTGCCTTGACCGCCTTTGACTTCATGATTTCGTAGCTCCTTGATTCCTATTTTCAAGGTATGAGTCGGAACTCATTTCATTGTCGCCTCTCGTCACTTATTCTTTTCTAAAATACTTGGCTCAACCATAACTGCATACTCATGGTTTCATGCAAGCTTTCCAACAATTCACTAGCGAATCTTGGATCTCGTTTACCTACTAAGAGGTATTCCACGCAGAAGAACTTTCCCTTGAAAACAACCGATGCCAGCCATGTTGCCCAGTGTACTTACTAGGGTGATTCCTACATCCCATGCTTAAGCAGAATGAACCATCTGCCTTATTGGAGAACATTACTCGATCGGATCAGAGATTTCTGATTAATGCATCAAGAGATTCTAGGTAACTAACCATGAAAGAACTCATAAGGTTACACGAGACTTCGAGGGTATTACCAAGGCAAGTTTAGAGTTTAACTACCTTCCTTTCAAAACCGAGAAGGGCATCCCTTACTGGATAACCACTTCATCCCTAGAATCCATCCATAGCTCAACAATAGAAGCAGTGCTTCTAATCTAAACACTTGGCATTTACACTCTCAATTCCAAACAAGTCATGAATAAATGGACCGACTCTCCAACTAGATTTTGGGACAAAAGTGGGATCTTCTACCATGCTAGTACTAAGGTGCAGAGACTTAACTATCGAAGAAGACTTAAATGGTGCGATGATCAAAACAAAGTCTGGACGGGATGATAGAAAAGAAAGGCTAAACCTTTAACAGAAACAATACCATCCCTCTTAGGTACGCTAGGAGTGAGAGCATACAATTGCCCTCTCGCTGATCTTGTCCTTGTCTTCCTTCGTGGACTAATCCATACCAACAAGTTGCTTATCCTTACGTCCGTGTCCTTTATCCTTGCTCTTATTACCCTTCCTTGTAACACGGTAACAGGCCTCTCAAGAACCACCTCCATCTCACGGAAAACACTTCGTAGCTAGATAAGGATTAGTCGCAGTTAAAACTACTGTGACTACAGGTGGAGGAAAGAAAGGAAAAGAGATTCAATCAAGGAAACAAAGGATAGTGCTAATGGCTTTTGGGGAATAGCCTTTAAAAACTTTTCTTGAAAAATGCTTCTTTGTAAATGGCTTCTCAAATAGTTTTCAGAAGGTTTTAAAAACTTTTGCCCAGTCTGGTAACCTTCTGCTCTGATACCAAATGTAACACCCCACCTCCGCTAGGGTCACTCACAATGGGAATGCACTAGGTTTGGTGAAGTATTATCGAGGTAAACATGCACAGAAATATTACAAGACAGAACATATATAAAACAGCGGAAGTAAAACAAATTTCATTACCTTATAAAATAAGGTCTAAAGCCTTTTTCATCAGAATACATCAAAACCTGTCTTGCAATAGTAAAGAAGCATAAAACCTTTTCATAAATTATTCCCCAAAATAAAGCGGTGAAGCAGCCATAGCCAAGGGAAGACCAAGCTATACATGATGACCTTCAAGCATAAGAGGTCCGAACTAAACAACAGTATTTCCTCCCTGAAAACCTGGGGGGGGGGGGGATGGAAGACAAAGAGGCGAAAGAAAAACGGGGTCAGTCATAAAGATTGGTAAGTCCTATCTACTTCCAGCATAAAAACAAGTAAAGGTAACATGACATGCATAAACTGAAAGTAAACATAAGGATGATGACAAGATAGATAAGCTAGACCAAGATAACAGGATGAACTATTGTATCCAGATAAACTAAGGTATCATGATAAACTATGGTGTCAAGATAAATCAAGGTATCACATCGTCAGGTTTCTATCAAGTATACTATCCCAAGGTATCTATCATGTATAACATCCCACGGTATCTATCATGTATAACATCCCACGGTATCTATCATGTATTACCTCCCAAGGTATTTATCATGTATATTTGCTCTGCACCTCTCGTACTAATATCCCAACCCGCGTCATGTGTTTACTATGAATGTCCCTTGCCCAATGTCATGTAATGGTCCATGTCAACCTAATATATAGCATATGTAGGTTTTCCCAACTCGTATGTTTCTTTCCATGTATAAGTTCAGTCCTTTGCCGTAGGCCGTAGGGGCTTTCCCATGTAAATTTATACCACCTCAACGTAGTACCATTTTATCCTTGAAGTTGTTTTAGACTGCTACCCTTGATCTGGTTATGTTTTCTTACCATGAACTATCGCGTGTTCACTTAGGATTTATGCCACCTAGGACCACTAGGGATTATGCTACCTAATGAACGTTTCCGTGTCTCGGTTTGGGTTCAAGCCACCTAGGGCCACTAGAGATTATGCCACCCGTCAACCACGCGCTTTATCTCACGTATGTATCGTGAATCGTTTTCCATGTCTAGACGCACATGTATCTCAATGTGCCATCCGAGTTCCGTGCCAGGGCAAATCAAGAAATACGGAACTCGGTCGGGAGCTTTAAGTCATCTGCCGATGCAGATATCAAGGTCTGTTTTTGTATCCGCGGCTATGGTCCCACGTGACCCCTCCCTCAACTACTGAAAGGCAATCCAAGAAAAATCATGTATGAGAACTACATCCCGGGCCCACTATAGCCCCACTTTCCAATGGGCCAACCTCACCCATAACTCGATAGCAAGTATATGGTCTGTTGGGAGTTCTCTGCCTTTCCATACATACACGATTGACTAAAGATGGTAGGTAGTCGACGACGCGCTATCCAGGGCAAAAATCAAGTATCGTCGACTCCACGTTAATCCATCCCCGTCTTTAGGTTGCTCGCACAGCAAACAAGGCATACTCTTGGTTCTTCTACCGCAGACCTTAACCTCTGTGAGCCCAGGCGGATCATCTGCAACCTCACAGAGGGATACCAAGAGTACCCTCACGTTCCCCGAAGCTACCGTTTCGTCACCCAGTTCGTTGGAACCTTTATCTATGTCAGATAATTCGCTCCTCCACGTGTGTTCAAGCGATGACCTACCGTGTCGGGTTACTCATCTATCTGTGAACTGGTCCAATTTCCTTGACTAAGAATTTTTACTTAGTTATCCTTAACTAAGGTTTACCAATTAGCTTCTCTCCCCGCTATCCTTGTTAACTACGATTTTCAACCTAGTCCCCTGAGCTAGGGTTTTGTCTAATGGGTTAAGTGTTGTCATTCAAGTTCATGACTTAACCCGCCTACGAATCATGTCAAGATTGGCTAAGTATTTAAGTTCAAGGCTTAGCCCTACAAGTTGGTTAAGTATACCAAGAAGCTCATGACTTAACCCTATCAAGTCAAATTGCTTAAGTATTTGTTTGTCTTAACCCTATCAGATTATCGTGTTAGATAGATTAAGCATAGATTATCTTAATCCTATCAGATTATCGAGTCGGATTGGTTAAGTATAGGTCAGCTTAACCCCATCCACTAATCGTATTACAATGGTTAAGTATATTTAAACGGTCTTGTGACTTAACCCTATCAAGTTCTCATATTAGATTGGTTAAGTATAGGTTACTTAACCTCATCAAATCATCATGTATAATTGGTTAAGTATAAGTTACTTAACCCCATTAAATTATCATGTTAAGTTGGTTAAGTATTAGTTACTTAACCTCATTGAATTAGCAAGTTTAGCTTGGTTAATTGTTTAACTTAACCCCATCGAATTACCGTGTTTAGATTAGTTAAGTGTATACTTAACCCCATCTAATTACCGTGTTTAGATTAGTTAAGTCTAAGTTACTTAACCTCATCTAATTACCAATTCGGATTAGTTAAGTTGGATTAGCTTAACCCCATCCCCTAACTGTATTTTACAGTTAAGTGTCATTAAGAAATCAAGTCCGGTTTCACTTAACCTACCCATTCATGTCTTATCGATTAAGTGTCATTAGTCAGATTTACTTAACCTTATCATGTGTCATTAATTGAATTAATGCACTCCCAACCTCTCACATTAGACCTTGTTGTGGTTACTAGTTAAGCCGGGCGGGTCCGGGTAGTTTTACACTACAACCTAGTCTAACCTCGGGTCATGAGCGCGACATGACCAACTACCCACATTGGGTCCTATTGTTTGTAGCCACTGGATTTGCCGGGCGGGTCCGGGCAGATTTATTCTACAAACTCAACCCAACCTAGAGTTGGCCACTTCCATGTTCTTCTACGTGTCATGTTCATGTCAAATTTAGACTCCTTTTTAAGTCCATGTTTTCATGTTGCCCCATGTCAAGTTTTCGTGTCATATTCACGTTATTTATCATTACATGTTACATGTAATTTCATGTCAAGATCATAGCCAATTTTAAAGTTTGCCTAAACTACCCAAAGCATGTCCCCAACGCACATGAAAGCGAATCAACATATTTGGGATAATATGGAAAAGATGGGTACAAGATGGCAAAGATGAGTCACAAGTTAAACATGGTGAAAATTGAGGCAAAGGTGTTCACATAACTAGCATATTGCATATTAGCCTCTAAACATGCACGATGTCATAAAGGGATTGGCCACAAATGTGAATAATATCATAAAGAATTTGGCCTCAAGCATGCAAAGTATCATTTTGGTCTCAAACATGCATAATATCATAAGGGGTTTGGGTTCATTTATATGCATAAGCCCCAAGTCATGTTCACGCACATATTTCACAAGTCAAAGTGGTTCCAAGTGTTCATGCCAACATCCCACAAGTAAAGGTTCAATCTTGCATGGCAAACTAAGTCCAATGCAACATGAGTAACTTGATTTAGTCACTAAACATAGCCTAAAGTCATAGGTTCAAGCAAAAGAGACATGACAAGGTTCATATAGGCTAGCATACTTAGTTTAATCTCGTTTTATTCCATGCCATCATTAAAACTGCCGTTTAGATCTAGAAGTAGCTAGAACTTACATAGCGTGGCAAGAGGGCTAGGAGCATGAATCGTCTTGATGAAGAAAGGTGGCTCCTTTGTTGAAGAATAGTCATGAAATTTGCGTAGCAACGTTGATCTACCCTCGATTTGACATAGGAAGCTTGCACCTTTTGATTAGGATCTAGTTTGAATGCATAGTCTCTAGGAATTGGAGATGGAAGCCATGATCAATCGACATTTGGGCAGCACTTCGTGGCATGAGTGATTAGTGAGGGTTTAGGGTAGGCTTAGGGGTGTTTTTATAGAGATTAGGACTAGTTTAGGCCCTTAGATTAACCCTAGGATAGATCTGAACCCTTAAAATCCGTCATAGGCCATCAGAACAGAGCACAAGGCCAAGCAGGTGCACCCAGGCCAAAGTGGTCGGACCACCCAGGTCGACACCCGTGTCGACTGGGCAGTCGACCTGCCCCCTGGGTGTGTCGACTCCCCAGTCGACACCCCAGTCGACCTGGGGCTTGGGAGGGAATTTTCCCGCCCAATCTGTTTGGCTCCAGATTTGAATTTTCGAGCTGTTTTTGAACTTGAATTTTTCTGAAAACTTTGACGGGCCATAACTGGGTCATACGGACTCCGATTCTCGAAAACTCGGACTCTATTTCACGTATTTTTCCGAGACAAACGCAATGGCTCAGGCAGTTTCCCCTGATTCAGATTTTATAATTAAATTCTGCCTTGATTCTTGTCCTAGCACGTTGTAAAAATCCGGGTTGTTACAAGCTTCTGTAAAAGAAGACCATTACTATATGGAATTTAAAAGGCTTTGCCGTTATTCCATTTATATTAATGGTCTGATACAGGAATTTATATCGATTAAATATTGATTTGATTTCTGTGGAAATTCCATATTTAATGAAAGATTATTTTGGGGTTTATCGTGAACAATGTTTTTAAATGACAATTGTTCTTTAACCCAGTTACAGATAAGATTTATTTCTTAAATTTGAATAATAATAATAATAAAGCAATGATTTTTGAGATTAAACCCAAATTGGAGTTTTAATGAATCTTTAAAAAGAGGATTAAAGAATAAATTAAAGAATTTATCTTTGATAAAATTAATGGGAACCTTTCCCTAATAATGTGAATATTGTATTTAAAAGAATATTCTGAATTGGAATGAGGCGCTTGATGTGTTTTTATAGCACTTTATTATTGATTATGAAATACGTGAGTTATTCAGAAAGACCAGGTTTAACCCATTCTGAATAGGTGGTTGAAGACCAGAGGTCTTCACATCGTTTGAATGATTACTGATGTCTTGATTGGGAGGCATCCCAGGACAAGGTAATAAGTGGGGATCGTCCAGACGTACTTGGAGATCGACCGGATATGCGAACACCTCACTCCTGTATTGGACATATGGGACGAGGAATAAGGTGTCTTCGGTTCCGTTCAGACCCAGAACGGACTTGTAAATGGATGGTATGTCTGACATTGTATTCCTTTATACTATATTCGTTGATCTATGCTAAATATATATCTGTTTGGTGGCAGAGAATATATTCCCTCGCACAACACCCTTCTCTAAGACGTACGGGCTTAGAGGTTATATATTGGCAGAAATCAATGGTATGGTAAGGATTGACAATGTGGCATGCTAAGATGCAAATGATCAAGGCTTTTGTTGAAAAGCAGAGCCTTGTTGTTGATGATCAAAGCACAGCTTTATTTAGCATAGCTTTGTTTAGCGTAACTTCGCGAGCCTCACACCCTGGTATGAACCAGAAACGGGAGAAGGACCCCAGGGAGGACATGCGTTTCTTTCTAGCTAGAAGTGGTGTCATGGTTTTTACAAGGCCCGACATTTTTACTTATGTGGATGATGGATTGCGAGGCACCATGGTTATTTGAGTCCCTAGTGGCTCTATTTATGCCCCATAGGGCATGAAAACATATTGTTCAGGCATAACTAATCCACTAACATATGTGTGGACCGGCCCTGGCGCTCCTAGGTGTAGTTGTGGCTGTAACTTGAGATATGAACTAGATTGTCTCGAATTCAGTAAGGACTATCTCTTGCCTTGGTTTATGATGGAAATCCAACTTCCAATACGTCACCATGCAGTTTTGATTGTACAACTAGTATGGCGACATATTATATGGTAGCTATGTTGTCTATGATTGATATATTATGATTGAAATGTTTTTGAAACATATATACACTAATATCTAATCTGTTTTATCGTATCAAGCATTTTTGACCATTATAAGGTAAAACTCTATCCTTCGGTTTGCGTTGCATTGTGTGATGGGACTTGAGTCTTATAATGGTTTCATTTTTCTAAAAAGCATGGTGTTTTTTAACGATTTACTTTATTTCATGCACTGGCAATCCAATGGAGTAAACCCGTTCCGCGTTAGCGGCGTGGTCCTGTGACTAGCCTTATTATTATTAAATAGGTTAAGTAAGATTTCTCATACCAGTCCCATGACTGACTCGTAGTTTGTTTTACTTTGCAAACTCGGGTGCCCTCTTTTCCACACCGGCAGTCGAGTGGCTTGTTTGCAGATATCTATTTATTAGGCAGGATTCTGGATTGAAGCTTAAAGTTGTGGCCAGAGCAGGGATAGTATTCCGCTGCATTGTATTAGATTATTATAAATTATCTTCCGCTGTATTATATTCAATGTACTTTGATATTCTGTACACTGATGTAACATTATTACGATGTTTATAAAAGTCTTCTGTTATTTGTTCTAATGTTTTGTATTCTCAGAGTTAACGTATTCAGGTTTTGAACGGTCTTGGTTGATTTTATGATCGATTAGGTCTGGGCAAAATCCGTAGTCGTTACACAACGCATTCTGGAGGATAGAGTTTTACCTTATAATGGTCAAAAATGCTAGATACAATAAAACAGATTTGATATTATTATTAGTGTATATATGTTTCAAAAACATTTCAATCATAATGTATTAATCATAGATGGCATAGCTACCATATACTATGTCGCCATACTAGTTCTACAATCAAAACTGCAGAATGTCGTATTGGAGGTTGGATTTCCATAAGAGTCAAGGATAGGAATGATCACCTTACCGATTCATGACACTCTAGCGATGCCTCAGGATCCCCCGCAGTGAACCCTTGAATACAGCAGGGCCGATCCACAAATAACGTTAGTGGATTGGCAATTCCTGAGCACACGCTTCCCGGTCCTATCGAACCTATAATACAGCCATTGGTGTAACGACCCAAATTTTTGATCAATTTATTTTGAATATTTAATATTTATTTTAAATATAGAATTGATAATATAAAAGAATTTTTATATTGTGTTATCAATTAATAATCGATTTCGATTTATTATCGAAAATATTAAATATTGTAATACGAAAACGAAGTATAATTTAATTCTGAATTAGAACTAAATCAAAATAATTCAGATGATCGATATAAATTCTGTTCGGAATATATATACGGTATTAATAATTTATTATCGGAGAATTAACGGTTTTTGAATTTAAATTATATTATATTAATTTATTATGGTATATACGTTTAAATTAATTTTAGAATATATATGTTCAATTCAGAATAACGTTATAATATTTAAACGTCAATCATGTTGTAAAAATAGCGGTTCGTGAATTCATATTATGGACCCCGAGATAATTGTAATGGATAAGATCGAAATCAAATCGAAGATCAAATCAAAATCTGTTTAAAAGAAATAAAGATCTATTTATTTCAACTCACATTAAATTAAAATCGAATCGATATTAATAACATTTGTACTTCATTGTACTTAAAGCCTATACCTCGCTCAGACTAATTCTTCGTTACTAAGTATTCTTGGCATATAAAATCACGCAAACTCCACTCCCTGATTTTATATTTCTAAATTCAAATCAAAATGAATTAGTTGGTTCCATCGTGAGCTTCAACTAAGATTAAATGGCTGCTACCTTCAAATGTAAACCAAACAGACTTTGTTCCTCACTTCCCTTTTTGAATCGAATTAATTAAAAACAACTCCGCAGAAAATTCTTCAATAATAAAAGCTTGACTTTGGGTTCTTGGCAAGCCGTGCTTCTCCCCTCTCAAATTCCGTTCGATGTCGCCTTTCATTCCAGATCCGCAAACCCCAATCTCCTTTCTGCTTCCTCCGAATGAGAACAAAATCGAATCCATCACTAAAAAAAAGATCGAAATCAAATTCAAATTTCGACTTCAGAAGGCAGTGTTCTTGAGCGACTGAAGACACATGGTGTATCGCGAGATGCTGGAAGGGGTTTCGAACATCAGTGAAAGGTGCAGCGAGTTTTGGCATTCTGGTTTAGGGACTTGTCGATCGCGAATTTACTATTGAGTGATATCAGTGCGCATCAGTTGGGGGGTCTCAGCTTCTAGCATTGACTAGGGGTAGGGTTCGAAGAAGGATCTTCGCGAGTTCAGAAAGTGGATCAATCTCAAACTGAAGGGGTTAAACTCATGTATGGGGGTTTGCAGCTACTCACGATTTTAATGTACTGCAGTGGAAACGAGTCGTGATTTTTGTCTGTATTAGAGAAGGTGTTCCTTATGTATGACTGGGATGGAGTTCAGGAGCGAGGATGGATTGTAGCACTGACGTGATTTAATTATGGTATTTTACTATGTACTGTGGAAGAAAGATACTTGTATTGACGGTGGCACAATGGTTTCAGTGAAGGCGGTAAGAGCTGAGGTTGGTGATTAGGTTAATAAGGAAGTAAAAGGGCAGCTTTTTAATTGAAGGGAAATTAAGGTAATGTAACGACCTGGATTTCACCCGACCTGATCATCCACTAAATGGACCATGACCATTCAAAACCTGAATATGTTAACTTTGGGAATACAACACATCAGAACAAATAACAACGGACTTTTATAAACATTATAATAATGTTACATAAGAGTAAAAAATATATCAGAGTACATTGATAAATGATACAGCGGACGATTTAATTATAACAAAGCTAATACAATGCAACGAGATAATTAAATTAACACAGCGGAAGACCATCAATGCTCTAGACACAGCTCTAAGCTTCGATCCAGAATCCTGCTTAATATATCGGTAAAATAAGCTACTCGACTGCCCGTGTGGAAAAGAGGGCACCCGAGTTTGCAAAGTGAAACAAACTACGGGTCAGTCATGGGACTGGTGTGAGAAATCTCTACTTAACTTATCTAATAAGGAGGCTAATCACAGGACCACGCCACTATCGCAAAACGGGTTTACGCCATTGGATTGCCAGTGCATAAATAAAGTAAATCTTTAAAACAACGCAATGCTTTTTAGAAAAATGAAACCATTAAAAGACTCAGGTCCCATCACACAATGCAACGCAAGTCGGAAGATAGAGTTTTTTTCCTTATAATGGTCAAAAATGCTTGATACGATAAAAACGGATTTGATATTATTACTAGTGTATATATGTTTTCAAAAACCTTTCAATCATAATGTATTAATCATAGAGGAATAGCTACCATTTACTATGTCGCCAAACTAGTTTTACGATCAAAATCGCATGATGTCGTGTTGGAAATTGGGTTTCCATCAAGAGTCAAGGCTAGGAACGATCTCCTTACTGATTCGAGACACTCTAGCAATGTCTCAAGATTCAGATGCTGGCGATCCCTTTGATCCTGCAGGGCCGGTCCCCCAATAGTGCAGGTTGGATTGGCAATTCCTGAACACACGCTTCCCGAACCTATTGGACCTATAAATTGGCCATTGCGGCCAATAAAAATCCGAGGCGCCTCAAAATCCATCAACCACATAAGTAAAATGCTGGGCCTTATAAAACCCAAACATCACTTCTAGTTGGAAAGAAACATGTGCACTCACTGCGTTCCCTTGCTCCGTTTCTGACTCATACCGGGTTGTGAGGCTCGCGAGGTGACGAAATACACAAAGCTATGCCTAAATAGGCTATGCTTTGATCATCATCCACAAGGCTCTTCTTTTCAACAAAAGTCTTGATCAGTTGCATCTTGGCATACCACATTGACAGTCCAAACCATGCGATCGATAACTACCAATATATAACCTCTGAGCTCGTGCCTCTCAAAGAAGGGTGTTAAGTAAGAGAATAAATTCTCCGCCAGCACAGAAATATATTAATAAATATCAATTTAATTACACAGCATGAAATTCAATGTCGGACACACATCCATTTACAAGTCCGTTCTGGGTCTGAACGAAACCGGAGTCACCTAAGTGCTCGCGTATCCGGACGATCAACAAGTACGTCCGGACAATCTACCACTATTAACCCTTTACTAGGAGCGACCCAATGCCAGGCATCGGTAGTCGTCCATTCGACATGAAGATCGCCGATCTTCATCCACCGTCTTTAATGTCTTCAACTTTTAATCATCGTAGTAATTATTCAAAATGGGTTAAACCCGGTCTTTCTGAATAACTCGCGTATTTTTATAATTAGAAATCAAGTGTTATAAGGATACATCCAACGCCTCTTTACAATTCAAAATATTCTTCAAAATATAATATTCATATTATTAGGGAAATGTTCCCATTAATTTTCTCAAAGATAAATCTTTCAAATTTATGCTTAAATCTTATTTTCAAAGATTTATTAATATTCCAATTCAGTTTTAATATCAAAAATCACTACTTTACAGTTATTCCAATTTATGAAATAAACCTTATATTTAACTGGGTTAAAGAATCAATGTCATTTAAAAACATTGTTCACGATAAACCCAAAAATCATTTTCCAATAAATAAATATAATTTGAAATACCAATAATCTTAGTTGAAAGATTTATTCTTTATTTAAAATAAATTCTTTGTTTAAAAATATTCTTTATGTGAAAGATATTCTGAATCAGAAAGCGACTCAATCATTTACCATATAACTTTGGTTATATGGATTTCATACATTGTATGTAAATAACAACAATAATAAATAATCATCAAACCATCCATTCAACATCCAAAGTGGAGTTCTCAACTGTGTGAGCATTAAAATGAAATAATAACGCTCATCGCAGCCTGTCAATCTATTGATTGACATACGAATAAATATTGGGACTAGTGTATATCAATTATCGTCCCAATACCCGTGTGGGGTTTTCAGCCAACAACTGTAATAACCTGGAAATGCGAGCCAATTTAAAATTTTTATTTTGGCAATTTTGATGAATTTTGAATATTTAAAATAGATTATTTTAAATAATAGCGACGAGAAATTTACTTTGAATAGAAATCGAATGTATATATATATATATTTGAATCATCGTTAGAATATAAATAATTATTTATAATTATAAAAGGAATTGAAAATGGCGCAGTAGTTCGATAATTCGATTTCAAATTTCAATTGAACATACCGGGTGCAAAATAAACCGGATTTTAGCGTAACCAAAAATAATAGAATCTAATTGAGAATATCTTTCCAGCGAATCCGAAAAATTGAAATTTCATAGCGGGGATAAAAAGATATGCCCAGCTGAAAATTCAGAATAGTAGCTATGGAATTCAAGCCCTTAAAAATGGAAATTTTGCAAACGACCTCGGTTTTCGACGAAACCACTTTTGTTGGATCGTGATGTCTAGTTATTGCTAGGTTTAAAAATTCGTAATTTTTTGAATCAATATGTGAGCGTGGCAAAGGAAAACGCGTTTGACCAGTTTTAGTTGATTTTAATCGATTGGGAAATGGCCATTTTTCAAACGGTCTCAGAATTTGACGAAATTAGTTTGGTTAGGACCGTATCGTCAATACGAAGTTAGAAAATATTTTTCGGGAATTTTTAGAGTCCGCATGTGGCCCCGGTAAATTGAAATGTGCGTTCAAATTCAATATATAGAGTTATATTTTAATTTTGACGAAAACTGGTCGAAACGATCGAATCGGCCTGCGATACATATCCCATTTTGTTCGGAGTGGGGGTAATTAGCTATGGACGACAGTCAGTGGGTTCGATTTTGAGGTCGAAATAAAAAGTTGCTTTTTGAAATTAAATAATTAATTAATGAAAAAATTATTATCTCATATGCCCCCCGTTACTTTCCAAATCAGAAAAAAGGGCGGAACCCCTAGTCGACGCCCCCCTCTATACCGTCGCCGCCTCGATAGGGATGCCGCCCACCGCGATTTACCACCCCCCTGCCGCTCCCATCTCCTCCTCCCTCCCTCCTCCATCTCGACCTAGCACGAGACCCAAACACCCCCACCGTTTCAACCACTCCCGTTTGCCCCATCGCGTGGACCCCGCCAATGCACCACACCCCCTGACGACCGGACGCCACCACCACCGCGCAGCAGATCCCCCCTCCTCGCTCAGATAGTCGAATACTGTAAGTTTTTTTATTTTATTTTTATCTTTGTTTTTATTTCTTTCTTGTTTATGGAGTAATAATACATAGAATTAGTTTTCAGTTTAAGGTAGAGAATAGAAAAGATTAAATTTTTATATAATGTAGATATTAAAATATGATTTTTATATAATGGCAATAATAAAAATATAGTTTTTATATTATAAAAAGGTTAAAAATATATCTTTTATATATGTGGAGATATAAAAATATAATTTTTATATGTGTAATAAAGTAAAAATTCGATTTATATATATATGAAGTGAAAGTAAAAATTCGATTTTTATATAGGTAGCGGACTAAAAATAGAATTTTTATCTATATAGTAGCGGTGAAAAAATAGAATTTTTATCTATATAGTAGCGGTGTAAAAATAGAATTTTTATCTACATAGCAACAATATAAAAATGTGATTTTTATATATGTAGTGGCTACAGACAATGAAAGTGATAAAAAGGCGAGCATGACGAAGATTTCCACATAAAAAGAGTCGTGGAGTTTGGTTTAGCTAGTCCGTGAGAACTTCTCACTTTAAATTTTCTTTTTCTAGTTAATAATATACACTAGGATGCAAAAGGTGTTTAGTAGCACCCGACACCCGTCATCCACAGACCATGGATGGCTTGTATGATTGTTTGATGTGTTGTGAAGTTTGTTTGTGATGTTGGTGTGAAATAGATAATAAAATATTCATGTGTTGAAATAAATTAATTATCGTTAAAAATATAATTTTTAATGTGAATGTGAATGAATAAATATTCATTTACAAAGCGGATGGTTTGTTTATGTACACATATTTGAAGGACATTGATTGGGACGATAAATTTTACACATCGCCTAACTGCACAAATAATATTCAGTGTTTGTGGATTAAAACCCCACACGGGTGTTGGGATGATATTTGGCATACACTAATCCCAATTATTTAATTGTATGTCGATCGATTGGTCGATAGACTGTGTAAGCGTTAATTATTTATATTTAATGCTTATCCAGTTGTGTGGTGCCCTTTGGATGATGGTTGATTATTTATCGTTGCTATTATATACATGCGTTGTATGGAATCCATATAATTAACATTATATGGTAATTGATTGGGCCTCATTCCAATTGGGAAAATAAAGAGTATTATAAAATAAAGACTCATGTGTTGACAGTACTCATTTGTTGAGATTAGTCATGTGTTGAAAAATATAGATTCATGTATTGAACGAAATATTTTAACAATAAAATTTACATCTTTATCATATATAAAATTAGAACTAACTGGAAAATAGATAAGATGAGTGGTCTCTTGGATATTGTTATGATGCTAGTTTCGCCTTCGGGGTTAATATTTAGGGAATTGCCCTCTTGCTAATTTACGGTTAGAGTTTGATTAAAAATTTAATGATAGAAATCAAAATTTTATAAAATATATTACATAAGAAAAATAGTTATGTGTTGACAGTACTCATTTGTTGAGATTAGTCATGTGTTGAAAGAAATATAGATTCATGTGTTCAATAGAATAAATATTCATTTGTTGAATAGAATAACGAAATTATTGAAAAATATAAAGCCATGTTGATTAGAGATGCGCTATTTTGACGTGAACGATATTTATATTGATTATATTCGTTTTTATAATGAATATTGGAAAGAGATTTAAAAATCGAATATATATAAAATGAATTCGAATTGAATTGAATATAAAATGAATTCGAATTGAATTGAATATAAAATGAATTCGAATTGAATTGAATATAAAATGAATTCGAATTGAAATGAATTCAAATCGAATTAAAAACGAACTGAAATTGAAATGAAATCGATTTGAATTGAAATCAAATAGAAATGAATGTAAAAAGAATTTATAATGGAAAATTCAATTTTGATTTGAATTTGAAATGAAAGTTGAAATTGTTTTTGAAACAAATTTGAAACGATTTATAAAATTCATTTGAAAAGGAAATCGACGAAATATATATAATATACATATTATATATATAATGGCCTGAATAGAACGCGCCGAGCCGCGGTAGTTCGTGAATTTCGACCATTGGCTTCGAACGGACATTACTGGAGATTCGACCGTCGGATTCTCCAAAAACCGGAACCGTTGGGTTCGTATCGAAAAGAGCTTTCTAACGAATACAAGAGATTTGAAATCTAAGGGTTGGATTTGGAGATACGTCCAAATCAATTTCAGAAAAGGTCGTTGTAAGTGCAGTTCGATGGCCGTTGTTGGAAATCGACTGTACGGGCCTTGATAAAATTATCAAAAATATCAATAATTTGTATAAAATCGTAAGAAATGATTCGTAAGAACTGGGATGAAAAATCCCACCTTTGTAAAGATAAAATTAGTTTTTTATCAAAATGAACTAGTTTTGAACTAAAATTAAAACCCAATTATTTTTAAATAAATAAATTGGATTTGAAATGGGTTTTAAATAACCATAATTTCTAATATATTTAATTGGAATTGAATTAGAATTGATTTGTGGGTTTATCGCGAACGGTATTTTAAATAACACTTGTTCTTTAACCCGATAATAAATAGAATGTGATTTGGGTTTATCGTGAACTATGTTTTAAATGACATTAGTTCTTTAACCCAGTAAAAGGAGTTTTAATGAATCTGTAATTAGATTGAAATGTGAATTGATAATTTAAATTATCAAATTTGGAAAGTGAGCGAGAATGGAGTATCACCAGTTTTGCTCCAAAGCAATAGTTAAATCTTTAATTAGATTTGAACGCGAAATCGTAATTAATTTTATCGATAACACCGTGGTGTTAGATATGGAGTATTACCAGTTTTGATTCATGGGATAAATAGGTTGGGATTGGGAAATAAAATAAATAATTACTTCGGTGTGGTTCGCTAATCCCGACTAGTTTGGAAAACCATAATTTGGTTTGAAATGATATCCAAAGGAAGATTAAAGAATAAATTTTAAAGAATTTATCTTTGATAAAATTAATGGGAACCTTTCCCTAAGAATGTGAAATTTAGAGACTAACTATAGGTTAGCTAAGAAGAATGGTTTCCTGGGTATTGATCTGATGTTGGTTTCAGCCTTCGGGGTTAATATTTGAGGAATTGTTCTCTTGCTAATTTACGGTTTGTGACTGATGAATTGGAATGAGGCGTATGTCGTGTTTGTGTAACATTTGTTTATTATATACGCGGGTTATTCAGAAAGGCCGGGGTTATACCCATTCTGAATAACCGATTCAACGATAAGTCGAAGATGAAGGCGGTGGTCGAAGACCGAAAGTCTTCACATCGTTTCGGTGATTACTGATGATCTTGATTGGGCTGTACACCCAAGCGGAGGGAATAAGTTGGTGATCGTCCAGGCGTACTTGGAGATCGATGGATATGCGAGGAATGTTCCTCCGGTTTCGTTTAGACCCGGAACGAACTTGTAAATGGACTATGTGTCTGACATTGGATTTTATTCTGTGATTGATTGATCTCTATTAAACATACATCTGTTTGGTGGCGGAGAATTTATTCTCTTGCTTAACGCCCTTCTCTGAGACGTACGAGCTCAGAGGTTGTATATCGATGTACATCAGTCGCATGGAGTGAATTGCCTGTGTGGCATGCCTAAGTGGCAAATGATCAAGGCTCTGTTGAAAAGCAAAGTCTTGTGGTTGATGATCAAAGCACGACCTACGTGGCATAGCTTTGTGTATAGCGTGGATTCACGAGCCTCACACCTCGGTATGAGTCAAAAACGGGGTAGTGACTGTAGGGAGAGCACGACGTTTCTTTCTAGCTAGTGGTGGTGTCAGTGCTTAAACTGGCTGACATTTATATACTTTTCACCTATGTGGTTGTTGGATGCGAGACGCCTCGATTTTAGTTCTGAAAGGACCGAAAAACGTTTGTTTAGGAATTGCCAATCCTCAAACTTAAGAGAGGACCGACCCTGAAGATCCAGGGGTTACCCAGATTGTGTAGTCCCGAGGCATTTTCTAGAGTGTCTCGAAGCGGAGAGGAGCTTGCCCCTTGCCTCGACTCATGTCGGAAATCCAATTTCCAATACGAGATATTTTGGTTTTATTTGTAGAGCCTAGTATGGCGACATAGTGGTATGGCACTATGCCGTCTATTATTGATATTTATGATTGTATATAAAATCAGGAACTAACTGGAAACGAGCCAAGATAGGTGGTTTCCTAGGTATTGGTCTGATGTTGGTTTCGGCATTCGGGGTTAATACTTAGGGAATCGTTCTCTTACTAATTTACAGTTGGAGTCTGATTAAGGATCAAAAGATGAAATTTCACGTATCAAGCATTCTTTGGCTGTTATAAGGTAAAAACCTATCCTCCGGCTTGCGTTGCATTGTGTGATGGGACCTGAGTCTTATAACAGCTTCATTTTTCTTTACTTAGCATTGTGCTGTTTGTTTTATGCACTAGTATTCTTGGGAGGAAACCCGTTCCGTGTCATACGGCATGGTCCCTTGAATTACTCTTCTTTAAAGTAAAGTTTTAAATAACTGTTTTAGTTCTCACACCAGTCACATGACTGACCTGGAGTTTATTGTTTTAACCTAAACTCTGGGTGCCCTCATTTTCGACACGGGCAGCTAGTAGTTTTGGTTTTGCAGATTTATATTCACAGGATCCCGATTTACAGCTGGAACGATGCTCGGAAAGCTTTGTATCTGTGTATTACTTCTAGTTGTGTTTTGTATTATTTTCCTCTGCGATGTATTTAAATGTAATTTAAATCTCTGATATTTTTCTGTTGTATAATATTTATTCATACTCTGTATATTCTTGTAATCTGATGGAATTGTTGTAATAAACAATGAAATGCTCTTCTGTTTGCGTTCCAATTTGTCCTGTTCTCAAAACGATAAGGGTTTTCGAACGGTCTTGGTCGGTTTAACGATCGATTCGGATCGAGCGAAATTCCTTACCGTTACAACAACAATACATATAAATAAATAATTGGTTAATAAATTTAACCAATTTTAATACTACCGACATGTTGATATTGATGAACAAATGTGACGACAAGGAATTTCGCTCGGTCCGAACCAGTCGCTAAACCGATCCAGGCCGTTCGAAACGCCCTATCGTTCGAGAACAGGACAAAACAGAACGCAAACAGAAGAACCTTTCACTATATATTACAACAGTGCATCAGATTACAAGAATATACAGAGTATAAAAGAATATTACACAGAAATATCAGAGATTTAAATTACATTTAAATACATCGCAGCGGAAAATAATACAATACACAACTAGAAGAGATATACGGATACAAAGCTTTCCGGATATCATTCCAGCTGTAAACCAGGATCCTGTGAATATAATCTGCAAAACCAAAACTACTAGCTGCCCATGTCAAAATAGGGGCACCCAGAGTTTAGGTTAAAACAATAAACTCCAGGTCAGTCATGAGACTGGTGTGAGAACTAAAACAGTTATTCATCTTTATTTTAAATCATTAGGTAAATCAAGGGACCACGCCGTATAACACGGAACGGGTTTCCTCCCAAGAATACCAGTGCATAAAACAAACAGCGCAATGCTAAATAAAGAAAAATGAAGCTGTTATAAGACCCAGGTCCCATCACACAATGCAACGCAGCCGAGGATAGGGTTTTCCCTTATAACAGCCAAAGAATGCTTGATACGTTTAAAACAAATCATTTGATACTATAATAAGTGCATAGTGTATAAAACAACTTCAAATCATAAGTATCAATCATAGGCGGCATGGGTACCATATATCATGTCGCCATATATAGGTTTACAAATAAAACCGCAAAGTCACGTATTTGGAAATTGGATTTCCATCTATGAACCGAGGCAAAAGATAGTCCTCAACCGATTCGAGACAATCTAGCCTACCATGTCTCAGGATCAGAGCTCGAGTGACCCTAGGAGCGACAGGGCCGGTCCACCGATGTGGATTAAAATGCCTGAACACTACGTTTCCCCGCCCTTTGGGGCGCAAACGAGCCAACGAATGACTCCATCGGTTCGAGAACGACCGATCAATCCGAGGCGCCTCGCAACAGCAACAACCACATAAGTCAAACTCGTCAGGGCGTGTAAAACCACTGACGCCACTTCTAGCTAGAAAGAAACGCAAGTCCTCCCTGAGGTCCGTCTCCCGTTTTTGGTTCATACCGGGTGTGAAACACGCGAGGTAAACGTTACACAAAGCTACGCCACAAAGGCCGTGCTTTGATCATCACCACAAGACTTTGCTTTTCAACAGAAGCCTTGATCATTTGCATATTAGCATGCCACACAGGCAAACCATCCTATGCAACCGATATCAGTCACACAGAATGAAATCCGATGTCAGACACACAGTCCATTTACAAGTCCGTCCTGGGTCTGAACGAAACCGGAGGCACCTAGTACCCCGCGTATCCATCGATCTCCAAGTACGTCTGGACGATCACTAACTGTTTCCATCTTCTTGGGTGTACAGCCCAATCAAGATCATCAGTTATCACCCAAACGACGTGAAGACCTCCGGTCTTCGACCATCGTCTTCATCTTCGACTTATCGTCGTATCAGTTATTCAGAATGGGATAAACCCGGTCTTCCCGAATAACTCGCGTATATTTTATAAAAGTGTTACACAAACACAACATACGCCTCATTCCAATTCATTAGTCACTAACCGTAAATTAATCAAGAGAATAATTTTCCAAATATTAACCCCGAAGGCCGAAACCAACATCAGATCAATATCCAGAAAACCATTCTGCTTGGCCAACCGACAGTTAGTTTCTAAATTTCACATTCATAGGGAAAGGTTCCCATTAATTTTTATCAAAGATAAATTCTTGAATTTATGCTTTAATCTATTTTTGAATATCAATTCAAACTAGTCGGGATTAGCGAACCTTACCGAAGTAATCATTTGTTTTAATTTCCCAATCCCAACCTATTCATCCCATGAAGTAAAACTGGCTTTACTTCATATCTAACACCACGGTGTTATCGGTAAATTCAATTACCATTTCACGTTCAAATCTAATTAAAGATTTAACTATCGCCTGGAGCTAAACTGGTGATACTCCATTTCGATTATTTCAATCTAATTAAAGATTCATTAAAACTCTACTTAGTTTTAATCTGTGACTGGGTTAAAGAATCAGTGTCATCTAAAAACACGGTTCGCGATAAACCCAAAGTCACATTCCATTAATTATCGGGTTAAAGAACGAGTGTTATTTAAAAACACTGTTCACGATAAACCCAAAAATCATTCCATTAATTATCGGGTTAAAGAACGAGTGTTATTTAAAACACTGTTCACGATAAACCCAAAAATCATTCCATTAATTATCGGGTTAAAGAACGAGTGTTATTTAAAACACTGTTCACGATAAACCCAAAAATCAATATCAATTCAATTCCAATTAAATATCATTTAATTGGTACACTTCATTAAATCTAAATAAAAAGATTTAATCTTTTCTCAACTGGGTTCAAGAACAGTGTTAGTGAAGACACCATTCACGACAAACCCAAATCACATTTGATATTCAATACAAGGCTCTGGATAGAAAATATCCCGGCTTATATTCAACATCCAATTCTACGACTAACAAATATCGCATTGGAAATAACGATATATATATATATATCTTTCAAATTTCCTTAACAGCATCTGTATAATCACGAATTCCAACATCGAAATATTCCGAAGACAATTTCGATTCAAATCCACTCCAATGCAATCATTGGAAATTTTGGTTATTTTTAAAACCCTTTTCAAATTCAATTTATTTATTTAAAAATAAATAGAATTATATTTCTAGTTCAAAACTAGTTCATTTCGATAAAAATCTATTTTTATCTTTTCAAATATGGAGTTTTTCATCCCAATTCTTTCTAAATCATTTCTTATGATTTTACACAAATTATTACTATTTTTAATAATTTTATCAAGGCCCGTACAGTCGATTTCCATCAACGGCCATCGAACTGCACTTACAGCGACCTTTTTCGAATTTGATTTGGACGTATCTCCAAATCCAACCGTTAGATTTCAAATTTCTAACCTTCATTAAAAAGCTCTTTTCGATACGAACCCAACGGTTCCGGTTTTAGGAGAATCCGACGGTCGGATCTCCCGTAATGTCCGTTTGAAATAAATGGTCGAAATTCACGAACTGCCGCGGCGCGGCGCGTTCTATTCAGGCCATTATATTATATATATTATATATATAATATATACTTCGTCGATTTCTATTTAAAACGAATTATATAAATAGTTTTAAAATTCGTTTTAAAATCTATTTCAACTTCCATCTCAATTCAAAGCAAAATTGAATTCTTCTCTATAAATTCGTTTTAAAATTCATTTCTATTCAATTCAAATTTCAATTCAATTTGAATTCATTTCAATTTGCTTTCAATTCAATTTGAATTCGTTTTCAATTCAATTCATTTCGAAATCGTTTTCAATTCAATTCATTTCGAAATCACTTTCAATTCAATTCATTTCGAAATCACTTTCAATTCAATTCATTTCGAAATCACTTTCAATTCAATTCACTTTGAATTCGTTTTCAATTCAATTCATTTCGAAATCGTTTTCAATTCAATTCATTTCGAAATCACTTTCAATTCAATTCATTTCGAAATCACTTTCAATTCAATTCATTTCGAAATCGTTTTCAA
Source organism: Allium sativum (assembly GCA_030737875.1). Taxonomy (NCBI): domain Eukaryota; kingdom Viridiplantae; phylum Streptophyta; class Magnoliopsida; order Asparagales; family Amaryllidaceae; genus Allium; species Allium sativum. The sequence goes on along the minus strand of CM060916.1, from coordinate 111,227,031 downwards.
TTCAATTCACTTTGAATTCGTTTTCAATTCAATTCACTTTGAATTCGTTTTCAATTCAATTCACTTTGAAATCGATTAAAATTGATATAAATATCGTTCACGTCAAAATGGCGTCAATCTAGTCAACACGGCTTCATAAATTTCTATTTTCAAATATTCTATTTCAAATATTTCTATTTCAAATATTTCTATTTCTAAACTGGAATGAGGCCCAATCAATTACCATATAAAATTAATTATATGGATTTTCATACAACACATGTATATAATAGCATTGAAAAATAATCAACCATCAACCAAAGTGCACTACACTGTATAAGCATCAAATATAGATATTCAACGCTTATAACAGCCTTTCAATCAATCGATCGACATATTCAATCAATCAGGATGAGTGAACTTCAAATTTCATCATAACACCCGTGTGGGGTTTCAAACAATCAAACACAGATTTAGTTGTGCAGTTGGGCGATGTGTAAAATTTATCGACCAAATCAATGTAAGTCAAATCAGTGTACATAAACAAACCGTCTGGTTTGTAAATGAATATTCTATTTATTCACATTCACGTTAAAAATTATATTTTTAACGACAAAACATTTTATTCCAACATATGAACTTCTATTCAATTCATTCTTTAAATAAAATGATATTTTTATTTTTCTAACATATTTTAGAAAATTTCGGCGGCATAACGGCACGATACTAGAAACGGGACGAGGCCTAGCCTTATCCCCGGTCTAGTGAAGGCCCACGCCATTCACACATCAATCAAACCATTCAATTTCACCAAACAATTCAAATTCAAACCAAATCATATAACTAATCTATGCAACCAAACAAACAAGTCCATGGTCTGTGGACGATTGTGTCGGGTGCTACTAAGCACCGTCTGCATCCTAGTATATATATATAATTAGAAAAGAAATTGAAAGGTGAGAAATTCTCACATATAGCTATCCTAGCTCCACGGCTCTTCTTTTGCAGAAGTCTTCGTCGTTTCGCCTTTTTGTCACCTTCGTTGCTGCTTTCACTACATACGTAAAAATCACATTTTTACTTCGCTATTCAATATATAAAAATCGAATTTTTACTTCGATGTTCAATATATAAAAATTCTATTTTTCTATCGAAGTTCAATATATAAAAATTCTATTTTTCTATCGAAGTTCAATATATAAAAATTCTATTTTTCTATCGAAGTTCAATATATAAAAATTCTATTTTTCTTTCGAAGTTCAATATATAAAAATTCTATTTTTCTTTCGAAGTTCTATAGATAAAAATTATATTTTTATCACGCTATTTTCCATATAAAGATTTCGCCTTTTCTATTTTAAAAATATGATCTTTCCTATTCTAAAAACGCGATCTTTTCAAATTTAAAGTTCAAACCTTTTTCTCAAAATCAGTTTTTAAATTCTTATAAAATCAGGTTTTAAACTTAATAAAAAAAATCCGTTTTTATACTTTACAAAAATTCAGTTTTAAAATGCTTTTAAAATCATTTTTCAAATTCAGTTTTAAAATGCTTTAAAAATCATTTTTCAAATTCAGTTTTTATTACTTTAAAAAAACAGTTTTAAAAATTAACATAAAATTAGTTTTACAAAATTAACATAAAATCAGGTTTTAAAGTAAAAATGAAAATAATAAAAAAAACAGTTTTATAGTAAAATAAAATAAAATAAAATCGGTTTTACTTACAAAAAAAGGGGGGCTGATGCGGGGTCGGTTCTCGCGCTGAATCGGAGGCGGGGCTCCTTGCTGGTGTCGAGTCGGAGGTGGTAGGGAGGGTGGCTCGCGCGTCTACTCGGTGGAGGAGCGTCGGATGTAGAGGCGAAGGGGGCTTCAGGCAGCGTCGGGGTGCGCTGAGAGGGGAGGCGGAGCGGTGAGGTCTCGACGGAGGCGTTGACCGACGATGGGTAGGTGGGCGGCGCGATTTAGGGATCTGCGGTTATTTTTTTTTTTTTCTTTAGAAATCAACGGTAGAAAGGGGGGGGCCAGAGTTATAAAAGGGGTGAGGATATTATTATTTTTTTAATTTTATTTTAATTATTTAATTCGAAAAAAAAGTTGACCTTTATATACGAACTCAAAACGAGGCCCAACGCCTGTCGTCCATAGCGTTTCACCCCCATTCCGAACACAATGGGACATGTATCGTAAGCTGATTCAGCTGTTACAATCAATTTCCGTTAAATTTAGATTTAAATCATTATATTGAATTTTAAACGTACATTTCAAATTACCGGGGTCACATACTAACTAGAAAAATTCCAGAAAAATATTTTCTAGCTTCGTATTGACGATACGGTCCTAACAAAACTAATTTCGTCGAATTCTGAGACCGTTAGAAAAATGGCCATTTTCCAGTCGATTAAAATCTACTGAAACTGGTCAAACGCGTTTTCTTTTGCCACGCTCACATATTGATTCGAAAAATTATGAAATTTGGAATCTAGCAATAACTTTACACCATGGACCCAACAAAACTGGTTTCGTCGAAATCCGAGGTCATTTGCAAAATTGCTATTTTTAAGGGCCTTATATATATATAAATATATATAAATTCCACAGCGACTATTTCTAATTTTAAATTGGACATATCTTATCATTTCTAAGATGAAATCTCAGTTTGTTAACTTCGTTACAAAGATATAGTTATACAGATTCAAATATTTCTTGTTTCGTTCAATTCTGACTTATATTGAATTCTGTATATTCATTTGAAATTAGAAATCGAATTTTCGAACTACCGCGCCATTTTCAATTCCTTTTATAATTATATATAATTATTATATATTCTAACGACGATGTATATAATATATACGTTCGAATTCTATTCAAAATAAATTTCTCGTCGATATTATTTAAAATAATCTATTCTAAATATTCAAAATTCGCTAAGATTGCCAAAATAAAAATTTCAAACTGGCCCGCATTTTACGGGTTGTTACAATCTCCCCCACTTAAAACTTTTCGTCCCCGAAAAGGAACAAAGTCGAAAGTGGTTTGATCATTCAACTCTACGTTCGATCTGGCTTCCATTCTCCAACTTTTCAGTTTCTGAGAATTTTCAAAAATTCAAAAATTTGGCTAACACCCTAAATTTTTGAAAAATTTCGCCATAACCTCCCCTGCAATGGGAGCATCGGGGAATTTCAAATAGCTTCCCCGGTCCTTCAGATCTCAAAAAGAAAAAGAAAAAGCCAAGCGGCTAGCCAATAGGCTCACAAAATCATCATCACCCAAACAAAACAGAAAATTATGTAGTAAACATGTACCTATTTGTCGGGCAAACAAATTTTATTCTCTGCTCTAGCCTCCTTGCTATGACCTGCTCAATGATATATATGTATATGCAAGCAAATGCAACCAATTTTCAATACAGTTCAATATTTGGTTCAATTAGGCTAAATGGTTCAAAATTAGCAAACAAATAAACAAACAACCCAAACATCAATCCATTAGTGAATTAGAGTTTCAAATTCATAACTTTGATATATATACAAAAATCAGATTCTTGATGCCAAATCACAACCATAGGCCCTATCTAATTTTGGTTCTCACACCAGCCTAATGGAAATATATAGATATCACACCTTCGTCACTCGAAAATAAATACTGGTAACGCTGCAGCATTATCAGAATCATCCCCGGGCAACTAGAATGTGATTCTATATCTACCCAATATATTAAAACTTTGAATACACGCGGATCAGACGTATACGCAAAACCTATATATACTGGATTGTCCAACTCAATATAAATAGATAATCAAATACGAATAATTGATTTAAAATTTTCAAACAAAAATTGTTTTCACGTTAAAAATATACTCTTCACACTCGTTCTAGGATACTATTGATCCCATCTCTAACGAGTCATTCTAATTGGATATTACTAATCCAATATCTGATGAATTCTTTCGTATGGTTCTAATGTGCCTTGTTCTCTGAGCTTTGTAAACCAAAGCTCTGATACCAACTGTGACGGCAAGGAATTTCGCTCGGTCCGAACCAGTCGCTAAACCGATCCAGGCCGTTCGAAACGCCCTATCGTTCGAGAACAGGACAAAACAGAACGCAAACAGAAGAACCTTTCACTATATATTACAACAGTGCATCAGATTACAAGAATATACAGAGTATAAAAGAATATTACACAGAAATATCAGAGATTTAAATTACATTTAAATACATCGCAGCGGAAAATAATACAATACACAACTAGAAGAGATATACGGATACAAAGCTTTCCGGATATCATTCCAGCTGTAAACCAGGATCCTGTGAATATAATCTGCAAAACCAAAACTACTAGCTGCCCGTGTCAAAATAGGGGCACCCAGAGTTTAGGTTAAAACAATAAACTCCAGGTCAGTCATGGGACTGGTGTGAGAACTAAAACAGTTATTCATCTTTATTTTAAATCATTAGGTAAATCAAGGGACCACGCCGTATAACACGGAACGGGTTTCCTCCCAAGAATACCAGTGCATAAAACAAACAGCGCAATGCTAAATAAAGAAAAATGAAGCTGTTATAAGACCCAGGTCCCATCACACAATGCAACGCAGCCGAGGATAGGGTTTTCCCTTATAACAGCCAAAGAATGCTTGATACGTTTAAAACAAATCATTTGATACTATAATAAGTGCATAGTGTATAAAACAACTTCAAATCATAAGTATCAATCATAGGCGGCATGGGTACCATATATCATGTCGCCATATATAGGTTTACAAATAAAACCGCAAAGTCACGTATTTGGAAATTGGATTTCCATCTATGAACCGAGGCAAAAGATAGTCCTCAACCGATTCGAGACAATCTAGCCTACCATGTCTCAGGATCAGAGCTCGAGTGACCCTAGGAGCGACAGGGCCGGTCCACCGATGTGGATTAAAATGCCTGAACACTATGTTTCCCCGCCCTTTGGGGCGCAAACGAGCCAACGAATGACTCCATCGGTTCGAGAACGACCGATCAATCCGAGGCGCCTCGCAACAGCAACAACCACATAAGTCAAACTCGTCAGGGCGTGTAAAACCACTGACGCCACTTCTAGCTAGAAAGAAACGCAAGTCCTCCCTGAGGTCCGTCTCCCGTTTTTGGTTCATACCGGGTGTGAATCACGCGAGGTAAACGTTACACAAAGCTACGCCACAAAGGCCGTGCTTTGATCATCACCACAAGACTTTGCTTTTCAACAGAAGCCTTGATCATTTGCATCTTAGCATGCCACACAGGCAAACCATCCTATGCAACCGATATCAGTCACACAGAATGAAATCCGATGTCAGACACACAGTCCATTTACAAGTCCGTCCTGGGTCTGAACGAAACCGGAGGCACCTAGTACCCCGCGTATCCATCGATCTCCAAGTACGTCTGGACGATCACTAACTGTTTCCATCTTCTTGGGTGTACAGCCCAATCAAGATCATCAGTTATCACCCAAATGACGTGAAGACCTCCGGTCTTCGACCATCGTCTTCATCTTCGACTTATCGTCGTATCAGTTATTCAGAATGGGATAAACCCGGTCTTCCCGAATAACTCGCGTATATTTTATAAAAGTGTTACACAAACACAACATACGCCTCATTCCAATTCATTAGTCACTAACCGTAAATTAATCAAGAGAATAATTTTCCAAATATTAACCCCGAAGGCCGAAACCAACATCAGATCAATATCCAGAAAAGGCTTTGCAACCATCCCTTCATCCCCTAAGCAGCAGGTAAAACCTACCGCGGCTCACACCGGTCCCCCAATTCCTTGTTTTACGGCGACCCTCTCGAGTCTCGCGCCTATTGGCGAACCAACGCCCTCCCCGGCGCCATGTAGGGGTAAGAGTCTCCCGTTCGCCACCAAACCGCGAAGCGAGAACCCCCTATCATGTGTACCCGGCCTACTCAGGGCCAGCAACAAGAACTGGTGATACTCCATTTCGATTATTTCAATCTAATTAAAGATTCATTAAAACTCTACTTAGTTTTAATCCGTGACTGGGTTAAAGAATCAGTGTCATCTAAAAACACGGTTCGCGATAAACCCAAAGTCACATTCCATTAATTATCGGGTTAAAGAACGAGTGTTATTTAAAAACACTGTTCACGATAAACCCAAAAATCATTCCATTAATTATCGGGTTAAAGAACGAGTGTTATTTAAAACACTGTTCACGATAAACCCAAAAATCATTCCATTAATTATCGGGTTAAAGAACGAGTGTTATTTAAAACACTGTTCACGATAAACCCAAAAATCAATATCAATTCAATTCCAATTAAATATCATTTAATTGGTACACTTCATTAAATCTAAATAAAAAGATTTAATCTTTTCTCAACTGGGTTCAAGAACAGTGTTAGTGAAGACACCATTCACGACAAACCCAAATCACATTTGATATTCAATACAAGGCTCTGGATAGAAAATATCCCGGCTTATATTCAACATCCAATTCTACGACTAACAAATATCGCATTGGAAATAACGATATATATATATATCTTTCAAATTTCCTTAACAGCATCTGTATAATCACGAATTCCAACATCGAAATATTCCGAAGACAATTTCGATTCAAATCCACTCCAATGCAATCATTGGAAATTTTGGTTATTTTTAAAACCCTTTTCAAATTCAATTTATTTATTTAAAAATAAATAGAATTATATTTCTAGTTCAAAACTAGTTCATTTCGATAAAAATCTATTTTTATCTTTTCAAATATGGAGTTTTTCATCCCAATTCTTTCTAAATCATTTCTTATGATTTTACACAAATTATTACTATTTTTAATAATTTTATCAAGGCCCGTACAGTCGATTTCCATCAACGGCCATCGAACTGCACTTACAGCGACCTTTTTCGAATTTGATTTGGACGTATCTCCAAATCCAACTGTTAGATTTCAAATTTCTAACCTTCATTAAAAAGCTCTTTTCGATACGAACCCAACGGTTCCGGTTTTAGGAGAATCCGACGGTCGGATCTCCCGTAATGTCCGTTTGAAATAAATGGTCGAAATTCACGAACTTCCGCGGCGCGGCGCGTTCTATTCAGGCCATTATATTATATATATTATATATATAATATATACTTCGTCGATTTCTATTTAAAACGAATTATATAAATAGTTTTAAAATTCGTTTTAAAATCTATTTCAACTTCCATCTCAATTCAAAGCAAAATTGAATTCTTCTCTATAAATTCGTTTTAAAATTCATTTCTATTCAATTCAAATTTCAATTCAATTTGAATTCATTTCAATTTGCTTTCAATTCAATTTGAATTCGTTTTCAATTCAATTCATTTCGAAATCGTTTTCAATTCAATTCATTTCGAAATCACTTTCAATTCAATTCATTTCGAAATCACTTTCAATTCAATTCATTTCGAAATCACTTTCAATTCAATTCACTTTGAATTCGTTTTCAATTCAATTCATTTCGAAATCGTTTTCAATCCAATTCATTTCGAAATCACTTTCAATTCAATTCATTTCGAAATCACTTTCAATTCAATTCATTTCGAAATCACTTTCAATTCAATTCATTTCGAAATCGTTTTCAATTCAATTCACTTTGAATTCGTTTTCAATTCAATTCACTTTGAATTCGTTTTCAATTCAATTCACTTTGAAATCGATTAAAATTGATATAAATATCGTTCACGTCAAAATGGCGTCAATCTAGTCAACACGGCTTCATAAATTTCTATTTTCAAATATTCTATTTCAAATATTTCTATTTCTAAACTGGAATGAGGCCCAATCAATTACCATATAAAATTAATTATATGGATTTTCATACAACACATGTATATAATAGCATTGAAAAATAATCAACCATCAACCAAAGTGCACTACACTGTATAAGCATCAAATATAGATATTCAACGCTTATAACAGCCTGTCAATCAATCGATCGACATATTCAATCAATCAGGATGAGTGAACTTCAAATTTCATCCTAACACCCGTGTGGGGTTTCAAACAATCAAACACAGATTTAGTTGTGCAGTTGGGCGATGTGTAAAATTTATCGACCAAATCAATGTAAGTCAAATCAGTGTACATAAACAAACCGTCTGGTTTGTAAATGAATATTCTATTTATTCACATTCACGTTAAAAATTATATTTTTAACGACAAAACATTTTATTCCAACATATGAACTTCTATTCAATTCATTCTTTAAATAAAATGATATTTTTATTTTTCTAACATATTTTAGAAAATTTCGGCGGCATAACGGCACGATACTAGAAACGGGACGAGGCCTAGCCTTATCCCCGGTCTAGTGAAGGCCCACGCCATTCACACATCAATCAAACCATTCAATTTCACCAAACAATTCAAATTCAAATCAAATCTTATAACTAATCTATGCAACCAAACAAACAAGTCCATGGTCTGTGGACGATTGTGTCGGGTGCTACTAAGCACCGTCTGCATCATAGTATATATATAATTAGAAAAGAAATTGAAAGGTGAGAAATTCTCACATATAGCTATCCTAGCTCCACGGCTCTTCTTTTGCAGAAGTCTTCGTCGTTTCGCCTTTTTGTCACCTTCGTTGCTGCTTTCACTACATACGTAAAAATCACATTTTTACTTCGCTATTCAATATATAAAAATCGAATTTTTACTTCGATGTTCAATATATAAAAATTCTATTTTTCTATCGAAGTTCAATATATAAAAATTCTATTTTTCTATCGAAGTTCAATATATAAAAATTCTATTTTTCTATCGAAGTTCAATATATAAAAATTCTATTTTTCTTTCGAAGTTCAATATATAAAAATTCTATTTTTCTTTCGAAGTTCTATAGATAAAAATTATATTTTTATCACGCTATTTTCCATATAAAGATTTCTCCTTTTCTATTTTAAAAATATGATCTTTCCTATTCTAAAAACGCGATCTTTTCAATTTTAAAGTTCAAACCTTTTTCTCAAAATCAGTTTTTAAATTCTTATAAAATCAGGTTTTAAACTTAATAAAAAAAATCCGTTTTTATACTTTACAAAAATTCAGTTTTAAAATGCTTTTAAAATCATTTTTCAAATTCAGTTTTAAAATGCTTTAAAAATCATTTTTCAAATTCAGTTTTTATTACTTTAAAAAAACAGTTTTAAAAATTAACATAAAATTAGTTTTACAAAATTAACATAAAATCAGGTTTTAAAGTAAAAATGAAAATAATAAAAAAAACAGTTTTATAGTAAAATAAAATAAAATAAAATCGGTTTTACTTACAAAAAAAAGGGGGGCTGATGCGGGGTCGGTTCTCGCGCTGAATCGGAGGCGGGGCTCCTCGCTGGTGTCGAGTCGGAGGTGGTAGGGAGGGTGGCTCGCGCGTCTACTCGGTGGAGGAGCGTCGGATGTAGAGGCGAAGGGGGCTTCAGGCAGCGTCGGGGTGCGCTGAGAGGGGAGGCGGAGCGGTGAGGTCTCGACGGAGGCGTTGACCGACGATGGGTAGGTGGGCGGCGCGATTTAGGGATCTGCGGTTATTTTTTTTTTTTTCTTTAGAAATCAACGGTAGAAAGGGGGGGGGCCAGAGTTATAAAAGGGGTGAGGATATTATTTTTTTTTTAATTTTATTTTAATTATTTAATTCGAAAAAAAAGTTGACCTTTATATACGAACTCAAAACGAGGCCCACCGCCTGTCGTCCATAGCGTTTCACCCCCATTCCGAACACAATGGGACATGTATCGTAAGCTGATTCGGCTGTTACAATCAGTTTCCGTTAAATTTAGATTTAAATCATTATATTGAATTTTAAACGTACATTTCAAATTACCGGGGTCACATACTAACTAGAAAAATTCCAGAAAAATATTTTCTAGCTTCGTATTGACGATACGGTCCTAACAAAACTAATTTCGTCGAATTCTGAGACCGTTAGAAAAATGGCCATTTTCCAGTCGATTAAAATCTACTGAAACTGGTCAAACGCGTTTTCTTTTGCCACGCTCACATATTGATTCGAAAAATTATGAAATTTGGAATCTAGCAATAACTTTACACCACGGACCCAACAAAACTGGTTTCGTCGAAATCCGAGGTCATTTGCAAAATTGCTATTTTTAAGGGCCTTATATATATAAAAATATATATAAATTCCACAGCAACTATTTCTAATTTTAAATTGGACATATCTTATCGTTTCTAAGATGAAATCTCAGTTTGTTAACTTCGTTACAAAGATATAGTTATACAGATTCAAATATTTCTTGTTTCGTTCAATTCTGACTTATATTGAATTCTGTATATTCATTTGAAATTAGAAATCGAATTTTCGAACTACCGCGCCATTTTCAATTCCTTTTATAATTATATATAATTATTATATATTCTAACGACGATGTATATAATATATACGTTCGAATTCTATTCAAAATAAATTTCTCGTCGATATTATTTAAAATAATCTATTCTAAATATTCAAAATTCGCTAAGATTGCCAAAATAAAAATTTCAAACTGGCCCGCATTTTACGGGTTGTTACAACAAATCATGATATTTTATTCCTAATGTCGAAATAAAATATATTGGACTCGCATAATTTCTTTATACCTTTCTAGTATCTAATAAAATGTAATTTGCTTATATGACATTATTGCAGATGACAAATAAAAGATAATTTCCATTATACTTTATTTGTATGTAATTATTATTAATTTTAACTCATAAAAGACATAATCCCATTTGTATATGATTTCAATGTATAACCCAACCCATAAAAATGTTTATTTTAAAGTGCATACAAATTCTAATGTATGCACTAACATATAGAAATGTCACTTTAACTTACCTATACATTCTAATGTATGTTTTGACCAAGAATATGATTTTTATATTTGAATATAAATTCTAATGTAAGTTTGCATATAAAAATGATTTTTTTTTATTTGCATCTAAATTCTATTGTATGTTATGCAAATAAAAATAATTATTATATTTGCATATAAATTCTATTTCAACAAAATGTATAAGAAGTGATACATCCCTTTGCCGACAATTCTATTTTACCAAATGAATATTTTTGTTTATAAAACAAACTTATTTATCAAAATACTATTTGTGTTTAACTCTTTTATTTAACCCAAAAATGTCATTTTTGTGTTAATTCAAATCTAATTAACAAAAATGTAATTTTTGTTTCAACTATTATATTTAACATAATGTAATTTTTGGTTCAACTATTATGTTTAACAAAAATGAATATATTGGCTCAACTAATCTATTTGGCCAAACAACATGACTTTGTTTTGTCGACAAATATATTTCAACAAAACAAATAAAAGTGATGTATTTGTTTTATCGACAATTCTAATTTATCAAAGCAAATAAAAGTGATATACTTGTTTTGTCAAATCTAATGCGACAAAAATGATCATGTTTGTTTTATCTATTTTAATTTGACAAAAGTGACCAATTTGTTCTAACTATGATAATTTGACAAAAGCGGCAGAATGGATTTTTACTGTGATAATTTGAAAAAAGCGACAAAATGGATTTCAACTAGTATAAATTAACTATAGTGGCAAATTGGGTTTAACTATTTTAATTTGATAAAAGCGATTGTTTTTGTTTCAACTAATGTAAATTGACAAAAGTGATTATTTTGTTTTAACTAATGTAAATTGACAAAAGTGATTATTTTGTCTCAACCTTTTTAAACTGACAAAATTAAATAATTTTGTCTCATTCTATTTAAATGATAAAAATGTATCTTTTTGTTTAATCAATTTTAATGAAGTAAAAATGCCTCATTCTTGTTTAACCAAAAATGCATCTTTTGTATTGCAACAAAATGACAAAATAAAACTTACCTTTCTATTTACTCTTTCTATTGAAGCTAAGATGACATTAAAAATACATATTTTTAATTCTAATCTTTTTATTATAATCTTTGATGAAAATAAAAACATTTTATTTACTTTAACAAAATTACAACAAGGATGAATTCATTTATCATAATCTTTTTATTTACTCTAGTTTAAAAGTAAAAATGATATTTTAATCCTATTCTTTTATTTATACCTAAAATGCAATAAAAGTGTAACTTCTTAAACTATACTTTTTATTTGTATCTAAAAATGCAAATAAAAGGTAATATTTTAATTTATGATTCGTTTGCATCAAAGAATGCAAATAAAAATAGAACTTTTAATTCCATGTTTTATTTGCATCAAAGAAGGCAAATAAAATGCAACTTCTAATTCAATATTTTATTTGCATCAAGGAATGCAAATAAAAATTCAACTTATAATTCAATATTTTATTTGCATCAAGGAATGCAAATAAATACGCAACTTTTAATTCAATATTTTATTTGCATCAAGGAATGCAAATAAATATGCAATTTTTAATTTCATAGTTTATTTGCATCAAAGAATGCAAATACAATTTCAACTCTTAATACGATCATTTATTTGCATCAAAGAACGCAAATGAAAATTTGACTTTTAAATACAGTGTTTATTTGCATCAAAATATGCAAATAAAAATATAATCTTTTAACTACGTGTTTATTTGCATCTAATCATGCAAATAAAAATATAATCTTTTTTTTATGTTTTATGCTTTGTTTGCAACTAAATTTACAAAACAAAAATGTGACTCTTGAAATCATATTTTTATTTCTATCTAAAATACAAAAAGAAAATGTCATATTCATTCTAGTGTTTATGTTTGCATTTATAATTGCAAAAATGTAATTTTAACTCTAATGTTTGTTTGCATCTAAAATTACAAACAAAAATATAGTTTTACTACTAAAGTTTTATTTGCATCTAAAACAGCAAACAAAAATATATAGTTTTTAATTCAAATGCAAATAAAAGAACATTTTACATTTCTATGTATATTTGCATAAAAGAATGCAAATAAAAGAACATTTTATATTTCTATGTATATTTGCATAAAAGAATGTAAAAAAAATTAGATTTCTTTTCTTATGTTTTTTATGCATATAAAGATGCAAATAAAATAAACTTCTCCCCTTATGTTCTTATTTGCATATAAAGATGCAAATAAAATAAACTTCTTTTTCTTATGTTTTCATTTTATTCTTATAAAATGACCAAAAAGAATGTTTTTTATTTTTATAATTAACATAAATGTCAATTACCACAACCCAATAACTAATTACAAATATGATTGAATCTAATTTTATAATTAACGTAAACGTTAACTACCCTAATATAATAACACAATGATACTTTTGGTTAAATCTAACTTTATAATTAGATCAATATTTATAGATCTAAAATAAAATATGATTTTTATTTCAGATCTAAATCTACCCAAACACATAGGTCACAATCATCATAATCAACAAGCCACAAATCATACATCACAGATCTGAATTTAATTAACATCCATACACGGAATTTAAATAATGAAAGATAATTAAATTTTAATTATTAAAAAAAGGAAATCTCACATCAATTTTTGTCTGAAATTTCAAAGTCCTCCTTTTTAGATCTGGTCTTTTCTGAGTTGTAGAATTTTTCATTGCGAATCCAACGCTTCTGAAACCGTTCGATTTCGTTACTGTTTGAAGAAGTTACGATAATCAATACATTTCAACATAATTTAATTAATTAAATATAAAATTAATTTTAATTACAACTCCTTAACCTTCTCCCCCTTCTTCCTTACAGCCGCTAATTCCTGAACCCAACATCGACGCCAACATCCCCAATCGCGCGCACCTCAGGGCGTATGACCGTCGATCCACCAATGCCACTCCGACCGCATTCGAGTCCTCTACCCGCGCCCTTTACCTTCTCCTGCTCGGTGGGCCCCCGCTGCGAAAACCGCAACCAAAGTTGGCCCCTTTGGCCTAGAAACTCGCGTCCAATACTCAGTGAAAATCGATCAAAGCCGTACTAAATTAAAGAGTGAAGGAACCTCTTCAATGTTTACTTTGATTTCATGATCTAATTTTATTGGATTGTGCGGAATTAACGTTTGAATTTAGGACCATATCGGCCATTGATGTGTTCAGGCGACGGCTGGTTTAGTGATAATGGGGTTAGGGTTTAAATCTCTTATTTATAATTAAAATAAATATATTCATTTTAACTTCGATTTAAATAAAAAATTTCATCGTTATTATTTAAAATAAATTATTAAATATTAAATTACCATTAAAAATTTCTAAAACAAAATTTTTAAATTGGTTCAGAATTTGCGGGTTGTTACAATCTCCTCCACTTAAAATCTTTTCGTCCTCGAAAAGGAACGAAGCTAAAAGTTGTTTAATTAACCAATTCAACTTTTTATTTTAATCAAATTTTTAGTTTAGTTCAATATTAAATTTGATTTAGTTAAATTTGTCATTCTTTTATATATTGGTTGAATTAATTATCATTCCAATATTTTAACTAGTTAAACTAATTATCAAACATCACAACCAGCAATCAATTAGGTGATTAACTTTTCAAATATATATAACTTTTATATATAGTCAAAAATCATATTTTTAGTGCAAATCACAACAATAGACCCTATCTAGTTTTGGTTCTCACACCCGTCAATGGAAATATATTGATATACCACTTTTGAAACTCGAACATAAATTCTGATGATGTTTCGAACCACCATCAGAACATCTTTGGGCGACTAAATTGTGATTCTATATCTATCTAGTGTATTTGAGGTTTCGAATACACGTGGATCAAACGTATATTAAAATATCTATATACTCGATTGTCCAATATAAAATAAGATAATATATTCAAATACGTAAAATAAGATTTTAAATTTTCAAAACTAAATTTGTTTTCATTTTTAATTTAAAAATTAATACTCTTTTCACTCGTTCTAGGATACTACTGATCCCATCTCTTTCGAGTTATTCTTTTTGGATATTACTAATCCAATCTCTGGTGAGTTTTTTGTTCAGTCCTAACAAGTTGTACCCCACAGATTTGAGCTAACTTGAGCTCTGATACCAACTGTAACGACCCGGATTTCACCTGACCCGATTAACCACTAAATCGACCAAGACCGTTCAAAACCCGAATACGTTAACTTTGGGAATACAACACATCAGAACAAATAACAACAGACTTTTATAAACATTATAATAATGTTACATCAGAGTACATAATATATCAGAGTACATTGATAAATGATACAACGGAAGATTCAATTACAACAAAGCTAATACAATGCAGCGGGATAATTAAATTAACACAGCGGAAGACCAACAATGCTCTGGACAAAGCTCTAAGCTTCGATCCAGAATCCTTCTCAATATATCTGCAAAACAAGCTACTCGACTGCCCGTGTGGAAAAGAGGGCACCCGAGTTTGCAAAGTGAAACAAACTACGGGTCAGTCATGGGACTTGTAATAACCCGAAAATCTGGGCCAGTTTGAAATTTTTATTTCGGCAATTTTAGTGAATTTTGAATATTTAAAATAGATTATTTTAAATAATATCAACGTGAAATTTATTTTGAATATAATTCGACGTATATATTATATACGTCGTCGTTAGAATATAAATATTTATATATAATTATAAATAGGAATTGAAAATGGCGCGGTAGTTCGATAATTCGATTTCAAACTTAAATTGAACGTACCGGGTGCAAAACAATCCGGATTTTAGTGAAACCAAAAACATTAGGATCTAATTGATAGTATCTTTCCAACGAATCCGACAAATCAAGATTTCATATCGGGAATCAAAAGATATGTCCAGTTGAAAATTCTGAATAGTCGCTATGGAATTCAGGCCCTTAAAAATGGACATTTTGCAAATGACCTCGGATTTCGACGAAACCACTTTTGTTGGGTCCGTGATGTCAAATTATTGCTAGGTTTCAAATTTCATAATTTTTCGAATCAATATGTGAGCGTGGCAAAGGAAAACGCGTTTGACCAGTTTCAGTTGATTTTAATCGACTGGAAATTGGCCATTTTTCCAACGGTCTCAGAATTCGACGGAATTAGTTTTGTTAGGACCGTATCGTCAATACGAGGCTAGAAAATATTTTTCTGGAATTTTTCTAGTTAGTATGTGACCCCGGTAATTTGAAATGTACGTTTAAAATTCAATATAGTGATTTAAATGTAAATTCAACGAAAACTGATTCAAACGATCATATCAGCTTGCGACATATATCCCATTGTGTTCGGAATGGGGGTGAAACGCTATGGGCGACAGTCGGTGGGCCTCGTTTCGAAGTCGAATAAAAAGTCAACTCCTTGGGATAAAATAAATTAAAAATATAAATTAATATATATTCTTCTTTATAATAACCCCCCCTTTTTTTTCCCTTCATTTCGAATCAGAATAAAAAAAAAGGGAAGAGAACGGAGGGGTGGAGCGGCTTCCTCCACCGCCGCTACCACCACCGAGCATCCAGCGAGACCCCCGCCCCCTGGCGTTTCCGATCCTCCGCGTCCCCATCTCCTTCCTCTCCCCTTCGAATCGAACCCGATACTCCCTGTAGCCCTAAATCTTCCCGCCACTCCACCGCATTGCCGTCGCAACCTCCACCTGCTGGCGCCGCTGGCCCACCGCCGCCCTCCGCGAGCTCCGGAGCCTCCACCAAACCCTAGCGCCGCACCCCCCTGTAAGTTCCCTATTGTTTTTTTTTCTTTAAACTGTTTTTTTTTATTTGCTTTAAACTATTTTTTTTTATTTGCTTTAAACTGATTTTTTTATTTTACTTTAAAACTGATTTTATTTTTTAGATTTTAAACAGAAAAGATTTGATTTTTAAAGTAATAAAATATGATTTATATATTTTTAAAGTAGTAAAAATATAATCTTTACTATATAGAAATATTAAAAATATGATTTTTATATTTTTAAAGTATTAAAAATATGATTTTTTTTTATATTTTTAAAGAATTAAAAATATAATCTTTATAGGATAGAGAATATAAAAATATCATCTTTGTATGTGTAGCGAAATAAAAATCTGATTTTTATTTTATATACGTTGAAGTAAAGTGATGATTTTTATAATGATGAAATCTTTATTTTTATAAAGGCGAAAACTTTATTTTTATAAAGGCGAAATCTTTATTTTTATAAAGGCGAAAACTTTATTTTTATAAAGGCGAAATCTTTATTTTTATAAAGGGGAAAACTTTATTTTTGAAATGGAATTTTTATCTATATGACATCGAAGTAAAAATTCGATTTTTATATATTGAAAGGCGAAGTAAAAATCATATTTTTATATATTGAATAGCATCGTAAAAATTCGATTTTTACATATGTAGAGAATACGGGCGAAAGCGACAAAAAGGCGAGGTCGACGAAGAATTCTGCAAAAGAAGATTTATATCAATGAAGTGTCGTGGAGCTGGATAGCTATCTGTGAGAACTTCTCACTCTAAATTTCTTTTTTTTTTCTAGTTATATATATATATACTAGGATGCAGACGGTGCTTAGTAGCACCCGACACCCGTCATCCACAGACCATGGATGGCTTGTTTGTTAAATAGTTTGGTTGTGTAGTTGGTTAGTCTAATTGGTTTGAATTGAATTGTTTGGTGAAATGGAATAAATCTGATTGATGTGTGAATGGCGTGGGCCTTCACTAGACCGGGGATAAGGCTAGGCCTCATCCCGTTTCTAGTATCGTGTCGTTATGCCGCCGAAATTTTCTAAAATATGTTAGAAAAATAAAAATAATCATTTATTGAATAAATGAACTGAATAGAAATTCAAGTGTTAAAATAAAATAGTTTGGTCGTTAAAAATATAATTTTTAACGTGAAAGTGAATAAATAAATATTTATAAACAAATCGGCCGATTTGTTTGTATACACTGATTTGACTGATATAGATTGGGTCGATAAATTTTACACGTCGCCCAACTGCACAAATAAAATCTGTGTTTGATTGTCGGAAACCCCACACGGGTGTTGGGATGAAATTTGAAGTTCACTCATCCTGATTGATTAAATATGTCGATCGATTGATTGACAGGTTGTTATAAGCGTAAGATATCTATATCTGATGCTTATACAGCGTAGTGCACTTTGGTTGATGGTTGATTATTTTTCGATGCTATTATATACATGTGTTGTATGGAATCCATATAATTAACATTATATGGTGATTGATTGGGCCTCATTCCAATCGGGAAAATAATGAATATTATAAAAGAAAATTCATGTGTTGAATATAAAAATAGTCATGTGTTGACGATGATTATGGGTTGAAACTATTCATGTGTTGAGTGAAATATTTTATATAATAAAAATTTACATCTTTATCATATTTAAAATTAGAACTACTTCCCAGTAGAAGTCTAATTGAAAATCAAACGATAGATACCTTAGTTTTATAAAATATTTTACATAACAAAAATAGTGAGGTGTTGACAGTACTCATGTGTTGAGATTAGTCGTGTGTTGAAAGAAATATAGATTCATGTGTTGAATAGAACAAATATTCATTTGTTGAATAGAATAACGAATTATTGAAATATAAATCCGTGTTGATTAGAGATGCGTTATTTTGACGCGAACGATATTTATATCGATTTTATTCGTTTTATAATGAATATTGAAAAGTGATTTCAAAATTAAATATTTTGAAATGAAATTCAAATTGAATTAGATTAAAAATTGAAATTGAAATTCTATTGAATCAATTTGAAATGAATTCGAATCGAATAGAAAGTGAATTCGATTCGAATTGAATAGAAAGTGAATTTGAATTCGAGTAAAATAGAAATGAATTCAAATTGAATTAGATTGAAATTGAAATTTAAAACGAACTGAAAGTGAATTGAAATCAATTTGAAACAAATTCGAATTAGATCAAATAGAAAGTAAATTCGAATTGAATTGAATTGAAACGAATTTGAATTTGAATTTGAATTGAATTGAAACGAGTTAGAACTCGAATTGAATTGAAATCAAATCGATTTGAAATTGAATGTAGTGTTGAAAATGTTTTGAAAACGAATTTAAAACGATTTATAAAATTCGTTTTAAAAGGAAATCGACGAAATATATATTATATATATTATATATATAATATAATGGCCTGAATAGAACGCGCCGCGCCGCGGCAGTTCGTGAATTTCGACCATTTATTTCAAACGGACATTGCGGGAGATCCGACCGTCGGATTCTCCTAAAACCGGAACCGTTGGGCTCGTATCAAAAAGAGCTTTCCAATGAATATTAGAAATTTGAAATCTAACGGTTGGATTTGGAATTATGTCCAAATCAAATTCGAAAAAGGTCGCTGTAAGTGCAGTTCGATGGCCGTTGTTGGAAATCGACTGTACGGGCCTTGATAAAATTATTAAAAATATCTATTATTTGTGTAAAATCATAATATATGATTTGGGAAAATTTGAGCTGAAGAATTCCACATTTGAAAAGATAAAAATAGATTTTTATCGAAATGAACTAGTTTTGAACTGGAATTAAATTCAATTTATTTTTGAAATAAATAATTTGAATTTGAAAGTGATTTTAAAAATAATCAATATTCCCAATACGTGGATTGGACTGGAGTTGAATCGAAATTATCTTCGGGATATTTCGATGTTGGATTTCGTGACTATACAGATATTGTTATGGGAATTTGAAAGATATATTTTATATCGTTATTTCCAATACGATATATGTTGGTTTAAGAATTTGATATTGAATATAAGCCGATATATTTTCTATTCAAAGCCTTGTATTTAATATCAAATGTGATTTGGGTTTATCGTGAATCGTGTTTTAGATGACATTGGTTCTTTAACCCAGTTAAAGGCAAGATGTTGATTTTTGAAAAGATTAAAACTAAGTGGAGTTTTAATGAATCTTTAATTAGATTAAAATGTGAATTGATAATTTAAATTATCAAATCTGAAAAGTGATCGAGAGTGGAGTATCACCAGTTTTGCTCCAAAGCGATAGTTAAATCTTTAATTAGATTTGAACGTGAAATGGTAATTAATTTTACCGATAACACCGTGGTGTTAGATATGGAGTATCACCAGTTTTGCTCCATGGGATATATAGGTTGGGATTGGGAAATAAAACAAATAATTACTTCGGTGTGGTTCGCTAATCCCGACTAGTTTGAAATGATATCCAAAGGAAGATTATAGGATAAATTTAGAAGAATTTATCTTTGATAAAATTAATGGGAACATTTCCCTAAGAATGTGATTTGTGAATAAAAGAATATTCTGAATTGGAATGAGGCGTTTGTTGTGTTTGTGTAACATTTGTTTATCATATACGTGGGTTATTCAGAAAGGCCGGGTTTATACCCATTCTGAATAACCGATTCGACGAGATGTCGAAGATGAAGACGGTGGTTGAAGACCGGAAGTCTTCACATCGTTTGAGTGATTACTGATGATCTTGATTGGGCTGTACACCCAAGATGAGGGAAACAGTTGGTGATCGTCCAGACGTACTTGGAGATGGATGGATATGCGAGGAAAGTGCCTCCGGTTTCGTTCAGACCCAGAACGAACTTGTAAATGGATTGTGTGTCTGACATTGGATTTTATTCTGTGTTGATTGATCTTTATTAAATATACATCTGTTTGGCGGCAGAGAATTTATTCTCTTGCTTAACGCCCTTCTCTGAGACGTACGAGCTCAGAGGTTGTATATTGATGGACATCAGTCGCATGGAGTGAATTGCCAATGTGGCATGCGTAAGTGGCAATTGATCAAGGCTTCTGTTGAAAAGCAAAGTCTTGTGGTTGATGATCAAAGCACGGCCTGTGTGGCGTAGCTTTGTGTATAACGTGAATTCGCGAGCCTCACACCTCGGTATGAGTCAAAAACGGGATAGTGACTGCAGGGAGAGCACGACGTTTCTTTCTAGCTAGGGTGGTGTCAGTGACCTACCAGCCCTGACATTTATATACTTTTCACCTGTGTGGTTGTTGGATATGAGGCGCCTCGGATATAGGTCTGTAAGGACCGGAAAACGTGTGTTCAGGAATAACTAATCCTCAAAAGTAAGAGAGGACCGGCCCTGAAGATCCAAGGATCATAGTGGGGTCCTGAGGCATTTGCTAGAGTGTCTCGAACGCGGAGAGGAGCTTGCCCCTTGGTGTGATAAATCTCTACTTAACTTATCTAATAAGGAGGTTAATCACAGGACCACGCCGCTATCGTGGAACGGGTTTACTCCATTGGATTGCCAGTGCATAAATAAAGTAAATCGTTAAAACAACGCAATGCTTTTTAGAAAAATGAAACCATTAAAAGACTCAGTGTAACATCCCATATTTATGGCAGTTAAATATTTAATTTAATTTATTATTTTAAATATTATATCTGGAATATTAATGGATTTATTATTCAATTCATTATCAAAATGAAGTTTGAACGTTATATATTTATATAATTATAAATCGAGCTCGAAATCGCGCGACAGTTTGTAAATGGGAGTTTTGAACTTCAATCGAATATACAGGATTCGGTATAAGTCGGATTTATGTGAAACGAGAAACGTTGGAACCGTGTTGATGATAATTTCGTATGAAAGAGAACAATCCAGATTTCGTGTTATAATTTGTTAGTTATGGCCAAATCAAATTTTGAAATAGTCGCTGTGAAAATCGTTATTAAAATATAGGCCTTTAAAATAGCCATTTTGCAAACAGAGGCTGTTTTCGACGAAATCAGTTTTATTGGGACCGTAACATTAAATTATTGTACGGTATTAAATTGTGTGGCAAACCAATGTAGTATGTGACCACGGCAGCCACAAACGCCTGTTCAATTTCTATAGCGTGTAATTAATTTAATAAAGAGATATTTGAGTATAACTTGAGCAGACGATCAAATTAGGCCGCGAAACCAATTCCGTTGAGTTCGTATCGTCAATTATAGTCAGGATAGGTATATAGTTTGTTATTTTTAGTGACCGGGTAATTCGGCGTCTAAAATGGCATCGCGGTGCGCGTAAAAGTAGCCTACCAGGGAAACAGTTTCAGAATGCGACGAACTGGTGCCGTTGGATTCGTATTGATTAATTATTTTAACATTTCAAGGTTTCAAGTTAATTTGACTTATCTAGTGACCGTGGAAAAATTAAACGCGTGTTTATTTCTGGTTTTATAAAGGAATTTTTTCAAACGACCTCGGATTTCGACGAAACCTGTCCCATTGGGTCCGGAATATTGTTCTTTGCTAAGATTAGTTTTTTCATCAGAAAACGGAAGTCGTTTGTAGTGATTTTTTCGTGTTACTTTAGGATGAAGTTTCGTATAATAATATTTAATTAGTGGGCACCCTATATATACCCCCCATCTTCAAGTCCAACCCTAATCTTACATTCTCTGGTCAACCATTTCATGCCGCCTCTTTAACAATTCAATGGCCACAACAGCTCCTAGTTTCTCTCTCAATTTTCTTACGATCCACTTCTCAAATCAAAGTATTTTCCACAGCAAACTTCAGGAGGCCGGTGAGATCTTCGCAACGAACGGTGGCGATCTAAAACTGTGCTCTCTAGATGTCATATTTGTGCTTGAAGGAACAACAGTTCGTGGAGCTACTGACAGTGTTTGGCGGCGACTAGAGCATCGAGATTAAAGAACTTCTAGAGAAGGGGTTCATTAGGAGGAGTATTTCAGAATGGGGCGCTCTAGTGGTGTTTCGCTACAAAGGCGGATGGTTCACTCCGTCTGTGTGTTGACTATAGGGAGCTCAACAAGCTAACGAAAAAGAATAGACACCCTCTCCCCATAATTGACGATCTGTTTGATCAACTTGTAGGAGCGTCTGTTTTCTCCCAACTCGATTTGGCGACCGGTTTTCATCAGCTAAGGGTGGCTGAAGATAGCATCGATAAACGGCATTCAGAACCCCAGATGGCTTCTTTGAATGGCTTGTCATGCCTTTTGGCTTGACAAACGCACCCGCTTACTTCGTGGACCTGATGAGTAGGGTGTTCAGAGAATTCCTCAACAAGTTCGTAGTGGTTTTCGTAGACGATATCTTGATCTTCTCAAAGAGTGAAGAGGAGCATGCTCAACACCTAAGGGCAATCATGGAAACTCTGCGAGTCCATCAGCTAAAAGCCAAATTCTCCAAATGCCACTTTTGGAGAGAGGAAGTAAGGTTTCTTGGGCACATAGTATCCAAAGAAGGGTTAGCTGTGGTCCCTGCTAAGGTAGTAGCGGTACAGGATTGGAAGACACCAAGGAATGCAACTGAGGTCCGAAGTTTTCTAGGACTAGAAGGTTTTTACCGAAAATTCATAAGGGATTTTGCGAAAAACTCAGCTCCGCTCACAAGGCTGACCAAGAAGAATCTAGTGTTCAATTGGGACTTGTATTGCGAGTTTGCTTTCCAACGACTAAAAAGGGCTCTTACAACAGCCCCAGTTTTGACGTTGCCAGATGGAAGCAAGATGTTCACAGTTTATACAGATGCATGTAGGACAGGGCTAGGCGCTGTCTTAATGCAAGAAGGAAGGGTAGTAGCTTATGGTGGAAGGTAGTTGAAAGCGCATGAAAAGAACTACCCGACCCACGATCTTGAGTTAGCTGCCATCGTCTTTGCACTCAAGTCTTGGCGACATTATCTCCTAGGTGAGAAGTTCGAACTTTACACTGACCATAAATCGTTGAAATATCTTTTCTCGCAGAAGGACCTTAACTTTAGGCAACAGAGATGGATGGAGTTTCTTGCCTCGTACGATTTCGAGATCTCCTACACTCCGGGCAAAGGCAACGTAGTGGCAGACGCGTTGAGCCGAAAGAAACTAACCCTAAGCCCGCAGTTTGTTGAAAGACAAAGCCTAGAGTTTATAGCCAGCTTTAACTTTTGGCCCTCCTCCGATTTTGTACTCGGCTTGCTAGCATCTCTCGAAGTACGCCCGACTTTAGTGGACTCAATAGGGACAGCACAACGTGAAGACCCTCAGCTTGTGGAGACGATTGATAGGCTAATTAGGGGTGAGACTTCAAGTCACCTCAGCAGATACTCCATCGACGATAAGGGTTGGCTAAGGCGAGACAGAAGACTATGCGTCCCACATACAAGGGATTTGGTAAAGACGGTTCTCGAGGAAGCACATCACTCCAAGATGACGATACACCCAGGCAGAGATAAAATGTACAAGGACATAAAGAGAACTTTCTTTTGGAGCAGCATGAAGAAGGACGTGGCAGATTTCGTTTCTAAGTGTATGGTGTGCCAACAGGTTAAAGCGGAACAGAAAAAGCCTGGCGGTGTACTCCATCCTTTAGAGGTCCCGCAGTGGAAGTGGGATAGCATCTCAATGGACTTCATTGATGGGCTGCCTAGGTCTAGAAGAGGCAACACTAGCATTTCGGTAATAGTGGATAGGCTTACTAAAAGCGCCCACTTCTTACCTGTCAAGAGTAAAAGAACTGCCTCATCCCTAGAATTTCTTTACCTCAAGGAAATTGTTCGACTCCATGGAATACCCTCCAGCATTGTTAGTGACCAAGACCCTATCTTCACAAGTGATTTTTGGCAGAGTCTACAAGAAGCGGTAGGCACACAGTTATGCTTGAGCACAGCCTATCATCCCTAGACCGACAGCCAGACAGAAAGAGTGAACAGAGTTTTGGAGGACCTTTTAAGACTGTGCGTCCTTGACTTCGGAGGGACGTGGGAAGACCATTTCCTTTGGTGGAATTTGCCTACAACAACATCTACCAAGCCACCATCGGAATGGCGCCCTTCGAAGATTTATATGGAAGACCGTGCCGATCGCCCACTTGTTGGTGGGAGTCTACTGATAAACTCTTACTGGGGCCAGATATGATCCGGGAGACTTCAGAGAAAGTAGACTTGATACGAAGAAGGATGAAGACAGCCCAAGACAGACAGAAATCCTACGCCAACAAGAGGAGGACCGACCTTGAATTTGAGGATAGGGTCAGAGTTTTTCTTAAGGTATCTCCGCTAAGGAACGTTGTTCGTTTTGGAACCACAGGAAACCTAGCACCAAGGTTCGTAGGGCCACTTCCTATCATCGAGAAAATTAGGAAAATGGCCTATAGATTATAGCTACCCAAAAAGCTGGCCGGAATTCACAATGTTTTCCATGTTTCGCACCTCCGAAAATGTCTACATGAATCTGCTGAAGTGGTCGAGCCAAATATCCTAGAAGAAGCTGAAGTGGAACGCGAAGCAACCGTGAGGAAAGTTCCAACCCGCATATTAGGAACGGAAGTGAAGAAGCTACGCAACCGCGAAGTCAAGCTCGTCAAAGTTCAGTGGAGCGACGCCGAGGGAGACGCAACTTGGGAAACTGAAGCTAGAATACGCGCAGCCTACCCTTTTCTTTTCGAGGGTACATCTTTGATCTTTTTCCTTAAGCTGCGCTTTTATCTATCTTTTTAGGTATATCTCCTCGACCTTATCTTTTAGGAAGAAACCCTTTGGATGAAAACATGTAATTGAAACATGTTATGGATGATGGTTGCAAGTGATTGCTAGTGGTTGCTCGTGGTTGCATATACACACACAATCTAGGTTTTAGATCGGCTCAGTCACTTCATACTGCATATGCATATATGTATTTATATTCGTACATGGTTGAAGTTTAATGTGTTGTCATATGGATGTTGCATTTATATATGAATGATTGTGCACTCATGTAGAATCATGAATAGGAAAATTTGCATACATAATGGATTCATGACACAAACATATTTTGCATCAAGGAGGTTTACTGAATCAGTAACCGCCTGATCTTCGCATTAGATAGGTGCATATACACACACTTTTGCATATGTTCATACAGCATTAGAAATTTTTTAAGGACAATGATTACTTGTGGATGATGTTTTGAGTAGATGGATGATGGATGGTAGGATACGTTCTTCCTAACTTGGTGATTTCGGGGACGAAATCCTTTAAGGTGGGGAGAATGTAACAACCCGAATTTTAATAACATGCTATAATCATAAATCAAGGCAGAAATATGTTTTAAAATCTGAATCAGGGGAAACGGGCTGTGCTATTGCATCCGTCTCAGAAAAATACGCGAAATAGAGTCCGAAATTTTGTAAATCGGAGTCCGTATGACCCAATTATGGCCCGATGAAGTTTCAGAAAATTCAAATTTCGAAAACAGATTTGAATTTTAGCCCAATTAGAGTAGGCGGGAAAAGTTCCCGCCCAACCCACCAGGTCGACCTGGGGGTCAACCCTAGGGTCGACCTGGGAGTCGACCTGGGGGTCGACCTGGGAGTCGACCTGGGGGTCGACCTGCCCCAGGCCAGGTCGACTCTAGAGTCGACCTTGGGGTCGACCTCCCCGGTCGGGCCATTTTGGCATGGTGCAACTACTTGTGTTTTCTGGCCTGGTCTGTGCTTAGCCGAATTCCTGAGCCTTGCCTTGTCACTAGGGCTAGGTGTCAGCTCCTGATTGGTCTCTCCTTCAAATGAATGGCTAATATTAATCCAAGCTCCATCGACGGTCCTAATCAATTCACAAACTCTATAAAAAGGACCTAAGACTCCACCTAATTCATACAAACAAAAATAAGAATGAGACCGTCATGCTGCTAAGGAAGGACTAGAAATAGCCGTCAAAATTGAGAGACGATTAGGAGACATTTCAAAAGCTTAAAGCAACGACAACTAAATAAAAACAACGCCTACAACAAAGGATAGCATCTCCAAATTCAGAATTCAGATTCCTGAATTGAAGATTCGTCATACGTTGTAAGTAGAGTGCTATTCCGATGTGAATAAATAATTGTGTTTTGGTTTGTGTAAAATGAGAAATAGAATTGTATTTGATTTGTGGTGATAATAATTCATATTTGTATATTGCTTTGTTTCTAGACGATTTGGGATGTTGTGGTATAACGATTGGATATTTGCAAGTATGTGATTCATGTTGAAAGTTAACAACTACATGTTTATGGTAGTTTATTTGAGATTCATGCAAGTATATGATTCACTATTTATGCCAACATAATATATATTATAATCACTTTTAGTGTAGTTGGATCCATTTGGGTATTATGACTTATGTGAATTTATGTTGGAATTGGCATCATGATTCAAGTGTAAAACCATACTTTTGTATTAGAGACAAAAGTAAGCATCTTTGTGAACTTGTGTTGACTCTATGAACATGACTAGACTATGTTTGGTGTTATGCCTAATTGGAAAACATGTTTTAGGCCTATATTGTTATCAAAATCATATGATAATATATGTGACACATAGCTAAGTTAGATTACATTCCAATTGCAAGTTTGCATGAATAGATTAAAAACCATGATTTCATGTTTAGGTATATTTATGCCATGATTATATGAATAGATCAAAAACCATGATTTCATGTTTTGGTATGTTTATGCCATGATTATATGAATAGATCAAAAACCATGATTTCATGTTTAGGTATGTTTATGCCATGATTATATGCTATTACAATGCAAGTTCACAAGTGCCAAATTTATGTTAATTAGTTCGCTATGTTGGAAGTTCATGCGTTCACACTCCCCTTTTTATGTTACTTAGAATATATAAACACCATGTTCTAAGCCTCCAATTTTTCATGTGGCTAGGTTGGGTTTAAATGTTAAACCCAACATTTGTTATATTGTAGCGAACGTATAAAACGGGGGTAATGACGTTTGGGTTAAAATATAGAACATATGTGTTGGCATGTTTGACGCATGCCAACGACCTTGAAAAACAATTAAGTGGTGTAAATTAATTTTACCCAATAAAGATGAATTTGAATAATGGGCCGCAAATATTTACATATAAAAAGAAAAGAGACAAAATATGTAAATTTAGAAAATACGATGTGTTTAACCCGAGGTTGGATTGAGTTGTGATGTAAACCTGCCCGGAACCGCCCGGCTGTCCAGTAGTCACAACAATACCTATCCAATGTGGGTGGTTAAACACGGAGCCCAATAAAGACCCGAGGTTAGACTGAGTTGTGGCGTAAGTCTGCCCGGACCCAACCGGCAACAGGCAGCCACAACAATACCTGTCTAATGTGAGAGGTCGAGGCTTTAATAAGACAATTAAGGCTGAGTCAGGATTGATAGGATTAAGTAAATTGAATTAATACTTAATCAAAATGGAACATGCTAAACTATACAGACTGATTGGGGGTTAGGTTTACAAAACACTTAACCAACTTAGCATGTTGGCTAGAAATAGAAAACCTAGTAGCGGGGGACCCTTTTCATCAGTAACCCTACAAGGTGTATCAGGATACCCTAAACTAGGCAGGGTGGGGCACGATTACTGGGCTGACTGTAAGAGGTCAAATCGACGGCGGTGGTGCAGGAGTGTAGGTTCTAACGGGGTGCGGGCGTGCACACACTCCGGCGCAGAAAAATAAGGCACTGGGCACCAGTAGTATACCTGTGCATTCTAGAATAGTGTCGGGCCGCCACCATGGGACTTGATACACCCCATGGTGGGACCAGCATAGGTAACTACAACATCGGAGGCCGTAAGACACATGTAATTATGTGAGTAGGAGCCGATCATCAGAAATGGATCACTTCACCCTGATTATGGGGTGCCTGTTGGGAACTAGTTTATATGGGTACAGAGATTAATATGGGGTACGATAGTACATTTTACTCTAGACAACTTAACCTAGTTTATAGTGCTTTCCCATTTCCAGTTTATACTTATCATGCCCAATTCTTTATTCATAGACTGAATAGTCCTAGACTTACTCAGGCTTTATGTCTGACTCTACTTTTCTTTCGTCTTCTTTTCTTTCGTTTCCCCCCCCCAGGTCCACAGGGAGGGAATACCGCAGCTTGACCAGTTTTCACATCCAGCTTGAAGAGAAAGAATGTATTGCTTGGATCTCTTTCGTTTTGGACTATGACTTTGGATTGCAACTATGGGGACTTATGCTGTTTACTTTTGTTTTTATGCTTCTTTAAGTTATGAAATCAAGACAGTTATGAAAATGTAATGGTTTTTGGAAGTATTGTAAGACAATTATGACATGGTTTGTGTAACACGTATTTTGTTGAAATAAAAATTGCTGTTGTTTTCCGCTGTTTCAAAAATATGTGTATTTATATCTGTCTTGTGTATCTGTGACTTATACTTATAAACCTCCACCAAAATTAGGGCATTCCCTTTGAGAGTGACCCTAACGGAGGTGGGGTGTTTCATGGTTAAAGAACCAATGTCCCCTAAAACACGATTCACGACAAACCCAAATCACATTTGATATTAAATACAAGGCTCTGAATAGAAAATATACCGGCTTATATTCAATATCAAATTCTAAAACGAACAAATATCGTATTGGAAATAACGATATAAATATATCTTTCAAATTCCCATAATAATATCTGTATAATCACGGAATCCAACATCGAAATATTCCAAAGATAATTCCGATTCAAATCCATCCCAATTCACGTATTGGAAATTCTGATTATTTTTAAAACCACTTCAAATTCAATTTATTTATTTCAAAAATAAATTGATTTTAATTCTATTTCAAGACTAGTTCATTTCGATAAAAAACTATTTTTATACTTTCAAATGTGAAATTTTTCATCTCAGTTCTTTTCAAATCATATATTATGATTTTACACAAATTATTAATATTTTTAATAATTTTATCAAGGACCGTTCAGTCGATTTCCATCAACGGCCATCGAACTGCACGTACAGCGACCTTTTCCAAATTTGATTTGGACATAATTCCAAATCCAACCGTTAGATTTCAAATTTCTAATATTCATTGGAAAGCTCTTTTCGATACGAACCCAATGGTTCTGGTTTTAGGAGAATCCGATGGTCGGATCTCCCGCAACGTCAATTCGAAGTCAATGGTCGAAATTCACGAACTGCCGCGGCGCGGCGCGTTCTATTCAGGCCATTATATATGTAATATTTATATATATATATTATATATTTCGTCGATTTCCTTCTTAAAACGTGTTTTATAAATTGTTTTAAATTCGTTTTCAAAACCATTTCAACTCTATATTCAATTTCAAATCAAAATTGAATATTTCATATCATTACCATATAAATGATAATATTTTCAAAACGTTATATTTTGAAATCACTACCTTTTCTATATTCATTATAAAAACGAATATAACTGATATAAATATCATTCACGTCAAAATAGCGCAACTCTAATCAACACGGCTTTATATATTTCAATAAATTCGTTATTCTATTCAACAAATGAATATTTATTCTATTCAACACATGAATCTATATTTCTTTCAACACATGACTAATCTCAACACATGAGTACTGTCAACACATGAATATTTTTGTTATGTAATATGTTTTATAAAATTATGGTATCTATCGTTTGATTTTTAATTAGACTCCAACCGTAAAGTAGTTTCTAATCTTAAATATGATAAAGATGTAAATTTTATTGTTAAAATATTTTACTCAACACATGAGTATTCTCAACACATGAGCACTGTCAACACATGACTATTTCTTCCATTCAACACATGAATCTTTATTTTATAATATTCTTTATTTTTTCAATTGGAATGAGGCCCAATCAATTACCATATAATGTTAATTATATGGATTCCATAAAACACATGTATATAATAGCAACGATAACCAATCAACCATCATCCAAAGTGCACCACACAACTGCATAAGCATCAAATATAAATAATTAACGCTTATAACAGCCTGTCGACCAATCGATTGACATACAACTAAATAATTGGGATTAGTGTACTCCAAATATCATCCCAACACCCGTGTGGGGTTTCAAATCAACAAACACTGAATATTATTTGTGCAGTTGGGTGATGTGTAAAATTTATCGTCCCAATCAATGTCCTTCAAATAGGTGTACATAAACAAACCGTCTGGTTTGTAAATGAATACTTATTCATTCACATTCACGTTAAAAATTATATTTTTAACGATAAAATATTTTTAACTATATAAATATTTTATTTTATTTCAACCCAAGAATATTTTATTATCCACTTCACATCAACATCACAACACAACAAACAAGCATACAAACCATCCATGGTCTATGGACGACGGGTGTCGGGTGCTACTAAGCTCCGTCTGCATCCTCGTATATATATTACAACTAGAAAATAGAATTTAAAGTGAGAATTTCTCACCGAGGGTTCCACTCCGCCATGCTTTACTTTTGAACTGCTGAACCGTCTGGATCTATTTGCAATCCCAATATAGTCCTTTTTACGCTGTTCACAATAAAAATCATATTTTTATTGTTTCATTTCAATAAACAAAACTCATATTTTTATTTGTACTTCATATATTTTTACAATGCTTTATTCTATATAAAAAATTATATTTTTATATTTCTACTTCTAATACAGTAAAGGTTATATTTTAAAAATGTTTTCTTCTCTATAAAATTTCGATCTTTCACTATATAAAAATATTGTCTTTTTCTATATAAAATATCGTCTTTTCCATGGTAAAAATCTGATTTTTATATTCGCTAATATCCTATATAGAAATTATATTTTTATATTCCTTTCAATAAATAAAATCATATTTTTATTACCGCCCCTATATAAAAATCATATTTTTATTATTTACATCATATGAAAATTATATTTTTATTCTCTTTTCAAATAACGAAAAATCCTATTTTTACTCTCCTTTCAAGACGATAAAAATCTTATCTTTATTCTAAAACCACATTTATAAAAATCAAATCTTTACCTTGCTAGCTTCACCATAAAAATCTAATCTTTTCTCTGCTATATGAATATATATAAAAATCAAATCTTTATTAATTTAAAAACCAAACTTTTCTATTGTTTAATTTATATGGAAATCAGAAAATAAAACAACGTATTATAATTTAAATAAATAAAAAAAAATGTAAATAAACTTATTGCGTTCGCCAAAAGGGGGTGGGGGCTGCTGCGTCCACCTGAAGCAGAGGAGGGGAAGCAGGTGAAGGGGTGGTCGGAGTGGCGGGCGGCGGTCTGGGAGGCGTCGGGTTTGGGTTTGGGTGCGGCGGGCTGTGGGGATTCAGGGGAAATAGGGGGCTTGGTCCGGGAAGAAGAAGGGGAGGAGGAAGCGGAGGAGGGGGGTCTCGCGCGCCAGGCGCGGCGGCTCGCTGGCGGAGGAGCGACGGCTCCTCCCCCTTCTTCGTTTTTTCCCTTTTCTTTCGATTGAAATGATACAGGGGGGTTGAGAGTAAAGAGAGAGAGGGGAGAGGTTTTTATTTTATTTATTTAATTTAATTTCAAATATGTACTTTTTATTTCGACCTCGAAACGGGACCTACCACCTGTCGTCCCTAGTGTTTTACCCCCATTCCGAATACAATGGGATATGTATCGTAAGCTGGTTCGACCATTTCGATCAGTTTTCGTTAAAATCAAAATATAATTCTATATATTGAATTTGAACACGCATTTCAATTTACCGGGGCCACATACTAACTCAAAAAATATTTTCTAGCTTCGTATTGACGATACGATCCTGACAAAACTAGTTTCATCAAATTCTGAGACCGTTTGAAAAATGGCCATTTTTCAGTCGATTAAAATCAACTAAAACTGTAAAACGCGTTTTCCTTTGCCACGCTTACATATTGATTCGAAAAATTATGAAAATTGGAATCTTGCAATAATTTGATATCACGGATCCAACAAAAGTGGTTTCGTCGAAATACGAGGTCGTTTGCAAAATTTCCATTTTTAAGGGCCTGAATTCCATAGCGACTATTCTGAATTTTCAACTGGACATATCTTTTGATCCCCGCTATGAAATTTTGATTTTTCGGATTCGTTGGAAAGATAATCTCAATTAGATCCTATTATTTTTGGTTTCGCTAAAATTCGGTTTATTTTGCACTCGGTACATTCATTTGAAGTTTGAAATCGAATTATCGAACTACCACGCCATTTTCAATTCCTTTTATAATTAAAATAAAATGATTATATTCTAACGACGGTTCGAATAAATATATACTTCTATTTCTATTCAAAATAAATTTCTCGTCGATATTATTTAAAATAATTCATTTTAAAAATTCGCTAAAATCGCCAAAATAAATTTTTTAAATTGGCTTGCATTTTCCGGGTTGTTACATCATCACCCTTTTGTTTCCACCCTGTTTCACTTCGTTTTCAACATAGCATTTTATTTTGTGTATAAAATACTGCCCGCACCTAAACCTCACCCCCATATTCTTGTTCTCGCGTTCCAGTTGTCAGGCATCCTCCAAAGGCTTTACAGTTCAGGAAAAATCGGGTTTGCCCTCTTTTATCCCGTAAACTGCTTCTATTCGAAATGTTTCACTGCTGTTCAAAAAGCACGCTCGATATCCCATGTTTTAGCCACCCGTAGTAGATGCTCCAAACCCCCATCCGTTCATCCGAGATTACCGGAGGTCGCGCCTTCCAAGCCCCAACCTACTCTTTCCTTTCCCATGGAGCCATGTGTCTAACGGGCAACGCAACGGGCATTGTATTATCTACAAGATATATGCGGAAGTCTATCTCCCGCTTCGGAGGTAAGCCCTTCAACTCTTCGAAGACATCCGGATATTCCCCGACCACTCTAACCGATTGCAAACTTTCAACAGAAGCATCTAGCGATTCAAGATAACTAAGCATAACCGCATACGAGGGATTACAAGAAATTTCCAGAGTGTTACCGAGTTGGGTCAGAAGCCTAACCACCTTTTTCTCACAATCAAGGATGGCACCATTACTGGATGCCAATCCATGCCCAAAATCAAACCATATCCCGAGAAGCCCAAAACAAAGGTACTACATCTAAATTCTACGCTTAGAATAGAAATTTTCAATCACACACAGATCATAGACAGATGAGCTGGGCCCCTAATTGGATTTGAAACAATTAAGGGGTCCTCTACCATACTAGTTTCTAGGTGCAGAGATTCTACTAAAGAAGATGAAATAAAGGAGTGTGATGCGCCAGAATCATATAAAGTGCGAACTGGGTGATCATAAAGATAAACTACACTTTCTACAG
Organism: Allium sativum; assembly: GCA_030737875.1. NCBI lineage: Eukaryota > Viridiplantae > Streptophyta > Magnoliopsida > Asparagales > Amaryllidaceae > Allium > Allium sativum. The sequence goes on along the minus strand of CM060916.1, from coordinate 111,193,048 downwards.
AAGTATTTATACCTCGTTGTTGTAGAGGTGGCGCTTCTAGCACATGAACCTGTGCCCCTGAGGTGGATCCAGCCCTCTGCCCCTGCCCTCGTTTATTTGGGCAATCCTTAGCCATATGCCATGTTTCACCACAAGAAAAGCACACACCATTCATCTTGGCCTTCTTTTTCCGGCAATCTTTCACCAAGTGCCCCACTTTGCCACAGAAATTACACTTCCTCTTCTCTTTGTTGTCTTTCCCGCCCTTCTTAAAGTCTGTCTTCTTAGGCTGTAAACCCTATTTCTTCCCTTGAGAGCTTTCTGCCTTTGTCTCCTTCTTGCTCTTATCCTCTTCGTTCAGCAATGCCATCTGCACCAACCTTTCATACGTAGCCCCCATGGGTATATGGGTCATGGCCAAACTGTGTAATGGCTCATTCAATCCTTTGACAAAGCGGAGAGCCTTCTTGTGCGGAGTGTTGACTAGGTCCAGTCCGAACCTAGCCAGCTGATCGAACTGATTAACATACTCTTTGACTGTCATATTCCCTTGCTTAAGAAATAAGAATTTTTCCAACTGAAGACTCCTTTCAGCTTCTGAGAGAAATTTAGCCTCAAACCTTGCCCTAAAGTCCTCCCATGTTTCCACTGGTCTTTCTGCATTGGTGACTTCCTACCAGTAGGAAGCCTCTCCTTTAAGTAGCCATATTGCCAGTTGTACTTTCTACCTATCTTCTACCTCAAAGATGACGAATAAGTCCCCGGTTTCCTTTAGCCAATTCCTAGCTGCTACGAAGGACTCGGTTCTATGAAAGTCCTTTCCTCCCATAGCTTTAAAATCTTTACATATCTTAGCAAAAGTATTACCCCGCAGAGGAGGTGGAGGAAGAGGTGCTGCTGGAGCTGGATGATTTCCCGCAGCTGGGGGAGGAGGAACGGTAGGACCTGGCTAAGTGGCCCTCGCTTCTAAGAATCGTCTGAACCAACCAGGTATTGGTATACCCTCTGGCAAGTTAGGTTCTTCGGACATGCTGAAACAAAAAGGGTAGATTCAAAACGAAGGATAAAAGATAGTACCTATGGCTTTGGGGGGGGGGACTATGCCTTTTTTAAAATAAAATAATATTTTATCTTTAAAAATGCTTCTTTAAATTTTTCTTTTTGGAAATGATTTTTTCAAAACTTTTTATCTTATCTAGTAAACCTATGCCTGATACCAAGTGAAACACCCCACCTCCGTTAGGGTCACTCTCAAAGGGAATGCCCTAATTTTGGTGGAGGTTTATAAGTATAAGTCACAGATACACAAGACAGATATAAATACACATATTTTTGAGACATCGGAAAACAATAGTAATTTTTATTTCAACAAAATACGTGTTACACAAACCATGTCATAATTGTCTTACAATACTTCCAAAAACCATTACATTTTCATAACTGTCTTGATTTCATAACTTAAAGAAGCTTAAAAACAAAAGTAAACTGCATAAGTCCCCATAGTTGCAATCCAAAGCCATAGTCCAAAACGAAAGAGATCCAAGCAATACATTCTTTCTCTTCAAGCTGGATGTGAAAACTGGTCAAGCTGCGGTATTCCCTCCCTGTGGACCTGGGGGGGAAACGAAAGAAAAGAAGACGAAAGAAAAGTAGAGTCAGACATAAAGCCTAAGTAAGTCTAGGACTATTCAGTCTATGAATAAAGAATTGGGCATGATAAGTATAAACTGGAAATGGGAAAGCACTATAAACTAGGTTAAGTTGTCTAGAGTCGAATATACTATCGTACCCCATATTAATCTCTGTACCCATATAAACTAGTTCCCAACAGGTACCCCATAATTAGGGTGAAGAGATCCATTTCTGATGATCGGCTCCTACTCGCATAATTACATGTGTCTTACGGCCTCCGATGTTGTAGTTACCTATGCTGGTCCCACCATGGGGTGTATCAAGCCCATGGTGGCGGCCTGACACAATTCTAGAATGCACAGGTATACTACTGGTGCCCAGTGCCTTATTTTTCTACGCCGGAGTGTGTGCACGCCCGCACCCCGTTAGAACCTACACTGCTGCACCACCGCCGTCGATTTGACCTCTTACAGTCAGCCTAGTAATCGTGCCCCACCCTGCCTAGTTCAGGGTATCCTGATACACCTTGTAGGGTTACTGCTGAAAAGGGTCCCCTGCTACTTGGTTATCTATTTCTAGCCAACATGCTAAGTTGGTTAAGTATTTTGTAAACCTAACCGCCAATCAGTCTGTATTATTTAGTATGTTCCATTTTGATTAAGTATTAATTCAATTTACTTAATCCTATCAATACTGACTCAGCCTTAATTGTCTTATTAAAGCCTCGACCTCTCACATTAGACATGTATTGTTGTGGCTGCCTGTTGCTGGTTGGGTCCGGGCAGTCTTACGCCATAACTCAGTCTAACCTCGGGTCTTTATTGGGCTCCGTGTTTAACCACCCACATTGGATAGGTATTGTTGTGACTACTGGATAGCCGGGCAGTTCCAGGCAGGTTTACATCACAACTCAATCCAACCTCGGGTTAAACACATCGTATTTTCTAAATTTACATATTTTGTCTCTTTTCTTTTTATATGTAAATATTTGCGGCCCATTGTTCAAATTCATCTTTATTGGGTAAAATTAATTTACACCACTTAATTGTTTTTCAAGGTCGTTGGCATGCGTCAAACATGCCAACACATATGTTCTATATTTTAACCCAAACGTCATTACCCCCGTTTTATACGTTCGCTACAATATAACAAATGTTGGGTTTAACATTTAAACCCAACCTAGCCACATGAAAAAGGGGAGGCTTAGAACATGGTGTTTATATATTCTAAGTAACATAAAAAGGGGAGTGTGAACGCATGAACTTCCAACATAGCGAACTAATTAACATAAATTTGGCACTTGTGAACTTGCATTGTAATAGCATATAATCATGGCATAAACATACCTAAACATGAAATCATGGTTTTTGATCTATTCATATAATCATGGCATAAACATACCTAAACATGAAATCATGGTTTTTGATCTATTCATGTAATCATGGCATAAATATACCTAAACATGAAATCATGGTTTTTAATCTATTCATGCAAACTTGCAATTGGAATGTAAATCTAACTTAGCTATGTGTCACATAAATTATCGTATGATTTTGATAACAATATAGGCCTAAAACATGTTTTCCAATTAGGCATAACACCAAACATAGTCTAGTCATGTTCATAGAGTCAACACAAGTTCACAAAGATGCTTACTTTTGTCTCTAATACAAAAGTATGGTTTTACACTTGAATCATGATGCCAATTCCAACATAAATTCACATAAGTCATAATAACCAAATGGATCCAACTACACTAAAAGTGATTATAATATATATTATGTTGGCATAAATAGTGAATCATATACTTGCATGAATCTTGTAACAACCCTGAATTTTGGGGCCAATTTAAAATTTATTTTAAGTGATTTTAATGTGTTTTGATATTCGAAATAATATATTTTAAATAATAATGATCACAAATTTGATTCAAATCAAAGTTAGAATGAATAATTTAATTTTAATTATAAAAAGAGTTAGAAATAGCACGGTAGTTTGAAAAGTCAAACTGGAACTTTGACTGACCATACAGGACGCAAAATTTAACGGATTTTAGTGAAACCAAAAATATTAGAATCTATTTAAAAATATCTTTCCAACGAATCCGAAAAATCGAAATTTCATAGCGGCAATCAAAAGTTATGCCCAAATTAAAATTTAGGAAGGTCGCTATGAAATTTATAAAGGACAAAAATGCTACTTTTTGCATACGAAGGAATTTGAACTCGAAACCACTTCCATTGAGTTCAGAATGATGTTTCTACATTGAAAAACAGTAAACACTTATATATTTCGAGTTTCGAAAATTATTTGTTTAAAAATGTATTTTTAATATTAAATATACTGGCCTTAAAAATAGCCATTTTTCAAACAGTCTCGGAATTCGATGAAAATGATTTTGTTGGGTTCGTATCGTTAAAACAAAGCTAAAAATGATTTTTCGGTAATTTTTAGAATTAATATATAATTATAATTGATTTTTCAGTGTAAAAGGACAATTTTTGACTTTAAAAATTCATTAAAAATTCATACAAGCTCAGAATTGAACAAAATTAATTTTTCTAGGTCCACAGCGTCAAAACATAGCTAAATATATTTTTCGGGAATTTTTGAAGTTAATTTGTGGCCCCGGTGAATTTTCATGTACGGTCAATATTTAATTAATTAATTTTTAATAGGATTTTAAATTAAAAAACGCTACAGACATCAGAATTGGGGCCCGATACATAGCCCATTGCGCTCAGAAGACGTCAAAACCCTAAGAACGACAGTAAGCAAGCCTAATTCTGAGTTCGGGCTAAATCGGACCTTTATTGGGTAATTAAGGATTAAATAATCATTAGTTAAACCTAATATTATATTATAAATTCGCATTGCTATAGTACTCCGTCTTCTTCCTCTTCGTTCCTTTGGCCGCCGAAAACCCATACTCCTTCAAATCTTTGAACTCAGTTTTCTCCTCCGATACTCAACGAAAATCTTCGTACCAACACTCGTTTCGAAGCTCTTCGATTTGGTACCCACCATCGCCACCCCCGCGCCTCGAAGCCACCGCCACCCCAGCCCAAACCAGCGCCGGTCGCGCCCCCTGGGCCCCACACGCTGCCACCGCACGCCACCATCTTCCCGGCGCAGGACCACCTCTCCAAGCCGGTCCTCCTCCAACAAACGGTGCCCAAATCCATCAACCACAGCTCGCGAATTTCTGATTTGAAATTTTGAACAAAGTTGGGTTCTAAGGTAAAATCTATTTCAGATATTGCGACGCTTATTTTCGTCGCGGTGTAAGTTGTTAAAAGCCTGATTTTGATTTTTCCTATGAATTTGAATTGGAATCATTCCAGATCCGCAAACGATTTGAAATCGAACACCAAATCTGGTCGAACCTGAATCACCTCCTCTGACCAAACACTGTGAGAATTTTTTTTATTTAATTTATTTAATTATTATTTGCATGATTGTTAATAGTAGATCAAATAAGACATGCTGTTTAGAACATGGATCTGAACTATTCACCCCGTATGATGTTAAATCTGAATTAATAATTAATTAAAATTAATTATGTGTTATTTATTTAATCACGCCATGTTGATTCTACATATGTCAAGTTAAAACATCACCTTGTAATTACCTTGATGCTGGTTATTGGATTTGGACTTGTTGTTATGTTTGGATGTTGTTGTTATGCGATGTGATGAAAATTTACATTCTTATCTGATGCAAATAAAATAAAAATGCGACTTGTGGTGGAATTTGCATTTTATGATGTAAAATAAAAATAAGGATTTACATAGTATGACAAATTAACATTTTTGTTTAATGTTAAACATAAGGATTTACATCGTGTGACAAATTGACATTTTTGTTTAATGTTAAAAATAAGGATTTACATCGTGTGACAAATTAACATTTTTGTTTAATGTTAAAAATAAGGATTTACATAGTATGACAAATTAACATTTTTGTTTAATGTTAAAAATAAGAATTTACATAGTATGACAAATTAACATTTTTGTTTAATGTTAAAAATAGGGATTTACATAGTATGACAAATTAACATTTTAGTTTAATGTTAAAAATAAGGATTTACATAGTATGACAAATTAACATTTTAGTTTAATGTTAAAAATAAGGATTTACATAGTATGACAAATTAACATTTTTGTTTAATGTTAAAAATAAGGATTTACATCGTGTGACAAATTAACATTTTTGTTTAATGTTAAAAATAAGGATTTACATTGTATGACAAATTAACATTTTTGTTTAATGTTAAAAATAAGGATTTACATAGTATGACAAATTAACATTTTTGTTTAATGTTAAAAATAAGGATTTACATCGTATGACAAATTAACATTTTATTTAATGTTAAAAATAAGATATGTACATGGTATGTAAAGTTAACATTTTTATATAATGTTAAAAAATAAAAAAAATTACATTGTATGTAAAATTAACATTTTTTTTAATGTTAATATTATAAAAATTCAACTATAGGACGACATTAACATTTTTTAATGTTAATATTAAAAAAAATTAACACTTTTGGATAACATTAATATTTTTAATGTAGATTAAAAGGTAATTTAACCATAGGATGGGTTACATCATTTTTGGTGTAAATTAAATAATAATATTAAATGTAGGAAAATTCACATTTTTATTAACGTGAATAAATAGACATTTTCATCGAATGTACATTTTACATATTTTTCATGTAATTAAATAGTAATTACAACGTAGGATGATTTTACATTACTTTGATGTAACATAAAAGGAATTTCATCGTAAGATTAGTTAGCATTATTTTTTATGTTAATATAAAAGTAATTTCACCGCATAAACAATTAACATTATTTTTAATGTTAATAATAGTAATTTCACCGTATGACCATTAACATTATTTTTCATATACATTAATGATAATATTAGATTCGTATTTGCCATATTTAGCATGTTTAATCATCATAAGGTAAAACCCTATCCTCTGGTGTGCGTTACATTGTGTGATGGGACTTGGGTCTTATGGTGATTCCATTTTTCCAAAAACATTGCGTTGTTTACGATGTATTTAATTATCTGTTATGACACTTTAAATTATGCACGGCAATCCATTAGAGTGAACCCGTTCTGCGTTAGCGGCATGGTCTTTGGATTTGCCTTATTAATATTAGTTAAGTTAGTTAAGAATTCTCACACCAATCCCATGACTGACCCGTTGTTTGTTTCCACCTTTGCAAACTCAGGTGCCCTCTTCTCCACACGGGCAGTCGAGCAATGTCTACAGGTTTATCTTTTTAGCAAGATCCTGGATTGAAGCTTAAAGCTGTGTCTAGAACATTGGAAGCCTTCCGCTGCATCCATTTTATTGTTTCCTCTGCAATGTATTAAATATATTGTAATTTATCTTCCACAGTAATTTTATTTCGATGTACTATGATATATTCTGTACTCTGATGTTATATTACCATGATGTAATAAAAGTCTGCTGTTTTTGTTCTGATGTATTGTATTCCCAAAGTTAACGTATGCGTATTTTGAACGGTCGTGGTCGATTTTGCGATCGATTAAGGCCGGGCGAAATCCGTGTCGTTATAAATCTCAAATAAACTACCATAAACATGTAGTTGTTAACTTTCAACATGAATCACATACTTGCAAATATCCAATCGTTATACCACAGCATCCCAAATCGTCTAGAATCAAAGCAATATACAAATATGAATTATTATCACCACAAATTATATACAACTCTATTTCTCATTTTACACAAACCAAAACACAATTATTTATTCACATCGGAATAACACTCTACTTACAACGTATGACGAATCTTCGATTCAGGAATCTGAATTCTGAATTTGGAGATGCTATCCTTTGTTGTAGGCGTTGTTTTTATTTAGTTGTCGTTGCTTTAAGCTTTTGAATTGTCTCCTAATCGTCTCTCAATTTTGACGGCTATTTCTAGTCCTTCCTCAGCAGCATGACGGTCTCATTCTTATTTTTGTTTGTATGAATTAGATGGAGTCTTAGGTCCTTTTTAAAGAGTTTGTGAATTGATTAGGACCGTCGATGGAGCTTGGATTAATATTAGCCATTCATTTGAAGGAGAGACCAATCAGGAGCTGACACCTAGCCCTAGTGACAAGGCAAGGCTCAGGAATTCGGCTAAGCACAGACCAGGCCAGAAAACACAAGCAGGTGCACCAAGCCAAAATGGCCCGACCGGGGAGGTCGACCCCAAGGTCGACTCTAGAGTCGACCTGGCTTGGGGCAGGTCAACCCCCAGGTCGACCTGGCCTGCCAGGTCGACCCTAGGGTCGACCCCCAGGTCGACCTGGTGGGTTGGACGGGAACTTTTCCCGCCTACTCTGATTGGACTGAAATTCAAATCTGTTTTCGAAATTTAAATTTTCTGAAACTTCATCGAGCCATAATTGGGTCATACGGACTCCGATTTACAAAATTTCGGACTCTATTTCGCGTATTTTTCCGAGACGAATGCAATGGAACAACCCGTTTCCCCGGATTCAGATTTTAAAACTTATTTCTGCCTTGATTTATGATTATTGCATGTTATTAAAATTCGGGTTGTTACAAACCCAGTTAAAGACACGATATTTATTTTTCAGAAGATTAATACTAAGTGGAGTTTTAAAGAGTCTGTAATTAGATTGAAATGTGAATTAAAAATTTAAATTATCAAATTTGGAAAGTGATCGAGAATGGAGTATCACCAGTTTTGCTCCAAAGCGATAATTAAATCTTTAATTATATTTGAACGTGAATTGGTAATTAATTTTACCGATAACACCGTGGTGTTAGATGTGGAGTACTACCAGTTTTGCTCCATGGGATGAATAGGTTGTGATTGGGAAATAAAATAAATAATTACTTCGGTGTGGTTCGCTAATCCCGACTAGTTTGAAAACCATAATATGGTTTGAGATGATATCCAAAGGAAGATTGAAGAATAAATTTAGAAGAATTTATCTTTGATAAAATTAATGGGAACCTTTCCCTAGGAATCTGAAATTTTGAATAAAAGAATATTCTGAATTGGAATGAGGCGTATGTTGTGTTTGTGTAACAAGTGTTTATTATATACGCGGGTTATTCGGAAAGGCCTGGTTCATACCCATTCTGAATAACCGATTCGACAACAAGTCGAAGATGAAGACTGTGGTTGAAGACCGGAAGTCTTCACATCGTTTGGGTGATTACTGATGTTCTTGATTGGGCTGTACACCCAAGAGGAGGAAATCAGTCGGTGGTCGTCCAGACATACTTGGAGATCGATGGATATGCGAGGAAAGTGCCTCCGGTTTCGTTCAGACCCAGAACGAACTTGTAAATGGACTGTGTGTCTGACATTGGATTTCATTCTTTGTTGATTGATCTCTATTAAATATACATCTGTTTGGCAGCGGAGAATTTATTCTCTTGCTTAACGCCCTTCTCTGAGACGTACGAGCTCAGAGGTTGTATATCGATGGACATCAGTCGCATGGCATGAATTGCCTGTGTGGCACACCTAAGTGGCAAATGATCAAGGCTTCTGTTGAAATGCAAAGTCTTATGGTTGATGATCAAAGCACGGCCTGTGTGGTGTAGCTTTGTGTATAGTGTGAATTCGCGAGCCTCACACCTCGGTATGAGTCAAAAACGGGATAAGGACCCAAGGAGTGCACGACGTTTCTTTTTAGCTAGTGGTGGTGTCAATGCTTAAACTGATTGACATTTATATATACTTTTCACCTGTGTGGTTGTTGGAATGTGAGGCGCCTCGGATATAGGTCCTATAGGACCGGGAAACGTGTGTTCAGGAATAATTAATCCTCAAAAGTAAGAGAGGATCGGCCTTGGAGGTTCCAAAGGATCATAGTGGGGTCCTGGGACATTTGCTAGAGTGTCTCGAATCGGAGAGGATCTTGCCCCTTGCCTCGACTCATGACGGAAATCCAATTTCCAATACGTGATATTGAGGTTTTATTTATAGAACCTAGTACGGTGACATAGTGGTATGGGTCATTCATGCCACCTATGATTGATATTTATGATTGAAATTGTTTTGACACTATACACTTATTAGAGTATCAAATAATGTGTTTTTAACGTATCAAGCATGCTTTGGGTATTATAAGGTAAAAACCCTATCCTCCGGCTTGCGTTGCATTGTGTGATGGGACCTAGGTCTTAAAGTAGCTTCATCTTTCTTTATTTAGCATTGCACTGTTTGTTTTATGCACTGGTATTCTTGGTAGGAAACCCGTTCCGTGTTATATGGCGTGGTCCCTTGATTTACTGAACTTTAAAAACCAATATTAATAACTGTTTTAGTTCTCACACCAGTCACATGACTGACCTGGAGTTTATTGTTTTAACCTAAACTCTGGGTGCCCCTATTTTCGACACGGGCAGCTAGTAGTTTTGTGTAAGAACCCGTAACTTCCCCGTGAAGGAAAGCGCGGATACTTTGAGAACAACACACATCGGAATGCAGACGGAAGAACATTCCATTGTTATTACAACAATTCCATCAGATAGAAGAATATACAGAGTATAAATGAATAAATTACATTCAACAAATATCAGAGATTTAAATTACATTTAAATACATCGCAGCGGAAAGTAATACAAAAGCACAACTGAAAGTGATACACGGATACAGAGCTTTCCAAGCATCGTTCCAGCTGTAAATCAGGATCCTGTGAATATAAATCTGCAAACCAAAACTACTAGCTGCCCATGGGGGAAATAGGGGCACCCAGAGTTTAGGTTAAAACAATAAACTCCAGGCCAGTCATGGGACTGGTGTGAGAACTAAAACAGTTATTAATCTTTAATTTTAAAGTTTGGTAAATCAAGGGACCACGCCGTATAACACGGAACGGGTTTCCTCCCAAAAATACCAGTGCATAGAACAAACAGCGCAATGCTAAATAAAGGAAAATGAAGCTATTATAAGACCCAGGTCCCATCACACAATGTAACGCAAGCCGGAGGATAGGGTTTTCCCTTATAATAGCCAAACATGCTTGGTACGTTTTAAACAAATCATTTGATACTATTATAAGTGTATAGTGTCAAAACAATTTCAATCATAAATATCAATCATAGGCGGCATGGGTACCATATATCATGTCGCCATACTAGTTCTACAATTAAAACCGCAATATCACGTATTGGAGATTGGATTCCGTCACGAACCGAGGCAAGGGGCAAGCTCCTCTCCGCGTTCGTGACACTCTAGCAAATGCCTCAGGACCCCACTATGATCCTTTGGAACCTCCAAGGCCGGTCCTCTCTTACTTTTGAGGATTGGCAATTCCTGAACACACGTTTCCTGGTCCTTACAGACCTATATCCGATGCGCCTCGTATCCAACTACCACACAGGTGAAAAGTATATAAATGTCAGGGCTGGTAGGTCACGGACACCACCCTAGCTAGAAAGAAACGCCGTGCACTCCTTGGGTCCGTATCCCCTTTTTGACTCATACCGAGGTGTGAGGCTCGCGAATTCATGTTATACACAAAGCTACGCCACACAAGCCGTGCTTTGATCATCAACCACAAGACTTTGCTTTTCAACAGAAGCTTTGATCAATTTCCACTTACGCGTGCCACATTGGCAATTCACTCCATGCGACTGATGTCCATCGATATACAACCTCTGAGCTCGTATGTCTCAGAGAAGGGCGTTAAGCAAGAGAATAAATTCTCCGCCGCCAAACAGATGTATATTTAATAGAGATCAATCAACACAGAATAAAATCCAATGTCAGACACACAATCCATTTACAAGTTCGTTCTAGGTCCGAACAAAACCGGAGGCACTTTCCTCGCATATCCATCCATCTCCAAGTACGTCTGGACGATCACCAACTGATTCCCTCATCTTGGGTGTACAGCCCAATCAAGATCATTAGTAATCACCCAAACGATGTGAAGACTTCCGGTCTTCGACCACCGTCTTCATCTTCGACATCTCGTCGAATCGGTTATTCGGAATGGGTATAAACACGACCTTTCTGAATAACCCACGTATATGATAAACAAATGTTACACAAACACAACAAACGCCTCATTCCAATTCAGAATATCCTTTTATTCATGAAATCACATTCTTAGGGAAAGGTTCCCATTAATTTTATCCAAGATAAATTATTCTAAATTTATTCTTTAATCTTCCTTTGGATATCATTTCAAACTAGTCGGGATTAGCGAACCACACCGAAGTAATTATTTATTTTATTTCCCAATCCCAACCTGTTCATCCCCTGGAGCAAAACTGGTGATACTCCATTCCTAACACCACGGTGTTATCGATAAAATTAATTACCATTTCACGTTCAAATCTAATTAAAGATTTAACTATCGCTTTGGAGCAAAACTGGTGATACTCCACTCTCGATCCCTTTTCAGATTTGATAATTTAAATTATCAATTCACATTTTAATCTAATTAAAGATTCATTAAAACTCCACTTAGTTTTAATCCTTTCAAAAATCAACATCTTGCCTTTAACTGGGTTAAAGAAACAATGTCATCTAAAACACGATTCACGATAAACCCAAATCACATTTGATATTACCTAAAAGGCTCTGAATAGAAAATATACCGGCTTATATTCAATATCAAATTCTGAAACCAACATATATCGTATTGGAAATAACGATATAAAATATATCTTTCAAATTCCCATAACAATATCTGTATAGTCACGAAATCCAACATCGAAATATTCCGAAGATAATTTCGATTCAACTCCAGTCCAATCCACGTATTGGGAATACTGATTATTTTTAAAATAACTTTCAAATTCAATTTATTTATTTCAAAAATAAATTGATTTTAATTCTAGTTCAAAACTAGTTCATTTCGATAAAAATCTATTTTTATCTTTTCAAATATGGAATTTTTTAGCCCAATTTTTCCCAAATCATTTCTCATGATTTTACACAAATTATAGATATTTTTAATAATTTTAACAAGGCCCGTACAGTCGATTTCCATCAACGGCCATCGAACTGCACTTACAACGACCTTTTCCAAATTTGATTTGGACATAATTCCAAATCCAACCGTTAGATTTCAAATTTCTAATATTCATTGGAAAGCTCTTTTCGATACGAACCCAACGGTTCTGGTTTTAGGAGAATCCGACGGTCGGATCTCCCGCAACGTCAATTCGAAGTCAATGGTCGAAATTCACGAACTACCGCGGCGCGGCGCGTTCTATTCAGGCCATTATATATATATTATATATATTTCGTCGACTTCCTTTCAAAACGTATTTTATAAATCGTTTTAAATTCGTTTTCAAAACCATTTCAACTTCAATTTCAAATCGATTTGATTTCAATTCAATTCGAATTCATTTCAATTTTATTTAATTCGAATTCAAATTTGTTTCAATTCAATTCAAATTCTAATTCGTTTCAATTGAATTCAAATTCTAATTCGTTTCAACTCAATTCAAATTCTAATTCAATTTAAATTCATTTCTATTCAATTCGAATTCAAATTCACTTTCTATTCAATTCGAATCAAATTCATTTTCTATTCGATTCGAATTCATTTCAAATTGATTCAATAAAATTTCAATTTGAATTTTAATCTTATTTAATTTGAATTTCATTTCAAAATATTAATTTTGAAATCACTTTTCAATATTCATTATAAAACGAATAAAATCGATATAAATATCGTTCGCGTCAAAATAACGCATCTCTAATCAACACGGCATTATATTTTTCAAAAACTTCTTTATTCTATTCAACAAATGAATATTTATTCTATTCAACAAATGAACTATATTTCTTTCAACACACGTCTATTTTTGTTATGTAAAATATTTTATAAAATTATGGTATCTATCGTTTGATTTTAATTAGACTCCACCGTGAAGTGGCTTTTGATTTTAAATATGATAAAGATGTATATTTTATTATATTTAAAATATTTTACTCAACACATGAACAGTTTCAACACATGAACATCGTCAACACATGACTATTTTTATATCCAACACATGAATTTTCTTTTATCATATTCATTATTTTCCCGATTGGAATGAGGCCCAATCAATCACCATATAATGTTAATTATATGGATTCCATACAACACATGTATATAATAGCAATGATAAATAATCAACCATCATCCAAAGTGCACCACACAACTACATAAGCATCAAATATAAATAATCAACGCTTACACAGCCTGTCGACCAATCGATCGACATACAATTAAATAATTGGGAATAGTGTACCCAAATATCATCGCAGCACCCGTATGGGGTTTCAAATCAACAAACATAGATTTTTATTTGTGCAGTTGGGCGATGTGTAAAATTTATCATCCCAATCAATATCAGTCAAATCAGTGCATATAAACAAATCGGCCGATTTGTTTATAAATATTCATTTATTCACTTTAACGTTAAAAATTATATTTTTAACGATAATTAATTTATTTCAACCATCTACATTTTATTATCGATTTCACATCAACAACACAAACAAATTTTCACAACACATCAATCAAACAAACAAACCATCCATGGTCTGTGGATGACGGGTGTCGGGTGCTGATAAGCACCGTCTGCATCCTAGTATATATATATAACTAGAAAAAGAAATTTAGAGTGAGAAGTTCTCACCAAAGCTATCCCAACTTCACGACACTTCAAAAGTAGAAGTCTTCGTCGTTCTCGCCCTTTTTGTCACTTTCGTTGCCCGTAGACACTACATATATAAAAATTACATTTTTATATTGTTGCTATGTATATAAAAATCATATTTTTATAATTACTCCATATGGATAAAAATTCTATTTTTACAACGCTACTATATAGATAAAAATTCTATTTTTACATCGCTACTATATAGATAAAAATTCTATTTTTACATCGATGTTCATAGAATATAGATTATATTTTTATCACGCTATTCTCTATATAAAGACTTCGCCTTTTTATTTCATCACTATAAGAATCACATTTTTACTTCATTATATATATAATAAAAATCAGATTTTTATTTCGCTATATCTATAAAGATGATATTTTTACTATCTTACCTTTATAAAAATTATATTTTTATACTTCTACAATATAAAAGATTATATTTGTATACTTCACATATGCTAAAAATCATATTTTTACTTCGCCAGTTAAGTAAAAATTATATTTTTATCTTGCTATTTGAATGATAAAAATTATAACTTTCCTTACATAAGGATAGTATTTTTCTTAAACCAAGATTATATATTTTTTCCTTCTTCGCGAAGATCCTACTCATGTTCAAAGAAAAAATCATGTTCATATTTAAAGAAAAAATACTATTCATATTCAAAGTAAAATCCTATTTAAATTCAAAGCAAAAATCAGTTTTTATCTACTTATAAAAATCAAACTTTTCTACATATAAAATCATGTCTTCCTAGAAGCAAAATCATGTTTTTATATAGAAGAAAAATCATATTACTATTGTGGAATTCATATAAGAAAAATCAAGTTTTTATAGTAGCATTCACATAAGAAAAATCAAAATCAAAAGGGGAATAAATAAAAAAAGCTCACAGCTTTGTTCGACGTTGAACCGAGGAGGGGGGGCTCAAACGGGTTAGGGTTTGCATCGGTGGCGGTTTTGGGTGGTTGAGGTTTGGGGGCGGTGTTGCGTCGTGCGCCAGCAAGGGGGGGTATCGAGGAAGAAGGGGACGCGGAGGAAGGGGAAGAGGAGAATCGAGGGGAGGGGAAGCGTGGAGGGCGGTGGCCACGCCCTGAGCGGCGGTGGCGGCTCAGTTGGAGGAGCGACAACTCCTCCTTCTTCCTCTTTTATTTTTATTTTATTTTAAATCGATTCTGAGTTGAAAGAGAAAGGGGGGCAAGGTTTTATATAATAATTTATATTTTAATTTATTTTAATTTCAAAAAGTAACTTTTTCATTTGAACTCGAAAGGAGGCCCACCGCCTGTCGTCCATAGCTAATTACCCCCATTCCGAACACAATGGGATATGTATCGTAGGCTGATTCGACCGTTTCGATCAGTTTCCGTTATAATCAACATATAACTCTATATATTGCTTTTGAACGCGCATTTCAATTTACCGGGGTCACATATGAACTTTAAAAATTCCAGAAAAATATTTTCTAGCTTCGTGTTGACGATACGGTACTAACAAAACTAGTTTCGTCGAATTCTGAGACCGTTGGAAAAATGGCCATTTCCCAGTCGATTAAATTCAACTAAAATGGTCAAAACACGTTTTCCTTTACCACGCTCACATATTGATTCGGAAAATTATGAAATTTGGAACCTAGCAATAACTTGACATCACGGATCCAACAAAAGTGGTTTCGTCGAAATCCGAGGTCGTTTGCAAAATTTCCATTTTTAAGGGCCTGAATTCCATAACGACTATTCAGAATTTTCAACTGGATGTATCTTTTGATTCCCGCTATGAAATCTCAATTTTTCAAATTAGTTGGAAAGATATTCCCAAATAGATCCTAATATTTTTGGTTTCACTAAAATCCGGTTTGTTTTGCACCCGGTACATTCAATTGAAGTTTGAAATCGAATTATCGAACTACCGCGCCATTTTCAATTCTATTTATATTTATATATAAATATTTATATTCTAACGACGATGTATATAATATATACGTTCGAATTCTATTCAAAATGAATTTTCCGTCGATATTATTTAATTTAATCTATTTTAAATGTTCAAAATTCGTTAAAATTGCCAAAATAAAAATTTTAAACTGGCCCAGATTTTCGGGTTGTTACATTTTGGCTTTGCAGATTTATATTCACAGAATCCTGATTTACAGCTGGAACGATGCTCGGAAAGCTCTGTATCCATGTATCTCTTTCAGTTGTGTTTTATATTATTTTTCCGCTGCTATGTAATTTATTGTAATCTCTGATATTCTTTGTTGTATAATATTTATTCATACTCTGTATATTCTTGTATCTGATGGAATTGTTGTAATATACAATGAAATGTTCTTCTGTTTGCGTTCTATTTTGTCGGGTTCTCAATGCAATCCGGGCTTTCCTTACCGGGGAAGTTCGGGTCCTGTCAGATGAACTGGAAACACACAGTAACGAAGAGAGTGAACGAAGTAAAGGAGTTAAATGGCCTGTTAGTTGCTTACTGAATAATTTAAGTGGTATATCATATTTAATAAGTTAGTTAAAATCATCAATTCATATTATTAAAATCTTGAATTTTATGCAGAACAGACCGTGCTGATAGAAACCTTAGAAGAGAGACAGTGAAACACAATCGACCTGATAAACTGGGTTTGCCATGTAATTAACCTAATATTGAAAACTAATTAGATTATAATGGTTATAATTAACTTTGTATTAATTTAATACATGAATTATATGCAGGCATGATGACCGGGTTACCATCGAACAAACAACAGTGGGAAAGGAGTATTTGTTTGACCCGATAATTTTGATTAGAAAAGAAAAAGAAAAAAAGTAAATAAGTTTGTTAATTATTAATTTAGGAATTAGATTGTAATTAAATTGTTAATCTTTAAATGTTTATGACTTTTGCATACCTTAATAGAATTTAGTCAAGTAGTAATTGTTGGAACCGTGACAATGAACACTACAGACCGTCCAGGACAAGACTGAAAGCTACTGGCATTATTGATTAAATTAAACGCATGTTTAATTTAACCAGAACCGAATCGCTTAGCGACAACGGAATCAAGGTGAGTTAAACTCACTCAGTTTTTCCTATTTATATTTTATACAAATTGGGTTTTGATTTTGTGTGCTCTGCTTGCCAATGGTTGACTGTTTGCTAGTTATATATTGATTTAACTGATGAAATTAAACCGTTATTTAATTTCAATGAAATACCAAATCGTTATTCTAACGATTGGTTCCAATAAAGGTAACTTACCTTGTTGGTCACGTTTATAAAATAAACGTGTTTAATTGGTCGAATTGTTTGAATTGCTTGTGGTTGGAATTAAATGGTCGTTATTTATTATTATCAGTTAAATGAAATTGAACGATCTGTTTGGAGATAACCATTTGTATACAGGGAAGAACAGGTTGCAGGGATCCAACCGGATTCCTCAAATATATTATTTATTTTCATATTATCATATATGAACTGTCATGATTGGGTAATTGTTTTCAGTAGTTATCATTGATTAAAATGTCAACCTGTGTTGTGTTTTAACCAATGGGCTATATTGGTTGAGTAATCGGCAGTGAATGGCCTATGAGTAAAGTTGTTTTGATTATATTGATTTACCGTTAGGTGAATTGATAGAACTGAAGTTATAAAATTTATTTTATAACTACAGATAGATTTTGAAATATATTATTTGAATAAAGGTTTATAAAAAGGAAATAAATACTTATTTTTATATTTTATTATAAATTGATTTTATAAAGACAATTCTGATGTTAATCAGATTTGTAAATGTGAGAATAAAGAAATTAACCTAACGACTAAATGGGAAAATGGTTTTGTTAAGAAATAAGTTAAATGGAATTTGTGTTGGTATTAAAATGAAGTATTGGTTTTTGGATTACAACTTGTATCTACATTAAGATATGACTGCTGTTGATCAAGGTCTGAGACATAATTAAAATACCCCAACTTGATGGACGGCGGGAATATCTGAAGGTGATGTTAGTTTTAATGGTAAAAGAGGATAGTAAGGATTTATTATTTCATTAGAGAGATAATAAAGCAACATTTTTGATGAAGATTTGGAATAGATGTATATAATGAGATTCCAAAGTAAAAGTGGAAATATAAAGGTGTTGCGTGAATTATAACGATATTGTTGTGTTTTAAAAAGGAAAAGTAAAAGATGAGTTTTGTTCTATAAGAATAAATATAGGTTACCGTTTTCAAGCAACAAATAAAAGATATCTCATAACTTTGTTTTACGAGTAGTAAGTTCAAATGATTTCCCCAACATTATATATAATAATGTGCTAATGTTTCGTAAGTGGAAATTGACGACTAAATATGATATACGATTTTCATAAGTACTAAAATGAACTTGTTTAAAGAAAGTCTAATGTTAAGTAAGAAGCAAGAAAACTATATTCATAATATAGAAATATTTAAGAGTTTTTAGATTTACCATTTTTTTAAAAAGGCCAAGTGGTGCTGAATACTGAACTAGTGAACTCATTGGATTGTCATGGTTGAAACACTGTTTATTTTGATAGTTAAATCACCGACTATCAAATCTGTCCAATACTATTGTTGGTACGGAAAGACCGGGATCGAATTTATATTCGAAACCATTCCGACCAACAAATACGTGAAGATATTAGAAGATGATCGAGATGGAGCATTGAAGACCGTAGATCTTCATTATACGGAAGAACTACTAATAATCTCCGGTTTAGCGGCCAGAGATAAACTGTGATTCTGTCGTGGTTGAAATCTACGGATTGCGAGGGCTACTCGCTACTGATCCATGGGGTGATTCCTATATTGGATGCAGTAGGAGAGTACCTTCGGTTCATCTTGTTCCTGGATGACTTGTATGGACGAATGTCTGAAAGAGTATGTAACATCCCACAATTTCTGTATATTTAATTTTCAAGTTAAAAAGAATAAAATGGGAAAATACTAGATAAAAATCAAATTTCGTTGATTATAATGGTGATGATTATTTGAATGGAGTATAAATAGATTTTTAATTTAGTTTATACTTAGGATTTGTGAAATTTGGAAATTCATATTTTATTTATTTAAATAATTTGAGTTATTCAGTAAAAATGGAAATTCGAATTTAACTTGAAATGGAGAATTCTAAGTTGGGTAATAATAACTGTAATTCAAATTTAAATTCAAATTTAGATTTGAAATGGGGGAAATTTGTTTATAAAATTTATATAAGTTATAATTTGACTTAAATTTGAATTTAATGAATATTTAGATTGAATTTAAAACAGTTAAATGAATTTTGAATATTTTATTAATTAATTAACAGTGAAATTTAGCGGTTTTGGCGACTGTCTCGGAATTCGACGAAACCGGCGCCATTGGAACCGGAACGGTGAATTATTTTAGGATTTCAATTTGCGTTACAATCCGACTTACTGTTTGATCATAAGAGCGAAAATGTGAACGAGATCATTGTAAATGGATAATTGGGTATTCCTCATATTTGGGCCTTATAATTATATATATAAATAAAAACCCACTTAACACCACATCAGCTCATTTCATCTGTACGTTACTTTCCTCCATCTACTTTTCTTCTTAATGGCTGAAATTAAAGGTCAAACCCTAGATCAAAGATAAAATACAACCTCAAAAATTAAATCTCTTCAAACCATAGCAAATTATATGTCGATTCGAAGCTCTCGACGATACGAAGCTGGTGGTGTGATTTATTCCGACATGCAGTGAGTAGTTTGGTTGGAAATCGCGGTCAAAGCTGCCTGTTTTCGTAACCCTAGGCCCTAAATTGGGCATTTCCGATTTAAGGCTTAATCAGAGAAATCAACTTATGGGTATTGTAGAGGGGATCGATACGAGTTTATAGGTGGTGGTTGGAGGTTTTATCATGAAGTAGATCGACGGGAATTCAAGTTTTTAGGGTTTGAAACCCGTCCATTCATTCCAGCGTTGGCAGCCCAAGGGGTCATCGGAGATGTCAGCGTCGGGGTGTTTGGGTGCGACTCGGTCCGGGCGTTCATCTGAGGTTGGTCGGAGCTCCTCCGGTGGTCGGAGTCGTACGGTAGTGGCGGTCAAACTTCGGTGTATTGGGTTCGTTTTGCTCGGTTTACTATAGCCGAAGAAGAAGGGCACGAGCGGGAAATGGGCTGATGTGGCAAGACGTGATAGGGTGAGTTTAATTTTTTTTATTAATTTATATATATATATTTAAAAATCAAGATGGTTAAACGCTGATAACTTCTTCATACGACCTCGGATTGACGCGCGGTTTGTTGCTTTAGGATCGTGGCGAAATTGCGGACGTTCTGGCAATAACCTGGCTGCGTTCGGAGACTGTCAAATTTTGGGCTTTTTTTGGACGTTCGATCCAAATAAGACCCAAAGGTGAGTGATTTTTTTCGCTCACGAAATACTAAATTATTCCCATATTTATTGAATTAAATTATGAAGTAAGTTTGGTTGCATGGTTGTGTTGGATTGTTGATGTGTGGTTTAAATTTAACATGCAAGTCTGTTAACATGCAATTTAAGTAATTGATTTGTTATTTAATTTAATTTAAATTTCTAGTTGAATTCGAACCCTTGTAAAATCCTGAAACAGTTTAATGCTGATCAGTTGAATGAAATGGTTGTGATGGATGTTGGTTGAAATTTATTACTGAATTTATAGTGACATTTTTATGCTCCTTATTCAGTATATTGTAATACATGTTGATCTTGACAATAAATCCCATTCACCCTTGATGTTGCGGGCATCTAATGAACCCGGGATTTATCGATAGAATGAATTATGAACACGGAGTGAAATGATAAACCTTTGTGACCCTGATTTGGATTGAAATGATAGATCCATCCCTGAATATCGAGAAATTAAATTTAAATCACTTGGCCATTAGGTAGATGATTATATACAGACATCGGTTGGTTAAATGATTTAAATATTTGAAATTTTATTTGAGGGAAATTTATTTAAAGGGAATGTGTCGAGTTTGAGAAATTTTTATTCTTCCTTTAAAGATCTGATTCTTGAATATTATTTGAAGTGATTAAGGAAATTACCCAAAGGGAACTTGAAGTTTTTAAAGATTTAGAAATTAATATGATTTAGAATTTTCAAGGATTGGGTAGCCTCAGATGTAATAAATTCTTATTGAATTTAATATTGGATTAAAAGGAAGAATCGAGGAGATTCAGAGTTGTTTTGAACTTAATACAACTATGGTTTAAATCCTTGGATTTGAAATATGGGTTGAAATGGGATTTTTGAAACAAGTCCTTTGGGCTAGGCAACTCCATTGAGGCTGGAGTTAGATTCAAGTATTGAAGTTCGGAAGAAAGAATCAAATTTTTTTTTTGTTAAAGAATTTTCATAAATATATACATATTTACACTGTTTGATTTCAATAACTATCCCTTCTTCAAAATTTATTTATTAAACTTTTATCTATAACTATTTTTATTATAACAAAAATTTTCTTATATTCTTTTATCTAAACTATTTAGTAAACTTTTAAATATATATATAGTGTTTTAAACTTATTTATCCTATTTTTTTACTATTATATTCTTTACATATATTATTTTATATAAAGGTTTAGAAGCTTCTACTTTTCATAATTTTTATTTTATATAAAGTGTAAATTTCTTCCGAATGGAAATGTTTGGATTTAAACCCTGGGTTCAGAATGGAGTTGAGATAAAAGCTATATCCCCTTTTATGGTGAACCAATTTCTAAACCGATTTCAAATAGGAATGGTGAATTATATTCTACTTGAATGTAAAAAATTTCCATAAGAGATTGAATGGGTTATAAAAGTATATATACATTTTATTTGAATATGAACGGATTTCAAACATAAGTCGTTTTGGAATAATATGAAATCTTCGAGAGGAAATATATTCTATTTGAATATAAGTCGATTTTGAAATATTATATGATTATAATATAATGAAGTGGAATATTCTAGTTTAGGATATAATCGGGTTGGTATGATTTATGATATTTCGATATAAAACTATATTCTATTTTTGAATATAAATTTGGTTCGAGACAAAATACGATATTTTGATATGAAAGCGAACCTTTGAAATGTAAAAGAACCAACCGATGTGAAAAATGTAAGCGTTGGTTGTTAAAGAGACCGGAGTCGACATAAGGCATACTCTCTATCAGTGTCGATACCACTTTGACAACTGTGAACATTATGACATATCCAGATTGAGTATGAAGACTTGAAGGCGATTATTGAAGCGAAGAAGATGATCGATGACGAAATAGCCCTGACCTTCGGGTCAGAATTGAAATGACTAAAACAGGAGCTATACCGTGACTAACTGAGGTAGCACCTTTGATCGGACACACTTCTTCGATAATATTTCTATGACTGATGATGATGATTTGGGCCCATTTATGAATTATGGGAGTGTGTTCCGAGGTGGGCGGTAGTGGCTGCTATGCGTTACCACCGGTCCGGGAGTGCAATTGGTAGAATCCTACCCTGGGCATTGCCTCGAGTGCCTTGTCATATTTATCCTTATCGAGCCCCTACGATTTTGATTTAGCATTGCTTTCTATGGAGTGCCCTCTGATAACACCAGTACGGTGAATTTACGGTACTGTATAGACTGTTGATGCCTATAAACTACGTAAGGGTAATATGGTAACCCCGCTTACGCTATTTTCAGTATTTATACTTTACTGAGTAGACACTATCGTAATAGCGTATTATCTATGTATGTATTAGTTTAACGGATCCTCAAGAGATAGAAAGATTCCGTAATATCTCCTGAGTTACTACACACATGATATTGATGTTATTTCGTATTTTAATTTGACTAATATGAGATGATTTAGTGCTGATCCGAGTGTTTGTTGTGTTTTCTTTTTATGCAATACGCCCGGGTCAGCAGCTGTTGCAGTTAGCGAAGATTCCCTTGCCTTGGAGGACGAAGACGAAGTTTGGCGCATATATCTATTAGAAGTATGGTTAACCACTGCATTTATTTCCGCTGCTTATTATGTACATCCGAATGTATATGTAACTCTGATAATCATTGAATGTTATAATCACAGTATACATTTCAACTGTTTTAACTGCTATTTGTTTATTATATGTTGTCCTCCCGCTGTGAGATTCTGTTATTGTCTTTCTCTTCTTTCTTTCTTTTTCTTCTTTTCCCAATAACTACCTGCATTTGAGATTTGTTTGGGTCGACATGTGTGGCTTATTGTCGATTTTAAACGGTCAAAAATATGGGTCGTTACAGTTGGTATCAGAGCGATGGTTATCGATAACCCTGGCTCTGTTTGGGAATTAACTCATTATAGATAGAGTCAGTAGTGCCCTAGAATGAGTTTGAGTGATATGAGAGAGCGTACTTGTATTGTTGATATAAATTGGTTTATATGGTGTTGGCTTGTTCTGTTGATTATTTATGTATTCTTATCGATGTATGGGACGCCATAGAATCGATAGGGATTCCTAAATAATCAATCAGGATAATCGACATAATATGGTTTTGGATTATATTTTTAAAATATATCAAATATATTATTGGTTCATATATATATACATCTGTTTTAGTGGGCGACGATATTAATTTATCACTTGTTATGGTTAATTAGATAATAAATCTAATAAGGAAAAGGTAATGAATTTAGAAATATGTTATTGATTTAAGTATATGTGAAATCATTTTAGTAGGTGGTAATATTTAGTTATTACCTAGTATGGTCGATTCGATAATAATCTAATAAGGAAAATTCAAATGGTCTATGAGAACAATTCGAAAATGAGATGATACCATTAAGTTTAATTGGGAGAGAAAAGTTTGGGATTGAAATAGAAATGAACTTGAAATCTGATCCTGGGGTACCCTTGAAATAGTTTTGTCGAATTTCGAAATAATGTCGATATTATAAGTAGTTTTCTAAAGGATTTTAAGGCTTAAAGTGTGTAATCCCTTCTCGGACATCAGAAATGATTTCGGTAATGAGTGCACGCATTATCGACGTTTATTATGAAGCGTATAGGTGGGGGAGACCACTTCATACTTTCATTTCTGGTTTGAAAAGAATTTTGAATTTGATTTCATATGATATCAACTTATATATATATATATATATATATATATATATATAGGTATTAGAATATGTTATTTAAAGTAGAAATTTAAATTAAGCAGATGTTGAAAAAGAATTATATGTTTCGGTAAAAAAAAACTTGGATTAAAATTTTTATTATGGTATGGTTTTCAATAAAGTTTATAAACATGTATGTTACTTTTGAACTCAGTTTAAACCCGGAATTAAGATACTTAAGTTGTCTTAACTAATAATATTGGTTTAATCCCTTAAGAAACTCGACCCGTTGGAATTTAGATGTTGAAAAGAGGAAAAGGACCTGAGTATTGAGCGAAAGAAGTGGTCGTTGAAATTCTTAAGCAGAGCGATAATAAGGAAAATTTTTGCCGAGGAAAAATATATATAAATGGTTTAAATCGAACGTGTCGCGCAGGGACCGTTCACGAATTTCGACCGTTGACTTTGAATGGACGTAGCGGGAGATCCGACCGTCGGATTCTCCTAAAGCCGGAACCGTTGGGTTCATATCGGAAAGAGCTTTCCAACGAATATGAGAGATTTGAAATCTAACGGTTACATTTGGAAATATGTCCAAATCAAATTTGGAGAAGGTCGCTATGGCCGCAGTTCGGTGGCCGTTATTGGAAACCGACTGAAATATCGATAATAAAATTATTAAAAATATTGATAATTGGTGAAAAATCATAATAAGTGATTCAAAAAGAATTAGTATGAAAAAAAAATTCCATACTTGAATAGATAAAAATATATTTTATTGAAACAGACTTAATTGTAGTCGACTAAAAAATTAACTAAAGTAAATTGGAAGATTTAGTCGTGAAAAAGGGGATAACCTACGACTTGGCTAATTAGTAAGTTTAAGTGAATTTGTCGAGAACGAGTGGATAGGAATGCATGTGGCTAATAAAGGATGAATGGTCGATAAATTTGAGCGAAGGAATCAAATGGTGAATTTATAGGTGTGAGAAATGAAAATTTGCTTGAGTTGTCCTAAATGAATTGAATTTGGGAAAATCTAAACTCGAAACTTTAAGTTCGAGATAAGGGAATGAAGATGTGCCAAGGGAAAATATGTATAAAGAAAACCTTGGGAAGTGAATGGAACGTAAATATTTGGTCGAAGGAGATAAAAGTTAAGTTGAGTAAGGGATTGAATTAAATAAATTTGATTTAGAAAATCATACAATAAAGACCATAACTTATCTCCCATTATGGATTCAAGGTTAACTAGAATCGGAACGAGGAAATGAAAATAAACTTGAAATTTGAAATATGAAATAAGGTGTTGAAAAAGAAAAACCAAGAAAAGGGTGTATGAATAATAATGGAATGTAATGATAGATGAAACTATGCTTGGTGTAACATGGATGAAGTAAATCGGTATAAGGAATGAAAGTTGGTGAATCGACCAAGGTTATGAGTTAAGGATTTAATATAGTTGGGTTAGTAGTAGAAGTTAGAATAAATTTAAGTTCTAACTAAAAATCAGTGCTTGAAACGGAATGAGAAATTGGATAGAAAATTTATCGGGATAGGATAAGCAATCGAATGCGAATCTGTTTTTTTGTTGAACCATGAAGTGATAGCAAATTGAAGTGTTAGAGATTTGCAAAGTTTGGAAGTAAAGGTTGAAACTTCAAATAAAATCAATCGATGGTTATACGAAATTTAAAATATTCGATAAGCTATAGCTAAAAAGAACCATGAAACAAAAGCTACAACTTTTGCCTAGTATGTTTTATTCAAATTCCATCATCTAAGGGGTGATAATCGTTGATTTTTGCTGGCCTGTTATGAAATCTTGGTTGCGATTTTTTTGCTTTGTACATGTTGTGTAAGCTATATAATTTGCCATGGATTGTTATATGTTTGATTCTTATGCATGTTTGAGTGTTTCTAGTAGGTACAAGGAATGTTGCTACGCTTTGGAGCTCGCTTGCGCTAAATATTAGAATGCTAAGGTAAATGAAATTGCATATAAAACGCTAAAAGGTACGTATTTGGGATTTTATTGGTTTTGGAGTTTTGTTTTGTTTTTCCCCTGGTTCAGGGATGCCTCATCGTTGATGAGATGTATATTTTGGGTTAATATATGTATTGGGATTTTTCCCGGGACTCTCCGTACAAAGGAGATGCTGCCGAAATTTTTAGTGATTTTGGGAGTTAGGAAAATTTTATGATATTTTACAACTATATGACTTATTTTATAAATATTATTTTATAAGTAGGGGTTTGAAAGTATGAGTTGTTTAATACCTTATCTCGTTCCCTTTTCGAGGACGAAAAGATTTTAAGTGGGGGAGAATGTAACATCCCACAATTTCTGTATATTTAATTTTCAAGTTAAAAAGAATAAAATGGGAAAATACTAGATAAAAATCAAATTTCGTTGATTATAATGGTGATGATTATTTGAATGGAGTATAAATAGATTTTTAATTTAGTTTATACTTAGGATTTGTGAAATTTGGAAATTCATATTTTATTTATTTAAATAATTTGAGTTATTCAGTAAAAATGGAAATTCGAATTTAACTTGAAATGGAGAATTCTAAGTTGGGTAATAATAACTGTAATTCAAATTTAAATTCAAATTTAGATTTGAAATAGGGGAAATTTTACAAATTTATATAAGTTATAATTTGACTTAAATTTGAAATTAATGAATATTTAGATTGAATTTTAAACAGTTAAATGAATTTTGAATATTTTATTAATTAATTAACAGTGAAATTTAGCGGTTTTGGCGACTGTCTCGGAATTCGACGAAACCGGCGCCATTGGAACCGGAACGGTGAATTATTATAGGATTTCAATTTGCGTTACAATCCGACTTACCGTTTTATCGTAAGAGAGAAAATGTGAACGAGATCATTGTAAATGGATAATTGGGTATTCCTCATATTTGGGCCTTATAATTATATATATAAATAAAAACCCACTTAACACCACATCAGCTCATTTCATATGTACGTTACTTTCCTCCATCTACTTTTCTTCTTAATGGCTGAAATTAAAGGTCAAACCCTAGATCAAAGATAAAATACAACCTCAAAAATTAAATCTCTTCAAACCATAGCAAATTATATGTCGATTCGAAGCTCTCGACGATGCGAAGCTGGTGGTGTGATTTTTCCGACATGCAGTGAGTGGTTTGGTTGGAAATCGCGGTCAAAGCTGCCTGTTTTCGTAACCCTAGGCCCTAAATTGGGCATTTCCGATTTAAGGCTTAATCAGAGAAATCAACTTATGGGTATTGTAGAGGGGATCAATACGAGTTTATAGGTGGTGGTTGGAGGTTTTATCATGAAGTAGATCAACGGGAATTCAAGTTTTTAGGGTTTGAAACCCGTCCGTTCATTCCAGCGTCGGCAGCCCTAGGAGTCATCGGAGATGTCAGCGTCGGGGTGTTTGGGTGCGGCTCGGTCCGGGCGTTCATCTGCGGTTGGTCGGAGCTCCTCTGTGACGGCAAGGAATTTCGCTCGGTCCGAATCAATCGCTAAACCGATCTAGAACGTTCGAAACGCCCTATCGTTTGAGAACAGGACAAATCAGAACGCATATAAAAGAACATTTCACTGTATATTACAACAATGCACCAGAATACAAGAATATACAGAGTATAAATGAATATTACACAGAAATATCAGAGATTTAAATTACATTTAAATACAAATCAGCGGAAAATAATACGATACACAACTAGAAGTAGATATGCGGATACAAAGCTTTCCGGATATCATTCCAGCTGTAAACCAGGATCCTGTGAATATAAATCTGCAAAAACCAAAACTACTAGCTGCCCGTGTCAAAATAAGGGCACCCAGAGTTTAGGTTAAAACAATAAACTCCAGGTCAGTCATGGGACTGGTGTGAGAACTAAAACAGTTATTAATTCTTTATTTTAAAGTTCGGTAAATCAAGGGACCACGCCGTATAACACGGAACGGGTTTCCTCCCAAGAATACCAGTGCATAAAACAAACAACGCAATGCTAAATAAAGAAAAATGAAGCTGTTATAAGACCCAGGTCCCGTCACACAATGCAACGCAGCCGAGGATAGGGTTTTCCCTTATAACAGCCAAAGAATGCTTGATACGGTTAAAACAAATCGTTTGATACTATTATAAGTGCATAGTGTATAAAACAACTTCAAATCATAAGTATCAATCATAGACGGCATAAGTGCCCCATCCCACTATGTCGCCATACTAGGCTCTACAAATAAAACCGCAGAATCACGTATTTGGAAATTGGGTTTCCATCTATGAACCGAGGCAAAAGATAGTCCTCACCGAATTCGAGACGCTCTAGCCCGCCCCTCAGGATCAGAGCTCGAGTGACCCTTGGATCCTCAGGGCCAGTCCACCGATGTGGATTAAACTTAAACCCTGAACATGCGTTTCCCCGCCCTATGGGGCGTAAACGAGCCAACTAAATGACTCCATCGGTTCGAGAACGACCGATCAATCCGAGGCGCCTCGCAACAGCAACAACCACATAATTCAAACTCGTCAGGGCGTGTAAAACCACTGACGCCACTTCTAGCTAGAAAGAAACGCATGCCCTCCCTGACGTCCTCTCCCGTTTTTGGTTCATACCGGGTGTGAAACTCGCGAAGTGAACGTTACACAAAGCTACGCCACAAAGGCCGTGCTTTGATCATCACCACAAGACTTTGCTTTTCAACAGAAGACTCGATCAATTGCCACTTAGGCATGCCACACAGGCAATTCACTCCATGCGTTTGATATCCATCAATATATAACCCCTGAGCTCGTACGTCTCAGAGAAGGGCGTTAAGCAAGAGAATAAATTCTCCGCCGCCAAACAGATATATATTTAATAGAGATCAATCACACGGACTAAAATCCAATGTCAGACACACAGTCCATTTACAAGTCCGTTCTGGGTCTGAACGAAACCGGAGGCACCTAGTACCCCGCATATCCATCGATCTCCAAGTACGTCTGGACGATCACCAACTGTTTCCATCTTCTTGGGTGTACAGCCCAATCAAGATCATCAGTAATCACCCAAACGACGTGAAGACTTCCGGTCTTCGACCATCGTCTTCATCTTCGACACCACGTCGAATCAGTTATTCAAAATGGGATAAACCCGGTCTTTCTGAATAACTCGCGTATATATTATAAAAGTGTTACACAAACACAACATACGCCTCATTCCAATTCAGAATATTCTTTTATTCAAATATTCCTATACTTTGGGAAAAGTTCCCATTAATTTTATCCAAGATAAATTCTTTAAATTTATTCTTTAATCTCCTTTGAATATCAATTCAAACTAGTCGGGATTATCGAACCACACCGAAGTAATCATTTATTTTATTTTCCCAATCCTAACCTATTCATCCCATGAAGTAAAACTGGTAGTACTTCATATCTAACACCACAGTGTTATCGGTAATTCAATTACCATTTCACGTTCAAATCTAATTAAAGATTTAACTATCGCTTGGAGTAAAACTGGTGATACTCCATTCTCGATCTTTTCAATCTATTTAAAGATTCATTAAAACTCCACTTAGTTTTAATCGTTGACTGGGTTAAAGAATCAGTGCCATTTAAAACACGGTTCACGATAAACCCAAAATCACATTCATTAATTATCGGGTTAAAGAACGAGTGTTATTTAAAACACTGTTCACGATAAACCCAAAAATCAATATCAATTCAATTCCAATTAAATATTATTTAATTGGTACACTTCATTAAATCTAAATAAAAAGATTTAATCTTTTCTCAACTAGGTTCAAGAACAGTGTTAGTGAAGACACCATTCACGACGAACCCAAATCACATTTGATATTCAATACAAGAATCTGAATAGAAAATATATCGGCTTATATTCAATATCAAATTCTACGATTAACAAATGTCGTATTGGAAATAACGATATAAATATATATCTTTCAAACTTCCATAACACCATCCGTATAATCACGAATTCCAACATCGAAATATTCCAATGACAATTTCGATTCAAATCCACTCCAATGCAATCATTGGATATTCTGGTTATTTTCAAAACCCTTTTTAAATTCAATTTATTTATTTAAAAATAAATGGAATTATAATTCTAGTTCAAAACTAGTTCATTTCGATAAAAATCTATTTTTATCTTTTCAAATATGGAGTTTTTCATCCCAAATCTTTCTAAATCATTTCTTATGATTTTACACAAATTATTACTATTTTTAATAATTTTATCAAGGCCCGTACAGTCGATTTCCATCAACGGCCATCGAACTGCACTTACAGCGACCTTTTTCAAATTTGATTTGGACATAATTCCAAATCCAACCGTTAGATTTCAAATTTCTAATATTCGTTAGAAAGCTCTTTTCGATACGAACCCAACGGTTCGGGTTTTAGGAGAATCCGACGGTCGGATCTCCCGCAATGTCCGTTTGAAATAAATGGTCGAAATTCACGAACTGCCGCGGCGCGTTCTATTCAGGCCATTATATTATATATAATATATATAATATATATTTCGTCGATTTCCATTTAAAACGAATTATATAAATAGTTTTAAAATTCGTTTCAAAAGCAATTTCAACTTCCTTTTCAATTCAAATCAAATTTGAATTCTTCTTTATAAATCCGTTTAAAATTCATTTCTATTCAATTCAAATTTCAATTCAATTTGAATTCATTTCAATTCGCTTTCAATTCAATTCGAATTCGTTTTCAATTCAATTCATTTCGAAATCGTTTTAATTCAATTCATTTCGAAATCGTTTTCAATTCAATTCATTTCGAAATCGTTTTCAATTCAATTCGAATTCGTTTTCAATTCAATTCATTTCGAAATCGTTTTCAATTCAATTCATTTCGAAATCGTTTTCAATTCAATTCATTTCAAAATCGTTTTCAATTCAATTCATTTCGAAATCGTTTTCAATTCAATTCATTTCGAAATCGTTTTAAAATCGATATAAATATCGTTCACGTCAAAATGGCGTCAATCTAATCAACACGGCTTCATATATTCCTATTTTCAAATATTCTATTTCAAATATTTCTTTTTCAAAACTGGAATGAGGCCCAATCAATTACCATATAATGTTAATTATATGGATTTTCTACAACACATATATAATAGCATTGGAAAATAATCAACCATCAACCAAAGTGCACTACACTGTATAAGCATCAAATATAGATATCTAACGCTTATAACAGCCTGTCAATCAATCGATCGACATATTCAATCAATCAGGATGAGTGAACTTCAAATTTCATCCCCACACCCGTGTGGGGTTTCAAACAATCAAACACAGATTTTATTCGTGCAGTTGGGCGATGTGTAAAATTTATCGTCCCAATCAATGTCATTCAAATAGGTGTACATAAACAAACCGTCCGGTTTGTAAATGAATATTTTATTCTATTCACTTCACGTTAAAAATTATATTTTTAACGATAAAACATTTTATTCAACCTATGAATATTCTATTCGGTTCACTTATTCAATAAAATGATATTTTAATTTTTTCTAACATATTTTAGAAAATTTCGGCGGCATAACGGCACGATACCAGAAACGAGACGAGGCCTAGCCTTATCCCCGGTCTAGTGAAGGCCCACGCCATTCACACATCAATCAAATCAATTTCATCTCACCAAACAATTCAATTCAAACAAATAATTCAACTAACCTATGCAACCAAACAAACAAGTCCATGGTCTGTGGACGATTGTGTCGGGTGCTACTAAGCACCGTCTGCATCCTAGTGTATATATATATAACTAGAAAAGAAATTGAAAGGTGAGAAATTCTCACAGATAGCTATCCAATCATCTTGACTCTTCTTTTATAGAAATCTTCGCCAATCTCGCCTTTTGTTGCTTTCGTTGCCCGTATTCACTACATATATAAAAATCATATTTTTATTTCGATGTTCAATATACAAAAATCATATTTTTATTCCGAAGTTCAATATATAAAAATCATATTTTTATTCCGAAGTTCAATATATAAAAATCATATTTTTATTACTAATAAAATATAAAAACCATATTTTTATTACTAATATATATATTACTGATTTTATAATTGCTATATATATTTAAATAAACTGATTTAACAAATATGTTTTCAACATAACGAAGAACTCGAATTAAAAATCAAAGACTTACTATGCTTGTCAGAGGAAGAGGGGCGCTGTGGGTCTTCAGTGGGAGGGCAGGTGGCCGGTGGGGCTCGCAGTGAGGTGGTGGGTGGCCTCCTGTAGTCGACGGCGGCTGCAATCGAGTTGGGGGGAGGGGTTTTGGGTTTTTCGGGCGGATTTGGTCAAGAGGGGGGTGCTGGGAGCGGCGTTGGGTGCCTGGGGGTCATCGACGGCGGCATGGGTGGCTGGAGGTGTTCGGTAGGTGGCTGGAGGTGTTCGGTTGCGTCGGATCTCGTAGCTGAAGGGAGGAGGGTCGATGCGGGAAGGAGAAGAGGAGATGAACGGGGAAGAGTAGAGAGGCGCGAGGTAGCGGAGGCCGGCGACTGGGGCTGCGGCGAGGTGAAGATCGCCAGGGGGAGGGCGACGAGATTGAAAGCGGAGTTTTTTTATTTATTTGGTCTTCGATTTCAACTGAACGGAAGGAGGAGGGAGAAAGGTAAGGGCGTTGACCCGGTGGATGGTTAAAGGGCTTGGCCCATTATTTTTATATTATTATTTTATTTAATTTTCCATCTAAAAAGTTACTTTCAAATACGAACTCCAACCGAGGCCCAACGACTGTCGTCCCTAGCGTTTTACCCCTGTTCCGAACACAATGGGATATGTATCACAGGCCAATTCGACTGTTTGAATCAGTTTCCGTTGAATTTAAAGTATAATTCTTTATATATTCCATTTAAACGCACATTTCAATTTACCGAAGCCACATACAGTCTCTAAAAATTCCAGAAAAATTATTTCTAGCTTCGTATTGACGATACGGTCCTAACAAAACTAGTTTCGTCAAATTCTGAGACCGTTGGAAAAATGGCCAATTTCCAGTTGATCAAAATCAACTGAAACCGGTCAAACGCGTTTTCCTTTGCCACGCTCACATATTGATTCGAAAAATTATGAAATTTGAAACCTAGCAATAATTTGACACTGCGGATCTAACAAAACTGGTTTCGTCGAAATCCGAGGTCATTTGCAAAATGTCCATTTATAAGGGCCTGAATTCCATAGCGACTATTCAGAATTTTCAACTGGACATATCTTTTGATCCCCGCTATGAAAATTTGATTATTCGGATTCGTTGGAAAGATATTATCAATTAGATCCTATCATTTTTGGTTTCACTAAAATCCGGATTGTTTTGCACCTGGTACATTCAATTGAAGTTTGAAATCGAATTATCGAACTACCGCGCCATTTTCAATTCTATTTATAATTATATATAAATATTTATATTCTAACGACGACGCGTATAATATATACGTTCTAAATATATTCAAAATAAATTTCTCGTCGATATTATTTAAAATAATTCATTTTAAATAATCAAAATTCGCTAGAATTGCCAAAATAAAAATTTTAAACTGGCCCAGATTTTCGGGTTGTTACAATCTCCCCCACTTAAAACTTTTCGTCCCCGAAAAGGAACAAAGTCGAAAGTGGTTTGATTAATCAACTCTACGTTCGCTCTGGCTTCCATTCTCCAACTTTTCAGTTTCTGAGAATTTCCAAAAATTTCAAAAATTTGGCTAACACCCTAAATTTTCGAAAAATTTCGCCATAACCTCCCCTGCACCGGGAGCATCGGGGAATTTCAAATAGCTTCCCCGGTCCTTCAGATCTCAAAAAGAAAAAGAAAAAGCCAAGCGGCTAGCCAATAGGCTCATAAAATCATCATCACCCAAACAAAACAGTAAATTAGGTAGTAAACATGTACCTATTTGTCGGGCAAACAAATTTTATTCTCTGCTCTAGCCTCCTTGCTATGATCTGTTCAATGATATGTATGTATATGCAAGCAAATGCAACCAATTTTCAATATAATTCAATATTTGGTTCAATTAGGCATAATGGTTCAAAATTGTCAAACAAATAAACAAACAACACAAACATCACTCAATTAGTGAATTAGAGTTTCAAATTCATAATTTTGATACATATAAAGAAAATCATGTTTTTGATGCCAATTCACAACAATAAATCTATCTATATTAGTTTTGGTTCTCACACCAGTCAAATGGAAATATATAGATATCACACCTTCGTCACTCGAATATAAACACTGATGATGAGGCCTCATCATCTGAATCATCTCCGGGCGACTAGAGTGTGATTCTATATCTATCCAGTATATTAAAATTTCGAATACACGCGGATCAGACGTATACGCAAAATCTATATATACTGGATTGTCCACATCAATATAAATAAATTACCAAATACGAATAATTGATTTAAATTTCCAAAACAAAATTGGTTTCATTTGAAAAATATACTCCTCACACTCGTTCTAGGATACTACTGATCCTATCTCTAACGAGTCATTCTCATTGGACATTACTAATCCAATTATCTGATGAATTCTTTCGTATGGTTCTAATGTGTGTTGTTCTCTGAGCTTTGTAAACCAAAGCTCTGATACCAACTGTGACGGCAAGGAATTTCGCTCGGTCCGAATCAATCGCTAAACCGATCTAGACCGTTCGAAACGCCCTATCGTTTGAAAACAGGACAAATCAGAACGCATATAAAAGAACATTTCACTGTATATTACAACAATGCACCAGAATACAAGAATATACAGAGTATAAATGAATATTACACAGAAATATCAGAGATTTAAATTACATTTAAATACAAATCAGCGGAAAATAATACGATACACAACTAGAAGTAGATATGCGGATACAAAGCTTTCCGGATATCATTCCAGCTGTAAACCAGGATCCTGTGAATATAAATCTGCAAAAACCAAAACAACTAGCTGCCCGTGTCAAAATAAGGGCACCCAGAGTTTAGGTTAAAACAATAAACTCCAGGTCAGTCATGGGACTGGTGTGAGAACTAAAACAGTTATTAATTCTTTATTTTAAAGTTCGGTAAATCAAGGGACCACGCCGTATAACACGGAACGGGGTTCCTCCCAAGAATACCAGTGCATAAAACAAACAACGCAATGCTAAATAAAGAAAAATGAAGCTGTTATAAGACCCAGGTCCCATCACACAATGCAACGCAGCCGAGGATAGGGTTTTCCCTTATAACAGCCAAAGAATGCTTGATACGGTTAAAACAAATCGTTTGATACTATTATAAGTGCATAGTGTATAAAACAACTTCAAATCATAAGTATCAATCATAGACGGCATAAGTGCCCCATCCCACTATGTCGCCATACTAGGCTCTACAAATAAAACCGCAGAATCACGTATTTGGAAATTGGGTTTCCATCTATGAACCGAGGCAAAAGATAGTCCTCACCGAATTCGAGACGCTCTAGCCCGCCCCTCAGGATCAGAGCTTGAGTGACCCTTGGATCCTCAGGGCCAGTACACCGATGTGGATTAAACTTAAACCCTGAACATGCGTTTCCCCGCCCTATGGGGCGTAAACGAGCCAACTAAATGACTCCATCGGTTCGAGAACGACCGATCAATCCGAGGCGCCTCGCAACAGCAACAACCACATAAGTCAAACTCGTCAGGGCGTGTAAAACCACTGACGCCACTTCTAGCTAGAAAGAAACGCATGCCCTCCCTGACGTCCTCTCCCGTTTTTGGTTCATACCGGGTGTGAAACTCGCGAAGTGAACGTTACACAAAGCTACGCCACAAAGGCCGTGCTTTGATCATCACCACAAGACTTTGCTTTTCAACAGAAGACTCGATCAATTGCCACTTAGGCATGCCACACAGGCAATTCACTCCATGCGTTTGATATCCATCAATATATAACCCCTGAGCTCGTACGTCTCAGAGAAGGGCGTTAAGCAAGAGAATAAATTCTCCGCCGCCAAACAGATATATATTTAATAGAGATCGATCACACGGACTAAAATCCAATGTCAGACACACAGTCCATTTACAAGTCCGTTCTGGGTCTGAACGAAACCGGAGGCACCTAGTACCCCGCATATCCATCGATCTCCAAGTACGTCTGGACGATCACCAACTGTTTCCATCTTCTTGGGTGTACAGCCCAATCAAGATCATCAGTAATCACCCAAACGACGTGAAGACTTCCGGTCTTCGACCATCGTCTTAATCTTCGACACCACGTCGAATCAGTTATTCAAAATGGGATAAACCCGGTCTTTCTGAATAACTCGCGTATATATTATAAAAGTGTTACACAAACACAACATACGCCTCATTCCAATTCAGAATATTCTTTTATTCAAATATTCCTATACTTTGGGAAAAGTTCCCATTAATTTTATCCAAGATAAATTCTTTAAATTTATTCTTTAATCTCCTTTGAATATCAATTCAAACTAGTCGGGATTATCGAACCACACCGAAGTAATCATTTATTTTATTTTCCCAATCCTAACCTATTCATCCCATGAAGTAAAACTGGTAGTACTTCATATCTAACACCACAGTGTTATCGGTAATTCAATTACCATTTCACGTTCAAATCTAATTAAAGATTTAACTATCGCTTGGAGTAAAACTGGTGATACTCCATTCTCGATCTTTTCAATCTATTTAAAGATTCATTAAAACTCCACTTAGTTTTAATCGTTAACTGGGTTAAAGAATCAGTGCCATTTAAAACACGGTTCACGATAAACCCAAAATCACATTCATTAATTATCGGGTTAAAGAACGAGTGTTATTTAAAACACTGTTCATGATAAACCCAAAAATCAATATCAATTCAATTCCAATTAAATATTATTTAATTGGTACACTTCATTAAATCTAAATAAAAAGATTTAATCTTTTCTCAACTGGGTTCAAGAACAGTGTTAGTGAAGACACCATTCACGACGAACCCAAATCACATTTGATATTCAATACAAGAATCTGAATAGAAAATATATCGGCTTATATTCAATATCAAATTCTACGATTAACAAATGTCGTATTGGAAATAACGATATAAATATATATCTTTCAAACTTCCATAACACCATCCGTATAATCACGAATTCCAACATCGAAATATTCCAATGACAATTTCGATTCAAATCCACTCCAATGCAATCATTGGATATTCTGGTTATTTTCAAAACCCTTTTTAAATTCAATTTATTTATTTAAAAATAAATGGAATTATAATTCTAGTTCAAAACTAGTTCATTTCGATAAAAATCTATTTTTATCTTTTCAAATATGGAGTTTTTCATCCCAAATCTTTCTAAATCATTTCTTATGATTTTACACAAATTATTACTATTTTTAATAATTTTATCAAGGCCCGTACAGTCGATTTCCATCAACGGCCATCGAACTGCACTTACAGCGACCTTTTTCAAATTTGATTTGGACATAATTCCAAATCCAACCGTTAGATTTCAAGTTTCTAATATTCGTTAGAAATCTCTTTTCGATACGAACCCAACGGTTCCGGTTTTAGGAGAATCCGACGGTCGGATCTCCCGCAATGTCCGTTTGAAATAAATGGTCGAAATTCACGAACTGCCGCGGCGCGGCGCGTTCTATTCAGGCCATTATATTATATATAATATATATAATATATATTTCGTCGATTTCCATTTAAAACGAATTATATAAATAGTTTTAAAATTCATTTCAAAAGCAATTTCAACTTCCTTTTCAATTCAAATCAAATTTGAATTCTTCTTTATAAATCCGTTTAAAATTCATTTCTATTCAATTCAAATTTCAATTCAATTTGAATTCATTTCAATTCGCTTTCAATTCAATTCGAATTCGTTTTCAATTCAATTCATTTCGAAATCGTTTTCAATTCAATTCATTTCGAAATCGTTTTCAATTCAATTCATTTCGAAATCGTTTTCAATTCAATTCGAATTCGTTTTCAATTCAATTCATTTCGAAATCGTTTTCAATTCAATTCATTTCGAAATCGTTTTCAATTCAATTCATTTCGAAATCGTTTTCAATTCAATTCATTTCGAAATCGTTTAAAAATCGATATAAATATCGTTCACGTCAAAATGGCGTCAATCTAATCAACACGGCTTCATATATTCCTATTTTCAAATATTCTATTTCAAATATTTCTTTTTCAAAACTGGAATGAGGCCCAATCAATTACCATATAATGTTAATTATATGGATTTTCTACAACACATATATAATAGCATTGGAAAATAATCAACCATCAACCAAAGTGCACTACACTGTATAAGCATCAAATATAGATATCTAACGCTTATAACAGCCTGTCAATCAATCGATCGACATATTCAATCAATCAGGATGAGTGAACTTCAAATTTCATCCCCACACCCGTGTGGGGTTTCAAACAATCAAACACAGATTTTATTCGTGCAGTTGGGCGATGTGTAAAATTTATCGTCCCAATCAATGTCATTCAAATAGGTGTACATAAACAAACCGTCCGGTTTGTAAATGAATATTTTATTCTATTCACTTCACGTTAAAAATTATATTTTTAACGATAAAACATTTTATTCAACCTATGAATATTCTATTCGGTTCACTTATTCAATAAAATGATATTTTTATTTTTTCTAACATATTTTAGAAAATTTCGGCGGCATAACGATACGATACCAGAAACGGGACGAGGCCTAGCCTTATCCCCGGTCTAGTGAAGGCCCACGCCATTCACACATCAATTAAATCAATTTCATCTCACCAAACAATTCAATTCAAACAAATAATTCAACTAACCTATGCAACCAAACAAACAAGTCCATGGTCTGTGGACGATTGTGTCGGGTGCTACTAAGCACCGTCTGCATCCTTGTATATATATATAACTAGAAAAGAAATTGAAAGGTGAGAAATTCTCACAGATAGCTATCCAATCATCTTGACTCTTCTTTTATAGAAATCTTCGCCAATCTCGCCTTTTGTTGCTTTCGTTGCCCGTATTCACTACATATATAAAAATCATATTTTTATTTCGATGTTCAATATACAAAAATCATATTTTTATTCCGAAGTTCAATATATAAAAATCATATTTTTATTCCGAAGTTCAATATATAAAAATCATATTTTTATTACTAATAAAATATAAAAACCATATTTTTATTACTAATATATATATTACTGATTTTATAATTGCTATATATATTTAAATAAACTGATTTAACAAATATGTTTTCAACATAACGAAGAACTCGAATTAAAAATCAAAGACTTACTATGCTTGTCAGAGGAAGAGGGGCGCTGTGGGTCTTCAGTGGGAGGGCAGGTGGCCGGTGGGGCTCGCAGTGAGGTGGTGGGTGGCCTCCTGTAGTCGACGGCGGCTGCAATCGAGTTGGGGGGAGGGGTTTTGGGTTTTTCGGGCGGATTTGGTCAAGAGGGGGGTGCTGGGAGCGGCGTTGGGTGCCTGGGGGTCATCGACGGCGGCATGGGTGGCTGGAGGTGTTCGGTAGGTGGCTGGAGGTGTTCGGTTGCGTCGGATCTCGTAGCTGAAGGGAGGAGGGTCGATGCGGGAAGGAGAAGAGGAGATGAACGGGGAAGAGTAGAGAGCCGCGAGGTAGCGGAGGCCGGCGACTGGGGCTGCGGCGAGGTGAAGATCGCCAGGGGGAGGGCGACGAGATTGAAAGCGGAGTTTTTTTTTTATTTGGTCTTCGATTTTAACTGAACGGAAGGAGGAGGGAGAAAGGTAAGGGCGTTGACCCGGTGGATGGTTAAAGGGCTTGGCCCATTATTTTTATATTATTATTTTATTTAATTTTCCATCTAAAAAGTTACTTTCAAATACGAACTCCAACCGAGGCCCAACGACTGTCGTCCCTAGCGTTTTACCCCTGTTCCGAACACAATGGGATATGTATCACAGGCCAATTCGACTGTTTGAATCAGTTTCCGTTGAATTTAAAGTATAATTCTTTATATATTCCATTTAAACGCACATTTCAATTTACCGAAGCCACATACAGTCTCTAAAAATTCCAGAAAAATTATTTCTAGCTTCGTATTGACGATACGGTCCTAACAAAACTAGTTTCGTCAAATTCTGAGACCGTTGGAAAAATGGCCAATTTCCAGTCGATTAAAATCAACTGAAACCGGTCAAACGCGTTTTCCTTTGCCACGCTCACATATTGATTCGAAAAATTATGAAATTTGAAACCTAGCAATAATTTGACACTGCGGATCTAACAAAACTGGTTTCGTCGAAATCCGAGGTCATTTGCAAAATGTCCATTTATAAGGGCCTGAATTCCATAGCGACTATTCAGAATTTTCAACTGGACATATCTTTTGATCCCCGCTATGAAAATTTGATTATTCGGATTCGTTGGAAAGATATTATCAATTAGATCCTATCATTTTTGGTTTCACTAAAATCCGGATTGTTTTGCACCCGGTACATTAAATTGAAGTTTGAAATCGAATTATCGAACTACCGCGCCGTTTTCAATTCTATTTATAATTATATATAAATAT
The DNA here is from genome assembly GCA_030737875.1 of Allium sativum. Lineage (NCBI taxonomy): Eukaryota > Viridiplantae > Streptophyta > Magnoliopsida > Asparagales > Amaryllidaceae > Allium > Allium sativum. The sequence continues at coordinate 111,152,067 of CM060916.1, read as the reverse complement.
TTATATTCTAACGACGACGCGTATAATATATACGTTCTAAATATATTCAAAATAAATTTCTCGTCGATATTATTTAAAATAATTCATTTTAAATAATCAAAATTCGCTAGAATTGCCAAAATAAAAATTTTAAACTGGCCCAGATTTTCGGGTTGTTACATCCTCCGATGGTCGGAGTCGTACGGTAGTGGCGGTCAAAGTTCGGTGTATTGGGTTCGTTTTGCTCGGTTTACTGTAGCCGAAGAAGAAGGGCACGAGCGGGAAATGGGCTGATGTGGCAAGACGTGATAGGGTGAGTTTAATTTTTTTTATTAATTTATATATATATATATATTTAAAAATCAAGATGGTTAAACGCTGATAACTTCTTCATACGACCTGGGATTGACGCGCGGTTTGTTGCGTTAGGATCGTGGCGAAATTGCGGACATTCTGGCACTAACCTGGCTGCGTTTGGAGACTGTCAAATTTTGGGCTTCTTTTGGACGTTCGATCCAAATAAGACCCAAAGGTGAGTGATTTTTTTCGCTCACGAAATACTAAATTATTCCCATATTTATTGAATTAAATTATGAAGTAAGTTTGGTTGCATGGTTGTGTTGGATTGTTGATGTGTGGTTTAAATTTAACATGCAAGTCTGTTAACATGCAATTTAAGTAATTGATTTGTTATTTAATTTAATTTAAATTTCTAGTTGAATTCGAACCCTTGTAAAATCCTGAAACAGTTTAATGCTGATCAATTGAATGAAATGGTTGTGATGGATGTTGGTTGAAATTTATTGCTGAATTTATAGTGACATTTTTATGCTCCTTATTCAGTATATTGTAATACATGTTGATCTTGACGATAAATCCCATTCACCCTTGATGTTGCGGGCATCTAATGAACCCGGGATTTATCGATAGAATGAATTATGAACACGGAGTGAAATGATAAACCTATGTGACCCTGATTTGGATTGAAATGATAGATCCATCCCTGAATATCGAGAAATTAAATTTAAATCACTTGGACATTAGGTAGATGATTATATACAGACATCGGTTGGTTAAATGATTTAAATATTTGAAATTTTATTTGAGGGAAATTTATTTAAAGGGAATGTGTCGAGTTTGAGAAATTTTTATTCTTCCTTTAAAGATCTGATTCTTGAATATTATTTGAAGTGATTAAGGAAATTACCCAAAGTGAACTTGAAGTTTTTAAAGATTTAGAAATTAATATGATTTAGAATTTTCAAGGATTGGGTAGCCTCAGATGTAATAAATTCTTATTGAATTTAATATTGGATAGAAAGGAAGAATCGACGAGATTCAGAGTTGTTTTGAACTTAATACAACTATGGTTTAAATCCTCGGATTTGAAATATGGGTTGAAATGGGATTTTTGAAACAAGTCCTTTGGGCTAGGCAACTCCATTTTGGTTGGAGTTAGATTCAAGTATTGAAGTTCGGAAGAAAGAATCGATTTTTTTTTTGTTAAAGAATTTTCATAAATATATACATATTTACACTGTTTGATTTCAATAACTATCCCTTCTTCAAAATTTATTTATTAAACTTTTATCTATAACTATTTTTATTATAACAAAAATTTTCTTATATTCTTTTATCTAAACTATTTAGTAAACTTTTAAATATATATATAGTGTTTTAAACTTATTTATCCTATTTTTTTACTATTATATTCTTTACATATATTATTTTATATAAAGGTTTAGAAGCTTCTACTTTTCATAATTTTTATTTTATATAAAATGTAAATTTCTTCCGAATGGAAATGTTTGGATTTAAACCCTGGGTTCAGAATGGAGTTGAGATAAAAGCTATATCCCCTTTTATGGTGAACCAATTTCTAAACCGATTTCAAATATGAATGGTGAATTATATTCTACTTGAATGTAAAAAATTTCCCTAAGAGATTGAATGGGTTATAAAAGTATATATACATTTTATTTGAATATGAACGGATTTCAAACATAAGTCGTTTTGGAATAATATGAAATCTTCGAGAGGAAATATATTCTATTTGAATATAAGTCGATTTTGAAATATTATATGATTATAATATAATGAAGTGGAATAATCTAGTTTAGGATATAATCGGGTTGGTATGATTTATGATATTTCGATATAAAACTATATTCTATTTTTGAATATAAATTTGGTTCGAGACAAAATACGATATTTTGATATGAAAGCGAACCTTTGAAATGTAAAAGAACCAACCGATGTGAAAAATGTAAGCGTTGGTTGTTAAAGAGACCGGAGTCGACATAAGGCATACTCTCCTCTGTCAGTGTCGATATCACTTTGACAACTGTGAACGTTATGACGTATCCAGATTGAGTATGATGACTTGAAGGCGATTATTGAAGCGAAGAAGATGATCGATGACGAAATAGCCCTGACCTTCGGGTCAGAATTGAAATGACTAAAACAGGAGCTATACCGTGACTAACTGAGGTAGCACCTTTGATCGGACACACTTCTTCGATAATATTTCTATGACTGATGATGATGATTTGGGCCCATTTATGAATTATGGGAGTGTGTTCCGAGGTGGGCGGTAGTGGCTGCTATGCGTTACCACCGGTCCGGGAGTGTAATTGGTAGAATCCTACCCTGGGCATTGCCTCGAGTGCCTTGTCATATTTATCCTTATCGAGCCCCTACGATTTTGATTTAGCATTGCTTTCTATGGAGCGCCCTCTGATAACACCAGTACGGTGAATTTACGGTACTGTATAGACTGTTGATGCCTATAAACTACGTAAGGGTAATATGGTAACCCCGCTTACGCTATTTTCAGTATTTATACTTTACTGAGTAGACACTATCATAATAGCGTATTATCTATGTATGTATTAGTTTAACGGATCCTCAAGAGATAGAAAGATCCCGTAATATCTCCTGAGTTACTGCACCCATGATATTGATGTTATTTCGTATTTTAATTTGACTAATATGAGATGATTTAGTGCTAATCCGAGTGTTTGTTGTGTTTTCTTTTTATGCAATACGCCCGGGTCAGCAGATGTTGCAGTTAGCGAAGATTCCCTTGCCTTGGAGGACGAAGACGAAGTTTGGCGCATATATCTATTAGAAGTATGGTCAACCACTGCATTTATTTTCGCTGCTTATTATGTACATCCGAATGTATATGTAACTCTGATAATCATTGAATGTTATAATCACAGTATGCATTTCAACTGTTTTAACTGCTATTTGTTTATTATATGTTGTCCTCCCGCTGTGAGATTCTGTTATTGTCTTTCTCTTCTTTCTTTCTTTTTCTTCTTTTCCTAATAACTACCTGCATTTGCGATTTGTTTGGGTCGACATGTGTGGCTTATTGTCGATTTTAAACGGTCAAAAATATTGGTCGTTACAGAGTATTTCCAAAGGGATCACGTACGTTGATTTTTATAAATGTATTTCTGTTAGTGGCAAAGAAGGGCACTTCTCTTAGCTTAACGACCAGAGTATTTTTGTGGACGTCAATTAGTGATATCTGGTGGATCTGACGATGTGGCATTCAAAGTGAATGGTGACTAGGTGTTCAGAAGTTAATCTTAACCTCAAGCCTCATAGCCGGGAAACGACAAAAATCGGGTAGGCAGCATGGCTATTTGGGTCGCTCCCATTAGGGTGTATAATCACCTATCTAGAGAAATTCTTTTTGCTTCTTTAATTTATTTCAATGCTATCCCTTTTCGGGAAACGGTGGTTTGAGACCAACCGTTGGTAATATACATTCGATACACTCAAGCGAAATGAGTAGTCGGCCATGTGAGGGCCGGGTTGCAAGACGTTCTTGTTGAACCCAGTGTATTCGCCTCTAGAGATACACTATCGGCAGGTGGTCCCATACCTTGTCATAGTAGGAATCCAATCTTCAATAAGCGCCCGCGGTTTTGATTGTATACTATATATGTGGATCGTGAGATGCAAGCGTTCCACTAGATTGCTATTTACTTGTATTTATACATTATTATAATATTAGAAAAGATATTGGTTTCAAAAACGTTTTGGGTTATCGTAAGGTAAAAACCGTTCGTATTTGCGTGTGGATTTGGTCTTACGATTATCCTTTTCTTTCGTAAAGATTTGAACTTAAAAATCAAGTTGTGTGATACCCTTAATACTGTGTGAGTTTTTCTCACTCTAGTTCACCAGATTGACCCGGGGTTTTGTAAATGCTCGGGTTAGCCAGGGGTGTACAGGTTCAGGTTAATTAATGTTGTGAGGAGACGAGCTGGAAGAGTCTAGACGTACGATATTATATAGCTACTATTCTGCTATGTGTTGTATATGAGATAGATTGTTATAACTGTCTAGAATTGATGATGTACTCTGATATTGTAACGAAAAGGAATTTCGCTCGATCCGAATCGATCGTTAAACCGACCAAGACCGTTCGAAACCCCTGATTTTTCCGAGAAAACGAAAAATTGGAACACAAACACAAGAACATTTCATTGTTTATTAAAACAATTCCATCAAAGTAAAAGAATATGCAGAGTATGAATAAATAATATACATCACAAAATATTAGAGATTACAATACATTACATAGCAGCGGAAAAATAATACAATACACAACTGAAAGAGATATACGGATACAGAGCTTTCTGGATATCATTCCAGCTATAAACTAGGTTCCTATGAATATAAATCTGCAAAACCGAAACTACTAGCTGCCCGTGTCAAAATAAGGGCACCCAGAGTTTAGATTAAAACAATAAACTCCAGGTCAGTCATGTGACTGGTGTGAGAACTAAAGCAATTATTTAAAGCTTTACTTTAAAATAAAGTAAATCAGGGGACCACACTGTATAACACGGAACGGGTTTCCTCCAAAGAATACCAGTGCATATAACAAAACAGCGCAATGCTTTTTGGAAAAATGAAGCTAATATAAGACCCAGGTCCCATCACACAATGCAACACAAGTCGGAGGATAGGGTTTTTCCTTATAATAGCAAAACATTCTTGGTATGTTAAAAACAAATCATTTGTTACTATTATATGTGCATAGTGTCAAAACAATTTCAATCATAAATATCAATCATAGATGGCATGAGTACCATATATCATGTCGCCATACTAGCTCTACAATCAAAACCGCAAATGTCATGTATTGGAAGTTGGGTTTCCATCTGTGAACCGAGGCAAAACATAGTCCTCTACCGATTCGAGACTCTCTAGCGTGAGCCTCAGGACCCAGACACAGGTGAGCCCTTGGATCGTCAGGGCCGGTCCACCGATGTGGATTAAAATGCTTGGACACTGCGTTTCCCAATCCTTTGGGGCGTAAATGAGCCAAATGACTCCATCGGCTCCACACGGTCACCGATATATCTGAGGCGCCTCGCAACAACAACAACCACATAGGTGAAAATAATTTAAATGTCAGGGCTGGTAGGTCACTGACACCACCCTAGCTAGAAGGAATCGCATGCCCTCCCTGAGGTCCTCTCCCGTTTTTGGTTCACAACCGGGGTGTGAGGCTCGCGAATCAACACTACATAAAGCTATATCACACAGGGCGTGCTTTGATCATCAACCACAAGACTTTGCTTTTCAACAGAAGCCTTGATCATTTGCCACTTAGGCATGCCACACAGGCAATTCACTCCATGCGATTGATATCCATCGATATATAACCCCTGAACTCGTACGTCTCAGAGAAGGGCGTTAAGCAATAGAATAAGTTCTCCACCGCTAAACAGATATATATTTAATAGAAATCAATCACACAGAATAAAATCCAATGTCAGGCACACAGTCCATTTACAAGTTCGTTCTGGGTCTGAACGAAACCGGAGGCACCTTGTACCTCGCATATCCATCGATCTCCAAGTACGTCTGGACGATCACCAACCGATTCCCTCCTCTTGGGTGTATAGCCCAATCAAGATCTTCAATAATCACCCAAACGACGTGAAGACCTCCGATCTTCGACCACCGTCTTCATCCTCGACACCACGTCGAATCAGTTATTCAGGATGGGATAAACACGGTCTTTCTGAATAACTCGCGTATATAATGAACAAGTGTTACACAAACACAACATACGCCCCATTCCAATTCAGAATATTCTTTTATTCAAATATTTTTACACCTTGGGAAAGGTTCCCATTAATTTTATCAAAGATAAATCCTTTAAATTTATTCTTTAATCTTCTTTTGAATATCAATTCAAACTAGTCGGGATTAGCGAACCACACAGAAGTAATCATTTATTTTATTTCCCAATCCCAACCTATTCATACCATGAAGTAAAACTGGTCATACTTCATATCTAACACCACGGTGTTATCGGTAAATTCAATTACCATTTCACGTTCAAATCTAGTTAAAGATTTAACTATCGCCTGGAGCTAAACTGGTGATAACCCATTCTCGATCACTCCAATCTAATTAAAGATTCATTAAAACTCCACTTAGTTTTAATCTTCCCAAAAATCAATATCCTGTCTTTAACTGTTAAAGAACCAATGTCATTTAAAACACGGTTCACTATAAACCCAAAATCACATTCCATTCCAATTCAATTATAGAAACTTCTGGTTACTTTTAAAACCGTTTCAAATCCAATTTATTTATTTAAAAATAAATAAATTATTATTCTAATTCAAAACTAGTTCATTTCGATAAAAATATATTTTTATCTTTTCAAATTTGGAATTATTCATCTCAATTCTTCACAAATCATTTCCTATGATTTTACACAAATTATTACTATTTTTAATAATTTTATCAAGGCCCGTACAGTCGAATTCCATCAACAGCCATCGAACTGCACTTACAACGACCTTTTCCAAATTTGATTTGGACATAATTCCAAATCCAACCGTTAGATTTAAAATCCTTAACATTCGTTAGAAAGCTCTTTTTGATACGAACCCAACGGTTCCGGTTTTAGGAGAATCCGACGGTCGGATCTCCAGTAATATCCGTTCGAAGTCAATGGTCGAAATTCGCGAACTGCCGCAGCGCGGCGCTTTCTATTTAGGCCATTTAATATATATATAATATTTATATTATATATATTTCATCGATTTCCTTTTAAAAAGTATTTTATAAATCGGTTTAAATTCGTTTTCAAAACGATTTCAACTTCATATTCAATTTCGAATCAAAATTGAATATTACACGTCATCGATATACAAATGATAATATTTTCAAAACGTTATATTTTAAAATCAATTACTTTTCTATAATCATTATAAAAAAAAATATAATCGATATAAATATCGTCCACGTCAAAATGGCGCATATCTAACTAACACGGCTTTATATATTTCAATAACTTCGTTATTCTATTCAACAAATGAATTTTTATTCTATTCAACACATGAATTTTCTTTCTATTCAACACATGAATATTTATTCTATTCAACACATGAATTTTATTATATTCAACACATGAATTTTATTCTATTCAACACATGAACATATATATTCTATTCAACACATGAATATATATTTTTATTCAACACATGAATTCATATTTTTATTCAACACATGAATTTTCAACACATGAAAATATATTTTTATTCTATTCAACCCATGAATTTTCTTTTATAATATTCCTTATTCTCCCAAATTGGAATGAGGCCAATCAATTACCATATAACGTTAATTATATGGATTCCCTACAACACATGCATATAACAGCAACGATAAATCATCAACCATCAACCAGAGTGCACCACACATCTGCATAAGCTTTAAATATCAATAATTAACGCTTACATAGTCTGTCAACCCATCGATTGACATACAACTAAACAATCGGGATTAGTGTACGTCAAATATCATCCCAATACCCGTGTGGGGTTTCAAACAATCAAACACAGATTTTATTTGTGCAGTTGGGCGATGTGTAAAATTTATCGTCCCAATCAATATCAGTCAAATCGGTGTACATAAACAAATCGTTCGATTTGTAAATGAATATTTCTTTTATTTCAACATATGAATATATATTTTATTTCAACACATGAATATATATTTTATTTCAACACATGAAAATATATTTTATTTCAACACATGAATATATATTTTATTTCAATACATGAATATGTATTTTGTTTCAACACATGAAAATATATTTTATGTCAACACAATCTATAGTCAAATTTCACAACAAAAACAATCATACAAACAAGTCATCCATGGTCTGTGGACGACGGGTGTTGGGTGCTACAAAGCACCGTCTGCATCCTAGTATATATTTCAAACTAGAAATTATAATAAAAGTGAGGAGTTCTCACCTAGAAGCTAAACCAAACGCCGCGACTCTTCATCGTGGTTCTTGACAGTTCCATCGCAATCTGTTTCACGTAGTTGATTATTAAAAATCACATTTTTATACTCTCTATTATATAAAAATCATATTTTAATACTCTACCAATATAAAAATCATATTTTTATTCTTTCTATAATATAAAAATAATATTTTTTATTCTTTCTATAATATAAAAATCATATTTTTATTCTTAAAAATGAAATCTTTACCGTCATTAAAAATAAATGCTTTACCACCTTAAATTACACTATAATCACATAAAATTGAAAATTAATCCTATGTGAATTTTACAGTGAAAAATGAAATTAAATTTAAAGTCTTTTACCTTCTTTTCTTCGCAGTGGGCCCTCACGGTGGTGGGTGGTTGGCTGAGGAGGCGCTGAAGGTGCAAGGAGGCGGCGGTGGGGTCTCAGCAGGTCGGCGGAGGGTCGGGGTAGGTGTCCGGTGGTGGTAGAGGGCGGCGTAGGCCCGGGCGTGGCGGTGTAGTGCTGTTGGGGCTACGGGTCTTCTTAGAAGAGGGGAGGAGAGAGAAGAAGGTCAGAGGAAGGTGGAGGGCGCAACGCAGCCTGGTGGCTGCGGAGGGTGGGGCCAGGGGGAGCGTCGATCGAATGGGGGGCGTCGATTTCGTGTTCTACAGGGTTTTTTTCTTCGATTTAGATCTGAGGGGTGAGAGAGAGAGGAGGGAGTGTTTATATATTTTTATATTAATAATTTAATATTTTTTTTTTTATAAGAGTTGACTTTCATTCAAACCCCTTTTCGAACCTAACGACTATCGTCCATAGCTAATTACCCTCATTCCGAACACAATGGGATATGTATCGTAAGCCAGTGACCATTATGATCAGTTTCCGTCAAAATCAAAATATAACTCTATATATTGAATCTGAACGCACATTTCAATTTTTCGGGGCTACACATGGACTCTGAAAATTCACGAAAATTATTTTCTAGCTTTGTATTGACGATACGGTCCTAACAAAACTAATTTCGTCAAATTTGAAGACCATTTGAAAAATGGCCATTTTCCAGTCGATTAATATCAACTGAAACTGGTCAAATGCGTTTTCCTTTGCCACGCTCACATATTGATTCAGAAAATTATGAATTTTGGAATTTAGCAATAACTTGACATCGCAGATCCAACAAAAGTGGTTTCGTTGAAAACCGAGGTCGTTTGCAAAATTTCCATTTTTAAGGGCCAGAATTCCATAGCGACTATTCTGAATTATCAACTGGGCGTAACATTTTATCCCCGCTATAAAATTTCAATTTTTCGGATTCGTTCGAAAGATATTCTCAATTAGATTCTAATATTTTTGGTTTCGCAAAAATCTGGTTTATTTTGAATCCTGCACATTCATTTGAAATTTGAAATCGAATTTTCGAACTACCGCGCCATTTTCAATTCCTTTTATAATTTAAAATAAATATTCATTTTCAAACGACGATCTATATAAATATATACATTCTATTTCTATTCATTTCAAATTTCTCGTCGTTGTTACTTAAAATAATTCATTTTAAATATTCAAAATTCGCTATAATTTCCAAAATAAAAAATTTAAATTGGCTCGGATTTCCGGGTTATTACAATCTCCCCCGCTTAAAACTTTTCATCCCCGAAAAGGAACGAAGCTGAAAGTTGTTTAACAAACCAACTCAACTTTCATTTTTTTCTTTATGGCTTAAGTTCTTCAACTTTTCAGTTTCTAAGAACTTTTCTGATTTTTCAAAAATTTGGCAAACACCCTAAATTTTCGAAAAATTTCTCCATAACCTCCCCTGCACCGGGGACTTCGGGATATTTCACATAGCCTCCCATGGCCCTCATCAATCCAAAAAGAAAAGGAAACAGCCAAATGGCTAGCCAATCGGCTCATAAAATCATCAAAAACCCAAGAAATACAATAAACATGTACCTATTTGTCGGGCAAACAATTTTATTCCTCTTCTCTAGCCTCCTTGCTATGACCTGTTCAATGTAAGTATATGTATATGCATGTAAATGCGACTAATTTTCAATACAATCCACTATTTGATACAATCTGGCTAAAGGTTCAACATTTACTTAATCAAACAATAATCAGACAAAACAACCATCAATCAATTAGTTGATTAGCTTTTCAAATTCATAACTTTGATATATAGTCTAAAATCACATTTTTGATGCCAAATCACAACAATATATTCTAACTATATTTTGGTTCTCACACCAGTCTAATGGAAATATATAGAGATCCCACTTTCGAAACACAAAAATAAATCCTGATGAGGACGCGTCAATCATCAGAATCATGTCTGAGCGACTAAAGTGTGATTCTATATCCATCTAGTATATTAAAACTTTGAATACACGTGGATCAGATGTATATGCAAAGTCTTTATATACTGGACTGTCCAAATTCAGTACAGATAAATATTCAAATACGAATAATTGATTTAAATTTTCAAAACAAAATTTGTTTTCATTTTAAAAATATACTCTTCACACTCGTTCCAGGATACTACAGATCCTATCTCTAACGAGTCATTCCCATTGGATATTACTAATCCAATTTTTGATGAATTATTTCGTTTGGTTCTAACGTGTCTTGTTCTCCGAGCTCTCTAAACCAAAGCTCTGATACCAACTGTAACGAAAAGGAATTTCGCTCGATCCGTATCGATCGTTAAACCGACCAAGACCATTCGAAACCCTTGATTGTTTCGAGAACACGACAAATTGGAACACAAACAGAAGAACATTTCATTGTTTATTACAACAATTCCATCAAAATACAAGAATATACAGAGTATGAATAAATAATATACATCACAAAATAGCAGAGATTACAATACATTACATAGCAGCGGAAAAATAATACAATACACAACTGAAAGAGATATACGGATACAGAGCTTTCCGGATATCATTCCAGCTGTAAACCAGGTTCCTATGAATATAAATATGCAAAACCAAAACTACTAGCTACTCATGTCAAAATAAGGGCACCCAGAGTATAGGTTAAAAAATAAACTCCAGGCCAGTCATGTGACTGGTGTGAGAACTAAAACAGTTATTTAAAGCTTTACTTTAAAATAAAGTAAATCAAGGGACCACGCCGTATAACACGTAATGGGTTTCCTCCCAAGAATACCAATGCATATAATAAAACACCGCAATGCTTTTTGGAAAAATGAAGCTATTATAAGACCCAGTTCCCATCACACAATGCAACACAAGCCGGAGGATAGGGTTTTCCCTTATAGTAACAAAACATGCTTCGTACGTTAAAAACAAATCATTTGATACTATTATAAGTGCATAGTGTTAAAACAATTTCAATCATAAATATCAATCATAGACGGCATGGGTACCATATATCATGTCGCCATACTAGGCTCTACAATCAAAATCGCAAATGTCACGTATTGGAAGTTGGGTTTCCATCTGTGAACCGAGGCAAAAGATAGCCCCCTACCGATTCGAGACTATCTAGCCCGAGCCTCAGGTCCCAAACACAGGTGAACCCTTGGATCGTCAGGGTCGATCCACCAATGTGGATTAAAATGCCTACACACTGCGTTTCCCCACCCTTTGGGGCATAAATGAACCAAATGACTCCATCGGCTCCACACAGTCACCGATATATCCGAGGCGCCTCGCAACAACAACAACCACATAGGTGAAAATAATATAAATGTCAGGGCTGGTAGGTCACTGACACCACCCTAGCTAGAAGGAAACGCATGCCCTCCCTGAGGTCCTCTCCCGTTTTTGGTTCACAACCGGGGTGTGAGGTCGCGAATCAACGCTACACAAAGCTATGCCACACAGGCCGTTCTTTGATCATCAACCACAAGACTTTGCCTTTCAACAGAAGCCTTGTTCATTTGCCACTTAGGCATGCCACAGAGGCAATTCACTCCATGTGATTGATATCCATCAATATATAACCCTTGAACTCGTACGTCTCAGGGAAGGGCGTTAAGCAAGAGAATAAGTTCTCCGCCGCCAAACAGATATATATTTAATAGAAATCAATCACATAGAATAAAATCCAATGTCAGACACACTGAAACGACCCTTAACTTCCCCGTAAAGGAAAGCGTCGGATAGTTCGAGAACAAGCCACAACAGAACGCATACACAAGAACATTTCACTGTACATTACAACCATGCATCAGATTACAAGAATATACATAGTATAAATGAATATTACACAGAAATATCATAGATTTAAATTACATTTAAATACATAGCAGCGGAAAATAATACAATACACAACTAGAAGAGATATACGGATACAAAGCTTTTCGGATATCGTTCCAGCTGTAAACCAGGATCCTGTGAATATACATCTGCAAAACCAAAACTACTAGCTGCCCGTGTCAAAATAAGGGCACCCAGAGTTTAGGTTAAAACAATAAACTCCAGGTCAGTCATGTGACTGGTGTGAGAACTAAAACAGTTATTAATCTTTATTTTCAAAGTTAGGTAAAGCAAGGGACCACGCCGTATAACACGGAACGGGTTTCCTCCCAAGAGTACCAGTGCATAAAACAAACAGCGCAATGCTAAATAAAGGAAAATGAAGCTGTTATAAGACCCAGGTCCCATCACACAATGCAACGCAGCCGAGGATAGGGTTTTCCCTTATAACAGCCAAAGAATGCTTGATACGTTTAAAACAAATCATTTGATACTATTATAAGTGCATAGTGTATAAAACAACTTCAAATCATAAGTATCAATCATAGGCGGCATGAGCGCCCCATCCCACTATGTCACCATACTAGGTTCTACAAATAAAACCGCAAATGTCACGTATTTGGAAATTGGATTTCCGTCTATGAACCGAGGCAAAAGATAGTCCTCAACCGATTCGAGACAATCTAGCCTACCATGTCTCAGGATCAGAGCTCGAGTGACCCTAGGAGCGACAGGGCCGGTCCACCGATGTGGATTAAAATGCCTGAACACTACGTTTCCCCGCCCTTTGGGGCGCAAACGAGCCAACGAATGACTCCATCGGACCCAGATCGTCCGATCTAACCGAGGCGCCTCGCAACAGCAACAACCACACAGGTGAAAAGTATATAAATGTCAGGGCTGGTAGGTCACTGACACCACCCTAGCTAGAAAGAAACGCATGTCCTCCCTGAGGTCCTTCCTCCCGTTTTTGGTTCACAACCGGGGTGCGAGGCTCGCGAATTCACGTTACACAAAGCTGTGCCACACAGGCTGTGCTTTGATCATCACCACAAGACTTTGCTTTTCAACAGAAGCCTTGATCACTTGCCACTTAGGCATGCCACACAGGCAATTCACTCCATGCGATTGATATCCATCAATATATAACCCCTGAGCTCGTACGTCTCAGAGAAGGGCGTTAAGCAAGAGAATAAATTCTCTGCCGAAAAACAGATATATATTTAATAGAGATCAATCACACAGACTAAAATCCAATGTCAGACACACAGTCCATTTACAAGTCCGTTCTGGGTCTGAACGGAACCGGAGGCACCTAGTACCCCGCATATCCATCGATCTCCAAGTACGTCTGGACGATCACCAACTGTTTCCATCTTCTTGGGTGTACAGCCCAATCAAGATCACCAGTAATCACCCAAACGACGTGAAGACTTCTGGTCTTCGACCACCGTCTTCATCTTCGACACCACATCGAATCAGTTATTCAGAATGGGATAAACCCGGTCTTTCTGAATAACTCGCGTATATATTATAAAAGTGTTACACAAACACAACATACGCCTCATTCCAATTCAGAATATTCTTTTATTCAAATATTCCTATACTTTGGGAAAAGTTCCCATTAATTTTATCCAAGATGAATTCTTTAAATTTATTCTTTAATCTCCTTTGAATATCAATTCAAACTAGTCGGGATTAGCGAACCACACCGAAGTAATCATTTATTTTATTTCCCAATCCCAACCTATTCATCCCATGAAGTAAAACTGGTAGTACTTCATATCTAACACCACAGTGTTATCGGTAATTCAATTACCATTACACGTTCAAATCTAATTAAAGATTTAACTATCGCCTGGAGTAAAACTGGTGATACTCCATTCTCGATCTTTTCAATCTAATTAAAGATTCATTAAAACTCCACTTAGTTTTAATCGTTAACTGGGTCAAAGAATCAGTGTCATTTAAAACACGATCCACGATAAACCCAAAATCACATTCCATTAATTATCGGGTTAAAGAACAAGTGTTATTTAAAACACTGTTCACGATAAACCCAAAAATCAATACCAATTCAATTCCAATTAAATATCATTTAATTGGTACACTTCATTAAATCTAAATAAAGAGATTTAATCTTTTCTCAACTGGGTTCAAGAACAGTGTTAGTGAAGACACCATTCACGACAAACCCAAAATCACATTTGATATTCAATACAAGGCTCTGAATAGAAAATATCCCGGCTTATATTCAATATCAAATTCTACGATTAACAAATGTCATATTGGAAATAACGATATAAATATGTATCTTTCAAATTTCCATAACACATCTGTATAATCACGAATTCCAACATCGAAATATTCCGAAGACAATTTCGATTCAAATCCACTCCAATGCAATCATTGGAAATTCTGGTTATTTTTAAAACCCTTTTCAAATTCAATTTATTTATTTAAAAATAAATAGAATTATATTTCTAGTTCAAAACTAGTTCATTTCGATAAAAATCTATTTTTATCTTTTCAAACATGAAGTTTCTCATCCCAAATCTTCATAAATCATTTCTTATGATTTTACACAAATTATTACTATTTTTAATAATTTTATCAAGGCCCGTACAGTCGATTTCCATCAATGGCCATCGAACTGCACTTATAGCGACCTTTTTCAAATTTGATTTGGACATAATTCCAAATCCAACCGTTAGATTTCTAATTTCTCACATTCGTTAGAAAGCTCTCTTCGATACGAACCCAACGGTTCCGGTTTTAGGAGAATCCGACGGTCGGATCTCCCGTAATGTCCGTTTGAAATAAATGGTCGAAATTCACGAACTGCCGCGGCGCGGCGCGTTCTATTCAGGCCATTATATTATATATATAATATATATATAATATATACTTCGTCGATTTCTATTTAAAACGAATTATATAAATAGTTTTAAATTTGTTTCAAAAGCAATTTCAACTTCCATTTCAATTCAAAACAAAATTGAATTCTTCTTTATAAATTCGTTTCAAAGTTCATTTCTATTCAATTCAAATTTCAATTCAATTTGAATTCATTTCAATCCACTTTCAATTCAATTTGAAATCGTTTTCAATTCAATTCATTTCGAAATCGTTTTCAATTCAATTCATTTCGAAATCGTTTTCAATTCAATTCATTTCGAAATCGTTTTCAATTCAATTCATTTCGAAATCGTTTTCAATTCAATTCATTTCGAAATCGTTTTCAATTCAATTCATTTCGAAATCGTTTTCAATTCAATTCATTTCGAAATCGTTTTCAATTCAATTCATTTCGAAATCGTTTTCAATTCAATTCATTTCGAAATCGTTTTCAATTCAATTCATTTCGAAATCGTTTTAAAATCGATATAAATATCGTTCACGTCAAAATGGCGTCAATCTAATCAACACGGCTTCATATATTCCTTTATTTTCAAATATTCTATTTCAAATATTTCTATTTCAAATATTTCTTTTTCAAATATTTCCTTTTCAAAACTGGAATGAGGCCCAATCAATTACCATATAAAATTAATTATATGGATTTTCATACAACACATGTATATAATAGCATTGAAAATAATCAACCATCAACCAAAGTGCACTACACTGTATAAGCATCAAATATAGATATTCAACGCTTATAACAGCCTGTCAATCAATCGATCGACATATTTAATCAATCAGGATGAGTGAACTTCAAATTTCATCCCAACACCCGTGTGGGGTTTCAAACAATCAAACACAGATTTTATTTGTGCAACTGGGCGATGTGTAAAATTTATCGACCCAATCAATGTCCTTCAAATAGGTGTACATAAACAAACCGTCCGGTTTGTAAATGAATATTTATTTATTCACATTCACGTCAAAAATTATATTTTAACGATAAAACATTTTATTTCAACACATGAATTTTTCTATTCAGTTCATTTCTTCAATAAAATGATATTTTATTTTTCTAACATATTTTAGAAAATTTCGGCGGCATAACGGCACGATACTAGAAACGGGACGAGGCCTAGCCTTATCCCCGGTCTAGTGAAGGCCCACGCCATTCACACATCAATCAAAATCACCAAACAACCAATTCAAATCACATCATATAACTAATCTATGCAACCAAACAAACAAGTCCACGGTCTGTGGACGATTGTGTCGGGTGCTACTAAGCACCGTCTGCATCCTAGTATATATATATAATTAGAAAAAGAAATTGAAAGGTGAGAAATTCTCACATATAGCTATCCTAGCTCCACGGCACTTCATTGATAGAAATCTTCATCGCTATCGCATCTTTGTCATCTTCGTTGCCCGGATCCTCTACATATGTAAAAAACGAATTTTGACTTCGTTATTCAATATATAAAAATCGAATTTTTAGTTCGCTATTCAATATATAAAAATCGAATTTTTAGTTCGCTATTCAATATATAAAAATCGAATTTTTAGTTCGCTATTCAATATATAAAAATCGAATTTTTAGTCCGCTATTCAATATATAAAAATCGAATTTTTAGTTCGCTATTCAATATATAAAAATCGAATTTTTAGTCCGCTATTCAATATATAAAAATCGAATTTTTAGTTCGCTATTCAATATATAAAAATCGAATTTTTAGTTCGCTATTCAATATATAAAAATCGAATTTTTACTTCGACTTTCAATATATAAAAATCTGATTTTTACTTCGACTTTCAATATATAAAAAAAATGATTTTTACTTCGACTTTCAGTATATAAAAAAAATGATTTTTACTTCTAAAAGTTCAAATCCTTTCCTTTTTAAAGTTTAAATCTTTTCACTTTTAAAATCTAAATCTTTTCCCTTTTTTTTAAAAAATCTTAAAATAAAAATCAGTTTTTAAAACCTAAAAAAACAGTTTTTACTTTATATAATTATCAGTTTTTAACTTTTACATAATTCGGTTTTCTTTTTATTAAAAATCAGTTTTTCTTTTTATTAAAAATCAGTTTTTAATTGCTTTTTAAAATCAAAATCTTCAGATTAAAAAAAAGTAAAAGTAAAATAAAATAACTTACTTTTAACCTGCGAAGGAGGGGGGAGGGTTCTTGGCGTCGGCGCCAACCAGTGGTGGCGCGGGGGGGGAGGGGGGGCTCGAGTTCGGTGGTGTCGGATATGGGTGAGGCTGCGACGCCTGCTGTGGCATTGGACGGGGAGGACGACGGGTCCAGATAGGGGAGCGTCGCGATTTTCTGGGGGAGGCTCGAGTTCGAGAGGAGAGATGGAATGAAGAAGAAAAGGAGGAGGAGATGAGGGAGGGGCGGCGACTCCCTGGGCGCGGTGGCCATCGATGGCCAGCGACGATTTAGGGCTCCGCACTTTGGTTTTTTTTTTTTTTTTATCGATTCTGAATTGAGAAAGGGGGGGGGGGACAACGGGTTTTAAGGGGAAGGGTTTTTTTATTTATTTATTTAATTTAATTTTCCTTCAAAAAGCAACTTTTATTTTCGACCCCCAAACGGGGCCCACCGCATGTCGTCCATAGCGTATTACCCCCATTCCGAACACAATGGGATATATATCGTAGGCTGATTCTGCTGTTACAATCAGTTTTCGTTAAATTTACATTTAAAGCACTATATTGAATTTTAAACGTACATTTCAAATTACCGGGGTCACATACTAACTCTAAAAATTGCAGAAAAATATTTTCTAGCTTCGTATTGACGATACGGTCCTAACAAAACTAGTTTCGTCGAATTCTGAGACCGTTAGGAAAATGGCCAATTTCCAGTCGATTAAAATCAACTGAAACTGGTCAAACGCGTTTTCCTTTACCACGCTCACATACTGATTCGAAAAATTATGAAATTTGAAACCTAGCAATAATTTTACATCCCGGACCCAACAAAACTGGTTTCGTCGAAATCCGAGGTCATTTGCAAAATGTCCATTTTTAAGGGCCTGAATTCCATAGCGACTATTCAGAATTTTCAACTGGACATATCTTTTGATTCCCGCTATGAAATTTCGATTTTTCGGATTCGTTGGAAAGATAGTCACAATTAGCTTCCATTATTTTTGGTTTCACTATTCTCCGGATTGTTTTGCACCCGATACATTCAATTGAAGTTTGAAATCGAATTATCGAACTACCGCGCCATTTTCAATTCTATTTATAAATATATATAAATATTTATATTCTAACGACGACGTATATAAATATATACGTCGAATTATATTCAAAATAAATTTTCTCGTCGATATTATTTAAAATAATTCATTTTAAATAATCAAAATTCGCTAAAATTGCCAAAATAAAATTTTCAAACTGGCTCGCATTTTACGGGTTGTTACAATCTCCCCCACTTAAAACTTTTCGTCCTCGAAAAGGAACAAAGTCGAAAGTGGTTTGATTAATCAACTCTACGCTCGATTTGGCTTCCATTCTCCAACTCTTCAGTTTCTGGGAATTTTCAAATATTCAAAAATTTGGCTAACACCCTAAATTTTCGAAAAATTTCGCCATAACCTCCCCTGCACCGGGAGCATCGGGGAATTTCAAATAGCTTCCCCGGTCCTTCAGATCTCAAAAAGAAAAAGAAAAAGCCAAGCGGCTAGCCAATAGGCTCATAAAATCATCATCACCCAAACAAAACAGTAAATTATGTAGTAAACATGTACCTATTTGTCGGGCAAACAAATTTTATTCTCTGCTCTAGCCTCCTTGCTATGACCTGTTCAATGATATATATGTATATGCAAGCAAATGCGACTAATTTTCAATATCGTTCAATATTTGATACAATTAGGCTAAATGGTTAAAATTTAGCAAACAAATAAACAAACAACACAAACATCAATCAATTAGTTGATTAGCTTTTCAAATGCATAACTTTGATATATAGTCAAAAATCAGATTTTTGATGCCAAATCACAACAATAAGCCCTATCTAATTTTGGTTCTCACACCAGTCTATAGGAAATATATAAATATCACACCTTTGACACACGAACCCTAATTCTGATGATGTAGCTACAATCATCAGAATCATCTCCGGGCGACTAGAGTGTGAATCTATATCTATCCAGTATATTAAAACTTCAAATACACGCGGATCAGACGTATACGCAAAATTTATATATACCGGATTGCCCAAATTCATATAAATAAATAACCAAATACGAATAGTTGATTTATATTTTCAAAACAACAATTTGTTTTTATTTTAAAAAAAAATATACTCTTCACACTCGTTCTAGGATACTACTGACCCTATCTCTAACGAGTCATTCTAATTGGATATTACTAATCCAATATCTGATGAATTCTTTCGTATGGTTCTAATGTGCCTTGTTCTCTAGCTTTGTAAACCAAAGCTCTGATACCAAATGAAACGACCCTTAACTTCCCCGTAAAGGAAAGCGTCAGATAGTTCAAGAACAAGCCACAACAGAACGCATACACAAGAACATTTCACTGTATATTACAACCATGCATCAGATTACAAGAATATACAGAGTATAAATGAATATTACACAAAAATATCAGAGATTTAAATTACATTTAAATACATAGCAGCGGAAAATAATACAATACACAACTAGAAGAGATATACGGATACAAAGCTTTCCGGATATCGTTCCAGCTGTAAACCAGGATCCTGTGAATATACATCTGCAAAACCAAAACTACTAGCTGCCCGTGTCAAAATAAGGGCACCCAGAGTTTAGGTTAAAACAATAAACTCCAGGTCAGTCATGTGACTGGTGTGAGAACTAAAACAGTTATTAATCTTTATTTTCAAAGTTAGGTAAAGCAAGGGACCACGCCGTATAACACGGAACGGGTTTCCTCCCAAGAGTACCAGTGCATAAAACAAACAGCGCAATGCTAAATAAAGGAAAATGAAGCTGTTATAAGACCCAGGTCCCATCACACAATGCAACGCAGCCGAGGATAGGGTTTTCCCTTATAACAGCCAAAGAATGCTTGATACGTTTAAAACAAATCATTTGATACTATTATAAGTGCATAGTGTATAAAACAACTTCAAATCATAAGTATCAATCATAGGCGGCATGAGCGCCCCATCCCACTATGTCACCATACTAGGTTCTACAAATAAAACCGCAAATGTCACGTATTTGGAAATTGGATTTCCGTCTATGAACCGAGGCAAAAGATAGTCCTCAACCGATTCGAGACAATCTAGCCTACCATGTCTCAGGATCAGAGCTCGAGTGACCCTCGGAGCGACAGGGCCGGTCCACCGATGTGGATTAAAATGCCTGAACACTACGTTTCCCCGCCCTTTGGGGCGCAAACGAGCCAACGAATGACTCCATCGGACCCGGATCGTCCGATCTAACCGAGGCGCCTCGCAACAGCAACAACCACACAGGTGAAAAGTATATAAATGTCAGGGCTGGTAGGTCACTGACACCACCCTAGCTAGAAAGAAACGCATGTCCTCCCTGAGGTCCTTCCTCCCGTTTTTGGTTCACAACCGGGGTGCTCGCGAATTCACGTTACACAAAGCTGTGCCACACAGGCTGTGCTTTGATCATCACCACAAGACTTTGCTTTTCAACAGAAGCCTTGATCACTTGCCACTTAGGCATGCCACACAGGCAATTCACTCCATGCGATTGATATCCATCAATATATAACCCCTGAGCTCGTACGTCTCAGAGAAGGGCGTTAAGCAAGAGAATAAATTCTCTGCCGCCAAACAGATATATATTTAATAGAGATCAATCACACAGACTAAAATCCAATGTCAGACACACAGTCCATTTACAAGTCCGTTCTGGGTCTGAACGGAACCGGAGGCACCTAGTACCCCGCATATCCATCGATCTCCAAGTACGTCTGGACGATCACCAACTGTTTCCATCTTCTTGGGTGTACAGCCCAATCAAGATCACCAGTAATCACCCAAACGACGTGAAGACTTCTGGTCTTCGACCACCGTCTTCATCTTCGACACCACGTCGAATCAGTTATTCAGAATGGGATAAACCCGGTCTTTCTGAATAACTCGCGTATATATTATAAAAGTGTTACACAAACACAACATACGCCTCATTCCAATTCAGAATATTCTTTTATTCAAATATTCCTATACTTTGGGAAAAGTTCCCATTAATTTTATCCAAGATAAATTCTTTAAATTTATTCTTTAATCTCCTTTGAATATCAATTCAAAGTAGTCGGGATTAGCGAACCACACCGAAGTAATCATTTATTTTATTTCCCAATCCCAACCTATTCATCCCATGAAGTAAAACTGGTAGTACTTCATATCTAACACCACAGTGTTATCGGTAATTCAATTACCATTACACGTTCAAATCTAATTAAAGATTTAACTATCGCCTGGAGTAAAACTGGTGATACTCCATTCTCGATCTTTTCAATCTAATTAAAGATTCATTAAAACTCCACTTAGTTTTAATCGTTAACTGGGTCAAAGAATCAGTGTCATTTAAAACACGATCCACGATAAACCCAAAATCACATTCCATTAATTATCGTGTTAAAGAACAAGTGTTATTTAAAACACTGTTCATGATAAACCCAAAAATCAATACCAATTCAATTCCAATTAAATATCATTTAATTGGTACACTTCATTAAATCTAAATAAAGAGATTTAATCTTTTCTCAACTGGGTTCAAGAACAGTGTTAGTGAAGACACCATTCACGACAAACCCAAAATCACATTTGATATTCAATACAAGGCTCTGAATAGAAAATATCCCGGCTTATATTCAATATCAAATTCTACGATTAACAAATGTCATATTGGAAATAACGATATAAATATGTATCTTTCAAATTTCCATAACACATCTGTATAATCACGAATTCCAACATCGAAATATTCCGAAGATAATTTCGATTCAAATCCACTCCAATGCAATCATTGGAAATTCTGGTTATTTTTAAAACCCTTTTCAAATTCAATTTATTTATTTAAAAATAAATAGAATTATATTTCTAGTTCAAAACTAGTTCATTTCGATAAAAATCTATTTTTATCTTTTCAAACATGAAGTTTCTCATCCCAAATCTTCACAAATCATTTCTTATGATTTTACACAAATTATTACTATTTTTAATAATTTTATCAAGGCCCGTACAGTCGATTTCCATCAATGGCCATCGAACTGCACTTATAGCGACCTTTTTCAAATTTGATTTGGACATAATTCCAAATCCAACCGTTAGATTTCTAATTTCTCACATTCGTTAGAAAGCTCTCTTCGATACGAACCCAACGGTTCCGGTTTTAGGAGAATCCGACGGTCGGATCTCCCGTAATGTCCGTTTGAAATAAATGGTCGAAATTCACGAACTGCCGCGGCGCGGCGCGTTCTATTCAGGCCATTATATTATATATATAATATATACTTCGTCGATTTCTATTTAAAACGAATTATATAAATAGTTTTAAATTTGTTTCAAAAGCAATTTCAACTTCCATTTCAATTCAAAGCAAAATTGAATTCTTCTTTATAAATTCGTTTCAAAGTTCATTTCTATTCAATTCAAATTTCAATTCAATTTGAATTCATTTCAATCCACTTTCAATTCAATTTGAAATCGTTTTCAATTCAATTCATTTCGAAATCGTTTTCAATTCAATTCATTTCGAAATCGTTTTCAATTCAATTCATTTCGAAATCGTTTTCAATTCAATTCATTTCGAAATCGTTTTCAATTCAATTCATTTCGAAATCGTTTTCAATTCAATTCATTTCGAAATCGTTTTCAATTCAATTCATTTCGAAATCGTTTTCAATTCAATTCATTTCGAAATCGTTTTCAATTCAATTCATTTCGAAATCGTTTTCAATTCAATTCATTTCGAAATCGTTTTAAAATCGATATAAATATCGTTCACGTCAAAATGGCGTCAATCTAATCAACACGGCTTCATATATTCCTTTATTTTCAAATATTCTATTTCAAATATTTCTATTTCAAATATTTCTTTTTCAAATATTTCCTTTTCAAAACTGGAATGAGGCCCAATCAATTACCATATAAAATTAATTATATGGATTTTCATACAACACATGTATATAATAGCATTGAAAATAATCAACCATCAACCAAAGTGCACTACACTGTATAAGCATCAAATATAGATATTCAACGCTTATAACAGCCTGTCAATCAATCGATCGACATATTTAATCAATCAGGATGAGTGAACTTCAAATTTCATCCCAACACCCGTGTGGGGTTTCAAACAATCAAACACAGATTTTATTTGTGCAACTGGGCGATGTGTAAAATTTATCGACCCAATCAATGTCCTTCAAATAGGTGTACATAAACAAACCGTCCGGTTTGTAAATGAATATTTATTTATTCACATTCACGTCAAAAATTATATTTTAACGATAAAACATTTTATTTCAACACATGAATTTCTATTCAGTTCATTTCTTCAATAAAATGATATTTTATTTTTCTAACATATTTTAGAAAATTTCGGCGGCATAACGGCACGATACTAGAAACGGGACGAGGCCTAGCCTTATCCCCGGTCTAGTGAAGGCCCACGCCATTCACACATCAATCAAAATCACCAAACAACCAATTCAAATCACATCATATAACTAATCTATGCAACCAAACAAACAAGTCCATGGTCTGTGGACGATTGTGTCGGGTGCTACTAAGCACCGTCTGCATCCTAGTATATATATATAATTAGAAAAAGAAATTGAAAGGTGAGAAATTCTCACATATAGCTATTCTAGCTCCACGGCACTTCATTGATAGAAATCTTCATTGCTATCGCATCTTTGTCATCTTCGTTGCCCGGATCCTCTACATATGTAAAAATCGAATTTTGACTTCGTTATTCAATATATAAAAATCGAATTTTTAGTTCGCTATTTAATATATAAAAATCGAATTTTTAGTTCGCTATTCAATATATAAAAATCGAATTTTTAGTCCGCTATTCAATATATAAAAATCGAATTTTTAGTTCGCTATTCAATATATAAAAATCGAATTTTTAGTCCGCTATTCAATATATAAAAATCGAATTTTTAGTCCGCTATTCAATATATAAAAATCGAATTTTTAGTTCGCTATTCAATATATAAAAATCGAATTTTTAGTTCGCTATTCAATATATAAAAATCGAATTTTTACTTCGACTTTCAATATATAAAAATCTGATTTTTACTTCGACTTTCAATATATAAAAAAAATGATTTTTACTTCGACTTTCAATATATAAAAAAATGATTTTTACTTCTAAAAGTTCAAATCCTTTCCTTTTTAAAGTTTAAATCTTTTCACTTTTAAAATCTAAATCTTTTCCCATTTTTTTTAAAAAAATCTTAAAATAAAAATCAGTTTTTAAAACCTAAAAAAACAGTTTTTACTTTATATAATTATCAGTTTTTAACTTTTACAAAATTCGGTTTTCTTTTTATTAAAAATCAGTTTTTCTTTTTATTAAAAATCAATTTTTAATTGCTTTTTAAAATCAAAATCTTCAGATTAAAAATAAAAAAAAAGTAAAATAAAATAACTTACTTTTAACCTGCGAAGGAGGGGGGAGGGTTCTTGGCGTCGGCGCCAACCAGTGGTGCCGCGGGGTTCGGTGGTGTCGGATATGGGTGAGGCTGCGACGCCTGCTGTGGCATTGGACGGGGAGGACGACGGGTCCAGATAGGGGAGCGTCGCGATTTTCTGGGGGAGGCTCGAGTTCGAGAGGAGAGAGGGAATGAAGAAGAAAAGGAGGAGGAGATGAGGGAGGGGCGGCGACTCCCTGGGCGCGGTGGCCATCGATGGCCAGCGACGATTTAGGGCTCCGCCCTTTGGTTTTTTTTTTTTTTATCGATTCTGAATTGAGAAAGGGGGGGGGGGCCAACGGGTTTTAAGGGGAAGGGGGTTTTTTTTTTTTTATTTAATTTAATTTTCCTTCAAAAAGCAACTTTTATTTTCGACCCCCAAACGGGGCCCACCGCATGTCGTCCATAGCGTATTACCCCCATTCCGAACACAATGGGATATATATCGTAGGCTGATTCTGCTGTTACAATCAGTTTTCGTTAAATTTACATTTAAATCACTATATTGAATTTTAAACGTACATTTCAAATTACCGGGGTCACATACTAACTCTAAAAATTGCAGAAAAATATTTTCTAGCTTCGTATTGACGATACGGTCCTAACAAAACTAGTTTCGTCGAATTCTGAGACCGTTAGAAAAATGGCCAATTTCCAGTCGATTAAAATCAACTGAAACTGGTCAAACGCGTTTTCCTTTACCACGCTCACATACTGATTCGAAAAATTATGAAATTTGAAACCTAGCAATAATTTTACATCCCGGACCCAACAAAACTGGTTTCGTCGAAATCCGAGGTCATTTGCAAAATGTCCATTTTTAAGGGCCTGAATTCCATAGCGACTATTCAGAATTTTCAACTGGACATATCTTTTGATTCCCGCTATGAAATTTCGATTTTTCGGATTCATTGGAAAGATAGTCACAATTAGCTTCCATTATTTTTGGTTTCAATATTCTCCGGATTGTTTTGCACCCGGTACATTCAATTGAAGTTTGAAATCGAATTATCGAACTACCGCGCCATTTTCAATTCTATTTATAAATATATATAAATATTTATATTCTAACGACGACGTATATAAATATATACGTCGAATTATATTCAAAATAAATTTTCTCGTCGATATTATTTAAAATAATTCATTTTAAATAATCAAAATTCGCTAAAATTGCCAAAATAAAAATTTCAAACTGGCTCGCATTTTACGGGTTGTTACACACACTGTCTATTTATAAGTTCATTCTGGGTCTGAACGAAACCGGAGGCACCTTGTACCTCGCATATCCATCGATCTCCAAGTACGTCTGGACGATCACCAACTGATTCCCTCCTCTTGGGTGTACAGCCCAACCATGATCATCAGCAATCACCCAAACGACGTGAAGACCTCCGGTCTTCGACCACTGTCTTCATCCTCGACACCACGTCAATTCAGTTATTCAGAATGGGATAAACAACCCGGTCTTTCTGAATAACTCGCATATATAATAAACAATTGTTACACAAACACAACATACGCCTCATTCCAACTCAAAATATTCTTTTATTCAAATATTCTTACACCTTGGGAAAGGTTCCCATTAATTTTATCAAAGATAAATCCTTTAAATTTATTCTTTAATCTTCTTTTGAATATCAATTCAAACTAGTCGGGATTAGCCAACCACATCGAAGTAATCATTTGTTTTATTTCCCAATCCCAACCTATTCATCCCATGAAGTAAAACTGGTCATACTTTATATCTAACACCACGGTGTTATTGGTAATTTCAATTACCATTTCACGTTCAAATCTAATTAAAGATTTAACTATCGCCTGGAGCAAAACTGGTGATACCCCATTCTCGATCACTTCAATCTACTTAAAGATTCATTAAAACTCCACTTAGTTTTAATCTTCCCAAAAATCAATATCCTGTCTTTAACTGGGTTAAAGAACCAATGTCATTTAAAACACGGTTCACTATATACCCAAAATCACATTCCATTCCAATTCAATTATTGAAACTTCTGTTTACTTTTAAAACCCTTTCAAATCCAATTTATTTATTTAAATATAAATAAATTATTATTCTAGTTCAAAACTAGTTCATTTCAATAAAAATCTATTTTTATCTTTTCAAATTCAGAATTTTTCATCTCAATTCTTCACAAATCATTTCTTATGATTTTACACAAATTATTACTATTTTTAATAATTTTATCAAGGCCCGTACAGTCGAATTCCATCAACGGCCATCAAACTGCACTTACAGCGACCTTTTCCAAATTTGATTTGGACATAATTCCAAATCCAACCGTTAGATTTCAAATCTTTAATATTCGTTAGAAAGCTCTTTTCGATACGAACCCAAAGGTTCTGGTTTTAGGATAATCCGACGGTCGGATCTCCCGTAATATCCGTTCGAAGTCAATGGTCCAAATTCGCGAACTGACGCAGCGTGGCGCGTTCTATTTAGGCCATTTAATATATTATATTTATATTGTATATATTTTGTTGATTTCCTTTTAAAACTTATTTTATAGATCGTTTTAAATTCGTTTTCGAAACGATTTCAACTTCATATTCAATTTCGAATCAAAATTGAATATTCCACATCATCGATATACAAATGATAATATTTTCAAAATGTTATATTTTGAATTCAATTCCTTTTCTATAATCATTATAAAAACGAATATAATCGATATAAATATCGTTCGCGTCAAAATGGCGCATATCTAACTAACACGGCTTTATATATTTCAATAACTTCGTTATTCTATTCAACAAATGAATTTTTATTCTATTCAACACATGAATTTTCTTTCTATTCAACACATGAATATTTATTCTATTCAACTCGTGAACTTTATTCTATTCAACACATGAATTTTTTCTATTCAACACATGAATATATATTTTTATTCAACACATGAATTCATATTTTTAGTCAACAAACGAATTTTCAATAAACGAAAATATATTCTTATTCTATTCAACACATGAATTTTCTTTTATAATATTCCTTATTCTCCCAAATTGGAATGAAGCCCAAACAATTACCATATAACGTTAATTATATGGATTCCCTGCAACACATGCATATAACAGCAATGATAAATCATCAACCTGTGACGGCAAGGAATTTCGCTCGGTCCGAACCAATCGCTAAACCGACTCAGACCGTTCGAAATGCCCTATCGTTTGAGAACACGACAAAACAGAACGCATACAGAAGAACATTTCATTGTATATTACAACAGTGCATCAGATTACAAGAATATACAGAGTATAAACAAATAAATATTACACAGAAATGTCAGAGATTTAAATTACATTTAAATACATAGCAGCGGAAAATAATACAATACACAACTAGAAGGAGATATACGGATACAAAGCTTTCCGGATATCGTTCCAGCTGTAAACCAGGATCCTGTGAATATAAATCTGCAAAACCGAAACTACTAGCTGCCCGTGTCAAATAGGGGCACCCAGAGTTTAGGTTAAAACAATAAACTCCAGGTCAGTCATGTGACTGGTGTGAGAACTAAAACAGTTATAATTCTTTATTTTAAAGTTAGGTAAATCAAGGGACCACGCCGTATAACACGGAACGGGTTTCCTCCCAAGAATACCAGTGCATAAAACAACAGCGCAATGCTAAATAAAGAACAATGAAGCTATTATAAGACCCAGTTCCCATCACACAATGCAATCGCAAGCCGGAGGATAGGGTTTTTACCTTATAATAGCCAAGAATGCTTGATACGTTTAAAAGAAATCATTTGATACTATTGTAAGTGCATAGTGTATAAAACAACTTCAAATCATAAGTATCAATCATAGGCGGCATGAGCGCCCCATCCCACTATGTCACCATACTAGGTTCTACAAATAAAACCGCACATGTCACGTATTTGGAAATTGGATTTCCGTCTATGAACCGAGGCAAAAGATAGTCCTCAACCGTTTTCGTGACTCTCTAGCCCGAGCCACAGGGTCAGAGCGCATCGACCCTTGGAGCGACAGGGTCGGTCCACCGATGTGGATTAAACTTAAACCCTGAACACTACGTCTCCCCACCCTATGGGGTGTAAGTCTGGTCCGTCTGCCGACCAGAATGCATCGGCCGAAACCGATATAACCGAGGCGCCTCGCAACAGCAACAACCACATAAGTCAAACTCGTCAGGGCGTGTAAAACCACTGACGCCACTTCTAACTAGAAAGAAACGCAAGTCCTCCCTGAGGTCCGTCTCCCGTTTTTGGTTCACAACCGGGGTGCGAGGCTCGCGAATTCACGTTACACAAAGCTGTGCCACACAGGCTGTGCTTTGATCATCACCACAAGACTTTGCTTTTCAACAGAAGCCTCGATCAATTGCCACTTAGGCATGCCACACAGGCAATTCACTCCATGCGTTTGATATCCATCAATATATAACCCCTGAGCTCGTACGTCTCAGAGAAGGGCGTTAAGCAAGAGAATAAATTCTCCGCCGCCAAACAGATATATATTTAATAGAGATCAATCAAACAGACTAAAATCCAATGTCAGACACACAGTCCATTTACAAGTCCGTTCTGGGTCTGAACGAAACCGGAGGCACCTAGTACCTCGCATATCCATCGATCTCCAAGTACGTCTGGACGATCACAAACTGTTTCCATCTTCTTGGGTGTACAGCCCAATCAAGATCATCAGTAATCACCCAAACGACGTGAAGACTTCCGGTCTTCGACCATCGTCTTCATCTTCGACACCACGTCGAATCAGTTATTCAGAATGGGATAAACCCGGTCTTTCTGAATAACTCGCGTATATATTATAAAAGTGTTACACAAACACAACATACGCCTCATTCAAATTCAGAATATTCTTTTATTCAAATATTCCTATACTCTGGGAAAAGTTCCCATTAATTTTATCCAAGATAAATTCTTTGAATTTATTCTTTAATCTCCTTTGAATATCAATTCAAACTAGTCGGGATTAGCGAACCACACCGAAGTAATCATTTATTTTATTTCCCAATCCCAACCTATTCATCCCATGAAGTAAAACTGGTAGTACTTCATATCTAACACCACAGTGTTATCGGTAATTCAATTACCATTTCACGTTCAAATCTAATTAAAGATTCAACTATCGCCTGGAGTAAAACTGGTGATACTCCGTTCTCGATCTTTTCAATCTAATTAAAGATTCATTAAAACTCCACTTAGTTTTAATCTTTGACTGGGTTAAAGAATCAGTGTCATTTAAAGCACAGTTCACGATAAACCCAAAGTCACATCCCATTGATTATCGGGTTAAAGAACGAGTGTTATTTAAAACACTGTCCACGATAAACCCAAAAATCAATATCAATTCAACTCCAATTAAATATCATTCAATTGGTACACTTCATTAAATCTAAATAAAAGATTTAATCTTTTCACAACTGGGTTCAAGAACAGTGTTAGTGAAGACACCATTCACGACAAACCCAAATCACATTTGATATTCAATACAAGGCTCTGAATAGAAAATATATCGGCTTATATTCAATATCAAATTCTACGATTAACAAATGTCGTATTGAAATAACGATATAAATGTATATCTTTCAAATTCCCATAACAACATCTGTATAATCACGAATTTCAACATCGAAATATTCCGAAGACAATTTCGATTCAAATCCACTCCAATGCAATCATTGGAAATTCTGGTTATTTTCAAAACCCTTTTCAAATTCAATTTATTTATTTAAAAATAAATAGAATTATAATTCTAGTTCAAAACTAGTTCATTTTGATAAAAATCTATTTTTATCTTTTCAAATATGGAGTTTTTCATCCCAAATCTTCACAAATCATTTCTTATGATTTTACACAAATTATTACTATTTTTAATAATTTTATCAAGGCCCGTACAGTCGATTTCCATCAATGGCCATCGAACTGCACTTACAGCGACCTTTTTCAAATTTGATTTGGACATAATTCCAAATCCAACCGTTAGATTTCAAATTTCTAACATTCGCTAGAAAGCTCTTTTCGATACGAACCCAACGGTTCCGGTTTTAGGAGAATCCGACGGTCGGATCTCCCGCAACGTCCGTTTGAAATAAATGGTCGAAATTCACGAACTGCCGCGGCGCGGCGCGTTCTATTCAGGCCATTATATTATATATATAATATATATAATATATATATCGTCGATTTCTATTTAAAACGAATTATATAAATAGTTTTGAATTCGTTTCAAAAATCATTTCTATCAATTCAAATTTCAATTCAATTTGAATTCATTTCAATTCACTTTCAATTCAATTCGAATTCGTTTTCAATTCAATTCATTTCGAAATCACTTTCAATTCAATTCACTTTGAATTCGTTTTCAATTCAATTCATTTCGAAATCACTTTCAATTCAATTCACTTTGAATTCGTTTTCAATTCAATTCATTTCGAAATCACTTTCAATTCAATTCATTTTGAATTCGTTTTCAATTCAATTCATTTCGAAATCACTTTCAATTCAATTCGAATTCGTTTTCAATTCAATTCATTTCGAAATCACTTTCAATTCAATTCGAATTCGTTTTCAATTCAATTCATTTCGAAATCACTTTCAATTCAATTCACTTTGAATTCGTTTTCAATTCAATTCATTTCGAAATCACTTTCAATTCAATTCACTTTGAATTCGTTTTCAATTCAATTCATTTCGAAATCACTTTCAATTCAATTCACTTTGAATTCGTTTTCAATTCAATTCATTTCGAAATCACTTTCAATTCAATTCACTTTGAATTCGTTTTCAATTCAATTCATTTCGAAATCACTTAAAATTGATATAAATATCGTTCACGTCAAAATGGCGTCTATCTAATCAACACGGCTTCATAAATTTCTATTTTCAAATATTCTATTTCAAATATTTCTTTTTCAAAACTGGAATGAGGCCCAATCAATTACCATATAAAATTAATTATATGGATTTGCATACAACACATGTATATAATAGCATTGAAAATAATCAACCATCAACCAAAGTGCACTACACTGTATAAGCATCAAATATAGATATTCAACGCTTATAACAGCCTGTCAATCAATCGATCGACATATTTAATCAATCAGGATGAGTGAACTTCAAATTTCATCCCAACACCCGTGTGGGGTTTCAAACAATCAAACACAGATTTTATTTGTGCAATTGGGCGATGTGTAAAATTTATCGACCCAATCAATATCAGTCAAATCAGTGTATATACAAACAAATCGGCCGATTTGTTTATAACTATTCATTTATTCACATTCACGTTAAAAATTATATTTTTAACGACAAAACATTTTATTTCAATCTATGAATTTCTATTCAATTCATTTACACAATAAAATGATATTTTTATTTCCTAACACATTTTAGAAAATTTCGGCGGCATAACGGCACGATACTAGAAACGGGACAAGGCCTCGTCTTATCCCCGGTCTAGTGAAGGCCCACGCCATTCACACATCAATCAAATCAATTTCATCTCACCCAACAATTCAATTCAAACAAATAATTCAACTAATCTATGCAACCAAACAAACAAGTCCATGGTCTGTGGACGATTGTGTCGGGTGCTACTAAGCACCGTCTGCATCCTAGTATATATACATAACTAGAAAAAGAATTGAAAGGTGAGAAATTCTCACATATAGCTATCCTAGCTCCACGGCTCTTCTTTTGCAGAAGTCTTCGTCGTTTCGCCTTTTTGTCACCTTCGTTGCTGCTTTCACTACATACGTAAAAATCACATTTTTACTTCGCTATTCAATATATATAAAAATCGAATTTTTACTATGTTATTCAATATATAAAAATCACATTTTATTTCGAAGTTCAATATACAAAAATTCCATTTTTCTATCGAAGTTCAATATATAAAAATTCTATTTTCTTTCGAAGTTCAAAACACAAAAACTATATTTTTCTTTCGAAGTTCAAAACATAAAAACTATATTTTTCTTTCGAAGTTCAAAACATAAAAACTATATTTTTCTTTCGAAGTTCAAAACATAAAAACTATATTTTTCTTTCGAAGTTCAAAACATAAAAACTATATTTTTCTTTCGAAGTTCAAAACATAAAAACTATATTTTTCTTTCGAATTTCAATATATAGAAATCTGATTTTTCTTTTTAAATTTCTAATCTCTTCCTAGTTTAGAAATCATTTTAAATTCAGTTTAAAAATCATTTTCCCTTTCAAAATAAAATCAGTTTTACTTCCTATAAAAATCAGTTTTAACTTTTACATAATTCAGTGTTAACTTTATATAAAAATTAGTTTTTACTTTTAAAAATCGAAATCAGTTTTTAAATTCATTTCAAATCAGTTTTTAAAAATCATTTTAAATCAGTTTTAAACAAAATAAAATTCAGAAATATAATTAAAATAAAATTCAGAAATATAAATAAAATAAAATTTACTTACAGTTCGTCGACTGGGGGGGGCGGTTTCTGCTTGGCGGCGGAGCTGAAAAAAAGGGGGGAAAAAGGAGAGGCGGCGGGGGTGGCTGGACGTCGGCGAAGCATTGGAGGGTGGCGTCGGGATTTTCTGGGGGAGGCTCGAGTTCGAGAGGAGAGAGGAAAGAGTTGCGAGGGGGAGGAGAGGAACCCTGGCGGAGGGCGCCGCCTTCAGCGGTGGCAGCGGCGGTGGAGGAGGCCGCTCCGCCCCTCCGTCCTCCTCGTTCTTCCCTTTTTTTTTTTTTTTATTTTATAAATCGATTTCGATCTGTTGAATAGAGGGGGGGCCTGAGCGGGTTTAAAGGGGGGGGATTTTTTTTTTTTTTTTTAATATTTAATTATTAAAAAGTTGACTTTCACATACGACCTCTATACGAGGTCCACCGCCTGTCGCCCATAGCGTTTTACCCCCATTCCGAACTCAATGGGATATGTATCGCCAGCTGATTCGATAGTTACAATCAGTTTCCATTGAATTTACATTTAAATCTATATATTGATTTTTAAACGTACATTTCAAATTACCGGGGTCACATACTAACTAGAAAAATTCTCGAAAAATATTTTCTAGCTTCGTATTGACGATACGGTCCTAACAAAACTAGTTTCGTCGAATTCTGAGACCGTTTGAAAAATGGCCAATTTCCAGTCGATTAAAATCAACTAAAACTGGTCAAACGCGTTTTCCTTTGCCACGCTCACATATTGAATCGAAAAATTATGAAATTTGAAACCTAGCAATAACTTGGCACCACGGACCCAACAAAACTAGTTTCGTCGAAATCCGAGGTCATTTGCAAAATGTCCATTTTTAAGGGCCTGAATTCCATAGCGACTATTCAGAATTTTCAACTGGACATATCTTTTGATTCCCGATATGAAATCTTGATTTTTCGCATTCGTTGGAAAGATATTATCAATTAGATTCCATTATTTTTGGTTTCACTGAAATCCGGATTGTTTTGCACCCGGTACATTCAATTGAAGTTTGAAATCGAATTATCGAACTACCGCGCCATTTTCAATTCTATTTATAATTATATATAATTATTTATATATTCTAACGACGACGTATATAATATATACGTTCGAATTATATTCAAATAAAATTTCTCGTCGATATTATTTAAAATAATTCATTTTAAATATTCAAAATTGGCTAAAATTGCCAAAATAAAAATTTCAAACTGGCTCGCATTTTACGGGTTGTTACAATCTCCCCCACTTAAAACTTTTCGTCCCCGAAAAGGAACAAAGTCGAAAGTGGTTTGATTAATCAACACTACGTTCGATCTGGCTTCCTTTCTCCAACTCTTTAGTTTCTGAGAATTTTCAAAATTTCAAAAATTTGGCTAACACCCTAAATTTTCGAAAAATTTCGCCATAACCTCCCCTGCAATGGGAGCATCGGGGAATTTCAAATAGCTTCCCCGGTCCTTCAGATCTCAAAAAGAAAAAGAAAAAGCCAAGCGGCTAGCCAATAGGCTCACAAAATCATCATCACCCAAACAAAACAGGAAATTATGTAGTAAACATGTACCTATTTGTCGGGCAAACAAATTTTATTCTCTGGCTCTAGCCTCCTTGCTATGACCTGTTCAATAATATACATGTATATGCAAGCAGATGCGACCAATTTTCAATACAGTTCAATATTCGATTCAATTAGGCATAACATTTCAAAACTAGCAAACAAATAAACAAACAACACAAACATCAATCAATTAGTTGATTAGCTTTTCAAATTCATAACTTTGATACATATACAAAAATCATGTTTTTGATGCCAAATCACAACAATAGGACCTATCTAATTTTGGTTCTCACACCAGTCTAATGGAAATATATAGATATCACACCTTCGTCACACGAATATAAATTCTGACGATGAGTACTCAACCATCAGAATCATCTTCGGGCCCCTAGGGTATGATTCTATATCTATCCAATATATTAAAACTTCGAATACACGCGGATCAGACGTATACGCAAAATCTTTATATACTGGACTGTCCAACTCAATATAAATAGATAATCAAATACGAATAATTGATTTAAATTTTCAAAACAAAATTTGTTTTCATTTGAAAAATATACTCTTCACACTCGTTCTAGGATACTACTGATCCTATCTCTAACGAGTCATTCTAATTGGATATTACTAATCCAATATCTGATGAATTCTTTCGTAAGGTTCTAATGTGTCTTGTTCTCTAGCTTTGTAAACCAAAGCTCTGATACCAACTGTGACGGCAAGGAATTTCGCTCGGTCCGAACCAATCGCTAAACCGACTCAGACCGTTCGAAATGCCCTATCGTTTGAGAACACGACAAAACAGAACGCATACAGAAGAACATTTCATTGTATATTACAACAGTGCATCAGATTACAAGAATATACAGAGTATAAACAAATAAATATTACACAGAAATGTCAGAGATTTAAATTACATTTAAATACATAGCAGCGGAAAATAATACAATACACAACTAGAAGGAGATATACGGATACAAAGCTTTCCGGATATCGTTCCAGCTGTAAACCAGGATCCTGTGAATATAAATCTGCAAAACCGAAACTACTAGCTGCCCGTGTCAAATAGGGGCACCCAGAGTTTAGGTTAAAACAATAAACTCCAGGCCAGTCATGTGACTGGTGTGAGAACTAAAACAGTTATAATTCTTTATTTTAAAGTTAGGTAAATCAAGGGACCACGCCGTATAACACGGAACGGGTTTCCTCCCAAGAATACCAGTGCATAAAACAACAGCGCAATGCTAAATAAAGAACAATGAAGCTATTATAAGACCCAGTTCCCATCACACAATGCAATCGCAAGCCGGAGGATAGGGTTTTTACCTTATAATAGCCAAGAATGCTTGATACGTTTAAAAGAAATCATTTGATACTATTGTAAGTGCATAGTGTATAAAACAACTTCAAATCATAAGTATCAATCATAGGCGGCATGAGCGCCCCATCCCACTATGTCACCATACTAGGTTCTACAAATAAAACCGCACATGTCACGTATTTGGAAATTGGATTTCCGTCTATGAACCGAGGCAAAAGATAGTCCTCAACCGTTTTCGTGACTCTCTAGCCCGAGCCACAGGGTCAGAGCGCATCGACCCTTGGAGCGACAGGGCCGGTCCACCGATGTGGATTAAACTTAAACCCTGAACACTACGTCTCCCCACCCTATGGGGTGTAAGTCTGGTCCGTCTGCCGACCAGAATGCATCGGCCGAAACCGATATAACCGAGGCGCCTCGCAACAGCAACAACCACATAAGTCAAACTCGTCAGGGCGTGTAAAACCACTGACGCCACTTCTAACTAGAAAGAAACGCAAGTCCTCCCTGAGGTCCGTCTCCCGTTTTTGGTTCACAACCGGGGTGCGAGGCTCGCGAATTCACGTTACACAAAGCTGTGCCACACAGGCTGTGCTTTGATCATCACCACAAGACTTTGCTTTTCAACAGAAGCCTCGATCAATTGCCACTTAGGCATGCCACACAGGCAATTCACTCCATGCGTTTGATATCCATCAATATATAACCCCTGAGCTCGTACGTCTCAGAGAAGGGCGTTAAGAAAGAGAATAAATTCTCCGCCGCCAAACAGATATATATTTAATAGAGATCAATCACACAGACTAAAATCCAATGTCAGACACACAGTCCATTTACAAGTCCGTTCTGGGTCTGAACGAAACCGGAGGCACCTAGTACCTCGCATATCCATCGATCTCCAAGTACGTCTGGACGATCACAAACTGTTTCCATCTTCTTGGGTGTACAGCCCAATCAAGATCATCAGTAATCACCCAAACGACGTGAAGACTTCCGGTCTTCGACCATCGTCTTCATCTTCGACACCACGTCGAATCAGTTATTCAGAATGGGATAAACCCGGTCTTTCTGAATAACTCGCGTATATATTATAAAAGTGTTACACAAACACAACATACGCCTCATTCCAATTCAGAATATTCTTTTATTCAAATATTCCTATACTCTGGGAAAAGTTCCCATTAATTTTATCCAAAATAAATTCTTTGAATTTATTCTTTAATCTCCTTTGAATATCAATTCAAACTAGTCGGGATTAGCGAACCACACCGAAGTAATCATTTATTTTATTTCCCAATCCCAACCTATTCATCCCATGAAGTAAAACTGGTAGTACTTCATATCTAACACCACAGTGTTATCGGTAATTCAATTACCATTTCACGTTCAAATCTAATTAAAGATTCAACTATCGCCTGGAGTAAAACTGGTGATACTCCGTTCTCGATCTTTTCAATCTAATTAAAGATTCATTAAAACTCCACTTAGTTTTAATCTTTGACTGGGTTAAAGAATCAGTGTCATTTAAAGCACAGTTCACGATAAACCCAAAGTCACATCCCATTGATTATCGGGTTAAAGAACGAGTGTTATTTAAAACACTGTCCACGATAAACCCAAAAATCAATATCAATTCAACTCCAATTAAATATCATTCAATTGGTACACTTCATTAAATCTAAATAAAAGATTTAATCTTTTCACAACTGGGTTCAAGAACAGTGTTAGTGAAGACACCATTCACGACAAACCCAAATCACATTTGATATTCAATACAAGGCTCTGAATAGAAAATATATCGGCTTATATTCAATATCAAATTCTACGATTAACAAATGTCGTATTGAAATAACGATATAAATGTATATCTTTCAAATTCCCATAACAACATCTGTATAATCACGAATTTCAACATCGAAATATTCCGAAGACAATTTCGATTCAAATCCACTCCAATGCAATCATTGGAAATTCTGGTTATTTTCAAAACCCTTTTCAAATTCAATTTATTTATTTAAAAATAAATAGAATTATAATTCTAGTTCAAAACTAGTTCATTTTGATAAAAATCTATTTTTATCTTTTCAAATATGGAGTTTTTCATCCCAAATCTTCACAAATCATTTCTTATGATTTTACACAAATTATTACTATTTTTAATAATTTTATCAAGGCCCGTACAGTCGATTTCCATCAATGGCCATCGAACTGCACTTACAGCGACCTTTTTCAAATTTGATTTGGACATAATTCCAAATCCAACCGTTAGATTTCAAATTTCTAACATTCGCTAGAAAGCTCTTTTCGATACGAACCCAACGGTTCCGGTTTTAGGAGAATCCGACGGTCGGATCTCCCGCAACGTCCGTTTGAAATAAATGGTCGAAATTCACGAACTGCCGCGGCGCGGCACGTTCTATTCAGGCCATTATATTATATATATAATATATATAATATATATATCGTCGATTTCTATTTAAAACGAATTATATAAATAGTTTTGAATTCGTTTCAAAAATCATTTCTATCAATTCAAATTTCAATTCAATTTGAATTCATTTCAATTCACTTTCAATTCAATTCGAATTCGTTTTCAATTCAATTCATTTCGAAATCACTTTCAATTCAATTCACTTTGAATTCGTTTTCAATTCAATTCATTTCGAAATCACTTTCAATTCAATTCACTTTGAATTCGTTTTCAATTCAATTCATTTCGAAATCACTTTCAATTCAATTCATTTTGAATTCGTTTTCAATTCAATTCATTTCGAAATCACTTTCAATTCAATTCGAATTCGTTTTCAATTCAATTCATTTCGAAATCACTTTCAATTCAATTCGAATTCGTTTTCAATTCAATTCATTTCGAAATCACTTTCAATTCAATTCACTTTGAATTCGTTTTCAATTCAATTCAATTCACTTTGAATTCGTTTTCAATTCAATTCATTTCGAAATCACTTTCAATTCAATTCACTTTGAATTCGTTTTCAATTCAATTCATTTCGAAATCACTTTCAATTCAATTCACTTTGAATTCGTTTTCAATTCAATTCATTTCGAAATCACTTAAAATTGATATAAATATCGTTCACGTCAAAATGGCGTCTATCTAATCAACACGGCTTCATAAATTTCTATTTTCAAATATTCTATTTCAAATATTTCTTTTTCAAAACTGGAATGAGGCCCAATCAATTACCATATAAAATTAATTATATGGATTTGCATACAACACATGTATATAATAGCATTGAAAATAATCAACCATCAACCAAAGTGCACTACACTGTATAAGCATCAAATATAGATATTCAACGCTTATAACAGCCTGTCAATCAATCGATCGACATATTTAATCAATCAGGATGAGTGAACTTCAAATTTCATCCCAACACCCGTGTGGGGTTTCAAACAATCAAACACAGATTTTATTTGTGCAATTGGGCGATGTGTAAAATTTATCGACCCAATCAATATCAGTCAAATCAGTGTATATACAAACAAATCGGCCGATTTGTTTATAACTATTCATTTATTCACATTCACGTTAAAAATTATATTTTTAACGACAAAACATTTTATTTCAATCTATGAATTTCTATTCAATTCATTTACACAATAAAATGATAATTTTATTTTCTAACACATTTTAGAAAATTTCGGCGGCATAACGGCACGATACTAGAAACGGGACAAGGCCTCGTCTTATCCCCGGTCTAGTGAAGGCCCACGCCATTCACACATCAATCAAATCAATTTCATCTCACCCAACAATTCAATTCAAACAAATAATTCAACTAATCTATGCAACCAAACAAACAAGTCCATGGTCTGTGGACGATTGTGTCGGGTGCTACTAAGCACCGTCTGCATCCTAGTATATATACATAACTAGAAAAAGAATTGAAAGGTGAGAAATTCTCACATATAGCTATCCTAGCTCCACGGCTCTTCTTTTGCAGAAGTCTTCGTCGTTTCGCCTTTTTGTCACCTTCGTTGCTGCTTTCACTACATACGTAAAAATCACATTTTTACTTCGCTATTCAATATATATAAAAATCGAATTTTTACTATGTTATTCAATATATAAAAATCACATTTTATTTCGAAGTTCAATATACAAAAATTCCATTTTTCTATCGAAGTTCAATATATAAAAATTCTATTTTCTTTCGAAGTTCAAAACACAAAAACTATATTTTTCTTTCGAAGTTCAAAACATAAAAACTATATTTTTCTTTCGAAGTTCAAAACATAAAAACTATATTTTTCTTTCGAAGTTCAAAACATAAAAACTATATTTTTCTTTCGAAGTTCAAAACATAAAAACTATATTTTTCTTTCGAAGTTCAAAACATAAAAACTATATTT
The DNA here is from genome assembly GCA_030737875.1 of Allium sativum. NCBI lineage: Eukaryota > Viridiplantae > Streptophyta > Magnoliopsida > Asparagales > Amaryllidaceae > Allium > Allium sativum. The sequence continues at coordinate 111,111,226 of CM060916.1, read as the reverse complement.
TTCTTTCGAAGTTCAAAACATAAAAACTATATTTTTCTTTCGAATTTCAATATATAGAAATCTGATTTTTCTTTTTAAATTTCTAATCTCTTCCTAGTTTAGAAATCATTTTAAATTCAGTTTAAAAATCATTTTCCCTTTCAAAATAAAATCAGTTTTACTTCCTATAAAAATCAGTTTTAACTTTTACATAATTCAGTGTTAACTTTATATAAAAATTAGTTTTTACTTTTAAAAATCGAAATCAGTTTTTAAATTCATTTCAAATCAGTTTTTAAAAATCATTTTAAATCAGTTTTAAACAAAATAAAATTCAGAAATATAATTAAAATAAAATTCAGAAATATAAATAAAATAAAATTTACTTACAGTTCGTCGACTGGGGGGGGCGGTTTCTGCTTGGCGGCGGAGCTGAAAAAAAGGGGGGAAAAAGGAGAGGCGGCGGGGGTGGCTGGACGTCGGCGAAGCATTGGAGGGTGGCGTCGGGATTTTCTGGGGGAGGCTCGAGTTCGAGAGGAGAGAGGAAAGAGTTGCGAGGGGGAGGAGAGGAACCCTGGCGGAGGGCGCCGCCTTCAGCGGTGGCAGCGGCGGTGGAGGAGGCCGCTCCGCCCCTCCGTCCTCCTCGTTCTTACCCTTTTTTTTTTTTATTTTATAAATCGATTTCGATCTGTTGAATAGAGGGGGGGCCTGAGCGGGTTTAAAGGGGGGGGAGATTTTTTTTTTTTTTTTAATATTTAATTATTAAAAAGTTGACTTTCACATACGACCTCTATACGAGGTCCACCGCCTGTCGCCCATAGCGTTTTACCCCCATTCCGAACTCAATGGGATATGTATCGCCAGCTGATTCGATAGTTACAATCAGTTTCCATTGAATTTACATTTAAATCTATATATTGATTTTTAAACGTACATTTCAAATTACCGGGGTCACATACTAACTAGAAAAATTCTCGAAAAATATTTTCTAGCTTCGTATTGACGATACGGTCCTAACAAAACTAGTTTCGTCGAATTCTGAGACCGTTTGAAAAATGGCCAATTTCCAGTCGATTAAAATCAACTGAAACTGGTCAAACGCGTTTTCCTTTGCCACGCTCACATATTGAATCGAAAAATTATGAAATTTGAAACCTAGCAATAACTTGGCACCACGGACCCAACAAAACTGGTTTCGTCGAAATCCGAGGTCATTTGCAAAATGTCCATTTTTAAGGGCCTGAATTCCATAGCGACTATTCAGAATTTTCAACTGGACATATCTTTTGATTCCCGATATGAAATCTTGATTTTTCGCATTCGTTGGAAAGATATTATCAATTAGATTCCATTATTTTTGGTTTCACTGAAATCCGGATTGTTTTGCACCCGGTACATTCAATTGAAGTTTGAAATCGAATTATCGAACTACCGCGCCATTTTCAATTCTATTTATAATTATATATAATTATTTATATATTCTAACGACGACGTATATAATATATACGTTCGAATTATATTCAAATAAAATTTCTCGTCGATATTATTTAAAATAATTCATTTTAAATATTCAAAATTCGCTAAAATTGCCAAAATAAAAATTTCAAACTGGCTCGCATTTTACGGGTTGTTACACAACCATAATCCAGAGTGCACCACACGACTGCATAAGCATTAAATATAAATCATTAACGCTTACACAGTCTGTCATCCCATCGATTGACATACAACTAAACAATCGGGATTAGTGTATGTCAAATATCATCCCAATACCCATGTGGGGTTTCAAACAATCAAACACAGATTTTATTTGTGCAGTTGGGCGATGTGTAAAATTTATAGTCCAAATCAATATCAATCAAATCGGTGTACATAAACAAATCGTTCGATTTGTAAATGAATATTTCTTTTATTTCAACATAAGAATATATATTTTATTTCAACACATGAATATATATTTTATTTCAACACATAAATATATATTTTATTTCAACACATGAAAATATATTTTATTTCAAGAAAATCTGCAGTCAAATTTCGCAACACAAACAATCATACAAACAAGTCATCCATGGTATGTAGACGACGGGTGTCGGGTGCTACTAAGCGCCGTCTGTATCCTAGTATATATTTCAAACTAGAAATTAAAATAAAAGTGTGGAGTTCTCACCTAGAAGCTAAACCAAACGCCGTGACTCTTCGCCGTGGTTCTCGTTAGTTCTATCGCAATCTGTTTCACATAGTTGATTATTAAAAACCACAATTTCATACTCTCTATTATATAAAAGTCATATTTTTAATACTCTACCAATATAAAAATCATATTTTTATTCTTTCTATAATATAAAAATCATATTTTTTTTATTCTTTCTATAATATAAAAATCATATTTTTTATTCTTTCTATAATATAAAAATCATATTTTTAATTCTTAAAAATGAAATCTTTACCATCATCAAAAATCAAAGCTTTACCACCTTAAATTATATAATAATCGCATAAAATTGAAAATTAATCCTATGTGAATTTTACAGTAAAATCTAAAATTAAATTTAAAGTCTTTTACCTTCTTCTCTTCGCAGGACGCCCTCACGATGGTGGGTGATTGGCTGATGAGGTGCCAGAGGTGCAAGGAGGCGGCGGTGGGGTATCAGCAGGTCGGCGGAGTGTCGGGGTAGGTGTCCGGTGGTGGTAGGGGGCTGCGTAGGTCCGGGCGTGGCGGTGTAGGGATGTTGGGGGCTATGGGTCTTCTTAGAAGAGGGGAGGAGAGAGAAGGTCAGAGGAAGGTGGAGGGCGCATCGCGGCCTGGTGGCGGCGGAGGGTGGGGCCGGGGGGAGCGTCGATCGAATGGGGGCGTCGATTTCGTGCTCTGCGGGGTTTTTTTCTTCTTTGATTTAGATCTGAGGGGTGGGGGAGAGAGGAGGTGTAACAACCCGAAAATCTAGGCTAGTTTAAATTTTTTATTTTGGCAACTTTAACGAATTTTGAACATTTAAAATGGAATATTTTACATAATATCAACGCGAAATTTATTTTGAATAGAATCAGATGTATATATTTATATACGTCGTCGTTAGAATATAAATAATTATATATATAATTATAAATAGAATTGAAAATGGCGCGGTAGTTCGATAATTCAATTTCAAACTTCAATTGAATGTACCGGGTGCAAAACAAACCGGATTTTAGTGAAACCAAAAATATTGGAATCTAATTGTGACTATCTTTCCAACGAATCCGAAAAATCAAGATTTCATAGTGGGAATCAAAAGATATGTCCAGTTGAAAATTCTGAATAGTCGCTATGGAATTCAGGCCCTTAAAAATGGGAATTTTGCAAACGACCTCGGATTTCGACGAAACCACTTTTGTTGGATCCATGATGTCAAATTATTGTTAGATTCCAAATTTCATAATTTTTCAAATCAATATGTGAGCGTGGCAAAGGAAAATGCGTTTGACCAGTTTCAGTTGATTTTAATCGACTGGAAAATGGCCATTTTTCCAACGGTCTCAGAATTCGACGAAACTAGTTTTGTTAGGACCGTATCGTCAATACGAAGCTAGAAAATATTTTTATGGAATTTTTAGAGTTCGTATGTGACCCCGATAAATTGAAATACGCGTTCAAATTCAATATATAGAGTTATATGTTGATTTCAACGAAAACTGATCAAAACGATCGAATCAGCCTACGATACATATCCCATTGTGTTCAAAAAGGGGGTAATTAGCTATGGACGACAGGAGGTGGGCCTCGTATAGAGGTCGTATGTAAAAGTCAACTTTTCTTGAAATTAAATAATTAAAAATAAAATCCTTCCTCTCTCTTCCCGTTATCTCCTCTGCCCCCTCCCTCCCCCCCCCCCCGTTGTTCATAAATCGGAAAAGAAAAAAAAAGAAAAAATAGAAGATCGCCAGACCCCGTCGCCCTCCCCTGCCGATCACCACCGCCGCCACTCCACCAGCCAAGTCCCCCATCCGCTCTGATCCCCTCTCCTCCTCCTTCTCTGGCCCAGCTCGACTGAATCGAGCCTCCCACTCGCGAGAAACCCCCCCCCATGTCGCTATTCCACCTGTGCCGCCCGCGCTAGCGGTTCCCCCACCACACCCCCTCTTCTTCCCCGACCTCCTCATCGCCGACGCCACAGCCGACGCCGCCCCTCCAGCCAACAGCTCGCGTCCAACCCCCCCCCCCCTTCGCAGAAAACCCAAATCGAGGTGAGTTTTATAATCCTTTTTATTTGTTGTTATTTATGTATTATAGAAAAACTGATTTTTATTTGATTTTTATTCATTTGAAAACCAAATAAAGATGTGATTTTTATTCGTTTGAAAACCAAATAAAGATGTGATTTTTATTCGTTTGAAAACCCAATTAGAGATAGAATTTTTATTCGATAGGAAAGTTAAAGATATGATTTTTATATGATAAGGAAGTTAAAAATATAATTTTTATCGTATGTAAAGGTTGAAAATATAATTTTCATATTAAATAGATAATAAAAATATAATCTTTTATATTGTAGAAGGATAAAAATATGATTTTTACATAGTAGGAACTATAAAAATATAATCTTTTAAGATAGAAAATATAAAAATATCATCTTTGTATATGTAGCGAAATAAAAATCTGATTTTTATTATATATACGTTGAAATAAAGAGGTGATTTTTATAGTGATGAAATCTTTATATTTGAAAAGGCGAAATCTTTTTATATAGAATAGTGTGATAAAAATAAAATCTTTTTATATAGAATAGTGTGATAAAAATAGAATTTTTATCTATATAATAACAAAGTAAAAATTCGATTTTTATATACTGAATAGCGAGGTAAAAATTCGATTTTTATATATTGAATAACGAGGTGAAAATTCGATTTTTATATATTGAATAGCGAGGTAAAAATTCGATTTTTATATATTGAATAGCGAGGTAAAAATTCGATTTTTATATATTGAATAGCGAGGTATAAATTCGATTTTTATATATTGAATAGCGAAGTAAAAATTCGATTTTTATATATTGAATAGCAATATAAAAATGTGATTTTTATATATGTAGTGGCTACGGGCAACGAAAGTGACAAAAGGCGAGAACGATGAAGATTTATATAAATGAAGTGTCGTGGAATTGGGATAGCTATCGGTGAGAACTTCTCACTCTAGATTTCTTTTTCTAGTTATATATATATATATACTAGGATGCAGACGGTGCTTAGCAGCGCCCGACACCCGTCATCCGCAGACCATGGATGGCTTGTTTGTTTAATTGATATGTTGTGAAATTGTTTGTGATGATTATGTGTAAGCGATAATAAAATGTAGGTGGTTGAAATAAATTATTTATCGTTAAAAATATAATTTTTAACGTATATAGTGAATGTGAATAAACGAATATTTATAAACAAATCGGCCGATCTGTTTATATACACTGATTTTGTAATAACCCAGAAAATGCGAGCCAATTTAAAATTTTTAAATTGATTATTTCAAAGGAATTTGAACAATTGAAATGGAATATTTCAATAAAATAGTGAATTAGAAATAGTGAGTCAGTTTGAAAATTTGAATTCGAACTTTGACCGACTATGCAGGGTGGAAAATATAACGGATTCTAGCGAGACCAAATATATTTAAATCTGTTAGTTAATACCTTTCTAATGAATCTGAAAAATCGAAGTTTCATAACGGGAATCAAAAGTTATGGCCGAATGAATTTTCAGAAGGGTCGGTATATAGAATATATAGGCCTGGAAAATTGATATTTTGCATACGACCTCGGAATTCGACGAAACCACTTTTGTTGGGTCCGGGATGTCAAACTATTGCTAGGTTTCAAATTTCATAATTTTTGAAGCTAGTATGTGAGCGTGGCAAAAGAAAATGTGTTTGGTCGATTTCTGTTAAATTGGATCGACCAGAAAATGGCCATTTTTCAAACGACCTCAGAATTCGACGAAACTAGTTTTGTTGGGACCGTAGCGTCAAAACATAGCTAGATTTATTTTTCTGGAATTTTTCGAATCAGTTTGTGGCCTTGGCAAATTGAAATGTGCGTTCAGAGTTAAAAATTAAATGTTTTATACTTTAATTTGAAAAATAATTGACTGTAACAGTCGAATTGGCCTACGAAACATATCCCATTGTGTCCGGAATGGGGGTATTTAGCTAGGGGCGACAGTCGTTGGGTTTAAAAAGGAGTTCGTTTAAGAAAATACTATTTAAAAATTTAATATAGTCTCGGCCAATCATATTTCTCCATTCATAAAAAAAAAATTATATCAGAAACCCCCCCCCCCCCCCCCCGACCCCGACTTCGACGGCGGAAAGCTTTTCCCTCCTTCCCAGGCGATTTCCGATCGCCACGGCCAGAATTAGCTCCTCCCCCAGTTCAACTTTTTGTAGTTCTCCCTCCCCTCTTCAAATCCATATAAGGAGCTCCCCCTATCGTCGCCTCTACGCCGAGATATCCACCTCCAAACTTCCGACCTTCAACCCGCCGCCGCCGCCGTTCTGCGCCACCGAGCTGCACCAAACCGCCGCGCGCCTGTAGCTCTCTCGAAGCTCTTCCACCTCCAACTTCCTGATCGTCCCCTCGGGTCCCGGTTCTCGCGAAAACCGCAAACCTAGTTTTGAAGCTTTCTGAAAGTGCGTTTTTCTTTGATCTGTACACTTTGAAAAATCATATCTTTTTGGTGTGTTGACGAAATTCGATGAAACAGGAAACATCGAGACCGCAAGGAAGCTCTCTACCCAATAGAAGAAGCTGCGGATTTTTCTGACATCGTATCGATTTTTAGCGCTCAGAAAACCAAGGTGAGAAATCTAAATTAACGTGAAATTGAATGGAAAATGTCGTGTATAATTTATATAAGCGAAATATAAATTACATACGTGTTGTATACCTCATGTACATGCGTAGTGTAAGCTATATGAGCGAAGTATGAATTTTTACATGCATAGAATAATTAATATATGTGTTGAAATGCAAGTAAAATATATTATATATATACTCCCCTCGTCCACAAACCATGGACGATATTTATTGTGGTGAATTGGTGTGAAATATTGGGTGAAAAATACGAATGGTTGAATAATTGTTAGTGGTTGATATGGTTTGGTTGTGGTTGAAAAATACCCATTGGTGATTGAAATGAATTGAAAATATTTGTGGAAATAAAAATAAACATGCTGCCTGTGTGCGAATTAGATGCATGAATCCCCATTGTCAAAAACCGCGAGGTTTTAAGGTAGAGCGAGGAGCCGTACTAGGGACGGTGCCGGTTTTAACTACCCTGCCGTTATGCTGCCGAAATTTTGAATAATCTTTGTGTGTTAGAATTATTTTCATATGTTGAAATTATTTTACATGCATTGAAATTAAAGCCATATATTGAAACTATATCCATGTGTGGAAATTGTTCATGTGTTGAAAAGTGTTGTGTGAAAATTAAATTCATTTGTGAATGAATGAAGTGGTTAAACAGTAAAAAATCACATTTTTATATATATATGAAGTATGCAAAATATTCGCCTTATATAGATAGTTTCAACAATCAAAATTTCATCTTTCTAATATGAACAACATAAATAAAATGTCCATGTGTGGGAATGCTCATTTGTTGAGAAGTGTGTGTAGTGGAAATATTCATGTGTTGAATAAAAAGATCGAACAATAAAAATTACATTCTTATTGAAACTATGAAGTGTTGAAACATCTATTTGATGAATAAATATTATAAATGATAAAAATATCATTTTTATCATATGTGTGATATGCTAAAGATATGCGGACGTTGAAATAAATATTTGTGATGGAAATATTATTTTTAACATGCATAGGAACTAAGTATAATAGTCATGTGTTGAAATCTATTTTAGTTCGCCAAAATTATCATCTTTGAAATGGGAAGTGTTAAAAATAGCCACTTGTTCAAATAAACGTGCATGAGTTGAAATATACATTAACTAGCTAATGATATGATTTTAGCCTATGCATGCAACATTAGAATGAATGGTGTTTTTAAACCAAAGCAAATCAAATATGAAATTGAATGGAAAATGATAAATGTTAGAAATTGTATATATGTACATGCATATCTATTGAACAGGTTAAAGCAAAAGGGGCTAGAGAAGAGAAATAGAATTTTGTGCCCGACAAATAGGTACACATTTACCGCTTTGTTTGGGTGATGATTTTATGAGCCTGTTGGCTAGCCGCTTGGTTTTTTCTTTTTCTTTGTGATATGAGACGCCCGTGTGGCTATTTGGGAATTTTTCCAGACCCTCCCGTACAAAGGAGGTTATGGCGAAATTTTCCAAAATTTAAAGGCGTTAGTGAAATAATTGAAGTGGAAACGATATAGGAATTTTCGAATGAACTATATTTATATAAATATATAAATATAAATATAATTAAAACGAAACATGGCCGTGCAGTTCATATTTTGAAACCGTGATTTCAAACGACTAGTGCGGAAGATCTGACCGTTGGATTTTTCCGAAACCTCAACCGTTGGGTTCGCCTTGGAAATATCTTTCCAACGGCACCAACTTTGTGAAGATCCGACGGTTGGATTGTCTGGAATGCTTAATTCAAAACTGAAGAAAAACAGCAGCAGAAACGATTATATTTATATATATATAAATATAATTAAATTAAATCAAATAACGACGCTGCAGTTCGTAAATTGAAATCGTAACTTCAAATGGTTGGTGTGGAAAATCCGACCGTCGGATTTTCCCAAAACTGAAACCGTTGGATTCGTTTTGAAATGACCTTCCTAATGATGTAGAATTTGTGAAGATCCAACGGTTAGATTTTCCTATAAGTGTAAAACAAAATTAGTGGAAAGCAGCGCCAGTGCATCGACACGACCTGAAACGTCGTTTAATTAAATATGGCCGTTTGAAACTAAATGAAAATGGTGATATATCGTTATATAGTACTATAGACGATATAGAGTGAAAATAAACCAATTTTGTTGTGTTTGCTTGATATGTGATGGTTGAATGTATTTGACATGAAAATTATAACTAAATAACTGAAATGTGAATGTTGAATGGTCCAACCATGTGATTAATTGATTTGAAAATCTAAATATACGTGGGTTATTTGAAAAGGCCGAGTTTATCTCATTTCAAATAATCGATCGACGTTGAGAAGTCGAAGAGTCAAAGACGACTGAAGACCGACGATCTCCACATTGGATGGATGGGCGCTACTGATACTCGTGACTGGAGTAGCTACCATGAAGGAATTGAAGTAGTAGCCGTCCAAACATACTGTTGGTTGTACGGATATGCGAGGAATTGGTGCCTCCGGTTTCGTTCAGACCCAGAACGGACTTGTAAATGGACTGTGTGTCTGACATTGGATTTTGTTCTGTGTTGATTGATCTCTGTTAAATATATATCTGTTTGGCGGCGGATAATTTATTCTCTTGCTTAACGCCCTTCTCTGAGACGTACGAGCTCAGAGGTTATGTATTGACAGAAATCAGTCGCATGGAGTGGATTGCCAGTGTGGCACGCCTAAGTGGCATATGATCAAGGCTTCTGTTGCAAAGCAAAGTCTTGTGGTTGATGATCAAAGCATGGTCTGTGTGACGTAGCTTTGTGTATAACGTGAATACGTGAGCCTCACACCTCGGTATGAGTCAAAAACGGGAGAGTGACTACAGGGAGAGCACGACGTTTCTTTCTAGCTAAGGTGGTGTCAGTGACCTACCAGCCCTGACATTATATATATACTTTTCACCTGTGTGGTTGTTGGAATGCGAGGCGACTCGATATAGGTCTGTAAGGACCGGGAAACGTGTGTTCAGGAATAACTAATCCTTAAAAGTAAGAGAGGACCGGCCCTGAAGATCCAAGGATCATAGCGGGGTCCTGGGACATTTGCTAGAGTGTCTCGAATCGGAGAGGAGCTTGCCCCTTGCCTCGACTCATGAAGGAATCCAATTTCCAATACGAAATATGCGGACGTGATTGTATTACTAGTATGGCAACATAGTGGTATGGGTCATTTATGCCGCCTATGATTGATATTTATGATTGAATCTGCTTTCGAAACATATATGCACTAGTAATAATACCAAACACTTTTGTTTTATTCGTATGAAGCATCTTTGGCCATTATAAGGTAAAAACTCTATCCTCCGGCTTGCGTTGCATTGTGTGATGGGACCTGAGTCTTATAATGGCTTCATTTTATAAAAAGCATTGCGTTGATTTAATCATTTACTTTATTCCATGCACTAGCACTCATTGGAGTAAACCCGTTCCGCGAAAGTGGCGTGGTCCTTTGATTTGCCTTATTATTGTTGTTAATAAGTTGAGTAGCTTTCTCATACCAGTCCCATGCCTGACTCGTAGTTTGTTTCACCTTGCAAACTCGGGTGCCCTCATTTTCACACGGGCAGCCTAGTTACAGGTTTCTGACGCACCTTTTGGCTCATGGTGAGGCTTGACTACACCGTGCTGACTTGGATTTTCTCCGCCATTATTGTATCTATATTATGATTCCGCCATTGGCGATGTAGACTAATATTCCTTTTTGTGTACTCTTTATGTATGATTCCGCCTCAGGCGATGGTGACTGATTATGTATCATTATACACTAAGTTGTATCCTGTTCTGTGCTTCTCTGATGTGATGATATCTATATGATTCCGCTGTCATATGTGTGTAAATTATTCTATTTTATGTTTACGCTATTATCTGTGATCTGCTAATGATGATTAATGTGTTATATTCCAATGATTATCCTTAACACCGTGTCACGGGGTTTTAGGATCGTCACAGCTGGTATCAGAGCTTTGGTTAACCTTAGTTCTGGGGTGTAACACATTAAACACTTCGTCAAAATAGAATCAGTAGTATTCTAAGGCGAGTCGCTCATTAGAGATAGGACTAGCAAAGTCCTAGAATGAGCTGAGAAGAATAGAAAAAACAATTGATCAGTCCATCGTTATCTTTCCGTAGAAATTTCTGCTTAACTATGCAATAGACTATCATTTCTGTTAGCTGACTTTTTCGTTGCTTATACAGAATTTGACAAATGGCTACCAGAGCAGCCGCCGCTAGAGGAGGCCGTGCCGGCCGAGGCAGAGGAAGGGGAGAAATCCCAGCTCAAGAAGGACCTTTGATACAACCTCCGGCAGCTCAATACTTCGAGCTTGACCATGTAGCTAAGAGATATAAGAACTTAGGAGGCAAGACCTTCTCGGGAACTGGCACCGTAATAGAGGCCCTTGCATGGCTCCAAACATGTGAGAAAATTCTTGAAGGCCTAAGGCTTGGAGACGAAGACAAAGCTATTATGGGCGCCTGGCTTATGTAGGAACAAGCTGAATTATGGTGGGAATCTCTTACCGCTGGGAATAGAGAAGCTGGAAGAACATGGAATGGATTTAAAGAACTCTTCAAGGAGAAATATGTCCCAGAACAAGCTCTAGAAAGAATGCACGATGACTTCGCCAATCTCCAGCAAGGGGATCTTTCCGTGCAGGATTATCTGAACAAATTTACAATGCTGTCGCCCTATGCTCCAGAACTCGTCGCTACTGCGAAGTCCAAAAATAAGAGGTTTATCCTTGGACTAAGACGACAATATCATGATAGAGCCATGGCCCATGTCAAGCTGGATTTCAACGAACTGGTGGAAATGACATGCAACTATGAAGACCTTGATCAAAGGCATCTGGATCAGGATCGCGCTAGGAGCCAAGCCGGAAACAAGCGCAAGCCTGTTGTAAATCAGGGCGAGTCAAGCCAAGCAGCATCTTCAAAACCTCAGACTGGCAAGCCGCCAAGAGGAAATTGCTTTAACTGTGGTAAGCCGGGGCACTACTCAAACGTCTGCACAGCTCCGAAGAGGCAGAAGACGAATTCTCAAGGCTCGAGCCAAGGCTCTCAGAACCCTCGCTCGTGCTTCAATTGTCGCAAGACCGATCATCTGTTCAAAGACTGTCCTTTGCTGAAGAAAGCTACAGTAGCTCATGTCTATGACGGGTCTAGCCCGCCAGCTGCTTCCGACGGAGCAGGTAAACCCGATGTTTTGGGAGGTACCCTTACAATTAAAAATATTCCTGTTTCTGTATTATTTGACACAGGTGCATCGCGTAGTTTTATTGCTAGAAACACAGTGCACAAACTAAAGTTAAAACAGCGAAAACTTAAAGAATCGGTTGAAGTTCATAACCCGATAGGGGGTCCTATTACTCTCAATTCCTGTTGTAAAGTGCCAATCTCTTATTCTTCCTACAAGTTTCCTTTCAATTTAATCGTTATGGATTTTCCCGAATTCGATATTATTCTCGGGCTAGATTGGTTAACAAAATATGAAGCCGAAGTGAATTGTGCGGAAAGAATCGTTAAAATTCGAACGAAGCTTGGATATATTACGGTTCCTTGTCATGGTTCGAATCCGAATAGAGAAGAATTTTGGTCAGCATTAGAACTTATTCCCACTTCCATAGAAAAGATTCCGATTGTTAGAAACTTTGCGGATGTGTTTGAAGAAGTTGAAAACTTCCCTCCGCAAAGAGAAATAGAATTCCGAATCGATCTAATTCCCAATGCCAGACCAGTGGTGCATCAAATTCGTAGAATGACTCCGAAAGAAAAAGAAGAATTAGGCGATCAAACTCGTCAACTGTTGTGGAAAGGTCTAATCAGACCGAGTTTTTCCAATTGGGGTGCAGCCGTTGTGTTTGTCCCGAAGTCAGATGGTACTCTTAGATTATGTGTTGATTACCGAGACCTTAACAAACAGACGCTAAAAAATAAATATCCACTACCCCGCATTGATGATTTGCTAGACCAATTGAATGGGGCGAAAGTATTTTCCCGAATGGACCTAGCTACAGGTTTTCATCAATTGAGAATAGCAGAAGAGTGTGTTCCTTTGACCGCTTTCAGAGGCCCAGACATATTTTATGAATGGTTAGTAATGTCGTTTGGCCTATGCAACGCTCTAGCATACTTTGTCGATCTAATGAATAGAGTGTTCAGGGGAGTTCTGAATAAATTTGTCCTCGTATTCATCGATGATATTTTAATCTACTCCAAATCAAAACCCGAGCATGAAAAACACTTAGAACAAGTATTGGAGATTCTAAGGAAGAACGTCTTCAAAGCCAAATTCTCTAAATGTGTCTTCTGGCAAGAAGAAGTTAAATTTCTTGGCCATGTCGTGTCAGAGAAAGGAATTTCTGTTGACCCAAGCAAAATAATAGCGATTCAAGACTGGAAACAACCCACTACTCCCACAGAAGTTAGAAGTTTTATGGGGTTGGCTAGTTATTATCGAAAGTTCGTTAAGGATTTTTCGAAGATATCCGGTCCGTTAACGAAGCTCACAAAGAAACATGAGAAGTTTAAGTGGACTTCCGACTGTGAAGAAGCTTTCCAGGAATTGAAATCGAAGTTGACCACCGCTCCAGTGTTAACAATTATTGATGGCAATCAGGATTTAATGGTTTGGACAGATGCTTCTATTAGAGGTCTTGGTGCAGTGTTAATGCAGAGAGGCCAAGTAGTCACTTATGCAAGCCGCCAATTGAAACCGCATGAGAAGAATTATGTGACTCATGATCTTGAGTTGCTAGCCATCGTATTTGCCTTGAAAATCTGGAGACATTACTTATTGGGCGAGAAATTTATACTGTACACAGATCATCAATCGTTGAAGTATTTATATACCCAGAAAGATCTGAATCTGAGACAGCAGCGTTGGCTAGAATTTCTTGCGGCGTATGATCTTGATATCTTGTATACGCCGGGAAAGGCTAACGTGGTAGCAGATGCACTTAGTAGGAAAACCGCAATCATGGCCAATCTTATAATTACACCTGGATTGATTGATAGGATATCTGTTCTTCAGAAGAGTGACAATTTTGTTGAAGAGATGATAAAAAGGATTCAAAGGGGCGAAGGCTCCAGTTTCCAAGTGGATAGTGAGGGAGTTCTGAGGCTGAATAGAAGAATATGTGTTCCCGACATTCCCGAGCTTAAAAGAGAAGTGCTAGATGAATGCCATAAATCCAAATTTTGCATCCATCCTGGGGTGAGTAAAATGTACAACGATATCAAACGCACTTTCTGGTGGAAGGCAATGAAAAGGGATATTTCTTTGTATGTTAGCAGGTGCCCTACTTGTCAATTGGTCAAGAGTGACCAACAGAAGCTAGCTGGACTGTTGCAACCGTTGGAAGTCCCAGGTTGGAAATGGGAACAGATTTCCATGGATTTCATAGATGGTTTGCCGCGAACCAAGAAAGGTAATGACAGCATTTGGGTAATCGTAGATCGCTTCACGAAGACTGCCCATTTTATACCTGTCAGGTCCAATAGAACTGCCCAAAGTCTAGCACAGATATATTTCAGAGAAATTGTTAAGCTGCATGGAATTCCCATCAGCATAGTCAGTGATAGAGATCCCCTATTTACTAGCAAGTTCTGGGAGGCTTTCCAGACAGAATTGGGAACAAAACTGAATATGAGCACCGCTTATCACCCCCAAACAGATGGCCAAACTGAGCGGGTGAATAGAATTTTAGAAGATTTATTGCGGGCTTGTATAATCGATTTTGGTGGGTCATGGGAAGATCATTTGCATTTGGCAGAATTCTCATATAACAATAGCTATCAGGCAAGTTTGAGAATGTCACCATTTGAAGCATTATATGGCAGACCCTGCAGATCTCCAGCATGTTGGGTAGAACCTGGCAACAGACTTGTACTAGGACCCGATATGATCAGAGAAGCATCTGATAAAGTGGACTTCATCAAGAAGCGATTGAAAACCGCCCAAAGCCGACAGAAAAGTTATGCAGACTCTAGAAGGAGAGATTTGACATTTGCTGTTGGTGATCATGTTTACCTAAAGGTTTCTCCGATGAGAGGAGTAATCAGATTTGGAAAGACTGGGAAGTTGGCACCGAGATTTATTGGTCCCTTTCCTATACTTGAGCGAATTGGAACTCTTGCTTATAGGGTTCAATTGCCAGATTGGTTGCCTGGAGTGCACGATGTATTTCACGTATCTCAACTTAGGAAACATGTGCATGATCCGGATCTTGTTGTAGAAGAAGCAGCGCAACGGGATGTGGAGATAACTCCAGAATTAGCACTCAGAAGAGAGCCATTAAAAATTGTTGGCAAATAAACCAGAGAACTCAGAAGCAAAAAGGTTCATTTAGTTAAAGTGCAGTGGAGCAGTGATCCTAGAGACTGTACTTAGGAGACTGAGGAAAGCATTAAGCAAGCTTACCCCAAATGCAGAGTGGATATCTCTGACTAACTCCGGTGCAAGGTACCTTTACCATACTTTGCATTTACATTTTATTTCCTACTTTACCGTTGTTTCCTTTTCGAGGACGAAAAGTTTTAAGTAGGGGAGATTGTAATAACCCGGAAAATGCGAGCCAATTTAAAATTTTTAAATTGATTATTTCAAAGGAATTTGAACAATTGAAATGGAATATTTCAATAAAATAGTGAATTAGAAATAGTGAGTCAGTTTGAAAATTTGAATTCGAACTTTGACCGACTATGCAGGGTGGAAAATATAACGGATTCTAGCGAGACCAAAAATATTTAAATCTGTTAGTTAATACCTTTCTAACGAATCTGAAAAATCGAAGTTTCATAACGGGAATCAAAAGTTATGGCCAAATGAATTTTTAGAAGGGTCGGTATATAGAATATATAGGCCTGGAAAATTGATATTTTGCATACGACCTCGGAATTCGACGAAACCACTTTTGTTGGGTCCGGGATGTCAAACTATTGCTAGGTTTCAAATTTCATAATTTTTGAATCTAGTATGTGAGCGTGGCAAAAGAAAATGTGTTTGGTCGATTTTTGTTAAATTGGATCGACCAGAAAATGGCCATTTTTCAAACGACCTCAGAATTCGACGAAACTAGTTTTGTTGGGACCGTAGCGTCAAAACATAGCTAGATTTATTTTTCTGGAATTTTTCGAATCAGTTTGTGGCCCTGGCAAATTGAAATGTGCGTTCAGAGTTAAAAATTAAATGTTTTATACTTTAATTTGAAAAATAACTGACTGTAACAGTCGAATTGGCCTACGAAACATATCCCATTGTGTCCGGAATGGGGGTATTTAGCTAGGGGCGACAGACGTTGGGTTTAAAAAGGAGTTCGTTTTAGAAAATACTATTTAAAAATTTAATATAGTCTCGGCCAATCATATTTCTCCATTCATAAAAAAAAAAAATTATCAGAAACCCCCCCCCCCCCCGACCCCGACTTCGACGGCAGAAAGCTTTTCCCTCCTTCCCAGGCGATTTCCGATCGCCACGGCCAGAATTAGCTCCTCCCCCAGTTCAACTTTTTGTAGTTCTCCCTCCCCTCTTCAAATCCATATAAGGAGCTCCCCCTATCGTCGCCTCTACGCCGAGATATCCACCTCCAAACTTCCGACCTTCAACCCGCCGCCGCCGCCGTTCTGCGCCACCGAGCTGCACCAAACCGCCGCGCGCCTGTAGCTCTCTCGAAGCTCTTCCACCTCCAACTTCCTGATCGTCCCCTCGTGTCCCGGTTCTCGCGAAAACCGCAAACCTAGTTTTGAAGCTTTCTGAAAGTGCGTTTTTCTTTGATCTGTACACTTTGAAAAATCATATCTTTTTGGTGTGTTGACGAAATTCGATGAAATAGGAAACATCGAGACCGCAAGGAAGCTCTCTACCCAATAGAAGAAGCTGCGGATTTTTCTGACATCGTATCGATTTTTAGCGCTCAGAAAACCAAGGTGAGAAATCTAAATTAACGTGAAATTGAATGGAAAATGTCATGTATAATTTATATAAGCGAAATATAAATTACATACGTGTTGTATACCTCATGTACATGCGTAGTGTAAGCTATATGAGCGAAGTATGAATTTTTACATGCATAGAATAATTAATATATGTGTTGAAATGCAAGTAAAATATATTATATATATATACTCCCCTCGTCCACAAACCATGGACGATATTTATTGTTGTGAATTGGTGTGAAATATTGGGTGAAAAATACGAATGGTTGAATAATTGTTTGTGGTTGATATGGTTTGGTTGTGGTTGAAAAATACCCATTGGTGATTGAAATGAATTGAAAATATTTGTGGAAATAAAAATAAACATGCCGCCTGCGTGCGAATTAGATGCATGAATCCCCATTGTCAAAAACCGCGAGGTTTTAAGGTAGAGCGAGGAGCCGTACTAGGGACGGTGCCGGTTTTAACTACCCTGCCGTTATGCTGCCGAAATTTTGAATAATCTTTGTGTGTTAGAATTATTTTCATATGTTGAAATTATTTTACATGCATTGAAATTAAAGCCATATATTGAAACTATATCCATGTGTGGAAATTGTTCATGTGTTGAAAAGTGTTGTGTGAAAATTAAATTCATTTGTGAATGAATGAAGTGGTTAAACAGTAAAAAATCACATTTATATATATATATATATGAAGTATGCAAAATATTCGCCTTATATAGATAGTTTCAACAATCAAAATTTCATCTTTCTAATATGAACAACATAAATAAAATGTCCATGTGTGGGAATGCTCATTTGTTGAGAAGTGTGTGTAGTGGAAATATTCATGTGTTGAATAAAAAGATCGAACAATAAAAATTACATTCTTATTGAAACTATGAAGTGTTGAAACATCTATTTGTTGAATAAATATTATAAATGATAAAAATATCATTTTTATCATATGTGTGATATGCTAAAGATATGCGGACGTTGAAATAAATATTTGTGATGGAAATATTATTTTTAACATGCATAGGAACTAAGTATAATAGTCATGTGTTGAAATCTATTTTAGTTCGCCAAAATTATCATCTTTGAAATGGGAAGTGTTAAAAATAGCCACTTGTTCAAATAAACGTGCATGAGTTGAAATATACATTAACTAGCTAATGATATGATTTTAGCCTATGCATGCAACATTAGAATGAATGGTGTTTTTAAACCAAAGCAAATCAAATATGAAATTGAATGGAAAATGATAAATGTTAGAAATTGTATATATGTACATGCATATCTATTGAACAGGTTAAAGCAAAAGGGGCTAGAGAAGAGAAATAGAATTTTGTGCCCGACAAATAGGTACACATTTACCGCTTTGTTTGGGTGATGATTTTATGAGCCTGTTGGCTAGCCGCTTGGCTTTTTCTTTGTGATATGAGACGCCCGTGTGGCTATTTGGGAATTTTCCCAGACCCTCCCGTACAAAGGAGGTTATGGCGAAATTTTCCAAAATTTAAAGGCGTTAGTGAAATAATTGAAGTGGAAACGATATAGGAATTTTCGAATGAACTATATTTATATAAATATATAAATATAAATAGAATTAAAACGAAACGTGGCCGTGCAGTTCATATTTTGAAACCGTGATTTCAAACGACTAGTGCAGAAGATCTGACCGTTGGATTTTTCCGAAACCTCAACCGTTGGGTTCGCCTTGGAAATATCTTTCCAACGGCACCAACTTTGTGAAGATCCGACGGTTGGATTGTCTGGAATGCTTAATTCAAAACTGAAGAAAAACAGCGCCAGAAACGATTATATTTATATATATATATATAAATATAATTAAATTAAATCGAATAACGACGCTGCAGTTCGTAATTGAAATCGTAACTTCAAATAGTTGGTGTGGAAAATCCGACCGTCGGATTTTCCCAAAACTGAAACCGTTGGATTTGTTTTGAAATGACCTTCCTAATGATGTAGAATTTGTGAAGATCCAACGGTTAGATTTTCCTATAAGTGTAAAACAAAATTAGTGGAAAGCAGCGCCAGTGCATCGACACGACCTGAAACGTCGTTTAATTAAATATGGTCGTTTTAAACTAAATGAAAATGGCGATATATCGTTATATAGTACTATAGACGATATAGAGTGAAAATAAACCAATTTTGTTGTGTTTGCTTGATATGTGATGGTTGAATGTATTTGACATGAAAATTATAACTAAATAACTGAAATGTGAATGTTGAATGGTCCAACCATGTGATTAATTGATTTGAAAATCTAAATATACGTGGGTTATTTGAAAAGGCCGAGTTTATCTCATTTCAAATAATCGATCGACGTTGAGAAGTCGAAGATTCAAAGACGACTGAAGACCGACGATCTCCACATTGGATAGATGGGCGCTACTGATACTCGTGACTGGAGTAGCTACCATGAAGGAATTGAAGTAGTAGCCGTCCAAACATACTGTTGGTTGTACGGATATGCGAGGAATTGGTGCCTCCGGTTTCGTTCAGACCCAGAACGGACTTGTAAATGGACTGTGTGTCTGACATTGGATTTTGTTATGTGTTGATTGATCTCTGTTAAATATATATCTGTTTGGCGGCGGAGAATTTATTCTCTTGCTTAACGCCCTTCTCTGAGACGTACGAGCTCAGAGGTTATGTATTGACATAAATCAGTCGCATGGAGTGGATTGCCTGTGTGGCACGCCTAAGTGGCATATGATCAAGGCTTTTGTTGCAAAGCAAAGTCTTGTGGTTGATGATCAAAGCATGGTCTGTGTGACGTAGCTTTGTGTATAACGTGAATTCGTGAGCCTCACACCTCGGTATGAGTCAAAAACGGGAGAGTGACTGCAGGGAGAGTACGACGTTTCTTTCTAGCTAAGGTGGTGTCAGTGACCTACCAGCCCTGACATTATATATATACTTTTCACCTGTGTGGTTGTTGGAATGCGAGGCGCCTCGATATAGGTCTGTAAGGACCGGGAAACGTGTGTTCAGGAATAACTAATCCTCAAAAGTAAGAGAGGACCGGCCCTGAAGATCCAAGGATCATAGTGGGGTCCTGGGACATTTGCTAGAGTGTCTCGAATCGGAGAGGAGCTTGCCCCTTGCCTTGACTCATGAAGGAATCCAATTTCCAATACGAAATATGCGGACGTGATTGTATTACTAGTATGGCGACATAGTGGTATGGGTCATTTATGCCGCCTATGATTGATATTTATGATTGAATCTGCTTTTGAAACATATATGCACTAGTAATAATACAAAACACTTTTATTTTATTCGTATGAAGCATCTTTGGCCATTATAAGGTGAAAACTCTATCCTCCGGCTTGCGTTGCATTGTGTGATGGGACCTGAGTCTTATAATGGGTTCATTTTATAAAAAGCATTGCGTTGATTTAATCATTTACTTTATTCCATGCACTAGCACTCATTGGAGTAAACCCGTTCCGTGAAAGTGGCGTGGTCCTTTGATTTGCCTTATTATTGTTGTTAATAAGTTGAGTAGATTTCTCATACCAGTCCCATGACTGACTCGTAGTTTGTTTCACCTTGCAAACTCGGGTGCCCTCATTTTCACACGGGCAGCCTAGTTACAGGTTTCTGACGCACCTTTTGGCTCATGGCGAGGCTTGACTACACCGTGCTGACTTGGATTTTCTCCGCCATTATTGTATCTATATTATGATTCCGCCATTAGCGATGTAGACTGATATTCCTTTTTGTGTACTCTTTATGTATGATTCCGCCTCAGGCGATGGTGAATGATTATGTATCATTATACACTAAGTTGTATCCTGTTCTGTGCTTCTCTGATGTGATGATATCTATATGATTCCGCTGTCATATGTGTGTAAATTATTCTATTTTCTGTTTACGCTATTATCTGTGATCTGCTAATGATGATTAATGTGTTATATTCCAATGATTATCCTTAACACCGTGTCACGGGGTTTTGGGATCGTCACATATTTGACTGATATTGATTGGGATGATAAATTTTACACATCGCCCAACTTCACAAATAAAAATCTGTGTTTGTTGATTTGAAACCCCACATGGGTGTTGGGATGATATTTGGCGTACACTAATCCCAATTATTTAATTGTATGTCGATCGATTGGTCGACAGGCTGTGTAAGCGTTAATTAATTATATTTGATGCCTATGTAGTTGTGTGGTGCACTTTGGATGATGGTTGATTGTTTATCGTTGCTATTATATACATGTGTTGTATGGAATTCATATAACTAACATTATATGGTGATTGATTGGGCCTCATTCCAATCGGGAAAATGATGAATATTATAAAAGAAAATTCATGTGTTGAATATAAAAATAGTCATGTGTTGACGATGTTCATGTGTTGAAACTATTTATGTGTTGAGTAAAATATTTTAAATAATAAAATTTACATCTTTATCATATTTAAAATTAGACACTACTTTACGGTGGAGTCTGATTAAAAATCAAACGATAGATACCATAGTTTTATAAAATATTTTACATAACAGAAATAGTGATGTGTTGACAGTACTCATGTGTTGAGATTAGTCGTGTGTTGAAAGAAATATAGATTCATGTGTTGAATAGAATATATATTCATTTGTTGAATAGAATAACGAATTTATTGAAATATATATAAAGCCGTGTTGATTAGAGTTGCGCTATTTGGACGTGAACAATATTTATATCGATTATATTCGTTTTATAATGAATATAGAAAAGGTAGTGGTTTCAAAAATATAACGTTTTGAAAATATTATCATTATATAGTAATGATACGAAATATTCAATTTTGATTTGAAATTGAATATAGAGTTGAAATGGTTTTGAAAACGAATTTAGAACGATTTATAAAATACGTTTTAAAAGGAAATCGACGAAATATATATAATATATATATATATTATATATATATAATGGCCTGAATAGAACGCCCCGCGCCGCGTTAGTTCGTGAATTTCGACCATTGACTTCGAATGGACGTTGCAGGAGATCCGACCGTCAGATTCTCCTAAAACGTGAACCGCTGGGTTCATATCGAAAAGAGCTTTCCAATGAATATTAGAAATTTGAAATCTAACGGTTGGATTTGGAATTATGTCCAAATCAAATTTGAAAAAGGTCGCTGTAAGTGCAGTTCGATGGCCGTTGGTGGAAATCGACTGTACGAGCCTTGATAAAATTATTAAAAATATTAATAATTTGTGTAGAATCATAATATGTGAATTGGAAAGAACTGGGATGAAAAACTCCGTATTTGAAAAGATAAAAATAGATTTTTATCAAAATGAACTAGTTTTGAACTAGAATTAAAATCAATTTATTTTTGAAATAAATAAATTGAATTTGAAAGTGATTTTAAAAATAATCAATATTCCCAATACGTGGATTGGACTGGAGTTGAATCGAAATTATCTTCGGAATATTTCGATGTTGGATTTCGTGACTATATAGATACTGTTATGGGAATTTGAAAGATATATTTTATATCGTTATTTTCAATACGATATTTGTTGGTTTCAGAATTTGATATTGAATATAAGCCAATATATTTTCTATTTAGAGCCTTGTATTTAATATCAAATGTGATTTGGGGTTTATCGTGAATCGTGTTTTAGATGACATTGGTTCTTTAACCCAGTTAAAGGCAGAATATTGATTTTTGAAAGGATTAAAACTAAGTGGAGTTTTAATGAATCTTTAATTAGATTAAAATGTGAATTGATAATTTAAATTATCAAATCTGAGAAGTGATCGAGAGTGGAGTACCACCAGTTTTGCTCCAAAGCGATAGTTAAATCTTTAATTAGATTTGAACGTGAAATGGTAATTAATTTTACCGATAACACCGTGGTGTTAGATATGGAGTATCACCAGTTTTGCTCCATGGGATATATAGGTTGGGATTGGGAAATAAAACAAATAATTACTTCGGTGTGGTTCGCTAATCCCGACTAGTTTGAAATGATATCCAAAGGAAGATTATAGGATAAATTTAGAAGAATTTATCTTGGATAAAATTAATGGGAACCTTTCCCTAAGAATGTGATTTTGTGAATAAAAGAATATTCTGAATTGGAATGAGGCGTTCATTGTGTTTGTGTAACATTTGTTTACTATATACGTGGGATATTCAGAAAGGTCGGGTTTATACCCATTCTGAATAACCGATTCGACGAGATGTCGAAGATGAGGACGGTGGTTGAAGACCGGAAGTCTTCACATCGTCTGGGTGATTACTGATGATCTCGATTGGGCTGTACACCCAAGTTGAGGGAAACGGTTGGTGATCGTCTAGACGTACTTGGAGATGGATGGATATGCGAGGAAAGTGCCTCCGGTTTCGTTTAGACCCAGAACGAACTTGTAAATGGATTGGGTGTCTGACATTGGATTTTATTCTATGTTGATTGATCTCTATTAAATATACATCTGTTTGGCGGCGGAGAATTTATTCTCTTGCTTAACGCCCTTCTCTGAGACGTACGAGCTCAGAGGTTGTATATCGATGGACATTAGTCGCATGGAGTGAATTGCCAGTGTGGCACGCGTAAGTGGCAATTGATCAAGGCTTCTGTTGAAAAGCAAAGTCTTGTGGTTGATGATCAAAGCACGGCCTGTGGCGTAGCTTTGTGTATAACGTGAATTCGCGAGCTTCACACCTCGGTATGAGTCAAAAACGGGATACGGACCCAAGGAGTGCACAACGTTTCTTTCTAGCTATGGTGGTGTCAATGACCTACCAGCCCTGACATTTATGTACTTTTCACCTGTGTGGTTGTTGGATACGAGGCGCCTTTGATATAGGTCTGTAAGGACCGGGAAACGCGTGTTCAGGAATAACCAATCCTCAAAAGTAAGAGAGGACCGGCCTTGGAGGTTCCAAAGGATCATAGTGGGGTCCTGAGGCATTTGCTAGAGTGTCTCGAACGCGGAGAGGAGCTTGTCCCTTGCCTCGACTCATGACGGAAATTCAATTTCCAATACGTGATATTGCGGTTTTAATTGTAGAACTAGTATGGCGACATGATAGATGCTACCCATGCCGCCTATGATTGATATTAATGATTGAAACTGTTTTGACACTATACACTTATAATAGTATCAAATAATGTGTTTTAAACGTATCAAGCATGCTTTGGTTGTTATAAGGTAAAAACTCTATCCTCCGGCTTGCGTTGCAATGTGTGATGGGACCTGGGTCTTATAACAACTTCATTTTTCTTTATTTAGCATTGCGCTGTTTGTTCTATGCACTGGTATTCTTGGGAGGAAACCCGTTCCGTGTTATACGGCGTGGTCCCTTGATTTACCAAACTTTAAAACCAAATATTAATAACTGTTTTAGTTCTCACACCAGTCACATGACTGACCTGGAGTTTATTGTTTTAACCTAAACTCTGGGTGCCCCTATTTTCCACACGGGCAGCTAGTAGTTTTGGTTTTGCAGATTTATATTCACAGGGTCCTGATTTACAGCTGGAACGATGCACGGAAAGCTCTGTATCCGTGTATCACTTCTAGTTGGGCTTTTGTATTATTTTCCGCTGCGATGTATTTAATTGTAATTTAAATCTCTGATATTTATTGAATGTAATTTATTCATTTATACTCTGTATATTCTTGTATCTGATGGAATTATTGTAATAACAATGAAATGTTCTTCCGTCTGCGTTCTGATTTGTCTTGTCCTCAAAACGATCAGGGGTTTTCGAATGGTCTCAGTCAGTTTAACGATTGATTCGGATCGAGCGAAATTCCTTGCCGTTACAGGAGGGAGTGTTTATATATTTTTATATTAATAATTTAATATTTTTTCTATAAGAGTTGACTTTTCATTCAAACCCCTTTTCGAACCTAACGACTGTCGTCCACAGCTAATTACCCCCATTCCGAACACAATGGGATATGTATCATAAGCCAGTTTGACCATTATGATCAGTTTCCGTAAAAATCAAAATATAACTCTATATATTTAATTTGAACACACATTTCAATTTTCCGGGGC
This sequence comes from Allium sativum, assembly GCA_030737875.1. Lineage (NCBI taxonomy): Eukaryota > Viridiplantae > Streptophyta > Magnoliopsida > Asparagales > Amaryllidaceae > Allium > Allium sativum. The sequence continues at coordinate 111,086,422 of CM060916.1, read as the reverse complement.
CACACACGGACTTTGAAAATTCCCGAAAAAAAAAATTCTAGCTTTGTATTGACGATACGGTCCTAACAAAACTAACTTCATCAAATTTGAAGACCGTTTGAAAAATGGCCATTTTCCAGTTGATTAAAATCAACTAAAACTGGTCAAACGCGTTTTCCTTTGCCACTCTCACTTATTGATTCATAAAATTATGAATTTTGGAATCTATCAATAACTTGACATCGCGGATCCAACAAAGTGGTTTCGTCGAAAACCGAGGTCGTTTGCAAAATTTCCATTTTTAAGGGCCAGAATTCAATAGTGACTAGTCTGAATTTTCAACTGGGCGTAACTATTTATCCCCGCTATGAAATTTCAATTTTTCGGATTCATTTTAAAGATATTCTCAATTAGATTCTAATACTTTTGGTTTCGAAAAAATCCGGTTTATTTTGAATCCTGCACATTCATTTGAAATTTGAAATCGAATTTTCGAACTACCGCGCCATTTTCAATTCCTTTTATAATTTAAAAATAAATATTCATATTCAAACGACGATCTATATAAGTATATACGTTCTATTTCTATTCATTTCAAATTTCTCGCCGTTATTATTTAAAATAATTCAATTTAAATATTCAAAATTCGCTAAAATTGCCAAAATAAATTTTTTAAATTTGCTCGGATTTCCGGGTTATTACAGTTATTGTAAGTATTTTTAAAGCTCTCAATAAAGTTTTATTTCTGTATTATATTTTGTTCCGCTGCAATGTGAGACTCTGATTCTGTGCTGTGTTGGTTCTTCTTCATCTATTCTTATATTTCTTTCTTTCTTATCTTACCCTCTAATTTCTTTCTAATAACGTTCTAGTGTTTTCGGTGTTTGGAAGGTCGGCATGAGTTATGGTAAAGGTATTTATGTCGATTTTCGAGGCCGAAAATCCCTGGGTTGTTAAAGTGGTATCAGAGCTATTGGTTTAGTAATAACCTTGGCTCTATGGTATAACTCGATAGAGATTGGGTTAATAATACCCTAGATCGAGATTGTGTGTATATATTTGAGAGCGTGTTTGTAAATTTTATATACAAATGTTTTGTATTGTGTTGGTTGATCGGTTCAAGTGTTGAGAAACATTGAACTAGCAATCGATACAATATGGATTTGTAAAGAGGGTAAATGAAATAATTTTACCCAAAGGATATTTTGTGTATAAAGAAAAAGTAATTTTATTAAATTATTTAGATATTAGTTTGTGTGTTTGATCGATTTGAATGGAAGTTAAATTGGATTGAAAATTTGAATTGAAAACTTAACTTTGTTAAGTGAAATTAAAATTAAGAATGATACTGAAATTAAATAAAGCTGAATTGGAAATTTGAATGAATAAATAATAATCAAATCTGTGAAACCGGAATAAAATATTAATATTGAATATGAATTCAATTGATTTGGTTGTGTATTGGTTGTTGAGTGTGAATTGTTTGTTGTTGGATGATAGTTTGTTTGAATGGGATAAGCAACAAGAGCTAAATGAATTTTGAACTAAAGAATAAATTCCAGTACAATTAAACTGGAGTGAAACCGCATATTAATTAGAATTTACGATTTAACCCTGTATTTGATAATGAGTTGATGTTATCGTTTTAATTTTGGAATTGGTGTAGTTATATTGTTGATTAGGGAAATATTATCTCAGAATTTCATATATCTGTCACTGATATGTGAAATGAGTAGAGCACAGGTGCCAGATGATTTTGAGAATTTATTATAGTTGCGTATACTGCACACAAATTGGGCAAGTATGCTAAATAGCGCTCGAAAAGGTACGCCTACACGAAAATATAAATTTTGGGGTTTTTGATTTTTGTTTTCCAAACATGTTGGTCGATGGATACATATTATTTGTTCCTGCGATATCGCAGACGTTATTCCATGCAGGGGAGACTCTGCCGATTTTTCTCGACAATTTAAGGTGTTAGAAAATTTTCGATATTTTTGAAATTATTTATTTACGATAATAAACTGGTTTTTGATTTAAAATAAATTAGATTGGAAACTAATGAGATTTGTAACATTCTTTCCTACCTTAGCAATTTCGAGGACGAAATTATTTTAAAGGGGGGTAGAATGTAACGTCCCATATTTTGGGCAGTTAATATTTAATTTAATTTATATTTTAAATATTATATCTGGAATATTAATGAATTTTAATATTTAATTCATTATTAAAACAAAGTTTGAACGTTATATATTTATATAATTATAAATCGAGCTCGAAATCGCGCGGTAGTTCGTAAATGGGAGTTTTGAACTTCAGTCGAATATACAGGATTCGGTATAAGTCGGATTTCAATGAAACGAGAAACGTTGGAACCATGTTGATGATAATTTTCATATGAAGGAGAAAAATCCAGATTTCAAGTTATAATTTGTTAGTTATGGCCAAATCAAATTTTGAAATAGTCGCTGTGAAAATAGTTATTAAAATATAGTCCTTTAAAATAGCCATTTTGCAAACAGAGGCTGTTTTCGACGAAATCAGTTTTATTGGGACCGTAACGTTAAAATATTGTAAGGAGTTAAATGGAATGGCAAACTGATGTAGTATGTGACCACGGCAGTCACAAACGCCCGTTCAATTTCTATAGCGCGTAATTAATTTAATAAAGAGATATTTGAGTATAACTTGAGCAGACGATCGAATTAGGCCGTGAACCAATTCCGTTGAGTTCGTATCGTCGATTATAGTTAGGATAGGTATATAGTTTGTTATTTTTAGAGACCGGGTAATCTAGCGTCTAAAATGGCATCGCGGTGCGCATAAAAGTAGCCTACCAGCGAAACAGTCTCAGAATGCGATGAAACTGGTGCCGTTGGGTTCGTATTGATTAATCAAGGTTTCAAGTTAATTTGACTTATCTAGTGACCGTGGAAAAATTAAACGCGTGTTTATTTCTAGTTTTATAAAGGAATTTTTTTTCAAATGACCTCGGATTTCGTCGAAACCAATCCCATTCGGTCCGGAATATTTTTCTTTGCTAAGATTAGTTTTTTTATCAGAAAACAAAAGTTGTTTGTAGTGATTTTTTTGTGTTATTTTAGGACGATGTTTCGTATAATAATATTTAATTAGTGGGCATCATATATATACACCCCATCTTCAAGTCCAACCCAAATCGTACGTTCTTTGGTCAACCATTTCATACGCCGCCTCTTTAGCAATTCAATGGCCACAACCGCTCCTGGTTTCTCTTTTAATTTTCCTACGATCCACTTCTCAAGTCAAAGTATTTTCCACATTAAACGTCAAGAGATCGGTGGGATCTTTGCAACGGACGGTGGCGATCTAAAACTGTGCTCTCTGCGGGTCAGATCAGTGCTCGAAGGAACAACAGTTCGTGGAGCTACTGACAGCGTTTGGCGGCGACTGGAGCATCGAGACTTGGGTCGTGGGTTGGGGCTTGGAAGGCACGACTTCCGGTGATCTTGGATGAACGGATGGGGGTCTGGAGCATCTGCGGCGGGTGGGTTAATCATGGGATATCGAGCGTGCTTTTTGAACAACAGTGAAACATTTCGAATGGAAGCAGTTTATGGGATAAAAGGGGGCAGACCCGATTTTTCCTAAACTGTAAAGCCTTTGGAGGGTGCTTGACAACTTGAATGCGAGAACATGAATATGGGGGTGAGGTTTTGGTGCGGGCAGTATTTTATACACAAAATAAAATGCTATGTTGAATACGACGTGAAATAGGGTGGAAACAAAGGGTGATGAACTGGAAACACACAGTAACGAAGAGAGTGAACGATGTAAAGGAGTTAAACGGCCCGTTATTTGCTAACTGAATAATCTAAGTGGTATATCATATTTAATAAGTTAGTTAAAATCATCATTTCATATTATTAATGTAACGACCCAGCGGTTTTCGGCCTCGAAAATCGATATAAATACCCTTACCGTATCTTATACCGATCCTCCAAACACCGAAACACTGGAGCGTCTAGAAAGAAGTTAGAGGGTGAGAAAAGAAAGAAAGAAATATTAGAATAGAAGAAGAAGAAGTATCAACACATCACAGAGTCTCACATCGCAGTGGAACAAAATATAATACAGAAATAATATTTATTGAGAGCTTTTGAAAATACTTACAATATCAGAGTACAACACACATCTGGACAGTTTTGATAATCTGTCCTTATATATATAATCACACAGCGGAATATCATTCATCTGAACATCTTCAGCTCGTCTCCGGACTTCTCAGTATCTGATAACCTGAACCTGTACACCTCGGTCTAACCCGAGCATTTACAAAACACCGGGTCAGTCTGGTGGACCAGAGTGAGATAAACTCACACAGCATTTAGAATACCACACAACTTGATTTTAGAGTAAAAATCCTTTTGAAAGAAAAAGATAATCGTAAGACCGATCCACACATAAATACGGACGGTTTTCATCTTACGATGACCCAAAACAGTTTACGAGATCAATATCCTGATCTGATATTATGATAATGTCTAGATACAAATAATTAACAAATCTAGAGGAACGCTTGCATCTCACGCTCCCCGTATATAGTATACAATTGAAAACCGCGGGCGCTTATTGGATATTGGATTTCCAACTTGACAAGGTATGGGACCACCTTCCGCACGTGTATCTCTAGAGGCGAATACACTGGGTTCAACAAGAACGTCTTGCAACCCGGCCCTCACATGACCGACCACTCATTTCGCTTGAGTGTATCGAATGTATATCACCAACGGTTGGACTCAAACCACCGTTCCCGAATGGGCAGAATCGATAGATTTAGAAACAAAAGGAATTTCTCTAGATAGGTGATTATACACCCTAATGGGAGCGACCCACATAGCCATGCTGCCTGCCCGATTTTTGTCATTTCCCGGTTGATGAGGCCTGAAGTCAGAACACATCTGGTCATCCTATACTTTGAATGCCACATCGTCAGATCTGCCAGATCACACTTGATTGACGTCCACAAACATACTCTAGCTATCTGGCTAGAGAATAACCATTTCTCCGCCATCAACTATGGTACGTTTGGAGAAATCAATGCAGGTAATTCCTTTGGAAATACTCTGTCAGACATTCGTCCATACAAGTCATCCAGGAACAGGATGAACCGAAGGTACTCTCCCACTGCATCCAATATAGGAATCACCCCATGGATCAGTAGCGATAGCCCTTGCATTCCACAGATTACAACCACGACAGAACCCCAGAATATCTCCGGCGCGAATCAGAGATTGTAAGTGGTTCTTCCGCTTCATGAAGATCTATGGTCTTCACATGCTCCATCTCGATCGTCGTTTGATCTTCTTATACTTTCGTATTTTTTGGTTGGAATGGTTTTCGAATATACATTCGATCCCGGACTTTCCATACCAACAATCGTAAAGGTCAGACTTGATAGTCGGTTATTTAACTATCAAGTAAACATCCATGAAACAAAAGAAATACATTCACTGGTCTAGTACTCAGCATCACTTGGCCTTTAAAGTCATCGCCCAATTTCCTTTTAATTCCATTACTAGGGAAATCTCATTTCCGTTATCTTGGAAATCTTATCGCACACTCTCGTCATTACCAACTAGTATTATCTTTGGGTCGTCCCGAAGTCGTTCAAGTTGGGGTATTTTAATTACCTCTCAGACCTTGACCAACCACGTTCTTACCTTCAGGTAAATACGAGTCATAATTTAAAAACCCGATATTAATATCTCAATTTCCATTTCCAAATCTTGTTTACCAAGCTCACTTTTAAATCTTCTTTTTGGTAAATCTCTTCCCAAACTCATTTGGTTTATCTTAATTTCCTTCTTAAGTATTTGAATTCAAAAACGACACTTAAACTCATATTCCATTTATAAACTCTTATAAAATTCCAGGTTTAACATAAACCATTTTCATCTTCGCCTCCCTTTACTTAATTCAAAACATTAAGTAAAAATTCCCTTTAGCCTATCGTATTTGGTTTGGAGCCCTTTATTTCTTTATAAAGAATCCGAGTTCCAATCTATACCTGTTCATCTTTTCAAACTTACTTGGTTAATTCAAACCATAACCATTTCTTTAAACCCTTTTGGTTTAATTCCTCTTTTTAAATTAATTAAATAAAATTAATTTAAATAACTCTTTTTAATCATTTACAATTAACCAAATATCTAGTCACCAGATAATTCCCTGTCCTTTATTTAACGTCCTTATCGATTTAAGAATTCATCTTATAAAACAAGTTTCCAATAAACTCTAAATAAATAAAAATTTAATATTTTATTTCCTTTTTGAATAACTTCCAATGTAAAAATCTTTCAAATCCAATTCCCGTTATAACTTCAAATTTTATCGATTCACTGCTTATAAAAATCCATATTTTATAACTGTTTGACTTTTGGGTCCAGTGATGCTGATTACCCAACCAATTCTAGACATTGGTGAATATTAGAACAGATATGGAAATATGGTTTGACGACCATCAAAATCAATCATTCGTCATCCTTATAATGACCATCAATTCAAACAACAATCCATTCAACCAATTCAAACAATTTCAAACATAGTTTATAAACGTGACCCGTCAAAGGAGTTACTTTGTGTGGGTCAACCCCAGTCAGTGGGTATTTCTGAAATTAAACGACTGTTTAATTCCATCTGTTGAATCAACAGTATATAGATATAACTAACAACAGTCAATCAAAACACTCAAAACAAAAGCACCCAATTTATATAAAATATAAACGGGAAGGGCTGAGTGAGTTTAACTCACCTGTATTTAGAATTGTCGATATCAGTCTGATTCTACCCAATTAAACTGACGTTTTAATTCGAATAAAATTTCAGTCACTCCAGATCCGGACTGCGCCTGCTCCATCTCGAAGTACTCGTCTCCACGGTCCCAGCGCATCTGACCGTCTGTAAATCCGACAAAGTACGAGAGAGAAATCATCAAAACAAGTTTATAAAAGAAATTTAAATTTAAACTTTGGATTTTCTTTTGAAATTAAAGGTTGGGCTTTTACCTCATCAACCGGCCCAAACAAATGAAACCCGACCCGTTCCCTAATTAAAACCCTCACTCCTTCGATCCTCCTCCTCATTATTCAGCCGCCTCATAAAATTGATCCCCAAACCCGAAAATTAAAAACCCTAGCCCCTCTTTTAATTTCAACATCAAATCCGAGATTCTGTTGCGTCGCTCTCTCCTCCGCCAATCGATCTGCCACCAAAGCCTCGCGATCAGCCCCCTGGACTTTCCCGACATACATTCGAAGACCAACCCTAACCCCCAAGACGTGCGGCGGCTCCCTTCCTCTGTTGAGCTAAGTTTCTTTTTTCTCGATTTCTTTATCTGCTGCATCTACTTTGGTTTGATTTTTCTTTGCTGTATATCTTTGTTTCGATTACATAAGTAGTTTGAACCCATTTGATTTACTTTCTGGTTTCGATTTGTGGATGGAAAACTGTGGGATGAATGCGTATATTTATAGTTGCGGTTAGATCTGTCTATCCATGCTTATGAGTTGTTATTTCAGTCAAGTTCGAATCTGTACTTAGATTTTTTTGCGTTTGGGTTTTGATGTAGGATTTTCAGATTTGTTGTTGGATTCTGATGGAACTGTATAGGTTACGGCTATGACTGGTTTACTTGAATACAGATCTTTGAAATTACAGGTTATAGATTTTGTGATATATCTTTGTACGTGATGAATTTTTTTATTTCAGGGATTTGAAAAATGTGCCATAGATTTTCTGTTCAGATTGTTAACAGTGATTTTCCCCTATGAATCTCCTTAGCTGTCCTTATAATTTCAAATTAATATTTTATAGTTGTTCATTGTCTGGTCTTTTCAGCCGTATTTGATGTGTAAAAAAAATAAAATAAAATACCTATCTGTTTTATGGTACATTTTATTAGCTGTTCTAGTGTAGCTTCTAGCTATACATAGTTGTTTCAATTCTAATTTTGAGCTGTTTACTTTCCTTCTCTTAGCTGCTCCTACCCCCTAAATTCTTTAACTGTTCACCCATGTGATCCTACTGTTTGATAAAGATTTGGAAAAATATACTTGTCAGGCCTTTTTAGCTGTACATGAGATGTTCTCTGTATTGCTCAATCAGCCCTTATGCATATATCTTGTCCATCAATTTATTTATGGATGTTCATACTACATATATAGTTGTACAGCTATATTTTCAGATTTCAGATTTTCTTAGATCTGTTTTTCCTAGCTATTACTTTTTCCTGTTTGAGCCGTCTGTTGGTATTGTCTAGATTAATGTAGATACTGAATTGTTTTATCAAATCAAAAGATTTGAATTATATTGTTAGGTCTGGTGTGTGCATATTTGGGTTCTGCGCCATGAACATCTTTTTAGATTCTCCAACCATGTTTTCCTTAGCTGTTCTTTTCACTTTTTTTCCTTTTCTATTTCACTCCTTGTCATGAGATTTTTCCCTTTTAATGGGTTTTCTTTTTCCTCGCAGATCAAAACTTGATGGGGACAAACTCGGATTCACCGATCTTGGGAAGAAACGAGCATGCAAAGATGAATTGTTCTGTCCAATTCTGTTTTGCATTGTTCATTGTAAAGTTAGTGTATAAATGTGTATGGCTTTTTGATTTGTCCTGTTATAGGTTTGATGTATATATGAATGTGTACACATTTTTAGCAATCCAATTTGTATGTACAGTTTGATGTGCAAATGTATCATCTATATTTGTTTTGAATGGTATTTGTTTAATGTGTGTACCAGGATTTTTAAATGAATTGGTTACCTTGGCAAAATGTTTTGAAACAAATCATTAACTTAGGATATTTAAACAAGTTTTGTTAAATATAACAAAATTTCGGGTTACTATAAACAAACGGATTGGACTAAATAACTAGTTCTTTTATTTGAAAGTTCTGAACCAATCTGTTTATATAAACATTGTCTACCAATTATATTTATGTGATTATAAGTATAACACATTTTAAAATATAAACTAAATTTAGACGGCTAAATTAATGAAAACAAATAATTAAATAAATATCGCTATATTTATTAAACAACATTTTCAACATCAAACCGTATAGAATTCACATTTTTTAAAAAAATATTCCATTTATATAAATATAAATAATTCATATATATTCGAAATCTATTTTAATTAAATAAATTCGATAAAAATCCATTATAATATATAAACTGATTTAAATATTCGAATTTAAATAGCCGAAAAATCTGGGATGTTACATTCTTCCCCCCTTAAAATAATTTCGTCCTCGAAATTGCAAAGTAAGAAGAATATTTCGACTCGAATTATTTTAAATTCATTACCTTTAAATTATCATCAAAATAAATCCAGATTCTAAAATTTTCGAGGATTCCGCCAACACTTCCTCTGCATGACTCTATCGACTACAACTGCTATTCTGGGCCTCAACTTCTTCGAAAAGAAAATTCAAATTCCCAATGGCAATCCACTTTATTGGAATCCCAATTTGCTTAGCCATTAGATTTTCAAACCCCCAATTCATTCTCAAATTGATTTTACTTAGCCAGATTCAGTTTCTCATTTATATTCGATTCAATCGACAGATCAATTCAATTTTATTTCAAAATTCAAATTTGATTCCAAATCAAATCAACCAGAACAAACAAACACTCCACATAAATATAATATAGAAAATAAATTCTTTTTTCTATATAAAAGGTACGTTGGGTAAAATTATTTCATTTACCCTCTTTTAAAACATACTGCGTCGGTTTATCGTACTTGAGCGTTTAGAAACCCCTATCGATACAGTGGATCAAACTGATCGACCAGAACTCATAAACAACCCAACCAATAAATCTCCACAATATAAAACAAATTTTTATAAAATCTACAAATACGTTCACTCGTATATATACACTTACACTCAATCTAGGGTATTGCTAACCCCATCTCTACTGAGTCACGCCACAGAGCCAAGGTAATTACTTAACCTTCAGCTCCGATACCACTGTAACGACCCAGCGGTTTTCGGCCTCGAAAATCGATATAAATACCCTTACCGTATCTTATACCGATCCTCCAAACACCGAAACACTGGAGCGTCTAGAAAGAAGTTAGAGGGTGAGAAAAGAAAGAAAGAAATATTAGAATAGAAGAAGAAGAAGTATCAACACATCACAGAGTCTCACATCGCAGTGGAACAAAATATAATACAGAAATAATATTTATTGAGAGCTTTTGAAAATACTTACAATATCAGAGTACAACACACATCTGGACAGTTTTGATAATCTGTCCTTATATATATAATCACACAGCGGAATATCATTCATCTGAACATCTTCAGCTCGTCTCCGGACTTCTCAGTATCTGATAACCTGAACCTGTACACCTCGGTCTAACCCGAGCATTTACAAAACACCGGGTCAGTCTGGTGGACCAGAGTGAGATAAACTCACACAGCATTTAGAATATCACACAACTTGATTTTAGAGTAAAAATCCTTTTGAAAGAAAAAGATAATCGTAAGACCGATCCACACATAAATACGGACGGTTTTTATCTTACGATGACCCAAAACAGTTTACGAGATCAATATCCTGATCTGATATTATGATAATGTCTAGATACAAATAATTAACAAATCTAGAGGAACGCTTGCATCTCACGCTCCCCGTATATAGTATACAATTGAAAACCGCGGGCGCTTATTGGATATTGGATTTCCAACTTGACAAGGTATGGGACCACCTTCCGCACGTGTATCTCTAGAGGCGAATACACTGGGTTCAACAAGAACGTCTTGCAACCCGGCCCTCACATGACCGACCACTCATTTCGCTTGAGTGTATCGAATGTATATCACCAACGGTTGGACTCAAACCACCGTTCCCGAATGGGCAGAATCGATAGATTTAGAAACAAAAGGAATTTCTCTAGATAGGTGATTATACACCCTAATGGGAGCGACCCACATAGCCATGCTGCCTGCCCGATTTTTGTCATTTCCCGGTTGATGAGGCCTGAAGTCAGAACACATCTGGTCATCCTATACTTTGAATGCCACATCGTCAGATCTGCCAGATCACACTTGATTGACGTCCACAAACATACTCTAGCTATCTGGCTAGAGAATAACCATTTCTCCGCCATCAACTATGGTACGTTTGGAGAAATCAATGCAGGTAATTCCTTTGGAAATACTCTGTCAGACATTCGTCCATACAAGTCATCCAGGAACAGGATGAACCGAAGGTACTCTCCCACTGCATCCAATATAGGAATCACCCCATGGATCAGTAGCGATAGCCCTTGCATTCCACAGATTACAACCACGACAGAACCCCAGAATATCTCCGGCGCGAATCAGAGATTGTAAGTGGTTCTTCCGCTTCATGAAGATCTATGGTCTTCACATGCTCCATCTCGATCGTCGTTTGATCTTCTTATACTTTCGTATTTTTTGGTTGGAATGGTTTTCGAATATACATTCGATCCCGGACTTTCCATACCAACAATCGTAAAGGTCAGACTTGATAGTCGGTTATTTAACTATCAAGTAAACATCCATGAAACAAAAGAAATACATTCACTGGTCTAGTACTCAGCATCACTTGGCCTTTAAAGTCATCGCCCAATTTCCTTTTAATTCCATTACTAGGGAAATCTCATTTCCGTTATCTTGGAAATCTTATCGCACACTCTCGTCATTACCAACTAGTATTATCTTTGGGTCGTCCCGAAGTCGTTCAAGTTGGGGTATTTTAATTACCTCTCAGACCTTGACCAACCACGTTCTTACCTTCAGGTAAATACGAGTCATAATTTAAAAACCCGATATTAATATCTCAATTTCCATTTCCAAATCTTGTTTACCAAGCTCACTTTTAAATCTTCTTTTTGGTAAATCTCTTCCCAAACTCATTTGGTTTATCTTAATTTCCTTCTTAAGTATTTGAATTCAAAAACGACACTTAAACTCATATTCCATTTATAAACTCTTATAAAATTCCAGGTTTAACATAAACCATTTTCATCTTCGCCTCCCTTTACTTAATTCAAAACATTAAGTAAAAATTCCCTTTAGCCTATCGTATTTGGTTTGGAGCCCTTTATTTCTTTATAAAGAATCCGAGTTCCAATCTATACCTGTTCATCTTTTCAAACTTACTTGGTTAATTCAAACCATAACCATTTCTTTAAACCCTTTTGGTTTAATTCCTCTTTTTAAATTAATTAAATAAAATTAATTTAAATAACTCTTTTTAATCATTTACAATTAACCAAATATCTAGTCACCAGATAATTCCCTGTCCTTTATTTAACGTCCTTATCGATTTAAGAATTCATCTTATAAAACAAGTTTCCAATAAACTCTAAATAAATAAAAATTTAATATTTTATTTCCTTTTTGAATAACTTCCAATGTAAAAATCTTTCAAATCCAATTCCCGTTATAACTTCAAATTTTATCGATTCACTGCTTATAAAAATCCATATTTTATAACTGTTTGACTTTTGGGTCCAGTGATGCTGATTACCCAACCAATTCTAGACATTGGTGAATATTAGAACAGATATGGAAATATGGTTTGACGACCATCAAAATCAATCATTCGTCATCCTTATAATGACCATCAATTCAAACAACAATCCATTCAACCAATTCAAACAATTTCAAACATAGTTTATAAACGTGACCCGTCAAAGGAGTTACTTTGTGTGGGTCAACCCCAGTCAGTGGGTATTTCTGAAATTAAACGACTGTTTAATTCCATCTGTTGAATCAACAGTATATAGATATAACTAACAACAGTCAATCAAAACACTCAAAACAAAAGCACCCAATTTATATAAAATATAAACGGGAAGGGCTGAGTGAGTTTAACTCACCTGTATTTAGAATTGTCGATATCAGTCTGATTCTACCCAATTAAACTGACGTTTTAATTCGAATAAAATTTCAGTCACTCCAGATCCGGACTGCGCCTGCTCCATCTCGAAGTACTCGTCTCCACGGTCCCAGCGCATCTGACCGTCTGTAAATCCGACAAAGTACGAGAGAGAAATCATCAAAACAAGTTTATAAAAGAAATTTAAATTTAAACTTTGGATTTTCTTTTGAAATTAAAGGTTGGGCTTTTACCTCATCAACCGGCCCAAACAAATGAAACCCGACCCGTTCCCTAATTAAAACCCTCACTCCTTCGATCCTCCTCCTCATTATTCAGCCGCCTCATAAAATTGATCCCCAAACCCGAAAATTAAAAACCCTAGCCCCTCTTTTAATTTCAACATCAAATCCGAGATTCTGTTGCGTCGCTCTCTCCTCCGCCAATCGATCTGCCACCAAAGCCTCGCGATCAGCCCCCTGGACTTTCCCGACATACATTCGAAGACCAACCCTAACCCCCAAGACGTGCGGCGGCTCCCTTCCTCTGTTGAGCTAAGTTTCTTTTTTCTCGATTTCTTTATCTGCTGCATCTACTTTGGTTTGATTTTTCTTTGCTGTATATCTTTGTTTCGATTACATAAGTAGTTTGAACCCATTTGATTTACTTTCTGGTTTCGATTTGTGGATGGAAAACTGTGGGATGAATGCGTATATTTATAGTTGCGGTTAGATCTGTCTATCCATGCTTATGAGTTGTTATTTCAGTCAAGTTCGAATCTGTACTTAGATTTTTTTGCGTTTGGGTTTTGATGTAGGATTTTCAGATTTGTTGTTGGATTCTGATGGAACTGTATAGGTTACGGCTATGACTGGTTTACTTGAATACAGATCTTTGAAATTACAGGTTATAGATTTTGTGATATATCTTTGTACGTGATGAATTTTTTTATTTCAGGGATTTGAAAAATGTGCCATAGATTTTCTGTTCAGATTGTTAACAGTGATTTTCCCCTATGAATCTCCTTAGCTGTCCTTATAATTTCAAATTAATATTTTATAGTTGTTCATTGTCTGGTCTTTTCAGCCGTATTTGATGTGTAAAAAAAATAAAATAAAATACCTATCTGTTTTATGGTACATTTTATTAGCTGTTCTAGTGTAGCTTCTAGCTATACATAGTTGTTTCAATTCTAATTTTGAGCTGTTTACTTTCCTTCTCTTAGCTGCTCCTACCCCCTAAATTCTTTAACTGTTCACCCATGTGATCCTACTGTTTGATAAAGATTTGGAAAAATATACTTGTCAGGCCTTTTTAGCTGTACATGAGATGTTCTCTGTATTGCTCAATCAGCCCTTATGCATATATCTTGTCCATCAATTTATTTATGGATGTTCATACTACATATATAGTTGTACAGCTATATTTTCAGATTTCAGATTTTCTTAGATCTGTTTTTCCTAGCTATTACTTTTTCCTGTTTGAGCCGTCTGTTGGTATTGTCTAGATTAATGTAGATACTGAATTGTTTTATCAAATCAAAAGATTTGAATTATATTGTTAGGTCTGGTGTGTGCATATTTGGGTTCTGCGCCATGTACATCTTTTTAGATTCTCCAACCATGTTTTCCTTAGCTGTTCTTTTCACTTTTTTTCCTTTTCTATTTCACTCCTTGTCATGAGATTTTTCCCTTTTAATGGGTTTTCTTTTTCCTCGCAGATCAAAACTTGATGGGGACAAACTCGGATTCACCGATCTTGGGAAGAAACGAGCATGCAAAGATGAATTGTTCTGTCCAATTCTGTTTTGCATTGTTCATTGTAAAGTTAGTGTATAAATGTGTATGGCTTTTTGATTTGTCCTGTTATAGGTTTGATGTATATATGAATGTGTACACATTTTTAGCAATCCAATTTGTATGTACAGTTTGATGTGCAAATGTATCATCTATATTTGTTTTGAATGGTATTTGTTTAATGTGTGTACCAGGATTTTTAAATGAATTGGTTACCTTGGCAAAATGTTTTGAAACAAATCATTAACTTAGGATATTTAAACAAGTTTTGTTAAATATAACAAAATTTCGGGTTACTATAAACAAACGGATTGGACTAAATAACTAGTTCTTTTATTTGAAAGTTCTGAACCAATCTGTTTATATAAACATTGTCTACCAATTATATTTATGTGATTATAAGTATAACACATTTTAAAATATAAACTAAATTTAGACGGCTAAATTAATGAAAACAAATAATTAAATAAATATCGCTATATTTATTAAACAACATTTTCAACATCAAACCGTATAGAATTCACATTTTTTAAAAAAATATTCCATTTATATAAATATAAATAATTCATATATATTCGAAATCTATTTTAATTAAATAAATTCGATAAAAATCCATTATAATATATAAACTGATTTAAATATTCGAATTTAAATAGCCGAAAAATCTGGGATGTTACAATTAAAATCTTGAATTTTACGCAGAACAAACTGTGCTGATAGAAACCTTGGAACAGAGACAGTGAAACACAATCGACCTGATAAACTGGGTTTGCAATGTAATTAACCTAATATTGAAAACTAATAAGATTATAATGGTTATAATTAATTTGTATTAATTTAAAACATGAATTATATGCAGGCAAGATGACCGGGTTACCATCGAACAAACAACAGTGGGAAAGGAGTATTTGTTTGACCCGATAATTTTGATCGGAAAAGAAAAAAAAGAAAAAAAAGTAAATAAGTTCGTTAATTATTAATTAAGGAATTAGATTATAATTAAATTGTTAATCTTTAATTGTTTATGACTTTTGCGTACCTTAACAGAATTTAGTCAAGCAGAAAGTGTTGGAACCATGACAATGAACACTACAGACCGTCCTGGACAAGACTGAAAGCTACTGGCATTATTGATTAAATTAAACGAATTCTTAATTTAACCAGAACCGAATCGCTTAGCGACAACGGAATCAAGGTGAGTTAAACTCACTCAGTTTTTCCCATTTATATTTTATATAAAATGGGTTTTTGACTTTGTGTGCTCTACTTGCCAATGGTTGACTATTTGCTAGTTATATATTGATTTAACTGATGAAATTAAACCGATGTTTAATTTCAATGAAATACCAAATCGTTATTCTAACGATTGGTTCCAATAAAGGTAACTTACCTTGTTGGTCGCGTTTATAAAATAAACGTGTCCAATTGGTCGAATTATTTGAATTGCTTGTGGTTGGAATTAAATGGTCGTTATTTATTATTATCAGTTAAATGAAATTGAATGATCTGTTTGGAGATAACCATTTGTATACAGGGAAGAACGGGTTGGAGGGATCTAACCGGATTCCTCAAATATATTGTTTATTTTCATATTATCATATATGAACTGTCGTGATTGGGTAATTGTTTTCAGTAGTGATCATTGACTAAAAAGTCAATCTGTATTGTGTTTTATGCAATGGGCTATATTGGTTGAGTAATCGGTAGTGAATGGCCGAAGAGTAAAGTTGTTTTGATTATATTGATTTACCGTTAGGTGAATTGATAGAACTGAAGTTATAAATTTTATTTTATAACTGGAGATAGATTTTGAAATATATTATTTGAATAAAGGTTTATAAAAAGGAAATAAATACTTATTTTTATATTTTATTATAAATTGATTTTATAAAGACAAATCCGATGTTAATCAGATTAGTAAATGTGAGAATAAAAAAATTAACCTAACGACTAAATGGGAAAATGGTTTTGTTAAGAAATAATTTAAATGGAATTTGTGTTGATATTAAAATGAAGTATTGGTTATTAGATTACAACTTGTATCTACCTTAAGATATGAACATTGTTGATCAAGGTCTGAGAGGTAATTAAAATACCCCAACTTGATGGACGACGGGAATATTTGAAGGTGATGTTAGTTGTAATGGTAAAATAGGATAGTAAGGATTTATTATTTCATTAGAGAGATAATAAAGCCACATTTTTGATGAAGATTTGGAATAGATGTATATAATGAGATTCCAAAGTAAAAGTGGAAATATAAAGGTGTTGCGTGAATTATAGCGACATTGTCATGTTTTAAAAAGGAAAAGTAAAAGATGAGTTTTGTTCTATAAGAATAAGTATAGGTTACCGTTTTCACGTAACAAATAAAAGATATCTCGTAACTTTGTTTTACGAGTAGTAAGTTCAAATGATTTCCCCAATATTATATATAATAATGTGTTAATGTTTCGTAAGTGGAAATTGGCAACTAAATATGATATAGGATTTTCAAAAGTATTAAAATGAACTTGTTTAAAGAAAGTCTTATGTTAAGTAAGAAGCGAGAAAACTATATTCGTAATATAGAAATATTTAATAGTTTTTAGACTTACAATTTTTTTTAAAAAAGGCCAAGTTGTAATAACCCGGAAAATCTGAGCCAGTTTAAATTTTTTATTTTTGCGAATTTAGCGAAGTTTGAATATTTAAAATGAATTATTTTAAATAACCTTGACAAGAAATTTATTTTGAATTGAATTCGAACGTATAGTTTTATATAGATCGTCGTTGGAATATAAATAATTATTTATAAATATAAAAGGAACTGAAAATGGCGCGGTAGTTCGATCGTTCGATTTCAAACTTCAAATGAACGTACAGGATTCAAAATAAACCGGATTTTAGCGAAACCAAAAATATTTGAATCTAATTGAGAATATCTTTCCAACAAATCCGAGAAATCAAAATTTCCTAGCGGGTATCAAAAGATATGTCCAGTTGAAATTTCAGAATTGTCGCTATCGAATTCTGGCCCTCGAAAATAGCCATTTTGCAAACGACCTCGGATTTCGACGAAACCACTTTTGTTGGATCCGTGATGTCAAGTTATTGCTAGGTTTCAAATTTCGTAATTTTTCGATTCAACATGTAAGCGTGGCAAAGGAAAACGCGTTTGACCAGTTTTAGATGATTTTAATCGACTGGAAAATGGCCATTTTTCAAACGGTCTCAGAATCTGACGAAATTAGTTTTGTTAGGACCGTATCATGAATACGAAGCTAGAAAATATTTTTCGGGAATTTTTAGAGTTTGTATGTGACTTCAGTAAATTGAAATGCACGTTCAAATTCAATATATAGAGTTATATTTTAAATTTAATGAAAACTGGTCGAAATGATCGAATCGACTTGCGATACATATCCCATTGTGTTCGAAATGGGGGTAATTAGCTAGGGACGACAGTCGTTGGACATCATTTTGGGTTCAAAAGAAAAGTCAACTCTTTGAAATATTAAAATAATTACATAATTAAATATATAATTCCCTTTACCCCTTACTTTCTCTCCTCTCTTCATTTCAACTCCTCCGATCAGAAAAAAAACCCGTCGCCTACCTTCCCCCCCTCCGCCTGCGTGTGACGCTACCCCCTTCCCCCTGCACCGACGGCGATCGAGATTCCCCCCTCCTCCTCCTTCTTCCTCCCTTCCCTCTTCTCCTTTTGTCGATCAGAAACCCTAGCGCCGAAACCACCTCGGATCCGCCCACCTCCGACCAATGGCCACCCACCGCTGACAGCCACCCCCTTCCTCGACCTCCCCGCATCTCCAGCGACCACCCACAAACCCCATGGGTCCCCCTCCTTGTTAAAAACCCGATTTTTAATGTTTGTTTTGCAATTAACACCTCCACCGACCACCACCGCGACTTCTTCGACACCAACATCACCCGATGACTATCCTCCAACACCTAGATCCATAAAGAAGTGAGTTTTTATATTTACTTACATTTGTTTTACTTTAATTTCAGTTTTAAATGTGTTTAGAGTCGATAAAAATGTAATATTTGTGAGGTTAAAGATATGATTTTATTATCATGAAAGCGAGGATAAAAGATTAGGTTTTTAACTTTATAAAGATGCGATTTTTATATAGTAGAAATAATAAAGATGCGATTTTTATATAGTGGAAAGAATAAAAATTCAATTTTTAATTTATAGAAGATATAAACATATGATTTTTATATCATAGGAAGGATAAAAATATGATTTTTATACTATAGAAAGAATAAAAATATAAAATTTATAAAGTAGAAGTATTAAAAATATGGTTTTTATATAATAGAGAATATAAAAATATTATCTTTTATATATGTAGAGAACATGAAAATACGATTTCTATATTATAGAAGTATTAACAATTCGATCTTTATATTAGAAATAGATATATAATTTTTATATAGATAATAGCGTGATAAAAATATAATCTTTATTAAATGAACACCGTTGTAAAAATAGAATTTTTATCTATATAGTAGTAGTATAAAAATGTGATTTTTATATATGTATTTTTAAATAACGAAAGTGACAAAAGGCGAGCACGACGAAGATTTCTACATAAGAAGAGTCGTGGCGTTTGGTTTAGCTAGTCGGTGAGAACTTCTCACTTTAATTTTCTTTTCTAGTTTAAATTATATACTAGGATGCAGACGGTGTTTAGTAGCACCCGACACCCGTCATCCACAGACCATGGATAGCTTGTATGTTTGACTGTTTGTTGTGGTGAAAATTCATTGTGTGATGTGAAATGAAATAAAATATTTATATTTTATCGTTAAAAATATAATTTTTAACGTGAATGTGAATAAATAAATATTTATAAACAAATCCGCTGATTTGTTTATATACACTGATTTGACTGATATTGATTGGGACGATAAATTTTACACATCGCCCAACTGCACAAATAAAAATCTGTGTTTGTTGATTTGAAACCCCACACGGGTATTGGGATAATATACGATATACACTAATCCCAATAATTAGTTGTATGTCGATCGATTGATTGACAGGTTGTTATAAGCGTTAGATATCTATATTCGATGCTTATACAGTGTAGTGCACTTTGGATGATGGCTGATTATTTATCGTTGCTATTATATACATGTGTTGTATGGAATCCATATAATTAACATTATATGGTAATTGATTGGGCCTCATTCCAATTGGGAAAATAAAAATATTATAAAATAAAGATTCATGTGTTGACAGTACTAATTTGTTGAGATTAGTCATGTGTGAACGAAATATTTTAACAATAAAATTTACATCTTTATCATATATAAAATTAGAAACTAACTGGAAAATAGATAAGATGAGTGGTCTCCTGGGTATTGATCTGATGTTGGTTTCGGCCTTCGGGGTTAATGCTTAGGGGATCGTTCTCTTACTAATTTACGGTTAGAGTTTGATTAAAAATTTAACGATAGAAATCATAATTTTATAAAATATATTAAATAACAAAAATAGTCACATATGGACAGTACCCATTTGTTGAGATTAGTCATGTGTTGAAAGAAATATAGAATCATGTGTTGAATAGAATAAATATTCATTTGTTGAATAGAATAACGGAATTATTGAAATATATAAAGTCGTGTTGTTTAGGGATGCTCTATTTTGACGTAAGCGATATTTATATCGATTATATTCGTTTTTATAATGAATATTGAAAAGAGATTTAAAAATTCAAATTGAACTGAAAAGAAAATGAATTCGAATTGAATTGAATATAAAATGAATTGCAATTGAACTGAATATAAAATAAATTCGAATCGAATTAAATATAAAATAAATTCGAATTAAATTGAAAAGAAAATGAATTCGAATTGAATTGAATATAAAGTGAATTTGAATTGAAATGAATTCAAATCGAATTGAAATCGATTTGAAGTGGAATCAAATAGAAATGAATGTAAAAAGGATTTATAATGGAAAATTCAATTTTGATTTGAATTTGAAATTAAAGTTGAAATTGTTTTTGAAACAAATTTGAAACTATTTATAAAATTCGTTTTAAAAGGAAATCGACGAAATATATATATTATATATATTATATATATAATGGCCTGAATAGAACGAGCCGCGCCGCGGCATTTCGTGAATTTCGACCACTGACTTCGAACGGACATTACGGGAGATCCGACCGTCGGAATCTCCTAAAACCGGAACCATTGGGTTCGTATCGAAAAGAGCTTTCCAATGAATATTAGAAAATTGAAATCTAACAGTTGGATTTGGAATTATGTCCAAATCAAATTTGGAAAAGGTCGCTATAAGTGCAGTTCGATGGCCGTTGATGGAAATCGACTGTACGGGCCTTGATAAAATTATTAAAAAAATCAATAAATTGTGTAAAATCATAATGAATGATTTGGGAAAAATTGGGATGGAAAAACTCCACATTTGTAAAGATAAAAATAGATTTTTATCGAATGAACTAGTTTTGAACTAGAATTAAAATCAATTTATTTTTTAAATAAATAAATTGAATTTGAAATGGGTTTTAAATAACCATAATTTCTAATATATTTAATTGGAATTGAATTAGAATTGATTCGTGGGTTTATCGTGAATGGTGTTTTAAATAACATTTGTTCTTTAACCCGATAATAATTAGAATGTGATTTGGGTTTATCATGAACTGTGTTTTAAATGACATTAGTTCTTTAACCCAGAAAAAGGAGTTTTAATGAATCTTTAATTAGATTTAAACGTGAAATGGTAATTGAATTTACCGATAACACCGTGGTGTTAGATATGAAGTATGACCTGTAACACCCCGCCTCCGCTAGGGTCACTCGCAAAGGAATGCACTAGCTTTAGAGGGGCATTATTGGTAAACATGCACAGAAATATCACAAGATAGTACATATAACATAGCGGAAGTAAAATCAAACTTTCATAAACATTAATAATTAAGGTCTAAAGCCTTTTACATCAGAGTACATCAAAACCTGTCTTGCAATAATAAAGAAGCATAAAGACTTTTTCATAAATTATTCCCCAAGTAAAAACAGTAAAGTAGCCATAGCCAAGGAAAGTCCAAGCCATCCATGATGAACTTCAAGCAGAAGAAGTCCGAACTAAACAGCAGTATTTCCTCCCTGTAACCTGGGGGGGAAACGGAAGAAAAGAGGCGAAACAAAACGGGTCAGTCAAAAAGACTGAGTAAGCCCTATCTACTATTAGCATAAAAACTAGTAAAGTTAACTGACATGAGAAACTGAGATGAACATAAGCATGATAACAAGATAGATAAGCTAAATCAAAATAACAGGATGAACTACTGAACTCAGATAAACTAAGGTGTCATGATAAATTACGATGTCAAGATAAAACAAGGTATCACATCGTCAGGTTTCTATCAAGTATAATATCCCCAAGATATCTATCACGTATAACGTCCCATGGTATCTATCTTGTACATCTGCTCTGCACCTACCGTACTAGTATCCCAACTGTATCACATGTTATCCGTGAATGACCCTTACTCAAAAGTTGTGTAATGGTCCATGTCAACCTAGTATATCGCATATATAGGTTACTCAACTCGTATGTTTTGTTCCATGTAAATGTTCAGTCCCTTGCCGTAGACCATACGGGCTTTCCCATGAGATTCTATATTACTTTAACATAGTTCCATGATCCCTAAGATCGGTTTGGACTGTTACCCTAAACCTAGCTAGGGTCTTCCAACATGAATTATCGTCTGTACAACTAGGACTTATGCTACCTAGGGCTACTAGGGATTACGCTTACCTATTGCACGTTTTCGTATCTCGGTTTGGGTTCAACCACCTAGGGCCACTAGGGATTACGCTAACCGCCAACCGCGCCCTTTTCCCCACGCATTCATCGTGAATCGTTTTTCCATGACTGTATGCACATGTATCACATCGTGCCATCCGAGTCCTGTCACAGGGCAGGTCAGGAAATACAGGACTCGGTCGGGAGCTTTTGATTTATCTATCGGTGCAGATGCTAAGGTCTGTTTTTCTATCCGTGGCTATGGTCCCACGGGACCCCTCCCTCAACTATCGAAAGACAAGACAGGATAAATCCTGTATGAGAACACACTACTGGCCAACCCACAATCCTAGCCTTACCGCAACCATAATTAGATAGCAATTATGGTCTATTGGGTGTTCTCTGCCTTTCCGTATGTACACGCTTGACCAAAGATGGTAGGTATCCTAGCGAAAAATGCTATCTAGGGTACGACCGTGTCTCGTCGACTATCCCCTATCCATCCCCGTCTTTAGGTCGCTCGCATAGCAACCAAGGCATACTCTTGGTTCTTCTAACGCAGACCTTAACCTCTCATGAGCCTAGTATAATTACCTGGCAGTTCATAGAGGGATCCCAAGAATATCCTCACGTTCCCCGAAGCCGCTGCTTCGTTACCCAGTTCGCTGGAGCCTTTATCTAAATCAGATACTTGCTCCTACTCGTATACTTAAACGATGACCTACCGTACCAGGTTACTCATCTATCTATGAACTGGTTTAAATTTCCTTGACTAAGAATCATTACTTAGTTATCCTTCAACTAAGGTTTACCACTTAGCCTTATTCCCGTTATCCTTGTTAATTACGGTTACCCACCTAATCCTCCGAATTAGGGTTTATATAACAGATTAAGTGTCACTTAAGTTCATGACTTAATCCCGTCTACAAATCATGTCAAAATTGGCTAAGTATCCAAGTTCGAGACTTAACCCGTCTACAAATCATGTCAAAATTGGCTAAGTATCCAAGTTCAAGACTTAACCCGTTTACAAATCATGTCAAAATTGGCTAAGTATCCAAGTTCAAGACTTAACCCTACAAACCATGCTCAAGTTGGTTAAGTATATATTAACTTGACCCTATCAAATTACTTAGTCAAACCGGTCAAGTGTATTCAAGCGATTCATGACTTAGCCTTATCATGTTTTCACGTTATATTGGTTAAGTATGGGTTAACTTAACCTCAATAAATTCACGAGTTAGATTGGTTAAGTATAGATCACTTAACCACATCAAATTAACGAGTTAGATTGGTTAAGTGTTTAACTTAACCCCATTAAACTACCAAGTGGGATTAATTAAGTCTAGGCTAACTTAGCCCCATCCGATTATCATGTTTAGACTAGTTGAGTCTAATCTTAACCCCATCCATTAACTGTATCTTTCGGTTAAGTGTCATTAAGAAAACTTACTTAACCTTACCAAATTATCGTGTTGGATTGATTAAGTGTTGGTTAACTTAACCTCGTCCACTAGTCGTATAAAAATGGTTAAGTGTCATTAGGCAAATCAAGTTACTTAACCTACCCAACCTTGTCATGTTTTGTTAAGTATCATTAGCCTAATCAATTTACTTAACCCCTTTGTCCATGTCATATTTGGTTAAGAGTCATTAATCAAATTAACTTAACCCTATCATGTGGCATTAATTACTTAATGCACCCCAACCTCTCACATTAGACTTTGTTGTGGTTACTAGTTAAGCCGGTCGGTTCCGGGTAGCTTTACACCACAACTTGGTCTAACCTCGGGTTCAAGCACAACATGACCAACTTCTCACATTGGGTCTTATTGTTTGCAACTACTAGTTAGGCCGGTCGGTTCCGGGTAGTTTTACGTTGCAAACTCAACCCAACCTCGAGTTGGCCACACTTATATTATCTAAGTGTCATGTTCATCATGTTTCCAAAACATGTTACAAGTTTTTCAAGCATTTGGGTAAACCTAACTTAATAGGTAAATTCCCAAAGGGTAGACCTAACTTAATAGGTAAATTCCCAAGCTTGTGTTTTTATGCATACTTACATGTCAACTTCCATGTTATATTTCAAGTCATGTTTTCAAGTATAAACACATGTCATATTTAACGTTACACGTTGTCATGTTTATACCCATTTACCCACATCATGTTCATGTCATTATGTTTTCCCATAATGCGACCCCAACGCTTTTAAACTCGCATATACGTTCGCAACAACGTAATGGATTCAAAGAAGAGACTTGACAAAGGCATGACAAAAATGGATATTAAGCCACAAGTTAATCATGGTGGCAAATGAGGCACAAATGTGTTCATTAGCTTGCATGTTACACTCTTAAGCCTCAAAAACATGCATAAACCCAAACTTGGCACATAAACGAATCATGGTGACAAAAGACATGGAATGATGACTAGTAACTCGCATATATCATCATATAAGGGTTATGACTTCATATGCAAGTTGACATAAAGATTATGAAGGTTCTCATGTTGCATAATGCAACATTTCAACATAAAGGTTGTAGCTTTTAGCTCATGAGATCAAGATAATGACTTCATAAACTTGCATGGCATGATAGCATGTATCATTCTCAATGATCAAACCCAAACTTGCAACATGAAAATTTAACTTCATAGTTAATATCTAAGAGTAGGAAAAGGGCTTACATTGCTATGAAGGCCTAAATCGATTAAATTAAAGCTTGTGATGAAGCCTATGCATGCCATCACCCAAAAACCCAAAGATGAACACTCCAAATCAATAAAAACCCCATCTTTATGAACAAAGATCAAAGCTTTAGCCTTGAAATCAACTTGAGAAGCTCTCATACTAACCTAGGGACTCTCTAATACTCTCATGATCATGAAACTTCTCATAGAAATGAAGTGGAGGCTAGGATAGTTGAGTGGAGGCCATGAGAGTAGAAATTTTTCCATAGTTTAGTTGCATGAATGAATAATGAGGATTTAGGATAGGTTAGGGTCTTATTTATAGATTAGGCAAGTGTTTTAGGCCATAGGATTAAACCTAGATTCAATCCAAGCCATCAAAGCTTGTCTTGGGGAAGAAGTCAAGTGTAGGAACCATCAAGGGCCTTTAGATTAAAGATGAACCATGAGAACCATCCAAATACAAAATCTGCATTTGAGCGAATCGGCCCACGGGTTGACAGCCAAACACCCTGGATTAACCCCTAGTCGACCCAGCGGGCTCGGGTCGACCTCAAAAATCGGCCGGTTCGGTTATTCCCCTCTCCCAATTCGCTGTTTTGAACATTTTTGCATATTTATTTATTTAATTTTCAATTATATATATATATATATATATATATATCAATATATATATATTTCTCTGCGCAACCCATTTCACTTAATTAAGTATACTTTAATTTGGGAATTTTTCGTGAAATTTCGCGAGGCCATATCTTGGTCATACGGACTCCGATTTTCGAAAACTCGGACTCTATTTCGCGTATTTTTCCGAGACGAACGCAATGGCATAGCCCGTTTCCCTTGATTCAGATTTTACAGTTTAATTCTGCCTCCATTTATGTTATAACAGGTTATTGAAAATACGGGTTGTTACATTCTCCCCACCTTTTAGGATTTCGTCCCCGAAATCTCCAAGTTAGGAAGAACATATCCTACCATCCATCATCCATCTACTCAAAACATCATCCACAAGCAACCATTGTCCTTAGATGATTTCTAATGCTGTATGAATATATGCAAAACGTGTGTGTACATGTTCCTTAGCTAATGCTAATGATCAGGCCTGAATAATATTTCTAATGCAAAATATGTATAGTGCCATGAATCCAACATGTATGCAAATAGTCCTAGTCATATAGATACTATATGCGTGCACAATCATTCATTCATATGCAACAACCGCATGATAATACATTCGATTTCATCCATAAACAAGTATAAATACTCGTGCATATGCAATATGAAATGTGACCGAGTCGAGCTAGTATCTAATGTGTATTCGCGCATCCACGAGCAACCACTTGCAACCACTTGCAAGCATATCAATCATAACATGTTTCAAATACATGTTTACATCCATAGGATTCTACCTAGGATTCCCTGAAACAGGGTCGAGAAGATAAACAAGACAAACTCCTTACGGGGTTTGTAACAGAAAATAGGACCGAGAGGATGTCCACAAAAGATAGCCTACAAGTAAGCTCTACAGAAAACAGGGATCAAGGATATACTCTCAAAAAGAGATATCATGCACGTATCTAGTCTTTTACCATCAAAGTCGTATCTCCTTGAGCTTAATTCCATTGTGCCTTGACCGTCCTTTAACTTCGCGATTTCGTAGCTTCTTATTTCCTGTTTCCGTACCATGAGCTGGAACCCATTTCTTCGTCGCCTCTCGTTCCACTTGCACTTATCCTTTTCCTAGAATACTTGACGCAAACATGACTGCGTACTCATGATCTCATGCAAGCTTTCCAAAATTCACTAGTGAATCTCGGACCTCGTACCACAAGGTATTCCACGTAGAAGAACTTTCTCTTGAAAGTAACCAGATGCCAACCAGGTTATCAAGCGCACTTACTAGGGTGATTTCTATAACCCATGCATAAGTGAAATAAACCATCTGTCTTATCGGCGAACACCACTCGATCGGGCTTCAAATTTCTAATAAAGGCATCAAGGGATTCTAAGTAACTAGTCATGACAGAACCTCAAAAAGGTTACACGATACTTCGAGGGCATTACCAAAGCTAGTCGAAAGGTCCAACTACCCTCCTATCAAAACCGAGAGTGGCACCCCCTACTAGATCACCACTTCACCCCTAGAATCCATCCATAGCTTATAAACATAAGCATTATTTCCAAACTCAACTCTTGGCATAGACATTCTCAAATCCAAACAAGTTATGTATAAATGGACTGATTCTCCAATAGGACTTTGAGACAAAAATGGGATTCTCTATTACGCTAGTACTTAAGGTGCAGAGACTCAACTATCGAAGCAGACTTAAATGATACGAATAATGAAATCCTAACGGGATGATAGAGAAGAAAAGATAAACCTTTAACAAGATCGTTACCCTCCTTCCGAGGTACCCTAGAAATGAGAGCATACTATTACCCTCCCGATGATCTTGTCCTTGTCCCATAATACTTAACTATCCACCCCATTTTACCATGCCAAAGGTACTCTCTCGTCATGGGTTTCATTGTTCATCTTTCTCCCTCCTTTGAGGACTAAGCCATACCAACAAGTTGCTCATCCTTAAGCTCGTATCTTTTATCCTTCTTTCTCACGATCCTTTCTTATAACGCGGCCACTGGTCTCTCGAGAACCACCTCCATCGTATGGAAAGCACTTTCGTAGGTAGAAAAGACTAGTCGCAGTTAAAACTACTGTGACTACAGATGGAAGAAAGAAAGGAAAAGAGACTCAATTAAGGAAACAAGGATAGTGCTAATGGCCTTTGGGGAATAGCCTTTTTCTTTTAAAAGAAAATTTTCTTGAAAAATGCTTCTTTGTAAACGGTTTTTTTTTCATATAGTTTTCAGAAGGTCTTTAAAAACTTTTGCCCAGTCTGGTAACCTTCTGCTATGATACCAAATGTAACACCCCGCCTCCGCTAGGGTCACTCGCAAAGGAATGCACTAGCTTTAGAGGGGCATTATTGGTAAACATGCACAGAAATATCACAAGATAGTACATATAACATAGCGGAAGTAAAATCAAACTTTCATAAACATTAATAATTAAGGTCTAAAGCCTTTTACATCAGAGTACATCAAAACCTGTCATGCAATAATAAAGAAGCATAAAGACTTTTTCATAAATTATTCCCCAAGTAAAAACAGTAAAGTAGCCATAGCCAAGGAAAGTCCAAGCCATCCATGATGACCTTCAAGCAGAAGAAGTCCGAACTAAACAGCAGTATTTCCTCCCTGTAACCTGGGGGGGAAACGGAAGAAAAGAGGCGAAACAAAACGGGTCAGTCAAAAAGACTGAGTAAGCCCTATCTACTATTAGCATAAAAACTAGTAAAGTTAACTGACATGAGAAACTGAGATGAACATAAGCATGATAACAAGATAGATAAGCTAAATCAAAATAACAGGATGAACTACTGAACTCAGATAAACTAAGGTGTCATGATAAATTACGATGTCAAGATAAAACAAGGTATCACATCGTCAGGTTTCTATCAAGTATAATATCCCCAAGATATCTATCACGTATAACGTCCCATGGTATCTATCCTGTACATCTGCTCTGCACCTACCGTACTAGTATCCCAACTGTATCACATGTTATCCGTGAATGACCCTTACTCAAAAGTTGTGTAATGGTCCATGTCAACCTAGTATATCGCATATATAGGTTACTCAACTCGTATGTTTTGTTCCATGTAAATGTTCAGTCCCTTGCCGTAGACCATACGGGCTTTCCCATGAGATTCTATATTACTTTAACATAGTTCCATGATCCCTAAGATCGGTTTGGACTGTTACCCTAAACCTAGCTAGGGTCTTCCAACATGAATTATCGTCTGTACAACTAGGACTTATGCTACCTAGGGCTACTAGGGATTACGCTTACCTATTGCACGTTTTCGTATCTCGGTTTGGGTTCAACCACCTAGGGCCACTAGGGATTACGCTAACCGCCAACCGCGCCCTTTTCCCCACGCATTCAACGTGAATCGTTTTTCCATGACTGTATGCACATGTATCACATCGTGCCATCCGAGTCCTGTCACAGGGCAGGTCAGGAAATACAGGACTCGGTCGGAAGCTTTTGATTTATCTGTCGGTGCAGATGCTAAGGTCTGTTTTTCTATCCGTGGCTATGGTCCCACGGGACCCCTCCCTCAACTATCGAAAGACAAGACAGGATAAATCCTGTATGAGAACACACTACTGGCCAACCCACAATACTAGCCTTACCGCAACCATAATTAGATAGCAATTATGGTCTATTGGGTGTTCTCTGCCTTTCCGTATGTACACGCTTGACCAAAGATGGTAGGTAGCCTGACGAAAAATGCTATCTAGGGTACGACCGTGTCTCGTCGACTATCCCCTATCCATCCCCGTCTTTAGGTCGCTCGCATAGCAACCAAGGCATACTCTTGGTTCTTCTAACGCAGACCTTAACCTCTCATGAGCCTAGTATAATTACCTGGCAGCTCATAGAGGGATCCCAAGAATATCCTCACGTTCCCCGAAGCCGCTGCTTCGTTACCCAGTTCGCTGGAGCCTTTATCTAAATCAGATACTTGCTCCTACTCGTATACTTAAACGATGACCTACCGTACCAGGTTACTCATCTATCTATGAACTGGTTTAAATTTCCTTGACTAAGAATCATTACTTAGTTATCCTTCAACTAAGGTTTACCACTTAGCCTTATTCCCGTTATCCTTGTTAATTACGGTTACCCACCTAATCCTCCGAATTAGGGTTTATATAACAGATTAAGTGTCACTTAAGTTCATGACTTAATCCCGTCTACAAATCATGTCAAAATTGGCTAAGTATCCAAGTTCGAGACTTAACCCGTCTACAAATCATGTCAAAATTGGCTAAGTATCCAAGTTCGAGACTTAACCCGTCTACAAATCATGTCAAAATTGGCTAAGTATCCAAGTTCAAGACTTAACCCGTCTACAAATCATGTCAAAATTGGCTAAGTATCCAAGTTCAAGACTTAACCCTACAAACCATGCTCAAGTTGGTTAAGTATATATTAACTTGACCCTATCAAATTACTTAGTCAAACCGGTCAAGTGTATTCAAGCGATTCATGACTTAGCCTTATCATGTTTTCACGTTATATTGGTTAAGTATGGGTTAACTTAACCTCAATAAATTCACGAGTTAGATTGGTTAAGTATAGATCACTTAACCACATCAAATTAACGAGTTAGATTGGTTAAGTGTTTAACTTAACCCCATTAAACTACCAAGTGGGATTAATTAAGTCTAGGCTAACTTAGCCCCATCCGATTATCATGTTTAGACTAGTTGAGTCTAATCTTAACCCCATCCATTAACTGTATCTTTCGGTTAAGTGTCATTAAGAAAACTTACTTAACCTTACCAAATTATCGTGTTGGATTGATTAAGTGTTGGTTAACTTAACCTCGTCCACTAGTCGTATAAAAATGGTTAAGTGTCATTAGGCAAATCAAGTTACTTAACCTACCCAACCTTGTCATGTTTTGTTAAGTATCATTAGCCTAATCAATTTACTTAACCCCTTTGTCCATGTCATATTTGGTTAAGAGTCATTAATCAAATTAACTTAACCCTATCATGTGGCATTAATTACTTAATGCACCCCAACCTCTCACATTAGACTTTGTTGTGGTTACTAGTTAAGCCGGTCGGTTCCGGGTAGCTTTACACCACAACTTGGTCTAACCTCGGGTTCAAGCACAACATGACCAACTTCTCACATTGGGTCTTATTGTTTGCAACTACTAGTTAGGCCGGTCGGTTCCGGGTAGTTTTACGTTGCAAACTCAACCCAACCTCGAGTTGGCCACACTTATATTATCTAAGTGTCATGTTCATCATGTTTCCAAAACATCTTACAAGTTTTTCAAGCATTTGGGTAAACCTAACTTAATAGGTAAATTCCCAAAGGGTAGACCTAACTTAATAGGTAAATTCCCAAGCTTGTGTTTTTATGCATACTTACATGTCAACTTCCATGTTATATTTCAAGTCATGTTTTCAAGTATAAACACATGTCATATTTAACGTTACACGTTGTCATGTTTATACCCATTTACCCACATCATGTTCATGTCATTATGTTTTCCCATAATGCGACCCCAACGCTTTTAAACTCGCATATACGTTCGCAACAACGTAATGGATTCAAAGAAGAGACTTGACAAAGGCATGACAAAAATGGATATTAAGCCACAAGTTAATCATGGTGGCAAATGAGGAACAAATGTGTTCATTAGCTTGCATGTTACACTATTAAGCCTCAAAAACATGCATAAACCCAAACTTGGCACATAAACGAATCATGGTGACAAAAGACATGGAATGATGACTAGTAACTCGCATATATCATCATATAAGGGTTATGACTTCATATGCAAGTTGACATAAAGATTATGAAGGTTCTCATGTTGCATAATGCAACATTTCAACATAAAGGTTGTAGCTTTTAGCTCATGAGATCAAGATAATGACTTCATAAACTTGCATGGCATGATAGCATGTATCATTCTCAATGATCAAACCCAAACTTGCAACATGAACATTTAACTTCATAGTTAATATCTAAGAGTAGGAAAAGGGCTTACATTGCTATGAAGGCCTAAATCGATTAAATTAAAGCTTGTGATGAAGCCTATGCATGCCATCACCCAAAAACCCAAAGATGAACACTCCAAATCAATAAAAACCCCATCTTTATGAACAAAGATCAAAGCTTTAGCCTTGAAATCAACTTGAGAAGCTCTCATACTAACCTAGGGACTCTCTAATACTCTCATGATCATGAAACTTCTCATAGAAATGAAGTGGAGGCTAGGATAGTTGAGTGGAGGCCATGAGAGTAGAAATTTTTCTATAGTTTAGTTGCATGAATGAATAATGAGGATTTAGGATAAGTTAGGGTCTTATTTATAGATTAGGCAAGTGTTTTAGGCCATAGGATTAAACCTAGATTCAATCCAAGCCATCAAAGCATGTCTTGGGGAAGAAGTCAAGTGTAGGAACCATCTAGGGCCTTTAGATTAAAGATGAACCATGAGAACCATCCAAATGCAAAATCTGCATTTGAGCGAATCGGCCCACGGGTTGACAGCCAAACACCCTGGATTAACCCCTAGTCGACCCAGCGGGCTCGGGTCGACCTCAAAAATCGGCCGGTTCGGTTATTCCCCTCTCCCAATTCGCTGTTTTGAACATTTTTGCATATTTATTTATTTAATTTTCAATTATATATATATATATATATATATATATATATATCAATATATATATATTTCTCTGCGCAACCCATTTCACTTAATTAAGTATACTTTAATTTGGGAATTTTTCGTGAAACTTCGCGAGGCCATATCTTGGTCATACGGACTCCGATTTTCGAAAACTCGGACTCTATTTCGCGTATTTTACCGAGACGAACGCAATGGCATAGCCCGTTTCCCTTGATTTAGATTTTACAGTTTAATTCTCCCTCCATTTATGTTATAACAGGTTATTGAAAATACGGGTTGTTACATTCTCCCCACCTTTTAGGATTTCGTCCCCGAAATCTCCAAGTTAGGAAGAACATATCCTACCATCCATCATCCATCTACTCAAAACATCATCCACAAGCAACCATTGTCCTTAGATGATTTCTAATGCTGTATGAATATATGCAAAACGTGTGTGTACATGTTCCTTAGCTAATGCTAATGATCAGGCCTGAATAATCTTTCTAATGCAAAATATGTATAGTGCCATGAATCCAACATGTATGCAAATAGTCCTAGTCATATAGATACTATATGCGTGCACAATCATTCATTCATATGCAATAACCGCATGATAATACATTCGATTTCATCCATAAACAAGTATAAATACTCGTGCATATGCAATATGAAATGTGACCGAGTCGAGCTAGTATCGAATGTGTATTCGCGCATCCACGAGCAACCACTTGTAACCACTTGCAACCATATCAATCATAACATGTTTCAAATACATGTTTACATCCATAGGATTCTACCTAGGATTCCCTGAAACAGGATCGAGAAGATAAACAAGACAAACTCCTTACGGGGTTTGTAACAGAAAATAGGACCGAGAGGATGTCCACAAAAGATAGCCTACAAGTAAGCTCTACAGAAAACAGGGATCAAGGATATACTCTCAAAAAGAGATATCATGCGCGTATCTAGTCTTTTACCATCAAAGTCGTATCTCCTTGAGCTTAATTCCATTGTGCCTTGACCATCCTTTAACTTCGCGATTTCGTAGCTTCTTATTTCCTGTTTCCATACCATGAGCTGGAACCCATTTCTTCGTCGCCTCTCGTTCCACTTGCACTTATCCTTTTCCTAGAATACTTGACGCAAACATGACTGCGTACTCATGATCTCATGCAAGCTTTCCAAAATTCACTAGTGAATCTCGGACCTCGTACCACAAGGTATTCCACGTAGAAGAACTTTCTCTTGAAAGTAACCAGATGCCAACCAGGTTATCAAGCGCACTTACTAGGGTGATTTCTATAACCCATGCATAAGTGAAATAAACCATCTGTCTTATCGGCGAACACCACTCGATCGGGCTTCAAATTTCTAATAAAGGCATCAAGGGATTCTAAGTAACTAGTCATGACAGAACCTCAAAAAGGTTACACGATACTTCGAGGGCATTACCAAAGCTAGTCGAAAGGTCCAACTACCCTCCTATCAAAACCGAGAGTGGCACCCCCTACTGGATCACCACTTCACCCCTAGAATCCATCCATAGCTTATAAACATAAGCATTATTTCCAAACTCAACTCTTGGCATAGACATTCTCAAATCCAAACAAGTCATGTATAAATGGACTGTTTCTCCAATAGGACTTTGAGACAAAAATGGGATTCTCTATTACGCTAGTACTTAAGGTGCAGAGACTCAACTATCGAAGCAGACTTAAATGATACGAACAACGAAATCCTAACGGGATGATAGAGAAGAAAAGCTAAACCTTTAACAAGATCGTTACCCTCCTTCCGAGGTACCCTAGAAATGAGAGCATACTATTACCCTCCCGATGATCTTGTCCTTGTCCCATAATACTTAACTATCCACCCCATTTTACCATGCCAAAGGTACTCTCTCGTCATGGGTTTCATTGTTCATCTTTCTCCCTCCTTTGAGGACTAAGCCATACCAACAAGTTGCTCATCCTTAAGCTCGTATCTTTTATCCTTCTTTCTCACGATCCTTTCTTATAACGCGGCCACTGGTCTCTCGAGAACCACCTCCATCGTATGGAAAGCACTTTCGTAGGTAGAAAAGACTAGTCGCAGTTAAAACTACTGTGACTACAGATGGAAGAAAGAAAGGAAAAGAGACTCAATTAAGGAAACAAGGATAGTGCTAATGGCCTTTGGGGAATAGCCTTTTTCTTTTAAAAGAAAATTTTCTTGAAAAATGCTTCTTTGTAAACGGTTTTTTTTTTCATATAGTTTTCAGAAGGTCTTTAAAAACTTTTGCCCAGTCTGGTAACCTTCTGCTCTGATACCAAATGTAACACCCCGCCTCCGCTAGGGTCACTCGCAAAGGAATGCACTAGCTTTAGAGGGGCATTATTGGTAAACATGCACAGAAATATCACAAGATAGTACATATAACATAGCGGAAGTAAAATCAAACTTTCATAAACATTAATAATTAAGGTCTAAAGCCTTTTACATCAGAGTACATCAAAACCTGTCTTGCAATAATAAAGAAGCATAAAGACTTTTCCATAAATTATTCCCCAAGTAAAAACAGTAAAGTAGCCATAGCCAAGGAAAGTCCAAGCCATCCATGATGACCTTCAAGCAGAAGAAGTCCGAACTAAACAGCAGTATTTCCTCCCTGTAACCTGGGGGGAAACGGAAGAAAAGAGGCGAAACAAAACGGGTCAGTCAAAAAGACTGAGTAAGCCCTATCTACTATTAGCATAAAAACTAGTAAAGTTAACTGACATGAGAAACTGAGATGAACATAAGCATGATAACAAGATAGATAAGCTAAATCAAAATAACAGGATGAACTACTGAACTCAGATAAACTAAGGTGTCATGATAAATTACGATGTCAAGATAAAACAAGGTATCACATCGTCAGGTTTCTATCAAGTATAATATCCCCAAGATATCTATCACGTATAACGTCCCATGGTATCTATCCTGTACATCTGCTCTGCACCTACCGTACTAGTATCCCAACTGTATCACATGTTATCCGTGAATGACCCTTACTCAAAAGTTGTGTAATGGTCCATGTCAACCTAGTATATCACATATATAGGTTACTCAACTCGTATGTTTTGTTCCATGTAAATGTTCAGTCCCTTGCCGTAGACCATACGGGCTTTCCCATGAGATTCTATATTACTTTAACATAGTTCCATGATCCCTAAGATCGGTTTGGACTGTTACCCTAAACCTAGCTAGGGTCTTCCAACATGAATTATCGTCTGTACAACTAGGACTTATGCTACCTAGGGCTACTAGGGATTACGCTTACCTATTGCACGTTTTCGTATCTCGGTTTGGGTTCAACCACCTAGGGCCACTAGGGATTACGCTAACCGCCAACCGCGCCCTTTTCCCCACGCATTCATCGTGAATCGTTTTTCCATGACTGTATGCACATGTATCACATCGTGCCATCCGAGTCCTGTCACAGGGCAGGTCAGGAAATACAGGACTCGGTCGGAAGCTTTTGATTTATCTGTCGGTGCAGATGCTAAGGTGTGTTTTTCTATCCGTGGCTATGGTCCCACGGGACCCCTCCCTCAACTATCGAAAGACAAGACAGGATAAATCCTGTATGAGAACACACTACTGGCCAACCCACAATCCTAGCCTTACCGCAACCATAATTAGATAGCAATTATGGTCTATTGGGTGTTCTCTGCCTTTCCGTACGTACACGCTTGACCAAAGATGGTAGGTAGCCTGACGAAAAATGCTATCTAGGGTACGACCGTGTCTCGTCGACTATCCCCTATCCATCCCCGTCTTTAGGTCGCTCGCATAACAACCAAGGCATACTCTTGGTTCTTCTAACGCAGACCTTAACCTCTCATGAGCCTAGTATAATTACCTGGCAGCTCATAGAGGGATCCCAAGAATATCCTCACGTTCCCCGAAGCCGCTGCTTCGTTACCCAGTTCGTTGGAGCCTTTATCTAAATCAGATACTTGCTCCTACTCGTATACTTAAACGATGACCTACCGTACCAGGTTACTCATCTATCTATGAACTGGTTTAAATTTCCTTGACTAAGAATCATTACTTAGTTATCCTTCAACTAAGGTTTACCACTTAGCCTTATTCCCATTATCCTTGTTAATTACGGTTACCCACCTAATCCTCCGAATTAGGGTTTATATAACAGATTAAGTGTCACTTAAGTTCATGATTTAATCCCGTCTACAAATCATGTCAAAATTGGCTAAGTATCCAAAGTTCGAGACTTAACCCGTCTACAAATCATGTCAAAAATGGGTAAGTATCCAAGTTCAAGACTTAACCCGTCTACAAATCATGTCAAAATTGGCTAAGTATCCAAGTTCAAGACTTAACCCTACAAACCATGCTCAAGTTGGTTAAGTATATATTAACTTGACCCTATCAAATTACTTAGTCAAACCGGTCAAGTGTATTCAAGCGATTCATGACTTAGCCTTATCATGTTTTCACGTTATATTGGTTAAGTATGAGTTAACTTAACCTCAATAAATTCACGAGTTAGATTGGTTAAGTATAGATCACTTAACCACATCAAATTAACGAGTTAGATTGGTTAAGTGTTTAACTTAACCCCATTAAACTACCAAGTGGGATTAATTAAGTCTAGGCTAACTTAGCCCCATCCGATTATCATGTTTAGACTAGTTGAGTCTAATCTTAACCCCATCCATTAACTGTATCTTTCGGTTAAGTGTCATTAAGAAAACTTACTTAACCTTACCAAATTATCGTGTTGGATTGATTAAGTGTTGGTTAACTTAACCTCGTCCACTAGTCGTATAAAAATGGTTAAGTGTCATTAGGCAAATCAAGTTACTTAACGTACCCAACCTTGTCATGTTTTGTTAAGTATCATTAGCCTAATCAATTTACTTAACCCCTTTGTCCATGTCATATTTGGTTAAGAGTCATTAATCAAATTAACTTAACCCTATCATGTGGCATTAATTACTTAATGCACCCCAACCTCTCACATTAGACTTTGTTGTGGTTACTAGTTAAGCCGGTCGGTTCCGGGTAGCTTTACACCACAACTTGGTCTAACCTCGGGTTCAAGCACAACATGACCAACTTCTCACATTGGGTCTTATTGTTTGCAACTACTAGTTAGGCCGGTCGGTTCCGGGTAGTTTTACGTTGCAAACTCAACCCAACCTCGAGTTGGCCACACTTATATTATCTAAGTGTCATGTTCATCATGTTTCCAAAACATGTTACAAGTTTTTCAAGCATTTGGGTAAACCTAACTTAATAGGTAAATTCCCAAAGGGTAGACCTAACTTAATAGGTAAATTCCCAAGCTTGTGTTTTTATGCATACTTACATGTCAACTTCCATGTTATATTTCAAGTCATGTTTTCAAGTATAAACACATGTCATATTTAACGTTACACGTTGTCATGTTTATACCCATTTACCCACATCATGTTCATGTCATTATGTTTTCCCATAATGCGACCCCAACGCTTTTAAACTCGCATATACGTTCGCAACAACGTAATGGATTCAAAGAAGAGACTTGACAAAGGCATGACAAAAATGGATATTAAGCCACAAGTTAATCATGGTGGCAAATGAGGCACAAATGTGTTCATTAGCTTGCATGTTACACTCTTAAGCCTCAAAAACATGCATAAACCCAAACTTGGCACATAAACGAATCATGGTGACAAAAGACATGGAATGATGACTAGTAACTCGCATATATCATCATATAAGGGTTATGACTTCATATGCAAGTTGACATAAAGATTATGAAGGTTCTCATGTTGCATAATGCAACATTTCAACATAAAGGTTGTAGCTTTTAGCTCATGAGATCAAGATAATGACTTCATAAACTTGCATGACATGATAGCATGTATCATTCTCAATGATCAAACCCAAACTTGCAACATGAACATTTAACTTCATAGTTAATATCTAAGAGTAGGAAAAGGGCTTACATTGCTATGAAGGCCTAAATCGATTAAATTAAAGCTTGTGATGAAGCCTATGCATGCCATCACCCAAAAACCCAAAGATGAACACTCCAAATCAATAAAAACCCCATCTTTATGAACAAAGATCAAAGCTTTAGCCTTGAAATCAACTTGAGAAGCTCTCATACTAACCTAGGGACTCTCTAATACTCTCATGATCATGAAACTTCTCATAGAAATGAAGTGGAGGCTAGGATAGTTGAGTGGAGGCCATGAGAGTAGAAATTTTGCCATAGTTTAGTTGCATGAATGAATAATGAGGATTTAGGATAGGTTAGGGTCTTATTTATAGATTATGCAAGTGTTTTAGGCCATAGGATTAAACCTAGATTCAATCCAAGCCATCAAAGCATGTCTTGGGGAAGAAGTCAAGTGTAGGAACCATCTAGGGCCTTTAGATTAAAGATGAACCATGAGAACCATCCAAATGCAAAATCTGCATTTGAGCGAATCGGCCCACGGGTTGATAGCCAAACACCCTGGATTAACCCCTAGTCGACCCAGCGAGCTCGGGTCGACCTCAAAAATCGGCCGGTTCGGTTATTCCCCTCTCCCAATTCGCTGTTTTGAACATTTTTGCATATTTATTTATTTAATTTTCAATTATATATATATATATATGTATATATATATCAATATATATATATTTCCCTGCGCAACCCATTTCACTTAATTAAGTATACTTTAATTTGGGAATTTTTCGTGAAACTTCGCGAGGCCATATCTTGGTCATACGGACTCCGATTTTCGAAAACTCGGACTCTATTTCGCGTATTTTTCCAAGACGAACGCAATGGCATAGCCCGTTTCACTTGATTCAGATTTTACAGTTTAATTCTGCCTCCATTTATGTTATAACAGGTTATTGAAAATACGGGTTGTTACATGACCAGTTTTACTTCATGGGATAAATAGGTTGGGATTGGGAAATAAAATAAATAATTACTTCGGTGTGGTTCGCTAATCCCGACTAGTTTGGTATACCATAATATGGTTTGAAATGATATCCAAAGAAAGATTAAAGGATAAATTTTAAAGAATTTATCTTTGATAAAATTAATGGGAACCTTTCCCTAGGAATGTGAAATTTAGAAACTAATTGTAGGTTAGCTAAGATGAGTGGTCTCCGTGATATTGATCTGATGTTGGTTTCGGCCTTCGGGGTTAATATTTGGGGAATTGTTCTCCTGCTAATTTACGGTTAGTGACTGATGAATTGGAATGAGGCGTATGTTGTGTTTGTGTAACATTTGTTTATTTTATACGCGGGTCATTCAGAAAGGCCGGGTTTATTCGTATTCTGAATAACCGATTCGACGATAAGTCGAAGATGAAGACGGTGGTTGAAGACAGGAAGTCTTCACATCGTTCGGGTGATTTCTGATGATCTTGATTGGGTTGTACACCCAAGATGAGGGAATCAGTTGGTGATCGTCCAGACGTACTTGGAGATCGATGGATATGCGAGGAAAGTGCCTCTGGTTTCGTTCAGACCCAGAACGAACTTGTAAATGGACTGTGTGTCTGACATTGGATTTTATTCTGTGCTGATTAATCTCTATTAAATATACATCTGTTTGGCGGCGAAGAATTTATTCTCTTGCTTAATGCCCTTCTCTGAGACGTACGAGCTCAGAGGTTGTATATCGATGGACATCAATCGCATGGAGTGAATTGCCTGTGCAACATGCCTAAGTGGCAAATGATCAAGGCTTCTGTTGAAAAGCATAGTCTTGTGGTTTATGATCAAAGAACGGCCTACGTGGCATAGATTTGTGTATAGCGTGGATTAGCGAGCCTCACACCTCGGTATGAGTCAAAAATGGGATAGTGACTGCAGGGAGAGCACGACTGTAACAGCCCGCACCTCTGTTCACGCAAGATATTGTCCCCAACTTAGCCACCGTATAGGTGTGGGTTTTATTCCTCAAAAGGCCTCGGCGTTAGTAAGAGATTGGCTCGACTATATAAGTACCCACTTCACACAGGCTTCCACGATGTGGGACTTAGGGGTGTTGCATTCTCCCCTCCTACATAGCCCAACGTCCTCGTTGGCTCACAAACACGTCACTCAGACGCTGTGGTCCATACAGGAGCCATAATTCCGGCTGGGTATTGGTTCTGATACCACTATGACAACCCGCACCTCTGTTCACGCAAGATATTGTCCCCAACTTAGCCACCGTATAGGTGTGGGGTTTTATTCCTCAAAAGGCCTCGGCGTTAGTAAGAGATCGTCTCTTTTATATAAGTACCCACTTCACACAGGCTTCCACGAT
This sequence comes from Allium sativum, assembly GCA_030737875.1. Taxonomy (NCBI): domain Eukaryota; kingdom Viridiplantae; phylum Streptophyta; class Magnoliopsida; order Asparagales; family Amaryllidaceae; genus Allium; species Allium sativum. The sequence continues at coordinate 111,045,705 of CM060916.1, read as the reverse complement.
GTGGGACTTAAGGGTGTTACAACGACGTTTCTTTCTAGCTATGGGTGGTGTTAGTGCTTAAACTGGATGACATTTATATTTATTTTTACCTATGTGGTTGTTGGAATGAGGCGCCTTGATTTTTGGTCTGTTAGGACCGGGAAACGTGTGTTCAGGAATACTAATCCACTAACGTAAGTGTGGACCGACCCTGAAGATCCAAGGGTTACCCAGAGTGTGTAGTCCTGAGGCATTTGCTAGAGTGTCTCGAAGCGGAGAGGAGCTTGCCCCTTGCCTCGACTCACGACAGAAATCCAATTTCCAATACGTGATATTGCAGTTTTATTTGTAGAGCCTAGTATGGCCACATGGTATATGGTACCCATGTCGTCTATGATTGATATTTATGATTGAAATTGTTTTGACACTATACACTTATAACAGTATCAAATGATTTGTTTTAAACGTACCAAGCATGTTTGGCTATTATAAGGGAAAATCCTATCCTCCGGCTTGCGTTGCATTGTGTGATGGGACCTGGGTCTTATAATAGCTTCATTTTCGAAAAAGCATTGCGCTGTTTATTCTATGCACTGGTATTCTTAGGAGGAAACCCGTTCCATGTTTGATGGCGTGGTCCCTTGATTTACTCTCTTTTAAAATAAAGATGAATAACTGTTTTAGTTCTCACATCAGTCACATGAATGACCTGGTGTTTACTGTTTTAACCTAAACTCTGGGTGCCCCTATTTTCGAAACGGGTAGCTAGTAGTTTTGGTTTTGCAGATTTATATTCATAGGATCCTGATTTACAGCTGGAACGATGCTTGGAAAGCTCTGTATCCGTGTATTACTTTCAGTTGTGTTTTGTTTTATTTTTCCGCTGCAATACTGTATTTAAATCTCTGATATTTATTGAATGTAATTTATTCATTTATACTCTGTATATTCTTGTATCTGATGGAATTGTTGTAATAAACAATGAAATGTTCTTCTGTTTGCGTTCTGATGTGTGTTGTCCTCAAGGTAATCCTTTCTTTCCTTACCGGGGAAGTTACGGGCTATCACAGTTGGTATCGGAGCTTTGGTTTACAGAGCTCGAGAACAAGACACGTTAGAACCGAACGAAAGAATTCATCAGATATTGGATTAGTAATATCCAATTAGAATAACTCGTTAGAGATAGGATCAGTAGTATCCTAGAACGAGTGTGAAGAGTATGTTTTTCAAATGAAAACAATATTGTTTTGAAAATTTAAACCAGAGTATACGTATTTGAATATTTTATTTATATTGAATTTGGACAATCCAATATATAAAGGCTTTGCATATACGCGTCATTAACGTATATTCGAAGTTTTAATATACTGGATAGATATAGAATCACATTCTAGTTGCCCGGGGATGATTCTGATAATGGTGCATCATCATCAGTATTCATATTCGAGTTTCGAAGGTGTGATATCTATATATTTCCATTAGATTGGTGTGAGAACCAAAACTATATAGATTTATTGTTGTGATTTGGCATCAAAAACATGATTTTCTGTATATGTATCAAAATTATGAATTTGAAATGATAATCCACTAATTGATTGATGGTTGTGTTGTTTGTTTATTTGGTTGATAATTTTGAACCATAATGCCAAATTGAACCGAATATTGAATTGTATTGAGAATTGTTTGGAGATGCTTGCATATACATGTACTTACATTGAACAGGTCATAGCAACGAGGCTAGAGCAGAAGAATAAAATTTTTTGCCTGACAAATAGGTACATGTTTACCATAATTTACTGTTTTGTTTGGGTGATGATGATTTTATCAGCTGATTGGCTAGCCGCTTGGCTTTTTCTTTTTATTTTGGATTGAAGAAGGCCATGGGAGGCTATATGAAATATCCCGAAGTCCCCGGTGTAGGGGGGTTATGGCGAAATTTTTCGAAAATTTAGGGTATTAGCCAAATTTTTTGAAAAATTTGAAAAGTTCTTAGAAACTGAAAAGTTGAAGAACTTAAGCCGTAAAGAAAATAATGAAAGTTGAATTGATTTATTAAACAACTTTCGGCTTCGTTTCTTTTCGGGGACGAAAAGTTTTAAGTTTGGGAGATTGTAATAACCCGGAAAATCTGAGCCAGTTTAAAATTTTTATTCTGGCGAATTTAGCGAAGTTTGAATATTTAAAATGAATTATTTTAAATAACCTTGACGAGAAATTTATTTTGAATTGAATTCGAACGTATAGTTTTATATAGATCGTCGTTGGATTATAAATAATTATTTATAAATATAAAAGGAATTGAAAATGGCGCGGTAGTTCGATAATTCGATTTCAAACTTCAAATGAACGTACAGGATTCAAAATAAATCGGATTTTAGCGAAACCAAAAATATTTGAATCTAATTGAGAATATCTTTCCAACAAATCCGAGAAATAAAAATTTCATAGTGGGAATCAAAAGATTTGTCCAGTTGAAATTTCAGAATAGTCGTTATGGAATTCTGGCCCTCGAAAATAGCCATTTTGCAAATGACCTCGGATTTCGACGAAACCACTTTTGTTGGATCCGTGATGTCAAGTTATTGATAGGTTTCAAATTTCGTAATTTTTCGATTCAATATGTAAGTGTGGCAAAGGAAAACGCGTTTGACCAGTTTTAGTTGATTTTAATCGACTGGAAAATGGCCATTTTCAAACGTTCTCAGAATCTGTCAAAATTAGTTTTGTTAGGACTGTATCATCAATACGAACCTAGAAAATATATTTTGGGAATTTTTAGAGTTAGTATGTGACCCTAGTAAATTGAAATGCATGTTCAAATTCAATATATAGAGTTATATTTTAAATTTAACGAAAACTTATCGAAACGATCGAATCAGCTTGCGATACATATTCCATTGTGTTCGGAATGGGGGTAATTAGCTAGGGACGACAGTCGTTGGACATCGTTTGGGGTTCAAAAGAAAAGTGAACTCTTTGAAATATTAAAATAATTAAATAATTAAATATATAATTCCCTTTACCCCTTACTTTCTCTCCTCTCTTCATTTCAACTCCTCCGATCAGAAAAAACCCATCGCCTACCTTCCCCCCCCCCTCCGCCAACGCACGACGCTACCCCTCCCTCCGCACCGACGGCGATCGGGATTCCCCCCTCCTCCTCCTTCTTCCTCCCTTCCCTCTTCCCCTTTTGTCGATCAGAAACCCTAGCGCTCAAACCACCTCGGATCCGCCCACCTCCGACCAATGGCCACCCACCACCGATAACCACCCCTTTCCTCGACCTCCCCGCATCTCCAACGACCACCCACAAACCCCGTGGGTCTACCTCCTTGTTAAAAACCCGATTTTTAATGTTTGTTTTGCAATTAACACCTCCAACGACCACCACCGTGACTTCCTCGACACCAACAACACCCGACGACTCTCCTCCGACACCTAGTTCTATAAAGAAGTGAGTTTTTATATTTATCTACATTTGTTTTACTTTAATTTCAGTTTTAAATGTGTTTAGAGTCGATAAAAATGAAATCTTTGTGAGGTTAAAAATATGATCTTATTATCATGAAAGCAAGGATAAAAGATTAGGTTTTTAACTTTATAAAGATGCGATTTTTATATAGTAGAAATAATAAAGATGCGATTTTTATATAGTAAAAATAATAAAGATGCGATTTTTATATAGTAGAAAGAATAAAAATTTGATTTTTAATTTATAGAAGATGTAAAGTTACGATTTTTATATCATAAGGAGGATATATTAAAAATATGGTTTTTATATAATAGAGAATATAAAAATATTATCTTTTATATATGTGGAGAGCTTGAAAATACGATTTCTATATTATAGAAGTATTAAAAATTCGATCTTTATATTAGAAATAGATATATAATTTTTATATAGAGAATAGCGTGATAAAAATATAATCTTTATTAAATGAACACCGTTGTAAAAATAGAATTTTTATCTATATAGTAGTAGTATAAAAATGTGATTTTTATATATGTAGTGGCTACGGACAACGAAAGTGACAAAAGGCGAGCACGACGAAGATTTCTACATAAGAAGAGTCGTGGCGTTTGGTTTAGCTAATCGGTGAGAACTTCTCACTTTAATTTTCTTTCCTAGTTTAAATTATATACTAGGATGCTGACGGTGTTTAGTAGCACCCGACACCCGTCATCCACAGACCATGGATGGCTTGTATGTTTGATTGTTTGTTGTGGTGAAAATTCATTGTGTGATGTGAAATGAAATAAAATATTTATATAGTTAAAAATATTTTATCGTTAAAAATATAATTTTTAACGTGAATGTGAATAAATAAATATTTATAAACAAATCGGCTGATTTGTTTATATACACTGATTTGACTGATATTGATTGGGACGATAAATTTTACACATCGCCCAACTGCACAAATAAAAATCTGTGTTTGTTGATTTGAAACCCCACACGGGTATTGGGATAATATACGTCGATCGATTGACTAACAGGCTGTTATAAGCGTTAGATATCTATATTCGATGCTTATACAGTGTAGTGCACTTTGGATGATGGTTGATTATTTATCGTTGCTATTATATACATGTGTTTTATGGAATCCATATAACTAACATTATATGGTAATGGATTGGGCCTCATTCCAATTGGGAAATAAAGAATATTATAAAATAAAGATTCATGTGTTAACAGTACTCATTTGTTGAGATTAGTCATGTGTTGAACGAAATATTTTAACAATAAAATTTACATCTTTATCATATATAAAATTAGAAACTAACTGGAAAATAGATAAGATGAGTGGTCTCCTGGGTATTGATCTGATGTTGGTTTCGATCTTCGGGGTTAATTCTTAGGGGATCGTTCTCTTACTAATTTACGGTTAGAGTTTGATTAAAAATTTAACGATAGAAATCATAATTTTATAAAATATATTAAATAACAAAAATAGTCACATGTGGACAGTACTCATTTGTTAAGATTAGTCATGTGTTGAAAGAAATATAGATTCATGTGTTGAATGGAATAAATATTCATTTGTTGAATAGAATAACAGAATTATTGAAATATATAAAGCCGTGTTGATTACGGATGCGCTATTTTGATGCGAACGATATTTATATCGATTATATTCGTTTTTATAATGAATATTGAAAAGAGATTTAAAAATTCGAATTGAATTGAAAAGAAAATGAATTCGAATTGAATTGAATATAAAATGAATTCAAATTGAATTGAATATAAAATAAATTCGAATTGAATTGAATATAAAATAAATTCGAATTGAATTGAAAAGAAAATGAATTCGAATTGAACTGAATATAAAGTGAATTCGAATTGAAGTGAATTCAAATCGAATTGAAATCGATTTGAAGTGGAATCAAATAGAAATGAATGTAAAAAGGATTTATAATGGAAAATTCAATTTTGATTTGAATTTGAAATGAAAGTTGAAATAGTTTTTGAAACAAATTTGAAACGATTTTATAAAATTCATTTTAAAAGGAAATCGACGAAATATATATATATATTATATATATAATGGCCTGAATAGAACGCGCTGCGCTGCGGTAGTTCGTGAATTTCGACCATTGACTTCGAACGGACATTACGGGAGATCCGACCATCGGATTCTCCTAAAACCGGAACCATTGGGTTCGAATCGAAAAGAGCTTTCCAAAGAATATTAGAAAATTGAAATCTAATGGTTGGATTTGGAATTATGTCCAAATAAAATTTGGAAAAGGTCGCTGTAAGTGCAGTTCAATGGCCATTGATGGAAATCGACTGTACGGGCCTTGATAAAATTATTAAAAATATCAATAAATTGTGTAAAATCATAATGAATGATTTGGGAAAAATTGGGATGGAAAAACTCCCCATTTGTAAAGATAAAAATAGATTTTTATCAAATGAACTATTTTGAACTAGAATTATAATCAATTTATTTTTGAAATAAATAAATTGAATTTGAAATGGGTTTTAAATAACCATAATTTCTAATATATTTAATTGGAATTGAATTAGAATTGATTTGTGGGTTTATCGTGAACGGTGTTTTAAATAACATTTGTTCTTAACCCGATAATAATTAGAATGTGATTTGGGTTTATCGTGAACTGTGTTTTAAATGGCATTAGTTCTTTAACCCAGAAAAAGGAGTTTTAATGAATCTTTAATTAGATTTAAACGTGAAATGGTAATTGAATTTACCGATAACACCGTGGTGTTAGATATGAAGTATGACCAGTTTTACTTCATGAGATAAATAGGTTGGAATTGGGAAATAAAATAAATAATTACTTCGGTGTGGTTCGCTAATCCCGACTAGTTTGGAAAACCATAATATGGTTTGAAATGATATCCAAAGGAAGATTAGAGGATAAATTTTAAAGAATTTATCTTTGATAAAATTAATGGGAACCTTTCCCTAAGAATGTGAAATTTAGAAACTAATTATAGGTTGGCTAAGATGAGTGGTCTCCGGGATATTGATCTGATGTTCGTTTCGGCCTTCAGGGTTAATATTTGGGGAATTGCTCTCTTGCTAATTCACGGTTAGTGACTGATGAATTGGAATGAGGTATATGTTGTGTTTGTGTAACATTTGTTTATTTTATACGCGGGTTATTCAGAAAGGCCGGGTTTATACCCATTCTGAATAACTGATTCGACGATAATTCGAAGATGAAGACGGTGGTTGAAGACCGGAAGTCTTCACATCGTTTGGGTGATTTTTGATGATCTTGATTGGGCTGTACACCCAAGATGAGGGAATCAGTTGGTGATCGTCCAGACGTACTTGGAGATCGATGGATATGCGAGGAAAGTGCCTCCGGTTTCGTTTAGACCTAGAATGAACTTGTAAATGGACTGTGTGTCTGACATTGGATTTTATTCTGTGTTGATTGATCTCTAATAAATATACATCTATTTGGTGGAGGAGAATTTATTCTCTTGCTTAACGCCCTTCTCTGAGACGTACGAGCTCAGAGGTTGTATATCGATGGACATCAATCGCATGGAGTGAATTGCCTGTGTGGCATGCCTAAGTGGCAAATGATCAAGGCTTCTGTTGAAAAGCAAAGTCTTGTGGTTGATGATCAAAGCGCGGTCTACGTGGCATAGCTTTGTGTATAGAGTGGATTCGCGAGCCTCATACTTCGGTATGAGTCAAAAACGGGATAGTGACTGCAGGGAGAGCACACCATTTCTTTCTAGCTATGGGTGGTGTCAGTGCTTAAACTGGCTGACATTTATATATATTTTTACCTATGTGGTTGTTGGAATGAGGCGCCTCGATTTTAGGTCTATTAGGACCGGGAAACATGTGTTCAGGAATACTAATCCACTAACGTAAGGGTGGACCGGCCCTGAAGATCCAAGGGTTGCCCAGAATGTGTAGTCCTGAGGCGTTTGCTAGAGTGTCTCGAAGTGGAGAGGAGCTTGCCCCTTGCCGGAAATCCAATTTCCAATACGTGATATTGCGGTTTTATTTGTAGAGCCTAATATGGCAACATGATATATGGTACCCATGCCGTCAATGATTGATATTTATGATTGAAATTATTTTGACACTATACACTTATAATAGTATCAAATGATTTGTTTTAAACGTACCAAGCATGTTTGGCTATTATAAGGGTAAACCCTATCCTCCGGCTTGCGTTGCATTGTGTGATGGGACCTGGGTCTTATAATAGCTTCATTTTTCGAAAAAGCATTGCGTTGTTTATTCTATGCACTGGTATTCTTGGGAGGAAACCCGTTCCGTGTTATATGGCGTGGTCCCTTGAATTACTCTCTTTTAAAATAAAGATGAATAACTGTTTTAGTTCTCACATCAGTCACATGACTGACCTGGAGTTTATTGTTTTAACCTAAACTCTGGGTGCCCCTATTTTCGACACGATCAGCTAGTAGTTTTGGTTTTGCAGATTTATATTCACAGGATCCTGATTTACAGCTGGAACGATGCTCGGAAAGCTCTGTATCCGTTTATTACTTTCAGTTGTGTTTTGTATTATTTTTCCTCTGCAGTACTATATTTAAATCTCTGATATTTATCGAATGTAATTTATTCATTTATACTCTGTATATTCTTGTATCTGATGGAATTATTGCAATAAACAATGAAATGTTCTTCTGTTTGCGTTCCGATGTGTGTTGTCCTCAAGGTAATCCGTGCTTTCCTTACCGGGGAAGTTGCAGGCTATAACACATGTGGTGCGGAATACTGAACCAGTGAACTCATTGGATTGTCATGATTGAAACACTGTTTATTAAGATAGTTAAATCTACGACTATCAAATCTGTCCAATACGATTGTTAGTGCGGAAAGACCGGGATCGAATTTATATTCGAAAACCATTCCGACCAACAAATACGTGAAGATATCAGAAGATGATCGAGATGGAGCATTGAAGACCGTAGATCTTCATTATAAGGAAAAACTACTAATAATCTCTGGTTTAGCGGCCAGAGATAAATTATGATTCTGTCGTGGTTGAAATCTACGGATTGCGAGGGCTTCTCGCTACTGATCCATGGGGTGATTCCTATATTGGTTACAGTAGGAGAGTACCTTCGGTTCATCCTGTTCGTGGATGACTTGTATGGACAAATGTCTGACAGAGTATTTCCAAAAGGATCACGTACGTTGATTTTTACAAATGTATTTCTGTTAGTGGCGGAGAAGGGCACTTCTCTTAGCTTAACGACCAGAGTATTTTTGTGGATGTCAATTAGTGATATCTGGTGGATCTGACGATGTGGCATTCAAAGTGAATGGTGACCAGGTGTTCAAAAGTTAATCTAAACCTCAAGCCTCACAACTGGGAGACGACAAAAATCGGGCAGGCAGCATGGCTATGTGGGTCGCTCCCATTAGGGTGTATAATCACCTATCTAGAGAAATTATTTTTGCTTCTTTAATCTATTTCGATACTATCCCTTTTCGGGAAACGGTGATTTGAGCCCAACCGTTGGTGATATTCATTCGATACACTTAAGCAAAATGAGTGGTCGGCCATGTGAGGGCCGGGTTGCAAGACGTTCTTGTTGAACCCAGTGTATTTGCCTCTAGAGATACACTATCGGCAAGTGGTCCCATACCTTGTCATAGTAGGAATCCAATCTCCAATAAGCGCCCGCAGTTTTGATTGTATACTATATATGTGGAGCGTGAGATGCAAGCATTCCACTAGATTGCTATTTACTTGTATTTAGACACTATTGTAATATCATAAAAGATATTGGTTTCAAAAACGTTTTGGGTTATCATAAGGTAAAAACCGTCCGTATTTGTGTATGGATTTGGTCTTACGATTATCCTTTTCTTTCGTAAAGATTTTGACTTAAAAATCAAGTTGTGTGATACCCTTAATACTGTGCGAGTTTTTCTCACTCTGGTTCACCAGACTAACCTGGGGTTTTGTAAATGCTCGGGTTAGCCCGGGGTGTACAGGTTCAGGTTATCGAATGCTATGAGGAGACGAGCTGGAAGAGTCCAGACGTACGATATTATATAGCTACCATTCCGATGTGTGTTGTATATGAGACAGATTATTATAACTGTCCAGAATTGATGATGTACTCTGATATTGTAAGTATTTTCAAAGCTCTCAATAAAGTTTTATTTCTGTATTATATTTTGTTCCGCTACGATGTGAGACTCGGATTCTGTGTTGTGTTGGTTCTTCTTCTTCTATTCTTATATTTCTTTCTTTCTTATCTCACTATCTAATTTCTTTCTAATTCCAGTGTTTTCGGTGTTTGGAAGGTCGGCATGAGTTACGGTAAAGGTATTTATGTCGATTTTCTAGGCCAAAAATCCCTGGGTCGTTACACTTAGGTCCCATCACACAATGCAACGCAAGCCGTAGGATAGAGTTTTTTCCTTATAATGGTAAAAAATGCTTGATACGATAAAAACGGATTTTATATTATTACTAGTGTATATATGTTTTCAAAAACCTTTCAATCATAATGTATTAATCATAGACGGCATAACTACCATTTACTATGTCGCCATACTAGTTCTACAATCAAAATCGCATGATGTCGTATTGGAAATTGGGTTTCCATCACGAGTCAAGGCTAGGAACGATCTCCTTACTGATTCGAGACACTCTAGTAATGTCTCCGGATTCAGACGCTGGCGAACCCTTGGATCCTGCAGGGCCGGTCCCCCAATAATGCAATAGCTTGGATTGGCAATTCCTAAACACATGCTTCCCGATCCTATTGGACCTATAAATTGGCCATCGCAGCCAATAAAAATCCAAGGCGCCTCAAAATCCTTCAAACACATAAGTAAAATGTCGGGCCTTGTAAAACCCAAACATCACTTCTAGCTGGAAAGAAACGTGTGCACTCCCTGCGTTCCCTTGCTCCGTTTCTGACTCATACTGGGGTGTGAGGCTCGCGAGGTAACGAAATACACAAAGCTATTCCTAAATAGGCTATGCTTTGATCATCATCCACAAGGCTCTTCTTTTCAACAAAAGCCTTGATCAATTGCATCTTGGCATGCCACATTGACAATCCATACCGTGCGATCGATAACTACCAATATATAACCTATGAGCTCATGCGTCTCAGAGAAGGGTGTTAAGCAAGAGAATAAATTCTACGCCACCACAGAAATATATTAATAAATATCAATTTAATTACATGGCATGAAATTCAATGTCGAACACACATCCCTTTACAAGTCTGTTCTGGGTCTGAATGAAATCGGAGTCACCTAAGTGCTCGCGTATCCGGACGATCAACAAGTACGTCCGGACAATCTACCACTATTAACCTTTTACTGGGAGTGACCCAATGCCAGGCGTCAGTAGTCGTCCATTCGACGTGAAGATCGTCGGTCTTCATCCACCGTCTTCAATGTCTATGACTTTTAATCGTAATTGTAATTATTCAGATGGGTTAAACCTGGTCTTTCTGAATAACTCGCGTATTTTTATAATTAAAAATCAAGTGTTATATGGATACATCCAACGCCTCTTTCCAATTCAGAATATTCTTCGAAATATAATATTCATATTATTAGGGAAATGTTCCCATTAATTTTGTCAAAGATAAATCTTTCAAATTTATACTTAAATCTTATTTCAAAGATTTATTAATATTCCAATTCAGTTTTAATATCAAAAATCACTACTTTACAATTATTCCAATTTAAGAAATAAACCTTATATTCAACTGGGTTAAAGAATCAATGTCATTTAAAAACATTGTTCACGATAAACCCAAAAATCATTTTCCAATAAATAAATATAATTTGAAACACCAATAATCTTAGTTGAAAGATTTATTCTTTATTTAAAATAAATTCTTTGTTTAAAAATATTCTTTATGTGAAAGATATTCTGAATCAGAAAGCGACTCAATCATTTACCATATAACTCTGGTTATATGGATTTCATACATTGTATGTAAATAACAACAATAATAAATAATCATCAAACCATCCATTCAACATCCAAAGTGGAGTTCTCAACTGTGTGAGCATTAAAATGAAATAATAACGCTCATCGCAGCCTGTCAATCTATCGATTGACATACGAATAAATATTGGGACTAGTGTATATCAATTATTGTCCTAATACCCGTGTGGGGTTTTCAGCCAACAACAGTACATATAAATAAATAATTGGTTAATAAATTTAACCAATTTTAATACTATCGTCATGTTGATGATGATGAACAAATCATGATATTTTATTCCTAATGTCGAAATAAAATATATTTGACTCGCATAATTTCTTTATACCTTTCTAGTATCTAATAGAATGTAATTTGCTTATATGACATTATTGCAGATGACAAATAAAAGATAATTTCCATTATACTTTATTTGTATGTAATTATTATTAATTTTAACTCATAAAAGACATAATCCCATTTGTATATGTTTTCAATGTATAACCCAACCCATAAAAATGTTTATTTTAAAGTGCATACAAATTCTAATGTATGCATTAACATATAGAAATGTCACTTTAACTTACCTATACATTCTAATGTATGTTTTGACCAAGAATATGATTTTTATATTTGAATATAAATTCTAATGTAAGTTTGCACATAAAAATGATTTTTTTTATTTGCATCTAAATTCTATTCTATGTTATGCAAATAAAAATTATTATTATTTTTGCATATAAATTCTATTTCAACAAAATGTATAAGAAGTGATACATCCCTTTGCCGACAATTCTATTTTACCAAATGAATATTTTTGTTTATAACACAAACTTATTTATCAAAATACTATTTGTGTTTAACTCTTTTATTTAACCCAAAAATGTGATTTTTGTGTTAATTCAAATCTAATTAACAAAAATGTAATTTTTGTTTCAACTATTATATTTAACAAAATGTAATATTTGGTTCAGCTATTATGTTTAACAAAAATGAATATATTGGCTCAACTAATCTATTTGGCCAAACAATATGACTTTGTTTTGTCGACAAATCTACTTCAACAAAACAAATAAAAGTGATGTGTTTGTTTTATCAACAATTCTAATTTATCAAAGCAAATAAAAGTGATATACTTGTTTTGTCAAATCCATTGCGACAAAAGCGATCATGTTTTTTTTATCTATTTTAATTTGACAAAAGTGACCAATTTGTTCTAACTATGATAATTTGACAAAAGCGGCAGATTGGATTTATACTTTGATAATTTGACAAAAGCGACAAAATGGATTTCAACTATTATAAATTAGTAATAGTTGCAAATTGGGTTTAACTATTTTAATTTGATAAAAGCGAATGTTTTTGTTTCAACTAATGTAAATTGACAAAAGTGATTATTTTATTTCAACTAACGTAAATTGACAAAAGTGATTATTTTTTCTCAATCTTTTTAAACTTACAAAATTAAATAATTTTGTCTCATTCTATTTAAATGATAAAAATGTATCTTTTTGTTTAATCAATTTTAATGAACGTAAAATGCCTCATTCTTGTTTAACCAAAAACGCATCATTTGTATTGCAACAAAATGACAAAATAAAACTTATCTTTCTGTTTACTCTTTTTATTGAGGCTAAGTTGACATTAAAAATACATCTTTTTAATTCTAATCTTTTTATTATAATCTATGATGAAAATAAAAATATTTTATTTACTTTAACAAAATTACAACAAGGATGAATTCATTTATCATAATCTTTTTATTTACTCTAGTTTAAAGGTAAAAATGATATTTTAATCTTATTATTTTATTTATATCTAAAATGTAATAAAAGTGTAACTTCTTAAACTATACTTTTTATTTGTATCTAAAAATGCAAATAAAAGGTTATATTTTAATTTATGATTCATTTGCAGCAAAGAATGCAAATAAAAATAGAACTTTTAATTCCATGTTTTATTTGCATCAAAGAATGCAAATAAAATGCAACTTCTAATTCAATATTTAATTTGCATCAAGGAATGCAAATAAAAATTCAACCTTTAATTCAATATTTTATTTGCATCAAGGAATGCAAATAATGCAAATAAATATGCAACCTATAATTCAATATTTTATTTGCATCAAGGAATGCAAATAAATACGCATCTTTTAATTCAATATTTTATTTGCATCAAGGAATTGTAATAACCCGAAAATCTGGGCCAGTTTAAAATTTTTATTTTGGCAATTTTAACGAATTTTGACCATTTAAAATGAATTATTTTAAATAATATCGACGAGAAATTTATTTTGAATATAATTCGAACGTATATATTATATACGCCGTCGTTAGAATATAAATATTTATATATAATTATAAATTGAATTGAAAATGGCGCGGTAGTTCGATAATTCGATTTCAAACTTCAAATGAATGTACCGGGTGCAAAACAATCCGGATTTTAGTGAAACCAAAAACATTAGGACCTAATTGATAATATCTTTCCAACGAATCCGAAAAATCGAAATTTCATAGCGGGAATCAAAAGATATGTCCAGTTGAAAATTCTGAATAGTCGTTATGGAATTCAGTCCCTTAAAAATGGGAATTTTGCAAACGACCTCGGATTTCGACGTAACCACTTTTGTTGGGTCCGGGATGTCAAGTTATTGCTAGATTCCAAATTTCATAATTTTTCGAATCAATATGTGAGCGTGGCAAAGGAAAACGCGTTTGACCAGTTTCAGTTGATTTTAATCGACTGGAAATTGGCCATTTTTCAAACGGTCTCAGAATTCGATGAAACTAGTTTTGTTAGGACCGTATCGTCAATACGAAGCTAGAAAATATTTTTATGGAATTTTTAGGGTTCGTATGTGGCCCCAATTTATTTGAAATGTGCGTTCGAATTGAATATATAAAGAATTATACTTTAAATTCAATGAAAACTGATCGTAACAAGCGAACTGGCTTGCGAAATATATCCCATTGTGTTCGGAATGGGGGTAATTAGCTAGGGACGACAGTCGTTGGGTCCCGATTGGGGTTTGAATGAAAAGTCAACACTTAGGGTTTTAAAAGAGGGAAAAAATAATAATTATTATATAAATATATAGCCCCCATTATCCATCGTTCATTCCACGTTTTCCCCCTTTTAGAAAGAAATCGACGCCCTTCTTCCTCCATCCCTCGCGCCGCCATCGATCAACGGCCCCCCTCTTCCGCCACCATCGCATCCACCCTCGCCTTCCCTCCCCCTTCGTTCTATGCTCCTCTCTGTACCCGAGCCCTCCAAAACCCCGAGCCCTAGACCCTGACCCCGCGCCTCCAGCCTCCTAAGGACCCGCCGCCACCGAGGTGAACCCCCCCCCCCTTTGTCGCGCCTTGACCGGCCATCGCCCCGACGTCGAACCCTCCCCATCTCCGATCCAGCGCCCCATTTCCTCCCTCTACTTCGGATATCCAATCCCAAAACCCCCTTTTCTCGCTACCACCACCATCGAGATGCCCCTGAGCCGCCACTGCTTGGCCTGCGCCCTAGCACCAGCAGCCCCTCCTCTTCTAGCTACAAAAGTGAGTTTTCTATTTTATCCTTTGAGTAGAATTTTTATTTACTTACATTAAATTAGATGTTTATGGTAGAAAGGTTTAGACTTTGGTAGTAGGGAGTTTTGATTTCTATAAAGTAGAAAGGGTTGAAATTTAATAAAGTTAAAATTATTAATTTAGAAAAGTTTGAATTTTTAAAACTAGAGAGACAAGAGTTTTCTTGTAAGAGAGATATGATTTTTAGCAAACAAAAATATGGTTTTGCTTTGAATTAAAAATATGATTTTTACATGTATAGAAGCTATAAAAATTTGATTTTTATTTGTATATGACATTAAAGTAAAAATAGGATTTTTATATATTGAATAGCGAAGTAAAAATAGGATTTTTATATATTGAATAGCGAAGTAAAAATAGGATTTTTATATATTGAATAGCGAAGTAAAAATTCGATTTTTATATATTGAAAAGCAAAGTAAAAATTCGACTTTTATATTTGTAGAGAATACGGGCAATGAAGGTGACAAAAAGGCGAGAACGATGAAGATTTCTATCAATGAAGATGAAACGACCCTTAACTTCCCCGTAAAGGAAAGCGTCGTAGTTCGAGAACAAGCCACAACAGAACGCATAAAGAAGAACATTTCATTGTATATTACAACAATGCATCAGATACAAGAATTTACAGAGTATGAATAAATATTACACAGAAATATCAGAGATTTAAATTACATTTAAATACATAGCAGCGGAAAATAATACAATACACAACTAGAAGTAGATATACGGATACAAAGCTTTCCGGATATCGTTCCAGCTGTAAACCAGGATCCTGTGAATATAAATCTGCAAAACCAAAACTACTAGCTGCCCGTGTCGAAAATAGGGGCACCCAGAGTTTAGGTTAAAACAATAAACTCCAGGTCAGTCATGTGACTGGTGTGAGAACTAAAACAGTTATTAATCTTTGTTTTTAAAGTTAGGTAAATCAAGGGACCACGCCGTATAGCACGGAACGGGTTTCCTCCCAAGAATACCAGTGCATATAAGCAAACAACGCAATGCTTTTCTAAAAATGAAGCTATTATAAGACCCAGGTCCCATCACACAATGCAACGCAGCCGAGGATAGGGTTTTCCCTTATAATAGCCAAACATGCTTAGTACGTTTAAAACAAATCATTTGATACTACTATAAGTGCTTAGTGTATAAAACAACTTCAAATCATAAGTATCAATCATAGGCGGCATGAATGGCCCATAACACTATGTCGCCATATATAAGTTTACAATCAAAATCGCAAAGTCACGTATTTGGAAATTGGATTTCCATCTATGAACCGAGGCAAAAGTTAGTCCTCAACCGATTCGAGACTGCCTAGCCCGAGCCTCAGGACCCAGACTCAGGTGGGCCCTAGGAGCGACAGGGCCGGTCCACCGATGTGGATTAAAATGCCTGAACACTACGTTTCCCCGCCCTTTGGGGCGTAAATGAGCCAACGAATGACTCCATCGGACCCGGATCGTCCGATCAAACCGAGGCGCCTCGCAACAGCAACAACCACACAGGTGAAAAGTATATAAATGTCAGGGCTGGAAGGTCACTGACACCACCCTAGCTAGGAAGAAACGCATGCCCTCCCTGAGGTCCTTCTTCCCGTTTTTGGTTCACAACCGGGGTGCGAAACTCGCGAAGTAAACGTTACACAAAGCTACGCCACAAAGGCCGTGCTTTGATCATCACCACAAGACCTTGCTTTTCAACAGAAGCCTCGATCAATTGCCACTTAGGCATGCCACACAGGCAATTCACTCCATGCGTTTGATATCCATCAATATATAACCCTTGAGCTCGTACGTCTCAGAGAAGGGCGTTAAGCAAGAGAATAAATTCTCCGCCGACAAACAGATATATATTTAATAGAGATCAATCACACGGACTAAAACCCAATGTCAGACACACAGTCCATTTACAAGTCCGTCCTGGGTCTGAACGAAACCGGAGGCACCTAGTACCTCGCATATCCATCGATCTCCAAGTACGTCTGGACGATCCCTAACTGTTTCCATCTTCTTGGGTGTACAGCCCAATCAAGATCATCAGTAATCACCCAAACGACATGAAGACTTCCGGTCTTCGACCACCGTCTTCATCTTCGACACCACGTCGAATCAGTTATTCAGAATGGGATAAACCCGGTCTTTCTGAATAACTCGCGTATATATTATAAAAGTGTTACACAAACACAACATACGCCTCATTCCAATTCAGAATATTCTTTTATCCAAATATTCCTATACTTTGGGAAAAGTTCCCATTAATTTTATCCAAGATAAATTCTTTAAATTTATTCTTTAATCTCCTTTGAATATCAATTCAAACTAGTCGGGATTAGCGAACCACACCGAAGTAATCATTTATTTTATTTCCCAATCCCAACCTATTCATCCCATGAAGTAAAACTGGTAGTACTTCATATCTAACACCACAGTGTTATCGGTAATTCAATTACCATTTCACGTTCAAATCTAATTAAAGATTTAACTATCGCTTGGAGTAAAACTGGTGATACTCCGTTCTCGATCTTTTCAATCTATTTAAAGATTCATTAAAACTCCACTTAGTTTTAATTGTTAACTGGGTTAAAGAATCAGTGTCATTTAAAACACGGTTCACGATAAACCCCAAAATCACATTCCATTAATTATCGGGTTAAAGAACAAGTGTTATTTAAAACACTGTCCACGATAAACCCAAAAATCAATATCGATTCAATTCCAATTAAATGTTATTTAATTGGTACACTTCATTAAATCTAAAATAAAAAGATTTAATCTTTTCTCAACTGGGTTCAAGAACAGTGTTAGTGAAGACACCATTCACGACAAAACCCAAATCACATTTGATATTCAATACAAGGCTCTGAATAGAAAATATCCCGGCTTATATTCAATATCCAATTCTGCGGCCAACAAAGATCGTATTGGAAATAACGATATATATATCTATATCTTTCAAATTTCCATAACAACATTTGTATAATCACGAAATCCAACATCGAAACATTCCGAAGACAATTTCGATTCAAATCCGTTCCAATGCAATCATTGGAAATTCTGGTTATTATCAAAACCATTTCAAATTCAATTTATTTATTTAAAAATAAATAGAATTATATTTCTAGTTCAAAACTAGTTCATTTCGATAAAAATCTATTTTTATCTTTTCAATTATGGAGTTTTTCATCCCAATTTTTCCCCAATCATTTCTTATGATTTTACACAAATTATTACTATTTTTAATAATTTTATCAAGGCCCGTACAGTCGATTTCCATCAATGGCAATCGAACTGCACTTACAGCGACCTTTTTCAAATTTGATTTGGACATAATTCCAAATCCAACCGTTAGATTTCAAATTTCTAATATTCATTAGAAAGCTCTTTTCGATACGAACCCAACGGTTCCGGTTTTAGGAGAACCCGACGGTCGGATCTCCCGTAAGGTCCGCTTGAAATGAATGGTCGAAATTCACGAACTGCCGCGGCGCGGCGCGTTCTATTCAGGCCATTATATTATATATATATAATATATATAATATATACTTCGTCGATTTTCTATTCAAAACGAATTATATAAATAGTTTTAAAATTCGTTTCAAAATCTATTTCAACTTCCATTTCAATTCAAAGCAAAATTGAATTCTTCTTTATAAATTCGTTTCAAAGTTCATTTCTATTCAATTCAAATTTCAATTCAATTTGAATTCATTTCAATTCACTTTCAATTCAATTTGAATTCGTTTTCAATTCAATTCATTTCGAAATCGTTTTCAATTCAATTCATTTCGAAATTGTTTTCAATTCAATTCATTTCGAAATCGTTTTCAATTCAATTCATTTCGAAATCGTTTTCAATTCAATTCATTTCGAAATCGTTTTCAATTCAATTCATTTCGAAATCGTTTTCAATTCAATTCATTTCGAAATCGTTTTCAATTCAATTCATTTCGAAATCGTTTTAAAATCGATATAAATATCGTTCACGTCAAAATGGCGTCAATCTAATCAACACGGCTTCATATATTCCTTTATTTTCAAATATTTTATTTCAAATATTTCTTTTTCAAATATTTCTTTTTCAAAACTGGAATGAGGCCCAATCAATTACCATATAAAATTAATTATATGGATTTTCATACAACACATGTATATAATAGCATTGAAAATAATCAACCATCAACCAAAGTGCACTACACTGTATAAGCATCAAATATAGATATTCAACGCTTATAACAGCCTGTCAATCAATCGATCGGCATATTTAATCAATCAGGATGAGTGAACTTCAAATTTCATCCCAACACCCGTGTGGGGTTTCAAACAATCAAACACAGATTTTATTTGTGCAATTGGGCGATGTGTAAAATTTATCGACCCAATCAATGTCCTTCAAATAGGTGTACATAAACAAACCGTCCGGTTTGTAAATGAATATTTATTTATTCACATTCACGTTAAAAATTATATTTTTAACGACAAAACATTTTATTCCAACATATGAATTTCTATTCAATTCATTCTTTAAATAAAATGATATTTTTATTTTTCTAACGTATTTTAGAAAATTTCGGCGGCATAACGGCACGATACTAGAAACGGGACAAGGCCTAGCCTTATCCCCGGTCTAGTGAAGGCCCACGCCATTCACACATCAATCAAATCCATTCATCTCACCAAACAATTCAATTTCAATCAAATAATCTAATTTATTTTTTTGCAATCAAACAAACAAGTCCATGGTTTGTGGACGATTGTGTCGGGTGCTACTAAACACCGTCTGCATCCTAGTATATATTTATAACTAGAAAAATAGAATTTGAGTGAGAAGTTCTCACCAATAGCTATCCTAGCTCCACGGCACTTCATTGATAGAAATCTCCATCGCTATCGCATCGTCGTCATCTTCGTTGCCCGTAGTCACTATATATATAAAAATCACATTTTTATTTCTCTATTCCATATATAAAAATCGAATTTTTACTTTCTATTCAATATATAAAAATCGAATTTTTACTTTTCTATTCAATATATAAAAATCGAATTTTTACTTTTCTATTCAATATATAAAAATCGAATTTTTACTTTTCTATTCAATATATAAAAATCGAATTTTTACTTTTCTATTCAATATATAAAAATCGAATTTTTACTTTTCTATTCAATATATAAAAATCGAATTTTTAAAGATATAGATTCCGCCTTTTCAAAAATAAAGATTATATCTTTAATATTCCTACGATGTAAAAATTATATTTTTATTACTTCAAAAAAAATAATTTTCATATCTTACTTCTTTTAAATTAAAATTAGTTTTAAAACCTTTATAAAATCAGTTTTATCATCTTTTTAAAAATCAGTTTTTACTTCCTATAAAAAAATCAGTTTTAACTTTTACATAATTCAGTTTTTCTTTTCTTTTAAAATCAGTTTTTCTTTTTATTAAAAATCAGTTTTTCTTTTCTTTTAAAATCAGTTTTTCTTTTTATTAAAAATCAGTTTATAAATCTAAAAAGATAGTTTATAAATTCTAAAAAAACAGTAATTAGTTTTTGCAAAACAAAATTAAAATTAAAATAAAATAACCCTAATCGCTCACCTCAGGCTGCGAAGAGGGAGGGAAGAAGGAGGAGGCGTCGATGTGGTGTTCGGTGGTGTCGCGGTTGCTCGATGGCGTTCGTCGGCGGCAGGCTTCAGGGGGGCGTCGCGACTTCGAGACGAGGCGGCAGGGTGTTCGAGGGCTTCGGGGTCTTCGATAGTGAGGGCGGCGTCGAGGGGTTCGTCGGCGTCTCGAGGGGGGGGGGCGGCGGCTCGATTGATTTAGGTTTTCTTTTTTTTTTGTTTCTGAATAATGAACCGGGGGGGCCAATGAAGAAAAGGAGGGAGAAAAAATTAAAAAATATTTTTTTTTTATTAATTAATTATTTAATTTTGGTAAAAAGGGTTGACTTTTACATACGACCTCGAAACGAGGCCCACCGCCTGTCGTCCATAGCGTTTTACCCCCATTCCGAACACAATGGGATATGTACCGCAAGCTGATTTGATCGTTACAATCGGTTTCCTTTTGAATTTTCATTTAAATCACTATATTGAATTTTAAACGCACATTTCAAATTACCGGGGCCACATACTAACTAGAAAAATTCCAGAAAAATATTTTCTAGCTTCGTATTGGCGATACGGTCCTAACAAAACTAGTTTCGTTGAATTCTGAGACCGTTTGAAAAATGGCCAATTTCCAGTCGATTAAAATCAACTGAAACTGGTCAAACGCGTTTTCTTTTGCCACGCTCACATATTGATTCGAAAAATTATGAAATTTGAAACCTAGCAATAACCTGACACTGCGGATCTAACAAAAGTGGTTTCGTCGAAATCCGAGGTCGTATGCAAAATGTCCATTTTTAAGGGCCTGAATTCCATAGCGACTATTCAAAATTTTCAACTGGACATATCTTTTGATCCCCGCTATGAAAATTTGATTATTCGGATTCGTTGGAAAGATATTATCAATTAGATCCCATTATTTTTGGTTTCACTAAAATCCGGATTGTTTTGCACCCGGTACATTCAATTGAAGTTTGAAATCGAATTATCGAACTACCGCGCCATTTTCAATTCTATTTATAAATATATATAAATATTTATATTCTAACGACGACGCGTATAAATATATACGTTCGAATTATATTCAAAATAAATTTTCTCGTCGATATTATTTAAAATAATCCATTTTAAATAATCAAAATTCGCTAAAATTGCCAAAATAAAAAATTTAAACTGGCCCAGATTTTCGGGTTGTTACAATCTCCCCCACTTAAAACTTTTCGTCCCCGAAAAGGAACAAAGTCGAAGGTGGTTTGATTAATCAACACTACGCTCGATCTGGCTTCCATTCTCCAACTCTTTAGTTTCTGAGAATTTTCAAAATTTCAAAAATTTGGCTAACACCCTAAATTTTCGAAAAATTTCACCATAACCTCCCCTGCACCGGGAGCATCGGGGAATTTCAAATAGCTTCCCCGGTCCTTCAGATCTCAAAAAGAAAAAGAAAAAGCCAAGCGGCTAGCCAATAGGCTCATAAAATCATCATCACCCAAACAAAACAGGAAATTATGTAGCAAACATGTACCTATTTGTCGGGCAAACAAATTTTATTCTCTGCTCTAGCCTCCTTGCTATGACCTGTTCAATGATATACATGTATATGCAAGCAGATGCGACCAATTTTCAATACAATTCAATATTTGATTCAATTAGGCTAAATGGCTAAAAATTAGCAAACAAATAAACAAACAACACAAACATCAATCAATTAGTGAATTAGAGTTTCAAATTCATTATCTTTGGTACATATACAGAAAATCATGTTTTTGATGCCAAATCACAACAATAGGCCCTATCTAATTTTTGGTTCTCACACAAGTCAATAGGGAATATATAGAAATCTCACTTTCGTCACTCGAATATAAACACTGATGATGAGGCCTCATCATCTGAATCATCTCCGGGCGACTAGAGTGTGATTCTATATCTATCTAGTATATTAAAATTTCGAATACACGCGGATCAGACGTATACGCAAAATCTATATATACTGGATTGTCCACATCAATATAAATAGATAATCAAATACAAATAATTGATTTAAATTTTCAAAACAAAAATTTGTTTTCACTTTAAAAATATACCCTTCACACTCGTTCTAGGATACTACTGATCCCATCTCTAACGAGTCATTCTAATTGGATATTACTAATCCAATATCTGATGAATTCTTTCGTATGGTTCTAAAGTGCCTTGTTCTCTGCTTTGTAAACCAAAGCTCTGATACCAAATGAAATGACCCTTAACTTCCCCGTAAAGGAAAGCGTCGTAGTTCGAGAACAAGCCACAACAGAACGCATACAGAAGAACATTTCATTGTATATTACAACAATGCATCAGATACAAGAATTTACAGAGTATGAATAAATATTACACAGAAATATCAGAGATTTAAATTACATTTAAATACATAGCAGCGGAAAATAATATAATACACAACTAGAAGTAGATATACGGATACAAAGCTTTCCGGATATCGTTCCAGCTGTAAACCAGGATCCTGTGAATATAAATCTGCAAAACCAAAACTACTAGCTGCCCGTGTCGAAAATAGGGGCACCCAGAGTTTAGGTTAAAACAATAAACTCCAGGTCAGTCATGTGACTGGTGTGAGAACTAAAACAGTTATTAATCTTTGTTTTTAAAGTTAGGTAAATCAAGGGACCACGCCGTATAGCACGGAACGGGTTTCCTCCCAAGAATACCAGTGCATATAAGCAAACAACGCAATGCTTTTCTAAAAATGAAGCTATTATAAGACCCAGGTCCCATCACACAATGCAACGCAGCCGAGGATAGGGTTTTCCCTTATAATAGCCAAACATGCTTAGTACGTTTAAAACAAATCATTTGATACTACTATAAGTGCTTAGTGTATAAAACAACTTCAAATCATAAGTATCAATCATAGGCGGCATGAATGGCCCATAACACTATGTCGCCATATATAAGTTTACAATCAAAATCGCAAAGTCACGTATTTGGAAATTGGATTTCCATCTATGAACCGAGGCAAAAGATAGTCCTCAACCGATTCGAGACTGCCTAGCCCGAGCCTCAGGACCCAGACTCAGGTGGGCCCTAGGAGCGACAGGGCCGGTCCACCGATGTGGATTAAAATGCCTGAACACTACGTTTCCCCGCCCTTTGGGGCGTAAATGAGCCAACGAATGACTCCATCGGACCCGGATCGTCCGATCAAACCGAGGCGCCTCGCAACAGCAACAACCACACAGGTGAAAAGTATATAAATGTCAGGGCTGGAAGGTCACTGACACCACCCTAGCTAGGAAGAAACGCATGCCCTCCCTGAGGTCCTTCCTCCCGTTTTTGGTTCACAACCGGGGTGCGAAACTCGCGAAGTAAACGTTACACAAAGCTACGCCACAAAGGCCGTGCTTTGATCATCACCACAAGACCTTGCTTTTCAACAGAAGCCTCGATCAATTGCCACTTAGGCATGCCACACAGGCAATTCACTCCATGCGTTTGATATCCATCAATATATAACCCCTGAGCTCGTACGTCTCAGAGAAGGGCGTTAAGCAAGAGAATAAATTCTCCGCCACCAAACAGATATATATTTAATAGAGATCAATCACACGGACTAAAACCCAATGTCAGACACACAGTCCATTTACAAGTCCGTCCTCGGTCTGAACGAAACCGGAGGCACCTAGTACCTCGCATATCCATCGATCTCCAAGTACGTCTGGACGATCCCTAACTGTTTCCATCTTCTTGGGTGTACAGCCCAATCAAGATCATCAGTAATCACCCAAACGACATGAAGACTTCCGGTCTTCGACCACCGTCTTCATCTTCGACACCACGTCGAATCAGTTATTCAGAATGGGATAAACCCGGTCTTTCTGAATAACTCGCGTATATATTATAAAAGTGTTACACAAACACAACATACGCCTCATTCCAATTCAGAATATTCTTTTATCCAAATATTCCTATACTTTGGGAAAAGTTCCCATTAATTTTATCCAAGATAAATTCTTTAAATTTATTCTTTAATCTCCTTTGAATATCAATTCAAACTAGTCGTGATTAGCGAACCACACCGAAGTAATCATTTATTTTATTTCCCAATCCCAACCTATTCATCCCATGAAGTAAAACTGGTAGTACTTCATATCTAACACCACAGTGTTATCGGTAATTCAATTACCATTTCACGTTCAAATCTAATTAAAGATTTAACTATCGCTTGGAGTAAAACTGGTGATACTCCGTTCTCGATCTTTTCAATCTATTTAAAGATTCATTAAAACTCCACTTAGTTTTAATCGTTTACTGGGTTAAAGAATCAGTGTCATTTAAAACACGGTTCACGATAAACCCCAAAATCACATTCCATTAATTATCGGGTTAAAGAACAAGTGTTATTTAAAACACTGTCCACGATAAACCCAAAAATCAATATCGATTCAATTCCAATTAAATGTTATTTAATTGGTACACTTCATTAAATCTAAAATAAAAAGATTTAATCTTTTCTCAACTGGGTTCAAGAACAGTGTTAGTGAAGACACCATTCACGACAAAACCCAAATCATATTTGATATTCAATACAAGGCTCTGAATAGAAAATATCCCGGCTTATATTCAATATCCAATTCTGCGGCCAACAAAGATCGTATTGGAAATAACGATATATATATCTATATCTTTCAAATTTCCATAACAACATTTGTATAATCACGAAATCCAACATCGAAACATTCCGAAGACAATTTCGATTCTAATCTGTTCCAATGCAATCATTGGAAATTCTGGTTATTATCAAAACCATTTCAAATTCAATTTATTTACTTAAAAATAAATAGAATTATATTTCTAGTTCAAAACTAGTTCATTTCGATAAAAATCTATTTTTATCTTTTCAATTATGGAGTTTTTCATCCCAATTTCCCCCCAATCATTTCTTATGATTTTACAAAAATTATTACTATTTTTAATAATTTTATCAAGGCCCGTACAGTCGATTTCCATCAATGGCCATCGAACTGCACTTACAGCGACCTTTTTCAAATTTGATTTGGACATAATTCCAAACCCAACCGTTAGATTTCAAATTTCTAATATTCATTAGAAAGCTCTTTTCGATACGAACCCAACGGTTCCGGTTTTAGGAGAATCCGACGGTCGGATCTCCCGTAATGTCCGCTTGAAATGAATGGTCGAAATTCACGAACTGCCGCGGCGCGGCGCGTTCTATTCAGGCCATTATATTATATATATAATATATATAATATATACTTCGTCGATTTTCTATTCAAAACGAATTATATAAATAGTTTTAAAATTCGTTTCAAAATCTATTTCAACTTCCATTTCAATTCAAAGCAAAATTGAATTCTTCTTTATAAATTCGTTTCAAAGTTCATTTCTATTCAATTCAAATTTCAATTCAATTTGAATTCCTTTCAATTCACTTTCAATTCAATTTGAATTCGTTTTCAATTCAATTCATTTCGAAATCGTTTTCAATTCAATTCATTTCGAAATCGTTTTCAATTCAATTCATTTCGAAATCGTTTTCAATTCAATTCATTTCGAAATCGTTTTCAATTCAATTCATTTCGAAATCGTTTTCAATTCAATTCATTTCGAAATCGTTTTAAAATCGATATAAATATCGTTCACGTCAAAATGGCGTCAATCTAATCAACACGGCTTCATATATTCCTTTATTTTCAAATATTTTATTTCAAATATTTCTTTTTCAAATATTTCTTTTTCAAAACTGGAATGAGGCCCAATCAATTACCATATAAAATTAATTATATGGATTTTCATACAACACATGTATATAATAGCATTGAAAATAATCAACCATCAACCAAAGTGCACTACACTGTATAAGCATCAAATATAGATATTCAACGCTTATAACAGCCTGTCAATCAATCGATCGGCATATTTAATCAATCAGGATGAGTGAACTTCAAATTTCATCCCAACACCCGTGTGGGGTTTCAAACAATCAAACACAGATTTTATTTGTGCAATTGGGCGATGTGTAAAATTTATCGACCCAATCAATGTCCTTCAAATAGGTGTACATAAACAAACCGTCCGGTTTGTAAATGAATATTTATTTATTCACATTCACGTTAAAAATTATATTTTTAAGGACAAAACATTTTATTCCAACATATGAATTTCTATTCAATTCATTCTTTAAATAAAATGATATTTTTATTTTTCTAACGTATTTTAGAAAATTTCGGCGGCATAACGGCACGATACTAGAAACGGGACAAGGCCTAGCCTTATCCCCGGTCTAGTGAAGGCCCACGCCATTCACACATCAATCAAATCCTTTCATCTCACCAAACAATTCAATTTCAATCAAATAATCTAATTTATTTTTTTGCAATCAAACAAACAAGTCCATGGTCTGTGGACGATTGTGTCGGGTGCTACTAAACACCGTCTGCATCCTAGTATATATTTATAACTAGAAAAATAGAATTTGAGTGAGAAGTTCTCACCAATAGCTATCCTAGCTCCACGGCACTTCATTGATAGAAATCTCCATCGCTATCGCATCGTCGTCATCTTCGTTGCCCGTAGTCACTATATATATAAAAATCACATTTTTATTTCTCTATTCCATATATAAAAATCGAATTTTTACTTTCTATTCAATATATAAAAATCGAATTTTTACTTTTCTATTCAATATATAAAAATCGAATTTTTACTTTTCTATTCAATATATAAAAATCGAATTTTTACTTTTCTATTCAATATATAAAAATCGAATTTTTACTTTTCTATTCAATATATAAAAATCGAATTTTTAAAGATATAGATTCCGCCTTTTCAAAAATAAAGATTATATCTTTAATATTCCTACGATGTAAAAATTATATTTTTATTACTTCAAAAAATATAATTTTCATATCTTACTTCTTTTAAATTAAAATTAGTTTTAAAACCTTTATAAAATCAGTTTTATCATCTTTTTAAAAATCAGTTTTTACTTCCTATAAAAAAATCAGTTTTAACTTTTACATAATTCAGTTTTTCTTTTCTTTTAAAATCAGTTTTTCTTTTTATTAAAAATCAGTTTTTCTTTTCTTTTAAAATCAGTTTTTCTTTTTATTAAAAATCAGTTTATAAATCTAAAAAGACAGTTTATAAATTCTAAAAAAA
The DNA here is from genome assembly GCA_030737875.1 of Allium sativum. Classification (NCBI taxonomy): domain Eukaryota; kingdom Viridiplantae; phylum Streptophyta; class Magnoliopsida; order Asparagales; family Amaryllidaceae; genus Allium; species Allium sativum. Next base: position 111,017,914 of record CM060916.1, on the reverse strand, counting down.
CAGTAATTAGTTTTTGCAAAACAAAATTAAAATAAAAATAAAATAACCCTAATCGCTCACCTCAGGCTGCGAAGAGGGAGGGAAGAAGGAGGAGGCGTCGATGTGGTGTTCGGTGGTGTCGCGGTTGCTCGATGGCGTTCGTCGGCGGCAGGCTTCAGGGGGGCGTCGCGACTTCGAGACGAGGCGGCAGGGTGTTCGAGGGCTTCGAGGTCTTCGATAGTGAGGGCGGCGTCGAGGGGTTCGTCGGCGTCTCGAGGGGGGGGGGCGGCTCGATTGATTTAGGTTTTTTTTTTTGTTTCTGAATAATGAATCGGGGGGGGGGGCAATGAAGAAAAGGAGGGAGAGAAAATTAAAATATTTTTTTTTTTATTAATTAATTATTTAATTTTGGTAAAAAGGGTTGACTTTTACATACGACCTCGAAACGAGGCCCACCGCCTGTCGTCCATAGCGTTTTACCCCCATTCCGAACACAATGGGATATGTACCGCAAGCTGATTTGATCGTTACAATCGGTTTCCTTTTGAATTTTCATTTAAATCACTATATTGAATTTTAAACGCACATTTCAAATTACCGGGGCCACATACTAACTAGAAAAATTCCAGAAAAATATTTTCTAGCTTCGTATTGGCGATACGGTCCAAACAAAACTAGTTTCGTTGAATTCTGAGACCGTTTGAAAAATGGCCAATTTCCAGTCGATTAAAATCAACTGAAACTGGTCAAACGCGTTTTCTTTTGCCACGCTCACATATTGATTCGAAAAATTATGAAATTTGAAACCTAGCAATAACCTGACACTGCGGATCTAACAAAAGTGGTTTCGTCGAAATCCGAGGTCGTATGCAAAATGTCCATTTTTAAGGGCCTGAATTCCATAGCGACTATTCAGAATTTTCAACTGGTCATATCTTTTGATCCCCGCTATGAAAATTTGATTATTCGGATTCGTTGGAAAGATATTATCAATTAGATCCCATTATTTTTGGTTTCACTAAAATCCGGATTGTTTTGCACCCGGTACATTCAATTGAAGTTTGAAATCGAATTATCGAACTACCGCGCCATTTTCAATTCTATTTATAAATATATATAAATATTTATATTCTAACGACGACGCGTATAAATATATACGTTCGAATTATATTCAAAATAAATTTTCTCGTCGATATTATTTAAAATAATCCAGTTTAAATAATTAAAATTCGCTAAAATTGCCAAAATAAAAATTTTAAACTGGCCCAGATTTTCGGGTTGTTACAGAAGAGTCGTGGTATTGGATAGCTATCGGTGAGAACTTCACACTCTTCAATTTCTTTTTCTAGTTATATATATATACTAAAATGCAGACGGTGTTTAGTAGCACCCGACACAATCGTCCACAGACCATGGACTTGTTTGTTTGATTGCAAAATTTAGTTAGATTATTTGATTGAAATTTGATTGTTTGGTGAAATGGGATGGATTTGATTGATGTGTGAATGGCGTGGGCCTTCACTGGACCGGGGATAAGGCTAGGCCTCGTCCCGTTTCTAGTATCGTGCCGTTATGCCGCCGAAATTTCCTAAAATATGTTAGAAAAATAAAAATATCATTTTTATTGTGTAAATGAACTGAATAGAAATTCATATGTTGAAATAAAATATTTTATCGTTAAAAATATAATTTTTAACGTGGAAGTGAATAAAATAAAATATTCATTTACAAACCGGATGGTTTGTTTATGTACACCTATTTGAAGGACATTGATTGGGTCGATAAATTTTACACATCGCCCAACTGCACAACTAAAATCTGTGTTTGATTGTTTGAAACCCCACATGGGTGTTGGGATGAAATTTGAAGCTCACTCATCATGATTGATTAAATATGTCGGTCGATTGATTGACAGGCTGTTATAAGCGTTAGATGTCTATATTTGTTGCTTATACAGTGTAGTGCACTTTGGTTGATGGTTGATTATTTTTCAATGCTATTATATACGTGTGATGTATGAAAATCCATATAATTAAAATTATATGGTGATGGATTGGGCCTCATTCAAATTTAGAAAATAAAGAATATTATAAGATAAAGGTTCACGTGTTGACCGTACTCATCCGTTGAGATTAGTCATGTGTTAAACGAAATATTTTAATAATAAAATTTACATCTTTATCAATATAATATAAAGGTTCACGTGTTGACCGTACTCATCCGTTGAGATTAGTCATGTGTTGAACGAAATATTTTAATAATAAAATTTACATCTTTATCAATATAATATAAAGGTTCACGTGTTGACCGTACTCATATGTTGAGATTAGTCATGTGTTGAACGAAATATTTTAATAATAAAATTTACATCTTTATCAATATAATATAAAGGTTCACGTGTTGACCGTAATCATCCGTTGAGATTAGTCATGTGTTAAACGAAATATTTTAATAATAAAATTTACATCTTTATCAATATAATATAAAGGTTCACGTGTTGACCGTACTCATCCGTTGAGATTAGTCATGTGTTGAACGAAATATTTGAAATAGAAATATTTGAAAACGAAATATTTGAAATAGAAATATTTGAAAACGAAATATTTGAAATAGAAATATTTGAAAACGAAATATTCGAAATAGAAATATTTGAAAACGAAATATTTGAAATAGAAATATTTGAAAATGAAATATTTGAAATAGAAATGTTTGAAAAGGAAATATTTGAAATAGAAATATTTGAAATAGAATATTTGAAAATAGAAATATATAAAGCCGTGTTGATTAGATTGACGCCATTTTGACGTGAACGATATTTATATCGATTTTATTCATTTTAAAATGAATATTGAAAAGTGATTTCGAAATCGAATATTTTGAAATGAAATTTGAATTAAATTGAATATAAAACGAATTTGATTTCAATTGAATATATAATGAATTAAATTGAATATATAACGAATTTGATTTCAATTGAATATATAACGAATTTGATTTAATTAGAAAACGAATTCGAATCGAATTGAATTGAAAAGAAAATGAATTCGAATCGAATAAAAATCGATTTGAATTGAAATCAAATAGTAATGAAGGTAAAAAGGATTTATAATAGAAAATTCAATTTCGATTTGAATTTGAAATAAAGGTTGAAATTGTATTTGAAACGAATTCAAAACTATTTATAAAATTCGTTTTAAATAGTAATTGGCGAAATATATATAATATATATTATATATATAATATAATGGCCTGAATACAACGCGCCGCGCCGCGGCAGTTCGCGAATTTCGACCCTTTATTTCAAACGAACATTACGGGAGATCCGACCGTCGGATTCTCCTAAAACCGGAACCGTTAGGTTTGTATCGAAAAGAGCTTTCTAACGAATATTAGAAATTTGAAATCTAAAGGTTGGATTTGGAGATACGTCCAAATCAAATTTGAAAAAGGTCGTTGTAAGTGCAGTTCGATGGCCATTGATGGAAATCGACTGTACGGCCCTTGATAAAATTATTAAAAATATCAATAATTTGTGTAAAATCATAAGAAATGATTTGGGAAAAATTGGGATGAAAATCCCATATTTGAAAAGGTAAAGATTGATTTTTATCAAAATGAACTAGTTTTGAACTGGAATTAAAACCCATTTATTTTTAAATAAATAAATAAATTGGATTTGAAATGGGTTTTAAATAGAATTGATTTGTGGGTTTATCGGGAACAGTGTTTTAAACAACACTTGTTCTTTAACCCGATAATAAATAGAATGTAATTTGGGTTTATCGTGAACTGTGTTTCAAATGACACTAGTTCTTTAACCCAGTAAAAGGAGTTTTAATGAATCTTCAATTAAATTGAAATGAGGATTGATAATTTAAATTATCAACTTTAGAAAATGAGCGAGAATGGAGTATCACCAGTTTTGCTCCAAAGCGATAGTTAAATCTTTAATCAGATTTGAACGTGAAATGGTAATTAAATTTACCGATAACACCACAGTGTTAGATATGGAGTATTACCAGTTTTGCTTCAAGGGATGAATAGGTTGGGATTTGGAAATAAAATAAATAATCACTTGGGTGTGGTTCGCTAATCTCGACTAGTTCAGAAAACCATAATTTGGTTTGAAACGACATCAAAAAGGAAGATTAAAGGATAAATTTTAAAGAATTTATCTTGGATAAAATTAATGGGAACCTTTCCCTAAGAATGTGGAATTTAGAAACTAGCTGTAGGTTAGTTAAGAAGAATGGTTTCCTGGCTATTGATCTGATGTTGGTTTCGGCCTTCGGGGTTAATATTTGGGAAATTGTTCTCTTGCTGATTTACGACTAGTGACTAATGAATTGGAATGAGGCGTATGTTGTGTTTGTGTAACATTTGTTTTTAATACACGCGGGTTGTTCCGAAAGGCCGGGCTTATACCCATTCTTAATAACCGATTCTACGATAAGTCGAAGAGGAAGACGGTGGTCGAAGACCGGAAGTCTTCACATCGTTTGGATAATTACTGATGATCCTGATTGGGTTGTACAACCAAGAGGATGGAAATAGTTGGTGGTCGTCCAAACATACTTGGAGATGGGTGGATATGCGAGGAAAGTGCCTCCGGTTTCGTTCAGACCCAGAACGAACTTGTAAATGGATTGTATGTCTGACATTGGATTTTATTCTGTGTTGATTGATTTCTGTTAAATATACATCTGTTTGGCGGCGGAGAATTTATTCTCTTGCTTAACGCCCTTCTCTGAGACGTACGAGCTCAGAGGTTGTATATCGATGGACATCAGTCGCATGGCATGAATTGCCTGTGTGGCATGCTGAGTTGCATGGATCAAGGCTTCTGCTGAAAAGCAAAGTCTTGTGGTTGGTGATCAAAGCACGGCCTTTGTGGCGTAGCTTTGTGTATAACGTGAATTCGCAAGCCTCACACCTCGGTATGAGTTAAAAACGGGATACGGACTGCAGGGAGAGCACGACGTTTCTTTCTAGCTTTGGTGGTGTCAGTGACTTACCAGCCCTGACATTTATATACTTTTCACCTAAGTGGTTGTTGGATGAGGCGCCTCGATTTTAGGTCTGTAAGGACCGGGAAACGTGTGTTCAGGAATTGCCAATCCTCTAACGTAAGTGAGGACCGACCCTGAAGATCCAGGGTCGCCCAGAGTGCGTAGCCCTGAGACATTTGCTAGAGTGTCTCGAAAGCGGAGAGGAGCTTGCCCCTTGCCTCGACTCATGACGGAAATCCAATTTCCAATACGTGATATTGTGGTTTTAATTATAGAACTAGTATGGCGACATGATATATGGTACCCATGCCGCCTATGATTGATATTTATGATTGAAATTGTTTTGACACTATACACTTATTATAGTATCAAATGATTTGTTTTAAACGTACCAAGCATGTTTGGCTATTATAAGGGAAAACCCTATCCTCCGGCTTGCGTTGCATTGTGTGATGGGACCTGGGTCTTATAATAGCTTCATTTTTCGAAAAAGCATTGCACTGTTTATTCTATACATTGGTATTCTTGGGAGGAAACCCGTTCCGTGTTATACGGCGTGGTCCCTTTGAATTACTCTCTTTTAAAGTAAAGTTTTAAATAACTGTTTTAGTTCTCACACCAGTCACATGACTGACCTGGAGTTTATTGTTTTAACCTAAACTCTGGGTGCCCTTATTTTCTACACGGGCAGCTTGTAGTTTTGGTTTTGTAGATTTATATTCACAGGATCCTGGTTTACAGCTGGAATGATATCCGGAAAGCTCTGTATCCGTATATCACCTTCAGTTGTGCTTTGTATTACTTTCCGCTGCTATGTAATTTATTGTAATCTCTGATATTCATCGAATGCAATTTATTCAATTATACTCTGTATATTCTTGTATCTGATGGAATTGTTGTAATAGCAATGAAATGTTCTTCCGTCTGCGTTCATTTGTGTGTTGTTCTCAAGGTAATCCACTCTTTCCTTCACGGGGAAGTTACGGGCCATCACAGTTGGCATCAGAGCTTTGGTTTACAGAGCTCGAGAACAAGACACATTAGAACCATACGAAAGAATCATCAGATATTGGATTAGTAATATCCAATTAGAATGACTCGTTAGAGATAGGATCAGTAGTATCCTAGAACGAGTGTGAAGAGTATATTTTTCAAATGAAAACAATTTTGTTTTGAAATTTAAATCGCTTTAGACGTATTTGAATATTTATTTATATTGAATTTGGACAATCCAATATATAAAGACTTTGCATATACGCGTCATGAACGTATATTCGAAGTTTTAATATACTGGATAGATATAAAATCACGTTCTAGTCACCCGGAGATGGTACTGATAATTGTCATGACATCATCAATATTTATATTCGAGTGACGAAGGTGTGATATCTATATATTTCCATTAGACTGGTGTAAGAACCAAAACTTATATAGATAAATTTATTGTGTGATTTGGCATCAAAAACATGATTTTCTGTATATATATATCAAAGTTATGAATTTGAAACTCTAATTCACTAATTGATTGATGTTTGTGTTGTTTGTTTATTTGTTTGATAATTTTGAACCATTATGCCTAATTGAATCAAATATTGATAATTCTATTGAAAATTGGTCGCATTTGCTTGCATATACATGTACTTACATTGAACAGGTCATAGCAAGGAGGCTAGAGTAGGGAATAAAATTTGTTTGCCCGACAAATAGGTACATGTCTACTATATAATTTACTGTTTTGTTTAGGTTATGATGATTTTATGAGCCTATTGGCTTTTTCTTTTTTAGATCAGAAGGCCTATATGGCAATTTCGGGATTTTACCGTGGCTCCCGGTGCAGGGGAGGTTATGGCAAAAATTTTCAAAAATTTAGGGTGTTAGCCAAATTTTTGAAGAATTTGAAAATTCTCAGAAACTGAAAAGTTGGAGAATGGAAGCCAGATCGAACGTAGAGTTAATTAATCAAACCACTTTCGACTTCGTTCCTTTTCGGGGACGAAAAGTTTTAAGTGGGGGAGATTGTAATAACCCGAAAATCTGGGCCAGTTTAAAAATTTTATTTTGGCAATTTTAACGAATTTTGAACATTTAAAATGAATTATTTTAAATAATATCGACAAGAAATTTATTTTGAATATAATTCGAACGTATATATTATATACGCCGTCGTTAGAATATAAATATTTATATATAATTATAAATAGAATTGAAAATGGCGCGGTAGTTCGATAATTCAATTTCAAACTTCGAATGAATGTACCAGGTGCAAAACAATCCGGATTTTAGTGATACCAAAAACATTAGGACCTAATTGATAATATCTTTCCAACGAATCCGAAAAATCTAAATTTCATAGCGGGAATCAAAAGATATGTCCAGTTGAAAATTTTGAATAGTCGCTATGGAATTCAGGCCCTTAAAAATCGGAATTTTGCAAACGACCTCGGATTTCGACGTAACCACTTTTGTTGGGTCCGGGATGTCAAGTTATTGCTAGATTTCAAATTTCATAATTTTTCGAATCAATATGTGAGCGTGGCAAAGGAAAACGCGTTTGACTAGTTTCAGTTGATTTTAATCGACTGGAAATTGGCCATTTTTCAAACGGTCTCAGAATTCGACGAAACTAGTTTTGTTAGGACCGTATCGTCAATACGAAGCTAGAAAATATTTTTATGGAATTTTAGGGTTCGTATGTGGCCCCAATATATTTGAAATGTGCGTTCAAATTGAGTATATAAAGAATTATACTTTAAATTCAATGAAAACTGATCGTAACAAGCGAACTGGCTTGCGAAATATATCCCATTGTGTTCGGAATGGGGGTAATTAGCTAGAGACGACAGTCGTTGTGTCCCGATTGGGGTTTGAATTAAAAGTCAACACTTAGGGTTTTAAAAGAGGGAAAAAATAATAATAATAATTATATAAATATATAGCCCCCTTTATCCATCGTTCATTCCACGTTTCCCCCTTTTAGAAAGAAATCGATGCCCTTCTTCCTCCATCCCTCGTGCCGCCATCGATCAACGGCCCCCCTCTTCCGCCACCATCGCTGTAACAACCCGCCATTTTGACCGTGCCGAATTGACAAAACATGTCAGCTCGAAATGTCCAAAACAACAGATTGTTATTAACTTCTGGGGTAAACAGAATAAATCACAGAATCACAGATCTCAAACACAGATACAGAGTAGTATAATATCTCGCAGCGGAAAAATACAAAATACAATAGTAGTTCATGAAGCTACAAAATAAGTTTTTCATCAGAGTTTACATAAATAATATAGCAGAAGTCTAATACAATAAATAATAGATAACAGTCAGAAACAGAATGACAGAAGTAACTGAATGACTGGAATAACTAATCAACAGGTAGATATAGGTGAGGAAACCCAAAATAAACTCCAAACTTCAAGAGTGAACCACGAAAGCTGTAATACTCGATCTGACCCGAGCAATAATGCAGAACAAAACAACTCGGATCAGGACTAACATTCTCATAGAAGTAAATCAACTCAAATGAAATGTTCAACGAAATGCATCAGTAACTTAAAGGATGTTTGGGATCACCATCCTCTAAGGATCCGTCAAACTAATACTATATAGTATAATACGCTATATACAATAGTGTCTATCAGTAAAGTAAAAATATCAAAATAGCGTAAGCGGGATTACCATGATTACCCTTACACCGTTTATATATTCCCATAGTATATATAGTACCGTAATTCCTCTGTAAACTGGAGGTTGATCAGAGGGCACTCCATATAAAACAGTACAAAACAAAGTCGTAGTGGGCTCGTATAAGGCATGTGACAAGGCACGCAAGGAATGCCAGGTGGATTCACCGTTTGCAGAGCCGGACTGGTGGTAACGCATAGTAGCTACTACCGCCCACCTCGATACACACTCCCGTAATCAAAATGGCCCAAATCGAATCTCAACAGTAATAGGATAATATCAAAGAAGTGTGATAGATAAGAGGTATGACCTCACTTGGTCCGTGCGTAGCTCCTGTTTAGCCACATCAAGCTGACTCAAGGTAGTCAGGGTCTTGTAATTAATATGAAATAAAAATGGAGTCGTTCGCCAAATCAGCCCCTTCATTCTGGAACTCCACCGCGTACACAGTTTGTCAAAGTGGTTTTCGGTATTGGCAGAGAGTATGACAATAGCCGATCCCGGTCTCTTTAACAACCAATTGTTTACATTTTTCACACCGTGGTCATTATTTTATAAATCACTTTATAAAATAGTTTATACGAATTCTCGTATTCGAATTTGAATTCAAAATTAAATATCTAACTTCGAATATATTAAAATTTGAAAACAACTCATTTTAGTCGATTAATGAAATTCGACACTTAGGTTCAAATTTCCTTATATATAATGTAAAACGAAATCTTAAACTTCAATATAAACCAAATCGTCTTATAACTATAATTCAAGTTATATAGTTCAAAACTATTACTTCTACATTTCAAATCAAAGTCCTATATTTCCATTCAACCAAATTATGATTTAAAACCATTCTTATACATTGATTTAACAAATTCTTAATTCAAACCAAATGATATAAAAATCAATTCCGCATATAACATCTATATATTCCAATTCATAATTAATCACTTAAAATTGAATTTAATTCTTATCGACTATAAATTCAAAATAAATCAATTTACCCAATTCACATTCATTTCTTATTAAGGTTCATAATTTAAACCAAATCAAATTCAATTTCTTAAATTTACCAATTCAAGTTCATCTCTACAAAAATTCGTATCGATTCCAATTCATAACTTAATATGAGTTCATTCGTTATTCAAATATCGTTATATAGATTTACATATTTAAACTTCGAATTTAAATCGCGAAATATAAACCATCCATCTTGACTTTATTAAAGTTTATAAAATATATATATATATATAAGAAAATTAACTTTGAAAATAAATATGTATATATATAAGTTTATAAAACTCTAAAATAAATTAGAAATAGATTATAAACATATGTAAGTTTAAAATAATATAAAAATAGATTTAAAGAAATATTTATAATAATATAAAAAGGTTAAAAAACTTATAGGAATCAATTATATGGTTTAAAATAAATAAATTTATAAGTAAAATCTTAAATAAACATTTAAATCCCTATTTACAAATAAATCATTTTAAAACACATAATTTAAAATATACAAAATAATTTATATTTAAATAATATATGAATATAAATATAAATATAAATATATAAAGTCTTAAGTAAATATTTTAAAATAAAACTCATTTTACTTCGAAAACATGACCGACGGTGTCCGTATATAATTTTCTACCCTATGGTCAAGTGATACGGATATTTATCATTTCAACCCGCAATTGATAAAATTTCTACGGGTATATCATTTCAACCTGCGATCCCAAATTCAATAAAAATCGTTCAGATCTATCATTTCAACCCATAACGATTTTTCCCTATTCTAATGTTCGTTTGGGTATGTATCATTTCAACCCTTAGTAATTTTCCTAAAACTAGGGTATCAACAATCACATAGTATCAATCACAACATATATATCATCAGTGCAACTACGTGTCATATGAATATATCGTGTCGCATATGAAATGTGCATACATATCAAATCAAACAATTTATATTAGCAACCTATACATTTAATATAACAGGTCATTATTGATCTAACATCCATGAAAAATGTAAGTCAGGCGTGAGATAAACTCACCTTTCGTGGCACAGATCGGAGACAATAGACAGATTGACGTAGAATGAATCAGCGGTACTCGGGCACGATTTGAATAGATTCAACTTGATGATCATTAAAAACTTATTTTAATTTTATAAGAGAAGGAATGGATCGGTTCGGCTATTGGGTTTTGGGATGGTTCGAACTCAACACCAAACTCGACTCAATAAAAATAAACACAACACTTTTACAAAATGCTATATGAACATTTTTATATACGAATACAGCGAAAACCATAATATATATAAATATTGTTTTTTTTTGAAAACACACATATCACTCACATGCACACAACAAAAATTCATACACACACGCATATCCTAACAGACAACCATACGAACACAATTCTGGCTCACACACACGACGCACGCCCAAACACACAAAATATACACACATATTTAATCACACGCATTCACAATACACATAATACAACACACGCAAGCAATGCACACACATCTCACGCAAACGCACACACATGTTCACTCATGCACACGCTCTCATTACGCACACAGGAGGGGAAGGGAAATAGCAGGGGTTCGGGCTCAAGTCTTTGCCGAGGTGAGGAGAAAAGAGGAAGGCTACTGGTGGCGCTGGGTTCGGCTCAGGTGGGAAGGCGCTGGCGTTGGGGGGACGCGGAGGGGAAAAACTTCGCCTTCAGGCGGAGCGGCAGAAGTTTGGCATAGAAGGAGCGGAGACGTGAGCTATGGAAGGATGAAAAATAATGAAATGGGAATTAATAATAGGAGAAACAGTGAGAAGAAGAGGAACCAAGCTGCTGTGTCCTTTTGTTGCTTATATATATATCATTCTCTTTTTTTCTTAATAATGTGAAGCTGGCATTTTGCTCGAAACCAATACTTATTAGGAAGAGAACAAGTTAGAACGGACGAATGGTTTCCATTTTAAAGGAAAGGAGGCTATGAGAATAAGAGGGGAACGACGGGTATTTGAAAAGAAAAGGATCCATTGGAAATGAAGTAACGCTTGGGAAAAACTAAGGAACGCAGTCTTGGAAGAATGAACAAAGTTATGAGAAATGATGCATGGAACAAACGTAATGCATGGTTTGTAATATAAAAATGAAAGTCGTTACGTGCATGTCTTTTGGACGTGAATGGATACATGCATTATGTATGGTTTGAAACTAAGATTCCTTTTTAGCTGTAAAAAAAATGTATGGTTATGAAATTGAAAAGGTTACGTGCATGCCTTTTAGTATTAAAGAAGTTGGTTTGAAAATGCCCTCTCACTAAGCTAAAAACAAAAAAAAACAAATGGATGGCTTTATAAAATAAAAAAAACAACTTTTGCAGACCCAAAATGATTAGAAAAGTGTGTGGGACCAAAATATGGACACTTCGAACTCAAATAACTTTGTTTCAAAAATGAACTACGCAAGCCTTTTCGCAATTTCAGCGTGAACCCGAGCACTGAAACTGACAAATTAATATATTGCGCTAATCAGTGCAATGAGACGGTCGCAACGGTATATAATTTGCAGTGCCAGGATACTCCGTTCAAAAAGGCATTATGGACCGCTTTTAAAAGGATAAAGGGCATGAGAAAACAATTAAACGGAGATCAAAACGTCCGAATTTTGCGAAATGAATTTTTCCGTTGGATTCATGACAACGAATAGAATATTTTTCATGTTTGTCCGAACTGAATTCGGAGAAATTTTAAAATCGTTAAATTTTGAACCGGTATCCGCAGCTTTGCACCGAAAAATAAGCGATCGACAAACATTCAAATTTTCCGACGAAATTAATTTCTATGCTATGTCTGGTTAGACGCATCTCAAATATATTTTTTTCGGATTTATTTATTTATTTACATTTTCATGTTATTTGAGATATATCAGTTGCCGCTACTGCAAATAATCGTCAAAACTGATTCAAACGAAGTGACTAAAATTTGACGTTTTCAATTTAAAATTATTTAAATCACTTCTAAATGGAAATAACAAAATATTAAAGATAAACGTTTCATTATAAATAAATTTCATGTTTTAATTTCCTGAATAAATTCAAATTCAACTAAATAAATTCGATTTTATTTATGTACAAAATAAGATTGAAATTGAATATTATATTCATATCAAATCAAATTCATTCGTTACAAAAAAACCAAAATAAATTTAGATTTTAATTCAAAAATCAAAATAGTTATAAAAATACAAACAACTGAGTTCTAAACGAATAAAATAAAATCAAAATCAAAATTTAAAATAAAAATACACTTAAAATTCCGGGTTGTTACAATCGCCTCCACCCTCGCCTTCCCTCCCCCTTCGTTCTATGCTCCTCTCTGTACCCGAGCCCTCAAAAACCCCGAGCCCTAGACCCTGACCCCACGCCTCCAGCCTCCTAAGGACCCGCCGCCACCGAGGTGAACCCCCCCCCTTTGTCGCGCCTTGAACGGCCATCGCCCCAACGTCGAACCCTCCCCAGCTCCGATCCAGCGCCCCATTTCCTCCCTCCACTTCGGATCTCCAATCCCAAAACCCCCTTTTCTCGCTACCACCACCATCGAGATGCCCCTGAGCCGCCACTGCTTGGCCTGCGCCCTAGCACCAGCAGCCCCTCCTCTTCTAGCGACAAAAGTGAGTTTTCTATTTTATCCTTTGAGTAGAATTTTTATTTACTTACATTAAATTAGATGTTTATGGTAGAAAGGTTTAGACTTTGGTAGTAGGGAGTTTTGATTTCTATAAAGTAGAAAGGGTTGAAATTTTATAAAGTTAAAATTATTAATTTAGAATAGTTTGAATTTTTAAAACTAGAGAGACAAGAGTTTTCTTGTAAGAGAAATATGATTTTTAGCAAACAAAAATATGGTTTTTTTTTGAATTAAAAATATGATTTTTACATGTATAGAAGCTATAAAAATTTGATTTTTATTTGTATATGACATTGAAGTAAAAATAGGATTTTTATATATTGAATAGCGAAGTAAAAATAGGATTTTTATATATTGAATAGCGAAGTAAAAATAGGATTTTTATATATTGAATAGCGAAGTAAAAATTCGATTTTTATATATTGAAAAGCAAAGTAAAAATTTGATTTTTACATATGTAGAGAATATGGGCAACGAAGGTGACAAAAAGGCGAGAACGATGAAGATTTCTATCAGTGAAGAGTCGTGGTATTGGATAGCTATCGGTGAGAACTTCTCATGCTTCAATTTCTTTTTCTAGTTATACATATATACTAGGATGCAGACGGTGTTTAGTAGCACCCGACACAATCGTCCACAGACCATGGACTTGTTTGTTTGATTGCAAAAATTAGTTAGATTATTTGATTGAAATTTGATTGTTTGGTGAAATGGGATGGATTTGATTGATGTGTGAATGGCGTGGGTCTTCACTAGACCGGGGATAAGGCTAGGCCTCGTCCCGTTTCTAGTATCGTGTCGTTATGCCGCCGAAATTTCCTAAAATATGTTAGAAAAATAAAAATATCATTTTTATTGTGTAAATGAACTGAATAGAAATTCATGTGTTGAAATAAAATATTTTATCGTTAAAAATATAATTTTTAACGTGGAAGTGAATAAAATAAAATATTCATTTACAAACCGGACGGTTTGTTTATGTACACCTATTTGAAGGACATTGATTGGGTCGATAAATTTTATACATCGCCCAACTGCACAACTAAAATCTGTGTTTGATTGTTTGAAACCCCACACGCGTGTTGGGATGAAATTTGAAGCTCACTCATCCTGATTGATTAAATATGTCGGTCGATTGATTGACAGGCTGTTATAAGCGTTAGATGTCTATATTTGATGCTTATACAGTGTAGTGCACTTTGGTTGATGGTTGATTATTTTTCAATGCTATTATATACGTGTGATGTATGAAAATCGATATAATTAATATTATATGGTGATTGATTGGGCCTCATTCCAATTTAGAAAATAAAGAATATTATAAGATAAAGGTTCACGTGTTGACCGTACTCATTCGTTGAGATTAGTCATGTGTTGAACAAAATATTTTAATAATAAAATTTACATCTTTATCAATATAATATAAAGGTTCACGTGTTGACCGTACTCATCCGTTGAGATTAGTCATGTGTTGAACGAAATATTTTAATAATAAAATTTACATCTTTATCAATATAATATAAAGGTTCACGTGTTGACCGTACTCATCCGTTGAGATTAGTCATGTGTTGAACGAAATATTTCAATAATAAAATTTACATCTTTATCAATATAATATAAAGGTTCACGTGTTGACCGTACTCATCCGTTGAGATTAGTCATGTGTTGAACGAAATATTTGAAATAGAAATATTTGAAAACGAAATATTTGAAATAGAAATATTTGAAAACGAAATATTTGAAATAGAAATATTTGAAAACGAAATATTTGAAATAGAAATATTTGAAAACGAAATATTTGAAATAGAAATATTTGAAATAGAATATTTGAAAATAGAAATATATGAAGCCGTGATGATTAGATTGACGTGAACGATATTTATATCGATTTTATTCATTTTAAAATGAATATTGAAAAGTGATTTCGAAATCGAATATTTTGAAATGAAATTTGAATTAAATTGAATATAAAACGAATTTGATTTCAATTGAATATATAATGAATAAAATTGAATATATAACGAATTTGATTTCAATTGAATATATAACGAATTTGATTTCAATTGAATATATAACGAATTTGATTTGAATAGAAAACGAATTTGATTTAATTAGAAAACGAATTCGAATCGAATTGAATTGAAAAGAAAATGAATTCGAATCGAATAAAAATCGATTTGAATTGAAATCAAATAGTAATGAATGTAAAAAGGATTTATAATAGAAAATTCAATTTCGATTTGAATTTGAAATAAAGGTTGAAATTGTTTTTGAAACGAATTCAAAACTATTTATAAAATTCGTTTTAAATAGTAATCGGCGAAATATATATAATATATATTATATATATAATATAATGGCCTGAATAGAACGCGCCGCGCCGCGGCAGTTCGCGAATTTCGACCATTTATTTCAAATGAACATTACGGGAGATCCGACCGTCGGATTCTCCTAAAACCGGAACCGTTGGGTTCGTATCGAAAAGAGCTTTCTAAGAATATTAGAAATTTGAAATCTAACGGTTGGATTTGGAGATACATCCAAATCAAATTTGAAAAAGGTCGCTGTAAGTGCAGTTCGATGGCCATTGATGGAAATCGACTTTACGTGCCTTGATAAAATTATTAAAAATATCAATAATTTGTGTAAAATCATAAGAAATGATTTGGGAAAAATTGGGACGAAAATCCCATATTTGAAAAGATAAAAATTGATTTTTATCAAAATGACTAGTTTTGAACTAGAATTAAAACCCATTTATTTTTAAATAAATAAATAAATTGGATTTGAAATGGGTTTTAAATAGAATTGATTTGTGGGTTTATCGGGAACAGTGTTTTAAATAACACTTGTTCTTTAACCCGATAATAAATAGAATGTAATTTGGGTTTATCGTGAACTGTGTTTTAAATGACACTAGTTCTTTAACCCAGTAAAAGGAGTTTTAATGAATCTTCAATTAAATTGAAATGAGGATTGATAATTTAAATTATCAACTTTAGAAAATGAGCGAGAATGGAGTATCACCAGTTTTGCTCCAAAGCGATAGTTAAATCTTTAATCAGATTTGAACGTGAAATGGTAATTAAATTTACCGATAACACCACAGTGTTAGATATGGAGTATTACTAGTTTAGCTTCATGGGATGAATAGGTTGGGATTTGGAAATAAAATAAATAATTACTTGGGTGTGGGTCGCTAATCTCGACTAGTTCAGAAAACCATAATTTGGTTTGAAACGACATCAAAAAGGAAGATTAAAGGATAAATTTTAAAGAATTTATCTTGGATAAAATTAATGGGAACCTTTCCCTAAGAATGTGGAATTACAAACTAGCTGTAGGTTAGTTAAGAAGAATGGTTTCCTGGCTATTGATCTGATGTTGGTTTCGGCCTTCGGGGTTAATATTTGGGAAATTGTTCTCTTGCTGATTTACGACTAGTGACTAATGAATTGGAATGAGGCGTATGTTGTGTTTGTGTAACATTTGTTTTTAATATACGCGGGTTGTTCGGAAAGGCCGGGCTTATACCCATTCTGAATAACCGATTCGACGATAAGTCGAAGAGGAAGACGGTGGTCGAAGACCGGAAGTCTTCACATCGTTTGGATAATTACTGACGATCCTGATTGGGCTGTACAACCAAGAGGATGGAAATAGTTGGTGGTCGTCCAAACGTACTTGGAGATGGGTGGATATGCGAGGTAAGTGCCTCCGGTTTCGTTCAGACCCAGAACGAACTTGTAAATGGATTGTGTGTCCGACATTGGATTTTATTCTGTGTTGATTGATTTCTGTTAAATATACATCTGTTCGGCGGCGGAGAATTTATTCTCTTGCTTAACGCCCTTCTCTGAGACGTACGAGCTCAGAGGTTGTATATCGATGGACATCAGTCGCATGACATGAATTGCCTGTGTGGCATGCTGAGTTGCATTGATCAAGGCTTCTGCTGAAAAGCAAAGTCTTGTGGTTAGTAATCAAAGCACGGCCTTTGTGGCGTTGCTTTGTGTATAACGTGAATTCGCGAGCCTCACACCTCTGTATGAGTTAAAAACGGGATACGAACTGCAGGGAGAGCACGACGTTTCTTTCTAGCTTTGGTGGTGTCAGTGACTTACCAGCCCTGACATTTATATACTTTTCACCTAAGTGGTTGTTGGATGAGGAGCCTCGATTTTAGGTCTGTAAGGACCGGGAAACGTGTGTTCAGGAATTGCCAATCCTCTAGCGTAAGTGAGGACCGGCCCTGAAGATCCAGGGTTGCCCAGAGTGCGTAGCCCTAAGACATTTGCTAGAGTGTCTCGAAAGCGGAGAGGAGCTTGCCCCTTGCCTCGACTCATGACGGAAATCCAATTTCCAATACGTGATATTGCGGTTTTAATTGTAGAACTAGTATGGCGACATGATATATGGTACCCATGCCGCCTATGATTGATATTTATGATTGAAATTGTTTTGACACTATACACTTATTATAGTATCAAATGATTTGTTTTAAACGTACCAAGCATGTTTGGCTATTATAAGGGAAAACCCTATCCTTCGGCTTGCGTTGCATTGTGTGATGGGACCTGGGTCTTATAATAGCTTCATTTTTCGAAAAAGCATTGCGCTGTTTGTTCTATACACTGGTGTTCTTGGGAGGAAACCCGTTCCGTGTTATATGGCGTGGTCCCTTGAATTACTCTCTTTTAAAGTAAAGTTTTAAATAACTGTTTTAGTTCTCACACCAGTCACATGACTGACCTGGAGTTTATTGTTTTAACCTAAACTCTGGGTGCCCTTATTTTCTACACGGGCAGCTAGTAGTTTTGGTTTTGCAGATTTATATTCACAGGATCCTGGTTTACAGCTGGAATGATATCCGGAAAGCTCTGTATCCGTATATCACCTTCAGTTGTGCTTTGTATTACTTTCCGCTGCTATGTAATTTATTGTAATCTCTGATATTCATCGAATGTAATTTATTCAATTATACTCTGTATATTCTTGTATCTGATGGAATTGTTGTAATAGCAATGAAATGTTCTTCCGTCTGCGTTCATTTGTGTGTTGTTCTCAAGGTAATCCGCTCTTTCCTTCACGGGGAAGTTACGGGCCATCGCAAGAATGCAAATAAATATGCAACTTTTAATTCAATATTTTATTTGCATCAAGGAATGCAAATAAATATGCAACTTTTAATTTCATAGTTTGTTTGCATCAAAGAATGCAAATACAATTTCAACTCTTAATATGATGATTTATTTGCATCAAAGATTGCAAATGAAAATTTGACTTTTAAATACGGTGTTTGTTTGCATCTAAATATGCAAATAAAAATATAATCTTTTAACTACGACGTTTATTTGCATCTAATCATGCAAATAAAAATATAATCCTTTTTTTTATGTTTTATGCTTTGTTTGCAACTTAATTTACAAAATAAAAATGTGACTCCTGAAATCATATTTTTATTTCTGTCTAGAATACAAAATAAAAATGTCATATTCATTCTAGTGTTTGTGTTTGCATTTATAATTGCAAAAATGTAATTTTAACTCTAATGTTTGTTTGCATATAAAATTGCAAACAAAAATATAGTTTTACTTCTAAAGTTTTGTTTGCATCTAAAATAGCAAACAAAAATACATAGTTTTAATTCAAATGCAAATAAAAGAACATTTTACATTTCTATGTATATTTGCATAAAAGAATGCAAATAAAAGAACATTTTATATTTCTATGTATATTTGCATAAAAGAATGTAAATAAAATGTGATTTCTTTTCTTATGTTTTTATTTGCATATAAAGATGCAAATAAAATAAACTTCTCCCCTTATTTTCTTATTTGCATATAAAGATGCAAATAAAATAAACTTCTTTTTCTTATGTTTTTATTTTATTCTTATAAAATGACCAAAAAGAATGTTTTTTTTATAATTAACATAAATGTCAATTACCACAACCCAATAACCAATGACAAATTTAATTGAATCTAATTTTATAATTAACCTAAATGTTATCTACCACAATATAATAACAAAATGATACTTTTGGTTAAATCTAGCTTTATAATTTAGATCAATATTTATAGATCTGAAATAAAATACGATTTTTATTTGAGATCTAAATCTACCCAAACACATAGGTCCTAATCAACAAGCCACAAATCATACATTACAGATCTGAATTTAATTAACATCCATACATGGAATTTAAATAACGAAAGATAATTAAATTTTAATTATTAAAAAAAAGGAAAACTCACATCGATTTTTGTCTGGATTTTCAAAGTCCCCCTTTTCAGATCTGGTCTGTTCTGAGTTGTAGAATTTTTCGTTGTGAATCCAACGCTTCTGAAATCGTTCGATTTTGTTACTGTTTGAAGAAGTTACAATAATCGATACGTTTCAATATAAATTAATTAATTAAATATAAAATTAATTTTAATTACATCTCCTTAACCTTCTCTCCCTTTTTCTTTACAGCCGTTAATTCCTGAACCCAACATCGACGCCAACATCCCCAATCGCGCGCACCTCAGGGCGTCTGACCGTCGATCCACCAACGCCACTCTGACCGCCTTCGAGTCCTCTACTTGCGCCCTTGACCTTCTCCAACTCGTTGGGCCCCCTACTGCGAAAACCGCACCCAAAGTCGGGCCCTTTGGCCTAGAAACTCGTGTCCAATACTCAGTGAAAATCGATCTTGCCGTACCAAATTAAAGAGTGAAGGAAGCTCTTCAGTGTTTGCGTTGATTTCATGATCTAATTTGATTTGGATTGCGTGGAATTAACGTTTGAATTTAGGACCATATCGGCCAATGATGTGTTCAGGCGGCGGCTGGTTTAGTGATAATAGGGTTAGGGTTTAAATCTCTTATTTATAATTAAAATAAATATATTCATTTTAACTTCGATTTAAATGAATTTTTTTATCTTTATTATTTAAAATAAATTATTTAACTATTAAATTACCATTAAAATTTCTAAAATAAAAATTTTTAAATTGGTTCAGAATTTGCGGGTTGTTACAGGTAAATTCTTATTTAAATTTAATTAAAATATTAGTTAAAATTGAAGTTAGTATACTCTTAAAAGGGAACTGAAATTAATCGATATTCTAGAATTTGTTTATTCATTTGTTAGTCGTTAATTTAAAATAATATCGTTTAATCGATAAATTAAATAAATCATAGGTGCGAAGTAGATTTATTTTCGAGAAGATCCATAGCCGTGATGAGATGAAATTTATTGGGATATTCGCCAAAGAAAAATCTCGATGAGTAAATCTCACTCATATTTTACTTATAATTATTTTATTCATTAAAATAATTGTTCGTTGGTTGTTTGCATGCACTAAAATATTTTTGTGGCTATCGTATATATTAGTTATTTAGGCTTGGTGTTTTTGGTTATTATATATATATTGGTCGTTGGATTCCCATAGTATCATTAGCGGATGCCCGCAGTATCATTAGCGGATGACCCTATACGCCCCACGCTATGATAGTGGATGGCCTTATATACCACGATATCCTGCTTCGAAGCAGGATGGTTATTATTTATGTTGGCTAACGTCTGTGGATGCAGGGAAACAGGTTGGAGGAATCCAACTGGATTCCTCAAAAATGTTATTGTTTGTTTGTTATCACATATATTGTTATATATGATGTGTTTGAAAACCTATGGTTGATAAATTGGGTGTTTTGAATTGTTGAATATCACTGGCTCCAAAATGTTGATATATAAAATATCAAGAATAGGATATTTCAGATTTTAAATGGAAAATCTATTTTTTCTAAAAATAGAATTTGAATTTCGAAGGGGCTAAAAATATTTACTTGTTTTGAAAATAGATAAAACAAGCATTGAATTTATAAATGATGTTTATAAATTAAATAATACAAGAAATTGAAGTGAATTTATAAATGGTGTTTATAAATAAAATATATTGATTTTCATTGGATAATCAGATAACTGAAATTACAAATAGTGTTTATAGATAAAATGGAAAATTTATCATTTAATAATTCGCATATTTTAATTCAAATGTGAATTTAGAAATAGAAATGGGGAACTCGTTTTTAAGGAATAAACGATGGAATTTATTCTGATGTTCAAAATATAAATTGAACTAAAATAAATCCGTAAGGATTTATGATTTGAATTCGATTAATTCGAATTTATTTACGTAGAAGTTAAAACGAATATGAAAATAAATTGGGTGTTATATATATATATTACTATAAATAGAAATTTCCAAAATAAGATTTTGGTTTTAAATAGATTTCGAAAAATACTTGTTTAAATATAAAACAAGGAAATTTATAAAATGGTGTTTATAAATATAATGAATTAATTATCAAGAGATAATTTGAATATTTAAATTCAGATATGAATTTAAAAATGGTATTTGAAAATAGAAAATTCAAATGGAATTTGAATTTAGAAAATTCAAAGAGAATTGAAAATAGAATTTGAAGTTGAAATCATTTTGAAATGGGAACGACGAAATATATTTCAGAATGCGGATTTTTAAACAGAATAAGAAATAAATCCAAAGATTTTATAATTTGTAAAAGGAATTGGAATTTAATATAGAAGATCGAAGTGTAAATAAATATATTATCGAGTTAGGAAAAATTGACAATTTTAGAAAATCGAAAATATGATGTTGAATTGGGAAAACTGATTTGATATATAATAAAAATGTATCAGAATGGGGTTGAATTTATTATAAATGAAGTTCAAATGTTTATATATATGAATATAATTAAAACGAACTCGCCGCAGCGCGGCAGTTCGTAAATTGGCGTTTCGAACTTCAATTGAGTATACAGAACTCAATTGAAGTCGGAATTCTTTGGAACAAGAAATGTCAGGACCAATTTGATAATAGTTTTCTAATGGAGGAGAAAAATTTGGATTTCGTCAAATAGATTTTGATTTATGTCAAAATCAAATTTTCAGAAAAACAGCGCCAGAACCATTATAAAACCATAACGGTTTATTTAAATAAATAAAATGATTTTGAGCAAATAAAATCTGAATCTTATTTAGGAAAAATCCAGATTTTGAGATATAAATAATATCTGAACTCAAGTGAAGTAATGAAATGATTTTTGAAATAAAATCAAACCAAATGTTTAATTGTTGAATAGAATTAACTAATTTGAATAAAAATTAGTTAATGAAATTTTGAATCAAAATTGGACATTGAGTAAGTGAACTGGATTTGTAAATTCATATCTGGAATCGAATATTGAAATTTGAGTTGAAAATGACATTTGATTGTTTTACAAACAAATTGATTTATATTTGAACGTGATATGTTCAAATAAGAAGTGAAATAGGCAAAAGAGTTTATTAAAGAATAAATTAGCGAATCGAGTTTAAAATGACTAGATTGAGTTGTAAGAAATTAGGAATGGATAGATATGTGTTAGACAGGTATGGAATGAAGTATATGAAGAGATATATATTGAAATGCCTGACAAAAAGGTACATGTTTAAATTCCATATGAGGTTTTATGCGCCGAATCGGCAAGCCACTTGGCTTTTTTGTTTTTGTTTTTGAATGGAGAGGGCTTGTGTGGCGGTTTGGGGATTTTCCCAAATGCTCCCGGTACAAATGAAGTTATGGCGAAATTTTCCAGAAATTTAAGGAGTTAGAATATTTTTAAGATATTTTGATAATTAGAAATCTATATATCAATATATATTGAATTTGATAAGTAAACGAATTTAAAATAGAATATTATAAACAAAAAGAATATCGATAGTTTAGTAATAGAAAGAGAAATGTATATACGTTTTAAAAATGAATAATTGGCTTTATATGGTGTGGATTATTCGAGGTAAGTGGTCTTGTCCGTTTTGAAGTTAACGATGTTTTTCAGTCAAGGTATGACAGGTAATTATATCCCAACTTGATTGATTTCATTTTTAATTGATAAATAGCAAGATCTAGACTTGAAGAGAAGCGTTTGAATAAGAGTTAGTTGAATAAAATATTTTGGGTTGTTGTAACGATGTTTTACACAGCATCCGTTTTAACCCAAGTGGTGGAATTTTTGAAATATAAAAGTAAATATTTCCTGAGTGTAATTAAATTAGTTGGGAAATCGATAAGTGATTGAAATTGTTTTCAATTGCAAATGGAATATATTTTCTAAGTATAGAAAATAAAAGAAGCTGATATATGGAAATGTTTTCCAAATAGCGTAGGAGGCTAAGATGATTATTGAAAATATTTGGTTAACAAATATTGATAAGGAAATGTAGTGATTTAATTAATGAATGAAATATCAATTAAATGGCCCAATGATTTGTTTGATGCTTTGAATGAATGTTTGTTTTCTTTGATAGTTAAATAACCGACTATCGAAGTGTTTGCCAATATCATTGCCAATATGGAGAGACCGGTTAGATTATTATCCGAGAACCACTCCGTATTGGCAGTAGCGTTGTGAATAAGATTATATGAAGATAATCGAAGATGGAGCAAAGGGCAAGGAATTTTTCTATTAATGGAAACTGTGCCTTCGATTTCGTTCAGTCCCAGAACGAACGTATATGGACGAATGTCTGACAAAGTATTTCCAATGATCGCATATGTTGGTCTGTATAGATATATGGTGGCGGAGGATTTATTCTCTCGGCATAATACCCAAAATATATTTATGCAAATCAATTAATGATTAACCGATCTGACAATGTGGCATTCAAAGTGATTGTGCTATCAATAAATGATAAGAAATCGTAGCCTCAAGCCTCAACAACCGGGAAATGACAAAAATCGGGCAGGCAGCATGGCTACGTGGGTTGCTCCCATTAGGTTGTATAATCACCTATCTAGAGAAATTCCTTTTACTTATTTAATCTATCGATTCTGTCCCTTTTCGGGAAACGGTTGTTGATCCCAACCGTTGTTGATATACATTCGATACACTCAAGCGAAATGAGTGGTCGGTCATGTGTAGGCCGGGTTGCAAGATGCTCTTGTTGAACCCAGTGTATTCCTCTCTAGAGATACACTATCCGAAGGTGGTTCCATACCTTGTCATGTTGGAAATCCAATCTCCAATAAGCGCCCTGCGGTTTTTGATTTTATATTATATATGGAGCGTGAGATGCAAGCGTTCTGCTTGATTGATATTTATTTGATTTAGACCCTATTATAATATCACTGGATTTTCGTATCAAAGTATTTTGGGTTATAGTAAGGTAAAAACCGTCCATGTTTATGTGTGGCTTGGTCTTACTATTATCCTTTCTTTCAAAAGGATTTTGAACGTTAAACAATTGGTTGGAGTTTACTCACACCAGTCCCATGGCTGACCCAAAGTTTATTTTGTTTTTTTCGTTTTCCCTAAACTCTTTGGTGCTCAAATTTGTATGGCCAGTCAAGTAGTCGGGATTTTACAGATTCACTTGGAGGAGTTTGAAGCAGGAGGCTTCGCCAATTAGCTATAGACTATCATATATTCCGCTGTGTACCGTGTTTGTATCTAGAAACAGGTGTTTATAACTGTTCCAGAAATAGCTGTTGTGCTCTGATATTGGTATGTGTATTCAAAACGAATTTGTATTTCAAAGGTTATGTTAATTAACATATTTTATTCGTTCCACTGTGAGTTTGTGATCTTCATTTTTCTTCTATTCTAATATTTCTTTCTTTCTATTCCTCATCCTCTAACTTCTTTCTTATAATGATTCGTATTTCTGTGCAATTTGGGTTGGACATGTGGTGTTATTAGTCGACTCAGATAGTATGGATTTGCACGCCGTTACAATTGGTATCAGAGCTTAGGTTGAGCGAATACCTAGGCTGTGGTGTTGTGCTCAAAAGAGATAGGGTCAGTAATACCCTAGAATGAGTTGATTATGTACATACGAGAGCGCGTATTTGTTAATTGATATATAAGTTATTTTATATTGTGTTGGCTAGTCTGTTGAGTGGATTATGAATTCCGATCGAATCGTGGGACGCCATGAAGTCGATAGGAATTTCTAAACACTTGAACAGAGACATTTGACACATTATTGTTTTAAAATGGGTAAATGAAATAATTTTACCCAAAATTCTATTTTGATATAGAAGGAATAATTTTCAGAAATTATTATAATATATGCTTGTGTTGGTTGTTATTATTATAATCAAATTAGATTACAAAAATGAAATGGTTATATATAACCAAATATAAATTGCATAGAAATGAAATATACAAATGTGATGAACTGAATTGGATTCAGAATCAGAATTAAGAACTTAAATCCTGGGGAGTTGGAATTTTTTTTCTGAAGTATACTAGAATAATATAGTGTAATAACCCGGAAAATACGGGCCAATTTAAAATTTTTAAATTGGTGATTTCAAAGGAATTTGAACAATTAAAATAGAATATTTCAATAAAATAGTGAATTAGAAATAGTGAGTCAGTTTGAAAATTTGAATTCAAACTTTGACTGACTGTGCTGGGTGGAGAATATAACGGATTTTAGTGAAACCAAAAATATTTAAATCTGTTTATCAATACCTTTCTAACGAATCTGAAAAATCGAAGTTTCATGATGAGAATCAAAAGTTATGGCCGAATGAATTTTTAGAATGGTCGCTATATAGAATATATAGCCCTGGAAAATTGATATTTTGCATACGACCTCGGAATTCGACGAAACCTCTTTTGTTGGGTCCGGGATGTCAAACTGTTGCTACATTTCAAATTTCATAATTTTTGAAGCTAGTATGTGAGCGTGGCAAAAGAAAATGCGTTTGGTCAATTTCTATTAAATTGGATCGACCAGAAAATGGCCATTTTTCAAACGATCTCAGAATTCGACGAAACTAGTTTTGTTGGGACCGTAGCGTCAAAACATAGCTAGATTTATTTTTCTGGAACTTTTCGAATCAGTTTGTGGCCCTGGCAAATTGAAATGTACGTTCAAAGTTAAAAATTAAATGTTTTATACTTT
Organism: Allium sativum; assembly: GCA_030737875.1. Taxonomy (NCBI): domain Eukaryota; kingdom Viridiplantae; phylum Streptophyta; class Magnoliopsida; order Asparagales; family Amaryllidaceae; genus Allium; species Allium sativum. Next base: position 110,991,585 of record CM060916.1, on the reverse strand, counting down.
AATTTGAAAAATAACTGACTGTAACAGTCGAATTGGCCTACGAAACATATCCCATTGTGTCCGGGATGGGGGTATTTAGCTAGGGGCGATAGTCGTTGGGTTTGAAAAGGAGTGCGTTTGAGAAAACACTATTTAAAAATTTATTAAAACCATCGACCACTCATATTTCTCCATTCATTATTTAAAAAAAAAAACCCCAGAACCAACGGCGAAACCCGTTCCCCCCCTTCCAGGCCCGATCGCCGCCGCTACGGCCGCTTCCAGACGCCGCCACCAGCGCCGTTCGCTTCGCCTCCGCCCCCTCGTCTGATCCGACCCCAGCTCGACCACCCTCGACGCCTCCTCCGCCTGAATCGAGGCCAGAAAGTTCCGACCTTTCTGGAGCCGCCGCCGGCGATCCCGACCACTGAACGCCACCAAACAACCACCGTCAGGAAGCCCTCTCTTCCCTCTTCCACGTCCAACTCGCCGATCATCCACTCGTGCCCCGGTTCTTGCGAAAACCGCAAACCTAGTTTTGAACCTTCGTGAAAGGTGAGTTCTTTTTGATGTTTGCACTTTGAAAAATCATATCTTTTTGGTGTGTTGATGAAATTCGATGAAACAGGAAACATCGGGACCGCAAGGAAGCTTTCTACCTCATAGAAAAAGCCGCGGATTTTTCTGAGTCATCTACGATTTTTAGCACTCCGAAAACCAATGTGAGAAATCTAAATTAATATGAATTTGAATGGAAAATGTTGTGTATAAATTATATTAGCGAAATATAAATTACATACGTGTTGTATACCTCATGTACATGCGTAGTGTAAGCTATATAAGCAAAGTATGAATTATACATGCATAGAATAATCGATATATGTGTTGAAATGCAAGTGAAATATAGCAATTATATATATATATATATACACTCCCCTCATCCACAAACCATGAACGATATTTATTGTTGTGAATTGGTGTGAAATATTGGATGAAAAATACGAATGGTTGAATAATTGTTTGTGGTTCATATTGTTTGTTTGTGGTTGAAAAATACCCATTGGTGATTGAAATGAATTGGAAATATTTATGGAAATAAAAATAAACATGCCGCCTGCGTGCGAATTAGATGCATGAATCCCCATTGCCAAAAACCGCTAGGTTTTAAGGTAGAGCGAGGAGCCGTACTAGGGACGGTGCCGGTTTTAACTACCTTGCCGTTATGCTGCCGAAATTTTGAATAATCTTTGTGTGTTAGAATTATTTTCATATGTTGAAATTATCTTAATGCGTTGAAATTAAAGTCATGTGTTGAAACTATATCCATGTGTGGAAATGTTCATGTGTTGAAAAGTGATGTGTGAAAATTAAATTCATTTGTGAATGAATGAAGTGTTTAAACAATAAAAATCACATTGTTATAATATATATGAAGTATGAAAAATATTCGCCTTATATATAAATAGTTTCAACAATAAAAAAAATTCCATCTTTCTAATATGAGCAACATAAGTAAAATATCCATGTGTGGAAATGCTCATGTGTTGAGAAGTGTGTGTAGTAGAAAAGTTCATGTGTTGAATAAAAAGATCGAACAATAAAAATTACATTTTTATTGAGATTATGAAGTGTTGAAAACCTCCATTTGTCGAATAAATATTTTAAATGATAAAAACATCATTTTTATCATATATGTGATATGCTAGAGGTATGCGGACATTGAAATAAATATTTGTGAAGAAATATTATTTTTAACATGCATAGAAACTAAATAAAATAGTCATGTGTTGAAATCTATTTTAGTTCGCCAAAATTATCATCTTTGAAATGTGAAGTGTTAAAAATAGCCACTTGTTCAAATAAATGTGCATGAGTTGAAATATACATTAATTAGCTAATGATATGATTTTAACCTATGCATGCAACACTAGAATGAATGGTGTTTTTAAACCAAAGTAAATCAAATATGAAGTTGAATGGAAAATGATAAGTGATAAAAACGGTGTATATGTACATGCATATTTATTGAACAGGTTATAGCAAAGGGGCTAGAGAAGAGGAATAAAATTTTGTGCCCGACAAATAGGTACACATTTACTGTTTTGTTTGGGTGATGATTTTATGAGCCTGTTGGCTAGCCGCTTGGCTTTTTCTTTTTCTTTTTGACATGAGACGCCCGTGTGGCTATTTGAGAATTTTCCCAGCCCCTCCCGTACAAAGGAGGTTATGGCGAAATTTTCCAAAATTTAAAGGTGTTAGTGAAATAATCGAAGTGAAAACGATATAGGAATTTTTTAAATGAACTATACTTATATAAATATATAAATATAAATAAAATTAAAACGAAACGTGGCTGTGCAGTTCGTGTTTTGAAACCGTGATTTCAAACGACTAGTGCGGGAAATCCGACCATTGGATTTTCCCGAAACCGCAACCGTTGGGTTCGCCTTGGAAATATCTTTCCAACGACACCAACTTTGTGAAGATCCGACGGTTGGATTGTCAGGAATGTTTAATTCAAATATGAAGAAATACAGCGCCAGAAACGATTATATTTATATATATATATAAATTTAATTAAATTAAATCGAATAATGACGCTGTAGTTCGTAAATTGAAATCGTAATTTCAAATGGCTAGTGTTGAAGATCCGACCGTCGGATTTTCCCAAAACTGAAACCGTTGGATTCGTTTTGAAATGACCTTCCTAATGATATAAAATTTGTGAAGATCCAGCGGTTAGATTTTCAGATATGTGCAAAACAAAATTAGTGGAAAGCAGTGCCAGTGCATCGGCACGACCTGAAATGTCGTTTAATTAAATATGGCCGTTTTAAATTAACTAAAAATGGCGATATATCGTTATAAAATACTATAGACGATATAGAGTGGAAATAAACCCATTTTGTTGTGTCTGCTTGATATGTGATGGTTGAATGTATTTGACATGAAAACTATAACTAAAGAACTAAAATGTGAATGTTGAATAGTCCAACCATGTGATAAATTGATTTGAAAATCTATATATACGTGGATTATTTGAAAGGGCCTAGTTCATCTCATTTCAAATAATCGATCGACGTTGAGAAGTCGAAGAGTGGAAGACGGTTGAAGACCGACGATCTTCACATTGGATGGATGGGCGCTACTTATGCTCGTGATTGGAGTAGCTACCATGAAGGAACTGAAGTAGTAGCCGTCCAAACATACTGTTGATTGTACGGATATGCGAGGAATTGGTGCCTCCGGTTTCGTTTAGACCCAGAACGGACTTGTAAATGGACTGTGTGTCTGACATTGGATTTTGTTCTGTGTTGATTGATCTCTGTTAAATATATATCTGTTTGGCGGCGGAGAATTTATTCTCTTGCTTAACGCCCTTCTCTGAGACGTACGAGCGCATAGGTTATGTATTGATAGAAATCAGTCGCATGGAGTGGATTGCCTGTGTGGCACGCCTAAGTGGCATATGATCAAGGCTTCTGTTGCAAAGAAAAGTCTTGTGGTTGATGATCAAAGCATGGTCTGTGTGACGTAGCTTTGTGTATAACGTGAATTCGTGAGCCTCACACCCCGGTATGAGTAAAAAAGGGAGAAGGACCCAAGGAGTGCATGACGTTTCTTTCTAGCTATGGTGGTGTCAGTGACCTCTCAGCCCTGACATTTATATCTACTTTTCACCTGTGTGGTTGTTGGAATACGAGGCGCCTCGGTTATAGGTCTGTAAGGACCGGGAAACGTGTGTTCAGGAATTGCCAATCCTCAAAAGTAAGAGAGGACCGGCCTTGGAGGATCCAGGGGATTGCTGTGTGCGGTCCCGAGGCATTTGCTAGAGTGTCTCGAACGGAGAGGAGCTTGCCCTTTGCCTCGACTCATGAAGGAATCCAATTTCCAATACGAAATATGCGGACATGATTGTATTACTAGTATGGCGACATAGTAGATGGTAGCTATGCCGCCTAGGATTGATATTTATTATTGAAATCGCTATTGAAACATATATGCACTAGTAATAATATCAAACACTTTTGTTTTACTCGTATGAAGCATTTTTGGCCATTATAAGGTAAAACTCTATCCTCCGGCTTGCGTTGCATTGTGTGATGGGACCTGAGTCTTATAATGGGTTCATTTTATAAAAAACATTGCGATGATTTAATCATTTACTTTATTTCATGCACTAGCACTCATTGGAGTAAACCCATTCCGCGAAAGTGGCGTGGTCCTTTGATTTGCCTTATTATTGTTGTTAATATGTTATGTAGATTTCTCATACCAGTCCCATGACTGACTCGTAGTTTGTTTCACCTTGCAAACTCGGGTGCCCTCATTTTCACACGGGCAGCCTAGTTACAGGTTTCTGACGCACTTTTGGCTCATGGCGAGGCTTGACTACACCGTGCTGACTTGGATTTTCTCTGCTATTATTGTATCTATATGATTCCGCTGTCATATGTGTGTAAATTATTCTATTTTCTGTTTATGCTATTATCTGTGATCTGCTAATGATGACTAATGTGTTATATTCCAATGATTATCCTTAACACCGTGTCACGGGGTTTTGGGATCGTCACAGTTGGTATCGGAGCTTTGGTTAACCTTAGTTCTGGAGTCTAACACATTAAACACTTCGTCAAAATAGAATCAGTAGTATTCTAAGGCGAGTCGCTCATTAGAGATGGGACTAGTAAAGTCCTAGAATGAGCCGAGCAGAATAGCAAAAACAATTTGATCAGTCCATCGTTATCTTTCCGTAAACTTTCTGCTTAACTATGCAATAGACTTTCATTTCTGTTAGCTGACTCTTTCCCTGCTTATACAGAATTTGAAAAATGGCTACCAGAGCAGCAGTCGCTAGAGGAGGCTGTAACGGCCGAGGCCGAGGAAGGGGAGAAGCCCCAGTTCAAGAAGGACCTTTGATACAACCTCCGGCCGCTCAATATTTCGAGCTAGACCGTGTAGCTAAGAGATACAAAAACTTAGGAGGCAAGACCTTCTCGGGAACTGGCATAGTAATAGAGGCCCTTGCATGGCTCAAAACATGCGAGAAAATTCTTGAAGGCCTGAGGCTTGGAGACAAAGACAAAGCTATTATGGGCGCCTGGCTTATGCAGGAACAAGCTGAACTATGGTGGGAATCTCTCACCGCCGGGAATAGAGAAGCTGGGAGAACATGGGATGGATTCAAAGAACTCTTCAAGGAGAAATATGTCCCAAAACAAGCTCTAGAACGAATGCACGATGACTTCGCCAACCTCCAGCAGGGGGATCTTTCCGTGCAGGATTATCTGAATAAATTTACACTGTTGTCGCCCTATGCTCCGGAGCTCGTCGCCACTGCAAAGTCCAAAAATAAGAGGTTTATCCTTGGATGAGGCGACAGTATCATGATAGAGCCATGGCCCATGTCAAGCTGGAATTCAACGAACTGGTGGAAATGACATGCAATTACGAAGACCTTGACCATAGGCATCTGGAGCAGGATCGCGCTAGAAGCCAAGTTGGGAACAAATGCAAGCCTACAGCAAATCAAGCTGAGTCAAGCCAAGCAGCATCTTCAAACCCTCAGACTGGCAAGCCGCCAAGAGGAAATTGCTTTAACTGTGGCAAACCGGGGCATTACTCTAATGTGTGCACAGCCCCGAAGAGGCAGAAGACAAATTCACAAGGTTCAAGCCAGGGTTCTCAGAACCCTCGCTCCTGCTTTAATTGCCGCAAGACTGATCATCTAGTCAAAGACTGTCCTTTGCTGAAGAAAGCCACAGTAGCTCACGTATATGACGGGTCGAGCCCGCCAGTTGCTTCCGATGGAGCAGGTAAACCTGATGTTTTGGGAGGTTCCCTTACCATTAAAAATATTCCTGTTTCTGTATTGTTTGACACGGGTGCGTCGCGTAGTTTTATTGCTAGTAACATAATGCACAAATTAAAGTTAAAACAGAGGAAGCTTAAAAATTCGGTTGAAGTACATAATCCGATAGGGGGTTCTATTATCCTTAATTCATATTGTAAAGTGCCAGCCTCTTATTCTCACTACAAGTGTCCTTTTGATCTGGTCATGATGGATTTTCCCGAATTCAACGTTATCCTTGGGCTAGATTGTTTAACGAAATACGAAGCTGAGGTAAATTGTGCGGAAAGGATCGTTAAAATCCGAACGGAGCTTGGACACATATATATACCTTGTCATGGTTCGAATCCAAACAGAGAAGAATTTTGGTCGGCATTAGAACTTATCCCCACTTCCATAGAAAAGATTCCGATTGTCAGAAACTATGCGGATGTGTTTGAAGAAGTTGAAAACTTACCTCCGCAAAGAGAAATAGAATTCCGAATCGATATAATTCCCAATGCCAGACCAGTGGTACATCCAATTCGCAGAATGACGCCGAAGGAAAAAGAAGAATTAGGTGATCAAACTCGTCAACTGTTGTGGAAGGGTCTAATCAGACCTAGTTTTTCTAATTGGGGTGCAGCTGTTGTGTTTGTCCCAAAGTCAGACGGTACTCTTAGATTATGTGTTGATTACCGAGACCTCAACAAACAGACGCTCAAAAACAAGTATCCATTACCCCGCATTGATGATTTGCTAGATCAATTGAATGGGGCGAAAGTATTTTCCCGAATGGACCTAGCTACAGGTTTTCATCAATTGAGAATAGCAGAATAGTGTGTTCCTTTGACAGCTTTCAGAGGTCTAGACATATTTTATGAATGGTTAGTAATGCCGTTCGGCCTGTGCAATGCTCCAGCATACTTTGTCGATCTAATGAATAGAGTGTTCAGGGGAGTTCTGAATAAATTTGTCCTCATGTTCATCGATGATATTTTAATCTACTCCAAATCAAAACCCGAGCATGAAAAACACTTAGAACAAGTATTGGAGATTCTAGGAAAGAATGTCTTCAAAGCCAAATTCTCTAAATGTGTCTTCTGGCAAGAAGAAGTCAAGTTTCTTGGCCATGTCGTGTCAGATAAAGGGATTTCTGTTGACCCAAGCAAAATTACAGCGATTAAAGACTAGAAACAACCCACTACTCCCACAGAAGTTAGAAGTTTTATGGGGTTGGCTAGTTATTATCGAAAGTTCGTTAAGGATTTTTCGAAGATATCCGGTCCGTTAAGGAAGCTCACGAAGAAACATGAGAAATTCAAGTGGACTTCTGACTGTGAAGAAGCTTTCCAGGAATTGAAATCGAAACTAACCACTGCTCCAGTGTTAACTATTATTGATGGCAATCAGGATTTGACGGTTTGGACAGATGCTTCTATTAAATGTCTTGGTGCAGTGTTAATGCAAAGAGGCCAAGTAGTCGCTTATGCAAGCCTCCAACTGAAACCGCATGAGAAGAATTATGTGACTCATGATCTTGAGTTGCTAGCCATCGTTTTTGCCTCGAAAATCTGGAGGCATTATTTATTGGGCGAGAAATTTATATTGTACACAGATCATCAATCATTGAAGTATTTATACACCCAGAAAGATCTGAATATGAGACAACAGCGTTGGCTAGAATTTCTTGCAGCGTATGATCTTGATATCCTGTATACGCCGGGGAAGGCTAACGTTGTAGCGGATGCGCTTAGTAGGAAAACCGCAATTCAGCCCTTCAAAAAGACGATGAATTCATTCAGAGAATCAGTCAAAGGGTCAAGGAAGGTGAAACCACGAGTTTTCGTATTGACGATAAGGGGGTTCTCAGGTTAAAAAATAGGACTTGCATTCCAAATATTCCAGGCCTTCGAAGAGAAGTGCTAGATGAATGCCATAAATCCAAATTTTGCATCCATCCTGGTGTGAGTAAAATGTACAACGATATCAAACGCACTGTGACAACCCGGAATTTAACAACGTGTTAAAAACAAGAATCAAGGCAGAACTAAAATATAAAATCTGAATCAGGAAAAACGGGCTGTGCCATTGCGTTCGTCTCGGAAAAATACGCGAAATAGAGTCCGAGTTTTCGAAAATCGGAGTCCTTATGACCCAGTTATGGCCCGTCAAAGTTTTCAGAAAAATCCAAGTTCAAAAACAGTTCAAATTTGAATTCAAAAATTCAAATTTCAGCCAAGCAGGGTAGGCGGGAAAACTCCCGCCACCCCCAAGTCGACTGGGGAGTCGACTTGGGAGTCGACACACCCCAGGTGGTGTCGACTGCCCAGTCGACACCCCTGTCGACTTGGGTGGTCGGCCAGTTTGGCCTGGGAGCACCTGACTTGTTTCTCAAGACATGTTTGGCGGCTTGTGACGGATTTTGAGGGTCCAGATCTATCCTAGGGTTAATCTAAGGGCCTAAACAACTTCTAATCTCTATAAAAAGACCCCTAAGCCTACCCTAAACCCACACAAATCACTCATGCCACGAAGTGCCGCCAAAATTAATCTTGATAATGGCCTCCATCTCCAACTCCAAGGGCTTATGCATTCAAATCGGGTTCAAATCAAAAGGTGCAAGCTTTCTACATCAAATCAAGGGTAGATCAATGTTGCTATGCAAACTTCATGACGGTTCTTCCACAAAGGAGCCACCTTTCTTCATCAAGACGATTCATGCCCCTAGCTCTCTTGCGACGCTATGTAAGTTCTAGCTACTTGTAGATTCTAACGGTGGTCCTAATGTGACATGGGATAAAATGTGATGAAACATAAGTATGCTAGCCTATATGAACCTTGTCATGTCTCTTTTGCTTGAACCTATGACTTTGGCTATGCTTAGTGACTAAATCATGCCACTTATGTTATGATTAACCTAGTATATCTTGCAAGTTTGAATCTTTATCCATGGAATGTTAGCATGAACCTTTGGGAACCACTTGACTTGTGAAAACATTGGCAAAGACTTGACTTTGGGGCTTATGCATGTAAATGAACCCAAACCCCTTATGTATCATGCATGTTTGTGGCCAAATTCACTTATGGTACTATGCATGTTTGTGGCCAAATTCCCTTATGAAACTATGCATGCTTGTGGCCAAATTCCCTTATGATACTATGCATGTTTGTGGCCAATATGTTGGCATAATACCCTACTATGTGACTCGCTTCCACTTGGGTTGGAAATACGTTTGGGTAGCTTAGGAAAAACGTGGGTATGACATGAAAAACTTGACATGGGGTTTACATGAGAACATGACATTCATGATACATTTAAATATGGTCATGACACATGGGAAAACATGGAACTTGACTAGACATGGGTGGGTTGTAAGTGTAATAAGACACTAGACCAAACATGAAAGTGGCCAACTCGAGGTTGGGTTGAGTTTGTAGCATAAATCTACCCGGACCCGCCCGGCTTAACTAGTGGCTACAAACAATAGGACCCAATGTGAGTAGTTGGTCACATAGCACTTAAAACCCGAGGTTAGACTAGGTTGTGGTGTAAATCTACCCGGACCCGCCCGGCTTAACTAGTAACCACAACAAAGTCTAATGTGAGAGGTTGGGGTGCATTAATCTAATTAATGCCACATGAAAAGGTTAAGTAATTTTGATTAATGACACTTAACCAATCTAAACTTGGTAATTCAATGAGGTTAAGTAATTTACACTTAACTAATCCGACTTGGTAATTAGATGGGGTTAAGTAACTTAGACTTAACTAATCTAAAACACGGTAATTAGATGGGGTTAAGTAACCTTCACTTAACTAATCTAAACACGGTAATTGGATGTGGTTAAGTTAAACACTTAACCAATCTAAACTTGGTAATTCAATGAGTTTAAGTAATTTACACTTAACTAATCCGACTTGGTAATTAGATGGGGTTAAGTAACTTAGACTTAACTAATCTAAAACACGGTAATTAGATGGGGTTAAGTAACCTACACTTAACTAATCTAAACACGGTAATTCGATGGGGTTAAGTTAAACACTTAACCAATCTAAACTTGGTAATTCAATGAGGTTAAGTAACTAATACTTAACCAACTTGACATGATAATTTAATGGGGTTAAGTAACTTATACTTAACCAATTATACATGATGATTTGACGAGGTTAAGTAACCTATACTTAACCAATCTAATATGCGGACCTGTTAGGGTTAAGTCACAAGACCTTTGTAAATATACTTAACCATTGTAATACGATTAGTGGATGGGGTTAAGCTAACCCATACTTAACCAATCCGACTCGATAATTTGATGGGATTAAGCTAATCTACGCTTAATCAATCTAACACGATAATATGATATGGTTAAGACAAACAAATACTTAACCAATTTGACATACGAGTTGTAGGACTAAGCCTTGAACTTGAACACTTAGCCGATTATGACATGGTTGGTAGGCGGGTTAAGTCATGGGCTTGAATAACAACACTTAACCCAATAGACAAAACCCTAGTTAGAGGAACTAGGTAGAAAATCGTAGTTAATCAAGGATAACGGGAAAAGAAGCTAAGTGGTAAACCTTAGTTAAGAATAACTAAGTAATAATTCTTAGCCAAGGACATGGGACTAGTTCTTAAATAGATGAGTAACCGGATACGGTAGGTCATCGCTTAGTATACGAGGAGGAGCAACTTATCTGACTTGGATAAAAAGCTCCAGCGAACTGGGTGACAAAGCGATAGCTTCGGGGGACGTGAGGGTACTCTTGGTATCCCTCTGTGAGGTGGCAGATGGTCCATGAAATCTGGCCTAACAGAGGTTAAGGTCTGCGGTAGAAGAGCCAAGGGTATGCCTTGGTTACTGTGCGAGCAACCTAAAGACGGGGATGGATTAGCGTGGAGTCGACGATACTTGATTTTTGCCCTGGATAGTGCATCGTCGACTACCTACCGTCTTTAGTCAATCGTGTACGAACGGAAAGGCAGAGAACTCCCAACAGACCATGTTCTTGCTATCGAGTCATGGGTGAGGTTGGCCCATAGGAAAGTGGGGCTATAGTGGGGCCGGGATGTAGTTCTCATACATGATTTTTCTTGGATTGCCTTTCAGTAGTTGAGGGAGGGGTCACGTGGGACCATAGCCACGGATACAAAAACAGATCTTGACATCTGCATCGGCAGATGACTTAAAGCTCTCGACCGAGTTCCGTATTTCTTGATTTGCCCTGGCACGGAACTCGGATGGCACATTGAGATACATGTGCGTCTAGACATGGAAAACGGTTCACGATTTATATGTGGGACAAAGGGCGCGGTTGACGGGCGGCATAATCCCTAGTGGCCCTAGGTGGCTTGAACCCAAACCGAGACACGGAAACGTTCATTAGGTAGCATAATCCCTAGTGGTCCTAGGTGGCATAAATCCTAAGTGAACACGCGATAGTTCACGGTAAGAAAACATAACCAGATCAAGGGTAGCAGTCCAAAACAACTTCAAGGATAAAATGGTACTACGTTGAGGTAGTATAGATTTATATGGGAAAGCCCGTACGGCCTACGGCAAAGGACTGAACTTATACATGGAAAGAAACATACGAGTTGGGAAAACCTACATATGCTGGGTTGACATGGACCATTACATGACGTTGGGCAAGGGACATTCATAGTTAACACATGACGCGGGTTGGGATACTAGTACAAGAGGTGCAGAGCAAATATACATGATAAATACCGTGGGATGTTATACAGGATAGATATCTTGGGATAGTATACTTGATAGAAACCTGACAATGTGATACCTTGATTTATCTTGACACCGTAGTTTATCATGATACCTTAGTTTATCTTGCTACAGTAGTTCATCCAGTTATCTTGGTATAGCTTATCTATCTTGTCGTCATCCTTATGTTTACTTTCAGTTTATGCATGTCATGTTACCTTTACCTGTTTTTATATTGGAAGTAGATAGGACTTACCAGTCTTTATGACTGACCCCGTTTTGTTTCGCCTCTTTGTCTTCCGTTTCACCCCCCCCCCCCTCCCCCCTCAGGTTTTAAGGGAGGAAATGATGTTGTTTAGTTCGGACCTCTTATGCTTGAAGGTCATCATGTATAGCTTGGTCTTCTCTTGGCTATGGCTGCTTCACCGCTTTATTTTGGGGAATAATTTATGAAACGGTTTTATGCTTCTTTACTATTGCAAGACAGGTTTTGATGTATTCTGATGTAAAAGGCTTTAGACCTTATTTTATAAGGTAATGAAATTTGTTTTACTTCCGCTGTTTTATATATGTTCTATCTTGTAATATTTCTGTGCATGTTTACCTCGATAATGCTTCACCAAACCTAGTGCATTCCCTTTGTGAGTGACCCTAGCGGAGGTGGGGTGTTACATTTGGTATCAGAGCAGAAGGTAACCAAACTGGGCAAAAGTTTTTAAAACCTTCTGAAAACTATTTGAGAAACCGTTTACAAAGAAGCATTTTTCAAGAAAAGTTTTTAAAGGCTATTCCCCAAAAGCCATTAGCACTATCCTTTGTTTCCTTGATCGAATCTCTTTTCCTTTCTTTCCTCCATCTGTAGTCACAGTAGTTTTAGCTGCGACTAATCCTTGTCTAGCTACGTAAGTATTTTCCCGTGCGATGGAGGAAGTTCTCGAGAGACCTGTTACCGTGTTACAAGGAAGGGTAATAAGAGCAAGGATAAAGGACACAGACGTAAGGATAAGCAACTTGTTGGTATGGATTAGTCCACGAAGGAAGGCAAGGACAAGATCAGCGAGAGGGCAATTGTATGCTCTCACTCCTAGCGTACCTAAGAGGGATGGTGTCGTTTCTGTTAAAGGTTTAGCCTTTCTTTTCTATCATCCCGTCCAGACTTTATTTTGATCATCGCATCATTTAAGTCTGCTTCGATAGTTAAGTCCCCGCACCTTAGTACTAGCATGGTAGAAGATCTCACTTTAGTCCCAATAATCTGGTTGGAGAGTCGGTCCATTTATTCATGACTTGTTTGGATTTGAGAACGTCTATGCCAAGTGTTGAGATTAGGAGCAATGCTTCTATTGTTGGGCTACGGATGGATTCTAGGGGTAAAGTGGTTATCCAGTAAGGGATACCATTCTCGGTTTTGAAAAGAGGGCAGCCAGACTCTTGGCTTGCTTTGGTAATACCCTCGAAGTCTCGTGTAACCTTTTGGGCTTTGTCATGGTTAGTTACCTAGAATCACTTGATGTATTTATCGGAAATCTCTGATCCGATCAAGTAACGTTCGCCAATAAGGCGGATGGTTCATTCCTCTTAAGCATGGGTTATATCAATCACCCTAGTAAGTGCACGTGGTAACATGGATTGGCATCGGTAAACGAGATCCAGAATTCACTAGTGAATTTTGGAGAGCTTGCATGAGTACGCAGATATGTTTGGGCCGAGCATACTAGGGAAATAATAAGTGGAAGTGAAACAAGAGGCGACAGTGAAATGAGTTCCGACTCATACCTTGGAAATAGGAATCAAGGAGCTACGAAATCACGAAGTCAAAGGCGGTCAAGGCACGATGGAATTAAGCTCAAGGAAATGCGGCTAAGACGCGCGCATCATGTCTCTTTTTAAGATTATATCTTCGGTCCTTGGTTCTCCTGTAGAGCTTGCTTGCATGCTATCGCTTGGTGGATATCCTCTCGGTACTGTTTTTGTTACAAACCCCGTAAGGAGTTTGTCTGGTTTATCTCCTCGATCTTATCTTGGGAACCTTAGGTAGAACTCTATGGATGTAAACATGTATTTGAAACATGTTATGATTGATATGGTTGCAAATGATTGCAAGTGGTTGCTCGTGGATGCGCGAATACACATTAGATACTAGATTGACGCGGTCACGTTTCATGTTGCATATGCACGAGTATTTATACGTGTTTATGGATGAAATTGAATGTGTTGTCACACGGATGTTGCATATGAATGAATGTTTGTGCACACATATAGTGTTTATATGACTAGGACTATTTGCATGCATGTTGGATTCATGGCACTAAAAATATTTTGCATTGGAAAGATCATTCAGGCCTGATCATTAGCATTAGCTAAGGAGAATATACACACATGTTTTGCATATGTCCATATGGCATTAGAAATCGTCTAAGGACAATGGTTGCATGTGGATGATGTTTTGAGTAGATGGATGATGGATGGTAGGATACGTTCTTCCTAACTTGGAGATTTCGGGGACGAAATCCTTAAAGGAGGGGAGAATGTGACAACCCGGAATTTAACAACGTGTTAAAAACAAGAATCAAGGCAGAACTAAAATATAAAATCTGAATCAGGAGAAATGGGCTGTGCCATTGCGTTCATCTTAGAAAAATACGCGAAATAAAGTCTGAGTTTTCAAAAATCGAAGTCCGTATGACCCAATTATGGCCCGTCAAAGTTTTCAGAAAAATCCAAGTTCAAAAACTGTTCAAATTTGAATTCAGAAATTCAAATTTCAGCCAAGCAGGGCAGGCGGGAAAATTCCCGCCACCCCCAAGTCGACTGGGGAGTGGACTTGGGAGTCGACACACCCCTGGTGGTGTCGACTGCCCAGTCGACACCCCTGTCGACTTGGGTGGTCGGCCAGTTTGGCCTGGGTGCACCTGACTTGTTTCTCAAGACATGTTTGGAGGCTTGTGACGAATTTTGAGGGTCCAGATCTATCCTAGGGTTAATCTAAGGGCCTAAACTACTCCTAATCTCTATAAAAAGACCCCTAAGCCTACCCTAAACCCTCACAAATCACTCATGCCACGAAGTGCCGCCAAAATCAATCTTGATTATGGCCTCCATCTCCAACTCCAAGGGCTTATGCATTCAAATCGGGTTCAAATCAAAAGGTGCAAGCTTGCTACATCAAATCAAGAGTAGATCAATGTTGATATGCAAACTTCATGACGGTTCTTCCACAAAGGAGCCACCTTTCTTCATCAAGACGATTCATGCCCCTAGCTCTCTTGCCACGCTATGTAAGTTCTAGCTACTTGTAGATTCTAACGATGGTTCTAATGTGACATGGGATAAAATGTGATGAAACATAAGTATGCTAGCCTATATGAACCTTGTCATGTCTCTTTTGCTTGAACCTATGACTTTGGGCTATGCTTAGTGACTAAATCATGCCACTTATGTTACGATTAACCTAGTATATCTTGCAAGTTTGAATCTTTATCCATGGAATGTAAGCATGAACCTTTGGGAACCACTTGACTTGTGAAAACATTGGCAAAGACTTGACTTTGGGGCTTATGCATGTAAATGAACCCAAACCCCTTATGTATCATGCATGTTTGTGGCCAAATTCACTTATGGTACTATGTATGTTTGTTGCCAAATTCCCTTATGAAACTATGCATGCTTGTGGCCAAATTCCCTTATGGTACAATGCATGTTTGTGGCCAAATTCCCTTATGATACTATGCATGTTTGTGGCCAATATGTTGGCATAATACCCTATTATGTGACTCGCTTCCACTTGGGTCGGAAATACGTTTGGGTAGCTTAGGAAAAACGTGGGTATGACATGAAAAACTTGACATGGGGTTTACATGAGAACATGACATTCATGATACATTTAAATATGGTCATGACACGTGGGAAAACATGGAACTTGACTAGACATGGGTGGGTTGTAAGTGTAATAAGACACTAGACCAAACATGAAAGTGGCCAACTCGAGGTTGGGTTGAGTTTGTAGCATAAATCTACCCGGACCCGCCCGGCTTAACTAGTGGCTACAAACAATAGGACCCAATGTGAGTAGTTGGTCACATAGCACTTAAAACCCGAGGTTAGACTAGGTTGTGGTGTAAATCTACCCGAACCCGCCCGGCTTAACTAGTAACCACAACAAAGTCTAATGTGAAAGGTTGGGGTGCATTAATCTAATTAATGCCACATGAAAAGGTTAAGTAATTTTGATTAATGACACTTAACCAATCTAAACTTGGTAATTCAATGAGGTAAAGTAATTTACACTTAACTAATCTGACTTGGTAATTAGATGGGGTTAAGTAACTTAGACTTAACTAGTCTAAAACACGGTAATTAGATGGGGTTAAGTAACCTTCGCTTAACTAATCTAAACACGGTAATTCGATGGGGTTAAGTTAAACACTTAACCAATCTAAACTTGGTAATTCAATGAGATTAAGTAATTTACACTTAACTAATCCGACTTTGTAATTAGATGGGGTTAAGTAACTTAGACTTAACTAATCTAAAACACGGTAATTAGATGGGGTTAAGTAACCTACACTTAACTAATCTAAACACGGTAATTCGATGGGGTTAAGTTAAACACTTAACCAATCTAAACTTGGTAATTCAATGAGGTTAAGTAACTAATACTTAACCAACTTGACATGATAATTTAATGGGGTTAAGTAACTTATACTTAACCAATTATACATGATGATTTGACGAGGTTAAGTAGCCTATACTTAACCAATCTAATATGCGGACCTGTTAGGGTTAAGTCACAAGACCTTTGTAAATATACTTAACCATTATAATACGATTAGTGGATGGGGTTAAGCTAACCCATACTTAACCAATCTGACTTGATAATTTGATGGGATTAAGCTAATCTATTCTTAATCAATCTAACACGATAATCTGATAGGGTTAAGACAAACAAATACTTAACCAATTTGACATACGAGTTGTAGGGCTAAGCCTTGAACTTGAACACTTAGCCGATTATGACATGGTTGGTAGGCGGGTTAAGTCATGGGCTTGAATAACAACACTTAACCCAATAGACAAAACCCTAGTTAGAGGAACTAGGTAGAAAATCGTAGTTAATCAAGGATAACGGGAAAAGAAGCTAAGTGGTAAACCTTAGTTAAGAATAACTAAGTAATAATTCTTAGCCAAGGACATGGGACTAGTTCATAAATAGATGAGTAACCTGATACGGTATGTCATCGCTTAGTATACGAGGAGGAGCAACTTATCCGACTTGGATTAAAAGCACCAGCGAACTGGGTGACGAAGTGGTAGCTTCGGGGGACGTGAGGGTACTCTTGGTATCCCTCTGTGAGGTGGCAGATGGTCCATGAAACCTGGCCTCACAGAGGTTAAGGTCTGCGGTAGAAGCGCCAAGGGTATGCCTTGGTTGCTGTGCGAGCAACCTAAAGACGGGGATGGATTAGCGTGGAGTCGACGATACTTGATTTTTGCACTGGATAGCGCGTCGTCGACTACCTACCATCTTTAGTCAATCGTGTACGAACGGAAAGGCAGAGAACTCCCAACAGACCATGTTCTTGCTATCAAGTCATGGGTGAGGTTGGCCCATAGGAAAGTGGGGCTATAGTGGGGCCGGGATGTAGTTCTCATACATGATTTTTCTTGGATTGCCTTTCAGTAGTTGAGGGAGGGGTCACGTGGGAACATAGCCACGGATACAAAAACAGACCTTGACATCTGCATCGGCAGATGACTTAAAGCTCCCGACCGAGTTCTGCATTTCTTGATTTGCCCTGGCACGGAACTCAGATGGCACATTGAGATACATGTGTGTCTAGACATGGAAAACGGTTCACGATTTATACGTGGGACAAAGGGCGCGGTTGACGGGCGGCATAATCACTAGTGGTCCTAGGTGGCTTGAACCCAAACCGAGACACGGAAACGTTCATTAGGTAGCATAATCCCTAGTGGTCCTAGGTGGCATAAATCCTAAGTGAACACGCGATAGTTCACGGTAAGAAAACATAAGCAGATCAAGGGTAGCAGTCCAAAACAACTTCAAGGATAAGATGGTACTACGTTGAGGTGGTATAGATTTACATAGGAAAGCCCGTACGGCCTACGGCAAAGGACTGAACTTATACATGGAAAGAAACATACGAGTTGGGAAAACCTACATATGCTGGGTTGACATGGACCATTACATGACATTGGGCAAGGGACATTCATAGTTAACACATGACGCGGGTTGGGATACTAGTACAAGAGGTGCAGAGCAAATATACATGATAAATACCGTGGGATGTTATACAGGATATATATCTTGGGATAGTATACTTGATAGAAACCTGACAATGTGATACCTTGATTTACCTTGACACCGTAGTTTATCATGATACCTTAGTTTATCTTTCTACAGTAGTTCATCCAGTTATCTTGGTATAGCTTATCTATCTTGTCGTCATCCTTATGTTTACTTTCGGTTTATGCATGTCATGTTACCTTTACCTGTTTTTATACTGGAAGTAGATAGGACTTACCAGTCTTTATGACTAACCCCATTTTATTTCGCCTCTTTGTCTTCCATTCCCCCCCCCAGGTTTTCAGGGAGGAAATGATGTTGTTTAGTTCAGACCTCTTATGCTTGAAGGTCATCATGTATAGCTTGGTCTTCTCTTGGCTATGGCTGCTTCACCGCTTTATTTTGGGGAATAATTTTTGAAAAGGTTTTATGCTTCTTTACTATTGCAAGACAGGTTTTGATGTATTCTGATGTAAAAGGCTTTAGACCTTATTTTATAAGGTAATGAAATTTGTTTTACTTCCGCTGTTTTATATATGTTTTGTCTTGTAATATTTCTGTGCATGTTTATCTCGATAATGCTTCACCAAACCTAGTGCATTCCCTTTGTGAGTGACCCTAGCGGAGGTGGGGTGTTACACGCACTTTCTGGTGGAAGGCAATGAAAAGGGATATTTCATTGTATGTTAGCAGATGTCCTACTTGGCAATTAGTCAAGAGCGACCAGCAGAAGCTAGTTGGATTGTTGCAACCGTTGGAAGTCCCAAGTTGGAAATGGGAACATATTTCCATGGATTTCATAGATGGTTTGCCGCGAACCAGGAAAGGTAATGACAGCATTTGGGTAATCGTAGATCGCTTCACGAAGACTGCCCATTTTATACCTGTCAGATCCAATAGAACCGCTCTAAGTCTAGCACAGATATATTTCAAAGAAATCGTTAAGCTGCATGGAATTCCCATCAGCATAGTCAGTGATGGAGACCCGATATTTGCTAGCAAATTCTGGGAAGCTTTCCAGACAGAATTGGGAATGAAACTGAATATGAGCACCGCTTATCACCCTCAAACAGATGGCCAAACTGAGTGGGTGAATAGAATTCTAGAAGATTTATTGCGGGCTTGTATAATTGATTTTAGTGGGTCATGGGAAGATCACTTGCATTTGGCAGAATTCTCATATAACAATAGCTATCAAGCAAGTTTAGGAATGTCGCCATTTGAAGCATTATATGGCAGACCCTGCAGATCTCCAGCATGTTGGGTAGAATCTGGCAACAGACTTGTGTTAGGACCCGATATGATTAGAGAAGCATTTGATAAAGTCGACTTCATTAAAAAGCATTTGAGAACCGCGCAAAGCCGACAGAAAAGTTATGCAGATTTTAGAAGAAGAGATTTGACATTTTCTGTTGGTGACCATGTTTATTTGAAGGTTTCTCCGATGAGTGGGGTAATCAGATTTGGCAAAACTGGGAAATTGGCACCGAGATTTATTGGTCCCTTTCCTATACTTGAACGAATTGGAACTCTTGCTTGTAGGGTTCAATTACCAGATTGGTTGCCTGGAGTGCATGATGTATTTCACATATCTCAACTTAAAAGACATGTGCATGATCCGGATCTTGTTGTAGAAGAAGCAGCGCAGCAGGATATAGACATAATTCCAGAATTAGCACTCAGAAGAGAGCCATTAAAGATTGTTGGCAAAGAAACTAGAGAACTAAGAAGCAAAAAGGTTCATTTAGTTAAAGTGCAGTGGTGCAGTGATCCTAGAGACTGTACATGGGAAACTAAGGAAAGCATTAAGCAAGCTTACCCCAAATGCAGAGTAGATATCTCTGACTAACTCCGGTGCAAGGTACTTTTACAATACTTTGCATTTACATTTTGTTTCCTACTTTACTGTTGTTTCCTTTTCGAGGACAAAAAGTTTTAAGTGGGGGAGATTGTAATAACCCGGAAAATACGGGCCAATTTAAAAATTTTAAATTGGTGATTTCAAAGGAATTTGAACAATTGAAATAGAATATTTCAATAAAATGGTGAATTAGAAATAGTGAGTCAGTTTGAAAATTTGAATTCAAACTTTGACTGACTGTGCAGGGTGGAGAATATAATGGATTTTAGTGAAACCAAAAATATTTAAATCTGTTTATCAATACCTTTCTAACGAATCTGAAAAATCGAAGTTTCATAACGAGAATCAAAAGTTATGGCCGAATGAATTTTCAGAATGGTCGCTATATAAAATATATAGCCCTGGAAATTTGCTATTTTGCATACGACCTCGGAATTCGACGAAACCACTTTTGTTCGGTCCGGGATGTCAAACTATTGCTAGGTTTCAAATTTCATAATTTTTGAAGCTAGTATGTGAGCGTGGCAAAAGAAAATGCATTTGGTCAATTTCTATTAAATTGGATCGACCAGAAAATGGCCATTTTTCAAACAATCTCAGAATTCGACGAAACTAGTTTTGTTGGGACCGTAGCGTCAAAACATAGCTAGATTTATTTTTCTGGAATTTTTCGAATCAGTTTGTGGCCCTGGCAAATTGAAATGTACATTCAAAGTTAAAAATTAAATGTTTTATACTTTAATTTGAAAAATAACTAACTGTAACAGTCGAATTAGCCTACGAAACATATCCCATTGTGTCCGGGATGGGGGTATTTAGCTAGGGGCGACAGTCGTTGGGTTTGAAAAGGAGTTCGTTTGAGAAAACACTATTTAAAAATTTATTAAAACCATCGACCAATCATATTTCTCCATTCATTATTTTAAAAAAAAAAAAAAAAAAAACCCGAGAACCAACGGCGAAACCCGTTCCCCCCCTTCCAGGCCCGATCGCCGCCGCTACGGCCGCTTCCAAACGCCGCCACCACCGCTGTTCGCTTCGCCTCCGCCCCCTCGTCAGATCCGACCCCAGCTCGACCACCCTCGACGCCTTCTCCGCCTGAATCGAGGCCAGAAAGTTCCGACCTTTCTGGAGCCGACGCCGACGATCCCGACCACCGAACGCCACCAAAGCACCACCGACAGGAAGCCCTCTCTTCCCTCTTCCACGTCCAACTCGCTGATCATCCCCTCGTGCCCCGGTTCTCGCGAAAACCACAAACCTAGTTTTGAACCTTCGTGAAAGGTGAGTTCTTTTTTATGTTTGCACTTTGAAAAATCATATCTTTTTGGTGTGTTGATGAAATTCGATGAAACAGGAAACATCGGGACCGCAAGGAAGCTCTTTACCTCATAGAAGAAGCCGCGGATTTTTCTGAGTCATCTACGATTTTTAGCACTTCGAAAACCAATGTGAGAAATCTAAATTTGTATGAATTTGAATGGAAAATGTCGTGTATAAATTATATTAGCGAAATATAAATTACATACGTGTTGTATACCTCATGTACATGCGTAGTGTAAGCTATATAAGCGAAGTATGAATTATACATGCATAGAATAATCGATATATGTGTTGAAATTCAAGTGAAATATAGCAATTATATATATATATACTCCCCTCGTCCACAAACCATGGACGATATTTATTGTTGTGAATTGGTGTGAAATATTGGATGAAAAATACGAATGGTTGAATAATTGTTTGTGGTTGATATTGTTTGGTTGTGGTTGAAAAATACCCATTGGGGATTGAAATGAATTGGAAATATTTGTGGAAATAAAAATAAACATGCCGCCTGTGTGCGAATTAGATGCATGAATCCCCATTGTCAAAAACCGCGAGGTTTTAAGGTAGAGCGAGGAGCTGTACTAGGGACGGTGCCGGTTTTAACTACCCTGCCGTTATGCTGCCGAAATTTTGAATAATCTTTGTTTGTTAGAATTATTTTCATATGTTGAAATTATCTTCATGCGTTGGAATTAAAGTCATGTGTTGAAACTATACCCATGTGTGGAAATGTTCATGTGTTGAAAAGTGATGTGTGAAAATTAAATTCATTTGTGAATGAATGAAGTGTTTAAACAATAAAAATCACATTGTTATAATATATATGAAGTATGAAAAATATTCGCCTTTTATATAAATAGTTTCAACAATAAAAAAATTCCATCTTTCTAATATGAGCAACATAAGTAAAATATCCATGTGTGGAAATGCTCATGTGTTGAGAAGTGTGTGTAGTAGAAAAGTTCATGTGTTGAATAAAAAGATCAAACAATAAAAATTACATTTTTATTGAGATTATGAAGTGTTGAAAACCTCCATTTGTTGAATAAATATTTTAAATGATAAAAACATCATTTTTATCATATATGTGATATGCTAGAGGTATGCGGACGTTGAAATAAATATTTGTGAAGAAATATTATTTTTAACATGCGTAGGAACTAAATAAAATAGTCATGTGTTGAAATCTATTTTAGTTCGCCAAAATTACCATCTTTGAAATGTGAAGTGTTAAAAATAGCCACTTGTTCAAATAAATGTGCATGAGTTGAAATATACATTAATTAGCTAATGATATGATTTTAGCCTATGCATGCAACACTAGAATGAATGGTGTTTTTAAACCAAAGTAAATCAAATATGAAGTTGAATGGAAAATGATAAGTGATAAAAACGGTGTATATGTACATGCATATTTATTGAACAGGTTATAGCAAAGGGGCTAAAGAAGAGGAATAAAATTTTGTGCCCGACAAATAGGTACACATTTACTGTTTTGTTTGGGTGATGATTTTATGAGCCTGTTGGCTAGACGCTTGGCTTTTTCTTTTTCTTTTTGACATGAGACTCCCGTGTGGCTATTTGGGAATTTTCCCAGCCCCTCCCGTACAAAGGAGGTTATGGCGAAATTTTCCAAAATTTAAAGGTGTTAGTGAAATAATTGAAGTGAAAACGATATAGGAATTTTTGAATGAACTATACTTATATAAATATATAAATATAAATAAAATTAAAACGAAACGTGGCCGTGCAGTTCTTGTTTTGAAACCGTGATTTCAAACAACTAGTGCGGGAAATCCGACCATTGGATTTTCCCGAAACCGCAACCGTTGGGTTCGCCTTGGAAATATCTTTCCAATGGCACCAACTTTGTAAAGATCCGACGGTTGGATTGTCTGGAATGTTTAATTCAAATCTGAAGAAAAACAACGCCAGAAACGATTATATATATATAAATATATATAATTAAATTAATTCGAATAACGACGCTGCAGTTCGTAAATTGAAATCGTAATTTCAAATGGCTAGTGTGGAAGATCCGACCGTTGGATTTTCCCAAAACTGAAACCGTTGGATTCATTTTGAAATGACCTTCCTAATGATATAAAATTTGTGAAGATCCAACGGTTAGATTTTCAGATATGTGCAAAACAAAATTAGTGAAAAGCAGCGCCAGTGCATCGGCACGACCTGAAACGTCGTTTAATTAAATATGGTCGTTTTAAATTAATTAAAAATGGCGATATATCGTTATAAAATACTATAGACGATATAGAGTGGAAATAAACCCATTTTGTTGTGTCTGCTTGATATGTGATGGTTGAATGTATTTGACATGAAAACTATAACTAAAGAACTGAAATGTGAATGTTGCATAGTCCAACCATGTGATAAATTGATTTGAAAATCTAAACATACGTGGATTATTTGAAAGGGCCGAGTTCATCTCATTTCAAATAATCGATCGACGTTGAGAAGTCGAAGAGTGGAAGATGGTTGAAGACCGACGATCTTCAAATTGGATGGATGGGCGCTACTGATGTTCGTGATTAGAGTAGCTACCATAAAGGAACTGAAGTAGTAGCCATCCAAACATACTGTTGATTGTAAGGATATGCGAGGAATTAGTGCCTTCGGTTTCGTTCAGACCCAAAACGGGCTTGTAAATGGACTGTGTGTTTGACATTGGATTTTGTTCTGTGTTGATTGATCTCTGTTAAATATATATCTGTTTGGCGGCGAAGAATTTATTCTCTTGCTTAACGCCCTTCTCTGAGACGTACGAGCTCAAAGGTTATGTATTGATAGAAATCAGTCGCATGGAGTGGATTGCCTGTGTGGCACGCCTAAGTGGCATATGATCAAGGCTTCTGTTGCAAAGCAAAGTCTTGTGGTTGATGATCAAAGCATGGTCTGTGTGACGAAGCTTTGTGTATAACGTGAATTCGTGAGCCTCACACCCCGGTATGAGTCAAAAACGGGAGAAGGACCCAAGGAGTGCATGACGTTTCTTTCTAGCTATGATGGTGTCAGTGACCTCCCAGCCATGACATTTATATCTACTTTTCACCTGTGTGGTTGTTGGAATACGAGGCGCCTCGGTCATAGGTCTGTAAGGACCAGGAAACGTGTGTTTAGGAATTTCCAATCCTTAAAAGTAAGAGAGGACCGGCCTTGGAGGATCCAGGGGATTGCTGTGTGCGGTCCCGAGGCATTTGCTAGAGTTTCTCGAACGGAGAGGAGCTTGCCCCTTGCCTCGACTCATGAAGGAATCCAATTTCCAATACGAAATATGCGGACGTGATTGTATTACTAGTATGGCGACATAGTAGATGGTAGCTATGCCGCCTAGGATTGATATTTATGATTGAAATCGCTATTGAAACATATATGCACTAGTAATAATATCAAACACTTTTGTTTTACTCGTATGAAGCATTTTTGGCCATTATAAGGTAAAACTCTATCCTCCGGTCCGAGCCCTTAATCCTTAAGCCAATCCAATCCCCCAGCTTAACCAACATGGCCTTCTTTTTTGCCAAGCCTCTCAAGTGTCAAGTTCCAATCCAGTTCGGATGTCCTTGCCCGGTCACTATTCCGATCCGAGCCCCCATACCCGATCCGATCCGGTCCAGAACCTGCACTTTTCCTGCATCCTTTCCAGCAAGTATTTTACGCCATTCGACGACGTTTTCAACCATTCTAACTATTGAAATCAATCACAAAGCATACCATACAGTCATAGCAACATGCATAATCAACCACAAACATCAAAACATCAATATGATAGGTTAAAGTGGATCAAGCATACCCAAAACCCCATATTTCCCCTTAAGCATGTTTAGGTGAAACTAATGATAGGATTATCAAAACTTAAACAAATTTACCCAAATTCATATCAGAGGTCTAAAACATCATTTCGAATTTTATAAATATTTTTCCAGAATTTATTAGTGTATAAATTCGCTAATTAACACTAATTACCCTTAATTAGCCATAATTAGCGAGGAACTATGCAAATCACTCACCTTAGCCACAAATAAACTCTAGATCTGAAGTAAATCTATAATTTGATGCGAATCCAAATGCTAAACAGCAGCTCCAATGTTGATTTGGTGTTGATCTCCCTTGATTTGATGTTGCTAAGCTTAATCCTTGATTAAATGATGATTTGGAGGTGATTTAGAGGTTGGAGGCCATTTTTAGGGTTTCTAAGAGGTAATTGGAGGCTAGAAAACTGAAATGGAATGATTCTCTAACTCTTTTCAGCCTCCCCATAACCCTAATCCCGAAATGGGTTATGGGCCCATTCTCTAATCACCCTATTTGGTCCGGTTAAGCAGTTTTTCACCTTCCAAACCTTATTTCAGCCATATCTCCCAAACGGTAACTCCGTTTGGCTATTATAACCACTCTACGGAAAGGTAAACCATCAAACGAAACTAATGGAAGTGGATTCAGGTCAAAATTCCTCTCCAATCAAAAGTTATGGCCAAAACAAGATCAGCTAGGGGCAAAATGGTCATTTAAAAATCGACAAAAATCATGAACATGGGAAATGGCTCTAATGGTTGTTTCCCAAAGTTACATGACTATACAACTTCATATGGGAAAGAAATAAATATTCTACGATCCTCCGATGCGTAGAATGCGGGTTGTTACACATGGACTTCATAGATGGTTTACCGAGAATCAGGAAAGGAAATGACAGTATTTGGGTGATCGTAGATCGCTTCATGAAGACCGCCCATTTTATACTTGTCAGATCCAATAGAACTGCTCAAAGTCTGGCACAGGTTTATTTCAAGGAAATTGTTAGGCTATATGGAGTGCCGATCAGTATAGTTAGTGATAGAGATCCAATATTTACTAGCAAATTTTGGGAGGCATTTCAAGTAGAACTGGGAATGAAGCTGAATCTAAGCACTGCCTATCATCCTCAGACAGATGGTCGGACTGAGAGAGTGAATCGTATACTAGAAGATTTATTGCGGGCTTGTGTTCTTGATTTTGGTGGATCATGGGAAGACCATTTACATTTGGCTAAGTTTTCAAACAACAACAGCTACCAAGCGAGCCTGACAATGTCACCATTCGAAGCGTTGTATGGTAGACCGTGTCGATCTCCTGCTTGTTGGGTTGAACCTGGTAATAGGCTTGTATTGGGACCAACTATGATTCGCGAAGCTGCGGATACAGTCGATTTCATTAAGAAACGATTGCTAGTTGCACAAAGCCGACAGAAGAGCTATGCAGACTCAAGAAGGAGAGATATATCATTTTTTGTTGGAGAATATGTGTATCTAAGGGTTTCTCCGATGAGAGGAGTGATTCGATTTGGAAAAACTGGGAAGTTGGCGCCCAGATTTATTGGTCCATTCCCTATTCTTGAACGGATTGGAACACTCGCTTATAGAGTTCAATTAACTGATTGGTTGCCTGCAGTACATGATGTATTTCACGTTTCTCAACTTAGAAAGCATGTACAGGATCCGGACTCGGTTGTGGAAGAAGCCGCACAACAGGAATTGGAAATTACTCCAGAATTAGCTGTGAGAAGAGAGCCGATAAAGATTATTGGCAAAGAAACCAAAGAGCTGAGGAATAAGAAAGTCCACTTAGTCAAAGAGAAATGGAGTGGAGATTCGCGAGATTATACTTTGGAAACAGCGGAAAGCATTAAGAAAGTCTATCCTAAGTGCAGGGTGGATATCTCTGATTGACTCTGGTGCAAGGTACATTTACCATATTTTGAAATTTCCATTACGTTCTCTACTTTGTCATTATTTTCTTTTCATGGATGTAAAATTTTAATTCTATAGTCCGATTATTTTAAAAGAGTATATGAATCGATTAGTATATTTTTGAAAGGGTAAAAACAAATTGATTGTTATTTGTGTGGTGTGATAGTGGATTTGATTAATTAAATTATTAGAACGATAGTTAATTAAATCTATGAATGAAGGGTAAATCTATGCAATTAAATCGCGTATTGAACTGATTTAAAAATAGATAGAAATATATGCATGTGCATTATATATGTTTGAACAGGTAAAAGGATTAGCTGTTGAGTAAAGAATTTATTTGCATGCCCGACAAATAGGTAAACCTTAATGAGTTGGATGAGAAATTTTATTATTATATCAACTCCCGTTAATGCCATTGGATGCGGAGTGATAGTTGTTCTGTGTGTAATAATAAATGTCGCCATAGGATAGTAACAAATAATTTTGAACTACACTACATGGCATACTTCTTGAAGATAGGCATACTTCATCATATACCACATAAGCATTTGAAGCTTGTGTGACGAGGTTGAAGATTTACCATGCGAGCGAGAGGCTTGTATGGCGATGACTATACATTATAGGTTGAACTTATGACTGATATGGACCATATAAAATGTAACGGTAAATTGCAAGATTAATAAAAACCCCACACGGGTCTGGAGATGACAATAAACACGTCTCTCTGGTCATTAAGGCACAAAAACCATTTATAGGGTGACGAGAATTCATTCTCTGGAGTTACGATCTATACACACTCCCCTGTGGGCACCGGAATATATCACTATAAATATGTGCATGCTTATTAGGATTTATTGGTCACCTCATACGGCCCAATAAATTTCCAAACCCCTCCCCGTACAAAGGAGGTTATGGCGAAATTTTTCGAAAATTTAGGGTGTTAGCCAAATTTTTGAAGAAATAGAAAATTCTTAGAAACTGAAAAGTTGAAGAATGGAAGCCAGGATGAAAGTTGAGTTGGTTAATTAAACAACTTTCGACTTCGTTCCTTTTCGAGGACGAAAACTTTTAAGTGCGGGAGATTGTAACAACCCGGAAAATCTGAACCAGTTTGAAAATATTAAATTGGCTATTTATAGTGGATTTTAAATATTTAAAATAAATATTTTAAATAATAACGGAGAAAAGTATGTTTGAATCGATGTTTGAAAATAAATATAATTATTTTAAATTATAAACAAGGCCTGAAATGGCGCGGCAGTTTCGAAATTTGAATTCGAACTTTGATTGACTGTACCGGGTGCAAAATAAAACGGATTTTAGTGAAACCAAAAATATTTAAATCTGTTATTGAATATCTTTCTAACGAATATGAAAAATTAAAGTTTCATAGCGGGAATCAAAAGTTATGGCCAAATGAATTTTCAAAAAGGCCACTATAGAGAATATATAGCCCGTGAAAATAGCCATTTTGGAAACGACCTCGGAATTCGACGAAACCACTTTTGTTGGATCCGGGATGTCAAATTATTGCTAGGTTTCAAATTTCATAATTCTTGAAGTTAGTATGTGAGCTTGGCGAAGAAAAATGTATTTGGTCAATTATAGTTAAATTGGATCGACAAGAAAAGGGCCATTTTTCAAACGGTCTTAGAATTCGACGAAACTAGTTTTGTTTGGACCGTATCGTCAAGACATAGCTAGATTTATTTTTCTGAAATTTTTAGAATTAGTATGTGGCCCCGACAAATTGAATTGTACATTCAAATCAAATATTGAATGTTTTATATTTTAATTTGAAGGAAAACTAACTGAAACAGTCGAATGGGCCTACGAAACATATCCCATTGTGTTCGGAATGGTGGTATTTGGCTAGGGACGACATTCGTTGGGTTTGGATTGGAGTTCATATGAGATAAGGGGTATTTTTGAATTTTTTAAAAAAATAATTATATAAATATAAAAAAAATCCCTGGGCCAATCACAACTTGACAAATCATTCTCTCTCCCCGATATACCTTCAACCGACGACAGAAAACAATCAAAAACTTCTCTCCTCGATATCTTTCAATCCACACACCATTATCGAACGCCCCGGTTGAACTTTATGAAGATCCCACCCTCCTCTTCAAATCTGTATAAGTGGCGCTCCTCCTCGTCGAGTCTATCTCGAGAATCGCACCTAGGAAGTGGCGAAATTCAAGCCGCCGATTCTCCTACACCATAGGTACGAGTTGGCCACGCTTCCAAGGGGTGGTGCGCCTCTCCTAGCCCGTCAACGTGGCATAAGCCGATCGCGTTCAAGTGCTTCAGATTCAAAGAAAATCGACGACCTAGATTTGAACATTTAAAAGAGGTATACAACTGAACTATTTTAAATTGTTTAATAGCACTTTAAAGCGCTACGGTTTATGATTTTACAATAAAAATCATATCCTTTTGCTGTGTGATCGAAATACAGTGAAACAAGAGACACCGAGACCGTGAGGACGTCTTCTACATTCTAGAAGAGGCTGCATATTTTTCTGAGCCTTCTTCTATTTTTGGTGGAGCGGAACCCAATGTGAGATTTCTAAATTATAAACGATATGGAAAACAACGATGTATAAATTATATAGTAGATGTATGAGTTATATAAGCATTGTACACCTCATGTATAAGCGTTGTATAAGTTGTATGTTCGATGTATAAGTTATATATGCGTTGTGAAAGTGATGTATGCGTTGAAATAAATTGAAATGATATTGAAGTGAATTGAAATATATTTATGTATGAATATATATATATATATATACACACACACACACACACACACACACTCCCCTCGTCCACAGACCATGGACGATATTTATTGGTTGTGATATTGTTTGGATTATTGGTTGATGTGAAATTTGGTGAAAATCATGAATGATTGGTTGTGGTTGAATAATACTTGTTTGTGGTTGAGAATTATTTTGGATAAAACCAAATAGGATTAGTTTGTGCAAAAGAAAAATAAACATGCTCGTCTGCGTACGAATTAGATGCATGAAATCCCCATTGTCAAAACCGCGAGATTTTAAGGTAGAGCAAGGAGCCGTACTAGGGACGGTCCCGGTTTTAACTACCCTGTCGTTATGCTGCCAAAATTTTCTGAAATACTTCTGTGTTTGATTTAAATTCATGTGTTGAATGTTGAAATTAAATTCGTGTGTTGAAGTAAATTCAGGTGTGGAATGGAGTTCGTGTATTGAATAAATTCTTTGAAAGATAAAAATAACATTTTTATCATATATATAGACTATATATAATATTAGTGTTTTAAATAAATTGTTTTACAATAAAAATCACATTTTTATTATATATATAATCTATATAAAGTAATCGTGTTTTGAAATAAATTGTTTTGCAATAAAAATCACATTTTTATTATATATATAAACTATAGAAATTATTCATGTGTTGAATGTTGAAATAAAATTCATGTGTTGAATAGAAATTCATGTGTTGAATAGAAATTCAAGTTTTGAATAGAAATTATATCGGGAGATCCGACCATCGGATTTTCCCAAAACTGAAACCATTGGATTCGTTTTGAAAAGATCTTTCTAATGATATAAAATTTGTGAAAATCCAACGGTTAGATTTTCAGATATGTGTAAACCAAATCTGAAGAAAAACAGCGCCATGGCCGCATTATGGCCTGAAGCGTCGTTTGAATGAATTGGCTGTTTTTAAATAAATAAAAATTGCGATAAATCGTGATAAAATATTATAAACGATATGGAATGGAAATAAAATGAATTTGCTCGGTTTTTGTGATATTTGATGGTTGAATGTGTGTGGCGTGAAAATTACATTAATGAATTTAATTGCTGGTGCTGAATAATTTAACCATTGTAATCAATTGATTTGAAATTCTAAATATACGTGAATTATTTGAAAAGGCCGAGTTAAATTTCATTTCAAATAATTGATCGGCGATAAGAAGTTGATGATGAAGACTGTGGTTGAAGACCGGAGATCTTCACCTCGGTTGGATGATAAGTGATGTGTTGATTGGGAGGCATCCTGAAATATAGATAATCAGTGGTGATCGTCCAGACGTACGTGAAGATCGATGGATATGCGAGGTATGTGGTGCCTCCTGTTTCGTTTAGACCCAGAACGAACTTGTAAATGGACTGTGTGTTTGACATTTGATTTTGTTATGTGCTGATTGATCTCTATTAAATATATATCTGTTTGGCGGCGGAGAATTTATTCTCTTGCTGTAATAACCCAGAAAATCTGGGCCAGTTTAAAATTTTTATTTTGGCAATTTTAACGAATGTTGATTATTCAAAATGAATTATTTTAAATAATATCGACGAGAAATTTATTTTGAATATAAATTGAACGTATATATTATATACGCCGTCGTTAGAATATAAATAATTATATATATAATTAAAAATAGAATTGAAAATGGCGCGGTAGTTCGATAATTCGATTTCAAACTTCAATTGAATGTACCGGGTGCAAAACAATCCGGATATTAGTGAAACCAAAAGTAATAGGATCTATTTGAGAATATCTTTCCAACGAATCCGACAAATCAAGATTTCATAGCGGGAATCAAAAGATATGTCCAGTTGAAAATTCTAAATAGTCGCTATGGAATTCAGGCCCTTAAAAAGGGGAATTTTGCAAACGACCTCGGATTTCGACGAAACCACTTTTGTTGGATCCGTGATGTCAAATTATTGCTAGATTCCAAATTTCATAATTTTTCGAATCAATATGTGAGCGTGGCAAAGGAAAATGTGTTTGACCAGTTTCAATTGATTTTAATCGACTGGAAAATGGCCATTTTCCAAACGGTCTCAGAATTCGACGAAACTAGTTTTGTTAGGACCGTATCGTCAATACGAAGCTAGAAAATATTTTTCGGGAATTTTTAGAGTTCGTATGTAACCCCGATAAATTGAAATGTGCGTTCAAATTCAATAGTTATACGTTGATTTTAACGGAAATGGATCGAAACGATCGAATCAGCCGACGATACATATCCCATTGTGTTCGGAATGGGGGTAATTAGCTATGGACGACAGGCGGTGGGCCTCATTTTGAGGTCGAAAATAAAAGTTGCTTTTTGAAGGATAAATAATAAAATTAAATAATTAAATGGGCCACACCCTTTAACTACCCACGGTCAACCCTATACCCCTTTCTCCCCCAAATACCGTCGTTCATTCGTATTAGGTATAGAAATAAAAAAAAGAGGAAGACGGGAGGGGGGAACCCGCCGCCCCCCCCCCCAATCGACCATCGCGCCGCCGCGCGAGGCCCCCCCCCTCTCAGAAACCGCGCCGCCGCACAGACCCGACACCCCCCTCACCCTAGGCTGCCGCGCGATCAAACCCCCTGTTGCTGACCGACGCCAGACCCCCCCTTTTGCTCCTACTGCTGATCGAAGACCCCCCCCCCAAGCGACGCTCTCCTCCCCGTTCGATCAACCACAGTAAGTTTTTATTTGTTTTAATTTAATTTTTTTATTTCTTTTATATATGATTAGCAAACAGAGAAAATCAGTTTTTGTATATGTTTTAATTTAGAAAGTTAGGATTTTTAAATTAGAAAGTTAGGATTTTTAAATTAGAAAGTTAGGATTTTTAAATTAGAAAGTTCGAATTTTTCATATTAGAAAAGCGATATTTTTATATGTGAAATACGAGATTTTTAAATATAATCTTTAAAGTGAAAAGGGCGATAACTTTGAAAATAAAAAGATGAGATTTTTAATTAGCTAAAGATACGATTTTTAATTGTTTAAAAATATAATTTTGTCGTATGTAAAAATAGAAAATATAATTTTCATATTAAATAGATAATAAAAATATAATCTTTCATATTGTAGAAGGACAAAAATATGATTTTTACATAGTGGGAACTATAAAAATATAATCTTTATAAGATAGGAATATTAGAAATATCATCTTTATATGTGTAGCAAAATAAAAATGTGATTTTTTATAATGATAAATTGGAAAAGGCGAAATCTTTATATTGAATAGCAAAGTAAAAATTCGATTTTTATATATTGAATAGCAAAGTAAAAATTCGATTTTTATATATTGAATAGCGAAGTGAAAATTCGATTTTTACATATGTAGAGAATACGGGCAACGAAGGTGATAAAAAGGCGACAACGATGAAGATTTCTATCAATGAAGTGTCTTGAAGTTGGGATAGCTTTCGGTGAGAACTCCTCACTCTTCAATTTCTTTTTCTAGTTATATATATATACTAGGATGCAGATGGTGTTTAGTAGCACCCGACACAATCGTCCACAGACCATGGACTTGTTTGTTTGGCTATGTAGTTGGTTAGATTATTTTGGTTGAATTGAATTGTTTGGTGAAATGAAATTGATTTGATTGATGTGTGAATGGCGTGGGCCTTCACTAGACCGGGGATAAGGCTAGGCCTTATCCCGTTTCTAGTATCGTGCCGTTATGCCGCCGAAATTTTCTAAACTAAATTAGAAAAGTAAAAAGATATCATTTTATTTGATAAATGGACTGAATAGAAATTCATGTGTTGAAATAAAATATTTTATCGTTAAAAATATAATTTTTTAATGTGGAAGTGAATAAAATAAAATATTCATTTACAAACCGGACGGTTTGTTTATGTACACCTATTTAAAGGACATTGATTGGGTCGATAAATTTTACACATCGCCCAACTGCAGAACTAAAATCTGTGTTTGATTGTTTGAAACCCCACACGGGTGTTGGGATGAAATTTGAAGTTCACTCATCCTGATTGATTAAATATGTCGATCGATTGATTGACAGGCTGTTATAAGCGTTAGATGTCTATATTTGATGCTTATACAGTGTAGTGCACTTTGGTTGATGGTTGATTATTTTTCAATGATATTATATACGTGTGATGTACGAAAATCCATATAATTAACATTATATGGTGATTGATTGGGCCTCATTCCAATTTAGAAAATAAAGAATAATATAAAATTAAGGTTCATGTGTTGACCGTACTCATCCGTTGAGATTAGTCATGTGTTGAACGAAATATTTTAATAATAAAATTTACATCTTTATCAATATAATATAAAGGTTCATGTGTTTACTATACTCATCCGTTGAGATTAGTCATGTGTTGAACGAAATATTTTAATAATAAAATTTACATCTTTATCAATATAATATAAAGGTTCATGTGTTGACTGTACTCATCCGTTGAGATTAATCATGTGTTTAACGAAATATTTTAATAATAAAATTTATATCTTTATCAATATAATATAAAGGTTCATGTGTGGACTCTACTCATCCGTTGAGATTAGTCATGTATTGAACGAAATATTTTAATAATAAAATTTACATCTTTATCAATATAATATAAAGGTTCATGTGTTGACTGTACTCATCCGTTGAGATTAGTCATGTGTTAAACGAAATATTTTAATAATAAAATTTACATCTTTATCAATATAATATAAAGGTTCATGTGTTGACTGTACTCATCCGTTGAGATTAGTCATGTGTTGAACGAAATATTTGAAAACAAAATATTTGGAAACGAAATATTTGAAAACGAAATATTTGAAATAGAAATATTTGAAATAGAATATTTGAAAATAGAAATATATAAACCCGTGTCGATTAGATTGACGCCATTTTGACGTGAACGATATTTATATCGATTTTATTCATTTTACAATGAATATTGAAAAGTGATTTCGAAATCGAATATTTTGAAATGAAATTTGAATTAAATTGAATAGAAAACGAATTTGATTTGAATTGAAAACAAAACAAATTTGATTTGAATTGAAAACAAAACGAATTTGATTTGAATTGAAAACAAAACGAATTTGAATTGAATTGAAAACAAAACGAATTTGATTTGAATTGAAAACAAAACGAATTTGAATTAAATTGAATAGAAAACCAATTTGAATTGAATTGAATAGAAAACCAATTTGAATTGAATTGAATAGAAAACCAATTTGAAAATAAATTGAATTTGATTTGAATAGAAAAGAAATTGAATTTGATTTGAATTGAAAAGAAATTGAATTTGATTTGATTTGAAAAGAAATTGAATTTGATTTGAATTGAAAAGAAATTGATTTTGATTTGAGTAGAAAAGAAATTGAATTTGATTTGAATAGAAAAGAAATTGAATTTGATTTGAATTGAAAAGAAATTGAATTTGATTTGATTTGAAAAGAAATTGAATTTGATTTGAATTGAAAAGAAATTGAATTTGATTTGAGTAGAAAAGAAATTGAATTTGAAGTAAATATATAACGAATTCGAATTGAATTGAATTGAAAAGAAAATGAATTCGAATCGAATTAAAATCGATTTGAATTGAAATCAAATAGAAATGAAAGTAAAAAAGAATTTATAATAGAAAATTCAATTTTGATTTGAATTTGAAATAAAGGTTGAAATTGTTTTTGAAATGAATTTAAACGATTTATAGAATTTGATTTAAATAGAAATCGACGAAATATATATTATATATATAATATAATGGCCTGAATAGAACGCGCCGCGCCGCGGTAGTTCGTGAATTTCGACCATTTATTTCAAACGGACATTACGGGAGATCCGACCGTCGGATTCTCCTAAACCCGGAACCGTTGGGTTCGTATCGAAAAGAGCCTTCTAACGAATAATAGAAATTTGAAATCTAACGGTTGGATTTGGAGATACGTCCAAATCAAATTCGAAAAAGATCGCTATAGGTGCAGTTCGATGGCCGTTGTTGGAAATCGACTATACGGGCCTTGATAAAATTATTAAAAATAGTAATAATTTATGTGAAATCATAAGAAATGATTTGGGAAAAATTAGGATGAAAAACTCCATATTTGAAAAGATAAAAATAGATTTTTATCGAAATGAACTATTCTTGAACTGAAATTAAAACCCATTTATTTTTAAATAAATAAATTGGATTTGAAATGGGTTTTAAATAAAATTGATTTATGGGTTTATAGTGAATAGTGTTTTAAATAACATTTGTTCTTTAACCCGATAGTAAATAGAATGTGATTTGGGTTTGTCGTGAACTGTGTTTTAAATAACATTAGTTCTTTAACCTAGAAAAAGAAGTTTTAATGAATCTGCAATTAGATTGAAATGTGCATTGATAATCTAAATTATCAAATTTGGAAAATAAGCGAGAATGGAGTATCACCAGTTTTGCTCTAAAGCGATAGTTAAATCTTTAATTAGATTTGAACGTGAAATGGTAATTAATTTTACCGATAACACCGTGGTGTTAGATATGGAGTATTATCGGTTTTGCTTCATGGGATGAATAGGTTGGGATTGGGAAATAAAATAAATAATTACTTCGGTGTGGTTCGCTAATCTCGACTAGTTTAGAAAACCATAATTTGGTTTGAAACGACATCCAAAGGAAGATTAAAGTATAAATTTTAAAGAATTTATCTTGGATAAAATTAATGGGAACCTTTCCCTAAGAATGTGGAATTTAGAAACTAGCTGTAGGTTAGTTAAGAAGAATGGTTTCCTGGGTATTGATCTGATGTTGGTTTCGGCCTTCGGGGTTAATATTTGGGAAATTGTTCTCTTGCTAATTTGCGGTTAGTGACTAATGAATTGGAATGAGGCGTATGTTGTGTTTGTGTAACATTTGTTTTTAATATACGTGGGTTGTTCGGAATGTCCGGGTTTATACCCATTCTGAATAACCGATTCGACGATAAGTCGAAGATGATGACGGTGGTCGAAGACCGGAAGTCTTCACATCGTTTGGATAATTACTGACGATCCTGATTGGGCTGTACACCCAAGAGGATGGAAACAGTTGGTGGTCGTCCAGACGTACTTGGAGATGGATGGATATGCG
This sequence comes from Allium sativum, assembly GCA_030737875.1. Taxonomy (NCBI): domain Eukaryota; kingdom Viridiplantae; phylum Streptophyta; class Magnoliopsida; order Asparagales; family Amaryllidaceae; genus Allium; species Allium sativum. The sequence goes on along the minus strand of CM060916.1, from coordinate 110,954,929 downwards.
AGGAAAGTGCCTCCGGTTTCGTTCAGACCCAGAACGAACTTGTAAATGGATTGTGTGTCTGACATTGGATTTTATTCTGTGTTGATTGATTTCTGTTATATATATATATCTGCTTGGCGGCGGAGAATTTATTCTCTTGCTTAACGCCCTTCTCTGAGACGTACGAGCTTAGAGGTTATATATCGATAGATATCAATCGCATGGCATGAAATGCCAGTGTGGCACGCTAAGTTGCATGGATCAAGGCTTCTGTTGAAAAGCAAAGTCTTGTGGTTGATGATCAAAGTACGGCCTACGTGGCAGCTTTGTGTATAACGTGAATTCGCGAGCCTCACACCTCGGTATGAGTTAAAAACGGGATACAGACTACAGGGAGAGCACGACGTTTCTTTCTAGCTTTGGTGGTGTCAGTGACTTACCAGCCCTGACATTTATATACTTTTCACCTATGTGGTTGTTGGATGAGGCGCCTCGATTTTAGATCTGTAAGGACCGGGAAACGTGTGTTCAGGAATTGCCAATCCTCTAACGTAAGTGAGGACCTGGCCTGAAGATCCAGGGTTGCCCAGAGTGCGTAGCCCTGAGACATTTGCTAGAGTGTCTCGAAAGCGGAGAGGAGCTTGCCCCTTGCCACGACTCATGACGGAAATCCAATTTCCAATACGTGTATTGCGATTTTAATTGTAGAACTAGTATGGCGACATGATAGATGGTACCCATGCCGCCTATGATTGATATTTATGATTGAAATTGTTTTGACACTATACACTTATTATAGTATCAAATGATTTGTTTTAAACGTACCAAGCATGTTTGGCTATTATAAGGGAAAACCCTATCCTCCAGCTTGCGTTGCATTGTGTGATGGGACCTGGGTCTTATAATAGCTTCATTTTTCGAAAAAGCATTGCACTTTTTATTCTATGCACTAGTATTCTTGGAAGGAAACCCGTTCCGTGTTATACGGCGTGGTCCCTTGAATTACTCTCTTTTAAAGTAAAGTTTTAAATAACTGTTTTAGTTCTCTCACCAGTCCCATGACTGACCTGGAGTTTATTGTTTTAACCTAAACTCTAGGTGCCCGTATTTTCCGCATGGGCAGCCAGTAGTTTTGGTTTTGTAGATTTATATTCACAGGATCCTGATTTACAGCTGGAACGATGCTCGGAAAGCTATGTATCCGTGTATTACTTTCAGTTGTGTTTTGTATTATTTCTTCACTGCAATACTGTATATTTAAATCTCTGATATTTGTCGAATGTAATTTAATCAACTATACTCTGTATATTCTTGTATCTGATGGAATTGTTGTAATAACAATGAAATGTTCTTCCGTCTGCGTTCTGATTTGTCCTGTTCTCAAACGATCAGGGGTTTCGAACGGTCTAGATCGGTTTAGCGACTGATTCAGATCGAGCGAAATTCTCGGCCGTCACATTTGGTATTAGAGCTTTGGTTTACAGAGCTCGAGAACAAGACACATTAGAACCATACGAAAGAATTCATCAGATATTGGATTAGTAATATCCAATTAGAATGACTCGTTAGAGATAGGATTAGTAGTATCCTAGAACGAGTGTGAAGAGTATATTTTTCAAATGAAAACAATTTCGTTTTGAAAATTATACCATTTTATACGTATTTGAATATTTATTTATTTTGAAGTTGGACAATCCGATATATAAAGATTTTGCATATACGCGTCATGAACGTATATTCGAAGTTTTAATATACCGGATAGATATAGAACCACACTCTAGTAGCCCGGAGATGTTCTGATGGTGGTTCGAAACATCATCAACATTTATTTTCGAGTGACGAAGGTGTGATATCTATATATTTCCATTAGACTGGTGTGAGAACCAAAACTAATATAGTTAGAATACATTGTTGTGAATTGGCATCAAAAACAAGATTTTTAGTATATATATCAAAATTATGAATTTGAAATGTTAAATTCACTAATTGATTGATGTTTGTGTTGTTTGTTTATTTGTTTGATAATTTTGAACCATTTAGCCTAATTGAACCGAATATTGTATTATATTGAAAATTGGTCGCATTTGCTTGCATATACATGTACTTACATTGAACAGGTCATAGCAAGGAGGCTAGAGCAGAGAATAAAATTTGTTTGCCCGACAAATAGGTACATATTTACTATAATTTACTGTTTTGATTGGGTGATGATGATTTTATGAGCCTATTGGCTAGCCGCTTGGCTTTTTCTTTTTTTTTTTGAGATCAGAAGGCCTGTATGGAAATTTCGGGATTTTCCCATGGCTCCCGGTGCAGGGGAGGTTATGGCGAAATTTTTCGAAAATTTAGGGTGTTAGCCAAAATTTTTGAAAATTTGAAAATTCTCATAAACTGAAAAGTTGGAGAATGGAAGCCAGATCGAACGTAGAGTTGATTAATCAAATCACTTTCGACTTTGTTCTTTTTCGCGGACGAAAAGTTTAAAGTGGGGGAGATTGTAATAACCCGGAAAATCTGGGCCAGTTTAAAATTTTTATTTTGGCAATTTTAACGAATTTTGAATATTTAAAATGAATTATTTTAAATAATATCGACGAGAAATTTATTTTGAATATAAATCGAACGCATATATTATATACGCCGTCGTTAGAATATAAATAATTATATATATAATTATAAATAGAATTGAAAATGGCGCGGTAGTTCGATAATTCGATTTCAAACTTTAATTGAATGTACCGGGTGCAAAACAATCCGGATTTTAGTGAAACCAAAAATAATAGGATCTACTTGAGAATATCTTTCCAACGAATCTGACAAATCAAGATTTCATAGCGGGAATCAAAAGATATGTCCAGTTGAAAATTCTGAATAGTCGCTATGGAATTAAGTCCCTTAAAAAGGGGAATTTTGCAAACGACCTCGGATTTCGACGAAACCACTTTTGTTGGATCCGTGATGTCAAATTATTGCTAGATTCCAAATTTCATAATTTTTTGAATCAATATGTGAGCGTGGCAAAGGAAAACGCGTTTGACCAGTTTAAGTTGATTTTAATCGACTGGAAAATGGCCATTTTCCAAACGGTCTCAGAATTCAACGAAACTAGTTTTGTTAGGACCGTATCGTCAATACGAAGCTAGAAAATATTTTTCGGGAATTTTTAGAGTTCGTGTGTAACCCCGGTAAATTGAAATGTGCGTTCAAATTCAATATATAGAGTTATACGTTGATTTTAACGGAAACGGATCGAAACGATCGAATCAGCCGACGATACATATCCCATTGTGTTCGGAATGGGGGTAATTAGCTATGGACGACAGGCGGTGGGCCTCGTGTTGAGGTCGAAAATAAAAGTTGCTTTTTGAAGGATAAATAATAAAATTAAATAATTAAATGGGCCACACCCTTTAACTACCCACGGTCAACCCTATACCCCTTTCTCCCCGAAATACCGTCGTTCATTCGTATTAGGTATAGAAAAAAAAAGAGGAAGACGGGAGGGGGGAAACCCGCCGCCGCCCCCCCAATCGACCATCGCGCCGCCGCGCGAGGCCCCCCTCTCTCAGAAACCGCGCCGCCGCTCAGACCCGACACCCCCCCTCACCCTAGGCTGCCGCGCGATCAAACCCCCCCCCCCCCCCCCCCCCCCCCCGTTGCTGACCGACGGCAGACCCCCCCTTTTTCTCCTACTGCTGATGGAAGACCCCCCCCTCCAGCGACGCTCTCCTCCCTGTTCGATCAACCACAGTAAGTTTTTATTTGTTTTAATCTAATTAATTAATTTATTTTATATATGATTAGCAAACAGAGAAAATCAGTTTTTGTATATGTTTTAATTTAGAAAGTTAGGATTTTTAAATTAGAAAGTTAGGATTTTGAAATTAGAAAGTTCGAATTTTTCATATTAGAAAAGCGATATTTTTATATGTGAAATATGAGATTTTTAAATATAATCCTTAAAGTGAAAAGGGCGATAACTTTGAAAATAAAAAGATGAGATTTTTAATTAGCTAAAGATACGATTTTTAATTGTTTAAAAATATAATTTTATCGTATGTAAAAATAGAAAATATAATTTTCATATTAAATAGATAATAAAAATATAATCTTTCATATTGTAGAAGGATAAAAATATGATTTTTACATAGTGGGAACTATAAAAATATAATCTTTATAAGATAGGAATATTAGAAATATCATCTTTATATGTGTAGCAAAATAAAAATGTGATTTTTTATAATGATAAATTGGAAAAGGCGAAATCTTTATATTGAATAGCAAAGTAAAAATTCGATTTTTATATATTGAATAGCAAAGTAAAAATTCGATTTTTATATATTGAATAGCGAAGTGAAAATTCGATTTTTACATATGTAGAGAATACGGGCAACGAAGGTGATAAAAAGTCGAGAACGATGAAGATTTCTATCAATGAAGTGTCTTGAAGTTGGGATAGCTTTCGGTGAGAACTCCTCACTCTTCAATTTCTTTTTCTAGTTATATATATATACTAGGAAGCAGACGGTGTTTAGTAGCACCCGACACAATCGTCCACAGACCATGGACTTGTATGTTTGGCTATGTAGTTGGTTAGATTATTTGTTTTGAATTGAATTGTTTGGTGAAATGAAATTGATTTGATTGATGTGTGAATGGCGTGGGCCTTCACTAGAACGGGGATAAGGCTAGGCCTTGTCCCGTTTCTAGTATCGTGCCGTTATGCCGCCGAAATTTTCTAAAATAAATTAGAAAAGTAAAATGATATCATTTTATTTGATAAATGAACTGAATATAAATTCATGTGTTGAAATAAAATATTTTATCGTTAAAAATATAATTTTTTAACGTGGAAGTGAATAAAATAAAATATTCATTTACAAACCGGACGGTTTGTTTATGTACACCTTTTTGAAGGACATTGATTGGGTCGATAAATTTTACACATCGCCCAACTGCACAACTAAAATCTGTGTTTGATTGTTTGAAACCCCACACGGGTGTTGGGATGAAATTTGAAGTTCACTCATCCTGATTGATTAAATATGTCGATCGATTGATTGACAGGCTGTTATAAGCGTTAGATGTCTATATTTGATGCTTATACAGTGTAGTGCACTTTGGTTGATGGTTGATTATTTTTCAATGCTATTATATACGTGTGATGTATGAAAATCCATATAATTAACATTATATGGTGATTGATTGGGCCTCATTCCAATTTAGAAAATAAAGAATAATATAAAATAAAGGTTCATGTGTTGACTGTACTCATCCGTTGAGATTAGTCATGTGTTGAACGAAATATTTTAATAATAAAATTTACATCTTTATCAATATAATATAAAGGTTCATGTGTTGACTGTACTCATCCGTTGAGATTAGTCATGTGTCGAACGAAATATTTTAATAATAAAATTTACATCTTTATCAATATAATATAAAGGTTCATGTGTTGACTGTACTCATCCGTTGAGATTAGTCATGTGTTGAACGAAATATTTTAATAATAAGATTTACATCTTTATGAATATAATATAAAGGTTCATGTGTTGACTGTACTCATCCGTTGAGATTAGTCATGCGTTGAACGAAATATTTTAATAATAAAATTTACATCTTTATCAATATAATATAAAGGTTCATGTGTTGACTGTACTCATCCGTTGAGATTAGTCATGTGTTGAACGAAATATTTGAAAATGAAATATTTGAAAACGAAATATTTGGAAACGAAATATTTGAAAATGAAATATTTGAAATAGAAATATTTGAAATAGAATATTTGAAAATAGAAATATATAAAGCCGTGTTGATTAGATTGACGCCATTTTGACGTGAACGATATTTATATCGATTTTATTCGTTTTATAATGAATATTGAAAAGTGATTTCGAAATCGAATATTTTGAAATGAAATTTGAAATAAATTGAATAGAAAACGAATTTGATTTGAATTGAAAACAAAACGAATTTGATTTGAATTGAAACAAAACGAATTTGATTTGAATTGTAAACAAAACGAATTTGAATTGAATTGAAAACAAAACAAATTTGATTTGAATTGAAAACAAAACGAATTTGAATTAAATTGAATAGAAAACCAATTTGAATTGAATTGAATAGAAAACCAATTTGAATTGAATTGAATAGAAAACCAATTTGAAAAGAAATTGAATTTGATTTGAATAGAAAAGAAATTGAATTTGATTTGAATTGAAAAGAAATTGAATTTGATTTGATTTGAAAAGAAATTGAATTTGATTTGAATTGAAAAGAAATTGAATTTGATTTGAGTAGAAAAGAAATTGAATTTGATTTGAATAGAAAAGAAATTGAATTTGATTTGAATTGAAAAGAAATTGAATTTGATTTGATTTGAAAAGAAATTGAATTTGATTTGAATTGAATTTGATTTGAGTAGAAAAGAAATTGAATTTGAAGTAAATATATAACGAATTCGAATTGAATTGAATTGAATTGAAAAGAAAATGAATTCGAATCGAATTAAAATCGATTTGAATTGAAATCAAATAGAAATGAAAGTAAAAAGAATTTATAATAGAAAATTCAATTTTGATTTGAATTTGAAATAAAGGTTGAAATTGTTTTTGAAATGAATTTAAACAATTTATAAAATTCGATTCAAATAGAAATCGACAAAATATATATTATATATATAATATAATGGCCTGAATAGAACGCGGCGCGCCGCGGCAGTTCGTGAATTTCGACGATTTATTTCAAACGGACATTACGGGAGATCCGACCGTCGGATTCTCCTAAAACCGGAACCGTTGGGTTCGTATCGAAAAGAGCTTTCTAACGAATAATAGAAATTTGAAATCTAACGGTTGGATTTGGAGATACGCCCAAATCAAATTCGAAAAAGGTCGCTATAGGTGCAGTTCGATGGCCGTTGTTGGAAATAGACTGTACGGGCCTTGATAAAATTATTAAAAATAGTAATAATTTGTGTAGAATCATAAGAAATGATTTGGGAAAAATTGGGATGAAAAACTCCATATTTGAAAAGATAAAAATAGATTTTTATTGAAATGAACTAGTTTTGAACTGAAATTAAAACCCATTTATTTTTAAATAAATAAATTGGATTTGAAATGGATTTTAAATAAAATTGATTTATGGGTTTATCGTGAATAGTGTTTTAAATAACATTTGTTCTTTAACCCGATAGTAAATAGAATGTGATTCGGGTTTGTCGTGAACTGTGTTTTAAATAACATTAGTTCTTTAACCCAGAAAAAGGAGTTTTAATGAATCTGCAATTAGATTGAAATGTGCATTGATAATCTAAATTATCAAATTTGGAAAATAAGCGAGAATGGAGTATCACCAGTTTTGCTCCAAAGCGATAGTTAAATCTTTAATTAGATTTGAACGTGAAATGATAATTAATTTTACCGATAACACCGTGGTGTTAGATATGGAGTATTACAAGTTTTGCTTCATGGGATGAATAGGTTGGGATTGGGAAATAAAATAAATAATTACTTCAGTGTGGTTCGCTAATCTCGACTAGTTTAGAAAACCATAATTTGGTTTGAAACGACATCCAAAGGAAGATTAAAGGACAAATTTTAAAGAATTTATCTTGGAAAAAATTAATGGGAACCTTTCCCTAAGAATGTGGAATTTAGAAACTAGCTGTAGGTTAGTTAAGAAGAATGGTTTCCTGGGTATCGATCTGATGTTGGTTTCGGCCTTCGGGGTTAATATTTGGGAAATTGTTCTCTTGCTAATTTGTGGTTAGTGACTAATGAATTGGAATGAGGCGTATGTTGTGTTTGTGTAACATTTGTTTTTAATATACGCGGGTTGTTGGGAAAGTCCGGGTTTATACCCATTCTGAATAACCGATTCGACGATAATTAGAAGATGATGACGTTGGTCGAAGACTGGAAGTCTTCACATCGTTTGGATAATTACTGACGATCCTGATTGGGCTGTACACACAAGAGGATGGAAACAGTTGGTGGTCGTCCAGATGTACTTGGAGATGGATGGATATGCGAGGAAAGTGCCTCCGGTTTCGTTCAGACCCAGAACGAACTTGTAAATGGATTGTGTGTCTGACATTGGATTTTATTCTGTGTTGATTGATTTCTGTTATATATATATCTGCTTGGCGGCGGAGAATTTATTCTCTTGCTTAACGCCTTCTCTGAGACGTACGAGCTTAGAGGTTATATATCGATAGATATCAATCGCATGGCATGAAATGCCTGTGTGGCACGCTAAGTTGCATGGATCAAGGCTTTTGTTTAAAAGCAAAGTCTTGTGGTTGATGATCAAAGCACGGCCTACGTGGCAGCTTTGTGTATAATGTGAATTCGCGAGCCTCACACCTCGGTATGAATTAAAAACGGGATACGGACTGCAGGGAGAGCACGACGTTTCTTTCTATCTTTGGTGGTGTCAGTGACTTACCAGCCCTGACATTTATATACTTTTCACCTATGTGGTTGTTGGATGAGGCGCCTCGATTTTAGGTCTGTAAGGACCGGGAAACGTGGGTTCAGGCATAACTAATCCTCTAACGTAAGCGAGGACCGGCCCTGAAGATCCAAGGATTGCCTAGAGTGTGTAGTCCTGGGACATTTGCTAGAGTGTCTCGAAAGCGGAGAGGAGCTTGCCCCTTGCCTCGACTCATGACGGAAATCCAATTTCCAATACGTGTATTGCGGTTTTAATTGTAGAACTAGTATGGCGACATGATAGATGGTACCCATGCCGCCTATGATTGATATTTATGATTGAAATTGTTTTGACACTATACACTTATTATAGTATCAAATGATTTGTTTTAAACGTACCAAGCATGTTTGGCTATTATAAGGGAAAACCCTATCCTCCGGCTTGCGTTGCATTGTTTGATTGGACCTGGGTCTTATAATAGCTTCATTTTTCGAAAAAGCATTGCGTTGTTTATTCTATGCACTAGTACTCTTGGGAGGAAACCCGTTCCGTGTTATACGGCGTGGTCCCTTGAATTACTCTCTTTTAAAGTAAAGTTTTAAATAACTGTTTTAGTTCCCACACAAGTCACATGACTGACCTGGAATTTATTGTTTTAACCTAAACTCTGGGTGCCCCTATTTTCCGCACGGGCAGCTAGTAGTTTTGGTTTTGCAGATTTATATTCATATGATCCTGATTTACAGGTGGAACGATGCTCGGAAAGCTCTGTATCCGTGTATTACTTTCAGTTGTGTTTTGTATTATTTCTCCGCTGCAATACTGTATATTTAAATCTCTGATATTTGTCGAATGTAATTTAATCAATTATACTTTGTATATTCTTGTATTTGATGGAATTGTTGTAATAACAATGAAATGTTCTTCCGTCTGCGTTCTGATTTGTCCTGTTCTCAAACGATCAGGGGTTTCGAACGGTCTAGATCAGTTTAGAGACTGATTCAGATCGAGCGAATTTCTCGGCCGTCACACTTGCTTAACGCCCTTCTTTGAGACGTACGAGCTCAGAGGTTATATATCGATAGAAATCAGTCGCATGGAGTGAACTTCCTATGTGGCACGCTTGAGTGGCAAATGATCATAGCTTCTATTGAAAAGCAAAGTCTTGTGGTTGATGATCAAAGCACGGCCTGTGTGGCATAGCTTTGTGTATAACGTGAATTCGCGAGCCTCACACCCCGGTATGAGCCAGTAATGGGAGAGGACCTCAGGGAGGGCATGCGTTTCCTTCTAGCTAGAGTAGTGTCAGTGACCTACCAGCCCTGACATTTATATTATTTTCATCTGTGTGGTTGTTGTTGTTGCGAGGCACCTCAGATATATCGGTGACTGTGTGGAGCCGATGGAGTCATTAGGCTCATTTACGCCCCAAAGGGCGGGGAAACGCAGTGTTATGGCATTTTAATCCACATCGGTGGACCGGCCTTGACGATCCAAAGGCTTGACTAAGTACTTGCCTGAGACTCGGTCTAGACAGTCTCGAATTCGGTAAGGACTATCTTTTGCCTTGGTTCATGATGGAAATCCAATTTCCAAATACGACACCGTGCAGTTTTGATTGTATACCTATATATGGCGACATAGTGGTATGGGGCATTAATGTCGTCTAGGATTGATACTTATAATTTGAAATTTTTTTTGAAACATATAAACACTAGTAATAATATCAAATGCTTTTGTTTTATTCATATCAAGCATATTTTAGCCATTATAAGGTAAAAACTCTATCCTCCGGTTTGCGTTGCATTGTGTGATGGGAACCTAGTCTTATAATGACTTCATTTTTATAAAAAGCATTGCGATGTTTAAAAAGTCTTACTTGTTTTAGAGCACTGGGAATCACTGGAATAAACCCGTTCCGCGAAAGTGGCGTGGTCCTATGATTTGCCTTGTTATTATTGATTAACCAGTTAAGTAGATTTCTCCTACCAGTCCCATGACTGACTCTTAGTTTGTTTCACTTGCAAAATCGGGTACCCTTTTTTCTACACGGGCAGCCTTGTATTCAGCTTTTAGCAGGCTCTTTCTGGATAGCTAGAGCTGAAGATGGACTCTATTATTTGTCTCATTTTATGTTGTTCAGCTCTTATTGTACATATTATGTTTTGTTTTCCGCTGTAGACATTTATGTATAGTTGAACTGTATGTTGAACAAAGTATGATCCTGTATACTATGTAACTCTGATGATTATGTTTATCCAGTGTATTATTCGTACAGTATTTGGTGTATTTACTTAATTATGTTCTGCTATTATCTGTTTATGTGTTATATTCCAAAGATTACCCTTGCCACCGTCGTACGGGGTTTAGGGGTCGTCACACCTACAGTTTTTGATTTTATATTATATACAGAGCGTGAGATGCAAGCGTTCTGCTAGATTGATATCTATTTGATTTAGACACTATTATAATATCACTAGATTTTCATATCGAAGTATTTTGGGTTAGAGTAAGGTAAAAACCTCCAAGTTTATGTGTGGTCTGGTCTTACTATTATCCTTTCTTTCAAAAGGATTTTGAAATTTAAACAATTGGTTGGAGTTCACTCACACCAGCCCTTGACTGACTCAAAGTTTATTTTGTTTTTTTCGTTTTCCCTAAACTCTTGGGTGCCCAAATTTGTACTAGTAGTCAAGTAGTCGGGATTTTACAGATTCACTTGGAGGAGTTTGAAGCAGGAGGCTTCACCAGTTAGCTATAGACTATCATATATTCTGTTGTGTACCATGTTTGTATTTGGAAACAGGTGTTTATAACTGTTCCAGAAATAGCTGTTGTGCTCTGATAATGGTATGTGTATTCAAAACATATTCGTATTTCAAAGGTTATGTTATTTAACATATTTTATTCGTTCCGCTGTGAGTTTGTGATCTTCATTTTTCTTCTATTATAATATTTTTTTCTTTCTATTCCCCATCCTCTAACTTCTTTCTAATAATGATTCGTATTTCTGTGCAATTTGGGTTGGACGTGTGGTGTTATTAGTCGACTCAGATAGTACGGATTTGCGGGCCGTTACACGGCCTATAAATTCGAGGCCTCGAAAATTCCATCATCCACATAAGTTAATGTCAGGGCTTGTAAATCCCTATTACCACTTCTACCTAGAAAGAAACGTGCGCACTCCCTACATTCCCTTGCTCCGTTTCTGACTCTTACCGGGATGTGAGGCTCGCGAAGTCCCTTTTATACACAAATCTATGCAAAAATAGGCTATTCTTTGATCATCGTCCACAAGGCTCTGCTTTTCAACAAAAGCCTCGATCATTTTCATCTTGGCATGCCACATTGATAATTCATGTCATGCGATCGATAACTACCAATATATAACCTTTGAGCTCGTGCGTCTCAGAGAAGGGTGTTAAGCGAGAGAATAAATTCTCCACCACCACAGATATATATCAAATAGAAATCAATTTAATTTACATGGAATGAAATTCAATGTCAGACACACATCCATTTACAAGTCCGTTCTGGGTCGGAACGAAACTGGAGACACCTTATTCCTCATCCCGTATGTCCAATACAGAAGTGAGGTGCTCGCATAACCGGACAATCAACAAGTACGTCCGGACAAACTACCACTTTTAACCCTTTACTGGTAGCTAGTCAATGCCAGGCATCAGTAATCATCCATTCAGTGTGAAGATCGTTGGTCTTCATCCACCGTCTTCATCTTTGACTCTAATCGTCGTAGTAATTATTCAGAATGGGTTAAACATGGTCTTTCCGAATAACTCGCGTATTTTACAATTAAAAATCAGGTGTTATAAAGACACATCATACACCTCATTCCAATTCGAAATATTCTTTTAACAAAAATATTCATATTATTAGGGGAAAGATTCCCATTGACTTTATCAAACATAAATCTTTTAAATTTAATCTTTAATCTTCTTTTTAAAGATTTATTAAAACTCCAATTTGATGTTAATATCAAAACTATTACTTTATGATTATTTAGTTTTAAGAAATTGTTCTTATCTTTAACTAGGTTAAAGAATCAATGTCATTTAAAAACATTTTTCACGATAAACCCAAAATCATCTTCCATTAAATATGGAATTTTCATAGAAATCAAATTAATATATAATCGATATAAATTTCTGTATCAGACTAGTAATATAAATGGAATAATAGCAAAGCCTTTTAAATTCCATATATAGTAATAGCCTTCCTTTACAGAAGCCTATCTCGGTTATTATCAAATTGAATTTCCACCAAATTCCAATTTAATATATTAAATTGGAAAACTTAACTTTGGAAAATTTCTTTTTAAATCTTAATAAAAAAGATTTATAAATTCTGAATCATATTTTCATTGTTAATCGGGTTAAAGAACTAATGTTGTTTAAAAACATAGTTCACGATAAACCCAATTCACGTATCAATTTATTTTAACACTAAATATAATTTGAAACATTAATAATCTTAGTTAAAAGATTTATTCTTTCATACGTGGTTTAAGAACAGTGTTATTTGAGACACCATCCATGACAACCCAAAATCCAATTCTTTTATTACAATATCTTTTAAAAATATTCTTTATTTAAAAGAAATTCTTTGTTTAAAATATTATTTATATAAAAGATATTCTGAATCGGAAAGTGACTCGATCATTTACCATAAAACTTCGGTGATATGGATTTCATACATCGTAAGTAAATGACAACAAATGTTAAATAATCATCAAACCATCCATTCAACATCCACAGTGAAGTTCACAACTGTGTGAGCATTAAAATGAAATAATAACGCTCATCGCAGCCTGTCAATCTATCGATTGACGTACAAATAAATATTGGGACTAGTGTATATCAATTATCATCCCAATACCCGTATGGGGTTTTCAGCCAACAACAGTTCATATAAATAAATAATTGGTTAATGAATTTAACCAATTTTAAATACTGCTAACATATTGATGCTAATGAACAAAACATGTTATTTTATTCCTAATACCGAATAAAAATCTATTTGACTTGTATTATTTCCTTATACATTTCTAATGAAACACCCCACCTCCGTTAAAGTCACTCACAAAGGGAATGCCTTAACTTCGGTGGTGCATAGGTAAAAGATGCAGATAAATTACAAGACAAACAAATAAAGCAGCGGAAAATAAAGTCATTTTTATAAACAACTTAATTCAGTCAAGCTTTTACAACAATTGTTTCAATCATACTTAAAAGTAATACATAGAACTTCTGTCTTGATCTAAAAACTTCCAAATATAAAAGAAGCATAAAAACAACAATGATATTACCCAATAAAGCATGAACCAGCCATAGCAGTGGAAGAGAGAGCCCAAAGCAATACCTCGACTATCTTCGAGCTTGGGAAGAAAACTGAGCTAAGTGGTAACATTTCCTCCCTGTGAACCTAGGGGGAAACAGAAGAAAAGAGGCGAAACAAAACTTGGTCAGACATAAGTCTGGTAAGTCCAGTGACTTTCAGCATATAAACAGGAAAAAGCATCATGACATGAATAAACTGAATATAAGACAATACCGTGATAATAGGGATAACAAGATAACACAGGATAAGCATAAGGTATGATAAGGCAAGATAAACTGAATGCGCTTCTACTCTTTCTCTGCTTCGCTACTACTTTGTTATTCTGATTATATCTATCTCTGCACCACATAATTAGTGTCCCAACTAGTAATTTGTATAAAATGATAACGTGATCTCAATCCCTGTAATTGTGGTTGCCTTTAGGTGTACATCTATCGTGAGGATTCCACCTCAATCTGCCTAATTGCCATGAACATGTTAGATGTACCCTTACTACCCTATCGATTGGCTCCCTACTTGTATTAATGTTCCATATGTCTGTGTCAATCGGCCCTCTCTTGCGTGTAGGTACCCTGTGTTGGTCCCACCATAAGGTGTATCAATCCTTATGATAGCAAGCCGACACGATTCAAGATGCACTGTGTATAACTACTGGTACCCAGTGCCTGCTTTTTCCCAATCCGGAGTACGTGCACGCCCGTAAACCGTCGGAACCTACACTGACGTACCCCCTGCCTGTGCTTTGACAGCTTATAATCAGCCCAGTAATCGTGCACTTCCCTGCCTAGTTTCAGGGTACCATGATACATCTATGTGGGTTACTGCTGAAATGGGTCCCCATTACTAGGGTTTCCTGCTGCTTAAGTTTGTGGGCCTATATATACAAATATTACCCACCCAACCCAGATGTACTTAACCCTCCCACCAATTCTAGTATGTTTTCTTAACGGTTAAGTTTGTGGGCCTATATGTACTAATATTACCCACCTACACGAGATGTACTTAACCCTCCCATCGATTCAAGCATGTTTATTTAACGGTTAAGTTTATGGGCTTATATATATATATTACCCACCTACATGAGATGTACTTAACCCTTCCATCAATTCAAGCATGTTTATTTAACGGTTAAGTTTGTGGGCCTATATATACAAATATTACCCACCTACACAAGATGTACTTAACCCTCCCAACGATTCTAGCATGTTTTCTTAACAGTTAAGTTTGTGGGCCTATATTTTCTAATATTACCCACCAACCCGATATGTACTTAACACTCCCACACATTATGTCATATTGGTTAAGTGTGGTCCATTCATGTTACCTTAACCCACTCAGTCATTGTGTCATGTTGGTTAAGTGTTTCTTATTAACTTAACCCCACGTGTTCATCATGTTGTATTAGTTAAGTGTCATTGATCAATTCAAGTTAACTTAACCCACCTACTTGTCATGTAACTTTGGTTAAGTGTTGCCTTTTTGTGTCAACTTAACCCTACCACAAATCAAGTTATATTGGTGAAGTGTTAACTTAACCCTTTCCATTTATCATGTAATACCGGTTAAGTGTTTCCTATTTACTTAACCCTAGTCATCCATCTTGTTATATTGGTTAAGTGTTTCTCATTAATTAACCCTATTCATTCATCATGCTATATTGCTTAAGTGTTTCTTATTAACTTAACCCTAGTCATTTCTTAGCATGTCTTATTCATTAGCATTAATTGATTTATTAATGCACCAACCTCTCACATTAGATATGTTGTTGCGGTTACTGGATGTGCCAGGCGGTTCCTTGCAGTTTTACACCACAACTCAATCTAACCTCGGGTTTTTCTTGGGTATGATTCACTAACCTCTCACATTAGATAGGTGTTTTTGTGGTTACTGGATGTGCCGGCCGGTTCCGAGCAGTTCTACACCACAACTCAATCTAATCTTGGGTTAGGCATGTTCATCTTTAATCTACGCATTTACCCTATATACCCAAATCTAGATTTTACATGCTAATTACCAAATTCACCAAAACTAGTCATGTTACATTTTATGCCCAATCTAGATTTAATGCTCAAGTTACCCCAAATTCGCAACAATAACAATTTTTCCTAAAACTTGATTTATATGGCAATTTCATACTTTGTCGTCCATGCCAATTCTACGTTCAATATGTCAAATTACATATTCCATAATTCATGCCAAATTATGCCAAATTGCATCTTAACAGTCATGCCATACTACATGTTCCAAATTATGCCAAATAATGTCAATTCCATGTTATACCCAATTACCCCCGCATTCATAACGTATGTATTTCGAGATTCAACCAAGATTCATAAAATAAGGGGAAAAGCAAGATGGAACAACGTAAGGATAGGTATAGTAATATGATGATAGGAACTATTAGTCCAATAAACATGATGTACTTAAAAGACAAGTTTTGCATGGAATCCATCGCAGGCATATAGGTATGATTATATCATGAACTTGAAAAGGGTTACAATTCCGATATACAGCAAGGATAAATATGATTGGACCAGTTTCATAGTCAAAAATGATTCCCAAAAATATACACATATATATATACACACTCAAGCACAGATTTCAATGAAAGGATAGCTTACGTCAGGCATATTCTCATATCCATTTTATTACATGTCACAATTAGATTTAGGTGTTCAAATCTAAAAAAAGTAACTGACTTAAAAAACAAAGGCAAATCTCGTTTTCATGCCTAAGCCATACATCACTATACACACTAATCTTCTTTTTCCAAATCATAATCTATCATATATATATATATATATATATATATATATATATATATATGCCAAATTTTAGATCTTAAACCACAACATGTACTATGCCTTATATTTAAAGTTCGATTTACGCCCCAAATCCCAAGTCATATGTCCAATACTTTATGCCTCAAATCTCAAGTCATTTGTTCGATACACTTTATGTTTTGAATACAACATGTGTTTTGTCCTCAAATCAGTTACAACTCAATTATGCCCAATTATACACAATTTAATACTTTTCCCAAATTTTAGCGCTGGTCATGTCAAAATCAAATTTTATGCCCAATTTTATTTCCAACGTACGTTCATCTCTTATGAGATCTGGCTCAGGCTCGCAGTAGCCTGGCTATAAAACAAAAAGGGAAGAAGGAAAGAAGAGACAAAGGACAGACATAATATTATCAATGAGATAGATCCAAAGGATATAGAAAGACATGCATAATCTCAGATCCACATTTATTACAATGTCAGAATCACCATTAACTTTTATTACTGAAAGTAATGTGAACTTACAAATTACAAAACGGTCTTGAATTCTGGGATCAATATTCTGAAACTGAATAGCTCTCCCTTGATGTAGACTATTTGTTCTTCTAATTTAGATTTGATTTGATTCTTAGAAAATAGCTGTTGAAGTCGTTGAATTAGCCTTTGAATCTCTACTAGAATTCTAAACTTGATTTCTACGAAGGACTTGAGCAGCGTAACCCTGTCTTAGATTTATTTTGATATGAATTAGGGTAGTGTATAGGCAAAATGAAGTTGTGTAGAGAAAACTGTAGCCTCAGGGTTGTTTATATAGCATAGGGATCAATGAATCTGGTCAGAACGGGCCTCCAAATGCAGAAAAATGAATCTGTCCTTGGATCTGGAAATAGGGGGGAGGTCGACCCCCTGGTCGACCTGGGTCCTAGGCGGGAAATTTCCCACCCATCCCGGGTGCGTTATTTGAATTTCGAAATTGAAACCTGAGCTGTTTTATTTAAATCTCTAAAACTTCTGAAGGTCATAACTTCTTCATACAGAGTCCGATTTACGCAAACTCGGACTCTATCTCAAGCAGAATTCCGAGACAAACGCAATGGAATAACCCGTTTTCCTTAATTCTTTTCTTAAAAATTAAGTATACTTTAATTTGTTACTTTGACGTTCACAGAAAATACAGGGTGTTACATTCTCCCCACCTTAAAGGATTTCGTCCCCGAAATCTTCAAGTTAAGAAGAACGTATATCCTACCATCCAACCGTCCATCTACTTAACCATCAAACACATGCATCCATTGTCCTTAAAAGTTTTCTAATGCCATATGAACATATGCATAGTGTGTGTATATGTTTCTTATCTAATGCAAAATCAGGCGGTCTACTGATCCAGTTGACCTCCTTAATGCGAATCATGAGAGTGTCATGCGTCAAATATGTATGCAAATATCCCTAATCATGTAAATACTATATGTGTGCATATTCACTCATCCATATGCAACATTCATATGATAACACGTCAAGTTTCAATCCATATACAAATACATACATATACATATGCAATATGAAAGTGACTGAGCCGATCTAGTGCCTAGTTTGTGTATATGCATCCACGAGCAACCACTAGCAAACACTTGCAACCACTTGCATCCACCAAACATAACATGTCTCAAACACATGTTTACATCCATTGGCTTCTACCTAAGGATCGAGGATAGGACCGAGAGGATATACTTAAAAGATAAAGACTAGCATGCAAATAAATTTTACACAAAAAGAGGAATCAAGGATATACCCTCATGTTAACCATGATACCAAGTGTATATACTAAGATGATCATAGGTCTCTCCTCTTCTTAGCTTATCCATCATATCACAAATCTGAGGGTCAATATCTCTCATGCAAACCATCCTAGTCGAACTTGACATCCCAAAAGTACAAGCCCCAAAGGCCTAAACCAATATCGGACAAGCACCCAAGGAATACCTCCTCTGAATTTGAACGATTTATGTGAGATGATACTAGCAAAACAACCAAACAATTGAGCACTTAACCGACTTTGGCTATCCTCGCCAATCTTGCTCCAAAACTATCATTGATTGCATAACTGGCTTTGCATTGTCAACTAGATATATGTGGAAGTCTGTCTCAAGATTTAGGGGGGAAAACCTCTAACCTTAATCAAAAACATCTATGTACTCATGGACTACTCCAACGGATCAAAAATCGTCGATAAATACATAAAGTGATTCTAGGTAGCTAAGACAAACTGATCCCTTAGCATCGCATGAAATTTCGAGGGTATTCCCGAGGCAAGTCAAAAGTCTAACTACCCTTCTTTCACAATTACAAGCTAACCAATCCATGCCTAGAGTCAACCCATAGCCCATGAAACCAAAAACATAAGTATCTCAAATCCTTACAAACCAAATATAAATGAGCCGAACAACAAATTGGATTTGAGACAATAATGGGATCTTCTACTATACAAGCTCTAGGGTGCAGAGACTCAACAATGGAAGTAGATATAAATGAATGTGAAGCGCTAAATTCAAAAGAGTACTGACAGGATGATCAAAAAGGAAAAACTAAACTCTTTCAACAGAAACCTTACTACCTCTCTCTCAGGTACGCTGGCTGTGTGAGCATGCATTTGCCCTCTTGAAAATCCTGTCATTTGATCTTGCCCTTATCCTTAATTATATGACCCATTATACCATAATAAAACACTTCCTCTTGTTTTAGGTTTTACTATTCTTTCCTCCCTTCTTGCCCTATGATTCTTCCACTTACACCTTTTCTTTTTACCTTCTTTGTGAACCAAGTTCATATCCATGAGTTTCTCGTCCTTGGGTTGTGCTCGTTAACCAAACTCCCTCATTCTCATCTTTACTATCCTTGTGTAACATGTTGACAAGCCTCTCGAAAGCAGCCTCCATTGGATGGAAAATCCTACAAGGCTTGAAAGAAAATTAGCCGTAGGTGAAACTACTACGGCTATAGATGGAAGTTTGGCACTTCTACGCCCTTTAACAGATATCGTAGTCTTATCAAGCCTACGGAATCATGCTGCGATGACGGTACCTCCCAGAAAGCTAGGAGACTCAGGAAAGAAGGAAACAAGGATTCAAACAGAGGATCAAAAGTTAGTGCATATGGCTTTGGAGAATATGCCTTTAAAACAAAACTTTTCTTTTAAAAATGCATCTTAAAACCGTTTTGAAAATAATTTTTCAAATCTTTTATCTGATCCGGTAACCTTCTGCTCTGATACCAAGTGAAACACCCCACCTCCGTTAAGGTCACTCACAAAGAGAACGCCTTAACTCCAGTGGAGCATTATAGGTAAAAGATGCAGATAAATTACAAGACAGACAAATAAAGCAGCGGATAATAAAGTCATTTTTATAAACAACTTAATTCAGTCAAGCTTTTACAACAGCTATTTCTATCATACTTAAAAGTAATACATAAATATCTGCCTTGATCTAAAAACTTCCAAGTATAAAAGAAGCATAAAAACAACAATGATATTCCCCAATAAAGCATGAACCAGCCATAGCAGTGGAAGAGAGAGTCCAAAGCAATACATCAACTATCTTCGAGCTTTGAAAGAAAAATGAGCTAAGTTGGTAACATTTCCTCCCTGTGAACCTGGGGGTTGGGGCGAACGGAAGAAAAGAGGTTAACAAAACTAGGTTAAACATAAGTCTGGTAAGTCCAGTGACTTTCAGCATATAAACAGGCAAAAGCATCATGACATAAATAAACTAAATATAAGACAATACTGTGATAACAGGGATAACAAGATCACACAGGACAAGCATAAGGTATGATAAGGCAAGATAAACTGAATGCGCTTCTACTCTTTCTCTGCCTCGCTACTACTTTGTTATTCTGATTTCTATATCTATCTCTACACCACCTAACTAGTGTCCCAACTAGTAATCTATATAAAATGATAATGTGATCCCAATCCCCGTAATTGTGGTAGCCTTCAAGTGAACATCTATCACGAGGATTCCACCTTAATTTGCCTAATTGCCATGAACATGTTAGATGTACCCTTACTACCCTATCGATCATCTTCGTACTTGTATTAATGTTCCATGTGTCTGTGTCAATCGACCCTCTCTTGCGTGTAGATACCCTGTGTTGGTCCCACCATAAGGTGTATCAATCCTTATGATTGCAAGCCGACACGATTCAAGATGCACAGTGTATAACTACTGGTACCCAGTGCCTGATTTTTCCCACTCCGGAGTATGTGCACGCCCATAAACCGTATAAACCTACACTGACGTACCCCCTGCCGCTGCTTTGACCGCTTATAATCAGCCCAGTAATCGTGCCCCACCCTGCCTAGTTTCAGGGTACCATGATACATCTATGTGGGTTACTTCTGAAATGGGTCCCCGTTACTAGGGTTTCCTGCTGATTAAGTTTGTGGGCCTATATATACAAATATTACCCACCTACACGATATGTACTTAACCCTCCCACCTATTCTAGTATGTTTTCTTAACGTTTAAGTTTATGGGCCTATATGTACTAATATTACCCACCTACATGAGATGTACTTAACCCTCCCATCGATTCAAGCATGTTTATTTAACGGTTAAGTTTGTGGGCCTATATGTATTAATATTACCCACCTACATGAGATGTACTAACCCTCCTATCGATTCAAGCATGTTTATTTAGCGGTTAAGTTTATGGGCCTATATATACAAATATTACCGAGCTAAACGAGCTGCACTTAACCCTCCCACTGATTCTAGCATGTTTTCTTAACGGTTAAGTTTGTGGGCCTATATTTTCTAATATTACCCACCAACCCGATATGTACTTAACCATCCCGCGCATTATGTCATATCGGTTAAGTGTTGTCCATTCATGTTAACTTAACCCACCCAGTCGTCGTATCATGTTGGTTAAGTGTTTCTTATTAACTTAACCCACGTGTTCATCATGTTCTATTGGTTAAGTGTCATCGATCAATTCAAGTTAACTTAACGGACCTACTCGTCATGTTACTTGGGTTAAATGTTGCCTTCTTGTGTCAACTTAACCCTACCACAAATCAATTTATATTGGTTAAGTGTTAACTTAACCCTTTCCATTTATCATGCTATATCGGATAAGTGTTTCCTATTTACTTAACCCTAGTCATCTGTCTTGTTATATCGGTTAAGTGTTTCTCGTTACTTAACCCTACTCATTCATCATGCTATACTGGTTAAGTGTTTCTTATTAACTTAACCATAGTCATTTCTTGGCATGTCTTGTTCATTAGCATTAATTGATTTATTAATGCACCAACCGCTCACATTAACATGTGTTGATGCGGTTACTGGATGTGCCGGGCGGTTCCGGGCAGTTTTACACCACAACTCAATCTAACCTCGGGTTTTTCTTGGGCGTGATGCACTAACCTCTCACATTAGATAGGTGTTGTTGTGATTACTGGATGTGCTGGCCGGTTCTGGGCAGTTTTACATCACAACTCAATCTAACTTTGGATTAGGCATGTTCATCTTTAATCTACCCATTTACCCTATATACCCAAATCTAGATTTTACATGCTAATTACCAAATTCACCAAAACTAGTCATGTTACATTTTATGCCCAATCTAGGTATAATGCTCAAGTTACACCAAATTCGCAACAATAACAATTTTTCCCAAAACTTGATTTATATGCCAATTTCATACTTTGTCGTCCATGCCAATTCTAGATTCAATATGTCAAATTACATATTCCATAATTCACGTCAAATTACCCCAAATTGCATCTTGACAGTCATGCCATACTACATGTTCCAAATTATGCCAAATAATGTCAATTCCATTTTATACCCAATTATCCCCGCATTTATAACGTACGTATTTCAAGATTCCATGTTTCCCTTAATTCTTCTCTTAAAAACTAAGAATACTTTAATTTGTTACTTTGACGTTCATAGAAAATACGGGGTGTTACAACTAATGTCTAATAAAATGTAATTTATCTATATGACATTATTGCTGATTACAAACGAAAAGATATTTTTTCATTTTTCTTTATTTGTATGCAAATTTCTATTTTTAATTTTAACAAATACAATAGGTAATTTTATTTGTTTGTATTTCCAATGTATAACCTAAACATAAAAAATGTTTTATTTTAAATTGCATACAAACTTTAATGTATACCTTAACACATTAAAATGTCACTTTTACTTACATACCAATTCTAAGGTGTATTGTGACAATACAAATGATGCTTTATTTAACATACAAATGCTAATGTATGTAATTGCAAATAAAGATGATTCTTATGTTTGCATATAGATTCTATTATATGTTATGCAAATAAAAACGATTCTTATATTTGCATATGAATCAACAAAATGTATAAAAATTGATACATCAATTTCGTTGACAATCCTCTTTTTAACAAAATGAATATTTTTGTTGTAACACAAATCTATTTACCGAAAATGCTATTTGTGTTTTGACACAATCCTATTTAACAAAAATGTTATTTGAGTTTTAACTCTTTTATTTATCAAAAATGTGATTTTTATTCTATTCCAAATCTAATTAACAAAAATGTAATTTTTGTTTTCAACAATCATATTCAATAAAATGTAATTTTGTTTCAATTATTATATTTGACAAAAATAACTATTTTTGTTCAACTAATCTATTTAGCCAAAAATGTTCATTTTGACAAAAATATGTAATTTGATTCAACTAATCTATCTTGACAAAATGTATATTTTGACAAAAATATATGATTTAATTCAACTGATCTATTTTGACAAACAACGACTTTGTTTTGTTGACAAATCTATTTCAACAAAACAATAAAAGGATAACTTTGTTTTGTCGGCAATTCTAATCAAAACAAATGGAAGTGACATGTTTTGTTTTATCGACAATTCTAATTTGACAAAATGAATGTTTTTATTTCAGCTATGCCAATTGACAAAAATGAATGTTTTTGTTCAGTTAAACTATAATGTCCAAAAATGAATGCTTTTGTTTAACTATTCTATATTGACAAAATGAATATTTTTATTTGACTATTCTATATTGGCAAAAATAAATATTTTTGTTTTAACTGTTCTATATTGACAAAAATGCTAATGTTCGTTTAACAATTCTAGTGCGACAAATTGAAAATGTTTGTTTTGACAAATCTAATGAGACAAAAATGATAATGTTTGTTTTGCTAAATCTAATGCTACAAAAATAACAAAGTTTGTTTTGCTAAATCTAATGCAACAAAAATAATAAGGTTTGTTTTGCTAAATTATTAAGCAAAGGTGATAACTTTTTTATTTTAATCCTTTTTATTCTAAACTTCTTATTCTAATCTTTTTGACACAAATGTTAAATTTGTCTCAATAACATGTTTGACACAAATGATAACTTTTATTTCAATTTACATGTTTTGACAAAAATTAATATTTTATTTCAATAATCATGTTTTGATAAAAATGTTATTTTTATTTCAACTAACATGTTTAACAAGAATGACTATTTTAATTCATATAAGATGACAACAAAAATGATACTTTCAACTCTTCTATTTTTATTGCATATAAGATGTAAATAAAAATGCAACTTTAATGTAACATCCGAGATTTTTGACCGTTCAAATCGACAATGATGCTTAATGTCGACATAAACATATCAAAAATATGGATAGTTATTGGAATTAAAATAAGAAAAAGAATAGAAGAAGAAAACAAATACAGAATCTCGCAACAGAAGGACAAAATATAATAAATAAATAATATTTCATGAAGCTATTAAAACGTATATTTGATTTTATTTTACAACAATTATCAGAATTAACTATTATACAACATACCAATAATTTTTGCAGCTGAATAGTAATAATAATGTGTATGTTGAGCTCCATCTTCATCTTCATAATAGTATCTTCAAGGCTAGGTAATCTTCGCTAACTGCAACTTCGGCTGAATCGAGCGTATTGCATAAAAAGAAACACAACAAACACTCGGATCAGAACTAAATCATTCACAAATTAGTCAAATTAAAATACGAAATAACATGAGTGTTATGGGTGCAGTAGTCTAAAAAAGTATTATGGAAAATTCGCAAATGATTTTGAAAAAATGAAGTTATCATAAGCTCGTCCCACATCACACAATGCAAGCGCACACCAAATAGGAGAGTTTTGTCTTATGATAACCAAACATGCTTTCATACATGAAAGTCTTCTTTTAGTACTATTATTAGTGCATAGTGTTGAAAACCATTTCGCAAATAAATATATAAATCTTAGCAAGCATAGTGACTATGCTTACATACGTAGTTTACAAACAAAACGAAAGGCTCGTATTGGTTTTTGCGATCCAATATGATGGTTCCTGACATGAAAGATCAATTCGGAACTAGGTGAAACCTCACGGTTCATGGTTTTCATCTAGGCTCGGACACCAAACACTAGGTAAATCACTGGTTAACATCCAGAAACGGACACCGAATATACCCTTTTTTCCGCAAGTTTCAAGTAGATCTACCGCCGAAGCTTTCAAGTTTCAATAAAATGTATACAACCTAACTGCCAATTTAGCATCAATCCGGGGTGTGTGGTTCGTCGATGTCGTGATATACACAAAGCTACGTTCAATAATGTAACACCCCGTATTTTTGAAAGTCGAAAATTCTAAATGGATTAATAATATATGTTTCGTTATTAAAAACGACGTTCAAACTTATTGTTTAATCATGGAACTCGTATACGTCGGTACAAATAATAAGTGGTCAACTTTAATAACGGTAAATACCAACAGAGTTAATAACCGTGTGAAATTTATCGTACAAAACAAACAAATAAATAATATAATATATACAAACTTAAGCAAATGAAATTGAGCACAGTCCCATGTCGAAATCAAACAAGCGTCATATGAAAAGAATTATAAAAGAGACTCCATGCATTTCTTTTAAGTTATTTTCTTCTGTCCGACCTTATGATACTACGTTCCTAAGTTGATATGAGAAAATTGAAAATAAACATATAGAGTACTGACTCAAGATTAAAAGGCTAAGAAAGCATTGGGTTTAAAAAAAAAAAAAAACCAAAGTACCGTACCTTTTGAAAAGCAAAACAGTCCACCCTATAAACATTTCTGCCTACTTGAGACGACCCCGAACCCCGTACTGACGGCGGCAAGGGTAATCTTTGGAATATAACACAGAAACAGATAATAGCAGAACAGAAATAAATAAATACACCAGATAATGCACAATAGAATATACTGGATAAACGTAATCATCAGAGTTACACAGTATATAGGATCATACTCAGTACAAATATAGTTCAGCTATACATATATGTCAACAGCGGAAAACAAACACAATGTCCAATAGGAGCTGAACAGCATAAAAAGAGATAAATGATAGAATCCATCTTCAGCTCCAGCTATCCAGAGAAAGCCAGCTAAAACCTGAATACAAGGTTGCCCGTGTAGAAAAAGGGGCACCCGAGTTTGAAAGTGAAACAAACTACGAGTCAGTCATGGGACTGGTATGAGAAATCTACTCAACACATTTAAAATATGGCTAATCACAGGACCACGCCACTTTCGTGGAATAGGTTTACACCATTGGACTGCCAGTGCTTTAAAACAAATCATTCTTTTAAACATCGCAATGCTTTTTATAAAAATGAAGCCATTATTAGACTCAATTCCCATCACACAATGCAACGCAAACCGGAGGATAGTGTTTTTACCTTATAACAGCCAAAATATGCTTGATACGAATAAAACAAAAGCATTTGATATTACTGCTTGTGTTTATATGTTTCAAAAACAATTTCAAATCATAACTATCAATCATAGGCGACATGAGCGTCCCATGCCACTATGTCGTCAAATATAGGTATACAATCAAAACCGCACAGTCACGTATTTGGAAATTGGATTTCCGTCATGAACCAAGGCAAAAGATAGTCCTTACCGAATTCGAGACAATCTAGCCTACCATGTCTCAGGAACATCCGCAACTGCCCCTTGGATCATCAGGGCCGGTCCACCGATGTGGATTATTATACCTGAACATTACGTTTCCCCGCCCTATGGGGCGCAAATGAGCCAACGAATGACTCCATCGGTCCCGGATCGACCGATATATCCGAGGCTCCTCGCTATCCATCATCCACATAAGTAAAATGTTAGGCCATGTAAAAACACCGACACAACTCCTAGCTAGAAAGAAACGCAGGCCCTCCCTGATGTCCTCTCCCGTTTCTGGTTCATACCGGGGTGTGAGGCTCGCGAATTCACGTTATACACAAAGCTACGCCACACAGGCGGTGCTTTGATCATCAATCACAAGACTTTGCTTTTCAACAGAAGCCCTGATCACTGCATCTTAGTATGCCACACAGGCAATTCACACCATGCAACTGATGGCTATCAATCACATAGAATAAATTCCAGTGTCGGACACACAATCCACTTACAAGTCCGTTCTGGGTCGGAACGAAACTGGAGGCACTAAATACCTCGCATATCCATCGACCTCCACGTACGTCTGGACGATCGCCACTCATTATCCATATTTCGGGATGCCTCCTAATAAGGACATCAGTTACCATCCAAACGAGGTGAAGATCGGTCTTCAACCCCTGTATTCATCTTCGACTTCTTATCGTCGATTCAGTTATTCAGAATGGGATAAACCCGGTCTTTCTAAGCAACTCGCGTATATAATAAACAAGTGCAACACAAACATACATACGCATCATTTCAATTCATTAGTCACTAACCGTCAATCAGTAAGAGAACGATTTCCCAAATATTAACCACGAAGGCCGAAACCAACATCAGATCAACATCCAGGAAACCATTCGACTTAGCCAACTTTCAGTTAGTTTCTAAATTTCACATCCATATCATTTATAATATTTTATAACGATTTATCGCTATTTTTATTTATTTTAAAATAGCCAATTTATTCAAAACGACGCTTCAGACCATAACGCGGCCGTGGCGCTGTTTTTCTTCAGATTTGATTTACACATATCCGAAAATCTAACCGTTGGATCTTCACAAAATTTACATCATTAGAAAGATCTTTTCAAAACGAATCCAACGGTTCCAGTTTCGGGAAAATCCAACGGTCGGATCTCCCGGTATAATCATTCGAAGTTTCGATTTCAAAATACGAACTTCAGCATCGTTATTCGATTAAATATGCATATATATATATATATATAATCGATTCTGGCGCTGTTTTTCTTCATATTTGAATTAAACATTCCAGACAATCCAACCGTTGGATTTTTACAAAGTTGGTGCCATTGGAAAGATAATTCTAAAGCGAACCCAACGGTTGCAGTTTCGGGAAAATCCGATGGTCGGATCTCCCGCACTAATCGTTTGAAATCACGGTTTCAAAATACGAACTGCAGCTTCGTTATTCGATATATTTCAATTCTATTTATATATATATATATATATATCGATTCTTCGATTTCAAAACTATATGATTTTCATACATTTGATAAAAATGATTTTTTCTTATCTAACTGTCTTCTATTTCAACACTTCACTATTATTAACAATTCATGTATATAGTGAAAATGTGATTTTTAATGTAAAACAATTTATTTCCAAACTCAACTATTTTATATAGTTAATATAGGTGATAGAAACAGGATTTTTATTATAAAACAATTTATTTCAAAACAAGATTATTTTATATAGTTCATATTGATGATAAAAATTGGACTTTTATTTTAAAACATTTTCTTTCAAAATATGAATACCATTCAACACATGAATATCAATTCAACGAATGAATATCGATTCAACACATGAAGGTTTTCTATAGTTTATATATATAGATAAAAAGGTGATTTTTATATTTAAAACACGAATACCATTCATGTGACGATCCCAAAATCCGAGGGGCGGTATTAAGGATAATCATTAGGAAATAACACATTAATCATCATAGCAGAGTACAGATATTAGCAGAAACAATAAATAAAATAATTTTACATGGATATGACAGCGGAATCACAACATGTAGGAATATCAGAATAGCATAACGTGGGATATACTTAGTAAAAAGAAAGGGGAGTGATCAGTCATCATCGCCAAAGGCGGAATACATACATGCAGTGACATAATAAGAGTATCAGTCTACATCGCCGAAGGCGGAATACATATACATATAGTGAGAAATACGGAAAAGTAAATCAGTCTACTTCGCCAGTGGCGGAATCATAATATACACAGTAATGGCGGAAAATATCTAAGTCGTCACTATGAAGTCAGCCTCGCCATGAGCCAAAAGTGCATGCTATGCAGCAGTGCAGAACCAAAAACCACCTGTCACCTGTGTACTAGGTTGCCCGTGTGAAAATAAGGGCACCCGCGTTTGCAAAGTGAAACAAACAACGAGTCAGTCATGGGGACTGGTATGAGGAATCCATTTAACAGTTAAACAATAGTAATAGCAAATCATAGGACCACGCCACTTTCGCGGAACGGGTTTACTCCAGTGATTGCTAGTGCATTTAAAACAAAGCAAATTCTTTTTAAGACAACGCAATGCTTTTAGAAAGAATGAAGCCATTATAAGACTCAGGTCCCATCACACAATGCAACGCAAGCCGGAGGATAGAGTTTTACCTTATAATAGCCAAATATGCTTGATACGTATAAAGAGAAATCATTTGATATTATTACTAGTGCATATATGTTTCAAAAACGAATAGCATCATAAATATCAATCATAGGCGACATGAGCGTCCCATGCCACTATGTCGCCATATATAAGTTACAATCGAAGCCGTTATCTCGTATTGGAAATTGGATTTCCGTCATGAGTCGAGGCAAGGGGCAAGCTCCTCTCCGCTTCGAGACACTCTAGCAAATGCCTCAGGATTACGCACACTGGGTAACCCCTGGATTCGGCTGGGCCGGTCCTCACTTACGTTAGAGGATTAATTATGCCTGAACACACGTTTCCCGGTCCTTACAGACCTATAATCGAGGCGCCTCGCATTCCAACAACCACAAAGGTGAAAAGTAGATATATATGTCAGGGCTGGTAAGTCACTGACACCACCATAGCTAGAAAGAAACGTCGTGCTCTCCCAGCGGTCCGTATCCCGTTTTTAACTCATACCGGGGTGTGAGGTTCGCGAATCTACGAAATACACAAAGCTAGGCCACGTAAGCCTTGCTTTGATCATCATCCACAAGACTTTGCTTTTCCACAGAAGCATTGATCACAGCATCTTAGCATGCCACATAGGCAGTCCACTCCATACGATTGATTTCCATCGATATATAACCTCTAAGCTCGTACGTCTCAGAGAAGGGCGTTAAGCAAGAGAATAAATTCTCCACCGCCAAACAGATATATATTTAACAGAGATCAATCAGTATAGAACAAAATCCAATGTCAGACACACAGTCCATTTACAAGTCCGTCCTGGGTCTGAACGAAACCGGAGGCGTCAAATTCCTCGTATACCCGTCCAATCAACATATACGTTCAGACGGCTACTACTTCCGTCCCTTTCCGATAGCTACTCCGGTTAGGAACCTCAGTAGCGCCCATCCAACCGATACGAAGATCGTCGGTCTTGAATTGTCTTTGCATTTTCCAATTCGAATCGCTCGATGAATTATTTGAAATGAGGGTTAGCTCGGCCTTTTCAAATAATTCACGTCATTAGAATTTAAATCGATTCTTTATATGGTTATATTATTCGACATCCATCTTTCAGTTATTTAGTGTTATTTTCATGTCATACACATACAACCATCAAATATCAAACAATTCAAGCCCAACTGGTTTATTTGCAACCTATGTTGCTTATAATATTTTATAACAATTTTTCGCCATTTTTATTTATTTAAAAATGGCCATATTTAATTAAACGACGTTTCAGGTCGTTTCGTGTCACTGGCGCTGTTTTTCCCTTAATTTGTTTTACACATATCGGAAAATCTAACCGTTGGATTTCTACAAAGTCTATATCAGTGGGAAGATATTCCCAAAGCGAACCCAACGGTTCCAGTTTCGTGAGAATCCGACGGTCGGATCTTCCACACTAGTCGTTTGAAGTTACGGTTTCAATTTACGAACTGCAGCGTCGTAATTCGATTGAATTTAATTATATATATATATATATATATATAAATATAATCGTTTCTGGCGCTGTTTTTCCTTAATTTTGAATTAAACATTCCAGACAATCCAACCGTTGGATTTTTACAAGGTTGGTGCCGTTGGAAAGATTATTCCAAGGCGAACCCGACGGTTGAGGTTTCGGGAAAATCCAATGGTCGGATCTTCCGCACTAGTCGTTTGAAATCACGGTTTCAAAATACGAACTGCACGGCCACGTTTCGTTTTAATTCTATTTGTATTTATATAAATATAGTTCATTCAATGATTTCTATATCGTTTTCACTTCAAATATTTTTTCTAACTCCCTAAAATTTTGGAAAATTTCGCCATAACCTCCCCTGTACCGGGGGCATCGGGAAATCGCAAATAGCGTTCCCGGTCCTTCTAATCTCAAAAAGAAAAAGAAAAAGCCAAGCGGCTAGCCAACAGGCTCAAAATCATCACCCAAACAAATCAGTAAATGTGTACCTATTTGTCGGGCACAAATTTTATTCCTCTTCTCTAGCCCCTTTGCTATAACCTGTTCAATAAATATGCAGGTACATATATATACAGTTCTTATCAATTATCATTTTCTATTCAACTTCATATTTGATTTCTGTTTGGTTTAAAAACACCATTCATTCTAATGTTACATAAATAGGTGCAAATCATTTCATTGGCTAATTAATGAATATTTCAACTCATATATGTTTATTTTGAACAAGTGGCTATTTTTAACACTTCACATTACAACGATTTATGCATACAATAAAAATATGATTTTTATTGTAAAACAATTCATTTCAAAACACCATTCTTCTATAAAGTCCAAGTTGGTGATAAAAATGGGATTTTTATCATAAAACAATTTATTTCAAAATATGAATACCATTCAACACATGAATTTCTAATCAACGAATGAATATCAATTCAACACATGAATGTTTTCTATAGTTTCTATATATAGATAAAAATGTGATTTTTATTATCGAACGGTTTATTTCAAAATATGAATATCATTCAACACATGAATTTCTAAACAACGAATGAATATCAATTCAACACATGAATGTTTTCTATAGTTTCTATATATAGATAAAAATGTGATTTTTATTATCGAACGGTTTATTTCAAAATATGAATATCATTCAACACATGAATTTCTAAACAACGAATGAATATCAATTCAACACATGAATGTTTTCTATAGTTTCTATATATAGATAAAAATGTGATTTTTATTATCGAACGGTTTATTTCAAAATATGAATATCATTCAACACATGAATTTCTAAACAACGAATGAATATCAATTCAACACATGAATGTTTTCTATACAATGAATAAATATAGTTTAAGCATATGAAAATAATTCAAACACAAGAATATCATTCAAAATTTCGGCAGCATAACGGCAGGGTAGTTACACCGGCACCGTCCCTAGTACGGCTCCTCGCTCTACCTTAAAACCTCGCGGTTTTTGACAATGGGAATCATGCATCTAGTTCGCACGCAGGCGGCATGTTTATTTTTATTTCATTTCCACAAACTAATCCTATGTGGTTTCAACCAAATATTTCTCAACCACAAATGGGTATCTTTCAACCGCAATCAACCAATATCAATCACAAACAACCCCAAACAATCATTCGCTATCAATCACTTTTCACAACAATTTCAACCAATAAATATCGTCCATGGTTTGTGGATGAGGGGCGTATATATATATATATATATATATATATATATATATATAGATATTTATATATAGCAATTCACTTTCATTTTCAACTTATATAATATTTATAAAAAGAAATTGAAGAGTGAGAAATCCTCACCAATAGCTATCCACTAACACGATTCTTCCTTAATAGAAATCTTCGCCTATTTCGCCTTCTTGTTGCTTTCGTTGCCTGTATTCTCTACATAGGTAAAAATCGAATTTTTACTATGTTATTCAATATATAAAGATTGCATTTTGACTTCGCTATTAAATATAAAGATTATTTTTTTTATTATTCTTATGATGTAACAATTATATTTTTATTGCTTTAAAAATATAAGAATCATACCTTACTTCTTCTACTTAACAAAAATCCCGTCCTTTCTATTTTTAAAATTATGATCTTTATTTTTGCAAGTTCAAACCTTTTCCTTTTAAAAGATTAAAACCTTTTTTTCTATTTCAAAGTTTAAGATAAAATCAGTTTTCTTTTCCTTTTCAAATCAGTTTTTAAAACTTTATATATAAAAAAACAGTTTTTAAAATTCCCAAAAAAAAATCAGTTTTAAAGTTCTTTATAAATCAGTTTTTAAATTTCTTTAAAAATCAGTTTTTGCCTTTTATAAAATCTGTTTTACTTTCTTTTTAAAAATTCAGTTTTAACTCTTTAAAAACAAAACAGTTTTTAAAATCTTATAAAAGAAACAGTTTTTGCTCTTTTAAAAAAATGCAGTTTTTATCTTTTAAAAAAATGCAGTTTTTATCTTTAAAAAAAAATTGCAGTTTTTTTGCTCTTTTAAAAAATGCAGTTTTTATCTTTTTAAAAACAAAACAGTTTTTAAAATCTTATAAAAGAAACAGTTTTCTATATCTTTTAAAAATTCGGTTTTTAGTTTCTTTTTAAAACAGTTTTTATAATCCTTTTAAAAATTCTGTTTTTACTTTCTAAAAAGATCAGTTTTTATAACTTCTTTTCAAAAATTCTGTTTTTACTTTCTAAAAAGATCAGTTTTTATAACTTCTTTTCAAAAATTCTGTTTTTAAAACTCTTTAAAAATCAATTTTAAAAACTCATAAAAAATCAGTTTTTAAATTCTAAAACAAATCAGTTTAAAATTCTTAAACAAATCAGAAATTTGTTTTTAAATCGGTTTTATAAATCAGTTTTTATAAAACAAAAACAAAAATAAAAATAAAAGTGAAATAAAGTCTCACCGATCTTGCGAAGGGGAGAAGGAGTCGTCGGCGGCTCAGGTGGCGTTCGTGGAGGTGTCGCGGCAGGGTTCCAGGCTTCGACGGGGGGCTGCTTCGTCGGCGACTTCGAGATGTGACGGAGGAGGCGTCTTCGATTTGATGCGACTGGGGGGGGGGGGTGTTCGATGGTCGGCGGCGATGTTTTGAAGGGGGCGGCTCGATTAGGTTTTCTTCTTTTTTTTTTTTTTTTTCTGAATAATGAACCTGCGGGGGGGCCAATGAAGGAAAAGGGGGGAAAGATATGTTTTTTTTTATTATTTTTTATTATTTAATTATTTATTTTTGCCAAAGGGTTGACTTTTACTTATGACCTCGAAACGAGGTCCACCGCCTGTCGTCCATAGCGTTTTACCCCCATTCCGAACACAATGGGATATGTATCGCAAGCTGGTTTGATCGTTACAATCAGTTTCCGTGGAAATTTACATTTAAATCCTTATTTTGAATTTTAAACGTACATTTCAAATTACCGGGGTCACATACTAACTAGAAAAATTCCAGAAAAATATTTTCTAGTTTCGTATTGACGATACGGTCCTAACAAAACTAGTTTCGTCGAATTCTGAGACCGTTTGAAAAATGGCCAATTTCCAGTCGATTAAATTCAACAGAAACTGGTCAAACGCGTTTTCTTTTGCCACACTCACATATTGATTCGAAAAATTATGAAATTTGAAACCTAGCAATAGTTTGACATCCCGGACCCGACAAAAGTGGTTTCGTTGAATTCCGAGGCCATATGCAAAATATAAATTTTCCAGGCCTATATATTCTATATACCGACTCTTCTGAAAATTCATTCGGCCATATTATACACAATTCTATATTTTATGGAAATAGGCTATTTTAATCATTCAAATTTCTTGTTAATAACCTAATTAAAAAATTTTAAACTGGTTCACATTTTCCGGGTTATTACAATCTCCCCCACTTAAAACTTTTCGTCCTCGAAAAGGAAATAATAGTTAAGCAGGAAATAAAATGTAAATGCAAAGTATTGTAAAGGTACCTTGCACCGGAGTTAGTCAGAGATGTCCACTCTGCATTTGGGATAGGCTTGTTTAATGCTTTCCTCAGTTTCCCAAGTACAGTCTCTAGGATCACTACTCCACTGCACTTTGACTAAATGGATCTTTTTCCTCCTTAGCTCTCTGGTTTCTTTGCCAACTATCTTTAATGGATCTCTTTTGAGTGCTAATTCTGGAGTTATGTCAATATCCTGTTGCGCTGCTTCTTCCACAACAAGATCTGGATCATGAACATGTTTTCTGAGTTGAGATACGTGGAACACATTATGTACACCAGGCAACCAATCAGGTAATGAAACCCTATATGCAAGAGTTCCAATCCGTTCAAGTATAGGAAAGGGACCAATAAATCTCGGTGCCAACTTCCCAGTCTTGCCAAATCTGATTACTCCTCGCATTGGAGAAACTCTTAAATAAACATAATCGCCAACGGCAAACGATATATCCCTCCTTCTCGCATCAGCATAACTTTTCTGCCGGCTCTGTGCGGTTTTTAATCTCTTCTTAATGAAATCGACTTTATCCGATGCTTCTTGAATCATATCGGGCCCTAACACAAGTCTGTTGCCAGGTTCTACCCAACATGCGGGAGATCTGCACGGTCTACCGTATAGTGCTTCAAATGGGGACATTCCCAAACTTGCTTGATAGCTATTGTTGTAAGAGAATTCTGCTAAATGTAAATGATCTTCCCATGAGCCTCCAAAATCAATAACGCAAGCCCGCAGCAAATCTTCTAAAATTCTATTCACCCGCTCAGTTTGGCCATCTGTCTGAGGGTGATAAGCGGTGCTTAGATTTAATTTGGTCCCCAATTCTTCTTGGAATGCTTCCCAGAATTTGCTAGTGAACAGGGGATCTCTATCGCTGACTATACTGAGTGGCACTCCATGAAGTTTAACAATTTCTTTGAAGTAAATCTGTGCCAGACTTTGAGCCGTTCTGTTGGATCGGACATGTATAAAATGGGCAGTCTTCGTGAAGCGATCTACGATTACCCATATACTGTCGTTTCCTTTTCTAGTCCGAGGCAAGCCATCGATGAAGTCCATCGAGATTTGTTCCCACTTCCAACCTGGAATTTCTAATGGTTGTAATAATCCAGCCAATTTCTGCTGATCACTCTTAACTAGCTGACAAGTGGAGCATCTGCTAACATATATTGAAATATCTCTTTTCATCGCCTTCCACCAGAATGTGCGTTTAATATCATTATACATTTTGCTCACACCGGGATGGATACTTAACTTGGATTTGTGGCACTCATCAAGTATTTCTCTTCTGAGCTCTGGAATTCCAGGCACACAAATTCTCCCTTTTAACCTTAGGACCCCTTGGCTATCGAGGCTAAAATCTGAGGGTTTTCCTTCTTGGATCCGCTGGCTAATCCTTTTAATGAATTCATCGTCCTTCTGAAGAATAGTTATCTTATCTTGCAAGGAAGAAGTAATGATAAAACTGGCAATGATTTCATTTTTTCTGCTGAGCGCATCTGCTACAACATTGGCTTTCCCTGGAGTGTATATAATTTCAAAATCGTATGCTGCAAGGAATTCTAACCAACGCTGTTGTCTCAAGTTTAGATCTTTCTGGGTGAAAAGGTATTTCAGGGATTGATGATCGGTGTATAGTTCGAATTTCTCGCCCAGTAAATAATGCCTCCAGATTCTTAAAGCGAACACGATAGCTAATAACTCAAGATCATGAGTAGCATAGTTTCTTTCATGCGGCTTTAGTTGACGACTGGCATATGCGATCACTTGGCCTTTTTGCATTAACACTGCTCCTAGCCCTCTAATAGAAGCATCTGTCCATACTGTCAAGTCTTGGTTACCTTCTATTATTGTCAATACCGGAGCGGTTGTCAATTTCAGTTTCAGCTCCTGGAAAGCTTCTTCACATTCGGGAGTCCATTTGAATTTCTCATGCTTCTTTGTAAGCTTTGTCAAAACTCCTGATATCTTTGAAAAATCCTGAACGAATTTCCGATAGTAACTAGCTAACCCAAGGAAACTTCGAACTTCAGTGGGTGTAGTAGGTTGTTTCCAGTTCTGAATCGCTGTAATTTTGCTTGGGTCTACAGCAATTCCTTCCTTTGACACAACGTGGCCGAGGAATTTGACTTCATTCTGCCAGAAGACACACTTAGAAAATTTAGCTTTCAAGACATTTCTTCTCAGAATTTTCAACACTTGTTCTAAATGTTTTGTATGCTCTTCTTCCGACTTAGAGTAGATTAGAATGTCATCGATGAAGACTAGAACAAATTTATTCAACACACCACGGAACACTCTGTTCATAAGATCAACGAAGTATGCCGGAGCGTTGCACAAACCGAACGGCATTACTAACCATTCGTAGAATAAATCAGGACCTCTGAAGGCTGTCAAAGGAACACAGTCTTCGGCTATACGCAATTGGTGGAAACCTATGGCTAGGTCCATTCTGGAGAATACGGTTGCTCCATTTAATTGATCTAACAGATCGTCTATTCGGGGCAAAGGATATTTGTTCTTCAGTGTTTGTTTATTGAGATCCCTGTAATCAACGCAAAGTCTTAGAGTACCGTCTGATTTAGGGACAAATACTACTGCGGCTCCCCATGCTGAAAAGCTTGGTCTGATCAGACCTTTCCAAAGTAATTCTCGGGTTTGGCTACTTAGCTCTTCTTTTTCTTTCGGGGCCATTCTTCTTATTGGATGAACTACTGGTCGAGCATTCGGAATTAGATCAATTCTAAACTCAATTTCTCTTTGCGGCGGTAAGTTTTCTACTTCTTCAAACACATCCGCGTAGTTTTTCACGACCGGTATCTTTTTTAATGAAGGGGGAATAACTTCTAAAGAAGACCAAAATTCGGTTCTATTAATTTCTGAGCCATGGCATGGTATATATATAGGTCCAAGCTTCGTTTCGACTTTAACGATTCTTTCGGCACATCTAACTTCAGCCTTATATTTGGTTAACCATTCCAAACCGAGAATAACATCGAATTCTGATAAATCCATGACAATTAAGTGGATGGGAAACTTGTAACGTGAATAAGAGATAGGCACTCTGCAGTATAAACTGAGACTAACAGAACCTCCTATCGGGTTTTGAACTTTAATCGGTTCCTTTAGAATTCTTTGTTTCAATTTTAACTTGTGTACAATTTTACCAGAAATGAAGCTACGTGATGCACCAGTATCAAAAAGTACAGAAACAGGAATATTTTTAATAGTAAGGGTACCTCCCAAGACATCGGGTTTACCTGATCCATCGGTGGTAGCTGGCGGGGTATTCCCGTCATAAACATGGGCCACTTGTGCGCTCTTCTTCAAAGGACAATTCTTGCTGTAGTGCCCCTTCTTGTGGCAATTGTAGCATTCAACTGAGTCACTGGCCCTTGGCTTCTTTGGGGCTTTGCATACATTAGAGAAATGACCGGGCTTCCCGCAATTGTAGCAGTTTCCTTTCGGGATCTTCGCGGGTTTTTGAGTAGCGGCCGCGGTAATGCTAGATTCAGGTTGGTCAGTTGAGGTCTTGCGCTTAATCCCTGCTTGGCTCTTAGCGCGGTCTTGGCTAGCATGCCTCTCATCCATGTCCTCGTAGTTGCAAGCCATCTCTACGAGTTCTGTAAAAGAAAGTTTGATGTTGCTCATAGCTCTATCATGGTATTTGCGCTTCTGCCCAAAAATGAATCTCTTATTCTTCGCTTTGTCGGTCAAAACCAACTCTGGAGCATAGCGCGATAGCTGAGTGAACTTATTCAGATAGTCTTGAATAGAGAGGTCTCCCTGCTGGAGATTAGCAAATTGCTCCCGCATCCTCTCAAGAGCTTGTTCTGGCACAAACTTCTCATTGAATAAAGTCTTGAACTGCTCCCAAGTTCGGATAGTACCAGCTGCATCTCCAGAAGTAATGGCATCCCACCACAGCTCTGCCTCTTCCTGAAGGAGCCAAATGCCAAGTCGGGCTTTGTTGTTATTTCCCATGCCCATACCTTCGAAGATTTTCTCACAGGTTTTCAGCCAAACTGTGAAGACCCGTAACTTCCCCGTAAAGGAAAGCGTCGGATAGTTCGAGAACAAACCACAACAGAACGCATATAAAAGAACATTTCATTGTATATTACAACAATGCATCAGATTACAAGAATATACAGAGTACGAATAAATATTACACAGAAATATCAGAGATTTAAATTACATTTAAATACATAGCAGCGGAAAATAATACAATACACAACTAGAAGAGATATACGGATACAAAGCTTTCCGGATATCATTCCAGCTGTAAACCAGGATCCTGTGAATATAAATCTGCAAAACCAAAACTACTAGCTGCCCGTGTCGAAAATAAGGGCACCCAGAGTTTAGGTTAAAACAATAAACTCCAGGTCAGTCATGTGACTGGTGTGAGAACTAAAACAGTTATTATTCTTTATTCTTAAAGTTAGGTAAATCAAGGGACCACGCCGTATAACACGGAACGGGTTTCCTCCCAAGAATACCAGTGCATGAAACAAACAGCGCAATGCTAAATAAAGAAAAATGAAGCTGTTATAAGACCCAGGTCCTATCACACAATGCAAACGCAAGCCGGGGGATAGGGTTTTCCCTTATAACAGCCAAAGAATGCTTGATACGGTTAAAACAAGTCGTTTGATACTATTATAAGTGCATAGTGCATAAAACAACTTCAAATCATAAGTATCAATCATAGGCGGCATGAGCGTCCCATGCCACTATGTCGCCATATATAGGTTTACAAATAAAACCGCAAATGTCACGTATTTGGAAATTGGATTTCCATCTATGAACCGAGGCAAAAGATAGTCCTCAACCGATTCGAGACGCTCTAGCCCGCCCCTCAGGAACAGCCGCAACTGCCCCTTGGATCGTCAGGGCCGGTCCACACGGAGTGGATTATTATGCCTGAACAATACGTCTCCCCACCCTATGGGGTGTAAGTCTGGTCCGTCAGCCGACCAGAATGCATTCGGCCGAAACCGATATAACCGAGGCGCCTCGCAACAGCAACAACCACATAAGTCAAACTCGTCAGGGCGTGTAAAACCACTGACGCCACTTCTAGCTAGAAAGAAACGCAAGTCCTCCCTGAGGTCCGTCTCCCGTTTTTGGTTCATACCTGGTGTGAAACACGCGAGGTAAACGTTACACAAAGCTACGCCACAAAGGCCGTGCTTTGATCATCACCACAAGACTTTGCTTTTCAACAGAAGCCTTGATCATTTGCATCTTAGCATGCCACACAGGCAAACCATCCTATGCAACCGATATCAGTCACACAGAATGAAATCCGATGTCAGACACACAGTCCATTTACAAGTCCGTTCTGGGTCTGAACGAAACCGGAGGCACCTAGTACCCCGCATATCCATCGATCTCCAAGTACGTCTGGACGATCACTAACTGTTTCCATCTTCTTGGGTGTACAGCCCAATCAAGATCATCAGTTATCACCCAAACGACGTGAAGACCTCCGGTCTTCTACCATCGTCTTCATCTTCGACTTATCGTCGTATCAGTTATTCAGAATGGGATAAACCCGGTCTTTCCGAATAACTCGCGTATATTTTAAATAAGTGTTACACAAACACAACATACGCCTCATTCCAATTCATTAGTCACTAACCATAAATTAATCAAGAGAATAATTCCCCAAATATTAACCCCGAAGGCCGAAACCAACATCAGATCAATATCCAGAAAACCATTCTGCTTGGCTAACCGACAGTTAGTTTCTAAATTTCACGTTCAAATCTAATTAAAGATTTAACTATCGCCTGGAGCAAAACTGGTGATACTCCATTTTCGATCTTTTCAATCTAATTAAAGATTCATTAAAACTCCACTCAGTTTTAATCGTTAACTGGGTTAAAGAATCAGTGTCATTTAAAACACGGTTCACGATAAACCCAAAATCACATTCATTAATTATCGGGTTAAAGAACAAGTGTTATTTAAAACACTGTTCACGATAAGCCCAAAAATCAATATCTATTCAATTCCAATTAAATATTATTTAATTGGTACACTTCATTAAATCTAAATAAAAAGATTTAATCTTTTCTCAACTGGGTTCAAGAATAGTGTTAGTGAAGACACCATTCACGACAAACCCAAATCACATTCGATATTCAATACAAGGCTCTGAATAGAAAATATATCGGCTTATATTCAATATCGAATTCTACGACTAACAAATGTCGTATTGGAAATAACGATATCAATATATATCTTTCAAATTTCCATAACAACACCTGTATAATCACGAATTCCAACATCGAAATATTCCGAAGACAATTTCGATTCAAATCCACTCCAATGCAATCATTGGAAATTTTGGTTATTTTTAAAACCCTTTTCGAATTCAATT
Organism: Allium sativum; assembly: GCA_030737875.1. Taxonomy (NCBI): domain Eukaryota; kingdom Viridiplantae; phylum Streptophyta; class Magnoliopsida; order Asparagales; family Amaryllidaceae; genus Allium; species Allium sativum. The sequence goes on along the minus strand of CM060916.1, from coordinate 110,913,821 downwards.
TATTTATTTAAAAATAAATAGGATTATAATTCTAGTTCAAAACTAGTTCATTTCGATAAAAATTTATTTTTATCTTTTCAAGTATGGAGTTTTTCATCCCAATTCTTTCTAAATCATTTCTTATGATTTTACACAAATTATTGCTATTTTTAATAATTTTATCAAGGCCCGTACAGTCGATTTCCATCAATGGCCATCGAACTGCACTTACAGCGACCTTTTTTGAATTTGATTTGGACATATCTCCAAATCCAACCGTTAGATTTCAAATTTCTAACATTCATTAGAAAGCTCTTTTCGATACGAACCCAACGGTTCCGGTTTTAGGAGAATCCGACGGTCGGATCTCCCGTAATGCCCGTTTGAAATAAATGGTCGAAATTCGCGAACTGCCGCGGCGTGGCGCGTTCTATTCAGGCCATTATATTATATATAATATATATATAATATATATATCGTCGATTTCTATTTAAAACGAATTATATAAATAGTTTTGAATTCGTTTCAAAAACATTTTCAACTTCCATTTCAATTCAAATCAAAATTGAATTCTTCTTTATAAATTCGTTTTAAAATCCATTTCTATTCAATTCAAATTTCAATTCAATTTGAATTTATTTCACTTCGCTTTCAATTCAATTCGAATTCGTTTTCAGTTCAATTCATTTCGAAATCGTTCTCAATTCAATTCATTTCGAAATCGCTTTCAATTCAATTCCTTTCGAATTCGTTTTCAATTCAATTCATTTCGAATTTGTTTTCAATTCAATTCATTTCGAATTCGTTTTCAATTCAATTCATTTCGAATTCGTTTTCAATTCAATTCATTTCGAATTCGTTTTCAATTCAATTCATTTCGAAGTCGTTTTCAATTCAATTTGAATTCGTTTTCAATTCAATTTATTTCAAAATATTTGATTTCGAAATCACTTTTCAATATTCATTTTAAAATGAATAAAATCGATATAAATATCGTTCACGTCAAAATGGCGTCAATCTAATCCTCACGGCTTCACATATTTCTATTTTCAAATATTCTATTTCAAATATTTCTATTTCAAATATTTCTATTTCAAATATTTCTATTTCAAATATTTCTTTTTTTTCTTCGAAACTGGAATGAGGCCCAATCAATTACCATATAATGTTAATTATATGGATTTTCTACAACACATGGATATATCAACAACGATGAATAATCAACCATCAACCAAAGTGCACTACACTGTATAAGCATCAAATATAGACATTTAACGCTTATAGCAGCTTGTCAATCAATCGATCGACAGATTTAATCAATCAGGATGAGTGAACTTCAAATTTCATCCTAACACCCGTGTGGGGTTTCAAACAATCAAACACATATTTTATTTGTGCAGTTAGGCGATGTGTAAAATTTATCGACCCAATCAACGTCATTCAAATAGGTGTACATAAACAAACCGTCTGGTTTGTAAATGAATATTTATTTATTCACATTCACGTTAAAAATTATATTTTTAACGATAACACATTTTATTTTAACATATGAATTTCTATTCAGTTCATTCGTTAAATAAAATGCTATTTTTATTTTTCTAACTTATTTTAGAAAATTTCGGCGGCATAACGGCACGATACTAGAAACGGGACAAGGCCTAGCCTTATCCCCGGTCTAGTGAAGGCCCACGCCATTCACACATCAATCAAATCCATTCGTTATGCAAACCACAAACTTTGGAGTAAGGATCTAACCTAGCCTTACCCCTTCGCCTTATAACGGCGCACGTCTAATCCTAACCAATTTATCGATTCGATTTTTCACACCACAAACCACATTCAAACCAATATCGCAATCAATCACCAAACAGTCAAACAAACAAGTCCATGGTCTGTGGACGATTGTGTCGGGTGCTACTAAGCACCGTCTGCATCCTAGTATATATATATAACTAGAAATATAAATTGAAAGGTGAGAAATTCTCACATTTAGCTATCCAACCATCTCGACTCTTCTTTTGCAGAAGTCTTCATTGTTTTCGCATCTTCGCCAGCTTCGTCGTCCGTAGCTACTACATATATAAAAATCGAATTTTTACTTCGTTATTCAATATATAAAAATCAAATTTTTAGTTCGCTATTCAATATATAAAAATCGAATTTTTAGTTCAAAGTTCAATATATAAAAATCGAATTTTTATATCGAAGTTCAATATATAAAAATCGAATTTTTATTTCAAAGTTCAATATATAAAAATCATATTTTTATTTCAAAGTTCAATATATAAAAATCGAATTTTTATATCGCTATTCAAATGAATAAAAATCTCATTTTTGTCATGATGTTTATATAATAAAAATCACTTCTTTAATATGACAAAAATCATGTTTTCACGTTCGCTTTCAACATATAAAAAAATATGATTTCTACTTTTGCTTTCAAATCTTTTTCTACTAAAAGATTAATCTTTTTCCTATTTTAAAGTTCAAAATAAAATCAGTTTTTCTCTTTCAAAAATAAATCAGTTTATACTTTAAAAAAATAAATCAGTTTATACTTTAAAAAAAATAAATCAGTTTATACTTTAAAAAAATAAATCAGTTTATACTTTAAAAAAATAAATCAGTTTATACTTTTTTAAAAATAAGTTTTAAATCAAAATAACATTCAGTTTTTAAATACTTTAAAAATCATTTTTCAAATTCAGTTTTTTTTATAAAATCAGTTTTTATTCCTTTTTATAAAATCAGTTTTTAAATTTTAATAAAATCAGTTTTCAAAACTTAATAAAAACAGTTTTTAAATCTTAATAAAAACAGTTTTTAAATCTTAATAAAAACAGAAATCAGTTCTTTTTTTTTTTTTTTTTTTTTTTATATATATAAACAAAATCAAGATCTTACTGTAATTAGAGGAGGGGGTGGGCTGCGTCCTCAGGTGGTGGCGGCGGACCCATGCTGGTCGGAGGCGAGAGGGCATCTGATCGGAGGGGGGCCATCGGCTTCGTCGAGGGGATTCGTGGTTCCTGCGAGGCGGAGGAGAGAGAGGGAGGCAGAGGGGGGAAGGGCGGAGCCTCGCAAGTGGTGGCGGCGGTGGGCGCTGGGCGCGGTGGTGGCTGGAGCGACGGGGGGGGTTATCGCGATTTTTGTTTTCTTTTTCTTTTTTGTTTTTTTTTTCCTTCTGAGATAAACGAACGGGGGGGGCCTAGGTTTTAAGGGAAGGGATATTATATTTTTTTTTTTTTTTTTTTTTTTTATTTATTATTTATTTATTAAAGAGTTGACTTTCACATATGACCACTAAACGAGGTCCACCGCCTGCCGCCCATAGCGTTTTACCCCCATTCCGAACACAATGGGATATGTATCGCAGGCCAATTCGATCGTCTCGATATGTTTCCTTTGAATTTACATTTAAATCACTATATTATTTTAAACGCACATTTCTAATTACCGGGGTCACATACTAACTAAAAAATTCCAAAAAAAATATTTTCTAGCTTCGTATTGACGATACGGTCCTAACAAAACTAGTTTCGTCGAATTCAGAGACCGTTAGAAAAATGGCCAATTTCAAGTCGATTAAAATCAACTGAAACTGGTCAAACGCGTTTTCTTTTGCCACGCTCACATATTGATTCGAAAAATTATGAAATTTGAAACCTAGCAATAACTTCACATCCCGGACCCAACAAAACTGGTTTCGTCGAAATCCGAGGTCGTTTGCAAAATGTCCATTTTTAAGGGCCTGAATTCCATAGCGACTATTCAGAATTTTCAACTGGACATATCTTTTGATTCCCGATATGAAATCTTAATTTTTCGGATTCGTTGGAAAGATATTCACTATTAGATTCCATTATTTTTGGTTTCACTAAAATCCGGATTATTTTGCACCCGGTACATTCAATTGAAGTTTGAAATCGAATTATCGAACTACCGCGCCATTTTCAATTCTATTTATAATTATATATAATTATTTATATTCTAACGACGACGTGTATAATATAAACGTTCGAATTATATTCAAAATAGATTTCACGTCGATATTATTTAAAATAATCTATTTTAAATAATCAAAATTCGCTAAAATTGCCAAAATAAAATTTTCAAACTGGCCCAGATTTTCCGGGTTGTTACAATCTCCCCCACTTAAAACTTTTCGTCCCCGAAAAGGAACAAAGTCGAAAGTGATTTGATTATTCAGCTCTATGTTCGATCTGGCTTTCATTCTCCAACCCTTTGGTTTCTGAGAATTTTCAAAATTTCAAAAATTTGGCTAACACCCTAAATTTTTGAAAAATTTCGCCATAACCTCCCCTGCACCGGGAGCATCGGGAAATTGCAAATAGCGTTCCCGGTCCTTCAGATCTCAAAAAGAAAAAGAAAAAGCCAAGCGGCTAGCCAATAGGCTCACAAAATCATCATCACCCAAACAAAACAGGAAATTATGTAGTAAACATGTACCTATTTGTCGGGCAAACAAATTTTATTCTCTGCTCTAGCCTCCTTGCTATGACCTGTTCAATGATATATATGTATATGCAAGCAGATGCGACCAATTTTCAATACAATTCAATATTTGATTCGATTAAGCATAATGGTTCAAAATTGGCAAACAAATAAACAAACAACACAAACATCAATCAATTAGTGGATTAACGTTTTAAATTCATAATTTTGATACATATACAAAAAATCATGTTTTGATGCCAAATCACAACAATGAATTCTAGCTATATATAAGTTTTGGTTCTCACACCAGCCTAATGGAAATATATAGAAAATCACACCTTCGAAACACGAATACCAATTCTGATGATGTTCGAACTATCATCAGAATCATCTTCGGGCGACTAGAATGTGATTCCATATCTATCCAGTATATTAAAATTTCGAATACACGCGGATCAGACGTATATGCAAAATCTATATATACTGGATTGTCCACATCAATATAAATAGATAATCAAATACGAATAATTGATTTAAATTTTCAAAACAAAAATTTGTTTTCATTTTCAAAAATATACTCTTCACACTCGTTCTAGGATACTACTGATCCTATCTCTAACGAGTCATTCTAATTGGATATTACTAATCCAATATCTGATGAATTCTTTCGTATGGTTCTAATGTGTCTTGTTCTCTGAGCTTGGTAAACCAAAGCTCTGATACCAACTGTGAAGACCCGTAACTTCCCCGTAAAGGAAAGCGTCGGATAGTTCGAGAACAAACCACAACAGAACGCATATAAAAGAACATTTCATTGTATATTACAACAATGCATCAGATTACAAGAATATACAGAGTACGAATAAATATTACACAGAAATATCAGAGATTTAAATTACATTTAAATACATAGCAGCGGAAAATAATACAATACACAACTAGAAGAGATATACGGATACAAAGCTTTCCGGATATCATTCCAGCTGTAAACCAGGATCCTGTGAATATAAATCTGCAAAACCAAAACTACTAGCTGCCCGTGTCGAAAATAAGGGCACCCAGAGTTTAGGTTAAAACAATAAACTCCAGGTCAGTCATGTGACTGGTGTGAGAACTAAAACAGTTATTATTCTTTATTCTTAAAGTTAGGTAAATCAAGGGACCACGCCGTATAACACGGAACGGGTTTCCTCCCAAGAATACCAGTGCATGAAACAAACAGCGCAATGCTAAATAAAGAAAAATGAAGCTGTTATAAGACCCAGGTCCTATCACACAATGCAAACGCAAGCCGGGGGATAGGGTTTTCCCTTATAACAGCCAAAGAATGCTTGATACGGTTAAAACAAGTCGTTTGATACTATTATAAGTGCATAGTGCATAAAACAACTTCAAATCATAAGTATCAATCATAGGCGGCATGAGCGTCCCATGCCACTATGTCGCCATATATAGGTTTACAAATAAAACCGCAAATGTCACGTATTTGGAAATTGGATTTCCATCTATGAACCGAGGCAAAAGATAGTCCTCAACCGATTCGAGACGCTCTAGCCCGCCCCTCAGGAACAGCCGCAACTGCCCCTTGGATCGTCAGGGCCGGTCCACACGGAGTGGATTATTATGCCTGAACAATACGTCTCCCCACCCTATGGGGTGTAAGTCTGGTCCGTCAGCCGACCAGAATGCATTCGGCCGAAACCGATATAACCGAGGCGCCTCGCAACAGCAACAACCACATAAGTCAAACTCGTCAGGGCGTGTAAAACCACTGACGCCACTTCTAGCTAGAAAGAAACGCAAGTCCTCCCTGAGGTCCGTCTCCCGTTTTTGGTTCATACCTGGTGTGAAACACGCGAGGTAAACGTTACACAAAGCTACGCCACAAAGGCCGTGCTTTGATCATCACCACAAGACTTTGCTTTTCAACAGAAGCCTTGATCATTTGCATCTTAGCATGCCACACAGGCAAACCATCCTATGCAACCGATATCAGTCACACAGAATGAAATCCGATGTCAGACACACAGTCCATTTACAAGTCCGTTCTGGGTCTGAACGAAACCGGAGGCACCTAGTACCCCGCATATCCATCGATCTCCAAGTACGTCTGGACGATCACTAACTGTTTCCATCTTCTTGGGTGTACAGCCCAATCAAGATCATCAGTTATCACCCAAACGACGTGAAGACCTCCGGTCTTCTACCATCGTCTTCATCTTCGACTTATCGTCGTATCAGTTATTCAGAATGGGATAAACCCGGTCTTTCCGAATAACTCGCGTATATTTTAAATAAGTGTTACACAAACACAACATACGCCTCATTCCAATTCATTAGTCACTAACCATAAATTAATCAAGAGAATAATTCCCCAAATATTAACCCCGAAGGCCGAAACCAACATCAGATCAATATCCAGAAAACCATTCTGCTTGGCTAACCGACAGTTAGTTTCTAAATTTCACGTTCAAATCTAATTAAAGATTTAACTATCGCCTGGAGCAAAACTGGTGATACTCCATTTTCGATCTTTTCAATCTAATTAAAGATTCATTAAAACTCCACTCAGTTTTAATCGTTAACTGGGTTAAAGAATCAGTGTCATTTAAAACACGGTTCACGATAAACCCAAAATCACATTCATTAATTATCGGGTTAAAGAACAAGTGTTATTTAAAACACTGTTCACGATAAGCCCAAAAATCAATATCTATTCAATTCCAATTAAATATTATTTAATTGGTACACTTCATTAAATCTAAATAAAAAGATTTAATCTTTTCTCAACTGGGTTCAAGAATAGTGTTAGTGAAGACACCATTCACGACAAACCCAAATCACATTCGATATTCAATACAAGGCTCTGAATAGAAAATATATCGGCTTATATTCAATATCGAATTCTACGACTAACAAATGTCGTATTGGAAATAACGATATCAATATATATCTTTCAAATTTCCATAACAACACCTGTATAATCACGAATTCCAACATCGAAATATTCCGAAGACAATTTCGATTCAAATCCACTCCAATGCAATCATTGGAAATTTTGGTTATTTTTAAAACCCTTTTCGAATTCAATTTATTTATTTAAAAATAAATAGGATTATAATTCTAGTTCAAAACTAGTTCATTTCGATAAAAATTTATTTTTATCTTTTCAAGTATGGAGTTTTTCATCCCAATTCTTTCTAAATCATTTCTTATGATTTTACACAAATTATTGCTATTTTTAATAATTTTATCAAGGCCCGTACAGTCGATTTCCATCAATGGCCATCGAACTGCACTTACAGCGACCTTTTTTGAATTTGATTTGGACATATCTCCAAATCCAACCGTTAGATTTCAAATTTCTAACATTCATTAGAAAGCTCTTTTCGATACGAACCCAACGGTTCCGGTTTTAGGAGAATCCGACGGTCGGATCTCCCGTAATGCCCGTTTGAAATAAATGGTCGAAATTCGCGAACTGCCGCGGCGTGGCGCGTTCTATTCAGGCCATTATATTATATATAATATATATATAATATATATATCGTCGATTTCTATTTAAAACGAATTATATAAATAGTTTTGAATTCGTTTCAAAAACATTTTCAACTTCCATTTCAATTCAAATCAAAATTGAATTCTTCTTTATAAATTCGTTTTAAAATCCATTTCTATTCAATTCAAATTTCAATTCAATTTGAATTTATTTCACTTCGCTTTCAATTCAATTCGAATTCGTTTTCAGTTCAATTCATTTCGAAATCGTTCTCAATTCAATTCATTTCGAAATCGCTTTCAATTCAATTCCTTTCGAATTCGTTTTCAATTCAATTCATTTCGAATTTGTTTTCAATTCAATTCATTTCGAATTCGTTTTCAATTCAATTCATTTCGAATTCGTTTTCAATTCAATTCATTTCGAATTCGTTTTCAATTCAATTCATTTCGAAGTCGTTTTCAATTCAATTTGAATTCGTTTTCAATTCAATTTATTTCAAAATATTTGATTTCGAAATCACTTTTCAATATTCATTTTAAAATGAATAAAATCGATATAAATATCGTTCACGTCAAAATGGCGTCAATCTAATCCTCACGGCTTCACATATTTCTATTTTCAAATATTCTATTTCAAATATTTCTATTTCAAATATTTCTATTTCAAATATTTCTATTTCAAATATTTCTTTTTTTTCTTCGAAACTGGAATGAGGCCCAATCAATTACCATATAATGTTAATTATATGGATTTTCTACAACACATGGATATATCAACAACGATGAATAATCAACCATCAACCAAAGTGCACTACACTGTATAAGCATCAAATATAGACATTTAACGCTTATAGCAGCTTGTCAATCAATCGATCGACAGATTTAATCAATCAGGATGAGTGAACTTCAAATTTCATCCTAACACCCGTGTGGGGTTTCAAACAATCAAACACATATTTTATTTGTGCAGTTAGGCGATGTGTAAAATTTATCGACCCAATCAACGTCATTCAAATAGGTGTACATAAACAAACCGTCTGGTTTGTAAATGAATATTTATTTATTCACATTCACGTTAAAAATTATATTTTTAACGATAACACATTTTATTTTAACATATGAATTTCTATTCAGTTCATTCGTTAAATAAAATGCTATTTTTATTTTTCTAACTTATTTTAGAAAATTTCGGCGGCATAACGGCACGATACTAGAAACGGGACAAGGCCTAGCCTTATCCCCGGTCTAGTGAAGGCCCACGCCATTCACACATCAATCAAATCCATTCGTTATGCAAACCACAAACTTTGGAGTAAGGATCTAACCTAGCCTTACCCCTTCGCCTTATAACGGCGCACGTCTAATCCTAACCAATTTATCGATTCGATTTTTCACACCACAAACCACATTCAAACCAATATCGCAATCAATCACCAAACAGTCAAACAAACAAGTCCATGGTCTGTGGACGATTGTGTCGGGTGCTACTAAGCACCGTCTGCATCCTAGTATATATATATAACTAGAAATATAAATTGAAAGGTGAGAAATTCTCACATTTAGCTATCCAACCATCTCGACTCTTCTTTTGCAGAAGTCTTCATTGTTTTCGCATCTTCGCCAGCTTCGTCGTCCGTAGCTACTACATATATAAAAATCGAATTTTTACTTCGTTATTCAATATATAAAAATCAAATTTTTAGTTCGCTATTCAATATATAAAAATCGAATTTTTAGTTCAAAGTTCAATATATAAAAATCGAATTTTTATATCGAAGTTCAATATATAAAAATCGAATTTTTATTTCAAAGTTCAATATATAAAAATCATATTTTTATTTCAAAGTTCAATATATAAAAATCGAATTTTTATATCGCTATTCAAATGAATAAAAATCTCATTTTTGTCATGATGTTTATATAATAAAAATCACTTCTTTAATATGACAAAAATCATGTTTTCACGTTCGCTTTCAACATATAAAAAAATATGATTTCTACTTTTGCTTTCAAATCTTTTTCTACTAAAAGATTAATCTTTTTCCTATTTTAAAGTTCAAAATAAAATCAGTTTTTCTCTTTCAAAAATAAATCAGTTTATACTTTAAAAAAATAAATCAGTTTATACTTTAAAAAAAATAAATCAGTTTATACTTTAAAAAAATAAATCAGTTTATACTTTAAAAAAATAAATCAGTTTATACTTTTTTAAAAATAAGTTTTAAATCAAAATAACATTCAGTTTTTAAATACTTTAAAAATCATTTTTCAAATTCAGTTTTTTTTATAAAATCAGTTTTTATTCCTTTTTATAAAATCAGTTTTTAAATTTTAATAAAATCAGTTTTCAAAACTTAATAAAAACAGTTTTTAAATCTTAATAAAAACAGTTTTTAAATCTTAATAAAAACAGAAATCAGTTCTTTTTTTTTTTTTTTTTTTTTTATATATATAAACAAAATCAAGATCTTACTGTAATTAGAGGAGGGGGTGGGCTGCGTCCTCAGGTGGTGGCGGCGGACCCATGCTGGTCGGAGGCGAGAGGGCATCTGATCGGAGGGGGGCCATCGGCTTCGTCGAGGGGATTCGTGGTTCCTGCGAGGCGGAGGAGAGAGAGGGAGGCAGAGGGGGGAAGGGCGGAGCCTCGCAAGTGGTGGCGGCGGTGGGCGCTGGGCGCGGTGGTGGCTGGAGCGACGGGGGGGGTTATCGCGATTTTTGTTTTCTTTTTCTTTTTTGTTTTTTTTTTCCTTCTGAGATAAACGAACGGGGGGGGCCTAGGTTTTAAGGGAAGGGATATTATATTTTTTTTTTTTTTTTTTTTTTTTATTTATTATTTATTTATTAAAGAGTTGACTTTCACATATGACCACTAAACGAGGTCCACCGCCTGCCGCCCATAGCGTTTTACCCCCATTCCGAACACAATGGGATATGTATCGCAGGCCAATTCGATCGTCTCGATATGTTTCCTTTGAATTTACATTTAAATCACTATATTATTTTAAACGCACATTTCTAATTACCGGGGTCACATACTAACTAAAAAATTCCAAAAAAAATATTTTCTAGCTTCGTATTGACGATACGGTCCTAACAAAACTAGTTTCGTCGAATTCAGAGACCGTTAGAAAAATGGCCAATTTCAAGTCGATTAAAATCAACTGAAACTGGTCAAACGCGTTTTCTTTTGCCACGCTCACATATTGATTCGAAAAATTATGAAATTTGAAACCTAGCAATAACTTCACATCCCGGACCCAACAAAACTGGTTTCGTCGAAATCCGAGGTCGTTTGCAAAATGTCCATTTTTAAGGGCCTGAATTCCATAGCGACTATTCAGAATTTTCAACTGGACATATCTTTTGATTCCCGATATGAAATCTTAATTTTTCGGATTCGTTGGAAAGATATTCACTATTAGATTCCATTATTTTTGGTTTCACTAAAATCCGGATTATTTTGCACCCGGTACATTCAATTGAAGTTTGAAATCGAATTATCGAACTACCGCGCCATTTTCAATTCTATTTATAATTATATATAATTATTTATATTCTAACGACGACGTGTATAATATAAACGTTCGAATTATATTCAAAATAGATTTCACGTCGATATTATTTAAAATAATCTATTTTAAATAATCAAAATTCGCTAAAATTGCCAAAATAAAATTTTCAAACTGGCCCAGATTTTCCGGGTTGTTACACAAGCGATAGCTTCGGTCACTGTGCCTGTGCCAGTAAAAGGTTTCCCTCCAAGATTTCGGTATCTCTTTGCCACTTTATCCAACTCAAAGTCTTCTGGTGCTGGTGCCTGAATAATAGGGATCTCTACAGCTACGGGGATATTCCCCCGTCCTCCTGCTGCATCTCCTCGGCCTCCACGGCCTCCTCTGGCTGCTGCTGCTCGTGTAGCCATCTAAGAGTACTGTATAAGCAAGAAAAGAGTCAAGCTCACAGATTTGATAATTTTCATAAATCATAAAGCAAGGAAATACAAGGAAAGATAATGATGATGTACTGATCAAATTGTTTTGCTAATCTGCTTAGCTCATTCTAGGACATTGCTAATCCTATCTCTAATGAGCTACTCGCATTAGAACACTACTGATTCTATTCTGACGAGGTGTTTAATGTGTTAAATCCCGGAACTAAGGTTAACCAAAGCTCTGATACCAACTGTGACGATCCCAAAATCCGAGGGGCGGTATTAAGGATAATCATTAGGAAATAACACATTAATCATCATAGCAGAGTACAGATATTAGTAGAAACAATAAATAAAATAATTTTACATGGATATGACAGCGGAATCACAACATGTAGGAATATCAGAATAGCATAACGTGGGATATACTTAGTAAAAAGAAAGGGGAGTGATCAGTCATCATCGCCAAAGGCGGAATACATACATGCAGTGACATAATAAGAGTATCAGTCTACATCGCCGAAGGCGGAATACATATACATATAGTGAGAAATACGGAAAAGTAAATCAGTCTACTTCGCCAGTGGCGGAATCATAATATACACAGTAATGGCGGAAAATATCTAAGTCGTCACTATGAAGTCAGCCTCGCCATGAGCCAAAAGTGCATGCTATGCAGCAGTGCAGAACCAAAAACCACCTGTCACCTGTGTACTAGGCTGCCCGTGTGAAAATAAGGGCACCCGCGTTTGCAAAGTGAAACAAACAACGAGTCAGTCATGGGGACTGGTATGAGGAATCCATTTAACAGTTAAACAATAGTAATAGCAAATCATAGGACCACGCCACTTTCGCGGAACGGGTTTACTCCAGTGATTGCTAGTGCATTTAAAACAAAGTAAATTCTTTTTAAGACAACGCAATGCTTTTAGAAAGAATGAAGCCATTATAAGACTCAGGTCCCATCACACAATGCAACGCAAGCCGGAGGATAGAGTTTTACCTTATAATAGCCAAATATGCTTGATACGTATAAAGAGAAATCATTTGATATTATTACTAGTGCATATATGTTTCAAAAACGAATAGCATCATAAATATCAATCATAGGCGACATGAGCGTCCCATGCCACTATGTCGCCATATATAAGTTACAATCGAAGCCGTTATCTCGTATTGGAAATTGGATTTCCGTCATGAGTCGAGGCAAGGGGCAAGCTCCTCTCCGCTTCGAGACACTCTAGCAAATGCCTCAGGATTACGCACACTGGGTAACCCCTGGATTCGGCTGGGCCGGTCCTCACTTACGTTAGAGGATTAATTATGCCTGAACACACGTTTCCCGGTCCTGACAGACCTATAATCGAGGCGCCTCGCATTCCAACAACCACAAAGGTGAAAAGTAGATATATTTGTCAGGGCTGGTAAGTCACTGACACCACCATAGCTAGAAAGAAACGTCGTGCTCTCCCAGCGGTCCGTATCCCGTTTTTAACTCATACCGGGGTGTGAGGTTCGCGAATCTACGAAATACACAAAGCTAGGCCACGTAAGCCTTGCTTTGATCATCATCCACAAGACTTTGCTTTTCAACAGAAGCCTTGATCACAGCATCTTAGCATGCCACATAGGCAGTCCACTCCATACGATTGATTTCCATCGATATATAACCTCTAAGCTCGTACGTCTCAGAGAAGGGCGTTAAGCAAGAGAATAAATTCTCCGCCGCCAAACAGATATATATTTAATAGAGATCAATCAGTATAGAACAAAATCCAATGTCAGACACACAGTCCATTTACAAGTCCGTCCTGGGTCTGAACGAAACCGGAGGCGTCAAATTCCTCGTATACCCATCCAATCAACATATACGTTCAGACGGCTACTACTTCCGTCCCTTTGCGGTAGCTACTCCGGTTAGGAACCTCAGTAGCGCCCATCCAACCGATACGAAGATCGTCGGTCTTGAATTGTCTTTGCATTTTCCAATTCGAATCGCTCGATGAATTATTTGAAATGAGGGTTAGCTCGGCGTTTTCAAATAATTCACGTCATTAGAATTTAAATCGATTCTTTATATGGTTATATTATTCGACATCCATCTTTCAGTTATTTAGTGTTATTTTCATGTCATACACATACAACCATCAAATATCAAACAATTCAAGCCCAACTGGTTTATTTGCAACCTATGTTGCTTATAATATTTTATAACAATTTTTCGCCATTTTTATTTATTTAAAAATGGCCATATTTAATTAAACGACGTTTCAGGTCGTTTCGTGTCACTGGCGCTGTTTTTCCCTTAATTTGTTTTACACATATCGGAAAATCTAACCGTTGGATTTCTACAAAGTCTATATCAGTGGGAAGATATTCCCAAAGCGAACCCAACGGTTCCAGGTTCGTGAGAATCCGACGGTCGGATCTTCCACACTAGTCGTTTGAAGTTACGGTTTCAATTTACGAACTGCAGCATCGTAATTCGATTGAATTTAATTATATTTATATATATATATATAAATATAATCGTTTCTGGCGCTGTTTTTCCTTAATTTTGAATTAAACATTCCAGACAATCCAACCGTTGGATTTTTACAAGGTTGGTGCCGTTGGAAAGATTATTCCAAGGCGAACCCGACGGTTGAGGTTTCGGGAAAATCCAATGGTCGGATCTTCCGCACTAGTCGTTTGAAATCACGGTTTCAAAATACGAACTGCACGGCCACGTTTCGTTTTAATTCTATTTATATTTATATATTTATATAAATATAGTTCATTCAATGATTTCTATATCGTTTTCACTTCAAATATTTTTTCTAACTCCCTAAAATTTTGGAAAATTTCGCCATAACCTCCCCTGTACCGGGGGCATCGGGAAATCGCAAATAGCGTTCCCGGTCCTTCTAATCTCAAAAAGAAAAAGAAAAAGCCAAGCGGCTAGCCAACAGGCTCAAAATCATCACCCAAACAAATCAGTAAATGTGTACCTATTTGTCGGGCACAAATTTTATTCCTCTTCTCTAGCCCCTTTGCTATAACCTGTTCAATAAATATGCAGGTACATATATATACAGTTCTTATCAATTATCATTTTCTATTCAACTTCATATTTGATTTCTGTTTGGTTTAAAAACACCATTCATTCTAATGTTACATAAATAGGTGCAAATCATTTCATTGGCTAATTAATGAATATTTCAACTCATATATGTTTATTTTGAACAAGTGGCTATTTTTAACACTTCACATTTCAACGATTTATGCATACAATAAAAATATGATTTTTATTGTAAAACAATTCATTTCAAAACACCATTCTTCTATAAAGTTCAAGTTGGTGATAAAAATGGGATTTTTATCATAAAACAATTTATTTCAAAATATGAATACCATTCAACACATGAATTTCTAATCAACGAATGCATATCAATTCAACACATGAATGTTTTCTATAGTTTCTATATATAGATAAAAATGTGATTTTTATTATCGAACGGTTTATTTCAAAATATTAATATCATTCAACACATGAATTTCTAAACAACGAATGAATATCAATTCAACACATGAATGTTTTCTATAGTTTCTATATATAGATAAAAATGTGATTTTTATTATCGAACGGTTTATTTCAAAATATGAATATCATTCAACACATGAATTTCTAAACAACGAATGAATATCAATTCAACAAACGAATGTTTTCTATAGTTTCTATATATAGATAAAAATGTGATTTTTATTATCGAACGGTTTATTTCAAAATATGAATATCATTCAACACATGAATTTCTAAACAACGAATGAATATCAATTCAACACATGAATGTTTTCTATACAATGAATAAATATAGTTTAAGCATATGAAAATAATTCAAACACAAGAATATCATTCAAAATTTCGGCAGCATAACGGCAGGGTAGTTACACCGGCACCGTCCCTAGTACGGCTCCTCGCTCTACCTTAAAACCTCGCGGTTTTTGACAATGGGAATCATGCATCTAGTTCGCACGCAGGCGGCATGTTTATTTTTATTTCATTTCCACAAACTAATCCTATGTGGTTTCAACCAAATATTTCTCAACCACAAATGGGTATCTTTCAACCGCAATCAACCAATATCAATCACAAACAATCCCAAACAATCATTCGCTATCAATCACTTTTCACAACAATTTCAACCAATAAATATCGTCCATGGTTTGTGGACGAGGGGCGTATATATATATATATATATATATATATATATAGATATTTATATATAGCAATTCACTTTCATTTTCAACTTATATAATATTTATAAAAAAAAATTGAAGAGTGAGAAATCCTCACCAATAGCTATCCACTAACACGATTCTTCCTTAATAGAAATCTTCGCCTATTTCGCCTTCTTGTTGCTTTCGTTGCCTGTATTCTCTACATAGGTAAAAATCGAATTTTTACTATGTTATTCAATATATAAAGATTGCATTTTGACTTCGCTATTAAATATAAAGATTATTTTTTTTATTATTCTTATGATGTAACAATTATATTTTTATTGCTTTAAAAATATAAGAATCATACCTTACTTCTTCTACTTAACAAAAATCCCGTCCTTTCTATTTTTAAAATTATGATCTTTATTTTTGCAAGTTCAAACCTTTTCCTTTTAAAAGATTAAAACCTTTTTTTCTATTTCAAAGTTTAAGATAAAATCAGTTTTCTTTTCCTTTTCAAATCAGTTTTTAAAACTTTATATATAAAAAAACAGTTTTTAAAATTCCCAAAAAAAAATCAGTTTTAAAGTTCTTTATAAATCAGTTTTTAAATTTCTTTAAAAATCAGTTTTTGCCTTTTATAAAATCTGTTTTACTTTCTTTTTAAAAATTCAGTTTTAACTCTTTAAAAACAAAATAGTTTTTAAAATCTTATAAAAGAAACAGTTTTTGCTCTTTTAAAAAAATGCAGTTTTTATCTTTTAAAAAAATGCAGTTTTTATCTTTAAAAAAAAAATGCAGTTTTTTTGCTCTTTTAAAAAATGCAGTTTTTATCTTTTTAAAAACAAAACAGTTTTTAAAATCTTATAAAAGAAACAGTTTTCTATATCTTTTAAAAATTCGGTTTTTAGTTTCTTTTTAAAACAGTTTTTATAATCCTTTTAAAAATTCTGTTTTTACTTTCTAAAAAGATCAGTTTTTATAACTTCTTTTCAAAAATTCTGTTTTTACTTTCTAAAAAGATCAGTTTTTATAACTTCTTTTCAAAAATTCTGTTTTTAAAACTCTTTAAAAATCAATTTTAAAAACTCATAAAAAATCAGTTTTTAAATTCTAAAACAAATCAGTTTAAAATTCTTAAACAAATCAGAAATTTGTTTTTAAATCGGTTTTATAAATCAGTTTTTATAAAACAAAAACAAAAATAAAAATAAAAGTGAAATAAAGTCTCACCGATCTTGCGAAGGGGAGAAGGAGTCGGCGGCGGCTCAGGTGGCGTTCGTGGAGGTGTCGCGGCAGGGTTCCAGGCTTCGACGGGGGGGCTACTTCGTCGGCGACTTCGAGATGTGACGGAGGAGGCGTCTTCGATTTGATGCGACTGGGGGGGGGGGGTGTTCGATGGTCGGCGGCGATGTTTTGAAGGGGGCGGCTCGATTAGGTTTTCTTTCTTTTTTTTTTTTTTTTCTGAATAATGAACCTGCGGGGGGGGGGGGGGGGGGGCAATGAAGGAAAAGGGGGGAAAGATATGTTTTTTTTATTGTTTTTTTTTATTATTTAATTATTTATTTTTGCCAAAGGGTTGACTTTTACTTATGACCTCGAAACGAGGTCCACCGCCTGTCGTCCATAGCGTTTTACCCCCATTCCGAACACAATGGGATATGTATCGCAAGCTGGTTTGATCGTTACAATCAGTTTCCATGGAAATTTACATTTAAATCCTTATATTGAATTTTAAACGTACATTTCAAATTACCGGGGTCACATACTAACTAGAAAAATTCCAGAAAAATATTTTCTAGTTTTGTATTGACGATACGGTCCTAACAAAACTAGTTTCGTCGAATTCTGAGACCGTTTGAAAAATGGCCAATTTCCAGTCGATTAAATTCAACAGAAACTGGTCAAACGCGTTTTCTTTTGCCACGCTCACATATTGATTCGAAAAATTATGAAATTTGAAACCTAGCAATAGTTTGACATCCCGGACCCGACGAAAGTGGTTTTGTCGAATTCCGAGGCCATATGCAAAATATAAATTTTCCAGGCCTATATATTCTATATACCGACTCTTCTGAAAATTCATTCGGCCATATTATACACAATTCTATATTTTATGGAAATAGGCTATTTTAATCATTCAAATTTCTTGTTAATAACCTAATTAAAAATTTTTAAACTGGTTCACATTTTCCGGGTTATTACAATTCAACACATGAATTTCTATTCAACGAATGAATTTCAATTCAACACATGAAGGTTTTCTATAGTTTGTATATATAGATAAAAAGGTGATTTTTATATTTAAAAACACGAATACCATTCAACACATGAATTCTATTCAACGAATGAATTTCAATTCAACACATGAAGGTTTTCTATACAACGAATAAATATAGTTTCAGCAAATGAAAATAATTCTAACACATGAATATTATTCAAAATTTCGGCAGCATAACGGCAGGGTAGTTAAAACCGGGACCGTCCCTAGTACGGCTCCTTGCTCTACCTTAAAACCTCGCTGTTTTTGACAATGGGGATTCATGCATCTAGTTCGCACGCAGGCGGCATGTATATTTTTTCATTTCCACAAACTAATACTATGTGGTTTCAACCAAATATTTCTCAGCCACAAACGGTTATTTTTCAACCACAATCAATCAATTTCAACCACAAATAATTTCAATCAACCATTCGCTATCAATCAATTTTCACACCAATCACAACCAATAAATATCGTCTACGGTTTGTGGACGAGGGGCGTATATATATATATATATATAGCATTTCACTTATATTTCAACACATATATAATTTTTACAATGCATATACAACTTATACATCGAACGTACAACTTATACAACGCTTATACAAGAGGTGTACAACGCTTATATAACTCATACATCGACTATATAATTTATACATCATCGTTTTCCATATCGTTTATAAATTAGAAATCTCACATTGGGTTCCACTCCACCAAAAATAGCAGAAGGCTCAGAAAAATATGCGGTCTCTACTAGAATGTAGAAGACGTCCACATGAGTCCACTGTCTCTTGTTTCACTGAATTTCGACAAGGAACGAAAAAGATATGATTTTTAGAAGTTCGCTACGCTTTTAAATGTTAAAATAATTTTAAAGAAACCAAAGCCATATGTTTCCATACCTGTTCAAAATTTGGTTTAGATTTCTATGCAAATCCGTTGTACTTCGTCTAGATCAGGTGATACAGTGTCGAAGAGCTTGAAGAGGCGCTCCTTTCCACGGTGGTGCGATGGCGTTCGGTGGCGAGATCAGGGCGGGGCGGCGGTCGAAAGCTCCGAAGTTTGGAGTGGTGGTTCTCGCTGGTGGAGCGACGAGGGGTGGTGTGGTTGGTGTTGATTTGAAGAGGAGGAGATGAACTTCAAAAAGTTGCAAAGGGGCTATGGGTTTTGATGAAGGGATTCGCCAGAAAATGGAAGGGAAGGGAGGAGAGCAGTTCCGCCGTCGGTCTGGAAGGAGATGAGGGATTTTTTGAGATATTTTTAAAAATTAAATTATAAAGGAAAATTTCTATTGGCCGGGAGGTTTTAAAAGGGGTTTTCTTACACGACCCCCAATCTAAACCCAACGACTGTCGTCCCTAGCGTTTTCCCCCATTCCGAACACAATTGGACATGTTTCGTAGGCCCATTCATCTGTTTCAGTCAGTTTTCATTCAATTTAAAATATATAACATTCAATATTCGATTTGAAAGTACATTTCAATTTGCCAGGGCCACAAACTGATTCGAAAAATTCCAGAAAAATAAATCTGGCTATGTTTTGACGATACGGTCCCAACAAAACTAGTTTCGTCGAATTCTGAGACCATTTGAAAAAAGGCCCATTTCTGGTCGATCCAATTTAACTATAATTGACCAAAACACATTTTCCTTTGCCACGCTCACATACTACCTTCAAAAATTATGAAATTTGAAATCTAGCAATAACTTCACATCCCGGATCCTACAAAAGTGGTTTCGTCGAATTCCGAGGTCATTTGCAAAATGGCCAATCTCACGGGATATATAAATTCCACAACGACCTTTCTGAAAATTCATTTGGCCATTACTGCATCCCGCTGTGAAACTCCGATTTTTCAGATTCGTTAGAAAGGTATTCACTAACAGATTTAAATATTTTTTGTTTCGCACAAATCCTCTTTGTTTTGCACCTGGTACAGTCAGTCAAAGTTTGAATTCAAATTTTGAAACTACCACGCCATTTCAGGCCTTGTTTATAATTAGTATTAATTATATTCGTTTTCAAATGTCGATTCAAACTTAGTTTTCATCTTTATTATTTAAAATATTTATTTTAAATATTTAAAATCCACTATTTTAGCCAATTTAAAAATTTTAAATTGGTTCAAATTTTCTGGGTCGTTACACTACCTAAGACGTAGAGAGCCATCACGTTGGAAACATAGTGTACCCTACTATTTTTCTTTCCTTTTCTTTGAACCTATCCTATATGTACCCAGATAGCCTAAACTACTTGTTCTTTCTTTTTCAGAAACATGCCTACGTACTCTATTTTGTCTAAAACAGCTGTGTATTCTTTTCAATAGCCTGTATGTAATTTTCCTTTCAACGTCTTCCATCTGAATGAAAGCACACAGCATCCCCATGCCTTGTTACTTCTTTCCAGTCGACCTGTGCCTATTCATAACTACAAACCTACCAAAGATATATGAGAAGTCACCACCTTGTACCGTCTTGTTCCATCAAGTTAATGAAGCACAACTACCACATTTTCCTCTGTAAAGCTATAACCCTACATCCCAAAGCTCATTTAACTACATGTCTACTGCGCGAAGAAATGACATGGTGCTTATCGCCTTCAGTCCGCATATATATACACCCGTACCTTTGCTGTGTTTTTCCAGGAACCAAAACTGAATTGTTGCCTCCATTAAAAATATATAAACGACAAGTTTAAAAGGGAAACAAATCCTATAGAATAAGAGAGAGGGACAGTGGCAGAATGAGGTGCAATTAGACGAAGGTGGAGTTGTTGGCGGTGCATGCGTGAACAGTTACAGTAAAGTAAACGGGGTCGGAGGA
Source organism: Allium sativum (assembly GCA_030737875.1). Taxonomy (NCBI): domain Eukaryota; kingdom Viridiplantae; phylum Streptophyta; class Magnoliopsida; order Asparagales; family Amaryllidaceae; genus Allium; species Allium sativum. The sequence continues at coordinate 110,892,663 of CM060916.1, read as the reverse complement.
TTTGTGTAAGTAGCAGGGGAGAACTAGAGCGAAGCATTCAAATTGTGGCAAAGGAAGTTAGTTGAACGGGTACTATACCCGGTGGACACGCTGTCGAGGAGAGGTACCAGGTGACGAGCTTGATAGGAGGCGCAGATTGGTGGCTTTGGTTCGAGAGTATGGGGAGTGGTGTGTAGCCTGTGTTTGGAACGGAGGAGGTGTAGAAGAAGAAGGTCATGCGGCTTATAACGTGGGATTTAATATGTGGATGGGCTAAGTCTTGCATGGACTTTAAAGCAGGAAGGTACAGTAAAATGGAAATTGGAACAAAAGAACTGGAAGGAGAGAAAAGCACTGTACAAAGTGCGAACAAGGAAAAAACTTGCATGTCCTTCCTGTTGTTCATGACCATATTTGGAGAAAAAAACGAAGAAGTAGAAAACCAAGGAAGACAGTGAGGACGTGGAGGAGTAAAGAAAAAGTGGAGTGACTTGCGAGTAGTAGGGATAGTGAAGAGTCAGCAGTGTATTACGATGTGGAGAGAGGAGAAGTTGGTAGCCTTGTTTTGCGAGAATCGTTGAGGAAGGCGGTAGGAGGTTCGTGACAGTCAGGAAATGAAGGGGGAGAGGCTGCCTGTGTATTAAAATGTGGGAGCAGGTCGTTATACTTTCGGTGGAGAAGACGACTTCGTGGTGGGCTTGAACGTGAGAGTTAATGGGCCTAATTATGCTTAATTATTTAACGTAAGCAACTTCTTAATTTTTATATTAAGTTATCTATATAATATAATATAGCGTAATCGGTTTGTTTACAACATTTGACTAAGCATGTTTTAAAGTCCTAATCCATTATAACTTGACCAACTTAGTTTAGTTAATATTATATATTAATTTATTATAATTATTTGTTTTACTAGGTGTTAGATTAAATTCAGGGTCTAATGCGTTTTTATTTATTTTTCCTAATAACTCTGTTCACAGGACCTAATTAAGTTTATGGTTTAGTAAGTTTACCTGTAGAGTCTATACATATATAAACAAGACTGAAATAGTTTACACCGTGGTATAATCTGAGGTGGCAATTCGGTTAACCCTTGATTTAGTATCTTTAGAAATGAACAGGTGAGTGGGATAGATTTATTAGCAATTGAAGTGCCAAATCCTGTGTTCTTTCTAATTGTGTGTAACCGATAACAATGCCTAACCATGATTTTGCGATTAATATATAAGCATGTGGAATGCGGATAGCAATACGACTCTGACCTTATATTATATATGCCTACTTAAAAGTATATATAAATGTACGCGGCTATTTCAGTTTGATGTAGTTTGATTAACGTAAATAGAAAATTAGATAAATAAAATATTATTTGAAGTTTTCATAATAGTAAATTATAAAGTGAATACTGTATTAAATTATACCTTGGACATATGGTAACAGAGTTGGATCAAATTAGCAGCGTTGTGACCGAAGAGAAGGACACTACAATCTGGAGCATGAACAAACGAAGGTTGAATTAATTGGGATCTTTAATGTTAAAAAAACCATTTTAACGACGAACGGAAATCAAGGTGAGTTCAACTCACTCATTTTTTATCCCACTTATATTTTATATAAGTCGGGTTTAAATATTTGTGTGCTATGGTTGATAGTTGTTTGATTGATGCTAAATATAATGACATGTGTTGATTGAACTGATTAAATTAAACATTTGTTTAATTTGATTCAAACCCAATCGTTAATTTTAACGATTTATTCCAAAAAAAAGGTAACTTACCTCGTTGGTTACGTTTATAATAATATAACGTATTAAACTGAACATGGACGTTGGATTGCTGTTATTATTGTCTTGTCGAATGTTATATCCATTATTTGAAATAGATGATTTTATTTGAATTAACGTATTTAGATGCAGGGAGGAACAAGTTGGAGGGATCAAACTGGATTCCTCAAACTTATTATTATTTTCATATCACAATTATATGAACTGTTTGACCAGTCCGATTAAATGGTTGCTTTGACCAATAATTGTTGAATCTAAATTCAATATTTTTTTATTAACCAATGGGAAAATATTGTTTGGGTAACAAGATGCGGATGGCCTAAAAATATATTGTTTTATAAAATGTCGATTTATTGTTAGATTAATCAACAGAAATGAAGTTACAAAAGTCATTTTATAACTGAAGAGAGATTTGAAGTCTATTATTTTGAATTAAAGTTTATAAAAGGAAATTAAAAATTATTATTTATTTAAGAAATTATTAAATGACTTTATGGAGGAAAACCTTATGTTAATAAAATTTAGCGAAGGGGAATTTACCTGGTAAATAATAACTGGGATTAATTGTTTATCGGTAATCAATTAAAGTAGGATTATATTGAAGGCGATTATCATTTATTTAATAATCATCAAAGTAAATGAGATAAATTAAATTAATTATATAATTAATTATTTTAAAAGGAGGGGCCAATTGGAATGGATCAGCAAGTAGGTTATTAAGCTGAATAAGTAAATTGCCCAAACGAGAGTTGACTATTAAATTTGTGCTTAATGGAAATTGTTAATGATAAGGTAAATCATGTTTAAAATATTAAAATTTATTACCAATCAAGTAATGATCTTGGAATTAAACTAATGAAGGTTAATGAAACCATATAGCACTATTTATAGTTAAACGAGGTTTCAAACATATTTAATGTAAGTAAATCTAAATTGAACTCTTTTTAATTGGATTCCTAAATCCAAGTTGAAGGAAAATATTTAAAACCAAGTTTATGAACAATGTTGGAGATGATTTCGATTATCGAAAGAGTGAATAAGGTTATGAACTTGGATATGGCTATGGAATGAATGGAAGTTAGAAGCTTAAGATATGAAATGGAATCCGAATAGAAACCAATCGAAGTGAAGTTAGTTGGACAGATTAAGATAAGAATTTGATCCTAAGTCGCGTATTCAAACGAGAGATGAGGTTTCACAAAGTTGTATCTAGAACAGATTTAAAGTATGTTTTTAGTGAAGTTTTTATATAGTAATTGGTTTATAATAATATCAAGGTTTATTTAAGGTTTTAAAAAGATATATTAAGTATGATAAAGGAGTTGGATATAGTTTTGAAAGAAATTAGAACCATTGTGCGTTGGTAGAGTTGAGTAATCTTCGAGGTGTCAATCCGATGTTCGTTTCGGCCTCCCGGGTTGATGCTGAAAGGATTATTCACTTACCAATTTGCAACGAAGAGCTAATAGAGTACAAATGAGACGATAATGTAATATTCGTATATTAAAAGGAAACGTTTTCCTAATGTTGAAGAGATAGAATTTTAAAATAACCATTACTTAATTATCAAAGAGGCCAGGTGATGTTGAATACTGGACCAGTATATTTGTTTTATTTTATGGATGAATGTTTGTTTATTTGATAGTTAAATAACTGACTATCAAATCTGGCCAATTATCGATTGTTGGTACGGAAAGACCGGGATCAAATTTATATCCGAAAACCATTCCGACCAGCAATTACGTAATCGTGAAGAAATCAGACGTTGATTGAGATGGAACATTTGAAGGCCATAGATCTTCATAAAGCAGAAGTATTACTTATAATCTCTGGTTAGCTCCCAGAGATAAACTGTGATTCTGTCATGGTTGGAGTCTATGGGTTGCAAGGACTGCTCGCTACTAATCTATAGTGTGATTCCTAGGATGTGGTAGGAGGGTGCCTTCGGTTGTCCAGTCCCTGGGCAACATGTATGGACGGACCTGACGATGCGGAGTTCAAAGTGAATGGTGGCCAGATGTTCTAAAGGAAATTATAACCTCAAGCCTTATAACCAGGAAATGAAAAAAATCGGGCAGGCAGCATGGCTATGTGGGTCGCACCCATTAGGGTGTATTGTCACCATCTAGACAATATTCATATTTGTTACTTCTTTTCATTTCTGTATCTCCCGGGAACTACGGTAGTCGCGACAAAAATCCGTAAGGTGGCAATATATTCGATACACTCAAGAGAAATAAGTGGTCGGTCATGTGTGTGCTGGGTTGCAAGACTGTGACGACCCCAAGCTCCCCATAAGACGGTGGCAAGGGTAATCTTTGGAATATAACACATAAACAGATAACAGTAGAACAGAAATAAATAAATACACCAGATAATGTACAATAGAATACACTGGATAAACATAATCACCAGAGTTACACAGTATACAGGATCATACTTAGTACAAAATATAGTTCAGCTATACATAAATGTCTATAGCTGAAATCTAAACATAATATATACAATAGGAGCTGAACAGCATAAAAAGAGATAAATGATAGAATCCATCTTCAGCTCCAGCTATCCAGAAAGGGCCTGCTAAAACCTGAAATACAAGGCTGCCCATGTTGAAATGGAGCACCCGAGTTTGCAAGTGAAACAAACTACGAGTCAGTCATGGGACTGTTATGAGAAATTTACTTAACATATTTTACAATATGGCTAATCACAGGACCACGCCACTTTCGCGGAACGGGTTTACACCATTGGATTGCTAGTGCTTTAAAAACAAGTAAATCTTTTAAACATTGCAATGCTTTTCATAAAAATGAAGCCATTATAAGACTCAGTTCCCATCACACAATGCAACACAAACCGGAGGATAGAGTTTTACCTTATAATGGCCAAAATATGCTTGATACGAATAAAACAAAAGCATTTGATATTATTACAAATGTTTATAAGTTTCAAAAACAATTTCAAATCATAAGTATCAATCATAGACGACATGGGTACCTTATATCATGCCGCCATATATATATATATATACAATCAAAATCGCACGATGTCATATTTGGAAATTGGATTTCCGTCATGAACCAAGGCAAAAGATAGTCCTTACCGAATTCGAGACAATCTAGCCTACCATGTCTCAGGAACAGCCGCAATTGCACCTTGGATCGTCAAGGTCGGTCCATCGACTCCACTGTCAGACACACAGTCCATTTACAAGTTCGTTCTAGGTCTGAACGAAACCAGAGGCACTTAATACCTTGCACATCCATACAATCAACAAGTACGTCCGGACGGCTACTACTTCAGCCCCTTCAAGGTAGCTACTCCTATCATGGGCATCAGTAGCACCCCTCCATTCGACGTGAAGATCATCGGTCTTGCACCGTCTTCATATCTTCGAATTCTTATCGTCGATCAATTATTCGAAATGAGAACCAACTTGGCCTTTTCAAATAATTCACGCATATTTAGAACTTCAAATCAATTCATTTCAATGGTTAAATTATTCGATATCACTAATTCTGTTCTTTAATGTAATTTTCACGCCAAACACATTCAACCATCAAATATTACATAAACCGAGAAAATTCAGTTTATTTCCATTCCATATCGTTTATAACATTTTATCACGATTTATCGCTATTTTTATTTATTTAAAAATAGCCAATTCACACAAACGACGCTTCAGGCCTTAACGCGGCCGTGGCGCTGTTTTTCTTCAGATTTGATTTACACATATCTGAAAATCGAACCGTTGGATCTTTAAAAATTTTATATCATTAGAAAGATCTTTTCAAAACGAATCCAACGGTTTTGGTTTTGGGAAAATCCGACGGTCGGATTTCCCAGTACAATTATTTGAAGTTACGATTTCAAAATAAGAACTACAGCATCGTTATTTGATTTAATTCAATTATATTTATATATATATATAAGTATAATCGATTCTGGCGCTGTTTTTCTTTAGATTTGAATTAAACATTCCAGACAATCCAACCATTGGATCTTCACAAAGTGGGTGTCATTGGAAAGATATTTCCAAAGCGAACCCAACGGTTTCGGTTTCGGAAAAATCCGATGGTCGGATCTCCCGCACTAATTGTTTGAAATCACAGTGTCAAAATACGAACTGAAGCTTTGTTATTCGATTTATTTTAATTATATATATATATGCATATAATTCATTCTTCAACTTCAAAACTATACTCACTTCATATATTTGACAAAAACGATATTTTTATCCAACAGATATTCATTTCAACACATCACTATTTTTAACACTTCATACTCGCAATAAAAATGTAGATTTTATTGTTCAATCTATATATTCAACGCATGAATGTTTTCGACTTCACACATACGATAAAAATATGATTTTTATCGTTCTAGTCCTTTATTCAACACATGAATGCTTTCTATAGTTTATATATATAATAAAAATGTTATTTTTATCTTTATAACATTTATTTCAAAACACGATTATTTTACATAGTTCATACATATGGTAAAAATGTAATTTTTGGTGTTAAAACAATTTATTTAAAATACTAATATTTTATATAGTCTATATATATATATTAAAAATGTTATTTTTATCTTTCAAAGAATTTCTTCAACACATGAATTTCTATTTAAAACATGAATATAGTTTCAACATATGAATTTCTATTCAACACACGAATATAGTTTCAACACATGAAAATAATTCTAACACATGAATATTATTGAAAATTTCGGCAGCATAACGGCAGGGTAGTTAAAACCGGCACCGTCCCGAGTACGGCTCCTCGCTCTACGTTAAAGCCTTGCAGCTTTTGACAATGGGTATTTTTAATATCTAGTTCGTACGCAGATGAATTTTTCCCGTATACTAATCCTGTTGGGATTTCAATCACAATCAATCATTTCAAATCAACCATTCATGATATTCACCAAATTTCACAACAACCAATAATCCAAACAATATCACAACCAATATATATTGTCCATGGTCTATGGACGAGGGGAGTATGTATATATATATATATATATATATACGTATATAACTATATTTCAATTTCATTTCAATTTATTTCAACGCATATATCACTTTTACAACGTATATATAACTTATACATCGAACATACAACTTATACAATGCTTACACATGAGGTGTACAACGCTTATATAACTCATACATCGACTATATAATTTATACATCGTTGTTTTCCAAATCGTTTATAAATTAGAAATCTCACATTGGGTTCCACTCTACCAAAAATTGCAGAAGGCTCAGAGAAATATGCCTCGCAGCTTTTGACAATGGGGATTTTCAATATCTAGTTCGTAGGCAGACGAATTTTTCCAATATACTAATCCTATTGGGATTTCAATCATAATCAATCATTTCAAATCAACCATTCATGATATTCACCAAATTTCACATCAACCAATAATCCAAACAATATCACAACCAATATATATCGTCCGTGGTTTGTTGACGAGGGGAGTATGTATGTGTGTGTGTGTATATATATATATATATATATATATATATATATATATGTATATGTATATAACTATATTTCGATTTCATTTCAATATGATCTCTATTTATTTCAATGCATATATCACTTTTACAATGCATATATAACTTATACATCGAACATACAACTTATACAACGCTTATACATGAGGTGTACAACGCTTATATAACTCATACATCGACTATATAATTTATACATCTTTGTTTTCCATATCGTTTATAAATTAGAAATCTCACATTGGGTTCCACTCTACCAAAAATTGCAGAAGGCTCAGAAAAATATGCGGTCTCTTTTAGAATGTAGAAGAAGTCCAATCTCACATTGAATAGTCACCGTCGTCGATCGCAGGTTAATGGGGAGAGAGAAGCAGGGGTTGGCGAGTTGTGATTGGACGATGGATTTTTTTATATTTATATATTTTAAAAATTCAAAAATACCCCTCTTTACATACTAACTCCAATCCAAACCCAATGACTGTCGTCCCTAGCTAAATACCCCCATTTCGAACACAATGGGATATGTTTCGTAGGCTCATTCGACTGTTTCCCTCAGTTTCTCTTCAAATTATGTAGAACATTTAGTATTTGATTTGAATATACATTTCAATTTGCCGAGGCCACATACTGATCCTTAAAATTCCAGGAAAATAAAACTAGTTGTGTTTTGGCGATATGGTCCGAAAAAACTAGTTTCATCGAATTCTGAGACCGTTTGAAAAATGGCCCTTTTCTGGTCGATCCAATTTATCTAAAATCGACCAAACACATTTTCCTTCGTCACGCCCACAGATTAACTTCAAAAATTATGGAAATTGAAACCTAGCAATAATTTGACATCCCGGATCCAACAAAAGTAGTTTCGTCGAATTCTGAGGTCGTTTGCAAAATGTCTATTTTCAAGGGCTATATATTCTTTATAGCGACCTTTTTGAAAATTCATTTGGCCATAACTTTTGATTCCCGCTGTGAAACTTTGATTTCTCTGATTCGTTAGAAAGATATTCACTAACAGATTTAAATATTTTCGGTTTCACTAAAATCAGTTTTATTTTGCACCCTGTACAGTCAGTCAAAGTTTGAATTCAAATTTTGAAACTGCCACGCCATTTTAGGCCTTGTTTATAATTTAAAATAATTATATTTATTTTCAAACATCGATTCAAACATACTTTTCGTCATTATTATTTAAAATAATTTATTTTAAATATCTAAAATCCACTAAAATAGGCAAATTAAAATTTTTAAACTGGCTCGGATTTTCCGGGTTGTTACAATCTTCCCCACTTAAAACTTTTCGTCCCCGAAAAGGAACAAAGTTGAAAGTCGTGTAATTAACCAACTCTACTTTCAATCTGGCTTCCATTCTTCAACTTTTCAGTTTCTAAGAATTTTCAAATTCTTCAAAAATTTGGCTAACACCCTAAATTTTCGAAAAAGTTCGCCATAACCTCCTTTGTACGGGGAGCTTCGGGATATTTCAAATAGCCTCCCATGGCCCTCACCAATCCAAAAGAAAAAGAAAAAGTCAAGCGGCTAGCCAATCGGCTCATAAAATCATAAAATCATCAAATCAAATGAAATACAATAAACATGTACCTATTTGTCGGGCAAGCAATTTTATTCCTCTACTTAGTTGTTTACCCATAACCTGTTCACACATATATAATGCACATGTATATATTTCTATCTGTTTCTAAATCCGTTCAATACTTGTTCAATTGCATACATTTAACTTCATTCTTTTATTGGCTAAATTAACTATCATTCTAATAATTTAATTAATCAAACCCACAATCACACAACACAACCAACAATCAATTTGTTTTTAACTTTTCAAAAATATATCAAATAATTCATATACTCTTTTGAAAACATTCAGACTATATAATTAAAAGTTTACATGCATGAAAAGAAAACAACAGCAAAGTAGAGAACAAAATGGAAATGCAAGAGATGGTAAATGTACCTTGCACCAGAGTCAATCAGAGATATCCACCCTGCACTTAGGATAGGCTTTCTTAATGCTTTCCCCTGTTTCCCAAGTACAATCTCGAGGATCTCCACTCCATTGCACTTTGACTAAGTGAACCTTCTTGTTCCTCAGTTCTTTGGTTTCTTTGCCAATAATCTTTAGCGACTCTCTTTTCACAGCTAATTCTGGAGTAATTTCTATATCCCATTGCGCTTCTTCTTCCACGATCAAGTCTGGATCATGTACATGCTTCCGAAGTTGAGATACGTGAAATAAATTATGTACTCCAGGCAACTAATCAGGCAATTGAATCCTATATGCGAGAGTTCCAACCCGTTCCAGAATAGGAAACGGACCAATAAATTTGGGTGCCAATTTCCCTGTTTTACCGAACCGGATTACTCCTCTCATCGGAGATACCTTCAAATACACGTGGTCGCCAACAGAAAATGATATATCTCTTCTTCTCTTATATGCATAGCTTTTCTGTCGGCTTTGAGCTACGAGTAATCGTTTCTTAACGAAATTGACTTTGTCCGCAGCTTCGCGAATCATATCGGGTCCCAATACGAGTCTATTTCCAGGTTCCACCCAACAAGAAGGAGATCGGCATGGTCTACCATACAATGCTTCGCATGGTGACATTGTTAGGCTCGCTTGGTAGCTGTTGTTGTATGAGAACTCGGCCAAATGCAAATGGTCTTCCCATGATCCGCCAAAATCAATAACACAAGCCCGTAATAAATCTTCAAGAATACGGTTCACCCTCTCAATTTGACCATCTGTTTGAGGATGATACGCGGTGCTCAAGTTCAGTTTCATTCCCAATTCTGCTTGGAATGCTTCCCAGAATTTACTAGCAAAAATTAGGTCTCAATTACTAACGATGCTCATGGGAACTCCGTGCAGTTTAACTATTTCTTTGAAATAAATCTGCGCCAGACTCTGAGCAGTTCTATTCGATCTGACAGGTATGAAATGGGTGGTCTTCGTGAAACGATCTACGATCACCGAAATACTGTCATTTCCTTTCCTGGTTCTGAACAAACCATCTATGAAATCCATAGATATATGTTCCCACTTTCCACTTGGAATTTCCAACGGTTGCAACAATCCAGCGAGCTTCTACTGATCGCTTTTGACTTGTTGACAAGTAGGACACCGACTAACATATAAAGAAATGTCTCATTTCATATATCTCCACCACAAAGTGCGTTTGATGTCATTTTACATTTTGCTCACCCCTGGATGGATAATATACTTGGCTTTGTGACATTTATCTAATACTTCTCTCTGGAGCTCAGGCATGTTTGGCACACATATTCGGCCTTTCAACCTAAGAATCCCCTCGTTATCTATCTGAAAACTCGAGAGCTCGCCTTTTTGGATTCTCTCTCTGATCTTCTGAATGAAGTGATCATCCTTCTGAAGAGAAGATATGTTATCAATCAATGAAGGTGTGATGATAAGACTGGCGATAATTACATTCTTTCTGCTGAGCGCATCAGCCACAACATTAGCTTTCCCCGGAGTATATAAGATATCAAGATCATATGCCGCGAGAAATTCTAACCAACGTTTTTGTCTCATATTCAGATCCTTTTGGGTGAATAAATATTCCAATGATTGATGATCAGTGTATAGTTCAAACTTCTCACCCAATAGATAATGCCTCCAGATTTTCATAGTAAACACGATGGACAACAATTCAAGATCGTGAGTTGCATAATTCTTTTCATGTGGCCTCAATTGACGGCTAGCATAAGCAACTACTTGGCCTCTTTGCATTAACACTGCACCAAGACCCTCTTTAGAAGCATCAGTCCATAGTTTCAAGTACTGATTGCCATCAATTATTGTCAACACTGGAGCAGTCGTCAGTTTTAACTTCAGCTTCTGGAAAGCTTCATCACATTCTGGAGTCCAGTTGAATCTCGAATGTTTCTTAGTAAGCTTTGTTAAGGGACTGGATGTCTTCGCAAAATCCTTAAAGAATTTCCGATAATAACTGGCCAAACCGAGAAAACTTCTGACTTCTGTGGGTGTATGAGGTTGTCTCCTATTCTGAATAGCAGTGATTTTACTGGGATCCACCGAAATTCCTAGTTTTGACACGACAATGGCCAAGAAATTTGACTTCTTCTTGCCAGAATATCAATTTGGAAAATTTGGCTTTTAAAACATTCTTTCTGAGAATTTCTAACACATGTTCCAAATGTTTTTCATGCTCGCTTTCTGACTTAGAGAAGATCAGTATATCATCAATGAAAACCAGAACAAATTTATTAAATACTTCTCTGAATACCCGGTTCATTAGATCGACAAAATAAGCTGGAGCATCACATAAGCCGAACGACATTACTAACCACTCATAGAATAAGTCTGGACCTCTGAATGTTGTCAAAGGAACACACTCTTCGGCAATACAAAGCTGATGGAAACCTGTAGCTAGGTCCGTTCGGGAAAATACTTGCGCGCCATTAAATCGATCCAACAGATCATCAATCCGCGGCAATGGATATTTGTTTTTCAGCGTTTGCTAATTCAAGTCAAGATAGTCCACACATTGTCTGAGAGTACCATCTGACTTTGGGACAAACCCCACTGCTGCTCCCCAATCCGAGAAACTAGGCCTATTCAGGCCTTTCCATACAAGTTGTCTAGTTTGGTTGTCTAACTCTTCTTTTTCCTTCAAGGTCATTCTTCGAATAGCGTGAACTACCGGCCTTGCATTTGGAACTAAAGAGATTTTAAAATCAATTTCTCTCTATGGAGGTAAGCTAACAACTTCTTCGAACACATCCGCATAGTTCTTGACGACAGGAATATTTGCAATGTCGACCGGAATATTCTCCGAAATGACAGGAACATGTTCTATTTGAGCAGGAGAAAATCTAAAGCTGCTCAGAAGTCTTTTCTATCAAAATTCTGACCTTCACAGGGAATGTTTATATAGTCACCTGATTTAATCTTCGCCTTAATGACTCTGTTGGCGCATTTAACCTCAACTTCATAACTCGTTAACCAGTCTAACCCCAAGATAAGATCAAATTCTGTAAAATTCATGACGATCGCGATAGTGGGGAACTGATAATGGGTAAAAGAGACAGGCACTCCACAAATCCAATTAAGATTACGGGAACTCCCAACAACGGATTATGAACAGTCATGGGTTCTTTGAGCTTTTTCAAATTCAAATCAAGTTTCTTAACCGCATTCTTTGCAACAAAGTTTCGTGACACGCCTATATCAAATAATACCTTAACTGGAATATCTTTGACAGTAAGCGTGCCTTCTAAAACATCTGGCCTTTCCTGACTAGCTGAGGGTTCAGAAGTTTCGGCTACTTTATTTACCTGAACCACTTTAGATTTCTGTGATAGTCGGCAATCTTGCTTTACGTGACCAACCTGATGGAAAAGATTGCATTTTCTATCTTCTTGAACCTTGTTCTTGGATTTAGCTCCTTTATTCTTTCGCTTGTTCGAAGATTTACAATTCCTCATCGAATGCCCTTGTTGATTACACTTTAAACATACGACTGCTTTAGCCTTTTTCTGACTGCCCCTTGGCCTCTTGTTGCCTTCATACTTTGTACTTACCTCAGGCTGCATACTAGCCTCTGGCTTTGTACTTGTTTCTGGGCTATCAGTTTCGAATTTCCTTTTGTTGCTAGAACTGACTTCCTCTTCGTTGTCAAAAAGGCCTCTTTTATCTAGATCTTCATACTGATAAGCCATGTATATCATTTCAGAAAAAGGAAGCTTCACATGCCCCATTACACTATTCTGGTATTTTCTTTGAAGACCATTAGTAAACCTCAGATTCTTCCTCTTTGGATCTTGAATCAAATGAGGGGCAAAATAAGAAAGTTCATTGAATTTCTTATGATATTCTAGAATGGTCATATCTCCTTGTATCAGATAATAGAATTCATCACATAACCGCTCTGTTGCTTCTGGAGGAACAAATTTTTCGCTGAAAATCTCTTTAAATCTTTCCCAGGTAATATTACCTTCTGGATTATTCTTAATAAATCCCACCAGAACAAAGATTCTTCTTTGAGTGCTCAAGATGCCAGTAATCTTTTCTGGTCATCACTCACCTTTAAACCTTCAAAGATTTTCTCAGCAGAACGAATCCAAGCTTGTGTTTCCATAATGGATTCTTTGCCCAAGAATAGTGATCCACCCAGATTTCGTTACCTCTTTACTAGAGCTTCAATATCTGGGTCTGCATTACTTCTTCTGTTTCTACCACTCGTTATCTAGTGCGTTTGCAAATAGAAGACCAAGTGTCAGGTCAACATAAAAGATATTATAAAACGTAGAAACATATACTTGAATGTAAATGTGTCTATTGGGTGTATTTCATTCTGCAGTACTCATACTAGGACCTTACTGATCCTATCTGTAATGAGTTATTCGTCCTAGAACACTACTGGTTCTATTTCTGACAAGTTCGTTCATATGTTATATCCCAGGACTAAGCTTAACCAAAGCTCTGATACCATGTTTATGACGACCCCAAACCCCTATAAGATGGTGGCAAGGGTAATCTTTGGAATATAACACATAAACAGATAACAACATAATAGAAATAAATAAATACACCAGATAATGTACAATAGAATACACTGGATAAACATAATCACTAGAGTTACACAGTATACAGGATCATACTTAGTATAAAATATAGTTCAGCTAAACATAAATGTCTACAGCGGAAATCTAAACATAACATGTACAACAGGAGCTGAACATCATAAAAAGAGATAAATGATAGAATCCATCTTCAGCTCCAGCTATCTAGAAAGAGCCTGCTAAAACCTGAATACAAGGCTGCCCGTGTAGAAAAGGGGGCACCCGAGTTTGCAAGTGAAACAAACTACGAGTCAGTCATGGGACTGATATGAGAAATCTACTTAACATATTATACAATATGGCTAATCACAGAACCACACCACTTTCGTGGAATGGGTTTACTCCATTGGATTGTCAGTGCTTTAAAAACAAGTAAATCTTTTAAATCTTTTAAACATCGCAATGCTTTTTACAAAAATGAAGCCATTATAAGACTCAGTTCCCATCACATCATGCAACACAAACCAGAGGATTGAGTTTTACTTTATATTGGCCAAAATATGCTTGATACGAATATAACAAAAGCATTTGATATTATTACTAGTGTTTATATGTTTCAAAAACAATTTCAAATCATAAGTATCAATCATAGACGGCATGAGTACCACATATCATGTCGCCATATATATATATATATATATATATATATATATATATATATACAATCAAAACCGCACGATGTCGTATTTGGAAATTGGATTTCCGTCATGAATCAAGGCAAAAGATTGTCCTTACCGAACTCGAGACAATCTAGCCTACCATGTCTCAGGAACAGCCGCAACTGCACCTTGGATCGTCAGGGCCGGTCCACCGATGTGGATTAAAATGCTTGAACATTGTGTTTCCCCTCCCTTCGGGGCATAATTGAGCCAAATGACTCCATCGGCTCCACATAGTCACTGATATATCTGAGGCGCCTCGCAACAGCAACAACCACACATGTGAAAATAATGTCTTCCCTGAGGTCTCTCCCATTTCTGGTTCATACCGAGGTGTGAGGCTCGCGAATTCATGCTATACACAAGGCTATGCCACACAGGCCGCGCTTCGATCATCAACCACAAGACTTTGCTTTTCAACAGAAGCCTTGACCATCTGCCACTTAGGCATGCCACATGGGCAATTCACTCCATGCGACAGATTTCTATCGACATATAACCTCCGAGCTCGTACGTCTCAGAGAAGGGCGTTAAGCAAGAGAATAAATTCTCCGCTGCCAAAAAAAAAATATTTAATAGAGATCAATCAGCACAGAACAAAATCCAATGTCAGACACACAGTCCATTTACTAGTTCGTTCTGGGCCTGAACGAAACCGGAGGCACTTAATACCTTGTGCATCCGTACAATCAACAAGTACGTCCGGAGGGCTACTACTTCAGCCCCTTCAAGGTAGCTACTCCTATCATAAGCATCAGTAGCACCCCTCCATTCGACGTGAAGATCATCAGTCTTGCACCGTCTTCATATCTTCGACTCCTAATAGTCGATCAATTATTTGAAATGAGAATCAACTCGGCCTTTTCAAATAATTCACGTATATTTAGAATTTCAAATCAATTCATTTCAATGGTTAAATTATTCGATATCACTAATTTTGTTCTTTAATGTAACTTTCATGCCAAACACATTCAACCATCAAATATCACATAAACCGAGCAAATTCAGTTTATTTCCATTCCATATCGTTTATAATATTTTATCACGATTTATTGCTATTTTTATTTAGTTAAAAATAGCCAATTCACACAAACGACGCTTCAGGGCTTAACGCGGTCATGGCACTATTTTTCTTCAGATTGGATTTACACATATTTGAAAATCTAACCGTTGGATCTTCACAAATTTTATATCATTAGAAAGATCTTTTCAAAACAAATCCAACGGTTTTAGTTTTGGGAAAATCCGACAATATGATCTCCCGGTACAATCGTTCGAAGTTACGATTTCAAAATACGAACTGCAGCGTCGTTATTCGATTTAATTTAATTATATTTATATGTATAAATATAATCGATTCTGGCACTGTTTTTCTTTAGATTTGAATTAAACATTCCAGACAATGCAACTGTTGGATCTTCACAAAGTGGGTGTCGTTGGAAAGATATTTCCAAAGCGAACCCAATGGTTTTGGTTTCGGGAAAATCTGATAGTTGGATCTCCCGCACTAATCGTTTGAAATCACGGTGTCAAAATACGAACTACAGCTTCATTATTAGATTTATTTTAATTATATACATATATATATATATATATACACAAATATAATTCATTCTTCGACTTCAAAACTATATTCACTTCATATATTTGATAAAAACGATATTTTTAACCAACAGATATTCATTTCAACACATCACTATTTTTAACACTTCATATTCGCAACAAAAATGTAGATTTTATTATTCAATCTATATATTAAACACATGAATGTTTTCGACTTCACACATACGATAAAAATATGATTTTTATCGTTCTTGTCCTTTATTCAACACATGAATACTTTCTATAGTTTATATATATAATAAAAATGTTATTTTTATCTTTATAACAATTTATTTCAAAACACGATTATTTTATATATTTCATACACAAGGTAGAAATGTTATTTTTGGTGTTAAAACAATTTATTTAAAATACTAATATTTTATATAGTTTATATATATTAAAAATGTTATTTTTATCTTTCAAAGAATTTTTTCAACACATGAATATAGTTTCAACACATGAATTTCTATTCAACACATGAATATAGTTTCAACACTTGAAAATAATTCTAACACATGAATATTGTTGAAAATTCGCCAGCATAACGGCAGGGTAGTTAAAACCGGCACCGTCCCAAGTACGGCTCCTCGCTCTACCTTAAAGCGTCGCACCTTTTGACAATGGAGATTTTCAATATCTAGTTCGTACGCAGACGAATTTTTCCCATATACTAATCCTATTGGGATTTCAATCACAATCAATCATTTCAAATCAACCATTCATGATATTCACCAAATTTCACATCAACCAATAATCCAAAAAATATCACAACCAATATATATCGTCCATCGTCTATGGACGAAGGGAGTGTGTATATATATACACGTATATAACTATATTTCGATTTCATTTCAATATCATTTCAATTTATTTCAGCGCATATATCAATTTTACAACGCATATATAACTTATACATTGAACATACAACTTATATAATGCTTATACATGAGGTGTACAACGCTTATATAACTCATACATCGACTATATAATTTATATATTGTTGTTTTCCATATCATTTATAAATTAGAAATCTCACATTGGGTTCCACTCCACCAAAAATTGTAGAAGGCTCAGGAAAATAGGCGGTCTCTTCCAGAATGTAGAAGACGTCCTCATGATCCCACTGTCTCTTGTTTCACTGGATTTCGACCATAAACGAAAAAGATATGATTTTTATTGTAAAATCATAAACCGTAGCGCTTTAAAGTGCTATTAACCATTTAAAATAAAATAAACCGTATGCCTTTCTGATTTGTTCAAAACTAGGTTGGAATTTTTCTTGCAATCCGCGAGGTTTGGCGACGATCGGAAGATGCCACGTGAAAGAGGACGGAGAGATGCTCCGGGTGGTGGTCTCCTTGCTGAACTCGACGGCGGCTAGCACCCTCAATGGCGGCTTGAAGTCGTGACCTTCAGGGCATCGGATCTCCAGATACAGGCGACGATAGGCGGCGCTCCGGCTATGAATGTGGAGAGGAGATCGAGCTCTTCAAATAGTTCAACTGGAGGG
This sequence comes from Allium sativum, assembly GCA_030737875.1. Lineage (NCBI taxonomy): Eukaryota > Viridiplantae > Streptophyta > Magnoliopsida > Asparagales > Amaryllidaceae > Allium > Allium sativum. The sequence continues at coordinate 110,874,991 of CM060916.1, read as the reverse complement.
AGGTCTGATTGGAAGCGGAATCACCGGAAAATGGCCAGGAAGTTTTGAACAGTCACCGTCGTCAATAGCAGGTTAACGAGAGAGAGAAGTGGGGTTGGCGAGTTGTGATTGGACGATGGATATTTTTATATTTATTATTTTTAAAAATTCAAAAATACCCCTCTTCACATACTAACTCCAATCCAAACCCAACGACTGTCGTCCCTAGGTAAATACCCCCATTCCGAACAAAATGGGATATGTTTTGTAGGCCCATTCGACTGTTTCCCTCAGTTTCTCTTCAAATTAAATTATAGAACATTCAATATTTGATTTGAATGTACATTTCAATTTGCTGGGGCCACATACTGATCCTAAAAATTCCAGAAAAAAATAATTTAGCTATGTTTTGATGATATGGTCCCAACAAAACTAGTTTCGTCGAATTCTGAGACCGTTTGAAAAATGGCCCTTTTCTGGTCGATCCAATTTATCTAAAATCGACCAAACACATTTTCCTTCGTCACGCCCACAGATTAACTTCAAAAATTATGGAATTTGAAACCTAGCAATAATTTGACATCCCGGATAAAAAAAAAGAAGTTTCGACGAATTCTGAGGTCATTTGCAAAATGTCTATTTTCAAGGGCTATGTATTCTCTATAGCACCTTGTTGAAAATTCATTTGTCCATAACTTTTGATTCCCGCTATGAAACTTCGATTTTTCAGATTCTTTAGAAAGATATTCACTAACCGATTTAAATATTTTTAGTTTCACTAAAATTTGTTTTATTTTGCACCCGGTATAGTCAGTCAAAGTTTGAATTCAAATTTTGAAACTGTCGCGCCATTTCAGGCCTTGTTTATAATTTAAAATAATTATATTTATTTTCAAACATCGATTCAAACATACTTTTCGTCGTTATTATTTAAAATAATTATTTTAAATATCAAAAATGCACTAAAATAGCCAAATTAAAAAATTTAAACTGGCTTAGATTTTCCGAGTTGTTACAAAGGCGTTCTTGTTAAACCCAGTGTATTCCTCTCCAGAGATACACTATCGGTTGGTGGTTCCAAACCTTGTAATAGCTGGAATCCAGTTCCCAATTAGAGCCCGCGGTTTTGTTTGAATATTATATATGTGGAGCGTGAAATGCAAGCGTTCTGCTAGATTCTATTTATTTGTATTTAGACACTATTATAATACCATAATAAGATATTGATTTCAAAATGTTTTGGGTTATCGTAAGGTAAAAACCATCCGTATTTATGTGTGGATTTGGTCTTACGATTATATTTTTCTTTCAAAAAGATTTTGAACTTTAAATTCAAGTTGGATGATCCCCTTAAACTTAGTGTGTTGTTCTCACTCTGGTTCACCAGACTAACCCGGTATCTGTAATGCTCGGATTAGACCGGCCTGTACAGGTTCAGGTTATTGGACACTATGAAGTTCAAGAGACGTGCTAGAGGAGTTTAGACGAATTAGTATTTATTCCGCTGGGTGTTGTTTATGAGGACAGATCATTATAACTGTCCAGATTTGTTTTGACAGATGTACTCTAATTGTAAGTATTATTTCAAGTTTACAATAAAGATTTATGTCTATATTATATTTATTCCGCTGCGATGCGAGACTCTGATTTTGATGTATTTCTTCTTCTTATTTCTTATATTCTAATTTTTCTTTCTTTCTTATCTCACCCTTTAATTTCTTTCTAATAACGTTCCGGTGTTTTCGATGCTTGAATGTTTGACATGGTGTTTTTATGTCAATTTTCAAGGTTGAAAATCCCTGTTCGTTACAGTGGTATCAAAGCAATTGTAACACCCCACCTCCGCTAGGGTCACTCGCAAAGGGAATGCCCTAGTTTTGGAGGGGGTATTATCTAGTAAACAGGCACAGATATAACACAAGACAGAACATAGATAAAATAGAGTGTATAAAGCAGCGGATATAAACTTTAAAACCAAATCTCATTACTGAAAAATAGAGTCAGAACCTCTTACATCGAAATGCCAAGTCATTATTTCATTACATCAAGTTCTAAAGAAGCAAAGTACTTAAAACAACATAAGTAAAATATTATTCCCCAAAAAAGTGCATTAGTGTAGCCATAGCATAGCTCAAGACCAAACCGTACATGAGCTATCAGAAAGCAAGCAAAGTCCAAGCTAAGAGCTAGAGTCTCCTCCCTGAGAACCTGGGGGGGGGAACGAAAGACAAAGAGGCGAAAGAAAACGGGTCAGTCAAAAAGACTGGTAAGCCCTAGTGACTATCAGCATAGAAACTAGTAAAGTTAACAAGACATGAATAAACTGGAATTAAACATAGGAACGATGATAAGTCTGACATGATAACTAAGCTAACAAGATAACTCAAGTCTAACATTGCGTATTCAAGGTTCGCCATACCAACTATACTGGTATACTAATCCCGTGTCAACCATAAATCAAGAAAATAATCCCTTGGCCCAATGTCGTGAAGTGACCCAATTCGGGGTCCAACGGCACGATCTAATCGATCGGCTCCCTACAAGTCTAGCTCGTCGTGTGTCTATGTCATACGGCCCTATCACGAATATAGTCACCTATGCTAGGTCCACCATGGGGTGTATCAAGCCCTAGGGTGCCAACCACCGACACGAATCAAGAATGCACAGATAATCCTACTAATGCCCAATGCCTGCTTTTTCAACTCTGGAATAAGTGCACGACCCTAGTCCGCCTGAACCTACAATGGCGCACCAACTCAGCCGTCGTTCTGGTCGCTTACAATCAGCCCAGCAATCGTGCCCCACCCTGCCTAGTCCCAGGGTACCGTGATACATCTAGTGGGTTACTTCTGAAAAGGACCGCGTAACTAGGGTTTCGTTCAGCAGGTTAAGTTGTCATTTAAAATCAAGACTTAACCCCATCTACGTGTCATGTCAAATTGACTAAGTGTGTCGTTCTAGTTCAGGACTTAGTCCTACGAATCATGTGTCAGGTTGGTTAAGTGTGTTCAAGCGGTTCATGACTTAACCCTATTGTAACGACCCGTATTCTACACATCATAGGATCGTAGAATATTTATTTCTTTCACATACGAAGTCGTATGGTCGTGTAACTTTGGGAGACGACTATTGGGGTCATTTCCCATGTTCATGATTTTTGTTGATTTTTAAATGACCATTTTACCCCTAGTTGGTACTGTTTTGGCCATAACTTTTGATTGGAAAGGAATTTTGACCTGAAACCACTTCCATTGACTCCGGGTGATGGTTTACAATTCCGTAGAGTGGTCACATTAGCCAAACGGACTCACCGTTTGGGAGATATGGCTGAAACAAGTTTCAGATAGTGAAAAACAGCTTAATTGGGCTTAATCGGGTAATCAACAGCTAGGCCCAAAGGGGATTTCGGGATTGGAGATGTATAGGGACTGATTAGGGTTAGAAAACAATTCTTCCAGCCGCCACTTTCATTCTTGGAACCCTAGCAATGGCCTCCAACACCCAAATCACCTTCTAATCACTTTCTAATCAAGTTTTGGCTTAATCTACATCAAATTAAGGAGAGAAAACACGAAAGCAAGGTTAGAGCTGCTATTAGACACCAGTATTCACCCAAATCAGCGAGGTTTCAGTTCTGAGAATCTTATTTGTGGCCAAGGTGAGTGATTAGCATCGTTTTGACACTAATTACAGTTAATTAAGGGTAATTAGTGAAGATTAGCGAATTTATACACTGATAAATTTAGGAAAAATATCTATAAATTCGAAAATAATATTTTATGCCTCTGGTAGAAATTTGGTTTAATTTGGTTAAGTTCTGTTAACCCTATGATTAGTTTTACTTAAACATGCTTAAGGGAAAATAAGGGGTTTTGGGTATATTTGATCCATTTTGACATGTAAATCCATTGTTTTGGTGTTTGTGGTTAGTTTGCTATGTTGCTATGACTGTTTGGGATGATTTGTGATTGATTAGAATAGTTAGATTGGTCGAAAACGTCATCGAATGGCGTAAACAAGTTGCTGGAAAAGTTGCAGAAAGTTGTGCAGGGTTTCGGATCGGATATGGGCTCGGATCGGATAGGAGAACTGGGCAAGGAACCCGACCCGAACTGAAATCTGGCACAAAGAAGTTTGGCAAGAAGGAAGGCCACTGCTTAGAGTTGGAGTTGGACAGAGGATCGGATCAGAGTTATGGAGCAGGATCGGATCGGATCGGATCGGATCGGAGTAGGCTAGGGAGCGGATCGGATCGGAGCTAGGGAGTGGATCGGATCGGAACAAGCAAGCGAGCGGGATCGGATCGGGCAAATGGAGAAGAACAGGATCGGATCGGGGAACTTAGAAGAGAGCAACCACCGAACCGAGCAGAGGATGGGCACTTCCGAACCGAACCGAGAAGGGATGAAGCACTGATCCAGGCATGGACTAAAACCACCGAACCGAACCGAGTAGGAAGGTTACACCGAACCGAACCGAGCTAGACGAGGAGCACCGAACTGAACCGTCCGTGGGCTATTACTACTACGCGATGACTTTTCTGAAGACAACCTCCAATTCAGTCAAAACCCGAGATGCAAAGGAAGTCCAAATGAGGAGCCTTGACTCAGGGTCCAGTTGGGAACCAATGAGTGGGCTTCATGATTGGGCTTTGCTGCGGGACGTGTGCCAAGGGGCTATCGATGTCTATGACTTTGGATCACTATGTAAGGGAGGTACGTGAACGGATTCAGGGCCACAGTGGCCTAGGTACGACTAAAGGGCTATAGACCAATGAAGTGGGGTCATTTGTAAAGGTTTGGTCATGACTCCATGTGGTAAGCTTGCTAGTAGCAGTAGTTGTACAGGTTGAATTCCGTCACTACTTCGATGGGTCTAGTGATTGACAGTGGTGGACATCGTACGCTTTACGCACTGAGTGAGAGATGTGAGGATGGTTGCTATGGTTGATTTGTTTGCCATCATTACGATATACACACCAGACCCCCGTATTCTTTACACTATTTATTATTGCACCTTAGAGTACTGTACGGTATGTGGTACTAACTCTTTGGTTGTAGGTCCAGGTTCAGGTATGGTTTAGCATACCTGTTATTGTTCTGTTTAGATGCTTATTGCTCATAACAGGCTTTATGCCTGACCCAGAGTTTTATGTCTCCTCTTATTACTCTGGGTGCTCACACGAGCAGACTAGAGACAGGTTAGCTGGTGATGCACGGGTAGATGATCCGGAGACGAGCAGGAGGCTTCCACGTATGATATATATAGTATTCTCCCTGTGTTGTTGAAGATCACTGCATGGGCATTAGTAGTGCATCTTCTACTCCAGTTTTCTTTTGTTTTAGAGACAGTAAATTTTGGAAAGTTGTAATAAGCTGTATTTGGATTTCCGCTGCACTTATGTTGATGTTGGTATTAGTTATCAGCTTATGCACTGTCTCACCTGTTTAGTCAAGTATGTTATTATTATATTTTATTTCATGCGCTGTGAGACATTCTGCAGGTTTCTTGTTAGTTAATTCCCTTCTTTCCTTTCCTCTGATGACCGTCCCGTGCTAGTCGGGCATGTGTACAGCGCACTTTCGGAGGAAATGCAGGCTGGTGCGGGGCGGGCCGTCACACCTGTCCAGTGGCATTAATTTACTTAATGCACCCTTAACCTCTCACATTAGACTTGGTTATGGTTACTGTATGTGCCGGGCGGGTCCGGGAAGTTTTACACCATAACCTAGTCTAACCTCGGGTTTCGAGTGCGATATGACCAACTACTCACATTGGGTCCTATTGTATGCAGTTACTGGATTCGTCGGGCAGTTCCGGGCAGATTTATACTGCAACCTCAACCCAACCTCGAGTTGGCCACGTTCAAGTTATCTAAGTGTCATGTAAATGCTTAATTATTCATGTCAAGCTCAAGTTCGTGTTAACCATGTTCATGATTCAAGTTTTCAAGTATAATTTCATGTCAAGTTTACATGTCATGTTTTCATGTCATATCATGTTAATTTTATAGCCAATTTCAAGTTTGCCTAATCTACCCAAAATGTATCCCCAACGTATGTGAATTCGCATCAACACAAGATATCAAGATAGGGAATAACACAAAAAGGATAGTCTTAGGATGACAAAGGTGTTTACAAGTTAAGCATGATGATTATAACATTTCAGGCATATGAATAAGGGTCTCAACATCAACTTGGCAGAATATGGTGATAGACATGGTAATGGATTGACATAAGATAATATCCCCAATCATAGTTTCAACATCACAGGTAATGTTTAGATAAAGGTCATGAGAGGTTTTAGGTTAATAACATGAATATGTCCCAAATCAAGTTCATACAATAATCCACAAGTCAAAGTTTCACATGAATAGATCTAGGGTGTGCAAAATTAGATCTAAAATAGTAGGTCTAAAAAGGATAGTCATAGATCAAGGATTTACAACGATAGATCCAACCTAGTTATCATGTTTAGGCATAATTTCAGTTTACATCGTGTTCATGTTAAATTTACAGTTTAGATCTAAGAGTAACTGGGGCTTACAGTGCGTGGATCGAGAATTAAGAACAGAAATTGTCGAAGGATCGTTGCAGAAGCTTTAATATCTAGTTTGAATTGAGTTGCTTAGGTTGATGTTGATTAGCTTCTAGTTTTGATTCCAGCAGAGTAGCGACGCCACTTTTATTTTTATTTAGAACAGAGGCAGAGTAGAAGCAGAATAGAATTGTGTGTAGAGAAGGCTAGGTTTGGGGCTGTTTAAATAGGTTTAGGCAGATGAATCTGGACAGAAATCGGACTAGATACATCAGAACGAACACTGGCCCAAAAATGGGCTCGGGGACCAGGTCGACACCCAAGTCGATTGCGCAGTCGACCTGGTCCTGGGGGTGTCGACTGCCCAGTCGACTCCCCAGTCGACCTGGGTCTGGGCGGGAAATTTCCCGCCCAATCTGTTCTGCGTTTGAATTTTGAATTCGAATTCGAGCTGTTTTCGATTTTGAAAATTCCTGAAACTTCGGAGGGTCATATCTCCCTCATACGGACTCTGATTCTTGCAAACTCAGACTCGTTTCCAAGCAGAATTCCGAGACGAACGCAATGGCGCAACCTGTTTCCCTTGGTTCTTATTTTAAAATTTAATTCTGCCTAGATTTATGGTTATAACACGTTATCAAAATACGAGTTGTTACATTCTCCCCTCCTTAAAGGATTTCGTCCCCGAAATCTCTAAGTTAGGAAGAACGTATCCTACCAACCATCATCCATCTACTCAAAACATCATCCACAAGCAAACATTGTCCTTAAGAGATTTTTAATGCTGTATGAACATATGCAAAAAGTGTGTGTATATGTTCCTTATCTAATGCAAATGATCAGGCTTGATTAATCTTTCTAATGCAAAATATGTTTAGTGTCATGAATCCAACATGTATGCAAACAATCCTAGTCACGTAAGCACTATATGTGTGCACAAACATTCATCCATATGCAACATTCATACGATGACACATTCAATTTCATCCATAAATAAGTATAAGCACTCATGCATATGCAATATGAAAATGTGTCTGAGCCGATCTAGTGCTTAATGTGTGTTATGCAACCACGAGCAATCACTTGCAACCACTTGCAACCATTCGCAAACATCAAGCATAACATGTTTCAAATACATGTTTACATTCATAGGATTCTACCTAAAGTTCTCAAAACAGGATCGAAAGGATATACAAGATAAAACAGAGTATCTAGGGAAAAAAAGTTAAAGATGTACCCATAGAAGGTCCTTCTTGCGGGGCTTGCCCTTGCTTCTTAGGGAAGCTCATGCTGATGTGTCCAGTTTCACCGCATTGAAAACATGCTCCTGTCTTCATCTTCTTCTTCCTACAGTCCGTGATTATATGCCCGTCAATACCACAGAAGTTGCATTTTCTTTTCTCGCGTGACTTGTCATCCTTGTTGTTGTTCTTGCCTCCTTTCTCGGAGTCTACCTTCTTGTCTTGAGACTCATTCTCCTTGACCTTCTTCTTGCCATTCTCGTCTTCTTCATGAAGTAGGGCCATATTCACCACGCTTTCAAAGGTCGCCCCCATGGGTACATGAGTCATGGTTAAAGTGTGGATTGGCTCGCTCAATCCTCGAGCAAAGCGTAAAGCCTTCTTCTCAACGGTGTTGACTAAGTCCAAACCAAACAGAGCAAGCTGATTAAACTTATTCACGTATTCCCTAACTGACATGTCCCCTTGCTTGAGTGCCAGGAACTTCTCCATCTAAAGGCTCGCTTCTGCGGATGATAAAAACTTAAGCCCAAACCTCTCTCTAAAGTCTGCCCAAGTCTCAATTGGCCTGGTAGCATTGGTGACTTCCCGCCAAAATGCAGCTTCCTCTTTCAACAACCATGCTGCCAACTGAACTTTCCTACGATCCTCCATATCGAAAATAACAAACAAGTCTTCAGTCTCTTTTAGCCAGTTTCGCGCCTCAACGAAGGTTTCAGTTCCAACGAAGTTCTTGACACCCATTCCTATAAAGTCCTTGCATATTTTGGCGAAGGCGGTACCCGGAGGAGGAGGAGGAACCGCGGCCACCGGGGGAGGAGGAGGAGGGATATCTGTCGGGCCCGCGCCGTTGGCCCAAGCTTCCAAGTATCTTCGGAACCAGCCAGGTATGGGTACTCCCTCAGGAAGGTTAAGATCAGACATACTGAAAAGAGAAAAGGAAAAAGATTCAAACGAGGAAACAAAGGAAAGTGCTAATGGCTTTTGGGGAATAGCCTTTTCTTAAAAATAAAACTTTTCTTGAAAAATGCTTCTTTATAAACAGTTTTGAAAATAGTTTCAGAAGGTTTTTTTTTAACTTTTGCCCAGTCTGGTAACCTTCTGCTCTGATACCAAATGTAACACCCCACCTCCGCTAGGGTCACTCACAAAGGGAATGCCCTAGTTTTGGAGGTGTATTATGTAGTAAACAGGCACAGAGATAACACAAGACAGAACATAGATAAAATAGAGTGTAAGCAGCAGATATAAACTTTAAAACCAAATCTCATTACTGAAAAATAGAGTCAGAACCTCTTACATCGAAATGCCAAGTCATTATTTCATTACATCAAGTTCTAAAGAAGCAAAGTACTTAAAACAACATAAGTAAAATATTTTTCCCCAAAAAAGTGCATGAGTGCAGCCATAGCATAGCTCAAGACCAAACCGTACATGAGCTGTCTGAAAGCAAGCAAAGTCCAAGCTAAGAGCTAGAGTCTCTTCCCTGAGAACCTGGGGGGGAACGAAAGACAAAGAGGCAAAAGAAAACGGGTCAGTCAAAAAGACTGGTAAGCCCTAGTGACTATCAGCATAGAAACTAGTAAAGTTAACAAGACATGAATAAACTGGAATTAAACATAGGAACGATGATAAGTCTGACATGATAACTAAGCTAACAAGATAACTCAAGTCTAACATTGCATATTCAAGGTTCGCCATACCAACTATACTGGTATACTAATCCCGTGTCAACTATAAATCAAGAAAATAATCCCTTGGCCCAATGTCGTGAAGTGACCCAATTCAGGGTCTAACGGCACGATCTAATCGATCGGCTCCCTACAAGTCTAGCTCATCGTGTGTCTGTGTCATACGGCCCTATCACGAATGTAGTCACCTGTGCTAGGTCCACCATAGGGTGTATCAAGCCCTAGGGTGCCAACCACCAACACGAATCAAGAATGCACAGATAATCCTACTGATGCCCAATGCCTGCTTTTTCAACTCCGGACTAAGTGCACGACCCTAGTCCGCCTGAACCTATAATGGCGGACCAACTCAGCCGTTGTTCTGGTCGCTTACAATCAGCCCAGCAATCGTGCCCCACCCTGCCTAGTCCCAGGGTACCGTGATACATATAGTGGGTTACTGCTAAAAAGGACCGTGTAACTAGGGTTTCGTTCAGCAGGTTAAGTTGTCATTTAAAATCAAGACTTAACCCCATCTACGTGTCATGTCAAATTGACTAAGTGTGTCGTTCTAGTTAAAGACTTAGTCCTACGAATCATGTGTCAGGTTAGTTAAGTGTGTTCAAGCGGTTCATGACTTAACCCTATCCAGTGGCATTAATTTACTTAATGCACCCCTAACCTCTCACATTAGACTTGGTTATGGTTACTAGATGTGCCGGGCGGGTCCGGGCAGTTTTCACCATAACCTAGTCTAACCTCGGGTTTCGGGTGCGATATGACCAACTACTCACATTGGGTCCTATTGTTTGCAGTTACTGGATTCGCTGGGCGGTTCCGAGCAGATTTATACTACAACCTCAACCCAACCTCGAATTGGCCACGTTCAAGTTATCTAAGTATCATGTCCATGCTTAATTTTTCATGTCAAGCTCAAGTTCGTGTTAACCATGTTCATGATTCAAGTTTTCAAGTATAATTTCATGTCAAGTTTACATGTCATGTTTTCATGTCATATCATGTTAATTTTATAGCCAATTTCAAGTTTGCCTAATCTACCCAAAACGTATCCCCAACGTATGTGAATTCGCATCAACAAAAGATATCAAGATAGGGAATAACACAAAAAGGATACTCATAGGATGGCAAAGGTGTTTACAAGTTAAGCATGACGATTATAACATTTCAGGCATATGAATATGAGTCTCAACATCAACTTGGAAGAATATGGTGATAGACATGGTAATGGATTGACATAAGATAATATCCCCAATAATAGTTTCAACATCACAGGTAATGTTTAGATAAAGGTCATGAGAGGTTTTAGGTAGTAACATGAATATGTCCCAAATCAAGTTCACACAATAATCCACTAGTCAAAGTTTCACATGAATAGATCTAGGGTGTGCAAAATTGATCTAAAATAGTAGGTCTAATAAGGATAGTCATAGATCAAGGATTTACAACGATAGATCCAACCTAGTTATCATGTTTAGGCATAATTTCAGTTTACATCATGTTCATGTTAATTTTATAGTTTAGATCTAAGAGTAACTCGGGCTTACAGTGCGTGGATCGAGAATTAAGACCAGAAATTGTCTTAGGATCGTTATAGAAGCTTTAATCTCTAGTTTGAATTGAGTTGCTTAGGTTGATGTTGATTAGCTTCTAGTTTTGATTTCGGCAGATTAGCGATGCCACTTTTATTTTTATTTAGAACAGAGGCAGAGTTGAAGAAAAATAGAATTGTGTGTAGAGAAGGCTAGGTTTGGGGCTGTTTAAATAGGTTTAGGCAGATGAATCTGGATAGAAATTGGACTAGATACATCAGAACGAACACTGGCCCAAAAATGGGCTCGGGGACCAGGTCGACACCCAAGTCGACTGCGCATTCGACCTGGTCCTGGGGGTGTCGACTGCCCAGTCGACTCCCCAGTCGACCTAGGTCTGGGCGGGAAATTTCCCGCCCAGTCTGTTCTGCGTTTGAAATTTGAATTTTGAATTCGAATTCGAGTTGTTTTTGATTCTGAAACTTCGGAGGGTCATATCTCCCTCATACGGACTCCGATTCTTGCAAACTCGGACTCGTTTCCAAGCATAATTCTGAGACGAACGCAATGGCGCAACCCGTTTCCCTTGGTTCTTATTTTAAAATTTAATTCTGCCTAGATTTATGGTTATAACACGTTATCAAAATACGGGTTGTTACAGCAATGATTTAGGAACAACCTTGGCTCTGTGGCGTAACTCGATAGAGATGGGATTAGCAATACCCTAGATTGAGTTGAGTGTACATTTATATGAGAGCATATTTGTAAATTTAAAAAAATGTTTTGTATTGTGTTATTTGTTCAGTTCAATTTTGAGTTGACAATGGACACGATATTGTTTTGTTAAGAGGGTAAATGAAATAATTTTACCCAAACTTTTTTTATATAAAAAAGGAATAAATTTGTCAAATGAGTATGATATTGGTGTGTTTGGTTGATTTAAATAGAATTCAAATTGAATTATAGAATTTGAATAGTTCAGTATAACAAGGGGTAATTTCAATACGAAATAAGTAAATGTGAATTTTAATTTTGAATTAAAATGGATCAGAAATTGAAGTAAACTAATGATATAAATTCAATTAGTTAATTGAATATGGAAATGGAGCTTAACTCATTTAAGTGGAGTTAAAGATATTGGGATCAACAAAATAGATTTGGTGTTTGGAAATTATGTTTAATATAAATTGTTTGAATTGATTAAGTGGATTATGCATTGTTAGTTGGATATTTGTTAAATGGAATATGAAATATGACTTAACTTGGTTAAGTGGTATAAATGAATGGAGTAATGAAAATAAACTAGGAATTTGAAATCGAATGAATAATAGAAGTCAACCGAATATTAATCGATTGTTATTAAAGTATATTAGATCCTAGTAAAGAACAATATTGAATATTAACCGAATTGTGCAAAACCAATTGAATTTAAATCAAATAATTTGGTTAAGTTGATTGTTAATTACTTGGACGGTCAGATTGGATAAAATCCATTAAACAGTTTAGTGGATTAAAAGAAAGAAGGAATTCTAGTATAAAGAATTTGAATGGAAACTAAAAGATTTAATCTGGTATTTGTTGCTGGCATTGTAAATTTAGTACAGATTACCACAAAGCTATGGGAGTTGATTTGGTTACGGATTAAAGTACAAATTAGAAGATGAAAGGCTGTTGATTGATTTGCTTTGTAATTGAAGATTGAGTTTATCAACAAATAGGTAAACCCTAATATTTTGGTTGAGTGATTTGTTTCATACCCCAAAGTTGGTTAGCTGCTTGGCTTTGTTTAATTTTTATCAAAGTGAGGCCCGGAGTGGCGATCATAGTTGGTTCGATCGAGCCGTGCAGCAAAGATGTTAGCGAAATTTTCGTAATTTTTTTTACTTAGTATATTTTTTATAATAATTTTAAATAATAATTTTAAAAATAAATGGTATTGAAGCATTCTTCTCACTTCGTAATTTCGGGGACGAAATTCTTTTAAGGGGGAAGGAATGTAACGCCCCGTATTTTTGATATTCGAATATTCTAAATGGATTTATAATATATGTTTCGTTATTAAAAATGACGTTCAAACTTATAGTTTAATTATGGAAATCGTATACGTCGGTACAAATATTAAGCAGTCAACGTTAATAACGGTAAATACAACAGAGTTAATAACCGTGTGAAATTTATCGTACAAAACAAACAAATAATATAATATATACAAACTTAAGCAAATGAAATTGAGCACAGTCCCATGTCGAAATCAAACAAGCATCACATGAAAAGAATTATAAAAGAGACTCCATGCATTTCTTTTAACTTATTTTCTTTTGTCTTACATTGTGATACTACGTTCCTAAGTTGATATGAGAAAATTGAAAATAAACATATAGTGTACTGAATCAAGATTGAAAGGCTAAGAAAGCATTGGGTTTCTAAAAAAATAAAAAAAATCCAAAGTACCGCACCTTTTGAAAAACAAAACAGTCTACCCTATAAACATTTCTACCTACCTAAGACGTAGAGAGCCATCACGTTGGAAACACAGTGTACCCTACTATTTTTCCTTGCTTTTCTTTGAACCTACCCCATGTGTACCCAAACAGCCTAAACTACTTGTTTTTTCTTTTTCAGAAGAATGCATATGTACTCTATTTTGTCTAAAATAGCTATGTGTATTCTTTTCAATAGCCTATATGTAATTTTCCTTTCAATGTCTTCCATCTGAATGAAAGCACACAGCATCCCCATGTCTTGTTACTTCTTTCCAATCGACCTGTGCCTATTCATAACTACAAACCTACCTAAGATATATGAGAAGTCACCACCCTATACCATCCTGTTCCATCAAGTTAAACAAGCACAGCTACCACGTTTTCCTCTGTAAATATATAACCCTGCATCCCTAAGCTGATTTAACCACATGGCCACCGAGCGAAGAAATGACATGGTGCTTATCGCCTTCAGTCCGCATATATATACACTCGTCCCTTTGCTGTGTTTTTCCAGGAACCAAAACTAAATCGTTGCCTCCATTAAAAATATATAAGCGACAAGTGTAAAAGGGAAACAAATCCTATAGAATAAGAGAGAGGGAGAGCGGCAGAACGAGGTGCAGTTCGACGAAGGTGGAGTTGCTGGCGGTGCATGCGTGAACAGTTACAGTAAAGTAAATGGGGCCGGAGGATTTGTGTAAGTAGCGGGGGAGAACTAGAGCAAAGCATTCAAATTGTGGCAAAGGAAACTAGTTGAATAGGTACTATACCCGGTGGACACGCTGCCGTGGAGAGGAACTGGGTGACGAGCTTGATAGGAGGCATAGATTGGTGGCTTTGGTTTGAGAGTATGGGGAGTGGTCTATAGCCTGTGTTTGGAACGGAGGAGGTGTAGAAGAAGAAGGTCATGTGGCTTATAACATGGGATTTAATATGGGGATGGGCTGAGTCTTGCGTGGACTTTAAAGCAGGAAGGTACCGTAAAATGGAAATTGGAAGAAAAGAACTGGAAGGAGAGAAAAGCACTGTACAAAGTGCGAACAAGGAAAAAAATTGTATGTCCTTTCTGTTGTTCATGACCATACTTAAAGGAAAAAAACGAAGAAGCATAAACCAACAAAGACAGTGAGGACATGGAGGAGTAAAGAAAAAGTGGACTAACTTGCGAGTTGTTGGGATAGTGAAGAGTCAGCAGTGTATTACGGTGAGGAGAGAGAGAAGTTGGTAGCCTTGTTTTGCGAGAAACGTTGAGCAAGGCGGTGGGAGGTTCGTGACAATCAGGAAACGAAGGGGGAGAGGCTGCTTGTGTATTAAAATGTGGGAGCAGGTGGTTATACTTTCGGTGGAGAAGACGACTTCGTGGTGGGCTTGAACATGAGAGTTAATGGGCCTAATTATGCTTAATTATTTAACGTAAGCAACTTCTTAATTTTTATATTAATTTATCTATATAATATAATATACCCTAACCTGTTTGTTTACAACATTTGACTAAGCATGTTTTAAAGTCCTAATCCATTATAACGTGACCAACTTACTTCAGTTAATATTATATATTAAGTTATTATAATTATTTTTTTTACCAGGTGTTAGATTAAATTTAGGGTCTAATGCGTTTTTATTTATTTTTCCTAATAACTCTGTTCACAGGACCTAAGTAAGTTTATGGTTTAGTTAGTTTACCCTTAGAGTCTATACATATATAAACAAGACTGAAATAGTTTACACCGTGAGGTGGCAATTCGGTTAACCCTTGATTTGTATCTTTAGAAATGAACAGGTGAGTGGGAGAGATTTAATAATAATTGAAGTGCCAAATCCTATGTTCTTTCTAAATGTGTGTAACCATTAACAATGCCTAACCATGATTTTGCGATTAACATGTAAGCATGTGGAATGCAGATAGCAATATGACTTTGACCTTATTTTATATGTGCCCACTTAATAGTATATATAAATGTACGTGGCCATTTTAGTTTGATGTAGTTTGATTAACGTAAATAGAAAATTAGATTAATAAAATATTATTTAAAGTTTTCATAATAGTAAATTATAAAGTGAGTACTGTATTAAATTATACCTTGGACATGCGGTAACAGAGTTGGATCAAAACTAGCAGCGTTGTGACCGAAGAGGACACCACAATCTGGAGCTAGAACAAACGAAGATGGAATTAAATGGGGTCTTTAATGTTAAAACAAACCATTTTAACGACGAACGGAAATCAACGTGAGTTCAACTCACTTAATTTTTATCCCACTTATATTTTATATAAGTCGGGTTTAAATATTTGTGTGCTATGTTTGTTAGTTATTTGATTGATGCTAAATATAATGACACGTGTTGACTGAACTGATTAAATTAAACATTTGTTTAATTTGATTCAAACCCAATCGTTATTTTCAACGATTTATTCCAAAAAAAAGGTAACTTACCTCGTTGGTTATGTTTATAATAATATAAACGTATTAAACTAAACATGGACGTTGGATTGCTGTTATTATTGTCTTGTCGGATGTTATATCCGTTATTTGAAATAGATGATTTATTTGAATTAACGTATTTGGATGCGGGGAGGAACAAGTTGGAGGGATCAAACTGGATTCCTCAAACTTATTGTTATTTTCATATCACAATTATATGAACTGTTTGACCAGTCCGATTAAATGGTTGCTTTGATCATTGATTGTTGAATCAAAATTCAACATTTGTTTGTTAACCAATGGGAAAATATTAGTTGGGTAACTAGCAGCGGATGGCCTAAAAATATATCGTTTTATAAAATGTCGATTTATTGTTAGATTAATCAATAGAAGTGAAGTTACAAAATTCATTTTATAACTGAAGAGAGATTTGAAGTCTATTATTTTGAATTAAAGTTTATAAATGGAAAATAAAAATTATTATTTATTTAAGAAATTATTAAATGGTTTTATGGAGGAAAACCTTATGTTAATAAGATTTAGCGAAGGGGAATTTACCTGGTAAATAATAACTGGGATTAATTGTTTATCGGTAAACAATTAAAGTGGGATTATATTGATGGCGATTATCATTTACTTAATAATCATCAAAGTAAATGAGATAAATAAAATTAAGTATATAATTAATTATTTTAAAAGGAGGGGCCAATTAGAATGGATCAGCAAGTAGGTTGTTAAGCTGAATAAGTAAATTGCCCAAACGAGAATTGACTATTAAATTAGTGCTTAATGGAAATTGTTATTGATAAGGTAAATCATGTCTAAAATATTGAAATTTATTACCAATCAAGTAATGATCTTGGAATTAAACTAATGAAGGTTAATGAAACTATATAGCACTATTTATAGTTAAACAAGGTTTCAAACATATGTATGTTAAATACGTAAGTAAATCTAAATTGAACTCTTTTTAATTGGATTCCTAAATCCAAGTTGAATGAAGATATTTAAAACCAAGTTTATGAAAAATGTTGGAGATGATTTCGATTATTGAACTTGTTAATAAGGTTATAACTTGGATATGGCTATGGAATGAATGGATGTTAGAAGCTTAAGATATGAAATGGAATCCTTATAGAAACCAATCGAAGTGAAGTTAGTTGGACAGATTAAGATAAGAATTTGATCCTAAGTCGCATATTGTGAAAACCCGTAACTTCCCCGTAAAGGAAAGCGTCGGATAGTTCGAGAACAAGCCACAACAGAACTCATATAAAGGAACATTTCATTGTATATTACAACAATGCATCAGATTACAAGAATATACAGAGTATAAATGAATATTACACAGAAATATCAGAGATTTAAATTACATAGCAGCGGAAAATAATACAATACACAACTAGAATGAGATATACGGATACAAAGCTTTCCGGATATCGTTCCAGCTGTAAACCAGGATCCTGTGAATATGAATCTGCAAAACCGAAACTACTAGCTGCCCGTGTCAAAATAAGGGCACCCAGAGTTTAGGTTAAAACAATAAACTCCAGGTCAGTCATGTGACTGGTGTGAGAACTAAAACAGTTAATCTTTATTTTTAAAGTTAGGTAAATCAAGGGACCACGCCGTATAACACGGAACGGGTTTCCTCCCAAGAATACCAGTGCATAAAACAAATAGCGCAATGCTAAATAAAGAAAATGAAGCTGTTATAAGACCCAGGTCCCATCACACAATGCAACGCAGCCGAGGATTGGGTTTTCCCTTATAACAGCCAAAGAAAGCTTGATACGTTTAAAACAAATCATTTGATACTATTATAAGTGCATAGTGTATAAAACAACTTCAAATCATAAGTATCAATCATAGGCGACATGAGCGTCCCATGCCACTATGTCGCCATACTAGGCTCTACAAATAAAACCGCAAATGTTACGTATTTGGAAATTGGATTTCCATCTATGAACCGAGGCAAAAGATAGTCCTCAACCGATTCGAGACGCTCTAGCCCGCCCCTCAGGAACAGCCGCAACTGCCCCTTGGATCCTCAGGGCCGGTCCACCGATGTGGATTATTATGCCTGAACACTACGTCTACCCACCCTATGGGGTGTAAGTCTGGTCCGTCAGCCGACCAGAATGCATCGGCCGAAACCGATATAACCGAGGCGCCTCGCAACAGCAACAACCACATAAGTCAAACTCGTCAGGGCGTGTAAAACCACTGACGCCACTTCTAGCTAGAAAGAAACGCATGCCCTCCCTGACGTCCTCTCCCGTTTTTGGTTCATACCGGGTGTGAAGCTCGCGAATCAACGTTACACAAAGCTATGCCACAAAGGCCGTGCTTTGATCATCAACCACAAGACTTTGCTTTTCAACAGAAGCCTTGATCATTTGCCACTTAGGCATGCCACACAGGCAATTCACTCCATGCGTTTGATATCCATCAATATATAACCCCTGAGCTCGTACGTCTCAGAGAAGGGCGTTAAGCAAGAGAATAAATTCTCTGCCGCCAAACAGATATATATTTAATAGAGATCAATCACACAGACTAAAATCCAATGTCAGACACACAGTCCATTTACAAGTCCGTTCTGGGTCTGAACGAAACCAGAGGCACCTAGTACCTCGCATATCCATCGATCTCCAAGTACGTCTGGACGATCACAAACTGTTTCCATCTTCTTGGGTGTACAGCCCAATCAAGATCATCAGTAATCACCCAAACGACGTGAAGACTTCCGGTCTTCGACCATCGTCTTCATCTTCGACACCACGTCGAATCAGTTATTCAGAATGGGATAAACCCGGTCTTTCTGAATAACTCGCGTATATATTATAAAAGTGTTACACAAACACAACATACGCCTCATTCCAATTCAGAATATTCTTTTATTCAAATATTCCTATACTTTGGGAAAAGTTCCCATTAATTTTATCCAAGATAAATTCTTTGAATTTATTCTTTAATCTCCTTTGAATATCAATTCAAACTAGTCGGGATTAGCGAACCACACCGAAGTAATCATTTATTTTATTTCCCAATCCCAACCTATTCATCCCATGAAGTAAAACTGGTTATACTTCATATCTAACACCACGGTGTTATCGGTAAATTCAATTACCACTTCACGTTCAAATCTAATTAAAGATTTAACTATCGCTTGGAGTAAAACTGGTGATACTCCATTTTCGATCTTTTCAATCTAATTAAAGATTCATTAAAACTCCACTTAGTTTTAATATTTCTCTGGGTTAAAGAATCAGTGTCATTTAAAAACACAGTTCACGATAAACCCAAAATCACATTCATTAATTATCGGGTTAAAGAACGAGTGTTATTTAAAACACTGTTCACGATAAACCCAAAAATCAATATCAATTCAATTCCAATTAAATCTCATTTAATTGGTACACTTCATTAAATCCAAATAAAAAGATTTAATCTTTTCTCAACTGGGTTCAAGAACAGTGTTAATGAAGACACCATTCACGACAAACCCAAATCACATTTGATATTCAATACAAGGCTCTGCATAGAAAATATATCGGCTTATATTCAATATCAAATTCTACGATTAACAAATGTCATATTGGAAATAACGATATAAATATGTATCTTTCAAATTTCCATAACACATCTGTATAATCACGAATTCCAACATCGAAATATTCCGAAGACAATTTCGATTCAAATCCACTCCAATGCAATCATTGGAAATTCTGATTATTTTTAAAACCCCTCTTCAAATTCAATTTATTTATTTAAAAATAAAATAGAATTATATTTCTAGTTCAAAACTAGTTCATTTCGATAAAAATCTATTTTTATCTTTTCAAACATGAAGTTTTTCATCCCAAATCTTCACAAATCATTTCTTATGATTTTACACAAATTATTACTATTTTTAGTAATTTTATCAAGGCCCGTACAGTCGATTTCCATCAATGGCCATCGAACTGCACTTACAGCGACCTTTTTCAAATTTGATTTGGACGTAACTCCAAATCCAACCGTTAGATTTCAAATTTCAAATATTCGTTAGAAAGCTCTTTTCGATACGAACCCAACGGTTCCGGTTTTAGGAGAATCCGACGGTCGGATCTCCCGTAATGTCCGTTTGGAATAAATGGTCGAAATTCACGAACTGCCGCGGCGCGGCGCGTTATATTCAGGCCATTATATTATATATATAATATATATAATATATACTTCGTCGATTTCTATTTAAAACGAATTATATAAATAGTTTTAAAATTCGTTTCAAAAGCAATTTCAACTTTCATTTCAATTCAAATCAAAATTGAATTCTTCTTTATAAATTCGTTTTAAAATTCATTTCTATTCAATTCAAATTTCAATTCAATTTGAATTCATTTCAATTCCCTTTCAATTCAATTTGAATTCGTTTTCAATTCAATTCATTTCGAAATCGTTTTCAATTTAATTCATTTCGAAATCGTTTTCAATTCAATTCATTTCGAAATCGTTTTCAATTCAATTCATTTCGAAATCGTTTTCAATTCAATTCATTTCGAAATCGTTTTCAATTCAATTCATTTCGAAATCGTTTTCAATTCAATTCATTTCGAAATCGTTTAAAATCGATATAAATATCGTTCACGTCAAAATGGCGTCAATCTAATCATCACGGCTTCACATATTTCTATTTTCAAATATTCTATTTCAAATATTTCCTATTATCAAAATATTTGTTATTATCAAAATATTCTTTATTTTCACGATTGGAATGAGGCCCAATCAATTACCATATAAAGTTAATTATATGGATTTTCATACAACACATGTATATAATAGCAACGATAAATAATCAACCATCAACCAAAGTGCACTACACTGTATAAGCATCAAATATAAATATTCAACGCTTATAACAGTCTGTCAATCAATCGATCGACACACAACTAAACAATCGGGATTAGTGTACGTCAAATATCATCCCAACACCCGTGTAGGGTTTCAAACAATCAAACACAGATTTTATTTGTGCAGTTGGGCGATGTGTAAAATTTATCGTCCCAATCAATGTCTTTCAAATAGGTGTACATAAACAAACCGTCTGGTTTGTAAATGAATGTTTATTTATTCACATTCACGTTAAAAATTATATTTTTAACGATAAAATATTTTATTTCAACACATGAATTTCTGTTCAATTCATTTACACAATAAAAATGATATTTATATTTTTCTAACTTATTTTAGAAAATTTCGGCGGCATAACGGCACGATACTAGAAACGGGACAAGGCCTAGCCTTATCCCCGGTCTAGTGAAGGCCCACGCCATTCACACATCAATCAAACCATTCAATTTCACCAAACAATTCAATTCAATCAAATAATCTAATTAAATTATGCAATCAAACAAACAAGTCCATGGTCTGTGGACGATTGTGTCGGGTGCTACTAAGCACCGTCTGCATCCTAGTATATATATATAACTAGAAAATGAAATTGAAAGGTGAGAAATTCTCACTAATAGCTATCCTAGCTCCACGGCACTTCATTGATAGAAATCTTCATCGCTATCGCATCTTCGTCATCTTCGTTGACCGCTTTCACTACATATATAAAAATCACACATTTTTATATTTTTATGTCTTTAAATAAAAATCACATTTTTATTTGTTCACTTTCAATTTAAAAATCATATTTTTATATTCACTTCATATATTTAAAAATCGAATTTTTTTTACTATGTTATATATTTATTTTCAAAACTATGTAAATTTTTCCTAAACAATGTTGTGCTTCTTTTTCAAAATAGTGTAGTTTTTTTTCTACGATATATATATATATTTGTTTTTAAACAACATTTTACAACAATGCTATTTTTATAGAAAAGACTATATTTTAATTTCACTATTTATACATAAAAGAATATATATTTTTTCTCGCTATTCAAATAGAAAGGATTTTAGTTTTACAAGTCGTTTTACATATAAAAGATAATATTTTTACTTGGCTACTATATAACTAAAAATCACATTTTTATTTGCTTCGCTAAATATTATATATCCACTTCGCTCAATAAACAGAAAAGATTATATTTTTATATCGCCTTATTCTATTTAAAGATTCGACCTTTTATAAATTATAAATCTCGTCTTTTACTAGTTTTTAAAAATATCACCTTTATGGTGTTAAAAATATAAGCTTTCCATTTTTAAAAATTTAGTTTTTCTAATTTAAAAACCATACTTTTCTACCAACTAAAAATTATATTTTATCTCTAACCAAAAATTAGATTTTTATACTTTTTTTTTATATATATATAAATAAAAACTGATTTAATAAAACTGAAATTAAATTTACTAAGTAAAATAAAATAAAAAAAATAAAATAAAACACTCACTGGTTCATGGAGAAATGGGTCAGAGGTGCTCACTCCGGATCTCGCGGTGCTGAGTGGAGCGCGGGAAGGAGGGGATAGAGGGATGAGAACGGAGACGGGGGTGCTGGAGGCCAGCGTCGGATGGCGGGGTGGTTGCTGCGTCGGATGTTGGAGCTGCAGGCGGTGAGGTCAGGTGGCCGGCGAATCGGAGGGGAGCTGCGACCGTTGCTCGGTGGTGGAAGGGTGGTAACGGCGTCGGCTTTTGTGGGAGAGGAGGTGAGGGTTGAACGGAGGGGGGGGGGGGGCGGTCTGAGGGAGGGGAGGCGCTCTGGTTGGAGGAGCGACGGCTGCTCCTCCTTCCTCCGTCCTCTTCTTTTTTTTTTTATTTAAAAATCGATTTCTGTTTAACGTGGGGGGGGGGGGGGGCCAGAAAGATAAAGGGAGAGGGAGGGAAGATATTTTTTTTATTATTATTATTTAATTAATTAATTTTTAAAAAGTTGACTTTTACATACGACCTCTAAACGAGGCCCACCGCCTGTCGTCCCTAGCGTTTTACCCCCATTCCTAACACAATGGGATATGTATCGCAAGCTGATTCGGCTGTTACAATCAGTTTCCATTACATTTACATTTAAATCACTATATTGAATTTTAAACGTACATTTCAAATTACTGGGATCACATACTAACTCTAAAAATCCCAGAAAAATATTTTCTGGCTTCGTATCGACGATACGGTCCTAACAAAACTGATTTCGTCGAATTCTGAGACCGTTTGAAAAATGGCCCATTTCCAGTCGATTAAAATCAACTAAAACTGGTCAAACACGTTTTCCTTTGCCACGCTCGCATATTGATTCGAAAAATTATGAAATTTGAAACCTAGCAATAACTTTACATCCCGGACCCAACAAAACTGGTTTCATCGAAATCCGAGGTCGTTTGCAAAATGTCCATTTTTAAGGGCCTGAATTCCATAGCGACTATTCAGAATTTTCAACTGGACATATCTTTTGATTCCCGCTATGAAATCTGGGTTTTTCGGATTCGTTGGAAAGATATTCACTATTAGATTCCATTATTTTTGGTTTCACTAAAATCCGGATTGTTTTGCACCCGGTACATTCAATTGAAGTTTGAAATCGAATTATCGAACTACCGCGCCATTTTCAATTCTATTTATAATTATATATAAATATTTATATTCTAACGACGGCGTATATAATATATACGTTCGAATTATATTCAAAATAAATTTCTCGTCGATTTTATTTAAAATAATTCATTTTAAATAATCAAAATTCGCTAAAATTGCCAAAATAAAATTTTTAAACTGGCCCAGATTTTCCGGGTTATTACAATCTCCCCCACTTAAAACTTTTCGTCCCCGAAAAGGAACAAAGTCAAAAGTGGTTTGATTAATTAACTCTACGCTCGATCTGGCTTCCATTCTCCAACTTTCCAGTTTCTGAGAATTTTCTAAAATTTCAAAAATTTGGCTAACACCCTAAATTTTCGAAAAATTTCGCCATAACCTCCCCTGCAATGAGAGCATCGGGGAATTTCAAATAGCTTCCCCGGTCCTTCAGATCTCGAAAAGAAAAAGAAAAAGCCAAGCGGCTAGCGAATAGGCTCATAAAATCATCATCACCCAAACCAAATAGTAAATTATGTAGTAAACATGTACCTATTTGTCGGGCAAACAAATTTTATTCTTCGGCTCTAGCCTCCTTGCTATGACCTGTTCAATATAAGATATGTATATGCAAGCAAATGCGACCAATTTTCAATACAATCTAATATTGGGTTCAATTAGGCATAATGGTTCAAAATAAGCAAACAAATGAACAAACAACACAAACATCAATCAACTAGTGAATTAGAGTTTCAAATTCATAATTTTGATACATATACAGAAAATCTTGTTTTTGATGCCAAATCACAACAATAGACCCTATCTAATTTTGGTTCTCACACCAGCCAATAGGAAATATATAGAAATCCCACCTTCGAAACACGAACATAAGTTCTGATGATGATCGATCAATCATCAGAACCATCTCCGGGTGTCTAGAGTGTAATTCTATATCTATCCAGTATATTAAAATTTCAAATACACGTGGATCAGACGTATACGCAAAATCTATATATACTGGATTGTCCAAATCAATATAAATAAATAATCAAATACGAATAATTGATTTAAATTTTCAAAACCAAATTTGTTTCATTTTTTTTTTTAAAAAAAAATATACTCTTCACACTCGCCCTAGGATACTACTGATCCCATCTC
Organism: Allium sativum; assembly: GCA_030737875.1. NCBI lineage: Eukaryota > Viridiplantae > Streptophyta > Magnoliopsida > Asparagales > Amaryllidaceae > Allium > Allium sativum. The sequence goes on along the minus strand of CM060916.1, from coordinate 110,850,447 downwards.
TAACGAGTCATTCCCCTTGGATATTACTAATCCAATATCTGATGAATTCTTTCGTATGGTTCTAATGTGCCTTGTTCTCTGAGCTTGGTAAACCAAAGCTCTGATACCAACTGTGAAAACCCGTAACTTCCCCGTAAAGGAAAGCGTCGGATAGTTCGAGAACAAGCCACAACAGAACGCATATAAAGGAACATTTCATTGTATATTACAACAATGCATCAGATTACAAGAATATACAGAGTATAAATGAATATTACACAGAAATATCAGAGATTTAAATTACATAGCAGCGGAAAATAATACAATACACAACTAGAATGAGATATACGGATACAAAGCTTTCCGGATATCGTTCCAGCTGTAAACCAGGATCCTGTGAATATGAATCTGCAAAACCGAAACTACTAGCTGCCCGTGTCAAAATAAGGGCACCCAGAGTTTAGGTTAAAACAATAAACTCCAGGTCAGTCATGTGACTGGTGTGAGAACTAAAACAGTTAATCTTTATTTTTAAAGTTAGGTAAATCAAGGGACCACGCCGTATAACACGGAACGGGTTTCCTCCCAAGAATACCAGTGCATAAAACAAATAGCGCAATGCTAAATAAAGAAAATGAAGCTGTTATAAGATCCAGGTCCCATCACACAATGCAACGCAACAGAGGATAGGGTTTTCCCTTATAACAGCCAAAGAATGCTTGATACGTTTAAAACAAATCATTTGATACTATTATAAGTGCATAGTGTATAAAACAACTTCAAATCATAAATATCAATCATAGGCGACATGAGCGTCCCATGCCACTATGTCGCCATACTAGGCTCTACAAATAAAACCGCAAATGTTACGTATTTGGAAATTGGATTTCCGTCTATGAACCGAGGCAAAAGATAGTCCTCAACCGATTCGAGGCGCTCTAGCCCGCCCCTCAGGAACAGCCGCAACTGCCCCTTGGATCCTCAGGGTCGGTCCACCGATGTGGATTATTATGCCTGAACACTACGTCTCCCCACCCTATGGGGTGTAAGTCTGGTCCGTCAGCCGACCAGAATGCATCGGCCGAAACCGATATAACCGAGGCGCCTCGCAACAGCAACAACCACATAAGTCAAACTCGTCAGGGCGTGTAAAACCACTGACGCCACTTCTAGCTAGAAAGAAACGCATGCCCTCCCTGACGTCCTCTCCCGTTTTTGGTTCATACCGGGTGTGAAGCTCGCGAATCAACGTTACACAAAGCTATGCCACAAAGGCCGTGCTTTGATCATCAACCACAAGACTTTGCTTTTCAACAGAAGCCTTGATCATTTGCCACTTAGGCATGCCACACAGGCAATTCACTCCATGCGTTTGATATCCATCAATATATAACCCCTGAGCTCGTACGTCTCAGAGAAGGGCGTTAAGCAAGAGAATAAATTCTCTGCCGCCAAACAGATATATATTTAATAGAGATCAATCACACAGACTAAAATCCAATGTCAGACACACAGTCCATTTACAAGTCCGTTCTGGGTCTGAACGAAACCAGAGGCACCTAGTACCTCACATATCCATCGATCTCCAAGTACGTCTGGACGATCACAAACTGTTTCCATCTTCTTGGGTGTACAGCCCAATCAAGATCATTAGTAATCACCCAAACGACGTGAAGACTTCCGGTCTTCGACCATCGTCTTCATCTTCGACACCACGTCGAATCAGTTATTCAGAATGGGATAAACCCGGTCTTTCTGAATAACTCGCGTATATATTATAAAAGTGTTACACAAACACAACATACGCCTCATTCCAATTCAGAATATTCTTTTATTCAAATATTCCTATACTTTGGGAAAAGTTCCCATTAATTTTATCCAAGATAAATTCTTTGAATTTATTCTTTAATCTCCTTTGAATATCAATTCAAACTAGTCGGGATTAGCGAACCACACCGAAGTAATCATTTATTTTATTTCCCAATCCCAACCTATTCATCCCATGAAGTAAAACTGGTTATACTTCATATCTAACACCACGGTGTTATCGGTAAATTCAATTACCACTTCACGTTCAAATCTAATTAAAGATTTAACTATCGCTTGGAGTAAAACTGGTGATACTCCATTTTCGATCTTTTCAATCTAATTAAAGATTCATTAAAACTCCATTTAGTTTTAATATTTCTCTGGGTTAAAGAATCAGTGTCATTTAAAAACACAGTTCACGATAAACCCAAAATCACATTCATTAATTATCGGGTTAAAGAACGAGTGTTATTTAAAACACTGTTCACGATAAACCCAAAAATCAATATCAATTCAATTCCAATTAAATCTCATTTAATTGGTACACTTCACTAAATCCAAATAAAAAGATTTAATCTTTTCTCAACTGGGTTCAAGAACAGTGTTAATGAAGACACCATTCACGACAAACCCAAATCACATTTGATATTCAATACAAGGCTCTGCATAGAAAATATATCGGCTTATATTCAATATCAAATTCTACGATTAACAAATGTCATATTGGAAATAACGATATAAATATGTATCTTTCAAATTTCCATAACACATCTGTATAATCACGAATTCCAACATCGAAATATTCCGAAGACAATTTCGATTCAAATCCACTCCAATGCAATCATTGGAAATTCTGGTTATTATTAAAACCCCTCTTCAAATTCAATTTATTTATTTAAAAATAAAATAGAATTATATTTCTAGTTCAAAACTAGTTCATTTCGATAAAAATCTATTTTTATCTTTTCAAACATGAAGTTTTTCATCCCAAATCTTCACAAATCATTTCTTATGATTTTACACAAATTATTACTATTTTTAGTAATTTTATCAAGGCCCGTACAGTCGATTTCCATCAATGGCCATCGAACTGCACTTACAGCGACCTTTTTCAAATTTGATTTGGACGTAACTCCAAATCCAACCGTTAGATTTCAAATTTCAAATATTCGTTAGAAAGCTCTTTTCGATACGAACCCAACGGTTCCGGTTTTAGGAGAATCCGACGGTCGGATCTCCCGTAATGTCCGTTTGAAATAAATGGTCGAAATTCACGAACTGCCGCGGCGCGGCGCGTTCTATTCAGGCCATTATATTATATATATAATATATATAATATATACTTCGTCGATTTCTATTTAAAACGAATTATATAAATAGTTTTAAAATTCGTTTCAAAAGCAATTTCAACTTTCATTTCAATTCAAATCAAAATTGAATTCTTCTTTATAAATTCGTTTTAAAATTCATTTCTATTCAATTCAAATTTCAATTCAATTTGAATTCATTTCAATTCGCTTTCAATTCAATTTGAATTCGTTTTCAATTCAATTCATTTCGAAATCGTTTTCAATTTAATTCATTTCGAAATCGTTTTCAATTCAATTCATTTCGAAATCGTTTTCAATTCAATTCATTTCGAAATCGTTTTCAATTCAATTCATTTCGAAATCGTTTTCAATTCAATTCATTTCGAAATCGTTTTCAATTCAATTCATTTCGAAATCGTTTTCAATTCAATTCATTTCGAAATCGTTTAAAATCGATATAAATATCGTTCACGTCAAAATGGCGTCAATCTAATCATCACGGCTTCACATATTTCTATTTTCAAATATTCTATTTCAAATATTTCCTATTATCAAAATATTTGTTATTATCAAAATATTCTTTATTTTCACGATTGGAATGAGGCCCAATCAATAACCATATAAAGTTAATTATATGGATTTTCATACAACACATGTATATAATAGCAACGATAAATAATCAACCATCAACCAAAGTGCACTACACTGTATAAGCATCAAATATAAATATTCAACGCTTATAACAGTCTGTCAATCAATCGATCGACACACAACTAAACAATCGGGATTAGTGTACGTCAAATATCATCCCAACACCCGTGTAGGGTTTCAAACAATCAAACACAGATTTTATTTGTGCAGTTGGGCGATGTGTAAAATTTATCGTCCCAATCAATGTCCTTCAAATAGGTGTACATAAACAAACCGTCTGGTTTGTAAATGAATGTTTATTTATTCACATTCACGTTAAAAATTATATTTTTAACGATAAAATATTTTATTTCAACACATGAATTTCTGTTCAGTTCATTTACACAATAAAAATGATATTTATATTTTTCTAACTTATTTTAGAAAATTTCGGCGGCATAACGGCACGATACTAGAAACGGGACAAGGCCTAGCCTTATCCCCGGTCTAGTGAAGGCCCACGCCATTCACACATCAATCAAACCATTCAATTTCACCAAACAATTCAATTCAATCAAATAATCTAATTAAATTATGCAATCAAACAAACAAGTCCATGGTCTGTGGACGATTGTGTCGGGTGCTACTAAGCACCGTCTGCATCCTAGTATATATATATATAACTAGAAAATGAAATTGAAAGGTGAGAAATTCTCACTAATAGCTATCCTAGCTCCACGGCACTTCATTGATAGAAATCTTCATCGCTATCGCATCTTCGTCATCTTCGTTGACCGCTTTCACTACATATATAAAAATCACACATTTTTATATTTTGATGTCTTTAAATAAAAATCACATTTTTATTTGTTCACTTTCAATTTAAAAATCATATTTTTATATTCACTTCATATATTTAAAAATCGAATTTTTTTTTACTATGTTATATATTTATTTTCAAAACTATGTAAATTTTTCCTAAACAATGTTGTGCTTCTTTTTCAAAATAGTGTAGTTTTTTTTCTATGATATATATATATATTTGTTTTTAAACAACATTTTACAACAATTCTATTTTTATAGAAAAGACTATATTTTAATTTCACTATTTATACATAAAAGAATATATTTTTTTTCTCGCTATTCAAATAGAAAGGATTTTAGTTTTACAAGTCGTTTTACATATAAAAGATAATATTTTTACTTGGCTACTATATAACTAAAAATCTCATTTTTATTTGCTTCGCTAAATATTATATATCCACTTCGCTCAATAAACAGAAAAGATTATATTTTTATATCGCCTTATTCTATTTAAAGATTCGACCTTTTATAAATTATAAATCTCGTCTTTTACTAGTTTTTAAAAATATCACCTTTATGGTGTTAAAAATATAAGCTTTCCATTTTTAAAAATTTAGTTTTTCTAATTTAAAAACCATACTTTTCTACCAACTAAAAATTATATTTTATCTCTAACCAAAAATTAGATTTTTATACTTTTTTTTTATATATATATAAATAAAAACTGATTTAATAAAACTGAAATTAAATTTACTAAGTAAAATAAAATAAAATAAAATAAAACACTCACTGGTTCATGGAGAAATGGGTCAGAGGTGCTCACTCCGGATCTCGCGGTGCTGAGTGGAGCGCGGGAAGGAGGGGATAGAGGGATGAGAACGGAGACGGGGGTGCTGGAGGCCAGCGTCGGATGGCGGGGTGGTTGCTGCGTCGGATGTTGGAGCTGCAGGCGGTGAGGTCAGGTGGCCGGCGAATCGGAGGGGAGCTGCGACCGTTGCTCGGTGGTGGAAGGGTGGTAACGGCGTCGGCTTTTGTGGGAGAGGAGGTGAGGGTTGAACGGAGGGGGGGCGGTCTGAGGGAGGGGAGGCGCTCTGGTTGGAGGAGCGACGGCTGCTCCACCTTCCTCCGTCCTCTTTTTTTTTTTATTTAAAAATCGATTTCTGTTTAACGTGGGGGGGGGGGGCCAGAAAGATAAAGGGAGAGGGAGGGAAGATATTTTTTTTTTTATTATTATTTAATTAATTAATTTTTAAAAAGTTGACTTTTACATACGACCTCTAAACGAGGCCCACCGCCTGTCGTCCCTAGCGTTTTACCCCCATTCTGAACACAATGGGATATGTATCGCAAGCTGATTCGGCTGTTACAATCAGTTTCCATTACATTTACATTTAAACCACTATATTGAATTTTAAACGTACATTTCATATTACTGGGATCACATACTAACTCTAAAAATCCCAGAAAAATATTTTCTGGCTTCGTATCGACGATACGGTCCTAACCAAACTGATTTTGTCGAATTCTGAGACCGTTTGAAAAATGGCCCATTTCCAGTCGATTAAAATCAACTGAAACTGGTCAAACACGTTTTCCTTTGCCACGCTCGCATATTGATTCGAAAAATTATGAAATTTGAAACCTAGCAATAACTTTACATCCCGGACCCAACAAAACTGGTTTCATCGAAATCCGAGGTCGTTTGCAAAATGTCCATTTTTAAGGGCCTGAATTCCATAGCGACTATTCAGAATTTTCAACTGGACATATCTTTTGATTCCCGCTATGAAATCTGGGTTTTTCGGATTCGTTGGAAAGATATTCACTATTAGATTCCATTATTTTTGGTTTCACTAAAATCCGGATTGTTTTGCACCCGGTACATTCAATTGAAGTTTGAAATCGAATTATCGAACTACCGCGCCATTTTCAATTCTATTTATAATTATATATAAATATTTATATTCTAACGACGGCGTATATAATATATACGTTCGAATTATATTCAAAATAAATTTCTCGTCGATTTTATTTAAAATAATTCATTTTAAATAATCAAAATTCGCTAAAATTGCCAAAATAAAAATTTTAAACTGGCCCAGATTTTCCGGGTTATTACACATATTCAAACGAGAGATGAGGTTTCACTAAGTTGTATCTAGAACAGATTTAAAGTAAGTTTTTAATGAAGTTTTTATATAGTAATTGGTTTATAATAACATCAAGGTTTATTTGAGGTTTTAAAAAGATATATTAAGTATGATAAAGGAGCTGGATATAGTTTTGAAAGAAATTAGAACCATTTATGCATTGGTGGAGTTGAGTAATCTTCGAGGTGTCAATCTGATGTTCGTTTCGGTCTTCGGGGTTGATGCTAAAAGGATTATTCACTTACCAATTTGCAACGAGGAGCTAATAGAGTACAAATGAGACGATAATGTAATATTCGTATATTAAAAGGAAACGTTTTCCTAGTGTTGAAGAGATAGAGTTTTAAATTAACCATTACTTAATTATCAAAGAGGCCAGGTGACGTTGAATACTGGACTAGTACATTTGTTTTATTTCATGGATGAATGTTTGTTTATTTGATAGTTAAATAACTGACTATCAAATCAGGCCAATTATCGATTGTTGGTACAGAAAGACCAATATCGAATTTATATTCGAAAACCATTCCAACTAGCAAATACGTAATCGTGAAGAAATCGGACGTTTATCGAGATGGAGCATTTGAAGGCCACAGATTTTCATAAAGCAGAAGTATTGCTTATAAACCCAGTTAGCTCCCAGAGATAAACTGTGATTCTGTCATGGTTGGAGTCTATGGGTTGCAAGGACTGCTCACTACTAATCTATAGGGTGATTCCTAGGATATGGTAGGAGGGTGCCTTCGGTTGTCCAGTCCCAGGGCAACGTCTATGGACGGACCTGACGATGCGGCGTTCAAAGTGAATGGTGGCCAGATGTTCTAAAGGAAATTATAACCTCAATCCTCGCAACCGAGAAATGACAAAAATCGGGCAGACAACATGGCTATGTGGGTCGCACCCGTTAGGGTGTATTGTTACCATCTAGAGAATATTAATATTTGTTACTTCTTTTCCATTCTGTATCTCCCAGGAACTACGGTGGTCACGACAAAAAGTTGTAAGGTGGTAATATATTCGATACTCTCATGAGAAATGAGTAGTCGGTCATGTGTGGGCCGGGTTACAAGACGTTCTTGTTAAACCCAGTGTATTCCTCTCTAGAGATACACTATCGGTAGGTGGTTCCGTACCTTGTCATAGTCGGAATCCAATTACCAATAAGATCCCGCGGTTTTGTTTGTATATTATATATGTGGAGCGTGAGTTGCAAGCGTACTGCTACATTCTATTTATTTGTATTTAGACACTATTATAATACCACAATACGATATTGATTTCAAAATGTTTTGGGTTATCGTATGGTAAAAACCGTTGTAATTATGTGTGGATTTGGTCTTACGATATCCTTTTCTTTCAAAAATATTTTGAACTTAAAAATCAAGTTGGATGGTCCCCTTAAACTTAGTGTATTGTTCTCACTTTGGTTCACCAGACTGACCCGATATTTGTAATGCTCGGGTTAGACCGGGCTGTACAGGTTCAGGTTATTGGACACTATGAAGTTCAAGAGACGTGCTGGAGGAGTTCAGACGAATTACGATTTATTCCTCTGTGTGTTGTTTATGAGGACAGATCATTATAACTGTCCAAATTTCTTTTGACAGACGTACTCTGATTGTAAGTATTATTTCAAGTTTACAATAAAGATTTATTTCTATATTATATTTATTCCGCTGCGATGTGAGACTCTGATTTTGATGTGTTTCTTATTCTTATTTCTTCTATTCTAATTTTTCTTTCTTTCTTATCACACCCTCTAATTTCTTTCTAATAATGTTCCGGTGTTTTCGATGCTTGAATGTTTGACATGGTGTTTTTATGTCAATTTTCGGGGTCGAAAATCCCTGTTCGTTACAAATAAGCCATGCTTTGATCTTCATTAGCTCATTCCATAACTTGAGTATGCCACATTGTCAATTTACAACATGTCACTGATTTCTATCAATACATGTAACACCCCGTGTATTCTATAACAGTGAAATTCGTAAATTAAAGTATACTTAATTTCAAATCAAAGAACTAAGGGAAACGGGATACGCCATTGTGTTCATCTCGGAAAAATACGCGAAATAGAGTCCGAGTTTTCGAAAAACGGAGTCCGTATGAAGAAGATATGGCCTTCGGAAGTTTTTAAAATAAATTTAAAATTCGAACAGCTCAGAAAACAAATAAAAAAATTAAAATCGGGCCCAGTGGGCCAGGGCGGGAAAATTCCCGCCTAAGCCACCCAGGACGACAGGGCTGTCGACCTGGGCTAGCCATGTCGACAGGGCTGTCGACAGGGGTGTCGACCTGGTCCAGAGCCAGGTCGAACCCAGTCCAACCTGGCTGGCCAGGTCTGTGTTTGGCCGATTTTCTGTGGTCTGCTTTGTCACTAGGGCTAGGTGGCGACACCGGATTGGCTTCCCCTTCAAACGAGCGTCTATGATTGAATCAAGCTCCATCGACGGTCTAAAACAGCTTGCAAACATTATAAAAAGGACCTAAGACCTAGCCTAACATCATACCATTTCATTCTAGCCTTAGGCCGCCGCCATTAAACCTAGAGCTCTAAATTAAAAATACAAAGAGAAAGATTATAGAAGAAGGAGGATGATTCTTGAAGGCTACAACTAGAAGCTACAACAACTACGACGCTTTAGGCAACGAATTTGGAGACTATTTGATTTGGGATTCTTAATTGGGTTATTTGCTTCATATTGTAAGTTCTATGTTACTTTTTAGGCAAAAACGCTAAAACAATATGGACATGCGATGAATTGAAATTGAATTTATGTATTATTGCCTATTCATTGTTTATATTATTTATCGTTGAATTATAATTTGGGGATATTGCTATGGCAACATTACAGGTTAAACCTGTCATGATTTTTACGTTGTTATGAATCATTTTGGGCTTGATTGTTTGGCAAGTTGGACTAATTCATGTCCATAAATTCGCTATGAAATCTTTATGTTGATGAAACCATGCCTATGGTGCTAATTAAACTATGGCTATGATGGAATTATGCCTATAATGTTATTATACCCATCATGATTAATGAAAATTGGGTATTGCTAGGTTAATTATGTTAAAAACGCTAAATTGTCTATCATGTTAATCATGTTAAAGATGCTAAATTATCTATCATGTTAATTAAGCTAAATTGTCAATCATGCTAATTATGATAAAAACGACAAATTGGAATCATTATGTCTATCATGTTGATTTAGAATCACTAAATTGAATCATTATGTCTATGAGAATTATTAGGTTAAAATGTTAAATTGGAGTTCACTATGCCTATTAGGATTACTACGCCTTTAATGCTTCATGTTCATGATAAAAATTATTATGATGCCGCAATGATTATTATGCCTATGATGCAAAGTTTAAATCATCATGTTAGATTAAGTTGGAATCATTACTATGCCAAGTTATCATTGTTGCAACTATGTGATATGCTATAGTCTGTTTATTATGCAAGTAATGTTGGAATTGTCACATATGTCTATCACATGTTTGGTGTTATTCCCCTTTATCTCTTGAATTGTTTATGCTTATGAACGAAGTGCGTTTATATACGTTGGGGATACGATTGGGTAGAATAGGCAAAACTTGAATTAATTATAGGAATAAACTGTGAAATTTGGCATAAGTAGAACATGAATTATGGCACGAAAACTTGACTTGAACATGCCATAACTTGACTTTAAACATGCCTTAGTTGGGCACGAAGGTGACACATGAACATGATATCAAAATTGATAAGAACATGGGCATGACTTTAGAGAACAAGAAAGTGGCCAACTCGAGGTTGGGTTGAGTTTGTAGTGTAAATCTGCCCGGAACCGCCCGGCAAATCCAGTTGCTACAAACAATAGGATCCAATGTGGGTAGTTGGTCACATCGCGCTTGAAACCCGAGGTTGGGTTGAGTTCGTAGCGTAAACCTGCCCGGAACCGCCCGGCAAATCCAGTGGCTACGAACAACAGGATCCAATGTGAGTGGTTCGGTGCATTAACGAATCAATCAATGCCAATTAAGGTTAAGTCATGAACATGAGAAAGACAACTTAACCAACTTGAACATGATTTGTAGGGCTAAGTCATGAACTGGAAAACGACAACACTTAGCCAACTTGACATGACACGTAGGCGGGTTAAGTCGCGAACTGAAATGACATACTTAACCACCTTGACATGACTAGACTAGAAAAGGGTTAAGTCACGAATTACATGACTTGATCAGTAAGGCGGGTTAGGTCACGAATTACATGACCTAATCTATTAGGCGAAACCCTAGACACGACCCCTTTCAGCAGTAACCCTCTAGATGTATCAAGGTACCCTGGGGCTAGGCCGGGTGGGGGCACGATTACTGGGCTGATTGTAAGAGGTGAACGACGGCAGTGGGGTACGCCAGTGTAGGTTCGGCGGACTACGATCGTGCACGTATCCGGGGCAGACACTGGGTATCTGTAGATTTATCTGTGCATCTTGAATCGTGTCAGGGGTTGACACCATAGGGCTGATACACCCTAGGGTGGACCCAGCACAGGTGACTACATTCGTGATTAGCCGTATGACACGGACACATGACGAGCTAGAACTTGTAGGGAGCCGATCGACTAGATAATCGCTCCGTAGGACCCCGTACTTGGGTCAGACCCCGTTCCAGGGTCATTTCATGATATTGGGCCACGGGATTTATTTCGTGATTAACTTGTGACATGGGCCTAGTATACTAGTACAGTAAATGCAACGAATCTCGAACTTGTGATGCTTTACTTGACTTGTCTTGACTTATCCTGATCACCTTAGTCTATCTTGTCTACCTTGAAACTATTCTTAAGTTTAGTTCCAGTTCATACATGACAGGTTGTTTTAACTGTTTTTACACTGAAAGTCACTAGAACTTACTCAGTCTTTATGACTGACCCTTTTTCCTTTCGCCTCATTTTCTTTCGTTTCTCCCCCCAGGTTCTCAGGGAGGAATAACTAGCTCTTAGCTTGGATATCACTTGCTTTGGCTCAGCATGTACGGTTCGCTATGGCTGCTTCTTTTTACTGCACTTGGGGAATAAGTTGTTTTACAGTTTTTTTAAGTTATTGCTTCTTTGGCTATTATTACAAGACAGTCGTAATGAAGTCACTTGAAATCTTTGTAAAAGACATGGTTTATTTTGAAATGAAATGAAGTTCTATTTTGCTCAGAATTTCTTCCGCTGTTTACTTAATTATTTATTTATGTTCAGTCTTGTGATAATTCTGTGATGTTATCTCGATAATACCTCTCCAAAACTAGGGCATTCCCTTTGTGAGTGACCCTAGCGGAGGTGGGGTGTTACACGTGGTATCAGAGCGAGGTTTACCAAGACTGGGCAAGGGTTTTGAAAACATTTTGAATTAAATTTTTTTTCAAAACCATTTACAAAGAAGCATTTTCCAAGAAAAAGTTTTTAAAGGCTATTCCCCAAAAGCCATTAGCACTATCCTTTGATTCCTTGTTTGAATCTCTTGTCCTTCGTTTTGAATCTATCCTTCTTGTTTCAGCATCATGTCCGAAGAACTTAACTTGCCGGAGGGTGTGCCAATACCTGGTTGGTTTAGACGATTCTTAGAAGCAAGGGCCACCCAGCCAGGTCTTACCGTTCCCCCTCCCCCAGCTGCAGGAAATCATCCAGCTGCAGTTGCACCTCTTCCTCCACGGGGAAACACTTTTGCTAAGATATGTAAAGATTTTAAGGCTATGGGAGGAAAGGACTTCCATGGAACTGAGTCCTTCGTGGCAGCTAGGAATTGGTTAAAGGAAACCGAGGACTTATTCGTCATCTTTGAAGTAGAAGATAGGCAGAAAGTACAACTGGCAGTGTGGCTACTAAAGGGCGAGGCTTCCTACTGGTGGGAAGTCACTAATGCAGAAAGACCAGTGGAAACATGGGAGGACTTTAGGGCGAGGTTTGAAACTAAATTTCTCTCAGATGCGGAAAGAAGTTTGCAGTTGGAAAAATTCTTATTTCTTAAGCAAGGAGACAAGACTGTCAGAGAGTATGTGAATCAGTTCGATGAGCTAGCTAGGTTCGGACTAGACCTAGTCAACACCCCGCACAAAAAGGCCCTCCGCTTTGTCAAAGGGTTGAATGAGCCATTACACAGTTTGGCCATGACCCATATACCCATGGGAGCTACTTACGAAAGGTTGGTGCAGATGGCATTGCTAAACGAGGAAGATAAGGGCAAGAAGGAGACAGAGGCAGAAAACTCTCAAGGGAAGAAAGAGGACAAGCCTAACGATTCTAAGAATAAGAAGGTAGACTCCGAGAAGGGAGGCAAGAACAACAACTCACGCGAAAAAAGGAAATGCAATTACTGTGGTACGGAAGGGCACATTGCCAAGGATTGTAGGAAGAGGAAGAGAAAGCAAGGTGAATGTTTTCATTGTGGGAAGACTGGACACATCAGCAAAGACTGCCCTGAGAAGCAGACCGGACCTTCTGGCGGTACATCGTTAACTCATTCTAGATCTATTTTCCTATAGGTTTACATACATTTCTCTTGCTATCCATGTGTGTTTTGTTATCTCTTTGATCCTATCTTGAGAACCATAGGTAGAATCTTTTTGGATGTAAACATGTAGTTGAAACATGTTATGATTGCGAAATGGTTGCAAGTGGTCGCAAGTGGTTGCTCGTGGATGCATGAATACACATTAGGCACTAGATCGGCTCAGACACATTTTCATGTTGCATATGCATGAGTGTTTATTTTGAAACTTGGTTGTGCTATCATTTGGTTGTTGCATATGATTGAATGTTTGAGCACTCATGTAGAAATTATGAATTATAGTAGGAAAATTTGCATACATATTGGATTCATTTCACTAGACATATTTTGCATTTAGAAGATCAATCAGGCCTGATCATTAGCATTAGCTAAGGAACATATACACACACTTCGCATATGATCATAAAGCATTAGAAGTCTTTTAAGGACAATGGATACTCGTGTTTGATGGATGAGTAGATGGATGTTTGGATGTTAGGATATACATTCCTCCTAACTTGAAGATTTCGGGGACGAAATCCTTTTAAGTGGGGGAGAATGTAACACCCCGTGTATTCTATAACAGTGAAATTCGTAAATTAAAGTATACTTAATTTCAAATCAAAGAACTAAGGGAAACGGGATACGCCATTGTGTTCGTCTCGGAAAAATACGCGAAATAGAGTCCGAGTTTTCGAAAAACGGAGTCCGTATGAAGAAGATATGGCCTTCAGAAGTTTTTAAAATAAATTTAAAATTCGAACATCTCAGAAAACAAATAAAAAAATTAAAATCGGGCCCAGTGGGCCAGGGCGGGAAAATTCCCGCCTAAGCCACCCAGGACGACAGGGCTGTCGACCTGGGCTAGCCATGTTGACAGGGCTGTCGACAGCCCTGTCGACAGGGGTGTCGACCTGGTCCAGAGCCAGGTCGAACCCAGTCCAACCTGGCTGGCCAGGTCTGTGTTTGGCCGATTTTCTGTGGTCTGCTTTGTCACTAGGGCTAGGTGGCGACACCGGATTGGCTTCCCCTTCAAACGAACGTCTATGATTGAATCAAGCTCCATCGACGGTCTAAAACAGCTTGCAAACATTATAAAAAGGACCTAAGACCTAGCCTAACATCATACCATTTCATTCTAGCCTTAGGCCGCCGCCATTAAACCTAGAGCTCTAAATTAAAAATACAAAGAGAAAGATTATAGAAGAAGGAGGATGATTCTTGAAGGCTACAACTAGAAGCTACAACAACTACGACGCTTTAGGCAACGAATTTGGAGACTATTTGATTTGGGATTCTTAATTGGGTTATTTGCTTCATATTGTAAGTTCTATGTTACTTTTTAGGCAAAAACGCTAAAACAATATGGACATGCGATGAATTGAAATTGAATTTATGTATTATTGCCTATTCATTGTTTATATTATTTATCGTTGAATTATAATTTGGGGATATTGCTATGGCAACATTACAGGTTAAACCTGTCATGATTTTTACGTTGTTATGAATCATTTTGGGCTTGATTGTTTGGCAAGTTGGACTAATTCATGTCCATAAATTCGCTATGAAATCTTTATGTTGATGAAACCATGCCTATGGTGCTAATTAAACTATGGCTATGATGGAATTATGCCTATAATGTTATTATACCCATCATGATTAATGAAAATTGGGTATTGCTAGGTTAATTATGTTAAAAACGCTAAATTGTCTATCATGTTAATCATGTTAAAGATGCTAAATTATCTACCATGTTAATTAAGCTAAATTGTCAATCATGCTAATTATGATAAAAACGACAAATTGGAATCATTATGTCTATCATGTTGATTTAGAATCACTAAATTGAATCATTATGTCTATGAGAATTATTAGGTTAAAATGTTAAATTGGAGTTCACTATGCCTATTAGGATTACTACGCCTTTAATGCTTCATGTTCATGATAAAAATTATTATGATGCCGCAATGATTATTATGCCTATGATGCAAAGTTTAAATCATCATGTTAGATTAAGTTGGAATCATTACTATGCCAAGTTATCATTGTTGCAACTATGTGATATGCTATAGTCTGTTTATTATGCAAGTAATGTTGGAATTGTCACATATGTCTATCACATGTTTGGTGTTATTCCCCTTTATCTCTTGAATTGTTTATGCTTATGAACGAAGTGCGTTTATATACGTTGGGGATACGATTGGGTAGAATAGGCAAAACTTGAATTAATTATAGGAATAAACTGTGAAATTTGGCATAAGTAGAACATGAATTATGGCACGAAAACTTGACTTGAACATGCCATAACTTGACTTTAAACATGCCTTAGTTGGGCACGAAGGTGACACATGAACATGATATCAAAATTGATAAGAACATGGGCATGACTTTAGAGAACAAGAAAGTGACCAACTCGAGGTTGGGTTGAGTTTGTAGTGTAAATCTGCCCGGAACCGCCCGGCAAATCCAGTTGCTACAAACAATAGGATCCAATGTGGGTAGTTGGTCACATCGCGCTTGAAACCCGAGGTTGGGTTGAGTTCGTAGCGTAAACCTGCCCGGAACCGCCCGGCAAATCCAGTGGCTACGAACAACAGGATCCAATGTGAGTGGTTCGGTGCATTAACGAATCAATCAATGCCAATTAAGGTTAAGTCATGAACATGAGAAAGACAACTTAACCAACTTGAACATGATTTGTAGGGCTAAGTCATGAACTGGAAAACGACAACACTTAGCCAACTTGACATGACACGTAGGCGGGTTAAGTCGCGAACTGAAATGACATACTTAACCACCTTGACATGACTAGACTAGAAAAGGGTTAAGTCACGAATTACATGACTTGATCAGTAAGGCGGGTTAGGTCACGAATTACATGACCTAATCTATTAGGCGAAACCCTAGACACGACCCCTTTCAGCAGTAACCCTCTAGATGTATCAAGGTACCCTGGGGCTAGGCCGGGTGGGGGCACGATTACTGGGCTGATTGTAAGAGGTGAACGACGGCAGTGGGGTACGCCAGTGTAGGTTCGGCGGACTACGATCGTGCACGTATCCGGGGCAGACACTGGGTATCTGTAGATTTATCTGTGCATCTTGAATCGTGTCAGGGGTTGACACCATAGGGCTGATACACCCTAGGGTGGACCCAGCACAGGTGACTACATTCGTGATTAGCCGTATGACACGGACACATGACGAGCTAGAACTTGTAGGGAGCCGATCGACTAGATAATCGCTCCGTAGGACCCCGTACTTGGGTCAGACCCCGTTCCAGGGTCATTTCATGATATTGGGCCACGGGATTTATTTCGTGATTAACTTGTGACATGGGCCTAGTATACTAGTACAGTAGATGCAACGAATCTCGAACTTGTGATGCTTTACTTGACTTGTCTTGACTTATCCTGATCACCTTAGTCTATCTTGTCTACCTTGAAACTATTCTTAAGTTTAGTTCCAGTTCATACATGACAGGTTGTTTTAACCGTTTTTACACTGAAAGTCACTAGAACTTACTCAGTCTTTATGACTGACCCTTTTTCCTTTCGCCTCTTTTTCTTTCGTTTCTCCCCCCAGGTTCTCAGGGAGGAATAACTAGCTCTTAGCTTGGATATCACTTGCTTTGGCTCAGCATGTACGGTTCGCTATGGCTGCTTCTTTTTACTGCACTTGGGGAATAAGTTGTTTTACAGTTTTTTTAAGTTATTGCTTCTTTGGCTATTATTACAAGACAGTCGTAATGAAGTCACTTGAAATCTTTGTAAAAGACATGGTTTATTTTGAAATGAAATGAAGTTCTATTTTGCTCAGAATTTCTTCCGCTGTTTACTTAATTATTTATTTATGTTCTGTCTTGTGATAATTCTGTGATGTTATCTCGATAATACCTCTCCAAAACTAGGGCATTCCCTTTGTGAGTGACCCTAGCGGAGGTGGGGTGTTACAATACATAACCTCTAAGCACGTAAAACTTAGAGGCGGAAATAATTAATTGCCATGGTCCGATATATGTAAACCAACAGAAATCAGTGCTATGCAGTCAATTACAATGTCAGACACACGATCCATACAAGTCCATTCTGGGTCTGAATGGAAAAAAATCCGAGAATCATCAAATACATTCAGACCGCATGCCACTTATAACCTCGTATCGGGTGTGCAGCCCGATTTGAGACATCAGCAATCAATCCAAATAAGTCCAAAGATTCTCGGTCTTTATTTTCCATTTCCAATATTTCAATTTCCTTCATAGCGTAGTCGTATTATTACTTGGAATGGTTTTCAGACTTACATCCGATCCTGGTCTTCCCAAGTAACCTCGTATTTTAAAACAAAGCTATAGACTATGACGGTTTCAATTTGTTATCAATTCGTTTTTAGGTAAGGTTGGATTAATTTCCGTCTTATCTCTTCTTTACAAGTCCCCTGTTCAAAACTCCCTGTTTGTTGTTATCATTTCCATTCGTCTTTACAAATTTGGATTGAAAGTTTATACATAGTTTTTTTTAATATATATATATATAATATTTCTCAAATTTTATCATTTTCATGGAATGGTAAAACATTTCATAAGTACTATAGATTAGCTATTTACCAATAAGGTTCAACAATATTTAAGGGTTCAAATCTTTTGCTCAAATTATTTTAAATAATGAATGACGTTGTAAGATTCCAAAATTTGTTCTAAATTCAAGGGGTTTTGATTAACTTCCAAATTAGATTTTGAAAATAACCATCTCGTCCATAGGATCAGTTAGGGATACCCAGAGAGAGTAGGAAACTTTTATTTTCCAGACCCAAGCCTTAGACATTATCCTCTCTGTCACCCTAGAACGTTCTGGTATATAAATGTGTATGTGTTATAGGAAGAAATGTCATAATATGTATATATATATATATTAAATGTTTTACCAAAGAAAATCTTTAAATAATAAATAATATAATATAATTTACTTTATTTCAAATTATAGATATATATATTAAATGCTTTAATAAATTAATCTTTAAATAATAAATATAATTTAATATAATTTATTTCAAAACTATAGTATATATATGTATACTTAACTAATTTAAAACCATAATTGTTTCTTTCTTACAAATTTTTAGTAACTTAAAGTTATATTCCAATTCCGATAAATTTTATTACATTTCCAAATCTCGATTCCAAACACATTCAAATTCCGTCCTTTCAAATTTAAAAGGATTTAATTTCGTATTTAATCCAAAATCTCGAACACTTCCAAAATCATCGAATACTATTATTTTAAATTAAATCTAAAGAGAATTAATAAATTCAGTTTTAAACGATTAAATTTAGGTAATAAAAGTCATATTTGAATCACATTTCCAAATTCCTAATTTATTTTGGAATAATGGCCTTAACACATTCAATGAACGTTCAAGTATCAACAATAGTCCAACAATAAATTTCAAATCAAGGCATTTAACACATCAATTTCATTCAAATGGTAATTATTTAAATCATTTCATTGGTTAATAAAGTTTGGGATTTCAATTAGAGACTAATTTAATTAAAATAATTATTTATCAATCCCAATTTGCACATTAACACACTTGCATGTCAAATTTTTAAGCAACCAATCAACAATCCATTTCAACCATACAACCAACTTATTTCATAATTTAATTTAACAAATACAGGAATAATTTAGTAAGTTGTGATAGAGAAATCCACTCACCTTTAGGTCTTTAGTCAATCGAACGTCTAACCAAAGCCCAAAATTTACAGCCTCCACCCATAGCCAAATCAACACTAGAACATCCACAATTTTACCACGATCACAGAGCAACAAACGACGCTCAAATCCAACCTCGTATGCAATAGTTATTAACATTAGAAGTTATACAAGATATATAATAATATTATAAATAAATAAAATATCCGTCTTACCATGTCACCACCGCTTGCATGCAAAAAAGAATTGTAGATATTGGTTCTACTAGTCGCGATCTTCAATTTGGTATATAATATGTTTAAGTTTTGTGGAGATTTGATTTTTAGATTTTAAATTTGAGTTTAAGGTAAGAGTTTGAAGAATATATTTTTCTGCCATTAGAGAAAGAAATGAACAGATGGAAAATATACATTCAATGAAAATTGACTGATGAGGTGGAACTGAATTTTATTGGCATATGTATAGAGGGTCCAATAGGAGAAATAAACAATTATCCCACATTGCATTGATTCCTATTAATTACAATTTTGATTGATTATCCAAATTTAATTTTAATTCCAATTATAAATTAATTAATTCCATTTCATTCAAATACTTAAATATTAATTTTAATACTTACCAAAACAAAACAAATTTCAATTCCAGTTATAATCAATAAGGTTACTATTGTTCAAGTAAGTCGAATTTCGTTATTTACAAATTCAAAATTTTATTTCAATTATTAATTACACCAATAATTTTCACAATCAATTACAAGAATTAAATTATGAATTTATTAACCCAATTTAACATAAAAAATTTAATATCAATCTCAACTCTCAATAGTTACCATATAAATCAATTTATAATTTATATTTTCAATTCACATAAATAACGACACTTATTACCAGTCGACCTTCATTACACAAACAACAAATGTATATTATTACCGTATAAATTAACTTAAAATTTCCAACATATATGAAATTCCAAAATTTATAAATTCATTAATTTTAGAATTAATTTGTTCATTTTATTGTATTAATTCAACATTCATTACAATTCTGTTACTTCCATTTGTTTACTACATTACATTAAATGTCAACAACAATTTAGCCATCATAAAAGAAAATATAAAATTCGTTGATTTGAAAATATGAATGCTCCACTTTTAAATCTATTTATTCTATCATTGAAATTTGTAATAAAAATGTGCATGACTATTTGAGCATTTACAACAATTAATGATGTCAAAATATTACAAAACTATCTATATATGAAAACATAAGTAAATAGACATGTCCTTAAATTTTGTTATTTCAACCATACCGATAATCAAAGATCATATTTAATTGGATATTTCCAATTTCAAATAATCATCTTTATCGAAATCAAAAATATAATTCAAAATAATTTCATAAATAAACTTTGTTTTTGTTTACATTCCAATATTGATTATTTACCACTTCAATTTTTGTATTTCAATTATAAATTACATAAAGCAAAATATTTCGGTATTAAGTTTCTACTTTCATTATTTATCAATATAAACAAAATAAAAAATTTGACATTATAAATAACTTTGTACAAAAATACACTAAATTTAATATACTAAATTGTCGCAAAATCTCGGGATGTTACAATCTCCCCCACTTAAAACTTTTCTTCCTCAAAATGGAATGCAGAATGAAGTGGCAAGATAAAATTAAAATAATATAAAATTCTACTAAACTAAGAAACAATTAACTTATACAAAACTCACATTTTCACAAAATTTTCTAAGATATAATTTCACTTATTAATTACCCAAGTCATGAGTTAATGCCATTTTATTTAAACGACAAAATTTTCCAATTCATATTTAGTTGACTTACACTGAATCATGTTTCATATTTAGTTCAATATCCTTCAACACTTCTATCGACCAAATTTATTGTTTGTTTAAACTTAATTATCGTCCATTTTATTTATAATTTAATTTTAAATCGCGAATTTCCCGGGCGCTATTTTTCCGAAATTTGATTTATATATATCTTCAAATTTACAAGTCCAAAAAAAATTTCTCTTTCATTAGGAATCTATAATCCAATAGAACCGGAAGATTCTTTTTCAAAGAATTGCAACTTATTTAAGACTCTATACATTCACTTAAACTTTAATTCGGAAAATTTCGAACTGCCGCTACCCAACGAGCTCGTTTCTAATTAATTTAATTAATTCATTCAACCATCATTAAGTTTATAATTATAAGCATGTTCACTTATGTTTTCGCAAAACTAATCATTAATATCAATACATTTTAGTGTATTACTAAATAATTTTCTTAATTGATATTTCATTGATTAGGTTAATCCATGTTACTTAGTTTCACAATCTAACTAAGTATATCTTGTTTATTACATAACTTAAATTTTATTGATAACCAATCAAATTTTTCTACTTTGATTTTCCATTCTTATACTTGTGCATTAATTAATTGCTTATTCTTATAACATTCAACTTCTTAGTTAATTGGTAAGTTATTCATGTTATAGAACCGAATTGATTATTATATAAGTTCAATGGTTACCGTTCGTTTCAATTTATTATCCAATTCTTATGATTTTTATTTTTTAACTCTCTTAATATTCAGAAGTTTCAATTCATTACGTATTCAAGATTTAAAGAATTAAATTTCAGGCTCTTTTTTTTCATATAATATATCGTTTACATAAAACCATACTATAAAAGATTTAAATAAAGTTCAATTTCGTAAAACAAAGTATAGAAAATATTAAATGTCTCCCTACTTAGATTCTTGAAAATAAACATTGATGATGCATGCACTCATCACCGAAATCGTTTCCAAGACAAGAGGGTATACACTTATTTCTAAACCTCATATGAATCAATTTTTCTATATGAAACAACTTTTTTTTAAAAAATATAAATATATTATTTCAAAACCATTTGCAAATCAACATTACAAAACCACCCAAAATCAAATTCTCAAATTCATATTTTACTTATTATTTTATTATCAAAAATTTCAATATTTGATTTTCTTAAACCAATGTAAAAACCCGTAACTTCCCCGTAAAGGAAAGCGGTGGATAGTTCGAGAACAAGCCACAACAGAACACATACAGAAGAACATTTCATTGTATATTACAACAATGCACCAGAATACAAGAATATACAGAGTATAAATGAAACAAAATTACACAGAAATATCAAAGATTTAAATTACATTTAAATACATAGCAGCGGAAAATAATACAATACACAACTAGAAGAGATACACGGATACAAAGCTTTCCGGATATCGTTCCAGCTGTAAACCGGGATCTTGTGAATATAAATCTGCAAAACCAAAACTACTAGCTGCCCGTGTCAAAATAGGGGCACCCAGAGTTTAGGTTAAAACAATAAACTCCAGGTCAGTCATGGGACTAGTGTGAGAACTAAAACAGTTATTAATCTTTATTTTTAAAGTTAGGTAAATCAAGGGACCACGCCGTATAACACGGAACAGATTTCCTCCCAAGAATACTAGTGCATAAAACAACAGCGCAATGCTAAATAAAGGAAAATGAAGCTATTATAAGACCCAGGTCCTATCACACAATGCAACGCAAGCCGGGAGATAGGGTTTTTACCTTATAATAGCCAAAGAATGCTTGATACGTTTAAAACAGATTATTTGATACTATAATAAGTGCATAGTGTATAAAACAATCTTAAAATCATAAGTATCAATCATAGGCGACATGAGCGTCCCATGCCACTATGTCGCCATATATAGGTTTACAATCAAAACCGCAATGTCGTATTGAAAGTTGGGTTATCATTTATGGTATGAACCGAGGCTAGGGGCAAGATCCTCACCGATTCGAGACGCTCTAGCCCGTGTCTCAGGAACAGCCGCAACTGCCCCTTGGATCGTCAGGGCCGGTCCACCGATGTGGATTATTATGCCTGAACACTACGTTTCCCCGCCCTTTGGGGCGTAAGCCTGGCCCGTCAGCCGACCAGAAGCATCGGCCGAAACCGATATCACGAGGCGCCTCGCTTTTCAGCAAGTAATAATAAGCAACATCCACATGAGTCAAACTCGTCAGCCAGTTCAAGCACTGACGCCACTCCTAACTAGAAAGAAACGCATGTCCTCCCTGAGGTCCGTCTCCCGTTTTTAGTTCATACCGGGTGTGATACTCGCGAATCAACGTTACACAAAGCTACGCCACACAAGGCCGTGCTTTGATCATCAACCACAAGACTTTGCTTTTCAACAAAAGCCTTGATCCATGCAACTCAGCATGCCACATTGTCAGTCCATACTGTACCACTGATTTCTGCCAATATATAACCTCTAGGCTCGTACGTCTCAGAGAAGGGTGTATAGCAAGAGAATAAATTCTCTGCCACCAAACAGATGTATATTTAGCAGAGATCGCAAATACAGTATAAAGGAATACAACGTCAGACACACTATCCATTTACAAGTCCGTTCTGGGTCTGAACGAAACCGGAGGCACTTTCCTCGCATATCCATCCATCTCCAAGTACGTCTGGACGACCACCAACTATTTCCATCCTCTTGGGTGTACAGCCCAATCAGGATCGTCGGTAATTATCCAAACGATGTGAAGACTTCCGGTCTTCAACCACCGTCTTCATCTTCGACATATCGTCGAATCGGTTATTCAGAATGGGTATAAACCCGGCCTTTCCGAACAACCCGCGTATATTAAAAATAAATGTTAATAAACACAACATACGCCTTATTCCAATTCATTAGTTACTAACCGTAAATTAACCAAGAGAATAATTCCCCAATTATTAACCCCGAAGGCCGAAACCAACATCAGATCAATATCCAGAAAACCATTCTGCTTAGCTAACCGACAGTTAGTTTCTAAATTTCACGTTCATAGGGAAAGGTTCCCATTAATTTTATCCAAGATAAATTTCTTGAATTTATTCTTTAATCTATTTTTGAATATCAATTCAAACTAGTCGGGATTAGCGAACCTTACCGAAGTAATCATTTGTTTTAATTTCTCCATCCCAACCTATTCATCCCATGAAGTAAAACTGGTTATACTTCATATCTAACACCACGATGTTATCGGTAAATTCAATTACCATTTCACGTTCAAATCTAATTAAAGATTTAACTATCACCTGGAGCAAAACTGGTGATACTCCATTCTCGGTCATTTCAATCTAATTAAAGATTCATCAAAACTCCACTTAGTTTTAATCGTTAACTGGGTTAAAAAATCAGTGTCATTTAAAACACGGTTCACGATAAACCCAAAATCACATTCCATTAATTATCGGGTTAAAGAACGAGTGTTATTTAAAACGCTGTTCACGATAAACCCAAAAATCAATATCAATTCTATTCCAATTTAATATTATTTAATTGGTACCCTTCATTAAATCTAAAATAAAAAGATTTAATCTTTTCTCAACTGGGTTCAAGAACAGTGTTAGTGAAGACACCATTCACGACAAACCCAAATCACATTTGATATTCAATATAAGGCTCTGAATAGAAAATATATCGGCTTATATTCAATATCAAATTCTACGATTAACAAATGTCGTATTGGAAATAACGATATAAATATATATCTTTCAAATTTCCATAACAACATCTGTATAATCACGAATTCCAACATCGAAATATTCCGAAGACAATTTCGATTCAAATCCACTCCAATGCAATCATTGGAAATTCTGGTTATTTTTAAAACCCTTTCAAATTCAGTTTATTTATTTAAAAATAAATAGAATTATATTTCTAGTTCAAAACTAGTTCATTTCGATAAAAATCTATTTTTATCTTTTCAAATATGGAGTTTTTCATCCCAAATCTTCACAAATCATTTCTTATGATTTTACACAAATTATTACTATTTTTAATAATTTTATCAAGGCCCGTACAGTCGATTTCCATCAACGGCCATCGAACTGCACTTACAGCGACCTTTTTCGAATTTGATTTGGACGTATCTCCAAATCCAACCGTTAGATTTCAAATTTCTAACATTCGTTAGAAATCTCTTTTCGATACGAACCCAACGGTTCCGATTTTAGGAGAATCCGACGGTCGGATCTCCCGTAATGTCCGTTTGAAATAAATGGTCGAAATTCGCGAACTACCGCAGCGCGGCGCGTTCTATTCAGGCCATTATATTATATATATAATATATATAATATATATTTCGTCGATTTCTATTTAAAAGGAATTATATAAATAGTTTTAAATTCGTTTCAAAAGCAATTTCAACTTCCATTTCAATTCAAATCAAAATTGAAATCTTCTTTATAAATTCGTTTTAAAATTCATTTCTATTCAATTCAAATTTCAATTCAATTTGAATTCATTTCAATTTGTTTCCAATTTAATTCGAATTCGTTTTCAATTCAATTCGAATTCGTTTTCAATTTAATTCGAATTGGTTTTATATTCAATTCAATTCGAATTCGTTATCTATTCAATTCATTTCGAAATCGTTATATATTCAATTCATTTCGATTTCATTTCAAAATATTCGATTTCGAAATCATTTTTCAATATTCATTTTAAAATGAATAAAATCGATATAAATATCGTTCACGTCAAAATGGCGTCAATCTAATCAACACGGCTTCATATATTTCTATTTTCAAGTATTCTATTTCAAATATTTCTTTTTCAAATATTTCCTTTTCAAATATTTCTATTTCAAATATTTCGTTCAACACATGACTAATCTCACGAATGAGTACAGTCAACACATGAACCTTTATTTAATAGTGATAAAGATATAAAATTTACTGTTAAAATATTACGTTCAACACATGACTAATCTCACGAATGAGTACTGTCAACACATGAACCTTTATTTTATATTGATAAAGATGTAAATTTTATTATTAAAATATTTCGTTCAACACATGACTAATCTCAACGGATGAGTACTGTCAACACATGAACCTTTATTTTATATTGTTCATTATTTTCTAAATTGGAAGGAGGCCCAATCAATCACCATATAATGTTAATTATATGGATTTTCATACATCACACGTATATAATAGCATTGAAAAATAATCAACCATCAACCAAAGTGCACTACACTGTATAAGCATCAAATATAGATATCTAACGCTCATAACAGCCTGTCAATCAATCGATCGACACATTTAATCAATCAGGATGATTGAACTTCTTATTTCATCCCAACACCCGTGTGGGGTTTCAAACAATCAAACACAGATTTTAGTTGTGTAGTTGGGCGATGTGTAAAATTTATCGACCCATTCAATGTCCTTCAAATAGGTGTACATAAACAAACCGTCCGGTTTGTAAATGAATAATTTATTTTATTCACTTCACGTTAAAAATTATATTTTTAACGATAAAACATTTTATTTTAACATATGAATTTCTATTCAGTTCATTCTTTAAATAAAATGATATTTTTATTTTTCTAACTTATTTTAGAAAATTTCGGCGGCATAACGGCACGATACTAGAAACGGGACGAGGCCTAGCCTTATCCCCGGTCTAGTGAAGGCCCACGCCATTCACACATCAATCAAAATCACCAAACAATTCAATTCAAACCAAATATTCTAACTAACTACTCAACCAAACAATTTAACAAACAAGCCATCCATGGTCTGTGGATGATGGGTGTCGGGTGTTACTAAACACCGTCTGCATCCTAGTATATATATATATTAACTAGAAAAAAAGAAATTTTGAGTGAGAAGTTCACACCGATAGCTATCCAACTTCACGGCACTTCATTTATAGAAATCTTCATCGTCTTGCCTTTTGTCATCTTCGTTGCCCGGATTCTCTACATATGTAAAAACCGAATTTTTACTTCGTTATTCAATATATAAAAATCGAATTTTTACTTCGCTATTCAATATATAAAAATCGAATTTTTACTTCGCTATTCAATATATAAAAATCGAATTTTTACTTCGCTATTCAATATATAAAAATCGAATTTTTACTTTTCAATAAAGATCTTATTTTTATGTAAACCCTTCAATAAAAACCTTATTTTTAAAATCAACATTCTAGGTTATATTTTTCAAGAACAACTCTAGTTTATATTTTCAAAAACAACCCTAGTTTATATTTTCAAAAACAACTCTAGTTTATATTTTGAAAAACAACCCTAGTTTATATTTTCAAAAACAATGTCAATTTAGTTTCAAAAACAATGTTATTTTCAGTTTTTAAACAATATAAATTTCAGTTTTTAAGTAATATATTTTCAGTTTTAAAACAATATAAATTTCAGTTTTTAAATAATATATTTTCAGTTTTAAAACAATATAAATTTCAGTTTTTAAATAATATATTTTCAGTTTTAAAACAATATAAATTTCAGTTTTTAAATAATATATTTTCAAAGATCATACCCTAATTCATATTTAAATTAAAATTAATTACATATAGTGCTATTTTAAAACATATTTCAAAAACAAAATTAATCAATAACCTAATTAATTAACGAATTAATTACCTAGCTTAAGGGTTTAAACCCCCTTCTTCACGTCTTCACAGCAGGTCCACAACCGAACCATCCCTCAAACCGGAATCCACTGTCGCACCGCATTCCAGCCCTCCAGTCGACCTTCAGATCGTGCCACGGTGAAGCCCTACGCCGCGCCATCCTGCCCCATCAACCACGGCGAACTCGGCGCCTCTCTCGCCTCGGAAAACAGGCCCGAACCATTCTTGTTGGAGCACAAAATATGAACGATTTACAACGCGATAAATAATCTCAGGCATATGGATTTAAGGATGACACTTTGTTCTTCGATTTGTTGGTTGGAAATTTTGAATAACATTGCAGATTAGAAGATGATGGAGGAAGAAATTTCGAAGAAAAGGGGGCCTTCGATTTCAGAAGGAGGCGGCTCAATTTCTGTTGACCGCGAGATGGAGTTATGAGGGTTTGACTCCACGTTTGACCATACCCCTATATTTATATTTTTATTTAATTCACAAATGACTTCTTTATCGGTACGAATCTCAAATCAAAGCCAACGACTGTCGCCTCTAGCCAAATACCCCTATTCCGGACACAATGGTATATTTTTCGTAAGCCGATTCGATCGTTTCGATCAGTTTTCGTTAAATTTAAAATATAACTCATTATATTGAATTTTAAACGTACATTTCAATTTACCGGGGCCACATACTAACTCGAAAAATTCCAGAAAAATATTTTCTAGCTTCGTATTGACGATACGGTCCTAACAAAACTAATTTCGTCAAATTCTAAGACCATTTGAAAAATGGCCAATTTCCAGTCGATTAAAATCAACCGAAACTGGTCAAATGCGTTTTCCTTTGCCACGCTCACATATTGATTCGAAAAATTATGAAATTTGAAACCTAAAAATAATTTGACACTGCGGATCCAACAAAGGTGGTTTCGTCGAAATCCGAGGTCGTTTGCAAAATGGCTATTTTTAAGGGCCTGAATTCCATAGCGACTATTCAGAATTTTCAACTGGACATATCTTTTGATCCCCGCTATGAAATTTCGATTTTTCGGATTCGTTGGAAAGATATCATCAATTAGATCCTATGATTTTTGGTTTCACTAAAATCCGGATTGTTTTGCACCCGGTATATTCATTTGAAGTTTGAAATCGAATTATCGAACTACCTCGCCATTTTCAATTCTATTTATAATTATATATAATTATTTATATTCTAATGACGACGTATATAATATATACGTTCTAATTCCATTCAAAATAAATTTCTCCTCGATTTTATTTAAAATAATCTATTTTAAATAATCAAAATTCGCTAAAATTGCCAAAATAAAAATTTTAAACTGGCCCAGATTTTCGGGTTGTTACAACCAATCAACAACCAATGTTTTAATTATTAATTAATCCAGTAATAAATGATGAAAATTTAATATTATCATCAACAAAATCAAAATTAACATATTTCAAATAATTCTATATATAACTAAAAATACAATTCAAAACAATATTATGTCAACGAATCCTATTCGAGTGTTTAGAATCCCTATCGATGCCTTGGTGTCCCAAGTACCGACCATAATTCATAAATACTCAACAGAACAAATTAACACAATTCAAAATCATTTTATATCAAAATTACAAGTAC
This sequence comes from Allium sativum, assembly GCA_030737875.1. Taxonomy (NCBI): domain Eukaryota; kingdom Viridiplantae; phylum Streptophyta; class Magnoliopsida; order Asparagales; family Amaryllidaceae; genus Allium; species Allium sativum. Next base: position 110,821,398 of record CM060916.1, on the reverse strand, counting down.
GCTCTCTCATATACACTCAAACTCATTCTAGGGTATTACAACCCCATCTCTAATGAGTTAATCCCAAATAGAGCCAAGGTTTTCGCTAAACCAAAGCTCTGATACCAAATGTAACATCCGAGATTTTTGACCGTTCAAATCGACAATGATCCTAAATGTCGACATAAACAGATCAAAAATACGGATAGTTATTGGGATTGAAATAAGAAAAAGAATAGAAGAAGAAAACAAATACAGAATCTCGCAGCGGAAGGACAAAATATAACAATTAAATAACATTTCATGAAGCTGTTAAAACATATATTTGATTTTATTTTGCAACAATTATCAAAGTTAACTATTATACAACATACCAATAATTTTGCAGTGGAATAGTAATAATAATACGTCTGTTTAGCTCCATCTTCATCTTCATAATAGTATCTTCAAGGCAAGGTAATCTTCGCTAACTGCAACTTTGGCTGAACCGAGCGTACTGCATAAAAAGAAACACAACAAACACTTGGATCAGAACTAAATCATTCACATATTAGTCAAATTAAATTATGAAATAACATGAGTGTTGTGGGTGCAGTAGTCTAAAGAAGTATTATGGAAAATTCGCAAATGATTTTTGAAAAATGAAGCTATCATAAGCTCGTCCCACATCACACAATCAAGCACACACGAAATGGGAGAGTTTTGTCTTATGATAACCAAACATGCTTTCAGACGTGAAAATATTCTTTTAATACTATTATTAGTGCATAGTGTTGAAAACCATTTTGCAAATAAATATATAAATCTTAGCAAGCATAGTGACTATGCTTAAACACGTAGTTTACAAACAAAACGAAAGGCTCGTATTGGTTGTTGGGATCCAATATTATGGTTCCTGACATGAAAGATCAATCCGGAACTAGGTGCAACCTCACGGTTCATGGTTTTCATCCAAGCTCGGACACCAAACACCAGGCAAATCACCAGTAAACATCCAGGCAGGGACACCGAATATACCCTTTTCCCGCAAGTTTCAAAGTAGATCTACCGTCGAAGCTTTCAAGTTTCAATAAAATATATACAAGCTAACCGCCAATTTACCATCGCGATATACACAAAGCTACGCTTCAATAAGCCATGCTTTGATCATCATTAGCTCATTCCATAACTTGAGTATGCCACATTGTCAATTTACAACATGTCACTGATTTCTATCAATACATAACCTCTAAGCACGTAAAACTTAGAGATGGAAATAATTAATTACCACGGTCCGATATATATATATACCAATAGGAATTAGTGCTATGCAGTCAATTACAATGTCGGACACACGATCCATACAAGTCCATTTTGGGTCTGAACGGAACAAAATCTTAGAATCCTCAAATACATTCAGACCTCATTCCACTTATAACCTCATATCGGGTGTACGCCCGATTTGAGACATCAGCAATCAATCCAAATAAGTCCAAAGATTCCCGGTCTTCATTTTCCATTTCCAATATTTCAATTTCCTTCATAGCGTCATCGTATTATTATTTGGAATGGTTTTCAGACTTACATTCGATCTCGGTCTTCCGAAGTAAAAGCGTATTTTAAAACAAAGCTATGGACTATAACGATTTCAGTTTGTTATCAATTCGTTTTTGGGTAAGGTTGGATTAATTTCCGTCTTAGCTCTTCTTTACAAGTCCCCTGTTCAAAACTCTCTATTTGTTGTTATCACTTCCATTCGTCTTTTCAAATTTGGATTGAAAGTTTAGACATAGTTTTTTTAATATATATATATATATAATAGTTCTCAAATTTAATCATTTTCATGGAATGGTAAAACGTTTCATAAGTACTATAGATTAGCTATTTACCAATAAGGTTCAACAATATTTAAGGGTTCAATTGTTTTGCTCAAATTATTTTAAATAATGAATGACGTTGTAAGATTCCAAAATTTGTTCTAAATTCAAGGGGTTTTGATTAACTTCCAAATTTGATTTTGAAAATAACCATCTCGTCCATCGTATCAATTAGGGATAGCCAGGGAGAGTAGGAAACTTGTATTTTCCAGACCCAAGCCTTAGATAATATCCTCTCTGTCACCCTAGAACGTTCTGGTATATAAATGTGTATGTGTTATACGAAGAAATGTCATAATATATATATATTAAATGTTTTACTAAAAAAAATCTTTAAATAATAAATAATATAATATAATTTACTTTATTTCAAATTATAGGTATATATATATTAAACGCTTTACTAAAATAATCTTTAAATAATAAATATAATATAATATTATTTATTTCAAAACTATAGTATATATATGTATACTTAACTAATTTAAAACCATAATTGTTTCTTTCTTCCAAATTTTTAACAACTTAAAAGTTGTATTCCAATTCCGATAAAGTTTATTACATTTCGAAATCTCGATTCCAAACACATTCAAATTCCGACCTTTCAAATTTAAAAGGATTTAATTTCATATTTAATCCAAAATCTCACACACTTCCAAAATCATCGAATACTCTTATTTTAAATTAAATCTAAAGAGAATTAATAAATTCATTTTTAAATGATTAAATTTGAGTAATAAAATTCGTATTTAAATCACATTTCCAAATTCCCAATTTATTTTGGAATAATGGCCTTAACACATTAAATGAACGTTCAAGTGTCAATAACAGCCCAAAAGTCAATTTCAAATCAAGGCATTCATTACAACAATTTCATTCAAATGGTAATTATTTAAATCATTTCATTGGTTAATAAAGTTCGGGATTTCAATTAGAGATTAATTTAATTAAAATAATTATTTATCAATCTCAATTTGCATATTAACACACTTGCATGTCAAATTTTTAAGCAACCAATCAAAAATCCATTTCAACCATACAACCAACTTATTTCATAAATTAATTTAACAAATACGGGAATAATTTAATAAATTGTGAGCGAGAAATCCACTCACATTTAGGTCATTAGTCAATCGAACGCCTAACCAAAGCCCAAAATTTACAACCTCTACCTATAGCCAAATCAGTACTAGAACATCCGCAATTTTACCACTATCGCACCGCAACAAACGGCGCTCAAATTCGACCTCGTATGCATTAGTTATTAATATTAGAAGTTATACAAGATATGTAATAATATTATAAACAAATAAAATATCCATCTTACCACGTCACCACCGCTTGCATGCAAAAATGAATTGCAGATATGGATTCTACTAGTTGTGATCTTCAATTTGGTATATAATTGTAACACCCCACGTCCATTAATGTCACTCTCAAAGGGTATGCATTAACTTTCATGGAGTATTATTAGTGTATAGAACATAATATAATAAGACAGATGTGACGACCCCGAACCCCGTACTGACGGTGGCAAGGGTAATCTTTGGAATATAACACATAAACAAATAATAACAGAACAGAAATAAATAAATACACCAGATAATGTACTAATACACACTAGATAAACATCATCAAAGTTAAACATTATACAAGATCATACTTAGTACAAATGTAGTTCAGCTATACATAAATGTCTACAGCGGAAAACAAACATAATATGTACAATAGGAGCTGAACAGCATAAAAAGAGATAAATGGTAGAATCCATCTTCAGCTCCAGCTATTCAGAAAGAGCCTGCTAAAACCTGAAGACAAGGCTGCCCGTGTAGAAATAAGGGCAACCGAGTTTGCAAGTGAAACAAACTACGAGTCAGTCATGGGACTGGTATGAGAAATCTACTTAACACATTATATAATTTGGCTAATCACAGGACCACGCCACTTTCGCGGAACGGGTTTACTCCATTGGCTTCCAGTGCTCATAACAGGTAAATCTTTTAAACATCGCAATACTTTTTATAAAAATGAAGCCGATATAAAACTCAAGTCCCATCACATAATGCAACGCAAACCGGAGGATAGAGTTTTACCTTATATCGACCAAGATATGCTTAATACGTGTAAAGTAAAATCATTTAAAATGTAAATTTTATCGTTTAATTCTTAATCAGACTCCAACTGTAAATTAGTAAGAGAACGATTCCCTAAGTATTAAACCCGAAGGCCGTAACCAACATCAGACCAATACCCAGGAAACCACCCATCTTAGCTCGTTTCCAATTAGTTTCTAATTTTATAAACAATCATAAATACCAATCATAGACGACATGAGCGTCCCATGCCACTATGTCGCTAAATATAGGTTTACAATCAAAACCGCACGATGTCGTATTTAGAAATTGGATTTCCGTCATGAACCAAGGCAAAAGATAGTCCTTACCGAATTCGAGACAATCTAGCCCATGTCTCAGGAAAGTACTCAGTCAAGCCTTTGGATCGTCAGGGCCGGTCCACCGATGTGGATTAAAATGCTTGAACACTGCGTCCCCCCGCCCTTTGGGGCGTAAATGAGCCAACGAATGACTCCATCAGTCCCAGATCGACCGATATATCCGAGGCGCCTCGCAACAGTAACAACCACACAGGTGAAAATAATATATATGTCAGCTAGTTTAAACACCGACACTACCTCTAGCTAGAAAGAAACGCATGTCGTCCCTGAGGTCCTCTCCCGTTTCTGGCTCATACCAGGGTGTGAGGCTCGCGAATTCACGTTATACACAAAGCTATGCCACATAGGCCGTGCTTTGATCATCAACCATAAGACTTTGCTTTTCAACAGAAGCCTTGATCACTGCATCTTAGCATGCCACACAGGCAATTCATGCCATGTAACTGACGTCTATCAATCACATAGAATGAAATCCAATGTTTGACACACAATCCATTTGCAAGTCCGTTCTGGGTCTGAACGAAACCTGAGGCAACACATACCTCGCATATCCATCGATCTCCACGTACGTCTGGACGATCACCAATTATTATCTATATTTCGGGATGCCTCCCAATCAAGACATCAGTTACCATCCAACCGAGGTGAAGATCTCCGGTCTCCAACCACCGTCTTCATCATCGACTTTTTATCGCCGATCAATTATTTGAAATGAGATTTAACTCGGCCTTTTCAAATAATTCACGTACATTTAGAATTTAAATCAATTCATTTCAATGGTTAAATTATTCGACAACAATTAACGCCAAAAACATTCAACTATCAAATATCACATAAACCAAGCAAATTCAGTTTATTTCCATTCCATATCGTTTATAATATTCTATCACAATTTATTGTTATTTTTATTTATTTAAAAATAGCCATTTCATTCAAACGACGCTTCAGGCCATAACGCGGCCGTGACGCTGTTTTTCTTCAGATTTGATTTACACATATCTGAAAATCTAACCATTGGATCTTCACAAATTTTATATCATTAGAAAGATCTTTTCAAAACGAATCCAACGGTTTTAGTTTTGGGAAAATCCGACGGTCGGATCTCCCGGTACACTCATTCGAAGTTTCGATTTCAAAATATGAACAACAACGTCGTTATTCGATTTAATTTAATTATATATATATATATATATACATAATCGATTCTGGCACTATTTTTCTTCATATTTTAATTAATCATTTCAGACAATCCAACCGTTGGATCTTCACAAAGTGGGTGTCGTTGGAAAGATATTTCCAAGGCGACCCAACGGTTTCGGTTTCGGGAAAATCCGACGGTCGGATCTCCCGCACTAATCGTTTGAAATCACGGTTTCAAAACATGAACTGCAGCTTCGTTATTCGATTTATTTTATTTATATTTATATATATATAAGTATAATCTATTCTTCGATTTCAAAACCATATTCTTTTCATACATTTGATAAAAATGATATTTTTATCAAACAGACACTTATTTCAACACCTCACTATTTTTAACACTTCATGTATATAATAAAAATGTGATTTTTATTATAAAACAATTTATTTCAAAACACGACTATTTTATATAGTTCATATAGATGATAAAAATATGTTTTTTATTATAAAACAATTTATTTCAAAACACGACTATTTTATATAGTTCATATAGATGATAAAAATATGATTTTTATTATAAAACAATTTATTTCAAAACACGACTATTTTATATAGTTCATATAGATGATAAAAATATGTTTTTTATTATAAAAAAATTTATTTCAAAACACGACTATTTAAATAGTTCATATAGATGATAAAAATATGATTTTTATTATAAAACAATTTATTTCAAAACATGAATGTCGTTCAACACATGAATTTCTATTCAACACATGAATTTCTATTCAACATATGAATTTCTATTCAACACACAAATATAGTTTCAACACATGAAAATAATTCTAACACATGAATATTATTGAAAATTTCGGCAGCATAACGAAAGGGTAGTTAAAACCGGGACCGTCCCTAGTACGTCTCCTCGCAGCTTTTGACAATGGGGATTTCATGCATCTAGTTCGCAGGCGGCATGTTTATTTTTTTCTTTTCCACAAACTAATCCTATGTGGTTTCAACCAAATAATTCTCAACCACAAACGGGTATTTTTCAACCATAATCAATCAATTTCAACCACAAACAATTCTAATCAACCATTCGCTATCAACCAATTTTCACACCAATCACAACCAATAAATATCGTCCATGGTTTGTGGACGAGGGGCGTGTATATATATATATAAGTATATTTCACTTCTATTTCAACACATATAATTTTTACAATGCATAGATAACTTATACATCGAGCATAAAACTTATACAATGCTTATACATGAGGTGTACAACGCTTATATAACTCATACTTCGAATATATAATTTATACATCGTCATTTCAATATTGTTTATAATTCAGAAATCTCACATTGGGATCCACTCCACCAAAAATAGCAGAAGGCTCAGAAAAATATCCGGTCTCTTCTAGAATGTAGAAGACGTCCGCACTAGTCCACTGTCTCTTGTTTCACTGAATTTCGTCAAGAAACGAAAAAGATATGATTTTTACAGTGAAATCAAAAACTGTAGTGCTTTAAAGTGCTATTAAATAGTTTAATATAATTTAAACTGTATACCACTTTGAAATGTTCAAATCTAGGACATCGATTTTCTTTGAATCTGAAGCACTTGAACGCGATCGGCTTGTGCCACGTTGACAAGCTAGGAGAGGCGCACCACCCCTTGGAAGCACGGCCAACTCGGACCTACGGTGGAGGAGAATCAACGGCTTGAACATCGCCACTTCCTGGGCGCGATTCTCGAGATAAACTCGACAAAGAGGAGCGCCACATATACGGATTTGAAGAGGAGGGTGGGATCTTCAAAAGTTCAACTGGGGCATTCGATAATGGTGCTTGGATTGGAAGATATCGAGGAGAGAAGGTTTGAAGGCCTTTCCGTCGTCGCGATTCGTATATTGGGGAGAGAGAAAGTCGGGGTGTCGTGTTATAATTGGCTGGGGGGATTTTTTATATTTATATATTTTTAAATTTCTAAAATACCCCTTATCTCCTACGAACTCCAATCCAAACCCAACGATTGTCGTCCCTAGCTAAATACCCCCATTCATAACACAATGGGATATGTTTCGAAGGCCTATTCGACTGTTTCAGTCAGTTTTCCCTCAAATTAAAATATAAAACATTCAATATTTAATTTGAATGTACATTTCAATTTTCCAGGGCCACATATTGATTCTTAAAATTCACGAAAAATAAATCTAGCTATGTTTTGATAATACGGTCCCAACAAAACTAGTTTCGTCGAATTCTGAGACCGTTTGAAAAATGGACCTTTTCTGGTTGATCCCATTTAACAAAAATCGACCAAACACATTTTCCTTTGCCACGCTCACATACTAGCTTCAAAAATTATGAAATTTGAAACCTAGCAATAATTTAACATCCCGGATCCAACAAAAGTGGGTTCGTCGAATTCTGAGATCGTTTGCAAAATGGCCATTTTCACGGGCTATATAAACTCTACAACGACCTTTCTGAAAATTCATTTAGCCATAACTTTTGCTTCCAGCTACGAAACTTCGATTTTTCAGATTCGTTAGAAAGATATTCACTAACAGATTTAAATATTTTTTGTTTCACTAAAATCCATTTTGTTTTTCTCCCGGTACAGTCAGTCAAATTTGGAATTCAAAATTTGAAACCACCGCGCCATTTCAGGCCTTGTTTATAATTAGAAATAATTATGTTCATTTTCAAACATCGATTCAAACTTACTTTTCGTCATTATTATTTTAAATATTTATTTTAAATATTTAAAATCCACTAAAATAGCCAATTGAAAATTTTTAAATTGGTTCAGATTTTACGGGTTGTTGCATCAGATACATATATTGGGTACTTGAAAAATTTAAAACAACTTTTATTGTAGTGGAGAAATTGTTTGATTACAACAACTTTATAAACCAAGTACACTTAATATCCATCTTGACAAACTGTTTTCAGAGTACATAAAGTAAAAAGCACAACCCCAACATAAGTAGCTATAAAAGAGATGAGCTGAACTTTACTTTCGGCAATCCAAGCACTTCCAAAAGAGAGAGAAAGAGATCCAAATCAAGCTCCACAAGTACAAGTCCCACCCTGAGAACCTGGGGGGAGGGGAAGGAAGAAAAGAGGCGAAAACAAGGGGGTCAGACATAAAGTCTGGCGAGTACAATAACTTTAACAATATAATTATTTAAGTAATTAGGATAAGGCATAAACTGGTAAAACAAGGAATGACTGTGAAACAAGTGGGCAAGTCAAAACAAACAAGAGGAATATTCTGGCGTTAATCTTGTTCCTAATCGCTATAGGATAATTACTATACTGCACCATTGCTAATTACACCGCACCATTACTAGTCCCATACTGGAAGTTGATCCCTCTTACTAATCATAATTATAATAACAGTAGTTTCGTGTACTCCTAGATGCTATCGTAGGTGCCGCCTGATCCTACCTCCCTAGTTGTACCCACTACCCTCCCCAGTCTAGTTACAACATCTATTCATAATACGGTAGTTTCTTGTACTCCTAGCTATTGTCATAGATGATGCCTGCCCCTATCTCCGCTAGTCGTACCCACTACCTTCCCCATTCGGTCGGCTCCCTAACTCGTAGATACCCTTGCTGGTCCCGCAGTGGGGTGTATCACTCCCCAAAGTGGCAACCCGATACCACTAAAGATGCACGACTTATATCTACATGATGCAACAACGTCTTACCTATCAGCCCGGGCCCACGCACGCACATGACCCCGTTGGACTTGCGTTGCCACCGTTAACCCGTTTTAACTACTTACAATCAAACCCAGTAAGCATGTCTCATCCTCGATCTAACTCGTGCTCACAAAAATACATAATGTGTTACTGGTTTGAAATGAGTCTCCCATGCTTGAAACAAGCTTTCCACCTATGCTTGGTCCCCGCTAAAATTTTCCACTTGACCCCCGCTTATTCATGTTTTCTTTACATGTTTCAATTTGGTTAAGTGTTTCTAATCGTATTTCACATGTCTCCCATGTCATCCACTTAACCCCCATATCCCACGACATGCTTATCTTGGTTAAGTGTTAATGATTATATCCCACATGTCACCCATGTTACCCACTTATCAAATCAACATGTGTTATTGGTTAAGCTTATCCCTATCCGCTTATCAGATCAATATATATATATATATTTGGTTAAGCTGGTCTTAACCCGAACCACTTATATGTTATTGCCTAAGTTGGTCTTAACCCCTATCCACTTATCAGATCAATATGTATTATTGGTTAAGTTTGCCTTAACCCTATCCACTTATCAGATTAATATATGTATTATTGGTTAAGCTAGAGTTAACCCTACCCACTTATCAACTTAATATATATTATTGGTTTAGCTGGTCTTAACCCTACCTACTTATCAGATTATTGGTTAAGCTAGTCTTAACCTTATCCACTTATCAGATTATTGGTTAAGCTGGTCTTAACCCTATCCACTTATCATGTTATGTATCATATATATATATATCATATAACATTTTTTACTTAATTTATGATTAAGTACCTCTTAGTTCACAAATACATTGGTTAAGAAAATAACTCCCTAAGTATTAACCCCGAAGACCGAAATCAACATCAGATTGGTACTCAGAGAATTACTCCACTCAACCAAACTTCTATTTGTCATTCATATTCATCTTTGATCAGCATTAACTAATTATTAATGCACAGACCTCCCACATTAAGTCGATTGCTTGTGGCCGTTGGATATGCCGGGCGGTTCCGAGCAGACTTCCACCACAAGCCAAACTTAACCTCGTGTCTAAGCATCTTTTAATTATGCTTTTGACCTCTAACATTTGACTACCGTTTGTGGTTGCTGGGTGTGTCGTGCGGGTCCGGGCAGTCTTATACCACAAACGAGTCTAACCTCGTGTCTTAGGCATTTATTACTCATTTAATTTATGCCTTTGACCTCTCACATTAGACTACTGTTTGTTGTTGCTGGATTTGCCGGGCGGGTCCGGGTAGTCTTACACCACAAACGAGTCTAACCTCGGGTCTTAGGCATTTATTATTACATATTATTATTCGACCCCAATTTGAATTAATATCTTCATTTCAAATTTTCAATAACTTCCAAATTAATCTATGTCTATACTTGCCACCTAAATTATGTCCATGATTTCTATGCATATAAATTAGGCCAATTAATGCCTCAAATTTATTATATGCCTTTAAAGCCATTTTATGCCAATTCACAATTTTGCAAAATTAATATTTTCCCATTGTCCCCACGCTATTCGTTCGTTTAAATACGATATATGTTAGACTCGAAAATATTCTAACTTATAAAAAAGAAAAGCAACATCACAACTTGCATAACACTTAAAATAGATCATAACATAAGTTTGCATAGCCAAGAACTTGCATAGGCAATGGGTATATATATATATAACATAAATTTGCATAAACTATCATGGATCTAAATATAGATCTAAACATGTAATCGTGAACTTACATATATGGATATGGATTTCCTATAGCTTGCACATGAATTTCATACAAACTTACATTCAAATTAGCATATGATTCACATGCAAAACTAGCATTGGCAATGGGCATATAGAACATAAATTTGCATAACTATGTACTGCCATGGTTCTAAATATAGATCTAAATATAAAAATGTGAACTTGCTTATGGATCTAAACATGTAAATTAATATCACATGTTTTGCATGTAAACTAGCATATGTATAGACTTGATTCACATATGAAATTGTGTATAATCCACCTATAGACTTGCATAAGATTCATATATAATTTAACATCCCAAACTTACATAAGATTCATAAACTAACATATGATTTAACATCCCCAATCTTGCATAAGATTCATATACAACTAGCGTGTGATTTAACATCCCAAACTTGCATAGGATTCATATACAAATTAGCAGATGTAGAAACAAACTTGCATAAGATTCACATATGTTTTAACATCCCAAACTTACATAAGATTCATGTATGATTTGTATCTTCAAACATAAGTTAACAAAACAATCATATATTCACAAACAAAATCAAGTAACGTCACATGATTCAACAGACATGTTCTCATAATCCAAGTCATGACCCACCATAATTAATTTATTAATTATTTTGTGAAAGAAATTGTACTCACAAACAAAAGAACAGTCTTGTTTTTCTGGGATCTATATTCTAAAACTGAATTGCTCGCCTTTGATGTAGACTAATTGTTATTCTAATTTAGATTAGATTTGATTTTGATTCTTGCTTTTATCTTGCTTTTGAGTTGAAAGAGAACGACGGCTACTATAAGTTCACCATTGACAGCATGGTGACTCTTGGTTTGAATTAGTGTGATTTTAGGTTGAGGTTAGGTTGCTTATATAGAATTTTAATTAATTAAGAGCCGTCAGATTAACCTAGAAGAAATCAAGACCATCCAGACAAGATAGAATAACCACCTCAGCCCTAATGACTCAGCAGTGAGTCAAAACATCGTCACATTTCAAATCTGCCCGGCGGAGGGGGGGTAGGTCGACCCCCAGGTCGATTTGTATATAGGGAGGTCGACCCCCTGGTCGACCTGACCTGGGGTAGGTCGACCCCCAGGTCGACCTGCCTTAGTATTTAATTTTCTAAATTGTTTTATATAAATTTCTGAAACTTCTGAGGGCTCTGACTTCTTCATACGAAGTCTGATTTTTGAAAATTTGAACTCTATTCCAAGCAGAATTTCGAGACGAACGCAATAGCGTAACCTGTTTCCCTTAATTCTCACTTTAACAATTAAGTATTCTTAAATTTGTAAATTTTAATATTTTAAAATTACGGGGAGTTACATTCTCCCCTACTTAAAGGATTTCGCCCCCGAAATCTCCAAGTTAAGGAGAATGTATATCCTACCATCTAATCATCCATCTACTTAACCATCGAACACAGGCATCCATTGTCCTTACACGGTTTCTAATGCTGTATGAACATATGTAAAATGTGTGTGTATATGTTCCTTATCCAATGCAAAATTAGGCGGTCTACTGATTCAATTGAACTCCTTAATGCAAATCATGATAGTGCCATGTGTCCATTATGTATGCGAAAGAATCCTAACAATACATATTATTTCTACATGTGTGCACAACCGTTCATCAAAATGCAACATCCATATGATAACACAACCATTATACATCCAATAATTAAATATGCAGACATATTTATATGCAATATGTAAGTGACTGAGCCGATCTAGTGCCTAATGTGTGTGTACATGCATCCACGAGCAACCACTCGCAACCACTTGCATCCATTTGCATCCACCAGACATAACATGTCTCAAACACATGTTTACAACCATAGGGTTTTTCCTAACTAAAGATCGAAAATATCATCGCAAAGACATACTAAATGATAGGAGAAGTGTCAACAAAGCAGTAGAAATAGGAGAAGTTAAAAATCTCGTCTTCCGTTTCTCAAGTCGCGTCTCCTTGATCATCTCTCCATTCCACTTTGACCAATTTGACCTCTCTGTTGCGTAGCTATAATACCTTCATCCCAAGGATGCATGTAGGAGCTCGTCTAATCATGGCATCTCACTCTACTTCCACTTCTCTAAGCATGCTTGGCTCCACTGCTTCCGCGGTATCTTGTAACACTTCCGCAAGTGCGATACGTGAAACATGTCATGAACATCACTAAGCTTATTACCTCTTCTCATGTCCCTCTAGGATACATGACCTCAAAAGATCTTCAAGGATTCTATTCACCCCTCTCTGTCCGTCCATCCATTTGTGGATGATAAGCAATACTCGTACTTGCCGCCTTTTGCATATCACCTTTTCCTCTTGCACCGAAAACTGCTCCAAGCCCTGTCTCGCAAGCACCGGTATACACTGTGAATGGCTTACTCCCATCTGGAAAAACTAAAGCTGGAGTTGTCGTCAAAACCCTGTTCAAACGTTGGAAAGCATCGTCACAGTCTACATCCCAAGCAAAAGACAAGTTCTTCTTCGTTAACCAAGTAAGTGGAGCTGATATCTTCGCGAAGTCCTTAATGAACTTCCTATAATAGCCCGCCAGTCCTAAAAAGCTTCTTACTTCTGTTGCGTTCTTAGGAATTTTCCAATCTTGGATTGCCACCACCTTTGCGGGATACGCAGCTATCCCCATTCTGAAATGCTCCTTCTTATGAACCCCTTCAAGCAACTCTCTCACTTGCTTACTGAGTTCTCCTCTCTCTCTCTCTTGGAGCCATGTGTCGTACTGTTAATGCAACTGGCTTTGCATTATCTATTAGGTATATACGAAAGTCTATCTTGCGCCACGGTGGTAAACCCTGAACTTCATCGAAGACGTCACCATATTCACGAACCACACGAACAAATTCCAAAACATTGTTGGACGCGTCAAGAGATTCTAGGGAGCTAAACATCGTCGGACCTCTAGGGTCACAAGAAATATCAAGGGTCTCTCCACAACGAGTCAACAATCTAACTACCCTTCTTTCACAGTCTAGGATGGCGCTGTATCCGACTAGCCAATCCATGCCTAGATTCAAGCCATAGCCCAAGAAGCCAAGAACGAAGGCGTTGCATTCAAACCCAACGCCCAAGATAGACACCCTCAAATCCTGACAAATCATCGAAAGATGAGCCGAACTACCTAAAGGATTTGAAACTACTATGGGATCCGTAACTAGACTAGTATTTAGGTGTAGTGTTTTCAGCTGACAAAGCAGATACAAATGAGTGTGAAGTGCCAGAATTCAAGCAAGGTTCGAACAGGATGATCAAAAAGAAAAACCAAACTTCCAACCAAGATATTTCTACCTCTATCAGGTATACCAGCCGTGAGGGAATGTGTCTGCCCTCCAGAAGATCATGTACTTTTCCTTTACCTTTGCCTTTTGCTTCTTTGGACGATCCTAATAAGATATCCTGTTTCTCCGTAACGATAACAACTAGTCTTCTTCTTCTTTCTAACGTCTTTATTTAAGTAGTCAGGTATTTGAAAAGTGTAGCCCTTCCTTTTCCCTTGGCCCCTAGTTGTCCTTACCGCCTTTCTTTGGATCTACTTTCTTATCATGTGTACTATCCATGTCTCTCGTGCACATTCTCCATTCGTGACCTCCTACCAAAATGAGGTTTCGTCCGTCATTAACCAAGTGGCCAATTGAACCTTCCTCCCATCGTCCGTCTTAAAGGTACCAACAAGTCCTCCGTTTCCCTCTAGCTTTGACAAACGTCTCAGTCTCATGAAGAGGTTTTCCGCCCATCGTACAGAAGTTCTTACATATCTTAGAAAAAGCGTCTATATGTGGAGGAAGAAATTCAAAAAAAAAAAAAAAAAGAGGAAGAGATTCCAAATGGTGAACCGAAGGAAAGATATATGGCTCTTGGGGGTTATGCTTTCAAAACAAACCTTTCTCTTGAAAATACTTTCCTTAAAACATATTTTTGAAAATATTTCGTTATAAAAACACTTTTGAAAAATAGTTTTTCAAAATCCCTTATCTGCTCTGTTAACCTTCAGCTCTGATACCACGTGTAACACCCCATGTCCATTAATGTCACTCTCAAAGGGAATGCATTAACTTTCATGGAGTATTATTAGTGTATAGAATAGAATATAACAAGACATATACATATATTGGTACTTGAGAAATTTAAAACAACTTTTATTGCAGCGGAGAAATTGTTTGATTACAACAACTTCATAAACCAAGTATACTTAATATCCATCTTGACAAATTGTTTTCATTGTACATAAAGTAAAAAAGCACAACCCCAACATAAGTAGCAATAAAAGAGATGAGCTGAACTTTACTTTCAACAATCCAAGCACTTCCAAAAGAGAGAGAAAGAGATCCAAATCAAGCTCCACTAGTACTAGTCCCACCCTGAGAACCTGGGGGTGGTGGAAAGGAAGAAAAGAGGCGAAAACAAGGGGGTCAGAAATAAAGTTTGGCGAGTACAATAACTTTAAAAATATAATTATTAAAGTAATTAGGATAAGGCATAAACTGGTAAAACAAGGAATTACTGTGAAACAAGTGGGCAAGTCAAAACAAACAAGAGGAATATTCTGGCGTTAATCTCGTTCCTAATCGCTATAGGATAATTACTATACTGCACCAATGATAATTACACCGCACCATAACAAGTGCCATACTGGAAGTTGATCCCTTTTACTAATCATAATTATAATAATAGTAGTTTCGTGTACTCCTAGCTGCTATCGTAGGTGTCGCCTGCTCCTACCTCCACTAGTTGTACCCACTACCCTCCCCAGTCTAGTTACAACATTTATTTATAATATGGTAGTTTCTTGTACTCATAGCTGCCGTCATAGGTGCCGCCTGCCCCTATCTCGCTAGTCGTATCCACTACCTTCCCCATTCGATCGGCTCCCTAACTCATAGATACATGTGCTGGTTCCACGGTGGGGTGTATCACTCCCCAAGGTGGCAACCCTATACCACTAAAGATGCACGGCTTATATCTACACGATGCAACATCGACTTACCTACCAGCCCGGGCCCACGCATGCACATGACCCCGTTGGACTTGCGTTGCCACCGTTAAACCATTTTGACCACTTACAATCAAACTAAGTAAGCATGTCCCGTCCTCGATCTAACTCGAGCTCACAAAGATACATAATGGGTTACTGGTTTGAAATGGGTCTCCATGCTTGACACAAGCTTTCCACCTATGCTTGGTCCCCACTAGAATTTTCCACTTAACCCCCTCTTATTCATGTCTTCTTTACATGTTTCAATTTGGTTAAGTGTTTCTAATCGTATTTCACATGTCTCTCATGTCATCCACTTAACCCCATGTCCCACCACATGTTTATCTTGGTTAAGTGTTAATGATTATATCCCACATGTCACCCATGTTACCCACTTATCAAATCAACATGTGTTATTGGTTAAGCTTGTTATAACCCTATCCGCTTATCAGATCAATATATATATATATATTTGGTTAAGCTGGTCTTAACCCTATCCACTTGTATATTATTGGCTATGTTGGTCTGAACTCCTATCCACTTATCAGTTCAATATGTATTATTGGTTAAGTTTGCCTTAACCCTATCCACTTATCAGATTAATATATATATATATATATTATTGGTTAAGCTAGACTTAACCCTACCCACTTATCAAATTAATATATATTATTGGTTAAGTTGGTCTTAACCCTACCTACTTATCAGATTATTGGTTAAGCTGGTCTTAATCTTATCCACTTATTAGATTATTGGTTAAGCTGGTCTTAACCCCATCCACTTATCATGTTATGTATTATATATATAATATAACATGTTTTACTTAATTTATGATTAAGTACCTCTTAGTTCACAAATACATTGGTTAAGAGAATAACTCCCAAAGTATCAACCTCAAAGACCGAAATCAACATCAGATTGGTACTCAGAGAATTACTCCACTCAACCAAACTTCTGTTTGTCATTAATATTCGTCTTTGATCAGCATTAATTAATTATTAATGCACAGACCTCCCGCATTAAGTCGATTGCTAGTGGCCGTTGGATATGTCGGGCGATTCCGGGCAGACTTCCACCACAAGCCAGACTTAACCTCGTGTCTAAGCATCTTTTAATTATGCCTTTGACCGCTCACATTAGACTACCGTTTGTGGTTGCTGGATGTGCCGGGTGGGTCAGGGCAGTTTTATACCAAAAACGAGTCTAAACTCGTGTCTTAGGCGGTTATTACTCATTTAATTTATGCCTTTGACCTCTCACATTAGACTACTGTTTGTGGTTGCTAGATTTGTCGGGCGAGTCCAGGTAGTCTTACACCACAAACAAGTCTAACCTCGTGTCTTAAGCATGTATTACTACATATTATTATTCGACCCCAATTTGAATTAATATCTTCATTTCAAATTTTCAATAACTTCCAAATTAATCTATGTCCATAATTGCCACCTAAATTATGTCTTTAATTTCTATGCATATAAATTAGGCCAATTAATATCTCAAATTTATTATATGCATTTAAAGCTATTTTATGCCAATTCACAATTTTGCAAAATTAATATTTTCCCATTGTCCCCACGCTATTCGTTCGTTTTAATACGATATATGTTAGACTCGAAAATAGTGTAACTTATAAAAATAAAAGCAACATCACAACTTGCATAACACATAAAATAGATCATAACATAAGTTTGCATAGCCAAGAACTTGCATAGGCAATGGATATATATATATATATATATAACATAAATTTGCATAAACTATCATGGATCTAAATATAGATCTAAACATGTAATCGTGAACTTGCGTATATGGATATGGTTTTCCTATAGCTTGCACATGAATTTCATAGAAACTTACATTCAAACTAGCATATGATTCACATACAAAACTAGCTTATGATTCACATACAAAACTAGCATAGGAAATGGGCATATAGAACATAAATTTGCATAACTATGTACTGTCATGGATCTAAATATAGATCTAAACATAAAAATGTGAACTTGGATATGGATCTAAACATGTAAATTAATGTCACGTGTTTTGCATATAAACTAGCATTTGTATAGACTTGATTCACATATGAACTTGTGTAAAATCCACCTACAGACTTGCATAAGATTCATATGTAATTTAACATCCCAAAATTACATAAGATTCATAAACTAGCGTATGATTTAACATCCCCAATCTTGCATAAGATTCATATACAACTAGCGTGTGATTTAACATCCCAAACTTGCATAGGATTCATATACAAATTAGCAGTTGTAGAAACAAACTTGCATAAGATTCACATATGTTTTAACATCACAACTTACATAACATTCATGTATGATTTGTATCTTCAAACATAAGTTAACAAAACAATCATATATTCACAAACAAAATCAAGTAACGTCACATGATTCAACAGACATGTTCTCATAATCCAATTCATGACCCACCATAATTAATTTATTAATTATTTTGTGAAAGAAATTATACTCACAAATAAAAGAACAGTCTTGTTTTTCTGGATCTGTATTCTGAAACTGAATTGCTCGCCTTTGATGTAGACTAATTGTTATTCTAATTTAGATTAGATTTGATTTTGATTCTTACTTCTATCTTGCTTTTGAGTGGACAGAGAACGACGGCTACTATAAGTTCACCATTGATAGCATGGTGGCTCTTGGTTTGAATTAGTGTGATTTTAGGTTGAGGTTAGGTTGCTTATATAGAATTTTAATTAATTAAGAACCATCAGATTAACCTAGAAGAAATCAAGACCATCTAGACAAGATAGAATAACCACCTCAGCCCTAATGACTCAGCAGTGAGTCAAAACATCGTCACTTTTCAGATCTGCCCCGGGGGGGGGAGGGGGGAGGTCGACTGTATATAGGGTTGTTGTGAAAACCCGTAACTTCCCCGGTGAGGAAAGTGCCGGATAGTTCGAGAACAAGTCACAGCAGAACGCATATAAAAGAACATTTCATTGTATATTACAACAATGCATCAGATTACAAGAATATACAGGGTATAAAAGAATATTACACAGAAATATCAGAGATTTAAATTACATAGCAGCGGAAAATAATACAAAGCACAACTGAAGGTGATATACGGATACAAAGCTTTCCGGATATCGTTCCAGCTGTAAACCAGGATCCTGTGAATATAAATCTGCAAAACCAAAACTACTAGCTGCCTGTGTCAAAATAAGGGCGCCCAGAGTTTAGGTTAAAACAATAAACTCCAGGTCAGTCATGTGACTGGTGTGAGAACTAAAACAGTTAATCTTTATTTTTAAAGTTAGGTAAATCAAGGGACCACGCCGTAAAACACGGAACGGGTTTCCTCCCAAGAATACCAGTGCATAAAACAAACAGCGCAATGCTAAATAAAGAAAGATAAAGCTGTTATAAGACCCAGGTCCTATCACACAATGCAACGCAAGCCGGGGGATAGGGTTTTCCCTTATAACAGCCAAAGAATGCTTGATACGTTTAAAAGAAATCATTTGATACTATAATAAGTGCATAGTGTATAAAACAACTTCAAATCATAAGTATCAATCCTAGGCGGCATGGGTACCATATATCATGTCGCCATATATAGGTTTACAAATAAAACCGCAAATGTCACGTATTTGGAAATTGGATTTCCATCTATGAACCGAGGCAAAAGATAGTCCTCAACCGATTCGAGACTGCCTAGCCCGAGCCTCAGGGTCAAAGCGCATCGACCCTTGGATCGTCAGGGCCGGTCCACCGATGTGGATTAAACTTAAATCCTGAACACTGCGTTTCGCCGCCCTTTGGGGCGTAAGCGAGCCAACGAATGACTCCATCGGACCCGGATCGTCCGATCTAACCGAGGCGCCTCGCAACAGCAACAACCACATAAGTCAAACTCGTCAGGGCGTGTAAAACCACTGACGCCACTTCTAGCTAGGAGGAAACGCAGGCCCTCCCTGAGGTCCTCTCCCGTTTTTGGTTCATACCGGGTGTGAAACACGCGAAGAAAACGTTACACAAAGCTACGCCACAAAGGTCGTGCTTCGATCATCAACCACAAGACTTTGCTTTTCAACAGAAGCCTTGATCATTTGCCACTTAGGCATGCCACACAGGCAATTCACTCCATGCTATTGATATCCATCAATATATAACCCCTGAGCTCGTACGTCTCAGAGAAGGGCGTTAAGCAAGAGAATAAATTCTCCGCCGCCAAACAGATATATATTTAATAGAGATCAATCACACGGACTAAAATCCAATGTCAGACACATAGTCCATTTACAAGTCCGTTCTGGGTCTGAACGAAACCGGAGGCACCTAGTACCCCGCATACCCATCGATCTCCAAGTACGTCTGGACGATCACCAACTGTTTCCATCTTCTTGGGTGTACAGCCCAATCAAGATCATCGGTAATCACCCAAACGACGTAAAGACCTCTGGTCTTCGACCACCGTCTTCATCTTCGACTTATCGTCGTATCAGTTATTCAGAATGGGATAAACCCGGTCTTTCCAAATAACTCGCGTATATTTTAAATAAGTGTTACACAAACACAACATACGCCTCATTCCAATTCATTAGTCACTAACCGTAAATTAATCAAGAGAATAATTCCCCAAATATTAACCCCGAAGGCCGAAACCAACATCAGATCAATATTCAGAAAACCATTCTGCTTGGCTAACCGACAGTTAGTTTCTAAATTTCACATTCATAGGGAAAGGTTACCATTAATTTTATCCAAGATAAATTCCTTGAATTTATTCTTTATTCTATTTTTGAATCTCAATTCAAACTAGTCGGGATTAGCGAACCTTACCGAAGTAATTATTTATTTTAATTTCCCCATCCCAACCTATTCATCCCATGAAGTAAAACTGGTAATACTTCATATCTAACACCACAGGGTTATCGGTAAATTCAATTACCATTTCACGTTCAAATCTAATTAACGATTTAACTATCGCCTGGAGCAAAACTGGTGATACTCCATTTTCGATCATTTCAATCTAATTAAAGATTCATTAAAACTCCACTTAGTTTTAATCTTTAACTGGGTTAAAGAATCAGTGTCATTTAAAACACGGTTCACGATAAACCCAAAATCACATTCATTAATTATCGGGTTAAAGAACGAGTGTTATTTAAAACACTGTTCACGATAAACCCAAAAACCATTCCATTAATTATCGGGTTAAAGAACAAGTGTTATTTAAAGCACTGTTCACGATAAACCCAAAAATCACTCCATTAATTATCGGGTTAAAGAACAAGTGTTATTTAAAACACTGTTCACGATAAACCCAATATCAATATCAATTCAATTCCAATTAAATATTATTGAATTGGTACACTTCATTAAATCTAAATAAAAAGATTTAATCTTTTCTCAACTGGGTTCAAGAACAGTGTTAGTGAAGACACCATTCACGACAAACCCAAATCACATTTGATATTCAATACAAGGCTCTGAATAGAAAATATACCGGCTTATATTCAATATCAAATTCTACGACTAACAAATATCGCATTGGAAATAACGATATATATATATATCTTTCAAATTTCCACAACAACATCTGTATAATCACGAATTCCAACATCGAAATATTCCGAAGACAATTTCGATTCAAATCCACTCTGATGTAATCATTGGAAATGCTGGTTATTTTTAAAACCCTTTTCATATTCAATTTATTTATTTAAAAATAAATAGAATTATAATTCTAGTTCAAAACTAGTTCATTTTGATAAAAATCTATTTTTTATCTTTTCAAATATGGAGTTTTTCATCCCAATTCTTTCTAAATCATTTCTTATGATTTTACACAAATTATTACTATTTTTAATAATTTTATCAAGGCCCGTACGGTCGATTTCCATCAACGGCCATCGAACTGCACTTACAGCGACCTTTTTCAAATTTGATTTGGACATAATTCCAAATCCAACCGTTAGATTTGAAATTTCTAATATTCGTTAGAAAGCTCTTTTCGATACGAACCCAACGGTTCCGGTTTCAGGAGAATCCGACGGTCGGATCTCCCGTAATGTCCGTTTGAAATAAATGGTCGAAATTTACGAACTGCCGCGGCGCGGCGCGTTCTATTTTGGCCATTATATTATATATATAATATATATAATATATATTTCGTCGATTTCTATTTAAAACGAATTATATAAATAGTTTTAAAATTCGTTTCAAAAGCAATTTCAACTTCCATTTCAATTCAAATCAAAATTGAATTCTTCTTTATAAATTCGTTTTAAAATTTATTTCTATTCAATTCAAATTTCAATTCAATTTGAATTCATTTCAATTTGCTTTCAATTCAATTTGAATTCGTTTTCAATTCATTTCGAAATCGTTTTCAATTCAATTCATTTCGAAATCGTTTTATATTCAATTCATTTCGAAATCGTTTTATATTCAATTCATTTCGAAATCGTTTTATATTCAATTCATTTCGAAATCGTTTTCAATTCAATTCATTTCGAAATCGTTTTCAATTCAATTCATTTCGAAATCGCTTTATATTCAATTCATTTCGAAATCGTTTTCAATTCAATTCATTTCGAAATCGTTTTCAATTCAATTCATTTCGAAATCGAATAAAATCGATATAAATATCGTTCACGTCAAAATGGCGTCAATCTAATCAACACGGCTTCATATATTCCTTTATTCTATTCAACAAATGAATATTTATTTTTGTCAACACACGACTAATCTCAACGAGTGAGTACTGTCCATGTGTGACTATTTTTGTTAAATTATTTCGTTCAACACATGACTAATCTCGACGGATGAGTACAGTCAACACATGAACCTTTATTTTATATTGGTAAAGACGCGAATTTTATTATTAAAATATTTCGTTCAACACATGACTAATCTCAACGAATGAGTACAGTCAACACGTGAACTTTTATGTTATAATATTCTTTATTTTCTAAATTGGAATGAGGCCCAACCAATCACCATATAAAGTTAATTGTATGGATTTTCATGCATCACACGTATATCATAGCATTGAAAAATAATCAACCATCAACCAAAGTGCACTCCACTGTATAAGCATCAAATATAGATATCTAACGCTTATAACAGCCTGTCAATCAATTGATCGACATATTGAATCAGTTAGGATGAGTGAACTTCAAATTTCATCCCAACACCCGTGTGGGGTTTCAAGCAATCAAACACAGATTTTTATTCGTGCAGTTGGGCGATGTGTAAAATTTATCGACCCAATCAACGTCATTCAAATAGGTGTTCATAAACAAACCGTCCGGTTTGTAAATGAATATTTTATTTATTCACATTCACTATATTCATATTCACGTTAAAAATTATATTTTTAACGATAAAACATTTTATTCTAACATATGAATTTCTATTCAGTTCATTCTTTAAATAAAATGATATTTTTATTTTTCTAACATATTTTAGAAAATTTCGGCGGCATAACGGCACGATACTAGAAACGGGACGAGGCCTAGCCTTATCCCCGGTCTAGTGAAGGCCCACGCCATTCACACATCAATCAAATCAATTTCATTTCACCAAACAATTCAATCCAATCAAATAATCTAACTAATTTTTGCAATCAAACAAACAAGTCCATGGTCTGTGGACGATTGTGTCGGGTGCTACTAAGCACCGTCTGCATCCTAGTATATATATATAACTAGAAAATGAAATTGAAGAGTGAGAAATTCTCACCGATAGCTATCCAAACATCTTGACTCTTCTTATGTAGAAATCTTCGTCGTTCTGCTTCTTATCACTGTTCACTGCCCGTATTCTCTACATATATAAAAATCGAATTTTTACTTCGCTATTCAATATATAAAAATCGAATTTTTACTTCGTTGTTCAATATATAAAAATCGAATTTTTACTACGTTGTTCAATATATAAAAATCGAATTTTTACTTCGTTGTTCAATATATAAAAATCACATTTTTACTTCGATGTTCAATATATAAAAATCACATTTTTACTTGTTGTTCTATATATAAAAATCACATTTTTACTTCGATGTTCAATATATAAAAATCACAGTTTTACTTTGCTATTAATCCTATATTTTCATAACAATGACATCTACATTTTCAAAACAACGACTATATTTTCTAAATAATTTTAAACTGATTTTAAAACTGATTTTAAACTGACTTTAAAACTGATTTTAAACTGACTTTAAAACTGATTTTAAAACTGATTTTAAAACTGATTTTAAATATTAAAAATAAATAGAAAACCTAAATCAAAACTTACTTTGTTTTTCAGCGCGAGCGAGGGGGGGGTCTGTTTTGCGAACGGCAGGGAGAGGGGTTGGCCGTACGTAGGAGGCGGCTTCAGGTGTGTTGGGTGGCGCAGGCGAAGCTAGGGGTTCGGTCTTGGAGGTTTTGGGGCTACAGCTTCGGGTCTGGGGGGGTTCGTGGGTCCTGCGAGGCGGAGGAGCTATGGAGGGGGACGACAATGTGGAGAGGGGAGCGGTGACAGGGAACTGGCGCGGTGGTGGAAGGGGAAGCGTAGGCGGCGGCTTCAGATCGTCCATCGCAGGCTTTTTTTTTTCTCTGATTCGATTCTTTTGAAAAGGGGGGGGGCCAACGTGGTTTAAGGAGGAGGGTGAGAATAATTAATTTAATTTTTTATTTAATTATTTTAATTTCTAAAGAGTTGACTTTTACATACGACCTCTAAACGAGGTCCACTGCCTGTCGCCCATAGCGTTTTACCCCCATTCCGAACACAATGGGATATGTACCGCAAGCTGATTCGACCGTTTCGATCAGTTTCCTTTGCATTTACATTTAAATCATTATATTGAATTTTAAACGTACCTTTCAAATTACCGGGGCCACATACGAACACGAAAAATTCCAGAAAAATATTTTCTAGCTTCGTATTGACGATACGGTCCTAACAAAACTAGTTTCGTCGAATTCTGAGACCGTTAGAAAAATGGCCATTTTCCAGTCGATTAAAATCAACTAAAACTGGTCAAACGCGTTTTCCTTTGTCACGCTCACATATTGATTCGAAAAATTATGAAATTTGGAATCTAGCTATAATTTAACATTGCGGATCCAACAAAAGTGGTTTCGTCGAAATCCGAGGTCGTTTGCAAAATTCCCATTTTTAAGGGCCTGAATTCCATAGCGACTATTCAGAAATTTTAAATGGACATATCTTTTGATTCCCACTATGAAATCTTGATCTTTCGGATTCGTTGGAAAGATATTCTCAATTAGATCCTATTATTTTTGGTTTCACTAAAATCCGGATTGTTTTGCACCCGGTACATTCAATTGAAGTTTGAAATTGAATTATCGAACTACCGCGCCATTTTCAATTCCTTTTATAAATATAAATAATTATTTATATTCTAACGACGAACTATATAATATATACGTCGAATTCTATTCAAAATAAATTTCTCGTCGTCATTATTTAAAATAATCCATTTTAAATGTTCGGAATTCACTAAAATTGCCAAAATAAAAATTTTAAACTGGCTCAGATTTCCGGGTTATTACAGTTGTCGACCCCCTGGTCGACCTGGCCTGGGGGAGGTCGACCCCCAGGTCGACCTGCCTTGGTATTTAATTTTCTGAATTGTTTTATATAAATTTCTGAAACTTCTGAGGGCCCTAACTTCTTTATACGAAGTTCGATTTTTGAAAACTTGAACTCTATTCCAAGCAGAATTTCGAGACGAACGCAATGACGTACCCGTTTCCCTTAATTCTCAGTTTAAAAATTAAGTATTCTTAAATTTCTAAATTTTAATATTTTAAAATTATGGGGTGTTAAAATAATATGTTGAAGTTTTGTGGAGATTTAATTTTTAGATTTTAAATTTGAGTTTAAGGTAAGGGTATGAAGAATATATTTTTCTGGCATTAGAGAAAGAAATGAGTAGATGGAAAATATACGTTCAATGACAATTGGTTGATGAGGTGGAACTAAATTTTATTGGCATATGTATAGAGGGTCCAATAGGAGAAATAAACAATTATCCCATTGCATTGATTCCTATTAATTACAATTTCGATTGATTATCCAAATTTAATTTTAATTCCAATTATAAATTAATTAATTCCATTTCATTCAAATACTTAAATATTAATTTTAATACTTACCAAAACAATCAAAATTTTAATTCTAGTTATAATCAATAAGGTTACTATTGTTCAAGTAAGTCGAATTTCGTAATTTACAAATTCAAATTTTATTTCAATTATTAATTACGTAAATAATTTTCACAATCAATTACAAGAATTAAATTATGAATTTATTAACCCAATTTAACATAAAAAATTTAATATCAATCTCTACTATCAATAGTTACCATATAAATCAATTTATAATTTATATTTTCAATTCACATAAATAATGACACTTATTACCAGTCTACCTTCATTACACAAACAACGAATGTATATTATTACCATATAAATTAACTTAAAATTTCCAACACATATGAAATTCCAAAATTTATAAATTCATTAATTTTAGAATTAATTTTTTCGTTTTATTGTATTAATTCAACATTCATTACAATTCTGTTACTCCCATTTGTTTGCTACATTACATTAAATGTCAACAAAAATTTAGCCATCGTAAAAGAAAATATAAAATTTGTTGATTTGAGAATATGAATGCTCCTCTTTTAAATCTGTATATTCTATCATCAAAATTTGTAATAAAAATGTGCATGACCATTCGAGCATATACAACAATTAATGATGTCAAAATATTACAAAACTCTTTATATATGAAAATGTAAGTAATTAGACATGTCCTTAAATTTTGTTATTTTAACCATACCGATAATCAAAGATCATATTTAATTGGATATTTCCATTTTCAAATAATCATCTTTATCGAAACAAAAAATATAATTCAAAATAATTTCATAAATAAACTTTGTTTTTGTTTACATTCCAATATTGATTATTTACCACTTCAATTTTTGCATTTCAATTATAAATTACATAAAGCAAAATATTTCAATATTAAGTTTCAACTTTCATTATTTATCAATATAAACAAAATAAAAATTTTGACATTTAAAATAACTTTGTACAATAATACACTAAACTTAATATTTTAAATTATCGCAAAATCTCGAGATGTTACATTTAAAATCTATTCTTTTCATTACAACTAAAATGACAATAAAAATGTTTGTTTTGTATCAATTCTTTTCATTGTAACTTTTGAAAATAAAAATATTATTTTCTAAATCTATCCTTGTTATTGTAACTAAATTGACAATAAAAATGTTACTTTAAATTCATTCTTCTAATGAAAACATATTACATAAAAAGGTAATCTTTTAAGTACTATTCTTTTTAATGAAAACTTATTACGTAAAAAGCTAATCTTTAAATCCTATTCTTTTTAATGAAAACATATTACATAAAAAGGGACTCTTATAAATTTCAATCTTTTGATTGGAAAAAATTATCAATAAAAATGTTATCTTTAATGTTTGATCTTTTTATTGAAACAATTTGACATCCAAAATATGTTCTTTTTAGTTGAAACAAAATGATGCTATAAATATATTCTTTTTGGTTGAAACAAAATTTAAGCAAAAACCAAATTTTATGTAATCAAATCAAGATGATATTTTTATGTAATCAAATAAAAATAATATTTTCTTTTGTTGTCACTTCTACTTCAACAAAAGTGATACTTTTGTTTTGGCACAAATCTATATTTCATGTTTCAATAAAAGTGATATTTTTGTTATTCAACAAAATCTAAACTAATTCTGTGTTCATGTTTCCAATTGAAAACGACCCTTTTTATTATAAAAACAAAACCATACCCATGGATCTAAAAGGATGAATTTTATTACAAAACAAATCTATATTTCTAGATAAAAATTAAAAATAAGTTTTTTATTTCAAATCCACATTTAACAATAAACTATAGATTCAAGGGAAAGAATTTTCAATGTAGGTTCCGATGTAACAAACATACACATCATAATCATCACAATCAATAAACAACAGTTCCAATATCATACATCGCAGATCTGAATTGAATTAACATACATACATGGAATTTAAATAACGAGAAATAACTAATATTTTAATTATTTTTAAATATAAAAATCTCACATCGATTTTGTTTGAATTTTTATCTTGTTTGGTTTACGCTCTAGTTAGTTCCACGAAGCTCTTGCGAAGACGATTCTAACGCAACCGGAATTTCTGAATTTCGATTTTGTACGAAGAAGTTATGTCAATTTGAATATCAATTACATTTATATGATAATTAAATAACAATTATAATAATTAGTTCCCACTAATCCACCTTTTAACCTTAATCTTTCTTTCTCTTCGTTACTGTTAAAACCGAACCCAAAACTCCACTTCCTCTTCCTCCTGCGTGCGCCACCATGGTGCTCCGGACCACGATCCAACACCTCCATCCTTAGCCCCTTCGCCACGCCTCCCTGCGCCCAACCCTGGCCCACTCGCACCCCCCCATCGACGGAAAACCCACTTCAGAGTCAGCAACTTCCTTCACCAAATTCGAACACCATAGATTTTTATTTCCGATCACGATCTTATAGAATCGAAGCTTGAACTTTGCTGTTCAATTTGGTTTTAGATTTGTGAATTAATTTGAAGTGGATAGAAAAAGGTTAGGGTTTGAAAAGTGGACGATTTCGGCCATTGGAATTAGGTGGGGCGACGGCTCTGTTAAAATCAAATTAGGGTTTTGATTTATTAGGTATTTATAATAACATTATTTAATTCATTATTATTAAAAGCCCGTTTTATTCGATTCAGATCCAGTTTCAGCCCAATGAAAAATGTCCCTAAGAAAATATCCCTATTCTCGAACCAATGGGCTAGGTCCCGTCAGCCCAAACGATTGTCTTCAACCTGTTTTCTTTAATTTAAAATATAATATATTTAATTATTTAATTTGATCACACATTTAAATTTACCGGGGCCACATACAGACTCTGAAAATTCCAGAAAAATTATTTCTAGTCGTGTTTTGATGATACGGTTCTAATAAGACTAATTTTGTCGAATTCCGAGACCATTTGAAAAATGGCCATTTTCTGGTCGTCCAATTTGACTAAAAATGATAAAACACATTTTCCTTTACCACGCTCAAATATTAATTCGAAAAATTATGAAAATTAAAATCTAGCAATAATTTGACATTCCTGTTCCAACAAAAATGGTTTCGTTGAAAACGGAGGTCGTTTGAAAAATGGCTATTTTTAGTATATATATATATATATATATATATATATATATATATATATATATATATATATATATTCTACAGCGACTTTTCTAAATTTTAAACGGGGCATAACTTTTGATTTCCTCTATGAAATTTCAATTTTTCGGATTCGTTGGAAAGATATTTTTAAATGGATTTAAATATTTTTGGTTTCACTAAAATCCGATTTATTTTGCATCCTGTATAGTCAGTCAAAGTTCAAATTCAAATTTATAAACTACCGCGGTATTTTAAACTCCTTTTATAATTAAAATAAATATATTCGTTCTAACTTCGATTTAAATAAAATTTTAGTCATTATTATTTAAAATTTAATCATTTTAACTATTAAAATTCCATTAAAATTTCTAAAATAAATTTTTTAAATTGGTTCAGAATTTCAGGGTTGTTACATGTTGTGTTATGAATAGAACTGTGATTATGAAATGTTTAATACGTTTGAAAAATAATTATAAAATTATTGTGATGGCTAAAATGAACATAAATTATTTAATTTATAATTTAAATAGTGAAAATTGGTTATGTAGGAAAAAAATAATCCAAACCAAATTAGAATTGGTTAAATTCATTAACCAATGATTTTTTTAAATAGACTCTTGTTGTTTGAAAACCCCACACGGGTATTGGGGTGATATTTGACATACACTACTAATCCCAATATTTAGTTGTATGTCAATCGATGGGTTGACAGACTGTTGTGAGCATTATTTATTTATTTTAATCCTTATACGTCGTAGAACACACTCTGGGTGATGTTTAAATGTGTAACGATTATTTATCATTATTGTTGAACACATGTCAGGTATGAAATCCATATAACTGAAATTATATGGTAATCGATTGAGTCGCATTCCGATACAGAATATGAACGAATATTTTAAAATAAAATTCAGTAAAGAATTAAAATATGATTTTGATGTCAGATTTTGGATAGACACTAAAATATTGAAATATTCATAATGGAAATGAATATGAAGCCGAGTTAAGTAGTAAAACACCATTTTAACCTAAACGGGTTTATCGATCGATTTTATTCATTTTATAATGAATACAAAAAGGAAACTGGATTTCAAAATCGGATATTTTGAAATTATTATCATTTAATATTATAATGATATGGAATAGTCAATTTTGGTTTAAAATTGAAATTGAAGCTAAAATCATTTTAAAATACGTTTTTAATAGAGATCGACTATATATATACTATATACATTTAAATGACCTGAATAGAACGCGCCGCGCAGCGACCGTTCGCGAATTGCCACCATTGAATTCAAATTGATGTAACGGGAGATCCGACCGTCGGATTTTCCCAAAACCGAAACCGTTGGGTTCGTATCGAAAGATCTTTCCAATAAATAAAAGAGATTTGAATTTCAAAGGTTGGATTTCAAATTATGTCTAAATCAATTTCAGAAAAGGTCGATGTGGATGCAGTTCGGTGGCCGTTATTGGAAACCAACTGAAACAACGATATTAAATTTACTAAAAATATGAAAAAACTGTGTAAAATCATAATAAATGATTTGGGAAGATTTTGGATGAAAAGTTCTGCATTGAAAAGAAAAAATAGATTTTTATCTAAATGAACTAGTTAATAACTAGAATAATAATTCAATGATTTTTAGAAATAACAAACTGGATTTGTAAATGGTTTTAATCTAACCAAAATTTTCCAATATAAAAGTTGGAATGGATTTGAACAAAAATAGTCTTCGGAATATTTCGATATTGAATTCCGTGATTATACGGATATTGTTGAGGAATTTGGAAGATACAGATATCGTTATTCCTAATACGATATCTGTTGGTTTCAGAATTTGATATTGAATATAAGCCGACATAATTTCTATTTAGAGCCTTGTATTTAATATCAAATTGGATTTTGGGTTTATCGTGAATGGTGTCTTAAATAACATTATTCTTAAACGCGGTTGAGAACAGAATAAATCTTTAGTTAAGATTTAGAGAAGTTTACCAATTAATTTAATTTGAATTGAAATGGAAGTTGATTTTGGGTTTATCGTGAACCATGTTTTAAACAACATTTGTTCTTTAACCCGATTAACAGTGAAGATATGATTTGGAATTTATAAATCTTTTAATTAGGATTTAATGAAAATTTCCAAAGCAAAGTTTTCCAATTTAATATATTAAATTGGAATTGAATGGAATTCGATTTAGTAATAATCGAGATGAGCTTCTATGAAGGAAGACCGTTACGATATATGGAATTTAAAAGGCTTTGCTGTTATTCCATTTATAGTATTAGTCTGATACGGAAATGTATATCGATTATATGTTGATTTATTTTCCGTGAATATTCCATAGTTGATGGAAGATGATTTGGGCTTATCGTGAACTGTGTTTTAAATGACATTAGTTTTACTCCATACGATAGTTAAATCGTTAATTAGATTTGAATGTGAAATGGTAATTAAATTTACCGATAGCCCAGGGGGTGTTAGAGATGGAGTACTACTAGTTTGATCCATAGGATGAAGAGTTTGGGATTAAAATAATAAATGAGTACTTCGGTAAGGCTCGATAATCTCGACCAAATTTATAAACCTTAATTTGGTTTAGAATTTTTAAAAGATAATATAAAATCTTTTGCAATGATTTTTAAAGGAAGATTAAATAAAATTTTGAAAGAATTTATCTTTGAAAAAATTAATGGGAACCTTTCCCCAAAGATCTAGATATTTGAATAAAAGAATATTCTGGATTGGAATGAGGCGTATGATGTGTGTATATCACTTGATTATAAAATACGCAAGTCATTCGAAAAGACTGAATTTAACCTATTCTGAATAACTGTTACGACGATTAAAAGTCAAAGATATTGAAGATGGTGCAAGACCGATAATCTTCACATCGAATGGATTTCTACTTATTCCTTTGAATGGAGTTGCTACCTTGAAAGGATTTTAGTGGTAGTTGTCCGAACGTACTTATTGATTGTTTGGATATGCGAGGGCCTCTCTCCTGTATTGGACATATGGGATGAGGAATAAGGTGCCTCTGGTTTCGTTCAAACCCAGAATGGACTTGTAAATGGATCTGTGTCTGATATTGGATTTCATTCTGTGTTGATAGATTTCTATTAAATATATATCTGTTTGGTGGCGGAGAATTAATTCTCGTGTTTAAGACCCTTCTCTAAGACGTACGAGCTTAGATGTTATATATTGATAGACATCGGTCGTATAGAGTGGATTGTCAATGCGGCATGCTAAGATGCAAATGAACAAGGCTTTTTTTGAAAAGCAGAGTCTTGTGGATGATAATCAAAGCACTGCTTCAATTAGCATAGCTTTGTGTATAGCGTTTAATCGTGAGCCTCACATCCAGTATGGGTCAAAAACGGGATAGTGACAGTAGGGAGAACTTGCGTTTCTTTCTAGCTAGAAGTGGTGTCATAGTATGGAGCCCAGACATTTTTACTTATGTGGATGATGGATTGCGAGGCGCCTCAGAAATGATTGGCCGATGTACTGACCATTTTAGAGGTCCGATAAGACCGGGAAACGTATTGTTCAGAAATAATTAATCCACTAAAGTGTGGAGTGGCCCTACCGCATCCAAGGGCTTGCCAGCGTCCGAGTTCTGAGGCATTTGCTAGAGTGTCTTGAACCGGAGAGGAGCCCTCCCTTGCCTCGACTCATAAATGGAATCCTATTTCCAATACGCGACTCTAGATTTTAGTTATAAACCTATATGGTGACATAGTAGGATGGGGTACTATGTCGTCTATGATTGATACATTTATAATTGAATTTTTTTAATACATTATGCACTTATAGTAATATCAAAATGATTTGTTTTAAAACGTACCAAGCATGTTTGGCTATTATAAGGTAAAACTCTATCCTCCGGCTTGCATTGCATTTTGTGATGGGACCAGAGTCTTATAATAGCTACATTTTTCCAAAAAGCATTGCGTTGTTTATAAATTGTTTTATTTCAAGTTTTGGTATTCACATGGAGTAAACCCTATCCATGACATACGGCGTCATCCCGTGATTTACCATATTTTAAAGTAAAGTTTTAATAATTGTTTTAAGTTCTCACAACTGTCCCATAACTGACCTAGAGTCTATTGTTTTTGCTTAAACTCTGGGTGCCCATATTTTCCACGCGGGCAGTCAGTAGTTTTTGTTTTGCAGATTTCTATTTAACAGGATCCTGGTTTGCAGTTGGAGCTATATTCAGAAAGCTTTGTGTCTGTTTATCTCTTCAATTGTGGTAGTTGATGTATTTCACTATGCTTTGTAGTTATACATTTAATTTCCACCGCTATGTAAATTTATTCTCTGATAATCGTATTTTTTCATTGTGTAATATTTATTCATACTCTGATATTCTTGTACTCTGATGTAAACTATTGTAATAGCAATGAAATTTTTTGGTGTTTGTGTTCTGATGCGTCGTGTTCTCAAAGCAATCCGGGATCCTCCGTCTCATCCGGGATCAAGGAAGTCTAGGTCGTCTCAAATTTATAAAGAAATACTTGTAAACTATATATATAAACAAAAGGTTATATGAAGAATTAAATATAAACTTAAAAAATATATTTAATAAAACTATAAAAATAAGAGTATTTATAAATTAGGAAATATATTTGAAATCATAAGTTTGAAATTCTTTAATCAAAACTTAATTATATAAATAAATATTCCAAAGTGTAAAATCATATGACATCATATATATACTTATAAAGTTATAAGGATTAAAAATATATAACTATATAAACTTATATAAACATATATTACATAATTAAAACTTTAAACTTATATGTTTGAAATCATAAGTAAAATAATCTAGAATTTGAAAATTAGAATTTTGAAAATTAAAAATTTGAAAAAGAGAATTTGAAACTTGAAATTTGAAAAACATAATTTGATCTTGGAGTGCTATTCAGAGTCTTACACAAACTAGACTTTATTATTATATTTTATCTTAAGCTCTTGAACTCTTGAAATCTTGATTATTCAAGAGTCTTGAATCTCTTGAATAGCTAAACCTCTAAAACACTAAACCTTTACAGTCTTTAGTACTTAAGTCCTGTATACAAAACCTGCATATATGTGTGTGTATATTCTAGGTAGAGATGTTAGTATATATTTTATAATCAATGATAATTGAAAAAAGGTTTTTTCATCAAAACTCCATTCTCCAACGGGCATTTTCTTGTTGTTAAGTTGCAGATGGTTTCTTTTCCGCGGCCAACTGGGTTTCAGCAGTCTGTTGAGCAATTTAGGTATCTTTAATTAGTGTCATCAACGCAATTTCACTTAGTTTGGCAGCAGCTAGCTCTTCTTTGAGCCTTCGATTCTCGGCCTCAAATCCTTCTAGCTCTGTGTTCCTCTACGTGAGAGATGCAATGGTAGCATCCCGAGACTCGAGAACCTTAGCCCACTCAACCTTGTCATTTTCAAGCGTAGCAATTTGCTCATGATTGCGCTTGTTAACTCTCTGGAGCTCGTTAGCTAGCTTGTACCATAAAGATAACTACTTATCATGTCGTCCTTTAACCGCATCTAATTGCTTCTCAAGCTCACCTTTGACCATTTCCAACTGCTCATTCTTGTTGTTTTTCAATGCATTTAGCTCTTTGGGTATGTCTTCCTTATCCGATGGATGTATGTCCAAATTGAAGTACACTCCTTTCAGGCACCAGCTCTTGAAACGTTCAGCAAGCTTGGTATGTTCCAGTTCGAGTTCTTAGCATGGCCTACGTATCATCTTCTTAATGTCGGCAGGAGGCAGAACAGACGGTGTAGCAAGAGGCAGATAGCCAAAAGAAGTCTGAGTAGCAGGGACGGTAAGTCGATCTGATTGGGAGCATTTGCGAGAATTATCTTTCCCACAATATATGTCTGAAGCATCTCGCTCCATTTCCTCCTTTGGCTCTCGTCCTCATCCCATCTACTCTGCCCTGACTATCACAATAACAATCATTATACCGACCACGATCGCCATAAGAGCCTCGACTTCGCTCCACTTTTTCTAGTTGATCCAAAGCCTCATGCCTCCACCTCCTTTGTCCATCAGTATCAATGAGGCCATGGGTTTGCTGAGGCTGATAAGAATATTGCGATCATTGGGAATACTGAGATTGCTGAGAATGTTGCGAGTGATGTGAATGGTAAGACTTTATCAGATGTCTTGGATTGTAAGAGTCAGTTCGTTGCTTAAAGATTTTCAAATATAGGCGATTAATACTGGATCTGAAATAAGGAAAAGTAAGATTTCAGTACTTAAGTCAAAAAGTACCATGACAGATTATAAAGCATATGCAAAAAGGCAAAAGCTTGAAGCGCGTGTAATCTAACGTGCATCTAATAACGAACCACTCTTATGTGGTGAAGCTAACGGAGGCCCTTTGTCTGCAAATGTTCTCTGTGATGGAGTAGTTTGAGCTATAACTATATCAGTTCCTATTTTTGTGACTTTGGGTATAAGCTTTGAAGTCACAGTCACACTTGAAAGGTCCTTTGCAGTGCTGAGATTGCTCAGGGTCCTAAAGATATCTGTAGAACTCTCCTCGCGGGTGTCGGAATAACGGGATCTTCAATAACTTTATCAACATTTAAATCCTCTCCTAGGATGGATTCACCCTCCTTAACCTATTCAGTGGATGTCATAAGACCTTTGCCCTCACGATGAGTAAGTCTTTCTTCTTCGATTGAGGGCAACTGAGACTTATAGGGTGATTTATTACCACCGGCGGGGTCTGAACACGTTTTCAATAAAGGTTCATCGGCTTGATATGACACCTCGAATTTTTAACGACACTAACGAGGATAAGTTAAAGTATGATTAATTTAATATTCAGAATTAGGTGAAACGGGTTACGCCATTGCGTTCGTCTCAGAATTCTTCTTGAGATAAAGTCCGAGTTTGTGCAAAACGAATGCCGTATGAAAGAGTTACGAACGATAGAAGTTGGGCAGAAAATTCAGGAAATGGACCAAAATGCACTGGCGCACTTGGGGAAATGTACCAGAACAAAAATGCCTTGTCGCACTTGGGAAGTGCGCCAGAACAAAAATACACTGGCACACTTAGGAAGTGCGCCCATGCCGAGCCAGATACCTGCACAGGATTCTGGAGAGTTCTGATGACGTGTATTCTTCTGATTGGTTGGATGACGTGTCTTTGAGCTGTGCGGTTCTGATGATCTCCTAGTTAATCAAAGGGATCTAAATAATCCTACACATCTATATAATCACATACAATCCTAAACCCTAATCTAAACTAAAATCATTCTTAAGCTCCCTTGCTGCTGCATCTAAAACTAAACTAGTTTTCAACAATCAAAACCTACATCAACGGATTTGCTAATCAACTTCAGAAATCAGAATTCAAAATCATTCTCTAATCCTTAAACCTATCTCTGTTAGTTCTAGACACTTTTAGATTTAAATAGATAAATGTGAATTGTGGTAGATTATGAATTGGGTATATGCTGTAAATCATGAACTTAAGCAAGCATACTATGTCATTTTCCCTAGATCTAATATATGGACATTCTACTATGTTTCCTATGTGAATTTTGAATTACAATTATATTGCAGTACGTGTGAACTTATAAATACAGATCTAACTTTCTAGATCTGACTGTGGTGATTTGATATGACGTTTTTATGACCATTGATTTGTAACCATGTTAGGATGATAGTACATCCATTAATTTGACATTACTTGGATCTGGACTTTGGTGTTAATCACCTTACACTTGTTATATTATGATACCTTCGTATATGTGGTAAACGTGACATGTGAATCTAAACTTCTTATTATGCCACCTTGTCTATGCTAGATTTAGGTAATTGGACACCTAATATTGAATCTAGATCTCATTATGCTTGCTTAAACACAAGTTATTAATTTGATGTCCACTTTATTATGATAATTATCACCTGTCCATTCACTTAATTACTATGCCAGTTATGTTAATATTTATGCCAAAACATGTTGAACTGTAACCCTTATCATGTTCTCTTTTATTGTTATGATGAGGCTACTTTATAGCCTGGATGCCGCCAAAATACGTGTGATTAGGTTAGTTAGAAAACGAGGAAAAAACGGGGATTTATAATTGGCATAATGTAAGTTGGACATATAATTCAAACAGGGAAACATAGAAATAATCACCTATAATGGCATAGGAAAATTTGGATAAAACTGGCATAATTTTGAATATGACCATTTATGGATATGTAATTCAAATTATTGTTACAAAATAAGTATTGACACCTATAAAAGGAAAGGATTAATTAATTGGTAAATAAATTAAAAATGTCATAATTTGAATATGAACATTTATGGACATGTAATTCAAATTATTGGGCAAAATAAGTATTGACACCCAAAAGGGAAAGGTTTAATTAATTGATTAATTAAAAATGGAATGTTTAGTAATTACAATTAGGAATTGTAATTGTACTTATGACACGAGGTTAGGTTACATCAGTGGTGGAAGTCTGCCCGGACCCGACCGGCATATCCAGCAGCCACCAATGCTGAACCTAATGTGGGTGGTCTAAGTACGCAAATACGAATTGGGCTAAGACACGAGGTTAGGCCCAAATGTGGAATAAGACTGCCCAGACCCGACCGGCATATCCAGCATCCACATGTTGTAGGCCTAATTTGCGAGGTCTAGCCCATTATAAACCATAAATGTACATGGTAATGAATCAGACTACTTAACCTAATCTAATCCATAAGGGATTGTATGAATATGAACTAAAGACAGGGTTAAGTAAAACATGCTTGGATCAGTGGGAGGATTAAGTAGATCTTGGGTAGGTGGGTAATATTATTATATATAGGCCCGCAAACTTAACCGTTAAATAAACATGCTTGAATCGGTAGGAGCGTTAAGTACATCTTGGGTTGGTGGGTAATATTTGTATATATAGGCCCACAAACTTAACATGTTGGGGTTATGTAATTAAAGACATCGTTAGGTAAACATAACCAGTGGAAAACCTAGTAGTGGGGATGCAAGACAAAGGGGAGGGCTTGCATTATCTTGTGTGGGACCCATTTCAGTTAGTAACCTTTAAATAGGTATCAAACGGGTACTCCGAACTAGGTCGGAGTGGGGCACGCTTACTGAGCTGATTGTAAGAGATCCAAACGTGGAGGCGGTGTTGACGGCGCGTTCCAACGGGGTAATGTGCGTGCATGACTCCGCCTGCTGGGGAAGATAAGACGTTGTGGCATCAGTAGATATGGTTGTGCACATCCAGAAAATGAAGGGTTGCTACTTTAGGGAGTGATACACCCTACTGTGGTGCCAGCAAAGGGTATCTACGGAATAGGTAGCCGATCGATTGGGGGTAGTAAATAGGGTACATCTATTCTTGTCTGTTTCCGTGGGGTACCAGTGTTTCTGTCTGGGCAAACACCCGTTATCTCTGTTTAGGTACCAGTTCTGTTTGGGTTAAAACCCGTTACAAGAGTACACCGAAAACTACCATTATGTTTCTGTTGGGATCATCTTGTTTTTGTTAAGCAATTGGGGAATATGTAATCCTATTACATATCAGTTATACTAGAATTGGTGCAGAGCAAGGATAGTATTAAGAAGCGCTATCTATTCAATCATATTGTCCTGTTTACCTTGTTATGCCTGCCATTTATGTATTGATCTCTCTTATCCACTTTATGCCTGTCATGGTTACCTTTATTTATTTACTGGCTAAAAGTAACTAGACTTGCCAGACTTTATGTCGGACCCCTTTTTGTTTTTCCTTCTCTCTTCCGTTCCCCCCTCCCCCGGTTCTCTGGGAGGAAACACCCAGGCTTTGCCAGGATTTGGAGATCATCTTGCTAGGAGCTACTGTTGAAGTATGGCTCGAGTCTTTGTCTCTGCTATGGCTTACTTTTTTATTGCGGAATAATGTTTTCTTTTAATTCCTATGTACTCTGATATGCAAGGCAGAAGTATTTTGTTGTAATGGTTTTATGAATTATGGTATTATAAACCACGGGATTATGATTTATGTCTGAAATAAAATTTTTGAAATTTCCGCTGCTATCTTTATTTATATCTGTCTTGTAATTATTCTGTGTCTGTTTACCTACAATGCTCCACATAACTTAATGCATTCCCTTAGTGAGTGACATTAACGGACGTGGGGTGTTTCAGAAGGTATCGGAGCTGAAGGTTACCAGGTTAGATAAAAGCTTTGAAAAATATTTTTCAAAAAGGTTTTAAAAGAAAGCATTTTCAAAAAGAAAAGTCTGTTTTGAAAAACATATTCCCCAAAGCCATATGTAATATCTATCGATCCTTTATCTGAATATCTTTCCTTTTCTTTTCAGCATGTGTGGGGAACCATATATTCCCGAGGGCGTTGAAGTACCGGATTGGTTCCGTAGGTATCTTAAAGCCACGGCACCAACCGGGAGCCAAGGAGACGTCCCTCCCACAGCTGCAATCGTTGTTCCTCCACAATCGCTAGTAAATGATTTCTCTAATAAGAAAGAAGCTAGGGTTGAGGAAACACAAAACAGGAAGGTATGGCCCAAGAAAGGACAACAACAACAACAAAAGAAATGCGGAAAGAATAGAAAAGCAAATGATAATAAGAGGAAGTGTCACAGTTGTGGGAAAGAAGGTCACCTGATCAAAGATTGTAAGAGGAGGAAGAACAACTGCTTCAACTGTGGAGAAGTCAGACACTTCGCTAAGGAGTGCCAGAAGAAACATAGATCACAAGGACAAGGCCAAAGGGCAGGATCCCTGGGAGGGAAGGTGTATGCTCTCATGGCCATCATACTGGATAGTGGTAAGAAAGTTTTGTTGAAGGTTTGATTTTTATTTCCAATCAATCGGTTATAACTCCTTTCGATTCTGGCGCTTCACATTCATTTATATCTAGTTCTATGGTTGAATCTCTACACTATATTACTAGTATGGTAGTGGATCTCGTAGTTATCTCAAACCCCATTGGTGATTCGGCTCATTTATCTATGATTTGTAGGGGTTTGAGAATATCTGTGTTAGGCATCAAATTCAAATGCGATGCATATATACTCGGGTTTATGGGCTATGGGTTGATTCTAGGGATAGGTTGGTTTACCACGTATGGTTCCACTATGGGTGGTGAGAGAAGGGTCGTTAAGCACCCTTGAAATTTCTTGTGACCAACAAGGGTCTGTGATGCTTAGTTTCCTAGAGTCTCTTGAGGCGTCTATCGATGATCTGCGATTGGCTCCAGTAGCCCGTGAGTATCCTGACGAGGTTCGGGGATTAGCCCCGAGGCACGAGATTGATTTCCGTATATACCTAGTGGACAATGCAAGGCCAATTGCATTACCTGTGCGCATATGGATCCTAAAAGAAAAGAGGGAACTTGATAATCAAGTGGCGGGGTTACCTGAGAAGAGGTTTGATAGATGAATCATATCAGGATGGGAAACCTATTGAAGATAGTCCGTGAGGAAGCCCATCATTCCAAGATGACTATTCATCCAAGTGGCGATAAAATGTATAGAGTTCGAGGTAGTGGGGCCAAACTTGTGAAAGGAAGTGAAAATAAAGAAGGAAGCAATGATTGGATGAGTTCCAACTTGCATACTTGGATAGAAGGTTAAGAAGCTACGCAAATAAGAAGTCAAGTTGGTGAAGGTCCAGTGGGGAGACAATTAAGAAGATACAACTTGGGAGACCGAAGATAAGATTTTTACGCTTCGTACCCTTTCCTTTTCAAGGGAATGTTCTTAACTTCTCTTCCAAAAGCTTTTATTCGCATTTGCTTCTATCATTTGAGTATATCCTATCAATCGAATCTTCGACCTTTAGGTAGGAAATCCCATGATTGTAAACATGTGTTTGAAACATGTTATGTTTGATGGATGCAAACGGATGAAAATGTTTGTTAGTGGTTGCCTTTGGACGCATATATACACACATTAGGCACTAGATCGGCTCAATCACTCTCATACTGCATATGGATGTATGTGCATTTTCTTTTCTTTTATGGATGGAAATGGATGAACTTGCATATGGATGTTGCATTTGGACGAATGAGTGTGCACACATGTAGAGCTTACATGTTATAGTAGGGTTATTTGCATACATATTGGATTCATGGCAC
This sequence comes from Allium sativum, assembly GCA_030737875.1. Classification (NCBI taxonomy): domain Eukaryota; kingdom Viridiplantae; phylum Streptophyta; class Magnoliopsida; order Asparagales; family Amaryllidaceae; genus Allium; species Allium sativum. The sequence goes on along the minus strand of CM060916.1, from coordinate 110,780,020 downwards.
TAACATACATTGCATTAAAGAGGTCAACTGAATCATTAGACCGCCTGATTTTCACTTTAGTATTAGGACATATACACACACCTTTGCATATGTTCATATAAGCATTAGAAATCTTCAAGGACAATGGATGCCGGTGTTTGGTGGATGAGTAGATGGATGATGGATGGTAGGATATGCATTCTTCCCAACTTAGAGATTTCGGGGATGAAATCCTTTGAGTAGGGGAGAATGTAACACCCCGAATTTTAAATGACATTAAAGTGGATAAGTTAAAGAATAATTAATTTAATATTCAGAACTAGGTGAAACGGGTTATGCCATTGCATTCATCTCGGAATTTCTCTTGAGATAGAGTCCGGGTTTGCGTAAAACAGATGCCGTATGAAAGAGTTACGGACGATAGAAGTTGGGCAGAAAATTCAGGAAATTGACCAGAATGTACTAGCGCACTTGGGAAGTGCGCCAGAAAAAAAATGCACTGGCGCACTTGGGAAGTGCGTCATAACAAAAATGCACTGGCGCACTTGGGAAGTGCGCCCATGCCGAGCCAGAAACCTGCATAGGTGAAACACCCCACCTCCGTTAAGGTCACTCACAAAGGGAATGCCTTAACTTCGGTGGAGCGTTTTAGGTAAAAGATGCAGATAAATTACAAGACAAACAAATAAAGCAGTGAAAAATAAAGTCATTTTATAAACAATGTGGTTTAGTCAAACTTTTACAAACAATTGTCTCAATCATACTTAAAAGTAATACATAGAACGTCTATCTTGATTCAAAAACTTCCAAGTATAGAAGAAGCATAAAAATAACAATGATATTTCTCAATGAAGCATGAACCAGCCATAGCAGTGGAAGAGAGAGTCCAAAGCAATACATCGACCATCTTTGAGCTTGGAAAGAAAACTGAGCTAAGTGGTAACATTTCCTCCCTGTGAACCTAGGGGGAACGAAAGAAAAGAGGCAAAACAAACTAGGTCAGACATAAGTTTGGTAAGTCCAGTGACTTTCAGCATGTAAATAGGAAAAAGCATCACGACATGAATAAACTGAATATAAGACAATACTGTGATAACATGGATAACAAGATAACCTAAGATTAGCATAAGATATGATAAGGCAAGATAAACTAAATTCACTTCTACTCTTTCTCTGCTTCGCTACTACCTTGTTATTCTGATTCCTATATCTCTGCACCCCCTAACTAGTGTCCCAACTAGTAATCTGTGTAAAATGATACTATGATAACGTGATCCCAATCCCCGCAATTGTGGTAGCCTTCAGGTGTACATCTATTATGAGGATCTTAAGTCAATCAGCCTAATTGCCATGAAGATGCTAGATGCACCCTGTAACACCCCGAATTTTGAATGATTGAATTAACTAAATTTAAGAATACTTAATTTTTAAAAGAGGAATGAAGGGAAACGGGTTGCACCATTGTGTTCGTCTTGGAATTTTGCATGGAATAGAGTCCAATTTTTCGAAAAACGGAGTCTAGCTGAAGGAGATATGGCCCTCGGAAGATAAGAAAAAAAAATTTTGAGCAGGCCGACCAGGGAGGTCGACCTCCCAAGGGGGGAGGTCGACCATAGTGTCGACATAGGTACTCCTAGGTCGACCTGAGTGGAGGGTCGAACCCGGTTCGGCCAGTTTGCTGTGTGGTGCGATTTTTTGGCCTGGGACGATTTTTGATGGTCCAGATCAGTTCTAAGGTTAATCCTAAGGCCTAAATAACTTCTTACACCTATAAATATGTCATCAACCTAACCCTAATTCATAAAATATTATCTATGACACCATTATGCTGTCAAACTCTCTCTTACACCCTAGCCGCCACCTCTAAATCAAATCTCAAGTGTTCATACACAATTCAAATCAAAGTTTAGAGCTTCAACAACAATTGAAGAAGATAAATCAGCAACACCGCAACGTTTCTACACCAATTTCAGTGCATTATTCTATTCTTTAACCACGAAAGGTGAGTACGGTGTTTTTCACAATATAATGGGATTAAAAGTAACATGATGAAGTTGTAAAGAGTATTCATATGTATGTATGTAATTTAAATCCCATCCAAATCTTTACCTTTTTGATTCATGTCATCATATGCCTATGTTTCTATGTAAAGTTCGTACCTTTTATGAGTTTATTCATGTTGAATCTATCATTATGCCTCTATGGCAGTTTATATGCCCCTTTATTTCATGATGTTGTGTAATTTCCAATTTTCTGTGATTTGATTCTCTCTTCTTATTCCTATTCCTTTTATTTTTGGATCTAGGCTACCTTCGAGCCTATGTTAAAAATACGCGCGAATGCGAATACGTGGGAACGATGGGAATATGTGAAATATGGAAAATTGAATATTATTAGACATTTTGGATAATTGGATAATATGTGAAATTGGCGTATTTGGGTATAAATTACATGGAATTGATGAAATTGCCTATAATTGTAAATTTGTAATTGAGGCTAATTAATATGTAATTAGTGACAATTTGGAATAGGCAATATTATAAACATGATTATATGTTTAATTGGATATACATGACATGAAAATTGGGTATGGGTGAAATATGATTATTAATAAACCTTTGACACGAGGTTAGGCGCAATTGTAGCGTAAGATTGCCCGGAACCGCCTGGCAAATCCAGCTGCCACAATTGGACGTCTAATGTGAGAGGTCAAAGGAATGAATTGTAGGCGTAACGGTTAATGACACGCGGTTAGACCCGGTTTGTGGCGTGAGACTGCCCGGAACCGCCCGGCAAATCCAACGACCATAAATTGTTCGGTCTAATGTGGGAGGTCATGCACCGTTCATCATAAGGAATGAATTAAGGAATACTAACCATAATAAGACATGGGTATGGTTAGAGGGTTAAGTGGGGTAACATGTAAATTATGACATGTAAATATGGACTTAACCAGAATAATATAAGACATGTAAATTATGACATGTAAGTATGGACTTAACCATAGCATGTGTAAGACATGGACATTTAAATTAAAATGGTTAAGTGGAAGAAAAACCTAGTGGGGACCAAGCATAGGTGGGAGGCTTGTGTCGGATGTGGACCCGTTTCAACCAGTAACCCGTTTGAGTATCTAATTGGGCCAGGTACTAGGCCGGGGTTGGGGCACGCTTACTGGGCTTGAATGTAAGAGGTCAAAACGTGAATAGCGGTTGCAATGCAAGTCCAACGGGTTCTTGTGCGTGCATGGGTCCGAGTTGGTAGGTAAGACGTTGTTGCATCGTGTAGGTATGGCCGTGCATTTTATGTTGGTATCGGGATTGCCACTTTGGGGAGTGATACACCCCACTGTGGGGCCAGCACGGGTGCCTAAGGGGTTTAGGGAGCCAATCAAATGGGTAGAGTAAGGGTACCTTAGCGGTGGTAGGAGCAAGACGGCACCTACGATAGAAGCTAGGTACAAGTAACTACCAAGTTTGTCATGTTGGTACAGTTAGTGGGAAGGGATCAACCTTTAGTAGATAGAGACTAGTAGATGTGCAGTGTAGTTAAGTAATGTGGTGTAACTTAGCAAAAGTGCGGTGTAACGAAATACATGTTGGTTGAGTTGGATGGTCCTTTCGGTGATAGTCTGATGTTGACTTCGGTATTCGGGGTTAGTACTTGGAGGGTTGTTCGCTTAGCCAAGGTGTAGGATTGTCTTAGTATTTAGGAACGGAATCATCTTGTCCATCCTTGTTATCTACTTATCTATGTTATAGCCATATCATGATGCCTATTTATGTCTTGATCATTTACCTTACCTATTATTTGTTAAAATTACTGGACACGCCAGACTTTATGTCTGACCCGTTTTGTCTCCACCTCTTCTCTTTTCTTCCCCCCCCACCCCCAAAGGTTTGCAAGGAGGGAATACTACAGCTTAGTGCTGATTTCTTTCAGTTGCTTGAAGATAGTAGATGTATCGCTTTGGACTCTCTCGTCTTTATGGCTTTGCTTATGCTCAGTGGGGATTTATGCATTTATGTTATTTAAGTATTTGCTTCTTTATGTACTTTGAAGTTTTTGGAAAAGACTATTCATCCTGTTGTAATGGCTTCGGAGACTACTTATGTAAATTCGTTTTGAGTTATGATGCTGTGAAATAAGTTTTAACTTCCGCTGTGTTGTTTTATTTATTTATTCTTGTAATTTATCTGTTCTATACAACAATAACGCTTCATGGACATTGATGCATTCCCTTTGTGAGTGACATTAATGGACATGGGGTTTTACACGTGGTATCAGAGCTATGGTTACAAGTACAGATAAAAAGTTTTGAAAAGTGTTTTCAAAAGTATTATTTTCCTAGAAAGTATTTTCAAAAACTTGTTTTAAAGAAGCTATTTTCAAGGAAAGTTTACTTTAAAGAGAATAATCCTGCAAGCCATACATCTCTCTTTCACTTCCCTTGTTTTGAAACTCTTTCTTTTTCTTTTCAGCATGTCTGGAGCATCTGAGATACCAGAGTGTGTTCATGTACCCGGTTGGTTTCGTAAATATCTCGAGGCTAGGGCCTCTGCCGCGGGTCCGGCCGACGTTCCTCCTCCTCCTCCCCCAGCTCCAGTCATTCCTCCGCGTGGAGATGCTTTCTCCAAGATATGTAATGACTTTCATTCGATGGGTGGAAAACCTTTTAGTGGAACTGAAATGTTCGTTGAAGCTAGAAATTGGTTGAAAGAAGTGGAGGATCTGTTTGGCATTTTCGATTTGGACGATTGTAAGAAGGTCCAATTGGTTGCTTGGTTGATGAAGGACGAAGCTTCGTTTTGGTGGGAGGTTACTCATGGAGAGCGTGCTGTAGAGACGTGGGCAGATTTTAGGGGAAGGTTTGAGTTGAAATTCCTTTCTCAAGCTGAGGAGAGTATGTAAATGGAGAGGTTCTTGACATTGAAGCAGAGAAACTTGACCGTGAAGGAGTATGTGACTGAATTTAATAAGTTGGCGAGATTTGGATAGAGTTTGTGAATACGCCTCACAAGAAGGCCTTGAGGTTTGCAAAGGCCCTAAATGAACCGCTTCACAGTTTGGCTATGTCCCACATTCCAATGGGGGCTACGTATGAAAAGCTTGTTGATATGGCATACATGCATGAAGAAGAGAAGGGTGTAAGTACTTTTAGGCCGCAAGATAAAAGGAGATCCAAAGAAAGCCCAACAACAGAAGAAAGGTGGTAAAGAAAAGAAGAAGTGTCACAACTGTGGGATACCCAGCCATTTCAAGAAAGACTGTAGGAAGAAGAAGAAGTTCGCTTATTATCATTGTGGTGATCCAAGTCATGTTGTCAAGGACTGTCCTAAGAAGCAAGGGTAGAGGGCAGGTTCTACTTCGGGAGGGCAGGTTCACGCTTTCATGGCTCCGGGACAGGAAGAAGGTAGAAAAATTTCTGTCGAAAGTTTGATTTTCTTATTTGATCATCATGTCCATACTTTATTCGATTCTAGCGCATCACATTCGTTTATCTCTACATCATTAGTTCAAACACTACACTTAAATACTAGTCTCGTTGTGGATCTCATTGTAGTCTCAAATCCTATTGGTGCGTCGGCTCATTTATCCATGGTTTGTAGGGATTTGAGATTATCTGGCATTGGTTTTGAATGTAATGCTTTTGTGCTTGGTTTCATGGGCTATGGGTTGATTCTAGGGATGTATCGGCTAGCCAGATATGGTGCCATCCTAGATTGTGAACGAAGGGTAGTAAAATTATTGACTCGTAGTGGAAAGACCCTTGATATTTCTTGTGACCCTAGAGGATCGGTGAAGCTTAGTTATCTTGAGTCACTTGACGCATCCAATGATGATTTACATTCTATTCGTATAGTCCGTGAATATTTTACGTGTTCAATGAGGTGAGGGGTCTACCCTCAAAACGTGAGATAGACTTTCGTATTTATCTTGTAGACAATGAAAAACCAGTATCTCTGCCAGTACGCCACATGGCTCCTCGTGAGAGGAGGGAGCTCAATAAGCAAGTAGGGGAGTTGCTTGAGAAGGGATTCATAAGACGTAGTATATCGGAGTGGGGTGCTCCAGTAGTAGTTGCCACGAAGGCGGATGGGTCCCTTAGACTTTGTGTGGACTATAGATAACTTAATAAACTTACTAAGAAGAATTTGCATCCACTGCCAAGGATTGACGATCTCTTCGATCAGTTAGTTGCCGCCTCAGTGTTTTCACAGTTGGACTTAGCCACTGGTTTCCATCAGTTGAAAGTGGTTGAGGATAGCATAGACAAGACTGCCTTTAGGACTCCAGACTATTTCTATGAGTGGCTTGTGATGCCCTTCGGCTTGACAAACGCCCCTACATACTTTGTTGACTTGATAAGTACGGTGTTTAGGGAGTACCTTAATAAATTCGTGGTGGTCTTTGTGGATGACATCTTGATCTTTTCAAAGAACGAAGAAGAGCATGCCTGTAACAACCCGTATTTTTGAACAACATGTTATAACATAAATCGAGGAAGAATTAAACTGTAAAATCTGAATCAAGGGAAACGGGCTGTGCCATTGCGTTCGTCTCGGAAAAATACGGGAAATAGAGTCCGAGTTTTCGAAAATCGGAGTCTGTATGACCAAGATATGGCCTCGCGAAGTTTCACGAAAAATTCAAATTCAAAACAGATTCAAATTTCAGAAAATCAGAAGTGGCGGGAACATTCCCGCCAAACCCAGGGGGTCGACCTGGGGGTCGACTGGGGAGTCAACCTCCCCCCCAGGTCGACTGGGGAGTCGACCCCAGGGTCGACCTGGGAGTCGACCTGCCTGGTCGGCCCAGCCAACCTGGTGCACCCATTTTGGCTGTTTTGACCTGTTTTGGAGGCTTGTGACGGGATTTGATGGCTAGGATTGAATCTAGGGTTAATCCTATGGCTAATACTATCCTAATTCTATAAAAAGACCCCTAAACCTAGCCTAAATCACCATTATTCAATCCTACAACTAAACTATGTCAAATTTGTTCCTCTCATGGCCTCCACTCTCATGCTAAAATTCCTAAGTTTATTTATATGAGAGATTTTGAGTGCATACAAGTGTTTTCAAGCTTGTATGAGTGTTCTTAGTTTGCATTCAAGTCAAGTTGCAACATTTCTATTTCAAAGCAAGGGTTTTTATTGATTTGGCTCAAGGGTTTTTCATTGGAGCATTCATATTTGGGTCTTTTTGGTGATTGCATAAGGGCTTCGTCTCAATCTTTATAATAAATATTCATTTGTGTCTTCATAGCAATGTAAGCCCTTTTCTACATTCTTTTTATTGAACTCTAAAGTTAAATGAATGATGCAAGTTTGGGGTTGATCATTGTGATATGCAAGTTTGGTTGATCATTATGATATGCAAGTTTGGTTGATCATTATGTTATGCAAGTTGGTGTAATCATTATGTATGACACATGTTGCTATGTTATGCAAGTTTGGGTTGATCATTATACACATGTTATCATGTTATGTAAGTTAAACTTGAGATTGTGAGCCTAAAGCTTCAAGCTTTATGTTAAAGGTTGCATTTTGGAAACATGGAAGTTATCATATCCCTTATGATAACTTGCATGTGAGGCTAAATGCGAACTTCTATCAACTTCTACATGTCATTTATCACCATGTATCACTCATATGCTAAGTTTGGTTTTATGCATGCTTTTGAAGCCTAATAATGCAACATGCAAGTATATGAACATATGTACATTTCATATGCCACCATGATAAACTTGTGGCTTCAACACCTTTTTCATGATTATGCCAAGTTCCCTATTTTACCATTTATGCGTTGTTGCGATTATGTAAACGATGGGATTACGTGGGGGTTGGGACATGAACATGATTTTTATAACATAACGTGATATGTTAACTTGTAATTATGTTTTGGAAACATAATGGACATGACACTTAGAAAATATGAGTGTGGCCAACTCGAGGTTGGGTTGAGTTTGTAGCATAAATCTACCCGGACCCGCCCGGCTTAACTAGTGGCTACAAACAATAGGACCCAATGTGAGAAGTTGGTCATGTTGTGCTTGAACCCGAGGTTAGACCAAGTTGTGGTGTAAAGCTACCCGGATCCGCCCGGCTTAACTAGTAACCACAACAAAGTCTAATATGAGAGGTTAAAGCATATTAAGTTAATTAATGCCTCCTGATTAGGGTTAAGTCATGGTCCACTTAATACTTAATCAATTTGGGCTGGATGGGTTAATCGGGGTTAAGTCATGAACCTTGGGTACACTTAACCAATTTAATCCACGTTTGGATCGGGTTAACCACATTTAACCCGTTAAGGAAACCCTAGTTGCGTGGTCCTTTTCAGCGGTAACCCTCTTGATAGTATCATAAGACCCTAGGACTAGGCTAGGGTGGGGCACGATTACTGGGCTGACATGTAAGCGACCAAAACGACGGCTGAATAGGTACGCCGGTGTAGGTCCAGGCGGACTATGGTCGTGCACATAGTCCGGAGTTGGAGAATCAGGCATGGGTACTAGTAGATCTAGACTGTGCATACTTGATTGGTGTCCGAGGTCTACACCCTAGGACTTGATACACCCTGGGGTGGACCTAGCGCAGTTAGCTACATTGCATGTTTGGGCCGTATGACACCGACACTTGACGAGTTAGGCTTATAGGGAGCCGATCAACTAGACCGTGTAGTTGGACCTAGATTTAGGTCATCTCATGATGTTAGGCCAAGCTTGGGCCAAGGGATCAATTCTCGTTTTTACTTGACATGTTAGAATGCTAGTACACCCGTGGTGCAAAACTTAACCTTGATTATGCGATGACACCTTTATCTATCTTGTTAGTTAATCATCATGCCAGTATGTTGTTATCCCTATGTTCATCTCAGCTTCTCATGCCAGTTAACTTTACTAGTTCATGGGCAGATAGTAGTTAGGGCTTACCAGTCTTTTTGACTGACCTGTTTTCTTTCGCCTCTTTTCTTCCGTTTCCCCCCCTCGGGTCCTCAGGGTGGGAACATTGGAGCTTAGCTTGGATCTTTACAGCTTGCTTACTGGATTTGCTCATGTACGGCTTTGGACATTGAGCTAGCTATGGTTTATCACTTCACTTTGGGGATAGTACTTTATGTATTTCAGTTTTTCAGTTTATGCTTTTCTCTAGACTTTGTTTGTTGGAAAATAATGACTAAGTACTTTGTTGTAACTTAACTATGGTTTTGGAAATGCAAGTTTTATCCGCTGCTTTATTTACTCTGTTTTACTATATGTTCTGTCTTGTGATATCTGCATGCATGTTTACCACGTTTAACGCCCCTCCAAAGCCAATGTACTTGCAAGAGTTGCCTTGGCGGAGGTGGGGTGTTACATTTGGTATCAGAGCTTAAGGTTTACAAGATTTGAGCAAAAGTGTTTTTGAAACTTACCTTTTGAAAAACTATTTTCAAAACCAATTAAGTATTTTCCAAGAAAAGTCTAGTTATTTTAAAAAGGCTATTCCCCAAAAGCCATAGCACTATCCTTCGTTTCTTCGTTCTGAATCTATCTTTTTCCTTTTTCAGTATGGCCGATCTTAACCTTCCCGAGGGAGTGACCATTCCCGGATGGTTCCGGAGGTACTTGGAAGCTAGGGCCAACGATGTGGGCCCAGCAAATACCCCCAATATAACTGAGGTTCCTCCTCCTCCTCCTCCTCAGAATCCGCAAGCAAATTTCGCTAAGATTTGCAAAGACTTTAAGGCGATGGGTGGCAAGAACTTCATTTGGACGGAGACTTTTGTGGAGGCATGAAATTGGTTGAAAGAAACTGAAGATCTCTTCGCCATCTTTGATGTGCAAGATCATAGAAGGGTTTTATTGGCAGCATGGTTATTGAAAGAAGAAGCTGCTTATTGGTGGGAGGTCACCAATGCTACGAGGCCTATAGAGACTTGGGCCGACTTTAGGACAAGATTTGGGCTTAAGTTTCTATCATCAGCTGAGGCGAATCTGCAATTAGAGAAATTTATATCTTTGAATCAAGGGGACATGACAGTGAGGGAGTACGTGAATGAGTTTAACAAGCTCGCCCGATTTGGTTTGGAAATGATTAATACTCCCCAGAAGAAGGCTTTGCGCTTTGCACGAGGGTTGAATGAGCTACTACAAGGTTTAGCCCTATCTCATATACCTATGGGGGCCACTTTCGAAGGTCTAGTAGACATGGCATTGCTTCAAGGAGATGATAAGAATGGCAAGAAGGAATTCAAGGCTAATGAGACCCAAGCCAAGAAGACAGACTCCAAGTGGGGAGGAAATCAGAACAATCAGAACAACAAAAACAACAAGAACAACAAGGGCAACAAGGCCAAGGCGAAGGATCCAAGAAAATGCCACTACTGTGGGAATGTTGGGCACATAGCTAAATACTGTAAGAAGAGGAAGAGGAAGTCTGGCGAATGCTTTCATTGTGGAGAGACCGGACATTTTAGCAAGGATTGCCCCAAGAAGCAAGGACAAGGGCAAGGGCAGAATCAACGTGCAGCACCTTCTGGAGGGCAAGTGCATGCTCTCAACGCCGCTCCAGTTCAGGACCGAGGTAGTATTTCTGTAGAAAGTCTTGTTTATATTTCTGATTATCCTGTTCGCACCTTATTTGATTCTGGCGCATCACATAGTTTTATTTCTTCTGACATTGTTGAAAGTTCGCACCTAAGTACTAGCCTAGTTAAGGATCCCGTTTGTGTTTCAAATCCAATTGGGGGTTCCGCCCATCTATCTATGATTTGTGTGGATTTGAAGATTTCTATCTTGACCGTAGAATTCATGTGTAATGCTTATGTTCTCGGATTCACGGGATATGGGTTGATCTTGGGCATGGATTGGTTGTCCAGTTATGGAGCCATCCTCGATTGTGAGCATAGGGTGGTGAGGCTCATGACTCGCCTCGGTAATACCCTAGAAATTTCTTGTAACCCTAGAGGTCCCGTCATGTTATGTTATCTTGAATCTCTCGACTCGTCCATCGATGATCTGCAGTCTGTAAGGGTGGTCCGAGACTATCCTGATGTCTTTGAAGAAGTTAAGGGGTTACCCCCTAAACGAGAGATAGATTTCCGCATTTATCTAGTTGATAATGCCAAGCCAGTATCATTGCCTGTTAGGCACATGGCCCCACGTGAAAGGAGAGAGCTCAGTAAGCAAATCAAGGAGCTGCTTGAGAAGGGTTTTATTAGACGAAGCATTTCTGAATGGGGTGCTCTGGTGGTATTCGCTACTAAGGCGGATGGTTCACTTCGTCTATGTGTTGATTATCGAGAGTTGAACAAGCTGACAAAGAAGAATAGGCACCCGTTACCGAGAATTGATGATCTCTTTGACCAGCTTGTAGGTGCTTCTGTTTTCTCTCAGCTAGATCTAGCCGCCGGATTCCATCAGCTTAGAGTAGCAGAGGATAGCATTGATAAAACTGCGTTTAGGACTCCAGATGGATTCTTTGAATGGCTTGTCATGCCATTCGGTTTGACTAATGCACCCGCCTACTTCGTAGATTTGATGAGTAAGGTGTTCAGGGAGTTCCTCAACAAGTTTGTTGTTGTCTTCGTGGATGATATTCTGATCTTCTCAAAGGATGAGGAAGAGCATGCTAGGCATCTCAAGGAAGTGATGCATACGCTTAGAGCGCATCAGTTGAAAGCCAAGTTCTCCAAATGTCATTTCTGGAGAAAGGAAGTTCGGTTTCTTGGACATATAGTTTCTAAGCAAGGCATAGCGGTGGATCCGGCGAAGGTGGTTGTGGTTCAAGACTGGAAGACTCCTAGGAATGCAACCGAAGTAAGAAGCTTTCTCGGTCTGGCGGGTTACTATAGGAAGTTCATCAGGGACTTCGCTAAGATTTCGGCCCCTTTTACTAAGTTGACGAAGAAGAACTTAGTCTTTACATGGGACTTGGAGTGTGAGCTTGCTTTTCAAAAGCTCAAAACATCCCTTACCTCAGCTCCAGTTTTGGCATTACCCGATAGTGGTAAGATGTTTACCGTGTACACAGATGCATGTGGCACGGGGTTAGGAGCTGTTCTGATGCAAGGGGGAAGAGTGATATGTTATGGGGGTAGGCAACTTAAAGTTCATGAGAAGAACTATCCCACTCATGATTTGGAGTTAGCGGCGATCGTCTTTGCACTCAAATCCTGGCGCCACTATCTTCTAGGCGAAAGGTTTGAGTTGTATACTGATCACAAGTCACTCAAATACCTCTTCTCGCAAAAAGATCTGAATCTAAGGCAGCAAAGGTGGATGGAATTCTTGGCCTCTTATGACTTCGAGATAGCTTATACCCCTGGCAAGGGTAATGTTGTGGCGAATGCACTAAGCAGAAGGAGATTGACTTTGAGCCCCTTATTCATTGAGATGAAGAACTTAGAACTCTTGGCAACCTTTGATTTCACGATGGCTGTTGAGTCGATGACGGGTTCATTAGCATCCCTTGAGCTTAGACCCACACTTCTTGATCAAGTTGGGGCTTCGCAGAGGGAAGATCCACAGATAGTTGAAGTTATGGACAAGTTGATTCGTGGTGAGACGTCTAGTCACCTTGCCAGATATACTATTGATGATAAAGGATGGCTAAGACGTGATGGGAGATTATGTGTTCCTCAAGTGGGAGATTTAGTCCATAGAGTTCTTGAAGAAGCACATCACTCGAATATGACTATACATCCCGGAGGGGACAAGATGTATAGGGACATGAAGCGTATTTTCTTTTGGGATGGAATGAAGAAGGATGTGGCAGAGTATGTTTCGAAGTGCATGGTGTGCCAACAAGTGAAAGCCGTGTCAAAGAAACCAGGTGGGCTATTACATTCATTGGAGGTCCCGCAATGGAAGTGGGAGAGTATTTCTATGGATTTTGTGGATGGATTGCCTAGGTCAAGGAGAGGGAACACAAGCATATGGGTCATAGTTGACAGACTTACGAAGAGTGCTCACTTCATCCCAGTAAAGAGCAAGAGGACCGCATCAGGGCTAACATCTATTTATCTTCGAGAGATAGTGTGGTTGCATGGAGTTCCTTCTAGCATAGTTAGCGATCGTGACCCAATTTTCACTAGCCAGTTCTGGAACAGTTTGCAAGAAGCAATGGGTACACGATTGAATCTGAGTACAGCCTATCACCCCCAGACGGATGCCCAAACCGAAAGGGTGAATAGAGTGCTAGAAGATCTCTTGAGGCTTTGTGTTCTCGACTTCGGTGGTACTTGGGAAGACCACCTTCCTCTTGTAGAGTTTGCGTATAATAATAGCTATCAAGCCAGCATAGGGATGGCACCATTTGAAGCTTTGTATGGGAGGCCGTGTAGGTCACCTTCTTGTTGGTGGGAGACAACAGATAGACTTATACTTGGGCCCGATATGATATGGGACACATCCGAGAAAGTTGAATTGGTGAGAAGACGGATGAAAGCGGCCCAAGACAGACAGAAATCCTACGCTGACAGACGAAGGGCGGATTTGGAATTCGAAGTGGGAGACATGGTTTTCGTGAAGGTTTCTCCTTTACGTAATGTGGTTCGTTTTGGAGCAGTGGGGAAGCTGGCACCAAGGTTCGTAGGACCCTTCCCTATCATAGAAAGAATTGGAAAGATGGCCTATAAGGTGGAATTGCCCGAGAAGCTAGCCGGAGTGCATAATGTCTTTCATGTCTCGCATCTCCGAAAGTGCCTTCATGAGTCCGCCAAAGTGGTTGAACCAAGCATTCTTGAAGACATCGAGGTAGAGAAAGAAGCAACCTTGAGAAGAGCTCTGATTCGTCTCTTAGGAACAGAGATCAAGAAACTAAGGAATCGAGAAGTCAAATTGGTGAAAGTTCAGTGGGGTGAAGCCGACGAAGATGCAACTTGGGAAATCGAGGAGAAGATGCGTGGGCTTTATCCATTTCTTTTTAAGGGTACATTCTCGATCTCTTTTCCTATCTTTCTTTTGCTATCCATGTTTATCTTGTTTATCTTGTTATCTCGTTAATCATGATATGAGGACCTTAGGTAGAAACCCTTTGGATGAAACATGTATTTGAAACATGTTATGCTTGATGGTTGCAAGTGGTTGCAAGTGTTTGCACGTGGATACTCGTGGATGCATGATACACATTAGGCACTAAGATCGGCTCACACACTTCATGTTGCATATGCATGAGTGCTTACACTTATTCATGGATGAAACTTGTTATGCTATCACGTGGATGTTGCATATGGATGAATGTTATGTGCACTCATGTAGAGATTATGAGTCATATTAGGAATTTGCATACATATGGACTCATTTCACTAACATGCTTTGCATTAAGGAGGTTTACTGTATCAGTAACCGCCTGATTTTCGCATTAGATAAGTACATATACACACACCTTTGCATATGATCATACAGCATTTAGAATCCTTTAAGGACAATGACTGCACGTGGATGATGTTTTGAGTAGATGGATGATGGATGGTAGGATACGTTCTTCCTAACTTGGAGATTTCGGGGACGAAATCCTTTAAGGAGGGGAGAATGTAACAACCCGTATTTTTAAATAACATGTTATAACATAAATCGAGGCAGAATTAAACTGTAAAATATGAATCAAGGGAAACGGGCTGTGCCATTGCGTTCGTCTCGGAAAAATACGCGAAATAGAGTCCGAGTTTTCGAAACTCAGAGTCCGTATGACCAAGATATGGCCTCGCGAAGTTTCACGAAAAATTCAAATTCAAAACAGATTCAAATTTCAGAAAATCAGAAGTGGTGGGAAAATTCCCGCCAGACCCAGGGAGGTCGACCTGGGGGTCGACTGGGGAGTCGACCTCCCCCCCAGGTCGACTGGGAAGTCGACCCCAGGGTCGACCTGGGAGTCGACCTGCCTGGTCGGCCCAGGCAACCTGGTGCACCCATTTTGGTTGTTTTGACCTATTTTGGAGGCTTGTGACGGGATTTGATGGCTTGGATTGAATCTAGGGTTAATCCTATGGCTAATACTATCCTAATTCTATAAAAAGACCCCTAAACCAAGCCTAAATCACCATTATTCAATCCTATAACTAAACTTTGTCAAATTTGTTCCTCTCATGGCCTCCACTCTCATGCTAAAATTCCTAAGTTTATTTATATGAGAGATTTTGAGTGCATACAAGTGTTTTCAAGCTTGTATGAGTGTTCTTAGTTTGCATTCAAGTCAAGTTGCAACATTTCTATTTCAAAGCAACGGTTTTTATTGATTTGGCTCAAGGGTTTTTCATTTGAGCATTCATATTTGGGTCTTTTTGGTGATTGCATAAGGGCTTCGTCTCAATCTTTATAATAAATATTCATTTGTGTCTTCATAGCATTGTAAGCCCTTTTCTACTTTCTTTTTATTGAACTCTAAAGTTAAATGAATGATGCAAGTTTGGGGTTGATCATTATGATATGCAAGTTTGGTTGATCATTATGATATGCAAGTTTGGTTGATCATTATGTTATGCAAGTTGGTGTAATCATTATGTATGACACATGTTGCTATGTTATGCAAGTTTGGGTTGATCATTATACACATGTTATCATGTTATGTAAGTTAAACTTGAGATTGTGAGCCTAAAGCTTCAAGCTTTATGTTAAAGGTTGCATTTTGGCAACATGGAAGTTATCATATCCCTTATGATAACTTGCATGTGAGGCTAAATGCGAACTTCTAGCAACTTCTACATGTCATTTATCACCATGTATCACTCATATGCTAAGTTTGGTTTTATGCATGCTTTTGAAGCCTAATATTGCAATATGCAAGTATATGAACATATGTACATTTCATATGCCACCATGATAAACTTGTGGCTTCAACACCTTTTTGTCATGATTATGCCAAGTTCCCTATTTTACCCTTTATGCGTTGTTGCGATTATGTAAACGATGGGATTACGTGGGGGTTGGGACATGAACATGATTTTTATAACATAACGTGATATGTTAACTTGTAATTATGTTTTGGAAACATAATGGACATGACACTTAGAAAATATGAGTGTGGCCAACTCGAGGTTGGGTTGAGTTTGTAGCATAAATCTACCCGGACCCGCCCGGCTTAACTAGTGGCTACAAACAATAGGACCCAATGTGAGAAGTTGGTCATGTTGTGCTTGAACCCGATGTTAGACCAAGTTGTGGTGTAAAGCTACCCGGACCCGCCCGGCTTAACTAGTAACCACAACAAAGTCTAATGTGAGAGGTTAAAGCACATTAAGTTAATTAATGCCTCCTGATTAGGGTTAAGTCATGGTCCACTTAATACTTAATCAATTTGGGCTGGATGGGTTAATCGTGGTTAAGTCATGAACCTTGGGTACACTTAACCAATTTAATCCACGTTTGGATCGGGTTAACCACATTTAACCCGTTAAGGAAACCCTAGTTGCGTGGTCCTTTTCAGCAGTAACCCTCTTGATAGTATAATAAGACCCTAGGACTAGGCTAGGGTGGGGCACGATTACTGGGCTGACATGTAAGCGACCAAAACGATGGCTGAGTAGGTACGCCGGTGTAGGTCCAGGCGGACTATGGTCGTGCACATAGTCCGGAGTTGGAGAATCAGGCACGGGTACGAGTAGATCTAGACTGTGCATACTTGATTGGTGTCCGAGGTCTACACCATAGGACTTGATACACCCTGGGGTGGACCTAGCGCAGTTAGCTACATTGCATGTTTGGGCCGTATGACACCGACACTTGATGAGTTAGGCTTATAGGGAGCCGATCAACTAGACCGTGTAGTTGGACCTTGATTTAGGTCATCTCATGATGTTGGGCCAAGCTTGGGCCAAGGGATCAATTCTCATTTTTACTTGACATGTTAGAATGCTAGTACACCCGTGGTGCAAAACTTAACCTTGATTATGCGATGACACCTTTATCTATCTTGTTAGTTAATCATCATGCCAGTATGTTGTTATCCCTATGTTCATCTCAGCTTCTCATGCCAGTTAACTTTACTAGTTCATGGACAGATAGTAGTTAGGGCTTACCAGTCTTTTTGACTGACCTGTTTTCTTTGGCCTCTTTTCTTCCGTTTCCCCCCCTGAGGTCCTCAGGGTGGGAACATTGGAGCTTAGCTTGGATCTTTACAGCTTGCTTACTGGATTTGCTCATGTACGGCTTTGGACATTGAGCTAGCTATGGTTTATCACTTCACTTTGGGGATAGTACTTTATGTATTTCAGTTTTTCAGTTTATGCTTTTCTCTAGACTTTGTTTGTTGGAAAATAATGGCTAAGTACTTTGTTGTAACTTAACTATGGTTTTGGAAATGCAAGTTTTATCCGCTGCTTTATTTACTCTGTTTTACTATATGTTCTGTCTTGTGATATCTGCATGCATGTTTACCTCGTTTAACGCCCCTCCAAAGCCAATGTACTTGCAAGCGTTGCCTTGGCGGAGGTGGGGTGTTACAATGCCCTACACCTTAGGGAAGTGTTGGATACCCTTCGAGCGCATAAACTTAAAGCTAAATTTTCTAAATGTCACTTTTGGAGGGAGGAAGTGCGAATCTTAGGGCACGTGGTTTCCAAAGAAGGGATAGTTGTGGATCCCGCGAAGGTGGTGGAAGATTGGAAGGTCCCTAAAAATGCTACCGAGGTGAGGATTTTCTTGGGTTGGCTGGCTACTATAGGAAGTTTTTCAAGGACTTCGCAAAGATATCAGCCCCATTGACACGCTTGACGAAGAAGAACCTAGTTTTCACGTGGGATGTAGATTTTGATGATGCGTTCCAATATTTAAAGAGAGCTTTGACCACAGCCCCAGTTTTAGTCTTCCCAGATGGGAGTAAGCCGTTTACCGTTTATACCGATGCTTGTGGGACAGGACTAGGCGCAGTCATAGTGCAAGAGGGGAGGGTAATAGCCTACGGAGGAAGGCAGTTGAGAGTGCATGAGATAAATTACCTTACACATGACCTAGAGTTGGCCGCTATTGTTTTCGCGCTTAAGTCTTGGCGCCATTATCTTCTTGGCGAGAAATTCGAATTGTTCACAGACCACAAATCGCTAAAGTACTTGTTCTCTAAGAAGGACTTGAACTTAAGGCACCAAAGGTGGATGGAATTCTTAGCATCCTACGATTTCGAGATATCATATACCCCTAGCAAGGGTAACTTGGTGGAAGACGCCTTAAGTCGGAAAAGGTTGTCCTTGAGTCCGTTATTTGTTGAGCGCCAAAGCTTAGAGTTCATCTCTACGTTTGACTTTAGACCTTCCATTGACTTTGTATCCGGTTTGCTAGCATCCTTTGAGGTCAGAACTACGCTTTTGGGACGGATTGGTGAGGCACAGCGAGATGACCTATAGTTGGTTGGGTTAGTAGAGAAGCTCATAAGGGGGGAGTCATCGAGCCATCTCAGTAGGTATACCCTAGATGATAAGGGTTGGTTACGTAGGGACATTAGACTTTGTGTACCACGAGACGAGAACTTGAGGAAGACCATTCATGATGATGCACATCGTTCGAAGATGACCATTCATCCCGGTGGGGACAAGATGTACATGGACATGAGACGAGTTTAATTTTGGGCCGGTATGAAGAAGAATGTGGCAGAGTTTGTCGCTAGATGCTTGGTGTGCCAACAAGTAAAAGCACAGAAAAAGAAGCCCGGTGGGTTGCCTCACCCATTGGACGTCCCACAATGGAAGTGGGAGAGTGTCTCGATGGACTTTGTTGATGGATTACCGAGATTGAGGAAGGATAATATGGGGATTTGGGTCATGGTAGACAGACTTACTAAGAGCGCCCATTTCATTCCCATGAAGAGTAAGAGGACTGCTCCATGGTTAGCCTCTGTATACATTCGAGAGATAGTTTGTTTGCACGGTGTTCCTTCTAGCATAGTGAGCGATCGCGATCCTATCTTTACTAGCGAATTTTGGAAGAGCCTGCAAGAGGCGGTAGGGACTAAGTTATGTTTGAGCACCGCATGTCATCCTCAGACAGACGGCCAGACCGAGAGGGTGAATCGTATTCTAGAGGGCCTTTTGAGGTTGTGTGTCTTGGACTTTGGAGGTACATGGAAGGAGCATCTTCCTTTGGTGGAGTTCGCATATAATAATAGCTTACAGTCTAGCATTGGCATGGCACCTTTCGAGGCTCTTTATGGATGGCCATGTTGTTCACCTACATGTTGGTGGGAATCTACGGATAAGATCTTGCTTGGGCCGGATATGATTAGAGAGGCTTCGGAAAAGATCGATTTGATTCGAAGGAGGATGAAGACGACGCAAGATAGGCAGGAGTCTTATGCGGACAAGAGGAGGACAGATCTTGAGTTTGATGTTGGGGACATGGTCTTTATCAAGGTGTCTCCATTACGGAATGTTGTTCGCTTTGGGTCTGTTGGGAAGTTAGCACCAAGGTTCGTAGGGTCGTTTCCTATTAAGGAGAGGATTGGACAGATGGCGTATAGAGTGGAGTTGCCTGAGAGACTTAGTGGTGTACACGACGTGTAATACCCGGTATTTTAATAACATGTTAAAACAATAAATAAAGGCAGAATTAAATTTTAAAATAAGAATCAAGGGAAACGGGTTGCGCCGTTGCGTTCGTCTCGAAATTCTTCAAGTCAGAGTTTTCAAAAAACGGATTCCGTATAAGGGAGATATGACCCTCCGAAGTTTCAAGGATTTTCAGAATAGAAAAACAGCTCGAATTCGAATTCGAAATTCGAATTCAAACCCCAGCGCAGACTGGGCGGGAATTTTCCCGCCTAGGACCAGGTCGACCTGGGGGTCAACACTATGGTCGACCTCCCAGGGACCAGGTCGACCCTATGGTCGACCTGGGGGTCGACCTGGTGCTGAAACCCATTTTTGAGTCTGGGTTCATCCTGATGTTTCTGATCTCATTTTCAGTCTAGATTCATTCATCTAATCCTATATAAACAGTCCCCTAACCCCATTCTCTTTACACCATTTTATTCTTTCCTTATGCTGCCTTTGAAATAATTGAAACAAGTAAATTAAAATAAAACACGAAGACTGTTTCTTGAAGACTACGGCTAAGAATTGCATATTGGGGTTTTTCTTCTACAATCAAATTGAGATTCAAAAATTCAACGAATAGTTTCTAGATTTGACTTCTGCATCTCAATTTCTTAGTCCATGATCTGTAAGTTCTAGTTACTTTGAGATTTAAACTTGTTAATTGTAATTTGGACATGAGATAAAGTGAAATTGGACTTAAGTATGATAATCGATTCACATCTATTCTAGTTTCCATCTTGCATCTTGACATTTGGGAATATTGCTATGAAATCAGTTTGGACCTATTCATGTTGTAAATCAAACACTTTCATGTCCATAACATTATCATGGCTGTGATGTTGAATCAGTCTATTATTTACAAGTTTGGGACTATCACCTTATGCCATGACTATCACCTTATTATGCTAGATTTGAAATCCTGTTATTTTCTATATACCAGGGATGTTGTAACCAATTATCTCAAGTTATATCAAGCTAGTCTTGTAATCCCTTTTATCACTTTATGCTCGTCCTTTGTGCCTATCATAGTTTCGATGTTATTCCCTTTATTTCGGGATTTGGATTTACTTGTAATTTAGAACGATTCACGTTTACATGCGATGGGAATACGATTTGGGTAGATTAGGAAAAATATGAATTGGTTATGAACATGAATCATGAACTTGATAATAGGCATAAGTTGAAACATGAAACTTGACATGAAACTCGCCATGAAACTTGACACGAACTTGACATGAAATTTGAACATGGACATGACACTAGAATGAACTTGAAAATGGCCAACTCGAGGTTGGGTTGAGTTTGCAGTGTAATTCTTCCCGGAACCGCCCGGCAAATCCAGTGACTGCAAACAATAGGATCCAATGGGGGTAGTTGGTCATATCGCGCTTGAAACCCGAGGTCAGACTGAGTTGTGGTGTATTTCTGCCCGGAACCGTCCGGCATATCCAGTGACCACAACAACAGGTCTGATGTGAGAGGTTAGGGTGCATTAATGAATTAATGCCACGTGACAGGGTTAAGTCATGAACATGAAAGACAACACTTAACCAACTTGACACATGATTAGTGGGGTTAAATCATGAAATTGAAAGACAACACTTAACTAACTTGACATGCAAGGCTGATAAGGGTTAAAGTCACGAATTTAAATGACAACACTTATCCTGTTGGATGGAAACCCTAGTTACGCGGTCCATTTCAGTAGTAACCCACTTAGATGTATCATGGTACCCTGGAACTAGGCAGGGTGGGGCACGATTACTGTGCTGATTGTAAGCAACCAAAATGACGGTTG
Organism: Allium sativum; assembly: GCA_030737875.1. Lineage (NCBI taxonomy): Eukaryota > Viridiplantae > Streptophyta > Magnoliopsida > Asparagales > Amaryllidaceae > Allium > Allium sativum. The sequence goes on along the minus strand of CM060916.1, from coordinate 110,758,735 downwards.
AGTTGGTGCGCCAGTGTAGGTTCAGGGAGACTATGGTCGCGCTCGTAATCCGGAGTTGAAAAAGCAGGCATTGGGCATTAGTTGGTTTACACTATGCATGCTTGATTCGTGTAGGTGGTTGGCACCCTAGGGCTTGATACACCCTATGGTGGACCTAGTACAGGTGACTACATTCGTGATAGGGCTGTATGACACAGACACATGACGAGCTAGAACTTGTAGGGAGCCGATCGATTAATGGATCGTTCCGTAGGACCCCGAAATGGGTCATTTCATGATATTGGGCCAAGGGATCATTTCATGGTTAATATATGACATGGGTTTGGGATATTAGTACTGTTGGTGCAGCGAGTCTTGAACATGTGATGCTATACTTGATTTATACTTGAATTATCATGCTATCTTAGTCTATCTTGCCCATCTTGACAGCATCCTTGTGTTTACTTTCAGTTTATACATGTCATGTTACCTTTACCTGCTTTTATGCTGAAAGTCACTCGGACTTACTAGTCTTTATGACTGACCCGTTTTCTTTCACCTCTTTTTCTTTCGTTTCCTCCCCCAGAATCTCAGGGAGGAAACTCTAGCACTTAACTTGGATTTCGCTTGCTTTCTGTTCAGCTCATGTACGGTTTGACCTTGAGCTATGCTATGGCTGCATTTCTGCTACCTTTGGGGAATTAAGCTATTTTTTTTGTTTTAAGTTTTATACTTCTTTATTTATTCAAGGCAGAACTTATTGTAATGGAAAAAGTTAGTTGGTACTTTGGATATAAAAGGTTTTGACTCTTTGTGAAAGTAATGAAACTTAGCTTTTGATTCTTCCGCTGTTTGATTTATGTCCTGTCTTGTAATATTTCTGTGATCGTTTACCTCGATAACGCTCCTTCAAAACTAGTGCATTCCCTTTGTGAGTGACCCTAGCGGAGGTGGGTTGTTACACTTGGTATCAGAGCAGAAAGTTACCAGATTGGGAAAAAGTTTTTAAAACCTTCTAAAACTATTTTCAAAACCGTTTACAAAGAAACATTTTTCAAGAAAAGTTTTGTTTTATTTAAAGGCTATTCCCCAAAAGCCATTAGCACTATCCTTTGTTTCCTCGTTTGAATCTTCTTCTTTTTCATTTCAGCATGTCTAGGAATCTTAACCTTCCGGAGGGCGTGCCAATACCTGGCTGGTTCAAGAGGTACTTAGAGGCTAGGACCAACGATGCAGGCCCAGCAGATATTCCTCCTCCAGCTGCAGCGGTTCCTCCTCCTCGTGCAAATGCTTTCTCAAAGATCTGTAGAGATTTTAGGGCCATGGGTGGAAAGGATTTCAAGGGAACCGAATCATTCATAGAAGCGAGGAACTTGCTCGAAGAAACTAAGGATCTGTTCGTTATCTTCAAGGTGGACGATAGGCAGAAGGTACAGTTGGCAGTATGGTTGCTCAAAGACGAAGCTTACTATTGGTGGGAAGTCACTAACGCTGAAAGACCGGTTGACACATGGATGGATTTTAGGATAAGGTTTGAGATGAAACTCCTCTCACAAGCTGAACGAAGTCTACAGTTGGAAAAGTTCTTATCTCTTAAGCAAGGAAGTATGACGGTCAAGGAGTACGTCAATCAATTCAATCAGCTGGCCTGGTTTGGACTGGACTTAGTGAATACTCCTCATAAGAAGGCTCTCCGTTTTGTCAAGGGATTGAATGAGCCACTTCACAACTTGTCTATGACCCACATACCTATGGGGGCTACTTACGAAAAGTTAGTGGACATGGCACTCTTAAATGAAATAGACAAGAATGGCAAGAAGGAGGTCACGGCGAATGAGTCTCAAAACAAGAAGGTAGACTCTGAGAAAGGAGGCAAGAACAACAACAACAACAACAATAATGACAATAAGTCACGTGAGAAAAGAAAATGCAACTTCTGTGGTATTGATGGCCATATAGTCCAGGATTGTAGAAAGATGAAGATGAATATGGGAGCATGCTTTCAGTGTGGTGATACTGGACATATCAGCAAGAACTGCCCTAAGAAGCAAGGGCAAGGCCCGCAAGCAGAACCTTATGGGGTTACATCTTTAACATCTTCTCCTAGATGCTTTGTTTTATCTTGCTTATCTTCTCGATCCTCTCTTGAGAACCTTAGGTAGAACCCTTTTGGATGTAAACATGTAATTGAAACATGTTATGGTTGATGATTGCAAGTGGTTGCAAGTGGTTGCTAGTGGTTGCTCGTGGTTGCAAAACACACATTAGGCACTAGATCGGCTTAGTCACATTTTTCATGTTGCATATGCATGAGTGCTTATACTTGTACATATATGTAAACTTGATATTTCATCATTTGGATGTTGCATATGAATGAATGTTTGTGCACTTATGTAGAGATTATAAAGTATGTTAGGAATTTGCATACATGTTGGACTCATTACCTGGGGGTCGAGCTGGTGCTGAAACCCAATTTTGAGTCTGGGTTCATCCTGATGTTTCTGGTCTCGATTTCAGTCTAGGTTCGTTCGTCTAATCCTATATAAACAGTCCCCTAACCCCATTCTCTTTACATCATTTTATTCTCTCCTTATGCTGCCTTTGAAATAATTGAAATAAGTAAATTAAAATAAAACACGAAGACTGTTTCTTGAAGACTACAGCTTGGAATTGCATATTGGGGATTTTCTTCTACAATCAAATCGAGATTCAACAATTCAACGACTAGTTTCTAGATTTGACTTATGCATCTCAATTTCTTAGTCCACGATCTGTAAGTTCTAGTTACTTTGAGATTTAAACTTATTAATTGTAATTTGGACATGAGATAAAGTGAAATTGGACTTAAGTATGATAATCGATTCATATCTATTCTAGTTTCCATCTTGGATCTTGACATTTGGGAATATTGCTATGAAATCAGTTTGGACCTATTCATGTTGTAAATCAAACTCTTTCATGTCTATAACATTATCATGCCTGTGATGTTGAATCAGTCTATTATTTACAAGTTTGAGACTATCACCTTATGCCATGACTATCACCTTATTTGCTAGATTTGAAATCCTATTATTTTCTATATGCCAGGGATGTTGTAACCAATTATCTCAAGTTATATCAAGCAAGTCTTGTAATCCCTTTTGTCACTTTATGCTCGTCCTTTGTGCCTATCATAGTTTCTATGTTATTCCCTTTATTTCTGGATTTGGATTTACTTGTAATTTAGATCGATTCACGTTTACATGCGATGGGAATACGATTTGGGTAGATTAGGCAAAACATGAATTGGTTATGAACATGAATCATGAACTTGATAATAGGCATAAGTTGGAACATGAAACTTGACATGAAACTCACCATGAAACTTGACACGAACTTGACATGAAATTTCAACATGGACATGACACTAGAATGAACTTGAAAATGGCCAACTCGAGATTGGGTTGAGTTTGCAGTGTAATTCTGCCGGGAACCGCCCGGCAAATCCAGTGACTGCAAACAATAGGATCCAATGTGGGTAGTTAGTCATATCGTGCTTGAAACCCGAGGTCAGACTGAGTTGTGGTGTAATTCTGCCTGGAACCGCCCGTCATATCCAATGACCACAACAACAGGTCTCATGTGAGAGGTTGGTATGCATTAATGAATTTGTGCCACTTGATTGGGTTAAGTCATGAACTTGAAAGACAACACGTAACCAACTTGACACATGATTAGCGGGGTTAAGTCATGAAATTGAAAGACAACACTTAAACAACTTGACATGCTAAACAGAAAAAGGTTAAGTCATGAATTTAAATGACAACACTTAACCTATTGGACGGAAACCCTAGTTACGCGGTCCATTTCAGCAGTAACCCACTTAGATGTATCATGGTACCCTGGATCTAGGCAGGGTGGGGCACGATTACTGGGTGGATTGTAAGCGACCAAAACGACGACTGAGTTGGTGCGCCAGTGTAGGTTTAGGCGGACTATGGTCGTGCACGTAGTCCGGAGTAGAAAAAGCAGGCATTGGGCATCAGTAGGTTTACACTGTGCATGTTTGATTCATGTCGGTGGTTGGCACCTTAGGGCTTGATACACCCTACGGTGGACCTAACACTGGTGACTATATTCGTGATAGGGACGTATGACATAGACACATGATGAGCTAGAATTTGTAGGGAGCCGATCAATTAATGGATCGTTCCGTAGAACCCCAAAATGGGTCATTTCATGATATTAGGCCAAGTGATCATTTCATGGTTAATATATGACATGAGTTTGGGATACTAGAACATTTGGTGCAGCGAGTCTTGAACATGCGATGCTATATTTGATTTATACTTGAATTATAATGCTATCTTAGTCTATCTTGCCCATCTTGATAGCATCCTTGTGTTTACTTTCAGTTTATACATGTCATGTTACCTTTACATGTTTTTATGCTGAAAGTCACTAGGACTTACCAGTCTTTATGACTGACCCGTTTTCTTTTGCCTCTTTTTCTTTCGTTTCCTGCCCCTGGTTCTCAGCGAGGAAATTCTAGCAATTAGCTTGGATTTCGCTTGCTTTCAGTTCAGCTCATGTACGGTTTGATCTTGAGCTATGTTATGGCTGCATTTCTGCTACCTTTGGGGAATTAAGCAACTTTTGTTGTTTTAAGTTTTATGCTTCTTTATTTATTCAAGGCAGAACATGTTGTAATGGAAAATGATAGTTGGTACTTTGGATATAAAAGGTTTTGACTCTTTTTGAAAGTAATGAAACTTAGCTTTTGATTCTTCCGCTGTTTTACTTGTGTTCTGTCTTGTAATATTTCTGTGATTGTTTACCTCGATAAGGCTCCACCAAAAATAGTGCATTCCCTTTGTGAGTGACCCTAGCGGAGGTGGGGTGTTACACTTGGTATCAGAGCAAAAGGTTACCAGACTGGGAAAAAGTTTTTAAAACCTTCTAAAACTATTTTAAAACCTTTTACAAAGAAGCATTTTTCAAGAAAAGTTTTGTTTTATTTAAAGGCTATTCCCCAAAAGCCATTAGCACTATCCTTTGTTTCCTCGTTTGAATCTTCTTCTTTTTCATAACCTTCCAAAGGGCGTGCCAATACCTGGCTGGACCAGGAGGTACTTAGAGGCTAGGGCGAACGATGCAGGCTGAGCAGATATTCCTCCTCCAGCTGCAGCGTTTCCTCCTCCTCCTCGTGCAAATGCTTTCCCAAAGATATGTAGAGATTTTAGGGCCATGGATGGAAAGGATTTCAAGGGAATTGAATCATTTGTAGAAGCGAGGAACTGGCTCAACGAAACTAAGGATCTGTTCGTTATCTTCGAGGTGGACGTTAGGTAGAAGGTACAGTTGGCAGTATGGTTGCTCAAAGACGAAGCTTCCTATTGGTGGGAAGTCACTAACGCTGAAAGACCTATTGACACATGGATAGATTTCAGGATAAGGTTTGAGATGAAATTCCTCTCACAAGCTGAACGAAGTCTACAGTTGGAAAAGTTCTTATCTCTTAAGCAAGGAAGTATGACGGTAAAGGAGCACGTCAATCAATTCAATCAGCTGGCCCGGTTTGTACTTTACTTAGTGGATACTCCTTATAAGAAGGCTCTTCGTTTTGTCAAGGGATTAAATGATCCACTTCGCAGATTGGCTATGACCCACATACCTATGGGGCTACTTACGAAAAGTTAGTGGACATGGCACTCTTAAATGAAGAAGACAAGAATGGCAAGAAGGAGGTCAAGGCGAATGAATCTCAAAACAAGAAGGTAGACTCCGAGAAAGGAGGCAAGAACAACAACAACAATAATGACAACAAGTCACGTGAGAAAAGAAAATGCAACTTCTGTGGTATTGATGGGCACATAGTCCGGGATTGTAGAAAGAAGAAAATGAAGATGGGAGCATGCTTTCAGTGTGGTGATACTGGACATATCAGCAAGAACTGCCCTAAGAAGCAAGGGCAAGGCCCACAAGCAGGACCTTCTGGGGATACATCTTTAACTTCTTCTCCTAGATGCTTTGTTTTATCTTGCTTATCTTCTCGATCCTATCTTGAGAACCTTAGGTAGAACCCTTTTGGATGTAAACATGTAATTGAAACTTGTTATGGTTGATGATTGCAAGTGGTTGCTCGTGGTTGCATAACACACATTAGGCACTAGATCTCCTCAGCCACATTTTTCATGTTGCATATGCATGAGTGCTTATACTCGTACATATATGGAAACTTGATATGCTATCATTTGGATTTGCATATGAATGAATGATTGTGCACTCATGTAGAGATTATATAGTATGTTAGGAATTTTCATACATGTTGGACTCATTACACTAACATATTTTGCATTAAGGAGGTTTACTGAATTAGTAACCGCCTGATCTTTTGCATTAGATAAGTACATATACACACACTCTTGCATAAGTTCATACAGCATTAGAAATCTTTTAAGGACAATGGTTTCTTGTGGATAATGGTTGAATAGATGGATGATTGGATGATAGGATACATTCTTCTTAACTTGGAGATTTCGGGGATGAAATCCTTTAAGGAGGGGAGAATGTAATAACCGGTATTTTAATAACATGTTAAACCCATAAATCAAGGCAGAATTAAATTTTAAAATATGAATCAAGGGAAATGGTTTGCGCCGTTGCGTTCGTCTCGAAATTCTGCATGGAAACGAGTCCAAGTTTTTGAAAAACGGATTTCGTATGAGGGAGATATGACCCTCCGAAGTTTCAAGGATTTTCAGAACAGAAAAACAGCTCGAATTCGAATTCGAAATTCGAATTCAAACCCCAACGAAGACTGGGCGGGGATTTTCCCACGCAGGACCAGGTCGACCTAGGGGTCGACACTATGGTCAACCTACCAGGGACCAGGTCGACCCTATGGTCGACCTGGGGGTCGACCTGGTGCTAAAACCCAGTTTTGAGTCTGGGTTCATCCTAATGTTTCTCGTCTCATTTTTAGTCTAGGTTCGTTCGTCTAATCCTATATAAACAGTCCCCTCACCCCATTCTCTTTGCACCATTTTATTCAATCCTTATGCTGCCTCTGAAATAATTGAAATAAGTAAATTAAAAAAATACACGAAGATTGTTTCTTTAAGACTACGGCTAGGAATTGCATATTGGGGATTTTCTTCTATAATCAAATCGAGATTCAACAATTCCACGACTAGTTTCTAGATTTGACTTCTGCATCTCAATTTCTTAGTCCACATTCTGTAAATTCTAGTTACTTTGAGACTTAAACTTGTTAATTGTAATTTGGACATGAGAAAAAGTGAAATTGGACTTAAGTATGATAATCGATTCACATCTATTCTAGTTTCCATCTTGGATCTTGACATTTGGGAATATTGCTATGAAATCAGTTTGGACCTATTCATGTTGTAAATCAAACTCTTTCATGTCCATAACATTATAATGCCTGCGATGTTGAATCAGTCTATTATTTACAAGTTTGGGACTATCACCTTATGCCATGACTATCACTTTATTATGCTAGATTTGAAATCCTATTATTTTCTATATGCCAGGGATGTTGTAACCAATTATCTCAAGTTATATCAAGCTAGTCTTGTAATCCCTTTTATCACTTTATGCTCGTCCTTTGTGCCTATCATAGTTTTGATGTTATTCCCTTTATTTCTGGATTTGTATTTACTTGTAATTTAGATCGATTCACGTTTACATGCGATGGGAATACAATTTGGGTAGATTAGGCAAAACATGAACTGGTTATGAACATGAATCATGAACTTGATAATAGGCATAAGTTGAAACATGAAACTTGACATGAAACTCGCCATGAAACTTGACACGAACTTGACATGAAATTTGAACATGGACATGACACTAGAATGAACTTGAAAATGGCTAACTCGAGGTTGGGTTGAGTTTGCAGTGTAATTCTTCCCGGAACCGCCCGACAAATCCAGTGACTGCAAACAATAGGATCTAATGTGGGTAGTTGGTCATATCGTGCTTGAAACCCGAGGTCAGACTGAGTTGTGGTTGGAACCGCCCGGCATATCCAGTGACCAGAATAACAGGTCTGATGTGAGAGGTTGGGTGCATTAATGAATTAATGCCACATGATAGGGTTAAGTCATTAACATGAAAGAGAACACTTAACCAACTTGACACATGATTAGTGGGGTTAAGTCATGAAATTGAAAGACAACACTTAACCAACTTGACATGCTAGACTGATAAGGATTAAGTCACGAATTTAAATGACAACACTTAACCTGTTGGACGGAAATCCTAGTTATGCGGTCCATTTCAGCAGTAACCCACTTAGATGTATCATGGTACCCTGGAACTAGGCAGGGTGGGGCACGATTACTGGGCTGATTGTAAGCGACCAAAACGACAGCTGAGGTGGTGCGCCAGTGTAGGTTCAGGGGGACTATGTTCATGCACGTAGTCCGGAGTTGAAAAAGCAAGCATTGGGCATCAGTAGGTTTACATTGTGCATGCTTGATTCGTGTCGGTGGTTAGCACCATAGGGCTTGATACACCCTATGGTGGACCTAGCACAGGTGACTACATTCGTGATAGGGCCGTATGACTCAGACACATGACAAGCTAGAACTTGTAGGGAGCCGATCGATTAATGGATCGTTCCATAGGACCCCGAAATGGGTCATTTCATGATATTGGGCCAAGGGATCATTTCATGGTTAATATATGACATGGTTTTGGGATACTAGTACAGTTGGTGCAGCAAGTCTTGAACATGCGATGTTATACTTGATTTATACTTGAATTATCCTGCTATCTTAGTCTATCTTGTCCATCTTGACAGCATCCTTGTGTTTACTTTCAGTTTATACATGTCATGTTACCTTTACTTGTTTTTATGCTGAAAGTCACTAGGACTTACCAATCTTAATGACTGACCCATTTTCTTTTGCCTCTTTTTCTTTCGTTTCCTCCCCCAGGTTCTCAGGGAGGAAACTCTAACACTAAGCCTTGATTTCGCTTGCTTTCTGTTCAGCTCATGTACGGTTTGATCTTGAGCCATGCTATGGCTGCATTTCTGCTACCTTTGGGGAATTAAACTACTTTTGTTGTTTTAAGTTTTATGCTTCTTTATTTATTCAAGGCAGAACTTGTTGTAATGGAAAATGATAGTTGGTACTTTGGATATAAAAGGTTTTGACTCTTTTTGAAAGTAATGAAACTTGGCTTTTGATTCTTCTGCTATTTTATTTATGTTATGTCTTGTAATATTTCTTTGATTGTTTACCTCGATAACGCTCCTCCAAAACTAGTGCATTCCCTTTGTGAGTGACACTAGCAGAGGTGGGGTGTTCCACTTGGAATCAGAGCGGAAGGTTACCAGACTAGGCAAAAGTTTTTAAAACCTTCTAAAACTATTTTCAAAACCATTTACAAAGAAGCATTTTTCAAGAAAAGATTTATTTTATTAAAAGGCTATTCCCCAAAAGCCATTAGCACTGTCCTTTGTTTCCTCATTTGAATCTTCTTCTTTTTCATTTCAGCATGTCTGGGAATCTTAACCTTCCAAAGGGCATGCTAATACCTGGCTGGTTTAGGAGGTACTTAGAGGCTAGGGACAACGATGCAGGCCCAGCAGATATTCCTCCTACAGCTGCAGCGGTTTCTCCTCCTCTTCCTCGTGCAAATGCTTTCTCAAAGATCTGTAGAGATTTTAGGGCCATGGGTGGAAAGGATTTCAAGGGAACTGAATCATTTGTAGAAGCGAGGAACTGGCTCAAAGAAACTGAGGATCTGTTCGTTATCTTCGAGGCGGACGATAGGCAGAAGTTACAGTTGGCAATATGGTTGCTCTAAGACAAAGCTTCCTATTGGTGGGAAGTCACTAACGCTGAAAGACCTGTTGACACATGGGTGGATTTCAGGATAAGGTTTGAGATGAAATTCCTCTCACAAGCTGAACGAAGTCTACAGCTGGAAAAGTTCTTATCTCTTAAGCAAGGAAGTATGATGGTCATGGAGTACGTCAATCAATTCAATCAGCTGGCCCGGTTTGGAATGGACTAAGTGAATACTCCTCATAAGAAGGCTCTCTGTTTTGTCAAGGGATTGAATGAGCCACTTCACAGCTTGGCTATGACCCATATACCTATGGGGGCTACTTATGAAAAGTTAGTGGACATGGCACTCTTAAATGAAGAAGACAAGAATGGCAAGAAGGAGGTCAAGGAGAATGAGTCTCAAAACAAGAAGGTTGACTCCGAGAAAGGAGGCAAGAACAACAACAACAATGACAACAAGTCACGTGAGAAAAGAAAATGCAACTTCTGTGGTATTGATGGGAATATAGTCCAGGATTGTAGAAAGAAGAAGATGAAGATGGGAGCATGCTCTCAGTGTGGTGATACAGAAAATATCAGCAAGAACTGTCCTAAGAAGCAAGGGAAAGGCCCGCAAGCAGGACCTTCTGGGGGTACATCTTTAACTTCTTCTCCTAGATGCTTCGTTTTATCTTGCTTATCTTCTCGATCCTATCTTGAGAACCTTAGATAGAACCCTTTTGGATGTAAACATGTAATTAAAATATGTTATGGTTGATGATTGCCAGTGGTTGCTCGTGGTTGCATAACACACATTAGGCACTAGATCGGCTCAGTCACATTTTTCATGTTGCATATGTGTGAGTGCTTATACTTGTACATATATGGAAACTTGATATGCTATCATTTGGATGTTGCATATGAATGAATGTTTGTGCACACATGTAGAGATTATAAAGTATGTTAGGAATTCACATACATGTTGGACTCATTACACTAACATATTTTGCATTAAGGAGGTTTACTGAATCAGTAACCGCCTGATCTTTTGCATTAGATAAGTACATATACACACACTCTTGCATAAGTTCATACAGCATTAGAAATCTTTTAAGGACAATGGTTGCTTGTGGATGATGGTTAAGTAGATGGATGATTGGATGATAGGATACATTCTTCTTAACTTGGAGATTTCGGGGACGAAATCCTTTAAGGAGGGGAGAATGTAATACCCGGTATTTTAATAACATGTTAAAACCATAAATCAAGGCAGAATTAAATTTTAAAATAAGAATCAAGGGGAACGGGTTGCGCTGTTGCGTTCTTCTCAAAATTCTGCTTGGAAACGAGTCCGAGTTTTCGAAAAAAGGATTCCATATGAGGGAGATATGACCCTCCGAAGTTTCAAGGATTTCCAGAACAAAAAAACAGCTCGAATTCGAATTCGAAATTCGAATTCAAACCCCAACGCAGACTGAGCGGGAATTTTCCAGCCCATGACTAGGTCGACCTGGAGGTCCACACTATGGTCGACCTCCCCGGGACCAGGTCGACCCAATGGTCGACCTGGGGGTCGATCTGGTGCTGAAACCCAGTTTTGAGTCTGGGTTCATCCTGATGTTTCTGGTCTCGTTTTCAGTCCAGGTTCGTTCGTCTAATCCTATATAAACAGTTCCCTAACCCCATTCTCTTTACACCATTTTATTCTCTCCTTATGCTGCCTCTGGAATAATTGAAATAAGTACATTAAAATAAAAAAACACGAAGACTGTTTCTTGAAGACTATAGCCAGAAATTGCATATTGGGGTTTTTCTTCTACAATCAAATCGAGATTCAACAATTCAACGACTAGTTTCTAGATTTGACTTCTGCATCTCAATTTCTTAGTCAACGATCTGTAAATTCTGGTTACTTTGAGATTTAAACTTGTTAATTGTAATTTGGACATGAGATAAAGTGAAATTGGACTTAAGTATGATAATCGATTCACATCTATTATAGTTTCCATCTTGGATCTTGAAATTTGGGAATATTTCTATGAAATCAGTTTGGACCTATTCATGTTTTAAATCAAACTCTTTCATGTCCATAACATTATCATGCTTGTGATGTTGAGTCAGTCTATTATTTACAAGTTTGGGACTATCACCTTATGCCATGACTATCATCTTATTATGCTAGATTTGAAATCCTATTATTTTCTATATGCTAGGGATGTTGTAACCAATTATCTCAGGTTATATCAAGCTAGTCTTGTAATCCCTTTTATCACTTTATGCTCGTCCTTTGTGCCTATCATAGTTTCGATGTTACTCCCTTTATTTCTGGATTTGGATTTACTTGTAATTTAGATCGATTCACGTTTACATGCGATGGGAATACGAATTGGGTAGATTAGGTAATACGTGAATTGGTTATGAACATGAATCATGAACTTGATAATAGGCATAAGTTGATACATGAAACTTGACACGAAACTCACCATGAAACTTGACACAAACTTGACATGAAATTTGAACATGGACATGACACTAGAATGAACTTGAAAATGGCAAACTCGAGGTTGGGTTGAGTTTGCAGTGTAATTCTGCCCGGAACCGCCCGACAAATCCAGTGACTGCAAACAGTAGGATTCAATGTGGGTAATTGGTCATATCGTGCTTGAAACCCGAGGTCAGACTGAGCTGTGGTGTAATTCTACCCGGAACTGCCCAGCATATCCAGTGATCACAATAATAGATCTGGTGTGAGAGGTTGGGGTGCATTAATGAATTAATGCCATATTTTAAGGTTAAGTCATGAACATGAAAGACAACACTTGACCAACTTGACACATGATTAGTGGGGTTAAGTCATGAAATTGAAAGACAACACCTAACAAACTTGACATGCTAGACTGATAAGCGTTAAGTCATGAATTTAAATGACAACACTTAACCTGTTGGACGGAAACCCTAGTTACGCGGTCCATTTCAGTAGTAACCCACTTAGATGTATCATGGTACCCTGGAACTAGGCAGGGGGGCATGATTACTTGGCTGATTGTAAGCAACCAAAAAACAGCTGAGTTGGTGCGCCAGTGTAGGTTCAGGCGGACTATGGTCGTGCACGTAGTCCGGAGTTGAAAAAGTAGGCATTGGGCATCAGTAGGTTTACACTGTGCATGCTTGATTCGTGTCGGTGGTTGGCACCCTAGGGCTTGACACACCCTATGGTGGACCTAGCATAGGTGACTACATTCGTGATAGGGCCGTATGACACAGACACATGACGAGCTAGAACTTGTAGGGAGTCAATCGATTAATGGATCGTTCCGTAGGACCCCGAAATGGGTCATTTCATGATATTGAACCAAGGGATCATTTCATGGTTAATATATGACATGAGTTTGGGATACTAGTACAGTTGGTGCAGCGAATCTTCAACATGCGATGCTATACTTGATTTATACTTGAATTATCATGCTATCTTAGTCTATCTTGCCCATCTTGACAGCATCCTTATGTTTACTTTTAGTTTACACATGTCATGTTACCTTTACCTTTTTCTATGCTGAAATTCGCTAGGACTTACCACTCTTTATGACTGACCCATTTTCTTTCGCCTCTTTTTCTTTCGTCCCCCCTCCCCCCCATAGGTTTTCAGGGAGGAAACTCTAGCACTTAGCTTGGATTTCGCTTGCTTTCAGTTAAGCTCATGTACGGTTTGATCTTGAGCTATGCTATGGCTGCATTTCTGCTACCTTTGGGGAATTAAGCAACTTTTGTTGTTTTAAGTTTTATGCTTCTTTATTTATTCAAGGCAGAACTTGTTGTAATGGAAAATGATAGTTGGTACTTTGGATATAAAAGGTTTTGACTCTTTTTGAAAGTAATGAAACTTAGCTTTTGATTCTTCCGTTGTTTTATTTATGTTCTGTCTTGTAATATTTCTGCGATTGTTTACCTCGATAACGCTCCTCCAAAACTAGTGCATTCCCTTTGTGAGTGACCCTAGCGGAGGTGGGGTGTTACATGACGTATTCCATGTATCACATTTGAGGAAGTGCTTGCATGAGACCGCGGAAGTGTTAGCGCAGAGCTTGCTTAGAGAGGTGGAGATAGAGCGTGATGCGATGATTCGACGAGCTCCTACATGCATTCTTGGGTCGGAGATTAAGAAGTTGAGGAATCGAGAGGTCAAGCTAGTCAAAGTGCAATGGAGAGATGATGAGAGCAATGCTACTTGGGAGACGGAAGAGAAGATGCGTTCATTGTAGCTTTTCTTTTCGAGGGTATGTCTTTTAATTTCTCCTTTATCGCTTTGCTTGTACTTGTTCTTTCTTTAGTATGTCCTCTCGCTAGTACCTTTGACCTTTAGATAGGGTAGTCCTATGGTTGAAACATGTGTTTGAGACATGTTATGTATAGTGGATGCATGTGGATGCAAGTGTTTGCTAGTGGTTGCTTATGGATGCATATACACACACTTCAGGCACTAGATCGGCTCAGTCAATTTCATATTGCATATTGCATATAAATGGATGTATTTAGTAAAATGAATGTACATTGAATGTGTGTATCATATGGATGTTGCATTTAAATGAATGATTGTGCACACATGTAGTAATGATATGTATAGGGTTATTTGCATACATGATGGATACATGGCACTATCATTATTTGCATTAAGGAGGTCGACTGAATCAGTGGACCGCCTGATTTTGCATTAGTACACAGACATACACACACACTATGCATGTGTACATGAAAAGCATTAGAAATCTTTTAAGGACCATGGTTGCTAGTGGTTGATGGTTGAGTAGATTGATGATTGGATGGTAGGATACGTTCTTCTTGACTTAGAGATTTCGAGGACGAAATCCTTTAAGTAGGGGAGAATGTAACACCCCGAATTTTGAATGATTGAATTACCTAAATTTAAGAACACTTAATTTTTAAAAGAGGAATGAAGGGAAATGGGTTGCACCATTGCGTTCGTCTCGGAATTCTGCATGAAATAGAGTCCAAGTTTTCGAAAAATGGAGTCCGAACGAAGGAAATATGGCCCTCGGAAGATAAGGAAAAAAAATTGAGCAGGCCGACCAGGGAGGTCGTCGACCATAGTGTCGACTTGGGTACTCCCAGGTCGACCTAGGAGTCGACCTCCTCCTTTGGGGGGTCGAACCTGGTTCGGCCAATTTGCTGTGTGGTGCGATTTTTGGGCCTGGGACGATTTTGTTGGTCCAGATCAGTTCTAGGGTTAATCCTAAGGCCTAAATAACTTCCTACACCTATAAATATGACATCAACCTAACCCTAATTCATACAATATTATCTATGACACCATTATGCTGTCAAACTCTCTCTTACACCCTAGCCACCGCCTCAAAATCAAATCTCAAGTGTTCATACACAATTCAAATCAAAGTTTAGAGCTTCAACAACAATTAATGAAGATAAATCAGCAACACCGCAACGTTTCTACACCAATTTCAGTGCATAATTCTATTCTTTAACCATGAAAGGTGAGTACGGTGTTTTTCACAATATAATGGGATTAAAAGTAACATGATGAAGTTGTAAAGAGGATTCATATGTATGTATGTAATTTAAATCTCATCCAAGTCTTCACCTTTTTGATTCATGTCATCATATGCCAATGTTTCTATGTAAAGTTCATACCTTTTATCAATTTATTCATGTTAAATCTATCATTATGCCTCTATTCCACTTTATATGCCCCTTCATTTCATGATGTTGTGTAAATTCCAATTTTCTGTGATTTGATTCTCTCTTCTTATCCCTATTCCTTTTATTTTTGGATCTAGGCTACCTTCGAGCCTATGTTAAAAATACGCGCGAACGCGAGTACATGGGAACGATGGGAATATGTGAAATATGGAAAATTGGATATTATTGGATATTTTGGATAATTGGATAATATGTGAAATTGGCATATTTGGGTATGAATTACATGTAAATTGCCTATAATTGTAAATCTGTAATTGAGGCTAATTAATATGTAATTAGTGACAATTTGGAATAGGCAATATTATAAACATGATTATGTGTTTAATTGGATATACATGACATGAAAATTGGCTATGGGTGAAATACGATTATTAATAAACCTTTGACACGAGGTTAGGCGCAATTGTGGCGTAAGACTGCCCGGAACCGCCCGGCAAATCCAGCTGCCACAATTGGACGTCTAATGTGAGAGGTCAAAGGAATGAATTTTAGGCGTAACGGTTAATGACACGAGGTTATACCCGGTTTGTGGCGTAAGACTGCCCGGAACTGTCCGGCAAATCCAGCGGCCACAAAGTATACGGTCTAGTGTGGGAGGTCGTGCACCATTCGCCATAAGGAATGAATTAAGGAATACTAACCATAATAGAACATCGGTATGGATAAAGGGTTAAGTGGGGTAACATGTAAATTATGACATGTAAATATGGACTTAACCGGAATAAGACAAGACATGTAAATTATGACATGTAAGTATGGACTTAACCATAGCATGTGTAAGACATGGACATTTAAATTAAAATGGTTAAGTGGGAGAAAAACCTAGTGGGGACCAAGCATAGGTGGGAGGCTTGTATCGGATGGGGACCCATTTCAACCAGCTACCTGTTTGAGTATCTAATTGGGCCGGTACTAGGCCGGGGTTGGGGCATGCTTACTGGGCTTGAATGTAAAAGGTCAAAACGTGAATAGCAATGGCAACGCAAGTCCAACGAGTTCACGTGCGTGCATGGGTCCGGGCTGGTAGGTAAGACGTTGTTGCATCGTGTAGGTATGGCCGGGCATTTTATGTTGGTATCGGGGTTGCCACTTTGGGGAGTGAAACACCCCACTGTAGGTCCAGCACGGGTGCCTACTGGGTTTAGAGAGCCGATCTAAAGGGTAGAGTAAGGGCAACTTAGCGATGGTAGGAGCAAGCCGGCACCAACGATAGCAGCTAGGTACAAGTAACTACCAAGTTTGTCATGTGAGTACAGTTAGTGGGACGGGATCAACCTTTAGTAAATAGAGTCTAGTAGATGTGCAGTGTAATTAAGTAATGTGGTGTAACTTAGCAAAAGTGTGGTGTAACGAAATACATGTTGGTTGAGTTGGATGGTCCTTTGGTTGCTAGTCTGATGTTGACTTCGGTCTTCAAGGTTAGTACTTGGAGGGTTGTTCGCTTAGCCAAGGTGTAGGATTGTCTTAGTATTTAGGAACGGAATCATCTTGTCCATCCTTTCTATCTACCTTATCTATGTTACAGCCATATCATGATGCCTATTTATGTCTTGATCATTTACCTTACCTATTATTTGATAAAATTACCGGACTCGCCAGACTTTATGTCTGACCTGTTTTGTCTCCACCTCTTTTTTTCCTTTCCCCCCTCAGGTTTGCAAGGAGGGAATACTATGGCTTAGTGCCGATTTCTTTCAGTTGCTTGAAGAGAGTAGATGTATCGCTTTGGACTCTCTCATCGTTATGGCTTTGCTTATGCTCAGTGGGGATTTACGCATTTATGTTATTTAAGTATTTGCTTCTTTATGTACTTTGAAGTTTTTGGAAAAGACTATTGATCCTGTTGTAATGACTTTGGAGACTACTTATGTAAACTCGTTATGAGTTATGATGCTATGAAATAAGTTTTAACTTCAGCTGTGTTGTTTTATTTATTTGTTCTTGTAATTTATCTGTTTTATACAACAATAAGGCTTCATGGACATTGATGCATTCCCTTTGCGAGTGATATTAATGGACATGGGGTGTTACATACCCTTACTACCCTATCGATCGGCTCCCTACTTGTATTAATGTTCCATGTGTTTGTGTCTATCGGCCCTCTCTTGCGTGTAGATACCCTGTGCTGGTCCCACCATAAGGTGTATCAATCCTTATGATAGCAACTCGACACGATTCAATATGCACAGTGTATAACTACTGATGCCCAATGCTTACTTTTCCATCTGGAGCACGTGCACGCCCATACTCCGTCGGAACTACACTGTTTCACCCCCTGCCGCTATTTTGACCACTTATAATCAGCTCAGTAATCGTGCCCCACCCTACCTATTCAGGGTACCGTGATACATCTACGTGGGTTACTGCTAAAATGGGTCCCCGTTACTAGGGTTTCCTACTGGTTAAGTTTATGGGCCTATATATACAAATATTACCCACCTACACGAGATGTACTTAACCCTCCCATCGATTCAAACATGTTTATTTAACGGTTAAGTTTGTGGTCTCATATATACTAATATTACCCACCTACCCAAAGTTTACTTAACCCTCCTACTTACCAAGTCAATCTGTATTATTGGTTAAGCTTGCCTTAACCTATCCATTTTATTCGTGTAATATTGGTTAAGTGCTGTCCATTCATGTTAACTTAACCTCCCATACATCACGTTGTATTGGCTAAGTGTTTCCTATTAACTTAACCCTGTTCATTCATCATGTTATATTGGTTAAGTGTTTCCCCTTAACTTAACCCCACTCGCTCATCAGGTTATAACGGTTAAGTGTTCTAAATTTACTCAACCCCACCTTCTTGACTAATTAAAATGTTATAACGGTTAAGTGTTCTAAATTTACTTAACCCCACCATCTTGCCTAATTAACATGTTATAACGGTTAAGTGTTCTAAATTTACTTAACCCTACCTTCTTGTCTAATTAACATGTTATAATGGTTAAGTGTTCTAAATTTACTTAACCCCACCTTCTTGTCTAGTTAACATGTTATAACGGTTAAGTGTTCTAGATTTACTTAACCCCACCATCTTGTCTAATTAATATTTATAACGGTTAAGTGTCTCCTATTCATATGTTACTTAAACTTACCATTCTTAGCATGTCTGTTTATTGGCATTAATTAATTTATTAATGCCCCAACCTCTCACATTAGACTGTTGTTTGCGGTTGCTGGATGTGCCGGGCGGTTTCGGGCAGACTTCTACCGCAAACTCCTTCTAACCTTGGGTTTTGGGCTAAATGCGCTAACCTCTCACATTAGATCTGTGTTGTTGCGGTTACTGGATGTGCCAAGCAATTCCGGGCAGTTTTACACCGCAACTCAATCTAACCTCGGTTAGGCATGTTCAACTTTTAGCAAATTTACATATTTGCCGTACATGTCCAAGTCTTGATTTTATATTCTAATTATCCCAATTTCACAAAACTAGTCATGTTTCAATTCTTAAGTTATGCCCAACAAATTCAATTACAAGTTATTAATCAAAATAGGTTACACCCAATCTTCCCAAATTTGCAATAATAGTCATGCCCCAAAATCACAAAATACATTATGCTTGGCGTCCAACCCAATAGTTATGCCCAATCTAGATTAATATTCCAATTTACACTTTACGCCCAATCTAGATTTAATATTTCAATTTACCCCAAGTTCGCAATAATACAATTATGCCCCAAAACTTGATTAATATGCCAATTAACCCAAACTTGCAGTTATAATGATAACAATTCCTCAATATCAGTTACAAGTTATACCCAAATCTCAATTACAAGTTATGCCCAAATCTCAATTATAAGTTACACCAAATCTCAATTACAAGTTACGTCCAATAGTACATAAAATAGATTAGGCCCAATTCCCCCGTATTCCAATCGTATATATAACAAGATTTCGTCTAGGTTCGAGACAACCTAGATCCATAAAAAAAGGGAAGAAGAGGAAACATAAAAGATTAGGCCTAAAATAGCCATACTACACTAGATTTGACAATAGCAATATCAGGAAGATAAAAGAAGTATATATCTGAATAAAATTACATCGCAGGCATAAATTTGATAGATTAGATTTGAATAACATCACAGGCACAAATCTGATAAAATAGATTTGAATAACATCGCAGGCACAAATCTGATAAAATAGATTTGAATAAATATGAAAGGACTATCTCATAATCAGGTATAGCTTGGATTCAGATTATTACATGCCAAGAATTTCAATTAAGAATTCACATCTGAAAGTAACTTGAACTTACAAACAAAAGGACAAGTCTTATTTTCTGGGATCTGATTTCTGAAACTGAAAAGCTATCCTTTGATGAAGACTACTGATTTTCTAGTTTTGATTTGATTTGGGACTTCCTAACTTACTTTAGTTTAGAGAAAAATGGAGGTTATGCTAGGTTGTCCATGGATAGCATGACAGCTTCAGAGAGAAATTTTATGAGGTTTTAGGGTTGAGGGTTGGGGTTGTTTATATAGAAGTTCAGATTAATATGAGCTGCCAGATCAACCTAGGAGTAATCAGGGCTATTAAGATCAAAGAGAGCCAACCAGAAATCACCACTTATGCCCTAATGACTCAGAAATCGCCACTGCCCAGATTTGGACGATGGGGACGACCCCTACAAGGGTGGTCGACACCTATGTTGACCCCAAAGTGTCTGAGTCGAAATAGGTGTCGACCCAGCGGGCCTCGGGTCGACACCCCCAAACGTGGTCGGTTCTGCGTTTCCTCCTCCCGCCTTCGCTGTTTTGAATATATTATTTTAATTCTGGTTTAAACTGAAATCTTCTGACCTCTATAACTTCTTCATATTTTACCCATTTTACGCAAACTCGGACTCTATCTCAAGTAGAATTCCCAAACGAACGCAAAGGCGCAATCCATTTCCCTTAATTCTTCTTTTAAATATTAATTATTCTTTAATTATCTCTTATGTCCCGTTTTAAAATTACGGGGTGTTACAATAGGATTCTGGAGAGTTCTAATGACGTGTCTTCTTTTGATTGGTTGGGTGACGTGTCTTTGAGCTGTGCGGTTCTGATGATCTCCCAGTTAATCTAAGGGCTCTAGTGAATCCTACACATCAATATAAGCAAACATCAACCTAAACCCTAGTCTAAACTAAAATCATTCTTAAGCCCCCATGCTTCTGCATCCAAAACTAAACTAGTAATCAACAATCAAAGCCTACATCAACGGATTTGCTAATCAACTTCAGAAATCAGAATTCAAAATCATTCTCTAATCCTTAAAACTATCTCTGTGAGTTCTATCACTTTTAGGTTTAAATAGATAAATGTGAATTATGGTAGACTATGAATTGGGCATACGCTGTAAATCATGAACTTATGCAAGCATACTATGTCATTTTCCCTAGATCTAATATATGGACATTTTACTATGTTTCCTATGTGAATCTTGAATTATAATTATATTGCGGTACATGTGAACTTGTTAATACAGATCTAACTTTCTAGATCTGATTGTGGTGATTCGATATGACATTTATATGAACATTGATTCGTAACCATGTTAGGATGATAGTACATCCATTGATTTGACAATAATTAGATCTAGACTTTGGTGTTAATCACCTTGCACTTGTTATATTATGATACCTTGGTATATGTGGTAAACTTGACATGTGAATCTAAACTTGTTATTATGCAACCCTGTCTGTGCTAGATTTAGGTAATCAGACACCTAATATTGAATCAATATCTCATTATGCTTGCCTAATTACATGTTCTTAATTTGATGTCCACTTTATTATGATAATTATCACATGTCCATTCACTTAGTTACTATGCCAGTTATGTTAATATTTATGCCAAAACTTGTTGAATTGTCACCCTTATCACGTTCCCTTTTATTATTATGACGAGGCTACGTTATAGTCTCGATGCCGCCAAAATACGTGTGAATACGTTAGTTAGGAAACGGAGAAAAAAGGGGATTTATAATTGGCATAATGTAAGTTGGACATATAATTCAAATAGGGAAACATATAAATAATCACCTATAATGACATAGGAAAATTTGGATAAAAATGGCATAATTTTGAATATGACCATTTAGGGATATGTAATTCAAATTATTATTGCAAAATATGTATTAACACCTACAAAAGGAAAAGAATAATTAATTGGTAAATTAATTAAAAATGGCATAATTTGAATATGACATTTATAGACATGTAATTCAAATTATTGGGCAAAATATGTACTGACACCCAAAAAGGGAAAGGTTTAATTAATTGATTGATTAATTGAAAATGGAATGTTTAGTAATTACAATTAGGAATTGTAATTGTACTTATGACACGAGGTTAGGTTACATTAGTAGTGGAAGTCTGCCTGGACCCGACCGTCATATCCAGCAGCCACTAATGTTGAACCTAATGTGGGAGGTCTAAGTACGCAAATACGAATTGGGCTAAGACACGAGGTTAGGCCCAACTGTGGAATAAGACTGCCCGGACCCGACCGGCATATCCAGCATCCACTTGTTGTAGGCCTAATGTGGGAGGTCTATCCCATTATAAACCATAAATGGACATGGTAATGAATCAGACTACTTAACCTAATCTGGTCCATAACGGATTGTATGAATATGAACTAAAGATAGAGTTAAGCAAAACATGCTTGGACCAGTGGGAGGGTTAAGTAGATTTTAAGTAGGTGGGTAATATTAATATATATAGACCCACAAACTTAACCGTTAAATAAACATGTTTGAATTAGTAGGAGGGTTGAGTACATCTTGGGTTGGTGGGTAATATTTGTATATATAGTCCCACAAACTTAACCTGTCGGGGTTATGTAATTAAAGACATCGTTAAGTAAACATACCTAGTGGAAAACCTAGTAGTGGGGATACAAGACAAAAGGGAGAGCTTGCATCATATAATGTGGGACCCATTTCAGTCAGTTACCCTTAAATAGGTATCAAACGGATACTCCGAACTAGGTTGGAGTGGGGCACGCTTACTGAGCTGATTGTAAGAGATCCAAACGTGGAGGCAGTGTTAACGGCGCGTTCCAACGGGGTCATGTGCGTGCATGACTCCACCTGCTAGGGAAGATAATACGCTGTGACATCAGTAGATATGGTTGTGCACATCCAGAAAATGAAGTGTTGCCAATTTAGGGAGTGATACACCCTACTATGGGGCCAGCACAGGGTATCTACGTAATAGGGAGCCGATCGATTGGGGGTAGTCAATAGGGTACTTCTAGTCTTGTCTGTTTCTGTGGGGTACCTGTGTTTCTGTCTGGGCTAACACCCATTATTTCTGTTTAGCTACCAATTTTGTTTGGGTTAAAACCCGTTACTAGAGTACACCTAAAACTACCATTATATTTATATTGGGATCATCTTGTTTTTGTCAAGCAATTGGGGAATATGTAATCCTATTACATATCTGTTATACTAGTATTGGTGTAGAGCAAAGAAAGTATTAAGAAGCGCTATTTATTCTATCATGTTGTCCTGTTTACCTTGTTATGCCTGCCATTAATGTATTGATCTCTCTTATCCACTTTATGCCTGTTATGGTTACCTTTATTTATTTACTGGCTAAAAGTAACTAGACTCGCCAGACTTTATGTCTGACCCCTCTTTTATTCCTTCTCTCTTCCGTCCCCTCCCCCCTCCAGGTTCTTAGGGAGGAAACACCCAGGCTTAGCCAGGATTTGGATTTCATCTTGCTAGGAGCTACTGTTGAAGTATTGCTCGATTCTTTGTCTCTGCTATGACTTACTCTTTTATTGGGGAATAATGTTTTCTTTTAATTCCTATGTACTCTGATTATGCAAGACAGAAGTATTTTGTTGTAATGGTTTTACGAATTATGGTATTATAAACCACGGGATTATGTTTTATGTCTGAAATAAAAATTTTGAAATTTCGGCTGTTATCTTTATTTATATCTGTCTTGTAATTATTCTGTGTCTGTTTATCTACAATGCTCCACAGAACTTAATGCATTCCCTTAGTGAGTGACATTAACTGACGTGGGGTGTTTTACTTGACTTTGCGATGCACCATCGTCCCCGGAAGTACCAACATCTGATGCTACAAGCGTAGACTTAGGTGTTGAAGGTACTCCTTTGGAGGGGCACTTCCTTGAATAATGGAGCAACCCATATTTGCAAAGAAACTCATCTTTTATTAAATTTTTCTACCTTTATTTTTTTCTTCGACTGTTTTTAAAGCTTCGTAAACGGGCTTGTAAGGGGCAGCATATTTATCCTTGACTGGAGCCGGAACAACGGCAAATAGGAAAGTAAAGTTCAATAACTGAGACTTGAAGGGAATTAGATAAGAATTGTTCTGTGCAAAAATTTTCACCTCCTTTTGTCCAACACCCACGAAAAGTCTCAAGGCTACGAACGAAGAAAATTTGGGTTAAGAATCCTGAAACACTCTATGCCAAGTCAAGTATGAGTTTCCGATTCTGGGCACCCTTGACATGTATGATAGAAGAGGTGTCTTTCCTCCTTTTAAATGAAAATAAGTAGCGGATTTCCTGAAAAGTAGGCTCATGCTCCTTTTCTTGCATAGAAAGCATGTAAAGTCCTAACAAAATGATATAGCCATTTGGATGAAATTAGAAAGGCGCAACGACCATACAGTTCAGGATTCTCTCTAAGAAAGGATTAATGGGAGGGATGGCACCACTCACTAACATGTGACGGTTAACAGTTACATAGCCAGTCGAGGGTTGATCTGCGAATACTCCCTCACCCGGCAATATCGCATCAGTAACAGTGATATTATATTGACCGCACAACTGTTCGAACTTGTCTTGATTTATAGTGGTAGAATGCCTTTCTGAAGGCAGAGCACTAAGGGGGGAAGGCACTTGAAATTGTTGAGTAGGAACCTGGCCGGGGGCTGTAGTTGTTATGGTCTCAGGTGTAGTGGTAGAAGTGTCGACTTGAGCAGAAGATGACCCTTCGGTTTGAAGGGGAGATTGCTGCCTGGTAGTCATTATACACAAATATATTTGTTTATAAACGTATCACGGGTTCACATTCTTTAAATGAGAAATATCATACGGAACTTTGCAAGTTATATTAAACTAAGGCATGAAATCTACAATCCGGTTTATGTCCTTTATTCGATCTCAAACGTCGCTACTAACTTAAACTAAAAGTGTCGATGTGTGTGCAAGCAAGAGTTGACAGGTTATAAACGGTTAAAGGAAACAAGCTTTTATGGACGCATCATTAGTTTAAGTCTTGAAATTTATTATGATAAGCTTTCTTAACTAATATTTTATCGAACTCGATGATTGATAACAATGTATAAGTACAAAACATGCAAAGGTTTTCTGTTGCTGTAAGATAGGAAATAGGACGTAAAGATTATCAATTCTTAAGGCATAAATGTGGATTGTGGAAGGTCTGAAGGGCTCAAATATACACAGTTCAAAACAAGCTTTAAAATATTAGGAGGCAAACCATTAAAAGACCTAACAATCATGTCGCCCAATGACCTAAAGCCTCTTCAAATCCTTGGATCGTGGGTTGTGAAAGTGGTCTAGGTCGATAAGGGGCTTAGGCCGTTTAAAACTCGAATCGTTCAGCCACTTCAAGGCCATAGACCGTATGTCATGGAGAGCGCCTAGCTTGTCTGAATAGGTTCAAGCTATGGGTCGTCCGAACCTTCAGATCCTAAGATCGTTCAAGTGGTTTAAAGCTTAGGCCGTTCAGGCGATCTAAGGCATAGGTCGTTTCAACAGTCTAAAGGCTCAGGTCGTGACAACATTTTAAACCCATTGGTCATCGGTCGGTTGAAGGCTCAGATCGTTCCAGCAGACTAACAAAATTGGGTCGTTCCTAAAGATCAGATCGATGGGGGCTCGGGTCGTTGAGGATTTAGGTCACTCCCAGAGGTTAAGATCATGGGTCCCCAAAAGTTCTAAGCCATCAACGACCTACAGACATGAATCATGTCCATGGTATGCTCATATAATCCTGATTTGGCCTTAATTCTGAAAAGGTTGCATATCTGGTTCAATAACTGACAATCTACAAAACATGTTCTTCAGCATGTACAGCAAGTTCATGCATCATCAACAAAAATTCACAGTCAAAGTTTCATAACCATGGTAAAAATCAGTGCTATGGATAGTAAGTTACCATGCTAACATGCACAAACTACAAACTATTGGGTTCGAGACCAAAAAAACTATTTTGACAAATTGTAAGTTGCTGTGAAATGTACAAATGACTGCAAAAGATTTGTAACATGTCAAATTCGACTCAGCAATCATGCACGGTCAACCCAGAAGCTCAACTACAGTAAAAGTCGATGTTACCATATACAAATCCAATGAAAGTACAAACTGACTGTTAAGACAGGTTCAATACAATATCACATCTGATTAAAATCGGCTCTCATTACCAAATTCCCAGCTCGATTCAAACCCTAAATATCAGAAAAAAGTAAAGTGAAAATTAGAACTGATTTCGAGTCAAGATCACGTGTGATGGCTTTCGAATATTCGACAACAATGAAGCACTTCGGATTTGAAAGGTTAGATCTCGATTTGAATCGAAGAGGCTTTGATTGATGATGCAATCGAGTTCGCTTGAGTTTAAATCACTGGTAGATGACAGCAGCAAAAAGGATCCAATCAACGACATTCGATTCAAGGAGTAATTTGGAAGAAAAATCTTCAGCGTACGACCGCCATCAACAGGTTTTGTTGGTTGAAGAAGACGAAATTAAAGATGATGGCTTGAGTAAAATATAAGAGAAAAGGCTGAACCGCATGTTTTTAGGCGCAAGAGCCCAACACGACCTGTCGATGTAAAAAAAAATCGGATGACCTGAATATCACCTCGTTTTAAATCAATTACAATGAACTATAAATGTATGTAGGGTTCAATGTGATAAAGTCAATTCGAAGCCCCCATCCTTATCAAAGGTGCAGACTTTGAGGGGCAAATCTTAACCCGTACAAAATAGAGTTCAAAGTATAGGTCGTTAACAGGTTATCTGCTGAATTTGAACTCAGGTCGTTCAAAAGAGAACACCGCTATATAATTTGGTACTTTCAAGTCAGGTCACAATGTGGCAAGCCATCATATCGTAGGTCGTTCAGACCTCAAGATTTTCGAGTCAAGTCTCCAAAATCCAGACCATTAAAGCTTCGCCTAAAGCAGGTCGTTCTTCTATGACCCTACGAACTAGTCAGGTCGTTCATCCAGGAACGTTGCTTGGGATCACGACACAAGTCAATTCGTAACCGACCCATGCAATCAGGTCGTAACCAACTTAAAGCGTCAAGTCACGTACATGCACCCAAGGTCGGGTCATCCGACGTCATAAGAAGCCAGGTCGTGTCTTGGAGAAGGGATAAATAGGGTCAGGTCGTAATCGACCCAGTGTTAGGTCATTCTGACGAGCTCTACACACTATTTTCAAGCCTTTCCCCCTAATTTCCACTCCTACAAATACCCCCACACTTCCAACATAAAAGGGACCAAATTTTCCCTCCACGAAGTGCTGCCAAAATCATTTGTAAAATCCTCTAACTCATTCAAACCTCCATTAATCCTCTTTAACTCTTAGATCCAACATCTCAACCACCATGGATTTTCCAAAATCATCAAAGTTCTCAAGTTGTTGAAGATCTACTCCAACAACCACTGTAGTCTAAGAGATTTCATCATTTCCTTGGTGAATTCGAGTAGATCAAAAGAAAAAAGAGAAGAAATAGAGAAAAATATTATTAAAAAAAAGAGTGAAATTAGAGAAATCATGTACCTTGTTAATTCAATGATGATAATGAGAATACTCTTCAAAGCGGACGTAGGATAATTCTAGGCCGAACCACTATAAATCCTCTTGTTTTTACATACTTTTCGTGTTTGTGGCTATCACTTTTCTAGATCTTATTTGTTTGTGAAGTGTAGAATTACACCTTGGGTGGTGTTGTCCATTTTTTGACATCAAAACATGTATGCAACTATTCGTAACATATGCAGCTCAGTTCAACTTTATATGCATACATGTATGCAGCCATTACCAATATATGCATACATGTATGCATATATTCACCTAGATTTCCAATAGAAAACATTGGATGAATATATGCATACATGTATGCAACTATTACCAATATAAGCATACATGCATACAACTTTTTTTTAGATTTGTTTCGGGAATATTTGTGATTTTTTGATTTTATTTTGTTAGTGCTTAGCGCATTTTTTTCTTTGAAAAACACGTAAAGGGGAAAATAGGGACTCGCTTTATATTTGAAACTTGGACTGGATGTCGTTTCTATTTTGAAACTTTCTAGGGACGTATTTAAAATATTCACTATTATTTATGTTGTCTAACATCTGTGGATGCAGGAAAAACAGGTTGGGGAGATCCAACTAGACTCCTCAAAAATTAAATTGTTTTTTTTCATATATAGTGTTACATGATGCGATAAATAATATGTGATGAATTATTGCGTGTTTAGATATTAAATAGCACTAGCCTAAATTAATTGGTATTTAAATACCATAAAAATATATTCGAATGAAAGAAAAGAAATTGAGCTTGAGAAGTAAAATTTATTTTTCCAAAATAGAAGTTGAATTTCGAATGGGCTAGGAATTATTAATTTATTTTTAATAATAAAAATAAGTAGTTGAATTTATAAATGATGTTCACAAATAAAGAGAAATAAATTATCGTTGAATAATTTGGGAATGTCAATTCAAGTGTAAATGTAAAGGGAAAGGGGATCGTTTCAGGAAAAGGGAACAATTAAATTTATTCTAATATTCGGAATGTAAATTAAATTGGACTCCATATGGATTTAAGATTGGAATTCGACTATGTCGAATTTATAAAAATAAATTATTTCCAGAAAGGATATTGGAATTGTATTAAATAGAAACTAAAATTTAAAATATGAAAATAGATTTTATGATTATGTATATAAGTTATAATAATATAATATTCCAAAATGGGAAATGGGTTTCAAATGGATTTTGAAATGAAAGCTTGTATTAATATACAAAACAAAGAAATTAATTTATAAACGATGTTTATAAATGTAGTGAAACAAATTATCAGTGGATAATTTGGACATTTAAATTCAAACGTGAATTTTGAAAGGAATTGGAAATCGTTTCGAAAAGGGTAAGATAAATTTTATTCTGAGATCCAGAATATAAATTGAACTGAGATAAATCTAAGGAATTAAAAATTGGAATTCAATTATATCTAATTTGATAAAATAATTTATATCCAAGAAAATTGGAATTTACTATAGAACTTGAGTTTGTGAATGAATTTATAACTGAGTTATAAATTTTGAAGGAAATAATGAACAATTTTGGATAATTGGAATTTTTAAATTAGACTTGAGAACCTAGCTTAATTTATATTAAAATATAAAAGGAGGAAATAGAAATTTATAAATAAATGAAGTTAAAAAGTTATTTAAATTAAATTAAAATGGGCTCGCCGCAGCGCACTAGTTCGTAATTTGATGTTCCGAACTTATATTGAGTTTATAGAACTCAATATAAGTCGGATTTTTTTTGAAACAAGAATCATTCTGTAACATGCCAGAAAATTTGATGCTCAAATTTTCGACATAAATACATCCTATGTCCAAACTCGAGTACCAAAAATCCAGAATGTTAATAGAGAGAAGTTAGAGGGTGAGATAATAAAGAAAGAAATATTAGAATAGAAGAAGAAGATGAACCAACACAAGACAGAGTCTCACATTGCAGCGCAACAAAATAGAATATAGAAATAATTCTTCAATTAAGAGCTTTGAAAAAAAATATTTACAATCATCAGAGTACATCAACACATCTGGACAGTTATAATAATCTGCTAGTCCTTATATACAACACATAGTGGAATAACAACTAGATATCATACGTCTGGACTCTTCTAGCTCGTCTCTTCACTACATCCGATAACCTAAACCTATACAACCTGGTCTCACCTGAGCATTACAAACGCCGGATCAGTTTGGTGAACCAGAGTGAGAAAAAACACACTAAGTTTAAAGTATCACACACTTGATTTTAAAGTTAAAATCTTTTCGAAAGAAAAGGATAATCGTAAACCAAATCCACACATAAATACAGACGATTTTTACCTTACGATAACCCAAAACATTTTTTAAATTAATCTTTTCTGATATTATAATAGTGTTAAAATACAAATAAATATTAATCTAACAGAACGCTTGCATCTCACGCTCTATGTACACAGTTTACAATCAAAATCACGTGCTCTTATTTGGAGAATGGATTTCCTGGCAAGGTATGGGACCACCATCCCGACAATGTACCTCCGGAGATGAATACATTAGGGTTCAACAAGAACATCTTGCAACCCATGCAAAACATGATTGACCCCTCGCTTCTCTTGAGAGTACCGAATATATCATTACCACTATGGGGACAACCAACCGAATAGATAGCATATAAATAAAATAAAGGGACAACTGAAGGCATTTGTTTTCTGCAAATCAGGTAATGATATACCCTTTTGATGGGTGCGACCCACATAGCCATGCGACCTACCTAATTTTAAGCCATTTATGTAATGACACGCATTTTGCCCGACCTTAATCGATCGCTAGATCGATCAAAATCGTTCAAAACCCGCATACGTTAACTTTGGGAATAAAACACATTAGAACAATAACAGCAGACTTTTATAAACATTCCATTAATGTTACATCAGAGCACAGAATATCAGAGTACATTGATAAAAAAAATACAGCGGAAGATTTAACATAAAATAAATTAATACAATACACAGCGGAAGACTTTCTATGCTCTGGACACAGCTTTAGGCTTCGATCCAGGATCCTGCTAAGGAGATAAATATCTGCAAACAAGCTACTCGACTGCCCGAGTGGAAAATATGGGCATCCGAGTTTGCACGTGAAACAAACTACAGGTCAGTCATGGGACTGGTATGAGAAATCTAACTTAATCTACTAATAAGGCTTATCACAGGACCACGCCGCTAACGCGGAACGAGTTTACTCCATTGGATTGCCAGTGCATAAAATAAAGTAAATCGTTAAGCAACGCAATGCTCTTTATAAAAATGGAACCATTATAAGACTCAAGTCCCATCACACAATGCAACACAAACAGGAGGATAGAGTTTTACCTTATAATGGTCAAAAAATGCTTGATATGATAAAAACGGATTTGATATTATTATTAGTGTATATATGTTTTCAAAAACAATTTCAATCATAATGTATCAATCATAGACGGCATAGCTACCATATACTATGTCGTCGTACTAGTTCTACAATCAAAACCACAAGGTCGTATTGGAAGTTGGATTTCCATCATGAGTCGAGGCTAGGGATCGTCCTCTCCGATTTGAGACACTCTAGCGAATGCCTCAGGATCACACCTATGGGCAACCCTTGGAACTTCAGGGCCGGTCCACACCTATGTTAGTGGATTAGTTATGCCTGAACACACGGTTCTCGTTTCCTTTGAACCTCCATATGGCCACTAACAACCTATAAATTCGAGGTACCTCATAATCCATCATCCATATAAGTAAAATGTCAGGGCTGGTAGGTTGCTGACATCACTCTAGCTAGAAAGAAACGTGTACACTCCTTGCAGTCCTAATCCCGTTTTTGACTCATACCGGGGGTGAGGCTTGCAAAGTCACGCTATACACAAAGCTACGCCTAAACAGGCTATGCTTTGATCATCAACCACAAGGCCCTGCTTTTCAACAAAAGCCTTGATCATTGCATCTTGGCATGCCACATTGTCAATCCATACCATACCATTGATTTCTGCCAATATATAACCTCTAAGCTCGTGCATCTTAGAGAAGGGGGTTGTACACCAAACAGATATATATTTATCAGAAATCAATGTATATAGTATAATGGAAAACAACATCAGACATACTATCCATTTACAAGTCCGTTCTGGGTCTGAACGAAACCGGAGGCACCTTATACCTCGCATATCCGAACAATCAACAAGTACATCCGGACGGCCACCACTGTAGCCCCTTCAAGGTAGCTACTCCAATAATGGGCGTCAGTGGTAATTTATCCATTCGACGTGAAGATCGTCGATCTTCAATCACCGTCTTTTATATCTTTGATTTAAATCATCGTATAATTATGTGAAATAAGTTGAACTCGGTCTTTTCAAATAATTCTCGAATAGTTATCATTTAAATCATTTATATTTATTTGTAATGGTTTATCGCTATTTTATTTATTTAAAATGGCTCAATTATAATTAAACGACGCTTCGGGTCAACGGGCGGCTCTGACGCTGTTTTTATACAAATTTGATTTGTACTTATCTCGAAATCTAACCGTTGGATTTTGATGAAACTAATATTGTTGAGAAGATTTTCCCAAAGCGGCCCTAACGGTTCCAGTTTTGGGAAAATCCGACGGTCGGATCTTTCGGTATAATCGTTTAAAGTCACGATTACTGAAATGCAAACTACCACACGCGTTTCGTTTTAATTTTAATTTATATTTGTATAAAATTATAAATATAAATCATTTGGCGATTTCAACAATTATAATCTATTTTTTTATCGCATCTAAAAGGACGATAAGAATATCACTTTTATTTCTACTATTTTTATTGTCCCTAGAATGACAACAAAAATATGTCTTTTATACTATTCTTTTTATTGTCTCTATTCTGACAATAAAAATTTGACATTAAATTCTATCCTTTGATTACATCTACAATGTAAATTTAAAATGCCTCTTTTAATCTAATCTTTTTATTTACGCCTAGAATGTAAATAAAAATGTAACTTTGATTCTATTCTTTATTTACATCTAAATTGTAAATAAAGATGTTACTTTAAATTTATTCATTTTTTGCCTCTAAAATGTAAATAAAATGTAGCTTTAAATCTATTCTTTTTATTGTCTCTATTATGTAAATAAAGATGTAGTTTTAAATCTATTCTTTTTATTGTCTCTAAAATGTAAATAAAGATGTAGCTTTAAATCTATTCTTTTTATTGTCTCTATTATGTAAATAAAGATGTAACTTTAAATCTATTCTTTTTATTGTCTCTATTATGTAAATAAAGATGTAGCTTTAAATCTATTCTTTTTATTGTCTCTAAAATGTAAATAAAGATGTAGCTTTAAATCTATTCTTTTTATTGTCTCTATTATGTAAATAAAGATTTAGCTTTAAATCTATTCTTTTTATTGTCTCTATTATGTAAATAAAGATGTAGCTACAAATCTATTCTTTTTATTGTCACTATTTGATAATAAAAATATAACATCAAATTCTATCTTTTTGATTACATCTAAAATGTAAATTAAAATGTCACTTTTATTACTATGTTCTTAATTTACACCTAATAATGTAAATAAAAATTCACTTTTCTAATTCAACAATTCTAATTTGTCAAAATGTTCATTTTAGTTTCAACAATTTTAATTTGACAAAATTGTTTTTAATTCTTTTATCTAACATAAATGTAGTTTTTGTTTTTAACTAACAAAAATGTAGTTTTTGTCTCATTCTATTTAAATGACAAAAATAAATGTTTTTATCATTCTTCCACATTTAATTTTCAACTAACATAACACCTTTGTTTCTCTACCTTTTTCTTATGTAATTTAGTGACTAATAAAATTATATTTTATTTGTTTACCCTTTTTATTTGTTCTAATCACATATAAAAGAATATTTTATATGTTCACAAATTTCTATGCATTCTAATATCATATAAAGAATATTTTTCTATGTTAACATTTTTATATGTATTCTAATATCGTATAAAAGGATATTTTCTATGTTAACATTTTCTAACCTTTCATATTAATATAAAAAGGATATTTCTATGTTAAATCAATTCTAACATTTCAACAAAAACATATAACAGTGATATATTTGTTCTGTCGACAACTCTAACTCAACAAAACACATATAAAACTGATATATTTGTTTTGTTGTCAATTCTAACTCAACAAAACAAATAAAAAGTGATATTTTTATCAACTCAACATTTTATAGCTAAAATGTTATTTTCAATCATCTTAACATTTTATAACTAAAATGTCATTTTTCTTTACTTTAACATTTTTAACAAAAAAAAATTATTTTTATACTAACTAAACAATTCGTTATTTTTATTCTAAATAAACAATTCTAACAAAAAAGTTATTCTTTTTTATTCTAACTAAACAGTTCGTTATTTTTATTCTAAATAAACAATTCTAACCAGAATGTTATTTTTATTCTAACATTGCAATTATAACCTAAAATGTGATTTTATCCTACTATGGCATTTTTATAACAAAATGTGATTCTATTTCTACTGCAACATTTTTATCCAATGTAACCTTTTATACTACAAATGTTATGTCACAACCGAAAATGATGTATTTTTGGTTTCAATCTTTTTGTCGCAACAAAATGAGGTATTTCTTTTCATCCATTTTATTATAACAAAATGACATATTTGTTTACATCAATTCTATAATAACAAAATGGAATATTTGTTTTAACACGACGTATACTAAACAAAATGACAGCTTTATTCTAACACAATGTATACTGGCCAAATGACAGTTTTAATTTGTCAATTTTGATTCAACATTGATGACATGTTAAATTTGTCAAGTTTTAATACGACAAAAATATTCCATCAAATTAACAGAACACCAAACAGCATCAAACATTTAGAATCCAATCAAGAACATGTAATAACATGGAAAATACGGGCCAATTAAAATTTTTTAAATTGGTGATTTCAAAGGAATTTGAACAATTGAAATATAATATTTCAATAAAATAGTGAATTAGAAATAGTGAGTCAGTTTGAAAATTTGAATTCAAACTTTGACTGACTGTGCAGGGTGGAGAATATAACGGATTTTAGCGAAACCAAAAATACCTAAATCAGTTTATCAATACCTTTCTAACAAATCTGAAAAATCGAAGTTTCATAACGGGAATCAAAAGTTATGGCCGAATGAATTTTTAGAATAGTCGCTATATAGAATATATAGCCCTGGAAAATTGATATTTTGCATACTACCTTGGAATTCGACGAAACCACTTTTGTTGGGTCCGGGATGTCAAACTATTGCTAGGTTTCAAATTTCATAATTTTTGAAGCTAGTATGTGAGCGTGGCAAAAGAAAATGTGTTTGGTCAGTTTCTGTTAAATTGGATCGACCAGAAAATGGCCATTTTTCAAACGATCTCAGAATTCGACGAAATCAGTTTTGTTGGGACCGTAGCGTCAAAACATAGCTAGATTTATTTTTCTGGAATTTTTCGAATCAATTTGAGGCCCTGGCAAACTGAAATGTACGTTCAAAGTTAAAATTAAATGTTTTATACTTTAATTTAAAGAATAACTGACTGTAACAGTCGAATTGGCCAACGAAACATATCCCATTGTGTCCGCGATGGGGGTATTTAGCTAGAGGCGACAGTCGTTGGGTTTGAAAAGGAGTTCGTTTGAGAAAACACTATTTAAAAATTTAATAAAACCATCGACCAATCATATTTCTCCGTTCATAAAAAAAAATCAGAAAACTCCCGACCCCCCCCCCCCCCGACATCGACGACGGAACGCTTCCTCCCCTTCCCTGGCGATTTCCGATCGCCACAGCCCAAATCAGCCCCTCCCCCAATTCAACTTTTTGTAGTTCTCCTTCCCCTCTTCAAATCCATATAAGGAGCTCCCCCTATCGTTGCTCCTACGTCAAGATATCTCCCTCCAAAGTCCCGACCTTCCAGCCGCCGCGAGCTCTAGGCCCCTCCGAGTCGCCTCCAACCACCGCGCACCTGTAGCCCTCTCCTCCCTCTTCCACGTCCAACCCGTCGATCATCCCCTCGTGCCTCGGTTCTCGCGAAAACCGCAAACCTAGTTCAGAACCATCGTGAAAGGTGAGTTCTTTTTGATGTTTGCACTTTGAAAAATCATATCTTTTTAGTGTGTTGACGAAATTCGATGAAACAGGAAACATCACGACCGCAAGGAGGCTCTCTACCACATAGAAGAGACCGCGGATTTTTCTGAGCCATCTACGATTTTTTGCACTCCGAAAACCAATGTGAGAAATCTAAATTAAATGAATTTGAATAGAAAATGTCGTGTATAAATTATATAAGCGAAATATAAATTACACACGTGTTGTATACCTCATGTACATGCGTAGTGTAAGCTATATAAGCGAAGTATGAATTATACATGCATGGAATAACTGATATATGTGTTGAAATGCAAGTGGAATATAGCAATAATATATATATATATATATATGTATATATATACTCCCCTCGTCCATAAACCATGGACGATATTTATTGTTGTGAATTGGTGTGAAATATTGGAAGAAAAATGCGAATGGTTGAATAATTGTTTGTGGTTGATATTGTTTGGTTGTGGTTGAAAAATACCCATTGGTGATTGAAATGAATTGGAAATATTTGTGGAAATAAAAATAAAACATGCCGCCTGCGTGCGAATTATATGCATGAATCCCCATTGTCAAAAACCGCGAGGTTTTAAGGTAGAGCGAGGAGCTGTACTAGGGACGGTGCCGGTTTTAACTACCCTGCCGTTATGCTGCTGAAATTTTGAATGATATTCATGTGTTAGAATTATTTTCATATGTTGAAATTATCTTCATGCATTGAAATTAAAGCCATATGTTGAAACTATATCCATGTGTGGAAATGTTCATGTGTTGAAAAGTGATGTGTGAAAATTAAATTCATTTGTGAATGAATGAAGTGTTTAAACAATAAAAATCACATTTTTATAATATATATGAAGTATGAAAAATATTCGCCTTATATATAAATAGTTTCAAAAATAAAAATTCTATCTTTCTTATATGAACAACATAAATAAAATATCCATGTGTGGAAATGCTCATGTGTTGAGAAGTGTGTGTAGTGGAAAAGTTCATGTGTTGAATAAAAAGATCGAACATTAAAAATTACATTTTTATTGAAACTATGAAGTGTTGAAAACATCCATTTGTCGAATAGATATTTTAAATGATAAAAATATCATTTTTATCATATATGTGATATGCTAAAGATATGCGGACGTTGAAATAAATATTTGTGAAGAAATATTATTTTTAACATGCATAGGAACTAAATAAAATAGTCATGTGTTGAAATCTATTTTAGTTCGCCAAAATTATCATCTTTAAAATGTGAAGTGTTAAAAATAGCCACTTGTTCAAATAAATGTGCATGAGTTAAAATATACATTAATTAACTAATGATATGATTTTAGCCTATGCATGCAACATTAGAATGAATGGTGTTTTTAAACCAAAGTAAATCAAATATGAAGTTGAATGGAAATGATAAGTGATAAAAATTGTATATATATGTACATGCATATTTATTGAACAGGTTATAGCAAAGGGGCTAGAGAAGAGGAATAAAATTTTGTGCCCGACAAATAGGTATACATTTACTGTTTTGTCTGGGTGATGATTTTATGAGCCTGTTGGCTAGCCGCTTGGCTTTTTTTTTTTTCTTTTTGACATGAGACGCCCGTGTGGCTATTTGGGAATTTTCCCAGCCCCTCCCGTACAAAGGAGGTTATGGCGAAATTTTCCAAAATTTAAAGGCGTTAGTGAAAAATTTGAAGTGAAAACGATATAGGAATTTTTGAATGAACTATATTTATATAAATATATAAATATAAATGAAATTAAAACGAAACGTGGTCGTGCAGTTCGTGTTTTGAAACCGTGATTTCAAACGACTAGTGCGGGAAATCCGACCATTGGATTTTCCCGAAACCGCAACCGTTGGGTTCGCCTTGGAAATATCTTTCCAACGGCACCAACTTTGTGAAGATCCGACGGTTGGATTGTCTGGAATGTTTAATTCAAATCTGAAGAAAAACAGCGCCAGAAACGATTATATTTATATATATATATATATAATTAAATTAAATCGAATAATGACGCTGCAGTTCGTAAATTGAAATCGTAACTTCAAATGACTAGTGTGGAAGATCCGACCGTCGGATTTTCCCAAAATTGAAACCGTTGGATTCGTTTTGAAATGACCTTCCTAATGATATAAAATTTGTGAAGATCCAACGGTTAGATTTCCAGATATGTGTAAAACAAAATTAGTGAAAAGCAGCGCCAGTGCATCGACATGACCTGAAACGTCGTTTAATTAAATAGGGCCGTTTTAAATTAAATAAAAATGGCGATATATCGTTATAAAATACTATAGACGATATAGGGTGGAAATAAACCAATTTTGTTGTGCTTGCTTGATATGTGATGGTTGAATGTATTTAACATGGAAATTACAACTAAAGAACTGAAATGTGAATGTTGAATAGTCCAACCATGGGATAAATTGATTTGAAAATCTAAATATACGTGGGTTATTTGAAAAGGCCGAGTTCATCTCATTTCAAATAATCGATCGACGTTGAGAAGTCGAAGAGTCGAAGAGTCGAAGATGGTTGAAGACCGACGATCTTCAAATTGGATGGATGGGCGCTACTGATGCTCGTGATTGGAGTAGCTACCGTGAAGGAGCTGAAGTGGTAGCCGTCCAAACATACTGTTGGTTGTACGGATATGCGAGGAATTGGTGCCTCCGGTTTCGTTCAGACCCAGAACGGACTTGTAAATGGACTGTGTGTCTGACATTGGATTTTGTTCTGTGCTGATTGATCTCTGTTAAATATATATCTGTTTGGCGGCGGAGAATTTATTCTCTTGCTTAACGCCCTTCTCTGAGACGTACGAGCTCAGAGGTTATGTATTGATAGAAATCAGTCGCATGGAGTGGATTGCCTGTGTGGCACGCCTAAGTGGCAAATGATCAAGGCTTCTATTGCAAAGCAAAGTCTTGTGGTTGATGATCAAAGCATGGTCTGTGTGACGTAGCTTTGTGTATAACGTGAATTCGCGAGCCTCACACCTCGGTATAAGTCAAAAATGGGAGAGTGACTGCAGGGAGAGCACGACGTTTCTTTCTAGCTAAGGTGGTGTCAGTGACCTACCAGCCCTGACATTATATATACTTTTCACCTGTGTGGTTGTTGGAATGCGAGGCGCCTCGATATAGGTCTGTAAGGACCGGGAAACGTGTGTTCAGGAATTGCCAATCCTCAAAAGTAAGAGAGGACCGGCCCTGAAGATCCAGGGATTAATGTGTGCGGTCCCGAGGAATTTGCTAGAGTGTCTCGAATCGGAGAGGAGCTTGCCCCTTGCCTCGACTCATGAAGGAACCCAATTTCCAATACGAAATTTGCGAATGTGATTGTATTACTAGTATGGCAACATGATATATGATACCCATGCTGCCTAAGATTGATATTTATGATTGAATTTGCTTTTGAAACATATATGCACTAGTAATAATATCAAACACTTTTGTTTTATACGTATGAAGCATTTTTGGTTATTATAAGGTAAAACTCTATCCTCCGGCTTGCGTTGCATTGTGTGATGGGACCTGAGTCTTATAATGACTTCATTTTATAAAAAGCATTGCGATAATTTAATCATTTACTTTATTTCATGCACTAGAACTCATTGGAGTAAACCCGTTCCACGAAAGTGGCGTGGTCCTTTGATTTTCCTTATTATTGTTGTTAATAAGTTAAGTAGATTTCTCATACCAGTCCCATGACTGACTCGTAGTTTGTTTCACCTTGCAAACTCGGGTGCCCTCATTTTCACACGGGCAGCCTAGTTACAGGTTTCTGACGCACCTTTTGGCTCATGGCGAGGCTTGACTACACCGTGCTGACTTGGATTTTCTCCGCCATTATTGTATCTATATTATGATTCCGCCATTGGCGATGTAGACTGATATTTATTTTGTGTACTCTTTATGAATGATTCTGCCTCAGGCGATGGTGACTGACTATGTATCATTATGCACTAAGTTGTATCCTGTATTGTGCTTCTCTGATGTGATGATATCTATATGATTCCGCTGTCATATGTGTGTAAATTATTCTATTTTCTGTTTATGCTATTATCTGTGATCTACTAATGATGATTAATGTGTTATATTCCTGATTATCCTTAACACCATGTCACGGGGTTTTGGGATCGTCACAGCTGGTATCAGAGCTTTGGTTAACCTTAGATCTGGAGTCTAACACATTAAACACTTCATCAAAATAGAATCAGTTGTATTCTAAGGCAAGTCGCTCATTAGAGATACGACTAGTAAAGTCCTAGAAAGAGCCGAGCAGAATAGCAAAATCAATTGGATCAGTCCATCGTTATCTTTCCGTAAACTTTCTGCTTAACTATGCAATAGACTATCATTTCTGTTAACTGACTCTTACCTTGCTTATACAGAATTTGACAAATGGCTACCAGAGCAGCCGCCGCTAGAGGAGGCCGTGCCGGCCCTGGCAGAGGAAGGGGAGAAGCCCCAGTTGAAGAAGGACCTTTGATACAACCCCCGGCCGCTCAATACTTCGAGCTAGACCGTGTAGCTAAAAGATACAAAAACTTAGGAGGCAAGACCTTCTCGGGAACTGGCATAGTAATAGAGGCCCTTGCATGGCTCAAAACATGCGAGAAAATTCTTGAAGGCCTAAGGCTTGGAGACGAAGATAAAGCTATTATGGGCGCCTGGCTTATGCAGGAACAAGCCGAACTATGGTGGGAATCTCTCACCGCCGGGAATAGAGAAGCTGGAAGAACATGGGATGGATTCAAAGAACTCTTCAAGGAGAAATATGTCCCGGAACAAGCTCTAGAGCGAATGCACGATGACTTCGCCAACCTCCAGCAGGGGGATCTTTCCGTGCAGGATTATCTGAATAAATTTACATTGTTGTCGCCCTATGCTCCGGAGCTCGTCGCCACTGCAAAGTCAAAAAATAAGAGGTTTATCCTTGGGTTAAGGCGACAGTATCATGATAGAGCCATGGCCCATTTCAAGCTGGAATTTAATGAATTGGTGGAAATGACATGCAATTACGAAGACCTTGACCATAGGCATCTGGAGCAGGATCGCGCTAGAAGCCAAGCCGGGAACAAACGCAAGCCTGCCACGAATCAAGCTGAGTCAAGCCAAGCAGCATCTTCAAAACCTTAGACCGACAAGTCGCCAAGAGGAAATTGCTTTAACTGTGGCAAAGTGGGGCATTACTCTAATGTGTGCACAGCCCCGAAGAGGTAGAAGACAAATTCACATGGTTCAAGCCAGGGTTCTCAGAACCCTCGCTCCTGCTTTAATTGCCGCAAGACCGATCATCTAGTCAAAGACTGTCCTTTGCTGAAGAAGGCCACAGTAGCTCACGTGTATGACGGGTCGAGCCCGCCAGCTGCTTCCGACGGAGCAGGTAAACCTGATGTTTTGGGAGGTACCCTTACAATTAAAAATATTCCTGTCTCTGTATTGTTTGACATAGGTGCGTCGCGTAGTTTTATTGCTAGTAACACAGTGCACAAATTAAAGTTAAAACAGCGAAAGCTTAAAGAATCGGTTGGAGTGCATAATCCGATAGGAGGATCACTTATTCTCGGTTCATATTGTAGAGTGCCTATCTCTTATTCTTCCTACAAATTTTCTTTTGATTTGATCGTTATGGATTTTCCCGAATTCGATGCCATTCTCGGGCTGGATTGGTTAACGAAATATGAAGCCGAAGTGAATTGTGCAGAAAGAATCGTTAAAATTCGAACGAAGCTTGGATATATTACGGTACCCTGTCTTGGTTCGAATCCAAATAGAGAAGAATTTTGGTCAGCATTAGAAGTTATCCCCACTTCATTGGAAAAGATTCCGATTGTTAGAAACTATGCGGATGTGTTTGAAGAAGTTGAAAACTTACCCCCGCAAAGAGAAATAGAATTCCAAATCGATCTAATTCCCAATGCCAGACCAGTGGTACATCCAATTCGCAGAATGACTCCGAAGGAAAAAGAAGAATTAGGCGATCAAACTCGTCAACTGTTGTGGAAGGGTCTAATCAGACCTAGCTTTTCGAATTGGGGTGCAGCTGTTATGTTTGTCCCAAAGCCAGACGGTACTCTTCGATTATGTGTT
Organism: Allium sativum; assembly: GCA_030737875.1. NCBI lineage: Eukaryota > Viridiplantae > Streptophyta > Magnoliopsida > Asparagales > Amaryllidaceae > Allium > Allium sativum. The sequence goes on along the minus strand of CM060916.1, from coordinate 110,717,157 downwards.
GATTACCGAGACCTCAACAAACAGACGCTTAAAAACAAGTATCCATTACCCTGCATCGATGATCTGCTAGACCAATTGAAGGGGGCGAAAGTATTTTCCCGAATGGACCTAGCTATAGGTTTTCATCAATTGAGAATAGCAGAAGAGTGTGTTCCTTTGACAGCTTTCAGAGGTCCGGACATATTTTATGAATGGTTAGTAATGCCGTTTGGCCTGTGCAATGCTCCAGCATACTTTGTCGATCTAATGAATAGAGTGTTCAGGGGAGTTCTTAATAAATTTGTCCACGTACTCATTGATGATATTTTAATCTACTCCAAATCAAAACCCGAGCATGAAAAACACTTAGAACATGTATTGGAGATTCTAAGAAAGAATGTCTTCGAAGCCAAATTCTCTAAATGTGTCTTTTGGCAAGAAGAAGTGAAATTTCTTGGCCATGTCGTGTTAGAGAAAGGGATTTCTGTTGACCTAAGCAAAATAACAGCGATTCAAGACTAGATACAACCCACTACTCCCACAGAAGTTAGAAGTTTTATGGGGTTGGCTAGTTATTATCGAAAGTTCGTTAAGGATTTTTCGAAGATATCCGGTCCGTTAACGAAGCTCACGAAGAAACATGAGAAGTTTAAATGGACTTCCGACTGTGAGGAAGCTTTCCAAGAATTGAAATCGAAACTGACAACTGCTCCAGTGTTAACCATTATCGATGGCAATCAGGATTTAATGGTTTGGACAGATGTTTCTATTAGAGGTCTTGGTGCAGTGTTAATGCAAAGAGGCCAAGTAGTCGCTTATGCAAGCCGCCAACTGAAACCGCATGAGAAGAATTATGTGACTCATGATCTTGAGTTGCTAGCTATCGTTTTTGCTTTAAAAATCTGGAGGCATTATTTATTGGGCGAGAAATTTATACTGTACACAGATCATCAATCATTGAAGTATTTATACACCCAGAAAGATCTGAATTTGAGACAGCACCGTTGGCTAGAATTTCTTGCAGCGTATGATCTTGATATCCTATATACGCCAGAGAAGGCTAATGTTGTAGCGAATGCGCTTAGTAGAAAAACCGCAATCATTGCCAATCTTATAATTACCCCTAGCTTGATCGATAAGATATGTGCTCTCCAGAGGAATGATTATTTCATTCAAAGGATCAAAGGAAGAATCCAGAGGGGAGAGCCCTCAAGTTTTCAGGTAGATAAAGAAGAAGTTCTGAGACTGAATGGGAGAATGTGTGTTCCCAACATCCCTGAGCTCAAAAGAGAAGTGATAGACGAATGCCATAAATCAAAATTTTGCATCCATCCTGGTGTGAGTAAAATGTACAACGATATCAAACGCACTTTTTGGTGGAGGGCAATGAAAAGGGATATTTCTTTGTATGTTAGCAAATGCCCTACTTGTCAATTGGTCAAGAGTGACCAACAGAAGCTAGCTGGATTGTTGCAACCGTTGGAAGTCCCAAGTTGGAAATGGGAACAGATTTCCATGGATTTCATAGATGGCTTGCCGCGAACCAGGAAAGGTAATGACAGCATTTGGGTAATAGTAGATCGCTTCACGAAGACTGCCCATTTTATACCTGTCAGATCCAATAGAACCGCTCAATGTCTAACACAGATATATTTCAAAGAAATTGTTAAGCTATATGGAATTCCCATCAGCATAGTCAGTGATAAAGACCCGATATTTGCTAGCAAATTCTGGGAGGCTTTCCCGACAGAATTGGGGACGAAACTGAATATGAGCACCGCTTATCACCCTCAAAAAGATGGCCAAACTGAGCGGGTGAATAGAATTCTAGAAGATTTATTGCGGGCTTTTATAATTGATTTTGGTGGGTCATGGGAAGATCACTTACATTTGGCAGAATTCTCATATAACAATAGCTATCAAGCAAGTTTGGGAATGTCGCCATTTGAAGCATTATATGGCAGACCGTGCAGATCTCCACCATGTTGGGTAGAACTGGCAATACACTTGTGTTAGGGCCCAATATGATTAGAGAAGCATCGGATAAAGTCGACTTCATCAAAAAGCGTTTGAGAACCGCGCAAAGCCGACAGAAAAGTTATGCAGATTCTAGAAGAAGAGATTTGACATTTGTTGTTGGTGATCATGTTTATTTGAAAGTTTCTCCGATGAGAGGAGTAATCAGATTTGGCAAAAATGGGAAGTTGGCACCGAGATTTGTTGGTCCCTTTCCTATACTCGAACGAATTGGAACTCTTGCTTATAGGGTTCAATTACCAGATTGGTTGCTTGGAGTGCATGATGTATTTCACATATCTCAACTTAGAAGACATGTGCATGATCCAGATCTTGTTGTAGAAGAAGCAGCGCAACAAGATATAGACATAACTCCAGAATCAACACTCAGAAGAGAGCCATTAAAGATTGTTGGCAAAGAAACTAGAGAACTAAGAAGCAAAAAGGTTCATTTAGTAAAAGTGCAGTGGAGCAGTGATCCTAGAGACTGTACTTGGGAAACTGAGGAAAGCATTAAGCAAGCTTACTCCAAATGCAGAGTGGATATCTCTGACTAACTCCGGTGCAAGGTACCTTTATAATACCTTGCATTTACATTTTGTTTCCTACTTTAATGTTGTTTCCTTTTCGAGGACGAAAAGTTTTAAGTGGGGGAGATTGTAATAACCCGGAAAATACGGGCCAATTTAAAATTTTTAAATTGGTGATTTCAAAGGAATTTGAACAATTGAAATAGAATATTTCAATAAAATAGTGAATTAGAAATAGTGAGTCAGTTTGAAAATTTGAATTCAAACTTTAACTGACTGTGCGGGGTGGAGAATATAACGGATTTTAGCGAAACCAAAAATATCTAAATCTGTTTATCAATACCTTTCTAACGAATCTGAAAAATCGAAGTTTCATAACGGGAATCAAAAGTTATGGCCGAATGATTTTCAGAATGGTCGCTATATAGAATATATAGCCTTGGAAAATTGATATTTTGCATACGACCTCGGAATTCGACGAAACCACTTTTGTTGTGTCCGAGATGTCAAACTATTGCTAGGTTTCAAATTTCATAATTTTTGAAGCTAGTATGTGAGCGTGGCAAAAGAAAATGTGTTTGGTCAGTTTCTGTTAAATTGGATCGACCAGAAAATGGCCATTTTTCAAACGATCTTAGAATTCGACGAAATCAGTTTTGTTGGGACCGTAGCGTCAAAACATAGATAGATTTATTTTTCTGGAATTTTTCGAATCAGTTTGTGGCCCTGGCAAACTGAAATGTACGTTCAAAGTTAAAATTAAATGTTTTATACTTTAATTTAAAGAATAACTGACTGTAACAGTTGAATTGGCCAACGAAACATATCCCATTGTGTCCGGGATAGGGGTATTTAGCTAGGGGCGACAGTCGTTGGGTTTGAAAAGGAGTTCATTTGAGAAAACACTATTTAAAAATTTAATAAAACCATCGACCAATCATATTTCTCCATTCATAAATAAAAAAAAACATCAGAAAACCCCCGACCCCCCCCCCCCCCGACATCGACGACGGAATGCTACCTCCCCTTCCCTGGCGATTTCCGATCGCCACAGCCCGAATCAGCCCCTCCCCTAGTTCAACTTTTTGTAGTTCTCCTTCCCCTCTTCAAATCCATATAAGGAGCTCTGGGCCCCACCGAGTCGCCTCCAACCACCGCGCGCCTATAGCCCTCTCCTCCCTCTTCCATGTCCAACCCGCCGATCATCCCCTCGTGCCTCGGTTCTCGCGAAAACCGCAAACCTAGTTTAGAACCATCGTGAAAGGTGAGTTCTTTTTTATGTTTGCACTTTGAAAAATCATATCTTTTTAGTGTGTTGGCGAACTTCGATCAAACAGGAAACATCACGACCACAAGGAGGCTCTCTACCACATAGAAGAGACCACGGATTTTTCCGAGCCATCTAGGATTTTTAGCACTTCGAAAACCAATGTGAGAAATCTAAATTAAATGAATTTGAATAGAAAATGTCGTGTATAAATTATATAAGCGAAATATAAATTACACACGTGTTGTATACCTCATGTACAAGCGTAGTATAAGCTATATAAGCGAAGTATGAATTATACATGCATGGAATAATTGATATATGTGTTAAAATGCAAGTGAAATGTAGCAATAATATATATATATATATATATATATATATATATATATATATATATATATATATGTGTGTGTGTGTGTGTGTGTGTGTGTGTGTGTGTGTGTGTGTATGTATATATATACTCCCCTCGTCCACAAACCATGGACGATATTTATTGTTGTGAATTGGTGTGAAATATTGGATGAAAAATACGAATGGTTGAATAATTGTTTGTGGTTGATATTGTTTGGTTGTGGTTGAAAAATACTCATTGGTGATTGAAATGAATTGGAAATGTTTGTGGAAATAAAAATAAAATATGCCGCCTGCTTGCGAATTAGATGCATGAATCCCCATTGTCAAAAACCGCGAGGTTTTAAGGTAGAACGAGGAGCCGTACTAGGGACGGTGCCGGTTTTAACTACCCTGCCGTTATGCTGCCGAAATTTTGAATGATATTCATGTGTCAGAATTATTTTCATATGTTGAAATTATCTCCATGCGTTGAAATTAAAGCCATATGTTGAAACTATATCCATGTGTGGAAATGTTCATGTGTTGAAAAGTGATGTGTGAAAATTAAATTCATTTGTGAATGAATGAAGTGTTTAAACAATAAAAATCACATTTTTATAATATATATGAAGTATGAAAAATATTCGCCTTATATATAAATAGTTTCAAAAATAAAAATTCTTATCTTTCTTATATGAACAACATAAATAAAATATCCATGTGTGGAAATGCTCATGTGTTGAGAAGTGAGTGTAGTGGAAAAGTTCATGTGTTGAATAAAAAGATCGAACAATAAAAATTACATTTTAATTGAAACTATGAAGTGTTGAAAACATCCATTTGTCTAATAGATATTTTAAATGATAAAAATATCATTTTTATCATATATGTGATATGCTAAATATATGCGGACGTTGAAATAAATATTTGTGAAGAAATATTATTTTTAACATGCATAGGAACTAAATAAAATAGTCGTGTGTTGAAATCTATTTTAGTTCGCCAAAATTATCATCTTTAAAGTGTGAAGTGTTAAAAATAGCCACTTGTTCAAATAAATGTGCATGAGTTAAAATATACATTAATTAGCTAATGATATGATTTCTACCTATGCATGCAACATTAGAATGAATGGTGTTTTTAAACCAAAGTAAATCAAATATGAAGTTGAATGGAAATGATAAGTGACAAAAATTGTATATATATATGTACATGCATATTTATTGAACAGGTTATAGCAAAGGGGCTAGAGAAGAGGAATAAAATTTTGTGCTCGACAAATAGGTACACATTTACTGTTTTGTCTGGGTGATGATTTTATGAGCCTGTTGGCTAGCCGCTTGGCTTTTTTTTCTTTTTCTTTTTGACATGAGACGCCCGTGTGGCTATTTGGGAATTTTCCCAGCCCCTCCCGTACAAAGGAGGTTATGGCGAAATTTTCCAAAATTTAAATGCGTTAGTGAAAATTTTGAAGTGAAAACGATATAGGAATTTTTGAATGAACTATATTTATATAAATATATAAATATAAATGAAATTAAAACGAAACGTGGCCGTGTAGTTCGTGTTTTGAAACCCTGATTTCAAACGACTAGTGTGGGAAATCCGGCCATTGGATTTTCCCGAAATCGCAACCGTTGGGTTCGCCTTGGAAATATCTTTCCAACGGCACCAACTTTGTGAAGATCCGACGGTTGGATTGTCTGGAATGTTTAATTCAAATCTGAAGAAAAACAACGCCAAAAATGATTATATATATATATATATATAATTAAATTAAATCGAATAACGACGCTGCAGTTCGTAAATTGAAATCGTAAGTTCAAATGACTAGTGTGGAAGATCCGACCGTCGGATTTTCCCAAAACTGTAACCGTTGGATTCGTTTTGAAATGACCTTCCTAATTATATAAAATTTGTGAAGATCCAATGGTTAGATTTCCAGATATGTGTAAAACAAAATTAGTGAAAAGCAGCGCCAGTGCATCGACACGACCTGAAACGTCGTTTAATTAAATAGGGCCGTTTTAAATTAAATAAAAATGACAATATATCGTTATAAAATACTATAGACGATATAGAGTGGAAATAAACCAATTTTGTTGTGTTTGATTGATATGTGATGGTTGAATGTATTTAACATGGAAATTATAACTAAAGAACTGAAATGTGAATGTTGAATAGTCCAACCATGGGATAAATTGATTTGAAAATCTAAATATACGTGGGTTATTTGAAAAGGCCGAGTTCATCTCATTTCAAATAATCGATCGACGTTGAGAAGTCGAAGAGTCGAAGACGGTTGAAGACCGATGATCTTCACATTGGATGGATGGGCGCTACTATTGCTCGTGATTGGAGTAGCTACCGTGAAGGAGTTGAAGTGGTAGCCGTCCAAACATACTGTTGGTTGTACGGATATGCGAGGAATTGGTGCCTCCGGTTTCGTTCAGACCCAGAACGGACTTGTAAATGGACTGTGTGTCTGACATTGGATTTTGTTATGTGCTGATTGATCTTTGTTAAATATATATCTTTTTGGCGGTGGAGAATTTATTCTCTTGCTTAACGCCCTTCTCTGAGACGTACGAGCTCAGAGGTTATGTATTGATAGAAATCAGTCGCATGGAGTAGATTGCCTGTGTGGCACGCCTAAGTGGCAAATGATCAAGGCTTCTATTGCAAAGCAAAGTCTTGTGGTTGATGATCAAAGCATGGTCTGTGTGACGTAGCTTTGTGTATAACGTGAATTCGCGAGCCTCACACCTCGGTATAAGTCAAAAATGGGAGAGTGACTGCAGGGAGAGCACGACGTTTCTTTCTAGCTAAGGTGGTGTCAGTGACCTACCAGCCCTGACATTATATATACTTTTCACCTGTGTGGTTGTTGGAATGCGAGGCGCCTCGATATAGGTCTGTAAGGACCGGGAAACGTGTGTTTAGGAAATGCCAATCCTCAAAAGTAAGAGAGGACCGGCCCTGAAGATCCAGGGATTGCTGTGTGCAGTCCCGAGGCATTTGCTAGAGTGTCTCGAATCGGAGAGGAGCTTGCCCCTTGCCTCGACTCATGAAGGAACCATTTTCCAATACGAAATATGCGAATGTGGTTGTATTACTAGTATGGCAACATGATATATGGTACCCATGATGCCTAGGATTGATATTTATGATTGAATTTGCTTTTGAAACATATATGCACTAGTAATAATATCAAACACTTTTGTTTTATACGTATGAAGCATTTTTGGTCATTATAAAGTAAAACTCTATCCTCCGGCTTGCGTTGCATTGTGTGATGGGACCTGAGTCTTATAATGACTTCATTTTATAAAAAGCATTGCGATAATTTAATCATTTACTTTATTTCATGCACTAGCACTCATTGGAGTAAACCCGTTCGGCGAATGTGGCGTGGTTCTTTGATTTGCCTTATTATTGTTGTTAATAAGTTAAGTAGATTTCTCATACCAGTCCCATGACTGACTCGTAGTTTGTTTCACCTTGCAAACTCGGGTGCCCTCATTTTCACATGGGCAGCCTAGTTACAGGTTTCTGACGCACCTTTTGGCTCATGGCGAGGCTTGACTACACCGTGCTGACTTGGATTTTCTCCGCCATTATTGTATCTATATTATGATTCCGCCATTGGCGATGTAGACTGATATTTATTTTGTGTACTCTTTATGTATGATTCCGCCTCAGGCGATGGTGACTGACTATGTATCATTATGCACTAAGTTGTATCCTGTACTGTGATTCTCTGATGTGATGATATCTATATGATTCCGCTGTCATATGTGCGTAAATTATTCTATTTTCTGTTTATGCTATTATCTGTGAGCTGCTAATGATGATTAATGTGTTATATTCCAATGATTATCCTTAACACTGTGTCACGGGGTTTTGGGATCATCACAGAACATGTATGAATTACTAAACACAATAACGAGTAATTTATTTTTAAATTATTTAGGTTAGAAATCTCACAATCAATAATAAAATTTATTTAAAATAGAGATCTCACTGATGATTTTTATTCTGATCAGTTCAATTCTGAAAATTTTCAAAATCTGATCTGCTCTGTTTTAGATTCAGTCAAATCCATAGTTTAGATCTCGATTTTTCGAGTCCAACACATCTGAAATTTCTGAATTTCGTCACTGTTTGAAAGAGATACGGTTATTTAAACATTGTTTACATTATTAAATAATTAAAATAATAATTACACTTTAATTACATGTTTCAGAAAAATAAGTGTCGATCCCTTCTTCTTCCTCTTAACGTTATATTGTAAAACCAAACCCAAAATTTTGATTTCTCTCTCCTCCTATAACCGTCTCCTGGAGCGTCGCGACCCCCATCCATATATGCCACATCGAAGTGAAGTGCTCCCAACCGCCTCCCATCGCCTGAAACACGGCGGCGCTCGGCCTCCCCCAACCGCCTGAAATGGCGCTCCAACTCGCCGGGTTTAAAGCCCTTATTAGCCCAAACTGCTTCACTAGAATCGATCTGAACCGTACCAATATAAAGCTCTTGCAATTCTCTCCAATCTCGTGTTTAATCCTTGATTTGATTTGATGTATGTTTGGAGAATTTTAGGGTAGAATGAGGGAGCTTTCTGGCCCTCGGTTGGAATAGATGGCGGTTGGGTGAATTAGTGATTATGGTTTTAGTTGTTTTCTATTTATAATATTATATTATTAAATGATCGAATTTACAAATAAACCCGTAAATTTTTCTCAGATCCAATTTCAGCCCAACGAAAATTGCTCTTAGGCAAATACTCATGTTTCAGATCCAATGGGCTAGGTCCCATCAGCCCAACCGAATGTCTTCAGCCTGTTTTATTGAATTTAATATTTAAATCATTTATTTAATTAATTCGTTCTTACATTTAAAATCACCGAGGCCACAAACGACCTCTAAAAATTACAGAAAAATTATATCTAGCTTTGCTTCGACGATACGGTCCTAACAAAACTAATTTCAACGAATTCTGAGACCGTTTGAAAAATGACCATTTTCAAGTCGATTAAATTGGACTAAAACTGACAAAACACATTTTTCTTTGCCACGCTCACCTATTAATTCGAAAAATTCTGGAAAATTAAACTTAGCAATAATTAGACATTCCGGTTCCAACAAAAGTTGTTTCGTCGAAAACAGAGGTCGTTTGTAAAACGATAATTTTTAAGGCCAATATATTATATTAAAATATATACAAATTCTACAGCGACGATTATAAATTTTAAACTAGACATAACTTTCAATATATAAAGTGAAATTTCATTTTTTCAGATTTGTTAGAAAGATATTGTTAAACAAATTTTAAAAATTTCTGGTTTCGCTCAATTCTGATTTATTATGAATCCTGTACATTAAATTAAAGTTTTAAAATCAAATTTTCAAACTACAGCGCTATTTCAAACTCCTTTTATAGTTAATTTAAATTTTATTTTAACTTCAATTAAAATAAATTTCTAGTCGTTATTATTTAAGATAAATTATTCTGAATATTAAAAATCCATTAAAATTTCTAAAATAAAATTTTTAAATTGGCCCCAAAATTCCGGGTTGTTACAATCTCCCCCACTTAAAATCTTTTCGTCCTCGAAAAGGAACAGAGCTAAAAGTTGTTTAATTAACCAACTAAAATTTTTCCTTTTTATTTATTTCAATAATTTTATTAGTTGATTAACTTTTCAAATATATATAATTTTTATATATTTAAAAATCATATCTTCTAAGATCGGATTATATATAATCACAAATGCGTTAATTTTAGACTTGGCACTCTCAACTCATTCTAGGGCATTACTAACCCCATCTCTAATGAGTTTTCTCATTCTAGGATACTACTGATCCTATCTCTAATGAGTATTCTAATTGGATACTACTACTCCAATCTCTGATGAGTCTTTTGTTCAGTTCTAACGAGTTGTAACCCCAAAGATTTGAGCTAACCAGAGCTCTTATACCAACTGTAATGACATGCATTTTTCCTGACCTTAATCGATCGCTAGATCGATCAAAATCGTTCAAAACCTGCATACGTTAACTTTGGGAATATAACACATTAGAACAATAACAGCAGACTTTTATAAAATTCCATTAATGTTACATCAGAGTACATAATACCAGAGTACATTGATAAACAAAAATACAGCGGAAGATTTAATTTACAATAAATTAATACAATACACAGCGGAAGACTTTCTATGCTTTGGACACAACTTTAGGCTTCGATCCAGGATCCTGCTAAAGAGATAAATATCTGCAAACAAGCTACTCGACTGCCCATATGGAAAATATAGGCACTCGAGTTTGCAAGTGAAACAAACTACAGGTCAGTCATGGGACTGGTATGAGAAATCTAACTTAACTTAATCTACTAATAAGGCTTATCACAGGACCACGCCGCTAACACGGAACGGATTTACTCCATTGGATTTCCAGTGCATAAAATAAAGTAAATCATTAAACAACGCAATGCTCTTTAGAAAAATGAAACCATTATAAGACTCAAGTCCCATCACACAATGCAACGCAAACCGAAGGATAGAGTTTTACCTTATAATGGTAAAAAATGCTTGATACGATAAAAACGGATTTGATATTATTATTAGTGTATATATGTTTTTAAAAACAATTTCAATCATAATGTATCAATAATAGACGGCATAGCTACCATATACTATGTCGCCGTACTAGTTCTACAATCAAAACCGCAAGGTCGTATTGGAAGTTGGATTTCCATCATGAGTCAAGGCTAGGGATCGTCCTCTCCTATTTGAGATACTCTAGCGAATGCCTCAGGATCACACCTATGGGCAACCCTTGGATCTTTTGGGCCGATTCACACCAATGTTAGTGGATTAGTTATAACGACCCGCGTTCTACGCATCGAAGGATCGTAGAATATTTATTTCTTTCACTTACGAAGTCGTATGGTCATGTAACTTTGGGAGACGACTATTGGGGATATTTCCCATGTTCATAATTTTTGCCGATTTTTAAATGACCATTTTGCCCCTAGTTGATCTTGTTTTGGCCATAACTTTTGATTGGAAAGGAGTTTTGACATGAAACCACTTCCATTGGCTCCGGATGATGGTTTACCTTCCGTAGAGTGGTCACATGTGAAAAACGGACTCTCTGTTTGGGAGATATGGTTGAAACAAGGTTTGGAAGGCGAAAAACTGCTTAATCGAGCCTAATTTGGGTGGTTAGTGAGTGGACCCATAACCCATTTCGGGATTAGGGATGTATAAGGGCTGATTAAGGTTAGAAAACATTTCTTTCAGCCACCACTTTCATTCTTGGAACCCTAGTAATGGCCCCCAACATCTAAAACACCTTCTAATCACCGTTTAATCAAGTATTGGTCTAATCTACATCAAATTGAGGCGGATTAGCATAGAGATCGAGATAGAGCTACTGTGTTGCCTTGGGAACAACGCCAAAATAGAAGACATTTTAGATTTAGTACTTTATTTGTGGCTAGGGTGAGTGATTTGCAAAGTTTATCACTAATTACGGTTAATTAGAGGTAATTAGTGTTGATTAGCGAATTTATATATAAATAAATTCTAGAAAAATATTTATAAAATTTAGAATAATGTTTTAGACCATTGTTAGAAGTTTGGGTTAATTTGGTTAAGTTTTGTTGAACCTATCATTAATTATACTCGAACATGCTTAAGGGAAAATATGAGATTTTGGCTATGTTTGATCCGTTTTAACCTATCAAATTATTGTTTTGGTTTTTGTGGTCAGTTCTATATGTTGCTACGACTGTATGGTATGATTTGTGATTGATTAGAAAAGTTAGAATGGTTAAAAACGCCGTCGTAGGGCGTAAAACAATCGCTGGAGGAGTTGTAGGAAATGTGCAGGACCGGATTGGATCGCCCCCCACATCAACGACCCGACTCGATCGCGAGCATCCGCAAAGACCACGAGCTGCTCCACTTTGAAGGCCACCAGCCAGAAGATAACGACCCGACCCGAATTACTTCAGAAGCCCAGGACCTAAAAACCTGGGAGGATGCACCCGATCCGATGGGTGAGCACGATCCGACCCGATCTGGATGAACCACGAGCTAGCGGAGGAGCTGCCATGCACGATCCAATGGAGCCAGCACAACCCGATCCGACGGAGGGAGAACGACTGATCTGAATGAGGCTAATGATCACGGGCCGAACCAGAGGAGATACTATGAACCGATCCAAGGAGTTTGGGCGCGAGGCATGGGTTATGAACTAGATGAAGACTGATCATAAAAAAAAACCAAAACCGGAGATGCAAAGGTAGTCCAAATAGGAAGTAGAACTCGGGATCCAGTTGGGAACCAACGAGTTAACTTCATGAGTTGGGATTTGCTGCAAAACGTGTGCTAAGGGGTTGTCGATGTCTGTAACTTTCGATCACTATGTGTAGGGGGTACGTGAACGGATTCAAGGCCACAGTGGCCTACATACGACTAAAGAGTTATAGACCAATGAAGTGGGGTCATTTGTAAAGATTTGGTCATGACTCCATGGGGTAAGCTTGGTAGTAGCAGTAGTTGTACAATTCGAACTCCGTCACTACTTCGATGGGTCTAGTGGTGGACATCGTATGCTTTACGCACTGAGTGAGAGATGTAAGGATGGTTGCTATGTTTGATTAGTTTGTCATCATTATGACATGCACACCCCTACCCCTGTATTCTTTACACCATATGTTAGTGGCACCTTAGAGTATTGTATGGTATGAAGTGCTAACTCTTTGGTTGCAGGTCCAGGTTCAGGTATGGTTTAGTATAGCTTTTATTGTTCTGTTTAGCTGCTTATCGCTCATACCAGACTTTTTGTCTGACCCAGAGTTTTATATCTCTTCTTATTACTCTGGGTGCTCTCACGAGCAGATTGGAGAGAGGTTAGGTGGTATGCACAAGTAGTTGTACCGAAGACGAGTAGGAGGCTTCCACATATGATATATATATTCTCCATGTGTCGCTATTGGTCACTACTTTGGGAATTAGTAGTGTACCCTTCCTTTCTTTTACTTTAGAGACAGTTTTAAAGTTGTAATAATGATGATGTGGAACATAAGCTGTATTTGGATTTTCCGCTGCTATGGTGTTTAGTTTTCAGCTTATGCACTGTCTCGCATGTTTTATGTCAAGTATGTTGTTATTATATTTTATCCCATGCGCTGTGAGACATTCTACAGGTTTTCGATTAGTTCATTCTATTCTTTCCTTTCTTTGGCGGTCGTTCCGTGCTAGTCGGGCATGTGTACAACACACTTTCGGAGGAAATGTCGGCTAGTGCGGGGCGGGCCGTCACACTTGGTATCAGAGCTCTAGGTTGCGTAATTAACCTAGGGAAAGACACTAGGGAGAGATAATACGAATATGAGAGCGCGTATTTCTGATTACTTTGGTTTTCAAAAGCTATATGTATATATACTACTAGTATAGATAAGAATAAGGTTGCACTGCACTGACACCACAAAGATGATGGTTAATCGTTTTCTCTGCACAGATTGAACGATGAGCCGATATACGAGGGGTACTGGTAGAGGAGCCAATAATGGGAATGCTGCCGAGATGAGGACGATGTTTACTGACCTCATGAGGGAGATGCTTAGAGATGTTCAGAGGGCAGCTCCCAATGCTGGTAATGGAGGTGATCCAATAGTGCAGGCGCCTAGGGCCGATTTCGCCAAGCTGAAAAAGGATTATACTAGTCTTGGTGGGAAGTCGTTCCATGGAACGGAGTCGGCTACGGATGTTCAGGATTGGTTGGATTGCTGCGAGTGTATCTGTAATGAACCGGATATTCCGTCGGTTAGATTTGAATATTTAATACGGTTTTAAATATTAATTTGATAAATTAAATTAATATTTATTTTTAAGTTATCAATTTAATAATCAGTTTCGATTTAATATCGAATATATCAAGTTATCAAAATACGAATTTGATTGAATTAAAATTTAATTTTTGAATTAAATACAGTTCAAATGTTCAATACAAACTTCTGTTTGAAGTGGAATAATAATATAAATTTATTATCGCAGAATTTATTGTTTTCAAATTCGATTTATATCAATTTAAATAAATATCTTCCACAGACGATCGAACTGGACTTCATGACTTATCCTAGTGTGTTTGGAATAGTGGCATTACCCTAGAATTGACAGTTGTTGGGTGCAGAAAGGAGTTCAGAATCAGGTGATAATTTAAATTAAAGGACACGGGTTTTTAAATAAATAAAGTATCATTGTTTGTGGACCAGAACCAAAACAACAAGGCAAGAAGAAATTGGCCCTGCTGTTATCTTCTAAAACCGCACCCTCTCTACCGGTTTAAAATGAATCCACGTTTTAATGTCTTTCCCCTACTTAAACAAACCAAAGCCTGCCCTCCTTCATTTGCAAATACCGAAGACCTCATTTAAAATAAAAACAGCTGCTTCGAAATCGAGTAATACAAATCAATATAAATCGAAATCAATTCAAGGGAAAAGGGGATTCGCGATGAAACTGGAAGGAGCTCGTCACCAGAATCGGAAGCCTCGTCCCTTCTTGAATCCGTGAAATTTGGTCGTCGCAAGTTGGGTAGGTGCGAAGGAGGAGCTCGGCAGTTCTCCAGTCGATCTAGGGTAGTGAGTCGAAGCAGAAATAGGGAGTCGCAATCAAGACAGTGGGGTTCGCGTTCAAGCCCGAACCAGGAAATCGAAGCCTTGTTCTTCTAAATTGAAAACCACCTTGTGCGATGAGGAGCTGAAGTGTTCGATGTTGTAATTTTGGAGCTGTTGTCTGTTGCGTTCAAGGATCGAGATGGTTTGCGAGCGCAGATCTGGACCTTGGGGAAAGTTGCAATTCAGATCATCACCTGTAGCAGTCACTTGCGATTGGGTTTAGAGGTTCGATAGTGGCTACGACACTGGTTTCGATTTTAGGTGTTCGTTATCAAAGGAGGCGCAGGGATTAATTCGACTTCGGGATAGATGATATGGTTAGTGATTTGGAGCGAGTTGATAGAAACTAGGTACTGCGTTTTAGGGAGGGTGAACGCAAGCTGAAGGAGAAGGAGTTTGTTTCCTGTAGGCGTGAAGTTTAAAAGAAATGGATTTAAGATTGGATCATAGTGACGTTATCTAAGCAATGGAATTCAAATTGGGATAAATTGCGAAGGAAAAATCACGGTGAGTAAATCTCACCTTTTATTTAGAATTTATTTTTATATAGTTAAAAATATTTGTATGTGCTTGTTTGAATGCTGTCTGATTGTTTTAAAATATATATTAGTTATTTAGGATATATATATATATATATATATATATATATATATATATATATATTGGGTTGATGATTGGTTGGATTCCCGCAGTTTCATTAGCGGATGCCCGCGGTATCATTAGCGGATGATTACCCTATACGCCCCACACTATGATTAGTGGATGACCTTCTATACCGCGATATCCTGCCTCGAAGCAGGATGGGTATTACTATGTTGACTAACGTCTGTGGATGCCGGAAAACAGGTTGGAGGAATCCAACTGGATTCCTGAAAAATATATTATCTTTTGTTGTTTGTTTGATTTCATATATATTCATATATGATGTGTTAAAAATCAAATGATTGAAAATTGGTTGATTTGATTGTTTAAAATATCAATGGGGCTTGAATATTGATTTATAAAAATATCGAAAAGGGTATTTGAGATTTAAAAAGGGAATTCTATTTTTATAAATAGAATTTGAATTTTAAATAAAACTATAGAAAATATTAACTTGTTTGAAGGTATATAAAACAAGTAATTGAATTTGTAAACTTTGTTTATAAATGAAAATATGGGATTTGAATCGAATTTATAAACTTTGTTTATAAATGAAAATATGGGATTTGAATCGAATTTATAAACTTTGTTTATAAATGAAAATATGGGATTTGAATCGAATTTATAAACTTTGTTTATAAATGAAAATATGGGATTTGAATCGAATTTATAAACTTTGTTTATAAATAAAAATATGGGATTTGAATCGAATTTATAAACTTTGTTTATAAATGAAAATATGGGATTTGAATCGAATTTATAAACTTTGTTTATAAATGAAAATATGGGATTTGAATCGAATTTATAAACTCTGTTTATAAAAGGAAAAGGTGGGATTTGAATTGAAGTTATAAACGTTGTTTATAAATAATGCAGAGAATTCAAATGGACTTTAAACTATAGAATTTGAATAGAGAATTCAAATGGACTTTAAACTATAGATTTGAATATAGAAATTCAAATGGGCTTTAAACTATAGAATTTGAAAATAGAATTCAAATGAAGTTTTAAATAAAGAGAATTCAAATAGAATTGAATTGGAATTTGAATAAGAAGTCGATAAGGAACGAGAGTATGAGTATAATTAGAATTTGTTAATATGCAAGTTAAAATATATTTGAACATGTCATGTTCAAATATAAAGGTGAAATAGACTGAAAAGTTAAGTAACAGATTTAATTAACAAATTGAGTTAAAACGATTGGTATAGTTAAAATAGGTTGGACAGGCATAAATATACAGGAGACAGGTATGGAATAAAGTATAGAAGTGAAATAAATAGAATGCCCGACAAAAAGGTACGTATTTAATTCATATATGAGATTTTATGCGCCGTATCGGCAAGCCGCTTGGCTTTTTCTTTTTCTTTTTGAGATGAGAAGGACCGGGAAAGCTATTTGAAATTTCCCGATGCTCCCGGTACAAAGGAGGTTATGGCGAATTTTTCCGGGAATTTAAGGAGATAGAATATTTTTAAGATAATTTGATGGTTAGAAATTAACATATCAAAATATATAGAAATCGATAAGGAAACGAACTTAGAAATAGAATAGTATAATCAAAAAGGAAGACTAGGGATAAAATCTCATATGAATAAAAAGAGAAAGTGTATATGTGTTTAAAGGTGAATAATCAGTTGTATGGTATTGATTATTCGAGTAAGTAGTCCTATCTGTTTTGACGTTATAAATGTTAATCAGTCAAGGTCTGAGAGGTAGTTATACCCCAACTTGAATGATTTCATTATTAACAAATAAATAGTAAGATTTCAGGCTCGAAGATCAATGTTAGATAAGAGTTAGTTGAATATAGTATTTGGGTTGTCGTAACGATGTTTTACACAACATCCGTTTTAACCCAAATAAGTGTAAGCTGGGAAATAGAATAATAAATATTTCCTAAGAATAGAAATAAACGAGATGGGAAAAGAGATAAGTAATTGGAATATTTTCCAATTATAAATAACATATATTTTCTAACAGTTTAGAAAATAAAAGAAGGCGATATATGGAAATGTTTTCCAAATAACGTATAAGGCCAATATGGTTATTGAAAATTTTTGGTTAACAAATATTGATAAGAAATAGAGAAGAGATTTAATTAATGGAATATTAATTAAAGGCTCAGTGATTGTTGGATGTTTGGATGAACACTTGTTTTATTCGATAGTTAAATCATCAACTATCGAAACACTTGTTTATATTCGATAGTTAAATCACAGACTATCGAAGTTTTGACCATCGTTGTCAATATGGAGAGACCGGTTGAATTATTATCCGAAGAACCACTCCGTATTGGAAGTAGCGTGCGAATCTGATTATATAAAGATAAATCAAAGACGGAGTAGAGTGCAAGGACTTTTTCTATTAATAGAAATTGTGCCTTCAGTTCATCCTGTTCCTGGGTGACGTGTATGGATGAATGTCTGACAAAGTATTTCCAGAAAGGTCACGTACATTGATTTCTTCAACCGTACCAAGAGTGGAAGCGGAGAAGGAAACTTCTTTTAGCTAACACGTAATGTACTGTTGTGGACATCAATTAGTGATTTTCGATGGATTTGACGATGTGACATTCGAAGTGAATCTGGTGTGATGATAAAGCATAGCTTCTAGCCTCATCAACCGGTAAATGACAGAAATCGGGCAAGCATCATGGCTATGTAAGTCGCACCTATTAGGCTGTATAATCACCTGATCTAGAGTTTCATTTATTTCTAAAAATCTATTGTCGATGCTGTCCCATTCGGGAAACGGTTGCTGATCCCAACCGTTGGTGATATACATTCGATACACTCAAGCGAAATGAGTGGTCGGTCATGTGTGGCTGAGTTGCAAGATGTTCTTGTTGAACTCGGTGTATTCTCCTATAGAGATATACCAGCGGAAGGTGGTTCCATACCTTGTCATGGTTGGAAATCAAATACCCAATACGTGCTTGCGGTTTATAATTGTATATTACATATGTGGAACGTGAGATGAAAACGTTCCACTAGATTGTTATTTACTTGATTTAGACATTATTATAATATCAAAGAGTTTTGATATAAAGATAAGTCAAGTGTTTGGATTCTCATAAGGGAAAAACCCGTTCCGTGTTATACGGCGTGGTCTTATGAGATATCAATTAGTTTTCTGAAACTGTTTTAAACTGTTTACTCATACCAGTCCCATGAATGACCCGGAGTTTATTTTGTTTTGTTCTACCTAAACTCTTGGGTGCCTAAATTTGTACGGGCAGTCAAGTAGTTCAGGATTTTTCAGATATATCTAAAGGAGCTTGGAGAAGGAGGCTTCAGAGTCATCTAGTTATAGTGTTGTTCCGTTGTGTTGTAAGTGTTGTACTCTGATAAGTATATGTTATACAGTGAAGATTTTGTATTTCAAAGATATGATATATTATATTTTGCTCCGCTGCGATGTGAGATTCTGTGTTGTTATTTATGTTCTTCTTCTATCTCTTTCTTCTAAAAAAAATGTTCCGTATTTTCGTGATATTTGGGTTGGACGTATGATGTATATAGTCAACTCCGATGTTACGGAAATCTGGGTCATTACAGTTGGTATCAGAGCTTAGGTCGAGCGAATACCTAGGCTTGTTGGAATGTGCTCATTAGAGATAGGATCAGTAGTATCCTAGAATGAGTTGAGTGTATATATATACGAGAGAGCGTATTTGTTATTTGATATAAAAACTGTTTTATATTGTGTGGACTAGTCTGTTGAGTGGATTATAAATTTTGGTCGAATCGTGGGATGCCACGATGTCGATAGGAGTTTATAAACACTTGAACAGAAGATTGGACACGATATTGTTTTAAATAGTTAAGTTGATTGTTAGGATTATAATCGAATTAGATTATAAAAACTGAAATAGTTATATATATAACCAATGGAATTTGTATATGAAATCAAATATACAAATGTGATAAATTGAAATTGAATTCCAACCAGGATTCAGAATTTAAAATCCTAGGAGTTTGGAAAATATTTTTCTAAATGGAGCTTGAAAGTAATATAGCACTGAACTCATTCAGTGGCTGGGAAATAATTCTGATGATGGTCGCAACATCATCAGTGTTCATTTTCGAGTTTCTAAGTGAGGAATTGCTGCCTAAAAAAGTTTTTGATGGAATTTGTTTGAAAAGAAACAAGTTGTTTGAAAATTCAAATGTTTTTGAATTTGAGATAGATATAAATATATGTATATATTTATATTACTTCAAAGGAATTTTGAAATGGGAATTGGAATATATAATTCAAATAGAAGTGAAATATAATTTGAATTCAAAGGAATTCAAATGAGTTTGAATAAAGAAAATTCAAATAGAAATTGTATAAGAAAAACTGAAATGGAATTTGAATTCAAGGAATTCAAGTGGATTTGAATAAAGAAAAGTCAAATAGGGATTTGAATATTAGAATTCAAATGGAATTTGGTTGAATAGAATTTCAAAGAGAATATAATGTGGAGGATGAATATTAGAATTCAAATGGAATTTGGTTGAATAGAATTTCAAAGAGAATATAATGTGGAGGATGAATATTAGAATTCAAAGAAAATAAAAGGAGTTTAAATAGAATTTAAATTCAAAGGATTTCGAATAGAAATTGAACAAAGGAATTTAAATAGAAATTGAATAAAGGATTTCAAATGGAATTTGAATAAGGGATTTGAAATGGGTTTTTGAATGAAGGATTTCAATTAGAAATTGAAAATAAGAAATTCAAATAGAATTTGAAGATAAGAAATTCAAATAGAAATTGAATAGAAGGAAATAATATAGAGTTTGAATAAAGAAATTCAAATGGAATTTGAATATTGTAAATATATAGGATTTGAATATTAGAAGTGAAATAGATCGGGAATATTATGAAATGGATTTGATACATATATAAAATATATCAGAATGGAGATTGATATTTATTATAAACAAAGTCAAAACGTTTATATTTATAAATATAATTAAAACGAGCTCGCCGTAGCGCGGAAGTTCGTAAATTGGCGATTCGAACTTCAATTTAGTATACAGAACTCAATTGAAGTCGGAATTCTGTGAAACAAGAATCGTCGGGACCGGTTGAACAATAGTTTTCTAATGAAAGAGAAAAATCTGGATTTCGTCGTATAGATTTTGAGTTATGTCAAAATCGAATTTTTAGAAAAGCAGCGCCAGAACCATTATAAAAACCATAACGGTTTAATTAAATAAATAAAAGGATTTTTAGGAAATAAAATCTGAATTGCCATTAGAAAAATCCAGGCTGGAGATATAAAATAAATATGAACTCCAGTGAAGTAAGTGAAATGATTTTTAAAACAAAAATCATATTTTAAATGGTTAAATAGAATTAACTAAAATGGAGAATAATTAGTTAAAAAGAAATTTTAATCGAAATTGGGTTTTTGGATAAGTGAAAGAGATTGAGAATTTATATTCGAAATCGAATATATAACTCAAGTTGAAAATATAATTAGATTAGTTTATAATTAAGATTGACATATATTTGAACAAGTTATATTCAAATAAAAAGGGTGAAATAGGCAAAACGGTTAATTAGCAACTAGTTAATGGGAATTTGAATGATTGAAATTTAATTTAACTAAAGTAAGTTAAATGGATCAAAATGAATAAATTGAGTAAAATCAATGTGAATGAAATATGAATTTGGTGTGAATAAAAGAAATATATTTGTAACACAAATACAAAGGAAGTTATGTGCAAACAAATAGAAGGAGAAATATTTGTAAAAACATTTACAAATAGGAATTTTAAAAGGAAATTTTTTTAAAAACATTTACAAATAGATTAAATGGAAATATTTATTTATTGAAAATAAATCGAATGTTATAAATGAGATATTTATTTGTTAAATAAATAGAATTTAATCAAAGGAATATTCAGAAGATGAATAGAAAATGGAAATATGTTTTTAACAGATAAATAGAAGAGATAAATTTATAAATAATAGTTTATAAATTAAATTAAATATTTATCATTCAATAAATGGAATATATAAGTCTGAGCTTATATAGAGAAGAGATATTGGTTTTTAACACCGATAGTTTTAAATAGAAGGGGTACACAACACTTGTATAAGTGAAGTAACGTTATTAAAGAGAACATTTATAAGGTGAAGAACCGTTACTAAAAGTAAACCTTTATAAATGAATAAACATTATCCAATAGGAGTTATTCGAATAGGAAAAGTCGATTAGAGTTAGAATAAATCAATTAGAGTTAGAATTAACCAGTTAGAGTTAATCAATTAGGGTTAGTCCGTAGAGTTAATCGAATATTTGTTATTCAAATTAAGAGTTAGCCAGATAAAGTTAATTGAACATAGTTAAATCGAATTAGGATTTAATTGAATGTAAGTTATTCAATTAAAGTTGATCGAATATAGTTATTGAGATAGAGTTGGTCAAACATAGTTACTCAGGATAAGTTACCATTTCATACGACTGCTAGCGTAATTCGCAGGGCTGCAGATAGCCTAGGACGGTCGGATGTTTCCTGAGGGAATCAGGCGTAACCATTGTGATCGCTACGATCTAGAGTCAAGCGAGTGGAGTTAAATCGAATATTAGTTTATTCGAATAGAATTAAAGGAGTTAATCGAAGGAGTTATCGATTATTAGTTAATCGAAGGAGTTATCGATTATTAGTAAATCGAAGGAGTTATCGATTATTTGTTAATCGAAATGAGTTATCTATTATAGTTTAATCGAAAAGAGTTATCGATTAGTTTAATAGAAGTGAGTTATAGAATATTGGTTATTCGAAGGAGTTATCGAATTTAGTTATTCGATGGAGTTAATCGAAAAGAGTTAAATCCAACAGAGTTAATTGAATAGAGTAAATCGAATATAGTTTATTCGAAGAAAGGTTTTCGAATCTAGTTATTCGAAAGAGAGATTATCGAATATAGTTATTCGAAGGGAGGAGTTATCGAATAAGGATTTATTCGAAAGAGAGTTACGTAAGGAAGTTGAAATGTTGAGTATCAACATAAATAAGTTTTGAAAAGATAAATGGGTTTGTAGCACTTTTCCTACCTTAGCAATTTCGAGGACGAAATTATTTTAAGTGGGGAAGAATGTAATGACCCGGATATTCCGTCGGTTAGATTTGAATATTTAATACGGTTTTAAATATTAATTTGATAAATTAAATGAATATTTATTTTTAAGTTATCAATTTAATAATCAGTTTCGATTTAATATCGAATATATCAAGTTATCAAAATACGAATTTGATTGAATTAAAATTTAATTTTTGAATTAAATACAGTTCAAATGTTCAATACAAACTTCTGTTTGAAGTGGAATAATAATATAAATTTATTATCGCAGAATTTATTATTTTCAAATTCGATTTATATCAATTTAAATAAATATCTTCCACAGACGATCGAACTGGACTTCGTGACTTATCCTAGTGTGTTCGGAATAGTGGTATTACCCTAGAATTGACAGTTGTTGGGTGCAGAAAGGAGTTCAGAATCAGGTGATAATTTAAATTAAAGGACACGGGTTTTTAAATAAATAAAGTATCATTGTTTGTGGACCAGAACCAAAACAACAAGGCAAGAAGAAATTGGCCCTGCTGTTATCTTCTAAAACCGCAACCTCTCTACCGGTTTAAAATGAATCCACGTTTTAATGTCTTTCCCCTACTTAATCAAACCAAAGCCTGCCCTCCTTCATTTGCAAATACCGAAGACCTCATTTAAAATAAAAACAGCTGCTTCGAAATCGAGTAATATAAATCAATATAAATCGAAATCAATTCAAGGGAAAAGGGGATTCGCGATGAAACTGGAAGGAGCTCGTCACCAGAATCGGAAGCCTCGTCCCTTCTTGAATCCGTGAAATTTGGTCGTCGCAAGTTGGGTAGGTGCGAAGGAGGAGCTCGGCAGTTCTCCAGTCGATCTAGGGCAGTGAGTCGAAGCAGAAATAGGGAGTCGCAATCAAGACAGTGGGGTTCGCGTTCAAGCCCGAACCAGGAAATCGAAGCCTTGTTCTTCTAAATTGAAAACCACCTTGTGCGATGAGGAGCTGAAGTGTTCGCTGTTGTAATTTGGGAGCTGCTGTCTGTTGCGTTCAAGGATCGAGATGGTTTGCGAGCGCAGATCTGGACCTTGGGGAAAGTTGCAATTCAGATCATCACCTGTAGCAGTCACTTGCGATTGGGTTTAGAGGTTCGATAGTGGCTACGACACTGGTTTCGATTTTAGGTGTTCGTTATCAAAGGAGGCGCAGGGATTAATTCGACTTCGGGATAGATGATATGGTTAGTGATTTGGAGCGAGTTGATAGAAACTAGGTACTGCGTTTTAGGGAGGGTGAACGCAAGCTGAAGGAGAAGGAGTTTGTTTCCTGTAGGCGTGAAGTTTAAAAGAAATGGATTTAAGATTGGATCATAGTGACGTTATCTAAGCAATGGAATTCAAATTGGGATAAATTGCGAAGGAAAAATCACGGTGAGTAAATCTCACCTTTTATTTAGAATTTATTTTTATATAGTTAAAAATATTTGTCTGTGCTTGTTTGGATGCTGTCTAATTGTTTTAAAATATATATTAGTTATTTAGGATATATATATATATTGGGTTGATGATTGGTTGGATTCCAGCAGTTTCATTAGCGGATGCCCGCGGCATCATTAGCGGATGATTACCCTATACGCCCCACGCTATGATTAGTGGATGACCTTCTATACCGCGATATCCTGCCTCGAAGCAGGATGGGTATTACTATGTTGACTAACGTCTGTGGATGCAGGAAAACAGGTTGGAGGAATCCAACTGGATTCCTCAAAAATATATTATCTGTTGTTGTTTGTTTGATTTCATATATATTCATATATGATGTGTTAAAAATCAAATGATTGAAAATTGGTTGATTTGATTGTTTAAAATATCAATGGGGCTTGAATATTGATTTATAAAAATATCGAAAAGGGTATTTGAGATTTAAAAAGGGAATTCTATTTTTATAAATAGAATTTGAATTTTAAATAAAACTATAGAAAATATTAACTTGTTTGAAGGTATATAAAACAAGTAATTGAATTTATAAACTTTGTTTATAAATGAAAATATGGGATTTGAATCGAATTTATAAACTTTGTTTATAAATGAAAATATGGGATTTGAATCGAATTTATAAACTTTGTTTATAAATGAAAATATGGGATTTAAACGAATTTATAAACTTTGTTTATAAATGAAAATATGTGATTTGAATCGAATTTATAAACTTTGTTTATAAATAAAAATATGGGATTTGAATCGAATTTATAAACTTTGTTTATAAATGAAAATATGGGATTTGAATCGAATTTATAAACTTTGTTTATAAATGAAAATATGGGATTTGAATCGAATTTATAAACTCTGTTTATAAAAGGAAAAGGTGGGATTTGAATTGAAGTTATAAACGTTGTTTATAAATAATGCAGAGAATTCAAATGGACTTTAAACTATAGAATTTGAATAGAGAATTCAAATGGACTTTAAACTATAGATTTGAATATAGAAATTCAAATGGACTTTAAACTATAGAATTTGAAAATAGAATTCAAATGAAGTTTTAAATAAAGAGAATTCAAATAGAATTGAATTGGAATTTGAATAAGAAGTCGATAAGGAACGAGAGTATGAGTATAATTAGAATTTGTTAATATGCAAGTTAAAATATATTTGAACATGTCATGTTCAAATATAAAGGTGAAATAGACTGAAAAGTTAAGTAATAGATTTAATTAACAAATTGAGTTAAAACGATTGTTATAGTTAAAATAGGTTGGACAGGCATAAATATACAGGAGACAGGTATGGAATAAAGTATAGAAGTGAAATAAATAGAATGCCCGACAAAAAGGTACGTATTTAATTCATATATGAGATTTTATGCGCCGTATCGGCAAGCCGCTTGGCTTTTTCTTTTTCTTTTAGAGATGAGAAGGACCGGGAAAGCTATTTGAAATTTCCCGATGCTCCCGGTACAAAGGAGGTTATGGCGAATTTTTCCGGGAATTTAAGGAGATAGAATATTTTTAAGATAATTTGATGGTTAGAAATTAACATATCAAAATATATAGAAGTCGATAAGGAAACGAACTTAGAAATAGAATAGTATAATCAAAAAGGAAGACTAGGGATAAAATCTCATAAGAATAAAAAGAGAAAGTGTATATGTGTTTAAAGGTGAATAATCAGTTGTATGGTATTGATTATTCGAGTAAGTAGTCCTATCTGTTTTGACGTTATAAATGTTATTCAGTCAAGGTCTGAGAGGTAGTTATACCCCAACTTGAATGATTTCATTATTAACAAATAAATAGTAAGATTTCAGGCTCGAAGATCAATGTTAGATAAGAGTTAGTTGAATATAGTATTTGGGTTGTCGTAACGATGTTTTACACAACATCCGTTTTAACCCAAATAAGTGTAAGCTGGGAAATAGAATAATAAATATTTCCTAAGTATAGAAATAAACGAGATGGGAAAAGAGATAAGTAATTGGAATATTTTCCAATTATAAATAACATATATTTTCTAACAGTTTAGAAAATAAAAGAAGGCGATATATGGAAATGTTTTCCAAATAACGTATAAGGCCAATATGGTTATTGAAAATATTTGGTTAACAAATATTGATAAGAAATAGAGAAGAGATTTAATTAATGGAATATTAATTAAAGGCTCAGTGATTGTTGGATGTTTGGATGAACACTTGTTTTATTCGATAGTTAAATCATCAACTATCGAAACACTTGTTTTTATTCGATAGTTAAATCACAGACTATCGAAGTTTTGACCATCGTTGTCAATATGGAGAGACCGGTTGGATTATTATCCGAAGAACCACTCCGTATTGGCAGTAGCGTGCGAATCAGATTATATAAAGATAAATCGAAGACGGAGTAGAGTGCAAGGACTTTTTCTATTAATAGAAATTGTGCCTTCAGTTCATCCTGTTCCTGGGTGACGTGTATGGATGAATGTCTGACAAAGTATTTCCAGAAAGGTCACGTACATTGATTTCTTCAACCGTACCAAGAGTGGAAGCGGAGAAGGAAACTTCTTTTAGCTGACACGTAATGTACTCTTGTGGACATCAATTAGTGATTTTCGATGGATTTGACGATGTGACATTCGAAGTGAATCTGGTGTGATGATAAAGCGTAGCTTCTAGCCTCATCAACCGGTAAATGACAGAAATCGGGCAAGCAGCATGGCTATGTAGGTCGCACCTATTAGGCTGTATAATCACCTGATCTAGAGTTTCATTTATTTCTAAAAATCTATTGTCGATGCTGTCCCATTCGGGAAACGGTTGCTGATCCCAACCGTTGGTGATATACATTCGATACACTCAAGCGAAATGAATGGTCGGTCATGTGTGGCTGATTTGCAAGATGTTCTTGTTGAACTCGGTGTATTCTCCTCTAGAGATATACCAGCGGAAGGTGGTTCCATACCTTGTCATGGTTGGAAATCAAATACCCAATACGTGCTTGCGGTTTATAATTGTATATTACATATGTGGAACGTGAGATGAAAACGTTCCACTAGATTGTTATTTACTTGATTTAGACATTATTATAATATCAAAGAGTTTTGATATAAAGATAAGTCAAGTGTTTGGATTCTCATAAGGGAAAAACCCGTTCCGTGTTATACGGCGTGGTCTTATGAGATATCAATTAGTTTTCTGAAACTGTTTTAAACTGTTTACTCATACCAGTCCCATGACTGACCCGGAGTTTATTTTGTTTTGTTCTACCTAAACTCTTGGGTGCCTAAATTTGTACGGGCAGTCAAGTAGTTCATGATTTTTCAGATATATCTAAAGGAGCTTGGAGTAGGAGGCTTCAGCGTCATCTAGTTATATTGTTGTTCCGTTGTGTTGTAAGTGTTGTACTCTGATAAGTATATGTTATACAGTGAAGATTTTGTATTTCAAAGATATGATATATTATATTTTGCTCCGCTGCGATGTGAGATTCTGTGTTGTTATTTATGTTCTTCTTCTATCTCTTTCTTCTAAAAAAAAATGTTCCGTATTTTCGTGATATTTGGGTTGGACGTATGATGTATATAGTCAACTCCGATGTTACGGAAATCTGGGTCATTATAGTATCTTCGAAGACTTGGGTATCGAGGATGCGATGAAGAGAAGGCTAGCATCCCATCAGCTGCAAGGACGGGCAATGAATTGGTGGAATGCTATAAAGGCAGCTACTCCCGAGGATCAGATTACTTGGGATCAGTTTAAGGCTCGCTTTAGCGATAAGTTCATTCCAGCTGCTCAGAAGTCAGTGTTATTTAAGAAATTCTTGGAACTCAAGCAAAATGGCAGAGCTGTCTCGGAGTATATTGCCGAGTTCGATACTTTATCGAAGTATGGACTATCCCTCATTGACATTGCTGAGAAAAAGAACGAGAAGTTTATAACTGGGTTGGATGGATACTTGGGGGAAAGGCTTATTAACCACATCGATAAGACGTTTAAATCGATTGTGGGGAAAGCTTTAAGATCGGAAAGTCTTTACCCAAAGTCGAAGACTAAGGTCGCTTCTGCAGAGGAGCCAAAACCGCAAGCAAGCGATGGAGGCAAGAGTGGTTCTCAGAATAAGAGGAAGCAGAACCAGAATAAGGATGGCCAGAAGAAGAAAAAAGATGTTGAGTGCTTTAGTTGTGGCAAGAAGGGCCACTATGCTAGTAATTGTCGAGCGAAGCCAGCAGACAGGAAGTGCTTCAACTGTAGCCAAGTGGGACATCACAAGGACATGTGTCCACAACCCCCTAAAGAAAAGCAGATGGTGAAAGCATATCCCCTTAATGCTATTCCTTCTTCGTCGAATGCCCAAACTGCGGCGGAGAAGGGAAATAATGTCGTTATCCAAGGTATGCTTTCTGTTTATGATGTTCCAATTAGAGTTTTTTTGATACCGGAGCTTCCAGTTCTTTCATATCTGGTGACCTGGTAGATAGGTTGGGATGGGAGCCCGAGATTGCCGATAGACCTTTAGTAGTGACGAGCCCGGTTGGTGGTTCGACTAACCTTAGCATGATTTGTCGCAATGTGGTCTTATCGAGTCATGGATGCATGTTTGTTTGTGATTGCTTTGTTTTGGGCTTTACTAGATTTGGCATTATTTCGGGAGTCGATTGGCTCCAAAGATACATGGTGGTGGTAGATTGTGAGGGATTTTTGGTGACAGCTAGAGCGGATGATGGGCGGAGGGTAGTGTTTGGTGGTCAACCTAGTGATGGGGTGATGGCTAGTTTTCTAAATTCCCTCGACATCCCGCATGATGAGTTGTCAGGTTTGCCCGTGGTAGCCAATATCCGGACGTCTTCAAGGAAGTGACCGGGCTTCCACCACACCGAGAGATTGAGTTCCGTATTGATTTGGTAAAAGATGTCAGACCTATAGTGATGCCACTTCATCGTATGGCGCCAAGGGAGCAGTGAGAGCTCGGGGTGCAAGTAAGCGATCTTTTGAAGAAGGGATTTATCAGAAGAAGTGTTTCTAAGTGGGGAGCACAGCTGTGTTTGCTACCAAGGCCGATGGTTCCCTTCGATTGTGTGTAGACTACCGCGAGTTGAATAAGGTGACGAGGAAGAACAAGTATCCTCAATTGCGGATAGATGATTTGTTTGATCATTTGAGTGGCACGAGAGTATTCTCTCAGTTGGATCTCGCTATAGATTTTCATCAGCTTAGAGTGGAAGCTGAGAGTATAGCTAAAACGACATTTCGGACGCCGTTTGGATTTTATGAGTGGTTGGTCATGCCATTCAGGTTGACCAATGCACCAGCATATTTTGTTGATCTTATAAATAGAGTATTCAGGGATCAATTGAATAAGTTTGTTCTTGTGTTCGTGGATGATATTTTGGTCTACTCGAGGACAGAGGAAGAACACAAGGAACATTTAAGAATAGTGATGGAGGTGTTGAGAAAACACTAATTGAAAGCAAAGTTTTCTAAGTGTCACTTCTGGAGGAGGGAAGTGAGATTCTTGGGCCATGTTGTTTCAGAGAATGGTATTGCCGTGGACCCTGCGAAGGTGGCTACGGTACAAGAATGGTCTACGCCCAAGAATGCAACGGACATAAAAAGTTTATGGGATTAGCTGGATATTATCATAAGTTTATCCAAGACTTCTCCAAGATAGCAGCACCGTTGACTCAGTTGACCAAGAAGAATCAAGCTTCGTCTGGGACGAAAAGTGCGAGAATGCATTCAAGAGTCTAAAGGAAAAGATGACATGTGCACCAGTGTTAGTCATTCCTAAGGGGAATGAAGAGATGATGGTATATACAGACGCATGTGGTACCGGACTAGGTGTTGTGTTGATGCAAAGAGGTAGGGTTGTAGGTTATGCAAGTCGGCAGCTGAAACCGCATAAGAAAAGATATCCTACCCATGATTTGGAATTGGCAGCGATCGTGTTCGCATTGAAGATGTGAAGACATTATCTCTTGGGAGAAAGATTTGAGTTGTTTACTGATCATAAATCATTAAAGTATCTTTTCTCTCAAAATGACCTAAATCTCCGACAACAAAGATGGTTAGAATTCTTATCTTCCTATGATTTCGATATTGCATACACACCAAGAAAGGGCAATGCAGTAGCTGATGCATTGAGTAGAAGACATACCAGTTTAGGTGCTGTGTTTCTTGGGTGGAAGCAACAGGAATACATCGTCAGGTGTGATTTCAGACCAAAGTGCGAATTGGATCCAAAAATGTTAGCAAATTTGACGATTAGACCCACTTTGATTGAGCGAATCGGTTCCAGTCAGAGACACGATCCTAACCTATTGGAAATCATCTCAAAGTTAGAGGTGGGAATCGACGGAGAGATGAACAAGTATGGGCTTGATCGAAATGGATGGCTTAGGAAGAATGGAAGACTAGTTGTACCCAATGTCAACGGATTGAGAGATGAAGTGCTTAGGTAATGTCATCGCTCAAAACTGACTATACATCCCGGTGGTAACAAAATGTATCGAGACATGAAGCAGACCTACTACTGGGAAGGAATGAAAAGAGACGTTGGGAAGTTTATAGCCAAATGTATGAATTTCCAGCTGGTTAAAGCTGAGCAAAAGAAGCATAGTGGTTTGTTGCAACCATTAGAAGTTCTAGAATGGAAATGGGAACAAGTCTCAATGGATTTCATTGACGGGTTACCAAGAACTAGGTCGGGCCATGATAGCATTTGGGTGATTGTGGACCGATTGACTAAGAGTGCAAGGTTTATACCCGTCAAGTCAAACATGACAGCATCTAAGTTAGCTGAACTATATGTAAACTGGGTAGTGAGATTTCATGGAATACCCAAGGGCATTGTGTGTGACCGAGATCATTTGTCCACTAGTGGATTTTGGAAGAGCTTACAAGAGGCGTTAGGATCAGAATTACATCTCAGTACCGCACATCATCCTCAAAACGACGGCCAAACAGAGAGGGTGAATCGAGTGTTAGAAGATCTATTGAGAGCTTGCATGTGACGAAAAAGAATTTCGCTCGGTCCGAACCAGTCGCTAAACCGATCCAGACCGCTCGAAACGCCCTATCGTTTGAGAACACGACAAAACAAAACGCATACAGAAGAACATTTCACTGTATATTACAACAATGCATCAGATTACAAGAATATACAGAGTATAAATGAATAAATATTACACAGAAATATCAGAGATTTAAATTACATTTAAATACAAAGCAGCGGAAAATAATACAATACACAACTAGAATGGGATATACGGATACAAAGCTTTCCGGATATCGTTCCAGCTGTAAACCAGGATCCTGTGAATATAAATCTGCAAAACCCAAAACTACTAGCTGCCCGTGTCAAAATAAGGGCACCCAGAGTTTAGGTTAAAACAATAACTCCAGGTCAGTCATGGGACTGGTGTGAGAACTAAAACAGTTATTAATTCTTTATTTTAAAGTTAGGTAAATCAAGGGACCACGCCGTATAACACGGAACGGGTTTCCTCCCAAGAATACCAGTGCATAAAACAAACAGCGCAATGCTAAATAAAGAAAAATGAAGCTGTTATAAGACCCAGGTCCCATCACACAATGCAACGCAGCCGAGGATAGAGTTTTCCCTTATAACAGCCAAAGAATGCTTGATACGTTTAAAACAAATTATTTGATACTATAATAAGTGCATAGTGTATAAAACAACTTCAAATCATAAGTATCAATCATAGGCGGCATGAATGCCCCATAACACTATGTCGCCATATATAAGTTTACAATCAAAACCGCAAGACGTCGTATTGGAAGTTGGGTTATCATTTATGGTATGAACCGAGGCTAGGGATCGTCCTCTACCGATTCGTGACTCTCTAGCCCGAGCCACAGGCAAGCGCGCAGGCAAGCCTTTAGATCGTCAGGGCCGGTCCACCGATGTGGATTATTATGCCTGAACACTACGTTTCCCCGCTCTTTGGGGCGTAAGCCTGGCCCGTCAGCCGACCAGAAGCATCGGCCGAAACCGATATCACGAGGCGCCTCGCTTTTCAGCAAGTAATAATAAGCAACATCCACATGAGTCAAACTCGTCAGCCAGTTCAAGCACTGACGCCACTCCTAACTAGAAAGAAACGCATGTCCTCCCTGATGTCCGTCTCCCGTTTTTGATTCATACCGGGTGTGATACTCGCGAATCAACGTTACACAAAGCTACGCCACAAAGGCCGTGCTTCGATCATCAACCACAAGACTTTGCTTTTCAACAGAAGCCTTGATCATTTGCATCTTAGCATGCCACACAGGCAATTCACTCCATGCGATTGATATCCATCAATATATAACCCCTGAGCTCGTACGTCTCAGAGAAGGGCGTTAAGCAAGAGAATAAATTCTCCGCCGCCAAACAGATATATATTTAATAGAGATCAATCACACGGACTAAAATCCAATGTCAGACACACAGTCCATTTACAAGTCCGTTCTGGGTTTGAACGAAACCGGAGGCACCTAGTACCCCGCATATCCATCGATCTCCAAGTACGTCTGGACGATCACTAACTGTTTCCATCTTCTTGGGTGTACAGCCCAATCAAGATCATCAGTAATTACCCAAACGACGTGAAGACCTCCGGTCTTCGACCATCGTCTTCATCTTCGACTTATCGTCGTATCAGTTATTCAGAATGGGATAAACCCGGTCTTTCCGAATAACTCGCGTATACTTTAAATAAGTGTTACACAAACACAACGTACGCCTCATTCCAATTCATTAGTCACTAACCGTAAATTAATCAAGAGAATAATTCCCCAAATATTAACCCCGAAGGCCGAAACCAACATCAGATCAATATCCAGAAAACCATTCTGCTTGGCTAACCGACAGTCAGTTTCTAAATTTCACATTCATAGGGAAAGGTTCCCATTAATTTTATCCAAGATAAATTCCTTGAATTTATTCTTTAATCATCTTTTGAATTTCGATTCAACTAGTCGGAATTAACGGACCTTACCGAAGTAATCATTTGTTTTAATTTCCCAATCCCAACCTATTCATCCCATGAAGTAAAAACTTGTTATACTTCATATCTAACACCACGGTGTTATCGGTAAATTCAATTACCATTCCACGTTCAAATCTAATTAAAGATTTAACTATCGCCTGAAGCAAAACTGGTGATACTCCATTTTCGATCATTTCAATCTAATTAAAGATTCATTAAAACTCCACTTAGTTTTAATCTTCGACTGGGTTAAAGAATCAGTGTCATTTAAAACACGGTTCACGATAAACCCAAAATCACAATCCATTAATTATCGGGTTAAAGAACAAGTGTTATTTAAAACACTGTTCACGATAAACCCAAAAATCATTCCATTAATTATCGGGTTAAAGAACAAGTGTTATTTAAAACACTGTTCACGATAAACCCAAAAATCAATACCAATTCAATTCCAATTAAATATCATTTAATTGGTACACTTCATTAAATCTAAATAAAAAGATTTAATCTTTTCTCAACTGGGTTCAAGAACAGTGTTAGTGAAGACACCATTCACGACAAACCCAAATCACATTTGATATTCAATATAAGGCTCTGAATAGAAAATATATCGGCTTATATTCAATATCAAATTCTACGATTAACAAATGTCGTATTGGAAATAACGATATAAATATATATCTTTCAAATTTCCATAACAACATCTGTATAATCACGAATTCCAACATCGAAATATTCCGAAGACAATTTCGATTCAAATCCACTCCAATGCAATCATTGGAAATTCTGGTTATTTTTAAAACCCTTTTCAAATTCAATTTATTTATTTAAAAATAAATAGAATTATATTTCTAGTTCAAAACTAGTTCATTTCGATAAAAATCTATTTTTATCTTTTCAAATATGGAGTTTTTCATCCCAAATCTTCACAAATCATTTCTTATGATTTTACACAAATTATTACTATTTTTAATAATTTTATCAAGGCCCGTACAGTCGATTTCCATCAATGGCCATCGAACTGCACTTACAGCGACCTTTTTCGAATTTGATTTGGACATAATTCCAAATCCAACCGTTAGATTTCTAATTTCTAATATTCGTTAGAAAGATCTTTTCGATACGAACCCAACGTTTCCGGTTTTAGGAGAATCCGACGGTCGGATCTCCCGTAATGTCCGTTTGAAATAAATGGTCGAAATTCACGAACTGCCGCTGCGCGGCGCGTTCTATTCAGGCCATTATATTATATATATTTAATATATATAATATATATTTCGTCGATTTCTATTTAAAACGAATTATATAAATAGTTTTGAATTCGTTTCAAAAACATTTTCAACTTCCATTTCAATTCAAATCAAAATTGAATTCTTCTTTATAAATTCGTTTTAAAATTCATTTCTATTCAATTCAATTTGAATTCGTTTTCAATTCAATTCATTTCGAAATCGTTTTCAATTCAATTCATTTCGAAATCGTTTTCAATTCAATTCATTTCGAAATCGTTTTCAATTCAATTCATTTCGAAATCGTTTTCAATTCAATTCATTTTGAAATCGTTTTCAATTCAATTCATTTCGAAATCGTTTTCAATTCAATTCATTTCGAAATCGTTTTCAATTCAATTCATTTCGAAATCGAATAAAATCGATATAAATATCGTTTACGTCAAAATGGCGTCAATCTAATCAACACGGCTTCATAAATTTCCATTTTCAAATATTCTATTTCAAATATTTCTTTTTCAAAATAGTTGTTATTATCAAAATATTTCGTTCAACACATGACCAATCTCAATGGATGAGTACTGTCAACACATGAACTTTTATTTTATATCGATAAAGATGTAAATTTTATTACTAAAATATTTCGTTCAACACATGACCAATCTCAATGGATGAGTACTGTCAACACATGAACTTTTATTTTATAACGATAAAGATGTAAATTTTATTACTAAAATATTTCGTTCAACACATGACCAATCTCAATGGATGAGTACTGTCAACACATGAACTTTTATTTTATAACGATAAAGATGTAAATTTTATTACTAAAATATTTCGTTCAACACATGACCAATCTCAATGGATGAGTACTGTCAACACATGAACTTTTATTTTATAATATTCTTTATTTTTCAAATTGGAATGAGGCCCAATCAATTACCATATAAAGTTAATTATATGGATTTTCATACATTACACACATATAATAGCATTGAAAAATAATCAACCATCAACCAAAGTGTACTACACTGTATAAGCATCAAATATAGATATCCAACGCTTATAACAGCCTGTCAATCAATCGATCGACATATTTAATCAATCAGGATGAGTGAACTTCAAATTTCATCCCAACACCAGTGTGGGGTTTCAAACAATCAAACACAGATTTTATTTGTGTAGTTGGGCGATGTGTAAAATTTATCGTCCCAATCAATGTCATTCAAATAGGTGTACATAAACAAACCGTCCGGTTTGTAAATGAATATTTTATTTTATTCACTTCCCGTTAAAAATTATATTTTTAACGATAAAACATTTTATTTTAACATATGAATTTCTATTCAGTTCATTTTTTTAAATAAAATGATATTTTTATTTTTCTAACATATTTTAGAAAATTTCGGCGGCATAACGGCACGATACTAGAAACGGGACAAGGCCTAGCCTTATCCCCGGTCTAGTGAAGGCCCACGCCATTCACACGTCAATCGTATTCACCAAACAACTAAATCAAATCAAGTAATCTGACTAATCTATGCAACCAAACAAACAAGTCCATGGTCTGTGGACGATTGTGTCGGGTGCTACTAAGCACCGTCTGCATCCTAGTATATATATATATCACTAGAAAAAGAAATTGAAAGGTGAGAAATTCTCACCGATAGCTATCCAACCTCCACGGCACTTCCAATGCAGGAAATCTTCACTGTTCTCGTCTCTTATCACTTTTGTTGCCCGTAGCCACTATATATGTAAAAATCGAATTTTTACTATGCTATTCAATATATAAAAATCGAATTTTTATCTTGTTATTCAATATATAAAAATCGAATTTTTATCTTGTTATTCAATATATAAAAATCGAATTTTTATTTCGTTACTATATAAAAAGATTTCGCCTTTCTATAATATAAAAATTATATTTTTCTATCTAAAAAAAAACATTCCTTCGTATAATTCAAAAATCTTATCTTTCCCATCATAAAAATCTCACCTTTATAATTATAAAAATCTCGCCTTTTATATTCTAAAAATCAAATTTTTATTCTTGCAAAAACCATGCTTATATAAATTCTATTCAATTTGAAAATCACGTTTTTAAATCAATGCTCTTTATATAAAAGTCATGTTTTTAAGCTAAAACTATTTCGTATAAAAGTAATATTTTTACAATGCTAATTTATTTTTAAAACCATATTTTTAACCAAGTTATCAATACTTTTTAAAACTAATTTTAAACTTTGTATATGTATTTTTAAAAACGATTTTAAATCACTGTTAAATTCTGTGTAAAAGAAAACTGAAATTGAACAACATTGTTAATAAAAAGAAAATAAGAAATGCTCACTGTTAATCACACTATTTTAATCCCGTCGTCTTCAGCATTGAGAAAACCCGCCTTCACCGTGAACCTTCCACCGTCGCACGAACCCCAACGCCCCGGACCTAGATCGGAGCACTCCATCTTGTTCCTCGTCGCCGAAGTTCCCCTCAGCCACCACCACATCGCAATCGGAGGTCCCCATCGCCCTGGAATTCACCGCGAATCGGCGGTTTTTGAACCCGAAATCCCATCGATTTCTTCAACGAAAATTGGTCAATCTCGTATGGATGTGAAGGCCTCACTTTCCTCTTGAATTTGGGTTTGGAATTTTAGAAGATCATTCAGCGGATTTGAAGAATCGCGAGAAGGAATTTCCGGAAATTTCTGAGTGTCGAAATTGAGAGGGCGGCGGCTGCGTTCTAAATGGGCTAGGGTTTCCTTTTTTATAGATTTATATATATATATATATATATATATATATTATTTTTCTCCTTTTGATTTTAAAAAGTATATTTTTATTTCGAACTCCAACCTGAGCCCGACGACTGTCGCCCCTAGCTAATTACCCCCATTCCGAACACAATGGGATACATTTCGTAATCTAATTCGACCGTTATGATCAGTTTCCATTGAATTCAAAGTATAAATCTTTATATATTCAGTTTTAAACCCACATTTCCATTTACCGGGGCCACATACGGACTCTAAAAATTCCAGAAAAATATTTTCTAGCTTCGTATTGACGGTACGGTCTTAACAAAACTAATTTCGTTGAATTCTGAGACCGCTAGAAAAATGGCCAATTTCCAGTCGATTAAAATCAACTGAAACTGGTCAAATGCGTTTTCCTTTGCCACGCTCACATATTGATTCGAAAAATTATGAAATTTGAAACCTAGCAATAACTTCACATCACGGACCCAACAAAACTGGTTTCGTCGAAATCTGAGGTCGTTTGCAAAATCCCCATTTTTAAGGGCCTGAATTCCATAGCGACTATTCAGAATTTTCAACTGGACATATCTTTTGATTCCCGCTATGAAATTTTGATTTTTCGGATTCGTTGGAAAGATATTATCAATTAGATTCCATTATTTTTGGTTTCACTAAAATCCGGATTGTTTTGCACCCGGTACGTTCAATTGAAGTTTGAAATCGAATTATCGAACTACCGCGCCATTTTCAATTCTATTTATAATTATATATAATTATTTATATTCTAACGACGACGCGTATAAATATATACGTACGAATTATATTCAAAATAAATTTCTCGTCGATATTATTTAAAATAATTCATTTTAAATAATCAAAATTCGCTAAAATTGCCAAAATAAAAATTTTAAACTGGCCCAGATTTTCCGGGTTGTTACAATCTCCCCCACTTAAAACTTTTCGTCCCCGAAAAGGAACAAAGTCGAAAGTGGTTTGATTAATCAACTCTACGCTCGATCTGGCTTCCATTCTCCAACTTTTCAGTTTCTGAGAATTTTCTAATTCTTCAAAAATTTGGCTAACACCCTAAATTTTCGAAAAATTTTGCCATAACCTCCCCTGCAATGGGAGCATCGGGGAATTTCAGATAGCTTCCCCGGTCCTTCAGATCTCAAAAAGAAAAAGAAAAAGCCAAGCGGCTAGCCAATAGGCTCATAAAATCATCATCACCCAAACAAAACAGTAAATTATGTAGTAAACATGTACCTATTTGTCGGGCAAACAAATTTTATTCTCTGCTCTAGCCTCCTTGCTATGACCTGTTCAATGATATACTTGTATATGCAAGCAAATGCAACTAATTCTCAATACAGTTCAATATTTGGTTCAATTAGGCTAAATGGTTCAAAATTATCAAACAAATGAACAAACAACACAAACATCAATCAATTAGTGAATTAGAGTTTCAAATTCATAAATTTGATACATATACAGAAAATCATGTTTTTGATGCCAATTCACAACAATGTGTTCTAACTATATAAGTTTTGGTTCTCACACCAGTCTAATGGAAATATATAGAAATCACACCTTCGAAACACGAACATAAATACTGATGATGTCATGACAATCATCAGTACCATCTCCGGGCAACTAGAATGTTATTCTATATCTATCT
Source organism: Allium sativum (assembly GCA_030737875.1). Classification (NCBI taxonomy): domain Eukaryota; kingdom Viridiplantae; phylum Streptophyta; class Magnoliopsida; order Asparagales; family Amaryllidaceae; genus Allium; species Allium sativum. The sequence goes on along the minus strand of CM060916.1, from coordinate 110,678,507 downwards.
AATATATTAAAACTCCGAATATACGTTCATGACGCGTATATGCAAAACCTTTATATACTAGATTGTCCATATTCAAAATAAATAAATATTCAAATACGTAGAATTGATTCAAATTTTCAAACAAAATTGTTTTCATTTGAAAAATATACTCTTCACACTCGTTCTAGGATACTACTGATCCTATCTCTTACGAGTCATTCTAATTGGATATTACTAATCCAATATCTGATGAATTCTTTCGTATGGTTCTAATGAGTCTTGTTCTCGAGCTCTGTAAACCAAAGCTCTGATACCAACTGTGACGAAAAAGAATTTCGCTCGGTCCGAACCAGTCGCTAAACCGATCCAGACCGCTCGAAACGCCCTATCGTTTGAGAACACGACAAAACAAAACGCATACAGAAGAACATTTCACTGTATATTACAATAATGCATCAGATTACAAGAATATACAGAGTATAATTGAATAAATATTACACAGAAATATCAGAGATTTAAATTACATTTAAATACATAGCAGCGGAAAATAATACAATACACAACTACAATGGGATATACGGATACAAAGCTTTCCAGATATCGTTCCAGCTGTAAACCAGGATCCTGTGAATATAAATCTGCAAAATCCAAAACTACTAGCTGCCCGTGTCAAAATAAGGGCACCCAAAGTTTAGGTTAAACCAATAGCTCCAGGTCAGTCATGGGACTGGTGTGAGAACTAAAACAGTTATTAATTCTTTATTTTAAAGTTAGGTAAATCAAGGGACCACACCGTATAACACGGAACGGGTTTCCTCCCAAGAATACCAGTGCATAAAACAAACAGCGCAATGCTAAATAAAGAAAAATGAAGCTGTTATAAGACCCAGGTCCCATCACACAATGCAACGCAGCCGAGGATAGGGTTTTCCTTTATAACAGCAAAAGAATGCTTGATACGTTTAAAACAAATTATTTGATACTATAATAAGTGCATAGTGTATAAAACAACTTCAAATCATAAGTATCAATCATAGGCGGCATGAATGCCCCATAACACTATGTCGCCATATATAAGTTTACAATCAAAACCGCAAGACGTCGTATTGGAAGTTGGGTTATCATTTATGGTATGAACCGAGGCTAGGGATCGTCCTCTACCGATTCGTGACTCTCTAGCCCGAGCCACAGGCAAGCGCGCAGGCAAGCCTTTAGATCGTCAGGGTCGGTCCACCGATGTGGATTATTATGCCTGAACACTACGTTTCCCCGCTCTTTGGGGCGTAAGCCTGGCCCGTCAGCCGACCAGAAGCATCGGCCGAAACCGATATCACGAGGCGCCTCGCTTTTCAGCAAGTAATAATAAGCAACATCCACATGAGTCAAACTCGTCAGCCAGTTCAAGCACTGACGCCACTCCTAACTAGAAAGAAACGCATGTCCTCCCTGATGTCCGTCTCCCGTTTTTGATTCATACCGGGTGTGATACTTGCGAATCAACGTTACACAAAGCTACGCCACAAAGGCCGTGCTTCGATCATCAACCACAGGATTTTGCTTTTCAACAGAAGCCTTGATCATTTGCATCTTAGCATGCCACACAGGCAATTCACTCCATGCGATTGATATCCATCAATATATAACCCCTGAGCTCGTACGTCTCAGAGAAGGGCGTTAAGCAAGAGAATAAATTCTCCGCCGCCAAACAGATATATATTTAATAGAGATCAATCACACGGACTAAAATCCAATGTCAGACACACAGTCCATTTACAAGTCCGTTCTGGGTTTGAACGAAACCGGAGGCACCTAGTACCCCGCATATCCATCGATCTCCAAGTACGTCTGGACGATCACTAACTGTTTCCATCTTCTTGGGTGTACAGCCCAATCAAGATCATCAGTAATTACCCAAACGACGTGAAGACCTCCGGTCTTCGACCATCGTCTTCATCTTCGACTTATCGTCGTATCAGTTATTCAGAATGGGATAAACCCGGTCTTTCCGAATAACTCGCGTATACTTTAAATAAGTGTTACACAAACACAACATACGCCTCATTCCAATTCATTAGTCACTAACCGTAAATTAATCAAGAGAATAATTCCCCAAATATTAACCCCGAAGGCCGAAACCAACATCAGATCAATATCCAGAAAACCATTCTGCTTGGCTAACCGACAGTCAGTTTCTAAATTTCACATTCATAGGGAAAGGTTCCCATTAATTTTATCCAAGATAAATTCCTTGAATTTATTCTTTAATCATCTTTTGAATTTCGATTCAACTAGTCGGAATTAACGGACCTTACCGAAGTAATCATTTGTTTTAATTTCCCAATCCCAACCTATTCATCCCATGAAGTAAAAACTGGTTATACTTCATATCTAACACCACGGTGTTATCGGTAAATTCAATTACCATTCCACGTTCAAATCTAATTAAAGATTTAACTATCGCCTGAAGCAAAACTGGTGATACTCCATTTTCGATCATTTCAATCTAATTAAAGATTCATTAAAACTCCACTTAGTTTTAATCTTCGACTGGGTTAAAGAATCAGTGTCATTTAAAACACGGTTCACGATAAACCCAAAATCACAATCCATTAATTATCGGGTTAAAGAACAAGTGTTATTTAAAACACTGTTCACGATAAACCCAAAAATCATTCCATTAATTATCAGGTTAAAGAACAAGTGTTATTTAAAACACTGTTCACGATAAACCCAAAAATCAATACCAATTCAATTCAAATTAAATATCATTTAATTGGTACACTTCATTAAATCTAAATAAAAAGATTTAATCTTTTCTCAACTGGGTTCAAGAACAGTGTTAGTGAAGACACCATTCACGACAAACCCAAATCACATTTGATATTCAATATAAGGCTCTGAATAGAAAATATATCGGCTTATATTCAATATCAAATTCTACGATTAACAAATGTCGTATTGGAAATAACGATATAAATATATATCTTTCAAATTTCCATAACAACATCTGTATAATCACGAATTCCAACATCGAAATATTCCGAAGACAATTTCGATTCAAATCCACTCCAATGCAATCATTGGAAATTCTGGTTATTTTTAAAACCCTTTTCAAATTCAATTTATTTATTAAAAAATAAATAGAATTATATTTCTAGTTCAAAACTAGTTCATTTCGATAAAAATCTATTTTTATCTTTTCAAATATGGAGTTTTTCATCCCAAATCTTCACAAATCATTTCTTATGATTTTACACAAATTATTACTATTTTTAATAATTTTATCAAGGCCCGTACAGTCGATTTCCATCAATGGCCATCGAACTGCACTTACAGCGACCTTTTTCGAATTTGATTTGGACAAAATTCCAAATCCAACCGTTAGATTTCTAATTTCTAATATTCGTTAGAAAGCTCTTTTCGATACGAACCCATCGTTTCCCGTTTTAGGAGAATCCGACAGTCGGATCTCCCGTAATGTCCGTTTGAAATAAATGGTCGAAATTCACGAACTGCCGCTGCGCGGCGCGTTCTATTCAGGCCATTATATTATATATATATAATATATATTTCGTCGATTTCTATTTAAAACGAATTATATAAATAGTTTTGAATTCGTTTTAAAAACATTTTCAACTTCCATTTCAATTCAAATCAAAATTGAATTCTTCTTTATAAATTCGTTTTAAAATTCATTTCTATTCAATTCAAATTTCAATTCAATTTGAATTCGTTTTCAATTCAATTCATTTCGAAATCGTTTTCAATTCAATTCATTTCGAAATCGTTTTCAATTCAATTCATTTCGAAATCGTTTTCAATTCAATTCATTTCGAAATCGTTTTCAATTCAATTCATTTCGAAATCGTTTTCAATTCAATTCATTTCGAAATCGTTTTCAATTCAATTCATTTCGAAATCGAATAAAATCGATATAAATATCGTTCACGTCAAAATGGCGTCAATCTAATCAACACGGCTTCATAAATTTCCATTTTCAAATATTCTATTTCAAATATTTCTTTTTCAAAATAGTTGTTATTATCAAAATATTTCGTTCAACACATGACCAATCTCAATGGATGAGTACTGTCAACACATGAACTTTTATTTTATATCGATAAAGATGTAAATTTTATTACTAAAATATTTCGTTCAACACATGACCAATCTCAATGGATGAGTACTGTCAACACATGAACTTTTATTTTATAACGATAAAGATGTAAATTTTATTACTAAAATATTTCGTTCAACACATGACCAATCTCAATGGATGAGTACTGTCAACACATGAACTTTTATTTTATAACGATAAAGATGTAAATTTTATTACTAAAATATTTCGTTCAACACATGACCAATCTCAATGGATGAGTACTGTCAACACATGAACTTTTATTTTATAATATTCTTTATTTTTCAAATTGGAATGAGGCCCAATCAATTACCATATAAAGTTAATTATATGGATTTTCATACATTACACACATATAATAGCATTGAAAAATAATCAACCATCAACCAAAGTGTACTACACTGTATAAGCATCAAATATAGATATCCAACGCTTATAACAGCCTGTCAATCAATCGATCGACATATTTAATCAATCAGGATGAGTGAACTTCAAATTTCATCCCAACACCCGTGTGGGGTTTCAAACAATCAAACACATATTTTATTTGTGTAGTTGGGCGATGTGTAAAATTTATCGTCCCAATCAATGTCATTCAAATAGGTGTACATAAACAAACCGTCCGGTTTGTAAATGAATATTTTATTTTATTCACTTCACGTTAAAAATTATATTTTTAACGATAAAACATTTTATTTTAACATATGAATTTCTATTTAGTTCATTTTTTTAAATAAAATGATATTTTTATTTTTCTAACATATTTTAGAAAATTTCGGCGGCATAACGGCACGATACTAGAAACGGGACAAGGCCTAGCCTTATCCCCGGTCTAGTGAAGGCCCACGCCATTCACACATCAATCATATTCACCAAGCAACTAAACCAAATCAAGTAATCTGACAAATCTATGCAACCAAAAAAACAAGTCCATGGTCTGTGGACGATTGTGTCGGGTGCTACTAAGCACCGTCTGCATCCTAGTATATATATATCACTAGAAAAAGAAATTGAAAGGTGAGAAATTCTCACCGATAGCTATCCAACCTCCACGGCACTTCCAATGCAGGAAATCTTCACTGTTCTCGTCTCTTATCACTTTTGTTGCCCGTAGCCACTATATATGTAAAAATCGAATTTTTACTATGCTATTCAATATATAAAAATCGAATTTTTATCTTGTTATTCAATATATAAAAATCGAATTTTTATCTTGTTATTCAATATATAAAAATCGAATTTTTATTTCGTTACTATATAAAAAGATTTCGCCTTTCTATAATATAAAATTTATATTTTTCTATCTAAAAAAAAACATTCCTTCATATAATTCAAAAATCTTATCTTTCCCATCATAAAAATCTCACCTTTATAATTATAAAAATCTCGCCTTTTATATTCTAAAAATCAAATTTTTATTCTTGCAAAAACCATGCTTATATAAATTCTATTCAATTTGAAAATCACGTTTTTAAATCAATGCTCTTTATATAAAAGTCATGTTTTTAAGCTAAAACTATTTCGTATAAAAGTAATATTTTTACAATGCTAATTTATTTTTAAAACCATATTTTTAACCAAGTTATCTATACTTTTTAAAACTAATTTTAAACTTTGTATATGTATTTTTAAAAACGATTTTAAATCACTGTTAAATTCTGTGTAAAAGAAAACTGAAATTGAACAACATTGTTAATAAAAAGAAAATAAGAAATGCTCACTGTTAATCACACTATTTTAATCCCGTCGTCTTCAGCATTGAGAAAACCCGCCTTCACCGTGAACCTTCCACCGTCGCACGAACCCCAACGCCCCGGACCTAGATCGGAGCACTCCATCTTGTTCCTCGTCGCCGAAGTTCCCCTCAGCCACCACCACATCGCAATCGGAGGTCCCCATCGCCCTGGAATTCACCGCGAATCGGCGGTTTTTGAACCTGAAATCCCATCGATTTCTTCAACGAAAATTGGTCAATCTCGTATGGATGTGAAGGCCTCACTTTCCTCTTGAATTTGGGTTTGGAATTTTTGAAGATCATTCAGCGGATTTGAAGAATCGCGAGAAGGAATTTCCGGAAATTTCTGAGTGTCGAAATTGAGAGGGCGGCGGCTGCGTTCTAAATGGGCTAGGGTTTCCTTTTTTATAGATTTATATATATATATATTTTTTATATTATTTTTCTCCTTTTGATTTTAAAAAGTATATTTTTATTTCGAACTCCAACCTGAGCCCGACGACTGTCGCCCCTAGCTAATTACCCCCATTCCGAACACAATGGGATACATTTCGTAATCTAATTCGACCGTTATGATCAGTTTCCATTGAATTCAAAGTATAAATCTTTATATATTCAGTTTTAAACCCATATTTCCATTTACCGGGGCCACATACGGACTCTAAAAATTCCAGAAAAATATTTTCTAGCTTCGTATTGACGGTACGGTCTTAACAAAACTAATTTCGTTGAATTCTGAGACCGTTAGAAAAATGGCCAATTTCCAGTCGATTAAAATCAACTGAAACTGGTCAAACGCGTTTTCCTTTGCCACGCTCACATATTGATTCGAAAAATTATGAAATTTGAAACCTAGCAATAACTTCACATCACGGACCCAACAAAACTGGTTTCGTCGAAATCCGAGGTCGTTTGCAAAATCCCCATTTTTAAGGGCCTGAATTCCATAGCGACTATTCAGAATTTTCAACTGGACATATCTTTTGATTCCCGCTATGAAATTTTGATTTTTCGGATTCGTTGGAAAGATATTATCAATTTGATTCCATTATTTTTGGTTTCACTAAAATCCGGATTGTTTTGCACCCGGTACGTTCAATTGAAGTTTGAAATCGAATTATCGAACTACCGCGCCATTTTCATTTCTATTTATAATTATATATAATTATTTATATTCTAACGACGACGCGTATAAATATATACGTACGAATTATATTCAAAATAAATTTCTCGTCGATATTATTTAAAATAATTCATTTTAAATAATCAAAATTCGCTAAAATTGCCAAAATAAAAATTTTAAACTGGCCCAGATTTTCCGGGTTGTTACATTGCATATTGGATTTTGGTGGATCATGGGATGACCATCTACACCTAGTAGAGTTTGCATATATTAATAGTTATCAATCCAGTATTGGTATGGCTCCATTTGAAACTTTGTATGGAAGACCGTGCAACTAACCGTCATGTTGGTTAGAGACCAGTGAGAAATATGTGCTTGGACCAGAGGTAATAAGAGAAACATCAGACAAGATTAAGGTTATCCAACAGTGAATGAAGGCTGCCCAGGATAGGCAGAAGAGTTATGCCGATAAGAGGAGAAGAGATTTAAAGTTCTCCATTGGCGACTTGGTGTTTGTCAAGATATCTCCGTTGAAGAGCGTGATACGACTTGGCAGGAGATGCAAGTTAGCACAAAGATTCGTTGGTCCATTCCCAATTCTATAGCAAATTGGGAATTTGGCATTTAAAGTTGAATTACCAGAGAAGATGGAAGAAGTTCATAACGTATTTCATGTTTCCCGGTTAAGGAAATTCGTGCACGACCCCGATGTAACTATTTCACCTGATCAATTGGATGATATCGAGGTTGAACTCGAGGCGGTTGGAAACCGCAGGCCTATGCGTATTGTTGGGAACGATACGAAGCAGCTTCGAAGGAAGGCGGTGAAATTAGTCAAAGTTCAGTGGGGTGAGAATGAGAATGACTGTACTTGGGAGACAGAGGAGAGCATTAAGAAAATGTATCCAGAACTCTTCGCCTGGTAAGATTACAGTTTCGATTTAGTCTTTCCGCATGCTAGGATAAGTTTGTTTTGTTTGTTTTGCATGTTTGATTGTTGTATATGGCTGGTAGGCATGCAGGATCCTTTATATGTTTTTGGTTAAGGAATTTCGGGGATGAAATTTCTTAAGGGGGGAGAGTGTAACGACCCGCATTCTACGCATCGAAGGATCGTACAATATTTATTTCTTTCACATATGAAGTCATATGGTCATGTAACTTTGGGAGACGACTATTGGGGTCATTTCCCATGTTCATTATTTTTTACGATTTTTAAATGACCATTTTGCCCCTAGATAATCTTGTTTTGGCCATAACTTTTGATTGGAAAGGAGTTTTGACCTGAAACCACTTCCATTGGCTCCGGATGATGGTTTACCTTTGTGTAGAGTGGTCACATGGGAAAAACGTAGTCACCGTTTGGGAGATATGGCTGAAACAAGGTTTGGAAGGCAAAAAACTGCTTAACCAGGCCTAATTTGGGTGGTTATTGAGTGAACCCATAACCCATTTCGGGATTAGGGATATATAAGGGCTGATTAAGGTTAGAAACAATTTCTTTCAGCCGGCACTTTCATTCTTGGAACCCTAGTAATGGCCCTCAACATCTAAAACACCTTCTAATCACCGTTTAATCAAGTATTGGCCTAATCTACATCAAATTGAGGCGGATTAGCACAGAGATCGAGATAGAGCTGCTGTGTTGCCTTGGGAACAACGCCAAAACAGAAGACATTTCAGATTTAGTACTTTATTTGTGGCCAAGGTGAGTATTTTGCAAAGTTTCTCACTAATTACGATTAATTAGGGGTAATTCGTGTTGATTAGCGAATTTATATATAAATAAATTCTAGAAAAATATTTATAAAATTTGGGATAATGTTTTAGACCTCTGTTAGAAGTTTGGGTTAATTTGGTTAAGTTTTGCTAATCCTATCATTAATTATACTCGAACATGCTTAAGGGAAAATATGGGATTTTGGCTATGTTTGATCCGTTTTAACCTATCAAATTGTTGTTTTAGTGTTTGTGGTCAGTTCTATATGTTGCTACGACTGTATGGTATGCTTTGTGATTGATTAGAAAAGTTAGAATGGTCAAAAACGCCGTCGTAGGGCGTAAAACAGTCGTTGGAGGAGTTGCAGGAAATGTGCAAGACCCGGATCGGATCGCCCCCCACCTCAACGACCTGACCCGATCGCGAGCATCCGCAAGGACCACGAGCTACTCCACTTTGAAGGCCAGCAGCCAGAAGATCATGACCGGACCCAAATTACTTCAGAAGCCCACGACCTGAAGACCTGGGAGGATGCACCCGACCCGATCCAATGGGTGAGCACGATCCGACCCGATCTGGATGAACCACGAGCTAGAGGAGGAGCTGCCATGCACGATCCGATGGAGGGATAATGGCCCGATCCGACGGAGGGAGCACGACCGATCCAAATGAGGCTGATGACCACGGGCCGAACCAAAGGAGATACTACGAACCGATCGAAGGAGTTTGGACGCGAGGCATGGGTTATGAACTAGATGAAGACCGATCCGGAGAAGACCAAACCCCGAGATGCAAAGGTAGTCCAAATAGGAAGTAGAACTCGGGATCCAGTTGGGAACCAACGAGTTAACTTCATGAGTTGGGCTTTGCTGCGGGACGTATGCTAAGGAGTTGTCGACGTTTGTAACTTTGGATCACTAAGTGTAGGGGGTACGTGAATGGATTCAGGGCCACAGTGGCCTAGGTACGAATAAAAAGCTATAGACCAATGAAGTGGGGTCATTTGTAAAGATTTGGTCATGACTCCATGAGGTAAGCTTGGTAGTAGCAGTAGTTGTACAAGTCGAACTCTGTCACTACTTCGATGGGTCTAGTGGTGGACATCGTATGCTTTACGCACTGAGTGAGAGATGTGAGGATGGTTGTTATGTTTGATTTGTTTGCCATTATTATGACATGCACACCCCTACCCCCGTACTCTTTACACCATATGTTAGTGGCACCTTAGAGTATTGTAAGGTATGTAGTGCTAACTCTTTGGTTGCAGGTCCAGGTTCAGGTATGGTTTAGTATACCTTTTATTGTTCTGTTTAGCTGCTTATCGCTCATACCAGACTTTTTGTCTAACCCAGAGTTTTATGTCTCTTCTTTTTACTCTGGGTGCACTCACGAGTAGATTAGAGACAAGTTAGATGGTATGCACGAGTAGCTATACCGGAGACGAGCAGGAGGCTTCCACGTATGATATATAGATATTCTCCCTGTCTCACTGCTGGTCACTACTTTGGGCATTAGTAGTGTACCCATCCTTTCTTTTACTTCAGAGACAGTTTTAAAGTTGTAATAATGATGATGTGGAACATAAGCTGTATTTGGATTTTCCGATGCAATGGTGTTTAGTTTTCAGCTTATGCACTGTTTGCATGTTTTATGTTGTTATATTTTATCCCATGCGCTGTGAGACATTCTATAGGTTTTCGGTAATTCATTCTCTTCTTTCCTTTCTTTGGCGACCGCTCCGTGCTAGTCAGGCAAGTGTACAGCACGCTTTCAGATGAAATGCCGGATGGTGCGGGGAGGGCCGTCACATTAGTTATGCCTGAACACATGCTTCCCAGATCCTTTGAACCTCCAAATGGCCACTAACAACCTATAAATCCGAGGTACCTCATAATTCATCATCCACATAAGTAAAATGCCAGGGCTGGTAGGTCACTGACATCACTCTAGCTAGAAAGAAATGTGTGCACACCCTGCAGTCCTAATCCCACTTTTTGACTCATACCGGGGTGTGAGGCTCGGGAAGTCACGCTATACACAAAGCTACGCCTAAACATGCTATGCTTTGATCATCAACCACAAGGCCCTGCTTTTCAACAAAAGCCTTGATCATTGCATTTTGGCATGCCACATTGTCAATCCATACCATACCATTGATTTCTGCCAATATATAACCCCTAAGCTCCTGCATTTTAGAGAAGGATGTTGAACACCAAACAGATATATATATTTAGCAGAGATCAACATATATAGTATAAAGGAATACAACGTCAGACATACTATCCATTTACAAGTCCGTTCTAGGTCTGAACGAAACTGGAGGCACCTTATACCTCGCATATCCGAACAATCAACAAGTACGTTCAGACGGCCACCACTGTAGCCCCTTTAAGGTAGCTACTCCAATCATGGGCGTCAGTGGTAACTTATCCATTCGACGTGAAGATCGTCGGTCTTTAATCACCGTCTTCTATATCTTTGATTTAAATCGTCGTATAATTATTTGAAATGAGTTGAACTCGGTATTTTCAATTAATTCTCGAATAATTATCATTTAAATCATTTCATATCGTTCATATTTATTTGTAACGGTTTATCGCTATTTTATTTATTTAAAATGGCTCAATTATAATTAAACGACGCTTCGGGTCAACGGGCGGCCCTGGCGCTGTTTTTATACAAATTTGATTTGTACTTATCTCGAAATCTAACCATTGGATTTTGACGAAATTAATATTGTTGAGAAGATTTTCCCAAAGCGGCCCTAACGGTTCCAGTTTTTGGAAAATCCGACGGTTGGGTCTTTCGGTATAATAGTTTAAAATCACAATTACTGAAACGCGAACTACCTTGCGCATTTCATTTTAATTTATATTTATATATAATTATAAATATAAATCATTTGGCGATTTCAACTATTATAATCTATTCTTTTTATCGCATCTAATATGATGATAGGAATATCACTTTTATTTCTACTATTTTTATTGTCCCTAGAATGACAATAAAAATTTGTCTTTTTATACTATTCTTTTTATTGTCTCTATTCTGACAACAAAAATTTAACATTAAATTTTATCCTTTGATTAAATCTACAATGTAAATTTAAAATGACTCTTTTAATATAATCTTTTTATTTACACCTAGAATGTAAATAAAAATGTAACTTTGATTCTATTCTGTATTTACATCTAAATTGTAAATAAAGATGTTACTTTAAATTTATTCTTTTTTTGTCTCTAAAATGTAAATAAAGATGTAGCTTTAAATCTATTCTTTATATTGTCTCTATTATGTAAATAAAGATGTAGCTTTAAATCTATTCTTTTTGTTGTCTCTAAAATGTAAATAAAGATGTAGCTTAAAATCTATTCTTTTTATTGTCTCTATTATGTAAATAAAGATGTAGCTTTAAATCTATTCTTTTTATTGTCTCTATTATGTAAATAAAGATGTAGCTTTAAATCTATTGTTTTTATTATCTCTAAAACGTAAATAAAGATGTAGCTTTAAATCTATTCTTTTTATTGTCTCTATTATGTAAATAAAGATGTAGCTTTAAATCTATTCTTTTTATTGTCTCTATTATGTAAATAAAGATGTAGCTTTAAATCTATTCTTTTTATTGTCTCTATTGGACAATAAAAATATAACATCAAATTCTATCTTTTTGATTACATCTAAAATGTAAATTAAAATGTCACTTTTATTACTATGTTCTTAATTTACACCTAATAATGTAAATAAAAATTAACTTTTCAAATTCAACAATTCTAATTTGTCAAAATGTTCATTTTGGTTTCAACAATTTTAATTTGACAAAATTGTTTTTAATTCTTTTATCTAACAAAAATGTAGTTTTTGTTTTTAACTCTTTTTAACTAACAAAAATGTATATTTTGTCTCATTCTATTTAAATGACAAAAATAATGTTTTTATCATTCTTCCACATTTAGTTTTCAACTGACATAACACCTTTATTTCTCTACCTTTTTCTTATGTACTTAAGTGACAAATAAAAGTATATTTTATTTGTTTACCTTTTTTATGTGTTCTAATAACATATAAAAGAATATTTTATATGTTCACAAATTTCTATGCATTCTAATATTATATAAAGAATATTTTTCAATGTTAACATTTTTATATTTATTCTAATATCGTATAAAAGGATATTTTCTATGTTAACATTTTCTAACCTTTCATATTAACATAAAAAGGATATTTCTATGTTAAATCAAGTCTAACATTTCAACAAAAACATATAACAGTGATATATTTGTTTTGTCGACAACTCTAATTCAACAAAACACATATAAAAGTGATATATTTGTTTTGTTGACAATTCTAACTCAATAAAACAAATAAAAAGTGATATTTTTATCAACTCAACATTTTATAACTAAAATGTTATTTTTATTCATCTTAACATTTTATAACTAAAATGTTATTTTCCTTTACTTTAACATTTTTAACAAAAAAATTATTTTTATACTAACTAAACAATTCGTTATTTTTATTCTAAATAAACAATTCTAGCAAAAAAGTTATTCTTTTTTATTCTAACTAAACAGTTCGTTATTTTTATTCTAAATAAACAATTCTAATCAGAATGTTATTTTTATTCTAACATTGCAATTATAACCTAAAATGTGATTCTTTTTCTACGGCAACATTTTTATCCAATGTAACCTTTTATACTACAAATGTTATGTCATGACCAAAAATGATGTATTTTTGGTTTCAATCTTTTTATCACAACAAAATGAGATATTTGTTTTCATCCATTTTATTATAACAAAATGACATATTTGTTTACATCAATTCTATAATAACAAAATGGAATATTTGTTTTAACACGACGTATACTAAACAAAATGACAGTTTTATTCTGACACAACGTATACTGACCAAATGACAGTTTTAATTTGTCAATTTTGATTCAACATAGATGACATGTTAAATTTGTCAAGTTTTAATACGACAAAAATATTCCATCAAATTAACAGAACACCAAACAACATCAAAAATTTAGAATCCAATCAAGAACATATATGAATTACTAAACACAATAACGTGTAATTTATTTTTAAATTATTTAGGTCAGAAATCTCACAATCAATAATAAAATTTATTTAAAATAGAGATCTCACCGATGGTTTTAATTCTGATCAGTTCAAAACTAAAAATTTTCCAAAATCTGATCTGCTATGTTTCAGATCCGGTCAGATCAATAGTTTAGATCTCGATTTTTCGAGTCCAACTCATCTAAAATTTCTGAATTTCGTCGCTGTTTGAAAGAGATACGATTATTTAAACATTTTTTACATTATTAAATAATTAATAATTACACTTTAGTTACATGTTTCAGAAAATTAGGTGCCGATCCCTTCTTCTTCCTCTTAACATTATACTGTAAAACCAAACCCAAAGATTCGATTTCTCTCTCCTCCTATGACCGCCTCCTGGAGCGTCGAGACCCCCATCCATATATGCCACATCAAAGTGCTCCCAACCGCCTCCTATCGCCTGACACACGGCAGCGCTCGGCCTCCCCGAACCGCCTGAAACGGCACTCCAACTCGTCGGGTTTAAAGCCCTTATTCGCCCAAACTGCTTCACTAGAATTGATCTGAACCGTACCAATCTAAAGCTCTTGCAATCCTCTCCAATCTCGTGTTTAATCCTTCATTTGATTTGATGTATGTTTGGAGAATTTTAGGGAAGAATGAGGGAGCTTTCTGGCCCTTGGTTGGAATAGATGGCGGCTGGGTGAATTAGTGATTAGGGTTTTAGTTGTTTTCTATTTATAATATTATATTATTAAATGATCGAATTTACAAATAAACCCGTAAATTTTTCTCAGATCCAACTTCAGCCCAACGAAAATTGTTCCTAGGAAAATACTCATGTTGTCCCGTCAGCCCAACCGAACGTCTTCGGCCTGTTTTATTTTATTTAATATTTAAATCCTTTATTTAATTAATTCAATATTACATTTAAATTCACTGGGGCCACATACGACCTCTAAAAATTACAGAAAAATTATATCTAGCTTTGTTTCAACGATACGGTCCTAACAAATTTAATTTCATCGAATTCTGAGACCGTTTGAAAAATGGCCCTTTACAAGTCGATTAAACTTGACCGAAACTGACAAAACACATTTTTCTTTGCCGCACTCACATATTAATTAGAAAACTTCTGGAAAATTAAACTTAGCAATAATTTGACATTCCGGTTCCAACAAAAGTGGTTTCATCGAAAACTGATGTCGTTTGTAAAATGACTATTTTTAAGGCCAATATATTATATTAAAATATATATAAATTCTACAGCGACTATTCTAAATTTTAAACTGGACATAACTTTCAATATATAAAGTGAAATTTCATTTTTCAGGTTTGTTAGAAAGATATTGTTAAACAGAATTAAATATTTCTGGTTTCGCTCAAATTCTGATTTATTATGAATCGTGTACATTAAATTAAAGTTTTAAAATCAAATTTTCAAACTGCAGCGCTATTTCAAACTCCTTTTATAATTAATTTAAATTTTATTTTAACTTCAATAAAAATAAATTTCTAGTTGTTATTATTTAAAATAAATTATTCTGAATATTAAAAATCCCTTAAAATTTCTAAAATAAAAATTTTAAATTGGCCCCAAATTTCCGGGTTGTTATAATTTCCCGGTTGATGAGGCTAGAGGTTAAGCTTATCCTTTAGAACAACACATCTCCATCCACTTTGAATGTCACATTGTCAGATCCACTGGATATCACCAATTGACGTCCACAAAAATACCCTAGTTGTTAAGCTAAGAGACTGTCTCGCTATCAACTTGGTACATTTGAAGAAATCAACGTGCTTGACACCTTTGGAAATACTCTGTCAGACACTCATCCATACAAGTCATCTAGGAACATGATGAACCGAAGGCACCCTCCTACCACATCCTATATAGTTATCACCCTAAGGATCAGTAGTGAGTAGTCCATACAACATGAAGATTTCACTTACAACAGAATCACTGCCGAAATATCTCTAGGAGATAACCAGAGAAATTTAACAAGTAGTTCTTCCGCTTATGAAGATCCAGGGTCTTCAATGCACCATCTTCAATTAATATCTTCACGTATTTGCTGGTTCGGATTGTTTTCGAGTATAAATTCGATTTCGGTCTTTCCGTACCAACAATTGTATTGGCCAGATTTGATAATCAGTTATTTAACTATGAAATAAATAATAATGAGAATAAAATAACTAACGAATGATTCAGTACTCGGCATTACTTGGCCTTTTTAATTAAAATAATTAACGAGTGATTAATTTAAAACTAAAAAATCTTTTGAATATATCAACATAGCATTTCACTCCTTATTTAACATAAGATTGTTTCAAAACAATTTCATTAACTTAGAATTAAATCATAAATATTTTCCTACTTTGGTTTTATCGAGTTTCACATAAAGCATCGTTACTTGAAAACAATACCCAACTCTTATTCTTTCAGAATAAACCCATTTCAAATCTTAATTTTTTATTTCCTTTTACTTTTAAAATATCATCACATACATATATATATATATATATATAGTCAAATCTGCCCATTGCGTTACTTTGGAAATCTCATTGTATATTCTCAAATCTTGCGATTAACATTGCGTTATTATTTAATATATGGAGATAATTGTAACAACCCGAAAATCTGGGCCAGTTTAAAATTTTTATTTTGGCAATTTTAGCGAATTTTGATTATTTAAAATGAATTATTTTAAATAAAATCGACGAGAAATATATTTTGAATATAATTAGAACGTATATATTATATACGTCGTCGTTGGAATATAAATAATTATATATAATTATAAAAGGAATTGAAAATGGCGCGGTAGTTCGATAATTCGATTTCAAACTTCAATTGAATGTACCGGGTGCAAAACAATCCGGATTTTAATGAAACCAAAAATAATGGAATCTAATAGTGAATATCTTTCCAACGAATTCGAATAATCGAAATTTCATAGCGGGAATCAAAAGATATGTCCAGTTGAAAATTCTGAATAGTCGCTATGGAATTCAGGCCCTTAAAAATAGCCATTTTGCAAACGACCTCGGATTTCGATGAAACCACTTTTGTTGGAACCGTGATGTCAAGTTATTGCTAGGTTTCAAATTTCATAATTTTTCGAATTAATATGTGAGCGTGGCAAAGGAAAATGCGTTTGACCAGTTTTAGTTGATTTTAATCGACTGGAAATTGGCCATTTTTCCAACGGTCTCAGAATTCGACGAAACTAGTTTTGTTAGGACCGTATCGTCAATACGAAGCTAGAAAATATTTTCCATGAATTTTTAAAGTTCGTATGTGACCCCGGTAATTTGAAATGTACGTTTAAAATTCAATATAGTGATTTAAATGTAAATTCAAAGGAAACTGATCGAAACAATCAAATCAACCTACGATACATATCCCATTGTGTTCGGAATGGGGGTGAAACGCTATGGACGACAGGCGGTGGGCCTTGTTTCGAGGTCGATAGAAAAAGTTGCTTTATGTGAAAAAAATAAATAGATAAATAAATAAAAATATAAAATAATCCTTCTCCCCCTATTACGTTGCCCCCCCCCCCCCCCTCTTATTTTTCAAAATCGGTTTTCAGAAATAAAAAAAAAATGACGAATCGCTCCTCCAGGGAGGGCGCCGCCGCGCCAAGCGCAGCCCCCCTTCCTCCTCTTCCTCTCCGTCCCCTTCCTCTTCCCCCCCCTTCGTTCTTCGAGTCCCACACTTCCCAAAACAACCGCAGCCCTATCTCGTGGTCCCAAGAAACCCTAGGTCGCGCCTCCCCTCTCAGCGCACCCCGACGCTGCCTGAAGCCCCCTTGCGCCTCTACAGCCGACGCTCCTCCAGCGCGTTAACGCGCGAGCCCTCTTTCACCCAATCCGAACTTAGCCCCCTTCCCCTCGCGAGCCAACCGTTGCCTCCTCCCATCGTCACATCAGGCCACCTCGACTTCGAAGAGGCGCCTCGGTGAAGCTATTCTGATGAAGTTCCAGTCAATGTTTTTGGAAGGCAGTGGGATGATTTCAACCGGGAACAACAAAGAAAGGTAATCCCTTTCTGTTTTATTTCCTTTTTATTTATTTAAAAAAAAAAGATTTGTCTTTAAATAAATGCTGAGATTCTTATTTGTTTGATTATAAAATAAAGTAGTGATTTTTATATGATTTTTATATATAGAACTTCGAATTAAAAATATGATTTTTATATGTTGAACTTCGAATTAAAAATATGATTTTTATATGTTGAACTTCGAATTAAAAATATGATTTTTATATGTTGAACTTCGAATTAAAAATATGATTTTTATATGTTGGACTTCGAAATAAAAATATGATTTTTATATGTTGAACTTCGAAATAAAAATATGATTTTTATATGTTGAACTTCGAAATAAAAATATGATTTTTATATATTGAATAGCATAATAAAAATTCGATTTTTATATATTGAATAGCGAAGTAAAAATTCGATTTTTACATATGTAGTGAATACGGGCAACGAAGGTGATAAAAAGGCGAGAACGACGAAGGTTTCTGCAAATGAAGTGTCGTGAAGTTGGGATAGCTATCGGTGAGAATTTCTCACTCTTCAATTTTATTTCTAGTTATATATATATACTAGGATGCAGACGGTGCTTAGTAGCACCCGACACAATCGTCCACAGACCATGGACTTGTTTGTTTGGTTGCATAGATTAGTTAGATGATTTGATTTGAAATTGAATTGTTTGGTGAAATGAATGAATTGATTGATGTGTGAATGGCGTGGGCCTTCACTAGACCGGGGATAAGGCTAGGCCTCGTCCCGTTTCTAGTATCGTGCCGTTATGCCGCCGAAATTTTCTAAAATATGTTAGAAAATAAAAATATCATTTTATTGTGTAAATGAATAATAGAAATTCATGTGTTGGAATAAAATGTTTAAGCGTTAAAAATATAATTTTAACGTGAATATGAATAAATGAATATTTATAAACAAATCGGCCGATTTGTTTATATACACTCATTTGAATGATTGATTGGGTCGATAAATTTTACACATCGCCCAACTGCACAAATAAGATCTGTGTTTGATTGCTTGAAACCCCACACGGGTGTTGGGATGAAATTTGAAGTTCACTCATCCTGATTGATTAAATATGTCGATCGATTGATTGACAGGCTGTTATAAGCGTTGAATATCTATATTTGATGCTTATACAGTGTAGTGCACTTTGGTTGATGGTTGATTATTTTTCAATGCTATGATATACATGTGTTGTATGAAAATCCATATAATTAACTTTATATGGTAATTGATTGGGCCTCATTCCAATTTAGAAAATAAAGAATATTATAAAATAAAAGTTCATGTGTTGACAGTACTCATCCATTGAGATTGGTCATGTGTTGAACGAAATATTTTGATAATAACAACTATTTTGAAAAAGAAATATTTGAAATAGAATATTTGAAAATAGAAATTTATGAAGCCGTGTTGATTAGATTGACGCCATTTTGACGTAAACGATTTCGAAATGAATTGAATTGAAAACGATTTCGAAATGAATTGAATTGAAAACGATTTCGAAATGAATTGAATTGAAAACGATTTCGAAATGAATTGAATTGAAAACGATTTCGAAATGAATTGAATTGAAAACGATTTCGAAATGAATTGAAAACGAATTCAAATTGAACTGAAAGCAAATTGAAATGAATTCAAATTGAATTGAAATTTGAATTGAATAGAAATGAATTTTAAAACGAATTTATAAAGAAGAATTCAATTTTGATTTGAATTGAAATGGAAGTTGAAATTGCTTTTGAAACGAATTTAAAACTATTTATATAATTCGTTTTAAATAGAAATCGACGAAATATATATTATATATATTATATATATAATATAATGGCCTGAATAGAACGCGCCGCGCCGCGGCAGTTCGTGAATTTCGACCATTTATTTCAAACAGATATTGCGGGAGATCCGACCGTCGGATTCTCCTAAAACCGGAACCGTTGGGTTCGTATCGAAAAGATCTTTCTAACGAATATTAGAAATGTGAAATCTAACGGTTGGATTTGGAATTATGTCCAAATCAAATTCGAAAAAGGTCGCTGTAAGTGCAGTTCGATGGCCATTGGTGGAAATCGACTGTACGGGCCTTGATAAAATTATTAAAAATAGTGATAATTTATGTAAAATCATACGAAATGATTTGTGAAGATTTGGGATGAAAAACTCCATATTTGAAAAGATAAAAATAGATTTTTATCGAAGTGAACTAGTTTTGAACTAGAATTATAATTCTATTTATTTTTAATAAATAAATTGAATTTGAAAAGGGTTTTAAAAATAACCAAAATTTCCAATGATTGCATTGGAGTGGATTTGAATCGAAATTGTCTTCGGAATATTTCGATGTTGGAATTCGTGATTATACAGATGTTGTTATGGAAATTTGAAAGATATATATTTATATCGTTATTTCCAATACGACATTTGTTAATCGTAGAATTTGATATTGAATATAAGCCGATATATTTTCTATTCAGAGCCTTATATTGAATATCAAATGCGATTTGGGTTGGTCGTGAATGGTGTCTTCACTAACACTGTTCTTGAACCCAGTTGAGAAAAGATTAAATCTTTTTATTTAGATTTAATGAAGTGTACCAATTAAATGACATTTAATTGGAATTGAATTGGTATTGATTTTTGGGTTTATCGTGAACAGTGTTTTAAATAACACTTGTTCTTTAACCCGACAATTAATGGAATGTGATTTTGGGTTTATCGTGAACTGTGTTTTTAAATGACACTGATTCTTTAACCCAGTTAAAGATTAAAACTAAGTGGAGTTTTAATGAATCTTTAATTAGATTGAAAAGATCGAAAATGGAGTACCACCAGTTTTGCTCCAGGCGATAGTTAAATCTCTAATTAGATTTGAACGTGAAATGGTAATTGAATTTACCGATAACACCGTGGTGTTAGATATGAAGTATTACCAGTTTTACTTCATGGGATGAATAGGTTGGGATTGGGAAATTAAAACCAATGATTACTACGGTAAGGTTCGCTAATTCCGGCTAGTTGAATCGAAATTCAAAAGAATAGAATAAAGAATAAATTCAAGGAATTTATCTTGGATAAAATTATAGGGAACCTTTCCCTATGAACGTGAAATTTAGAAACTAACTGTCGGTTAGCCAAGCAGAATGGTTTTCTGGATATTGATCTGATGTTGGTTTCGGCCTTCGGGGTTAATATTTGGGAAATTATTCTCTTGATTAATTTACGGTTAGTGACTGATGAATTGGAATGAGGCGTATGTTGTGTTTGTGTAACACTTATTTAAAATATACGCGAGTTATTCGGAAAGACCGGGATTATCCCATTCTGAATAACTGATACGACGATAAGTCGAAGATGAAGTCGAAGATGAAGACGATGGTCGAAGACCGGAGGTCTTCACTTCGTTTGGGTGATTACTGATGATCTTGATTGGGCTGTACACCCTAGAAGATGGAAACAGTTGGTGATCGTCCAGACGTACTTGGAGATCGATGGATATGCGGGGTACTAGGTGCCTCCGGTTTCGTTCAGACCCAGAACGGACTTGTAAATGGACTGTGTGTCTGACATTGGATTTTAGTCTATGTGATTGATCTCTATTAAATATATATCTGTTTGGCGGCGGAGAATTTATTCTCTTGCTTAACGCCCTTCTCTGAGACGTACGAGCTCAGGGGTTATATATTGATGGATATCAAACGCATGGAGTGAATTGCCTGTGTGGCATGCCTAAGTGGCAATTGATCGAGGCTTCTGTTGAAAAGCAAAGTCTTGTGGTGATGATCAAAGCACGACCTTTGTGGCGTAGTTTGTGTAACGTTTACTTCGCGAGTTTCACACCCGGTATGAACCAAAAACGGGAGACGGACCTCAGGGAGGGCATGCGTTTCTTTCTAGTTAGAAGTGGCGTCAGTGGTTTTACACGCCCTGACGAGTTTGACTTATGTGGTTGTTGCTGTTGCGAGGCGCCTCGGATTGATCGGTCGTTCTCGAACCGATGGAGTCATTTAGTTGGCTCATTTACACCCCATAGGGTGGGGAAACGTAGTGTTCAGGCATAATAATCCACATCGGTGGACCGGCCCTGACGATCTAAAGGCTTGCCTGCGCGCTTGCCTGTGGCTCGGGCTAGAGAGTCACGAAAACGGTTGAGGACTATCTTTTGCCTCGGTTCATAGACGGAAATCCAATTTCCAAATACGACATTTGCGGTTTTATTTGTAAACCTATATATGGCGACATAGTGGCATGGGACGCTCATGTCGCCTATGATTGATACTTATGATTTGAAGTGGTTTTATACACTATGCACTGATAATAGTATCAAACGATTTGTGGTAAACGTATCAAGCATTCTTTGGCTGTTATAAGGGAAAACCCTATCCTCGGCTGCGTTGCATTGTGTGATGGGACCTGGGTCTTATAACAGCTTCATTTTTCTTTATTTAGCATTGCGCTGTTTGTTTTATGCACTGGTATTCTTGGGAGGAAACCCGTTCCGTGTTATACGGCGTGGTCCCTTGATTTACCTAATGATTTAGAATAAAGATTAATAACTGTTTTAGTTCTCACACCAGTCACATGACTGGCCTGGAGTTTATTGTTTTAACCTAAACTCTAGGTGCCCCTATTTTGACACGGGCAGCTAGTAGTTTTGGTTTTGCAGATTTATATTCACAGGATCCTGGTTTACAGCTGGAACGGTATCCGGAAAGCTTTGTATCCGTATATCTCTTCTAGTTGTGTATTGTATTATTTTCCGCTGCTATGTACTTAAATGTAATTTAAATCTCTGATATTTCTGTGTAATATTCATCTATACTCTGTATATTTTTGTAATCTGATGCATTGTTGTAATATACAATGAAATGTTCTTTTGTATGCGTTCTGTTGTGGCTTGTTCTCGAACTATCTGATGCTTTCCTTTAGGGGGAAGTTACGGGTCTTTACAATAATAAATTAATCTTAACCTCTTTCCTATTACAAACTAATATCATCCTTAAATAATCTTGAAGTCATTCAAGTCGGGGTATTTATGTACCTCTCAGACCTTGATCAATAACGTTCTTATCTTAAGATAGATATGAGTTGTAATTAAGACTCGCATTTCATTTAATATCAAAAAGACATATCATTAAACTATTTTATTAGAATATGGTTTTATAAAACCTTCTTACCTTTGGAAATCTCCTTCTAGAACATGACCATAATTTCTTAAGTCATTGATTAAGTAATTGCTTATTAAACATCACCTTTTAACCTTCTTTAACAATTCGTTTTATATTTTGGATTCTTGATACAGAATCATTTTACTTGCACCTTTACCAAATACACTTTCAAAAATCCCTTGTCTAATCCATTCAACCATTTCCCGCTTTGAAAATCTTATTTCAATTTCCTTCATGTTACTTATTTCCATTATTAAGTAACGTTAATTTAAAATTAATGCTTCAACTTCACATCTCTTTAATAACCCTTGTTTACAAAACTCCGGTTTAATATAAAATTTCTTTTTCTTTATTTCCTTTACTTAATTCAGATATTAAGTAAACATTTATTTTAAGCTATCGTATTTGCTTAAAATCCATTTTTATAACTTCGTTATAGAAACTCAGTTTTTAATATAAACCGTTCATAAATTCCTTCCTTAATTCAATTAGATTTCATTTCAACTTCAATCACTTTTTAAATGAATCTAAAAAAAAGTAATCTCCTAAATTATTATTAATTTAAAATAATAATTTACTACACTCATTGACTACAGTAGCAGTAGTTAACTTCTGAATTAACTAAGATAAATAGTAAATTCTTTTTTAAAATTTTATTAAAATAAATAAATATTGGTTAAATTATTTCATTAGATTAATTAAAAGTAAATTAATTAATTGCCAATTCCAATTAATTTATTTGACTTATTTAACTCAAATCATGGTTAATTCATTAACCAATTCCAATTATACTCCTTCTTTTAAATTAATTAATATTATAATTAATTTAAATAATTTCGTTAATTGTTTCACAAAACAATTATTCAAATCTTAACCGTTAGGTTAATTTTCAACTCTCCTACTTATAAAACTGATTAACACCAGCATTTTGCTTTGTAAACTCATTTAATAACCACTTATAAATTCAAATAATAAATATCTATTTCGTTTTAATAAAATTTATTCAAAATAATATATTTCAAAATCTATATTCCGTTATATAAAATAATTTTTATAACTTAATTTTCATCAATTCACCTGACGATAAATCAATACTTAGAAAACGATTGATTTATAGGCCACATACAGCCAATTACCCAACCAATGTTACCCATTGGTTTAAACAAAACAAATGTAGAATTTCAGGTCAACGGTCAATAATCAAATCAATCACCCGATCAGAATAGTTCATATAATGATAATATGAAAATAAATAACGTCTAATATATTTTAGGAATCCAGTTGGATCCCTCCAACCTGTTCTTCCCTGCATTAAAATAAATTATCTCACATAGATTCATTCAATTCAATTTAACTGATAATTTCTATAATGGTAAATAACGATTATTTAACACCGACCAACTAACCAAACAATTCAAATAATTAAACACGTTTATTTAATAAACGTGACCAACAAGGTAAGTTACCTTCATTGGGTCCATTCGTTAAAATAACAATTTGGTATTTCACTAAAATTAAACAACCATTTAATTTCACCGGTTAAATCAATATATGAATATATATATTTAACAAACGGTCAAACAGTCAACCATTGGCAACCATAGCACACAATTATAAAGACCCGACTTGTATAAAATATAAGTGGGAAGAACTGAGTGAGTTTAACTCACCTTGATCTGATTCATGGTTAAAACAGCTCATTTTAATTATATTAAACATTGGTTTACTTTAATTAAAATTCTGGTTGATTCCAATTCTATCCAAGTCCGCTTCATAATGAAGTGTTTGCCAAGACGATCCCAACCCATTTTCAATCGTTCAATTCTTAACATATAGGAATATGTTATTAATATTCTAATTTAATGGATTTAATTGACCTATTAAATCCCTAATTATAGTTTATAATAAATAAATTACAATTTAATAAAACAGGTTGATCCTTTTTCTTCACGGTTTCTCTTGTTCCATATTTCCGAATCACCAGGCTTGCATCAATGTATATATATAATTAGGTTATTAACAATTTAAATTAATATAATTTAAATAGACAATTAACTAACTAATTTTCCCTAACTCACTATTTAATTTTAATTACACAGTCTATTACTGGCGAATAGGATCGGTCGGATACTTTAAATCTTCTTCCCGTTGTTCTACACAACTATCCAACAATGAATTAACTGACTAAGTTAATATGATTTAATGAACACTAATAATTCCTAATTAAAATCAACCTAATTAATTATGTTATCTTATACAGGGTCGACATCACTGGTTTGAAGAAATATATGGCTGACGTTTCTTTTGGTCTCCACGCGTTCAGTACAAAAAAAAGGAAAACCGACATTTCCCCCATGAAACAGTCCCTCCAAACTCCTGCTAACGCCTTTGTTTAAGTCTCTCCGTCCTTGATTTATAAATCCTACAGACCCGTATTTATATATATTACCACTCCTAACACTACAACTCCAAGTCTCCACGTTAAAACCATTAACCCTCACCTGATATCTTGGCTACGAAACCATGCATCAACTCCACCAACGTAACTTCCCATTTTTTTTCTTTTGTTTTCTCTGACTCCTTTCTTCTTCTTACATCTTCCTGTATTCATGCAAAATACTTCCCCATGGAAAGCATGGCCTCTGCACTTATCTCTCCCTACACCATTACACTAGTTCAACCTTTTCCCCATTTACGGATTCAAATTTTGAACCGAACACCATTTTGCAGCCGAGAACTCCTACCACTACACATCAACAGAGTTCGAGCCACCTAGGATTACCGCGTCAACCCCATACTTCTACTGGCCTGACCCGCGCATGCCCTCTAAAACCGAAAACTGCAGAAGATTCCCACTTTACCCTTACACTGCAGTCACCTTCCGAGAGTTGCTCCTACTACTGCTTCGCCACTCAATACGCCGGAGCATCACCTGACCCTCGTCTTGCTGGACCCGATGCTACCACCAACAAACAGTGCGCCTCCATCTGCTGATTTTCTCGTCATCCCCGGATAACTTCATAACTACAAACCAACATTATCCTCTCTATTCACCTACCATTGCTACCTTACTTCCACATTTCATTAACATTGCTTCTCGCTTCTGAACCCCTTAAGACTCCCTGAGTTCGAAAATATACTCCCCAGGTTCAACAACTGTGTTACGCGAATAAAAGGGGATTAAGCTTGTATTTATTCTTCTTTGATTTTATGAAGATGGGTTTATTTTTTCTACTGGAAAGAAGTGGGTGTTCGGTTTCTGTTTACTAGCAGGGGAGGAAAAAGAAAAGAAAAGGGTTTAGGCATATAAAAGTTGTTGTGAAGAAAATACGAGCGAAGTGGGTGTGTACACATATATATAGGCGAGGAGAGTCGTTCTAGATAAGAACAATATCTCATTTGAAGTGGTACAACGTATGTAAATGACCCGCATTTTTTAGCTGTCGAATAATTAATTAATTTAATTATTAAATATCGAGTTGGCGATATCGATAACTGGAATTAAATAATAAGTATATTTAATTAATATAAATAATAGAATAATATATTTTCGGAATAATCGGAAATAATAGAATTCATGATATGGTGTAAATTGGACGATATAAAATATATAATTCAGTTTATATTGAATTATATTGACGAATATATTATTTAAATGAAGTCTGAACGTATAATATATGTTATAATTAAAACCGAGCATGAAATGGCGCGGCAGTTCGCGATTAGGCGATTCGAACTTTAAACGAATATACAGAAGCCGTTTTAAGTCGGATTCTGTGAAACAAGAAACGTTAGGAGCTGGTGAAGTATATTTTTCTAGTGGAAGAGAAAAATCGGGATTTCATTGTGTAGATTTTGATTTATGTCCAAATCAAATTTTAGAAAAGTCGCTATGGAATTCCTTTATAATTTATAACGATATATATAAGGAATTTCAATATAAATTGGAATATCGATTCAACCAGTATGTGAATATCTAGTTGTAAATCCCAGTGGAGCTGTATGATATTCTTTGTGAATATATACGATAATATTTATTTATAAATATTAAATTTAATTGTTTTAGATATATTTATATATTTAAATGGGTTATTTAGAGCTTTAAAAATAGCCAGTTTTTCAAACGACCTCAGAATTCGACGAAACTAATTTTGTTAGATCCGCAATATTAAATTATTGCTAGAGTTCAATTTTCATGATTTTTGAAGTCGGTATGTGGTCGTATGGGATTTTAATGTGAAACCAGTCAATATTTTGACGGTTAAAAATACGCTGTGTGAGCAAACGGAGTCGGAATTTGACGAAACCAGTTTCGTTAGGACCGTAATGTCGAACTCTAGTTGCATGTCAATTTTCGATATTTTTGGGCATCGTGTGTAATCACATGGATTTTTAAAAAGCAAGAACAAATATAAAATGACTAAAATAAAATAACTTAAAATATCCTAATCTATTCCTGATTAAAACAAGGTCCACGTTATCCTTCCTCAGCCATACACTCATCGTTATAAACGCAAGAAAGGTAAGAGCCGCCAGTTATTTCTCCTTCTCAAAGCAAAACGCAAACTCAAAAATCAAAGTAAAAATCAAACAAAGGTTTTAAAATCTTGAAACATATCTTTTCAGATCCCTCACACAATTCTCTTTGTCACTGTATAAGTTTGAAGAGGTGCGATGCCACCTCGTATAGGTCGCAGTTTGTAAACAGTAACTAGGGTTGGATTTTTTTGGGTAGAATGAACATCTATTTGGAAAACTGGGTTCGTATTTGTGTTCGGGTAAAGATTTAGCCTGTGTTGTGATGTTTGAGGTTGAATCGGTGGAGTTCGACGTTGACACCTATAGTATATCGCGACAAGAAGCAGTTCAACGCAAAAACCTAGTGAAGCACAAGTTGAGGATGAAGGTGCATGTGTCGAAGTGAGTGCGAAGAGATGAAGGGTGGTGAGTTTGGTTGATGATTTAGTGGAGTGTATTGGGAGGGAGAAAGGGATGATCGAAACTTTGGAAATGGTGTTCAATACGGGAGCGGTGACCGGAGTATTTGGGGAAGAAAGGGAATTTGTGGTATGGGCTTTAAACGAGTATGTGTAGGCCGAGTTTGAGTGGAAGGTAAAGCCCATCAAAGAAATAAAATCCAAAGTTTTTATTTAAAAATTTGTTATACTTGTATAAGTTGTAACTTCGTCATACGGTGTCAGATAAATGAACGGTCAGATCCGTTGGAACCGTATGGACGGGAGCAATACAATAGAACTGACTGGGAGTGGATTAGAGCTTGTTACAGTTTATGGCAAAATAAATTGATCGTCTGAAACAACAGACGCAAATCGTTATTTAACGGTTAACGCGAAATGTGAGTAAAACTCACCAACTCTGAATAGTTATTTTTTTATTACGTATTTTTAGAACTGTTAATCATCAGTTGATTGTTGTGTGTTAACTGTTTGGTTGATTTGCTTGTGTATTGGTTGAAAGTACAGATAATGATATATATATAAATATAAATAAATCGTTAATCGAATATTGATTCTGTTTATCAGAAGAATTTTATATTCGTGTTCTTTAACATCTGTGGATGCAGGGAAATAGGTTGGAGCAATCCGACTGATTTCCTCAACATTTATTTTACTGTTTTTCATATATTTTGACATATGATGTGATATATAATCTGTTATGGATTATGTGTGTTAGAATGATGTTGATCATTATTATTCGATATTTTTAATATCATAAGAAACCCTGGGATGTAAAAACAAATATTTCAATGTATATTGAAATAAAGGAATTTTATAAAATCAACCGATTTTATAAAAGGAAATATTTTGAAAATAAAGTATTTATAAAATCATAGGATTTTATAAAGGGGAACATTTATTTAGAAATAAATAGAATATAATAAAGGAATATTTATTAGGAAAATAAACAGGATATTATAAAAGGGAAATATTTATAAAACCAAAAAGGTTTTATAAAAAGGATATTTACTTAGAAAGTAAATAGAAGTGAAAAGAAATATTTATTTAGAAAATAAATAGAATTATAAAGGGATATTTATTTAGAAAATAAATAGAATTAGAAAAGGAGTAAATATTTGTAAAACAAATAAGGTATTATAGAAACACATATTTGGGAAAATAAATAGGATTTTATAAAAAGGATATTTGGAAAATAAATATCAAAAAGAGTGAATCGAATATAGTTATTCGAAACATAGTCAAAACAGACATAGTTATTTATAATGAAGTTAAATCGAATATAGTTATTCGAACTAGAATTAATCAAGTAAGGTTAATTGAATATTAGTTATTCAATTAAAGTTAATCGAATATTAGTTATTCGAATAAGAGTTAATCAAATAGAGTTAAGCAAAATTAGAAACTAACTGGAGATTAGTTAAGTTGAATGGTTTTCCTAAGTGACGATCTGATGTTGGTTTCGTCCTTTGGGATTGATACTTAGGGAATTGTTCTCTTACTAGTTTATAGTTAGGGACTGATAGTTGAGGAAGACTAGTGATTTGTATATAAGCAGATGGAAACGTTTTCCAAAGTTAATAACATACATTTTCTAAACATAGAAAATAAGGAAATATGAATGAATGAATACATATATATATGGTTGATGATTTGATCGATAATTCCATTTCGAAATAAGATCGTTGTGTGTACACGGACATTTTTCATTTGATAGTTAACTCACCGACTATCAAAGTTTTGACCATTTTAACGTTGTTAATATGGAGAGATCGGTTGGATTATTATCCGAAGAACCACTCCGTATTGGCATAAGCATTGCGAATCAAGTATGCTGAATATATTGAAGACGGAGTAAATTGCAAGGGCTATTGTATAAATCTTAGATAACAATTGCCTAAGATGGATGTATTGAATAGTGCCTTCGGTTTGTCCAGTCCGAGGACGACCTGTATGGAAGAATGTCTGACAAAGTATATCTAAAGGATCGCGTAAGTTGATCTCTTCAAACGTATTCACGTTTGGTGGAAGAGGAATTCATTTCTCTTAGCTGTGTACCCGTGTTATTTTTGAATAAATCAACTTGTGATTTGGCGGGTATTATGATGTGACATTCTAAGTGAATGAAGATGTGGCATGTAAAAGATAAGCGTAGTTTCTAGCCTCACATCCGGTAAATGACAAAAATCAGGCAGGCGGCATGGCTATGTAGGTCGCACCTATTAGGGTGTATAATCACCTGATCTAGAGCTTCATTAACTTCTAAAAATCTATTGTCGATGTTGTCCCATTCGGGAAACAGTTGCTGATCCCAACCATTGGTGATATACATTCGATACACTCAAGCGAAATGAGTGGTCGGTCATGTGTGGCCGGGTTGCAAGATGTTCTTGTTGAACCCAGTGTATTCCTCTCTAGAGTTACATTAGCAAAAGGCGGCTCCATACCTTGTCATAGTTGGAAATCCATTACCCAATACATGCTTGCAGTTTTGATTGTATATTATATATGTAAAACGTGAGATGAAAGCGTTTCTGCTAGATGGTTAAGTATATTGTGGTTGATAGACATTATTATAATATCAAAAGGTTTTTGATATAAAGATATTTTGGATTTTCATAAGGGAAAAACCCGTTCCGTTATACGGCGTGGTCTTATGAGATATCGTTTACTTGTTCAAACTGTTTTACTCATACCAGTCCCATAACTGACCCAGAGTTTATTTTGTTTTGTTTTGCCTAAACTCTTGGGTGCCCAATTTCGTACGGGCAGTCAAGTAGTCGGGATTTACAGATACTTGAAGAGCTGGAGCAGGAGGCTTCAGGATTTTATATAGCTATTGTTATTCCACTTTGTTGTAAGTGTTGTACTTGATAATGATATGTATATTCAAGTACAATCTTTTATTTCAAAGTTATGTTATATTTTATTCGTTCCGCTGTGAGATTCGTGTTTACTCTGATGTTGTAGTTTCTTCTTCTTCTTCTTCTATTCTAAGTTTCTATCTTATCTTTCCTCACCCTCTAATTTCTTTCATTAACTACTGGTTTTTTTTTTTGATGTTTGGTTAGTCGTCATTGAGTTTATGTTGATAACCAAAGTCGCTAAAAACCGGGTCGTTACAGTTGGTATCAGAGCTTAAGGTTAAGTATTACCTTGGCTCTGTGGCGTGACTCGGTAGAGATGGGGTTAGTAATACCCTAAATTGTGTTTGAGTGTGTGTGTGTGTGTGTATATATATATATATATATGAGCGCGTATTTGTTATTTAATATAAAAATGATTTTGTATTGTGAAGATTTATTGGTTGAGTTGTTTGTGAATTCTGGTCGATCGGTTTGGTCCACTGTATCAATATGGGTTTCTAAACACTCGAATACGATGAACCGACGCGGTATGTTTTGAAAAGAAGGGTAAATGGAATAGTTTTGCCCAGATTATATTTTGATATAAAGGAATTATTAATATTTGAAATACTAATATATTTGATGTGTTGTTTGTTATTATATTCGAGTAAGATTATAAAAGTGAAACGGTTATATAAATAAACAATTAAGATTCGTATAAGTGTTACAAATGAGTTAAATCTGAAATTAATTCAGAATTGAAATTTAAACCTGAAAATTTGGAGAAGTGTTTGTAAAAGAACATGGATTAAATATACGTGAATTTTAAAATCCTGGGAGATTTTAAATTTTGTTACAAGCATTGAAATGACGTTTTGAATTGATTTCAAAATGGAAGTATGTGGAAATGATTTTGAAAGTGGTATAGTATTGAACTCACTTGATAGCTGGAAAATAGATTCCGATGATGACAGCTGCATCACCGGTGTTCATTTTCGAGTTGTAAGTGATGGATTACTACCAAAGATTTTGTTTTTGAATTGTTTTGAGGAAACAAGTTATTTAGAAATTCAATGGTTTTGAATTGGTATTATGATTTCAAATTAATTTGAAAGAAAAACCCAGGAATTTATAATTTCAAGAATTTAAATTTAACTTGTAAAGTTAAGTAAGAGGAGATTAATAAAAGTATTTAAAATCTGGAATTGATCAAAGAATAATCTGAACTGGAATTGAGGGATAAGTTAAAAGTTCGAATTTTTTTGATTTGGGGTTAGAATGAAATTGGACTTCGATAAAAGCGAATAATTGTGTTGAGATTTGGTTGACTGAAATTGATTGGAAATCGATTGGTATAGATGGATATATGGTCTACAGGTATTGAGTAGAAGCAAGTGAAAGTGATATAATGATATGCCCGACAAAAAGGTGCAAGTTTATATTTCATATGAGTTTGGTGATTTATGAGCCGATTTGGCAAGCCGCTTGGCTGTTTGATTTTCTTTTGGGTTGGAGATGGCCTAGAGAGGCGAGTTGTGGTTTTACCGATAAGGCTGTACAAAGGCGGTTATGGCGAAATTTTCCGAAAAGTTAGAGCATTAGAAAATTTTCAGAATTTTTGAAAATTTTAGTAAGTCAGAAAGAATTAATAAGTTAATTGGAATTTAAATGGTTCAGTTAAAATGGAAGTAAAGAAGTAAAACCTGAAGATGTTTAAAACTAATTAGTAGAGTTAGTAACATTCTTCTAGCTTAGCAATTTCGAGGACGAAATTATTTAAGGGGGAAACATTGTAATGACCCGCATTTTATAGCTGTCGAATAATTAATTAATTAATTAATTAAATATCGAGTTAGCGATATCGATAACTGGAATTAAATAATAATTAAATTTAATTAATATAAATAATAGAATAATATATTTTCGGAATAATCGGAAATAACAGAATTCATGATATGGTGTGAATTGGACGATATAAAATATATAATTTAGTTTATATTGAATAATTATATTGACGAATATATTATTTAAACGAAGTCTGAACGTATAATATATATTATAATTAAAATTGAGCTCGAAATGGCGCGGCAGTTCGCGATTTGGCGATTCGAACTTTAAACGAATATACAGAAGTCGTTTTAAGTCGGATTTCTGTGAAACAAGAAACGTTAGGAGCTGGTGAAGTATATTTTTCTAGTGGAAGAGAAAAATCGGGATTTCATTGTTATGTCCAAATCAAATTTTAGAAAAGTCGCTATGGAATTCCTTTATAATTTATAACGATATATATAAGGAATTTCAATATAAATTGGAATATCGATTCAACCGGGATGTGAATATCGAGTTGTAATTCCCAGTGGAGCTGTATGATATTCTGTTGTGAATATATACGATACTATTTATTTATAAATATTAAATTTAATTGTTTTAAATATATTTATATATTTAAATGTTTATTTAGAGCTTTAAAAATAGCCAGTTTTTCAAACAACCTCAAAATTCGACGAAACTAATTTTGTTGGATCCGCAATATTAAATTATTGCTAGATTTCAATTTCCGTGATTTTTGAAGTCAGTATGTGGCCGCACAGGATTTTAATGTAAAAAACAGTCGATATTTTGACGGTTAAAAATATGTTATGTGAGCAAATGGAGTCGAAATTTGACGAAACCAGTTTCGTTGGGACCATAATGTCGAACTCTAGTTGCATGTCAATTTTCATGATTTTTGGTTATCGTGTGTGATCACACAGATTTTTAGAAAGTAAGAACAAATATAAAATGATTAAAATAAAATAACTAAAAATATCCTAATCTATTCCTGATTAAAACAAGGTCCACGTTATCCTTCCTCAGCCATACACTCACCATTATAAACGCAAGAAAGCTATGAGCCGCCAGTTATTTCTCCTTCTCAAAGAAAAACGCAAACTCAAAAATCAAAGTAAAAATCAAACAAAGGTTTTAAAATCTTGAAACATATCTTTTCAGATCCCTCACACAATTCTCTTTGTCACTGTACAAGTTTGAAGAGGTGCGATGCCACCATGTGTAGATCGCAGTCTGTAAACAGTACCTAGGGTTGGATTTTTTTGGGTAGAATGAACATCTATTTGGAAAACTGGGTTTGTATTTGTGTTCGGATAAAGATTTGGCCTGTGTTGTGATGTTTGAGGTTGAATCGGTGGAGTTTGACGTCGATACCTACAGTATATCGCGACGAGAAGCAGTTCGATGCAAAAACCTAGTGAAGCTCGAGTTGAGGATGAAGGTTTCTATGTAGAAGTGAGTGCGAAGAGATGAAGGGTGGTAAGTTTGGTTAGTGATTTAGTGGAGTGTATTGGGAGGGAGAAAGGGACGATCGAAACTTTGGAAATGGTGTTCAATACGGAAGTGGTGACCGGAGTATTTGGGGAAGAAAGGGAATTTGTGGTGTGGGCTTTAAACGAGTATGTGTGGGCCGAGTTTGAGTGGAAGGTAAGGCCCATCAAAGAAATAAAAACCCAAGTTTTTATTTAAAAATTTGTTATACTTGTATAAGTTGTAACTTCGTCATAAAGTGTCAGATAAATGAATGGTCAGATCCGTTGGAATCGTATGGGCGGAAGCAACACAATGGAACTGACTAGGAGTGGATTGGAGCTCGTTACAATTTATGGAAAAATAAATTGTCCGTCTGAATCAACAGACGCAAATCGCTATTTAACGGTTAACGCGAAATGTGAGTAAAACTCACAACTCTGAATAGTTATATTTTTATAACGTATTTTTAGAACTGTTAATCATCTGTTGATTGTTGTGTGTTAACTGTTTGGTTGAGTTGCTAGTGTATTGGTTGAAAGTATAGATAACGATATATATATATATATCGTTAATCGAATATTGATTCTGTTTATCAGAATAATTTTATATTCGTGTTGTTTAACATCTGTGGATGTAGGGAAACAGGTTGGAGGAATCCAACTGGATTCATCAACATTTATTTTACTGTTTTTCATATATTTTGATATATGATGTGATATTTTTTTTTTATGGATTATGTGTGTTAGAATGATGTTGGTCATTGTTATTCGATATTTTTAATATCATAAGAAACCCTGGGATGTAAAAAGAAATATTTCAATGTATATTGAAATAAAGGAATTTTATAAAATCAACCGATTTTATAAAAGGAAATATTTTGAAAATAAAGTATTTATAAAATCATAGGATTTTATAAAGGGGAACATTTATTTAGAAAATAAATAGAATATCATAAAGGAATATTTATTGGGAAAATAAACAGGATATTATAAAAGGGAAATATTTATAAAACGAAAAAGGTTTAATAAAATGGATATTTACTTATAAAGTAAATAGAAGTGAAAAGAAATATTTATTTAGAAAATAAATAGAATTATAAAGGGATATTTATTTAGAAAATAAATAGAATTAGAAAAGGAGTAAATATTTGTAAAACAAATAAGGTATTAAAGAAAGACATATTTGGGAAAATAAACAGGATTTTATAAAAAGGATATTTGGAAAATAAATATCAAAAAGAGTGAATCGAATATAGTTATTTGAAACATAGTACAAACAGATATAATTATTTAGAATGAAGTTAAATCGAATATAGTTATTCGAAATGGAATTAATCAAGTAAGGTTAATTGAATATTAGTTATTCAATTAAAGTTAATCGAAAATTTGTTATTCGAAGAAAAGTTAATCAAATAGAGTTAAGCAAAATTAGAAACTAACTGGAGATTAGTTAAGTTGAATGATTTTCTAAGTGACGATCTGATGTTGGTTTCGGCCTTCGGGATTGATACTTAGGGAATTGTTCTCTTACTAGTTTACAGTTAGGGACTGATAGTTGAGGAAGACTAGTGATTTGTATATAAGAAGACGGAAACATAGAAAATAAGGAAATATGAATGAATGAATATATATATATATATATGGTTGATGATTTGATCGATAATTCCATTTGGAAATAAGATCGTTGTGTGTACACGAACATTTTTCATTTGATAGTTAACTCACCGACTATCAAAGTTTTGACCATTTTAACGTTGTTAATATGGAAAGACCGGTTGGATTATTATCCGAAGAACCACTCTGTATTGGCATAAGAGTTTCGAATCAAGTATGTTGAATATATTGAAGATGGAGTAAAGTGCAAGGGCTATTGTATAAATATTAGATAACAATTGCCTAAGATGGATGTACGGAATAGTGCCTTCGGTTTGTCCAGTCCCAGGATGACCTGTATGGAAGAATGTCTGACAAAGTATATCTAAAGGATCGCGTAAGTTGATCTCTTCAAACGTATTCACGTTTGGTGGCAGAGGAATTCGTTTCTCTTAGCTGTGTACCCGTGTTATTTTTGGATAAATCAATTTGTGATTTGGCGGGTATGAAGATGTGACATTCTAAGTGAATGAAGATGTGGCATGTAAAAGATAACCGTAGCTTTTAGCCTCACATCCGGTAAATGACAAAAAACGGGCAGGCAGCATAGCTATGTAGGTCGCACCTATTAGGGTGTATAATCACCTGATCTAGAGTTTCATTTACTTCTAAAAATCTATTGTCGATACTGTCCCATTCGGGAAACGGTTGTTGATCCCAACCGTTGGTGATATACATTCGATACACTCAAGCGAAATGAGTGGGCGGTCATGTGTGGCCGGGTTGCAAGATGTTCTTGTTGAACCCAGTGTATTCCTCTCTAGAGGTACACTAGCGAATGGTGGTTCCATACCTTGTCATAGTTGGAAATCCATTACCCAATACGTGCTTGCAGTTTTGATTGTATACTATATATGTAGAACGTGAGATGAAAGCGTTTCTGCTAGATGGTTAAGTATATTGTGGTTGATAGACATTATTATAATATCAAAAGGTTTTTGATATAAAGATATTTTGGATTTTCATAAGGGAAAAAACCGTTCCTTTATACGGCGTGGTCTTATGAGATATCGTTTACTTGTTCAAACTGTTTTAAACTGTTTTACTCATACCAATCCCATGACTGACCTGGAGTTTATTATGTTTTGTTTTCCCTAAACTCTTGGGTGCTCAATTTCGTACAGGCAGTCAAGTAGTCGTGATTTACAGATACTTGAAGAGCTGGAGCAGGAGGCTTCAGGATTTTATATAGATATTGTTATTCCGCTGCGTTGTAAGTGTTGTACTTGATAATGATATGTACATTCAAGTACAATCTTTTATTTCAAAGTTATGTTATATTTTATTCGTTCCGCTGTGAGATTCGTGTTTACTCTGATGTTGTAGGTTCTTCTCCTTCTATTCTAAGTTTCTATCTTATCTTTCCTCACCCTCTAATTTCTTTCATTAACTACCGGGTTTTTTTTCGATGTTTGGTTAGTCGTCATTGGGTTTATGTCGATAACCAAAGTCTCTAAAAACAGCGTCGTTACAACGTTGGTTTTATTTTCCACCACATAGGTTGCTGAATGATAAAACAAGGTCGACTTGTACGGGTACTTGCATGAGTAGCTTAGCTGTGAAGAAATTAAATACAGGAAGATACTTTAGACTGTTCTTAGGTAAGTTGTATGTGCGGAAAATTTTCAAAATAAAAATAAAAAAAGTTGGCTGGCACGGATTTAAAACGGATTCGCACGCTAGAAATTGACAGTGGGGAGAGATTCAATTAGGTTGAATATATATTACCATACCCACAATCGCGCGATCGACGTTTAAATTTTTTGTATGGCCCCACACGACTTTCAAAAATAACAAAAACAGACACACTTATACATCTGGACGTCCACGTCCCAATGAAACTAGTTTCGTTTGTAACAACCCGTAAAATCTGGACCAGTTTAAAAATTTTAAATTGGCTAAAATAGTGGATTTTAAATATTTAAAATAAATATTTTAAACAATAATGATGAAAAGTAAGTTTGAATCGAAGTTGAAAATAAATATAATTACTTTGAATTATAAACAAGGCCTGAAATGGCGCGGTAGTTTCAAAATTTGAGTTCAAACTTCGACTGACTGTACCGGGTGCAAAACAAAACGGATTTGAGTGAAATCAAAAATATTTAAATCTGTTAGTGAATACCTTTCTAACGAATCTGAAAAATCAAAGTTTCATAGCGGGAAGCAAAAGTTATGGCAAAATGAATTTTCAGAAAGGTCGCTATGGAATTTATATAGCCCGTGAAAATGGCTATTTTGCAAACGACCTCGGAATTCAACGAAACCACTTTTGTTGGATCCGGGTTGTGAAGTTATTGCTAGGTTTCAAATTTCATAATTTTTGAAGCTAGTATGTGAGCGTGGCAAAGGAAAATGTGTTTTGGTCAATTACAGTTAAATTGGATTGACCGGAAATGGGCCATTTTTCAAACGGTCTCAGAATTCGACGAAACTAGTTTTGTTGGGACCGTATCGTCAAAACATAGCCAGATTTATTTTTCTGGAATTTTTCGAATCAGTATGTGGCCCCGGCAAATTGAAATGTACGTTCAAATTAAATATTGAATGTTATATATTTTAAATTGAAGAAAAACTGACTGAAACAGCCGAATGGGCCTACGAAACACATCCCATTGTGTTCAGAATGGGGGTAAAACGCTAGGGATGATAGTCGTTGGGTCTGGATTGGGGTTTGTGTGTGAAAGGGGGGTATTTTCGAAATTTAAAAATATATAAATTAAACAAAAAAAATCATTGGCCATCGTTACTTTCTCTCTCCCCGTATTTCCTTCACGCGCACGACAGAAAGGAGTTCCCTCCTTCTCTCTTCTTTTTCTCTAAATCCACACAATAAAAACCCATACTGCTTTGGAGAATTTTGTAGAGCTAGGAGAGAGCTTCACATCCATACCTACTGTGGAATTTTTCATTGAGTGTAGAGGTCGGATCACCTCCACGAAGTCGTGCCCTTCGAATCGCAGCCCCAACCACGTCCAGCCACCGAAGTGGGCCCCACTTCCGGCGAGAGGGCGCCTCTCCTCCCCCATCGACCTCGCGCAACCCGATCTTGGAACCGTTACACGGATTAATCGAAAAATCCAAACCTAGTTTGGAACCATTTCAGAAAAGGTACGGCCTTGTTAATTAAAACTGATTTTTACACTTTTAAGCGTTGCAAACTTGTAAAAATCATATCTTTTTCGTTTGTAGACGAAATTCAGTGAAACAAGAGACAGTGGACTCGTGTGGACATCTTCTACATTCTAAAAGAGACCGCATATTTTTCTGAGCCTTCTGCTATTTTTGGTGGAGTGGAACCCAAAGTGATATTTCTAATTTATAAACGATATGGAAAACAACGATGTATAAATTATATAGTCGATGTACGAGTTATATAAGCATTGTACATCTCTTGTATAAGCGTTGCATAAGTTGTATGTTCGATGTATAAGTTATATATGTGTTGTAAAAATTGTATGTGCGTTGAAATGAATTGAAGTGAATCGAAATATAATTATATATATATATATATACTCCCCTCGTCCACAGACCATGGACGATATTTATTGTTTGTGATTGGTGTGAAATTTGGTTGATAGCGAATGGTTGATTAGAATTGTTTGTGGTTGAAATTGATTGGTTGTGGTTGAAAAATACCCATTGGTGATTGAAACAAAATTAGAATAGATTGTGGAAATGAAAATAAAACATGCCGCCTATGTGCGAACTAGATGCATGAATCTCCATTGTCAAAAACCGCGAGGTTTTAAGGTAGAGCGAGGAGCCGTACTAGGGACGGTCCCGGTTTTAACTACCCTGCCGTTATGCTGCTGAAATTTTCAATAATATTCATGTGTTAGAATTATTTTCTTGTGTTGAAACTATATTCATGTGTTGAATAGAAATTCATGTGTTGAATAGAAATTCATGTGTTGAAAAATAGTCGTGTTTTGAAATAAATTGTTTTATAATAAAAATCATATTTTTATCATCTATATGAACTATATAAATAGTCGTGTTTTGAAATAAATTGTTTTATAATAAAAATCATATTTTTTATCATCTATATGAACTATATAAATAGTCGTGTTTTGAAATAAATTGTTTTACAATCAAAATCTCATTTTTATTATATACATGAATTGTTGAGAATAGTGAAGTGTTGAAATAAATGTATGTTAGATAAAAATATCATTTTTATCAAATCTATAAAGTGGATAGTGTTTTGAAATCGATGAAAGAATTATATTTATATATGTTTATATAAAGATAATCAAAATATAGTAAATAAAGAGGCTGCAGTTCGTGTTTTGAAACCGTGATTTAAAACGATTAGTGCGGTAAATCCGACCATCGGATTTTCCCGAAATCACAACCATTGGGTTCGCCTTGGAAATACCTTTCTAATGGCACTAACTTTGTAAAGATCCAACGGTTGGATTGTCTGGAATTTTTAATTCAAATCTGAAGAAAAACAGCGCCAGAATCGATTATATTTGTGTATATATATATAAATAAAAATATAATTAAATTAAATCGAATAACGACGCTGCAGTTCGTATTTTGAAATCGTAATTTCAAATGATTAGTGCGGGAGATCCGACCGTCGGATTTTCCCAAAACTAAAACAGTTGGATTCGTTTTGAAAAGATCTTTCTAATGATATAAATTTTGTGAAGATCCAACGGTTAGATTTTCAGATATGTTTAAATCAAATCTGGAGAAAAACAGCGCCACGACCGCGTTGTGGCCTGAAGCATAGTTTGAATATATT
This sequence comes from Allium sativum, assembly GCA_030737875.1. Lineage (NCBI taxonomy): Eukaryota > Viridiplantae > Streptophyta > Magnoliopsida > Asparagales > Amaryllidaceae > Allium > Allium sativum. Next base: position 110,637,985 of record CM060916.1, on the reverse strand, counting down.
GGCTATTTTTAAATAGATAAAAATAGCGATAAATCGTGATAAAATATTATAAACGATACGGAATGGAAATAAACTGAATTTCTTCAGTTTATGTGACATTTGATGGTTGAATGTGTTTGACGTGAAAATTACACTAATGAACAGAATTAGTGACATTGAATAGTTTAACCATTGAAATAAATTGATTTGAAATTCTAACTATACGTGAATTATTTGAAAAGGCCTAGTTGATTCTCATTTCAAATAATTGATCGACGATTGGAAGTCGAAGATATGAAGACGGTGTAAGGCCGATAATCTTCACGTCGAAAGGGGGGTGCTACTGATGCTCATGATAGGAGTAGCTACCTTGACGGGGTTGAAGTAGTAGCCACCCGGACGTACTTGTTGATTGTACGGATATGCGAGGTATTGAGTGCCTCCAGTTTCGTTCAGACCCAGAACGAACGTATAAATGGACTGTGTGTCTGACATTGGATTTTGTTCTGTGTTGATTGATCTCTATTAAATATATATCTGTTTAGCGGCGGAGAATTTATTCTCTTGCTTAACGCCCTTCTCTGAGACGTACGAGCCCAAAGGTTATAAATTGATAAAAATCTATCGCACGGAGTGAATTGCCTATGTAGCACGCCTAAGTGATAGATGATCAAGGCTTCTGTTGAAAAGCAAAGTCTTGTGGTTGATGATCAAAGCACGGCCTGTGTGGCGTAGCTTTGTGTATAACGTAGTTTCGCGAGCCTCACACCCCGGTATGAGCCAGAAACGGGAGAAGGACTCCAGGGAGGACATGCGTTTTCTTCTAGCTAGGAGTGGTGCTTTGGGTTTTACACGCCCGGGTATTTTACTTATATGGATGATGGAAAGCGAGGCCTCGGTTTGCTTCGGTCTCTTCGGAGTCGATGGTGTGGTCAGATATGACCAGTTTACGCCCCACAGGGTGGGGGAACGCAGTGTTCAGGAATTTTAATCCACATCGGTGGACCGGCCCTGACGATCCAAGGCTTAACTGAGTACTTGCCTGAGACATGGGCTAGATTGTCTCGAATTCGGTGAGGACTATCTTTTGCCTCGGTTCATGACGGAAATCCAATTTCCAAATACGACATTGTGCGGTTTTGATTGCATATATATACATATGGCGACATGATATATGGTACCCATGTCGTCTATGATTGATAGTTATGATTGAAATTGTTTTTGAAACATATATACACTAGCAATAACATCAAATGATTTGTTTTGCTCGTATCAAGCATATTTTGGCCATTATAAAGTAAAACTCTATCCTCTGGTTTGTGTTGCATTGTGTGATGGGAACTGAGTCTTATAATGGCTTCATTTTTATAAATAGCATTGTGATGTTTAAAAGAATTATTTGTTTTTAAAGCACTGGCAATCCAATGGTGTAAATCCGTTCCGCGAAAGTAGCGTGGTCCTGTGATTAGCCATATTTGAAAATGTGTTAAGTAGATTTCTCATACCAGTCCCATGACTGACTCGTAGTTTGTTTCACTTGCAAACTCGGGTGCCCCTTTTTCTACAGGGGCAGCCTTGTATTCAGGTTTTAGCAGGCTCTTTCTGGATAGCTGGAGCTGAAGATGGATTCTATCATTTATCTCTTTTTATGTTGTTCAGCTCCTGTTGTACATATCATGTTTTCTTTTCCGCAGCAGACATTTATGTATAGCTGAACGGAATTTTGTACTAAGTATGATCCTATATACTGTGTAACTCTGATGATTATATTTATCCAGTGTATTCTATTGTACATTATCTGTTGTATTTATTTATTTCTGTTCTGCTGTTATCTGTTCATGTGTTATATTCCAAAGATTACCCTTGCCACCGTCTTATCGGGAATGGGGTCGTCAAAAACGTGGTATCAGAGCTTTGGTTAAGCCTGGAATATAACATATGAACGAGCTCGTTAGAAATAGAACCAGGAGTGTTCTAGGACGAGTAACCCATTACAGATAGGATCAGTAATATCCTTGTATGAGTATAGCAGAATGAAATGTACCTCGATAGACACATTTACATTCAAGTGTATGTTTCTATGTTTTAAAATATCTTTTCTGTTGACCTAACACTTTGTCTGCTATTTGCAGACATAGAAAATGAGTGTCAGAAACAGGTAAACGGATAGTTGTTGAGTAAAGAATTATTTGCGTGTCCGACAAATAGGTAAACCTTAATAAGTTGGATGCGAAATATTATTATATCAACTCCTGTGAATGCCATTGGATGCGGAGTGCTGGTTATTCTGGGTGTAATTAATAAATGTCGCCATAGGATAGTAACAATTAATTTTGAACTACACTACATGGCATACTTCTTGAAGATAGGCATACTTCATCATATACCACTTAAGCATTTGGAGCTTGCGTGACGAGGTGGAAGATTTACCATACGAGCGAGAGGCTTGTATGGCGATGACTATATTTTATAGGTTGAACAAATGACTGATATGGACCATATAAAATATAATGGTAAATTGCCAGATTAATGAAAACCCCACACGGGTCTGGGGTTGACAATAATCACGTCTCTCTAGTCATTAGATACGGCACATGGATTATTTATTTCCCACACGGGACGAGGTGACGAGGATTTATCCTCTGGAGTAATTAAAAATACACACCCCCTCAGGCTTGACAGGGTGACGAGAATTTATTCTCTGGAGTTATTATCAGTACACGCTCCCCTGTAAACACCAGAATATATCACTATAAATATGTGTATGATTTATAGGATTTATTGGGTACCTAATATGGCCCAATAAATTTCCAAACCCCTCCTCGTACAAAGGAGGTTATGGCGAAATTTTTCGAAAATTTCGGGTGTTAGCCAAATTTTTGAAGAATTTGAAAATTCTCAAAAACTGGAAAGTTGGAGAATGGAAGCCAGATTGAACGTAGAGTTGATTAATCAAACCACTTTCGACTTTGTTCCTTTTCGGGGACGAAAAGTTTTAAGTGGTGGAGATTGTAACAACCCGTAAAATCTGGACCAGTTTTGTAATAACCCGGAAATTCTGAGCCAGTTTAAAATTTTTATTTGGGCAATTTTAGCGAATTTTGAACATTTAAAATAGATTATTTTAAATATAATCGACGAGAAATTTATTTGGAATAGAATTCGAACGTATATATTATATACGTCGTCGTTAGAATATAAATAATTATATATAATTATAAATAGAATTGAAAATGACGCGGTAGTTTGATAATTCGATTTCAAACTTCAATTGAATGTACCGGGTGCAAAACAATCCGGATTTTGGCGAAACCAAAAATATTAGAATCTAGTTGAGAATATCTTTCCAACGAATCCGAAAAATTGAGATTTCATAGCGGGAATCAAAAGATACGCCAGGTTGAAAATTCTGAATAGTCGCTATGGAATTCAGGCCCTTAAAAATGGAAATTTTGCAAGCGACCTCGGATTTCGACGAAACCACTTTTGTTGGATCCGCAATGTCAAATTATTGCTAGGTTCCAAATTTCATAATTTTTTGAATCAATATGTGAGCGTGGCAAAGGAAAACGCGTTTGACCAGTTTCAGTTGATTTTAATCTACTGGAAAATGGCCATTTTTCCAATGGTCTCAGAATTCGACAAAACTTGTTTTGTTAGGACCGCATCGTCAATACGAAGCTAGAAAATATTTTTCGAGAATTTTTAGAGTTAGTATGTGACCCCGGTAATTTGAAATGTACGTTTAAAATTCAATATAGTGATTTAAATGTAAATTTAACGGAAACTGATTGTAACAGTCGAATCAGCCTACGATACATATCCCATTGTGTTCGGAATGGGGGTAAAACGCTATGGACGACAGGCGGTGGGCCTCGTTTAGAGGTCGTATGTGAAAGTCAACTTTTTGAAAAATAAAATAATTAAATTAATTAAAAAACTAAATCTCTCCCTTTACCTTCTGGCGCCCCCCCCCCCCCCTCTTTATTTCAAAATCGATTTTCATAAAGAAAAAAAAATAAAGAAAAAAGGGAGACGACGGAAAGGGGGGGAACCCTGTCACGCCGCCGCCCTCGTCATCGCCTTCCCCCCCCCCTCCGATCCCCATCCCCTTCTGCTTCACCTCCTCCCCCTTGCTCTTCGTCGACCGCAACGCCGAGAACCCCCCCCCCCCCCTCTAATCGCGTCGCTGCGCGAGAACCCCCCCCCCCCCCATCGAAGAAACCGACGCATCGAAGCCCCCTTCCCCCTTTCAGTTGCGCGCTCTCTCCTCTTTACTCCTTCCTTCTTCCACTTCCTTCGATTATCAAGGTGAGTTTTATGATTTTAATTTAGTTTAAAAACTGATTTTTTTGTGTAGTTTAAAACAGAAAAGATTTGATTTTTAAAGTAATAAAAATATGATTTTTATATTTTTAAAGTAGTAAAAATATAATCTTTTTATTGTAGAAAGACAAAAATATGATCTTTGCATGGTAGGAACTATAAAAATAGCATCTATATATGTGTAGCAGAATATGGATATTTTTAAATATGAAAAGACGATATTTTTAAATATGAAAGGACGATATTTTTAAATATGAAAAGACGATATTTTGAGATGAGTAGTAAAAATATGATTTTTACTTCGAGAAGAATATAATTTTTATATTATAGGAAGGCAAACCTTTATTTGAAAAGACGAGATTTTTATAAATGAAATGATTAGATTTTTAAATTAGAAAAGGCGAAATCTGTATATAGAGAATAGCGTTGTAAAAATAGAATTTTTATCTATATATTAGCGGTATGGAAATGCGATTTTTTATCCATATGGATTTGAAGTAAAAATTCGATTTTTATATATTGAATAGCATAGTAAAAATTCGATTTTTATATATTGAATAGCGAAATAAAAATGTGACTTTTATTTTAAAGACGTCAAAATATAAAAATGTGTGATTTTTATATATGTAGTGACTACGGGCAACGAAGATGATAAAAAGGCGAGAATGAAGAAGATTTCTATAAATGAAGAGTCGTGGTATTGGATAGCTTTCGGTGAGAACTTCTCACTATTCAACTTCTTTTTCTAGTTATATATATATATATACTAGGATGCAGACGGTGCTTAGTAGCACCCGACACAATCGTCCACAAACCATGGACTTGTTTGTTTGTTTGCATAAATTAGTTAGATGATTTGGGCTGAATTGAATTGTTTGGTGAATTGAAATGGATTTGATTGATGTGTGAATGGCGTGGGCCTTCACTAGACCGGGGATAAGGCTAGGCCTCGTCCCGTTTCTAGTATCGTGCCATTATGCCGCCGAAATTTTCTAAAATATGTTAGAAAAATAGAAATATCATTTTTATTGAGTAAATGAACTGAATAGAAATTCGTGTGTTGAAATAGAATATTTTATCGTTAAAAATATAATTTTTAACGTGGAAGTGAATAAAATAAAATATTCATTTACAAACTGGATGGTTTGTTTATGTACACCTATTTGAAGGACATTGATTGGGACGACAAATTTTACACATCGCCCAACTGCACAAATAAAATCTGTGTTTGATTGTTTGAAACCCCACAAGGGTGTTGGGATGAAATTTGAAGTTCACTCATCCTGATTGATTAAATATGTCGATCGATAGATTGACAAGCTGTTATAAGCGTCAGATATCTATATTTGATGCTTATACAGTGTAGTGCACTTTGGTTGATGGTTGATTATTTTTCAATGCTATTATATACGTGGGATGTCTGAAAATCCATATAATTAACGTTATATGGTGATTGATTGGGCCTCATTCCAATCGGGAAAATAATGAATATTATAAAAGAAAATTCATGTGTTGAATATAAAAATAGTCATGTGTTGACGATGATTATGGGTTGAAATTACATCTTTATCATATTTACGATTAGAATCTACTTTACGGTGGAGTCTTATTAAAATCAAACGATAGATACCATAGTTTTATAAAATATTTTACATAACAAAAATAGTGATGTGTTGACAGTACTCATGTGTTGAGATTAGTCGTGTGTTGAAAGAAATATAGATTCATGTGTTGAATAGAATAAATATTCATTTGTTGGATAGAATAAAGAAGTTTTTGAAAACTATAAAGCCGTGTTGATTAGAGATGCGCTATTTTGACGCGAACGATATTTATATCGATTTTATTCGTTGTATAATGAATATTGAAAAGTGATTTCAAAATTAAATATTTTGAAATGAAATTCAAATTGAATTAGATTAAAATTCGAATTGAATAGGAAGCGAATTTGAATTCGAATAAAATAGAAATGAATTCAAATTGAATTAAATTGAAATTGAAATTTAAAACGAACTGAAATTGAATTGCAATCAATTTGAAACGAATTTGAATTGAATCAAATAGAAGGTAAATTCGAATTGAATTGAATTGAAACGAATTTGAATTTGAATTGAATTGAAATGAACTCGAATTGAATTGAAATCAAATCGATTTGAAATTGAAGATGAAGTTGAAATTGTTTTGAAACGAATGTAGAACTATTTATAAAATTCGTTTTAAAAGGAAATCGACGAAATATATATATTATATATATATATTATATATATATATATATAATGGCCTGAATAGAACGCGCCGCGCCGCGGCAGTTCGTGAATTTCGACCATTTATTTCAAACGGACATTGCGGGAGATCCGACCGTCGGATTCTCCTAAAACCGGAACCGTTGGGTTCGTATCGAAAAGAGCTTTCCAATGATTATTAGAAATTTGAAATCTAACGGTTAGATTTGGAATTATGTCCAAATCAATTTCAGAAAAGGTCGCTGTAAGTGCAGTTCGATGGCCGTAGATGGAAATCGACTGTACATAAAATTATTAAAAATATTTATAATTTGTGTAAAATCATAAGATATGATTTGGGAAAAATTGAGCTGAAGAATTCCACATTTGAAAGGATAAAAATAGATTTTTATCGAAATGAACTAGTTTTGAGCTGGAGTTAAAATCAATTTATTTTTGAAATAAATAAATTGAATTTGAAAGTGATTTTAAAAGTAATCAATATTCCCAATACGTGGACTGACCTGGAGTTTATTGTTTTAACCTAAACTCTGGGTGCCCCTATTTTCCACACGGGCAGCTAGTAGTTTTGGTTTTGCAGATTTATATCCACAGGGTCCTGATTTACAGCTGGAACGATGCTCGGAAAGCTCTGTATCCGTGTATCACTTTCAGTTGTGTTTTGTATATTTTTCCGCTGCTATGTAATTTATTGTAATCTCTGATATTTGTCGAATGTAATTTATTCATTTATACTCTGTATATTCTTGTATCTGATGGAATTGTTGTAATAGCAATGAAATGTTCTTCCGTCTGCGTTCCATTTTGTCTTGTCCTCAATTCTATCCATGCTTTCCTTCACGGGGGAGTTTGGGTCGTCTCAGTTTGGTATCAGAGCTTTGGTTTACAGAGCTCGAGAACAAGGCACATTAGAACCATACGAAAGAATTCATCAGATATTGGATTAGTAATATCCAAATAGAATGACTCGTTAGAGATAGGATCAGTAGTATCCTAGAACGAGTGTGAAGAGTATATTTTTCAAATGAAAACAATTTTGTTTTGAAAATTTAAACCGCTTTATACGTATTTGATTATTCATTTATTTTGAATTTGGACAATCTAGTATATAAAGGTTTCACGTATACGCGTCATGAACGTATATTCGAAGTTTTGATATACTAGATAGATATAGAATCATGCTATAGTTACCCGGAGATGATTCTGATGATTGTAGCTACATTTTCAGAATTTATGTTCATGTTTCGAAGGTGTGATTTCTATATATTTCCATTAGATTGGTGTGAGAACCAAAACTTATATAATTAGAACACATTGTTGTGAATTGGCATCAAAAACATGATTTTTGTATATATATCAAATTATCAATTTGAAACGATAATCCACTAATTGATTGATGTTTGTGTTGTTTGCTTATTTGTTTGATAATTTTGAACCATTTAGCCTAATTGAATCAAATGTTGAATTGTATTGAAAATTGGTCGCATTTGCTTGCATATACATATACTTTCATTGAACAGGTCATAGCAAGGAGGCTAGAGCAGAGAAGAAAATTTGTTTGCCCGACAAATAGGTACATGTTTACTACATAAATTACTGTTTTGTTTGGGTGATGATGATTTTATGAGCCTATTGGCTAGCCGCTTGCCTTTTTCTTTTTCTTTTTGAGATTAGAAGGACCGGGGAAGCTATTTGAAATTCCCCGATGCTCCCGGTGCAGGGGAGGTTATGGCGAAATTTTTCGAAAATTTAGGGTGTTAGCCAAATTTTTGAAAATTTGGAAATTCTCAGAAACTGAAAAGTTGGAGAATGGAAGCCATATCGAACGTGGAGCTGATTAATCAAACCATTTTCGACTTTGTTCCTTTTCGGGGACGAAAAGTTTTAAGTGGGGGAGATTGTAATAACCCGGAAATTCTGAGCCAGTTTAAAATTTTTATTTGGGCAATTTTAGCGAATTTTGAACATTTTAAATAGATTATTTTAAATATAATCGACGAGAAATTTATTTGGAATAGAATTCAAACGTATATATTATATACGTCGTCGTTAGAATATAAATAATGATATATAATTATAAATAGAATTGAAAATGGCGCGGTAGTTCGATAATTCGATTTCAAACTTCAATTGAATGTACCGGGTGCAAAACAATCCGGATTTTGGCGAAACCAAAAATATTAGAATCTAGTTGAGAATATCTTTCCAACGAATCCGAAAAATTGAGATTTCATAGCGGGAATCAAAAGATACGCCAGGTTGAAAATTCTGAATAGTCGCTATGGAATTCAGGCCCTTAAAAATGGAAATTTTGTAAGCGACCTCGGATTTTGACGAAACCACTTTTGTTGGATCCGCAATGTCAAATTATTGCTAGGTTCCAAATTTCATAATTTTTCGAATCAATATGTGAGCATGGCAAAGGAAAACGCGTTTGACCAGTTTCGGTTGATTTTAATCGACGGGTGGCCATTTTTCCAACGGTCTCAGAATTCGACAAAACTAGTTTTGTTAGGACCGCATCGTCAATACGAAGCTAGAAAATATTTTTCGAGAATTTTTAGAGTTAGTATGTGACCCCGGTAATTTGAAATGTACGTTTAAAATTCAATATAGTGATTTAAATGTAAATTTAACGAAAACTGATTGTAACAGTCGAATCAGCCTATGATACATATCCCATTATGTTCGGAATGGGGGTAAAACGCTATGAACGACAGGCGGTGGGCCTCGTTTAGAGGTATTATGTGAAAGTCAACTTTTTGAAAAATAAAATAATTAAATTAATTAAAAAATTAAATCTCTCCCTTTACCTTCTGCCCCCCCCCCCCCCCTCTTTATTTCAAAATTGATTTTCATAAAGAAAAAAAAAAGGGAGACGACGGAAAGGGGGGGAACCCTGTCACGCAGCCGCCCTCGTCATCGCCTTCCCCCCCCTCCGATCCCCATCCCCTTCTGCTTCACCTCCTCCCCCTTGCTCTTCGTCGACCGCAACGCCGAGACCCCCCCCCCTCTAATCGCGTCGCTGCGCGAGAACCCCCCCCCCCCAATCGAAGAAACCGACGCATCGAAGCCCCCTTCCCCCTTTCAGTTGCGCGCTCTCTCCTCTTTACTCCTTCCTTCTTCCACTTCCTTTGATTATCAAGGTGAGTTTTATGATTTTAATTTAGTTTAAAAACTGATTTTTTTTGTGTAGTTTAAAACAGAAAAGATTTGATTTTTAAAGTAATAAAAATATGATTTTTATATTTTTAAAGTAGTAAAAATATAATCTTTTTATTGTAGAAAGACAAAAATATGATCTTTGCATGGTAGGAACTATAAAAATAGCATCTATATATGTGTAGCAGAATATGGATATTTTTAAATATGAAAAGACGATATTTTTAAATATGAAAGGACGATATTTTTAAATATGAAAAGACGATATTTTGAGATGAGTAGTGAAGTAAAAATATGATTTTTACTTCGAGAAGAATATAATTTTTATATTATAGGAAGGCAAACCTTTATTTGAAAAGACGAGATTTTTATAAATGAAATGATTAGATTTTTAAATTAGAAAAGGCGAAATCTTTATATAGAGAATAGCGTTGTAAAAATAGAATTTTTATCTATATATTAGCGGTATGGAAATGCGATTTTTTATCCATATGGATTTGAAGTAAAAATTCGATTTTTATATATTGAATAGCATAGTAAAAATTCGATTTTTATATATTGAATAGCGAAATAAAAATGTGACTTTTATTTTAAAGAGATTAAAATATAAAAATGTGTGATTTTTATATATGTAGTGACTACGGGCAACGAAGATGATAAAAAGGCGAGAATGAAGAAGATTTCTATAAATGAAGAGTCGTGGTATTGGATAGCTTTCGGTGAGAACTTCTCACTCTTCAACTTCTTTTTCTAGTTATATATATATACTAGGATGCAGACGGTGCTTAATAGCACCCGACACAATCGTCCAAAAACCATGGATTTGTTTGTTTGGTTGCATAAATTAGTTAGATGATTTGGGCTGAATTGAATTGTTTGGTGAATTGAAATGGATTTGATTGATGTGTGAATGGCGTGGGCCTTCACTAGACCGGGGATAAGGCTAGGCCTCGTCCCGTTTCTAGTATCGTGCCATTATGCCGCCGAAATTTTCTGAAATATGTTAGAAAAATAGAAATATCATTTTTATTGAGTAAATGAACTGAATAGAAATTCGTGTGTTGAAATAGAATATTTTATCGTTAAAAATATAATTTTTAACGTGGAAGTGAATAAAATAAAATATTCATTTACAAACCGGACGGTTTGTTTATGTACACCTATTTGAAGGACATTGATTGGGACGACAAATTTTACACATCGCCCAACTGCACAAATAAAATCTGTGTTTGATTGTTTGAAACCCCACAAGGGTGTTGGGATGAAATTTGAAGTTCACTCATCCTGATTGATTAAATATGTCGATCGATAGATTGACAAGCTGTTATAAGCGTCAGATATCTATATTTGATGCTTATATAGTGTAGTGCACTTTGGTTGATGGTTGATTATTTTTCAATGCTATTATATACGTGGGATGTCTGAAAATCCATATAATTAACGTTATATGGTGATTGATTGGGCCTCATTCCAATCGGGAAAATAATGAATATTATAAAAGAAAATTCATGTGTTGAATATAAAAATAGTCATGTGTTGACGATGATTATGGGTTGAAATTACATCTTTATCATATTTACGATTAGAATCTACTTTACGGTGGAGTCTTATTAAAATCAAACGATAGATACCATAGTTTTATAAAATATTTTACATAACAAAAATAGTGATGTGTTGACAGTACTCATGTGTTGAGATTAGTCGTGTGTTGAAAGAAATATAGATTCATGTGTTGAATAGAATAAATATTCATTTGTTGGATAGAATAAAGAAGTTTTTGAAAACTATAAAGCCGTGTTGATTAGAGATGCGCTATTTTGACGCAAATGATATTTATATCGATTTTATTCGTTGTATAATGAATATTGAAAAGTGATTTCAAAATTAAATATTTTGAAATGAAATTCAAATTGAATTAGATTAAAATTCGAATTGAATAGGAAGCGAATTTGAATTCGAATAAAATAGAAATGAATTCAAATTGAATTAAATTGAAATTGAAATTTAAAACGAACTGAAATTGAATTGAAATCAATTTGAAACGAATTCGAATTGAATCAAATAGAAGGTAAATTCGAATTGAATTGAATTGAAACGTATTTGTATTTGAATTGAATTGAAATGAACTCGAATTGAATTGAAATCAAATCGATTTGAAATTGAAGATGAAGTTGAAATTGTTTTGAAACGAATGTAGAACTATTTATAAAATTCGTTTTAAAAGGAAATCGACGAAATATATATATTATATATATATTATATATATATTATATATATATATATAATGGCCTGAATAGAACGCGCCGCGCCGCGGCAGTTCGTGAATTTTGACCATTTATTTCAAACGGACATTGCGGGAGATCCGACCGTCGGATTCTCCTAGAACCGGAACCGTTGGGTTCGTATCGAAAAGGGCTTTCCAATGAATATTAGAAATTTGAAATCTAACGGTTAGATTTGGAATTATGTCCAAATCAATTTCAGAAAAGGTCGCTGTAAGTGCAGTTCGATGGCCATAGATGGAAATCGACTGTACGGGCCTTGATAAAATTATTAAAAATATCTATAATTTGTGTAAAATCATAAGATATGATTTGGGAAAAATTGAGTTGAAGAATTCCACATTTGAAAGGATAAAAATAGATTTTTATCGAAATGAACTAGTTTTGAGCTGGAGTTAAAATCAATTTATTTTTGAAATAAATAAATTGAATTTGAAAGTGATTTTAAAGGTAATCAATATTCCCAATACGTGGACTGACCTATAGTTTATTGTTTTAACCTAAACTCTGGGTGCCCCTATTTTCCACACGAGTAGCTAGTAGTTTTGGTTTTGCAGATTTATATCCACAAGGTCCTGATTTACAGCTGGAACGATGCTCGGAAAGCTCTGTATCCGTGTATCACTTTCAGTTGTGTTTTGTATATTTTTCCGCTGCTATGTAATTTATTGTAATCTCTGATATTTGTCGAATGTAATTTATTCATTTATACTCTGTATATTCTTGTATCTGATGGAATTGTTGTAATAGCAATGAAATGTTCTTCCGTCTGCGTTCCATTTTGTCTTGTCCTCAATTCTATCTGTGCTTTCCTTCACGAGGGAGTTCGGGTCGTCTCAAGTTTAAAAATTTTAAATTGGCTAAAATAGTGGATTTTAAATTTTTAAAATAAATATTTTAAATAATAATGATGAAAAGTAAGTTTGAAACGAAGTTGAAAATAAATATAATTACTTTGAATTATAAACAAGGCCTGAAATGGCGCGGTAGTTTCAAAATTTGAATTCAAACTTCGACTGACTGTACCGGGTGCAAAACAAAACGGATTTGAGTGAAATCAAAAATATTTAAATCTGTTAGTGAATACCTTTCTAATGAATCTAAAAAATCGAAGTTTCATAGCGGGTAGCAAAAGTTATGGCAAAATGAATTTTCAGAAAGGTCGCTATGGAATTTATATAGCCCGTGAAAATGGCCATTTTGCAAACGACCTCAGAATTCAACGAAACCACTTTTGTTGGATCCGGTTTATGAAATTATTGCTAGGTTTCAAATTTCGTAATCTTTGAAGCAAGTATGTGAGCGTGGCAAAGGAAAATGTGTTTTGGTCAATCACAGTTAAATTGGATCGACCAGAAATGGGCCATTTTTCAAACGGTCTCAGAATTCGATGAAACTAGTTTTGTTGGGACCGTATCGTCAAAACATAGCCAGATTTATTTTTCTGGAATTTTTCGAATCAGTATGTGGCCCCAGCAAATTGAAATGTACGTTCAAATTAAATATTGAATGTTATATATTTTAAATTGAAGAAAAACTGACTAAAAGAGTCGAATGGGCCTACGAAACATATCCCACTGTGTTCAGAATGGGGTAAAATGCTGGGGACGACAGTCGTTGGGTCTGGATTGGGGTTTGTGTGTGAAAGGGGGGCATTTTCGAAATTTAAAAATATATAAATTAAAGAAAAAATTTCATTGGCCATCGTTACTTTCTCTCTCCCCGTATTTCCTTCATGCGCACGACGGAAAGGAGTCCCCTCCTTCTCTCTTCTTTTTCTCTAAATCCACACAATAAAAACCCATGGTCCTTTGGAGGATTTTGTAGAGCTAGGAGAGAGCTTCACATCCATACCTACTGTGGAATTTTTCATTGAGTGTAGAGGTCGAATCACCTCCACGAAGTCGTGCCCTTCGAATCACCGCCCCGACCACGTCCAGCCACCGAAGTGGATACCACTTCCGGCGAGAGGGCGCCTCTCCTCCCCCTTCGACCTCGCGCAACCCGATCGTGGAACCGTTACACGGATTAATCGAAAAATCCAAACCTAGTTTGGAACCATTTCAGAAAAGGTACGGCCTTGTTAATTAAAATTGATTTTTACACTTTTAAGTGTTGCAAACTTGTAAAAATCATATCTTTTTCGTTTGTAGACGAAATTCAGTGAAACAAGAGACAGTGGACTCGTGTGGACGTCTTCTACATTCTAGAAGAGACCGCATATTTTTCTGAGCCTTCTGCTATTTTTGGTGGAGTGGAACCCAAAGTGAGATTTCTAATTTATAAACGATATGGAAAACAACGATGTATAAATTATATAGTCGATGTATGAGTTATATAAGCGCTGTACATCTCTTGTATAAACATTGTATAAGTTGTATGTTCGATGTATAAGTTATATATGCATTGTAAAAATTGTATGTGCATTGAAATGAATTGAACTGAATCGAAATATAATTATATATATATACTCCCCTCGTCCACAGACCATGGACGACATGTATTGTTTGTGATTGGTGTGAAATTTGGTTGATAGCGAATGGTTGATTAGAATTGTTTGTGGTTGAAATTGATTGGTTGTGGTTGAAAAATACCCATTGGTGATTGAAACAAAATTAGAATAGATTGTGGAAATGAAAATAAAACATGCCGCCTGTGTGCGAACTAGATGCATGAATCCCCATTGTCAAAAACCGCGAGGTTTAAAGGTAGAGCGAGGAGCCGTACTAGGGACGGTCCCGGTTTTAACTACCCTGCCGTTAAGCTGCCGAAATTTTCAATAATATTCATGTGTTAGAATTATTTTCATGTGTTGAAACTATATTCATGTGTTGAATAGAAATTCATGTGTTGAAAAATAGTCGTGTTTTGAAATAAATTTTTTTATAATAAAAATCATATTTTTATCATCTATATGAACTATATAAATAGTCGTGTTTTGAAATAAATTGTTTTATAATAAAAATCATATTTTTATCATCTATATGAACTATATAAATAGTCGTGTTTTGAAATAAATTGTTTTACAATCAAAATCTCATTTTTATTATTTACATGAATTGTTGAGAATAGTGAAGTGTTGAAATAAATGTCTGTTAGATAAAATTATCATTTTTATCAAATCTATAAAGTGGATAGTGTTTTGAAATCGATGAAAGAATTATATTTATATATGTTTATATAAAGATAATCAAAATATAGTAAATAAAGAGGCTGCAGTTCGTGTTTTGAAACCGTGATTTCAAACGATTAGTGCGGGAGATCCGACCATCGGATTTTCCCGAAACCACAACCGTCGGGTTCGCCTTGGAAATACCTTTCTAACGGCACCAACTTTGTAAAGATCCAACGGTTGGATTGTCTGGAATGTTTAATTCAAATCTGAAGAAAAACAGCACCAGAATCGATTATATTTATATATATATATAAATATATATGAATTAAATCGAATAACGACGCTGCAGTTCGTATTTTGAAATCGTAACTTCAAATGATTAGTGCAGGAGATCCGACCGTCGGATTTTCCCAAAACTAAAACCATTGGATTCGTTTAGAAAAGATTTTTCTAATGATATAAATTTTGTGAAGATCCAACGGTTAGATTTTCAGATATGTGTAAATCAAATCTGGAGAAAAACAGCGCCACGGCCGCGTTGTGGCTTGAAGCGTAGTTTGAATATATTGGCTATTTTTATATATATAAAAATAGCGATAAATCGTGATAAAATTTATAAACGATATGGAATGGAAATAAACTGAATTTCCTCGGTTTATGTGATATTTGATGGTTGAATGTGTTTGACGTGAAAATTACACTAAAGAACAGAATTAGTGACATTGAATAGTTTAACCATTGAAATAAATTGATTTGAAATTCTAACTGTATGTGAATTATTTGAAAAGGCCGAGTTGATTCTCATTTCAAATAATTGATCGACGATTGGAAGTCGAAGATATGAAGACGGTGCAAGGACGATAATCTTCATGTCGAAAGGGGGGGTGCTACTGATGCTCATGATAGGAGTAGCTACCTTGACGGGGTTGAAGTAGTAGCCACCCGGACGTACTTGTTGATTGTAAGGATATGCGAGGTATTGAGTGCCTCCGGTTTCGTTCAGACCCAGAACGAACGTATAAATGGACTGTGTGTCTGACATTGGATTTTGTTCTGTGCTGATTGATCTCTATTAAATATATATCTGTTTGGCAGCAGAGAATTTATTCTCTTGCTTAACGCCCATCTCTGAGACGTACGAGCCCAGAGGTTATATATCGATAGATATCAGTCGCACGGAGTGAATTGCCTATGTGGCATGCCTAAGTGATAGATGATCAAGGCTTCTGTTGAAATGCAAAGTCTTGTGGTTGATGATCAGAGCACGGCCTGTGTGGCGTAGCTTTGTGTATAACGTAGTTTCGCGAGCCTCACACCCCGGTATGAGCTAGAAACGGGAGAAGGACTTCAGGGAGGACATGCGTTTTCTTCTAGCTAGGAGTGGTGCTTTGGGTTTTACACGCCCGGGTATTTTAATTATGTGGATGATGGAAAGAGAGGCCTCGATGGTGTGGTCAGATATGACCAGTTTACGCCCCATAGGGCGGGGGAACGCAGTGTTCAGGAATTTTAATCCACATCGGTGGACCGGCCCTGACGATCCAAGGCTTGACTGAGTACTTGCCTGAGACATGGGCTAGATTGTCTCGAATTCGGTGAGGACAATCTTTTGCCTCGGTTCATGACGGAAATCCAATTTCCAAATACGGCACCGTGCGGTTTTGATTGTATATATACATATGGCGACATGATATATGGTACCCATGCCGTCTATGATTGATAGTTACGATTGAAATTGTTTTTGAAACATATATGCACTAGCAATAATATCAAATGATTTTTTTTGCTCATATCAAGCATATTTTGGCCATTATAAGGTAAAACTCTATCCTCTGGTTTGTGTTGCATTGTGTGATGGGAACTGAGTCTTATAATGGCTTCATTTTTATAAAAAGCATTGCGATGTTTAAAAGAATTATTTGTTTTTAAAGCACTGGCAATCCAATGGAGTAAATCCGTTCCGCGAAAGTGGCGTGGTCCTGTGATTAGCCATATTTGAAAATGTGTTAAGTAGATTTCTCATACCAGTCCCATGACTGACTCGTAGTTTGTTTCACTTGCAAACTCGGTTGCCCCTTTTTCTACACGGGCAGCCTTGTATTCAGGTTTTAGCAGGCTCTTTCTGGATAGCTGGAGCTGAAGATGGATTCTATCATTTATCTCTTTTTATGTTGTTCAGCTCATGTTGTACATATCATGTTTTTTTTTCCGCAGCAGACATTTATGTATAGCTGAACGGAATTTTGTACTAAGTATGATCCTATATACTGTGTAACTCTGATGATTATATTTATCCAGTGTATTCTATTGTACATTATCTGGTGTATTTATTTATTTCTGTTCTGCTGTTATCTGTTTATGTGTTATATTCCAAAGATTACCCTTGCCACCGTCTTATCGGGAATGGGGTCGTCACATCGTTGAAAACGGAGTCTATTTGCAAATACAGCGTTATTAAATTCTCAATTTATTCATCGGTTCATCTTTAAATTTCGTCCTTCGACAAAACAACTCCGTTTGGCTCCAAAATGGAAATGCTGCAATAACTATCTATACGTATTCCAATAAATTTCGTTTCGTCAGAAATGGATGTCACTTGAAGAACAACTATTTTTAACACTTATATAATATCAATTAAAATATTATTTAAATTCCAAAATAATTAAAATAAAAATAAAATAAATTGTTATCATCATATTTATCAAAATAAAATTATCATATAGTTATACAACTCAATATTAACATTCCGAGTTAAAATGTATTCAAATTATATTGAAAATCCTTTTTAAGTTAATTAATAGACGTTATATTTTAATAACGACTTCCATAGCGACTATTTTAAAATTTGATATGGATATAACTAAAAATTTATAACACGAATTCTAAATTTCTCTTTCATATGAAAATTATAATCAATAAGATTCCAACGTTCCTTATTCCATGGAATTCCGACCTAAAACAGATTCTGGATATTCAATTGAAGGTCGAAAATCAATATTACAAACTGCCACGCCATTTCGAGCATGCTTTATATTTATATATAAATTATAACATTCAAACTTGGTTTTATGAACGATTTCAATATTAAAATCCATTAATATTCCAAATATAATATTAAAAATAATAAAATAAATTAAATATTATACAACCAAAAATACGAGACACTACATTCTTCCCCTCTTAAAAAATTTTGTCCCTGAAATTACTAAAGTGAGAAAAATGTTATATACCCATTATATCCAAAAATCCAATTTATTATAAATCAAAAACCAATCCAATATCATTAATAAAAAATTTCAAAAAAATCTAACACATTAAAATCCCAGAAAAATTCGGCAGAGTATCCCGTATGGAGTGACTCTGCGATATCGCAGGAACAATTAATATGTATACATCGACCCACCCATTCAGAAAACAAAATTCAAAAACCAAAATTTATATTTTCGCGTAGGCGTACCTTTTATGAGCGCTATTGAACATACTTGCTCAATTTACATGCAATATATGTAATCAATCTTAATCCTCATGCTATCCGACACATGTACTTAACTCATTTAACATGTAAGTCACAAATACATGAATATTTAAATGATATCTCATTAATTAACCGATATAACCACACAAATTCCCAAAATCAAACATGAGCATCAATTTTATTTGCAAATACAAGTTTAAATCATTTATTTCAATTCATATGTGGTTTCATACCAATTTATAATATTGGAATTCAATTTTAAATTCATTCAACTCTTATTAAACCCTTGATGAATTATATTCAATTTATCCAACAAATAATCATTCATCAATCAACATCCAACTCAATCAAATAAATTGAATTTACATTCAATACTATTTTTACTTTGGTTACTTATTCAAACATCAATCGATTAATATCCGATTGATTCCTATTTAATTATCAATTAAATTTCCAAATTAATTTTATTTAATTTCAATATCATTCTTGGTTTAATTTCACTTAACCAGGTTAAGCTCCAATTCAAAATTTTAATCCAATTCAAATATCATTCAAGCAATAAACAAACAAACCAATATCTTAATAATTTAATAAAATTATTTCTTTTTTATACAAAAATATATTTCGGGTAAAATTATATCATTTACCCTCTTTACAAAACAATATTGTATCCATTACCAATTCATTGTTTCTCAACACTTGAACCGATCAACCAACACAATACAAAACATTTGTATATAAAATTTACAAATACACGCTCTCATATATATAAACACACACACACACACACTCAACTCAATCTAGGGTATTACTATCCCTATCTCTATCGAGTTATACCACAGAGCCAAGGTTATTACTAAACCAATAGCTTTGATACCACTGTAACACACCAGAAAATTAGATGCTAGAATTTTCGACACAAATACATCCCGTGTCCAAACTCGAGTACCAAAAATCTGGAATGTTGATAGAAAGAAGTTAGAGGGTGAGATAAGAAATAAAGAAATATTAAAATAGAAGAAGAAGAACCAACACAACACAGAGTCTCACATCGCAGTGGAACAAAGTATAATATAGAAATAATTCTTCATTTGAGAGCTTTGAAAATAATACTTACAATCATCAGAGTCCATCAACACATCTGGACAGTTATAATAATCTGTAATCTTATATAACACACAACGGAATAATAACTAGATATCATACGTCTGGACTCCTCCAGATTGTCTCTTTAATGCATTTGATAAACTGAACTTGTACAACCTGGTCTAACCCGAGCATTACAAATGCTGGATCAGTCTGGTGAACCAAAGTGAGAAAAAACACACTAAGTTTAAAGGTATCATACACTTGATTTTAAAGTCAAAATCTTTTCGAAAGAAAAGGATAAACGTAGAACCAAATCCAAATATAAATACGAACGGTTTTTATCTTACGATAACCCAAAACATTTTTGAAATCAATATCTTTTTTGATATTACAAAGTGTCTAAATAAAAATAAAAATTAATCAGAAAGAACGCTTGCATCTCACACTCTATATACATAGTATACAATCAAAGCCACGGGCTCTTATTGGAGAATGGATTTCCTGGCAAGGTATAGGACCACCTTCCTAATAGTGTACCTTTGGAGATGAATACATTACGGTTCAATAAGAACATCTTGCAACCCAGGCTAAACATGACCGACCCTTCACTTCATTTGAGAGTACCGAATATACCATTACCACGGTTTGGGACCAGCCAACCAAACCGATAACATATAAATAAAATAAAGGGACAACATAAGGCATTTGATTTTTGCAGATCAGGTAATGATATACACTTTTGATGGGTGCGACCCACATAGCCATGCGACCTACCCGATTTTATGCCATTTCTCAGTTGATGAGGCTAGAGGTTAAGCTTACCCTTTAGAACAACACATCTCCATCTAATTTGAATGCCACATGGTCAGATCCGTTAGATATTACTAATTGACGTCCACAAAAATGACCGAGTTGTTAGGTTAAGAGAATGGCCATTCTCTCTATCAACTTGGTACGTTTGAAGAAATCAACATGCGTAACCCCTTTGGAAATACTTTGACAGACACTCAGCCATACAAGTCATCCAGGAGAAGGACAAACCAAAGGCACCCTCCTACCACATCCTATATAGGTATCACCCCAAGGATCAGTAGCGAGTAATCCTTGCAACCCGAAGATTTCACTTACAACAGAATCACTGCCGAAATATCTCTAGGAGCTAACTAGAGAAATTCAATAAGTAGTTCTTTCGGTTATGAAGACCCACGGTCTTCAATGCTCCATCTTCAATTAATATCTTCACGTATTTGCTGGTTCGGAATGGTTTTCGAATATAAATTCAATCCCGATCTTTCCGTACAAACAATCGTATTGACTAGATTTGATAGTCGGTTATTTAACTATCAAATAAATAATAATAAGAATAAAATGGGTTTATTGATTCAGTATTTGGCATTACTTGGCCTTTTTAATTAAAATAATTAACGAATGATTAATTTAAAACTTAAAATCTTTCGAATATATCAACATAGCATTTCACTCCTTATTTAGCATAAGATTATTTCAAAACGATTTCATTTGCTTAGAATTAAATCATATATATGTTCCCACTTTGGTTTTATCAAATTTCACATAAAACATCGTAACATGAAAACAATACCCAACTCTTATTCTTTAAGAACAAACCCATTTCAATACTTAACTTTTTTATTTCCTTTTACTTTTGGAAATATCATAATATGTGTGTGTGTGTGTATAGTTAAATCTTCCCATTTCCGTTGCTTTGGAAATCTCATTATATATTCTCAAATCTTCGATTAACATTGCGTTATTATTTCATATATGTTGTAATAACCTGGAAATCCGAGCTAATTTAAAATTTGTATTTTGGCAATTTTAGTGAATTTTGGGTATTTAAAATGAAATATTTTAAATAATAACGACGAGAAATTTATTTTGAATAGAATTAGAACATATATATTTATTTGAATCGAAGTTAGAATATAAATATTTATTTTATATTATAAAAGGAATTGAAAATGGCGCGGTAGTTCGAAAATTCGATTTCAAATTTCAAATGAACGTACAGGATTCAAAATAAACTGGATTTTAGCGAAACTGAAAATATTAGAATCTATTTGAGAATATATTTCCAACGAATCCGAAAAATTGAAATTTCATAGCGGGGATAAAAATATATGCCCAGTTGAAAATTCAGAATAGTCGCTATGGAATTCTGGCCCTTAAAAATGGAAATTTTGCAAACGACCTCGGTTTTCGACAAAACCACTTTTGTTGTATCCGTGTTTGATAGATTCCAAAATTCGTAATTTTCTGAATCAATATGTCAGCGTGGCAAAGGAAAAAGCGTTTGACCAGTTTCAATTGATTTTAATCGACTGGAAAAATGCCATTTTTCCAAACGGTCTCGGAATTTGACGAAATTGGATTTGTTAGGACCGTATCATCAGTACGAAGCTAGAAAATATTTTTTTGGAATTTTTCTAGTTAGTATGTGGCCCCTATAAAATGAAACGTGCATTAGAATTCAATATATAGATTTATATTTTGATCTTGATGGAAACTGATCGTAACAAGCAAATTGGGTTACGATACATATCCCATTGTGTTCGGAATGGGGGTAATTAGCTGGGGACGATTGGCGGTGGGTCTCGTTTAGAGGTCAAATTTAAAAGTTGCTTTTTGGAATTTTAAAATAATAAAATATATATATTTATAAAAGAAACCCCTCCCTCTCTCCCCCTTATACCGTTCAGCCCCCCCTTTATCTTCAAATGAAATCGATTTTTTTTAAAAAAAGAGAAAGAACCCAACTCGCGACCGACGGAGGAGCCCTCCCCTCCGCCACCAGGTACGGCGCCGCCGCCCCTTCCCGTTACACCGCCCTCCTTCCTTCCTCGAGCCCTCCTCCTTCCACCGCCGCGACATCGCCAGCGCCCCCCCCCCCCCCTTTTCCCTCAGCTCCGCCGCAGCCCCTCCCCAACCGACTGCCGCCGCCACCTGCTTTCCCCTCCCCCCTTCTCCCCCACGAGCGCTCAGCCCCCCTCCCCCCGCGATTTCCTTTCTCCTCCTTCTCACTGTAAGTTTTCAGCCTTCCTTTATGATTTTTATTATAGAAAAAAACTGATTTTTATTATAGAAAAAAATATCGTAATTAATATAGAAAGATTTAAATTTGAATAACATAAAGATATGATTTTTACTGGCCTAAATGTATGATTTTTATTAGCTTAAAGATGTGATTTTTATTAAGGTGAAAATATGATTTGTGTTCATACGAAAAGGCGAGATTTTTGTTATAGTAAAGGCGAGATTTTTATTAGAAAGATAAGATTTTTATCATATATGAAAGGTTGGATTTTTAATTTGAAAAGTTTGATTGTTAAAACAAGAAAAGGATTGAATCTTTATAGTATAAAAATTGAATTTTTATATTAGAAAAGTTTGAATCTTTATATAGTTGAAATGGTGAAGTAAAAATGAGATTTTTATATATGAAGACATAGAGAATAAAAATATAAATTTTATTGTATGTAGAGTATGAAAATATAATTTTCATTGTATGCAATGTATAAAAATATGATTTTTATATTATAGAGATAATAAAAATTTTGATTTTTATATTGTAGTGAATCAAAAATATAATTTTTATATAGTGAGAAGTATAAAAATGTGATTTTTATATACATAGTAATGATATAAAGATGCGATTTTTATATATGTAGTGAACACGGACAACGAAAGTGACAAACGGCGAGGACGACGAAGATTTCCTACATATGAAGAGGCGTGTTATTTGGTTTAGCTCTCGGTGAGAACTTCTCACTTTAAATCTTGTTTTCTAGCTAAAAATATATACTAGGATGCAGACGGTGCTTAGTAGCACCCGACACCCATCGTCCACAGAACATGGACGACTTGTATGCTTGTGTAATTGTTTGTGTTGTGAAATCAAATATATATTCATGGGTTGAAGTAAAAAATATATATATATATATATTCATGTGTTGAAATAAAATATATACTCATGTGTTGAAATAAAATATATATTCATGTGTTGAAGTAAAATATATATTCATGGGTTGAAGTAAAATATATATTCATGTGTTGAAATCAAATATATATTCATGTGTTAAAGCAAAAAATATATTCATGTGTTGAAATAAAATATATATTCATGTGTTGAAGTAAAATATATATTCATGTGTTGAAATAAAATATATATTCATGTGTTAAAGTAAAATATATATTCATGTATTGAAGTAAAATAAATATTCATTTACAAATCGAACGATTTGTTTATGTACATCGATTTGACTGATATTGATTGGGACGATAAATTTTACACATCGGCCAACTGCATAAATAAAAATTTGTGTTTGTTGATGTGAAACCCCACACGGGTGTTGGGATGAAATTGGCCATACACTAGTCCCAATAATTAGTTGTATGTCGATTGATAGATTGACAGGCTATTATAAGTGTTAAATATGTATATTTGATGCTTATGCAGTGTAGAATGCACTTTGGGTGATGGTTGCCAGTGTTTGATTGTTGTAGTGTACGTGTGTGTGTGAAATCCATATAATTAACACTATATGGTAGGTTATTGGGCCTCATTCCAATTTGGAAAATATATATTCATGTGTTGAATAGAAGAAAATTCATGTGTTGAATAAAATATATATTCATGTGTTGAATAGAAGAAAATTCATGTGTTGAATAAAATATATATTCATGTGTCGAATAGAAGAAAATTCATGTGTTGAATAAAATATATATTCATGTGTTGAATAGAAGAAAATTCATGTATTGAATAAAATATATATTCATGTGTCGAATAGAAGAAAATTCATGTGTTGAATAGAAAATAAATTCATGTGTCGAATAGAAAATATTCATTTGTTGAATAGAATAACGAAGTTATTGAAATATATAAAGTTGTGTTGATTAGATTGACGCCATTTTTACGTGAATGATATTTATATCGATTTTATTCATTTTTATAATGAATATAGAAAAGGAAGTGATTTCAAAATATAACGTTTTGAAAATATTATCATTTATAGATTAATGATATGGAATATTCAATTTTGATTAGAAATTGAATATGAAGTTAAAATCGTTTTGAAAACGAATTTTAAATGATTTATAAAATACGTTTTGAAAGGAAATCGACGAAATATATATAATATATATATTATATATATAATGGCCTGAATAGAACGCGCCGCACCATGGCAGTTCGCGAATTTTGACCATTGACTTCGAACAGATATTACGGGAGATCCGATCGTCGGATTCTCCTAAAACCAGAACCGTTGGGTTCGTATCAAAAAGAGCTTTCTAACGAATATTAGAGATTTGAAATCTAATGGTTGGATTTGGAATTATGTCTAAATCAAATTTGAAAAAGGTCGTTGTAAGTGCAGTTCGATGGTCGTTGATGGAAATCGACTATACGGGCCTTGATAAAATTATTAAAAATTCTAATAATTTGTTTAGAACCATAAGAAATGATTTGGAAAGAATTGGAATGAAAAACTCCATATTTGAAAAGATAAAAATAGATTTTTATCGAATTAACTAGTTTTGAACTAGAATAATAATTTATTTATTTTTAAATAAATAAATTGGATTTGAAAGGGTTTTAAAAGAAACTAGAAGTTTCAATAACTGAATTGGAATGGAATGTGATTTTGGGTTTATAGTGAACCGTGTTTTAAATGACATTGATTCTTTAACCCAGTTAAAGACAGGATATGATTTCCCAAGTTAAACAATCATTGATATTGATTTTTGGGAAGATTAAAACCAAGTGGAGTTTTAATGAATCTCTAATTAGATTGAAATGATCGAGAATGGAGTATCACCAGTTTTGCTTCAGGCGATAGTTAAATCTTTAATTAGATTTAAACGTGAAATGGTAATTGAATTTACCGATAACACCATGGTGTTAGATATGAAGTATTACCATTTTACTTCATGGGATGAATATGTTGGGATTGGGAAATAAAATAAATGATTACTTCGGTGTGGTTCGCTAATCCCGACTAGTTTGAATTGATATTCAAAAGAAGATTAAAGAATAAATTTAAAGAATTTATCTTTGATAAAATTAATGGGGACCTTTCCCAAAGTATAAGAATATTCTGAATTGGAATGAGGCGTATGTTGTGTTTGTGTAACACTTGTTTATTATATACGCGAGTTATTCAGAAAGACCGGGTTTATCCCATTCTGAATAACTGATTCGACGTGGTGTCGAGGATGAAGACGGTGGTCGAAGACCGGAGGTCTTCACATCGTTTGGGTGATTACTTATGATCTTGATTGGGCTGTACACCCAAGAGTAGGGAATCAGTTGGTGATCGTCCAGACGTACTTGGAGATCGATGGATATGTGAGGTACAAGGTGCCTCCAGATTCGTTCAGACCCAGAACGAACTTGTAAATAGACTGTGTGTCTGACATTGGATTTTATTCTGTGTGATTGATTTCTATTAAATATATATCTGTTTGGCGGCGGAGAATTTATTCTCTTGCTTAACGCCGTTCTCTGAGACGTACGAGCTCAGGGGTTATATATTGATGGATATCAATCGCATGGAGTGAATTGCCTGTGTGGCATGCCTAAGTGGCAATTGGTCGAGGCTTCTATTGAAAAGAAAAGTCTTGTGGTTGATGATCGAAGCACCGCCTGTATGGCATAGCTTTGTGTAGCGTTGATTCGCGAGCCTCATACCCCGGTTGTGAACCAAAAACGGGAGAGGACCTTAGGAAGGGCATGTGTTTCCTTCTAGCTAGGGTGGTGTCAGTGACCTACCAGCCCTGGCATTTATATTATTTTCACCTGTGTGGTTGTTGTTGTTGCGAGGAGCCTCAGATATATCGGTGACTGTGTGGAGCCGATGGAGTCATTTGGCTCACTGACGCCCCAAAGGACGGGGAAACGCAGTGTTCAGGCATTTTAATCCACATCGGTGGACCGGCCCTGTTGCTCCAAGGGTCACTCGAGCTCTGATCCTGAGACACGGGCTAGAGCGTCTCGAATTCGATAGAGGACTATCTTTTTCCTTGGTTCACAGATGGAAATCCAATGATTTTCTTTTAACGTATCAAGCATTCTTGGCTATTATAAGGAAAAAAACCCTATCCTCCGGCTTGCGTTGCATTGTGTGATGGGACCTGGGTCTTATAATAGCTTCATTTTCCTTTATTTAGCATTGCGCTGTTGTTTTATGCTCTAGTATTCTTGGGAGGAAACCCGTTCCGTGTTATACGGCGTGGTCCCTTGATTTACCTAACTTTAAAATAAAGATTAATAACTGTTTAGTTATCACACCAGTCACATGACTGACCTGGAGTTTATTGTTATAACCTAAACTCTGGGTGCCCTTATTTTGACATAGGCAGCTAGTAGTTCTGGTTTTGTAAATTTATATTCACAGGATCCTGATTTACAGCTGGAACGATATACGGAAAGCTCTGTATCCGTATATCTCTTTCAGTTGTGTTTTGTACTGTTTTTCCGCTGCAATGTAATTTATTGTAATCTCTGATATTTTTTCTGTTGTATTATAATTATTCATACTCTGTATATTCTTGTATTCTGATGGAATTGTTGTATTAAGAAATGAAATGTTCTTCTGTTAGCGTTCCGATGTGTGTTGTCCTCAAAGCAATCCGGGTTTTCTTTTCTCTTCGGAGATCGAGAAAATCCAAATTGTTATATATGGAGATAATAAATTATTCTTAACCTCTTTCCCATTACAAACTAATATCATCCTCAGATAATCCAGAAGTCGTTCAAGTTGGGGTATTTATTTACCTATCAGATCTTGATCAACAACGTTCTTATCTTAAGATAGATTTGAGTTATAATTAAAACTCGTATTTCATTTTAATATCAAAAACACATCGCATTAAACTATTTTATTAAAATATGGTTTTATAAAACCTTCTTACCTTTGGAACTCTCCTTCTAGAACATGACATTATTTCTTAATTCATTGATTAAGTAATTGCTTATTAAACATCACCTTTTAACCTTCTTTAAACAATTTGTTTTATATTTCGGATTTTTGATACAAAATCCTATTACTTACTCCTTTACCAAATTCACTTTCAACAACCCCCTTCAACCATTTCCCCTTTGAAAATCTTATTTCAATTTCCTTCATTTTACTTAATTCCATTATTAAGTAACGTTAATTTAAAATTAACGCTTCAACTTCACATCTCTTTAATAACCCTTGTTTACAAAACTCCGGTTTAATATAAAACCTCTTTTTATTTATTTCCTTTACTTAATTCAAATATTAAGTAAACATTTATTTTAAGCTATCATATTCGCTTGAAATCCATTTTTATAACTTCGTTACAAAAACTCAGATTTTAATTTAAACCGTTCATAAATTCCTTCCCCAATTCAATTAGATTTCATTTCAACTTCAATCACTTTTTAAATGAATCTAAAAAAAGTAATCTCCTAAATTATTATTAATTTAAAATAATAATTTACTTCAATCATTAGCAATAATAGTAGTAGTTAGCTACTGAATTAACTAATATAAGTAGTAAATTCTTTTTAAAAAATTTCTACTCTCTTACTTATAAATCTGATTAACATCAGCATTTTGTTTTATAAACTCATTTAATAACCACTTATAAATTCAAATAATAAATATGTATTTCCTTTTAATAAACTTTTATTCAAAATAATATATTTCAAAATCTATCTTCTGTTATATAAAATAAATTTTATAACTTTGTTTCAGTCGATTCACCTGACTGTAAATCAATACTTAGAAAACAATTGATTTGTAGGCCATATACAGCCAATTATCCAACCAATATTACCCATTGGTTTAAACAAAACAAATGTTGAATTTCAGGTCAACGGTCAATAATCAAATCAATCACCCAATCAGAACAGTTCATATAATGATAAGATGAAAATAAATAATGTCTAATATATTTAAGGAATCTAGTTGGATCTCTCCAACCTGTTCTTCCCTGCTTTAAAATAGATTATCTCACATAGATTTGTTCAATTCAATTTAACTGATAATTTCTATAACGGTAAATAACAATTATTTAACACCAACCAATTAACCAAACAATTCAAACAACTAAACACGTTTATTTAATAAACGTGACCAACAAGGTAAGTTTCCTTCATTGGTTCCAATCATTAAAATAACGATTCAGTATTCCACTGAAATTAAACAACCGTTTAGTTTCACCAATTAAATCAATATATGAATATATATATATTTAACAAATGGTCAAACAGTCAGCCATAACACATAATTATAAAAACTTGACTTATATAAAATATAAGTGGGAAGAACTGAGTGAGTATATATCACCATGATCTGATTTGTGGTTTAAACAGCTCATTTTAATTAAATTAAACAGTTGTTTAATTTATTTAAAATTCTGGTTGATTCCAATTCCATCCAAGTCTGTTCCATAATGTAGTGTTTGTCGAGACGATCCCAACGCATTTTGAATCGTTCAGTTCTAATGATATAGGATATTAATATTCTAAGTTAATGGATTTAATTGAACTATTAATTCCTAATTATAGTTTATAATAAATAAATTACAATTTAATAAAACAGGTTGATCCTTTTTCTTCACCGTTTGGGTTGTTCCATATTTCCAAATCACTAGGCCTGCATCAATGTATATTTAATTAGGTTATTAACAATTTAAATTAATATTATTTAAATAGACAAATAACTAACTAATCTTCCCTAACTCACTTAATTTTAATTACACAGTTTATTACTGGAATATAGGATCGGTCAGATACTTTAAATCTTCTTCCCATTTTTCTGCACAACTATCCTATAATGAATTAACTAACTAATTTAATATGATTTAATTAACACTAATAAATACTAATTAAAATCAACTTAATTAATTAAGTTATCTTACACAGGGCCGACATCATTGGTTTGAAGAAATATATGGCCGACGTTTCTTTTGGTCTCCACGCTTTCTGTACATAAAAAGGAAAACTGACATCTCCCCCAAGAAACAGTCCCTCCAAACTCCTCCTAAAGCCTTTGGTTAGGTCTCTCCATCCATTATTTTAAATCCTACAGACCCGCGTTTATATATATTACCACTTCTAACACTACAACTCAAAGTCTCCACGTAAAAACCATTACCCCCCACCTGGTATCTTGGCCACTAAACCATGCATCAACTCCACTAATGTAACTTCCCATTTCTTTTCTCTTCTTTTGCTTTCTCCGACTCCTTTATTCTTCTTACATCTCCCAGTATTCACGCAAAATACTTCTGTATGGACTGCATGGCCTCTGCACTCATCCCTTCCTACACCATTGCACAACGTTCAACCTTTTCCCCATTTCCAGATTCAAAATTTGAACCCAACACCATCATGCAGCTGAGAACTCCTACCACCACATATCACCAGAGATCGAGCCACCCAGGATCACCGCGCCAACCCCACACTTCTACTGGCCTGATCCCCGCATGCCCTCCAGAACCGAACACTGTAGAAGATTCCCACTTCAACCTTACAGTGCAGTCACCTCACGACGAGCTGCTCCTACTACTGCTTCGCCACTCAATACGCCGGAGCATCACCCGACCCTCGTCTCGCTAGAATCGACGCTACCACCAGCAAACAATGCGCCTCCATCTACTGATTTTCTCGTCATCCCCAGATAACTTCTTACAACTACAAACCAACATTATCCTCTCTATTCACCTACCACAACTTGCTACCTTACTTTCTCATTTCCTTAACGTTGTCATCTCGCTTCTGATCCCCCTAAGACTCCTTGAGTTCGAAAATATACTCCCCAAGTTCAACAGCAGTGTTATGCAAATCAAAGAGGATTAAGGTTGCCTTTATTCTTCTTTGATTTTATGAAGATGGGTTTATTCTTGCAACTGGAAAGAAGTGGGTTTTCGGTTTCTGTTTACTAGCAGGGGAGGAAAAAGAAAAGAAAAGAGTTCAGGCGTATAAAAGTTGCTGGGTAGAAAATTGAAACGACCTGAACTTCCCCGGTAAGGAAAGCATGGATTGCTTTGAGGAAAAGACACATCGGGACGCAAACAGAAGAACATTTCATTGCTTATTACAACAATTCCATCAGAATACAAGAATATTACTGAGTACGAATAAATATTACATAGAAAATATTAGAGATTTAAATTACATTTAAATACATCGCAGCGGAAAATAATACAAAACACAACTAGAAGTAATACACGGATACATAGCTTTCCGAGTATCGTTCCAGCTGTAAATCAGGATCCTGTGAATACAAATCTGCAAACCAAAAACTACTAGCTGCCCGTGTGAAAATAAGGGCACCCAGAGTTTAGGTTAAAACAATAAACTCCAAGTCAGTCATGTGACTGGTGTGAGAACTAAAACAGTTATTAATCTTTATTTTAAAGTTCGGTAAATCAAGGGACCACGCCTATAACACGGAACGGGTTTCCTCCCAAGAACACCAGTGCATAAAACAACAGCGCAATGCTAAATAAAGAACAATGAAGCTATTATAAGACCCAGGTCCCATCACACAATGCAACACAAGCCGGAGGATAGGGTTTTACCTTATAATAGCCAAAGAATGCTTGATACGCTAAATTTCATCTTTTATTATTACTATAAGTGTATAGTGTCAAAACAATTTCAATCATAAGTATTAATCATAGAAGGCATGGGTACCATATATCATGTCGCCAATACTAGGCTCTACAATCAAAACCGTAAATGTCACGTATTAGAAGTTGGATTTCCGTTTGTGAACCGAGGAAAAAGATAGTCCTCTACCGATTCAAGACAATCTAGCCCATGTCTCAGGATCAGAAAGCATCGACCCTTGGAGCCACAGGGCCGGTACACTCGATGTGGATTAAATAAAACCCTGAAGACTACGTCTCCCCGCCCTTTGGGGCGTAAATGAGCCAAATGACTCCATCGGCTCCACATAGTCACTGATATATCTGAGGCGCCTCGCAACAGCAACAACCACACAGGTGAAAATAATATAAATGTCAGGGCTGGTAGGTCAATGACACCACCCTAGCTAGAAGGAAACGCATGTCCTCCCTGGATCCTTCTCCCGTTTCTGGTTCACACCGGGATGTGAGGCTCGCGAATCAACGTTACACAAAGCTATGCCACACAGGCGGTGCTTTGATCATCAACCACAAGACTTTGCTTTTCAACAGAAGCCTTGATCATTTACCACTTAGGCATGCCACACAGGAAATTCACTCCATGCGATGGATATCCATTAATATATAACCCCTGAGCTCGTACATCTCAGAGAAGGTCGTTAAGGAAGAGAATAAATTCTCCGCCGCCAAACAGATATATATTTAATAGAAATCAATCACACCGAATAAAATCCAATGTCAGACACACAGTCCATTTACTTGTTCGTTCTGGGTCTGAACGAAACCGGAGGCTCCTTGTACCTCGCATATCCATCGATCTCCAAGTACGTCTGGACGATCACCAACTGATTCCCTCCTCTTGGGTGTACAGCCCAATCAAGATCATTAGTAATCACCCAAACGATGTGAAGACCTCCGGTCTTCGACCACCGTCTTCACCCTCGACACCACGTCGAATCAGTTATTCAAAATAGGATAAACCCGGTCTTTCTGAACAACTCGCGTACATAATAAACAAGAGTTACACAAACACAACATACGCCTCATTCCAATTCAGAATATTCTTTTATTCAAATATTCTAATACTTTGGGAAAGGTTCCTATTAATTTTATCAAAGATAAATTCTTTAAATTTATACTTTAATCTTCTTTTGAATATCAATTCAAACTAGTCGGGATTAGCGAACCACACCAAAGTAATTATTTATTTTATTTACCAATCCCAACCTATTCATCCGATGAAGTAAAACTGGTCATACTTCATATCTAACACCACGGTGTCATCGGTAAATTCAATTACCATTTCACGTTCAAATCTAATTAAGGATTTAACTATCGCTTGGAGCAATACTGGTGATACTCCATTCACGATCACTTCAATCTAATTAAAGATTCATTAAAACTCCACTTAGTTTTAATCTTCCCAAAAATCAATATCCTGTCTTTAACTGGGTTAAAGAACCAATGTCATCTAAAACACGGTTCACGATAAACCCAAAATCACATTTCATTAATTATCGGGTTAAAGAAAAAGTGTTATTTAAAACACCGTTCATGATAAACCCAAAAATCAATTCCAATTCAATTCCAATTAATTACCATTTAATTGGTATACTTCATTAAATCTAAATAAAAATATTTAATCTTTTCTCTAATGGGTTTAAGAACAGTGTTAATGAAGACACCATTCACGACAAACCCAAATCCCATTTGATATTAAATGCAAGGCTCTGAATAGAAAATATATCAGCTTATATTCAATATCAAATTCTACGACCAACAAATATCGTATTGGAAATAACGATATAAATATATCTTTCAAATTTCCATAACACTATCTGTATAATCACGAAATCCAACATCGAAATATTCCAAAGACAATTTCGATTCAAATCCATTTCCACTTTATATATTAGAAATTCTGGTTATTTTCAAAACCATTTCAAATCCACTTTATTTATTTTAAAAATAAATGGGATTATAATTCTAGTTCAAAACTAGTTCATTTCGATAAAAATATATTTTTATCTTTTCAAATTTGGAATTTTTCATCCCAATTCTTCACAAATCATTTCTTATGATTTTACATAAATTATTACTATTTTTAATAATTTTATCAAGACCCGTACAGTCGATTTCCATTAACGGCCATCGAACTGCACTTACAGCGACCTTTTCCAAATTTTATTTTGACATAATTCCAAATCAAACCGTTAGATTTCAAATCTTTAATATTCGTTAGAAAGCTATTTTCGATACGAACCCAACGGTTCCAGTTTTAGGAGAATCCGACAGTCGGATCTCCCGCAACGTCAATTCAAAGTCAATGGTCGAAATTCGCGAACTGTCGCGGCGCGTTCTATTCAGGCCAATTAATATATATAATCTATATATTATATATATTTCGTCGATTTCCTTTCAAATCATATTTTATAAATCGTTTAAAATTCGTTTTCAAAACGATTTCAACTTCATATTCAATTTCGAATCAAAATTGAATATTCCACTTCATCGATATACAAATGATAATATTTTCAAAATATTATATTTTGAAATCACTTCTTTTGCTATATTCATTTTAAAAACGTATATAATCGATATAAATATCGTTCGCGTCAAAATGGCGCATATCTAACCAACACGGCTTTATATATTTCAATAACTTCATTATTCTATTCAACCAATGAATATTTTCTTCAACACATGAATATATATTTTTATTCAACGCATGAATATATATATTTTATTCAACACATGAATTTTCTTTCTATTCAACACATGAATTTTCTTTCTATTCAACACATGAATTTTCTTTCTATTCAACACATGAATTTTCTTTCTATTCAACACATGAATTTTCTTCCTATTCAACACATGAATTTTCTTTCTATTCAACACATGAATTTTCTTCTATTCAACACATGAATTTATTCTATTCAACACATGAATTTCTCTTTCTATTCAACACATGAATTTTCTTTTATTCAACACATGAATTTATTCTATTCAACACATGAATTTACCATTATTCTCTAAATTGGAATGAGACCCACTCTATTACCATATAATATTATTTATATGGATTTTATACAACACATGTATATAATAGCAATGATAAACAATCAACCATCATCCAAAGTGCACCACACAACTGCATAAGCATTAAATATAAATAATTAACGCTTACACAGTCTGTCAATCCATCGATTGACATACAACTAAACAATCGGGATTAGTGTACGTCAAATCTCATCCCAATACCCGTATGGGGTTTCAAATCAACAAACACGGATTTTATTTGTGCAGTTGGGCGATGTGTAAAATTTATCGTTCCAATCAATATCAGTCAAATGGGTGTACATAAACAAATCGTCCGATTTGTTTATAAATATTTATTTTATATACACGTTAAAAATTATATTTTTAACTATAAAATATTTTCCAATATAAAATATTTTATTTCATTCCACATCACACAATCAAATTTCACAAAACAGCAATCAAACAAAC
The DNA here is from genome assembly GCA_030737875.1 of Allium sativum. NCBI lineage: Eukaryota > Viridiplantae > Streptophyta > Magnoliopsida > Asparagales > Amaryllidaceae > Allium > Allium sativum. Next base: position 110,603,161 of record CM060916.1, on the reverse strand, counting down.
AAGTCATCAATGCTCTGTGGACGACGGGTGTCGGGTGTTGCTAAGCACCGTCTGCATCCTAGTATATATTTCAAACTAGAAATAAATTAAAGGTGAGGAGTTCTCACCAAGAAGCTAAACCAAATGCCGCGACTCTTCTTTTGTAGAAAATCTTCGCCGTGCTCGCCTTTTGTCACTTTCGCCGTCTGCATTCGCTACATATATAAAAATCACATTTTTATATTCTTTATTATATAAAAATCATATTTTTAATTCGCCACATATATAAAAATCGAATTTTTATCGCTACTTCCTTATAAAAATCAAATCTTTCTCGCCATTTCATATGAATAAAAAATCAAGCATTTATAATGTTAAAAATCATTACTTTTCTATGATAAAAATCGTTACTTTTCTATAATAAAAATCATTACTTTTATCATATTAAAAAGCTCGTCTTTAACATATAAAAAATCTTATCATACAAATCCTATGTTTTTATAATAAAAATCCTACTTTTAAAATAAATAAATAAAAGAAACTCACTTTTCACTTCAGTTTACTGAGGAGGAGGGGCTTGGCTTGCAGTGGCGGCGCAAGAGGAGGGTGGGAGAGTCGCGATCGCCGGAGGAGGGCGTAGGTGCTCGGAGGGTGCGGTGTAGGCGGTTGCGGTGGCTGAGTCGCTGGAATGGGGCTTTGGAACTAGGGTTTTCGCAGGATAAAGGAGAGAGAGATGGAGGAGGAAGGGGAAGGATGGCGGCCGTTCGCTGGTGGTGGGCAGCGAGCTCTAGCCGGCGACGCTGAGGCGCGATGGGAGATCCGTCGCCCTTTTTTTCTTTTTTTCTTATTTAACTGAAATCGTTTTTTTTTTTTTTGAGAGGGAGAGAGAAAGTTATAAAGGGGGGTATATAATATATATTATGTTATTTAATTAATTTCAAAAAGCAACTTTTTATTTTGACCTTGAAATCGAACCCGCCGACTGTCGTCCATAGCTAATTACCCCCATTCCGAACACAATGGGATATGTATTGCAAGCTGATTCGGTCGTTTCGATCAGTTTTCGTCAAATTCAAAATATAACTCTATATATTGAATTTGAACGCGCATTTCAATTTACTGGGGTCACATACTGACTCTAAAAATTCTTGAAAAATATTTTCTAACTTCGTATTGACGATACAGTCCTAACGAAACTAATTTCGTCGAATCCTGAGACCGTTTGAAAAATGGCCATTTTCCAGTCGATTAAAATCAACTAAAACTGGTCAAACGCGTTTTCCTTTGCCACGCTCACATATTGATTCGAAAAATTACGAATTTTGAAACCTAGCAATAACTTGACATCACGGATCCAACAAAAGTGGTTTCGTCAAAAACCGAGGTCGTTTGCAAAATTTCCATTTTTAAGGGCCAGAATTCCATACCGACTATTCTGAATTTTCAACTGGGCATATCTTTTTATTCCCGCTATGAAATATCAATTTTTCGGATTCGTTGGAAAGACATTCTCAAATAGATTCTGATATTTTTGGTTTTGCTAAAATCCGGTTTATTTTGAATCTTGTACATTCATTTAAAAATTTGAAATCGAATTATCGAACTACCACGCCATTTTCAATTCCTTTTATAATTAAAAATAAATATTTATATTCTAACGATGATCTATATAAATATATTGGTTCTAATTCTGTTCAAAATAAATTTCTCGTTGCTATTATTTAAAATAATTCATTTTAAATATTCAAAATTCATTAAAATTGTCAAAATAAAATTTTTAAATTGGCTTGGATTTCCGGGTTATAACAAAAATACAAGCGAAATGGGTGTGTACACGTATACATAAGTGAGGAGAGCTGTTCTAGAAAAGAACAATGTATCATTGGAAGTGGTACAACGTAGGTGTTGTTTTCCACCATATAGGCTGTTGAAAGGTAAAATAGGGTCGACTTGTACGGGTACTTGTGTGAGTAGCTTAGCTGTGAAGAAATTCAATACAGGAGGATACTTTAGATTGTTCTTAGGTAAGTTGTATGTGTGCGGAAAATTTTCAAAATGAAAATAAAATAACTTGGCTGGCACAGATTTAAAATAGATTCGCACGCTAGAAATTGACAGTGGGGAGAGATTTATTAGGTTGAATATATATATATATATATTACTATACCCATACTCGCACGATCGACATTTAAATTTTTTTGTATGGCCCTACACGACTTTCATAAATAACAAAAACAAAAACACTGCTATATCTTGACGTCCCCATCCCAATGAAACTAGTTTCGTTGAATGAAGTCTGTTTGCAAAAACGGCGTCATTAAATTCTCAACTTATTCATTGGTACATCTTTAAATTTTGTATGCCAACAAAACAACTTTGTTTGGCTCCAAATAGAAATGCTACACTAACTATCTATACGTATTCCAATAAATTTTGTTTCATCAAAAACGGATGTCATTTGAAGAACTTTTTAACGCTTATATAATATCGATTAAAATATTATTTAAATTCCAAAATAATTCAGGTAAAAATAAAATAAATTATTATCATCATGTTTATCCTAATTAAATTATCATATAGTTATACAAATCGATATCAATATTTCGAGTTAAAATGGTATTCAAATTATATTGAATATTCTTTTTAAGTTAATTAATAAACGTTATATTTTAATAATGACTTCCATAGCGACTATTTGAAAATTTGATTTAAATATAACGAACAATCTATAACATGAAACTTGAAATTTTCTCTTTCATATGAAAATTAAAATCAACAAGATTCCAACGTTCCTTATTTCATGGAATTCCGACTTAAAACAGATTCTGTATATTCAATTGAAGTTCGAAATTCAATATTACGAACTACTAAGCCATTTCGAGCTCGTTTTATATTTATATATAAATTATAATGTTCAAGCTTCGTTTTATGAATGATTTCAATATTAAAATTCACTAATATTCCAAATATAATATTTAAAATAATAAAATAAATTAAATATTATACTACTAAAAATACAGGACATTACACTTTCGAACCTATTGAATAATATTTTTCTAATGGAAGAGAAAAATTTGGATTTCAACTTATAGATTTTGAGTTTTTCCAAAATCAGATTTTCAGAAAAACAACGATATAATCGTTTATAAGCCTAACAATCTATTTAATATAATAAAAGGATTTCAGGCGAATAAAAACATATATTTCCATTAGAAAAATCCAGACTTGAGTTATAAAATAAATATGAACTCTAGTGGAGTAAATGGATTTGTTTTTGAAACAGAAATCGGATTTTTAATTATAGAATAAAGTTAACTAATTAGAAATTAATTAGTTAATGGAGTTTTTGATAGAAATTTACTTTCGTTAAGTAAATTGGATTTGTGAATTTAAATTTGAAAATTGAATATGAAACCCGAGTTAAAATGAATCTCGACTTGTGTATATGAGAATATAATATATTTGAACAAGATATGTTCAAATAAAAAGAGATTGAGAAAAAGAGTTAATTGAGAAGTAATTGGCGTATTGAGTTAGGAATGATTGGATTGATTTGAAATAAATTGGAAATGGTTGTATATAGATTAAACAGGTGTGGAATGAAGCTAATAGAATATAATAAATTGAATGCTTGTCGAAAAGGTACATATTTAATTCAATATGAGTTTTATGAGCCTATTTGGTAAGCCTACTTGGGTCTTTGAATGGAAAGGGCCTTGAGAGGCGATTTGTAGTTGTACTGATTGAGCCATACAAAGGAGACACTAACGAAATTTTCCGAAAATTTAAGGACTTAGATTTTTTTTAAGAAATTTGATAACTAGAAATCGATTTATCAACTATATATATAGAATTTGAAACCAAATTGGTTAACAAAATTTAACGTGTTGTAATATACGTTTTTCATTAAAAATAGAAAAGCATGGACTATAACACTATTGTTATAATAAATGATTTCTGAAGAGGAAACAATTAAGATTTAATACGAGATTTAAATATAGTTGGTTAAATGTAGTATTTTAGGTTGTTGTAACGGTGTTTTATGCAACATTCGTTTTAACCCAAGTAAATATGATTTGGAACGTTCCCCAAATAAAATGAGGAATATTTTCTAAGTACAGAAGTAGAATGGAAATGTTTTCCCACAAAATAAGTTGATGGAAGATTTGGAAATGTTTTCCAAGTATTGTGGGAGACCAAAATAGTTTTGAAAAATATATCGATAAGGATATTTGAGATGATTATGGGAAAAGGATTTAATTATTGAAGTATTAATTAAAAGGGCTGAGTGTTTGTTTGATACGAATCAATAGTATTTCCTATTGGCAATAAGGGTTTTGGATGAATGTTTGTTTCTTCCATAATTAAATAACCGACTATCGAAGTGTTGACTAATTTAGTGTTATCGTTGTCAATATGGAGAGACCAATTGGGTTTATTATCCAAAACCACTCTGTATTGGCATAAGCGTTGCCAGCTAGATTATATTGAAGATAATCTAAGATGGAGTAAAGTGCAAGGGCATTTTCTGTTAATCCTAGGTAGAAATTACCTAAAATGGTTTAATCGAAATTGTGCCTCGATTTCCTTCATTCCCAGAACCAACTAGTATGGACAAATGTCTAACAAAAGTATTTCCAATGATTACGTATGTTGGATTTTTACAAATATACCCAATATGGTAGCGGAGAATTTATCCTCTTAGCTTAACAATCATAGTATATTTGTGCAAATCAATTAGTAATTGACCGATCTGACAATGTGGCATTCAGAGTTTGAATGTGATAGCCAAAAAGGTAATCCTAGACTTAGGATTCATCAATTGGAAATATGATAAAAATTAGGCAGGCAACATGGCTATGTGGGTCGCACCCATTAGGGTGTGTTATCACCCAATTTAGAGAAAAATTCATTTGTTCTTATTCTATTGTTGCAGTATGCTTTTAGAAACGGTTGCTAATAACAACCGATGGTAATAATACATTATGTACACTTGTAAAGACCCGTGACTTCCCCGGTAAGGAAAGCGCGGATAGTTCGAGAACAAGCCACAAAAGAACGCATGCGGAAGAACATTTCATTGTTTATTACAACAATACCATCAGATTACAAGAATATACAGAGTATAAATAAATACTACACAGAAATATCAGAGATTTAAATTACATTTAAATACATAGTAGCGGAAAATAATACAATACACAACTGAAGGAGATATACGGATACAAAGCTTTCCGGATATCGTTCCAGCTATCAACCAGGATCCTGTGAATATAAATCTGCAAAACCAAAACTACTAGCTGCCCGGGTCAAAATAAGGGCACCCAGAGTTTAGGTTAAAACAATAAACTCCAGGTCAGTCATGGAACCAGTGTGAGAACTAAAACAGTTATTAATCTTTATTTTCAAAGTTAGGTAAATCAAGGGACCACGCCGTATAACACGGAACGGGTTTCCTCCCAAGAACACCAGTGCATAAAACAACAGCGCAATGCTAAATAAAGAAAAATGAAGCTATTATAAGACCCAGGTCCCATCACACAATGCAACGCAAGCTGGAGGATAGGGTTTTTACCTTATAATAGCCAAGAATGCTTGATACGTTTAAAACAAATAATTTATTATTACTATAAGTGTATAGTGTATAAAACAACTTCAAATCATAAGTATCAATCATAGACGGCATAAGTGCCCCATCCCACTATGTCGCCATACTAGGCTCTACAAATAAAACCGGAAATGTCACGTATTTGGAAATTGGGTTATCATTTATGGTATGAACCGAGGCAAAAGATAGTCCTCTACCGATTCGAGACTGTCTAGTCCGAGTCTCAGGATCAGAGCTCGAGTGACCCTTGGATCGTCAGGCCCGATCCACACGGAGTGGATTAAAATGCCTGAACATGCGTTTCCCCGCCCTATGGGGCGTAAATGAGCCAACTAAATTACTCCATCGGTTCAAGAATGACCGATACATCCGAGGAGCCTCCAATTCAAACAACTACATAAGTCAAACTCGTCAGGGCGTGTAAAACCACTGACGCCACTTCTAACTAGAAAGAAACGCTTGCCCTCCCTGAGGTCCTCTCCCGTTTCTGGTTCACACCGGGTGTGAAACTCGCGAAGTAAACGTTACACAAAGCTATGCCACAAAGGCCATGCTACGATCATCAACCAAAAGACTTTGCTTTTCAACAGAAGCCTTGATCATTCGCCACTTAGGCATGCCACACAGGCAATTCACTCTATGCGTTTGATATCCATTAGTATATAACCCCTGAGCTCGTACGTCTCAGAGAAGGGCGTTAAGCAAGAGAATAAATTCTCCGCCGCCAAACAGATATATATTTAATAAAAATCAACCACATAGACTGAAATCCAATGTCAGACACACAGTCCATTTACAAGTCCGTTCTGGGTCTGAACGAAACCGGAGGCACCTAGTACCCCGCATATCCATCGATCTCCAAGTACGTCTGGACGATCACGAACTGTTTCCATCTTCTTGGGTGTACATCCCAATCAAAATCGTCAGTAATCACCCAAACGACGTGAAGACCTCCGATCTTCGACCACCGTCTTCATCTTCGACTTATCGTTGTATCAGTTATTCAGAATGGGATAAACCCGGTCTTTCCGAATAACTCGCGTATATTATAAACAACTGTTACACAAACACAACATACGCCTCATTCCAATTCATCAGTTACTAACCATAAATTAACAAGAGAATAATTCCCCAAATATTAACTCCGAAGGCCGAAACCAACATCAGATCAATATCCAGAAAACCATTCATCTTAGCCAACCTACAGTTAGTTTCTAAATTTCACATTCTTAGGGAAAGGTTCCCAATAATTTTATCAAAGATAAATTCTTTAAATTTATTCTTTTATCTTCCTTTGAATATCAATTCAAACTAGTCGGGATTAATGAACCTTACCGAAGTAATCATTTGTTTTAATTTCCCAACCCCAACCTATTCATCCCATGATGTAAAGCTGGTAATACTTCATATCTAACACCACTGTGTTATTGGTAAATTCAATTACCATTTCACGTTCAAATCTAATTAAAGATTTAACTATCGCCTGGAGTAAAACTGGTGATATTCCATTCTCGATCTTTTCAATCAAATTAAAGATTCATTGAAACTCCACTTAGTTAAAATCTTTGACTGGGTTAAAGAATCGGTGTCATTTAAAACACGGTTCACGATAAACCCAAAATCACATTTCAATCAGTCCCTAACCATAAAATAGCAAGTGAGCAATTCCCTAAGTATTATCCCCGAAGGCCAAAACCAACATCAGATCAATACCTCTGAAACCATTCAACTTAACTAATCTCCAGTTAGTTTCTGATTTTCTTAACTCCTTTAGGTCTAAGAACAATATTATTGAAGATACCGTTCACGACAACCCAAAATCACGTTCCATTAATTATCGGGTTAAAGAACAAGTGTTATTTAAAACACTGTTCACGATAAACCCAAAAATCAATACCAATTCAATTCCAATTAAATATCATTTAATTGGTACACTTCATTAAATCTAAATAAAAAGATTTAATCTTTTTCTCAACTGGGTTTAAGAACAGTGTTAATGAAGACACCAATCACGACAAACCCAAATCACATTTGATATTAAATACAAGGCCCTGAATAGAAAATATATCAGTTTATATTCAATATCAAATTCTACGACCAACAAATATCGTATTGGAAATAAAGATATAAATATATCTTTCAAATTCCCATCACAATACCTGTATCATCACGAAATCCAACATCGAAATATTCCAGAGATAATTTCGATTCAAATCCATTCCAATTCAATTATTGGAAATTCGGGTTACTTTTAAAACCCATTTCAAATTCAATTTATTTATTTAAAAATAAATAGAATTATAATTCTAGTTCAAAACTAGTTCATTTCGATAAAAATCTATTTTTATCTTTTCAAACATGGAGTTTTTTCATCCCAATTCTTCCCAAATCATTTCTTATGATTTTACACAAATTATTACTATTTTTAATAATTTTATCAAGGCCCGTACAGTCGATTTCCATCAACGGCCATCGAACTGCACTTACAGCGACCTTTTTCAAATTTGATTTGGACATAATTCCAAATCCAGCCGTTAGATTTCTAATTTCTAATATTCGTTAGAAAGCTCTTTTCGATACGAACCCAACGGTTCCAGTTTTAGAAGAATCCGACGGTCGGATCTCCCGTAATATCCGTTCGAAGTTAATGGTCGAAATTCGCGAACTACCGCAGCGCGGCGCGTTCTATTCAGGCCATTATATTATATATATAATATATATATTATATACTTCGTCGATTTCCTTTTAAAACGTATTATATAAATCGTTTTAAATTCGTTTTCAAAACGATTTCAACTTCTTTTCAAATTCAAATCAAAATTGAATTTTTCCTTATAAATTCGATTTAAATTCATTTCAAATTGATTTCAATTCAAATTGATTTCTAATTCAGTTTCAGTTCGTTTTCAATTCAATTCAATTTCAATTCGAATTCGTTTCTATTCGATTTCAATTCAAATTCATTTCTATTCAGTTTCAGTTCGAATTTCAATTCTTTTCAAAATATCATATTTTGAAATCACTTTCGATATTCATTATAAAATGAATAAAATCGATATAAATATCGTTCACATCAAAATGGCGTCAATCTAATCAACACGGCTTCATATATTTCTATTTTCAAATATTCTATTTCAAATATTTCTTTTTCAAATATTTCTATTCAAATATTTCTTTTCAAATGTTTCTTTTCAAATATTTCTATTCAAAACTGGAATGAGGCCCAATCAATAACCATATATTGTTAATTATATGGATTTTCTACAACACATGTATAAAATAACAACGATAAATAATCAACCATCATCCAGAGTGCATTCTACACTGTATAAGCATCAAATATAAATATTTAACGCTTATAACAATCTGCCAATCAATCGATCGACGTACAACTAATTATTGGGATTAGTGTATGTCTTATATCATCCCAATACCCGTGTGGGGTTTCAAACAATCAAACACAGATTTTATTTGTGCAGTTGGGCGATGTGTAAAATTTATCGTCCCAATCACTATCAATCAGATCAGTGTATATAAACAAATCTCCGATTTGTTTATAAATATTTATTTTAAATACACGTTAAAAATTCTATTTTTAACTATAAAATATTTTAACTATATAAATATTTTATTTCATTTCACATCACATCACGTAATCAACTACACATCAAAATCAAACAAACAAGCATACAAGCCGTCCATGGTCTGTGGACGACGGGTGTCGGGTGCTACTAAACACCGTCTGCATCCTAATATATATTTTTAACTAGAAAATTAAATTAAAGGTGAGAAATTCTCACCGACTAGCTAAATCCAACTCCGCCATTATATTTCTGAACATCTGATCGATTTGATTTGCCCGAAATTCCTACGCCATCCTTTTCACACTGTTCATATTAAAAACCACATTTTTAATATGATGTCCTATATATTAAAAATCATATTTTTCTTATAACAACACTATATAGATAAAAATCAAGTTTTCACACTGTTCTATGTATTTTAAAAATCATTATCTATATACTGCTACTCTATATAATAAAAATCCAATTTTTTCGTTTATAAAAATCTGATCTTTTCGTTTATATGCAAATTCCAGATTTAAAGAGCAATGCTATCTTTTTCTACTTTTCCAACCAAAGTATATATTTTTCAAAACAAAATATATATTTTTCTTTACAAAGTATATATTTTTAAAACAAACTTTTATATATTTTAAAACAAACTTTATATTTTTAAAACAAACTTTTATATATTTTAAAACAATGTATATATATATATTTACAAAAAAAACGTATTTAAATTTAAAAGCATATTTAAATTTAAAATCAATGCTTATTTTTATTTATGAAAGCAATGCATATTTATTTATAAAACTGTAAATGCTCACTGCCTTTATCGCCCCAGCCTGTACAATGTTCGAACTGAGCTCCAGTCCTAGGGCTTCGATTTGCGTGCCACTGGAGGGGACGGAGCACCATCGGAGTTGACCACCTGCAGCGCCGTCGTGAGGGCCACCATCGCCAGGAAGAGCGTCGCGCTCGGTGGGCCCCATCGCTCCAGAATCTAGCTCGACGGTGGGTGCTTTGAGCCCTGAATCCGCGCTCCTCCGTTTGCCAACTCCGGTTAAACCAGTGTAGGATTAAAGAGGGGAGAAAGTTGTTGAATTTTTGCTTTGGATTTCTACTCTAACTCGTGGCGGTTTCGAAGTGATTTGGGATTTTCTTGAGGAGCGATTTCAGCCGTCGATGGAGCGAAAGTGGCGACCTGGTTCAAGTGGTTAGGGTTTAAGGAAAACGGCTTATATATATAATATAAATTAATATTTTATTATTTAATTTCTAAAAATGTTTGCTTGTCGATACGAACCCCAAATCCAACGCAATGACTGTCGCCCCTAGCTAAATACCCCCATGCCGGACACAATGGGATATGTACGGTAAGTCAGTTCGACTGTTACGATCAGCTTTCGTCAAAATCAAAATATAAATCTATATATTGAATTTGAACGCGCATTTCAATTTACCGGGGCCACATACAGCCTCTAAAAATCCCCAAAAAATATTTTCTAGCTTCGTATTGACGATACGATCCTAACAAAACTAATTCCGTCGAAATCTGAGACTGTTTGAAAAATGGCCATTTTCCAGTCGATTAAAATCAACTGAAACTTGTCAAACGCGTTTTCCCTTGCCACGCTCACATATTGATTCGAAAAATTATGAAATTTGAAACCTAGCAATAATTTGACATCGCGGATCCAACAAAAGTGGTTTTGTCGAAATCCGAGGTCGTTTGCAAAATTCCCATTTTTATGGGCCTGAATTCCATAGCGACTATTCAGAATTTTCAACTGGGCGTATCTTTTGATTCCCGCTATAAAATTTCAATTTTTCGGATTCGTTGGAAAGATATTCCCAATTAGATTCAGATATTTTTGGTTTCCCTAAAATCCGGTTTATTTTGCACTCGGTACATTCATTTGAATTTTGAAATCGAATTATCGAACTACTGCGCCATTTTCAATTCCTTTTATAATTATATATAAATATTTATATTCTAAAGACGATCTATATAATATATACGTTCGAATTCTATTCAAAATAAATTTCTCATCGATATTATTTAAAATTATTCATTTTAAATATTCAAAATTCGCTAAAATAGCCAAAATAGAAATTTTAAATTGGCTCGGATTTTCGGGTTATTACAACACTCAAGCGAAACGAGTGATCGGTCATGTGTGGTCGGGTTGTATTCCTCTCTAAAGATATACTACTGAAAGGTAGTTCCATACCTTATCATATATAGTTGGAAATCCGTTCTCCATTAAGAGCCTGTGGATTTTTATTGTATACTATATATGTGGAGCGCAAGATGCAAATAATCTGCTTGATTTCTATTGATTTAATTAGATGGTATTTATTATCAGAATAGTTTTGATACAAAGAATATTTTGGGTTATCGTAGGGTAAAAACCATCCATGTTTATGTGTGGATCGGTCTTACGATTATTTTGTCTTTCAAAGGATTTTTAAGAGTAAACCATTAGAGTTTACTCACACCAGTCCCATGACTGATGCAAACTTTGTTTACCCTAAATACTTGGGTGCTCAAATTTGTATGGGTAGTCAAATAGTTCAGGTGTTACAGATATACTTGGAGGAACTTGGAGTAGGAGGCTTCAACGCTAGATATCTACTGTTTATTTCGCTATAATGTACTACGTTGTACTCTGATGATGGTATGTATATATATGGTATAGAATTTAGTATTAAAAAGTTGTTATATATAATATACTTTATTATGCGGCGATGTGAGATTCTGTGTTGTTATTTATGTTCTTCTATTTTTTCTTCTTTACCCATAATGGTTCGTATTTCTATGCAATTTGGTATGGACGTATGGGATATTTAGTCAACTCAAAGGGTACAGATTTGTGGGCCATTATACTTATGATCCATTTATTCTTTCGTTAGAAGAAGTTTTTACTAAGTAGGAAGATTAATAGGTGTCAGAGGTTCAAGCCCTCTTTCTAGCGCAAAAAATGTTAGCTAAAATTATGGTTAGCTCCATAAAGCAACATAGCCCTTGTACAATCCTTTACTTATGAAAGGGTTAATTCGGGTTATACTATAGTTTCCATAGAATGTTTCATGTAGAGTTGCTTTTGTTAATTATGAAAGTAAGTTCCTATAGAAAACAAGAAATAACGATAAGTTATAGGTTGGTTGAAGTCCAATAAATCATCCAAAAGAAACTTTTCCCCTTGATATGCTAGTTCCTATCATATTTCTGTCAATTTCACAATCAGCATTTAGGTTAGGTTGTTTGATCCTTTCGTAAAGCATTGGAACTCTTAATTTTCCTTTTGTTGATTACAATGTAAAATACTATTGCTGTAACGACCCGCATTCTACGCATCGCAGGATCGTAGAATATTTATTTCTTTCACATACGAAGTCGTATGGTCATGTAACTTTAGGAGACGACTATTGGGGTCATTTCCCATGTTCATGATTTTTCCCGATTTTTAAATGACCGTTTTTCCCATAGCTGATCTCGTTTTGGCCATAACTTTTTATTGGAAAGGAGTTTTGACCTGAAACCATTCCATTGGCTTCGGATGATGGTTTACCTTTCCGTAGAGTGGTCACATGTGAAAAACGGACTTACCGTTTGGGAGATATGGCTGAAATAAGGTTTGGAGGGTGAAAAACTGCTTAACCGGGCCAAATAGGGTGATTAGTGAATGGGACCATAACCCATTTCAGGATTAGGGTTACGGGGAGGCTGAAATGAGTTAGGTTTTCATTCTATTTCAGTTTTCTAGCCGCCACTTACCTCTTAGAAACCCTAACAATGGCCTCCAACCTCTAAAACACCTTCAAATCATTTCTAATCAAGGATTAAGCTTAGCAACATCAAATCAAGGCGGATTAGCACAAGAATCAAGGTAGAGCTGCTGTGTTGCATCGGTATTCGTGCCCAAACAGTAGATTTTCAGTTCTAAAGGTTTTATTTGTGGCTAAGGTGAGTGATTTGCATAGTTTTGCACTAATTACGGTTGATTAAGGGTAATTAGTGAAGATTAACGAAATTAAACATGATAAACTCTAGAAAAATATTTATAAATTTGAAAATAATGTTTTAGACCTCTGTTAGAAATTTGGTTTGATTTGGTTAAGTTTTGTTAATCCTACGATTAGTTTTGCCTAAACATGCTTAAGGGAAAATATTGGGTTTTGGGTATGTTTGATCCATTTTACATGCTATGATTGTTGTTTTGTTGTTTGTGGATGATTGTACATGTTACTATGACTGTACGGTATGATTTGTGATTGTCTAGAAGTGCTAGATTGGTCGAAAACGCCGTCGAATGGCGTAAACAGCTTGCTGGACAAAGTGCAGGAAGACACCCGATCCGGATCGGATCGAAGGAAAGAGTCCAAACCGATGCACCATGGAGAAGCTTAAGAGACCCGACCCGATCGCGAGCCATGCATCACAAGCCGATCCGATATGATGACGCCGATCCGAACCACGAAGAGGAGCCACGAGCTGATTTGTGTGTCACGACCCGATCCGTTCATGATGATGACCCGCTGCTTGCATCTGAAGTTTCCAGACCGATCCGATCGTGATGAGGATGGCGTGACCCAAACCGATGTACTACGCATTGGACTGGACGGAGGACAACATGACCATGAACCAGAAGCACCCGATCCGACCCGATGGGTGAGCACAACCCGACATGGCCTGAATTGCCTTGCATGAGCTGGAACCAAGTGTCCCACGAGCTGAACTGAAGGAGCACATCCGAACCGAACCAAGGCAAAGAAGAAGACTGATCCAGAGGAGACCAAGACCCGAGATGCAAAGGTAGTCCAAATGGGAAGTTTGTACTCAGGATCCAGTTGGGAACCAAAGAGTTAACTTCATGAGTTGGGCTTTGCTGCGGGACGTGTGCTAAGGGGTTATCGATGTCTGTAACTTTGAATCACTATGTGTAGGGAGTACATGAGCGGATTCAGAGCCACAGTGGCCTAGATACGACTAAAGAGCTATAGACCAATGAAGTGGGGTCATTTGTAAAGGGTTGGTCGTGACTCCATGTGGTAAGCTTGGTAGTAGTAGTTGTACAAGTTGAACTTCGTCACTACTTCGATGGGTCTAGTGATCGAAGTAGTAGATATCGTATACTTTACGCACTGAGTGAGAGATTGAGGATGGTTGCTATGTTTGATTTGTTTGCCATCATTATGACATTTACACCCCCACCCCCGTATTCTTTACACCATATGTAGTGGCACCTTAGAGTATTGTACGGTATGTAGTGCTAACTCTTTGGTTGCAGGTTCAGGTTCAGGTATGGTTAGTATACCTGTTATTGATCTGTTTAGCTGCTTATCGCTCATACCAGACTTTCTGTCTGACCCAGAGTTTTATGTCTCTTCTTATTACTCTAGGTGTTCTCACGAGAAGATTAGATACAGGTTAGCCGGTGATACACGAGTAGTTGTACCGGAGATGAGCAGGAGGCTTCCACGTATGATACATATATATAGATATCCTCCCTGTGTTGCAGCGGTCACTACTTTGGGCATTAGTGGTGTACCTTTCTTTCTTTTATTTAGAGACAGTAATTCAGAAAGTTATAATAAGCTGTATTTGGATTTCCGCTGCTCTGATGATGATGTTAATGTTTGTTTTAGTTATCAGCTTATGCATTCTTTCACCTATGTTATGTCAAGTATATTATTATTATATTTTGTTCCATGCACTGTGAGACATTCTACAGGTTTTCAATTAGTTCATTCTCTTCTTTCCTTTCTTTGGCGACTGTTCCGTGCTAGTCGGGCATGTGTACAGTGCACTTTCAGAGGAAATGCTGGCTGGTGCGGGGCGGGCCGTCACACTTAGTATCGGAGCTCTAGGTTGCGTAGTTAACCTAGGGAAAGACACCAGGGAGAGATAATACGTATATGAGAGCGCGTATTTGTGATTATTTTGGTTTTCAAAAGCTGTGTATATATACTATTAGTTTAGCTAAGGATGAAGTCGCACTGCACTGACACCACAAAGAGGATGGTTAATCGTTTTCTCTTTACAGATTGAACGATGAGCCGATATGCAAGAGTTGCCGGTAGAGGAGCCAAAAATGGGAATGCTGCTGACATGAGGACGATGTTTACTAACCTCATGAGAGAGATACTTTGAGATGTTCAGAGGGCAGCTCCAAATGCTGGTAATGGTGGTGGTCCAATAGTGCAGGCGCCTAGGGCCGATTTCGCCAAGCTGAATAAGGATTATACAAGTCTTGGTGGGAAGCCATTCCACGGAACGGAGTCGGCTACGGATGTTCAGGATTTGTTGGATAGCTGCGAGCGTATCTTCGAAGATTTGGGTATCGAGGATGCGATGAAGAGAAGACTAGCATCCCGTCAGCTGCAAGGACAGGCAATGAATTGGTGGAATGCTATAAAGGCAGCTACTCTTGAGGATCAGATTACTTGGGAGCAGTTTAAGGTTCGCTTTAGCGATAAGTTCATTCCAGCCGCTCAGAAGTCAGTGTTGTTTAAGAAATTCTTGGAACTCAAGCATAATGGTAGTGCTGTCTCGGAGTATATTGCCGAATTCGACACTTTGTCGAAATATGGGTTATCTCTTATTGATATTGCCGAGAAGAAGAACGAGAAGTTCATAACTGGTTTGGATGGATACTTGGGGGAAAGGCTTATTAACCACATCGATGAGACGTTTGAGTCGATTGTGGGGAAAGCATTGAGGTCAGAGAGTCTTTACCCTAAGCCGAAGACTGAGGTTGCATTTGCAGAGGAGCCAAAGCCGCAAGCAAGTGGTGGAGGCAAGAGTGGTTCTCAGAATAAGAGGAAGCAGAACCAGAATAAGGATGACCAGAAAAAGAATAAGAAAGATGTTGAGTGCTTCAGCTGTGGTAAAAAGGGCCATTATGCTAGTAATTGTCGGGCTAAGCCAGCGGACAGGAAGTGCTTCAACTGTGGCCAAGTGGGGCATCACAAGGACAAGTGTCCGCAACCCCCTAAAGAAAAGAAGATGGTGAAAGCATATGCCCTTAATGCTATTCCTTCTTCGTCGAATGTCGTTATCCAAGGTATGCTTTCTGTTTATGATGTTCCTGTTAGAGTTTTGTTTGATACCGGGACTTCTAGTTCTTTAATATCTAGTGACCTGGTAGATAAGTTGGGATTGGAGCCCGAGATTGTCGATAGACCTTTAGTAGTGATGAACCTGATTGATGGTTCGACTAACCATAGCATGATTTGTCGTAATGTGGTCTTATCGAGTCATGGATGCATGTTTGTTAGTGATTGCTTTGTTTTGGGCTTTACTGGGTTTGGCATTATTTTGGGAGTCGATTGGCTACAAAGATACGGGGTGGTGCTAGACTGTGAGGGCTTTTTGGTGACAGCTAGAGCGGATGATGGGCGGAGGGTAGTGTTTGGTGGTCTACCCGGTGATGGGGTAATGGCTAGTCTTCTAAATTCCCTCGACATCACGCATAGTGAGTTGTAAGGTTTGCCCGTGGTTGGCCAGTATCTGGACGTCTTCGAGGAAGTGACCGGGCTTCCACCACACCGAGAGATTGAGTTTCGTATTGATTTAGTGAAAGATGACAGACCTATAGTGATGCCACTTCGTCGTATGGAACCGAGGGAGCAGCGAGAGCTTGGGGTGCAAGTAAGCGATCTTTTGAAGAAGGGATTTATCAGAAGGAGTGTTTCTGAATTGGGAGCACCAGTTGTGTTTGCTACCAAGGCGTATAGCTCACTTCATTTGTGTGTAGACTACCGCGAGTTGAATAAAGTGACGAGGAAGAATAAGTATCCTCTACTGCAGATAGATGATTTGTTTGATCAGTTGAGTGGCGCGAGAGTATTCTCTCAGTTGGATCTCGCGACAGGTTTTAATCAGCTTAGAGTGGAAGCTGAGAGTATAGCTAAAACGACATTTCGGACGCCGTCTGGGTTTTATGAGTGGTTGGTCATGCCATTCGGGCTGACCAATGCCCCAACATATTTTGTGGATCTTATTAATAGGGTATTCAGGGATCAGTTGAATAAGTTTTTCCTTGTGTTCATGGATGATATTTTGGTCTACTCGAGGACAGAGGAAGAACACAAGGAACATTTAAGAATAGTGATGGAGGTGTTGACAAAACACCAATTGAAAGAAAAGTTTTCTAAGTGTCACTTCTGGAGAAGGGAAGTGAGATTCTTGGGCCATGTTCTTTCAGAGAATGGTATTGCCATGGATCCTGCGAAGGTAGCTACGGTACAAGATTGGTCTATGCCCAAGAATGCAACAGACATAAGAAGTATCTTGGGATTAGCTGGATATTATCGTAAGTTTATCCAAGACTTCTTCAAGATAGCAGCACCGTTGACCCAGTTGACCAAGAAGAATCAAGCCTTCGTCTGGGAAGAAAGGTGCGAGAATGCATTCAAGAGCCTAAAGGAAAAGTTGACATGTGCACCAGTGTTAGTCATTCCTAAGGGGAACAAAGAGATGATGGTATATACGGATGCATGTGGTACCGGACTAGGTGCTGTATTAATGCAAGGAGGTAGGGTTGTAGCTTATGCAAGTCGGCAACTGAAACCGCATGAGAAAAGACACCCTACCCATGATTTGGAATTGGCAGCAATCGTGTTTGCACTGAAGATGTGGAGACATTATCTCTTGGGAGAAAGATTCGAGTTGATTACCAATCATAAATCGTTAAAGTATCTCTTCTCTTAGAAAGATCTAAATCTCTGGCAGCAAAGATGGTTAGAATTCTTGGCTTCCTATGATTTCGACATCGCATATACACCAGGAAAGGGCAATGCGGTAGCTGATGCATTGACAGAAGACATGCCAGTTTAGGGGCTATGTTTCTAGAATGGAAGCAACTGGAGTACATCGCTGGGTATGATTTCAGACCAAAGTGCGAATTGGATCCAGAAATGTTAGCAAGTTTGACGATCAGACCCTCTTTGATTGAGCGGGTTGGTTCCAGTCAGAGGAACGACCCTAACCTATTGGAAATCATCTCAAAGTTAGAGATGGGAATCGATGGAGAGATGAACAAGTATGGGCTTGATCGAGATGGATGGCTTAGAAAGAATGGAAGACTAGTTGTACCCAATGTCAATGGATTGAGAGATGAAGTTCTTAGAGAATGTCATCACTCAAAACTGACTATACACCCCGGTGGTAACAAGATGTATCGAGACATGAAGCAGACCTACTACTGGGAAGGGATGAAAAGAGACATTGGAAAGTTTATATCTAAATGCATGAATTGCCAGCTAGTTAAAGTTGAGCAAAAGAAGCCTAGTGGTTTGTTGCAACCATTAGAGATTCCAGAACGAAAATGGGAACAAGTCTCAATGGATTTCATTGATGGGTTACCAAGGACTAGATCAGGCCATGATAGCATTTGGGTGATTGTGGACCGATTGACTAAGAGTGCAAGGTTTATACCCGTCAAGTCAAACAGGACGGCAGTTAAATCAGCGGAACTGTATATAAAGTGGGTAGTGAGATTTCATGGAATACCCAAGGGCATTGTGAGTGACCGAGATCCGTTGTTCACTAGTGGATTTTGGAAGAGCTTACAAGAGGCGTTAGGATCAGAACTACATCTCAGTACCGCGTATCATCCTCAAATCGATGGTCAAACAAAGAGGGTGAATCGGGTGTTAGAAGACCTCTTGAGAGCCTGTGTATTGGATTTTGGTGGATCATGGAATGATCATTTGCATCTAGTAGAGTTTGCATATAATAATAGTTATCACTCCAGTATTGGTATGGCTCCATTTGAAGCTTTGTACGGAAGACCGTGCAACTCACCGTCATGTTGGGTAGAAACTGGTGAGAAGTTTGTGCTTGGACCCGATGTGATAAGAGAAACTTCAGACAAGATTAAGGTTATACAACAGTGAATGAAGGCTGCCCAAGATAGGCAGAAGATTTATGCTGATAAAAGGAGAAGAGAATTAAAGTTCTCCATTGGCGACTTGGTGTTTATCAAGATTTCTCCGTTGAAGAGCATGATACGATTTGGCAGGAGAGGCAAGTTAGCACCATGATTTGTTGGTCCATTCCCAGTTCTTGAGCAAATTGGGAAGTTGGCACACAAAGTTGAATTACCTGAGAAGATGGAAGGAGTTCACAACGTATTTCATGTTTCTCAATTAAGGAAGTTCATGCACGACCCAGATGTGATTATTTCACCTGATCAGTTGGATGATATCAAAGTTGAACTGGAGGCGGTTGGGAACCGCAATCCTATGCGTATTGTTGGGAACGATACGAAGCAACTTCGAAGGAAAGCGGTGAATCTAGTCAAATTCCAGTGGAGCGAGAATTAGAATGACTGTACCTGGGAGACAGAGGAGAGCGTTAGGAAGGTGTATCCAGAACTCTTCGCCTGGTAAAATTTTAACTTCGATGTAGTCTTTCTGCATGCTAGGATAGGCTTGTTTGTTTGTTTTGCATGTTTGATTGTTGTATGTTTTAGGTTAAGGAATTTCGGGGACGAAATTTGTAATAACCCGGAAAATCTGGGCCAGTTTAAAATTTTTTATTTGGCAATTTTAGCGAATTTTTGAATATTTAAAATGAATTATTTTAAATAATATCGAAGAAAATTTATTTTGAATATATTTCGAACGTATATATTATATACGTCGTCGTTTGAATATAAATAATTATATATAATTATAAATAGAATTGAAAATGGCGCGGTAGTTCGATAATTCGATTTCAAACTTCAATTGAATGTACCGGGTGCAAAACAACCCGGATTTTAGTGAAACCAAAAAAATTAGGATCTAATTGATGATATCTTCCCAACGAATCCGAAAAATCAAGATTTCATAGCGGGAATCAAAAGATATGTCCAGTTGAAAATTCTGAATAGTCGCTATGGAATTTCGGCCCTTAAAAATAACCATTTTGCAAACGACCTCGGATTTCGACGAAACCACTTTTGTTGGATTTGTGATGTAAAGTTATTGCTAGATTTCAAATTTCATAATTTTTCGAATCAATATGTGAGCGTGGCAAAGGAAAATGCGTTTGACCAGTTTCAGATGATTTTAATCGACTGGAAATTGGCCATTTTTCAGACGGTCTCAGAATTCGATGAAATTAGTTTCGTTAGGACCGTATCGTCAATACGAAGCTAGAAAATATTTTTCTGGAATTTTTAGAGTTAGTATGTGGCCCTGGTAAATTGAAATGTACGTTTAAAATTCAATATAATGATTTAAATGTTAATTTAAACGAAAACTGATCGTAACTGCCAAACTAGCTCACGATACATATCCCATTGTGTTCAGAATGGGGGTTATTAGCTAGGGGCGACAGTCATTTGGCCTTGTTTGGAGTTCATTTGAAAAAGTAACTTTTTGGATTTAATAAAATAATTAAATTAAAAATGGGCCAAGACTTTTCTCCCTCTACCCGGTCAAAACCCAACCCGCTCGTCGTTCTTCAATTCAGATCTGAAGTGAATAAAAAAAATGAGGGAAAGAATCGATCGTGCCCCTCCCTGAGTCCATCGTCGTGTCCTCCGGCTGGTGCTCCACCGCCGAGCCACACCGCGCCTCCATCCCCAGCTCCCCGTCGCTTCTCTCTCTCCCTCCTCTCGCAACCTAGATCGACGCTTCCCCAAAACGCACGAACCCAAACCCAATCGAGCCGCCACTCATGGCGTTGGAAGGCGACGTGGAGGAGCACCTCATGGTGCTGGCCGATGGGATTCCGACCTCCTTGGTGAAGTGCGACGTCGGCAATCTCAAGTCGAGCACAGTTGGGGTTCCAAACTTATTTCAACAGTGAAAGGTTTAGTTTTTTATTTTATTTTATTTTGTTTTGTTTTACTTATACACAGTTAATAAAATAAAATCAGTTTATAAAACAAAACAAAATCAGTTTTTTTTAAATAAAATTAGTATTGTGTTATAAAAGAATGATGATGTATAAAAATATGAAAAGACGATTTTTTTTTTAAATATGAAAAGACGATATTTTGATATGAGTAGTGAAGTAAAAATATGATTTTTACTTCGGGAGAAATATAAACTTTATTTTTGAAAAGGCGAAAACTTTATTTTTGAAAAGGCGAAAACTTTATTTTTGAAAAGGCGAAAACTTTATTTTTGAAAAGGCGGAATCTTTATATGAAGAATAGCGTGATAAAAATATAATCTTTACTATATGAACATCGATGTGAAATTATATTTTTTATCTATATAGTAGCGGTATAAAAATTCGATTTTTATATATTGAATAGCATAGTAAAAATTCGATTTTTATATATTGAATAGCAAAGTAAAAATTCCATTTTTATATATTGAATAGCGGAGTGAAAATTCGATTTTTAAATGTATGAAGTGATTATAAAAATATGATTTTTAAATTGAAAGTGAATAAATAAAAATATGATTTTTATTTTAAAAACATCAAAATATAAAAATGAGTGATTTTTATATATGTAGTGGCTACGGGCAACGAAGATGACGAAGATGCGATAATGATGAAGATTTCTATCTAAGAAGTGTCGTGGAGTTGGATAGCTATCGGTGACAATTTCTCACCTTTCAATTTCATTTTCTAGTTATATATATATATATATACTAGGATGCAGACGGTGCTTAGTAGCACCCGACACAATCGTCCACAGACCATGGACTTGTTTGTTTGATTGCAAAAATTAGTTAGATTATTTGGTTTGAATTGAACTGTGTGGTGAAATGAATGGATTTGATTGATTTGTGAATGGCGTGGGCCTTCACTAGACCGGGGATAAGGCTAGGCCGCGTCCCGTTTCTAGTATCGTGCCGTTATGCCGCCGAAATTTTCTAAAATGAGTTAGAAAAATAAAGATATCATTTCTATTTTGTAAATGAACTGAATAGAAATTCATGTGTTGAACGAAATATTTTAATAATAAAATTTACATCTTTATCAATATAATATAAAGGTTCATGCGTTGACAGTACTCATCCGTTGAGATTAGTCATGTGTTGAACGAAATATTTTGATAATAACAAATATTTTGATAATAGGAAATATTCGAAATAGAATATTTGAAAATAGAAGTATATGAAGCCGTATTGATTAGATTGACGCCATTTTGACGTGAACGATATTTATATCGATTTTATTCATTTTGAAATGAATTGAATAGAAAACCAATTTGAATTGAATTGAATAGAAAACAAATTTGATTTGAATTGATTAGAAAACAAATTTGATTTGAATTGAATAGAAAACAAATTTGATTTGAATTGAATAGAAAACAAATTTGATTTGAATTGATTAGAAAATAATTTTTGATTTGAATTGATTAGAAAACAAATTTGATTTGAATTGATTAGAAAACAAATTTGATTTGAATTGAATATAAAACGATTTCGAATTGAATTGAATATAAAACGATTTCGAATTGAATTGAATAGAAAATGAATTGAATTTAAATTGAATAGAAAACGAAATGAATTCGAATCGAATTAAAATCGATTTGAATTGAAATCAAATAGAAATAAAAGTAAAAAGGATTTAGGATAGAAAATTCAATTTTGATTTGAATTTGAAATAAAGGTTGAAATTGTTTTGAAACGAATTCAAAACTATTTATAAAATTCGTTTTAAATATAAATCGACGAAATATATATTATATATATAATATAATGGCCTGAATAGAACGCGCCGCGCCGCGGCAGTTCATGAATTTCGACCATTTATTTCAAACGGACATTACGGGAGATCCGACCGTCGGATTCTCCTAAAACCGGAACCGTTGGGTTCGTATCGAAAAGAGCTTTCTAACGAATATTTGAAATTTGAAATCTAACGGTTGGATTTGGAGATACGTCCAAATCAAATTTGAAAAAGGCCGCTGTAAGTGCAGTTCGATGGCCGTTGATGGAAATCGACTGTATGGGCCTTGATAAAATTATTAAAAATATCAATAATTTGTGTAAAATCATAAGAAATGATTTGGGAAAAATTGGGATGAAAAACTCCATATTTGAAAAGATAAAAATGGATTTTTATCGAAATGAACTAGTTTTGAACTAAATTTAAAACCCAATTATTTTTAAATAAATAAATTAGATTTAAAAAGGGGTTTTAAATAATCGGAATTTCTAATATATTTGATTGGATTTGAAATGGGTTTATCGTGAACGGTGTTTTAAATAACACTAGTTCTTTAACCCGATAACAAATAGAATGTGATTTGGGTTTGTCGTGAACTGTGTTTTAAATAACACCTAGTTCTTTAACCCAGTAAAAGGAGTTTTAACGAATCTGCAATTAGGTTGAAATGTGAATCTATAATCTAAATTATCAAATTTAGAAATGAGCGAGAATGGAGTATCGCCAGTTTTGCCTCAAGCGATAGTTAAATCTTTAATTAGATTTGAATATCAAATGGTAATTAATTTTACCGATAACACTGTAGTATTAGATATGGAGTATTACCAGTTTTGCTTCATGGGATGAATAGGTTGGGATTGGGAAATAAAATAAATAATTATTTCGGTGTGGTTCGCTAATCCCGACTAGTTTGGAAAACCATAATATGGTTTGAAATGATATCCAAAGGAAGATTAAAGAATAAATTTAAAAGAATTTATCTTTGATAAAATTAATGGTAACCTTTCCCTAGGAGTGTGAATATCTGAATTGGAATGAGGCGTATGTTGTGTTTGTATAACAATTGTTTATTATATACGTGGGTTATTCAGAAAGGCCGGGTCTATACCCATTCTGAATAACCGATTCGACGATAAGTCGAAGAGGTTGAAGACGGTGCAAGACCGACGATCTTCACATCGAATGGATGGGTGCTACTGACGCTCACGATGGGAGTAGCTACCTTGAAGGGGGCTGAAGTGGTAGCCGTCCGAACGTGCTTGGAGGTCGACGGATATGCGAGGAATGTGCCTCCGGTTTCGTTCAGACCCAGAACGGACTTGTAAATGGATGGTGTGTCTGACATTGTATTCCTTTATATTGTATTCGTTGATCTCTGCTAAATATATATATCTGTTTGGCGGCGGAGAATTTATTCTTTTGCTTAACGCCCTTCTCTGAGACATACGAGCTTAGAGGTTATATATTGGCAGAAATCAGTGGTACGATATGGATTGATAGTGTGACATGCTAAGATGCAGTGATCCAGACTTTTGTTGAAAAGCAAATTTTGGTGGATGATGATCAAAGCGTAGCTTTAATATAGCACGGCTTTGTGTATAGCATTGATTCGCGAGCCTCACACCCCGGTATGGTGGTAAACTGATGGTTTGATCAGTATGCTTTTTCGTGGATGGGCACCTAATTGGTGTCGTGGATTCGGTCAACCAAGATTGAGCTTAGTGCTCAAAGGGATAGGGTAAGCGGTGTTTTCTCTCGCCGGGACGTAAGCCGCAGTGATACTCGATTTCCCGAAAGTGCGGATGTGCATTACGGTGTTTTTTCTAGCCGAGACGTAAGCCGTTGAGATGGCACTACGCGATCGATCTTTCGAATCAGG
Organism: Allium sativum; assembly: GCA_030737875.1. Lineage (NCBI taxonomy): Eukaryota > Viridiplantae > Streptophyta > Magnoliopsida > Asparagales > Amaryllidaceae > Allium > Allium sativum. Next base: position 110,578,499 of record CM060916.1, on the reverse strand, counting down.
AGCCACCATGATGGAAATCCAATTTCCAAATATGACATTTTGCGGTTTTGATTGTAGAGCCTAGTATAGGCGACATGATATATGGTACCCATGCCGTCTATGATTGATATATTTATATTTGAAGTTGTTTTCTTCACTTATAGTAATAATATAAGATGAAATTTCGTGTATCAAGCATATTTGGCTATTATAAGGGAAAACCCTATCCTCCGGCTTGCGTTGCATTGTGTGATGGGACCTGGGTCTTATAATAGCTTCATTGTTCTTTATTTAGCATTGCGCTGTTTGTTTTCTGCACTGGTATTCTTGGGAGGAAACCCGTTCCGTGTTATACGGCGTGGTCCCTTGATTTACCTAACTTTAAAAACAAAGATTAATAACTGTTTTATTTCTCACACCAGTCACATGACTGACCTGGAGTTTATTGTTTTAACCTAAACTCTGGGTGCCCCTATTTTCCACACGGGCAGCTAGTAGTTTTGGTTTTGCAGATTTATATTCACAGGATCCTGATCTACAGCTGGAACGATATCCGGAAAGCTCTGTATCCGTATATCTCTTCTAATTGAGTTATTTATTATTTCCGCTGCGATGTATTTAAATGTAATTTGAATCTCTGATATTTTCTGTGTAATATTAATTCATACTCTGTATATTCTTGTATTCTGATGGAATTGTTGTAATATACAATGAAATGTTCTTCTGTCTGCGTTCTGTTGTGGCTTGTTCTCAAAGTATCCGCTCTTTCCTTACCGGGGAAGTTACGGGTCCTCACATTTGGTATCAGAGCTTTGGTTTACAGAGCTCGAGAACAAGGCACATTAGAACCAAACGAAAGAATTCATCAGATATTGGATTAGTAATATCCAATTAGAATGACTCGTTAGAGATAGGATCAGTAGTATCCTAGAACGAGTGTGAAGAGTATATTTTTCAAATGAAAACAATTTTGTTTTGAAATTTAAATCGTTTTATTCGTATTTGAATATTTATTTATTTTGATTTTGGACAATCTAGTATATAAAGATTTTGCATATACGCGTCATGAACGTATATTCGAAGTTTTAATATACTGGATAGATGTAGAATCACATTCTAGTCGCCCGAGGATGGTTCTGATGATCGCTATATGGTACGTACATCATCAGAATTTATATTCGAGTTTCGAAAGTGTGATGTCTATATATTTCCATTAGGCTGGTGTGAGAACCAAAACTAGATAGATTTATTGTTGTGAATTGGCATCAAAAACATGATTTTCTGTATATGTATCAAAATTATGAGTTTGAAACTCTAATTCACTAATAGAATGATGTTTGTGTTGTTTGTTTATTTGTTTGATAATTTTGAATCATTTAGCCTAATTGAACCACATATTTGAATTATATTGAAATTGGTCGCATTTGCTTGCATATACATGTACTTACATTGAACAGGTCATAGCAAGGAGGCTAGAGCAGAAGAATAAAATTTGTTTGCTCGACAAATAGGTACATGTTTACTATATAATTTACTGTTTTGTTTGGGTGATGATGGTTTTATGAGCCTATTGGCTAGCCGCTTGGCTTTTTCTTTTTCTTTTTGAGATCAGAAGGCCTATATGGCAATTTCGGGATTTTCCCGTGGCTTCCGGTGCAGGGGAGGTTATGGCGAAATTTTTCGAAAATTTAGGGTGTTAGCCAAATTTTTGAAGAATTTGAAAATTCCCAGAAACTGAAAAGTTGGAGAATGGAAGCCAGATCGAATGTAGAGCTTATTAATCAAACCACTTTCGAATTTGTCCCTTTTCGGGGACGAAAAGTTTTAAGTGGGGGAGATTGTAATAACCCGGAAAATCTGGGCCAGTTTAAAATTTTTAATTTGGCAATTTTAGCGAATTTTTGAATATTTAAAATGAATTATTTTAAATAATATCGAAGAAAATTTATTTTGAATATATTTCGAACGTATATATTATATACGTCGTCGTTTGAATATAAATAATTATATATAATTATAAATAGAATTGAAAATGGCGCGGTAGTTCGATAATTCGATTTCAAACTTCAATTGAATGTACCGGGTGCAAAACAACCCGGATTTTAGTGAAACCAAAAACATTAGGATCTAATTGATGATATCTTCCCAACGAATCCAAAAAATCAAGATTTCATAGCGGAAATCAAAAGATATGTCCAGTTGAAAATTCTGAATAGTCGCTATGGAATTTCGGCCCTTAAAAATAGCCATTTTGCAAACGACCTCGGATTTCGACGAAACCACTTTTGTTGGATCCGTGATGTAAAGTTATTGCTAGATTTCAAATTTCATAATTTTTCGAATCAATATGTGAGCGTGGCAAAGGAAAACGCATTTGACCAGTTTCAGTTGATTTTAATCGACTGGAAATTGGCCATTTTTCAGACGGTCTCAGAATTCGATGAAATTAGTTTCGTTAGGACCGTATCGTCAATACGAAGCTAGAAAATATTTTTTTGGAATTTTTAGAGTTAGTATGTGGCCCTGGTAAATTGAAATGTACGTTTAAAATTTAATATAATGATTTAAATGTTAATTTAAATGAAAATTGATCGTAACAGCCAAACTGGCTCACGATACATATCCCATTGTGTTCAGAATGGGGGTTATTAGCTAGGGGCGACAGTCATTGGGCCTTGTTTGGAGTTCGTTTGAAAAAGTAACTTTTTGGATTTAATAAAATAATTAAATTAAAAATGGGCCAAGACTTTTCTCCCTCTACCCAGTCAAAACCCAACCCGCTCGTCGTTCTTCAATTCAGATCTGAAGTGAATAAAAAAAATGAGGGAAAGAATCGATCGCGCCCCTCCCTGAGTCCATCGTCGTGTCCTCCGGCTGGTGCTCCACCGCCGAGCCACCCCGCGCCTCCATCCCCAGCGCCCCGTCGCTTCTCTCTCTCCCTCCTCTCGCAACCTAGATCGACGCTTCCCCAAAATGCACGAACCCAAACCCAATCGAGCCGCCACTCATGGCGTTGGAAGGCGACGTGGAGGAGCACCTCATGGTGCTGGCCGATGGGATTCCGACCTCCTTGGTGAAGTGCGACGTCGGCAATCTCAAGTCGAGCACAGTTGGGGTTCCAGACTTATTTCAACAGTGAAAGGTTTAGTTTTTTATTTTATTTTGTTTTGTTTTACTTATACACAGTTAATAAAATAAAATCAGTTTACAAAACAAAACAAAATCAGTTTTTTTTAAATAAAATTAGTATTGTGTTATAAAAGAATGATGATGTATAAAAATATGAAAAGACGATATATTTTTTTAAATATGAAAAGACGATATTTTGATATGAGTAGTGAAGTAAAAATATGATTTTTACTTCGGGAGAAATATAAACTTTATTTTTGAAAAGGCGAAAACTTTATTTTTGAAAAGGCGAAAACTTTATTTTTGAAAAGGCGAAAACTTTATTTTTGAAAAGGCGGAATCTTTAAATGAAGAATAGCGTGATAAAAATATAATCTTTACTATATGAACATCGATGTGAAATTATATTTTTTATCTATATAGTAGCGGTATAAAAATTCGATTTTTATATATTGAATAGCATAGTAAAAATTCAATTTTTATATATTGAATAGCAAAGTAAAAATTCCATTTTTATATATTGAATAGCGGAGTGAAAATTCGATTTTTAAATGTATGAAGTGATTATAAAAATATGATTTTTAAATTGAAAGTGAATAAATAAAAATATGATTTTTATTTTAAAAACATCAAAATATAAAAATGAGTGATTTTTATATATGTAGTGGCTACGGGCAACGAAGATGACGAAGATGCGATAACGATGAAGATTTCTATCTAAGAAGTGTCGTGGAGTTGGATAGCTATCGGTGAGAATTTCTCACCTTTCAATTTCATTTTCTAGTTATATATATATATATATATATATATATATATATATATATATATACACTAGGATGCAGACGGTGCTTAGTAGCACCCGACACAATCGTCCACAGACCATGGACTTGTTTGTTTGGTTGCATAGATTAGTTTGATGATTTGATTTGAATTTGGTTGTTTGGTGAATATGATTGATGTGTGAATGGCGTGGGCCTTCACTAAACCGGGGATAAGGCTAGGCCTCGTCCCGTTTCTAGTATCGTGCCGTTATGCCGCCGAAATTTTCTAAAATGAGTTAGAAAAATAAAGATATCATTTCTATTTTGTAAATGAACTGAATAGAAATTCATGTGTTGAACGAAATACTTTAATAATAAAATTTACATCTTTATCAATATAATATAAAGGTTCATGCGTTGACAGTACTCATCCGTTGAGATTAGTCATGTGTTGAACGAAATATTTTGATAATAACAAATATTTTGATAATAGGAAATATTCGAAATAGAATGTAATGAACCGCAAATCCGTGCTATCTGAATTGACTAATAACACCACACGTCCAACCCAAATAACACAGAAATACGACTCATTATTAGAAAGAAGTTAGAGGATGAGAAATAGAAAGAAAGAAATATTAGAATAGAAGAAGAACGAAGATCACAACTCACAGCGGAACGAATAAAATATATTATATAACATAAGCTTTGAAATACAAATCTGTTTTGTACATATATACATACCATCATCAGAGTACACATAACATTTGATCCAGCGGAAGTAACTCTAAATAACTAACGTTGAAGCCTCCTGCTTCAAGCTCCTCCAAGTGTATCTGTAAAAGCCTGAAACACTTGACTGCCCGTACAAATTTGGGCACCCAAGAGTTTAGGGAAAACAAAACAAAATAAACTCTGGGTCAGTCATGGGACTGGTGTGAGTAAACTCCAACCACTTGTTTAACTTTCAAAAATCCTTTCAAAAGAAAAGATAATAGTAAGACCAGCCCACACATAAACACGGACGGTTTTTACCTTACTATAACCCAAAACACTTTGATATCAAATCCAGTGATATTATAGTAATGTCTACATCAAATAAATAACCAAATAGCAGAACGCTTGCATCTCACGCTCCACATATATATTATAAAATCAAAACCGCATGGCTCTTATTGGAGATTGGATTTCCAACATGACAAGGTATGGGACCACCTTCCGATGATGTATCTCTAGAGGCAAATACACCTGGGTTCAACAAGAACGTCTTGCAACCCGGCCCACACATGACCGACCACTCATTTCGCTTGAGTGTATCGAATGTATATCACCAACGGTTGGACTCAAACCACCGTTCCCGAATGGGCAGAATCGATAGATTTAGAAACAAAAGGAATTTCTCTAGATAGGTGATTATACACCCTAATGGGTGCGACCCACATAGCCATGCTGCCTGCCCGATTTTTGTCCTTTCCCGGTTGTTGAGGCCTGAGGCTACGCATACTTACCATTCATCGATAACACCATCACTTTGAATGCCACATCGTCAGATCCGTTAATCACTAGTTGAGTTTGCACAAATATTCTGGATATTATGCTAAGGGATAAATCCGTTGCAACCATATATATTCATTCAGACCAACCCATTTGATCATTGGAAATACTCTGTCAGACATTCGTCCATTTACGTTCGTTCTGGGACTGAACGAAACCGAAGGCACTATTTCTATTTCTAGAAAAGCCCTTGCACTTTACTCCGTCTTCAATATATCCAGCATACTTGGTTCGCAACGCTTATGCCGATACGGAGTGGTTCTTTGGATAATAATCCAACCGGTCTCTCCATATTGACAACGATGGTCAAAAACTTCGATAGTCTGTGATTTAACTATCGAATAAAAACAAGTGTTCATCCAACATATCAAACAAATCACTGGGCCCTTTAATTAATATTTCATTAATTAAATCACTTCTCCATTTCCCTTATCAATATTTGTTAACCAAATATTTTCAATAACCATACTGGCCCTTTACGCTATTTTTGATTTCGTTTCCTTATCGAATTCTATATATATCGATATATAGATTTCTAATTATCAAATTTCTTAAAAATATTCTAACTCCTTAAATTCCCGGAAAATTTCGCCATAACCTCCCCTGTATCGGGAGCATCGGGAAATTTCAAATAGCATCCCGGTATCTTCCTCAATCAAAAAGAAAAAGGAAAAGCCAAGCGGCTTGCCGATACGGCGCATAAAACCTCATATATGAATTAAAACGTACCTTTTTGTCGGGCACATACATTAAAAATCTTCATATACTTTATATACCTCATTCCATACCTGTCCAACACCTGTTCACCTGTCGGATTTATTTCAACTTCACACACTCGTTTTGACTCAATTCGTTAAAGTAATCCTTTAACTAACTTTCTGCCTATCTCACTTGTATATTTGAATATAACACGTTTCGAATATATTTCCACTTACTTATCAATCAATTGAATTCAAATTTCAATTTAAGTTCTATATTCGATTTCGAATATATATTTACAATTCCAAATTTCACTTTTCAAAATTCGACTTTAGTTCAAACTCGATTGACTAATTCTCCTTTGATTTAGTTAATTCTATTCAATAATCAAAAACAGGATTATTGTTTCAAAAATCATCTTCTTTACTTCACTTGAGTTCACATTTATTTTCTAACTCAAGTCTAGATTTTTAAATGGCAATCCGGATTTTTATTTGCTTAAAAATCCCAATATTTATATATAAAATCTATTATGGTTTATAATGGTCTCTGGCGCTGCATTTTTGAAATTTTGATTTTGACATATCTCAAAATCTATACGACGAAATTCAGATTTTTCTCTTTCATTAGAAAACTATTATCACACCGGTCCTGACGTTTCTTGTTTCGAGAAATTTCGACTTCAATTGGGTTCTGTATATTCAATTGAAGTTCGAAACGCCAATTTACGAACTGCAGCGCTGCGGCGAGTTCGTTTTAATTATATTTATATATATAAACTTTTAAACTTCTAAACTTCTTTGAAATGACTTCAACTCCATTCTGATTTTATTTTTAATATATATCAAACATATTTTTCCGACTCAACAAATATTTCTGATCTTCTATTTCATTTATATTTGAAGTCTATATTCAAATTCCAATTCGATTCTAATTCAAATTCTATATTCAAATTCTATTTCAACTTATTTGAATTCAAATTCCATTTTTAATCTATTTGAACTTCAAATATTTAAACTCATTTTTACTTTGAACTTCAAGTACCACATTTACTTCCTTTGAATTCAAATACCATGTTTCAAATTCCTCTTATTCAAATTCCTTCTATTTAAACTCCATTTGAGTTTTGTTTGAATTTATATTTAACACCATTTGAATTCTAATATTCAAACTTATTTTTATCACCCTTTTGAATTTCTTCACTCAAATCCCTTTGAATTCCCTTGAATTCAAATCCCATTTCAAAACCATTTGGATTTCCTATTTTGAAATCCTATTTCCAATTCTACCTTGAAATCTTATTTTCAAAGTTTATTTCAAATTCTATTTTGAAATCTCATATTCAAATTTCTACTTGAATTTCTGTATTCAATTCCATGTTTAAATTCAATACTCGAATTTCTATTTCAAATCTCAATTCAAATTTCATATTTGAATTCCAATTCAAATCTCTATTCAAATTTCACATTTGAATTCTTCTTTGAAATACTATATTTCAAATTCTATTCAATTCTATATTTCAAATTCTATTTTGAAATTATACATTCAAATCTCTATTTGAATTTCTTTATTCGAATTCTTTTGAATTCAAATTTTATTTTAATTCCTTGAATTCAAATTCTACTTTTCAATCTAATTTCGTCTATTCAAATTCTATTTGAACTTCCTATTTGAATTTCTATTATTCAATCCCCTTCTAAAATTCAAATATTTAAACTCCCTTTAAAAATTCAAATGTTATACTCAAATTTCATTTGAGTTATATATTTAAAAATTTTCCTTTCACATCCTGTTTTGAAATTTCATTTCAAAATTCCAATTTCACGCTTGTATTTCTATTTCTGAATTATCAAATGATAATTCTTTTTACTTCATTTATAACTTCGTTATAAAAGAATTATTTATAAACTTCGTTTATAAAGAAACTACTTGTTTTATTTCAAAACAAGTTTATACTTTATTTCCATTTAAATTTCAAATTCTATTAAAAAAAAATAGAATTTTCCCTTTTTAAATCTCAAATATCCTTCCCCGATATTTTTAAATATCAATACTTAAGCCCAGTGATGAAACATACAAAGCAACCAATTATTTACTTTTCTAACACATCATATATAACAATATATATGCAAACAAATAAACAAACAGATAATATATTTTTGAGGAATCCAGTTGGATTCCTCCAACCTGTTTTCCTGCATCCACAGATGTTAGCACATAAATAATACTCATTCTGCTTCGTGGCAGAATATCGCGGTATAGAAGGTCATCCACTAATCATAGCGTGGGGCGTATAGGGTAATCATCCGCTATGAAACTGCAGGCATCCGCTAATGAGACTACGGGAATCCAACCAATCAATCAACCCAATATATATATATATAGCCTAAATAACTAATATATATATAAACAAGCAGAAAAATCCAAACAAGCAACAACAATTATTTTTAACGAAATAAAAATAATTAAAAATAAAAGGTGAGTGAGATTTACTCACCAGATTGCAGTTGTCGAATATCCAATTAATTCCCATATCGTCTTAGCTACCAGTCGTCTCGAATCATTTCGAATAAATTGTTTTTGAACCTAATGATGATTTAATTTTTAAATTATCGATTTAACATCTTATAAATTTTAAATTAACTTCTAAAATAAATAACTTTTCTATGTAATTTAAATCTTGGAAAACTAATACCTTACTGATGTCGACTAACTGTGAAACCCTTCATCTAGGTCAGAACCCCTTATCGAGGCAACGAATTGATCAGCAACCCCTTTTTCCAAGCGCGAGCGCCTCATGACCCCCTCCGACCTGCAATACGCCTTCATTGGTCATTGCATCGCACGAAATCGCGAGGACCCCATCACATCCCTCAGCTTCGGATGAACCAGGATGTCCCAATTCGCCACCAACGCCACCGTTTACCTTCATCACATCGAGCCTTTACCCCATCGCACCCTTCTTCTGACCAGGTTCGAGCTTCTGTTCTGGTTTGAGGTCCCCTCCGCTGATTCGAATGAAGAAAAGAAGAAGAAAGTGAGGAGCGACGTTCGATTTTTTTTCTTTTTTCGGTGGAGTGATTTTTGATTGGGAGGAAAGAAAAATGAATGAAGAGAGGGCTTCGGTGATTCCTGGTTTGAGAAGGAAATATAGGAGGCGAGACTCGTTTAAATAGATATAGCGAGAGACATTTCGTACTGAAGCCATTACTTCAGTGTTTCTTTGATATCCAGAATGGATGACAAAAGTGTGTGCTCGAGGAAGAAAATGAGCTATGCGAGTACGAGTAGGTCTGCGTGGTTTTAATACTTAGGGTGGCTGATGGAAGTGAATTTATTATTTTATTCAAAATATCTTGTGACCCCTAACTTGCCGTACCGAACCACTGTTTTAACGTGACGACCGATCTCCTAGATTATAATGCTATTTTGGACTCAACGGGACCGGTCTTAAAATTTAGTTCGACTGTATAAACGAGATAACAATTTAAAATAAATTCAATTTAAAATATAAGTCGATTTCAAACAATTTATTTCATTGATAATAAATTATTACTATCGTTCTAATCCAATTTAAAATTTATATTGATCTACTAAGTTGTTTAGATTCGGTTTTAATTGTGAATTTAATTATTTATTGTTTTCGTATTACACCACTTGGATATATTCGATATTAAATCTTATATCGATTATCAAATCGATAACTTAAATATAAAAATTCATTTATATTCTCAACACAATATTTAAAATCATATTAAATATTTAAAACAAATCATTCAAAAATCCGGGTCGTTACATTCTTCCCCCCTTAAAATAATTTCGTCCTCGAAATTGCTAAGTTAGGAAAAATGATACAAATCCATTACCCTTCAACAATCCACTTATGTTGAAACTCAACTCCTCATATTTCACAAATTTTAGTTCTACCAAAACATTTGGTTTCTCATTCACATGCATTCAAATTGATTCTAAATCAATTCATTCACTTCGACCCATTTAACTTGTTCAAGTTAAATTTCAATTTCAGAATTCAAATCCCTGGGTTTTCTTTTCAAATTCTTTTGAAATCCCATAAATATATACATATATTTATCACAAATTCAAAACATTCGAAATTTCAAACAAATTTCCAACAAAAACTTTTTCTAAGGTAGCAATCCATCACTTAGAAACTCGGAAATGAACACTGATGGTGTTGCAATCATCATCAGAATTATTTCCCAGCCACTGAAGTGATTTCAGTGCTTTATTATTTCTAAAATCCATCTAAAACGATTTTCTTTCAAATCCTCCCAAAACAAAGCCACATTATTTTAATATACTTTGAAAAATATTTTTCAACTTCCCAGGATTTTGAATTCTTAATTCTGGTTTGAATTTAATTCTAATTCATCTCATTTGTATATATAATTTCTATACAAATTCTATTTGGTTATAAATACCCATTCTAAATTTTTATAATCTCATTTGATCATAAAATCAACATCCAACACATCCATATAATAATAATTCTAGAAAATTATTCTTTCTATATCAAAATAGAAATTTTGGGTAAAATTATTTCATTTACCCACTTAAAAACAATATCATGTCGTATTTTCTGTTCAAGTGTTTAGAAATTCCTATCGACTTCGTGGCGTCCCACGATTCGATCAGAATTCATAAACTACTCAACAGACAAGCCAACACAATATAAAACAACTTTTTATATCAATTAACAAATACGCTCTCTCGTATATACACTCAACTCATTCTAGGGTGCTACTGACCCAATCTCTAATGAGCACATCTCCACAAAGCCTAGGTATTCGCTCAACCTAAGCTCTGATACCACCTGTAATGAACCGCAAATCCGTGCTATCTGAATTGACTAATAACACCACACGTCCAACCCAAATAACACAGAAATACGACTCATTATTAGAAAGAAGTTAGAGGATGAGAAATAGAAAGAAAGAAATATTAGAATAGAAGAAGAACGAAGATCACAACTCACAGCGGAACGAATAAAATATATTATATAACATAAGCTTTGAAATACAAATCTGTTTTGTACATATATACATACCATCATCAGAGTACACATAACATTTGATCCAGCGGAAGTAACTCTAAATAACTAACGTTGAAGCCTCCTGCTTCAAGCTCCTCCAAGTGTATCTGTAAAAGCCTGAAACACTTGACTGCCCGTACAAATTTGGGCACCCAAGAGTTTAGGGAAAACAAAACAAAATAAACTCTGGGTCAGTCATGGGACTGGTGTGAGTAAACTCCAACCACTTGTTTAACTTTCAAAAATCCTTTCAAAAGAAAAGATAATAGTAAGACCAGCCCACACATAAACACGGACGGTTTTTACCTTACTATAACCCAAAACACTTTGATATCAAATCCAGTGATATTATAGTAATGTCTACATCAAATAAATAACCAAATAGCAGAACGCTTGCATCTCACGCTCCACATATATATTATAAAATCAAAACCGCATGGCTCTTATTGGAGATTGGATTTCCAACATGACAAGGTATGGGACCACCTTCCGATGATGTATCTCTAGAGGCAAATACACCTGGGTTCAACAAGAACGTCTTGCAACCCGGCCCACACATGACCGACCACTCATTTCGCTTGAGTGTATCGAATGTATATCACCAACGGTTGGACTCAAACCACCGTTCCCGAATGGGCAGAATCGATAGATTTAGAAACAAAAGGAATTTCTCTAGATAGGTGATTATACACCCTAATGGGTGCGACCCACATAGCCATGCTGCCTGCCCGATTTTTGTCCTTTCCCGGTTGTTGAGGCCTGAGGCTACGCATACTTACCATTCATCGATAACACCATCACTTTGAATGCCACATCGTCAGATCCGTTAATCACTAGTTGAGTTTGCACAAATATTCTGGATATTATGCTAAGGGATAAATCCGTTGCAACCATATATATTCATTCAGACCAACCCATTTGATCATTGGAAATACTCTGTCAGACATTCGTCCATTTACGTTCGTTCTGGGACTGAACGAAACCGAAGGCACTATTTCTATTTCTAGAAAAGCCCTTGCACTTTACTCCGTCTTCAATATATCCAGCATACTTGGTTCGCAACGCTTATGCCGATACGGAGTGGTTCTTTGGATAATAATCCAACCGGTCTCTCCATATTGACAACGATGGTCAAAAACTTCGATAGTCTGTGATTTAACTATCGAATAAAAACAAGTGTTCATCCAACATATCAAACAAATCACTGGGCCCTTTAATTAATATTTCATTAATTAAATCACTTCTCCATTTCCCTTATCAATATTTGTTAACCAAATATTTTCAATAACCATACTGGCCCTTTACGCTATTTTTGATTTCGTTTCCTTATCGAATTCTATATATATCGATATATAGATTTCTAATTATCAAATTTCTTAAAAATATTCTAACTCCTTAAATTCCCGGAAAATTTCGCCATAACCTCCCCTGTATCGGGAGCATCGGGAAATTTCAAATAGCATCCCGGTATCTTCCTCAATCAAAAAGAAAAAGGAAAAGCCAAGCGGCTTGCCGATACGGCGCATAAAACCTCATATATGAATTAAAACGTACCTTTTTGTCAGGCACATACATTAAAAATCTTCATATACTTTATATACCTCATTCCATACCTGTCCAACACCTGTTCACCTGTCGGATTTATTTCAACTTCACACACTCGTTTTGACTCAATTCGTTAAAGTAATCCTTTAACTAACTTTCTGCCTATCTCACTTGTATATTTGAATATAACACGTTTCGAATATATTTCCACTTACTTATCAATCAATTGAATTCAAATTTCAATTTAAGTTCTATATTCGATTTCGAATATATATTTACAATTCCAAATTTCACTTTTCAAAATTCGACTTTAGTTCAAACTCGATTGACTAATTCTCCTTTGATTTAGTTAATTCTATTCAATAATCAAAAACAGGATTATTGTTTCAAAAATCATCTTCTTTACTTCACTTGAGTTCACATTTATTTTCTAACTCAAGTCTAGATTTTTAAATGGCAATCCGGATTTTTATTTGCTTAAAAATCCCAATATTTATATATAAAATCTATTATGGTTTATAATGGTCTCTGGCGCTGCATTTTTGAAATTTTGATTTTGACATATCTCAAAATCTATACGACGAAATTCAGATTTTTCTCTTTCATTAGAAAACTATTATCACACCGGTCCTGACGTTTCTTGTTTCGAGAAATTTCGACTTCAATTGGGTTCTGTATATTCAATTGAAGTTCGAAACGCCAATTTACGAACTGCAGCGCTGCGGCGAGTTCGTTTTAATTATATTTATATATATAAACTTTTAAACTTCTAAACTTCTTTGAAATGACTTCAACTCCATTCTGATTTTATTTTTAATATATATCAAACATATTTTTCCGACTCAACAAATATTTCTGATCTTCTATTTCATTTATATTTGAAGTCTATATTCAAATTCCAATTCGATTCTAATTCAAATTCTATATTCAAATTCTATTTCAACTTATTTGAATTCAAATTCCATTTTTAATCTATTTGAACTTCAAATATTTAAACTCATTTTTACTTTGAACTTCAAGTACCACATTTACTTCCTTTGAATTCAAATACCATGTTTCAAATTCCTCTTATTCAAATTCCTTCTATTTAAACTCCATTTGAGTTTTGTTTGAATTTATATTTAACACCATTTGAATTCTAATATTCAAACTTATTTTTATCACCCTTTTGAATTTCTTCACTCAAATCCCTTTGAATTCCCTTGAATTCAAATCCCATTTCAAAACCATTTGGATTTCCTATTTTGAAATCCTATTTCCAATTCTACCTTGAAATCTTATTTTCAAAGTTTATTTCAAATTCTATTTTGAAATCTCATATTCAAATTTCTACTTGAATTTCTGTATTCAATTCCATGTTTAAATTCAATACTCGAATTTCTATTTCAAATCTCAATTCAAATTTCATATTTGAATTCCAATTCAAATCTCTATTCAAATTTCACATTTGAATTCTTCTTTGAAATACTATATTTCAAATTCTATTCAATTCTATATTTCAAATTCTATTTTGAAATTATACATTCAAATCTCTATTTGAATTTCTTTATTCGAATTCTTTTGAATTCAAATTTTATTTTAATTCCTTGAATTCAAATTCTACTTTTCAATCTAATTTCGTCTATTCAAATTCTATTTGAACTTCCTATTTGAATTTCTATTATTCAATCCCCTTCTAAAATTCAAATATTTAAACTCCCTTTAAAAATTCAAATGTTATACTCAAATTTCATTTGAGTTATATATTTAAAAATTTTCCTTTCACATCCTGTTTTGAAATTTCATTTCAAAATTCCAATTTCACGCTTGTATTTCTATTTCTGAATTATCAAATGATAATTCTTTTTACTTCATTTATAACTTCGTTATAAAAGAATTATTTATAAACTTCGTTTATAAAGAAACTACTTGTTTTATTTCAAAACAAGTTTATACTTTATTTCCATTTAAATTTCAAATTCTATTAAAAAAAAATAGAATTTTCCCTTTTTAAATCTCAAATATCCTTCCCCGATATTTTTAAATATCAATACTTAAGCCCAGTGATGAAACATACAAAGCAACCAATTATTTACTTTTCTAACACATCATATATAACAATATATATGCAAACAAATAAACAAACAGATAATATATTTTTGAGGAATCCAGTTGGATTCCTCCAACCTGTTTTCCTGCATCCACAGATGTTAGCACATAAATAATACTCATTCTGCTTCGTGGCAGAATATCGCGGTATAGAAGGTCATCCACTAATCATAGCGTGGGGCGTATAGGGTAATCATCCGCTATGAAACTGCAGGCATCCGCTAATGAGACTACGGGAATCCAACCAATCAATCAACCCAATATATATATATATATAGCCTAAATAACTAATATATATATAAACAAGCAGAAAAATCCAAACAAGCAACAACAATTATTTTTAACGAAATAAAAATAATTAAAAATAAAAGGTGAGTGAGATTTACTCACCAGATTGCAGTTGTCGAATATCCAATTAATTCCCATATCGTCTTAGCTACCAGTCGTCTCGAATCATTTCGAATAAATTGTTTTTGAACCTAATGATGATTTAATTTTTAAATTATCGATTTAACATCTTATAAATTTTAAATTAACTTCTAAAATAAATAACTTTTCTATGTAATTTAAATCTTGGAAAACTAATACCTTACTGATGTCGACTAACTGTGAAACCCTTCATCTAGGTCAGAACCCCTTATCGAGGCAACGAATTGATCAGCAACCCCTTTTTCCAAGCGCGAGCGCCTCATGACCCCCTCCGACCTGCAATACGCCTTCATTGGTCATTGCATCGCACGAAATCGCGAGGACCCCATCACATCCCTCAGCTTCGGATGAACCAGGATGTCCCAATTCGCCACCAACGCCACCGTTTACCTTCATCACATCGAGCCTTTACCCCATCGCACCCTTCTTCTGACCAGGTTCGAGCTTCTGTTCTGGTTTGAGGTCCCCTCCGCTGATTCGAATGAAGAAAAGAAGAAGAAAGTGAGGAGCGACGTTCGATTTTTTTTTTCTTTTTTCGGTGGAGTGATTTTTGATTGGGAGGAAAGAAAAATGAATGAAGAGAGGGCTTCGGTGATTCCTGGTTTGAGAAGGAAATATAGGAGGCGAGACTCGTTTAAATAGATATAGCGAGAGACATTTCGTACTGAAGCCATTACTTCAGTGTTTCTTTGATATCCAGAATGGATGACAAAAGTGTGTGCTCGAGGAAGAAAATGAGCTATGCGGGTACGAGTAGGTCTGCGTGGTTTTAATACTTAGGGTGGCTGATGGAAGTGAATTTATTATTTTATTCAAAATATCTTGTGACCCCTAACTTGCCGTACCGAACCACTGTTTTAACGTGACGACCGATCTCCTAGATTATAATGCTATTTTGGACTCAACGGGACCGGTCTTAAAATTTAGTTCGACTGTATAAACGAGATAACAATTTAAAATAAATTCAATTTAAAATATAAGTCGATTTCAAACAATTTATTTCATTGATAATAAATTATTACTATCGTTCTAATCCAATTTAAAATTTATATTGATCTACTAAGTTGTTTAGATTCAGTTTTAATTGTGAATTTAATTATTTATTGTTTTCGTATTACACCACTTGGATATATTCGATATTAAATCTTATATCGATTATCAAATCGATAACTTAAATATAAAAATTCATTTATATTCTCAACACAATATTTAAAATCATATTAAATATTTAAAACAAATCATTCAAAAATCCGGGTCGTTACATAGAATATTTGAAAATAGAAGTATATGAAGCCGTGTTGATTAGATTGACGCCATTTTGACGTGAACGATATTAATATCGATTTTATTCATTTTGAAATGAATTGAATATAAAGCGAATTTGAATTGAATTGAATAGAAAACCAATTTGAATTGAATTGAATAGAAAACAAATTTGATTTGAATTGATTAGAAAACAAATTTGATTTGAATTGAATAGAAAACAAATTTGATTTGAATTGAATAGAAAACAAATTTGATTTGAATTGATTAGAAAATAAATTTGATTTGAATTGATTAGAAAACAAATTTGATTTGAATTGATTAGAAAACAAATTTGATTTGAATTGAATATAAAACGATTTCGAATTGAATTGAATATAAAACGATTTCGAATTGAATTGAATAGAAAACGAATTGAATTTAAATTGAATAGAAAACGAAATGAATTCGAATCGAATTAAAATCGATTTGAATTGAAATCAAATAGAAATAAAAGTAAAAAGGATTTAGGACAGAAAATTCAATTTTGATTTGAATTTGAAATAAAGGTTGAAATTGTTTTGAAACGAATTCAAAACTATTTATAAAATTCGTTTTAAATAGAAATCGATGAAATATATATTATATATATTATATATATAATATAATGGCCTGAATAGAACGCGCCGCGCCGCGGTAGTTCGTGAATTTCGACCATTTATTTCAAACGGACATTACGGGAGATCCGACCGTCGGATTCTCCTAAAACCGGAACCGTTGGGTTCGTATCGAAAAGAGCTTTCTAACGAATATTTGAAATTTGAAATCTAACGGTTGGATTTGGAGATACGTCCAAATCAATTTTGAAAAAGGTCGCTGTAAGTGCAGTTCGATGGCCGTTGATGGAAATCGACTGTACGGGCCTTGATAAAATTATTAAAAATATCAATAATTTGTGTAAAATCATAAGAAACGATTTGGGAAAAATTGGGATGAAAAACTCCATATTTGGAAAGATAAAAATGGATTTTTATCGAAATGAACTAGTTTTGAACTAAATTTAAAACCCAATTATTTTTAAATAAATAAATTAGATTTAAAAAGGGGTTTTAAATAATCGGAATTTCTAATATATTTGATTGGATTTGAAATGGGTTTATCGTGAACGGTGTTTTAAATAACACTAGTTCTTTAACCCGATAACAAATAGAATGTGATTTGGGTTTGTCGTGAACTGTGTTTTAAATAACACCTAGTTCTTTAACCCAGTAAAAGGAGTTTTAACGAATCTGCAATTAGGTTGAAATGTGAATCTATAATCTAAATTATCAAATTTAGAAATGAGCGAGAATGGAGTATCGCCAGTTTTGCTCCAAGCGATAGTTAAATCTTTAATTAGATTTGAATGTGAAATGGTAATTAATTTTACCGATAACACCATAGTATTAGATATGGAGTATTACCAGTTTTGCTTCATGGGATGAATAGGTTGGGATTGGGAAATAAAATAAATAATTACTTCGGTGTGGTTCGCTAATCCCGACTAGTTTGGAAAACCATAATATGGTTTGAAATGATATCCAAAGGAAGATTAAAGAATAAATTTAAAAGAATTTATCTTTGATAAAATTAATGGGAACCTTTCCCTAGGAGTGTGAATATCTGAATTGGAATGAGGCGTATGTTGTGTTTGTATAACAATTGTTTATTATATACGTGGGTTATTCAGAAAGGTCGGGTCTATACCCATTCTGAATAACCGATTCGACGATAAGTCGAAGAGGTTGAAGACGGTGCAAGACCGACGATCTTCACATCGAATGGATGGGTGCTACTGACCTTCATGATGGGAGTAGCTACCTTGAAGGGGGCTGAAGTGGTAGCCGTCCGGACGTGCTTGGAGGTCGACGGATATGCGAGGAAAGTGCCTCCGGTTTCATTCAGACCCAGAACGGACTTGTAAATGAATGGTGTGTCTGACATTGTATTCCTTTATATTGTATTCGTTGATCTCTGCTAAATATATATCTGTTTGGCGGCGGAGAATTTATTCTCTTGCTTAACGCCCTTCTTTGAGACATACGAGCTTAGAGGATATATATTGGCAGAAATCAGTGGTACAATATGGATTGATAGTGTGACATGCTAAGATGCAGTGATCCATACTTTTGTTGAAAAGAAAAGTTTGGTGGATGATGATCAAAGCGTAGCTTTAATATAGCACGGCTTTGTGTATAGCGTTGATTCGCGAGCCTCACACCCCGGTATGGTGGTAAACTGATGGTTTGATCAGTATGCTTTTTCGTGGATGGGCACCTTCGTGGTGTCGTGGATTCGGTCGACCGAGATTGAGCTTAGTGCTCAGAGGGATAGGGTAAGCGGTGTTTTCTCTCGCCGGGACGTAAGCCGCAGTGATACTCGATTTCCCGAAAGTGCGGATATGCATTACGGTGTTTTCTCTAGCCGAGACGTAAGCCGTTGAGATGGCACTACGCGATCGATCTTTCGAATCAGGAGCCACCATGATGGAAATACAATTTCCAAATATGACATTTTGCGGTTTTGATTGTAGAGCCTAGTATTGGCGACATGATATATGGTACCCATGCCGTCTATGATTGATATATTTATATTTGAAGTTGTTTTCTTCACTTATAGTAATAATATAAGATGAAATTTCGCGTATCAAGCATATTTGGCTATTATAAGGGAAAACCCTATCCTCCGGCTTGCGTTGCATTGTGTGATGGGACCTGGGTCTTATAATAGCTTCATTGTTCTTTATTTAGCATTGCGCTGTTTGTTTTCTGCACTGGTATTCTTGGGAGGAAACCCGTTACGTGTTATACGGCGTGGTCCCTTGATTTACCTAACTTTAAAAACAAAGATTAATAATTGTTTTAGTTCTCACACCAGTCACATGACTGACCTGGAGTTTATTGTTTTAACCTAAACTCTGGGTGCCCCTATTTTCCACACGGGCAGCTAGTAGTTTTGGTTTTGCAGATTTATATTCACAGGATCCTGATCTACAGCTGGAACGATATCCGGAAAGCTCTGTATCTGTATATCTCTTCTAATTGAGTTTTGTATTATTTCCGCTGCGATGTATTTAAATGTAATTTGAATCTCTGATATTTTCTGTGTAATATTATTTCATACTCTGTATATTCTTGTATTCTGATGGAATTGTTGTAACATATAATGAAATGTTCTTCTGTCTGCGTTCTGTTGTGGCTTGTTCTCAAAGTATCCGCTCTTTCCTTACCGGGGAAGTTACGGGTCCTCACAAAATTTCTTAAGGGGGGAAGAGTGTAACAACCCGCATTTTACGCATCGCAGGATTGTAGAATATTTATTTCTTTCACATACGAAGTCGTATGGTCATGTAACTTTGGGAGACGACTACTGGGGTCATTTCCCATGTTCATGATTTTTCCCGATTTTTAAATGACCGTTTTGCCCCTAGCTGATCTCGTTTTCACCATAACTTTTAATTGGAAAGGAGTTTTGACTTGAAACCACTTCCATTGGCTTCAGATGATGGTTTACCTTTCAGTAGAGTGGTCACATGTGAAAAACGGACTTAGGAGATATGGCTGAAATAAGGTTTGGAAGGTGAAAAACTGCTTAACCGGGCCAAATAGGGTGATTAGTGAATGGGCGCATAACCCATTTCGGGATTAAGGTTATGGGGAGGCTGAAATGAGTTAGGTTTTCATTCTATTTCAGTTTTCTTGCCGCCGCTTACCTCTTAGAAACCCTAACAGTGGCCTCCAACCTCTAAAACACCTCCAAATCACTTTCTAATCAAGGATTAAGCTTAGCAACATCAAATCAAGGCGGATTAGCACAAGAATTGAGGTAGAGCTGCTGTGTTGCATCGGTATTCACGCCCAAACTGTAACAACCCGGAAATGCAAGCCAGTTTAAAAAATTTCTTTCGGCGAGTTTAGCGAATTTTGAACATTTAAAATGAATTATTTTAAATAATATCAACGAGAAATTTATTTTGAATAGATAAGAACGTATATATTTATATACGTTGTCGTTAGAATATAAAATATTTTATAATTATAAAAGGAAATTGAAAATGGCACGGTAGTTCGATAATTCGATTTCAAATTTAAATTGAATGTATCGGTTGCAAAATAAACCGGATTTTAGCGAAAACAAAAATATTTGAATGTATTTGATAATACCTTTCCAACGAATCCGAAAAATCGAAATTTCATAGCGGGGATCAAAAGATATGTCCAGTTGAAAATCCTGAATAGTCGCTATGGAATTCAGGCCCTTAAAAATGGAAATTTTGCAAACGACTTCGGATTTTGACGAAACCACTTTTGTTGGATCCGCGATGTCAAGTTATTGCTAGATTCCAAATTTCATAATATTTTGAATCAATATGTGAGCGTGGCAAAGGAAAACGCGTTTGACCAGTTTCAACTGATTTTAATCGACTGGAAAATGGCCATTTTTCCAACGGTCTCAGAATTCGATGAAATTAGTTTTATTAGGACTGTATCGTTAATACGAAGTTAGAAAATATTTTTCTGGAATTTTTAGAGTTCGTATGTGACCCCGGAAAATATGTTGATTTTGACGAAAACTGATCGAAACGATCAAATCAGCTTGCGATACATTTCCCATTGTGTTCGGAATGGGGGTAATTAGCTATGGGCGACAGGCGGTGGGTTTCGTTTCGTGTTCGAAATAAAAAGTTACTTTTTAGTGGAAAATAAAATAAAATATATAAAATTCTCTCTCCTCCTCTTTACCTTTACCCCCCCCCCCCCCCCCCTCACCGTTCATTTCATTCGGTAAAAAGAAAAAAAAACTGTTCGATCTCAAAGCCCCCCTTCTGAGTGCGCCGCCGCGCCTCCTGGTGGCGCGCCCCACCGCCAACCACCGCCCTCCTCCCGTTCATCTCCTCCCCCCCTCGCGACTCTCTCCTCTGCCTCTTCTACCCCTCCATCTTCTTCCTTTCGCACCCCCCTCCTTCGCAACAGCCAAGACCCGAACCCTCCACAACCCTAACCCCACTGGGAACGACGTTGCCACCCCCTTCGAGCCCGCGAGCATCAGCAACCCTACTTCGAGTAAAAATACAGTATGTTTTTAACTTTTTATTTTTAAAAACTGATTATTATTGTTTGGTTTTGTTTAGTTAAAAAAAACTGAAATTTTATATAGATATATATAATTTTTGATTTGAAAAGATTATATTTTTATAAGGAGAAAGATCGGATTTTTAAATTATAAAAGAACGGATATTTAACGGGATAAAGTAGTGATTTTTAATCTATGAAAGACGATATTTTTATAATATAGAAAGGTTAAAAATATAATTTTTATACTAGTGGCATATTAAAAATATGATTTTTTTTTATATTTGAAAAGTCGAAATTTTTATATTTGAAAAGGCGAAATCTTTATATTTGAAAAGGTGAAATCTTTATACAGAGAATGGCGTGATAAAAATATAATCTTTATTATATGAACATCGATGTAAAAATAGAATTTTTATCTATATAGTAGCGATGTAAAAATAGAATTTTTATCTATATAGTAGCGATGTAAAAATAGAATTTTTTATCCATATGGAGTGAATATAAAAATATGATTTTTATATACATAGCAACAATATAAAAATGTGATTTTTATATATGTAGTTGCTACGGGCAACGAAAGTGACAAAAGGCGAGAACAGCGATGACTTCTACATAAGAAGAGTTGAGGCGTTTGGATTAGCTAGTCGGTGAGAACTCCTCACCTTTTTATTTTGTTTTCTAGTTAATAATATATACTAGGATGCAGACGGTGTTTAGCAGCACCCAACACCCGTCGTCCACAGACCATGGACGGCTTGTATGCTGGTTTGTTTGATTTTGATGTGTAGTTGATTGTGTGATGTGAAATAAAATACTTTATAGTTAAAAATAGAATTTTTAACGTATATATAAAAAGAAATAAATAATTATAAACAAATCGGACGATTTGTTTATATACACACATTTGACTGATATTGATTGGGACGATAAATTTTACACATCGCCCAACTTCACAAATAAAACCTGTGTTTGTTGATTTGAAACCCCACACGGGTATTGGGATGATATTTGACGTACACTAATCCCAATTATTTAATTGTATGTCGATCGATTGGTCGACAGACTGTGTGAGCGTTAATTATTTATATTTGATGCTTATGCAGTTGCGTGGTGCACTTTGGATGATGGTTGATTATTTATCGTTGCTATTATATACATGTGTTGTGTGGAATCCATATTATTAACATTATATGGTAATTGATTGGGCCTCATTCCAATTGGAAAGATAAAGAATATCATAAAATAAAGGTTCGTGTGTTGACAGTATTCATCCGTTGAGATTAGTCATGTGTTGAACGAAATATTTTAACAATAAAATTTACATCTTTATCATATATAAAATTAGAAACTAACTGGAAAATAGATAAGATGAGTGGTCTCCTGGATATTGATCTGATGTTGGTTTCGGCCTTCGGGGTCAATATTTAGGGAATCGTTCTCTTACTAATTTACGGTTGGAGTCTGATTTGAAATCAAACGATAGATATCATAATTTTATAAAATATATTGAATAACAAAAATAGTCACACGTGGACAGTACTCATTCGTTGAGATTAGTCATGTGTTGACAAAAATATAAATTCATGTGTTGAATAGGATAAATGTTCATTTGTTGGATAGAATAACGGAATTGTTGAAAAATATAAAGCCGTGTTGATTAGAGATGCGCTATTTTGACTCGAACGATATTTATATCGATTATATTCGTTTTTATAATGAAAATTGAAAAGAAAATAAATTGAATTGAATTGAATAGAAAATAAATTGAATTGAATTGAATAGAAAATACATTCGAATTGAATTGAATAGAAAATGAATTCGAATTGAATTGAATAGAAAACGAATTCGAATCGAATTGAATAGAAAATGAATTCGAATCGAATTGAATTGAATAGAAAATGAATTCGAACTGAATTGAATTGAATAGAAAACGAATTCGAAACGAATCGAATTGAATTGAATTGAATAGAAAATGAATTCGAATTGAATTGAATTGAATAGAAAATGAATTCAAATTGAATTGAAAACGAATTTA
This sequence comes from Allium sativum, assembly GCA_030737875.1. NCBI lineage: Eukaryota > Viridiplantae > Streptophyta > Magnoliopsida > Asparagales > Amaryllidaceae > Allium > Allium sativum. The sequence continues at coordinate 110,554,871 of CM060916.1, read as the reverse complement.
TAAGAAGGAAAAATTCAATTGGGATTTGAATTTGAAATGGAAGTTGAAATTGTTTTTGAAACGAATTTAAAACTATTTATAAAATTCGTTTTAAATAGAAATCGACGAAATATATTATATATATATAATATAATGGCCTGAATAGAACGCGCCGCGGTAGTTCGTGAATTTCGACCATTGGCTTCGAACGGACAATACGGGAGATCCAACCATCGGATTCTCCTAAAACCGGAACCGTTGAGTTCGTATCGAAAATAGCTTTCTAACGAATATTAGAAATTTGAAAACTAACGGTTGGATTTGGAGATATGTCCAAATCAATTTCAGAAAAGGTCGCTGTAAGTACAGTTCGATGGCCGTTGTTGGAAATCGACTATACAGCCCTTGATAAAATTATTAAAAATAGTAATAATTTGAGTAAAATCATAAGAAATGATTTGGGAAAAATTGGGATGAAAAAATTCATATTTGAAAAGATAAAAATAGATTTTTATCGAAATGAACTAGGTTTGAACTAGAATTAAAACCCAGTTATTTTTTTTAAATAAATAAATTGGATTTGAAAAAGGGGTTTTAAATAACCAGAATTTCTAATATATTTAATTGGAATTGAATTAGAATTTATTTTTGGGTTTATCGTGAACGGTGTTTTAAGTAACACTAGTTCTTTAACCCGATAATAAATAGAATGTGACTTGGGTTTATCGTGAACTGTGTTTTAAATGACATTAGTTCTTTGACCCAGTAAAAGGAGTTTTAATGAATCTGTAATTAGATTGAAATGTGAATTGATAATTTAAATTATCAAATTTGGAAAATGAGCGAGAATGGAGTATCACCAGTTTTGCTCCAAGCGATAGTTAAATCTTTAACTAGATTTGAACGTGAAATGGTAATTAATTTTACCAATAACACTGTGGTGTTAGATATGGAATATTACCAGTTTTGCTTCATGGGATGAATAGGTTGGGATTGGGAAAATAAATAATTACTTCGGTGTGGTTCCCTAATCCCGACTAGTTTGGAAAACCATAATATGGTTTGAAATGACATCCAAAGGAAGATTAAAGAATAAATTTAAAAGAATTTATCTTTGATAAAATTATTGGGAATCTTTCTGTAATGACCCGGACTTTTTACAGAGATATAAACTGATCATGAGTATCGTATTTACAAATACGAGTTGAAATTCATATTTTTAATATTTTAAAGCATATCAAAGGATCTAATTGCATTTCTTTTACGTGTATGACAACATTTATACATACATCACAGCATTTTATAAAATCCATTTTCATGTAGATAGCATGGATTGATAACCTTTGTTTTAGATTCATTTATTTTACATATATTTGAATAATAACACTTATTCATAGCAAGATTTAAATGCCATTTTTATTTCACTTACTTTGTTCATTTTCCAAAAGGGTTTAGAACTTGATTTTTTGAAAATGTCTTGATTTAAAACTTATATCACTTGCATAAAAATATGCTTTGTCATTTTGTAAGGATTTAAATACTTATATTATTTTTAGCAAATCCTTGTTTTTAAAACATAAAGCACTTGAAAATGAAAACATGCCAAAACACATTTTGTGTCAAAGCAAGTATAAGTGGAAAAATCTTATATTCATTCCTTTTTGCAAAGATGTTTTCATGCATACGAATTAAAGGATCATACATACACTAGAAAGAGAATAGAAGAAAGGATTTGAGAGCATGTACCTTTTCACATGGAAAATCTTTTGGTGATCAATCATTTTCAGTTTGAGACCTCTCTCCTTTCTATTCTTAAGATTTTCTGAAATTTCCTTTTCTTTTTCTTTTTCCAAAAATGTATTCATTTGTCAAAAAGGACATGTACTATAGATTTGAAAATCTTGGGTATTTAGACCCTTGAAACACCTACACTAGTTGATCACTAAAAACTGAAATTTCTAAAGATTTTCCTTGCAAAAACCCACATGGCCGAGAGTAAAAGTGAGCAGGAAATTTCAGAGTTTGTTAAACTTTGAAGGCAAGTAAATGTATTAAATATGTGGTGTTAAATCAAAATCTTCATGGGAGGAATGTGATTTTAGAATCCAATGCAAACTGAACATGTATGGTACAAAGGGGAAGATACCATATTCATTTAAACCAAGAAAAGATGTGGAGAATATGTTGTGTCAGGTTCATAGATAGACAAATGAAAGGAGGGCATGTGCAGATGATCTCAGGTGAGCAATGAGCTGAGGTGAACCATGTGCTTTAGATTTTGTGCTTGGATATGGAGGGAGAAATGAGTTTTATATTTGCTTGCATTTGTCGCATCAATTCTGAAAACAAATTTTTCCTCTTTCAGAAATCTAGCAAAATAAATGCACTGTTATTTTAATATTTTCTTACACCTATAAAAAGACCAAGCATGCACTTCATTTCGACAACTTCAAGCTTTCAAACAAATTCAGTTAAGGGGAAATCAGTAAGCTTCTAAGCGAAGGTGAGTAAATCTTTCTTTCAAATTTTGTTACATGTTTACCTTTCTGTTTTGAACTGCTAATTGGATTGGCTATTGGGTGCTTTGTCTTGTTGAATGCAAATATTGGCTTGAATTATCTTTTATATTTAATCAAGGGACTGGGGTAAGTGCTTTGTTGTATTGATCATCATTTTTGCTTTGAAACAGTGTATGAACAGGATAACAAATCCTGTTGTTGTGTGCCAGTCCTAGGTAGAACAAACTAAGGATTTTCAATCATTGAACCTAGGAACTTAACTAAGCAAATCATTTATTCAATTACTAGCTACTTATATGGTGAGTAAGCTCGACCCTAGATCATCACTAAAGCCTTAACATGCTTGTATTAAATGTTAAAGTGTCTAATTAGTGGCCTTCACCATCTATTTGCTGTGTTGACATATCCAGTGCCAGGCAAACCCTGTTGTTTTGGGTCCAGTTTAGGAAGAACACTGGTGATTCTCAAATCAGATAGGAAATGTAAATATATTACTATATAAGTTTTAAACCACTATCACTGGTCTGAAGGAGGAAATCTAGTTCTAAATATAACTAGAACTTGAAGAAAATAGAAATAACAGTGCCCTCTGTAATATCAAAACCAAAGTGAGAATCCGAGCTTCTTAAAAACTCAATTCAGGTATATACCTGGAATCCTAGACCAAATTGAGGATTTTTAAAGGTTGTTTCATAATTTTTAAATGAAGGGGTGTCGAGAATATCTAGGATCATCTGAAAATAGAAAGAGGGCAATTCCCGGCGATCTAGCTGATCGAAGTCCATGGAATCTGGACTGGAGGAACATGAACAATCCGTGATTAAGGGAAAAATAACCAATAAATTTTTAATTAAGTGATTTTCGAGTTTTTAGCTAAGTTAGGTTTAGCTGGCGATTTGTTACCATTCCTGTTCTTGGGTAGATTGCGCCACCTTGGATCAACCGAGTGGGCTGTGGTGTTGAGGAAAGGTGCGGCCAAGGGGTCGCTTCCATTCTGGTGAAGGCTGGCAGGTACCGGCGTATGGTGGTGGCGGTACGGATGGTTTTGGTGGAGACTGCTTTGTGTTAAGGTTCGGGCTGAAGCTCGGATTTTGATAGAAAGGGTTTGGTCAAGGTCTGGTGGTGGAGATGGACTCAGGTGATGCGAAGACAGTGGAGGATGATGGCGCGCTGGCTCACCGATGGGTGGTGGTGGTGTGCACGTGCACAGGGCTGTGCTAATGCTAGGAGAAGGGACGCTGTGTTTTTAATGGGATCGGGCCAAGTTCCCATGATAACAGGAAAGTGGTACTTTTATAAAATCATGTAAACTAAGGGGGTTTGGCAAGGGCATACACTGTGGGTTTTTGAAGTGGTATTTTCAAACTCGGTACTTTAGTATAATAAGGTGTTTAAACTTTAGTTAAGTGAAAATCCTAGTTTTAAATAAATGGGTGATAAATTAAATTATAATGGAAATAAATACATAAACAAAATAACATTTTTATTTAAATTGTCGAATAGGAAGAGAAGAATACCTATAAAAATGGAAATTTTATTAACAGGTCGAGGATGAAAAAGTGAATCAGGATATGATAGAATGTTGTCGAGCAATACAGATGTGAGAATAATTATAAATTTAGTTCATAATTTGAATTTATTTCAAAATAAAATAATATTTGATTTAAATGAATAAAATAGGAATATTTTATTTACTCTAAAACTGCTAGTATAAACCGATGGTCAGAATTTCCTATCGCACTATAACCGGTTATATGTATACCGTTCTGTATTGTGTGAAATAAGAACGGTGTTTGAAATCATGAGTAGAGAAATTTAAAAAAAAGAATTTTATTTAAATTTCTGTATAGAAAGAAGAAGTGAATCTGTTTGTCGAGATCTGGAATTAAAATACAGAAGTTAAAATTTAAATTAAATTTTAAATTAATTTATAATTAGAATTTGAAAGGTTTTTCAAAGAAAAGATTCAAGCTTTAAAGTCAACGAAAAGGAAGCTGATCAAGTATAGGAGATCAGATATGATTTTGACAGGATTCGAGGAGTCAGAAACATAATTTTATTAAATTATAAATTTGGTTTATAATTTAGACTAGAATTTATCTTCGAATAAAAACCTTTAAACTGTAAAGTCAAAGAAAAGAAAAACCATATTCGTACACTAGAAGTGTCTGCTGATTAGATTTTCTGAGACAAGAAAATAATATATATATATATATTGTTCTGTATTGAATAAGGCCTGTATTTTCTTATTCATGTTAGATGAAATGAAAAAGAAGATTTATTTCTGTTGAGAAATAGGTCAAGAGTAAGGGATCAAGGAAAGTTTGACGAGAGGAATTCAAAGTGTAAGAGCTGTAAAGAAATTTATAAATCATAAATTTAATTCAGTTGTGAATATTCAGATCAAGAAGTGATTATGAGAAAAAAAATTCGTAAGAATAATGTACTTAAAGAAGACAAACAAGATGGAAAGAAAAACCCGTGCAGCGCGCACACTAAAAGGGTCAAATTCTAAGACATGATCGAAATGCCAGATATAGGCAAAATGATCGTATGCTGTTTAGTTTGTCTGAAATTATCGATGTAAATTAGATTATAATCTTGTTAGATTTATAATTTAAAAGTGAAGAATGTTCGTTAATCATTTCAAAGAGGCCGGAATTTATATTCCACTTTGAATTGATTATACGTTGCGCGTCAGAGATTATCGAAGGTAATGAAAGACGGCGATATACAAGGGCTATTTTTGAATAGTGCCTTCGGTTTGTCCAATCCCAGGACAACTTGTATGGACGAATGTCTGACAAAGTAATTCTAACTGGTCACGTACGTTGATCTTTCCAAACGTATTTATATGGTGGCAGAGAAATTCGTTTCTTTATGCTTTATACCTATAATTTATTTTTGGGGAAGTCAATTAGTGATTGGAAAGTTTTGGACGATGTGGCATTCGAAGAGATAAGCATTGATGATGATCAAGCGTAAATCTAGCCTCAGGCCTCACACCCAGGAAATGACAAAAATCGGGCAGGCAGCATGGCTATGTGTGTCGCTCCCATTAGGGTGTATTGTCACCATCTAAAGAATATTCGTATTTGTTACTTCTTTCAATTCTGTATCTCCCGGGGAACTACGGTGGTCATGACAAAAAGCCGTAAGGTGACAATATATTCGATACCCTCAAGAGAAATGAGTGGTCGGTCATGTGTGGGCCGGGTTGCAAGAAGTTCTTGTTGAACCCAGTGTATTCGTCTCTAGAGATGCACGATCGGAAGGTGGTTCCATACCTTGTCATAGTTGGAAATCCAATTTCCATAAGCGCCAAGCGATTTGTATTTGTACACTATATAGGAGAATGTGAGATGCAAGCATTCTTCTAGATTTTAAATTATTTGTGAAAGGCTTATATGATAATATCTGATTTCAAGTATACAAAGTGTTTTGATCTCATAAGGTAAAAACTCGTTCTGTATTTATGGCGTGGTCTTATGAGATATTTTTATTTCTTTACTTCGTTTTAAACTGTTTACTCATACCAGTCCCCTGACTGACCCGGAGTTTATTTTTCTGTGTTTTCCATTAAACTCTTGGGTATTCATAACGCTTGTTATGAATAGACAAGTGAATCAGGATTTGTTGGAACTTGTGAAGCTGGAATGAAGATTTTGCTGTGTGTTGATCTATCTATCTATTGTTTAAAAAAGTCTGCAAGTTCGTAGTCTATGACATGTATAATTACTGATGTACTATGAATGGGCTGTATCATTAAGTCCTATGATGTTCAGATGTATCATGTACTGCTGTGTAATATTATAAAGTATCATCTTTTGTGAAAATTTCCGTTGTGAGGTTCTGATGTTTCTGTGTTTTTATCTTCTATCTACTCTTATTTCTCATTAACTACACAACTTCCAATGTGTTCGAAAGTTGGGTCGTTACAGTTGGTATCAGAGCTTAGGTTACTGATTACCTAGGCTTTGGGTGAGTGTGAGAGAGCGTATTTTTATAGTAAATTTAAAATAAAAATAAATCAACTTGAATGATATACCTAAGTTAGTTATATCGAATCAAGTCTGGAGTGATAACCTGTTATATTCAGGTGGTTAAGATGAGTAACCAAGGACGGAGAGGTCGAGCTAGAGGGTCATCCACTACTACTGGTCGTAATACTGGATCCCAGGATCAAGGAGAGACTATGGGGAGAGGTTGTACCAGTCCGGCAGGACAAAAGTTTTGAAAAGGAGTTAATTAACTAGGGTCAGCCTCGAGATAAAATTAAATCTGGTTGGGTTAAATTAGGATAATATCCAATCACATTGATACCGGAAAATCAGGATGGAATTCTAAATTGAAGTAAAATTTGGATTTCCTGAAATTAAGGCTGGACTTGAGTATTAATTGGATATGACTCAGGGAAAGTAAACTGGTCGTTTTGTGAAATTTAAACCATATTTTTGAGTCCCGAAATGGAGAAAATTAATGCGGACTGTGGAGAATACTTAACAAAGTTAAGTAAATTGACAGACGAGTTAAAAAGGAATTTGGACAGATACCTATACTTGAGCTAGATTGATTTAAATCAATGAAGTGGATAAGACTTGAAATTTATTTCAAGTATATTTGGAAATTGATGAGAATTTAAGAATGGAATTCAAGAAGTATTAATGCAAGAATGGAATGTTTTTCAACCATAGTGACAGATATATCCGGTTATGGAAATAGATGTTATTAATAAAATATTTGTTGATGTATGTCGATAACTTTAAATCTACTACTTACAAATTTCGAGGACGAAATTTTTATAAGGGGGGTAGAATGTAATGACCCGGACTTTTTACAGAGATATAAACTGATCATGAGTATCGTATTTACAAATACGAGTTGAAATTCATATTTTTAATATTTTAAAGCATATCAAAGGATCTAATTGCATTTCTTTTACGTGTATGACAACATTTATACATACATCGCAGCATTTTATAAAATCCATTTTCATGTAGATAGCATGGATTGATAACCTTTGTTTTAGATTCATTTATTTTACATATATTTGAATAATAACACTTATTCATAGCAAGATTTAAATGCCATTTTTATTTTACTTACTTTGTTCATTTTCCAAAAGGGTTTAGAACTTGATTTTTTGAAAATGTCTTGATTTAAAAACTTATATCACTTGCATAAAAATATGCTTTGTCATTTCGTAAGGATTTAAATACTTATATTATTTTTAGCAAATCCTTGTTTTTAAAACATAAAGCACTTGAAAATGAAAACATGCCAAAACACATTTTGTGTCAAAGCAAGTATAAGTGGAAAAATCTTATATTCATTCCTTTTTGCAACGATGTTTTCATGCATACGAATTAAAGGATCATACATACACTAGAAAGAGAATAGAAGAAAGGATTTGAGAGCATGTACCTTTTCACATGGAAAATCTTTTGGTGATCAATCATTTTCAGTTTGAGACCTCTCTCCTTTCTTTTCTTAAGATTTTCTGAAATTTCCTTTTCTTTTTCTTTTTCCAAAAATGTATTCATTTGTCAAAAAGGACATGTACTATAGATTTGAAAATCTTGGGTATTTAGACCCTTGAAACACCTACACTAGTTGATCACTAAAAACTGAAATTTTCTAAAGATTTTCCTTGCAAAAACCCACATGGCCGAGAGTAAAAGTGAGTAGGAAATTTCAGAGTTTGTTAAACTTTGAAGGCAAGTAAATGTATTAAATATGTGGTGTTAAATCAAAATCTTCATGGGAGGAATGTGATTTTAGAATCCAATGCAAACTGAACATGTATGGTACAAAGGGGAAGATACCATATTCATTTAAACCAAGAAAAGATGTGGAGAATATGTTGTGTCAGGTTCATAGATAGACAAATGAAAGGAGGGCATGTGTAGATGATCTCAGGTGAGCAATGAGCTGAGGTGAACCATGTGCTTTAGATTTTGTGCTTGGATATGGAGGGAGAAATGAGTTTTATATTTGCTTGCATTTGTCGCATCAATTCTGAAAACAAATTTTTCCTCTTTCAGAAATCTAGCAAAATAAATGCACTGTTATTTTAATATTTTCTTACACCTATAAAAAGACCAAGCATGCACTTCATTTCGACAACTACAAGCTTTCAAACAAATTCAGTTAAGGGGAAATCAGTAAGCTTCTAAGCGAAGGTGAGTAAATCTTTCTTTCAAATTTTGTTTCCTGTTTACCTTTCTGTTTTGAACTGCTAATTGGATTGGCTATTGGGTGCTTTGTCTTGTTGAATGCAAATATTGGCTTGAATTATCTTTTATATTTAATCAAGGGACTGGGGTAAGTGCTTTGTTGTATTGATCATCATTTTTGCTTTGAAACAGTGTATGAACAGGATAACAAATCCTGTTGTTGTGTGCCAGTCCTAGGTAGAACAAACTAAGGATTTTCAATCATTGAACCTAGGAACTTAACTAAGCAAATCATTTATTCAATTACTAGCTACTTATATGGTGAGTAAGCTCGACCCTAGATCATCACTAAAGCCTTAACATGCTTGTATTAAATGATAAAGTGTCTAATTAGTGGCCTTCACCATCTATTTGCTGTGTTGACATATCCAGTGCCAGGCAAACCCTGTTGTTTTGGGTCCAGTTTAGGAAGAACACTGGTGATTCTCAAATCAGATAAGGAATGTAAATATATTACTATATAAGTTTTAAACCACTATCACTGGTCTGAAGGAGGAAATCTAGTTCTAAATATAACTAGAACTTGAAGAAAATAGAAATAACAGTGCCCTCTGTAATATCAAAACCAAAGTGAGAATCCAAGCTTCTTAAAAACTCAATTCAGGTATATACCTGGAATCCTAGACCAAATTGAGGATTTTTAAAGGTTGTTTCATAATTTTTAAATGAAGGGGTGTCGAGAATATCTAGGATCATCTGAAAATAGAAAGGGGGCAATTCCCGGTGATCTAGCTGATCGAAGTCCATGGAATCTGGACTGGAGGAACATGAACAATCCGTGATTAAGGGAAAAATAACCAATAAATTTTTAATTAAGTGATTTTCGAGTTTTTAGCTAAGTTAGGTTTAGCTGGCGATTTGTTACCATTCCTGTTCTTGGGTAGATTGCGCCACCTTGGATCAACCGAGTGGGCTGTGGTGTTGAGGAAAGGTGCGGCCAAGGGGTCGCTTCCATTCTGGTGAAGGCTGGCAGGTACCGGCGTATGGTGGTGGCGGTACGGATGGTTTTGGTGGAGACTGCTTTGTGTTAAGGTTCGGGCTGAAGCTCGGATTTTGATAGAAAGGGTTTGGTCAAGGTCTGGTGGTGGGGATGGACTCAGGTGATGCGAAGACAGTGGAAGATGATGGCGCGCTGGCTCACCGATGGGTGGTGGTGGTGTGCACGTGCACAGGGCTGTGCTAATGCTAGGAGAAGGGACGCTGTGTTTTTAGTGGGATCGGGCCAAGTTCCCATGATAACAGGAAAGTGGTACTTTTATAAAATCATGTAAACTAAGGGGGTTTGGCAAGGGCATACCCTGTGGGTTTTTGAAGTGGTATTTTCAAACTCGGTACTTTAGTCTAATAAGGTGTTTAAACTTTAGTTAAGTGAAAATCCTAGTTTTAAATAAATGGGTGATAAATTAAATTATAATGGAAATAAATACATAAACAAAATAACATTTTTATTTAAATTGTCGAATAGGAAGAGAAGAATACCTATAAAAATGGAAATTTTATTAACAGGTCGAGGATGAAAAAGTGAATCAGGATATGATAGAATGTTGTCGAGCAATACAGATGTGAGAATAATTATAAATTTAGTTCATAATTTGAATTTATTTCAAAATAAAATAATATTTGATTTAAATGAATAAAATAGGAATATTTTATTTACTCTAAAACTGCTAGTATAAACCGATGGTTAGAATTTCCTGTCGCATTATAACTGGTTATATGCATACCGTTCTGTATTGTGTGAAATAAGAACGGTGTTTGAAATCATGAGTAGAGAAATTTAAAAAAAGAATTTTATTTAAATTTCTGTATAGAAAGAAGAAGTGAATCTGTTTGTCGAGATCTGGAATTAAAATACAGAAGTTAAAATTTAAATTAAATTTTAAATTAATTTATAATTAGAATTTGAAAGGTTTTTCAAAGAAAAGATTCAAGCTTTAAAGTCAACGAAAAGGAAGCTGATCAAGTATAGGAGATCAGATATGATTTTGACAGGATTCGAGGAGTCAGAAACGTAATTTTATTAAATTATAAATTTGGTTTATAATTTAGACTAGAATTTATCTTCGAATAAAAACCTTTAAACTGTAAAGTCAAAGAAAAGAAAAACCATATTCGTACACTAGAAGTGTCTGCTGATTAGATTTTCTGATACAAGAAAATAATATATATATACATATATATATATATATATATTGTTCTGTATTGAATAAGGCCTGTATTTTCTTATTCATGTTAGATGAAATGAAAAAGAAGATTTATTTCTGTTGAGAAATAGGTCAAGAGTAAGGGATCAAGGAAAGTTTGACGAGAGGAATTCAAAGTGTAAGAGCTGTAAAGAAATTTATAAATCATAAATTTAATTCAGTTGTGAATATTCAGATCAAGAAGTGATTATGAGAAAAAAAAATTCGTAAGAATAATGTACTTAAAGAAGACAAACAAGATGGAAAGAAAAACCCGTGCAGCGCGCACACTAAAAGGGTCAAATTCTAAGACATGATCGAAATGCCAGATATAGGCAAAATGATCGTATGCTGTTTAGTTTGTCTGAAATTATCGATGTAAATTAGATTATAATCTTGTTAGATTTATAATTTAAAAGTGAAGAATGTTCGTTAATCATTTCAAAGAGGCCGGAATTTATATTCCACTTTGAATTGATTATACGTTGCGCGTCAGAGATTATCGAAGGTAATGAAAGACGGCGATATACAAGGGCTATTTTTGAATAGTGCCTTCGGTTTGTCCAATCCCAGGACAACTTGTATGGACGAATGTCTGACAAAGTAATTCTAACTGGTCACGTACGTTGATCTTTCCAAACGTATTTATATGGTGGTAGAGAAATTCGTTTCTTTATGCTTTATACCTATAATTTATTTTTGGGGAAGTCAATTAGTGATTGGAAAGTTTTGGACGATGTGGCATTCGAAGAGATAAGCATTGATGATGATCAAGCGTAAATCTAGCCTCAGGCCTCACACCCAGGAAATGACAAAAATCGGGCAGGCAGCATGGCTATGTGGGTCGCTCCCATTAGGGTGTATTGTCACCATCTAGAGAATATTCGTATTTGTTACTTCTTTCAATTCTGTATCTCCCGGGGAACTATGGTGGTCATGACAAAAAGCCGTAAGGTGACAATATATTCGATACCCTCAAGAGAAATGAGTGGTCGGTCATGTGTGGGCTGGGTTGCAAGAAGTTCTTGTTGAACCCAATGTATTCGTCTCTAGAGATGCACGATCGGAAGGTGGTTCCATACCTTGTCATAGTTGGAAATCCAATTTCCATAAGCGCCAAGCGATTTGTATTTGTACACTATATAGGAGAATGTGAGATGCAAGCATTCTTCTAGATTTTAAATTATTTGTGAAAGGCTTATATGATAATATCTGATTTCAAGTATACAAAGTGTTTTGATCTCATAAGGTAAAAACTCGTTCCGTATTTATGGCGTGGTCTTATGAGATGTTTTTATTTCTTTACTTCGTTTTAAACTGTTTACTCATACCAGTCCCCTGACTGACCCGGAGTTTATTTTTCTATGTTTTCCATTAAACTCTTGGGTATTCATAACGCTTGTTATGAATAGACAAGTGAATCAGGATTTGTTGGAACTTGTGAAGCTGGAATGAAGATTTTGCTGTGTGTTGATCTATCTATCTATTGTATAAAAAAGTCTGCAAGTTCGTAGTCTATGACATGTATAATTATTGATGTACTATGAATGGGCTGTATCATTAAGTCCTATGATGTTCTGATGTATCATGTACTGCTGTGTAATATTATAAAGTATCATCTTTTGTGAAAATTTCCGCTGTGAGGTTCTGATGTTTCTGTGTTTTTATCTTCTATCTACTCTTATTTCTCATTAACTACACAACTTCCAATGTGTTCGAAAGTTGGGTCGTTACACTTTCCCTAAGAATGTGAAATTTAGAAACTAACTGTAGGTTAGCCAAGAAGAATGGTTTCCTGGGTATTGATCTGATGTTGGTTTCGGCCTTCGGGGTTAATATTTGGGGAATTGTTCTCTTGCTAATTTACGATTAGCGACTGCTGAATTGGAATGAGACATATGTCGTGTTTGTGTAACATTTGTTTATTATATACGTGGGTCATTCAGAAAGGCCGGGTTTATACCCATTCTGAATAACCGATTCGACGATATGTCAAAGATGAAGACGGTGATTAAAGACCAGAAGTCTTCACATCGTTTGGGTGATTACTGATGATCTTGTTTGGGCTGTACACCCAAGATGAGGGAATCAGTTGGTGGTCGTCCAGACGTACTTGGAGATCGATGGATATGCGAGGAAAGTGCCTCCGGTTTCGTTCAGACCCAGAATGAATTTATAAATGGATTGTGTGTCTGACATTGGATTTTATTTTGTGTTGATTGATTTCTGTTAAATATATATCTGTTTGGCGGCGGAGAATTTATTCTCTTGCTTAACGCCCTTCTCTGAGACGTACGAGCTCAGAGGTTATATATCGATAGATATCAGTCGCATAGCGTGAATTGCCTGTGTGGCACGCTGAGATGCAATGATCAAGGCTTTTGTTGAAAAGCAGAGTCTTGTGGTTGATGATCAAAGCACGGCCTACGTGGCGTAGGTTTGTGTATAGCGTGAATTCGCGAGCCTCACACCTCGGTATGAGTCAAAAACGGGATACGGGTGGTGTCAGTGCTTAAACTGGCTGACATTTATATACTTTTCACCTTTGTGGTTGTTGGAATGAGGCACCTCGATATTATGTCTGATAGGACCGGGAACCGTGTATTCAGGAATTGCCAATCCTCAAACGTAAGAGAGGACCGACCCAACCGATCCAAGTGGCTGCCCAGAGTGTGTAGTCCTGAGGCATTTGCTAGAGTGTCTCGAATCGGAGAGGAGCTTTCCCCTTGCCTCGACTCATGAAGGAAATCCATTTTCCAATACGTGATATTGTGGTTTTAATTGTAGAACTAGTATGGCTACATGATATATGGTACCCATGCCGCCTATGATTGATATTTATGATTGAAATTGTTTTGACACTTTATACTATAATAGTATCAAAATGATTTGTTTTAAACGTACCAAGCATGTTTGACTATTATAAGGGAAAGCCCTATCCTTCGGCTTGCGTTGCATTGTGTGATGGGACCTGGGTCTTATAATAGCTTCATTTTTCGAAAAAGCATTGCGTTGTTTATTCTATGCACTGGTGTTCTTTGGAGGAAACCCATTCCGTGTTATACGGCGTGGTCCCTTGAATTACTCTCTTTTAAAGTAAAGTTCTAAATAACTGTTTTAGTTCTCACACCAGTCACATGACTGACCTGGAGTTTATTGTTTTAACCTAAACTCCGGGTGCCCCTATTTTCGATACGGGCAGCTAGTAGTTTTGGTCTTGCAGATTTATATTCACAGGATCCTGATTTACAGCTGGAACGATGCTCGGAAAGCTCTGTATCCGCACATTACTTTCAGTTGTGTTTTATATTGTTTTTCCGCTGCAATGTAATTTATTGTAATTTCTGATATTCTTGGTTGTATAATATTTATTCATACTATGTATATTCTTGTATTCTGATGGAATTGTTGTAATAAGCAATGAAATGTTCTTCTGTTTGCGTTCCAATTTGTCTTGTCCTCACGGTAATTCGTTCTTTCTCTTCTATTCGGAGATGGGGAAGTTCGGGTCGCTACACAAACGGTAGAGTTTCAGTTCTAAAGGTTTTATTTGTGGCTAAGGTGAGTGATTTGCATAGTTTTGCACTAATTACGGTTGATTAAGGGTAATTAGTGAAGATTAACGAAATTAAACATGATAAAATTCTGGAAAAATATTTATAAATTCGAAAATAATGTTTTAGACCTCTGTTAGAAATTTGGTTTGATTTGGTTAAGTTTTGTTAATCCTACGATTAGTTTTGCCTAAACATGCTTAAGGGAAAATATGGGGTTTTGGGTATGTTTGATCCATTTTACATGCTATGATTGTTGTTTTGTTGTTTGTGGATGAGTGTACATGTTGCTATGACTGTATGGTATGATTTGTGATTGTCTAGAAGTGTTAGATTGGTCGAAAACGACATCGAATGGCGTAAACAGCTTGTTGGACAAAGTGCAGGAAGACACCCGATCCGGATCGGATCGGAGGAAGGAGTCTGAACCGATGCACCATGGAGAAGCTTAAGAGACCCAACCCGATCGCGAGCCATGCACCACGAGCCGATCCGATATGATGACGTCGATCCGAACCAGGAGGAGGAGCCACGAGCTGATCTGTGTGTCACGACCCGATCCGTTCGTGATGATGACCCGACTGCTTGCATCTGAAGTTTCCAGACCGATCCGCTCGTGATGAGGATGACGCGACCCGAACCGATGTACTACGCATTGGACTGGACGAAGGACAACATGACCACGAACCAGAAGCACCCGATCCGACCCGATGGGTGAGCACGACCCGACCCGACCTGACCTGAATTGCCTTGCACGAGCTGGAACCAAGTGTCCCACGAGCTGAACTAACGGAGCACATCCGAACAGAACCAAGGCAAGGAAGAAGACCGATCCAGAGGAGACCAAGACCCGAGATGCAAAGGTAGTCCAAATGGGAAGTTTGTACTCAGGATTCAGTTGGGAACCAAAGAGTTAACTTCATGAGTTGGGCTTTGCTGCGGGACGTGTGCTAAGGGGTTGTCGATGTCTGTAACTTTGAATCACTATGTGTAGGGAGTACGTGAGCGGATTCAGGGCCACAGTGGCCTAGGTACGACTAAAGAGCTATAGACCAATGAAGTGGGGTCATTTGTAAAGGTTTGGTCCTGACTCCATGTGGTAAGGTTGGTAGTAGCAGTAGTTGTACAAGTTGAACTCCGTCACTACTTTGATGGGTCTAGTGATCGAAGCGGTAGATATCGTATACTTTACGCACTGAGTGAGAGATGTAAGGATGGTTGCTATGTTTGATTTGTTTGCCATCATTATGACATGCACACCCCCACCCCCGTATTCTTTACACAATATGTAGTAGCACCTTAGAGTATTGTACGGTATGTAGTGCTAACTCTTTGGTTGCAGGTCCAGGTTCAGGTATGGTTAGTATACCTGTTATTGTTCTGTTTAGCTGCTTATCGCTCATACCAGACTTTTTTCTGACCTAGAGTTTTATGTCTCTTCTTATTACTATGGGTGCTCTCACGAGCAGACTAGAGACAGGTTAGCTGGTGATACACGAGTAGCTGTACCGGAGACGAGCAGGAGGCTTCCACGTATGATACATATATATAGATATCCTCCCTGTGTTGCAGCGGTCACTACTTTGGGCATTAGTGGTGTACCTTTCTTTCTTTTATTTAGAGACAGTAATTCAGAAAGTTATAATAAGCTGTATTTGGATTTCCGCTGCTCTGATGATGATGTTAATGTTTGTTTTAGTTATCAGCTTATGCATTCTTTCACCTATTTTATGTCAAGTATATTATTATTATATTTTGTTCCATGCGCTGTGAGACATTCTACAGGTTTTCGATTAGTTCATTCTCTTCTTTCCTTTCTTTGGCGACCGTTCCGTGCTAGTCGGGCATGTGTACAGCGCACTTTCGGAGGAAATGCCGGCTGGTGCGGGGCGGGCCGTCACAATTGCTTAGAAGAAGAGACTTCGAAATAGGCTAGTGAGGCATTTCGGTTTCATAAAAAGGGATAATCAAAGGTTCTATTTTGTTTCGGCTATCCTTAGGGATCCTTCGATAGAACCTTATCTATTAGGTTTTGGGGACACAATCCTTGATATAGCCTTACTTCTTCTATTTCAATGCTTCTAACCGCTCGGGACCGCTGAAAGAAAACCTTAGGTAACTTATTCCCTTTGGAGTCTTTAGCATTAAACATACAAAGTCATAAGATAATAGTAACATAATAATTAAGAAACCACCATTTTATTACCTCAATCACATACGCAGATTCCTTTATTACAAGTATATAATTATTACAAGAACTTTTGTATTAGGCTTCCTTGATTCGATTTAGAAAATAAGGATACAACTCAGACCTTGCTAATGCAAGTGAGAGAACGAAGAAGTCGATCACATTTCTAGACCCTTGGGGTCGTATTTATTGGTGCAGGTTGACCTCCTATTTTGTCTTTTAGGCTTCGTCATAAAGTGTCAGCGGAGGCTAATGCGAAGGTATGGGGAAGGAGCTTTAGATGGTGGGTGATTTGTGTCTTTGATGCCGCTCAGGACAACAACGAGCTTTCTCAAATATATATTGATGGATATCCATTTGGGTGTTTGTGGTTTCTCCAAAGGTGTTTCATTAACTATGAAAACTTGTTGCGCAAGAAGTAAGCTCATACAGGCTCCCGACTTTTGATTGTTGCTAAAGGATACCTTCTTTTTGAAAGGTGCGTTTCTTGAGGGACTAAATTGCTGAAATCTCCTCTTTAACCGAACCGAAAGGTGTATCTAGTTGTTCATTTTCCTTGAAATCCGCTATTCGAAAGCGCATGCCCTTCGGTTTCATCAAAAGGGCTTTTACTTACGAAAAAGAGTTCTTTGTTCTTTAACTCCGAATTTGAAATAAACTTTGAATTTCTATCTGGATCAAAAGCTCTTTTTTTTTACATCCCTGCACTATAGTTTCCGTTTTTGGTTCCTCAAGATTATTTCTGTGCTAACAAGTTATATATGAAAATTGTCCAGAAAATCACCACGAACTCAATAATTTAACTTCCATAGCCAAACTTGGACATTAATATAAATTTATTTCTTGTTTAATTTAATTATTATTAATTCTTGGGGTGTTACAGTGAGATTACTTGAAATCATAACAATTTCAAAACCAACATATGTATTTTGTGTTTGAAAGCGGTTAAGAAGTAAGATGTTATAAAGTTTCCATATCTATCTTAATATGTCCAACGGAGAGGTCAGTATTAACATTCGTCTGATGACTTAGGTTGGAATTCATATATGATTCGTGGATTGTTCAAGATTTTGGAATCCAGAGAGAGATTGGAGATCTATTTGAGCGATGAAGATTCGTATGTTGATATTTTGAATGTGACTTCGACATCGATAATGTAAGAATCTAGAATTAGACATATAGGCAATGAATTTAGATAGTCTAAATGGTATATCATTTCTATTCTAGAGAGTTTTCCAAATTGCTAGCCAAAGTGATAATATCTGGAACAACATGTTCAGTCATTCGCTATGTTTATTTATGATATATTTTATATACAGATATATGCTTCTCATTAGGATATCTCTAGCCCATATCAGGAAGACCGTTCTCAATTCATTAATGGCATCTCCATTGGGAAATCCATATACACGAACATACATTAGTAGTTTTGAGTGCATACCTAATATTATTGTGGTGTATACGCCACATGGCTATTTTTAGAGTTATATTTTAAGCCATAAATATTACTCTCTCTGTGTCTAAATATACAATGTTTTACTTGTTTGCAAAAGAATTAAGGAATCAATTAATGGTGCTTAATTCATACTCAAATTAAGTCTATCTCTCTTAAACTAGCTTCTTTTCATGCACAACCAGTGGTTGAAACATGAATGAATAAATAAAAAGTCTCATCATTTATTATGAACCATGATTAAAGAGGGCATTAAAACATTAATATCTTATATTTTGAAAACACCAAACTTCTTAAAACATCTTATATTTAGAAATGGAGGGAGTATCTATTATATCGCAATATATACTTATTGGATAGATGGTTTGACTCTTTTGAAGGGAAACCATTCAAGTGATTCAGTTGATCTGAAAAGGTTATATGAACGCATCATATTTCTTGAGTTTCTCACTAAACTTTAGTCCAAGCCATATTATTATTTTGCCCTTACTTCGCCGACTGCTTTCTCTCTCTCTCTCTCTCTCCCTTTCATCTTTTTATTTTTTTTGACAATTTTGAGAAAAGCAGGTTTAATTGGATATTCTTTGGAGCTCATGGTGACTAACTAGATGTTTAGTTCATTGTTATATTTTATTTTCAATGTATCATTCGTATGTATTAATGTATATACCAACAATCACGATGATAGACTATTATATAACTATTCACGATTGATAGTGCTTTTGTAGTGACCTGAAAATCCCCGCCCGAACGACGACACTTCAGGTGTAAAAATCGAGCCAAATATGTCTTGCTACCTCATCAAACCCATACTAAATCTAAGCTCGTGAAATTCCCTTTCATTTTCCTTTTATAGTCAGATTTATTTTGAGGAATTAAAATCGGATGAGGAGGGCCATTCATTCTCTACTGGCGGTGGAATTCTGGTGAGAGCTAGGGTTTCCATTTTCTTATTTATACCTTTTTTTATTTATTTAATATTTAATTCTAAATTTACTTGTTTAATATAACGAACCCCAAATTAAACCCAATGATTGTCGCCTCTAGCTAAATACCCCCATTCCGAACACAATGTGATATGTATCGTAAGACAGTTCCGCTATTTCGATAGGTTTTATCAAAATTAAAATATAAATCAATAGAACAGTCAATATTGATTTTTGCGTACATTTTAATTTACCGGGGCCACATACCGACTCTAAAAATTCCAAAATAAATAAATTTGGCTATGTTTTAACGATACGGTCCTAATAAAACTAATTTTGTCGAATTTGGAGACCGTTTGAAAAACGGTCATTTTTCAGTCGATTAAATTCAAACAAAATTGCCAAACACGTTTAAATTCACCATGCTTACATATTGATTACAAAAATTATGAAAATTGGAATTTAACAATAATTTGACATTCCGGATCCAACAAAATTGGCCTCGTCGAAAACGGAGATCGTTTGCAAAATCGCTATTTTTAAGGGCTATAATTCCATAGCGACTATTCTGAATTTTCAATCGGACATAACTTTTTATTCCCGCTATGAAATTTGGATTCTTCAGATTCGTTGGAAAGATATTTTCAACTAGATTCTAATATTTTCGGTTTCGCTAAAATCCGGTTTATTTTGAATCATGTACATTCATTTGAAATTTGAAATCGAATTTTCAAACTACCGCACCATTTCCAATTCCTTTTATAATTAAAATAAATATTTATGTTCTAATTTCGATTTTAATAAATATATACGTTCTAATTCTATTCAAAATAAATTTCTAGCCGTTATTATTTAAAATAAATCATTTTAGATATTCAAAATCTATTAAAATTTCCAAAATTAAAATTTTAAATTAGTTCTGATTTTCCGGGTTGTTACAGCTTTAGAGCATCTTCAACAGAATTCAAGGACATAATATTACGTTGTTGAAGATTACGGGAAAGAGAAGGAAATTTCCCCAATAGTCCCGTCTTGAATTTTTCACCACGAGATGTTCCTTTTTTTTTTCTTGATCCGTGACACGCCGATTTTATCGGCTCGTGCTTTATTTTGGCCTGTGAAAAGGTTGCGAGCCGATAAAATCAGCTCGCAGGACCAATTCTGAATTCTGAATTGGTCCCGTGATATTTCGCTGAATATTACAACTTGTAACATCTGTTGGTGCGATTTTTACCCAAAATTCAAGATTCAAAGAAGGAATTGATGGACTCTTGGGGATGCTCTAAGATTGTGACTTTGAAATGTTATGTATCTTAAAGTAATATTTTGTACCATCTATGTATATTATATGTTATGGTTTACAAAAAATTGTGGAGAAATGCTAAATCAAAATATATATTTATTATTGTGCACTAAATTGTCAACAAGGTCAGTCAAAATTTTTGAGATTCTGAGAACTAATTTAAGTGACCAAAGGAGAGAAAATGTTCAGAAATGATTTGCAAACAGAAGCAACGAATGGTAGGATTGATTATAAATTTGTTATTTTTAGCTGGGGCTATACTACAATTTTTATGGCGGTGCATGTACGCGGACTGCGGTTCAGGGCTGTTAAACAATTTGTCCACGGAAGTTCTTATTAGTCCACGTACGTTCTCTCTGCGTTTCCTCTTGCTGAAAGGAAAAAGATAAATCTCCCAAATTGATTCAAGGTATGATTTCTCTTTCTGTTTTTTCCTTTTTCTTTTTTCAGTGTAAAATTGGATAGATGTAAGATTTTTAGGCCTTGCTAACTGGTTCCCCAATTTGATAAGTACCCTTTTGAATCTTCAGGGTTCCGTGCTTAATGGATTGAAGAAACCCTAGCTCGAAATCATCAGCACTGTACCAAAGATCAAACTTCTATGATCTGAGTGTAGCGAATGAGCTAGGGTTTCTGAACCAACTCGAATTTTGTTGGATTGCAACTTTTACAGTCCAAAATCAAGTACGATATTTCTTGGTGATGGCAGATGATAGAGATGACACTAGAGTAGATTTGAATCTTTATTTGGGTCTTTCTCGATCACCCAGAGTTCAAATTTCCGACCTGGGATCTGATCTTGCTCTTAATTCCTTACCTCGATCACCAAGAATGTCTAATTCATCGTCTATAGACATGCCTTATTCACCATCCCATGCCATTTACACCCCAGAATCAATTATTCCGCCACCTCCTGGAAACACCATTCAAGAGCACTCTCTTTACATATCTTCTAATGAGCACTACGGTCCAAATAATCCTGAAGCAGAAGAAACCCCACCTTCTTACATTCCTTTGGACTCACAAGAACCAATTCAAGATATTGGGTCTAGTGGTTCACATTTTAGGCCATATACGCCTTCAACGATGAATAATGCAGCGACATCAATGTATGCTGCACATCATTCTTCTTATATTCCTAGACCATCCTCTTACTCACCACCACCTTTGCCAAATAGGGAAAATGAATCATCCTCAAGAAGACACCTTTATGATAGTCCAGAGTTCAGGTTCAGGAGATTAATCGAGTCAGACCGCAGGTTGCGACCTAGAAGGTTCCCTGCACTACCACACAGTAGCAATGAAACACCTGCTTTTCTTCGATCATATTCACCAGACCAGCAGTTGGTAGATGATCTAATGAGTTCAGAAGTAAATTTAGAAGCTAATGGAAAGCATAAATTCAAGGAGGAAGCTACCGGCCTTGAAGGCTCGGATGATGAAAAAGATGAGAACAAAAATGCTGCCGATTTCGAATGCAATATTTGTTTCGAATTAGCTCAACAGCCTGTGGTAACTTCTTGCGGGCATTTGTTTTGTTGGCCATGTTTGTATCAATGGCTAAATGTTCATAGTGAGCACAAGGAGTGCCCCGTCTGTAAAGGAGAAGTCACAGAGTCCAACATTACACCCATTTACGGTAGAGGAAGCGCTGAAGTTGGCGAGGAAAAAACGTACATTGAAAATGGGGAGTCGAATGTAAAAATACCACCTAGGCCTCGTGGTAATAGATTTGAAAGCTTAAGGCAGCAGTTCCGACCTGTTTCTAGAAGGTTTGGAGAAGGAATATCTGCTTCTTGGGCACGCTTAATGCAACAAGCCATGCACAGCAGTGGTAATAGGTTTGATGCAGCTGTGGATCCTACTATGCTTAATAGTAGCAACGGTGCTCGGGCAGTTTTAACAAGACAAACTCGGCAGAGAACAAGGAGAATATTAAGAGGTCTCATTGCAGAGAATGGATCTGAAACTAGAGACCATAATCTACCAAACATAGAAACTAATAATGCAGGTCCGATATTTGATGAAGGAAATACATCATGGAGTCAGGATAGAGAAAGTGCCCCTAATAATGATCCACTGCTTGGTAATGCAATGGACCTATGGTCGAGAGATGGTTTGATACTTCCAAGAATTAATGACTTGCCTTCTATTTTTAGGGATGGGCCTGAAATATGGCGGAGGTATCGGGACACTAGCAGCTCAGCAAGCCCTTTTGTTAATGAAGCTGATAGAGCTGAGCTTCTGCAGCGAGTTTCTGCATATAGTATGCTTGCTAGGGAGGATATCCGAAGAGTAGTTGGAACTAATCGGCATGGTTCTGTAAATCCTTCTGTTCCCGAACAGGTTGCCTCTAGAAACAATGTAGTGTCTACCACTGCGACTGATCAAGTTTCTGTTTCCAGTACCACTGCTACTATACAGGGAGATGTGGGTGTACAGGTAGAACCAAATAGTGTTGGGTCATCAAGGCCTTACAGAAGGAGAGAAAGGAACAGTGCTTCGGGTTCTCTGGACATGGATGAAGTTCTTCATCCAAGTAAAAGGAGAAGATTCAACTAGATATTTGGCTCTTTTTATTGTGTGGTTTTAGCCTCGACTTTTATTTGCAGTGCATCTATGTTTTTTCTATATATTATGTTTTTGTTTTCTTGTTTATTTATACCAGTTTGAAGTTTACTGGACAGAACTCACAGACATGTAAGAGTGTTCGGATATTTAGACAGGTTCTGTTAGTAACAACATTGAGTACTCAGAATATTAATTTTGTCGTCTGATTTCGTAGCGATTGTTTTCTTGTTATAATCTACTTATCCATTGTTAATATATTTCTCTGATTGCTTTTGTTATTTGCACGAGATTTTGGCGGAGTGCTATACATGGACATGTAAAGTCCTTTATTAAGTCATGCAATTTGTAATTTTCCGTACTTCAACAAAAATAATTGAAAACCTAAATAAAATGCGTCTTTTTAAGATAATGTTTGAGTCTGTCATTTTGTTTATAACTAAAATTTCTTTCGAAAATATTTTTTAATTATTGTTCATGTTGAGATTCTAATTCTTGATCCATTGTTGCACGTGCATATAAAATTCCGTTATAAAATTTATGTATGAGAAATTCAATGTTGTTTGATTTGAAAAATAAAACTAATAATGAAAAGAAGGTATTTTGTTGTTGGAGTAGGACCCTGAATTTTTTTTTTTTTTTTTTTTTTTACTTTAGTTCTAACCTATTATTCATAGATAAGGACATTTGGAAAAGTTTACGGTTGTATTATTATATATGGATTTTCAGACCTTTTCACTGTAGTGATATAACAGATATATTTTTATATTCGACATCTTTTTAAGCTTCAACCTTTCAAAACATCTTAATTTGATGAATTGAGAATTTACATTAGAATTACTTTGCATTTATATCGGTTTTATGACCAACAATGACAAATGTTTGAGCTGTATACCTTTCTCAGCCTTTTGGCTAAGATCAAGTGTATTATCTGTCTTTAACAGATTATTATCTGATAGATCAAGTGTAGTATCTGTCTTTAACAGATTATTATCTGATACGTGGTTCAATAGATCACAACCACAAATGCTTGAGCTGTTAAAACCTACCAGCAATGATGGCGGTACAATGCCATTTGAAGATCGGTAAGGCCGAAGGAAAATAAACCTCCAAATAGTAATATTGTCTTTTCCTCCCTAATAATCATAACTTTAACCCGTATGCCAATGTCATATGCATTATATTTGCAAACGTCATCCATGTTACTGGACATCACGTATTCTGAAGTTATATCGGTAAAATGGTATGTGGAACCAGCAAGCATGGACTATTTCAACTAGTGCTTTGATAACCAATGTTTAACGATGCTTAACCACCTGCGGGAGGGACTAAGGGTTGGTCAGTTGGGGCCATACCCTAGCTCAAATACATAAAACCTGTTATAAAAATGCAATTATGTTAGTAGGCCATAGCTGAAACTTAGGCCCTAGCTGAACTCCAAGGCTAGCTTTGCCACTGACCACCGTTCATCAAACACAAAGTCACATAACAGCTACAGACCCTCCACGTGTCCTAACCATGCAAGAGTCTCGCAAACACTGTGCAGTGTGCAATAATTGTAAAAAATAAAGTCCTTTTTGAAAATTAGAATCCAATTGTTCTTTTCAACTTTAATAGCAGATAAGCCATTCGTAGAATGCACATTCTTACAATGTGAATCAAAAATATTTATTTAAATATAAAAAAAGGGACAATTAGGGGATATCCCTGTTATACTTTCATATTGTAAGGTCGATCCCTATCAAAGTTTCATTGTAAATCCGGTTCTTATTTTCTAAAAATAAAGAAAATTATTACTGATATGTCAACAACTTTCGATGGTAAAGTTTCATTGTAAATCCAGTCTTTGTTTTCCAAAAACAAAAGAATAATTATTACTGAAATGTCAGCAACTTTTACAAATAATTGTTAATATGTCAGCAACTTTTATATAGTGTACAGAAAAGTGAAAAATTATTGCTGAACTCAGCAAATTTTGAAAGTAATCGCAGATAGGTCAGCAACTTTTATATCGTGTATAAAAAAGTTGCTGATATGTCAGCAACTTTTATGAAATATTGCTGATATATCTGCAACAATCGGAGATAAAAACAACAGGGATTTAATTTAAAGTGAGATTTAATGAAGGACTTTTCGTATATTTTACACCGTAATAAGGACCTGTGCCAAAAATACCCTATAAAAAATGCATCAAAAACTATAAATTTTGAATATAAAATGAAAATACTGACATTTTTATTAGCAAGGCTAAAATATTGACAATTTTGATTGCAAATATACATAGTTTAAACTATATTTTTTTCAGTGTAGAAAATGACTACCAGAACAACATAATTTTTTTTTCTCTATTTTGATTAGTATTTGTAAAATAATATACCACATATCAATATCTGCACTTCAGTAGGCATAAATTGTTACTTTTCCGTTCAAACTGCGGTAACGTATGCGTACAAATTGTGATGACCGCCTTGTACTAGCCAACACCCAACGAGTTGCGCTGTGATGGTGCTCGACTAATACAAAACAATCATCAAAGTTGAAATAATAAAACCCAAATAACATGTCATATATCTCACAGTGCATGAAAGAAAATATGATAATAACATAAGACATAATATAAAACAGGAGAGACAGTGTAAACTAGATGAATCACAACTTAGAGTAACAGATTCGTCTCACAATATAAGTACCAAAATAAACAAATAAAGGTACATCTCCAAAATACCATTTCTAGAACAAAATACATCACTAATTCCCAAAATAGTGCACAATAGAAGAAAACAGGGATATGAGTATGTATAATACATAGGAGCCTACTACTCGTCTCCAATCACCTACTCGAGCACACCAATCTGTCTCTAGTCTACTCCTTTAAGAGAACCCAGAGTAATAAGAAGCAAAACATAAAACTCCAAGTCAGAAAAAGTCTGGTGTGAGCGATAGCAATCTCAATCACTAAAGACGGTAACATAATAGGTTAGAAAAATCATATCTGATCTAGTCTTACATCCAAAGAGTTAGCATATATAACCATGTACGCTACTCCATGGTAATCACAATACTAAGTGTAAATGGAAGTATGTGTGACATAATAATAACAATCATGCAAACATAGCAAACATCCTCACATTCTCTCACTCAGTGCGTTGAGTATGTAACACGCACTATCTTTGTCATCCAGTCCATTGGGGCCATGGCGGGGCCAACTGCCCTGATCTCCATTCAGCTTCGCTATGACCAACAACCCTGGTCTGTAATCACTAGCACTACCCAGCCCACACTGCCCTGTCTCCAGGGTCCAGGCAGAACCAGTCCTCACTTCCCTGCCTCTTACTCGTCTACACGTCCCCTCTCTCACAGACGGATGCACTAAAGTCTTAAGTACTAACCTCTTTGCACACGTTTCCATAGCGAAGCCTAACCTAGAAGTCACCTCGATGGTTCCCATCTGGATCATAGATGGTAACTTCCCATTTAGAATTTCCTTCGTGTCTCGGGTTAATTAATCATATTGGAGTGTCTTCAAAAGAGTCTAATCATCATCAGGAATTAATGCCATTGCCACACTAACCCACTCCCTATGCCCATTCTCGGATAGGATAAGTTTCGGATAGTATAAGTCTAGATAAAATAAGTCTGGACATGATAAGTTCTGAATAGGATATGTCCAGATATGATAAGTCCGGATAGGATAAGTAATACCATGCCACGCAAACCCATTCTTTTTGCCCACTCTCGAATAAGATAAGTTCAGATAGGATAAGTTCGGATAGGATAAATTCGGGCAGGATAAATGTGGTACTATGGTGTTACTAAACTGACGCGGTACTATGATTGTAACGACTCGACAAACTCCCGATCCTGATCATCGACATAAACACCATGTCGACTAACCAAGCACCGAAAATTTACCGGATCATTAATAGAAAGGAAAAAAAGATTATAATAAAAGAAGAGGAGGAAACCAATAACCACAAAATCAGAGTAAAGACGAATCTCACAGCGGAACGAGTAAAGACGAATCTCACAGCGGAACGAAATAAAATATATTAGATAACGTAACAGTTTCCAGATACAAATATAGGACACAGCGGAAAGAAACCGTAACTATCTAACGTTGAAGCCTCCTGCTCCAAGCTCGTCCAAGGGTATCTTTAAAAACCTGAACTACTTGACTACCCGTACAAATTTGGGGATCTAAGAATTTAGGTTAAAACAAAATAAACTCTGGGTCAGTTATGAGACTGGTGTAAGTAAACTCCAACCACTTGATTTAACCTTTAAAAATCCTTTTTAAAGAAAGGATAATCGTAAGACTGATCCACACATAAATACAGATGGTCTTTACCTTACGATAACCCGAAACATTTTTTTATCAACACCATTCTGATATTGTGATAGCGTCTAATCAAATCAATAACAATCTAGCGGAATGCTTGCATCTCACGCTTCACATACATAGTATACAATAACAAACCGCGGGCGCTTATTGGAGAAATGATTTCCCAACTATGAAAAGGTATGGAACCACCTCCGATAGTGTTATCTCTAGAGAAGAATACACTGGGTTCAACAAGAACATCTTATAACCCAGCCACACATGATCGATCACTCATTTTGCTTGAGTATACCGAATGTATTATCAACAACGGTTGTGATCAACAACCATTTCCGAAAGCATACAACAACGATAGAATAAGAAGAAAATGAATTATTCTCTAGATTATGTGGTAATACACCTTAATGGGTGTGACCCACACAGCCATGCTGTCTGCCCGATTTTTGTCATCTTTCCGGTTAGTGAGGCTTGAAGCTACGTGTTATCTTTATAAAGCCATAGCATTATTCACTTTGAATGCCACATTGTCAGATCCAGCAAATCACTAATTGACGTCCCCAAAAATACATTGGGTGTTGAGCTAAGAGAAGTTTCCTTCTCCGCCACTAGCTATGGTACGTTTGAAGAAATCAATGTATGTGACCATCTGGAAATACTCTATCAGACATCTATCCATATACATTGTCCTGAGACTGGACAAACCAAAGGCACCATCCCATCAATCCATCTTAGGCAATTTTTACCTAGGATTAACTGAACATCCCTTGCACTTTACTTCGTCTTCAATTATCTTCAGCATAATTTGATTCTCAACGCTTATGCCCATATGGACTGGTTTCGGATAATAAACCTGATCCCGGTCTCTCCGTATTGACAACGAAAATATAAAATAGGCAAAAAAATTCATAGCCGGTTATTTAACTATCAAAAGAATATCCATGCAACCAACGACTATATTTCCAAATGCAAATTCTACTGATCAAATATCAAACAACACTGAGCCATTTAAATTAATTTCTTGTTAATTTATCATTTTCTAATTCTCGTTTTTTCGTTTTCCATATCTTTCCCTAGATATTTCTATATATTCACAACTGTTGGCGATCCTTATTATTTCGAATAAATCTCTTATTACAAGTTGAGCTAAAATGGACTAATGGAATTGAAAGTGTACGTGAATTGATTTAAAAGAGTTGAAAAGTGATTCTTCGTAACTAATGAACGTTTTTGCAAACATTGTTTGTAAATACTCGAAATATGATTGCAAATGGTTTCGTGAATGAAATTAGAGAATATATGTAATTAAAAATATAATGTGAATATAGACTTGTAAGTTTAATATGAAACCAATATTTAGTATTGGATTTAAAGCCGAGTATTTCAAATGAGTTAGTAAATCAATATCGACTAGAGTTGAAAATTTGTAACATTAACTTATTAGACTTTGAGAAATTATTTTGGAAAAGCAGGTAGGAAATTATTGCATTAATTTGAGAATGAATGATAGTTAATAAATGATAAAGGAAGTTAAGTGAGTTTTGAGAAGCAAACCTAAATGGCTAAGTTATTAATAAACTTAAATTTTAATAATAAAGATCATTATTTTCGTATATAATAAGGAATTCATAGACCGTAACACTATTGTTATAAGAAATGATTTCTAAAGGAATATGATGTGTTTTTTAAGAAATTGGAACCTGTTGTACATTGGTTAAGTCGAGTAACTTTCGAGGTATCAATCCCATGTTGGTTTCGGCCTTCGGGGTTGTATACCTAGGGATTTATTCACTTACCAATTTACAATGAGAAGTTACCATAGTAGAAGTGAAATGATAATTGAATATTCTTATACTAAATAAGAAAAAGTGAAATGTTTTCCTAATATTGAAAGATTTAGAAGTTTTAATTAACGACTGGTTAATTAAAGAGGTAAATGATGCTGGGTATTGATTCAGTGAATTCATTTTCTTTTATGGATGAATAGTGTTATTTGATAGTTAAATAATCGACTAACAAATCTGGCTTTTACGATTGTTGGTACGGATATACCGGGATCAAATGTATATTCAAAAACCATTTCAAACCATTGAATATGTGAATCTGGAAGATGTTGATTGAAGATGGAGCAGTTGAAAACTATGGATCTTCATAAACGAAAGGACTACTTGTCAAATTTCTTTGATGTTGCAACCAGAGTTATTTGGATTTGTGATTATGACGTGACTGAAATCTTCTGATTGCAAGGACTGCTCGCTACTAATCCTTGGGGTGATTCCTATACAAGGATGCGGTAGGAGGGTACCTTCGGTTCGTCCTATTCTTGGATGACTTGTATGGAAAAAAGTCTGATAGAGTATTTCCAAAGGATCATGTACATGATTTCCTCAAACGTACTTCTTTGGATGGCGGAGAGGACAACTTCTCTTAGCATTAACACCCAAGGTATTTTTGTGGATGTCAATTAGTGATTTAGCGGATCTGATGATGTGACATTCAAAGCGAATGGTGGTGTGCTATCTTAAAAAGGTAACTGTAAATCCTCATCAACCGGGAAATGATATAAAATCGGGTAGGTCGCATGGCTACGTGGGTCGCTTCCATTAGGGTGCATTATCACCTGATCTAGTGAAAATCCATTTTCTTCTTTATTCCATCGCTGCTGTATGCTTCCGAATGGTGGTTTGAGCCCAACCGATGATGACAATATATTCGAAATACTGAAGTGAAGTGAGTGGTCGATCATGTTTAGCCATGTTGCAAGATGTTCTTGTTGAACTCAATGTATTCCTCTTTAGATATACACTATCAGAAGGTGGTCCCATACCTTGCCATAGTTGGAATCCACTCTTTGTTAAGAGCCCGCGGTTTTTGATTATATACTATGTATGTGAAGCGTGAGATGCAAGCATTCTACTAGATAGTTATTTATTTGATTTAAACACTATGATAATATCATAATAGTGTTGATTCAAAAATGTTTTGGGTTATCATAAGGTAAAAAGCGTCCATATTTATGTATGGATTGGTCTTACGATTATCCTTTTCTTTTGAAATGATTTCTAAATTTAAATCAGTTGGATAATACCTATAAACTTAGTGAGTTTTCTCACGCTGGTTCACCGGAGTGATCCATGTCGTTTGCAATGCTCGAATCTGACCGAGTTTTACAGGTTCAGGCTATCAGGTGCTGTGAAGTCCAAACATTTGCTGAGAAAGTTCAAACGTATGATTCGTATATATTATTTTTCTGTTGCGTGATGTATATGAGGACATGTTGTTATAACTGTACAGGTTGCATTGGCTATTGTACTATGATGATTGTAAGTATTATTTCAAGCTCTCAATAAAGATTTATTTCTATATTTTATTTTATTCCGCTATGATGTGAGACTTTGATTCTGTTGCATTGTTATTCTTCTTCTTTCTTTTATTCTAACATTTCTTTCTTTCTATTTCTCACCCTCTAATTTTTTTATTAACTATTTGGTGTTTTCGATACTTGGTGTTTGGCAAGTAATACAGGTATATGTATTATTGTTGAAATTTGAGCATCAAATTCCGCTAGGTCGTTACACTTGAGGTCACGACTACCTTTTCAGAACATCACATTCAACTTTGAATGCCATATTGTCAGTTCCATCAATCACTAATTTATTTGCACAAATATACTCAAGGTGTTAAACTAAAAGAAGTTACCTTCTCCACCACCAAACTTTGTATATTTGCAAAAACCAACGTACGTGATTATAGAAAATAATATATTAGATATTTTTCTATACAAGTCCATTCTAGGACTGGACAAAATTAAAGATATCTCAGAACGTACGAATAACTACTACATGTAACAACCCTGAATTTTACCCAATTTAAAATTTGATTTTTAATTGATTTTAATGGAAATTAAATATTTTAGATGATTTATTTTGAGAATAAACGACATAAAATTTATTTAAAAATGAAGCTTGAATGTAAGAATTTAAAATTTAATTAAAACGAACTCGTAGCATCTCGGTAGTTCGTAATAATACGTTTTGAACTTTAAATGACTATACAAAATTCAACATAAGTCGAATTTTAGTGAAACAAGAAACATTAGAATCTATTTAAATATATCTTCGTAACAAATGTGAAAAACTTATATCTCATATTAAAAAATATGATTTATGTCCAATACAAAATTTAAAACAGTCACTATGGAATTTATTAATATTTTAATATTACATAGCCCTTAAAAATGGACATTTTTGCAAATGACCTCCATTTTCGATGAACTAAATTTATTAGGTTAAAAATATTAAACTATTGCTAGATTTTAAATTTTGCGTCAAACGAAGTTAGTATACGATCACGCGCGATAAAACCATTCGATGTAATAATTTGAGCAGTTTTCCAAAGGAACATTATAGAGACGACCTCAGAATTCGACGAAACTTTTTTATTGAATCCGTAGCGTCGAATAATGGTAGAATTCTGAATTTCATAATTTTTAGAGTTAGCATGTGGGTGTATGAGAAGAAAACGCACACCAAAATCGCATATTAAAATCAAAGTGAGACATGATCGAAAAATAAAAGGGAAGGTCAAATGAACGCGGAATTCGATGAAACCTATTCCATTGGACTTGAAATAACGTTTATTGTCTGAATCCAAAATTTTGTGACAAACGAAATTAATATGCGATCGAAAGAGGTGGACGCTAACTTGCACACTTTTATAAACATCAAGTTATAAAGCTAGAAATAAACGGAAGTCATCCAACTGGCCAAGGTTGTTTTTTCGTGAGCCATGGGATCGCGCCATCACAGTGATACGTGTGAACCTTGGTAAGTTTGAAAAAACCCCATCCTTTCTTTTCTTCTTCTCTTTCTCTTTCTCTTTCTCTTCCTTTCTTCCTTATTTCCTTTCCTCCTACCTTCCTACCTCCTCCAATGGCCTCCTCCCTCCACTCTAGCTGCCACAATCTCCCCCTCCGATCTGCCACCTCTTCCTCCCTTACTCCAACACTGGCCAGCGAAGTGAGCCCTATCCTTTTGCCAAAACCCTGTAAACTCCTTTTGTTTGCAAATGCTTCCTCCTTTATACCCAAAACACCTTCTACCACCACCAACCACCTTGTGTGGTCCCCACATCACCACGTCGGACCCTACAACCCTCCACCAACCCTGTGCCAGATCAGCACCTTGATGGACAGCGAGGGCGTGCACCCCACGACTTCCAAACCCATAAAAATGCAACTTTTATCCTCTAAACTCGAGTGCGTGCGCGAAGTTGGAGTAGATTTGGCGAGGAAAGGCGAGATTTTTAGCTCGTGACGAGCGCGTTGAGATCCGATGGTGAAGTGTCGAGATGTTAGGATGCTTGGGGTGAGAATTTATCGCTTAAAATATTTATTTTGTGTCGTTAAAATCAAAATAAGTTGTTAAATGTTTGGTTGATGTAAATATGAAAACTTGTAAAATATTTAACTTTTTCATACAAACTCGAAATTCAGTGGTTCGAGATGCGTTGGAACCATATCGACGAGAGCTTCACAACGAAACTGATTTAGAGGTCGTTTCAATTTTTAGCAGAAGAAAACATTTGATTCAGTCAATTAACGTTCGACGTTATTAAGTGAAAACGATCAACGTGAGAGCTTCTCCCTCAAACTGATTTTTTTTTTACATTTATTATAATCATAACTGAATATATATTGATTGCCTATATTGATTTTTATCTTATTAATTATCATGAATTTGTTATTTGGTAGATCACATCACAGACTGTCTGAAAATCGTATGGATGAATGGATGATTGATTGTATTATGATTTGAATGCGATGTTGAGTTATTTAATATGCTAAAATGACGTTAAAATATTTATGGTTGTTGAAATTGGATTAAATATCCATTTATAGTTCAAACGATGAATTTATCATTGCTTGTTTATGTAAATTGGTTAGATTGAAAAATAATTTGAATTGAACTAGTTATGATTAAATTCATGAATTAATAGTTGATTTAAATTGATTGTTTGTTAGTTGAAAAGCCCACAAGGGTCTCGAGATGATATTTGACTTCACATGTCCCTTGTATGTAGTTTTTATGTTAATTGATTGATTGGCGGACTGAAATAATCGTCAATTATTTGATTGAAGTTTATATGAATATAGGTGCACATGGGATGTTATTTAGATGTTGATAGTTATTCACAACTATTGTTGGATGTACAAAATTCATGCTAGTGAAATTACATGATGTTTGGTTGAATATCATTCCAATCTGGAATAGAAACAATATTTTAATAATATAATATTATGTGAAAAATCAAAGTTTGATTTCGATGTCCGATTCTGGGTAGACGCATAGATAAGATTTTGATGATAAATGATTGAAACGAGTTTTCGAAGATGAATATATATATATATATATAATTTATAAATTTGGTTTGGAAGTATATCGATTTATTTTTAAATTTATAAATCAAATTCAGGTTTGAACAGGATGTGTTGCACAACAACAGTTCGCGAAGTTCAACCCGTAACTTTGAATTGATGTAACGGGAAACCCTACAGTCGGATGCTCCTGATACTAGAACCGTTGGGTTTGTATCGAAAATACATTTCAAACGAATATAAGAGATTTAAATTCTAGTACTTGGATTTTTAAATATATCAAAATTAAATTTGGAAAAAGTCGTTATGGATGTAGATCAGTGACATATATTGGAAACTAGCTGTAATGGCCTTAATAAAATTATTAAAAGTGTGAATAAATTATGATAAATCATAATAAATGATTTGGAAAGACTTTGGATTAAATATTAATAGGTATGGAAGATAAATTTTATTTTTATCTGAAAGTGTTGTTTTACAACTAGAAGGAAAATCCAATGTTATAATATAACAAAATGGATTTAAAAAGTGATTTTTATACAACTAGAGCTTTCCAACATATAAATTGGAAAGGATTTGGATAGAAATTATCTTCAGATGTCTCAGTATTGGATTCCGTGACTATACGGATGTTGTTGAGGAATTTGAAAGATATAGATATCGTTATTCCAATACAATATTTATTGGTTTCAGAATTTGGTGTTGAATATAATTCGATATGATATCTATTCAAAGCTTAAATTTAATATCAAACTGAATTTTGGGTTTGTTGTGAATGGTGTTTTTAATAACACTGTTCTTAAACCCAGTTGAAAATGGAATTTAAGATATAAGTGTTTTAATTAAGATTTAATGGAAGCTTTTACAATTAAATCGGAATGTAAAAGGAAAAGGGATATTAGATTTGTCATGAATGGTACCTTCAATAATACTATTCTTGAACCCATTTGTGAATAGAATAAATCTTTTAATTAAGATTTATTGATGTTTTCCAATTTATTTATTTAAATTGGAATTGAACGGAATTTGATTTAATAATAATCGAAATGAGCTTCTGTAAAGGAAGACCTTTACTATTTATGGAATTTAAAAGGCTTTGTCGTTATTCCACTTATAGTATTAGTCTGATACAGAAATTTAGATCGATTATAAACTGTTCAGATTTCGACGAAGATTCCATATTAGTGGAAGTTGATTCTAGGTTTATAGTGAGTAGTGTTTTAAATGACATATGTTCTTCAACCAGGTTAAAGACATAATTAATTTCCTAAACTTGAATAATCAATAAGTAATGATTTTTTAGATTAAAAACTAAGTTGGAGTTTTAATGAATCTTTAATTAGACTGAAAGTTAAATGTTTGATAAATTTACCAAACACAAGAAGTATTCAAGATAGAGTACCTACACTTTTATTCCATGCGGTAGTTGAATCTTTAACTAGACCTGAACGCGAAATGGTAAATCAAATTTACCGGTAACACGATGGGTGTAAGATATGGAGTACTACCAATTTTGCTCTATGGGATGAATAGGTTGGGATTGGATTAATAAAATGAATGACTAGTTCGGTAAGGCTCGATAATCCCGACTAGTTTTATAAAGCATAATCTGGTTTAAGTTGTGAAAAGATATTATAAAATCCTTTGAAATGATTTCGAAGGAATGAATTAAACACTAAATTTAAATGAGATTATCTTTGATAAGTTTTATGGGAATAATTCCCAGTATAAAGAATATTTGAATAAGAGAATATTCTAGATTGGAATGAGGCGTATGATGTGCTTATATATATCACTTGATTATAGATGCACAAGTTATTTGGAAAGACTGGGTTTAACCCATTTTAAATACATGTTACGACGATTAAAGGTCGAAGATATTGAAGATGGTGCAAGATCGGTAATCTTCACATCAAATGGATCGCTACTGTGGCCCAGGATTTGAGTTGCTTCCTTGAAGGGGTTATAGTGGTAGTTGTCTGGACGTACTTGTTGATTGTCCAGATATGCGAGGGCCTCTCTCCTCTATTGGACATATAGGATGAGGAATATGGTACCTTCGGTTTTGTTCAGACCCAGAATGAACTTGTAAATGGATTGTATGTCTGATATTGTATTATGTGCTATATTCTTTGGTCTCTGCGAAATATATATATGTTTGGTGGTGGAAAATTTATTCTCTTAGCTTAACACCGATCTCTAAGATGTACGAGCATAGAGATTATATATTGGTAGATGTAACACCCCATAATTTTAAAGAACACTATAAGGGTAAACTAAATAATACTTAGTTAAATATTGGGAATAAAGGAAAACAGACTGTGCCATTGTGTTCGTCTTGGAATTCTTCTTAAGTTAGACTCCGAGTTTGCGTAAAACGAACATCGTATGAACAAGATATTAAGGTTTGAAGTTTGTATACGTATAAGATATATATATATATATAAAACTAGTCCAGAATTCGAAATAAATCAAAATCGAAGAGCGGAAAGACACGCGGGAATTCGACCCGTTGGGAGTCGACCCATGCCCCATGGGGTCGACCCTAGGGTCGACTCACACAAGGGGGTGTCGACCCGAGTGTCGACCCCGTGTTCGACCCCACCCAGATCTGGGGTAGATTCATTCTCTGAAATTGGACGCGTTTCCATAGGCTATAAATAGGACATCATTTCTATTGTTTCATTCACCCAAAAAATGGAGACGCCAAGATGCTGCTCTAGCTTAGATTGAAATAGCCTATTTTTCTACAACAACGACTTATAAGTATTCAAGAATCTCTGCTTCAACATCAACATTCTCTTCTCTGTCCTTTAGATCCAGTCTCTATGAGTTCATGTTATTTTTAAATATAAACATTTAACAAGTAATCTTGACATGTAAATAAACCAGGATCTAAATCTATGCCTGTTACGAATCTGGTACATACCCAAACCGATCTGACATTACATGTACACCTGATCTACTATTTAATTCTCATATGCCTATTTTATTATTTTTCCTATTTCTGCCATCATATGCCTATTCTGTTATTATGCATGTTTCTATCATCATATGCCTATTCTATTATTATACCTATTTATGTTCTTTTCTCTCCCTCTTTCCCTATTTATTTTTACAGCCTAGGCTACATTCGAGCCTAAGCCTATCACTGAAATATGCGAATGGTCGAAATTGGGAATGGTTAGGAAAGATAAATTGTTGTATAACTTGTATTGTGAATCAGGACTGAGATTTGGGGGTATAACCTATGATGAACATGAATAATTGTTTAAGAATGAATATGTCTAAATTTACAGTAAACAAAAATTGTGACCGCACTCAGATGCGAGCTTAAATTCGACTTGTTGTAGAAGTCTGCCCAGAACCGCCCAGCAAATCCAACATCCACAAGTTGTTAATTTAATGTGAGGGGCTAGTGCGTAAATGTACACGTAATGATGCTTAGACACGAAGTTAAGTCCAACTTGTTGTAGAAGTTTGCCCGGAATCGCCCGGCATAACCAACATTCACAAGTGGTCAACTTAATGTGAGAGGTCTGTTGCATTCTGACATGACCCGAACTTCCCCTTGAAGGAAAGCACGGATTGCGTTGAGGACAAGACAAAATAGAACGCAAACGGAAGAACATTTCATTGTTATTACAACAATTCCATCAGATACAAGAATATACAGAGTATAAATGAATAAATTACATTCGAATAATATCAGAGATTACAATAAATTACATAGCAGCGGAAAAATATACAAAACACAATTGAAAGTGATACACGGATACAGAGCTTTCTGAGCATCGTTCCAGCTATAAATCAGGATCCTGTGAATATATATCTGCAAAACCAAAACTACTAGCTACCCGTGTGGAAAATAGGGGCACCCAGAGTTTAGGTTAAAACAATAAACTCCAGGTCAGTCATGTGACTGGTGTGAGAACTAAAATCAGTTATTATTTTAACTTTAAAGAAGAGTAATTCAAGGGACCACGCCGTATGACACGGAACGGGTTTCCCCCCAAGAACACTAGTGCATATAACAAAACAGCGTAATGCTTTTTGGAAAAATGAAGCTATTATAAGACCTATGTCCCATCACACAATGCAACGCAAGCCGGAGGATAGGGTTTTCCCTTATAATAGCCAAATAATGCTTGATACGTTTAAACAAATCATTTGGTACTATCATAGGTGTATAGTGTCAAAACATTTTCAATCATAAATATCAATCATAGACGGCATGGGTACCATATATCATGTCGCCATACTAGTTCTACAATTAAAACCGCAATATCACGTATTGGAAATTGGATTCCGTCATGAGCCGAGG
Organism: Allium sativum; assembly: GCA_030737875.1. Classification (NCBI taxonomy): domain Eukaryota; kingdom Viridiplantae; phylum Streptophyta; class Magnoliopsida; order Asparagales; family Amaryllidaceae; genus Allium; species Allium sativum. Next base: position 110,516,926 of record CM060916.1, on the reverse strand, counting down.
CAAGGGGCAAGCTCCTCTCCGATTCGAGACACTCTAGCAAATGCCTCGGGACCGCACACAGCAATCCCTGGATCCTCCAAGGCCGATCCTCTCTTACTTTTGAGGGTTGGCAAGTCCTGAACACACGTTTCCCGGTCCTTACAGACCTATATCCGAGGCGCCTCGCATTCCAACAACCACACAGGTGAAAAGTATATAAATGTCAGGGCTGGTAGGTCACTGACACCACCATAGCTAGAAAGAAACGCCGTGCACTCCTTGGGTCCGTATCCCCTTTTTGACTCATACCGAGGTGTGAGGCTCGCGAATTCACGTTATACACAAAGCTACGCCACACAGGCCGTGCTTTGATCATCAACCACAAGACTTTGCTTTTCAACAGAAGCCCTGATCAATTGCCACTTACGCGTGCCACACTGGCAATTCACTCCATGCGACTGATGTCCATAGATATACAACCTCTGAGCTCGTACGTTTCAGAGAAGGGCGTTAAGCAAGAGAATAAATTCTCCGCCGCCAAACAGATGTATATTTAATAGAATCAATCAACAGAGAATAAAATCCAATGTCAGACACACAATCCATTTACAAGCTCGTTCTGGGTCTGAACGAAACCGGAGGCACTTTCCTCGCATATCCATCCATCTGCAGGTACGTCTGGACGATCACCAACTGTTTCCCTCATCTTGGGTGTACAGCCCAATCAAGATCATCAGTAATCACCCAAACGATGTGAAGACTTCTGGTCTTCAACCACCGTCTTCATCTTCGACATCTCGTCGAATCGGTTATTCAAAATGGATATAAACCCGGCCTTTCTGAATAACCCACGTATATGATAAACAAATGTTATACAAACACAACAAACGCCTCATTCCAATTCAGAATATTCTTTTATTCACAAAATCACATTCTTAGGGAAAGTTTCCCATTAATTTTATCCAAGATAAATTCTCCTAAATTTATTCTTTAATCTTCCTTTGGATATCATTTCAAAATAGTCGGGATTAGCGAACCACACCGAAGTAATTATTTATTTTATTACCCAATCCCAACCTATTCATCCCATGGAGCAAAACTGGTAATACTCCATATCTAACACCACGGTGTTATCGGTAAAATTAATTACCATTTCACGTTCAAATCTAATTAAAGATTTAACTATCGCTTTGGAGCAAAACTGGTGATACTCCATTCTCGATCACTTTCCAAATTTGATAATTTAAATTATCAATTCACATTTCAATCTAATTAAAGATTCATTAAAACTCCACTTAGTTTTAATCTTTTCAAAAATCAATATCCTGCCTTTAACTGGGTTAAAGAACCAATGTCATCTAAAACACGATTCACGATTAACCCAAATCATATTTGATATTAAATACAAGGCTCTGAATAGAAAATATATCGCTTATATTCAATATCAAATTCTGGAACCAACAAATATCGTATTGGAAATAACGATATAAAATATCTTTCAAATTCCCATAACAATATCTGTATAGTCACGAAATCCAACATCGAAATATTCCGAAGATAATTTTGATTCAACTTCAGTCCAATTCACGTATTGGGAATATTGATTATTTTTAAAATCACTTTCAAATTCAATTTATTTATTTCAAAAATAAATTGATTTCAATTCTAGTTCAAAACTAGTTCATTTCTTCAAAAACCCATTTTTATCATTTCAAATGTGGAGTTTTTCACCCCAGTTCTTTCCAATTCATATATTATGATTTTGCACAAATTATCAATATTTTTAATAATTTCATCAAGGCCCGTACAGTCGATTTCCAACAACGGCCATCGAACTGCACTTACAACGACCTTTTCCAAATTTGATTTGGACATAATTCCAAATCCAACCGTTAGATTTCAAATTTCTAATATTCATTGGAAAGCTCTTTTCGATACGAACCCAACGGTTCCGGTTTTAGGAGAATCCGACGGTCGGATCTCCTGCAACGTCAATTCGAAGTTAATGGTCGAAATTCACGAACTGCCGCGGCGCGGTGCGTTCTATTCGGGCCATTATATATATAATATATATATTTCGTCGATTTCCTTTTAAAACGCATTTTATAAATCGTTTTAAATTCGTTTTCAAAACCATTTCAACGCTACATTCAATTTCAAATCGATTTGATTTCAATTCAATTCGAATTCATTTCGATTTTATTTAATTCGAATTCAAATTCGTTTCAATTCAATTCTAATTCTAATTCGTTTCAATTCAATTCAGTTTGAATTTACCTTCTATTTAATTCAATTCGAATTCATTTCAAATTGATTTCAATTCAATTTCAGTTCGTTTTAAATTTCATTCAAATCGATTTCAATTCGTTTTTAATTCAATTTCAATTTAATTCAATTCGAATTCATTTCTATTTAATTTGAATTCAAATTCACTTTCTATTCAATTCAAATCGAATTCATTTTCTATTCGATTCGAATTCATTTCAAATTGATTCAATAAAATTTCAATTTGAATTTTTAATCTAATTTGATTTGAATTTCATTTCAAAATATTAAATTTTGAAATCACTTTTCAATATTCATTATAAAACGAATAAAATCGATATAAATATCGTTCGCGTCAAAACAACGCATCTCTAATCAACACGGCTTTATATTTTTCAAAAACTTCTTTATTCTATTCAACAAATGAATATTTATTCTATTCAACACATGAATCTATATTTCTTTCAACACACGACTAATCTCAACACATGAGTACTGTCAACACATCACTATTTTTGTTATGTAAAATATTTTATAAAATTATGGTATCTATCGTTTGATTTTTAATCAGATTCCACCGTAAAGTAGATTCTAATCTTAAATATGATAAAGATGTAAATTTTATTGTTAAAATATTTTACTCAACACATGAATAATTTCAACACATGAACATTGTCAACACATGACTGTTTTTATATTCAACACATGAATTTTCTTTTATAATATTCATTATTTTCCCGATTGGAATGAGGCCCAATCAATTACCATATAACGTTAATTATATGATTCCATACAACACATGTATATAATAGCAACGATAAACAATCAACCATCATCCAAAGTGCACCACACAACTGCATAAGCATCAAATATAAATAATCAACGCTTGCACAGTCTGTCGACCAATCGATCGACATACAATTAAATAATTGGGATTAGTGTACCCAAATATCATCCCAACACCCGTATGGGGTTTCAAATCAACAAACACAGATTTTTATTTGTGCAGTTGGGTGATGTGTAAAATTTATCATCCCAATCAATATCAGTCAAATCAGTGTATATAAACAAATCGACCGATTTGTTTATAAATATTTATTTATTCACATTCACGTTAAAAATTATATTTTTAACGATAAAATATTTATTCATACCATCTACAATTTATTATCGATTTCACATCAACAACACAAACAATTTTCACAACACATCAACTAAAACAAACAAGCCATCCATGGTCTGTGGATGACGGGTGTCGGGTGCTGCTAAGCACCGTCTGCATCCTAGTATATATATATATATAACTAGAAAAAAGAAATTTAGAGTGAGAAGTTCTCACCGATAGCTATCCCAATTCCACGACACTTCTTTTATAGAAATCTTCGTCGTTCTCGCCCTTTGTCACTTTCGTTGCCTGTAGCCACTACATATATAAAAATCACATTTTTATATTGCTATTCAATATATAAAAATCGAATTTTTACTTCGCTATTATATAGATAAAAATTCTATTTTTACACCGCTACTATATAGATAAAAATTCTATTTTTACACCGCTACTATATAGATAAAAATTCTATTTTTACACCACTACTATATAGATAAAAGTTCTATTTTTATATCGGTGTTCATATAATCAAGATTATATTTTTATCACGCTATTCTCTATATAAAGATTTCGCCTTTTTAAATATAAAGATTTCGCCTTTTCAAATATAAAGATTTCGTCTTTTCAAAAATAAATATTTCGCCTTTTCAAAAATAAATATTTCGCCTTTTCAAAAATAAATATTTCGCCTTTTCTACTTCATCACTATAAAGATGATATTTTTATTATCTTACCTATATAAAAATTATATTTTTATACTCCTACAATATAAAAGATGATATTTTTAATACACTACTTATATAAAATGGTATTTTTATATTTGCTACTTACATTATAAAAATCCCAACTTTATAATCATAAAAGTCCTTTCCTCCTAATTATAAAAATATAATCTTTTTGCTAATAAAAATCACTCCTTTCTCATAATAAAAATCTAAATTTTTCCTAATACAAAAATCTAAACTTTCCTATTTTATTTAAATATACAAAATCTGATTTTTTTTCTATGTATAAAACCAAACAAAAACTGATTTTTTTCTAAATTATTTAAACTAAATAAAGTGGAATAAAACTCACAGTAGTTTATTGAAGAAGAAGAAGGGGTTCATGGCCATCGTCGGGCTTACTGGTGGTGGGTGTAGGGCTTCAGGCGGTGGAGCTTTCGAGGGGGGGGGGGCGTCGCGTTCGACTGGAGGGAGGGGGTGCGGTGGATCGGAGGGCGCGAGGTGGAGGCTGGAGAAGAAGAGGAGGCATGGCAGAGGGGGAGGGGGGTTCGGAGGGCGGTGGTGCTCGATCGGAGGAGCGATAGCTCCTCCGTCTTCGTTCTCTTTTTTTTTTCTGATTCGTTCGATTGAAAATCTGAGGGGGAGGGGCAACGGGTTTTGAAGGGGAGGAGAGGAAGTTTTTAATTTTTTAATTATTTTAATTTCAAAAAGTTGACTTTTACATATGACGTCTAAACGAGGCCCACCGCCTGTCGTCCATAGCTAATTACCCCTATTCTGAACACAATGGGATATGTATCGCATGCTGATTCGATCGTTTCGATCAGTTTCCATTAAAATCAACATATAACTCTATATATTGAATTTGAACGCGCATTTCAATTTACTGGGGTCACATACTAACTCTAAAAATTCCAGAAAAATATTTTCTACCTTCGTATTGACGATACGGTCCTAACAAAACAAGTTTCGTCGAATTCTGAGACAGTTGGAAAAATGGCCATTTTCCAGTCGACTAAAATCAACTGAAACTGGTCAAACGCGTTTTCCTTTACCGCGCTCACATATTGATTCGAAAAATTATGAAATTTGGAATCTAGCAATAACTTCACATCACGGATCCAACAAAAGTGGTTTCGTCGAAATCCGAGGTCGTTTGCAAAATTCCTATTTTTAGGGGCCTGAATTCCATGGCGACTATTCAGAATTTTTAACTGGACGTATCTTTTGATTCCCGCTATGAAATTTCGATTTTTCGGATTCGTTGGAAAGATATTCTCAATTAGATCCTATTATTTTTGGTTTCACTAAAATCCGGTTTGTTTTGTACCCGGTACATTCGATTGAAGTTTGAAATCGAATTATCGAACTATCGCGCCATTTTCAATTCTATTCATAATTTGAAATAAATATTTATATTCTAACGACGATCTATATAAATATATACGTTCGATTTCTATTCAAAATAAATTTTCCGTCGATATTATTTAAATTAATTCATTTTAAATATTCAAAATTCGCTAAAATTGCCAAAATAAAAATTTTAAACTGGCCCAGATTTTCGGGTTGTTACAATCTCCCCCACTTAAAACTTTTCGTCCCCGAAAAGGAACAAATTCGAAAGTGGTTTGATTAATCAACTCTACGTTCGATCTGGCTTCCATTCTCCAACTTTTCAATTTCTGAGAATTTTCAAATTCTTCAAAAATTTGGCTAACACCCGGAATTTTCGAAAAATTTCGCCATAACCTCCCCTGCACCGGGAGCCACGAGAAAATTCCGAAATTGCCATATAGGCCTTCTGATCTCAAAAAGAAAAAGAAAAAGCCAAGCGGCTAGCCAATCGGCTCATAAAATCATCATCACCCAAACAAAACAGTAAATTATAGTAAACATGTACCTATTTGTCGGGCAAACAAATTTTATTCTCTGCTCTAGCCTCCTTGCTATGACATGTTCATTGTAAGTACATGTATATGCAAGCAAATGCGACCAATTTTCAATACAATTCAATATTTGATTCAATTAGGCTAAATAGTTCAAAATTATCAAACAAATAAACAACCAACACAAACATCAATCAATTAGTGAATTAACATTTCAAATTCATAAATATGATATATATACAAAAATCGTGTTTTTGATGCCAATCTCAACAAATAAATCTATCTATATAAGTTTTGGTTCTCACACCAGTCTAATGGAAATGTATAGATATCACACCTTCGAAACACGAACATAAATATTGGTGATGGAGCGCCATCATCAAAATCATCTCCGAGCGACTAGAGTGTGATTCTATATCTATCCAGTATATTAAAACTTCGAATATACGTTCATGACGCGTATATGCAAAATAATCATATACTAGATTGTCCAAATTCAATATAAATAAATATTCAAATACGTATAAAACGATTTAAATTTTTAAAACAATATTGTTTTCATTTGAAAAATATACTCTTCACACTCGTTCTAGGATACTACTGATCCTATCTCTAACGAGTCATTCTAATTGGATATTACTAATCCAATATCTGATGAATTCTTTCGTATGGTTCTAATGTGTCTTGTTCTCGAGCTTTGTAAACCAAGGCTCTGATACCAAACTGACACGACCCGAACTTCCCCGTGAAGGAAAGCACGGATTGCGTTGAGGACAAGACAAAATAGAACGCAAACGGAAGAACATTTCATTGTTATTACAACAATTCCATCAGATACAAGAATATACAGAGTATAAATGAATAAATTACATTCGAATAATATCAGAGATTACAATAAATTACATAGCAGCGGAAAAATATACAAAACACAATTTAAAGTGATACACGGATACAGAGCTTTCCGAGCATCGTTCCAGCTGTAAATTAGGATCCTGTGAATATAAATCTGCAAAACCAAAACTACTAGCTGCCCGTGTGGAAAATAGGGGCACCCAGAGTTTAGGTTAAAACAATAAACTCCAGGTCAGTCATGTGACTGGTGTGAGAACTAAAAACAGTTATTATTTTAACTTTAAAGAAGAGTAATTCAAGCGACCACGCCGTATGACACGGAACGGGTTTCCCCCCAAGAACACTAGTGCATATAACAAAACAGCGCAATGCTTTTTGGAAAAATGAAGCTATTATAAGACCCAGGTCCCATCACACAATGAAACGCAAGCCGGAGGATAAGGTTTTCCCTTATAATAGCCAAATAATGCTTGATACGTTTAAACAAATCATTTGGTACTATCATAGGTGTATAGTGTCAAAACATTTTCAATCATAAATATCAATCATAGACGGCATGGGTACCATATATCATGTCGCCATACTAGTTCTACAATTAAAACCGCAATATCACGTATTGGAAATTGGATTCCGTCATGAGCCGAGGCAAGGGGCAAGCTCCTCTCCGATTCGAGACACTCTAGCAAATGCCTCGGGACCGCACACAGTAATCCCTGGATCCTCTAAGGTCGGTCCTCTCTTACTTTTGAGTATTGGCAATTCTTGAACACACGTTTCCCGGTCCTTACAGACCTATATTCGAGGCGCCTCGCATTCCAACAACCACACAGGTGAAAAGTATATAAATGTCAGGGCTGGTAGGTCACTGACACCACCATAGCTAGAAAGAAACGTCGTGCACTCCTTGGGTCCGTATCCCGTTTTTGACTCATACCGAGGTGTGAGGCTCGCGAATTCACGTTATACACAAAGCTACGCCACACAGGCCGTGCTTTGATCATCAACCACAAGACTTTGCTTTTCAACAGAAGCCCTGATCAATTGCCACTTACGCGTGCCACACTGGCAATTCACTCCATGTGACTGATGTCCATCGATATACAACCTCTGAGCTTGTACGTCTTAGAGAAGGGCGTTAAGCAAGAGAATAAATTCTCCGCCGCCAAACAGATGTATATTTAATAGAGATCAATCAACACAGAATAAAATCCAATGTCAGACACACAATCCATTTACAAGCTCGTTCTGGGTCTGAACGTAACCGGAGGCACTTTCCTCGCATATCCATCCATCTCCAGGTACGTCTGGACGATCACCAACTGTTTCCCTCATCTTGGGTGTACAGCCCAATCAAGATCATCAGTAATCACCCAAACGATGTGAAGACTTCCGGTCTTCTACCACCGTCTTCATCTTCGACATCTCGTCGAATTGGTTATTCAGAATGGGTATAAACCCGGCCTTTCTGAATAACCCACGTATATGATAAACAAATGTTACACAAACACAACAAACGCCTCATTCCAATTCAGAATATTCTTTTATTCACAAAATCACATTCTTAGGGAAAGGTTCCCATTAATTTTATCCAAGATAAATTCTCCTAAATTTATTCTTTAATCTTCCTTTGGATATCATTTCAAACTAGTCGGGATTAGCGAACCACACCGAAGTAATTATTTATTTTATTTCCCAATCCCAACCTATTCATCCCATGGAGCAAAACTGGTAATACTCCATATCTAACACCACGGTGTTATCGGTAAAATTAATTACCATTTCACGTTCAAATCTAATTAAAGATTTAACTATCGCTTTGGAGCAAAACTAGTGATACTCCATTCTCGATCACTTTCCAAATTTGATAATTTAAATTATCAATTCACATTTCAATCTAATAAAAGATTCATTAAAACTCCACATAATTTTAATCTTTTCAAAAATCAATATCCTGCCTTTAACTGGGTTAAAGAACCAATGTCATCTAAAACACGATTCACGATAAACCCAAATCATATTTGATATTAAATACAAGGCTCTGAATAAAAAATATATCGGCTTATATTCAATATCAAATTCTGGAACCAACAAATATCGTATTGGAAATAACGATATAAAATATCTTTCAAATTCCCATAACAATATCTGTATAGTCACGAAATCCAACATCAAAATATTCCGAAGATAATTTCGATTCAACTCCAGTCCAATTCACGTATTGGGAATATTGATTATTTTTAAAATCACTTTCAAATTCAATTTATTTATTTCAAAAATAAATTAATTTCAATTCTAGTTCAAAACTAGTTCATTTCGACAAAAACCCATTTTTATCATTTCAAATGTGGAGTTTTTCACCCCAATTCTTTCCAATTCATATATTATGATTTTGCACAAATTATCAATATTTTTAATAATTTCATCAAGGCCCGTACAGTCGATTTCCAACAACGGCCATCGAACTGCACTTACAACGACCTTTTCCAAATTTGATTTGGACATAATTCCAAATCCACCGTTAGATTTCAAATTTCTAATATTCATTGGAAAGCTCTTTTCAATACGAACCCAACGGTTCCGGTTTTAGCAGAATCCGACGGTCGGATCTCCCGCAACGTCAATTCGAAGTTAATGGTCGAAATTCACGAACTGCCGCGGCGCGGCGCGTTCTATTCGGGCCATTATATATATAATATATATTATATATATTTCGTCGATTTCCTTTTAAAACGCATTTTATAAATCGTTTTAAATTCGTTTTCAATACCATTTCAACGCTACATTCAATGTCGAATCGATTTGATTTCAATTCAATTCGAATTCATTTCGATTTTATTTAATTCGAATTCAAATTCGTTTCAATTCAATTCAAATTCTAATTCGTTTCAATTCAATCCAGTTTGAATTTACCTTCTATTTAATTCAATTCGAATTCATTTCAAATTGATTTCAATTCAATTTCAGTTCGTTTTAATTTTCATTCAAAACGGTTTCAATTCGTTTTTAATTCAATTTCAATTTAATTCAATTCGAATTCATTTCTATTTAATTCGAATTCAAATTCACTTTCTATTCAATTCGAATCGAATTCATTTTCTATTCGATTCGAATTCATTTCAAATTGATTCAATAAAATTTCAATTTGAATTTTTAATCTAATTTGATTTGAATTTCATTTCAAAATATTAAAATTTTAAATCACTTTTCAATATTCATTATAAAACGAATAAAATTGATATAAATATCGTTCGCGTCAAAATAACACATCTCTAATCAACACGACTTTATATTTTTCAAAAACTTCTTTATTCTATTCAACAAATGAATATTTATTCTATTAACACATGAATCTATATTTCTTTCAACACACGACTAGTCTCAACACATGAGTATTGTCAACACATCACTATTTTTGTTATGTAAAATATTTTATAAAATTATGGTATCTATCGTTTGATTTTTAATCAGATTCCACCGTAAAGTAGATTCTAATCTTAAATATCATAAAGATGTAAATTTTATTGTTAAAATATTTTACTCAACACATGAATAATTTCAACACATGAACATCGTCAACACATGACTGTTTTTATATTCAACACATGAATTTTATTTTTTAATATTCATTATTTTCCCGATTGGAATGAGGCCCAATCAATTACCATATAACGTTAATTATATGGATTCCATACAACACATGTATATAATAGCAACGATAAACAATCAACCATCATCCAAAGTGCACCACACAACTGCATAAGCATCAAATATAAATAATCAATGCTTACACAGTCTGTCGACTAATCGATCGACATACAATTAAATAATTGGGATTAGTGTACCCAAATATCATCCCAACACCCGTGTGGGGTTTCAAATCAACTAACACGGATTTTTATTTGTGCAGTTGGGTGATGTGTAAAATTTATCATCCCAATCAATATTAGTCAAATCAGTGTATATAAAGAAATCGGCCGATTTGTTTATAAATATTTATTTATTCACATTCACGTTAAAAATTATATTTTTAACGATAAAATATTTATTCATACCATCTACAATTTATTATCGATTTCACATCAACAACACAAACAATTTTCACAACACATCAATTAAAACAAACAAGCCATCCATGGTCTGTGGATGACGGGTGTCGGGTGCTGCTAAGCACCGTCTGCATCCTAGTATATATATAACTAGAAAAAAGAAATTTAGAGTGAGAAGTTCTCACCGATGGCTATCCCAATTCCACGACACTTCTTTTATAGAAATATTGGTCGTTCTCGCCCTTTGTCACTTTCGTTGCCCGTAGCCACTACATATATTAAAATCACATTTTTATATTGCTATTCAATATATAAAAATCGAATTTTTACTTCGCTATTATATAGATAAAAATTCTATTTTTACACCGCTACTATACAGATAAAAATTCTATTTTTACACCGCTACTATATAGATAAAAATTCTATTTTTACACCGCTACTATATAGATAAAAATTCTATTTTTACATCCCTACTATATAGATAAAAATTCTATTTTTACACCGCTACTATATAGATAAAAATTCTATTTTTACACCGCTACTATATAGATAAAAATTCTATTTTTATATCGGTGTTCATATAATCAAGATTATATTTTTATCATTCTATTCTCTATATGAAGATTTCGCCTTTTTAAATATAAAGATTTCGCCTTTTCAAATATAAAGATTTCGTCTTTTCAAATATAAAGATTTCGTCTTTTCAAAAATAAATATTTCGCCTTTTCAAAAATAAATATTTCGCCTTTTCAAAAATAAATATTTCGCCTTTTCTACTTCATCACTATAAAGATGATATTTTTATTATCTTACCTATATAAAAATTATATTTTTATACTCCTACAATATAAAAGATGATATTTTTAATACACTACTTATATAAAATGGTATTTTTATATTTGCTACTTACATTATAAAAATCCCAACTTTATAATCATGAAAGTCCTTTCCTCCTAATTATAAAAATATAATCTTTTTGCTAATAAAAATCACTCCTTTCTCATAATAAAAATCTAAAATTTTCCTAATACAAAAATCTAAACTTTCCTATTTTAATTAAATATACAAAATCTGATTTTTTTTTCTATGTATAAAACCAAACAAAAACTGATTTTTTTCTAAATTATTTAAACTAAATAAAGTGGAATAAAACTCACAGTAGTTTATTGAAGAGGAAGAAGGGGTTCATGGCCATCGTCGGGCTTGCTGGTGGTGGGTGTAGGGCTTCAGGCGGTGGAGCTTTCGAGGGGGAGGGGGTCGCGTTCGACTGGAGGGAAGGGGTGCGGTGGATCGGAGGACGCGAGGTGGAGGCTGGAGAAGAAGAGGAGGCGTGGCAGATGAGGGGGGGATTCGGGTATGGAGGGCGGTGGCCCCGCCCTGAGCGGCGGTGGCGCTCGATCGGAGGAGCGACAACTCCTCCGTCTTCGTTCTCTTTTTTTTCTGATTCGTTCGATTGAAAATATGAAGGGGGGGCAATGGGTTTTGAAGGGGAGGAGAGGAAGTTTTTAATTTTTTAATTTTTTTAATTTCAAAAAGTTGACTTTTACATACGACCTCTAAACGAGGCCCACCGCCTGTTGTCTATAGCTAATTACCCCCATTCTGAACATAATGGGATATGTATCGCATGCTGATTTGATCGTTTCGATCAGTTTCCGTTAAAATCAACATATAACTCTATATATTGAATTTGAACGCGCATTTCAATTTACTGGGGTCACATACTAACTCTAAAAATTCCAAAAAAATATTTTCTAGCTTCGTATTGACGATATGGTCCTAACAAAACTAGTTTCGTCGAAATCTGAGACCGTTGGAAAAATGGCCATTTTCCAGTCGACTAAAATCAACTGAAACTGGTTCAACGCGTTTTCCTTTATCACGCTCACATATTGATTCGAAAAATTATGAAATTTGGAATTGTGACGGCAAGGAATTTCGCTCGGTCCGAACCAGTCGCTAAACCGACCCAGACCGGTCGAAACGCCCTATCGTTTTGAGAACAGGACAAAATAGAACGCATACAAAAGAACATTTCACTGTATATTACAACAATGCATCAGATTACAAGAATATACAGAGTATAAAAGAATATTACACAGAAATATCATAGATTTAAATTACATTTAAATACATAGCAGCGGAGAATAATACAATACACAACTAGAAGAGATATACGGATACAAAGCTTTCCGGATATCATTCCAGCTGTAAACCAGGATCCTGTGAATATAAATCTGCAAAACCAAAACTACTAGCTGCCCGTGTCGAAAATAGGGGCACCCAGAGTTTTGGTTAAAACAATAAACTCCAGGTCAGTCATGGGACTGGTGTGAGAACTAAAACAGTTATTCTTTATTTTAAAATTAGGTAAATCAAGGGACCACGCCATATAACACGGAACGGGTTTCCTCCCAAGAATACCAGTGCATAAAACAAACAGCGCAATGCTAAATAAAGAAAAATGAAGCTGTTATAAGACCCAGGTCCCATCACACAATGCAACGCAGCCGAGGATAGGGTTTTCCCTTATTATAGCCAAACATGCTTAGTACGTTTAAAACCAATCATTTGATACTATAATAAGTGCATAGTGTATAAAACAACTTCAAATCATAAGTATCAATCATAGGCGGCATGGGTACCATATATCATGTCACCATATATAGGTTTACACATAAAACCGCAAATGTCACGTATTTGGAAATTGGATTTCCGTCTATGAACCGAGGCAAAAGATAGTCCTCAACCGATTCGAGATGCTCTAGCCCGCCCCTCAGGACCCAGACTCAGGTGGGCCCTTGGATCGTCAGGGCCGGTCCACCGATGTGGATTAAAATGCCTGAACATGCGTTTCCCCGCCCTTTGGGGCGTAAATGAGCCAACTAAATGACTCCATCGGTTCGAGAACGACCGATCAATCCGAGGCGCCTCGCAACAGCAACAACCACATAAGTCAAACTCGTCAGGGCTTGTAAAACCACTGACGCCACTTCTAACTAGAAAGAAACGCATGCCCTCCCTGAGGTCCTCTCCCGTTTTTGGTTCATACCGGGTGTGAAACACGCGAAGTAAACGTTACACAAAGCTACGCCACAAAGGCCTTGCTTTGATCATCACCACAAGACTTTGCTTTTCAACAGAAGCCTCGATCAATTGCCACTTAGGCATGCCACACAGGCAATTCACTCCATGCGTTTGATATCCACCAATATATAACCCCTGAGCTCGTACGTCTCAGAGAAGGGCGTTAAGCAAGAGAATAAATTCTCCGCCGCCAAACAGATATATATTTAATAGAGATCAATCACACGGACTAAAATCCAATGTCAGACACACCGTCCATTTACAAGTCCGTTCTGGGTCTGAACGAAACCGGCGGCACCAAGTACCCCGCACATCCATCGATCTCCAAGTACGTCTGGACGATCACCAACTGTTTCCATCTTCTTGGGTGTACAGCCCAATCAAGATCATCAGTAGTCACCCAAACGACGTGAAGACTTCCAGTCTTCAACCACCGTCTTCATCTTCGACTTATCGTCGTATCAGTTATTCAGAATGGGATAACCCGGTCTTTCCGAATAACTCGCGTATATTTTAAATAAGTGTTACACAAACACATTATACGCCTCATTCCAATTCATCAGTCACTAACCGTAAATTAATCAAGAGAATAATTCCCCAAATATTAACCCCGAAGGCCGAAACCAACATCAGATCAATATCCAGAAAACCCTTCTGCTTGGCTAACCGACAGTTAGTTTCTAAATTTCACATTCATAGGGAAGGGTTCCCATTAATTTTATCCAAGATAAATTCCTGAATTTATTCTCTAATCTTCCTTTGAATTTCGATTCAACTAGTCGGAATTAGCGAACTTTACCGAAGTAATCATTGGTTTTAATTTCCCAATCCCAACCTATTCATCCCATGAAGTAAAACTGGTAATACTTCATATCTAACACCACGGTGTTATCGGTAAATTCAATTACCATTTCACGTTCAAATCTAATTAAAGATTTAACTAATGCCTGGAGCAAAACTGGTGATACTCCATTTCGATTATTTCAATCTAATTAAAGATTCATTAAAACTCCACTTAGTTTTAATCGTTAACTGGGTTAAAGAATCAGTGTCATTTAAAACACGGTTCACGATAAACCCAAAATCACATTCCATTAATTATCGGGTTAAAGAACGAATGTTATTTAAAACACCGTCCACGATAAACCCAAAAATCAATATCAATTCAATTCCAATTAAATATTATTTAATTGGTACACTCCATTAAATCCAAGTAAAAAGATTTAATCTTTTCTCAACTGGGTTCAAGAACAGTGTTAGTGAAAACACCATTCACGACAAACCCAAATCACATTTGATATTCAATACAAGGCTCTGAATAGAAAATATATCGGCTTATATTCAATATCAAATTCTATGATTAACAAATGTCGTATTGGAAATAACGATATAAATAGATATCTTTCAAACTTCCATAACAACATCCGTATAATCACGAATCCCAACATCGAAATATTCCAATGACAATTTCGATTCAAATCCACTCCAATGCAATCATTGGAAATTCTGGTTATTTTTAAAACCCTTTTCAAATTCAATTTATTTATTTAAAAATAAATAGAATTATATTTCTAGTTCAAAACTAGTTCATTTCGATAAAAATCTATTTTTATCCTTTCAAATATGGAGTTTTTCATCCCAATTCTTTCTAAATCATTTCTTATGATTTTACACAGATTATTACTATTTTTAATAATTTTATCAAGGCCTGTACAGTCGATTTCCAACAACGGCCATCGAACTGCACTTACAGCGACCTTTTTCAAATTTGATTTGGACATAATTCCAAATCCAACCGTTAGATTTCAAATTTCTAATATTCGTTAGAAAGCTCTTTTCGATACGAACCCAACGGTTCCGGTTTTAGGAGAATCCGACGGTCGGATCTCCCGTAATGTCCGTTTGAAATCAATGGTCGAAATTCGCGAACTGCCGCGGCGCGGCGCGTTCTATTCAGGCCATTATATTATATATATAATATATATAATATATATTTCGTCGATTTCTATTTAAAACGAATTATATAAATAGTTTTAAAATCGTTTCAAAAGCAATTTCAACTTTCTTTTCAATTCAAATGAAAATTGAATTCTTCTTTATAAATTCGTTATAAAATTCATTTCTATTCAATTCAAATTTCAATTCAATTTGAATTCATTTCAATTTGTTTTAAATTCAATTCGAATTCGTTCTATATTCAATTCATTTCGAAATCGTTTTCAATTCAATTCATTTCGAAATCGTTTTCAATTCAATTCATTTCGAAATCGTTTTCAATTCAATTCATTTCGAAATCGTTTTCAATTCAATTCATTTCGAAATCGTTTTCAATTCAATTCATTTCGAAATCGTTTTCAATTCAATTCATTTCGAAATCGTTTTCAATTCATATAAATATCGTTCACGTCAAAATGGCGTCAATCTAATCAACACGGCTTCATAAATTTCTATTTTCAGATATTCTATTTCAAATATTTCTTTTTCAAAATAGTTGTTATTATCAAAATATTTCGTTCAACACATGACCAATCTCAATGGATGAGTACTGTCAACACATGAACCTTTATTTTATATTGATAAAGATGTAAATTTTATTACTAAAATATTTCGTTCAACACATGACCAATCTCAATGGATGAATACTGTCAACACATGAACCTTTATTTTATAATATTCTTTATTTTCTAAATTGGAATGAGGCCCAATCAATTACCATATAAAGTTAATTATATGGATTCCATACAACAAATGTATATAATAGCAACGATAGATAATCAACCATCAACCAAAGTGCACTACACTGTATAAGCATCAAATATAGATATCTAACGCTTATAACAGCCTGTCAATCAATCGATCGACATATTTAATCAATCAGGACGAGTGAACTTCATATTTCATCCCAACACCCGTGTGGGGTTTTCAAACAATCAAACACAGATTTTAGTTGTGCAGTTGGGCGATGTGTAAAATTTATCGACCCAATCAATATCAGTCAAATCAGTGTATATAAACAAATCGGCCGATTTGTTTATAAATATTTATTTATTTACTTTCACGTTAAAAAATATATTTTTAACGATAAAACATTTTATTCAACCTATGAATATTCTATTCGGTTCATTTATTCAATAAAATGATATTTTTATTTTTTTAACATATTTTAGAAAATTTCGGCGGCATAACGGCGCGATACTAGAAACGGGACAAGGCCTAGCCTTATCCCCGATCTAGTGAAGGCCCACGCCATTCACACATCAATCAAATTCACCAAACAACCAAATTCAAATCAAATAATCTGACTAATCTATGCAACCAAACAAACAAGTCCATGGTCTGTGGACGGTTGTGTCGGGTGCTACTAAGCACCGTCTGCATCCTAGTATATATATATAACTAGAAAAAGAAGTTGAAGAGTGAGAAGTTCTCACCGATAGCTATCCAACCATCTCGACTCTTCTTTTGCAGAAGTCTTCGTCGTTCTCGCCTCTTGTCATTTTCTTTGCCCGTATTCACTACATATATAAAAATCACATTTTTACTTCGATGTTCAATATATAAAAATCATATTTTTACTTCGATGTTCAATATATAAAAATCATATTTTTACTTCGATGTTCAATATATAAAAATCATATTTTTACTATGCTTCGATGTTCAAATCTTTTTCTTTTATCAGAATTAATTTTTTTCTAAAACCAGAATTAAATCTTTTTCTAAAATCAGAATTAAATCTTTTTCTAAAATCAGAATTAAATCTCTTTCTAATCAGTTTCTTTTTAAAATCGAAATCAGTTTTAAATCTTTTAAAATCGAAATCAGTTTTAAATCTTTTAAAATCGAAATCAGTTTTAAATCTTTTAAAAATCGAAATCTGTTTTAAATCTTTTAAAATCGAAATCAGTTTTAAATGCTATTAAAATCAGAATTAAACCCTTTTTCAAATTCAGATTTATATCCTTTTAAAATCAGATTTTCAGAATTGAAAATAAAAATAAAATAAAATAAAAACACTTACATCGATCCGCGAAGAAAAAAGGGGGCGTCGTCAGGGTCGGAGCTGACTTCGAGGGGGGTTTGCGCCGTCAGTCTTGCAGGTAGTGGCCAGGGAAAGGGCGACTGCGGTGCTTCGGCTTGGGCGTGGTGGCTTCGAGGTCGAGGTCTTCGAGGGACGGAGGTTCGCGAAGTAAGGGGGGGCTCTCGGTGGTCGACCTCTGGAGGGGGGGGGGGTCTCGCTTCCTGGCAGCGGCCGATTAGGGGAGGAGCGACGATCAATTGGGGGGGGCGGAGGTTTGGGTTCCTGGCGACATCGGTTTGGCTGGAGGAGGGCGTCGAGAGAGGGGAAGGGAAGGGAGGTGGGAAGGCGCGCCTTGGACGCCGGCGGCGGTGGTCGATGTCGCCCTCCGTCCGTCATCGTTTGATTTCCTTTTTTTTATATATAAATCGCTTTCTGTTTCGATTAAAAGGAGAGAGAGGGGGGGGGGGGGGGGCAGAGCGGGTTAACGGGGGAGAGAAGGTTTTTTTTCTATTTTTTTTATATTTTATTATTTAATTTTCCACAAAAAGTAACTTTTATTTTCGACTTCAAAACGAGGCTCACCGCCTGTCGTCCCTAACGTTTTACCCCCATTCCGAACACAATGGGATATGTATCGCAAGCTGATTCGATAGTTACAATCAGTTTCCGTTGAATTTACATTTAAATCACTATATTGAATTTTAAACGTACATTTCAAATTACCGGGGTCACATACTAACTCTAAAAATTCTAGAAAAATATTTTCTAGCTTCGTATTGACGATACGGTCCTAACAAAACTAGTTTCGTCGAATTCTGAGACCGTTAGAAAAATGGCCATTTTCCAGTCGATTAAAATCAACTGAAACTAGTCAAACGCGTTTTCCTGTGCCACGCTCACATATTGATTCGAAAAATTATGAAATTTGGAATCTAGCAATAACTTGACACTGCGGGCCCAACAAAACTGGTTTCGTCGAAATCCGAGGTCATTTGCAAAATGTCTATTTTTAAGGGCCTGAATTCCATAGCGACTATTCAGAATTTTCAACTGGACATATCTTTTGATTCCCGCTATGAAATTTTGATTTTTTGGATTCGTTGGAAAGATATTACCAATTAGATTCTAATGTTTTTGGTTTCACTAAAATCCGGATTGTTTTGCACCCGGTACATTCAATTGAAGTTTGAAATCGAATTATCGAACTACCGCGCCATTTTCAATTCTATTTATAATTATATATAAATATTTATATTCTAACGACGACGCGTATAATATATACGTTCTATTATATTCAAAATAAATTTTTCGTCGTTTTTTTATTTAAAATAATTCATTTTAAATAATCAAAATTCGCTAAAATCGCCAAAATAAAAATTTTAAACTGGCCCAGATTTTCGGGTTGTTACAATCTCCCCCACTTAAAACTTTTCGTCCCCGAAAGGGAACAAAGTCGAAAGTGGTTTGATTAATCAACTCTACGTTCGATCCGGCTTCCATTCTCCAACCTTTCAGTTTCTGAGAATTTTCAAAATTTCAAAAATTTGGCTAACACCCTAAATTTTTGAAAAATTTCGCCATAACCTCCCCTGCACCGGGAGCATCGGGGAATTTCAAATAGCTTCCCCGGTCCTTCAGATCTCAAAAAGAAAAAGAAAAAGCCAAGCGGCTAGCCAATAGGCTCATAAAATCATCATCACCCAAACAAAACAGTAAATTATGTAGTAAACATGTACCTATTTGTCGGGCAAACAAATTTTATTCTCTGCTCTAGCCTCCTTGCTATGACCTGCTCAATGTAAGTATATGTATATGCAAGTAAATGCAACCAATTTTCAATACAATTCAATATTTGATACAATTAGGCATAATGGTTCAAAATTATCAAACAATTAGACAAACATCACAAACATCAATCAATTAGTTGATTAGCTTTTGAAATGCATAACTTTGATATATAGTCAAAAATCAGATTTTTGATGCCAAATCACAACAATAAGCCCTATCTAATTTTGGTTCTCACACCAGTCAATAGGAAATATATAGAAATCTCACTTTCGTCACTCGAACATAAATTCTAATGATGGAGCTCCATCATCAAAATCATCTCCGGGCGATTAGAGTGTAATTCTATATCTATCCTGTATATTAAAATTTCGAATACACGCAGATCAGACGTATACGCAAAATCTATATATACTGGATTGTCCACATCAATATAAATAGATACTCAAATACAAATAATTGATTTAAATTTTCAAAACCAAAATTGTTTTCACTTTAATAATATACTCTTCACACTCGTTCTAGGATACTACTGATCCTATCTCTAACGAGTCATTCTCATTGGATTTTACTAATCCAATATATGATGAATTCTTTCGTATGGTTCTAATGTGTCTTGTTCTCGAGCTCTGTAAACCAAAGCTCTGATACCAAATGTGACGGCAAGGAATTTCGCTCGGTCCGAACCAGTCGCTAAACCGACCCAGACCGGTCGAAACGCCCTATCGTTTTGAGAACAGGACAAAATAGAACGCATACAAAAGAACATTTCACTGTATATTACAATAATGCATCAGATTACAAGAATATACAGAGTATAAAAGAATATTACACAGAAATATCAGAGATTTAAATTACATTTAAATACATAGCAGCGGAGAATAATACAATACACAACTAGAAGAGATATACGGATACAAAGCTTTCCGGATATCATTCCAGCTGTAAACCAGGATCCTGTGAATATAAATCTGCAAAACCAAAACTACTAGCTGCCCGTGTCGAAAATAGGGGCACCCAGAGTTTAGGTTAAAACAATAAACTCCAGGTCAGTCATGGGACTGGTGTGAGAACTAAAACAGTTATTCTTTATTTTAAAATTAGGTAAATCAAGGGACCACGCCATATAACACGGAACGGGTTTCCTCCCAAGAATACCAGTGCATAAAACAAACAGCGCAATGCTAAATAAAGAAAAATGAAGCTGTTATAAGACCCAGGTCCCATCACACAATGCAACGCAGCCGAGGATAGGGTTTTCCCTTATGATAGCCAAACATGCTTAGTACGTTTAAAACCAATCATTTGATACTATAATAAGTGCATAGTGTATAAAACAACTTCAAATCATAAGTATCAATCATAGGCGGCATGGGTACCATATATCATGTCACCATATATAGGTTTACACATAAAACCGCAAATGTCACGTATTTGGAAATTGGATTTCCGTCTATGAACCGAGGCAAAAGATAGTCCTCAACCGATTCGAGACGCTCTAGCCCGCCCCTCAGGACCCAGACTCGGGTGGGCCCTTGGATCGTCAGGGCCGGTCCACCGATGTGGATTAAAATGCCTGAACATGCGTTTCCCCGCCCTTTGGGGCGTAAATGAGCCAACTAAATGACTCTATCGGTTCGAGAACGACCGATCAATCCGAGGCGCCTCGCAACAGCAACAACCACATAAGTCAAACTCGTCAGGGCGTGTAAAACCACTGACGCCACTTCTAACTAGAAAGAAACGCATGCCCTCCCTGAGGTCCTCTCCCGTTTTTGGTTCATACCGGGTGTGAAACACGCGAAGTAAACGTTACACAAAGCTACGCCACAAAGGCCTTGCTTTGATCATCACCACAAGACTTTGCTTTTCAACAGAAGCCTCGATCAATTACCACTTAGGCATGCCACACAGGCAATTCACTCCATGCGTTTGATATCCATCAATATATAACCCCTGAGCTCGTACGTCTCAGAGAAGGGCGTTAAGCAAGAGAATAAATTCTCCGCCGCCAAACAGATATATATTTAATAGAGATCAATCACACGGACTAAAATCCAATGTCAGACACACCGTCCATTTACAAGTCCGTTCTGGGTCTGAACGAAACCGGCGGCACCAAGTACCCCGCACATCCATCGATCTCCAATTACGTCTGGACGATCACCAACTGTTTCCATCTTCTTGGGTGTACAACCCAATCAAGATCATCAGTAGTCACCCAAACGACGTGAAGACTTCCGGTCTTCAACCACCGTCTTCATCTTCGACTTATCGTCGTATCAGTTATTCAGAATGGGATAACCCGGTCTTTCCGAATAACTCGCGTATATTTTAAATAAGTGTTACACAAACACAACATACGCCTCATTCCAATTCATCAGTCACTAACCGTAAATTAATCAAGAGAATAATTCCCCAAATATTAACCCCGAAGGCCGAAACCAACATCAGATCAATATCCAGAAAACCCTTCTGCTTGGCTAACCGACAGTTAGTTTCTAAATTTCACATTCATAGGGAAGGGTTCCCATTAATTTTATCCAAGATAAATTCCTGAATTTATTCTCTAATCTTCCTTTGAATTTCGATTCAACTAGTCGGAATTAGCGAACTTTACCGAAGTAATCATTGGTTTTAATTTCCCAATCCCAACCTATTCATCCCATGAAGTAAAACTGGTAATACTTCATATCTAACACCACGGTGTTATCGGTAAATTCAATTACCATTTCACGTTCAAATCTAATTAAAGATTTAACTAACGCCTGGAGCAAAACTGGTGATACTCCATTTCGATTATTTCAATCTAATTAAAGATTCATTAAAACTCCACTTAGTTTTAATCGTTAACTGGGTTAAAGAATCAGTGTCATTTAAAACACGGTTCACGATAAACCCAAAATCACATTCCATTAATTATCGGGTTAAAGAACGAATGTTATTTAAAACACTGTCCACGATAAACCCAAAAATCAATATCAATTCAATTCCAATTAAATATTATTTAATTGGTACACTCCATTAAATCCAAGTAAAAAGATTTAATCTTTTCTCAACTGGGTTCAAGAACAGTGTTAGTGAAAACACCATTCACGACAAACCCAAATCACATTTGATATTCAATACAAGGCTCTGAATAGAAAATATATCGGCTTATATTCAATATCAAATTCTATGATTAACAAATGTCGTATTGGAAATAACGATATAAATAGATATCTTTCAAACTTCCATAACAACATCCGTATAATCACGAATCCCAACATCGAAATATTCCAATGACAATTTCGATTCAAATCCACTCCAATGCAATCATTGGAAATTCTGGTTATTTTTAAAACCCTTTTCGAATTCAATTTATTTATTTAAAAATAAATAGAATTATATTTCTAGTTCAAAACTAGTTCATTTCGATAAAAATCTATTTTTATCCTTTCAAATATGGAGTTTTTCATCCCAATTCTTTCTAAATCATTTCTTATGATTTTACACAGATTATTACTATTTTTAATAATTTTATCAAGGCCTGTACAGTCGATTTCCAACAACGGCCATCGAACTGCACTTACAGCGACCTTTTTCAAATTTGATTTGGACATAATTCCAAATCCAACCGTTAGATTTCAAATTTCTAATATTCGTTAGAAAGCTCTTTTCGATACGAACCCAACGGTTCCGGTTTTAGGAGAATCCGACGGTCGGATCTCCCGTAATGTCCGTTTGAAATCAATGGTCGAAATTCGCGAACTGCCGCGGTGCGGCGCGTTCTATTCAAGCCATTATATTATATATATAATATATATAATATATATTTCGTCGATTTCTATTTGAAACGAATTATATAAATAGTTTTAAAATCGTTTCAAAAGCAATTTCAACTTTCTTTTCAATTCAAATCAAAATTGAATTCTTCTTTATAAATTCGTTATAAAATTCATTTCTATTCAATTCAAATTTCAGTTCAATTTGAATTCATTTCAATTTGTTTTAAATTCAATTCGAATTCGTTCTATATTCAATTCATTTCGAAATCGTTTTCAATTCAATTCATTTCGAAATCGTTTTCAATTCAATTCATTTCGAAATCGTTTTCAATTCAATTCATTTCGAAATCGTTTTCAATTCAATTCATTTCGAAATCGTTTTCAATTCAATTCATTTCGAAATCGTTTTCAATTCATATAAATATCGTTCACGTCAAAATGGCGTCAATCTAATCAACACGGCTTCATAAATTTCTATTTTCAGATATTCTATTTCAAATATTTCTTTTTCAAAATAGTTGTTATTATCAAAATATTTCGTTCAACACATGACCAATCTCAATGGATGAGTACTGTCAACACATGAACCTTTAATTTATATTGATAAAGATGTAAATTTTATTACTAAAATATTTCGTTCAACACATGACCAATCTCAATGGATGAGTACTGTTAACACATGAACCTTTATTTTATAATATTCTTTATTTTCTAAATTGGAATGAGGCCCAATCAATTACCATATAAAGTTAATTATATGGATTCCATACAACAAATGTATATAATAGCAACGATAGATAATCAACCATCAACCAAAGTGCACTACACTGTATAAGCATCAAATATAGATATCTAACTCTTATAACAGCCTGTCAATCAATCGATCGACATATTTAATCAATCAGGACGAGTGAACTTCATATTTCATCCCAACACCCGTGTGGGGTTTTCAAACAATCAAACACAGATTTTAATTGTGCAGTTGGGCGATGTGTAAAATTTATCGACCCAATCAATATCAGTCAAATCAGTGTATATAATAAACAAATCGGCCGATTTGTTTATAAATATTTATTTATTTACTTTCACGTTAAAAATTATATTTTTAACGATAAAACATTTTATTCAACCTATGAATATTCTATTCGGTTCATTTATTCAATAAAATGATATTTTTATTTTTCTAACATATTTTAGAAAATTTCGGCGGCATAACGGCGCGATACTAGAAACGTTACAAGGCCTAGCCTTATCCCCGGTCTAGTGAAGGCCCACGCCATTCACACATCAATCAAATTCACCAAACAACCAAATTCAAATCAAATAATCTGACTAATCTATGCAACCAAACAAACAAGTCCATGGTCTGTGGACGGTTGTGTCGGGTGCAACTAAGCACCGTCTGCATCCTAGTATATATATATAACTAGAAAAAGAAGTTGAAGAGTGAGAAGTTCTCACCGATAGCTATCCAACCATCTCGATTCTTCTTTTGCAGAAGTCTTCGTCGTTCTCGCCTCTTGTCATTTTCTTTGCCCGTATTCACTACATATATAAAAATCACATTTTTACTTCGATGTTCAATATATAAAAATCATATTTTTACTTCGATGTTCAATATATATAAAATCATATTTTTACTTCGATGTTCAATATATAAAAATCATATTTTTACTATGCTTCGATGTTCAAATCTTTTTCTTTTATCAGAATTAATTTTTTTTCTAAAACCAGAATTAAATCTTTTTCTAAAATCAGAATTAAATCTTTTTCTAAAATCAGAATTAAATCTTTTTCTAATCAGTTTCTTTTTAAAATCAAAATCAGTTTTAAATCTTTTAAAATCGAAATCAGTTTTAAATCTTTTAAAATCGAAATCAGTTTTAAATCTTTTAAAAATCGAAATCTGTTTTAAATCTTTTAAAATCGAAATCAGTTTTAAATGCTTTTAAAATCAGAATTAAACCCTTTTTCAAATTCAGATTTATATCCTTTTAAAATCAGATTTTCAGAATTGAAAATAAAAATAAAATAAAATAAAAACACTTACATCGATCCGCGAAGAAAAAAGGGGGCGTCGTCAGGGTCGGAGCTGACTTCGAGGGGGGTTTGCGCCGTCAGTCTTGCAGGTAGTGGCCAGGGAAAGGGCGACTGCGGTGCTTCGGCTTGGGCGTGGTGGCTTCGAGGTCGAGGTCTTCGAGGGACGGAGGTTCGCGAAGTAAGGGGGGGGCTCTCGGTGGTCGACCTCTGGAGGGGGGGGGTCTCGCTTCCTGGCAGCGGCCGATTAGGGGAGGAGCGGCGATCAATTGGGGGGGGGGCGGAGGTTTGGGTTCCTGGCGACATCGGTTTGGCTGGAGGAGGGCGTCGAGAGAGGGGAGGGGAAGGGAGGTGGGAAGGCGCGCCTTGGACGCCGGCGGCGGTGGTCGATGTCGCCCTCCGTCCGTCATCGTTTGATTTCCTTTTTTTTTTATATAAATCGCTTTCTGTTTCGATTAAAAGGAGAGAGGGGGGGGGGGGGGGGGGGGCAGAGCGGGTTAACGTGGGAGAGAAGGTTTTTTTCTATTTTTTTTATATTTTATTATTTAATTTTCCACAAAAAGTAACTTTTATTTTCGACTTCAAAACGAGGCTCACCGCCTGTCGTCCCTAACGTTTTACCCCCATTCCGAACACGATGGGATATGTATCGCAAGCTGATTCGATAGTTACAATCAGTTTCCGTTGAATTTACATTTAAATCACTATATTGATTTTTAAACGTACATTTCAAATTACCGGGGTCACATACTAACTCTAAAAATTCTAGAAAAATATTTTCTAGCTTCGTATTGACGATACGGTCCTAACAAAACTAGTTTCGTCGAATTCCGAGACCGTTAGAAAAATGGCCATTTTCCAGTCGATTAAAATCAACTGAAACAGGTCAAACGCGTTTTCCTGTGCCACGCTCACATATTGATTCGAAAAATTATGAAATTTGGAATCTAGCAATAACTTGACACTGCGGGCCCAACAAAACTGGTTTCGTTGAAATCCGAGGTCATTTGCAAAATGTCTATTTTTAAGGGCCTGAATTCCATAGCGACTATTCAGAATTTTCAACTGGACATTTCTTTTGGTTCCCGCTATGAAATTTTGATTTTTCGGATTCGTTGGAAAGATATTACCAATTAGATTCTAATGTTTTTGGTTTCACTAAAATCCGGATTGTTTTGCACCCGGTACATTCAATTGAAGTTTGAAATCGAATTATCGAACAACCGCGCCATTTTCAATTCTATTTATAATTATATATAAATATTTATATTCTAACGACGACGCGTATAATATATACGTTCTATTATATTCAAAATAAATTTTTCGTCGTTTTTTTATTTAAAATAATTCATTTTAAATAATCAAAATTCGCTAAAATCGCCAAAATAAAATTTTTAAACTGGCCCAGATTTTCGGGTTGTTACAGGAATCTAGCAATAACTTCGCATCACGGACCCAACAAAAGTGGTTTCATCAAAATCTGAGATCGTTTGCAAAATTCCTATTTTTAGGGGCCTGAATTCCTTGGCGACTAATCAGAATTTTTAACTGGACGTATCTTTTGATTCCCACTATGAAATTTCGATTTTTCGGATTCGTTGGAAAGATATTCTCAAGTAGATCCTATTATTTTTGGTTTCACTAAAATTCGGTTTGTTTTGCACCCGGTACATTCGATTGAAGTTTGAAATCGAATTATCGAACTACCGCGCCATTTTCAATTCTATTCATAATTTAAAATAAATATTTATATTCTAACGACGATCTATATAAATATATACGTTCGATTTCTATTCAAAATAAATTTTCCGTCGATATTATTTAAAATAATTCATTTTAAATATTCAAAATTCGCTAAAATTGCCAAAATAAAAATTTTAAAGTGGCCCAGATTTTCGGGTTGTTACACATTCACATACATGAACGGGGATTAAATAACTTGCTAACCTGTAATACTTAACCTGTTTAAATCTGTGGAGGTTATATGAACCTGTCAAATTGTGTAAGGGTTAAGTAAACTTGTTTAAATAAATGGGGGGTTAAGTAAATATATTAAATCTGTGGGGCGTTATACGAACCCGACAAACTTGTCCTGTTTTATATATTGGGGTTATGTGGGCTTGTTAATCTGTTAGGCATAACCTGTCAAAGTCCTAGTAGTGGGGATGCAAGCCTAGGGGGTGCCTGGTATCATATGTTGTGTGGGACCCATATTAGTCAGTAACCTATACTGGTTTCCAAAGGAGGACCTTGAACTAGGTAGGGGTCGGGGCACGCTTACTGAGCTGATTATAAAAGGTCCATATGGGTGGTGGTGTCCGATGGCTCGTTCCAACGGATTCATGTGCATGCATGGATCCGCCTGTTCGGGAAAATAAGTCGTTGTATCACTAGTAAATACGGCTGTGTCTATCTAGGTGTTGCCACTTTAGGAAGTGATACATCCTACTATGGGGCCGACATATGGTATTTACGGAATAGGGAGCCGATCGATTGGGGTAGTAATTAGGGTACATCTAGTCCTGCCTGTTTAGGTGCCCATTATTATCGTTTGGGGTAGTACCCATTATTTCTGTTGGGCTGTCTGTTATTATCGTTAGGGGTAAAACCCATCACTAAAAGTACCCCAAAGTCAACCATTATGTTTTTGTTGGGATCATTTTGTTTCTGTTATAATAATATTGGTGAAGAGAAAATATTTGGGAAGCGTAACCTATTCTGTCCTGTTTATTCTACTTATCCTGCTCATTCTGTTATACTTGTTTTATGATACTGTTATCTCTCTCATCCAGTTTATTTGTCTATCATTACGCTTTTACTTATTTATATGCTAAAAGTAACTGGACTCGCCAAACTTTATGTCTGACCCGTTTTGTTTCCTTTTCTCCCTCTTCCTTCTCCCCATAGGTTCTTAGGGTGGGAATACTCAGGCTTGATTGGGATTCTCTCTTCTGTTTTCGCTTGGAGCTACTTTGATGTAACACTTTGATTACGTGTCTACCTTGCTATAGTTATTTTTGGGGACTATGATTTTATATTTATGTACTCTGATTGATTTTTGTACAAGGTAGATATTTTAATTTGATGTAATGGGCTTTCTGTATTTCAAACTTATGTTGTAACTGGATTTTGGACCACGATGTTTTCTGTTTGAAAAATAAAGTTTTAAAATTCCACTGCTATTTTATATATGTCTTGTAATGTTTCTATTTACCTATAATGCTTCACGGAACTTAATGCATTCTGTTAAAGAGTGACATTAATGGACGTGGGGTGTCACATTTAGTATCAGAGCTGAAGGTTACAAGATCGGATAAAAGGTTTTGAAAATTGTTTTCAAAAAGGAAGTATTTTTAAAGAAAAGTCTGTTTTTGAAAAACATATTCCCTAAAGCCATATGAAATATCTTTCAACTATCTACTTGAATACCTTTTCCTTTTATTTTCAACATGTCTGGGGAACCAAATATTCCCATGGGCATTCAGATACCTGCTTGGTTCTATAGATATGTCGAGGTTACGACACCATCCGGAGGCCAAGCAAACTCCCCTCCCCCAGTTGCAGCCGCCGTCCCTCCTCCTCCGCGAACGGATGATTTCTCCAAGAGATGCAAGGATTTCTGTGCGATAGGTGAAAAGTATATAAATGTCAGGGCTGGTAAGTCACTGACACCACCAAAGCTAGAAAGAAACGTCGTGCTCTCCCCGCAGTCCTTATCCCGTTTTTAACTCATACCGAGGTGTGAGGCTCGCGAATTCACGTTATACACAAAGCTGCCACGTAGGTCGTTCTTTGATCATCAACCACAAGACTTTGCTTTTCAACAGAAGCCTTGATCCATGCAACTCAGCATGCCACATAGGCAATTCATGCCATGCCACTGATGTCCATCGATATACAACCTCTGAGCTCGTACGTCTCAGAGAAGGGCGTTAAGCAAGAGAATAAATTCTCCGCTGCCAAACAGATGTATATTTAATAGAGATCAATCAACACAGAATAAAGTCCAATGTCAGACACACAATCCATTTACAAGTTCGTTCTGGGTCTGAACGAAACCGGAGGCACTTTCCTCGCATATCCATCGATCTCCAAGTACGTCTGGACGACCACCAACTGATTCCCTCATCTTTGGTGTACAGCCCAATCAAGATCATCAGTAATCACCCAAACGATGTGAAGACTTCTGGTCTTCAACCACCGTCTTCGTCTTCGACATGTCGTCGAATCGGTTATTCAGAATGGGTATAAACCCGGCCTTTCCGAACAACCCGTGTATATTAAAACAAATGTTACACAAACACAACATACGCCTCATTCCAATTTAGCAGCCACTAACCGTAAATCAACAAGAGAACAATTTCCCAAATATTAACCCCGAAGGCCGAAACCAACATCAGATGAATATCCAGGAAACCATTCTTCTTAGCTAACCTACAGCTAGTTTCTAAATTTCATATTCTTAGGGAAAGGTTCCCATTAATTTTATCAAAGATGAATTCTTTAAAATTTATTCTTTAATCTTCCATTGGGTGTCATATCAAACCAAATTATGGTTTTCCAAACTAGTCGAGATTAGCGAACCACACCCGAAGTAATTATTTATTTTATTTCCCAATCCCAACCTATTCATCCCATGAAGCAAAACTGGTAATACACCACGGTGTTATCGGTAAAATTAATTACCATTTCACGTTCAAATCTAATTAAAGATTTAACTATCGCTTTGGAGCAAAACTGGTGATACTCCATTCTCGCTCACTTTCTAAATTTGATAATTTAAATTATCAATTCACATTTCAATCTAATTGCGGATTCATTAAAACTCCTTTTACTGGGTTAAAGAACTAATGTCATTTAAAACACAGTTCACGATATACCCAAATCACATTCTATTTATTATCGGGCTAAAGAATAAGTGTTATTTAAAACACCCTTCACGATAAACCCACAAATCAATTCTATTTAAAACCCATTTCAAATCCAATTTATTTATTTTAAAAATAAATGGATTTTAATTTTAGTTCAAAACCAGTTCATTTCGATAAAAATCTATTTTTATCTTTTCAAACATGGAGTTTTTCATCCCAATTTTTCCCAAATCATTTCTTATGATTTTATACAAATTATTGATATTTTTAATAATTTTATCAAGGCCCGTTCAGTCGATTTCCATCAACGGCCATCGAACTGCACTTACAACGACCTTTTCCAAATTTGATTTGGACGTATCTCCAAATCCAACCGTTAGATTTCAAATTTTTAATATTCGTTAGAAAGCTCTTTTCGATACGAACCCAAAGGTTCCAGTTTTAGGAGAATCCGACGGTCGGATCTCCCGTAATGTCCGTTCGAAGTCAATGGTCGAAATTCACGAACTGCCGCGGCGCGGCGCGTTCTATTCAGGCCATTATATTATATATATAATATATATTTCGTCGATTTCTATTTAAAATGAATTTTATAAATAGTTTTAAATTCGTTCAAAAACATTTCAACTTCCATTTCCAATTCGATTCAAATTTCAATTCAATTCGAATTTGGGGTATATTCAATTCAATTCGAATTTGCTTTATATATATTTGATTTTTATCTCTTTTCAATATTCATTATAAAAACGAATATAATCGATATAAATATCGTTCGCGTCAAAATATCGCATCTCTAATCAACACGGCTTTATATATTTCAATAATTCCGTTATTCTATTCGACAAATGAATCTTTATTCTATTCAATACGTGAATCTATATTTTTGTCAACAAATGACTAATCTCTGAGTACTGTCCACGTGTGACTATTTTAGTTATTCAATATATTATATAAAAATCATGGTATCTATCATTTGATTCAAATCAGACTCCAACCGTAAATTAGTAAGAGAACGATTCCATAGATATTAACTCCGAAGGCCGAAACCAACATCAGATCAATATCCAGGAGACCACTCATCTCATCCATTTTCCAGTTAATTTCTA
Organism: Allium sativum; assembly: GCA_030737875.1. NCBI lineage: Eukaryota > Viridiplantae > Streptophyta > Magnoliopsida > Asparagales > Amaryllidaceae > Allium > Allium sativum. Next base: position 110,485,394 of record CM060916.1, on the reverse strand, counting down.
ATTTTATATATGATAAAGATGTAAATTTTATTGATAAAATATTTCGTTCAACACATGGCTAATCTCAACGGATGAGTACTGTCAACACATGAACCTTTATTTTACAAAGAAGTTAGTTTCTAATTCTATATATAATAAAGATGTAAATTCTATTGTTAAAATATTTCGTTCAACACTTGACTAATCTCAACGGATGAGTACTGTCAACACATGAACCTTTATTTTATAATATTCTTTATTTTATAAATTGGAACGAGGCCCAATCAATCGCCATATAGCGTTAACTATATGGATTCCATACAACACATGTATATAATAGCAACGATACATAATCAACCATCATCCAAAGTGCACTACATTGTATAACATCAAGTATAGATATCTAATGCTTATAACAGCCTGTCAATCAATCGATCGACATACAACTAATTATTGGGATTAGTCTACGCCGTATTTTATCCCAATACCCGTGTGGGGTTTCAAACAATCAAACACATATTTTATTTGTGCAGTTGGGCGATGTGTAAAATTTATCGTCCCAATCAATGTCCTTCAAATAGGTGTACATAAACAAACCGTCCGGTTTGTAAATGAATATTTATTTATTCACATTCACTATATTCATATTCACGTCAAAAATTATATTTTTAACGATAAAATATTTTATTTTAACACATGAATTTCTATTCAGTCCATTTACAAAGTAAAAATGGTATTTTTATTTTTCTAACTTATTTTAGAAAATTTCGGCGGCATAACGGTACGATACTAGAAACAGGACGAGGCCTAGCCTTATCCCCGGTCTAGTGATGGCCCACGCCATACACATATCAATCAAATCAGTTTCATTTCACCAAACAATTCAATTCAAACAAAATAATCTAACCAACTACACAACCAAACAAACAAGTCCATGGTCTGTGGACGATGGTGTCGGGTGCTACTAAACACCGTCTGCATCCTAGTATATATATATATAACTAGAAAAAGAAATTAAAGAGTGAGAAATTCTCACATTGATTTTTTCTAACGCCTTTTCTGAACTGCTGAATTGTTGTTCGAGCTCCAGACTTCGCATACAAGCTCAAATCTTCAATCCATCTTTTTTTCTAGCACAAGCACGACATTCTGAACAACTTTTGCCTAAGGGGCTTTTTGCCGAAAATGCTCTAATTCGCTAGAATTCGCGAAAGTACACGAATTTTACCGCTTTTGAACAGCAGACTTTGAACGCGTTTTCTGAGCAGCTCCGAACTCCAAAACATGACTTCCATATAGCCAAATCGAAGAGAATTTCGTGCTCTACAACTTTGGTTTAGAGGGACTTTGGCCAAAAACGCACCGTTTGGGAGTTATTAGCGAAATACGGTCAGGGGCTTATTTGCAAAACGGGCGATTAGTGTAAAATGGGTTTTTAGTGACCGGGGGGGGGGGGGCATGACCGGAATTGAGGAGGGGGAAGGGGGCGCCGGACCTGATTGGGCGTGGGGAGGCGGCTAAGGGGCGGCGGCGGTGGTGGTGGTAGCCGTGGTGGTGGTGGTGGCTCCTAGGGTTTGCAAAATCACATGAAAGAGAGGAGAGAAAGAGGAGGAAGAGGAGGAGGAGGGGAAGAGGAGGAGGGGGTGCGGCGGCTCGCCGGAGGCCGGTGGTGGCGCTGGTGGAGGAGGGCAGCGGTGGTGGGAGGGTGGAGGCCATTTTTGAGTTTTTGAAGAGGAAGAGAGAAATGAAATTATGAAGAGAAAAATGGAGTAAAAGTGATTATATGCTAGTTTCTCGCCTATCGCCTGAACGCTAACGATCTCCAATCGCCGCGGATTTTGGACACGAGATAGTAGACGTGAAGACGAGTCCAACGAAACAATTTTCGTTGAATTCCGAGTTCGTTTGACCGTTCAAAAAAAATCACGAATATGCTCAGATATTGCTCAAAAATGCGATTTTGGCGCACCTTTTCTTCTCGCACGCTCACACACTAACACCAAAAATCATTCCCTCTTGGATTTAACCATTATTGGACCATACGAATCCAGACAAAAAAGTAGAATTGAATTCCGTGGTCGTATAAGTAATGTTCCTTTGTAAAATGACTGCTCGTTTTACCCTGAACTGTTTTAGCTCACACGACCACATACTGACTCCGTTCGACGCGCCCTTTGGAACTCAACAATAATTTGTCATTATGAATTCATAAAAATTTATCTCGTCGAATTCTGAGCTCGTATGCAAAATTTCACTTTTTAAGGGCTATGTTTTGTTAACCGAAAAGCTCTTGTCAATTGCCACTATTCCGGATATCGGAATATATCGAAGCTTATACTTTTCGGAGTTCTAAACGACATTTTTAACTCATGGAAGTGGTTTCGAGTCCAAATTCATCTGTATGCAAAATTTGACTTTTTGGGCCATGTATAATTTACATAGCGACTATTCTGAATTTTCAACTGGGCATAACTTTTGATTCCCGCTATTAAATTTCGATTTTACAGATTCGTTGGAAAGATATTTTCAACTAGATTCTAATATTTTTGGTTTCGCCAAAATCCGGTTTATTTTGCACCCAGTATGTTCAATTGAAGTTTGAAATCTAATTATCGAACTACCGCGCCATTTCCAATTCCTTTTATAATTATAAATAATTATTTATATTCTAACGACGATGTATATAGATATATACGTTCGAATTATATTCAAAATAAATTTCTCGTTGTTATTATTTAAAATAATTCATTTTAAATATTCAAAATTCATTAAAATTGCCAAAATAAAAATTTTAAACTTGCTCAGAATTTCCGGGTTATTACAATCTCCCCCACTTAAAACTTTTCGTCCCCGAAAAGGAACGAAGCCGAAAGTGGTTTGATTAATCAACTCTATGTTCATTCTGGCTTCCATTCTCCAACTTTTCAGTTTCTGAGAATTTCCAAATTCTTCAAAAATTTGGCTAACACCCGGAATTTTCGAAAAATTTCGCCATAACCTCCTTTGTACGGGGAGCACGGGAAAATCCCGAAATTACCATATAGGCCTTCTGATCTCAAAAAGAAAAAGAAAAAGTCAAGCGGCTAGCCAATCGGCTCATAAAATCATCATCACCCAAACAAAGCAGTAAATTATGATAAACATGTACCTATTTGTCGGGCAAACAAATTTTATTTCTCTGCTCTAGCCTCCTTGCTATGACCTGTTTAATGTAAGTATATGTATATGCAAGCAAATGCATCTAATTTTCAATACAGTTCAATATTTGATTCAACTAGGCTAAATGGTTCAAAATTATTAAACAAATAAACAAACAACGCAAACATCATTCAATTAGTGAATTCACGTTTCAAATTCATAATTTTGATATATATACAGAAAATCATGTTCTTGATGCCAAATCACAACAATAAATCTAGTTATATAAGTTTTGGTTCTCACACCAGTCTGATGGAAATATATAGATATCACACCTTCGTCACTCGAAAACAAATGCTGATGATGTTTCGAACCACCATCAGAACATCTCCGAGCTACTAGAGTGCGGTTCTATATCTATCCGGTATACTAAAACTTCGAATATACGTTCATGACGCGTATATGCAACATCTTTATATATCGGGCTGTCCAAATTCAATACAAATAAAATATTCAAATACGTATAAAATGGTTTAAATTTTCAAAACAAAATTGTTTTCAATTGAAAAATATACACTTCACACTCGTTCTAGGATACTACTGATCCTATCTCTAATGAGTCATTCTAATTGGATATTACTAATCCAATATCTGATGAATTCTTTCGTATGGTTCTAATGTGTCTTGTTCTCGAGCTCTGTAAACCAAAGCTCTGATACCAAATGTGACGGCCTGGAATTTCGCTCGATCTGAATCAGTCATTAAACCGATCTAGACCGTTCGAAACCCCTGATCGTTTTGAGAACAAGACAAATCAGAACGCAGACGGAGGAACATTTCATAGTTATTACAACAATTCCATCAGATACAAGAATATACAGAGGATAAATGAATAAATTACATTCAACAAATATCAGAGATTTAAATTACATTTAAATACATCGCAGCGGAAAATAATACAAAAGCACAACTAGAAGTAATGCACGGATACAGAGCTTTCCGAGCATCATTCCAGCTATAAATCAGGATCCTGTGAATATAAATCTGCAAAACCAAAACTACTAGCTGCCCGTGTCGAAAATAAGGGCACCCAGAGTTTAGGTTAAAACAATAAACTCCAGGTCAGTCATGTGACTGATTTGAGAACTAAAACAGTTATTTAAAACTTTACTTTAAAAGAGAGTAATTCAAGGGACCACACCGTATAATACGGAACGGGTTTCCTCCCATGAATACCAGTGCATATCGATAAACAACGCAATGCTTTTTCGAAAAATGAAGTTATCACAAGACCCAGGTCCCATCACATAATGCAACGCAAGCCGGAGGATAGGGTTTTCCCTTATAATAGCCAAACATGCTTGGTACGTTTAAAACAAATCATTTGATACTATTATAAGTGTATAGTGTCAAAACATTTTCAATCATAAATATCAATCCTAGGCGGCATGGGTACCATCTATCATGTCTCCATACTAGGCTCTACAAATAAAACCGAAATACACGTATTGGAAATTGGATTTCCGTCATGAGTCGAGGCAAGGGGCAAGCTCCTCTCTGCTTCGAGACACTCTAGCAAATGCCTCGGGACTACACACTCTGGGTAACCCCTGGATCTTCAGGGCCGGTCATCTCTTACGTTTGATGATTAATTATTCCTGAACACACGTTTCCCGGTCCTTACAGACCTAAAATCGAGGCGCCTCATCCAACAACCACATAGGTGAAAAGTATATAAATGTCAGGGCTGGTAAGTCACTAACACCACCAAAGCTAGAAAGAAACGTCGTGCTCTCCCTGCAGTCCTTATCCCGTTTTTAACTCATACCGAGGTGTGAGGCTCGCGAATTCACGTTATACACAAAGCTGCCACGTAGGCCGTTCTTTGATCATCAACCACAAGACTTTTCTTTTCAACAGAAGCCTTGATCCATGCAACTCAGCATGCCACACAGGAAATTCATGCCATGCGACTGATATCCATCGATATACAACCTCTGAGCTCGTACGTCTCAGAGAAGGGCGTTAAGCAAGAGAATAAATTCTCCGCCGCCAAACAGATGTATATTTAATAGAGATCAATCAACACAGAATAAAGTCCAATGTCAGACACACAATCCATTTACAAGTTCGTTCGGGGTCTGAACGAAACCGGAGGCACTTTCCTCGCATATCCATCGATCTCCAAGTACGCCTGGACGACCACCAACTGATTCCCTCATCTTGGGTGTACAGCCCAACCAAGATAATCAGTAATCAACCAAACGATGCGAAGACTTCTGGTCTTCAACAACCGTCTTCGTCTTCGACATGTCGTCGAATCGGTTATTCAGAATGGGTATAAACCCGGCCTTTCCGAACAACCCGTGTATATTAAAACAAATGTTACACAAACACAACATACTCCTCATTCCAATTTAGCAGCCACTAACCGTAAATCAACAAGAGAACAATTTCCCAAATATTAACCCCGAAGGCCGAAACCAACATCAGATCAATACCTAGGAAACCATTCTTCTTAGCTAACCTACAGCTAGTTTCTAAATTTCATATTCTTAGGGAAAGGTTCCCATTAATTTTATCAAAGATGAATTCTTTAAAATTTATTCTTTAATCTTCCATTGGGTGTCATATCAAACCAAATTATGGTTTTCCAAACTAGTCGAGATTAGCAAACCACACCGAAGTAATTATTTATTTTATTTCCCAATCCCAACCTATTCATCCCATGAAGCAAAACTGGTAATACTCCATATCTAACACCACGGTGTTATCGGTAAAATTAATTACCATTTCACGTTCAAATCTAATTAAAGATTTAACTATCGCTTTGGAGCAAAACTGGTGATACTCCATTCTCGCTCACTTTCTAAATTTGATAATTTCAATTATCAATTCATATTTCAATCTAATTGCGGATTCATTAAAACTCCTTTTACTGGGTTAAAGAACTAATGTCATTTAAAACATAGTTCACGATATACCCAAATCACATTCTATTTTTTATCGGGTTAAAGAATAAGTGTTATTTAAAACGCCCTTCACGATAAACCCACAAATCAATTCTATTTAAAACCCACTTCAAATCAAATTTATTTATTTTAAAAATAAATGGATTTTAATTTTAGTTCAAAACCAGTTCATTTCGATAAAAATCTATTTTTATCTTTTCAAACATGGAGTTTTTCATCCCAATTTTTCCCAAATCATTTCTTATGATTTTATACAAATTATTGATATTTTTAATAATTTTATCAAGGCCCGTACAGTCGATTTCCATCAACGGCCATCGAACTACACTTACAACGACCTTTTCCAAATTTGATTTGGACGTATCTCCAAATCCAACCGTTAGATTTCAAATTTTTAATATTCGTTAGAAAGCTCTTTTCGATACGAACCCAACGGTTCCGGGTTTAGGAGAATCCGACGGTCGGATCTCCCGTAACGTCCGTTCGAAGTCAATGGTCGAAATTCACGAACTGCTGCGGCGCGGCGCGTTCTATTCAGGCCATTATATAATATATATAATATATATTTCATCGATTTCTATTTAAAACGAATTTTATAAATAGTTTTAAATTCGTTCAAAAACATTTCAACTTCCATTTCCAATTCGATTCAAATTTCAATTCAATTCGAATTTGGTGTATATTCAATTCAATTAGAATTTGCTTTATATATATTTGATTTTTTTTATCTCTTTTCAATATTCATTATAAAAACGAATATAATCGATATAAATATCGTTCGCGTCAAAATAGCGCATCTCTAATCAACACGGCTTTATATATTTCAATAATTCCGTTATTCTATTCAACAAATGAATATTTATTCTATTCAATACGTGAATCTATATTTTTGTCAACACATGACTAATCTCAACGAATGAGTACTGTCCACGTATGACTATTTTTGTTATTCAATATATTTTATAAAAATCATGGTATCTATCGTTTGATTTAAATCAGACTCCAACCGTAAATTAGTAAGAGAACGATTCCCTAGATATTAACTCCGAAGGCCGAAACCAACATCAGATCAATATCCAGGAGACCACTCATCTCATCCATTTTCCAGTTAATTTCTAATTTTATATATGATAAAGATGTAAATTTTATTGATAAAATATTTCGTTCAACACATGACTAATCTCAACGGATGAGTACTGTCAACACATGAACCTTTATTTTACAAAGAAGTTAGTTTCTAATTCTATATATAATAAAGATGTAAATTCTATTGTTAAAATATTTCGTTCAACACTTGACTAATCTCAACGGATGAGTACTGTCAACACATGAACCTTTATTTTATAATATTCTTTATTTTCTAAATTGGAATGAGGCCCAATCAATCACCATATAGCGTTAACTATATGGATTCCATACAACACATGTATATAATAGCAACGATACATAATCAACCATCATCCAAAGTGCACTACACTGTATAAGCATCAAGTATAGATATCTAATGCTTATAACAGCCTGTCAATCAATCGATCGACATACAAATAATTATTGGGATTAGTGTATGCCGTATTTTATCCCAATACCCGTGTGGGGTTTCAAACAATCAAACACAGATTTTATTTGTGCAGTTGGGCGATGTGTAAAATTTATCGTCACAATCAATGTCCTTCAAATAGGTGTACATAAACAAGCCGTCTGGTTTGTAAATGAATATTTATTTATTCACATTCACTATATTCATATTCATGTTAAAAATTATATTTTTAACGATAAAATATTTTATTTTAACACATGAATTTCTATTCAGTCCATTTACAAAGTAAAAATGGTATTTTTATTTTTCTAACTTATTTTAGAAAATTTCGGCGGCATAACGACACGATACTAGAAACGGGACGAGGCCTAGCCTTATCCCCGGTCTAGTGATGGCCCACGCCATACACATATCAATCAAATCAGTTTCATTTCACCAAATAATTCAATTCAAACCAAATAATCTAACCAACTACACAACCAAACAAACAAGTCCATGGTCTGTGGACGATGGTGTCGGGTGCTACTAAACACCGTCTGCATCCTAGTATATATATATAACTAGAAAAAGAAATTGAAGAGTGATAAATTCTCACATTGATTTTTTCTAACGCCTTTTCTGAACTGCTAAATTGTTGTTCGAGCTCCAGACTTCGCATACAAGCTCAAATCTTCAATCCATCTTTTTTTCTAGCACAAGCACGGCATTCTGAACAACTTTTGCCTAAGGGGCTTTTTGCCGAAAATGCTCTAATTCGCCAGAATTCGCTAAAGTACACGAATTTAACCGCTTTTGAACAGCAGACTTCGAACGCGTTTTCCGAGCAGTTCCGAACTCCAAAACATTACTTCCATATATACAAATCGAAGAGAATTTCGTTCTCTACAACTTTGGTTTAGAGAGACTTTGGCCAGAAACGCACCGTTTGGGAGTTATTGGCGAAATACGGTCAGGGGCTTATTTGCAAAACGGGCGAATAGTGTAAAATGGGTTTTTGGTGACCGGGGGGCGCACGGCCGGAATTGAGGAGGGGGGAGGGGGCGCCGGACCTGATTGGGCGTGGGGAGGCGGCTAAGGGGCGGCGACGCCGGTGGTGGTGGCCGTGGTGGTGGTCGTGGCTCTTAGGGTTTGCAAAATCACATGAAAGAGAGGAGAGAGAGAGGAGGAGGAAGAGGAGGAGGAGGGGAAGAGGAGGAGGGGGTGCGGCGGCTCGCCGGAGGCCGGTGGTGGCGCTGGTGGAGGAGGGCAGCGGCGGTGGGAGGGTGGAGGCCATTTTTGAGTTTTTGAAGAGGAAGAGAGAAATGAAATTATGAAGAGAAAAATGGAGTAAAAGTGATTATATGTTAGTTTCTCGCCTATCGCCTGAGCGCTAACGATCTCCAATCGCCACAGATTTCGGACACGAGATAGTAGACGTGAAGACGAGTCCAACGAAATAAGTTTCGTCGAATTCCGAGTTCGTTTGACCGTTCAAAAAAAATCACGAATATGCTCAGATATTGCTCAAAAATGCGATTTTGGCGCACCTTTTCTTCTCGCACGCTCACACACTAACACCAAAAATCATGCCCTCTTGGATTTAACCATTATTGGACCATACGAATCCAAAAAGAAAGTAGAATTGAATTCCGAGGTCGTATCAGTAATGTTCCTTTGTAAAATGACTACTCGTTTAACCCTGAACTGTTTTAGCTCGCACGACCACATACTGATTCCGTTCGATGCGCCCTTTGGAACTCAACAATAATTTGTCATTATGAATCCATAAAAATTTATCTCGTCGAATTCTGAGCTCGTATGCAAAATTTCACTTTTTAAGGGCTATGTTTTGTTAACCGAAAAGCTCCTGTCAATTGCCACTATTTCGGATATCGGAATATATCAAAGCTTATACTTTTCGGAGTTCTAAACGGCATTTTGAACTCAGTGGAAGTTGTTTCGAGTCCAAATTCATCCGTATGCAAAATTTGACTTTTTGGGCCATGTATAATTTACATAGCGACTATTCTGAATTTTCAACTGGGCATAACTTTTGATTCCCGCTATGAAATTTCGATTTTTCAGATTCGTTGGAAAGATATTTTCAACTTGATTCTAATATTTTTGGTTTCGCCAAAATCCGGTTTATTTTGCACCCATTATGTTCAATTGAAGTTTGAAATCGAATTATCGAACTACCCCGCCATTTTCAATTCCTTTTATAATTATAAATAATTATTTATATTCTAACGACGATGTATATAGATATATACGTTCGAATTATATTCAAAATAAATTTCACGTTGTTATTATTTAAAATAATTCATTTTAAATATTCAAAATTCATTAAAATTGCCAAAATAAAAATTTTAAACTGGCTCAGAATTTCCGGGTTATTACATGTCTCCTTAGTTCATTTTTCATCTCTTGTTTCCCTATATTCAACATTTCTTATTTTCTAAATTTAGAAAATATATGTTATTGCCCTTGGAAAACATTTCCATTTCTTGTTTTCTATATCAGAAAACATTTCTGGTTCTTATTTGGAAAACATTTCCAAAACTCCGTCATTGGACTTAGACAGATGTTTTAAACAAACCATCGCGATGCCAACTCAAACCATTACGCTTATTAACTAAATTCCTTTAACGCACCTTCACTATCGAACCTTAACCATTCCTTAGTTAAAAATGGAGTCAATCAAGTTGGGATAACACTACCTCTCAGACCTTAACTGAACAACGTTTCTAACCTTGAAATAGACAAAGTTCACCCTTTTAATCCTTTGACAACTTCCTTACGTAAATCTCCATCGAATCATCTCTTATTCGATAATTCTTTCCTTCGAATAAGGTATATTCGATAACTCTATTCAATTTACTCTATCGATTAACCATTATCAATTAACTCTATTGAACTAATGCTATTGGATTAACTCTATTGGACTAACGCTATTGATTTACTCGTTTCACTTAACTCCTTTCGAATAAACTATATTCGATAACTCCTTTAACTCTATTAGAATAAACTATATTCGATTAACTCCTTTTACTTTATTCGAATCACTAATATTCGATTAACTCAATTGATTCTATTCAAATAAACTATATTCGATTAACTCCTTTTACTTTCTATTCAAATCACCAATATTCGATTAACTCAATTGATTCTATTCGAATAAACTATATTCGATTAACTCCTTTAACTTTCTATTCGAATAAACTATATTCGATTAACTCATTTGCTTTAACTCTAATCGATTAACTCCTTTTACTTTCTATTCGAATAAACTATATTCGATTAACTCATTTGCTTTAACTCTAATCGATTAACTCCATCGAATAACTAAATTCGATAACTCCTTCGAATAACCAAATTCATTTATAAAGATTTACTTTTAGTAACGGTTCTTCACTTTACAAATGATTTCCTTTTTATAACGTTTTCCTTTTTATAACGGTTTCCTTTTTATAACATCCTATTTAGTTATAAACTTCTAAATATTTACTTTTTAATTCTATTTATAAATGGTTTTACAAATACCTCCTTTTCGATTTCATTTGTAAAGGTTTTACAAATATTCCTCTTTCGATTCCATTTGTAAATGGTTTACATACATTTCTCTTTCTAATTGATTTGTAAATGGTTTACAAACCTTTCTCGTTCTAATCTACTTGCAAATGGTTTGCAAATAATTCCTTTAGGGTTTCATTTCTAAGTATTTTCTATTTATAAATAATCCATTTATAATTAAATTTCTATTTATAAATATTCCATTTATAAATAATTTCTTTTATAAAAATCTCCTTTGATTGTTATAAATATTATCTCTTTTATAAAAATCCTTTGATTTTATAAATAACCTTTTTTCAATATTCATTTTGAAAATTCTCTTTTCACCATTCCGGTATGTTATGGTATTTAACACATCAAATCACGATGACCAATATCGTTCAAACACATATAATCGATAAGAGATTATATATCACATCATATATTACAATATATGAATCACAGTAAAATAAATGTTGAGGAATCAAGTTGGATTCCTCCAACCTGTCTCCCTACATCCACAGATGTTATACAATATAAAATCAACATCACTTTCAGTTCCACATATTCTGTTAAATTGAATCAATATAGAAATTCAACTAACTGACTAGCAGTTCAATCAAACAGTCAACACACAGTCAATCAGCCAATATTTAACAGTTCTAAAAATACAACATGAAATTATAAACTATTCAGAGTTAGTGAGATTTACTTATATTGGCGCGTTAGCCGTTAAATAACGGTTTGCATTATTTGATTCAGTCGGACAATTTATTTCGCTATAAATTATAATAAGCTTCGATGGACTTCCCCTCAGTTCAGTTGTGTTGCTCCCGTCCATACGATCCCAACGCAACTTACGGTTCGTCAATCGGATATTGTGTGATCATGTTACGAGTTATACAAGTTTGTACGATATTTTATTTTAAACTTACTTAATAAAATTATCAAATTGGGCTTTACCCTTTGACTTGGCCCGTTAGCCCCAAACCCATACCCGCTTTAAATCCTCCTCTTCTTCATCGTGGAAACAAAACTCCTGCACCCAGTTTCAACGCCATTGTGCCCCCTTTCCTTCAATCATTCTCCTCCCACACACCATTAATCCACAAACCAAAAACACCATCAGACTCTCCATCACAATCTCCATCTTCTAGTACCAACCATCCTCACTTCCAACCCCATTTCTCGATCGCGTCCTCCAGCTCGCAACACACGGTATAGTGAAAAGCATCGAAGCTTTTCATTGCCGAAACCCACACAACATATCCCATTGCTCCACATTTCCGTGGCCCATTCACAGACTTCTTCCATGGAAGCATCAGTCTCCTATATACATCATGCTACTGTATATATCACGCCGGAAAAAGAAACGGCTGCAACAGTTCACACCTCATCAATATCCGCATCAACCTATACCCCCTACATCGACTTCGAACTCCTCTCTTCTTCGATACATAGAGAAACCGACCCCTTCATCCTCCTATACAACAGCTACCCGTCGCTCAAGTAAGAAACCATCGCCCCTTTCCATTTTCCCTTCAGCTCCTCTTTACCTCAGTTCCAGGAAAACCCGCATCTCATCATCCCCTTGAACCCACGCTAGAGCTGCTCAAGGAAAAAATGATGTCGACGCAGATCTCCCTATGAGCTGGGAAACGAGCCTCGAATTTCGTTACAATGGTTGGAGGTTTTCTGTTTTAGTTGTGGAATGAAAAGGAATGTGGCGGCGACTCATTTCGATTGCTGAAGGGAAAAATGAAAAAGGGTTGGACGGTTAAAGATCTTATATAGGATTATGAAATCGATTTAAGAAATCACGAGAATTCTTGTTTTATTCTACTGGAAGGAAAGAGGCCACGATTTCTTTCTTTAAAACCATGAGAGTTCATGGTTCAGAGACGAGGAAAAAGATGGGTGTTATATTTATGTTCCAAGAATCTAAATGTACTACATTACGTAAATTTCGTTTATGTCCGAGCGACTGTGGACATAAATAAAGATACGGTCGTGACTAGCGAGGTGCCACGATCCCGAAAATATAATAATTCCGGTAGGTTAGCTTATTCTGTGAAACCCCGAAATGTTGATTACAGGGTGCAAAATACTCCAAACAAACAGTTGCTTATTTAATTAATTAAAAATTTCAATAAAATTCTAAAAATTAAATTATCACTATTTACCAAAAGAGCCTTGTCTAAATTCAAACTCAATCTCTAGTTATATCGAATAACCCGTTATGGTCGATAAGTGATTCTATAACGACTATTTTAAAATTTGATTTGGACATATCTCAAAATCTACACGACGATATCCTGATTTTTCTCTTCCACTAGAAAGATATACTCCACCAGCTCCGCACGTTTCTGTTTTTCACAGAAATCTAGCTTAAAACGAATCCTGTACATTCAGTTGAAGTTCAAATCGCCAAATAGTAAACTGCAGCGCCATTTCAAACTCGATTTTAAATTATAATATAATTATACGTTAAACTGTCGTTCAAATAATATATTCGTTATTCTAATTCAATTCTAAATTGAATTAATGTCACAGATGATCCAGTTCACACCATATCGCCATTTCAGCCAATTCTGATTATTTCAGAATTAAATATATTATTTAATTTATTATTTTAAATAAATATTCATCATTATTTAATTCCACGACCATTTAATTCACTATATCACTATTTATCTAATTAAATAAATTAATTATAATACCTCTGCAAATGCAGGTCATTACATTCTTCCCCTCTTAAAATAATTTCGTCCTCGAAATTGCTAAGGTAGAGAACGACCCTATCGACTGGTTAGAACATATTTGTCCACTTCTTAACTTCAGTTTCTAATTAGACCAATTTAATTTCAATTAAATATTAATTAATTCTTATCAAAGAAAATTTCCAAAAATCCTGAAAATTTTCTAACGCCTTAACTCTTCGAAAAATTTCGCCAGCACCTCCTTTGTACTGGTCAATCAGTCAAACTCCAACTCGCCTCGCTGGGCCTTCTCCAATCCAAAAGAAAATTAAACAGCCAGGCGGCTTGCCAATTCGGCTCATAAATCTTATATCCAATAGAAATATAAACTTGTACCTTTTGTCGGCATATCATTATATCCTTTCCACCTGTTATCAATTCAGCAGATACAAGGGTCATCCCAATCAAATCCCAATTTGGTTTTATCCACGACACAACCATTCGCTTATATCCGAGCCAAATATCATTTCAACTCGAGTTTCTTCTCGATTCCCAACTCTTAACTTGATTATCACATTACACTTCAAATTAGAATCTCACAATCCAATTTGTCTTGATATCATTCTAATTCAATCTAAGTTACCACTTTACTGGCTTTACTTTAATTCAAATTTGCTTTCACAAATTTCTGTTAAATTTGTTTTTAATTCAAACAGTCTTTCCCTGGGAGTTTTTAAACAGTTTACTCTTTTCAAAAATCAAATTTTCCTTTTGAACACGTCACTGAGCCCTTAATTAATATTCCATTAGTTAAATCACTTCTCTATTTCTTTATCAATATTTGTTAACCAAATATTTTCAATAACCATATTGGCGTTTTATGTTATTTGGAAATCATTTCCGAATATCGCCTTCCTTTATTTTCTAAACTTTAGAAAATATATGCTATTTATAATTGGAAAATATTCCAATTACTTATCTTTTTTCCGATCTAGTTTATTTCTATACTTAGGAAATATTCATTATTATATTTCCAAGCTTACACTTATTTGGGTTAAAACGGATGTTGTGTAAAACATCGTTACGACAAAGCAAATACTATATTCAACTAACTCTTATTCAACATTTATCTTCGAGCCCAAAATCTTACTATTTATTTGTTAATAATGAAATCAATCAAGTTGGGGTATAACTAACTCTCAGACCTTGACCGAATAACATTTATACCGTCAAAATAGATATGACTACTTACTCGAATAATCAATACCATACAACTACTTATTCACTTTTAAACACGTATATGCTTCCTCTTTCTATTCCTACTAGTTTTATTCGTAGTCTTCCTTTTTAATTTTACTATTCTATTTCTAAGTTTGTTTCCTTATCGACTTCTATATATATATATATATATATATATATCGATACGTTGATTTCTAACTATCAAATTATCTTAAAAATATTCTAACTCCTTAAATTCCCGGAAAAATTCACCAAAACCTTCTTTGTACCAGGAGCATCAGGATATTTCAAATAGCCTCCCATGGCCCTCACCAATCCAAAAGAAAAGAAAAAGCCAAGCGGCTAGCCGATACGGCGCATAAAATCTCATATATGAATTAAATACATACCTTTTGGTCGAGCATTCTATTTATATACCTTCATACCTTATCCATACCTATCTCATGTATATTTATACCTGCCCAATCTATTTTAACTATACTTGATCGTTTTAACTCAATTCGTCAATTAATTTGTTAATTAACTCTTAAGTCTATTTCAATTTTATATTTGAACATGACATGTTCAAATATATTTTAACTTGCTTATTAACTAATTTGAATGAAAATTTCAAATTTAAGTTCTATATTCGATTTCGAATATCCATTTACAAAAGCAATTCACCTTTCAAAGTTCAACTTCAAATTCAAAACTCGATTAACTAATTCCTCTTCGACTTAGTTAATTCTATTCAATTTCTACTCAAATTTTATATCACTTCTATTATTCAAATCTATATATCAAATTCTATTATTCAAATTCTATATATCAAATTTTATTCAAATTCTATATATACAATTCTATTATTCAAATTCTATATTATAAATCCCATTTGAATTTCTATATGCAAATTCTATATATTCAAATTCTATATATCAAATTCTATATTATAAATCCCATTTTGAAATTCAACACAACTTGTCTTTCCCAAAACAAATTCAAAACAGTATCTCTGGTAGTAATTCGTCACTTACAACTCAAAAATGAATATGGATGATGCAGCTGTCATCATCGGAATCTATTTTCCAGCGATCGAAGTGAGTTCAATACTATAAAACCATTTCTAAACATTTCCACTTTGAAATTCATTTCAAAATATAATTCACACTGCTTGTAAAACAATTTAAAATCTCCATTTACAATCACTTATCCAATTCTCTAGAGTTTTAACTCAATTTCTGGTTTGAAATTTTAGATTCAACTCATCTGATTTCACGTATTTCACTTATATGAATTCTGATTGGTTATTTACATAACTATCTAATTTATAATCTTACTCGATTATAATAACAACCAATATATCCAATATACTATAATGATTTCAATATCAATCTTCTTTATATCAAAATATAATTTGGGTACCCTGTTTCCAAAACATGCCATGATGGTTCATCGTATTCGAGTGTTTATAAACTCCTACCGATACAGTGGACCAAACTGATCGACCATAACACATAAACAACTCAACCAATAAATCCACACAATATAAAACAGTCTTATATTAAATAACAAATACGCTCTCGTATATATATATATATACACACTCAAACTCAATCTAGGGTATTACTAACCCTATCTCTACCGAGTCACGCCACAGGGCCAAGGTAATTCAGTTAACTTAAGCTCTGATACCAATTGTAATGGCCCGGGTTTTTAGCGATCTTGTTTATTCGGTATACAACACATATCGAACATCCAAGATCGAAAATACCGGTCATTAATGAAAGAAAACAGAGGATGAGAATAAATAAGATAGAAACTTAGAATAGAAGAAGAAGAAGAACACAACATCAGAGTAACACGAATCTCACAGCGGAACGAACAACATATAATAGATAATATATCCTTGAAATAAAATAATTATATGTATACAATAACATTATCAGAGTACAACACTTACAACACAGCGGAAATAACTATGGCTATATAATCCTGAAGCCTCCTACTCCAAGCTCTTCAAGTATCTGTAAATCCCGACTACTTGACTGCCCGTACAAAATTGGGCACCCAAGAGTTTAGGGAAAACAAAAACAAAATAAACTCCGGGTCAGTCATGGGACTGGTATGAGTAAAACAGTTTAAAAAAGTTCAAGCAGGTAAATGATATCTCATAAGGCCACGCCATATAACGGAACAGGTTTTTCCCTTATGAGAATCCAAATTATCTTTATATCAAAACCTTTTTGATATTATAATAATGTCTATCAACCACAATATAATAATCATCTAGCAGAAACGCTTTCATCTCACGTTCTACATATATAGTATACAATCAAAACTGCAAGCACGTATTGGGTAATGGATTTCCAACTATGACAAGGTATGGAACCAACTTTCGCTAGTGTACCTCTAGAAAGGAAAACACTGGATTCAACAAGAACATCTTGCAACCCGGCCACACATGACCGACCACTCATTTCGCTTGAGTGTATCGAATGTATATCACCAACGGTTGGGATCAGCAACCGTTTCCCAAATGGGACAGTATCAACAATAGATTTTTAGAAGTAAATGAAACTCTAGATCAGGTGATTATACACCCTACTTCGGAGCGACCGACTTAGCCATGATGCCTGCCCGATTTCTGTCATTTACCGGTTGTGAGGCTAGAAGCTACGCTTTATCATCACATCAGATTCACTTCGAATGCCACATTGTCAGATCCATCAAAAATCACTAATTGACGTCTACAACAGTACATTACGTGTTAGCTAAAGAAGTTTCCTTCTCCGCTTCCACTCTTGGTATGGTTGAAGAAATCAATGTACTTGACCTTTCTGGAAATACTCTGTCTGACATTCATCCATACAAGTCACCCAGGAACAGGATGAACCGAAGGCACTATTCAGTATATCCATCTTAGGCACTGTTATCTAAGATTTATACAACAGCCCTTCCACTTTACTCTGTCTTCAATTATCTTTGGCATATATGATTCGCAACGCTTATGCCAATACAGAGTGGTTCTATGGATAATAATCCAACCGGTCTCTCCATATTAACAACGTTAAAATGGTCAAAACTTCAATAGTCTGTGATTTAACCATCAAAGAAAAACAGGTGTGCAAACAACGATATTATTTCCAGATGGAAATTTATATCGATCAAACATCATTTAACATTTATCTCCTTAGTTCATTTTTCATCCCCTGTTTCCCTATATTCAACATTTCTTATTTTCTAAATTTAGAAAATATATGTTATTACCCTTGGAAAACATTTCCATTTCTTGTTTTCTATATCAGAAAACATTTTTGGTTCTTATTTGGAAAACATTTCCAAAACTCCTTCATTGGACATAGACAGATGTTTTAAACAAACCATAGCGATGCCAACTCAAACCATTACGCTTATTAACTAAATTCCTTTAACCGACCTTCACTATCGAACCTTAACCATTCCTTTGTTAAAAATGGAGTCAATCAAGTTGGGGTAATACTACCTCTCAGACCTTAACTGAACAACGTTTCTAACATTGAAATAGACAAAGTTCACCCTTTTAATCCTTTAATAACTTCCTTACGTAACTCTCCTTCGAATAATCTCTTATTCGATAATTCTTTCCTTCGAATATGGTATATTCGATAACTCTATTCAATTTACTCTATTCGATTAACCCTTATCAATTAACTCTATTGGACTAACGCTATTGGATTAACTCTATTGGACTAACGCTATTGATTTACTCGTTTCACTTAACTCCTTTCGAATAAACTATATTCGATAACTCCTTAACTCTATTCGAATAAACTATATTCGATTAATCCTTTTACTATATTCGAATCATTAATATTCGATTAACTCAATTGATTCTATTCGAATAAACTATATTCGATTAACTTCTTTTACTTTCTATTCAAATCATTAATATTCGATTAACTCAATTGATTCTATTCGAATAAACTATATTCAATTAACTCCTTTTATTTTCTATTGGAATAAACTATATTCGATTAACTCATTTTCTTTAACTCTAATCAATTAACTCCTTTTACTTTCTTTTCGAATAAACTATATTCGATTAACTCATTTGCTTTAACTCTAATCGATTAACTCCATCGAATAACTAAATTCGATAACTCCTTCGAATAACCAAATTCATTTATAAAGATTTTGAAATGACCCGAACTTCCCCGGTCTCCGAAGAGAAGGGAAAGCGCGGATTGTTTTGAGAACACGACAAAATAGAACGCAGACGAGAGAACATTTCATTGTATATTACAACAATTCCATCAGATTACAAAAATATACAGAGTATAAATGAATAAATATTACACAGAAATATCAGAGATTTAAATTACATTTAAATACATAGCAGCGGAAAATAATACAATACACAACTAGAAGAGATATACGGATACAAAGCTTTCCGGATATCATTCCAGCTGTAAACCAGGATCCTGTGAATATAAATCTGCAAAACCAAAACTACTAGCTGCCTGTGTTGAAAATAAGGGCACCCAGAGTTTAGGTTAAAACAATAAAACTCCAGGTCAGTCATGGGACTGGTGTGAGAACTAAAACAGTTAATCTTTATTTTTAAAGTTCGGTAAATCAAGGGACCACGCCGTATAACGCGGAACGGGTTTCCTCCCAAGAATAGTAGTGCATAAAACAAACAACGCAATGCTAAATAGAGAAAAATGAAACTGTTATAAGACCCAGATCCTATCACACAATGCAACGCAAGTTGGAGGATAGGGTTTTTACCTTATAATAGCCAAGAATGCTTGATACGTTTAAAACAAATCATTTGATACTATTATAAGTTTATAGTGTATAAAACAACTTCAAATCATAAGTATCAATCATAGACGGCATGGGTACCATATATCATGTCGCCATACTAGGCTCTACAATCAAAACCGAAAATGTCACGTATTTGGAAATTGGATTTCCTTCTATGAACCGAGGCAAAAGATAGTCCTCTACCGATTCGAGACAATCTAGCCCATGTCTCAGGACCCAGACTCAGGTGGGCCCTTGGATCGTCAGGGCCGGTTCACCGATGTGGATTATTATGCCTGAACACTACGTTTCCCCGCCCTTTGGGGCGTAAATGAGCCAACGAATGGCTCCATCGAACCCGGATCGTCCGATCTAACCAAGGCGCCTCGCAACAGAAACAACCACACAGGTGAAAAGTATATAAATGTCAGGGCTGGTAGGTCACCGACACCACCCTAGCTAGAAGGAAACGCATGCCCTCCCTGAGGTCCTCTCCCGTTTCAGGTTCACAATCGGGGTGTGAGGCTCGCGAATTCACGTTACACAAAGCTATGCCACACAGGCGGTGCTTTGATCATCAATCACAAGACTTTGCTTTTCAACAGAAGCCTCGATCAATTGCCACTTAGGCATGCCACATAGGAAATTCATTCCATGCGATGGATATCCATCAATATATAACCCCTGAGCTCGTACGTCTCAGAGAAGGGCGTTAAGCAAGAGAATAAATTCTCCGCCGCCAAACAGATATATATTTAATAGAAATCAATCACACAGACATAAATCCAATGTCAGACACACAGTCCATTTACAAGTTCGTTCTGGGTCTGAACGAAACCGGAGGCACCTAGTACCCCGCATATCCATTGATCTCCAAGTACGTCTGGACGATCACCAACTGTTTCCATCTTCTTGGGTGTACAGCCCAATCAAGATCATCAGTAATTACCCAAACGACGTGAAGACCTCCGGTCTTCAACCACCGTCTTCATCTTCGACACCACGTCAAATCAGTTATTCAGAATGGGATAAACCCGGTCTTTCTGAATAACTCGCGTATATATTAAACAAGTTTTACACAAACACAACAAACGCCTCATTCCAATTCAGAATATTCTTTTATTCAAATATTCCTATACTTTGGGAAAAGTTCCCATTAATTTTATCCAAGATAAATTCTTTAAATTTATTCTTTAATCTCCTTTGAATATCAATTCAAACTAGTCGGGATTAGCGAACCACACCGAAGTAATCATTTATTTTATTTCCCAATCCCAACCTATTCATCCCATGAAGTAAAACTGGTAATACTTCATATCTAACACCACGGTGTTATCGGTAAATTCAATTACCATTTCACGTTGAAATCTAATTAAAGATTTAACTATCGCCTGGAGAAAAACTGGTTATACTCCATTCTCGATCATTTCAATCTAATTAAAGATTCATTAAAACTCCACTTAGTTTTAATCATTAACTGGGTTAAAGAATCAATGTCATTTAAAACACGGTTCACGATAAACCCAAAATCACATTCCATTAATTATCGGGTTAAAGAACGAGTGTTATTTAAAACACTGTTCACGATAAACCCAAAAATCAATATCAATTCGATTCCAATTAAGTATTATTTAATTGGTACACTTCATTAAATCTAAATAAAAAGATTTAATCTTTTCTCAACTGGGTTCAAGAACAGTGTTAGTCAAGACACCATTCACGACAAACCCAAATCACATTTGATATTAAATACAAGGCTCTGAATAGAAAACATATCGGCTTATATTCAATACCATATTCTATGGACAACAGATATCGTATTGGAAATAACGATATATAAATCTATATCTTTCAAATTTCCATAACAACATCTGTATAATCACAAAATCCAACATCGAAATATTCCAAAGACAATTTCGATTGAAATCCATTCCAATTCAATTATTGGAAATTCTGGTTATATTTCAAAACCATTTCAAACTCACTTTATGTGACGATCTGTAACACCCCACGTCCATTAATGTCACTCACAAAGGGAATGCATTAACTTCCATGGAGGTTTTAAGTGAATATAGAACCGTAAAATTACAACAAGACAGATATAAAATAGTACTTGGAAATTCAAAAACTTTATTTCATTGTAGCAGAAGTCAAAACATGTTTGATTACATCATAACACCATATTCAATGTCAAGTACAATATCTATCTTGATAAAACAAGTACATAATCCCATTACATGAATAGCCATTAAAAAGAAAGATAACAAGCTGGACTTTACTTCAGCAGTCCAAGCTTTCCAGAAGATAAGCGATCCAACTAGACTCCACTAGAACTTGGCCCAACCTGCGGACCTGAAGGGAGAAAAGGGATGGAAAAGAGGGGGTCAGACATAAAGTCTGATGAATATGATAATTCTACAATACTATTACCAAAATAACTGGACTAAGGCATAAGCTGGAAAACAAGAAAATGTCTATGAAGAGCAGATTAAGGACATAGACAATCGCTAAAGGCAACGTTATAGGCGCTCCTAAATACTAAAGGATAAACACTATACTGCACCACACCAGTCACCCTAAAGATTCATCCCACTTAGCTTCACTTAGAAACTTTCCCAATGGCTTTACGTACCCCTAGCTGACTACATAGGTGCCGCCTGCCCCTATCTCCACTAGGTGTTCCCTACTTCCCATTATTCGATCGGCTCCCTAACTCGTAGATACCCGTGCTGGCCCCACAGTGGGGTGTATCACTCCCCTAAAGTGGCAACCTGATACAACGGACATGCATGGCTTATACCTACACGATGCAACAACGTCTTACCTACCAGCCCGGGTCCACACACGCATATGAAACCCGTTGGACTTGCGTTGCCACCGCTCCCTGTTTTGGCCTCTTATAGTCAAACCCAGTATGCGTGTCCCGTCCTCGACTTGGGTCGAGCCCACAAAGATACATTTTGGGATACTGGTTGAAATGGGCCCCCACTATTTACCACAAGCATTCCACCTAAGCTTGTCCCCATTAGTCCATCCCACTTAACCCACTTAGTCATGTTCATTTACATGTGTGTTTGGTTAAGTCTAATCGTATTTCAAATGCCTCTAAAGGCAACCACCAGATTCCTCATGCCACCCAAGGCACCTACTTAACCCCCATGTCCCACCTTACATGATTATCTGGTTAAGTATTTCTTAGTTCATTAAGGCCATAACCTCATAAAGACCTCTCACATTAGACTGACATTTATGGCAGCTGGATTTGCCGGGCGGGTCCGGGCAGTCTTACACCATAAAAGAGTCTAACCTCGTGTCTTTACAACTGTTATGCTTTAGTTTGGGCCTAGGACCTCTCACATTGGGTCGACATTTGTGACTACTGGATTTGCCGGGCGGGTCCGGGCAGGTTTACATCACAAACGGGTCCAACCTCGTGTCCTAAGCATTGATTATTAATAATAATCCACTTTCCCCCAATTTTAATAATTCCCTACTTGAATTATTAATTACTTCCAATTTTTAACAATGTCCATAATTGACTCAATTATGGACATCCATTCATGGTATGCAAAATCTTACAAAATTGCACCCAATTTATTAATTCCTAATATTACCCCTACCCCACGTTTGAACGTTTATTCGCAAAATATATGTTAGACTCGAATAGCCTAACTCATAGCATAAAAGAGATTATCATAATAACAACATGTATATGTGACCAAATGAATCATAATAAGGGGTGAAACTTGCATATGTCCAACTTGCATAGATTATACATGTCATGGACCTAAAGGTGTCAACTTATTCAAAATTCACCTAATATAATCTCAATCAATTTTCATAAACTTACATATGAACATGTGTGAATCAACATCATCTAATTTTTTAACAACATGTTTTTATATGGGTACACCTAACTCAATTGGCAAATTCCCATAATCAAGTTTTATTTAATTATAGTTTCAAGTTTATGGGTACACCTAACCTAATAGGCAAATTCCCATAAACAAGATCCATTTAAATTAAGAAAAAAACATAACTTTAAGCATGTTCCAACAACATCATGATTTTACAACATAATATAGCATGATTTATAACATGGCATAGTATGATAGTATAACATAGCATGACATGATTCTCAACATAGCACGACGTAGCATAAGAGAATTTACAACATAGCATGACATAGCATATATAATTTACATCATACGACAACATAATAACATAATAAGAGATCCACAATATATAGAATTTACAATTACAAATCACATCACTTTCTTGTGATCCATTCATAACTGAGTCAAATTAGTTTGTAATAGTCTTGTGAGAATCATCATACTCACCAACAAAAGAAGAGAATTAGAGAGAGAGTTCTTTGGTTTGATTTGTTTTGTTGAGTAGAATTTAGTTGTAGTAGATTAGGCTTCCTCTTCTTAGTTTGTGACGGCTATGCTGAACTCCATGGCAGCAGCATGACGGTAGCTTCTCTAATTTTACAAGTGATTTAGGTCTAGGGTCTACCCACTTATTTATAGATTTTAGAATTCATTCTAGGCCATTAGATTTAACCTAGAAATAACCGCAGCCGTTCAGACAAGATGGGGTTTATCTTGTTGACTCAGCAATGAGTCAGAAGTGACTCAGCAAACACTCAGCATATTAATAAACTTCTATTCATGTCATAAATATATATATATTTTCTACAATGTACATATTAGATACATCCCCCTTTACTTATTATTGTTTTTATATACATATTAGATACATCCCCTCTCTCACACACTTATTAATATTTTTATATTCATATTAGATACATCCCCTCTCTTACACACTTATTAATATTTTTATATTCATATTAGATACATCCCCTCTCTTACATACTTATTAATATTTTTATATTCATATTAGATACATCCCCTCTTCTACACACTTATTATTATTTTAGCAACTTTAGTGTTAATAGAAAATTCGGGGTGTTACATTCTCCCCTCCTTTTAGGATTTCGTCCCCGAAATCTTCAAGTCTGGAAGAATGTATATCCTACCATCCAAACGTCCATCTACTCATCCATCATAGACAGGCATCCATTGTCCTTAAAAGACTTCTAATGCTTTATGATCATATGCAAGTGTGTGTACATGTCCTTACCTAATGCGAAATCAGGCGGTCTACTGATTCAGTTGACCTCCTTAATGCAAATTATGTAAGTGTCATGAATCCATTATGTATGCAAAAGATCCTAATTGCTTACATACTACTTCTATATGCGTGCACACCCATTCAACCGAATGCAGCATCCATATGATGGTACAACCATTATACATCCATTATACTAAATACATCCATATATATGCAATATGAAGTGACTGAGCCGATCTAGTGCCTAAAGTGTGTGTATATATGCATCCACGAGCAACCACTAGCAAACACTTGCATCCATTTTGCATCCATCATACATAACATGTCTCAAACACATGTTTCAACCATAGGATTATCCTAACTAAAGGTCAAAGATACTAATGAGAGGACATACTAAAGATAAGATAAGATAAGCTAAGCGATAAAGGAGAAATTAAAAGACATACCCTCAAAAAGAAAAGGGTACAACGAACGCATCTTCTCTTCTGTCTCCCAAGTTGCGTTGCTCTCATCATCTCCCCATTGCACTTTAACCAGTCTGACCTCTCGATTCCTCAACTTTTTGATCTCCGACCCAAGAATGCATGTAGGAGCTCGTCTAATTGTTGCATCACGCTCTATTTCCACCTCTTTATGCAAGCTCGGCTCTACCACCTCCGCGGTCTTGTGCAAACACTTCCTCAAATGTGATACATGGAATACGTCGTGTACTGTACTAAGTTTCTCAGGCAACTCCACCCTATATGCCATCTTCCCAATCCTGTCTTTTACAGGAAACGGCCCTACAAACCTTGGTGCTAATTTCCCCATGGACCCAAAGCGAACAACATTCTGTAACGGAGATACTTTGATAAAAACCATGTCCCCAATGTCAAACTCAAGATCTGTCCTCCTCTTATCAGCATACGATTTTTGCCTATCTTGTGCTGCTTTCATCCTCCTTCGAATCAACTCAATCTTCTCCGAGGTTTCCCTAACCATATCGGGCCCAAGTAGGATTTTATCGGTAGATTCCCACCAACAGGTAGGCGAACGGCAATGCCTTCCATAAAGAGCTTCGAAAGGTGCCATGCCAATACTAGACTGAAAGCTATTATTATATGCGAATTCTACTAACGGAAGGTGCTCTTCCCATGTACCCCCAAAGTCTAGGATACAAAGCCTTAAAAGATCCTCTAGAATGCGATTCACCCTCTCGGTCTGGCCGTCTGTCTGAGGATGATATGCGGTGCTCAAACATAGCTGAGTCCCTACCACCTCTTGTAAACTCTTCCAAAATTCGCTAGTAAAGATGGGGTCACGGTCGCTTACTATACTAGAAGGAATACCGTGCAAACGAACTATCTCCTTAATGTATACAGAAGCCAACCACGGAGCAGTCCTCTTACTTTTCACGGGAATAAAATGGGCGCTTTTAGTAAGTCTATCTACTATAACCCAAATCCCCGTGTTACCCTTCCTTGATCTTGGTAATCCATCCACAAAATCCATTGAGATGCTTCCCCATTTCCATAGTGGAACTTCTAATGGGTGAAGCAACCCACCGGGTTTCTTTTGTTCTGCTTTAACTCGTTGGCACACCAAGCATCTAGCGACGTACTCGGCCACATCCTTTTTCATACCGGCCCAAAAGAAAACCCGCTTCATATCTTTGTACATCTTATCCCCGCCGGGATGAATGGTCATTTTTGAGCGATGAGCATCATCAAGAATGGCCTTCCTTAAGTCTTCGTCTTGTGGTACACAAAGTCTATTATCCCTTCGTAACCAACCCTTATCGTCTAGGGTATACCTACGAAGATGGCTTGACGACTCCCCCCCTTTGAGCTTTTCTACTATCTCAACCAACTGTGGGTCGTCTCGCTGTGCCTCACCAACCCGTCCTAGAAGTGTAGGTCTAACCTCCAAGGATGCTAACAGACCGGGTACTAAGTCAACGGAGGGTCTAAAGTCAAACATAGAGATGAATTCTAAGCTTTGTCGTTCAACAAACAACAGACTCAAGGACAACCTTTTCCTACTTAAGGCGTCTACCACCACGTTACCCTTGCCCGGGGTATATGCTATTTCAAAATCGTAGGAGGCTAAGAATTCCATCCACCGTTGCTGCCTTAAATTCAAATCCTTCTGAGAGAATAAGTATTTTAATGATTTGTGGTCAGTGAACAGTTCGAATTTCTCACCAAGAAGATAGTGACGCCAAGACTTAAGCGCGAAAACAATTGCGGCTAGCTCTAAGTCATGCGTGGGGTAATTCTTTTCATGAACCCTCAACTGCCTTCCACCATAGGCTATTACTCTTCCCTCTTGCATGAGGACCGCGCCAAGTCCCGTCCCACAAGCATCAGTATAGATGGTAAACGGTTTATTCCCGTCTGGCAGCACTAAGACTGGGGCTGAAGTTAAGGCTCTCTTTAAACGTTGGAATGCATCATCGCAATCTTTGTCCCACGTAAAAACCAGGTTCTTCTTCGTTAACCGTGTTAATGGAGCTGATATTTTTGCGAAGTCTTTGATAAACTTCCTATAATAGCCAGCCAACCCCAAGAAACTTCTTACTTCGGTTGCATTTTTAGGGACCTTCCAATCTTGGATGGCCACCACCTTTGCGGGATCCACTGCTATCCCTTCTTTGGAAACCACGTGCCCTAAGAACTGTACTTCCTTCCTCCAGAAGTGACACTTAGAAATATTTGCCTTAAGGTTATGCGCTCGAAGGGTTTCCAACACTTCCCTAAGATGTAGGGAGTGCTCTTCTTTATTCTTAGAAAAGACTAAGATGTCATCCACAAAGACTACCACGAATTTGTTAAGGTATTCCCTAAACACCCTACTCATCAAATCAACAAAATATGCAGGGGCGTTTGTCAAACCAAAGGGCATCACTAGCCATTCATAGAATCCGTCAGGAGTCCTAAAAGCAGTCTTATCTATACTATCCTCAGCCACTCTCAGTTGATGAAAGCCAGTGGCTAAGTCCAACTGCGAAAACACTGAGGCGCCAACTAACTGATCAAAGAGATCGTCAATCCTCGGCAGTGGGTGTCGGTTCTTTTTAGTAAGCTTGTTTAGTTCTCTATAGTCCATACAAAGTCTAAGAGACCCATCCGCCTTTGTGGCAAAAACTACTGGAGCACCCCACTCCGATATACTACGTCTTATGAACCCCTTCTCAAGCAACTCCTTTACTTGCTTATTGAGTTCCCTCCTTTCACGAGGAGCCATGTGGCGCACTGGCAAAGATACGGGTTTAGCATTATCCACAAGATAAATTCGAAAGTCTATCTCCCGCTTTGGAGGTAAGCCCTTCACCTCCTCAAACACATCCGGATATTCCCGGACCACTTCTACCGATCGCAGGTTCTCTACAGACGCGTCAAGCGATTCAAGATAACTTAGCATAACGGAATTTATGGGATTACAAAAGATGTCGAGAGCATTACCAAGGCGAGTCACAAGCCTAACTACTCTCCTTTCACAATCAAGAATGGCCCTATTTCTAGACAACCAATCCATTCCTAAAATTAGCCCATAGCCCGTGAAGCCCAATACATAAGCATCACATCTAAATTCAACGCTAAGTATAGAGATTTTCAAATCCAAACATATCATGGTCAAATGAGCCGAACCCCCAATTGGATTTGAAACGGCCAAGGGATCCTCTACTAAACTGGTGTTCAAGTGCAGTGATTCAACTAATGATGCAGAGATAAACGAATGAGATGCGCCAGAATCGAATAAGGTACGGACAGGATGATCAAACAGAAAAACTAAGCTTTCAACAGAAATTGTTCTACCTCTTTCTTGCAGCGGTGGGGCCGCAATAGCCTGAACTTGCCCCCTTGCCTGCCCTGGTGCCATAAGAGCCTGCACCTGTCCTCCCGAGGTAGACCCTGCCCTCTGCCCCTTCTTTGGACAGTCCTTCACTAAATGTCCCGCATCTCCACAATGAAAACAACCAGTCTTCTTTTTCTTTCTACAATCTTTGCTGAGATGGCCAGGCGTCCCACAATTGAAGCATTTCTTCTTCCCTTTGCCATTATTGTTTTTACCACCCTTCTTATTTTGCTGTTGGGGTTTCTTCTGATCCCCTTTCTTTTCAACTGCCTTATCCTCATGCATAAGTGCCATTTCTACTAGCTTTTCAAAGGTGGCTCCCATAGGGATGTGGGTCATAGCCAACCCTTGCAACGATTCATTCAAGCCTCTAACGAACCTCAAAGCTTTCTTCTCTGGCGTGTTCACCAACTCCAAGCCAAACCTTGCTAACTGATTAAATTTATTGACATATTCCTTTACTGATGAGCTCCCTTGCTTTAGTGCCAGGAATTTTTCCATATTTAAGTTCTCCTCTGCCCTTGAAAGAAACTTTGCCTCAAACCTTCGTTTGAAATCCGCCCATGAATCAACTGGACGTTCCCCGTTAGTGACCTCCCACCAAAACGAGGCCTCTCCCTTCATTAACCAAGCAGCTAAACGGACTTTCCTCCCATCTTCCACTTCAAAGATATCCAACAATTCCTCAGTCTCCTTAAGCCAATCTCTGGCCTCCACAAACGTCTCAGTCCCTTGAAAAGTTTTTCCTCCCATAGCCTTGAATTCCTTGCACGTCTTTGCAAAAGTGTCAACACGAGGAGGAGGAGGAGGAATGGGTGCAACTAGGGGTGGAGGAGTATCCGCTGGGCCTGCAGTGGTGGCCCTAGCCTCCAAGTATCTCCTAAACCACCCTGGAATCGTCACACCTTCTGGGAGATTAAGATCTTCAGCCATGC
This sequence comes from Allium sativum, assembly GCA_030737875.1. NCBI lineage: Eukaryota > Viridiplantae > Streptophyta > Magnoliopsida > Asparagales > Amaryllidaceae > Allium > Allium sativum. The sequence continues at coordinate 110,455,621 of CM060916.1, read as the reverse complement.
TGAAACGAAAAAGGAAAGATTCAAAATGGAGAATTCGAAAGATAAAGATAAGGATGTGGCTATTTGGGATTATGTTTTTCATAAAAACTCTCTTTAAATAACTTTTTTTTTTTTGAAAGCACTTCTTCCAAAAATACTTTAGAAAAAAAAAATATTTTTCTAAATTTTTTTTTATCTGTTCTGGTAACCTTATGCTCTGATACCACGTGTAACACCCCACGTCCATTAATGTCACTCACAAAGGGAATGCATTAACTTCCATGGAGGTTTTAAGTGAATATAGAACAGTAAAATTACAACAAGACAGATATAAAATAGTACTTGGAAATTCAAAAACTTTATTTCATTGTAGCAGAAGTCAAAACATGTTTGATTACATCATAACACCATATTCAATGTCAAGTACAATATCTATCTTGATAAAACAAGTACATAATCCCATTACATGAATAGCCATTAAAAAGAAAGATAACAAGCTGGACTTTACTTCAGCAGTCCAAGCTTTCCAGAAGATAAGCGATCCAACTAGACTCCACTAGAACTTGGCCCAACCTGCGGACCTGAAGGGAGAAAAGGGATGGAAAAGAGGGGGTCAGACATAAAGTCTGGTGAATACGATAATTCTACAATACTATTACCAAAATAACTGGACTAAGGCATAAGCTGGAAAACAAGAAAATGTCTATGAAGAGCAGATTAAGGACATAGACAATCGCTAAAGGCAACGTTATAGGCGCTCCTAAATACTAAAGGATAAACACTATACTGCACCACACCAGTCACCCTAAAGATTCATCCCACTTGGCTTCACTTAGAAACTTTCCCAATGGCTTTACGTACCCCTAGCTGACTACATAGGTGCCGCCTGCCCCTATCTCCACTAGGTGTACCCTACTTCCCATTATTCGATCGGCTCCCTAACTCGTAGATACCCATGCTGGCCCCACAGTGGGGTGTATCACTCCCCTAAAGTGGCAACCTGATACAACGGACATGCACGGCTTATACCTACACGATGCAACAACGTCTTACCTACCAGCCCGGGTCCACACACGCATATGAAACCCGTTGGACTTGCGTTGCCACCGCTCCCTGTTTTGGCCTCTTATAGTCAAACCCAGTATGCGTGTCCCGTCCTCGACTTGGGTCGAGCCCACAAAGATACGTTTTGGGATACTGGTTGAAATGGGCCCCCACTATTTACCACAAGCATTCCACCTAAGCTTGTCCCCATTAGTCCATCCCACTTAACCCACTTAGTCATGTTCATTTACATGTGTGTTTGGTTAAGTCTAATCGTATTTCAAATGCCTCTAAAGGCAACCACCAGATTCCTCATGCCACCCAAGGCACCTACTTAACCCCCATGTCCCACCTTACATGATTATCTGGTTAAGTATTTCTTAGTTCATTAAGGCCATAACCTCATAAAGACCTCTCACATTAGACTGGCATTTATGGCAGCTGGATTTGCCGGGCGGGTCCGGGCAGTCTTACACCATAAAAGAGTCTAACCTCGTGTCTTTACAACTGTTATGCTTTAGTTTGGGCCTAGGACCTCTCACATTGGGCCGACATTTGTGACTACTGGATTTGCCGGGCGGGTCCGGGCAGGTTTACATCACAAACGGCTCCAACCTCGTGTCCTAAGCATTGATTATTAATAATAATCCACTTTCCCCCAATTTTAATAATTCCCTACTTGAATTATTAATTACTTCCAATTTTTAACAATGTCCATAATTGACTCAATTATGGACATCCATTCATGGTATGCAAAATCTTACAAAATTGCACCCAATTTATTAATTCCTAATATTACCCCTACCCCACGTTTGAACGTTTATTCGCAAAATATATGTTAGACTCGAATAGCCTAACTCATAGCATAAAAGAGATTATCATAATAACAACATGTATATGTGACCAAATGAATCATAATAAGGGGTGAAACTTGCATATGTCCAACTTGCATAGATTATACATGTCATGGACCTAAAGGTGTCAACTTGTTCAAAATTCACCTAATATAATCTCAATCAATTTTCATAAACTTACATATGAACATGTGTGAATCAACATCATCTAATTTTTTAACAACATGGTTTTATATGGGTACACCTAACTCAATAGGCAAATTCCCATAATCAAGTTTTATTTAATTATAGTTTCAAGTTTATGGGTACACCTAACCTAATAGGCAAATTCCCATAAACAAGATCCATTTAAATTAAGAAAAAAACATAACTTTAAGCATGTTCCAACAACATCATGATTTTACAACATAATATAGCATGATTTATAACATGGCATAGTATGATAGTATAACATAGCATGACATGATTCTCAACATAGCACGACGTAGCATAAGAGAATTTACAACATAGCATGACATAGCATATATAATTTATATCATACGACAACATAATAACATAATAAGAGATCCACAATATATAGAATTTACAATTACAAATCACAACACTTTCTTGTGATCCATTCATAACTGAGTCAAATTAGTTTGTAATAGTCTTGTGAGAATCATCATACTCACCAACAAAAGAAGAGAATTAGAGAGAGAGTTCTTTGGTTTGATTTGTTTTGTTGAGTAGAATTTAGTTGTAGTAGATTAGGCTTCCTCTTCTTAGTTTGTGACGGCTATGCTGAACTCCATGGCAGCAGCATGACGGTAGCTTCTCTAATTTTACAAGTGATTTAGGTCTAGGGTCTACCGACTTATTTATAGATTTTAGAATTCATTCTAGGCCATTAGATTTAACCTAGAAATAACCGCAGCCGTTCAGACAAGATGGGGTTTATCTTGTTGACTCAGCAATGAGTCAGAAGTGACTCAGCAAACACTCAGCATATTAATAAACTTCTATTCATGTCATAAATATATATATATATTTTCTACAATGTACATATTAGATACATCCCCCTTTACTTATTATTGTTTTTATATACATATTAGATACATCCCCTCTCTCACACACTTATTAATATTTTTATATTCATATTAGATACATCCCCTCTCTTACACACTTATTAATATTTTTATATTCATATTAGATACATCCCCTCTCTTACATACTTATTAATATTTTTATATTCATATTAGATACATCCCCTCTTCTACACACTTATTATTATTTTAGCAACTTTAGTGTTAATAGAAAATTCGGGGTGTTACACGATCCCAAAACCCCGTGGCACAGTGTTAAGGATAATCATTGGAATATAACACATTAATCATCATTAGCAGATTACAGATAATAGCATAAACAGGAAATAAAATAATTTACACACATATGACAGTTGAATCATATAGATATCATCACATCAGAGAAGCACAGTACAAGATACAACTTAGTGCATAATGATACATAGTCAGTCACCATCGCCTGAGGAGGAATCATACATAAAGAGTACACAAAATAAATATCAGTCTACATTGCCAATGGCGGAATCATAATATAGATAAAATAATGGCGGAGAAAATCCAAGTCAGCACGGTGTAGTCAAGCCTTGCCATGAGCCAAAAGTGCATCAGAAACCTGTAACTAGGCTGCCCGTGTGAAAATGAGGGCACCCGAGTTTGCAAGGTGAAACAAACTACGAGTCAGTCATGGGACTGGTATGAGAAATCTACTTAACTTATTAACAACAATAATGAGGCAAATCAAAGGACCACGCCACTTTCGTGGAACGGGTTTACTCCAATGAGTGCTAGTGCATGAAATAAAGTAAACGATTAAATCAACGCAATGCTTTTATTAAATGAAGCCATTATAAGACTCAGGTCCCATCACACAATGCAACGCAAGCCGGAGGATAGAGTTTTACCTTATAATAGCCAAAAATGCTTCATACGAATAAAACAAAAGTGTTTGATATTATTACTAGTGTATATATGTTTCAAAAGCAAATTCAATCATAAATATCAATCCTAGGCGGCATAGCTACCATCTGCTATGTTGCCATACTAGTAATACAATCACGTCCGCATATTTCGTATTGGAAATTGGATTCCTTCATGAGTCGAGGCAAGGGGCAAGCTCCTCTCCGATTCGAGACACTCTAGCAAATGTCCCAGGACCCCACTATGATCCTTGGATCTTCAGGGCTGGTCCTCTCTTACTTTTGAGGATTAGTTATTCCTGAACACACGTTTCCCGGTCCTTACAGACCTATATCGAGGCGCCTTGCATTCCAACAACCACACAGGTGAAAAGTATAAATAATGTCAGGGCTGGTAGGTCACTGACACCACCTTAGCTAGAAAGAAACGTCGTGCTCTCCCTGCAGTCACTCTCCCGTTTTTGACTCATACCGAGGTGTGAGGCTCGCGAATCCACGTTATACACAAAGCTACGTCACACAGACCATGCTTTGATCATCAACCTCAAGACTTTGCTTTGCAACAGAAGCCTTTATCATATGCCACTTAGGCGTGCCACACAGGCAATCCACTCCATGCGACTGATTTCTATCCACACATAACCTCTGAGCTCGTACGTCTCAGAGAAGGGCGTTAAGCAAGAGAATAAATTCTCCGCCGCCAAACAGATATATATTTAACAGAGATCAATCAGCACAGAACAAAATCCAATGTCAGACACACAGCCCATTTATAAGTCCGTTCTGGGTCTGAACGAAACCGGAGGCACCAATTCCTTGCATATCCGTACAATCAACAGTATGTCTGGACGACTACTACTTCAGCTCCTTCATGGTTGCTACTCCATTTACGAGCATCAGTAGCGCCCATCCATCCAATGTGAAGATCGTCGGTCTTCAACCGTCTTCGACACTTCGACTACTCAACGTCGATCAATTATTTGAAATGAGATGAACTCGGCCTTTTCAAATAATCCACGTATATTTAGATTTTCAAATCAATTTATCACATGGTTGGACTATTCAACATTCACATTTCAGTTCTTTAGTTATCATTCTCATGTTAAATACATTCAACCATCACATATCAAGAAAACACAATGAAATTGGTTTATTTCCACTCTATATCATCTATAGTATTTTATAACGATATATCGCCATTTTTATTTAATTTAAAACGGCCATATTTAATTAAACGACGTTTCGGGTCGTGCCGATGCACTGGCCCTGTTTTTCACTAATTTCGTTTTACACATATCTGAAAATCTAACCGTTGGATCTTCACAAATTTGGTATCTTTAGGAAGGTCATTTCAAAACGAATCCAACGGTTTCAGTTTTGGGAAAATCCGACGGTCGGATTTTCCACACTAGTCATTTGAATTTACGATTTCAATTTACGAACTGCAGCGTCGTTATTCAATTTAATTTAATTATATTTATATATATATAAATATAATCGTTTCTGGCGTTGTTTTTCTTCAGATTTGAATTAAACATTCCAGACAATCCAACCGTCGGATCTTCACAAAATTGGTGCCGTTGGAAAGATATTTCCAAGGAGAACCCAACGGTTGCAGTTTCGGGAAAATCCAATGGTCGGATTTCCCGCACTAGTCGTTTGAAATCACGGTTTCAAAACACAAACTGCACGACCACGTTTCGTTTTAATTTTATTTATATTTATATATTTATATAAATATAGTTCATTCAAAAATTCCTATATCGTTTCCACTTCAATTATTTCACTAACACCTTTAAATTTTGGAAAATTTCGCCATAACCTCCTTTGTACGGGAGGGTCTGGGAAAATTCCCAAATAGCCACACGGGCATCTCATATCAAAAAGAAAAAGAAAAAGCCAAGTGGCTAGCCAACAGGCTCATAAAATCATCACCCGAACAAAGCAGTAAATGTGTACCTATTTGTCGGGCACGAAATTTTATTCCTCTTCTCTAGCCCCTTTTGCTATAACCTGTTCAATAAACATGCACGTACTCATATATAATTTTTATCGCTTATCATTTTCCATTCAACCTCATATTCGATTTACTTTGGTTTAAAAACACCATTCATTCTAATGTTGCATGCATAGGCTAAAATCATATCATTAGCTAATTAATGTATATTTCGACTCGTGCACATTTATTTGAGAAAGTGGCTATTTTTAACACTTCACATTTCAAAGATGATAATTTTGGCGAACTAAAATAGATTTCAACACATGACTATTTTATTTAGTTCCTATGCGTGTTAAAAATAATATTTCTTCACAAATATTTATTTCAACGTCTGCATATCTCTAGCATATCACATATATGATAAAAATGATATTTTTATCATTTAAAATATTCATTCGACAAATGGATGTTTTCAACACTTCATAGTTTCAATAAAAATGTAATTTTTATTGTTCGATCTTTTTATTCAACACATGAACTTTTCCACTACACACCCTTCTCAACACATGAGCATTTCCACACATGGATATTTTATTTATGTTGTTCATATTAGAAAGATGGAATTTTTATTGTTGAAACTATTTATATAAGGCGAATATTTTTCATACTTCATATATATTATAAAAATGTGATTTTTATTGTTTAAACACTTCATTCATTCACAAATGAATTTAATTTTCACCCAACAATTTTCAACACATGACATTTCCACACATGTATATAGTTTCAATATATGACTTTAATTTCAACGCATGAAAATAATTTCAACATATGAAAATTATTCTAACACATAAAGATTATTCAAAATTTCGGCAGCATAACGGCAGGGTAGTTAAAACCGGCACCGCCCCTAGTACGACTCCTCGCTCTACCTTAAAACCTCGCGGTTTTTGACAATTGGGATTCATGCATCTAATTCGCACGCATGCGGCATATTTTATTTTTATTTCCACAAATATTTCCAATTCATTTCAACCACCAATGGGTATTTTTCAACCACAACCAAATAATATCAACCACAAACGATTATTCAACCATTCGCATTTTTCATCCAATATTTCACACCAATTCACAACAATAAATATCGTCCATGGTTTGTGGATGAGGGGAGTATATATATATATATAATATATTTCACTTGCATTTCAACACATATATCAATTTTTCTATGCATGTAAAATTCATACTTCGCTTATATAGCTTACACTACGCATGTACATGAGGTATACAACACGTATGTAATTTATATTTCGCTAATATAATTTATACATGACATTTTCCATTCAAATTCATGTTAATTTAGATATCTCACATTGGTTTTGGAGTGCTAAAAATCGTAGATGACTCAGAAAAATCCGCGGCTTCTTCTATTGGGTAGAGAGCTTCCTTGCGGTCCCGATGTTTCCTGTTTCATCGAATTTCGTCAACACACCAAAAAGATATGATTTTTCAAAGTGTAAAGATAAAAAAGAACTCACCTTTCACGAAGGTTCAAAACTAGGTTTGCGGTTTTTGCGAGAACCGAGGCACGAGGGGATGATCGGCGAGTTGGACGTGGAAGAGGGAGGAGAGGGCTGCAGGCGTGCGGCGGTTTGGTGGCGTTCGGTGGTCAGGATCGGCGGCGGCAGCGGTTTAAAGGTCGGAACTTTGGAGGGGGATATCTCGATGTAGAAGCAACGATAGGGGGAGCTCCTTATATGGATTTGAAGAGGGGAAGGAGAACTACCAAAAGTTGAACTGGGGGAGGGGCTGATTTGGGCTGTGGCGATCGGAAATCGCCAGGGAAGGGGGGAGCTTTTCCGTCGTCGATGTCGGGGTGGGTTTCTGATTTTTTTTTTTAATTTATGAATGGAGAAATATGATTGATCGATGGTTTTATTAAATTTTTAAATAGTGTTTTCTCAAACGAACTCCTTTTCAAACCCAACGACTGTCGCCCCTAACTAAATACCCCCATCCCGGACACAATGGGATATGTTTCATAGGCCAATTCGACTGTTACAGTCAGTTACTTTTCAAATTAAAGTATAAAACATTTAATTTGAAACTTTGAACGTACATTTCAATTTGCTAGGGCCACAAACTGATTCGAAAAATTCCAGAAAAATAAATCTAGCTATGTTTTGACCCTACGGTCCCAACAAAACTAGTTTCGTCGAATTCTGAGATCGTTTGAAAAAATGGCCATTTTCTGGTCGATCCAATTTAACAGAAATTGACCAAACACATTTTCTTTTTCCACGCTCACATACTAGCTTCAAAAATTATGAAATTTGAAATTTAGCAATAGTTTGACATCCCGGACCCAACAAAAGTGGTTTCGTCGAATTCCGAGGTCGTTTGCAAAATATCAATTTTCCAGGGCTATATATTCTATATAGCGACCATTCTGAAAATTCATTCGGCCATAACTTTTGATTCCCGTTATGAAACTTCGATTTTTCAGATTCGTTAGAAAGGTATTGACTAACAGATTTTGATATTTTTGGTTTCACTAAAATCCGTTATATTTTCCACCCTGCACAGTCAGTCAAAGTTTGAATTCAAATTTTCAAACTGACTCACTATTTCTAATTCACTATTTTATTGAAATATTCTATTTCAATTGTTTAAATTCCTTTGAAATCACCAATTTAAATTTTTTAAATTGGCCAGTATTTTCCGGGTTATTACAATCTCCCCCACTTAAAACTTTTCGTCCTCGAAAAGGAAACAACAGTAAAGTAGGAAACAAAATGTAAATGCAAAGTATTGTAAAGGTACCTTGCACCGGAGTTAGTCAGAGATGTCCACCCTGCACTTGGGGTAAGCTTGCTTAATGCTTTTCTCAGTCTCCCAAGTACAGTCTCTAGGATCACTACTCCACTGCACTTTAACTAAATGAACCTTTTTGCTTCTTAGTTCTCTAGTTTCTTTGCCAACAATTTTTAATGGTTCTCTTCTGAGTGCTAATTCTGGAGTTATGTCTATATCCTGTTGCGCTGCTTCTTCTACAACAAGATCCGGATCATGCACTTGTCTTCTAAGTTGAGATACGTGAAATACATCGTGCACTCCAGGTAACCAATCTGGGAATTGAACCCTATAAGCAAGAGTTCCAATTCGTTCGAGTATAGGAAAGGGACCAACAAATCTCGGTGCCAACTTCCCAGTTTTGCCAAATCTGATTACTCCTCTCATCGGAGAAACTTTCAAATAAACTTGTTCACCAACAGCAAATGTCAAATCTCTCCTTCTAGAATCTGCATAACTTTTCTGTTGGCTTTGGGCGGTTCTCAAACGCTTTTTGATGAAGTCGACTTTATCAGATGCTTCTCTAATCATATCGGGTCCTAACACAAGTCTGTTGCCAGGTTCTACCCAACATGCTGGAGATCTGCAGGGTCTGCCATATAATGCTTCAAATGGCGACATTCCCAAACTTGCTTGATAACTATTGTTATATGAGAATTCTGCCAAATGCAAATGATCTTCCCATGACCCACCAAAATCAATTATACAAGCCCGCAATAAATCTTATAGAATTCTATTCACCCGCTCAGTTTGGCCATCTGTTTGAGGGTGATAAGCGGTGCTCATATTCAGTTTCGTTCCCAATTCTGTCTGGAAAGCCTCCCAGAATTTGCTAGTAAATAGGGGATCTCAATCGCTGACTATGCTGATGGGAATTCCATGCAGCTTAACAATTTCTTTGAAATATATCAGTGCTAGACTTTGAGCGGTTCTATTGGATCTGACATGTATAAAATGGGCAGTCTTCGTGAAGCGATCTACGATTACCCAAATGATGTCATTACCTTTCCTGGTTCGCGGCAAGCCATCTATGAAATCCATGGAAACCTGTTCCCATTTCCAACTTGGGACTTCCAACGGTTGCAACAATCCAGCTAGCTTCTGTTGGTCGCTCTTGACCAATTGACAAGTAGGATATCTGCTAACATACAAAGAAATATCCCTTTTCATTGCCTTCCACCAGAAAGTGTGTTTGATATCATTGTACATTTTACTCACCCTAGGATGGATGCAAAATTTGGATTTATGGCATTCGTCTAGCACTTCTCTTCGAAGGCCTAGAATATTTGGAATGCCAATCCTATTATTTAACCTGAGAACCCCCTTATCGTCAATACGAAAACTCGTGGTTTCACCTTCTTTGACCCTCTGACTGATTCTCTGAATTAATTCATCGTCTTTTTGAAGCGCTGAAATCTTATCAATCAATCCAGGCATAATTATAAGATTGGCAACGATTGTGGTTTTTCTACTAAGCGCATCCGCTACAACGTTAGCCTTTCCCGGCGTATACAGGATATCAAGATCATACGCTGCAAGAAATTCTAGCCAACGCTGCTGTCTCAAATTCAGATCTTTTTGGGTATATAAATACTTCAATGATTGATGATCTGTATACAGTATAAATTTCTCCCCCAATAAATAATGCCTCCATATTTTCAATGCAAAAACGATGGCTAGCAACTCAAGATCATGAGTCATATAATTCTTCTCATGCGGTTTCAGTTGTCGGCTTGCATAAGCGACTACTTGGCCCCTTTGCATTAACACTGCACCAAGACCTCTAATAGAAGCATCTGTCCAAACCGTTAAATCCTGATTGCCATCAATAATGGTTAGCACTAGAGCAGTTGTCAGTTTCGATTTCAATTCCTGGAAAGCTTCTTCACAGTCAGAAGTCCACTTGAATTTCTCATGTTTCTTAGTGAGCTTCGTTAACGGACCGGATATCTTCGAAAAATCCTTAACGAACTTTCGATAATAACTAGCCAACCCCATAAAACTTCTAACTTCTATGGGAGTACTGGGTTGTTTCCAGTCTTGAATTGCTGTTATTTTGCTTGGGTCAACAGAAATTCCTTTCTCTGACACGACATGGCCAAGAAATTTCACTTCTTCTTGCCAGAAGACACATTTAGAGAATTTGGCTTTGAAGACGTTCTTTCTTAGAATCTCCAATACTTGTTCCAAGTGTTTTTCATGCTCGGGTTTTGATTTGGAGTAGATTAAAATATCATCGATGAAAACGAGGACAAATTTATTCAGAACTCCCCTGAACACTCTATTCATTAGATCGACAAAGTATGCTGGAGCGTTGCACAGGCCAAACGGCATTACTAACCATTCATAAAATATGTCTGGACCTCTGAAAGCTGTCAAAGGAACACACTCTTCTGCTATTCTCAATTGATGAAAACCTGTAGCTAGGTCCATTCGGGAAATTACTTCCGCCCCATTCAATTGGTCTAGCAAATCATTGATGCGGGGTAATGGATATTTATTTTTGAGCGTCTGTTTGTTGAGGTCTCGGTAATCAACGCATAATCGAAGAGTACCGTCTGACTTTGGGACAAACACAACAGCTGCACCCCAATTAGAAAAACTAGGTCTGATTAGACTCTTCCACAACAGTTGACGAGTTTGATTGCCTAATTCTTCTTTTTCCTTCGGAGTCATTCTGCGAATTGGATGTACCACCGGTCTGGCATTGGGAATTAGATCGATTCGGAATTCTATTTCTCTTTGCGGAGGTAAGTTTTCAACTTCTTCAAACACATCCGCATAGTTTCTAACAATCGGAATCTTCTCTATGGAAGTGGGGTTAAGTTCAAATGCTGACCAAAATTCTTCTCTATTTGGATTCGAACAATGACAGGGAACTGTAATATATCCAAGCTTCGTTCGAATTTTTACGATTCTTTCCGCACAATTCACCTCGGCTTCGTATTTCGTTAACCAATCCAGCCTGAGGATGATATCAAATTCAGGAAAGTCCATGATGATCAAATTAAAAGAAAATTTGTAGGAAGAATAAGAGATTGGCACTCTACAACATGAACTGAGAGTGATAGAACCACCTATCGGGTTATGAACTTCAACCGATTCTTTAAGCTTCCTCTGTTTTAACTTTAATTTGTGCATTGTGTTATTAGCAATAAAACTACGCGACGCACCTGTGTCAAACAATACCGAAACAGGAATATTCTTAATGGTAAGGGTACCTCCCAAAACATCAGGTTTACCTGATCAATCGGAAGCAGCTGGAGGGCTCGACCCGTCATAGACGTGAGCTACTGTAGCTTTCTTCAGCAAAGGACAGTCTTTGACTAGATGATCGGTCTTGCGACAGTTGAAGCACGAGCGAGGGTTCTGGGAGCCTTGGCTCGAACCTTGAGAATTTGTCTTCTGCCTCTTCGGGGCTGTGCACACATTTGAATAGTGCCCCGGCTTGCCACAGTTAAAGTAGTTTCCTCTTGGCGGCTTGCCATTCTGAGGATTTGAAAATGCTACTTGGCTTAACTCAGCTTGATTCGCGGCAGGATTGCGTTTGTTCCCGGCTAGGCTTTTAGCGCGATCCTGCTCCAGATGCATATGGTCAAGGTCTTCGTAGTTGCATGTCATTTCCACCAGTTCGTTGAATTCCAGCTTGACGTGGGCCATGGATCTATCATGATATTGTCGCCTTAGCCCAAGGATAAACCTCTTATTTTTTGACTTTGCAGTAGCGACGAGCTCTGGAGCAGAGGGCGACAACAGTGTAAATTTATTCAGATAATCCTGCACGGAAAGATCTCCCTGCTGGAGGTTGGCGAAGTCATCGTGCATTCGCTCCAGTGCTTGTTCCGGGACATATTTCTCCTTGAAGAGTTCTTTGAATCCATCCCATTTTCTTCTAGCTTCTCTATTCTCGGCGGTGAGAGATTCCCACCATAGTTCGGCTTGTTCCTGCATAAGCCAGGCGCCCATAATAGCTTTATCTTCGTCTCCAAGCCTTATGCCTTCAAGAATTTTCTCGCATGTTTTGAGCCATGCAAGGGCCTCTATTACTGTGCCAGTTCCTGAGAAGGTCTTGCCTCCTAAGTTTTTATATCTCTTGGCTACACGGTCTAGCTCGAAGTATTGAGCGGCCGGAGGTTGTATCAAAGGTCCTTCTTGAACTGGGGCTTCTCCCCTACCTCGGCCTCGGTCGGCACGGCCTCCTCTAGCGGCGGCTGCTCCGGTAGCCATTTGTCAAATTCTGTATAAGTAAGAAAAGAGTCAGTTAACAGAAAGGATAGTTTATTGTCTAGTTAAGCAGAAAGTTTACGGAAAGATAACGATGGACTGATCAAATGTTTTTGCTATTCTGCTCGGCTCATTCTAGGACTTTACTAGTCCCATCTCTAATGAGCGACTCGCCTTAGAATACTACTGATTCTATTTTGACGAAGTGTTTAATGTGTTAGACTCCAGAACTAAGGTTAACCAAAGCTCTGATACCAGCTGTGACGATCCCAAAACCCCGTGGCATGGTGTTAAGGATAATCATTGGAATATAACACATTAATCATCATTAGCAGATCACAGATAATAGCATAAACAGGAAATAGAATAATTTACACACATATGACAGCAGAATCATATAGATATCATCACATCAGAGAAGCACAGTACAAGATACAACTTAGTGCATAATGATACATAGTCAGTCACCATCGCCTGAGGCGGAATCATACATAAAGAGTACACAAAATAAATATCAGTCTACATTGCCAATGGCGGAATCATAATATTGATACAATAATGGCGGAGAAAATCCAAGTCAGCACAGTGTAGTCAAGCCTCGCCATGAGCCAAAAGTGCATCAGAAACCTGTAACTAGGCTGCCCGTGTGAAAATGAGGGCACCCGAGTTTGCAAGGTGAAACAAACTACGAGTCAGTCATGGGACTGGTATGAGAAATCTACTTAACTTATTAACAACAATAATGAGGCAATTCAAAGGACCATGCCACTTTCGCGGAACGGGTTTACTCCAATGAGTGCTAGTGCATGAAATAAAGTAAACGATTAAATCAACGCAATGCTTTTATAAAATGAAGCCATTATAAGACTCAGGTCCCATCACACAATGCAACGCAAGCCGGAGGATAGAGTTTTACCTTATAATGGCCAAAAATGCTTCATACGAATAAAACAAAAGTGTTTGATATTATTACTAGTGTATATATGTTTCAAAAGCAAATTCAATCATAAATATCAATCCTAGGCGGCATAGCTACCATCTGCTATGTTGCCATACTAGTAATACAATCACGTCCGCATATTTCGTATTGGAAATTGGATTCCTTCATGAGTCGAGGCAAGGGGCAAGCTCCTCTCCGATTCGAGACACTCTAGCAAATGTCCCAGGACCCCACTATGATCCTTGGATCTTCAGGGCCGGTCCTCTCTTACTTTTGAGGATTAGTTATTCTTGAACACACGTTTCCCGGTCCTTACAGACCTATATCGAGGCGCCTCGCATTCCAACAACCACACAGGTGAAAAGTATAAATAATGTCAAGGCTGGTAGGTCACTGACACCACCTTAGCTAGAAAGAAACGTCGTGCTCTCCCTGTAGTCACTCTACCGTTTTTGACTCATACCGAGGTGTGAGGCTCGCGAATCCACGTTATACACAAAGCTACGTCACACAGACCATGCTTTGATCATCAACCTCAAGACTTTGCTTTGCAATAGAAGCCTTGATCATATGCCACTTAGGCGTGCCACACAGGCAATCCACTCCATGCGACTGATTTCTATCCATACATAACCTCTGAGCTCGTACGTCTCAGAGAAGGGCGTTAAGCAAGAGAATAAATTCTCCGCCGCCAAACAGATATATATTTAACAGAGATCAATCAGCACAGAACAAAATCCAATGTCAGACACACAGTCCATTTACAAGTCCGTTCTAGGTCTGAACAAAACCGGAGGCACCAATTCCTCGCATATCCGTACAATCAACAGTATGTCTGGACGGCTACTACTTCAGCTCCTTCATGGTAGCTACTCCAATCACGAGCATCAGTAGCGCCCTTCCATCCAATGTGAAGATCGTCGGTCTTCAACCGTCTTCGACTCTTCGACTTCTCAACGTCGATCGATTATTTGAAATGAGATGAACTCGGCCTTTTCAAATAATCCACGTATATTGAGATTTTCAAATCAATTTATCACATGGTTGGACTATTCAACATTCACATTTCAGTTCTTTAGTTATCATTCTCATGTTAAATACATTCAACCATCACATATCAAGCAAACACAATGAAATTGGTTTATTTCCACTCTATATCATCTATAGTATTTTATAACGATATATCGCCATTTTTATTTAATTTAAAACGACCATATTTAATTAAACGACGTTTCGGGTCGTGCCGATGCACTGGCGCTGTTTTTCACTAATTTCTTTTTACACATATCTGAAAATCTAACCGTTGGATCTTCACAAATTTGGTATCTTTAGGAAGGTCATTTCAAAACGAATCCAATGGTTTCAGTTTTGGGAAAATCCGACGGTCGGATTTTCCACACTAGTCATTTGAAGTTACGATTTCAATTTACGAACCGCAGCTTCGTTATTCAATTTAATTTAATTATATTTATATATATAAATATAATCGTTTCTGGCGCTGTTTTTCTTCAATTTGAATTATACATACAGATAATCCAACCGTCAGATCTTCACAAAATTGGTGCCGTTGGAAAGATATTTCCAAGGAGAACCCAACGGTTGCGGTTTCGGGAAAATCCAATGGTCGGATTTCCCGCACTAGTCGTTTGAAATCACGGTTTCAAAACACGAACTGCACGGCCACGTTTCGTTTTAATTTTATTTATATTTATATTTTTATATAAATATAGTTCATTCAAAAATTCCTATATCGTTTCCACTTCAATTATTTCACTAACGCCTTTAAATTTTGGAAAATTTTGCCGTAACCTCCTTTGTACGGGAGGGTCTGGGAAAATTGCCAAATAGCCACACGGGCGTCTCATATAAAAAAGAAAAAGAAAAAGCCAAGCGGCTAGCCAACAGGCTCATAAAATCATCACCCAAACAAAGCAGTAAATGTGTACCTATTTGTCGGGCACGAAATTTTATTCCTCTTCTCTAGCCCCTTTTGCTATAACCTGTTCAATAAACATGCACGTACTCATATATAATTTTTATCGCTTATCATTTTCCATTCAACCTCATATTCGATTTACTTTGGTTTAAAAACACCATTCATTCTAATGTTGCATGCATAGGCTAAAATCATATCATTAGCTAATTAATGTATATTTCGACTCGTGCACATTTATTTGAGCAAGTGGCTATTTTTAACACTTCACATTTCAAAGATGATAATTTTGGCGAACTAAAATAGATTTCAACACATGACTATTTTATTTAGTTCCTATGCGTGTTAAAAATAATATTTCTTCACAAATATTTATTTCAACGTCCGCATATCTCTAGCATATCACATATATGATAAAAATGATATTTTTATCATTTAAAATATTCATTCGACAAATGGATGTTTTCAACACTTCATAGTTTCAATAAAAATGTAATTTTTATTGTTCGATCTTTTTATTCAACACATGAACTTTTCCACTACACACCCTTCTCAACACATGAGCATTTCCACACATGGATATTTTATTTATGTTGTTCATATTAGAAAGATGGAATTTTTATTGTTGAAACTATTTATATAAGGCAAATATTTTTCATACTTCATATATATATTATAAAAATGTGATTTTTATTGTTTAAACACTTCATTCATTCACAAATGAATTTAATTTTCACCCAACACTTTTCAACACATGACATTTCCACACATGGATATAGTTTCAATATATGACTTTAATTTCAACGCATGAAAATAAACTCAACATATGAAAATTATTCTAACACATAAAGATTATTCAAAATTTCGGCAGCATAAGGGCAGGGTAGTTAAAACCGGCACCGTCCCTAGTACGGCTCCTCGCTCTACCTTAAAACCTCGCGGTTTTTGACAATGGGGATTCATGCATCTAATTCGCACGCAGGCGGCATGTTTTATTTTTATTTCCACAAATATTTCCAATTCATTTCAACCACCAGGGGTATTTTTCAACCACAACCAAACAATATCAACCACAAACAATTATTCAACCATTCGCATTTTTCATCCAATATTTCACACCAATTCACAACAATAAATAACGTCCATGGTTTGTGGACAAGGGGAGTGTGTGTGTGTATATATATATATATATAATATTTCACTTACATTTCAACACATATATCAATTTTTCTATGCATGTAAAATTCATACTTCGCTTATATGGCTTACACTACGCATGTACATGAGGTATACAACACATATGTAATTTATATTTCGCAAATATGATTTATACACGACATTTTCCATTCAAATTCATGTTAATTTAGATTTCTCACATTGGTTTTCGGAGTGCTAAAAATTGTAGATGACTCAGAAAAATCCGCGGCTTCTTCTATTGGGTAGAGAGCTTCCTTGCGGTCCCGATGTTTCCTGTTTAATCGAATTTCATCAACACACCAAAAAGATATGATTTTTCAAAGTGCAAAAATCAAAAAAAACTCACCTTTCACGAAGGTTCAAAACTAGGTTTGCGGTTTTCACGAGAAACGGGGCACGAGGGGATGATCGGCGAGTTGGACATGGAAGAGGGAGGAGAGGGCTACAGGCTCGCGGCGGTTTGGTGGCGTTCGGTGGTCAGGATCGGCGGCGGCGGCGGTTTAAAGGTCAGAACTTTGGAGGGGGATATCTCGACGTAGAAGCAACGATAGGGGGAGCTCCTTATATGGATTTGAAGAGGGGAAGGAGAACTACAAAAAGTTGAACTGGGGGAGGGGCTGATTTGGGCTGTGGCGATCGGAAATCGCCAGGGAAGGGGGGAGCTTTTCCGTCGTCGATGTCGGGGTCGGGGGGGGGGGGGGTTTCTGATTTTTTTTTTTAATTTACGAATGGAGAAATATGATTGGTCGATGGTTTTATTAAATTTTAAAATAGTGTTTTCTCAAACGAACTCCTTTTCAAACCCAACGACTGTCGCCCCAGCTAAATACCCCCATCCCGGACACAATGGGATATGTTTCGTAGGCCAATTCGACTGTTACAGTCAGTTATTTTTCAAATTAAAGTATAAAACATTTAATTTGAAACTTTGAACGTACATTTCAATTTGCCAGGGCCACAAACTAATTCGAAAAATTCCAGAAAAATAAATCTAGCTATGTTTTGATGCTACGGTCCCAACAAAACTAGTTTCGTCGAATTCTGAGATCGTTTGAAAAAAATGGCCATTTTCTGGTCGATCCAATTTAACAAAAATTGACCAAACACATTTTCTTTTGCCACGCTCACATACTAGCTTCAAAAATTATGAAATTTGAAACCTAGCAATAGTTTGACATCCCGGACCCAACAAAAGTGGTTTCGTCGAATTCCGAGGTCGTTTGCAAAATATCAATTTTCCAGGGCTATATATTCTATATAGCGACCATTCTGAAAATTCATTCGGCCATAACTTTTGATTCCCGTTATGAAACTTCGATTTTTCAGATTCGTTAGAAAGGTATTGACTAACAGATTTTGATATTTTTGGTTTCACTAAAATCCGTTATATTTTCCACCCTGCACAGTCAGTCAAAGTTTAAATTCAAATTTTCAAACTGACTCACTATTTCTAATTCACTATTTTATTGAAATATTCTATTTCAATTGTTTAAATTCCTTTGAAATCACCAATTTAAAAATTTTAAATTGGCCCGTATTTTCCGGGTTATTACACTTTATTTATTTTAAAATAAATAAATTACTATTCTAGTTCAAAACTAGTTCATTTCAATAAAAATCTATTTTTATCTTTTCAAATATGGAGTTTTTCATCCCAATTCTTCACAAATCATTTCTTATGATTTTACACAAGTTATTACTATTTTTAATAATTTTATCAAGGCCCGTACAGTCGATTTCCATCAACGGCCATCGAACTGCTCTTATAGAGACCTTTTCCAAATTTGATTTGGACATAACTTCAAATCCAACCGTTAGATTTCAAATTTATAATATTCGTTAGAAAGCTCTTATCGATACGAACCCAACGGTTCCGGTTTTAGGAGAATCCGACGGTCGGATCTCCCGTAATATCCGTTCGAAGTCAATGGTCGAAATTCGAGAACTGCCGCGGCGCGGCGCATTCTATTCAGACCATTATATTATATATATATATATAATATAATATAATATATACTTTGTCGATTTCCTTTTTAAAGCGTATTTTATAAATCGTTTTAAATTCTTTTTCAAAACGGTTTCAAATTGATATTCAATTTCAAATCTAAATTGAATATTCCTATATAAATTCGTTTTAAATTCATTTCGAATTGATTTCAATTCAAATTGATTTCTAATTCAATTTCAGTTCGTTTTCAATTCAATTCAATTTCAATTCGAATTCATTTCCATCCGATTTCAATTCGAATTCATTTCTATTCAATTTCAACTCGAATTCATTTCTATTCAGTTTAATTCGAATTCATTTCTTTTCAGTTTAATTCGAATTCATTTCTTTTCAGTTTAATTCAAATTCATTTCTTTTCAGTTTAATTCGAATTCATTTCTTTTCAGTTTAATTCGAATTCATTTCTTTTCAGTTTCAATTCAAATTTCAATTCTTTTCAAAATATTAGATTTTGAAATCACTTTCGATATTCATTATAAAATGAATAAAATCGATATAAATATCGTTCACGTCAAAATGGCGTCAATCTAATCAACACGGCTTCATATATTTCTATTTTCAAATATTCTATTTCAAATATTTCCTTTTCAAATATTTCTATTCAAATATTTCTATTCAAATATTTCTTTTTCAAATATTTCTATTCAAATATTTCTTTTTCAAATATTTCTATTAAAAACTGGAATGAAGCCCAATCAATTACCATATAATGTTAATTATATGGATTTACTACAACACATGTATACAATAACAACGATGAACAATCAACCATCACCCAAAGTGCATTCTACACTGTATAAGCATCAAATATAAACATTCAACGCTTATAACAGTCTGTCAATCAATCGATCGACATACAACTAAACAATCAGGATTAGTGTACGTCAAATATCATCCCAATACCGGTGTGGGGTTTCAAATTATCAAACACATATTTTATTTGTGCAGTTGGGCGATGTGTAAAATTTATCGTCCCAATCAATATCAATCAAATGTGTGTATATAAACAAATCGTCCAATTTGTTTATTTTTATTTCATTTCATATACACGTTAAAAATTCTATTTTTAACTATAAAATATTTTTAACAATATAAATATTTTATTTCGTTTCACATTACATCTCACAATCAACTACACATCAAAATCAAACAAGCAAGCATACAAGCCGTCCATGGTCTGTGGACGACTGGTGTCGGGTGCTACTAAACACCGTCTGCATCCTAGTATATATATTAACTAGCAAAATTAAATTGAAAGGTGAGAAGTTCTCACAGATTAGCTAATCCAATCCCACGACTCTTCTTAGGTAGAAATCTTCGCCGATCTTGCCTCTTGTCACTTTCTTTGCCCGTATTCACTACATATATAAAAATCACATTTTTACTTCGCTATTCGATATATAAAAATCGAATTTTTACTTCGCTATTCAATATATAAAAATCGAATTTTTACTTCGCTATTCAATATATAAAAATCGAATTTTTACTTCGCTATTCAATGTATAAAAATCGATTTTTTACTTCGCTGTTCAATATATAAAAATCGAATTTTTACTTCGCTGTTCAATATATAAAAATCTAATTTTTACTTCGCTGTTCAATATATAAAAATCGAATTTTTACTTCGCTGTTCAATATATAAAAATCGAATTTTTACTTTGCTATTCAATATATAAAAATCGAATTTTTACTTCGCTATTCAATATATAAAAATCTAATCTTTTCGACGATAAAAATCAATTCTTTCTAATGTTAAAAATCATTCCTTTTCATCAAAAATTAGTTTTTTCCTATCAACAATATCATAATTTTTTTCCATCACAAAAATCGTATCTTTACTTATCATAAAAATCAAACCTTTACACTTCATGAACACGCTATAAAAATTGCATTTTTATTCTCATGAAAATCATAACTTTCCATTGTCATAAATCATGTTTTTATCGCATTAGAACCATATGTTAATAAACAAAAGAAAAACCAATTCAAAGAAGAGATAAATAAAAAAAACTCACAGCGCATTGTGGGGGGGGGGGGGGGCTTCGCGCGTGCTGATGGGCAAGGGGGTGCGGTGGTTGCTGGTGTCGGCGCAGGGGTTCGAGGGCTAGGGGGCGGCGGCTGTGGGTTGTGAAGGGTTCTTGGTCGCGATTTCGTGGAAGGGGAGGGGCGCGAGGGTGTTTGGGGCTCGAACGGGAGGAGGAGGCCATGGTGGAGGTGGTGCTCGACGTCCCAGAGGAGGAGGAGGAAGAAGAAGCGGTGGCGGTGGACCAGATGGGGGGGTGGGTGACGCGATTTCTTTTTGGGATTTTTTTTCCTTTTCGTTTTAGAAATGAACGCAGGGGGGGGGGGGGGCTGAGAGGAAGTAAGGGGGAGAATGGTATTTTTAATTTTTAATTTATTTAATTTCCGAAAGATGACTTTTTTATTCGACCTCTAAACGAGGCCCACCGCCTGTCGTCCATAATGTTTTACCCCCATTCCGAACACAATGGGATATGTACCATAAGCTGGTTCGACTGTTTCGATCAGTTTCCGTTGTATTTACATTTAAATCATTATACTGAATTTTAAACATACATTTCAAATTACTGAGGCCACATACTCACTCGAAAAATTCCCGAAAAATATTTTCTAGCTTCGTATTGACGATACGGTCCTAACAAAACTAGTTTCGTCGAATTTTGAGACCGTTTGAAAAATGGCCATTTTCCAGTCGATTAAAATCAACTAAAACTGGTCAAACGCGTTTTCCTTTGCCACACTCACATATTGATTCGAAAAATTATGAAATTTGGAATCTAGCAATAACTTTACATCACGGATCCAACAAAAGTGGTTTCGTCGAAATCCGAGGTCGTTTGCAAAATTTCCATTTTAAGGGCCTGAATTCCATAGCGACTATTCAGAAATTTCAACTGGGCATAACTTTTTATCCCCACTATGAAATTTTGATTTTTCGGATTCGTTGAAAAGATATTATCAATTAGATTCAACTATTTTTGGTTTCACTAAAATTCGGTTTATTTTGCACCCGGTACATTCATTTGAAGTTTGAAATCGAATTATCGAACTACAACGCCATTTTCAATTCCTTTTATAAATACAAATAAATATTTATATTCTATCGACGACGTATATAATATATACGTTCGAATTTCATTCAAAATAAATTTCTCGTAGATATTATTTAAAATAAATCATTTTAAATAATCAAAATTCGCTAAAATTGCCAAAATAAAAATTTTAAACTGGCCCAGATTTCCGGGTTGTTACAATCTCCCCAACTTAAAACTTTTCGTCCCCGAAAAGGAACGAAGCCGAAAGTTGTTTCACAAATCAACTCAACTTCCAGTGTTTCCATTACAGCTTAAGTTCTTCAACTTTTCAGTTTCTAAGAACTTTTTAAATTTTTCAAAAATTTGGCTAACACCCTAAATTTTTGAAAAATTTCGCCATAACCTCCCCTGCACCGGGAGCCATGGGAAAATCCCGAAATTGCCATACAGGCCTTCTGATCTCAAAAAGAAAAAGAAAAGGCCAAGCGGCTAGCCAATCGGCTCATAAAATCATCATCACCCAAACAAACCAGTAAATTATGATAAACATGTACCTATTTGTCGGGCAAACAATTTTATTCTTCTGCTCTAGCCTCTTTGCTATGACCTGTTCAATGTAAGTACATGTATATGCATGCAATTGCAATCATTTTTCAACACAATTCAATATTTGATCCAATTAGGCTAAATGGTTCAATATTTTAATTAATCAAACTATAATCAAACAACACAATCAGCAATCAATTAGTTGATTATCATTTCAAATGTATAACTTTGATATATAGTCAAAAATCACATTTTTGATGCCAAATCACAACAATAAGCCCTATCCAGTTTTTGGTTCTCACACCAGTCAATAGGAAATATATAGATATTACACGTTCGTCACTCGAATATAAATTCTGATGATGATATATCAATCATCAGAATCACCCCCGGGCGACTAGAGTGTAATTCTATATCTATCCAGTATATTAAAACTTCAAATACACGTTTGCAAGGCGTATATGCAAAATCTTTATATACTGGACTGTCCTAATCAATATGAAATAAATAATCAAATACGAATAATTGATTTTAAATTTTCAAAACAAAATTCGTTTCATTTTAAAAATATACTCTTCACACTCGTTCTAGGATACTACTGATCCCATCTCTAACGAGTCATTCCCATTGGATATTACTAATCCAATATCTGATGAATTCTTTCGTACGGTTCTAATATGCCTTGTTCTCTGAGCTTTGTGAACCAAAGCTCTGATACCAAAATGAAACGACCCGAACTTCCCCAGTCTCCGAAGAGAAGGGAAAGCGCGGATTGTTTTGAGAACACGACAAAATAGAACGCAGACGAGAGAACATTTCATTGTATATTACAACAATTCCATCAGATTACAAAAATATACAGAGTATAAATGAATAAATATTACACAGAAATATCAGAGATTTAAATTACATTTAAATACATAGCAGCGGAAAATAATACAATACACAACTAGAAGAGATATACGGATACAAAGCTTTCCGGATATAATTCTAGCTGTAAACCAGGATCCTGTGAATATAAATCTGCAAAACCAAAACTACTAGCTGCCCGTGTAGAAAATAAGGGCACCCAGAGTTTAGGTTAAAACAATAAACTCTAGGTCAGTCATGGGATTGGTGTGAGAACTAAAACAGTTAATCTTTATTTTTAAAGTTCGGTAAATCAAGGGACCACGCCGTATAACACGGAACGGGTTTCCTCCCAAGAATACCAGTGCATAAAACAAACAGCGTAATGCTAAATAGAGAGAAATGAAACTGTTAAAAGACCCAGATCCTATCACACAATGCAATGCAAGCCGGAGGATAGGGTTTTTACCTTATAATAGCCAATAATGCTTGATACGTTTAAAACAAATCATTTGATACTATTATAAGTGTATAGTGTATAAAACAACTTCAAATCATAAGTATCAATCATAGACGGCATGGGTACCATATATCATGTCGCCATACTAGGCTCTACAATCAAAACCGCAAATGTCACGTATTTGGAAATTGGATTTCCTTCTATGAACCGAGGCAAAAGATAGTCCTCTACCGATTCGAGACAATCTAGCCCATGTCTCAGGACCCAGACTCAGGTGGGCCCTTGGATCGTCAGGGCCGGTCCACCGATGTGGATTATTATGCCTAAACACTACGTTTCCCCGCCCTTTGGGGCTTAAATGAGCCAACGAATGGCTCCATCGGACCCGGATCATCCGATCTAACTGAGGCGCCTCGCAACAACAACAACCACAAAGGTGAAAAGTATATAAATGTCAGGGCTGGTAGGTCACTGACACCACCCTAGCTAGAAGGAAACGCATGCCCTCCCTGAGGTCCTCTCCCGTTTCTGGTTCACAACCGGGGTGTGAGGCTCGCGAATTCACATTACACAAAGCTATGCCACACAGGCGGTGCTTTGATCATCAACCACAAGACTTTGCTTTTCAACAGAAGCCTCGATCAATTGCCACTTAGGCATGCCACACAGGCAATTCATTCCATGCGATGGATATCCATCAATATATAACCCCTGAGCTCGTACGTCTCAGAGAGGGGTGTTAAGCAAGAGAATAAATTCTCCGCCGCCAAACAGATATATATTTAATAGAAATCAATCACACAGACTGAAATCCAATGTCAGACACACAGTCCATTTACAAGTTCGTTCTTGGTCTGAACGAAACCGGAGGCACCTAGTACCCCGCATATCCATCGATCTCCAAGTACGTCTGGATGATCACCAACTGTTTCCATCTTCTTGGGTGTACAGCCCAATCAAGATCATCAGTAATTACCCAAATGACGTGAAGACCTCCGGTCTTCAACCACTGTCTTCATCTTTGACACCACGTCGAATCAGTTATTCAGAATGGGATAAACCCGGTCTTTCTGAATAACTTGCATATATATTAAACAAGTGTTACACAAACACAACATACGCCTCATTCCAATTCAGAATATTCTTTTATTCAAATATTCCTATACTTTGGGAAAAATTCCCATTAATTTTATCCAACATAAATTCTTTAAATTTATTCTTTAATCTCCTTTGAATATCAATTCAAACTAGTCGGGATTCGCGAACCACACCGAAGTAATCATTTATTTTATTTCCCAATCCCAACCTATTCATCCCATGAGGTAAAACTGGTAATACTTCATATCTAACACCACAGTGTTATCGGTAAATTCAATTACCATTTCACGTTCAAATCTAATTAAAGATTTAACTATCGCTTGGAGCAAAACTGGTGATACTCCATTCTCGATCATTTCAATCTAATTAAAGATTCATTAAAACTCCACTTAGTTTTAATCGTTAACTGGGTTAAAGAATCAGTGTCATTTAAAACACGGTTCACGATAAACCCAAAATCACATTCCATTAATTATCGGGTTAAAGAACGAGTGTTATTGAAAACACTGTTCACGATAAACCGAAATATCAATATCAATTCAATTCCAATTAAATATTATTTAATTGGTACACTTCATTAAATCAAAATAAAAAGATTTAATCTTTTGTCAACTGGGTTCAAGAACAGTGTTAGTCAAGACACCATTCACGACAAACCCAAATCACATTTGATATTAAATACATGGCACTGAATAGAAAATATATCGGCTTATATTCAATATCAAATTCTACGATCAACAGATATCGTATTGGAAATAACGATATATAAATCTATATCTTTCAAATTTCCATAACAACATCTGTATAATCACGAAATCCAACATCGAAATATTCCAAAGACAATTTCGATTCAAATCCATTCCAATTCAATTATTGGAAATTCTGGTTATATTTCAAAACCATTTCAAACTCACTTTATTTATTTCAAAATAAATAAATTACTATTCTAGTTCAAAACTAGTTCATTTCGATAAAAATCTATTTTTATCTTTTCAAATATGGAGTTTTTCATCCCAATTCTTCACAAATCATTTCTTATGATTTTACACAAATTATTATTATTTTTAATAATTTTATCAAGGCCCGTACAGTCGATTTTCATCAACAGCCATCGAACTGCACTTATAGCGACCTTTTCCAAATTTGATTTGGACATAACTCCAGATCCAACCGTTAGATTTCAAATTTCTAATATTCGTTTGAATGCTCTTATCGATACGAACCCAACGGTTACGGTTTTAGGAGAATCCGACGGTCGGATCTCCCGTAATATCCGTTCGAAGTCAATGGTCGAAATTCGCGAACTGCCGCGGCGCGGCGCGTTCTATTCAGGCCATTATATTATATATAATATATAATATATGCTTCGTCGATTTCCTTTTTAAAACGTATTTTATAAATCGATTTAAATTCATTTTCAAAACGGTTTCAACTTCATATTCAATTTCAAATCTAAATTGAATATTCCAATATAAATTCGTTTTAAATTCATTTCAAATTGATTTCAATTCAAATTGATTTCTAATTCAATTTCAGTTCGTTTTCAATTCAATTCAATTTCAATTCGAATTCATTTCCATCTGATTTCAATTCGAATTCATTTCTATTCAATTTCAATTCGAATTCATTTCTTTTCAGTTTAATTCGAATTCATTTCTTTTCAGTTTAATTCGAATTCATTTCTTTTCAGTTTAATTCGAATTCATTTCTTTTCAGTTTAATTCGAATTCATTTCTTTTCAGTTTCAATTCGAATTTCAATTCTTTTCAAAATATTAGATTTTGAAATCACTTTCGATATTCATTATAAAATGAATAAAATCGATATAAACATCGTTCACGTCAAAATGGCGTCAATCTAATCAACACGGCTTCATATATTTCTATTTTCAAATATTCTATTTCAAATATTTCCTTTTCAAATATTTCTATTCAAATATTTCTTTTTCAAATATTTCTATTCAAAACTGGAATGAAGACCAATCAATTACCATATAATGTTAATTATATGGATTTACTACAACACTTGTATACAATAACAACGATGAACAATCAACCATCACCCAAAGTGCATTCTACACTGTATAAGCATCAAATATAAATATTCAACGCTTATAACAGTCTGTCAATCAATCGATCGACATACAACTAAACAATCAGGATTAGTGTACGTCAAATATCATCCCAATACCGGTGTGGGATTTCAAATTATCAAACACAAATTTTATTTGTGCAGTTGGGCGATGTGTAAAATTTATCGTCCCAATCAATATCAATCAAATGTGTGTATATAAACAAATCGTCCGATTTGTTTATTTTTATTTCATTTCATATACACGTTAAAAATTCTATTTTTAACTATAAAATATTTTTAACAATATAAATATTTTATTTCGTTTCACATCACATCTCACAATCAACTACACATCAAAATCAAACAAGCAAGCATACAAGCCGTCCATGGTCTGTGGACGACTGGTGTCGGGTGCTACTAAACACCGTCTGCATCGTAGTATATATATTAACTAGCAAAATTAAATTGAAAGGTGAGAAGTTCTCACAGATTAGCTAATCCAATCCCACGACTCTTCTTAGGTAGAAATCTTCGCCGTTCTTGCCTCTTGTCACTTTCTTTGCCCGTATTCACTACATATATAAAAATCACATTTTTACTTCGCTATTCGATATATAAAAATCGAATTTTTACTTCGCTATTCAATATATAAAAATCGAATTTTTACTTCGCTATTCAATATATAAAAATCGAATTTTTACTTCGCTATTCAATATATAAAAATCAAAATTTTACTTCGCTATTCAATATATAAAAATCGAATTTTTACTTCGCTATTCAATATATAAAAATCGAATTTTTACTTCGCTATTCAATATATAAAAATCGAATTTTTACTTCGCTATTCAATATATAAAAATCTAATCTTTTCGATGATAAAAATCAATTCTTTCTAATGTTAAAAATCATTCCTTTTCATAAAAAATCAGTTTTTTCCTATCAACAATTTCATAATTTTTTTCCATCACAAAAATCGTATCTTTACTTATCGTAAAAATCAAACCTTTACACTTCATGAACACGCTATAAAAATTCCATTTTTATTCTCATGAAAATCATAACTTTCCATTGTCATAAATCGTGTTTTTATCGCATTAGAACCATATGTTAATAAACAAAAGAAAAACAAATTCAAAGAAGAGATAAATAAAAATAAAAAAAATAAAACTCACAGCGCATTGTGGGGGTGGGGGTGCTTCGCGCGTGCTGGTGGGCCAGGGGGTGCGGTGGTTGCTGATGTCGGCGCAGGGGTTAGAGGGCTAGGGGGCGGCGGCTGTGGGTGGCAGCGGGTTCTTGGTCGCGGTTTCGTGGAAGGGGAGGGGCGCGAGCGGGTTTGGGGCTCGAACGGGAGGAGGAGGCCATGGGGGAGGTGGTGCTCGACGTCCCAGAGGAGGAGGAGGAAGAAGCGGCGGCGGTGGCAGCAGATGGGGGGGGGGCGACGCGATTTCTTTTTGGGTTTTTTTCCCTTTTCGTTTTAGAAATGAACGTGGGGGGGGGGGGGGGGGGCTGAGAGGAAGTATGGGGGAAGGGGTATTTTTTATTTTTAATTTATTTAATTTCCGAAAGTTGACTTTTTTATTCGACCTCTAAACGAGGCCCGCCGCCTGTCGTCCATTGTGTTTTACCCCCATTCCGAACACAATGGGATATGTACCATAAGCTGATTCGACTATTTCGATCAATTTCCGTTGTATTTACATTTAAATCATTATACTGAATTTTAAACGTACATTTCAAATTACCGAGGCCACATACTCACTCGAAAAATTCCCGAAAAATATTTTCTAGCTTCGTATTGAGGATACGGTCCTAACAAAACTAGTTTCGTCGAATTCTGAGACCATTTGAAAAATGGCCATTTTCCAGTCGATTAAAATCAACTAAAACTGGTCAAACGCGTTTTCCTTTGCCACACTCACATATTGATTCGAAAAATTATGAAATTTGGAATCTAGCAATAACTTTACATCACGGACCCGACAAAAGTGGTTTTGTCGAAATCCGAGGTCGTTTGCAAAATTTCCATTTTTAAGGGCCAGAATTCCATAGCGACTATTCAGAAATTTAATCTGGGCATAACTTTTTATCCCCGCTATGAAATTTTGAATTTTCGGATTCGTTGAAAAGATATTATCAATTAGATTCAACTATTTTTAGTTTCACTAAAATCCAGTTTATTTTGCACCCGGTACATTCATTTGAAGTTTGAAATCGAATTATCGAACTACTGCGCCATTTTCAATTCCTTTTATAAATACAAATAAATATTTATATTTTATCGACGACGTATAATATATACATTCGAATTTCATTCAAAATAAATTTCTCGTCGATATTATTTAAAATAATTCATTTTAAATAATCAAAATTCGCTAAAATTTCCAAAATAAAATTTTTAAACTAGCCCAGATTTCCGGGTTGTTACAGATTTACTTTTAGTAACGGTTCTTCACTTTACAAATGATTTCCTTTTTATAACGTTTTCCTTTTTATAACGGTTTCCTTTTTATAACATCCTATTTAGTTATAAACTTCTAAATAATTCCTTTTTAATTGTATTTGTAAATGGTTTTACAAATACCTCCTTTTTGATTTCATTTGTAAAGGTTTTACAAATATTTCTCTTTTGATTCCATTTGTAAATTGTTTACAAACATTTCTCTTTCTGATTGATTTGTAAATTGTTTACAAACCTTTCTCATTCTAATCTATTTGCAAATGATTTGCAAATAATTCCTTTAGGGTTTCATTTCTAAGTATTTTCTATTTATAAATAATCCATTTATAATTAAATTTCTATTTATAAATATTCCATTTATAAATAATTTCTTTTATAAAAATCTCCTTTGATTTTTATAATTATTATCTCTTTTATAAAAATCCTTTGATTTTATAAATAATCTATTTTCAATATTCATTTTGAAAATTCCCATTTCACCATTCCGGTATGTTATGGTATTTAACACATCAAATCACGATGACCAATATCATTCAAACACATATAATCGACAACAGATTATATATCACATCATATATTACAATATATGAATCACAGTAAAATAAATGTTGAGGAATCCAGTTGGATTCCTCCAACCTATCTCCCTGCATCCGCAGATGTTATACAATATAAAATCAACATCACTTTCAGTTCCATATATTCTGTTAAACATAATCAATATAGAAATTCAACTAACTGACTAGCAGTTCAATCAAACAGTCAACACACAGTCAATCAACCAATATTTAACAGTTCTAAAAATACAACATGAAATCATAAACTGTTCAGAGTTAGTGAGATTTACTCACATTGGCGCGTTAGCCGTTAAATAACGGTTTGCATTATTTGATTCAGTCGGACCATTTATTTTGCCATAAATTATAACGAGCTTCGATTGACTTCCCGTCAGTTCCATTGTGTTGCTCCCGTCCATACGATCCCAACGCAACTTACAGTTCGTCAATCTGATATCGTATGATCATGTTACGAGTTATACAAGTTTGTACGATATTTTATTTTAAACTTAACTTAATAAAATTACCAAATTGGGCTTTACCCTTTGACTTGGCCCGTTAGCCCCAAACCCATACCCGCTTTAAATCCTTCTCTTCTTCATCGTGGAAACAAAACTCCTGCTCCCAGTTTCAACGCCATTGCGCCCCTTTTCCTTCAATCATTCTCCTCCAACACATCATTAATCCATAACCAAAAACACCGTCAGACTCTCCATCACAATATCCATCTTCTAGTACCAACCATCCTCACTTCGAACCCCATTTCTCGATCGCGTCCTCCAGCTCGCAACACACGGTATAGTGAAAAGCATCGAAGCTTTTCATCACCGAAACCCACACAACATATCCCATTGCTCCTCATTTCCATGGCCCATTCAAAGACTTCTTCCATGGAAGCATCAGTCTCCTGTATACATCAAGCTACTGTATATATCACGCCAGAAAAAGAAACGGCTGCAACAGTTCACTCCTCATCAATATCCGCATCAACCTATACCCCCTACATCGACTTCGAACTCCTCTCTTCTCCGATACACAGAGAATCCGACCCCTTCTTCCTCTTATACAACAACTACCCGTCGCTCAAGTAAGAAACCATCGCCCCTTTCCATTTTCCCTTCAACTCCTCTTTACCTCGGTTCCAGGAAAACCCGCATCTCATCATCCCCTTGAACCCACGCTGGAGCTGCTCAAGGAAAAAACGATGTCGACCCAGATCTCCCTATGAGCTCAGAAACGAGCTTCGAATTTCGTTACAATGGTTGGAGGTTTTCTGTTTTAGTTGTGGAATGAAAAGGAATTTAGTGGCTACTCATTTCGATTGCTGAAGGGAAAAATGAAAAAGGGTTAGAGGGTTAAAGATCTTATATAGGATTAAGAAATCGATTTTCAATCGATTTAAGAAATCATGAGAATTCTTGTTTTATTCTACTAGAAGGAAAGAGGCCACGTTTTCTTTCTTTAAAACCACGAGAGTTCATGGTTCAGAGACGAGGAAAAAGATGGGTGTTATATTTATGTTCCAAGAATCTAAATGTACTACATTACGTAAATTTCGTTTATGTCCGAGCGGCTGTGGACAGAAATAAAGATATGGTCGTGACTAGCGAGGTGCCACGATCCCAAAAATATAATAATATCGATAGGTTAGCTTATTCTGTGAAACCCCGAAATGTTGATTACAGGTTGCAAAATACTCCAAACAAAAAATTGCTTATTTAATTAATTAAAATTTTCAATAAAATTCTAAAAATAAAATTATCACTGTTTACCAAATGAGCCTTGTCTAAATTCAAACCCGATCTCTAGTTATATCGAATAACCCGTTATGGTTGATAAGCGATTCTATAGCGACTATTTTAAAATTTGATTTGGACATATCTCAAAATCTACACAACGAAATCCCGATTTTTCTCTTCCACTAGAAAGATATACTCCACCAGCTCCGCACGTTTCTTGTTTCACAGAAATCTGGCTTAAAACGAATCCTGTACATTCAGTTGAAGTTCAAATTGCCAAATAGCGAACTGCAGCGCCATTTCAAGCTCGATTTTAAATTATAGTATAATTATATGTTCAAAATGTCGTTCAAATAATATATTCGTTATTCTAATTCAATTCAAAACCGAATTAAATGTCATAGATGATCCAGTTCATGCCATATCGCCATTTCAGCCAATTCTGATTATTTCAGAATTAAATATATTATTTAATTTATTATTTTAAATAAATATTCATCATTATTTAATTCCACGACCATTTAATTCACTACATCACTATTTATCTAATTAAATAAATTAATTATAATACCTCTGCAAATGCGGGTCATTACAGGGGCGATGGCGAGCGCAATGGTGAAGGCGTCGATGTCTGAAGGAGGGCGATGACGTTACGGGGTAGGGCGCCTCCATCGACGGCGGCTGAGGGTGCGGTGGCATCTTGCTCCGTTCGTTTTTTTTTTCGGGTTTGATTTGAACGACGGAGGGGGGTAGGTTTGACGGGGTAAAAGGGGAGAAAAAGGGATGGAAGGGAATAATTTAATATTTATTTTATTTTATATTCAATTCCTATATATGTGCTTTCGCATACGAACTCAAAACCAGACCCAACGACTGTCACTCCTAGCTAATTACCCTCATTCCGAACACAATGGGATATGTCCCGTAAGCCAGTTTGGCCGTTTCGATCAGTTTTCGTCCAAATCAAAATGTAACTCTATATATTGAATTCGAATACGCATTTCAATTTACTGGGGTCACATACTAACTCGAAAATTTCCATAAAAATATTTTCTTGCTTCGTATTGACGATATAGTCCTAACAAAACTAATTTCGTCGAATTCTGACACCGTTTGAAAAATGGCCATTTTCCAGTCGATTAAAATCAACTGAAACTGGTCGAACGTGTTTAACTGCGCCACGCTCACATATTGATTCGAAAAATTACGAATTTTGGAATCTAGCAATAACTTGACATCATGGATCCAACAAAATTGGTTTCATCGAAAACCGAGGTCATTTGCAAAATTTCCATTTTTAAGGGCCAGAATTCCATAGCGACTATTCTGAATTTTCAACTGAACATAACTTTTTATTCACGCTATGAAATTTCAATTTTTCGGATTCGTTGGAAAGATATTCTCAAATAGATTCTAATATTTTTGGTTTCGCTAAAATCCGGTTTATTTTGAATCCTGTATATTCATTTGAAATTTGAAACCGAATTTTCAAACTACCGCGCCATTTCAAGCTCGTTATATAATTAAAATAAATTATTTATATTCCCACTATGAATCGAATAAATATATACGTTCTAATTCTATTCAAAATAAATTTCTCATTGAATTATTTAAAATAATCTATTTTAAATATTCAAAATTCGCTAAAATTGCCAAAATAATTTTTTTAAATTAGCTTAGATTTTCTGGGTTATTACAATTTTATTCACTTACTGATTTACAATGAGGAAGTAATGGAGTAGAAGTGAGATGAAAATTAAATATTCTTATAGTAAATAGGAATCGGGAAATGTTTTCCTAATATTGGAAATATAAAGGCTTTAAACTAATGTCGGGTAAATCAAAGAGGCCAAGGGATGCTGGATACTTAACCAGTGAATTAATTTTCATTTTATGGATGAATGTTTGTTTATTGATTGTTAAATAATCGACTATCAAATCTGGCCAATTATCGATTGTTGGTTCGGATAGACCGAGATCGAATTATATTCGAAAACCATTCCGACTAGCAAATGCGTAATCATGGAAGAAATTAGACGATGATCAAGATGGAGCATTTGAAGACCATGGATCTTCATAAAGCAGAAGTATTGCTTACAATCTCTGATTTACAACCAGAGATATAATGTGATTCTGTCGTGTTGGAGTCTATGGATTGCAAGGACTACTCGCTACTAATCTTTAGGGTGATCCCTAGAATGTGGTAAGAGGGTGCCTTCGGTTGTCCAGTCCTAGGACAACATGTATGGACGATGTGGCATTCAAAGAGAATGGTGGCCAATGTTCTAAAAGAGATTATAACCTCAAGCCTCACAACCGAAAAATGAAAAAAATCGGGCAGGCAGCATGAATGTGTGGGTCATTCCCATTAGAGTGTATTGTCACCATCTAGAAAATATTCTTATTTGTTCTCCTTTAATTTCTGTATCTTCGGATAACGGTTATGTGGGCCCAACCGTAGGTGAAAATATATTTGATACACTCAAGAGAAATGAATGGTCGGTCATGTGTGGCTGGGTTGCAAGACGTTCTTGTTGAACCCAGTGTATTACTCTCTAGAGGCACACTTTCGGCATGTGGTTCCATACCTTGTCATAGTCGAAATCCAATCTCCAATAAGTGCCTGTTGTTTTGATTGTATACTATATATGTGGAGCGTGAGATGCAAGCTTTATGCTAGATTCTATTTATTTGTATTTAGACACTATTATAATATCAGATATGATTTTGTTTTCAAAATGTTTTGGGTTATAGTAAGGTAAATACCGTCCGTGTTTATGTGTGGGCTGGTCTTACTATTATCCTTTCTTTCAAAAGGATTTATAAAGTTAAATAAGTTGTCTGTTGAGAATTTACCACTGAAAGTATTACAGACTGATCCAGGTGAATTTTGCTTTGCTTCAAATGTGCTCAGGTCATACCGAGTGTATTTATAGGTTAGGTTCCACTTGGAGTTCAGAAACTGGAAGCAGAAGGCTACACCGTTAGTCATTTAGAGTTTATTTCCGTTGTGTCTGATATATGACGTACTCTGATGATTGGTATGTATATACAGTTCTTTTTGTGTAAAGTGATTTGATATATTATATTTTATTCATTCCGCTGTGAGATTCTATTCTGATGTTCTTCTTATTCTTCTATTATAATATTTTTTTCTTTTCTACTTCTCACTCTCTTATTTCTTTCTCATAACGTTCCAGTATTTTCGGAGCTTGAATGTGGACATGGTGTTTTGTATCGATATTTGGGGTCGAAAATCCCTGGGTCGTTACAATTTATATATGTTCCAAATCACATTTCACTATTAATCAGGTTAAAAAATGAATGTCGTTAAAAACATAGTTCACAATAAACCCAATTCACATTCCATTTTATTCCAATTACTAAATATAACTGGGAACTCTAATAATCTTAATTAAAAGATTTATTTCACAGGGGATTAAGAACAGTGCTACTGAAGACACCATTCATGACAAACCCAAATCCACTTTGATATTAAATATAAGGCTCTAAACAAAAATTATATCGGCTTAAATTCAATATCAATTTTTGAAACTAACACAAATTGTATGGGGAATAACGATATATATATATCTGTCTTCCAAATTCCACCACAATATCTATATAGTCACGGAATCCAAAATCGAAATGTCTCGAAGATGATTTCTATTTAAATCCATTCCAATTCATACATTAGAAAATTCTGATTAGACTAAAACCATTCACAAATCCAATTTATTTATTTAAAAACGTTGGATTATCTTTCTAATTATTAACTAGTTCATTTTGATAAAATTATAAATTTATATTTACAAATGTGGAATTTTTCATCCAAATTCTTTCCATATCGTTTATTATGATTTTACACAAACTGTTAATATTTTTAATAATTTTATCAAGGCCCCTACTGTCAGTTTCCAATAACGGCAACTGAACTGCATCCGTAGCGACCTTTTCCAAATTTGATTTGTACATAATTCCAAATCCAACTGTTAGATTTCAAATCTCTTATATTCATTGGAAAGATCTTTTCGATACGAACCCAATGGTTCCGGTTTTATGAGAATCCAACGCTCAGATCTCCCGTAAGGGCAATTCAAAGTCAATGGTCGAAACTTACGAACGGTCATGGCGTGGCGCGTTCTATTCAAGCCATTAATATATATATATATATAATATTTGGTTCAAATTGTATTTTATAAGTTCGTTTTAAAAACGATTCCCACTTTCATTTCAATTTTAAGTCAAAATTGAATACTCCTTATGTAACACCCCACGTCCATTAATGTCACTCACAAAGGGAATGTATTAACTACCATGGAGGTTTTAAGTGAATATAGAACAGAAAAATTACAACAAGACAGATAATAAGTAGTACTTGGAAATCTAAAACTTTATTTTATTGCAGCGGAAATTAAACATTTTTGTTACATCATAAAGCCATAAATCAGAGTCAAGTACAATATCCATCTTGATAAAAAAAATACATAACCCCATTACATAAATAGCCATTAAAGAAGATAACAAGCTGGACTTTAATTCAGCGGTCCAAGCTTTCCAAAGAGAGATAAAGCAGTCCAATCAAACTCCGCTAGAGCTGGGCCCACCCTGAGGACCTGGAGGGGGGAAAGGATAGAAATAGAGGGCGTCAGACATAAAGTCTGGCGAGTACGATAATTCTAACAGTACTATTATCAAAATAACTAGACTAAGGCATAAGCTGGAAAACAAGGAAATGTCTATGAACAATTGGGTATGGAAGAGCAGATAAAGATAACGTTAAAGGCACACCTAATTACTAACGAATAATTACTACACTGCACCACACTAGTCACCCTAAAGATTGATCCCACTTGCTTCACTTAGAAATTATATAAATAGCCTTGCGTACCCCTAGCTGACTACATAGGTGCCGCCTGCCCCTATCTCCACTAGGTGTACCCCACTACCCACTTTCGATCGGCTCCCTACTCGTAGATACCCGTGCTGGCCCCACAGTGGGGTGTATCACTCCCTTAAAGTGGCAACCCGATACAACTTGAGAGTGCACGGCTTATACCTACACGATGCAACAACGTCTTACCTACCAGCCCGGGTCCACACACGCATATGAAACCCGTTGGACTTGCGTTGCCACCGCTACCCCGTTTGGCCTCTTATAGTCAAGCCCAGTATGCGTGTCTCGTCCTCGACTTGGGTCGAGCCCACAAAGATACGTTTGGGTTACTGGTTGAAATGGGCCCCCACAAGCTATCCACCTAAGCTTGTCCCCACTAGTATATCCCACTTAACCCTCTTCTAAGTCATGTTCATTTACATGTGTGTTTGGTTAAGTCTTACTAATCGTATTTCAAAAGCCACTAAAGACACCCACTAGATTCCTCATGCCACCCAAGGCACCTACTTAACCCCCATGTCCCACCTTACATGTTTATCTGGTTAAGTATTTCTTAATTCATTTAGGCCATAACCTCATAAAGACCTCTCACATTAGACTGGCATTTATGGCAGCTGGATTTGCTGGGCCGGTCCGGGCAGTCTTACACCATAAACGAGTCTAACCTCGTGTCTTTACAACTGTTATGCTTTAGTTTGGGCCTAGGACCTCTCACATTGGGCTGACATTTGTGACCACTGGATTTGCCGGGCGGGTCCGGGCATGTTTACGTCACAAACGAGTCCAACCTCGTGTCCTAAGCATTGATTATCACTTATAATCTTTTACCCCAGTTTTGAATATATCCCTATTCAAATCATTAATTACTTCGAATTTTAATGATGTCCATAATTGACTCAATTATGGCCATCCACTTATGGTATGCAAAATCATATCAATTGCACCCCAATTTCTTAATATTAAATCCTTAATATTACCCCTACCCCACGTTATACTTTCGCTTATTCGACGCAAAATATATGTTAGACTCGAATAGTCTAACTCATAGCACAAAGATAAATTATCACAACATATAGACAAATAAAATAGATCTAATCATAATAGGGGTGAAACTTGCAATAAACTACACATGTCATGGATCTAAAGGTGTCAACTTGTTTGGTTAAATGTCACAATTCACATAATATTATCATAATCCAAATTCATGTATGGACTTGCATATATGGTTTAGGCAACATAATGATGGTGTGAACTAGCATCTAACACGTAGAACTCACACATGTCATAGCACAATTCTAGATCTAAATAGGTGTCATGGCATATGTTCATAATCTTTACTAATCAATCTAAACTTGCATACATGATTTGTCATATAGATCAACATAGCCCAAATAATATCAACCTTAGGATTTGATTAACATGTACTAATTAGCATAGATAATGACATCATGACTTTATAACATGTATGATTTATCACAACTTAGCATAGAAAATTACAACCTATACAATATCATCATAGCAAGATTTACAACATATAGGATATCATCATCACATAACATAGGATTTACAACATACATGATAGCACAAGGTTTACAACAACATATATGACAATTCACATCATTTTCTTATGATCCAAATCACATCTTAATATAATTAATTTGCTAATAATCTTGTTAAGATCATCATACTCACAATTAGAGAAGAAAGAGAGTCTTGATTTGCTTTAGAGTTGAGTAGAATTAGGGTTTTTGATTAGCTTTCTTCCTTCTTAGTTGGCGGCGGCTACACTGAGTTCCATGGCGATGGCATGACGGCGGCCATTCTATTTTTCATGAATTAGAGTGGGAGACTACCTAGGTATATATAGAGTTTAGGATTTATTAAGGCCGTTAGATCAACTCAGAACTAACCTAAACCGTTAAATTTGCCAACTCAGCCCTAAAGACACATCAGCAGCACAAGATTTGGCTCAGTCAAACCCTAGCCAACTGGACCAGGTCGACACCCAGGTCGACAGCCCAGTCG
Source organism: Allium sativum (assembly GCA_030737875.1). Classification (NCBI taxonomy): domain Eukaryota; kingdom Viridiplantae; phylum Streptophyta; class Magnoliopsida; order Asparagales; family Amaryllidaceae; genus Allium; species Allium sativum. Next base: position 110,416,914 of record CM060916.1, on the reverse strand, counting down.
ACTCCCCAGTCGACCTGGGGGGGGGGGGGGTGTCGACTGCCCAGTCGACTCCCCAGTCGACCTGGGGTGCTGGGCGGGAAATTTCTCGCCTAGTCTGTTTGACTTCGAATTTTGAATTTTAAATTTTCTGAAATCTGTTTTGAATTTTCTGAAACTTCCGATGGACATAACTTCTTCATACGAAGTCCAAATCACGCAAACTCGGACTCTTTTTCAACCAGAATTCCGAGACGAACACAATGGCGCAACCCGTTTCCCACAATTCTCACGTCTGAGATTAGTTATTCTTTAATTTGTGAATATTAATATTAACAGAATTACGGGGTGTTACATTCTCCCCTCCTTAAAGGATTTCAACCCCGAAATCTTCAAGTCAAGAAGAATGTATATCCTAACATCCAATCGTCCATCTACTCAACCATCAAACACAGGCATCCATTGTCCTTATAGACTTCTAATGCTTTCATGTTTAAATGCACAGTGTGTATATGTCCATATCTAATGCAAAATCAGGCGTCCACTGATTCAGATGACCTCCTTAATGCAAATCATGATAGTGCGATGCGTCCATTATGTATGCAAAAGTTCCTTAATGTTACATATTATCTCTATTTGCGTGCATGGTCATCATCTGAATGCAGCATCCATATGATAAAAAAAAATCCTCATACACCCATTTTAATAAATACATCCATATATATATATATGCAATATGCAATATGAAGTGACTGAGCCGATCTAGTGCCTAATAGTGTGTGTATATGCGTCCATGAGCAACCATTAGCAAACACTTGCATCCACTTTGCATCCATCATACATAACATGTCTCAAACACATGTTTCAACCATAGGATTATCCTAACTAAAGGTCAAAGATACTAGCGAGAGGACATACTAAAGATAAGATAAGTACAAGCTAAGCGATAAAGGAGAAATTAAAAGACATACCCTCAAAAAGAAAAGGGTACAACGAACGCATCTTCGCTTCTGTCTCCCAAGTAGCGTTGCTCTCATCATCTCCCCATTGCACTTTGACTAGTCTGACCTCTCGATTCCTCAACTTCTTGATCTCCGACCCAAGAATGCATGTAGGAGCTCGTCGAATCGTCGCATCATGCTCTATCTCCACCTCTCTAAGCAAGCTCGGCTCTACCACCTCCACGGTCTCGTGCAAGCACTTCCTCAAATGTGACACATGGAATACATCGTGTACACCACTAAGTATCTCAGGCAGCTCCACTCTATATGCCATCTGTCCAATCTTCTCCTTAATAGGAAACGGCCATACAAACCTTGGTGCTAATTTCCCAACGGACCCAAAGCGAACAACGTTCCGTAATGGAGACACTTTGATAAAGACCATGTCCCCAACATCAAACTCAAGATCTGTCCTCCTCTTATCCACATAAGATTTCTGCCTATCTTGCGCTGTCTTAATCCTTCTTCGAATAAAATCAATCTTCTCCGAAGTCTCTCTAATCATATCGGGCCCAAGTAAGATCTTATCCGTAGATTCCCACCAACATGTAGGTGAACGACAAGGTCGTCCATAAAGAGATTCGAAAGGTGCCATGCCAATGCTAGATTGAAAACTGTTATTCTATGCGAACTCTACCAACGAAAGATGCTCTTCCCATGTACCCTCAAAGTCTAGAATACATAGCCTCAAAAGATCCTCTAGAATGTGATTCACCCTCTCAGTCTGGCCGTCCGTCTGAGAATGATATGCGGTGCTCAAACATAACTGAGTCCCTACCGCTTCTTGTAAGCTCTTCCAAAATTCGGTAGTGAAAATAGGATCGCGGTCGCTTACTATGCTAGAAGGAACACCGTGCAAACGAACTATCTCTCGAACGTATACAGAAGCTAACCATGGAGCAGTGCTCTTACTCTTCACGGGAATGAAATGGTTGCTCTTAGTAAGTCTATCTACTATAACCCAAATCCTCGTATTACCCTTCCTTGATCTTGGTAATCCATCCACAAAGTCCATCGAGACACTTTCCCACTTCCATAGTGGAAGCTCCAATGGGTGAAGCAACCCACCGGGTTTCTTTTGCTCCGCTTTTACTTGTTGGCACACCAAGCATCTAGCGACATACTCGGCCACATCTTTCTTCATGCCGGCCCAAAAGAAAACCCGCTTCATGTCTTTGTACATCTTGTCCCCGCCGGGATGAATGGTCATCTTCGAATGATGTGCTTCGTCAAGAATAGCCTTCCTCAAGTCCTCGTCTCGTGGTACAAAAAGTCTACTATCCCTACGTAACCAACCCTTATCATCTAGGGTATACCTACGGAGATGGCTTGATGACTCCCCTCTTTTGAGCTTTTCTACTAACTCAACCAACTGTGGGTCGTCTCGCTGTGCCTCACCAATCCATCCCAAAAGCGTAGGTCTGACCTCCAAGGATGCTAGCAAACCGAGTACAAAGTCAATGGAAGGTCTAAAGTCAAACATAGAGATGAATTCAAAGTTTCGCCGTTCAACAAACAACGGACTCAAGGACAGCTTTTCCTACTTAAGGCGTCTGCCACCACGTTACCCTTGCTAGGGGTATATGCTATTTCGAAATCATAGGATGCTAAGAACTCCATCCACCTTTGCTGCCTTAAGTTCAAGTCCTTCTGAGAGAACAAGTATTTTAAAGATTTGTGGTCAGTGAATAATTCGAATTTCTCGCCAAGAAGATAATGGCGCCAAGACTTAAGTGCAAAAACAATTGTGGCCAACTCTAGGTCATGCGTAGGGTAATTTCTTTCATGCACTCTCAACTGCCTTCCACCATAGGCTATTACCCTTCCCTCTTGCATTAGGACTGCGCCAAGTCCTGTCCCACAAGCGTCAGTATAAACGGTAAATGGCTTACTCCCATCTGGCAATACTAAGACTGGGGCTGAAGTCAAAGCTCTCTTCAAACGTTCGAACGCATCATCACAATCTACGTCCCATGCGAAGACTAGGTTCTTCTTCGTTAGGCGTGTTAATGGAGCTGATATCTTTGCGAAGTATTTGATAAACTTCCTATAGTAGCCAGCTAACCCCAAGAAACTCCTTACTTTGGTAGCATTTTTAGGGACCTTCCAATCTTGGATGGCCACCACCTTCGCGGGATCCACAGCTATCCCTTCTTTGGAAACCACGTGCCCTAAGAATCACACTTCCTCTCTCCAGAAGTGACACTTAGTAAATTTATCTTTAAGGTTATGCGCTCGTAGAGTCTCCAACACTTCCCTAAGATGTAGGGCATGCTCTTCTTCATTCTTAGAAAAGATCAAGATGTCGTCTACAAAGACCACCACGAATTTATTAAGGTACTCCCTAAACACCATACTCATCAAATCAACGAAGTATGCGGGGGCGTTTGTCAAACCGAAGGGCATCACTAGCCATTCATAGAAACCATCCGGAGTCCTAAAGGCAGTCTTGTCTATGCTATCCTTAGCCACTCTCAACTGATGGAAACCAGTGGCTATGTCCAACTGCGAAAACACTGAGGCGCCAACTAACTGATCGAAGAGATCGTCAATCCTCAGCAGTGGGTGTCTGTTTTTCTTAGTAAGTTTATTAAGTTCTCTATAGTCTACACACAGTCTAAGGGACCCATCCGCCTTCGTGGCAAATACTACTGGAGCACCCCACTCCGATATACTACGTCTTATGAACCCCTTCTCAAGCAACTCCTTCACTTGCTTATTGAGTTCCCTCCTTTTACGAGGAGCCATGTGGCGTACTGGCAAAGATACTGGTTTTGCATTATCCACAAGATATATTCAAAAATCTATCTCCCGCTTCGGAGGGAAGCCCTTCACCTCCTCAAACACATCCGAGTATTCTCGAACCACTCTAACAGATCGTAGATTCTCCACAGATGCGTCAAGCGATTCTAGATAACTTAGCATAACAGAATTCATGGGATTACAAAAGATTTTAAGAGTGTTGCCAAGGCGAGTCATGAGCCTAACTACTCTCCTTTCACAATCAAGAACGACCCCATTTCTGGATAACCAATCCATTCCTAAAATTAGCCCATAGCCCATGAAGCCCAAAACATAAGCATCACATCTAAACTCAATGCTAAGTATAGAAATTTTCAAATCCAAACATATCGTGGACAAATAAGCTGAGCCCCCAATTGGATTCGAAACAACTAAGGGATCCTCTACTAAACTGGTGTTTAAGTTCAGTGATTCAACTAATGATGTAGAGATAAACGAATGCGATGCGCCCGAATCGAATAAGGTACAGACAGGATGATCAAACAGAAAAACTAAGCTTTCAACAGAAATAGTTCTACTTCGTTCTTGCAGCAGTGGGACCGCGAGAGCCTGAAATTGTCCCCTTGTCTTCCCTGGTGCCATAAGAGCCTACACCTGTCCTCCCGAGGTAGACCCTGCCCTCTGCCCCTTCTTTGGGTAGTCCTTCACTAGATGTCCAGCTTCACCACAGTGAAAACAGCCAGTCTTCGTTTTCTTTCTGCAATACTTGCTGAGATGGCCTGGTGTCCCACAGTTAAAGCATCTTTTCTTTCCTTTGCCATTATTGTCTTTACCACCCTTCTTGTTTTGCTGTTGTGATTTCTTCTGATCTCCTTTCTTCTCGGGTGCCTTATTAGCATTAGCGCCTTTCTCCTCGTGCATGAGTGCCATGTCTACTAGCTTCTCAAAGGTGGCCCTCATAGGGATGTGAGTCATAGCCAACCCCTGCAACGGCTCATTCAAGCCATTAACGAACCTCAGAGCCTTCTTCTTCAGCGTGTTCACTAACTCCAAGCCAAACCTTGCTAACTGATTAAATTTGTTAACATATTCTTTCACTGATGAGCTTCCTTGCTTTAATGTCAAGAACCTTTCCATATATAGATTCTCTTCTGCCCTTGAGAGAAACTTTGCCTCAAACCTACGTCTGAAATCCGCCCAAGAATCAACATGACGCTCCCCATTAGTGACCTCCCACCAAAACGAGGCCTCTCCCTTCATTAACCAAGCTGCTAATTTGACTTTCCTCCCTTCTTCTACTTCAAAGATTTCTAGCAATTCTTCCACCTCCTTAAGCCAATCTCTAGCTTCCACGAACGTTTCTGACCCTTGAAGAGGTTTTCCACCCATAGCCTTAAATTCCTTGCATGTCTTTGCAAAAGTATCAGCGCGAGGAAGAGGAGGAGCGGGTGCAACCGGTGGTGGAGGAACATTGGCTGGACCTTCCACGGCCCTAGCCTCTAATAACCTCATATACCATCCTGGTATCGTTACACCATCCGAAAGGTTAAGATCTTCAGCCATGCTGAAACGAAAAAGGAAAGATTCAAAATGGAGAATTCGAAAGATAAAGATATATGGCTATTGGGGATTATGTTTTTCATAAAAACTTTCCTCTTTAAATTACTCATTAAGATATGTTTTTGAAAATACTTCTTCCAAAAATACTTTAGAAAAATAGTTTTTCTAAAAAAATTATCTGTTCTGGTAACCTTAAGCTCTGATACCACGTGTAACACCCCACGTCCATTAATGTCACTCACAAAGGGAATGCATTAACTTCCATGGAGGTTTTAAGTGAATATAGAACAGAAAAATTACAACAAGACAGATAATAAGTAGTACTTGGAAATCTAAAACTTTACTTTATTGCAGCGGAAATTAAACATGTTTGTTACATCATAAAGCCATAAATCAGAGTCAAGTACAATATCCATCTTGATAAAACAAAATACATAACCCCATTACATAAATAGCCATTAAAGTAGATAACAAGCTGGAGTTTACTTTAGCGGTCCAAGCTTTCCAAAGAGAGATAAAGCAATCCAATCAAACTCCGCTAGAGCTGGGCCCACCCTGAGGACCTGGAGGGGGGAAAGGATAGAAATAGAGGGCGTCAGACATAAAGTCTGGCGAGTACGATAATTCTAACAGTACTATTATCAAAATAACTAGACTAAGGCATAAGCTGGAAAACAAGGAAATGTCTATGAGCAATTGGGTATGGAAGAGCAGATAAAGATAACGTTAAAGGCACACCTAATTACTAACGAATAATTACTACACTGCACCACACCATTCACCCTAAAGGTTGATCCCACTTGCTTCACTTAGAAATTATATAAATAGCCTTGCGTACCCCTAGCTGACTACATAGGTGCCGCCTGCCCTTATCTCCACTAGGTGTACCCCACTACCCACTTTCGATCGGCTCCCTACTCGTAGATACCCGTGCTGGCCCCACAGTGGGGTGTATCACTCCCTTAAAGTGGCAACCCGATACAACTTGAGAGTGCACGGCTTATACCTACACGATGCAACAACGTCTTACCTACCAGCCCGGGTCCACACACGCATATGAAACCCGTTGGACTTGCGTTGCCACCGCTACCCCGTTTGGCCTCTTATAGTCAAGCCCAGTATGCGTGTCCCGTCCTCGACTTGGGTCGAGCCCACAAAGATACGTTTGGGTTACTGGTTGAAATGGGCCCCCACAAGCTATCCACCTAAGCTTGTCCCCACTAGTATATCCCACTTAACCCTCTTCTTAGTCATGTTCATTTACATGTGTGTTTGGTTAAGTCTTACTATTCAAATAATTAATTACTTCCAATTTTAATGATGTCCATAATTGACTCAATTATGGCCATCCACTTATGGTATGCAAAATCATATTAATTGCACCCCAATTTCTTAATATTAAATCCTTAATATTACCCCTACCCCACGTTATACTTTCGCTTATTCGACGCAAAATATATGTTAGACTCGAATAGTCTAACTCATAGCACAAAGATAAATTATCACAACATATAGACAAATAAAATAGATCTAATCATAATAGGGGTGAAACTTGCAATAAACTACACATGTCATGGATCTAAACGTGTCAACTTGTTTGGTTAAATGTCACAATTCACATAATATTATCATAATCCAAATTCATGTATGGACTTGCATATATGGTTTAGGCAACATAATGATGGTGTGAACTAGCATCTAACACCTAGAACTCACACATGTCATAGCACAATTCTAGATCTAAATAGGTGTCATGGCATATGTTCGTAATCTTTACTAATCAATCTAAACTTGCATACATGATTTGTCATATAGATCAACATAGCCCAAATAATATCAACCTTATGATTTGATTAACATGTACTAATTAGCATAGATAATAACATCATGACTTTATAACATGTATGATTTATCACAACTTAGCATAGAAAATTACAACCTATACAATATCATCATAGCATAAATTACAACATATAGGATATCATCATCACATAACATAGGATTTACAACATACATGATAGCATAAGGTTTACAAACAACATATATGACAATTCACATCATTTTCTTATGATCCAAATCACATCTTAATCTAATTAATTTGCTAATAATCTTGTTAAGATCATCATACTCACAATATGAGAAGAAAGAGAGTCTTGATTTGCTTTAGAGTTGAGTAGAATTAGGGTTTTTGATTAGCTTTCTTCCTTCTTAGTTGGCGGCGGCTACACTAAGTTCCATGGCGATGGCATGACAGCGGATATTCTATTTTTCATGAATTAGAGTGAGAGACTACCTAGGTATATATAGAGTTTAGGATTTATTTAGGCCGTCAGATCAACTAAGAACTAACCTGAACCGTTAAATTTGCCAACTCAGCCTTAAAGACACATCATCAGCTCAAGATTGGGCTCAGTCAAACCCTAGCCGACTGGACCAGGTCGACACCCAGGTTGACTGCCCAGTCGACTCCCCAGTCGACCTGGGGGGGGGGTGTCGACTGCCCAGTCGACTCCCTATTCGACCCGAGGTGCTGGGCAGGAAATTTCCCTCCTAGCCTATTTGACTTCGAATTTTGAATTTTAAATTTTCTGAAATTTGTTTTGAATTTTCTGAAACTTCCGATGGCCATAACTTCTTCACACGAAGTCCAAATCACGCAAACTCGGACTCTATTTCAACCAAAATTCCGAGAAGAACACAATGGCGCAACCCGTTTCCCACAATGCTCACGTCTGAGATTAATTATTCTTTAATTTGTGAATATTAATATTAACAGAATTACGGGGTGTTACACCTTATCATTATAATATTTAAATGGTATTTTTTTATTCTAAAATCATTTTCTTTTTTATATTCATAATAAAAATGAATGAAATCGATATGAATATCATTCGCGTTAAAATGGCGCATATCTAATCAACACGGCTTCACATATTTCAATATTTTCGTATCCATCCAAAATCGGACATCAAATTCACATTTTAGTCCTTTAAGAAATAATATTTTAAAGTATTCGGTATTTCTGAATTGGAATCAGACCCAACCAATTACTATATAATGTTAGTTATATGGATTTCATACATCAAATGTACACAACAACAATAATAAACAATCATCCATCATCTAGAGTGCATTACGCAACTGCATAAGCATTAAATATAAATAATTAATGCTTACTACAGTTTGTCAACCAATCGATTGACATACAACTAAACAATTGGGATTAGTGTATGCCAAATATCATCCCAATACCCATGTGTGGTTTCAACCAACAAATACTGAATATTATTTATGCAGTTGGGCGATGTGTAAAACTTGACATTCCAATCAATGTCAGTTAAATGGGTATACATAAGCAAATTGTCCGATTTGTAAATGTATATTTATTTTCATTTCAAGAGATTTTTATGCTGTTCATATATAGTTAAAAATTATACTTTTAACGATAAAATATTTATTTTAACCCTTGACTATTTTAAATAGTTCATACACTAAATAAAAATGATATTTTTATTGTTCAAACATTTTATTCAACGCATGAATATTTTATATAGTTTATTTCTGAAAATTTCGGCATTATAACGACACGATATTAGAACTGGAATAATGTCTAGCATTATCCCTCTCCTAAACTGGCTCGCGCCATACACATCAATCACAATCAATCCAAACAATCCCATAATCAATTTTAAAACGACAATCCAAATTTCTACAATATAAACAAACAACCATGGTTTATACAATAAATAGTGTTAGGAGCTACTAAGCCCCGTCTGCAACCTAGGTAAATTTAACTGTAAAATAATTTGAGTGAGAAGATGTTCTCACTTTGGATCCACTTTTCCATTTTTTCTGTCACTCTGATTCGCTGTTCTGATTCTAGAATTTACAAATGACTTCCAATCTTCACACAACCATTTTTCCTAGCTTAAACGCGCCATTTTGGACAACTTTCGCATAGTGGCCTTTCTTCCCAATTGCTCCATTTCGCCGAAAATCACGAAAAGACATAAATCGGACTGCTGACTTCGGATGCGTTCCTGGACAACCCCACAATCCAAAATACGGCTTCCATATAGTGAAATCGAAGTGAAAATCATGCTCTTCAATTTTGGCACCGTGATGTTTTGGCCAAAGGGGCTCGGTTTGGAAGATATGGGATAAAGAAGGTTAGGGAGTTTAATGTAAAATAGGAATTTTGTAAAAATTACATTTTTGGTCGATGGGGTCCATGGCCGACGGTGAGGTGGCGGGGTAGGCGGCGTGGGATGCTGAAGCGTTGGGGGGAGGCTCATGGCCGGCGGCCGTCGGAGGTGGGGCCACGGTGGACTGGAAGCGGGTTTGGGGGCTTGGGGCTCGAATAGGAGAGGAGAGAGAGAAGAGGAGGGGTGGCGGTCAAAGGGGTGGAAGGAGGTTAGGGGACGACGGCGATGGTGGCGCGACGGTCGGAGGAGGATGGAGTGACGGGCAGCGGCACTAAACAAGAGATGACGGGTTTTCAATTAAAAAGGGTTGGCGGGTTTCTTTCTGAGGGAAATTTAGGGTTAAGCCCCTATTTATATTAATATATTTAATATTATTTTAATTTCCAAAAAGTTAATTTTTCATTCAAGCTCCAAATCGAATGCAACAAATGTCGCCCCTAGCCAAATACCCCCATTCCGGACACAATAGGATATGCTCTGTAAGCTAATTCGACTGTTTCGATCAGTTTTTCTATAAATTAAAATATAATGTTCAAAATTGAATTCAATGTACATTTAAATTAACCGGGGCCACATACCGACTTCAAAATTTATAGAAAAATAAATCTAGCTATGTTTTGATGATACAGTCCTAATAAAACTCATCAAATTTGGAGATCGTTTGAAAAATGGTCATTTCCAATCGATTAAATTCAAACTAAATTGACAAAACACGTTTAAATTCACCACACTCACATATTGATTCCAAAAATTATGAAATTTGAAACCTAACAATAATTTGACATTCCGGATCCAACAAAAGTGGTTTCATCGAAAACGGAGGTCGTTCACAAAATGCCTTTTTTAAGGGTTATATATTATATTAAAATATGTACAAATTCCATAGCGACTATTTTAAATTTTAAACTGGACATAACTTACAAATTATAAAGTGAAATCTTAGTTTCTTACAATCATTAGAAAGATACAGTTAAATAGATTCTAACGTTTCTTGTTTTACTGAAATCCGATTTTTTTGAATTCTGTATATTCATTTGAAATTTAAAATCGAATTTTCAATCTACCACGCTATTTCAGGCTAGTTTTATAATCAAAATAAATTTATATGTTCTAACTTTGATTTAAATAAATTTTAAATTGTTATTATTTAAAATAAATCATTTTAAATTCTCAAAATCCATAAAATAGCTAAAATAAAAATTTTAAATTTGTTCAGAATTTCCTTGTTGTTACAATCTCCCCCACTTAAAATATTTTCGTTCTCGAAAAGGAACGGAGCTGGAAGTTGTTTAACTAACCAACTCAACTTTCATCATGGCTTTTATTCTTCAACTTTTCAGTTTATAAGAATTTTCTAATTTCTCAAAAATTTGGCTAACACCTCGAAAATTTTCGCCATAAGCTCCTTTGTACAGGCGGATTGGTAAAACCGCAAGTTTCTCACAGGGTCCTCATCAATCAAAAATAAAAAGTAAAAGCCAAGTGGTTGGCCAATCGGTTCATAAAATCATCAAACCCAATTAATATAGTAAACATGTACCTATTTGTCGGGCATAATTTTTTTTTTCCTCTTCTTAGCTTCCAAGCTATGAGCTGTTCATTATATATACATGTACATGTATGCAATTCTAATAAATTTTCAATTTAATTCGATATTTGATTCGATTTTCTAAACTTACATTTTATTCTTTTATTGGTTAGGTTAACTATCATTCCAATATTTTTATTAGTTAAACTAATAATCAAACAATACTACCAGCAATCAATTATTGATTAACTTTTCAAAGATATATAACTTTTATTTATATCAAAAATCAAATTTTTAGTGCAAATCATAGTAATAAACTCTAACTAAGTTTTGGTCCTCACAACAGTCAATTGGAAATATATAGATATCCACTTTCGAAACTCGAACATTTTAGCGACCCAGAAATTTCGACTCTCGAATCCAGACATTTATACACTCCATGTCCTAGTTCAAGTATCGAAATCCCAGAAAGCTAACAGACAGAAATAAGAGGATGAGAAATAGAAAGAAAGTTAAGAATAGAAAAAAGAAGAAGAACAATAACACACAGTCTCACATCGCGGTGGGATAAAATATAATACAGAAATAAATCTTTATTGAAAAACTTGAAATAATACATACAATCATCAGAGTACAGTGGTCATTTAACATATCTAGACAGTTATAATAGTCTGTCATTGTTTATAACACAACGGAATAATATATGAATCATACGTCTGAACTCCTCCATCTGGTCTACTGAAATTAGTACCTTATCCTGAACCTATACAACTCGGTCTGACCCAACTGGGTCTGACCCGAGCATTACAAACGCACAGGTCAGTCTGGTGAACCAACGTGAGAAAAGTCACTAAATTATCGGTAGCATCCTACTTGATTTTAAAGTTAAAAATCATTTGAAAGAAAAGGATAATCGTAAGACCAATCCACATATAAACACGGACGGTTTTTACCTTACGATAACCCAAAACATTTTTGAAATCAATATCTGGTTGTGATATTATAATAGTGTCTAAATACAAATAAATAAAATCTAGCAGAACGCTTGCATCTCACGCTCTACATATATAGTATATAATCAAAATCGTGGGCGCTTATTGGAGATTGGATTTCTAACTATGACAAGGTATGGGACCACCTGCCGATAGTGTATCTCTAGAGAGGAATACACTAGGTTCAATAAGAACGTCTTGCAACCTGGCCCACACATGACCGACCACTCATTTCTCTTGAGTGTATCGAATATATTGTCACCTACGGTTGCTAGCAACATAACCGTTCCCGGGAGATACAGAAAATGAAAGAAGTAACAAATATGAATATTCTCTAGATGGTGACAATGCACCCTAATGGGCGCGACCCACATAGCCATGCTGCCTGCCCAATTTTTGTCATTTCCTGGTTGATGAGGCTTGAGGTCATAATTTATTTAGTTGTTTATTTATTTATATTCTTATGAAACATCTGGCCAACATTCACTTTGAATGCCACATTGTCAGATCCGCCAAATCACTAATTGACGTTCACAAAAATATTTTGGTCGTTAAGCTAAGAGAAGTGCCCTTCTCCACTACTAACAGAAGTACGTTTGCAAAAACCAACGTACGTGATTCTTTTGGAAATACTTTGTCAGACATTCATCTATACAAGTTGTCATGTGTCTGGACAAACCAAAGGCACCCTCCTACCACATCCTAGGAATCACCCTATAGATTAGTAGTGAGAAGTCCTTGCAATCCGTAAATTCCAACCATGACAGAACCACAGTATATCTCTGGCCGCTAAACCAGAAATTTAAAGCAGTTCTTCCGTTTTATGAAGATTTATGGTCTTCAAATACTCCGTCTCGATCAGCGTCGGACATATTCAACGTTTACGTATTTGTTGGTCGGAATGGATTTCGAATATAAATTCGATCCCGGTCTTTCCGTACCAACAATCGCTTTAGGCCAGATTTGACATTCGATGATTTAACTATCAAAAAAAAAAACAACCATTCATCCATAAAAAGAAAATTACATTTAATGATTCAATAATCGCCTCTTTAATTAATCATTCGTTAAATTAAACTTCTTACTTTCCCCAATATCTGAAATATCCATTTCTCTTCTTATATTAGTATAGGGATATTCAAAACTGTTTATTTCCAATACTTTTTGAATACACTTTTCGTTTAGACTATTAGTCCCTAACCGAAAAATTTGTAAGAGAATCATTCTCTAAACGTCTAATCCGAAAGACGAAACTAACATCAGATCGACACTCAGAAAATCATCAATCTCAACTATTCTCCAGTCAGTTTCGAATTTTCGAATTCCATTTCTTAATTTCTAAACGAGGATTTCCAATATAAATTACCATTCTTAAATGAGATGTTTATCTCAAATTATAACCATTCAAATATTTTTCTTTTAAATAACATTAACAAAATATTGTTATAACCCTTTATACAATATTTCCTTACATCTTTGATTTGCAAGAAGAAAAAAAAACATTTGCTAAATGTTTATTTCCTAAACTGAAACAAGATTTTCTTATAACGATATATTTTCCATTAACTAATTTCATTTCATTTTAACATTTGCAAACCATGTTCAAGATCAAGTCTTTATTCCAAAAATCCTTATAAACATCTGTATATGTTTATTTTACCCATTCTAGTTTTATTTCAATGAGCCTCTTCAATTCAAAATATTTCATACATAACTTTTTCCCAAATTTTTTTACTAATAATATTTGTTATTAGTAAACCGCATATATAATCCCTTAATATAATCCGTATTATATTACTCAACTTAGTTCATCTCTAACTCAATTATTGTTTATAATTTAAAAACCCTTTCTATTTACATTCAAAATCCTTAGTTATAAAACATTCGCTTCAACCACTATTCATCTCACCCGTGAGTAGTAACCTTAATACAAATCCATTTTTGACCAAATTTGTCAATTTGATTCCAAGCTTGTCGGTTTCAAGTTCCAATTCTATTATCACTTCTATTATTAGATTTATTTCATATAATCTAATTTATAATTTCCTTTGTAATTCAATATATTTAAAATATTTTGTTCAACCCGCATTCCTATTTTTCTCTCGAATTTACATTCGAATTATGTTTTTAATTTCTCGAATGTCCTACTTCTTTATAAAAATTGTCTACAAAATCTACTTCACATTTCATTAATTAAAAATAACCTTTTCCTTTAAAATTCTATTTCGATCGGTTTCTAAAGAAATATCCTATTTGAAAATAAAATTCCCTTAGAATACTTTTATATATTCTTTTATTCTGTTTTAAAATCCAACTATGGTTTTGTCATTTAAAAACCAAGGTCCAAGTTTAAAACACATCCAAACGGGGTCATATACTATCACAGGTTATCAATCATATCATATAACAGCATATATGTGAAAACAATAAATAAATGTTGAGGAATGCAGTTGGATCCCTCCAACTTGATTTTCCTGCGTCCGCAGATGTTAGTCAAACAATAATAATACCCATCCTGCTTTGAGGCAGGATATCGTGGTATAGAAGGTCATCCACTATATATATTGTGGAGCGTACAGGGAAATCATCCGCTAATGGTACTACGGGAATTATCCAATCACCAATATTATTATTATATCATATTATTACTTTATATAAATCAATTTATCAACCATCAAGCAATAAAATAAATTTGAACTATTGAAAATATTTCTCAATAATTTAACTGAGTGAGTTAAACTCACCTCGATTTTTCCTTTGTTGAATATCCTGCTTAAGTTCCATATCGTCGAGTCCAAATCGCCTTGAATGGACTATGCATCTACGATTTATTTATTTATCGATTAATCATTCTATTACTTTAGATTTACTACTAAAAAAATTAAACAATTTGTTCTATGTATTTTAGAATTTTGGTAAAAAGTATATCTTATTCCCAATATGGCATTTTACCAAATGCTTTGTAGTCGATATACTCTTCCTTTTCATCACCTGCATCCACTGTACTATCACTGTTGGACTACTGATATACCATCCAACAAAAGACCCTAACACCGCTGCATATACGAGTCACTACACCCTTCAAAAACATCACCACCTCAATGCCAAAATTCCACCATCCCTCACTTGCCAAGGCATCCCTACTGCACACTCAGTGTTGCATCCCCACCAGATCAACCCAATTCGGTTCTCAGTAACCCCAACGCCAAATCTCCATATTTCTCACAGTCACAATAAACACTTCAAATTAACACAAACGCCCCTTTGAAAATGCAACAGTCTTTTGAAAATGCATACCTCAAATGACGGAACAGTGCTTCCCCCATCACCTGTTACCGAACTTTCGCTATGCCCTGATCACCATTAAAAAACACAACTCCACACAGATCCCCAAATCCACCATCGAACCACTCCATCCATCCAGGATCATTTATCAGTACAATCCCCCTACTTTATTTCAACCCAACCAACATCGCAACTTCATGGAAGCGTACCCCTCAACACCAACTTGATACTTCCAATCACGAGTAAAATCACACCGCTTCTTTGAACTCCAAACACCATCGTTGCACCTCTCTCCAAGGTTAGACACACCCTCCCCAAACGCCGCACCACTGGACGATACCCCTAAACTCTTGTGTTAAACCCAACATCGCACTTCGCCCTCCATTTGAACACTTCCCCTGTACACTATAGGCATCATCAGATCCCCTTCGAAACCCCTTCCCTGCTTGATTCACGATGCTCCAGAAAGTGTCAAGCTTCAGGATGCATTGCGGATCCAGTTCGCGATTTCATTTTTGATTTTTTTCCAAGTGAATCGACAGTTTCGACTTGGAGAAAGAACGAAGGAGAATAAAGTGGATGGTTTCCTTTGATTTGAGGATGGCTGATACAGTGGCTTGGCTCCATTTACATAGGAAAAAATTTAAGGATAAGCAGAACGTCAGTTTTCAATAGATTAGGCATAGATGTGAGGTAGAGGTTGAATTTTTAGAAGAAAAACAGTGATTTAGAAAAGAGAGACAGCTAAAACTAGCATAGGATTCCAAGCATCGACTGTGAAGTCCCTTCGTTCTGAAGCTAGAAGGCCACATCGCATTGAAGTAAAAGAAGAAGCTACAGGTAGCCGTAGAGGTATAGAGGTAAGGAAGAATAGTGTTGCATTGTTTTGGCAATTTCAGTGAAAAGGAAATGGATATACGTTGATTTGAAAGAGGAGAGCAGCTATTGCCTGTGTTAAAACGATAGGTCATCCTCTATTATTATAAAATTTTATTTTATTTTATTTTCGGTTGAACTGGTGTGATTTTACCATATTTAAAATATCATGTGTTATCAAACTCCTGTTTGAACGCAACCAACGATATTCCTAGGGTTCTACCACCGTTCCGAACTCGTGGCCCAATTCGACCGTATGGTGAAGATATAAATTTAAACCGACGATTAAAATTAAATTCGATTTAATTATTCTTCGACATTTACTGATCATATGTTAAATCGATAAATTTAAATGTTATGAAAATACGAAATCTGGCAACAATCCTCTATTACTGATCCGATGGAATTTATTTCATGGAATTCTAAAATCGCCTAAAACATCGCTAAATCAGTGATACACACTTATATTTATCAAATAAAAATATTCTTATTTAATAAATTAAATAAATAAACTCTATATAAATCTCCAATTTAAATTAAAACCAAATATTTAATCGTTCGAATCGTTCAACGTTAACCGCCGAAAAATACGGGATGTTACATTCCTTCCCCCTTAAAAGAATTTCGTCCTCGAAATTACTAAGTAGAAAAGGTGCTACATCTTATTCACTTCCACAATCCAATCATGCAACTCGATACTGATCTCTACATCCTTAGTCTCGAACAACCAACTCATTAGTTCACTCAAAAATCTTTAACTTCAATTTCCAATTGAACATTAATTTTTTGCTAACAAAAATTTTCAAAATTATTAAAAAAAATTCTAGCTCCCTAAATTTTTGAAAAATTTCGCCAACACCTCCTTTGTGCGGGCTGATTGGTATAACTACAAAATGCCGCTCTGGGCCTTCCCCAATCAAAAAGAAAATTAAAAAGCCAAGCGGCTTGCCAAATAGGCTCATAAAATCCCATATTGAATTAATCATGTACCTTTTTGACGGGCAACTCATATTACTTATTCACACTTGCTTCCATCTCATAAATCTGCTCAATCATATGCACCTGTATTTCTAACTGATCATAAACAATTTAACTTCTTACCTCCGATTTACTAATCCATCCACTAACTTATTATCTAACTTAACTCATGATAGTTTAAACCTTCATGTTTAAATACATTACATATTTATCCATAAACAAGTCAATTTTTATTTATAATTCAAGTTCTAGTTCAACTTTCCAATATATGAGTCCATTTTCATTTGAGTTCAAATTTTAATTACAATCAAACTCAATTTGATTATTTTCTCCGAGTTGCATTCAGTTATTCTATTCGAATTGGATTTATGTCATTTTGCTTCTTATTCCACTCGACGTATTCCAATTATATGTATCGAGCCAATTCAATTTATTGGTATTTAATTCGAGAGTTTTCACTTTATGTTAATTTCCGTTGTTTTAATTCACCGATCCCATTTTTAACCAAGTTATAATTTATAATGACTAACTGATTCCTCACATTAGCCATCTTCATTTCATAATCTGATTCTTATTGCTAAATTCCCTCTTTTTCAATTCTCTTGGATTCTTGTTTATTTAATAACTCAAATTCCAAATTTTATAGATGGAATTCTAAATTTTACTCTCTTATAATACTTCCATTTGAATTAATAATCGTTTTAATTTAAAACGATTCCATAACGACTTTTTGAAAATTTAACTTTGACATAAATCAAAATCTATAATGTAAAATCTCAATTTTTCTCTTTCATTAGAGAATTATAATCCCATAGATCCGAACGATTCTTGTTTCAAAGAATTCTGACTCATATTGAATCCTATATATCTAATTGAAGTTCAAATCGTCAATTTACGAACTACCGTGACACAGCGAGTTTATTTTTAATTTAATATAATTTCAATTCCAATTCAAATCGATTTCAACTTGTTTTTAAGACAAATTCTGATTCAGTCAACTCAGTTCATTGGAATTTTCTTTCTCAGCATCCAATTCATTCATTTAACTTCATTAATTGTTGGTAGGTTCCTATCCAACCAATCTAACAATCAATCAGCAAACAACGCACAATCAACTTGACCAACCCAATTGAATTCATATTTAATTTTAATATTTCCTTGTTTGTGTTCGCTTTGTCCCAACATATCATTTTATCAATCTTTTAATATCAGATTGATTTCCAATCCAATATTAATTTTTATTTCATTAGCTTATATAAATTCAACTTCTATTTTTATTTTAGACATCATTTATTTTATCTTCTGGTCATATTAAACCATTTCAATTCAATGATCGTTTTTGAATTTCATTCAAACAAATCAAACAATCCAATACCAATATAATATAAGAAAACTATTTCCATAAAAATATAATTTAGGAAAAATTATTTCATTTGCCCTTTTTGCAAAGCAATATTGTGTCAGTCACCAGTTCAAAATTGAACCGATCAAATAACACAACACAAAAGATTTTTATAAAATTTACAAATATGCTCTCATATATAAGTATGTACACTCAAACTCAATCTAGGGTATTACTAACCCCATTTATATCGAGTTATACCACAGAGCCAAGGTTATTCCTAAACCATTTGCTCTGATAACAACTGTAGGGACCCAAAAATTTCGACTCTCGAATCCAGACATTTATACACTCCATGTCCTAATTCAAGTATCGAAATCCCAGAAAGCTAATAGAAAGAAATAAGAGGATGAGAAATAGAAAGAAAGAAAGTTAAGAATAGAAGAAAGAAAGTTAAGAATAGAAGAAAGAAGAAAGAAGAAGAACAATAACACACAGTCTCACATCGCAGCGGGATAAAATATAACACAGAAATAAATCTTTATTGAAAAACTTGAAATTATACTTACAATCATCAGAGTACAGTGGTCATTCGACTTATCTGGAAAGTTATAACAGTCTGTCCTTGTTTATAACACAGCGGAATAATATATGAATTATACGTCTAAACTCCTCCATCTGGTCTTTTGAAATTCGTACCTTATCCTGAACCTGTACAACTCGGTCTGACCCAACTGGGTCTGACCCGAGCATTACAAACGCATAGGTCAGTCTGGTGAACCTGCGTGAGAAAAACTCACTAAATTATTGGTACCATCCAACTTGATTTTAAAGTTAAAAATCATTTGAAAGAAAAGGAAAATCGTAAGACCAATCCACACACAAACACGGACGGTTTTTACCTTACGATAACCCAAAACATTTTTGAAATCGATATCTGGTTTTGATATTATAATAGTGTCTAAATACAAATAAATAGAATCTAGCAGAACGCTTGCATCTCACGCTCTACATATATAGTATACAATCAAAACCGTGGGCGCTTATTAGAGATTGGATTTCCAACTATGATAAGGTATGGGGCCACCTGCCGATACTGTATCTCTAGAGAGGAATACACTTGGTTGAATAAGAATGTCTTGCAACCCGGCCCACACATGACCGACCACTCATTTCTCTTGAGTGTATCGAATATATTGTCACCTACGGTTGCTAGAAACATAACCGTTCCCGGGAGATACAAAAAATGAAAGAAGTAACAAATATGAATATTCTCTAGATGGTGACAATGCACCCTAATGGGCGCGACCCAAATAACCATGTTGCCTGCCCGATTTTTGTCATTTCCCGGTTGATGAGGCTTGAGGTCATAATTTATTTAGTTGTTTATTTATTTATATTCTTATGAAACATCTGGCCAACACTCACTTTGAATGCCACATTGTCAGATCCGCCAAATCACTAATTGACGTTCACAAAAATATAATGGTCGTTAAGCTAAGAGAAGTGCCCTTCTCCGCTACTAACAGAAATACGATTGCAAAAACCAACGTACGTGATACTTTTGGACATACTTTGTCAGACATTCGTCCATACAAGTTGTCCTAGGTCTGGACAAACCAAAGGCACCCTCCTACCGCATCCTAGGAATCACCCTATCGATTAGTAGCGAGAAGTCCTGGCAATCCTTAAATTCCAACCACGACAGAACCACAGTATATCTATGGCCGCTAAACCAGAAGTTTTAAGTAGTTCTTCTGTTTTATGAAGATTTATGGTCTTCAAATACTCCGTATCGATCAGCGTCGGACATATTCAACGTTTACGTATTTGTTGTCAGAATGGTTTTCGAATATAAATTCGATCCCGATCTTTCCGTACCAGCAATCGCTTTAGGCCAGATTTCATAGTCGATGATTTAACTATCAAATAAAAACAACCATTCATTCATAAAAAGAAAATTGCATTTAATGATTTAATAATCGCCTCTTTAATTAATCGTTCGTTAAATTAAACTTCTTACTTTCCCCAACATCTGAAATATCCATTTCTCCTCTTATATTAGTATAGGGATATTCAAAACTGTTTATTTCCAATACTTATGGAATACACTTTTCATTTAGACTATTTGTCCCTAACTGAAAAATTTGTAAGAGAATCATTCTCTAAACGTCTAATCCAAAGGCCAAAACCAACATCATATCGACACTCAGAAAATCATCAATCTCAACTATTCTCCAATCAGTTTCTAATTTTCAAATTCCATTTCTTAATTTCTAAACGAGGATTTCCAATATAAATTTACATTCTTAAATGAGATGTTTATCTCAAATTATAACCATTCAAATATTTTTCTTTTAAATAACATTAACAAAATATTGTTACAACCCTTTATACAATATTTCCTTACATCTTTGATTTGAAAAAAAAAAAACATTTGCTAAATATTTATTTTCTAAACTGAAACAAGATTTTCTTATAACGATATATTTTCCATTAACTAATTTCATTTCATTTTAATATTTGCAAACCATGTTCAAGATCAAGTCTTTATTCCAAAAATCCTTTTAAACATCTGTATATGTTTATTTTACTCATTCTAGTTTTATTTTAATGAGCCTCTTCTATTCAAAATATTTCATACATAACTTTTTCCCAAATTTTTTTACTAATAATATTTGTTATTAGTAAACCTTACATATAATCCCTTAATATAATCCATATTATATTACTCAACTTAGTTCATCTCCAACTCAATTATTGTTTATAATTTAAAAATACTTTCTAATTTACATTCAAAATCCTAAGTTATAAAACATTCGCTTCAACCACTATTCATCTCACTCGTGAATAGTAACCTTAATACAAATCCATTTTTGACCAAATTTGTCGATTTGATTCCAAGCTTGTCGGTTTCAAGTTCCAATTCTATTATCACTTTTATTATTAGATTTATTTCATATAATCTAATTTATAATTTCCTTTGTAATTCAATATATTTAAAATATTTGGTTCAACTTGCATTCCTATTTTTCTCTCGAATTTACATTCGAATTATGTTTTTAAATTCTCGAATGTCCAACTTCTTTATAAACATTGTCTATAAAATCTACTTCACATTTCATTAATTAAAAATAACCTTTTCGTTTAAAATTCTATTTCGATCAGTTTCTAAAGAAATATCCTATTTGAAAATAAAATTCCTTTAGAATACTTTTATATATTCTTTTATTCTGTTTTAAAATCCATCTATGGTTTTGTCATTTAAAAACCAAGGTCCAAGGTTAAAACACATCCAAACGGGGTCATATACTATCACTGGTTTTCAATCATATCATATAATAGCATATATGTGAAAACAATAAATAAATGTTGAGGAATCTAGTTGGATCCCTCCAACCTGTTTTTGCTATTTCCATAGATGTTAGTCAAACAATAATAATACCCGTCCTGCTTTAAGGCAGGATATCGTGGTACAGAAGGCCATCCACTATATATATTGTGGGGCGTACAGGGAAATCATCTGCTAATGGTACTGCGGGAATTATCCAATCACCAATAGTATTATTATATAATATTATTATATAATATTATTACTTTATATAAATTAATTTATCAACCATCAAGCAATAAAATAAATTTGAACTATTGAAAACAGTTCTCAATAATTTAACTGAGTGAGTTGAACTCACCTCGATTTTTCCTTTGTTGAATATCCTGCTTAAGTTCCATATCGTCGCGTCCAAATTGCCTTGAATGGACTATGCATCTACGATTTATTTATTTATCGATTAATCATCCTATTACTTTAAATTTACTATTAAAAATAGTAAACAATTTGTTCTATGTATTTTAGAATTTTGATAAAAAGAATACCTTATTCCCAATATGGCAATTTACCAAATGCTTTGTAGTCGACATACTCTTCCTTGTCATCACCTGCATCCACTGTACTATCACTGTCGGACTACTGATATACCATCCAACAAAAGACCCTAAGACCACTGCATATACGAGTCGCTACACCCTTCAAAAACATCACCACCTCAATGCCAGAATTCCACCATCCCTCACTTTCCAAGGCATCCCTACTGCATACCTAGTGCTGCATCCCCTCCAGATCAACCCAATTCGGTTCTCAGTACTCCAACTCCAAATCTCCATATTTCTCACAGTAACACTAAACACTTCAAATTACAACAAACGCCCTTTGAAAATGCAACAGTCTTTTGAAAATGCATACATTAAATGACGGAACAGTGCTCCCCCCATCGCCTGTTACCGAACTTTCCCTATGCGCTGTTCACCATTAAGAAACGCAACTCCACACAGATCCCCAAATCCACCATCGAACCACACCATCCATCCAGGATCATTTATCAGTACAATCTCCCTACTTTATTTCAACCCAACCAACATCGCAACTTCATGGAAGCATACCCCTCAACACCTACTTGATACATCCAATCACCAGTAAAAATCACACCGCTTCTTTGAACTCCAAACACCATCGCTGCACCTCTCTCCAAGGTCAGACACACCCTTCCCCAAATGCTGCACCACTAGATGATACCCCTAAACTCCTATGCTAAACCCAACATCGCACTTCGCCCTTCATTTGAACCCCCCCTGTACACTATCGGCATCATTAGATCCCCTTCGAAACCTCTTCCCTGCTTGATTCATGATGCTCCAGAAAGTGTCGAGCTTCAGGATGTGTTGCGAATCCAGTTCACAATTTCAGTTTTGATTTCTTTTTTTCTTTTAGGTGAATCGACAGTTTCGATTTGGAGAAAGAACAAAGGAAAATAAAGTGGATGGTTTCCTTTGATTTAAGGATGGCCGATACAGTGGCTTAGTTCCATTTATATAGGCAAAAATTAAAGGATAAGCAGAACGTCAGTTTTCAATGGATTAGGCATAAATGTAAGGTAAAGGTTGAATTTTTAGAAGAAAGACAGTGATTTAGAAAAAAGAGACAGCTAAAACTAGCATAGGATTCCAGGCATCGACTGTGAAGTCCCTTCGTTCTGAAGCTAGAAGGACACATTGCATTGAAGTAAAAGAAGAAGCTACGGGTAGCCATAGAGGTATAGAGGTAAGGAAGAATAATGTTGCATTGTATGGGCAGTTTCAGTGAAAAGGAAATGGATGGACGTGGATTTGAAAGAGGAGAGTAGCTATTGCCTGTGTTAAAACGATAGGTCATCCTCTGTTATTATAAAAAAATTTATTTTTGGTTGAACTGGTGTGATTTTACCATATTTAAAATATCATGTGTTATCAAACTCCTGTTTGAACGCAACCAACGATATTCCTAGGGTTCTACCACCGTTCTGAACACACTGAAACGTGTTTCGTGGTCCAATTCGACCGTATGGTGAAGATATAAATTTAAACTGACGATTAAAATTAAATTCGATTTAATTATTCTTCGACGTTTACTGATCGTATGTTAAATCGATAAATTTAAATGTTATGAAAATACGAAATCCGGCAACAATCCTCTATTACTGATCCGATGGAATTTATTTCATTGAATTCTAAAATCGCCTGAAACATCGCTAAATCGATGATGATGATACACACTTATATTTATCAAATAAAAAGATTCTTATTTAATGAATTAAATAAATAAACTCTATATAAATATCCAATTTAAATTCAAACCAAATATTTAATCATTCCAATCGTTCAACGTTAACCTCCCAAAAATACAGGATGTTACAAACATATATGCTGATGATGAGGCCTCATCATCAAATCACCCCTGGGCGACTAGAATGTGATTCTATATCTATCCAGTATATTTAAGACTTCGAATATACAACTCGTCAGGCATATACTCAAAATCTTCTTATACTAGATTGTCCAAATTCAATATAAAATAAAATACTCAAGTACGTATAATATGAGATAATTTTTCAAAACTAGATTTGTTTTTAATAAATAATACTCTTCAAACTCATTCTAGGGTATTACTAACCCTATCTCTAACGAGTCATTCCTATAGGATGTTACTAATCCTATCTCTGATGAATTCTTTCATTCGGTTCTAATGTGCCTTGTTCTTGAGCTTTGTAAACCAAAGCTCTAATACCACGATGAAACGACCCAATCTCGCCCGTAAGGGAAAGCCTGGATTAAGTTGAGAACACGACGCATCAGAACACAACCAATAGAAAATTTCATTGCTATTACAACAATTTACATCAGAGTACAAGATATCAAAGTAAAAATAAATAATATACAGTAGAAAAATATCAAAGATATAAATTACAAAGCAGCGGAAATTTTACATACATAAATACAATGCATAGAGGAAATACAACAACTGACACAGCTGAAAGAAATAGACAGATATAAAGCTTTTCGAATATAGCTCCAGTTTTAATCCAGGATCATGTGAAAGAAAAATCTGCGAAAACCAAAGCTACTAGCTGCCTGTGTCGAAAATATGGGCACCCAGAGTTTAGGCAGAAACAATGAACTCCGAGTCAGTCATGGGACTGGTGTGAGAACTAAAACATTTATTAATATTTAATTTAAAAGTGAGAAAAATCATGGGACCACGCCGTATGGCACGGAACGTGTTTACTCCACATGAATCCAAGTTTAAGATAAAATAACGCAATGGTTTTTAGAAAAATGAAGCTATTACAAGACTCAGGTCCCATCACATAATGCAACGCAAGCCGAAGGATAGAGTTTTACCTTATAATAGCCAAAAATGCTTGGTACGTTTAAAACATATCATTTTGATATTACTATAAGTATATAGTGTCAAAACAACTTCAAATATAAATGTATCAATCATATACAGCTTGAGCGCCGCATCCCACTATGTCGCCATATAGGTTTACAACTAAAACTGAAGAATGCCTTATTGGAAATTGGATTTCCATCATGAGTCAAGGCAAGGGATGTACTCCTTACCGATTCGGATCACCTCTAGCAAGATGACTAAGAATTCCCCGCAGTGAACCCTTGGATCCTCCAAGGCCGGTCCTCTCTTGTTTTTGAGTATTAATAACTCCTGAACAAGCATTTCCCGATCCTATCATACCTATCTCTGAGCCACTAGGGACTCAATATCCGAGGCGCCTCACAATCCATCATCCATAAAAGTAAAAATGTATGGGTTCCATACCATGACACCACTCCTATCTAGAAGGAAACGTCGTGTCCTCCTTGGGTCCCTTATTCCTTTTCTGACTCATACCGAGGTGTGAGGCTCGTGAATTAACGCTATACACAAAGCTATGCTATTTAAAGCCATGATTTGATCATCAACCACAAGACTCTGCTTTTCAACAAAAGCCTTGATCATTTGTGTAACGACCCACATTCTACGCATCATAGGATCGTAGAATATTTATTTCTTTCACATACCGAATCGTATGGTCATGTAACTTTGGGAGACGACTATTGGGGTCATTTCCCATGTTCATGATTTTTGACGATTTTTAAATGACCATTTTGCCCCTGGCTGATCTTGTTCTTGCCATAACTTTTGATGGTAGAGGAGTTTTGACCTGAAACCACTTCCATTGAATCCAAATGATGGTTTACAATTCCGTAGAGTGGTCACATTAGCCAAACGGAGTCACCGTTTGGGAGATATGGCTGAAACAAGTTTGAGATGGTGAAAAACTGCTTAACCGGACCAAATGAGGTGATTATTAAATGGGCCCATAACCCATTTCGGGATTAGGGTTATGGGGAGGCTGAAATGAGTTAGGTTTTCATTTCATTTCAGTTTTATAGCCGCCACTTATCTCCTAGGAACCCTAATAATGGCCTCCAACCTTTAAAACATCCCCAAATCACTTTCTATTCAAGGATTAAGCTTAGCAACACCAAGCCAAAGAAGATCTTCGCCAACTCAGTATTAGAGCTGCTGTTAGACATCAGTATTCGCCCAAATAATCGAGGTTTCAGTTCTGAAAATTTTATTTGTGGCAACGATCAGTGATTTGCATAGTTTTGCACTAATTACGGTTAATTAAGGGTAATTAGTGAAGATTAATGAAATTAGACAAGATAAAAATTTGGAAAAATATTTATAAACTTTGAAATAATGTTTTAGACCTCTGTTAGAAATTTGGTTTGATTTGGTGAAGTTTTCCTAATCATATTATTAATTTTGCTTAAACATGCTTAAGGGAAATTATGGGATTTTGGGTATGTTTGATCCATTTTACATGCTATGATTGTTGTTTTGCTGTTTGTGGATGATTATACATGTTGCTATGACTGCATGGTATGCTTTGTGATTTCCTAGAAGTGTTAGATTGGTCGAAAAAGCCGTCGTATGGCGTAATACAGCCGTTGGAAAAGTTGTAGGAAAATGTGCAGGGTTTCGGATCGGATCGGGATAGGAGGCTCGGATCGGATGGTGGACTGGGCAGAGAAACCGAACCGGATCGGAACTTCGCACTAAAGGAGACTTGGCGAGAAGGAAGGCCATTTACTTAGAGTTGGAGTTGGACAGGGGATCGGATCGGAGAGACCAAAAGGGGATCGGATTGGGCGAATGGAGAAGGATGGGACCGGATCGGGATACCTAGAAGGGAGCAAACACCTAACCGAACAGAGGATAGGCACTATACTTCTGAACCAAACCAAGCAATTGTGAGTGGACCGAACCGAGGAGGGATGGAGCACTGATCAAGGCATGGACTAGGACCACCGAACCGAACCGGGTTGGGAGTCCTGAACCGAACCAGATGCATACTTTTACCTCATCTTGACGACTTCTTCTGAAGACCAACTCCAATTCAACCAAAACCCGAGATGCAAAGGAAGTCCAAATAGGAAGTAGAGCTCAGGATCCAGTTGGGAACCAACGAGTTAACTTCATGAGTTTGGCTTTGCTGCGGGACGTGTGCTAAGAGGTTGTCGATGTCTATAACTTTGGATAACTATGTGTAGGGGGTATGTGAACGGATTCAGGGCCACACTGGCCCAGGTACGACTAAAGAGCTATAGACCAATGAAGTTGGGTCATTTGTAAAGATTTGGTCTTGACTGCATGGGTTAAGCTTGGTAGTAGCAGTAGTTGTACAAGTCGAACTCCGTCACTACTTCGATGGGTCTGGTGATTGACAGTGGTGGACATCGTATGCTTTACGCACTGAGTGAGAGATGTGAGGATGGTTGCTATGTTTGATTTGTTTGCCATCATTATGACACGCACACCCCCACCCACGTTATATTTACACCATCTGTCCGGTGGTACCTTAGTGTATTGTACGGTATGTAGTGCTGACTCTTTGGTTGCAGGTCCTGGTTCAGGTATGATTTAGTATACCTGTTTTTGTTCTGTTTAGCAGCTTATCGCTCATACCAGACTTTTTGTCTGACCCAGAGTTTTATGTCTCTTCATATTACTCTGGGTTCTCTCACGAGCAGACTAGAGACAGGTTTGCTGGTGATGCACGAGTTGCTGTACGGGAGACGAGCCGGAGGCTTCCACGTATGATAAATATATAGATATTCTCCCTGTGTCGCTGTTGGTCACTACTTTGGGCATTAGTAGTGCTCCCTTTCTTTCTTTTGTTTAGAGGCAGTAATTTGAAAAGTTGTAATAAGCTGTATTTAGACTTCCGCTACTCTGATGTTGATGTTGGTTTTATTATCAGCTTATGCACTGTCTCGCCTGTTTTATGTCAAGTACATTATTATTATATTTTGTTCCATGCGCTTTGAGACATTCTATAGGTTTTTGATTAGTTCATTCCCTTCTTTCCTTTCTTTGGCGACTGTTCCGTGCTAGTTAGGCATGTGTACAACACACTTTCGGAGGAAATGCCGGCTGGTGCGGGGCGGGCCGTCACACTTGGTATCAGAGCTCTAGGTTGCGTAGTTAACCTAGGGAAGTCATCAGAGAGAGATAGTACACGTATATGAGAGCGCGTATTTGTGATTATTTTGGTTTCCAAAAGCTATATATATACTATTAGTATAGCTAACGATGAAGTCGCACTCCACTAGCACCATTATGGAGATGGTTAATCGTTTTCTCTTTATAGATTGAACGATGAGCCGATACGCAAGAGGTGCTAGTAGAGGAGCCAATAACGGGAATGCTGCTGACATGAGGACGATGTTTACTGACCTCATGAGAGAGATGCTTAGGGTTGTGCATAGGGCCGCTCCCAATAATGGTAATGGTGGTGGTCCAATAGTGCAGGCGCCTAGGGCCGATTTCGCCAAGCTGAATAAGGATTATACTAGTCTTGGTGGGAAGTCGTTCCACGGGACGGAGTCGGCTACGGATGTTCTGGATTGGTTGGATAGCTGCGAGCGTATCTTCGAAGATTTGGGTATCGAGGATGCGATGAAAAGAAGGTTAGCATCCCGCCAGCTGCAAGAACGGTCAATGAATTGGTGGAATGCTATAAAGGCAGCTACTCCCGACGATCAGATTACTTGGGAGCAGTTTAAGGCTCGCTTTAGCGATAAGTTCATTCCAGCTGCTCAGAAGTCAGTGCTGTTTAAGAAATTCTTGGAGCTCAAGCAAAATGGCAGAGCTATCTCGGAGTATATTGCAGAATTCGATACTTTATCGAAGTATGGACTATCTCTTATTGATACTGTCGAGAAGAAGAATGAGAATTTCATAACTGGCTTGGATGGATACTTGGGGGAAAGGCTTATTAACCAGATCGATGAGACGTTTGAGTTGATTGTGGGAAAAGCATTGAGGTCCGAGAGTCTTTACCCTAAGTCTAAGACTGAGGTTGCATTTGCAGAGGAGCCCAAACCACAAGCAAGTGGTGGAGGCAAGAGTGGTCCTCAGAATAAGAGGAAGCAGAACCAGAATAAGGATGGCCAGAAAAAGAATAAGAAAGATGTTGAGTGCTTCAGCTGTGGTAAGAAGGGTCATTATGCTAGTAATTGTCGGGCCAAGCCAGCGGATTGGAAGTGCTTCAACTATGGCCAAGTGGGATATCACATGGACAAGTGTCCGCAACCCATAAAGAAAAGTAGGTGGTGAAAGCAAATGCCCTTAATGCTATTCCTTCTTCGTCGAATGCCCCAACTACGGCGGAGAAAGGAAAGAATGTTGTTGTTCAACGTATGCTTTCTACTAATGATGTTCCTGTTAGAGTTTTGTTTGATACTTGCGCTTCCAGTTCTTTCATATCTAGTGACCTGGTAGACAAGTTGGGATTGGAGCCCGAGATTGTCGATAGACCTTTAGTAGTGACGAACCCGATTGGTGGTTCGACTAACCTTAGCATGATTTGTCGTAATGTGGTCTTATTGAGTCATGAATGCATGTTTGTTTGTGATTGCTTTGTTTTGGGCTTTACTGGGTTTGGCATTATTTTGGGAGTCGATTGGCACCAAAGATACGGGGTGGTGGTAGACTGTGAGGGCTTTTTGGTGATAGCTAGAGCGGATGATGGGCAGAGGGTAGTGTTTGGTGGTCTACCTGGTGATGGGGTAATGGCTAGTTTTCTAAATTCCCTCAACATCCCACATAGTGAGTTGTCAGGTTTGCCCGTGGTTGGCCAGTATCCGGACGTCTTCTGGGAAGTGACCGGGCTTCCACCACACCGAGAGATTGAGTTCTGTATTGATTTAGTGAAATATGCTAGACCTATATTGATGCCACTTCGTCGTACGGCACCAAGGGAGCAGCGAGAGCTCGGGGTGCAAGTCAGCGATCTTTTGAAGAAGGGATTTATCAGAAGGAGTGTTTCTGAATGGGGAGCACCAGTTGTGTTTGCTACTAAGGCGGATGGTTCCCTTCGTTTGTGTGTAGATTACCGCGAATTGAATAAAGTGACGAGGAAGAACAAGTATCCTCTACCGCAGATAGATGATTTGTTTGATCAGTTGAGTGGCGCGAGAGTATTCTCTCAGTTGGATCCTGCGACAGGTCTTCATCAGCTTAGAGTAGAAGCTGAGAGTATAGCTTAAATGGCATTTCGGATGCTGTCTGGTTTTTATGAGTGGTTGGTCATGCCATTTGGGTTGACCAATGCCCTAGCATACTTTGTGGATCTTATGAATAGGGAATTCAGAGATCAGTTGAATAAGTTTGTCCTTGTATTCGTGGATGATATTTTGGTCTATTCGAGGACAGAGGAAGAACACAAGGAACATTTAAGAATAGTGATGGAGGTGTTGAGAAAACACCAATTGAAAGCAAAGTTTTCTAAGTGTCACTTTTGGAGGAGGGAAGTGAGATTCTTGGGCCATGTTGTTTCAGAGAATGGCATTGCCGTGGATCCTGCAAAGGTGGCTACGGTACAAGATTGGTCTACGCCTAAGAATGCGACAGACATAAGAAGTTTCTTGGGTTATATGGATATTATTGTAAGTTTATCCAAGACTTCTCCAAGATTGCAGCACCGTTGACTCAGTTGACCAAGAAGAATCAAGCCTTCGTCTGGGACGAAAGGTGCGAGAATGCATTCAAGAGCCTAAAGGAAAAGTTGACATGTGCACTAGTGTTAGTCATTCCTAAGGGGAATGAAGAGATGACAGTATATACGGATGCATGTGGTACCAGATTAGGTGTTGTACTGATGCAAGGAGGTGGGGTTGTAGCTTATGCAAGTCAGCAACTGAAACTGCATGAGAAAAGATACCCTACCCATGATTTGGAATTGGCAGCGATCGTGTTTGCATTGAAGATGTGGAGACATTATCTCTTGGGAGAAAGATTCGAGTTGTTTACCATCATAAATCGTTAAAGTATCTCTTCTCTCAGAAGGATCTAAATCTCTGATAGCAAATATGGTTAGAATTCTTTGCTTCTTATGATTTCAACATCGCATATGCACCAGGAAAGGGCAATGCGGTGGCTGATGCATTGAGTAGAAGACATGCCAGTTTAGGGGCTATGTTTTTTGAATGGAAGTAATTAGAGTACATCGCTGGGT
Organism: Allium sativum; assembly: GCA_030737875.1. Lineage (NCBI taxonomy): Eukaryota > Viridiplantae > Streptophyta > Magnoliopsida > Asparagales > Amaryllidaceae > Allium > Allium sativum. The sequence continues at coordinate 110,385,527 of CM060916.1, read as the reverse complement.
ATGATTTCAGACCAAAGTGCGAATTGGATCCAGAAATGTTAACATGTTTGACGATCAGACCCACTTTGATTGAGCGAATTGGTTCCAGTCAGAGGAACGATCCTAACCTATTGGAAATCATCTCAAAGTTAAAGATGGGAATTGACAGAGAGATGAACATGTATGGGCTTGATCGAGATGGATGGCTTAGAAAGAATGGAAGACTAGTTGTACCCAATGTCAATGGATTGAGAGATGAAGTTCTTAGAGAATGTCATCATTCAAAACTGACTATACACCCCAGTGGTAACAAGATGTACCGAGACATGAAGCAAACCTACTATTAGGAAGGGATGAAAAGAGACATTGGGAAGTTTATATCCAAATGCATGAACTGCCAGCTAGTTAAAGCTGAGCAAAAGAAGCCTAGTGGTTTGCTACAACCATTAGAAATTCCAGAATGGAAATGGGAACAAGTGTCAATGGATTTCATTGATGGGTTACCAAGGACTAGATCGGGCCATGATAGCATTTGGGTGATTGTGGACCGATTGACCAAAAGTGCAAGATTTATACCCGTCAAGTCGAATAGAACGGTAGCTAAGTTAGTTGTACTATATGTAAAGTGGGTAGTGAGATTTAATTGAATACCCAAAGGTATTGTGAGTGACCGAGATCCGTTGTTCACTAGTAGATTTTGGAAGAGCTTACAAGAGGCGTTAGGATCAGAATTACATCTCAGTACCGCGTATCATCCTCAAACTGACGGACAGAGAGAGAGAGGGTGAATCGAGTGTTAGAAGATCTCTTGAGAGCTTGTGTATTGGATTTTGGTAGATCATGGGATGACCATTTGCATCTAGTAGAGTTTGCATATAATAATAGCTATCAATCCAGTATCGGTATGGCTCCATTTGAAGCTTTGTACGGAAGACCGTGCAACTCACCGTCATGTTGGGTAGAAGCTGGTGAGAAGTTTGTGCTTGCACCTGACGTGATAAAAGAAACTTCAACTAAGATTAAGATTATCCAACAGCGAATGAAGGCTGCCCAAGATAGGCAGAAGAGTTATGCTGATAAGAGGAGAAGAGAATTAAAGTTCTCCATTGGCGACTTGGTGTTTGTTAATATTTCTCTGTTGAAGAGCGTGGTACGATTTGGCAAGAGAGGCAAGTTAGCACTAAGATTTGTTGGTCCATTCCCCGTTCTTGAGCAAATTGGGAATTTGGCATACAAAGTTGAATTACCAGAGAAGATGGCAGGAGTTCACAATGTATTTCATGTTTCCCAGTTAAGAAAGTTCGTGCACGACCCAAATGTGACTATTTCACCTGATCAATTGGATGATATCGAAGTTGAACCAGAGGCGGTTGGGAACCGCAAGCCTATGCGTATTGTTGGGAACGATACGAAGCAACTTTGAAGGAAAGCGATGAAGTTAGTCAATGTTCAGTGGGGCGAGAATGAGAATGACTGTACTTGGGAGACAGAGGAGAGCATTAGGAAGACGTATCCAGAACTCTTCGCCTGGTAAGATTTTAACTTCGATTTAGGCTTTCTGCATGCTAGGATAGGCTTGTTTGTTTGTTTTGCATGTTTGATTGTTGTATGTGGCTGGTAGGCATGCGGGATCCTTTGAATGTTTTGGGTTAAGGAATTTCGGGGATGAAATTTCTTAAGGGGGGAGAGTGTAACGACCCGCATTCTATGCATCATAGGATCGTAAAATATTTATTTATTTCACATACGGAATCGTATGGTCATGTAACTTTGGGAGATGACTATTGGGGTCATTTCCCATGTTCATGATTTTTGCCGATTTTTAAATGACCATTTTGCCCCTGTCTGATCTTGTTTTGGCCATAACTTTTGATGGGAAATGATTTTTGACCTGAAAACACTTCCATTGGATTCGGATGATGGTTTACAATTCCGTAGAGTGGTCACATTAGCCAAACGGACTCACTGTTTGGAAGATATGGCTGAAACAAGTTTTAGATGGTGAAAAACTGCTAACCGGACCAAATTAGGTGATTAGTAAATGGGCCCATAACCCATTTCGGGATTAGGGTTATGGGGAGGCTGAAATGAGTTAGGTTTTCACTTCATTTCAGTTTTCTAGCCACCACTTACCTCCTAAGAACCCTAATAATGGCCTCCAACCTTTAAAACATCCCCGAATCACTTTCTAATAAAGGACTAAGCTTAGCAACACGAAATCAAAGAAGATCTTCGCCAAATCAGTATTAGAGCAGCTGTTGACATCAGTATTTGCCCAAATCAGCGAGGTTTCAGTTCTGAAAATTTTATTTGTGGCAACGGTGAGTGATTTGCATTGTGTTGCACTAATTATGGTTAATTAAGCGTAATTAGTGAAGATTAATTAAATTAGACACGATAAAAATTTGGAAAAATATTTATAAATTTTGAAATAATGTTTTAGACCTCTATTAGAAATTTGGTTTGATTTGTGAAGTTTTGCTAATCATATCATTAGTTTTTCTTAAACTTGCTTAAGGGAAATTATGGGATTTTGGGTATGTCTGGTCCATTTTACATGCTCTGATTGTTGTTTTGCTATTTGTGGATGATTATACATGTTGCTATAACTGTATGGTATGCTTTGTGATTGCCTAGAAGTGTTAGATTGGTCGAAAACGCATGGCATAAAACATCCTCTGGAAAAGTTGCAGGAAAATGTGTAGGGTTTTGGATCGGATCGGGATAGGAGGCTCGGATCGGATGGTGGACTGGGCAGAGAAACCGAACCGGATCGGAACTTCGCACTAAAGGAGACTTGGCGAGAAGGAAGGCCATTTACTTAGAGTTGGAGTTGGACAGGGGATCAGATCGGAGAGACCAAAAGGGGAACTGAACGGGCGAATGGAGAAGGATGGAATCGGATCGGGTACCTAGAAGGGAGCAACCACCGAACCGAACAGAGGATAGGCACTATACTTCTGAACCAAACCAAGCAAGTGTGAGTGGACCGAACCAAGGAGGGATGGAGCACTGATCAAGGCATGGACTAGGACCACCGAACCGAACTGGGTTGGGAGTACCGAACCGAACCAGATGCATACTTTTACCTCATTGTGATAACTTCTTCTGAAGACCAACTCTAATTCGACCAAAACCCGAGATGCAAAGGAAGTCCAAATAGGAAGTGAGCTCAGGATCCAGTTGGGAACCAACGAGTTAACATCATGAGTTTGGCTTTGCTGCGGGACATGTGCTAAGGGGTTGTGATATCTATAACTTTGGATCACTATGTGTAGGGGGTATGTGAACGAATTCACACCCACAGTGGCCTAGGTACGACTAAAGAGCTATAGACCAATGAAGTAGGGTCATTTGTAAAGATTTGGTTATGACTCCATGGGTCAAGCTTGGTAGTAGCAGTAGTTGTACAAGTCGAACTCCGTCACTATGGGTCTGGTTATTGACAGTGGTGGACATCGTATGCTTTACGCACTGAGTGAGAGATGTGAGGACGGTTGCTATGTTTGATTTGTTTACCATGATTATGACATGCACACCCCCACCCCCGTTATCTTTACACCATCTGTCCAGTGGTACCTTAGAGTATTGTACGGTATGTAGTGCTAACTCTTTGGTTGTAGGTCCAGGTTCAGGTATGGTTTAGTATACTTGTTATTGTTTTGTTTAGCAGCTTATCGCTCATACCAGACTTTTTGTCTAACCTAGAGTTTTATGTCTCTTTTTATTACTCAGGGTGCTCTCACGAGCAGACTAGAGACAGGTTAGCTGGTGATGCACGAGTAGCTATACCGGAGACGAGCAGGAGGCTTCCACGTATGATACATATATAGATATTCTCCCTGTGTCTTTGCTGGTCACTACTTTGGGCATTAGTAGAGCTCCCTTCCTTTCTTTTGTTTAGAGGCAGTAATTTGAAAAGCTGTAATAAGCTGTATTTAGACTTTCGCTACTCTGATGTTGATGTTGGTTTTAGTTATCAGCTTATGCACTGTCTCGCCTGTTTTATGTCAAGTACAATATTATTATATTTTGTTTCATGCACTGTGAGACATTCTACAGGTTTTCGATTGGTTCGTTCCCTTCTTTCCTTTCTTTGGCGACCATTCCGTGCTAGTTGGGCATGTGTACATCGCACTTTCTGAGGAAATGCCGGCTGGTGCAGGGTGGGCCATCACAATTTGCATCTCAGCATGCCACACTGACAATTCACGCCATGCAACTGATGTCTATCAATATATAACCTCTAAGCTCGTACGTCTCAGAGAAGGGTGTAAAGCAAGAGAATAAATTCTACGCCACCAAACAGATATATATTTAATAAAAATCAGTCAGCACAGAATAAAATCCAATGTCAGACATACATCCATTTACAAGTTCGTTCTAGGTCTGAACTAAACCAGAGGCACCTTACTCTTCGTCTCGTATGTCCAATACAGGAGACAGGTCCTCACATATCCGGTCGATCTTCAAGTACGTCTGGACGATCACCACTTATAACCTTGTCTTGGGTGTACGACCCAATTAAGACATCAGTAATCATCCAAACGATGTGAAGATTTCCGATCTTTAACCACCGTCTTCATTGTCGACTTTTAGTCGTCGTATTCATTATTTAGAATGGGTTAAACCCGATCTTTCCGAATAACTCGCGTATTTTATAATCAATAATCAAGTGTTATAAAAGCACATCATACGCCTCATTCTAATTCAGAATATTCTTTTATTCAAATATTCACATCTTTAGGGAAAGGTTCCCGTTAATTTTATCAAAGATAAATTCTTTTAAATTTATCCTTCAATATTCCTTTGGATATCCATTCAAAACCAAATTAAGGTTTATCAACTATTCGGGATTAGCAAGCCTTACCGAAGTAATCATTTATTGATTAATACCAATCCCAACTTATTAAATCCATGGTGCAAAACTGGTAGTACTCCATATGTAACACCCACGGTGTTATCGGTAAATTTAATTACAATTTCACGTTCAAATCTAATCAAAGATTTAACTATCGCCTAGAATAGAACTGGTGGTACTCCATTCTCGATCATTTCCCAAATTTGATAATTTTAAATTATCAGATTCTCATTTCAATCTAATTAAATATTCATTAAAACTTCACTTAGTTTTAATCTTCCAACAATCATTATTTAATGATTATTTAACTTTGGAAACCCAAACCTGCCACATCAACAATCTACAACGTACCACTGATTTCTGCATAAATCAATAATACAGTTCGAAATACAATGTTAGATATGTAATCCTGTCTTTAACTGGGTTAAAGAACCAATGCCATTTAAAACACAATACACGACAAACCCAAAATCACATTCCGTTCAACATGGAATCTTCATGGAAACAGATCAATATACAATCGATATCAATTTACGTATCCGACTAATAATATAAATGGAATAATGGCTAAGCCTTTTAAATTCCATATATAGTAACAGTCTTCCCCCAGGGAAGCTCACTTCGATTATCACAAAATCGAATGCCGTTCAATTCCATTTTAATATATTAAATTGGAAAACTTTACTTTGGAAATTTTCCATTAAATCTTAATAAAAGATTTATTATATTTCAAATCACATTTCATTGTTAATCGGGTTAAAGAATGATTGTCATTAAAAAATATAGTTTACAATAAACCCGATTCACATTCCATTTTATTCCAATTACTAAACATAACTGGAATCTATAATAATCTTAATTAAAAGATTTATTCTTTTCAATAGGGTTTTATGAACAGTGTTACTGAAGACACCATTCACGACAAACCCAAAGTCCACTTTGATATTAAATACAACGCTCTAAACAGATATCATATCGGATTACATTCAATATCAAATTCTGAAACCAACACATATCGTATGGGGAATAACGATATATATCTATCTTCCAAATTCCTCCACAATATCTGTACAGTCACGGAATCCAAAATCGAAATACCCCGAAGATGATTTGTATTCAAATCTATTCCAATTCGTACATTTGAAAATTCTGGTTAGATTAAACCATTCACAAATCCATTAAAAATGTTGGATTATCTTTCTAGTTATTAACTAGTTCATCTTGATAAAAATATATTTTTATCTTTACAAACGTGGAATTTTTCATCCAAATTCTTTCCAAATCATTTATTATGAAGTACAAAAATTGTTAATTTTTTTATCAAGGCCCGTACAATTGGTTTCCAATAACGGCCACCGAACTACATCCGTAGCGACCTTTTCCAAATTTGATTTGGACGTAATTCCAAATCAAAACATTAGATTTCAAATCTCTTTTATTCATTGGAAAGCTATTCTCGATACGAACCCACCGGTTTCGTTTTTAGAAGAATTCGACGGTCGGATCTCCCGTAAGGTCAATTCAAAGTCAATGGTAGAAATTCGCGAATGGTCACGGTGCGGCGCGTTCTATTCAAGCCATTAATATATATATAATATTTCATTCAAAACGTATTTTCTAAATTCGTCTTAAAAACGATTCCCACTTTCATTTCAATTTCCAGTCAAAATTGAATACTCATTATCATTATAATACTTAAATGATATTTTTTTTCAAAATATCAGATTTTGAAATCATTACCTTTTCGATATTCATTATAAAAATGAATGAAATCGATATAAATATCATTCGCGTTAAAATGGCACATATCTAATCAACACGGCTTCACATATTTCAATATTTTCGTGTCCGTTCAAAATCGGACATCAAATTCACGTTTTAGTCCTTTAAGAAATATTATTTTAAAATATTCATTATTTCTGAATTGGAATCAGACCCAACCAATTACTATATAATGTTAGTTATATGGATTTCATACATTAAATGTACACAACAACAATGACAAACAATCATCCATCATCCAGAGTGCATTACGCAACTGCATAAGCATTAAATATAAATAATTAACGCTTACTAAAGTCTGTCAACCAATCGATTGACATACAACTAAACAATTGGGATTAGTGTATGCCAAATATCATCCCAATACCCGTGTGGGGTTTCAACCAACAAATACTGAATATTATTTGTGCAGTTGGGCGATGTGTAAAATTTATCATAGTTAAATGGGTGTACATTAACAAATCTTCTGATTTGTAAATGAACATTTATTTTCAATTCAATAGATTTTTATGTCGTTCATATATACGTTAAAAATTATATTTTTAAGGATAAAATATTTATTTCAACACTTGACTATTTTATGTAGTTCATACATTCAAAAAAAATGATATTTTTATTGTTCAAACATTTTATTCAACACACGAATATTTTACATAGTTTATTTTAGAAAATTTCGAAGTTATAACGACGTGATATTAGAACCGGAATAATGTCTAGCGTTATCCCTCTCGTGATACTGCCTCGCGCCATACACATCAATCAAAATCAATCCAAACAATCCCGTAATCAATTCACAATCAATTTGACAACCACAATCCAGATTTCCACAATACAATCCAAACTAACAACCATGGTTTGTACAATAAATAGTGCTAGGAGCTACTAAGCCCCGTCTGCAACCTAGGATATATTTAACTATAAAATAATTTGAGTGTGATGGTGTTCTCACTTAGGGATCCACTCCGCCATTGTTTTCTGGCGGTCTGATTTGTTGTTTTGATTCTAGAATTTACAAACGAGTTCCAATCTTCACACGATCTTTTTTCCTAGCCTAAGTGCGCCATTCTGGACAACTTTCGCCTAGTGGCCTTTCTTCCGAAATTGCCCTATTTCGCTGGAAATCGCGAAAAGACATAAATTAGACTGCTGACTTCGGACGAGTTTTCTGTACAACTTCGCAATCCAAAATACGACTTCTATATAGTCAAATCGAAGAGAAAACCATGCTCTTTGATTTTGGCACTGAGGGGTTTTGGCCAAAGGGGCTCAGTTTGGAAGATATGGGCTAAAAAAGGTCAGGGGTTTTAATGTAAAACATGAATTTTGTAAAAATTACATTTTTGGTTGATGGGGGTCCATGGCCGGTGGTGAGGTGGCGGGGTAGGTGGCGTGGGGAGCTGGAGGGTCGGGGGGAGGGTCACTGGCCGGCGGCAATTGGAGGTGGGGCCACGGTGGACAAGAAGCGGATTTGGGGGCTTGGGGCTTGAATAGGCGAGGAGAGAGAAAAGAGGATAGGGTGGAGGTCAGAGCGGGGGTGGCGGTGGTCAGGGGACGGCGGCGACGGTGGAGCGGCGGTCGAATGAGGCTAGAGTGACGAGCGATGACTCTGAACAAGGGACGAAGGGTTTTCAATTGAAAAAAGGGGGACAAGTTTCTTTCTGAGGGAAATTTAGGGTCAAGCCCAATTTATACTAATATATTTAATATTATTTTAATTTCCAAAAGGTTAATTTTTCATTCAAGCTCCAAATCGAACCCAACGACTGTCGCCCCTAACCAAATACCCACATTTTGGACACAATGGGATATGTCCCATAAGCCAATTCGACTGTTTCGATCAGTTTTTCTTTAAATTGAAATAAAAATTAATATAACATTAAAAATTTAATTCAATGTACATTTTAATTTACCGGGGCCACAAACTGAATCCAAAAATTACACAAAAATAAATCTAGCTATGTTTTGACGATACAGTCCTAACAAAACTAATTTCATCGAATTTGGAGCCCGTTTGAAAAATGGTCATTTTCCAGTCAATTAAGTTCAAACTGACTTGATAAAATACGTTTAAATTCACCATGCTTACATATTGATTCCAAAAATTATGAAATTTGAAACCTAACAATAATTTGAAATTCCAGATACAACAAAATTGGTTTTGTCAAAAACGGAGGTCGTCTGCAAAATGGCTATTTTAAGGGTTATTTACTATATTAGAATATATATAAATTCCGTAGCAACTATTTTAAATTTTAAACTGGACATAACTTACAAATTATAAAGTGAAATCTCAGTTCTTACATATGTTAGAAAGATATAGTTAAACAGTGTAATGGCTCGGGGGATATTCGACCCCGAAAATAAACATAAAACACCATATTGACTATTCAAGCATCGAAAGTACCGAGTCATTAATAGAAAGAAGTTAGAGGGTGAGAAATAGAAAGAAAGAAAATTAAAATAGAAGAAGAAGAAGAACACAACTGAATAGAATCAGAGTAAACACGAATCTCATAGCGGAACGAATAAAATATAATATATAACATAACTTTGAAATACAAAATCTGAATTTGCATAACATACCATATCAGAGTATAACCCATATACATTACATTGCAAATAATCTCTAAATAATTAACGGTGAAGCCTCCTGCATTTAGCTCCTCTAAGTGAATCTGTAAAAACCTGAAACACTTGACTGTCCGTACAAATTTGGGCACCCAAAAGTTTAGGAAAATCCAAAACATTTTGATACCAAAATCCGGTGATATTATAATAATGTCTAATTAAATAAATAACCAAATGATAGAATTCTCACGCTCTACATATATAGTATAAAATCAAAAACCACTGGGCGCTTATTGGAGATGGGATTCCAACTATGACAAGGTATGGGACCACCTTCCAATCAGTGTACTCTAGAGGGGATACACCGGTGGTTCAACAAGAATGTCTTGCAACCCAACCACACAAGACCGCCCACTTATTTAGCTTGAGTGTAGCGAATACATTGTCACCCATGATGGTCGACCGTCCAACCGTAATACATAAGATACAGAATCGAAAGAAGAACAAATATGAATTTTATCTAGATCGATGACAATACACCCTACTTTGGTATGACCCAACTAGCCATGCTACCTTCTCGATTTTTGTCATTTCCCAGTTGTAAGGCTTGAGGCTACGTTTACATTCAGAACATCTGGCCACCATACACTTTGAATGCCACATCGTCAAACCCGTCAAATCACTAGTTAATCTTCCAAAAATGCTATGGGTATAAAAGCTAAGAGAAACGAATTCCTCGGCCACCAGATGTAATACCCTAAAAAGATAATCTTGTGTGATCTGTTAGGAGTACTCTGTCAGAAATTCGTCCATACATGTTGCCTTGGGTTTGGACAAACAAAAATCACTATTCTATAATAGAATGGCCCTTGCATTTCAATCTGTCTTCAATAATCTTCGGCATAATCTGATTCGTAATGCCTATGCCTATACGGAGTGGTTTTCGGATAATAATTCCAGCCGGTCTCTCCGTAGTGACAACGATGGTCAAAAATCTATGATAACCGATGATTTAACTATCAAAGAAAAATAAACATCAATCAAACAATCATTGGCCCTTTTTAATTAATATTCATTCATTTCACAACTTTTCATATCTTTCTAGATATTTCTAAATACCGGTTTTAGCCTTGTCCGCTTCTTGGAAACACACTTCCAAATACATATATTCTTATTTTCCCATATCCCAGAAAATATATGTTATTAACGTCCCAAAACATTTCCATCTTCTGCACATTCCTTATTTTCTGTATTTTAGAAATATACATTACTTACATTGGAAAATATTTCCAGTTTCCATTATAACCATTTTAATCTGCAAAACGTTTGCTTCTAAATCTATATTCACCTTTACAACATGAATACTATTCCTCTATAAAAATTTAGACTCGTTAATCCAATGATTCTTGAGTTCATTTGTACACATCATTACAGGTTACAATTCCATCAATCGAGTTATTTCAGAAATCCATAAATGCCAATTTCAAGTAAACTTCTTGTTCAATAATTACCAAGTTTATACCAAATCTCGATTTCATATTCTACTATAATTTATTTGTTTTTAACCAAATATTGACTATTTTATCAAATCCCATATTGTATATAAAATATCTAATTTCTAAAAATAATTTATTAATTACATTTGACATAGTCGAATTCTAATTACAAATCCTTACGGTTTTACTTAGTTCTATTAACATTCGAATATCGAAATAACTTCATCATTTCTACTAAAATGATTCTCCAATTCCTCATTTGTAAATTCGTGCTTATATTTCCTAATTTATTTAATAATAACTGTTCCATTTTATCTCTAAATATCATTTATAATCAAACTATTCGCTTTAATATAATTAAAACAAGTTATTGTATTCTAGCCCAATCAAGGTTCAATTTCTATTATTTAAAAATAATAAATAATAGATTTTTCCCTTTTTAAATTATGAATTCATTTCCAATGTTTTTTTAATGTATTTAAAAATCGATTATTTTAGGGCCAATGTTACTGAACATTCCAAACACACAATAATCAACAACAGATTATTTATCACATCATAAAATGAAATATATGAAACTAATAATATAATTATTGAGGAATCCAGTTGGATTCCTCCAACCTGTTTTCCTACATCCGCCGATGTTAATCCACATAAATAACATTGATTTCATGTCAATATGAAATATAATAATAAATAGGATTAAATATTTAACCAAAAGTTATATAAATAACGGTATTTATAACTTCCACCAATTTATAAGTAATTCATCCAAACAACCATCACACAACATTCAATCATCATTTATAAATATTAAAATATAAATATAATATTTTTAAATTGGAAAGAGTTAATGAGGTTACTCACCCTGGTCGTTAATCGCTAAATATCGATTAACATTGGTTGGTTAAATCAGATGTTTTTAAAATTACACTAGTTTCCTGCAATATCCGTTTCCGACCAAATCATCTTAGTAGTGTAGTGTTCTTTACTGCGATCCCGACGTGTCCAGTTTTGCTCGAATATGATAATCTATGAACAAGTTATGGGTATTTATAGTTATGGTATATATGTTATACATTTATATATATTATTAACTAGTTAATTAATCACGTAATTAAAAATCAACAACGCTAATTACCATTTGTTTTAAGTTAACCTGCATCATTATCCTTAATCTAATACACACTGATTTCTTCATGTCATCACGTGGTTTCCATCTTTCACCTTTCTGAAGCCCGTCTCCGTTAAACTGTGCGTTCACAAACTATGGCCACTATCTCCTGCTATTCTATATTTACAGTTACCCAAACAAAAGAAATACAACACCGAACCGCTGTGCTCTCTTCCCCACTTTCCATGATATCACCGCACACCCAACTTTCTACAACATCCTCCACTTTCAGTCCCTCACATCTGCTATGTCATATGTTTCCCCAACGTCTACCCCTTCATATCCCCACCTTTGTTTCTTTACTAACATCGAATAGTCTTTACCGTCCACTCCCTCACTTTTTCCAGCTATCAACCCACGCACCAGAGTCACGGCACCATCCAAGAACTGATCTTCTGTCAATACACATAGCTCAATTTCATCTTGTATGCTTCTTCACCTCCACTCATTGGTCGTCCATATGTATTAAAATCATCTTTCCCAAACATGCAAAACTTACTCTAGACAAACCAAAACACATAAGCTTCCAGCAATATACTCCACTACATAAAACTTTACATGCTAGCATTTCCTTTAAGTATTAATTCACGCTTCCACTATGTACCCACATGCAAACCGCATGTAGTGACTCACGGCTCGCGCAGCTCGACTCCAATTTTCCATTTTTGTTTTCCTCTTACCATCCCCATTTCATTTTAAACTCAGCAAACCATTTCAGTAACCCTAGATCACATTGATTAAATTACAATGTATGAAATTGGAATGGAACTCTTCGAAAGGGGTATGAGGTTGAGGAGAAACCTTCCATCCATCCAACTTTCTCGTTTCATGATTTGCGTAAGTTGGTTTGAATTGTTTAAATTATGTGAAGCCATGGGTTTTTAAATCTTTGAAGACATTAAAAATAACAGCTTGGACCCTTTTCTGCTGAAATGAATTGAAACCGAGTCATTTTATATAGAGATGAAGGGATAAGATAGGTTCAACGTTGTTTCATAGCCTTTTAGGTAGCTGTAGACATAAGTACATCATCATACTTCGTTCGTCATGAAGCTTCAGTATTTTATAAAGATAAAAGAAAATGGTCGTTCAATAGGGTACAGGGTATGGTCTGTGTATTTAATAGTTAAGGTGATGATGGAACAAAACGTGTGTGACTATAGTGATTTGAAAACATTGGATCGTTTAATTTCTAACTAGGCTGTAGGATAGCTTGGCAAAAACAGTAACTAGAAATGGTTGGCGTGCACAAGATATAAGGGCATATATTGTAATAACCCGGAGATCCGAGCCAATTTAAAATTTTTATTTTGGCGATTTTAGCGAATTTGGATTATTTAAAATGAATTATTTTAAATAATATCGACGAGAAACTTAATTCGAATAGAATTATAATGTATATATTTATTTTAATTGACGTTAGAATATAAATAATTATTTATAAATATAAAAGGAATTGAAAATGGCGTGGTAGTTCAATAATTCGATTTCAAAATTCAAATGAATTTACCGGGTTCAAAATAAACCGGATTTTAATGAAACCAAAAATATTTGAATCTAATTAAGAATATCTTTCCAACGAATCCGAAAGATTGAAATTTCATAGCGGGAATCAAAAGTTACGTCCAATTGAAAATTCAGAATAGTCGCTATGGAATTCTAGCCCTTAAAAATGGAAATTTTGCAAACGACCTCGGTTTTCGACGAAACCACTTTTGTTGGTTCCGCGATGTCAAATTATTGCTAGGTTTCAAATTTCATAATTTTTCGATCAATATGTGAGCGTGGCAAAGGAAAATGCGTTTGACCAGTTTCAGTTGATTTTAATCGACTGGAAAATGGCCATTTTTCAAACGGTCTCAGAATTTGATGAAATTAGTTTTGTTAGGACCGTATCGTCAATACAAATCTAGAACACATTTTTTGGGAATTTTTCGAGTTAGTATGTGGCCCCGGTAAATTGAAATGCGCGTTCAAATTTAATATATAGATTTATATTTTGATTTTGACGGAAGCTGATAGAAACTATCGAATCAGCCTACGATACATATCCCATTGTGTTTGGAATGGGGGTAATTGTAAAAACCCGTAACTTCCCCGTGAGGAAAGTGCAGATAGTTCGAGAACAAGCCACAGAATAACGCAGACGGGAGAACCTTTCATTGTATATTACAATAATTCCATCAGATACAAGAATATACAGAGTATGAATGAATATTACACAGAAATATCAGAGATTTAAATTACATTTAAATACATCGCAGCGGAAATAATACAAAACACAACTAGAAGGAGATATACAGATACAAAGCTTTCCGGATATCATTCCAGCTGTAAACCAGGATCCTGTGAATATAAATCTGCAAAACCAAAACCACTAGCTGCCCGTGTCGAAAATAAGGGCACCCAGAGTTTAGGTTAAAACAATAAGCTCCAGGACAGTCATGGGACTGGTGTGAGAACTAAAACAGTTATTTAAAACTTTACTTTAAAAGAGAGTAATTCAAGGGACCACGCCGTATAACACGGAACGGGTTTCTTCCCAAGAATACTAGTGCATACAACAAAACAGCGCGATGCTTTTTGGAAAAATGAAGCTATTATAAGCCCAGGTCCTATCACACAATGCAACGCAAGCCGGGGGATAGGGTTTTCCCTTATAATAGCCAAACATGCTTAGTACGTTTAAAACAAATCATTTGATACTACTATAAGTGCATAGTGTATAAAACAGCTTCAAATCATAAGTATCAATCATAGATGGCATGGATACCATATATCATGTCGCCATATTAGGCTCTACAATCAAAACCGCAAATGTCACGTATTTGGAAATTGGATTTCCGTCTGTGAACTGAGGCAAGCGATCGTCCTCCACCGAATTCGAGACGCTCTAGCCCGTGTCTCAGGCAAGTACTCAGTCAAGCCTTTAGATCGTCAGGGCCGGTCCACCGATGTGGATTAAAATGCCTGAACAATGCGTTTCCCCAACCTATGGGGTGTCAATGAGCCAAAGAATGACTCCATCGGTCCCGGATCGACCGATATAACCGAGGCGCCTCACAACAACAACAACCACATAAGTCAAAGTCGTCAGGGCGTGTAAAACCACTGACGCCAATTTTAGCTAGAAGGAAACGCATGCCCTCCCTGAGGTCCTTCTCCCATTTCTGGTTCACTACTGGGGTGTGAGGCTCGCGAATCAAAGCTACAAAAAGCTAAGCCACACAGGCCGTGCTTTGATCATCAACCACAAGACTCTGCTTTTCAACAGAAGCCTTGATCATTTGCATCTTAGCAAGCCACACAGGTAAACCATTCTATGCAACCGATATCAGTCACACAGAATGAAATCCGATGTCAGACACACAGTCCATTTACAAGTCCGTTTTGGGTCTGAACGAAACCGGAGGCACTTAGTACCCCGCATATCCATCGATCTCCAAGTACGTCTGGACAACCACTAACTGATACCCTCCTCTTGGGTGTACGGCCCAATCAAGATCATCAGTAATTATCCAAACGACATGAAGACCTCCGGTCTTCTACCATCGTCTTCATCTTCGAGTTATCGTCGTATCAGTTATTCCGAATGGGATAAACCCGGTCTTTCTGAATAACTCGCGTATATAATAAATACGTGTTACACAAACACAACATACGCTTCATTCCAATTCATCGGTCACTAACCGCAAATTAGCAAGAGAATAATCCCCCAAACATTAACCCCGAAGGCCGAAACCAACATCAGATCAATATCTAGGAAACCGTTTCTCTTAGCCAACCTACAGTTAGTTTAAAAATTTCACATTCTTAGGGAAAGGTTCCCATTAATTTTATCAAAGATAAATTCTTTAAATTTATTCCTTAATCTTCTTTTGAATATCAATTCAAACTAGTCGGGATTAGCGAACCTTACCGAAGTAATTATTTATTTTATTTCCCAATCCCAACCTATTTATCCCATGTAGTAAAACTGGTAATACTTCATATCTAACACCACGGTGTTATCGGTAAATTCAATTACCATTTCACGTTCAAATCTAATTAAAGATTTAACCATCGCCTGGAGCAAAACTGGTGATACTCCATTCTCGATCATTTCAATCTAATTAAAGATTCATTAAAACTCCACTTAGTTTTAATCTGTGACTAGGTTAAAGAATCAGTGTCATTTAAAACACAGTTCATGATAAACCCAAAATCACATCACATTTCAATCAGTCCCTAACCGTAAATTAGCAAGTGAGCAATTCCCTAAGTATTAACCCCGAAGGCCGAAACCAACATCAGATCAATACCCCATAAACCATTCAACTTAACTAATCTCCAGTTAGTTTCTGATTTTCTTAACTCCTTTGGGTCTAAGAACAGTATTATTGAAGATACCGTTCACGACAACCCAAAATCACATTTCATTAATTATCGGGTAAAAGAACAAGTGTTATATAAAACACTATTCACGATAAACCCAAAAATCAATACCAATTCAATTCCAATTAAATATTATTTAATTGGTACACTTCATTAAATCCAAATAAAAAGGTTTAATCTTTTCCTCAGTTGGGCTTAAAAAAATTGTTAATGAAGACACCATTCACGACAAACCCAAATTACATTTGATATTAAATACAAGGCTCTGAATAGAAATTATATCGCCTTATATTCAATATCAAACTCTACGACTAACAAATATCGCATTGGAAATAACGATATAAATATATCTTTCAAATTCCCATAACAATATCTATATCATCACGAAATCCAACATCGAAATATTCCGAAGACAATTTCGATTCAAATCCATTCCAATTCAATTATTGGAAATTCTGGTTATTTTCAAAACCATTTCAAATCCAATTTATTTATTTCAAATAAATAAATAAATTATTATTCTATTTCAAAACTAGTTCATTTTGATAAAAATCTATTTTTATCTTTTCAAATATGGAGTTTTTCATCCCAATTCTTCCCAAATAATTTCTTATGATTTTACACAAATTATTACTATTTTTAATAAATTTAGCAAGGCCCGTACAGTCGATTTCCATCAACGGCCATCGAACTTCACTTACAACGACCTTTTCCAAATTTGATTTGGATATAATTCCAAAATCAACCGTTAGATTTCAAATTTCTCATATTCATTGGAAAGCTCTTTTCGATAAGAACCCAACGGTTCTGGTTTCAGGAGAATCTGACGGTCGGATCTCCCGCAATGTCCATTCGAAGTCAATGGTCGAAATTCGCGAACTACCGCGGCGCGGCGCGTTCTATTCATGCCATTATATTATATATATATAATATATATAATATATACTTCGTCGATTTCCTTATAAAACGTATTTTATAAATTGTTTTAAATTCGTTTCAAATTGATTTCAATTCAAATCGATTTTTAATTCAATCTCAATTCGTTTTCAATTCAATTTGATTTTCAAATTAATTCAATTTGAATTTCAAATTAATTCAATTTCAATTCGAATTCATTTCTATTCAATTTCAATTCGAATTCAATTCTATTAAATTTCAATTCGAATTCAATTCTATTCAATTTCAATTCGAATTCATTTCAAAACGTTTTCAATTCTATTTCAATTTAATTCGAATTTCAATTCTACTCGAATTTCAAATCATTTCAGTTTATTTCGAATTTCACATCAATTTAATTTAATTCGAATTTCCATTCATTTCAATTTAATTCGAATTTCAATTCATTTTAATATTCACTTCAATTTGAATAAAACCGATATAAATATCATTCACGTCAAAATGGCGTCAATCTATCAACACGGCTTCATATATTTCTATTTTCAAATATTACTTTTTAAATATTTTATTTCAAATATTTCTATTTCAAAATTGGAATGAGGCCCAATCAATTACCATATAATGTTGATTATATGGGTTTTCTACAACACATGTATGTATCAAGAATGACAAATAATCAACCATCATCCAAAGTGCATTCTACACTGTATAAGCATCAAATATAAATATTTAATGCTTATAACAGTTTGTCAATCAATCGATCGACATACCACTAATTATTGGGATTAGTGTATGTCATATATCATCCCAATACCCGTGTGGGGTTTCAAACAATCATACACAGATTTTATTTGTGCAGTTGGGCGATGTGTAAAATTTATCGACCCAATCAATATCAGTCAAATGTGTGTATATAAACAAATCGTCCGATTTGTTTATATTTATTTCATTTTAAATACACGTTAAAAATTCTATTTTCAACTATAGAATATTTTTAACTATATAAATATTTTATTTCATTTCACATCACACAATCAACTATACATCAAAATCAAACAAACAAGCATACAAGCCGTCCATGGTCTGTGGACGACGGGTGTCGGGTGCTACTAAACACCGTCTGCATACTAGTATATATTTCAACTAGAAAATTAAATTAAAGGTGAGAAGTTCTCACAGAGGGTTCCACTCCGCCGTGCTTTGCTTCTGAACTGCCGAATCTGCTTGAAATTCCTATGTAGTTCTTTTCACGCTGTTCACAATAAAAATTATATTTTTATCACTTCATTCTAATAAATAAAAATCATATTTTTATTTCTTCTTCATATATATTTTCGATGCTTCATTCTATATGAAAATTGTATTTTATATGTCTACTTCATATACAAAGATTGAATTTTTATATCATCACTATAAAAATCACATTTTTACTTCATTATATATATATAATAAAAATCAGATTTTTATTTCCCTACCCATATAAAGATAATATTTTTATATTCTCTATTATATAGAAATTCTATTTTTAATACACTACTTATACAAAAATAGTATTTTTATATCTTCTATTATATAAAAATCATATTTTTAATATTTCTATAATATAAAAATTATATTTTTAACCTTTCTATATTATAAAAATTATATTTCTATCCTTCTCATATAATTAAAATTATATTTTTATCCTTCACGTATAATAAAAATTATATTTTTATTCCTCTCCTTATATAAAAATCAAATTTTTATTCTATACATTATATAAAAATTACACTTTTATACTTCGTCATGAATAATAAAAATCATATCATTTTGCATATAAAAATCTATGCTTACCTTTATTTATAAAAATCACTTCTTTTCTCATGTAAAAAAACTAATCTTTTATACACTAAAAGACCCCTTCTTTATATTGTTGCCTTCATAATAAAACCGATTTTTATACCCATTTAAAATTGAATTCATAAATAAAAACTGATTTTATAAATTAAAAATCACCTTCAATCGATTGTTGGAGGGCTTGGCGGTTGTAGAAGGGTCGGAGCACACCGGAGAGGGGCCAGTTGGCCGGCGGTCTTCATTTGGTCGGGGCGGCGCTGGTTTCTCGAAGGGGGTATGGGGTCTCGGATTGGGCGCTGCACGAGGTGGAAGGTCGAGGGCGAGTGGGGTTTTGGAGGCGGCAGGGGGTCTTCGCGGTGGTGGTGGAACATCGGGGGCGTGACGCGATGGGATGGGGGGTTGCGGTTGTGGGTCTGATTAGAAGAGGAGAGCAGAGCGAGGAGGAAGAAGCGGAGTGCGAGAGGAGGTGGAGGGCGGTGGCCCCGCCCTGAGCGGCGGTGGCGGCTCGGTCGGAGGAGCGACATCTCCTCCTTCTTCCCCCCTTTTTTTTATTTCTAATCTGAAAATGAATTGGGGGGGTGGGGGGTGGGGGGGGGGGGGGCTGAGAGGAATTAAGGAAGAGAGGAGAGAGGTATATTTTTTAATTATTTTAATTTCAAAAAGTTGACTTTTTTATTTGACCTCTAAACGAGGCCCACCGCCTCTCGTCCATAACTAATTATCCCCATTCCGAACACAATGTGATATGTACCATAGGCTGATTCGATCGTTTCGATCAGTTTTTGTTGAAATTCAAATATAACTCTCTATATTCAATTTTAAACGTACATTTAAATTTACTGGGGTCACATACTAACTCTAAAAATTCCCGAAAAATATTTTCTAGCTTCGTATTGACGATACGGTCCTAACAAAACTAATTTTGTCAAATTCCGAGACCGTTTGAAAAATGGCCATTTTCAAGTCGATTAAATTCAACTTAAACTGGTCAAACGCATTTTCCTTTGCCACGCTCACATATTGATTCGAAAAATTACAAAAATTGGAATCTAGCAATAACTTGACATCACGGATCCAACAAAAGTGGTTTCGTCG
The DNA here is from genome assembly GCA_030737875.1 of Allium sativum. Lineage (NCBI taxonomy): Eukaryota > Viridiplantae > Streptophyta > Magnoliopsida > Asparagales > Amaryllidaceae > Allium > Allium sativum. The sequence continues at coordinate 110,365,465 of CM060916.1, read as the reverse complement.
AAAACAGAGGTCGTTTGCAAAATGGCTATTTTCAATGGCCATAATTCCATAGCGATTATTCTGAAATTTCAACTGGACATAACTATTGATCCCCGCTATGAAATTTCAATTTTTCGGATTCGTTGGAAAGATATTCTCAATTAGATTCAAATATTTTTGGTTTCACTAAAATCTGTCTTATTTCGCACCCGGTACATTCATTTGAATTTTGAAATCGAATTATTGAACTACCGCGCCATTTTCAATTCCTTTTATAATTATAAATAAATATTTATATTCTAACGACGATCTATATAAATATTTACATTCTAACTTCATTCAAAATAAACTTTTCGTCTATATTATTTAAAATAATCTATTTTAAATAATTAAATTCGCTAAAATAGACAAAATAAAAATTTTAAATTGGCTCGGATTTACGGGTTATTACAATCTCCCCCACTTAAAACTTTTTGTCCCCGAAAAGGAACGAAGCCGAAAGTTGTTTAACTAATCAACTCAACTTTCATTATTTTCGTTACGGCTTAAGTTCTGCAACTTTTCAGTTTCTAAGAACTTTTCATATTTTTCAAAAATTTGGCTAACACCCTAAATTTTCGAAAAATTTCGCCATAACCTCCCCTGCACCGGGAGCACCGGGAAAATCCCGAAATTACCATATAGGCCCTCTGATCTCAAAAAGAAAAAGAAAAGGCCAAGCGGCTAGCCAATCGGCTCATTATATCATCATCACCCAAACAAAACAGTAAATTATGGTAAACATGTACCTATTTGTCGGGCAAACCATTTTATTCTTCTACTCTAGCCTCTTCGCTATGACCTGTTCAATGTAAGTACATGTATATGCAAGCAAATGCGACCAAATTTCAATACAATTCACCTTTTGGTTCAAATTGGCTATATGGTTCAAATTTAATCAATCCAACAAGAATCAAGCAACACAACCATCAATCCATTAGTTGATTATCATCTCAAATTCATAACTTTGATATATAGTCAAAAATCACATTTGTGGTGCCAAATCACAACAATAAGCCCTATCTAATTTTGGTTCTCACACCAGTCAATAGGATATATATAAATATCACACCTTTGAAACTCGAATACCAATTCTGATGATGTTCGAACTATCATCAGAATCATCTCCGGGCGCCTAGACTGTGATTCTATATCTATCCAGTATATTAAAACTTCGAATACACGTGGATCAGGCGTATACACAAAATCTTTATATACCAGATTGTCCAAATTCAATATATAATAAATAATCACATACGCATAATTGATTTAAATTTTCAAAACAAAAATTCGTTTTCATTTCAAAAATATGCTCTTCACACTCGTTCGAGGATACTATTGATCCCATCTCTAACGAGTCATTCGTTGGCTCATTGACACCACATAGGGTGGGGAAACACAGTGTTTAAGCAATTTAATCCACATCGGTGGACCGACCCTGACGATCTAAAGGCTTGACTGAGTACTTGCCTAAGACACAGTCTAGAGCGTCTCGAATTCGGTGGAGGACGATCACTTGCCTCAGTTCACAGACGGAAATCCAATTTCCAAATACGTGACATTTGCGGTTTTGATTGTAGAGCCTAGTATGGCGACATGATATATGGTACCCATGCCATCTATGATTGATACTTATGATTTGAAGCTGTTTTATACACTATGCACTATAGTAGTATCAAATGATATGTTTTAAATGTACTAAGCATGTTTGGCTATTATAAGGGAAAACCCTATCCCCCGGCTTGCGTTGCATTGTGTGATAGGTTCTGGGTCTTATAATAGCTTCATTTTTCCAAAAAGCATCGTGCTGTTTTATTATATGCACTGGTATTCTTGGGAGGAAACCTGTTTCGTGTTATACGGCGTGGTCCCTTGAATTACTCTCTTTTAAAGTAAAGTTTTAAATAACTGTTTTAGTTCTCACACCAATCCCATGACTGACCTAGAGTTCATTGTTTTAACCTAAACTCTAGGTACCCTTATTTTCGACAGGGCAGCTAGTAGTTTTGGTTTTGCAGATTTATATTCACAGATCCTGGTTTACAACTGGAATGATATCCAGAAAGCTTTGTATCCGTATATCTCCTTCTAGTTGTGTTTTGTATTATTTCCGCTGCGATGTATTTAAATGTAATTTAAATCTCTGATATTTCTGTGTAATATTCATTCATACTCTGTATATTCTTGTATCTGATGGAATTGTTGTAATATACAATGAAAGGTTCTCCCGTCTGCATTATTCTGTGGCTTGTTCTCGAACTATCCGCGCTTTCCTCACGGGGAAGTTACGGGTTTTTACAGTTGGTATCAGAGCTTTGGTTTACAAAGCTAGAGAACAAGACACATTAGAACCAAATGAAAGAATTCATCAGAATTGGATTTGTAATATCCAATGAGAATGACTCGTTAGAGATTGTATCAGTAGTTCCTAGAACGAGTGTAAAGAGTATATTTTTGAAATGAAAACGAATTTTTGTTTTGAAAATTTAAATCAATTATGCGTATGTGATTATTTATTATATATTGAATTTGGACAATCCGATATATAAAGATTTTGTGTATACGTCTGATCCGCCTGTATTCGAAGTTTTAATATACTGGATAGATATATAATCACACTCTAGGCGCCCGGAGATGATTCTGATGATAGTTCGAACATCATCAGAATTGGTATTCGAGTTTCAAAGGTGTGTTATTTATATATTTCCTATTGATTGGTGTGAGAACCAAAATTAGATAGGGCTTATTGTTGTGATTTAGCACCACAAATGTGATTTTTGACTATATATCAATGTTATGAATTTGAGATGATAATCAACTAATGGATTGATGGTTGTGTTGCTTAATTCTTGTTGGATTGATTAAATTTGAACCATATAGCCAATTTGAACCAAAAGGTGAATTGTACTGAAATTTGGTCGCATTTGCTTGCATATATATGTACTTACATTGAACAGGTCATAGCGAAGAGGCTAGAGTAGAATAATCAAATGGTTTGCCCAACAAATAGGTACATTTTTACCATAATTTACTGTTTTGTTTGGGTGATGATGATTTTATGAGCCGAATGGCTAGCCGCTTGGCGTTTTCTTTTTCTTTTTGAGATCAGAGGGTCTATATGGCAATTTCGGGATTTTCCCGGTGCTCCCGGTGCAGGGGAGGTTATGGCGAAATTTTTCGAAAATTTAGGGTGTTAGCCAAATTTTTGAAAAATTTGAAAAGTTCTTAGAAACTGAAAAGTTGAAGAACTTAATCCGTAACGAAAACAATGAAAGTTGAGTTGATTAGTTAAACAACTTTCGGCTTCGTTCCTTTTCGGGGACGAAAAGTTTAAAGTGGGGGAGATTGTAATAACCCGGAAATCTGAGCCAATTTAAAATTTTTATTTTGGCTATTTTAGCGAATTTTAATTATTTAAAATAGATTATTTTAAACAATATAGACGGGAAGTTTATTTTGAATGAAGTTAGAACGTAAATATTTATATAGATCATCGTTAGAATATAAATATTTATTTATAATTATAAAAGGAATTGAAAATGACGCGGTAGTTCGATAATTCGATTTCAAAATTCAAATGAATGTACCGGGTGCGAAATAAGACGGATTTTAGTGAAACCAAAAATATTTGAATCTAATTGAGAATATCTTTCCAACGAATCCGAAAAATTGAAATTTCATAGCGGGGATCAATAGTTATGTCCAGTTGAAATTTCAGAATAGTCGCTATGGAATTATGGCCATAGAAAATAGCCATTTTGCAAACGACCTCTGTTTTCGACGAAACCACTTTTGTTGGATCCGTGATGTCAAGTTATTGCTAGATTCCAATTTTTGTAATTTTTCGAATCAATATGTGAGCGTGGCAAAGGAAAACGCGTTTGACCAGTTTTAGTTGAATTTAATCGACTGGAAAATGGCCATTTTTCAAACGGTCTCGGAATTTGATGAAATTAGTTTTGTTAGGACCATATCGTCAATACGAAGCTAGAAAATATTTTTCGGGAATTTTTAGAGTTAGTATGTGACCCCAGTAATTTGAAATGTACATTTAAAATTGAATATAAAGAGTTATATTTGAATTTTAACGAAAACTGATCGAAACGATCGAATCAGCCTATGATACATATCCCATTGTGTTCGGAATGGGTGTAATTAGTTATGGACGACAGGCGGTGGGCCTCGTTTAGAGGTCAAATAAAAAAGTCAACTTTTTGAAATTAAAATAATTAAAAAAAACCTCTCTCCTCTCTTCCTTAATTCCTCTCAGGCCCCCCCGATTCATTTTCAGATTAGAAATAAAAAAAAGGGGAAGAAGGAGGAGCTGTTGCTCCTCCGACCGAGCCGCCATCGCCGCTTAAGGTGGGGCCACCGCCCTCCACCTCCTCTCGCACTCCCCTTCTTCCTCCTCGCTCCGCTCTCCTCTTCTAATCAGACCCAAAAACGCAAACCCCCATCCCATCGCGTTGCGCCCCCGATGTTCCACCACCACCGCGAAGACCCCCTTCCGCCACCAAAACCCCACGCGCCCTCGACCCTCCACCTCGTGCAGCGGCCAATCCGAGACCCCATACCCCCTTCGAGAAACCAACGCCGCCTCGACCAAATGAAGACCGCCGCTGGCCAACTGGCCCCTCTCCGGTGTGCTCCGACCCTTCTACAACCGCCAAGCCCTCCAACAATCGATTGAAGGTGATTTTTAATTTATAAAATCAGTTTTTATTTATGAATTCAGTTTTAAATGGGTATAAAAATCTGTTTTATTATGAAGGCAACAATATAAAGAAGAGGTCTTTTTGTATATAAAAGATTAGTTTTTTTACTTGAGAAAAGAAGTGATTTTTATAAATAAAGGTAAGCATAGATTTTTATATGCGAAATGATATGATTTTTATTATTCATGACGAAGTATAAAAGTGTGATTTTTATATAATGTATAGAATAAAAATTTGATTTTTATATAAGGAAAGGAATAAAAATATAATTTTTAATATACGTGAAGGATAAAAATATGTTTTTATTATATGAGAAGGATAGAAATATAATTTTTATAATATAGAAAGGTTAAAAATATAATTTTTATATTATAGAAATATTAAAAATATGATTTTTATAGTAATTAGCTATGGACGACAGTCGGTGGGTTCGATTTTGAGTTCGAATGAAAAAGGTACTTTTCATGGAGAATTAACTAAATTAATAAATATATTTATATATATAATATTCGCATAATCCCCCCTTTCTCTCTTTCGTTCAGAAAGAATGAATGAAATAAAAAAAAGACAAAGGGGGATCGCGCCCCTTTTACCGCTGCCGCCTCGAGCGTGAGCCCCCCGGTCAGCGCCGCCTCCGGCGGGATGGAAACCCCCCTCCTCCTTCGCGATTAACGCGAACCCCCTCCTCCACATAACAAGAAAACCCCCCCCCCACGCCCTAGTCCTAGCCTGAAACTGCCGCATCGCCACCCCACCACCGTCGGCACTCCGGCGCCGCTCCTCCCCTGGCCGTGGGCCCCCCTGCGAGCATATATAGAAAAAAAAGGTAAACTTTTACTTTTATTTAATTATTTCAGTGTTTTATTTAATTATTTTTCTTATGTAGTGATCTGAAATAGAAAGGATAGATTTTTAAAAACAAAAAGAATTGATTTTGTTTAGAAAAAGATCGTATCTTTGATTTAGAAAGTTGAGATTTTTATATAGTAAATCGAATAGAAAAGGTCGGATTTTTATATAGTGAGAAGAATAAAAATAGAATTTTTATCTATATAGTAGCGATGTAAAAATAGTATTTTTATCTATATAGTAACGATGTAAAAATAGAATTTTTATCTATATCGTAGCGGTATAGAAATGTGATTTTTATCCATATAGAGCGAATAAAAATGTGATTTTTATATATGTAGTGGCTACGGGCAACGAAATTGACAAAAGGCGAGGACGGCGAAGATTTCTACATAAGAAGAGTCGTGGAATTTGGATTAGCTAATTGGTGAGAACTCCTCACTTTTAATTTAATTTTCCAATTGAAATATATTCTTGGATGCAGACGGTGTTTAGTAGCACCCGACACCCGTCGTCCACAGACCATGGATGACTTGTTTGTTTGGTTGCTGTGTTGTGAAATTTGATTGTGTGATGTGGAATGAAATAAAATATTTTATAGTTGAAAATATTTTATAGTTAAAAATATAATTTTTAACATGTATATAAAATAAATATTTATAAACGAATCGGACGATTTGTTTATATACAATGATTTGACTAATGTTGATTGGGACGATAAATTTTACATATCGCCCAACCGCACAAATAAAATCCGTGTTTGATTGTTTGAAATCCCACATGGGTATTGGGATGATATATGACATACACTAATCCCAATAATTAGCTGTATGTCGATTGATTGATTGACAGACTGTTATAAGCGTTAAATATTTATATTTGATGCTTATACAGTGTAGAACGCACTTTGGATGATGGTTGATGATTTATCGTCGGTGTTATATACGTGTGTTGTAGAAAATCCATATAATTAACATTATATGGTAATTGATTGGGCCTCGTTCCGATTTAGAAAATAATTTCATGTGTTGAAATAAAATAAATTCATGTGTTGAATAGAAAATAAATTCATGTGTTGAATTGAAAACATTCATGTGTTGAATAAAAGCCGTATTAATTAGGTTGACGCCATTTTGACGTGAACGATATTTATATCGATTTTATTTGTTTTTAATGAATATTGAAAAGTGATTTCAATAATCGAATATTTTAGAAAATAAATTTGAATCAAATTGTATAGAAAATGATTTCGAATTAAAATGAACAGAAAATGAATTCAAATCGAATTGAAATTGAACTGAATAGGAATTCAACGAACTGAAATTGAATTGAATAGAATTCAAATCGAATTGAAAGAATCGAATTGAAATTTAATTGAAATCAAATAGAAATGAATGTAAAAAGGAATTTATAAAGGAAAATTCAATTTTGATTTGAAATCGAATTAGAAGTTGAAATCGTTTTGAAAACGAATTTGAAACGATTTATAAAATACATTTTAAAAGGAAATCGACGGAATATATATAATATATATATTATATATATAATGGTCTGAATAGAACGCGGCGCTTTGCGGCAGTTCACGAATTTCGACCATGGACTTTGAATGAATATTATGGGAGATCCGACCGTCGGATTCTCCTAAAACCGGAACCGTTGGGTTCGTATCGAAAAGAGCTTTCTAACGAATATTAGAAATTAGAAATCTAACAGTTGTATTTGGAATTATATCCAAATCAAATTTGGAAAAGGTCGCTGTAAGTGCAGTTCGATGGCCGTTGATGGAAATTGACTGTACGGGCCTTGATAAAATTATTAAAAATACCAATAATTTGTGTAAAATCATAAGAAATGATTTGGTAAGAATTGGGATGAAAAATCCCATATTTGAAAAGATAAAAAATAGATTTTTATCAGAATGAACTAGTTTTGAACTAGAATAATAATTCTATTTATTTTTAAAATAAATAAAGTGGATTTGAAATGGTTTTGAAAATAACCAGAAATTCCAATAATTGAATTGGAATGGATTTGAATCGAAATTGTCTTTGGAATATTACGATGTTGGATTTCGTGATTATACAGAAATTTTTATGGAAATTTGAAAGATATATTTATATAGTTATTTCCAATACGATATTTGTTGGTCGTAGAATTTGATATTGAATATAAGCCGATATATTTTCTATTCAGAGCCTTGTATTTAATATCAAATGTGATTTGGGTTTGTCGTGAATTGTGTCTTCATTAACACTGTTCTTAAGCCCAGTTGAGAAAAAGATTAAATCTTTTTGTTTAGATTTAATGAAGTATACCAATTAAATGGTATTTAATTGGAATTGAATTTGAATTGATTTTTAGGTTTATCGTGAACGGTGTTTTAAATAACACTTGTTCTTTAACCCGATAATTAATGGAATGTGATTTTGGGTTGTCATGAACGGTATCTTCAATAATACTGTTCTTAAACCCAACGGATTTAAGAAAACCAGAAACTAACTGGAGATTAGTTAAGTTGAATGGTTTCTTAGGTATTGATCTGATGTTGGTTTTGGTCTTTGGGGTTAATACTTAGGGAATTGCTCACTTGCTATTTTACGGTTAAAGGCTGATAGAATGGGATGTGACTTTGGGGTTTATAGTGAACCGTGTTTTAAATGACATCAGTTCTTTAACCCAAGTAAAGATTAAAACTAAGTGGAGTTTTAATGAATCTTTAATTAGATTGAAAAGATCGAGAATGGAGTATCACCAGTTTTGCTCCAGGCGATAGTTAAATCTTTAATTAGATTTGAACGGGAAATGGTAATTGAATTTACCGATAACACCGTGGTGTTAGATATGAAGTATTACCAGTTTTACTTCATGGGATGAATAGGTTGGGATTGGGAAATTAAAATAAATGATTACTTCGGCGTGGTTCGCAAATCCCGACTAGTTTGAAGTGATATTCAAAGGAAGATTAAAGAATAAATTTAAAAGAATTTATCTTTGATAAAATTAATGCTAACCTTTCCATAAGAATGTGAAATTTAGAAACTAACTGTAGGTTAGTTAAGCAGAATGGTTTCTTGTGTATTGATCTGATGTTGGTTTCGGCCTTCGGGCTTAATATTTGCGGAATTGTTTTCTTACTAATTTACGGTTAGCGACTGATGAATTGGAATGAGGCGTATGTTGTGTTTGTGTAACACTTGTTTATTATATACGTGAGTTTTTCAGAAAGGCCGGGTTTATCCCATTCTGAATAACTGATTCGACGTGGTGTCGAGGATGAAGACGGCGGTCGAAGACCGGAGGTCTTCACGTCGTTTGGGTGATTACTGATGATCTTGATTGGGCCGTACACCTAAGAGGAGGGAATCAGTTAGTGGTCGTCCAGACGTACTTGGAGATCGATGGATATGCAAGGTACAGGTGCCCCCGGTTTCGTTCAGACCCAGGACGGACTTGTAAATGGACTGTGTGTCTGACATTGGATATCATTCTGTGTGATTGATGGATGTCGCTTGCATGGAGTGGTTTTCCTGTGTGGCATGCTAAGATGCAAATGATCAAGGCTTCTGTTGAAAAGCAGAGTCTTGTGGTTGATGATCAAAGCACATCATGTGTGGCACAGCTTTGTGTAGCGTTGATTCGCGAGCCTCACACCCCGGTTGTGAACCAGAAACGGGAGAAGGATCCAGGGAGGGCATGCGTCTCTTTCTAGCTAGAAGTGGCGTCAGTGGTTTTACACGCCCTGACGATTTTGACTTATGTGGTTGTTGCTGTTGCGAGGCGCCTCGAATATATCGGTCGTTCTCGAACCGATGGAGTCATTCGTTGGCTCATTTACGCCCCATAGGGCGAGGAGACGTAGTGTTCAGGGTTTTGTCTAATCCACATCGAGTGGACCGGCCCTGTGGCTCCAAGGGACGATGCGTTCTGTTCCTGAGACATGGGCTAGATTGTCTCGAATTCGGTAAGGATGATCCAACTTCCAATACGTGACTTTGCGGTTTTGATTGTAAACCTATATATGGCGACATGATATATGGTACCCATGTCATCTATGATTGATATTTATGATTGTATATAAAATCAGAAACTAACTGGAAATGAGCTAAGATGGGTGGTTTCCTGTGTATTGGTCTGATGATGGTTTCGGCCTTCGGGGTTAATACTTAGGGAATCGTTCTCTTACTAATTTACGGTTGGAGTCTGATTAAGAATCAAAAGATGAAATTTAGCGTATTAAGAATTCTTTGGCTATTATAAGGTAAAACCCTATCCTCCGGTTTGTGTTGCATTGTGTGATGGGACCTGGGTCTTATAATAGCTTCATTGTTCTTTATTTAGCATTGCGTTGTTGTTTTATGCACTGGTGTTCTTGGGAGGAAACCCATTCCGTGTTATACGGCGTGGTCCCTTGATTTACCGAAATTTAAAATAACGATAAATAACTGTTTTAGTTCTCACACCAGTCCCACAACTGACCTGGAGTTTATTGTTTTAACCTAAACTCTGGGTGCCCTTATTTTGACACGGGTAGCTAGTAGTTTTGGCCTTGCAGATTTATATTCACAGGATCCCGATTTACAGCTGGAACGATACTCGGAAAGCTCTGTATCCATGTATAACTTCTAGTTGTTTATTGTGTTATTTTCCGCTGCTATGTAATGTATTGTAATCTCTGATATTTATCGAATGTGTAATATGTATTCATACTCTGTATATTCTTGTATTCTGATGGAATTGTTGTAATAAACAATGAAATGTTCTTCTGTCTGCGTTCCAATTTGTCGTGTTCTCAAAACAATCAGGGGTTTCGAACGGTCTTAGTCGGTTTAGCAACTGATTCGGATCGTGCGAAATTCACGGTTGTTACATATATTTCTTTTTCTTATATGTAATTTGGTGAATTTCATACTCAACCCAGTACTAAAGTGTTTAATGAGTAGTTTTCTTTTGTTCCTGGATCGTTTGCTCCTTTTAGTCAAACTTGGATGTATGTTAGGATATACCAAGTTGTGAAAATGAGTTTTTACTTTTGGGGTTTAATCATTCTACAACTATATCCCTTTTTTATTTTAAAAGAAATTGTGTACGGGTAAAGTAAAAACTCCGTTCATGTAAGTGCTTTTATAGACATAAAAAATTAAGATCGTGTCAAGCGATCCGCTACGATTTCAAAAATATTATAAAATAGACCAGTTAGCTTATTTTGTGGAGTCTCAAGATGCTGATATAGGGTGTAAAATACTCCAAATAAAAAGTTGCTTATTTTCCAAATTAGAAATTACAGTAAAATTCTTAAAATTAAATTATAACTACGTCTCAACCGTTATGGCTGACAAACAAATCCACAACGACTTGCTGAGAAATTGATTTGGACGTAACTCACAATCTATAAGAAGAAATCTTGATTTTTCACTTCCATTTGAAAATATAACTTCATAAATTTCAACGCTTCTTATTTTGAAGAAATCCAACTTATAACGGATCTGGTACAGTCAGTTGAAGTTCATACGTTAAATTACGAACTACCGTGATGTTACGGGCTTGATTTACATTATATTATAATTAATACGTTCAACTGTCGTTTAAATAATATATTCGTTATCATAATTCAATTCGAAACTGAATTAAATTTATTAAATTATCCAATTCACATAGTATTGCCAGTTCAGCTATTTCTGTTTATTTTGGAAATGAATATTTTATTACCCCACTATATATATAATTTAAATATTTAGAATATTTGAATTCAAACCATTTAAATTACCAAACCAATATATTAAAATAATAAACTATTGATTGCTAAAATTCGGGGACATTACATTCCTTCCCCCTTAAAAGAATTTTGTCCCCGAAGTTACTATGGTAGGAAAAATGCTACAAACCCTATTATAACCAGGCTAAAAATCTTTTGTTTTATCCCTTGTCTTTAGTTTCAATTGAACAATTTAGTTTCAATTTAAATATTAATTTATTTTTATTAACGAATATTTCTAATGATTCGGAAATTTTCTAACACCTAAATTTTTGAGAAATTTTGCTAGCATCTCCTTTGCATGGCTCAACAGGTACTACTAAAAATTGCCTCTAGGCCTTCTCCAATCCAATAGAAAATAGAACAGCCAAGTGGCTTACCCAAAATAACTCATAAATCTCATGTCCAAATATAATATAAACTTGTACCTTTTTGTCGGGCATTCGATTCTATCTCTTTCATCTACTATTAATTCAGCATATACCCGTGAATTCCAAATATTGATCTCTAATCAACTTATCCATAAATATCCAATCGTTCGCTTATATCCAAGCCCAATTTCCATTTCAACTCCAGTTCCATCTCAATTCAAAATTCTTACTCAACAATTCAATTCCATAACCAAATTAAGTTCCATTTCAACATTTTATTTCATACACTTAATTACTTTGATAAGTTAAATTCCATTCCAATACGATTTCCACTTAACTGGCTTCAAATAAATCAATTTTATTTAACTAAGTTTTAAGTTAAATTCAAATCTATCCACTTTTACTGTTTTAATCTATATAACTTCGTAAGTTAAAACTAGAATTCAAATTTCTCAGTTTTATTTCAAATTAGTGTAAAATCATATAATAATAGCAATTCAAAGCAATTGAACTTGTTTCCTCAAAACAATTCAAAAACAAAATATTTGGTATTAATCGATCACCTAAAAACTCGAAAATGAACACTGACGATGTTGCGATCCATCATTTGTATTATTTTCCAGTCAACGAAGTGAGTTTAATGCTATATCACTTTCAAAACATATTTTCAAACACTTTAATTTTGAAGTTACATCGAAATACCTTTACAATACTTGGAAAACTATTTTTAAATTCGCCCAGGATTTTAAAATTTCCACATATTAAGTTCAAAAACATTTACAACAATTTCGAAAGTTTCGAGAGTTTTAATTTCTAATTTTGATTCAAATCCAGATCTGGTTCATCTTGATCTTATAACTTACATTTTATACAAATTCTAATTGGTTATTTATAAACATCTCAATTATAATCTTATTCGATATTAATCAACACATCCAATATACTATAATAATCTCAAAATATATACTCCATTTTATATGAAAATCTATTTTGGGTAAAATTATTTCATTTACCCAGCTTTTAAAACATTATTATGTCGAATTATTATGTTCAAGTGTTTAGAAACACATATCGATACAGTTTGCACTACCGTATCGACCAGAATTCATAAACCACCCGACAAACCAATCAACACAATATAAAATTGTTTTATATCAATTTACAAATACGGCTCATATATATACACTCAAACTCAATCTAGGGTATTACTAACCCCATCTCTATTGAGTTATGCCATAGAGCCAAGGTAATTACTTAACCTTCAGCTCTAATACCACTATAATGGCACGGGGATTTTTGACACCGAAAATCAACATAAAACACTATATTGACTAGTCAAGTGTAATGATCCAAGATTTTCTGAAACTTAATTTGAATTTAATATGAACTTTAAATAAATTTGGAGGGTTTAGATAAAATTTTAAGGAAATAATATTATTTTAAAATGATTGAAATTAATTTTTATTGTGAAATTTAGTTAAAACAATGTTTTTTTGTAAAAGGTTTCATTGATAGTCTAATTATTAAAATGATTTGTAATTCAGTTACTAGGAATGATTAGAATTTGAAATTTATTATAATAAAATATTTGTTTCAAATTTTGGTTCAGTTTCTTTTTGCGTAGCCTTAAAATAATTTATAAAATTTTGTTGTAATTTTTATTTTGGGGAATAAGCATATCTTTTTCTAATGTATTTTTGGGTAACTGTGGTCCCTTTTGACACTTTACAGAATCAATCAACGGGTCTGTTTTATTGCCATTCTGAGATAGTATCACATTATTATACATGATTAAAATAAAAGAATACGAAAAAAGTTTGGTGTAGAAATTTCAAATAAAAAGAGAAATTTAAAGCAAGATTTTGTGTGTTGAACGAACATAGTTTGTGGTAATAAAACAATGCAAGAAAATCATGCTTTTCTTTCTCTCGGTTTTCAAAATGTTTAAAGCTTCAAATCTATTTGGTATACCACAGACCAAAAATTTTAGAGCGAGAGAGTGAGAGAGAGAAATGAACGTGTTGAACGGGTACAAGCCTGCGATGCCACATGTACTCTTTCGCCAAAGTGAGTTGCCACGTTACTTTCGTGCATATTATTTTTCCCTTTTACCTGATCAAAACAATGCTCCAGTTCACTATATTCTGCTCTACCATTTCTCAGCCAAGTCTTACCTTCTTCCTCGTAACCACTTTGCTTCTCTTCCCCTTCATCTTCAAGAATCCGCTCATTTCCTTTCTCCTGCCTACCCAACTTCTCCAAAACTTCCGCATTTATACAAAAAAAGGAATGAAAGAAAGCCAAGCGTGAGCCTGCTCCACACATTTCCCCCTCCACCGTGACCCCGTTGGTTCACTTGGCTTCCCAAACCTACACTGGAGCTTCCCACTCGTAGAGTGCATGCATACGAAATTGTCTGGCAGATAGAAGCCTTTTGCTTTGTGTAAAAAAAAGGAGAAAAAAGTAAGAAAATAGACGAAGAAGGAGAGCAAGAAGAGGAAGACTTATCAAGAGAAAGTGCACACCTAGTGTAAAAACCTAGAAAATCAGAAGACATAGAAAATCAGAGCCAATTTAAAATTTCTATTTTGGCAATTTTAATGAATTTTGAATATTTAAAATGATTTATTTTAAATAATAACGATAAGAAATTTATTTTGAATAGAATTAGAATGTATATATTTATTTGAATCGAAGTTAGAATATAAATATTTATTTTAATTTTAAAAGGAATAAGAAATAGCGCGGTAGTTTGAAAATTCAACTTTGAACTTTGACTGAATGTACCGGATTCAAAATAAACTGGATTTTAGTGAAACCAAAAATACTTAAATATGTTTAAAATATCTTTCTAATGAATCCGAAAAATAGATATTTCATAGTGGGAATCAAAAGTTATGGCCAATTGAATATTCAGAATTGTCGTTATGAAATTTAATATAAATATAGCCCTTAAAAATAGACATTTTACAAACGACCGCCATTTTCGACGAAACCACTTTGGTTGGATCCAGAATTCAATTTACAGCTAGGTTCCAAATTCCATAATTTTTGGAATTAAAGTGTGAGCGTGGCAAAGGAAGATGCATTTGGTAATTTCAGTTTGAATTGGATCGACCAGAAAAAGTCCATTTTTCAAACGGTCTCCAAATTCGATGAAATTAATTTTGTTGGGACCGTATCATCCCAACATAGCCAGATTTATTTTTCTGCAATTTTAAGAATCAATATGCGGCCCTGGCAAATTAAAATGTACGTTCAAATCTAAAATTAAATGTTTTATATTTTAATTTGAAGAATAACTAACTGAAATAATTGAATGGGCTTACGAAACATAATCCATTGTGTCCGGAATTGGGGTAATTAGCTATGGGCGATGGTCGTTGGGTTTAAATTGGAGTTCGTATGAATTAGTGGATATTTTCTGAATAAAAGAAATTAATAAAATAAAATAAATTAGGAATGGCCAATCAGTAATAAGCCGTTGACCAAATCCACTTCGTTTAAACACGATAACCCTCTGTTGCGAACGACGGTAAGGGCTCCCACCTTCTCTCCTCTTTATCTTCCAAATCATTCAACAATACTCGGTGCTCCAGTTGATGATTTTGAAGATCTCACCTCAAGCTACAAATCCATACCCGTTTCACCTCTTCTCGTCAAGTATCGGTGGAGATCTGAACCCTCAAACCTTTGCCGTTCGAGCTCGAACTCCTTCCCCCAGCCGAGCGCGAGTTCGACGTGGTAGGCCCCTATAAGCGCACCTCTCATAGCTCTTGAGCGTGGCGCAACCCGATCCTCCTCTCGTGCAACGGATCGGGGAAAAAATCAAGACCTAGTTTGGAAGGATTGGCTGAGGTAACGGCTGATGAAATTTTAAACAGTTTTAATGCATTAAAGCGTTGCGATTTATGATTTTAGAATAAAAATCATATCTTTAACATATGTTGTCGAAATCCAGTGAAACCAGAGACATTGGACTCGTGACGATGTTTTCTACATTCTAAAAGAGACTGGAGAATTTTTAGAGCTCGCTACAATTTTAGGCGAAGCCGAAAGCAATGTGAGATTTCTAAATTCAATTAAATTTAGAAATAAAATATATTAGGACGTAGACGGAGTTATAATCTCCCGAAACCCGTCGTCCACAAACCATGGACGACTTGTTTGAGTTGTGATGTGAAATTTGGTTGATATTGCGAATGGTTGATTATGGTTGAGACGAAATTGGAATTGTTTGTGGAAAAATTCAATGCGATATGAAAATGATCGAAATGTTTAGAACATTAGGATAAGCCCCTTAGGGAACACCGCGAGGCCTAAGGTAGTACGAGGAGCCGTACTCGGGGCGGTGCCGGTTTTAAACCCTTTACCGTTATGCTGCCAAGATTTTCTGAAATATTCATGTGTTTGAATTTTATTCATGTATTGAAATATATTCATGTGTTGAATAAATTGTTTGAACGATAAAAATCACATTTTTATCAAGTATATGAAGTATATAAAATATTCATATGTTGAATAAATATTAGAATGATAAAAATCACATTTTTATCATGAATATGAAGTATATAAAATATTCATATGTTGAATAAATTGTTTAAATGATAAAAATCACATTTTTATCATGTAAGCGAAGTGTTAAAAATATTCATATGTTGAATAAAGGATTTGAATGGTAAAAATCACATTTTTATCAAATATACGAAGTGCTAAATTTATTCATGTGTTGAACAAATTCTTTGAATGACGAAAATATTATTTTTATCAAGTATATGAACGATTAAAAATATTAGAGTGTTGAATAAATAGTTTGAACAACAAAATTAACATTTTTATTGTATGGATAAGTCGCTAAAAATATTTATGTGTTGAAATAAATATGAGTTAAAAATATTATTTTAACCCATATACGAAGTGAAAATGGTTTAGAAATCGAAGAATGAATTATATATATAAATATAAATTAAAATAAAATGAATAACGACGCTGCAGTTCGCGTTTTGGAATCGAAATTTTAAACGATTATACCGGGATATCCAACCATCGGATTTTCCCGAAACTGGAACCATTGGGTCTGCTTTGAAAAGATCTTTCCAACGATATAAAATTGGTAAAGATCATTTTCATGTAGGTGTAAATCAAATCTGAAGAAAAACAGCGCCAGGGCCGCATTATGGCCTGATGCGTCGTTTAAATAAAATGGGCTATTTTTAAATGAATAAAAATAGCGAAAAATCGTTATAGAATAGGATAAATGATTTGAAATGGAAATAAACCAAATTTACTTGGTTTATTGGATATTTGATGGTTGAATGTGTTTGACATAAAAATTATATTAATGAAATGAATTATGGATGTCAAATAATTTAACCATTGAAAGAATTTATTTAAATTCTATGTATACGTGAATTATTTGAAAAGGCCAAGTTAATTCTTATTTCAAATAATTGATCAACGATAAGAAGTCAAGGATATGAAAACGGTGCAAGACCGATGTCTTCACATTGAATGGATGGCTACTGATGCCTTTGATGGGAGGAGCTGCCCTGAAAGGGCTACAGTGTTGGTCGTACGGACGTACTTGTTGATCGTTCGGATGTGCGAGGGCCCCTCTCCTGTATTGGACATATGGGACGAGGAATAAGGTGCCTCCAGTTTCGTTCAGACCTAGAACGAACTTGTAAATGGACTATGTGTCTGACATTGGGTTTTATTATGTGCTGATTGATCTCTATTAAATATACATCTGTTTGGTGGCGGAGAATTTATTCTCTTGTTTAACACCCTTCTCTGAGATGTACGAGCTCAGAGGTTGTATATCGATAGACATTAGTCGCATGGCGCGAATTGCCTATGTGGCATGCAGAGATGAAGTGATCGAGGCTTTTTTTGAAAAGCAGAGCCTTGTGGTTGATGATCAAAGCACGACTTTAATATAGCATAACTTTGTGTATAGCGTTAATTCGCGAGCCTCACACCTCGGTGTGAACCAGAAACGGGAGAAGGATCTAGGGAGAACATGCGTTTCATTCTAGCTAGAGGTGGTGTCAGCGTTTACATGCCCTGACATTTTTATATTTTTACCTATGTGGTTGTTGGAATGCCAGGCGCCTCGGATATATATATTGATCACTGCGGTGACGATTGATTTACGCCCCATAGGTCGGGGAGACGTATTGTTCAGGGATTTTAATCCACTTAAAATGTGGACTGGCCTTGTGGGTCCTAGGTGCAGTTGCGGCTGTAGCCTGAGACATGGTAGGCTAGATTGTCTCGAATTCGGTAAGGATGATCCCTTACCTTGGTTCATGATGGAAATCTAACTTCCAATACGATATGTGAGGTTTTGATTATAAACCTATATTTGGCGGCATAGTGGCATGGGACGCTCATGTCATCTATGATTGATACATTATGATTGAAATTGTTTTTGAAACATAAAAGCACTAGTAATAATATCAAATGATTCTGTTTTATACTATCAAACATATTTTGGCCAATATAAGGTAAAATTCTATCCTCGGGCTTGCATAGCATTGTGTGATAGGACTTGAGCCTTATATTGGCTTCATTTTTCTAAAAGCATTGAGTGTTTAAATAATTTACTTTATTCATGCACTGGCAATCACTGGAGTAAACCCGTTCCGCGTTAGCGGCGTGGTCCTATGATTTGCCTTGTTATTATTGTTTAACCAGTTAAGTAGATTTCTCATACCAGTCCCATGGCTGACTCGTAGTTTGTTTCACTTGCAAACTCGGTTGCCCCTATTTCCTATACAGGCAACCATGTATACAGGTTTTAGCAGACTCATTCCTGGATAGCTATGGAGCTGGAGCTAGACTTTATCATTTTTATTCGATTATTTCAGACACTGTTATGTATATTATGTTTGATTCCGCTGCAGACATTTTATATTAAACTGAAACTGTATTATGTTCTAAGTATGATCCTATTATGTTGTGTAACTCTGATGTTGTTATTATTTCCAGTGTAATTTGATGTATATTATCTGGTGTAATTATATATTTATGTTCTACTATTATTTGTTTATGTGTTATATTCCACTGATTATCCATGCAACCGTGACACGGGGGTTTGGGTCGTCACAGTTGGTATCAGAGCTTTGGTTAATATTAGCTTAGGAATATAACATATTAACGAACTCGTCAGAAATAGAATCAGTTGTATTCTAGGGCGAGTAACTCATTATAGATAGGATCAGTAAGGTCCTAGAATGAGTAAATAAGAATGAAATATGCCCCGTAGACACATTTACATTCAGGTATATGTCTCTATGCTTTACAATACCTTTTCTGTTGACCTGACACTTTGTCTTCTATTTGCAGACATAATAGAAATGAATGGAAGAAACAGAAGAAGTAACTCTATGGTAGAAGTAACTCTATGGTTCAGCAATCTAATGATCCAGTTGTGCTCTCTCAACTAGAACCAGATTTATATGCTCTAATAAAAAAATATCGAAATGTGGGTAGAGTACAGTTCTCGGGCAAAGAATCTATTATTCAAACACAAGAGTGGATGCATTCTTCAAAGATAATTTTCCGAGGCTTAAAGCAGAGAGATGATCAGAAAGTATTACTAGCATCTTGGGCTGTCAAAGAAGAAGCTTTAATCTGGTAGGATTTCATCGAGATGGGAAATCCAGAAGTTAATATTACCTGAAATAGATTTAAAGAACTTTTCAAGGAAAGATTTATTCCCCAACAAGATGTTGAGCAGATATATGATGAGTTCTACAATCTAAAGCAAGGAGATATGACCATTCGGGAGTATCAGAATAAATTTGATGAACTTTATCATTTCGGCCAGCATCTAATTCAAGATCGTAAGAGGAAGAATCGGAGATTTATTAATGGTATTCAAAGAAAATACGAAGGTAGAGTAATGGCACATCCGAAGCATCCTTTCTCTGAGGTGATAGAAATGGCTTGTCGCTATGAGGATCTCGATAAGCAAGGTCTTTTAAACGATGAAGAGGAAGGCAGTTCTAGCAGCAAAAGGAAATTTGAAATGGATAGCCCTGAGGTGAGTACAAAGCCTGAGGCCAGTAAGAAACCTAAAGCCCATCAGAAAAAGACAAAGACAAACATATGTAAATCTTCGAAGAAAGGTAAATCTAAACCCATTAAGAAGGTTCAAGAGAATAGAGAATGCAATCTTTGCCATCAGGCTGGTCATGTAAAGCAAGATTGCCAGCTATTAAAGAAATATTCTAAAGCCGCACATGTAAATGAAGTGGCCAAAGAAGCTCAAATCAATAGCACGACAGAAGTTCCAACATCCTTACTAGTAAGGAAGGCCAGATGTTTTGGAAAGCACGCTTACTATCAAAGATATTCTAGTTAAAGTACTGTATGATACAGGCATGTCACAAAGTTTTATTTCAAGCAATGTGGTTAAGAAGTTGGATTTGAAATTAAGAAAGCTCACAGAACCCATAAGAGTTCATAATCGGATTGGGGGTTCCATCAATCTTAGTTCGATTTGTAGAGTGCCCGTCTCTTTCTCCCACTATCAATTTCCTTGTATCTTGATCATCATGAATTTTATCAAGATTGATATCATTCTTGGACTGAATTGGCTAACTAAATACGAGGCCGAAGTTAAATGCGCAGAAAGAGTAGTTAAAGTTAAAATGAAACATGCCAATATAGTTATACCATGTGTAGGTCCAAATTCGGATAGAAAAGAATTTTGGTCAGCTCTAGATGTTTCTCCTGCTTTTATAGAATATACTCCTGCTTCTATAAAAAACATTCTTGCTCTTATTGGAAATATTCATGTCATCAAGAATTATGCGGATGTATTCGAGGAATTTGATAGCTTACCGCCGTGTAGAGAAATTGATTTCAAGATCGCTCGAATTCCGAATGCCAGGCCAGTAGTGCATGCAATTCGGAGAATGACCTTGAAGGAAAAAGAATAATTGGACGATCAAAATCTACAGCTTGTATGGAAGGGTCTGATCGAGCCTAGTTTCTCTGAGTGGGGAGCAGTAGTGGTGTTTGTCCCAATGTCAGATGGTACTCTCAGACTATGCATGGATTATCATGACTTGAATAAGCAGACACTAAAGAATAACTATCTATTGCCACGTATAGATTATTTATTGGATCATTTGAATGGAGCTCAAGTATTTTCAATAATGGACCTAGCCATAGGTTTCCATCAGCTTCGTATTGCCAAAAAGTGCATTCCTTTGACAACATTCAGAGGTCCAGACTTGTTCTACGAGTGGTTAGTAATGCCTTTCGGCTTATGTAACCCTCCAGCTTATTTCGTCGACTTAATGAACAGAGTGTTTCGAGAAGTATTGAATAAATTCGTACTGGTTTTCATTGATGACATTTTAATATTCTCTAAGTCAGAAAGCGAGCATGAAAAACATTTAGAACAAGTTTTAGATATTCTGAGAAGGAACGTATTGAAAGCTAAGTTTCTAAATGTATCTTCTGGCAAGATAAAGTGAAGTTCCTTGGTCACGTCGTATCAAAAAAAGGAATTTCTGTGGATCCAAGAAAAATCACAGCTATTCAAGATTGGAAACAACCTAGTACTCCCATAGAAGTCTGAAGTTTTCTGGGATTAGCTAGTTATTACCGGAAATTCATTAAAGATTTTTCAAAGCTATCTGGTCCAATGACGCAGCTTACTAAGAAACATTCAAGGTTTAAATGGACTCCAAAATGTGGTGCAGCTTTCCAAGAGCTGAAATTAAGATTGACAACTGCTCCAGCAATAACAGTTATCGATGGCAATCAACATTTGACCATCTATATAGATGCTTCTATAGAAGGTCTTGGTGAGGTGTTAATGTAAAGAAGCCAAGTGGTTGCTTATGCTAGCCGTTAGTTGAAGCCACATGAGAAGAGATACGCAACTCATGATCTTTAGTTGTTAGCCATCGTGTTTGCATTGAAAATCTGGAGGCACTATCTTTTGGGTGAGAAATTCGAATTATATACGGATCATCAGTCATTAAAGTATTTGTTCACCCAGAAAGATTTGAATTTGAGACAATAACGTTGGCTAGAATTTCTTGCAGCATACGATTTTGAGATTTTGTACACTCTAGGGAAAGCCAATGTGGTGGCTTATGCGCTTAATAGAAAGAATGTAATCATCGGCAGTCTTATCATTACGTCTTCATTGATTGATAAGATCGCTGTTCTCCAAAAAGACTATGAATTTATTAAAAGAATTAGCCAGCGAATTCGAGAAGGCGAAACTTTGGATTTCAGTCTTGATAGCAAAGGGATTCTGAGATTACAAGGGCGAATTTATGTTCCAGAAATTCCTAAGCTCAGAAGGGAAGTACTGGATGAATGTCATAGGTCCAAGCTGAGTATCCATCCAGGTGTGAGCAAAATGTATAATGATATCAAGCGAACATTCTGGTGGAAGTCGTTTAAAAGAGACATCTCTATATACGTTAGCAAGTATTCTACTAGTGAACAAGTCAAAAGCGATCAGCAGAAACAGGCTGGATTGTTACAACCATTAGAAATTCCGAATTGGAAGCAGGAGAAAATTTCCATGGATTTCATAGATGGTTTGCTCCGAACCATGAAAGGAAACGACAGTATATGGGTGATCGTAGATCATTTCACGAAGACCGCCCACTTTATACCTGTCAAATTGAATGGAACGGCTCAAAGTCTGGCACAAATTTATTTTAAGGAAATTGTTAAACTACATGGAGTTCCCATGAGTATCGTTAGTGATCATGACCCGATTTTTGCTATTAAATTCTGGGAAGCATTCCAAGTTAGGGACAAAATTGAATCTGAGCACCATATATCATCCTCAAACAGAAGGCTAAACTGAGAGGGTGAACCATATACTAGAAGATTTATTGCGAGCTTGTACTATTGACTCTGGCGGATCATGGGAATACCACTTGCATTTGGATGAGTTCTCATACAACAACAGTTACCAAGAAAGCTTGCAAATGTCTGCATTCTAATCATTGTATGGTAGACCGTGCAGATCTCCCTCATGTTGGGTAGAACCCGGCAATAGACTTATATTGGGACCAAATATGAATCACGAAGCTTAGACAAAGTCAATTTCATTAAGAAACGATTATGAACATCTCAAAGGTGACAAAAGAGCTATGCAGGTTCGAGAAGAAGAGATTTGGCTTTTCCTGTTGGTGACTATGTATATTTGAGGGTTTGGAGTAGTCTGATTTGGAAAAACAGGGAAGTTGGCACCCAGATTTATTAGCCCATTTCCTATACTTGAACGGATTGGAACTCTCTCTTATAGAGTTCAGTTACCGGACTGATTGCGTGGTACACATGATGTACTTCATGTATCTCAACTTAGAAAGCATGTACTTGATCCAGACTTGATTGTGGAAGAAGCCGCACAATAGGATTTGGAGATTACTCCAGAATTTGCCGTGAGAAGAGAGCCGATAAAGATTATTGGCAAAGAAACTAAAGAGCTGAGGAACAAGAAGGTTCACTTTGTTAAAGTGCAGTGGAGTGGAGATCCTCGAGACTGTACTTGGGAAACTGAAGGGAGCATTAAGCAGGCTTATCCCAATTGCAGAGTGGACATCTCTGATTAACTCAGGTGCAAGGTTCATTTACAATATTTTGAATTTCCATCCTGTTTCCCACTTTACGGTTGTTTCCTACTTTATTGTTGTTTCCTTTTATGGGATGAGTAGTTTTAACTATATATAATCTGATCTTAGCAAATATGATTTATAAGTATATAAAGAAATTATACATTTGAAAAGTTAATCAATAAATTAAAAGTTGGTTGTGCTGTGTGATTGTTAGTTTAACAAATTAATAACATTGAAATAATAAAACCAACATGAGAATGAATGGTAAATTTAGCCAACTCGATCAGATATTCAACTAGATTGAAGTTTTGTTAGAGTTTCCTATATATACATGCATATACATTGAACAGGGAAATGGATTTGCTGTTGAATAAAGAATTTATTTGCGTGCTTGACAAATAGGTGAACCATAATAAGTTGGATGCACAATTTTATTTATTATACAAACTACTGTGAATGCCATTGCATGCTGAGTGCTGGTTGTTCTGTGTGAGATTATAAACGTCGCCCTAGGATAGTAACAATTAATTTTGAACTACACTACATGGCATACTGCATGAATATAGCATACTCTATCATATACCACATAAGCACTTGGAGCTTGTGTGACGAGGTTGAAGATTTACCATACAAGCGAGAGGCTTGTACGGTGATGACTATATTTCAAGTTGAACCGAAGACTAATATAGACTATATAAAATGTTACGGTAAACTGCCAGATTAATAAAAACCCCACAAGGGTCTAGAGTTGACAATTATCACGTCTCTCTAGTCATTAAGGAACAAAAACTATTTATAGGGTGACGAGAATTTATTCTCTGGAGTCATGATCCATACACACTCCCTTGTGGACACAAAGTTATATCACTAAAAATATGTGTATGCTTTTTAGGATTTATTGGGTGCCTAATACGGCCCAATAAATTTCCTAACCCCTTCCCGTACAAAGGAGGTTATGGCGAAATTTTTCGAAAATTTAGGCTGTTAGCCAAATTTTTGAAGAATTTGAAATTTTTTTAGAAACTGAAAAGTTGAAGAACTTAAGCCATAATTAAAATAATGAAAGTTGAGTTGGTCAGTTAAACAACTTTCAGCTCCATTTCTTTCTGAGGACGAAAAGATTTTAAGTGGGGGAGATTGTTACAACCCAGAAAATCAGAGCCAATTTAAAATTTTTATTTTGGCAATTTTAATGAATTTTGAATATTTAAAATGATTTATTTTAAATAATAACGACAAGAAATTTATTTTGAATAGAATTAGAACGTATATATGTATTTGAATCAGATTTAGAATATAAATATTTATTTTAATTTTAATAGGAGTTAGAAATAGCGCGGTAGTTTGAAAATTCAAATTTGAACTTTGACTGAATGTACAGGATTCAAAATAAACCGGATTTTAGTGAAACAAAAAATACTTAAATCTGTTTAAGATTGTCTTTCTAAAGAATCCGAAAAATCGAAATTTCATAGCAGGAATCAAAAGTTATGGCCAGTTGAATATTCAGAATAGTCGTTATGAAATTTAATATAAATATAGCCCTTAAAAATAGACATTTTGCAAATGACCTCCATTTTCGACGAAACCACTTTGTTTTGATCCGGAATGTCAATTTACAACTAGATTCCAAATACCATAATTTTTGGAATTAATGTGTGAGCGTGGCAAAGGAAGATGCGTTTGGTAATTTCAGTTTGAATTGGATCAACCAGAAAAGTCCATTTTTTAAACAGTCTCCAAATTCGATGAAATTAATTTTTTTTGGGACCGTATCATCCAAACATAGCCAGATTTATTTTTCTGGAATTTTTAGAATTAGTATGTGACCGTGGCAAATTAAAATGTACGTTCAAATCTAAAATTGAATGTTTTATATTTTAATTTTAAGAATAATTGACTGAAACAGTCGAATAGGATTAAAAAACTTATTCCATTGTGTCCGGAATGGGGGTAATTAGCTAAGGGAGATAGTCGTTGGGTTTGAATTGGAGTTCATATGAATTAGTGGATATTTTCCGAATAAAAGAAATTAATAAAATAAAATAAATAAATATTGGCCAATCAAAAATAAGCCGCTGACCAAATCCACTTTGTTCAAACCCGATAGCGCCCTATTGTGAACGATGATAAGAGGCTCCCACTATCTCTCCTATTTATCTTCCAAATCGTTCAACGATACTCGGTGCTCCAGTTGAGGATTTTGAAGATCTCACCTCAAGCTACAAATCCATACCCGTTTCAGCTCTTCTCCTCAATTATTGGTAGAGATCTGAACCGTCAAACCTTCTCCGTTCGAGCTCGAATTCGTCCCCCCAGGCGAGCGCAAGTTCGACGTGGTGGGCCCTTATAGGCGCGTCTCACCTAGCTCTTGAGCATGGCGCAACCCGATCCTCCTCTCGTGCAACGGATCGGGAAAAAAAATCAAGATCTAGTTTGGAAGGATTGGCTGAGGTAACGTCTGATTAAATTTTAAACAGTTTTAATGCTTTAAAGCATTGCGATTTATGATTTTAGAATAAAAATCATATCTTCAACATATGTTGTCGAAATCCAGTGAAACTGGAGACATTGGACTCGTGACGAAGTTCTCTATATCCTAGAAGAGACGAGAGAATTTTTAGAGCTCACTACAATTTTAGGCAAAGCCGAAAGCAATGTGCGATTTCTAAATTCAATTAAATTTAGAAATAAATATATTAGGATGTAGTTGGAGTTTAGAAACTCCCGACACCCGTCGTCCACAAACCATGGACGACTTGTTTGAGTTATGATGTGAAATTTGGTTGATATTACGAATGGTTGATTATGGTTGATTGTGGTTGAAACAAAATTGGGATTGTTTATGGAAAAACTATATGTGATATGAAAAGGATCGAAATGTTTAGATCATTACGTTAAGCCCCTTAGAGAACGCCGTGAGGCCTAAGGTAGTGCGAGAAGCCGTGCTCGGGATGGTGCCGGTTTTAAACCCCCTACCGTTATGCTGCCGAATTTTTTTGAAATATTCTTGTGTTTGAATTTTATTCATGTATTGGAATATATTCATGTGTTAAATAAATTGTTTGAACGATAAATATCACATTTTTATCATGTATATGAAGTATATAAAATATTCATATTCTGAATAAATATTAGAACGATAAAAATCACATTTTTATCATGAATGTGAAGTATATAAAATATTCAAATATTGAATAAATTGTTTGAACGATAAAAATCACATTTTTATCATGTAAGCGAAGTGTTAAAAATATTCATATGTTGAATAAAAGATTTGAACGATAAAAATCACATTTTTATCAAATATACGAAGTGTTAAGTATATTCATGTGTTGAATAAATTCTTTGAACAATAAAAGTATTATTTTTATCAAGTATATGAACCATTAAAAATATTCGAGTGTTGAATAAATAGTTTGAACAACAAAATTAACATTTTAATTGTATGGATAAGTCGCTAAAAACATTCATGTGTTGAAATAAATATGTGTGAGTTAAAAATATTTTTTTAACCGGTATACGATGTGAAAATGGTTTGGAAATCGAAGAATGAATTATATTTATATATATATATATATATATAAATATATATTAAAATAAAACGAATAACGACGCTGTAGTTCTCGTTTTGGAATCGAAATTTTAAACGATTATAGCGGGAGATCCGACCATCGGATTTTCCCGAAACTGGAACCGTTGGGTCCGCTTTGAAAAGATCTTTCCAATGATATAAACTTGGTAAAGATCCAATGGTTATATTTTCAGATAGGTGTAAATCAAATCTGAAGAAAAACAGCGCTAGGGTCGCGTTATGGTCTGAAGCACTGTTTAAATAAAAGGGGCTATTTTTAAATAAATAAAAATAGAAAAAAAAATCATTATAAAATATGATAAACGATTTGAAACGGAAATAAACCGAATTTACTTGGTTTGTTGGATATTTGATAGTTGAATGTGTTTGACATGAAAATTATATTAATGAACTAAATTATGGAGTCAAATAATTTAACCATGGAAAGAAATTATTTAAGTTCTATGTATACGTGAATTATTTGAAAAGGCCGAGTTAATTCTCATTTCAAATAATTGATCGACGATAAGAAGTCGATATGAAGACGGTGCAAGACCGATGATCTTCACATCGAATGGATGGCTACTGATGCCTTTAATGGGAGTTGCTGCCCTAAAAGGGTTACAGTGGTGGTTGTCTAGACGTACTTGTTGATCGTTCGGATGTGCGAAGGGCCTCTCTCCTGTATTACACATATGGGACGAGGAATAAAGTACCTCCAGTTTCGTTCGCACCCAGAACGAACTTGTAAATGGATTGTTTGTTTGACATTGGGTTTTATTCTGTGCTGATTTATCTCTATTAAATATATATCTGTTTGGTGGAGGATAATTTATTCTCTTGCTTAACACCCTTCTCTGAGACGTACGAGCTCAGAGGTTGTATATTGCTGGACATCAGTCGCATGGCGTGAATTTCCTGTGTGGCATGCAGAGATGCAGTGATCAAGGCTTTGTTAAAAAGCAGAGCCTTGTGGTTGATGATCAAAGCACGACTTTAATATAGCATAGCTTTCGGTATAGGGTTAATTTGCGAGCCTCACACCCCGGTGTAAACCAGAAACGGGAGAAGGATCCAGAGAGAACATGCGTTTCTTTCTAGCTAGAGGTGGTGTCAGCGTTTACATGCCTTGACATTTTTATATTTTTACCTATGTGGTTGTTGGAATGCGAGGTGCCTCAGATATATATCGGTCACTGCGATGCTGATGGATTTATGCCCTATAAGGCGGGGAGACATATTGTTCAGGGATTTTTAATTCCACTTAAAATATGGACCAGCCCTATGGGTCCTAGGTGCAGTTGCGGCTGCAGCCAGAGACATGATAGGCTAGATTGTCTCGAATTTGGTAAGGATGACCCCTTGCCTTGGTTCATGATGGAAATCCAACTTCCAATACAACTTGTGTGGTTTTGATTGTAAACCTATATTTGGCGGCATAATGGCATGGGATGCTCCTGTCGTCTATGACTGATACATTATGATTGAAATTGTTTTTGAAACATAAAAGCACTAGTAATAATATCAAATGATTCTGCTTTATAAGTATCAAACATATTTTGGCCAATATAAGGTAAAACTCTATTCTCTGGTTTGCGTTGCATTGTGTGATGAGACTTGATTCTTATATTGGCTTCATTTTTCTAAAAAGCATTGCATTGTTTAAATAATTTACTTTATTCATGCACTGGCAATCACTGGAGTAAACCCGTTCTGCGTTAGCGGCGTGGTCCTATGATTTGCCTTGTTATTATTGTTTAACTAGTTAAGTAGATTTCTCATACCATTCCCATGACTGACTCATAATTTGTTTCACTTGCAAACTCGGGTGCCCCTATTTCCTAAACGGGCAACCTTGTATTCAGATTTTAGTAGACTCATTGGTGGATAGCTATGGAGCTGGAGCTCGACTTTATCATTTTTATTGTACTATTTCAAACACCGTTATGTATATTATGTTTGATTTCGCTGTAGACATTTTATATTAAACTAAAACCGTATTATGTGCTAAGTATTATCCTATTATGCTGTGTAACTTGATGATGTTATTATTTCCATTGTAATTTGATGTACATTATCTGGTGTAACTATATATTTATGTTCTGCTATTATTTGTTTATGTGTTATATTCCACTGATTATCCTTGCCACCGTGACACGCGGGTTCGGGTAGTCGCACGTAGAGAGCACGAGATAAAAAAGTATCGCTTTACTGGAAAAAAAATTTTTTGTGAGAACACTCAAATTTATTTTATTTATTTAGTATGTTTTATATTTATGATATGCATAGTCAATGGATGTGATAAGGAGTAGTAATTTGTTGCATGAATGGTCAATCACTGATAATATAATAATACGTATGGATGATATTGCCATTTATATCTCGCATATGATGTTTTGATGGTTGTAAATAAATACATGTCGGGGCGCGTTAGTGGTATAACATGTGTTACCAGATTTGTTTATTATGTGCATTTAGGAAATAAATGCATAAATGGTGATCGATTGTGGATATGCATATGTACTAATTTCCTACGGAAAATTAGTAATCCCTAAATATAATTAAAGAGCAATCTATGGATTAAATGACATTTAATGACTATGTAGTATTTTATTACATAATAATATTGGTTTAATAATGTTTGTCGATTTAACAATGTCATTAACATTCTCCGATTCGATAATATTTTGTTAACAAAGTAAAATTTGATTATATCAATAATTTGTCTAATTAATGTTTTTATTTAATGATATTGAATTATTTATATGGAGCTACTAAAACGGTTTATGTAACACCCCGTATTTTCTATGAATATTAAAATTAACAAATCTAAGAACACTTAATTTTTAGAAGAAGAATTAAGGGAAACGTGTTACGCCATTGCGTTCGTATCGAAATTTTGCTTGAGATAGAGTCCGAGTTTGCGTGAATTAGACTCCGTATAAAGAAGTTATACAGGTTAGAGGACTTCAAGTTTAAGTAGAAAATAAATATAAATAATAAGTAAAATCAAAAACCAGTTCAAAATTCAAAACTCGGACAGAACAGGCTGAGCGGGAAATTTCCCGCTCAGGATGTGACCCCCCCAGAGGTAGTCGACATTGGTGTCGACCCCCCTATAGGGGAGTCAACATAGGTGTCGACCCCCCCATAGGAAGTCGACCCCTTTGAGATCTACTTCCTGTGACGAATTTTAGTAGCTCTGGACTGATGTGGCCTTCCCTGATTGGCCGATGACTAATTTCAGAGGTATTAGGGATTAAGTGTCATGCTATGGTTGGCTGGATGACACACCTCTTTAGTTTGATGGCTCTGATTTACCCTAGACTAATCTAATGGCTAGAATTAATCCTAGGCATCTATATATACGTAGCTAAGCCTAGACGCTAACCTCACAACCCTAAAACTTTGGTGTCATCATGCTGTTCGTCTACAAGCTAGCCTAAGCCTCCTTCATCTTATCCAAACTAGAAAACCAAATCCCAACTAGTAATCGATTAGAAGAACTTCAAATGAAACGTCTACCTCAAAGGATAGCTAAACAAATTCAGAAATCGATCCCAGAATACAAGATCCATCCTTTTTCTGTAAGTTCAGTTATTATTTAGATATAAACATCAAATATAAATCATGACTATAATAATTGTATCTAGAACGATGCCTAATTCTGATTCGTGCCTATCCTTTTGTCAAATCTAAATTGCTTATGCCTATGAGACTATTGTGATTGATGTAATGACACTTATCATTCCTATGAGACTGTTGGACTTACTTAATAGATTTTATCATGCCTATGAGACTATTGGACCGACATAATAAAACCTGTCATGCCTATGAGACGGTTGGATTGACATAATAGAACCTATCATGTATATGAGATTGTTGTGATTTATGTGATGGAACCTATCATGTTGTATATCCTATGCCTATGAGACTATTGTGATTTAAATAATGGGACTTATCATGTTGTACATAAAAATTAGTGATTCTCTTAAGTCCAATTCTATCTGATCTTTATACCTATGGTGTAAATCGCTTAGCTTGTCTACACATATTGTTAATGTACAACATTGAAACATGATTCTTGAATTGGGTACATCTTTACTTGCCTATTTTTCCTTATGTCAATCCTTATGCTACTTCTCTATTTTTGCCCTTTTTACTTGCTTTTGTGAATACTAAGTTCACTCGGAACTTAGATTGAATCTCGTTGTACGTGCGATTATAACGCGGGGGAAATTGGGTATAATTTAATTAAGTAAATTTTTGGGTATAGCATGGGAATGTGGCATAAACTTGTACTGACTAGACTTGTGGAAAAATTTGACACATAGATTTGGACACATGTGACAAATATGTAAAATTGGCTAAATATGAATATGCCTAACCAGAGGTTAGATTGAGTCGCAGTGTAAGACTTCCCGGAACCGCCCGGCACATCCAGCTACCGCAATATTATAGATCCAATGTGAGAGGTTTGCGCATTAAGCCAAAAACCCAAAGTTAGATTGAGTTGCGGTGTAAGACTGCCCAGAACCAACCAGCACATCCAGCGACCGCAACAATATAGATCTAATGTGAGAGGTTGATGCTTTAATGAATGAATTAAAGCTAAGGTACAGACAGGCTAAGAATGGTAGAGTTAAGTTAATTAAGGCAACACATAACCAATAAAACATGTTAGCAAAACAGATGGGTGAGGTTAGGTAAATTTGAGAACACTTAACCGTTATAACATGTTGATTAGGAAACACTAGTAACGGGGACCCATTTCAGCAGTAACCCACATAGATGTATCATGGTACCCTGAACTAGGCAGGGTGGGGCACGATTACTGGGTTGATTATAAGCGGTCAGAAGTAACGGCGGGTGGTGCAGCAGTGTAGTTGCGATGAAGTATGGGCGCGCACGTACTTCAGAGTGGAAAAGCAGGCACTGGGCATCAGTAGTATACACTGTGCATCTATAATTTGTGTCGTGTTGCCATCATAGGAATCGATACACCCCATGATGGGGCTAGCACAGTTATCTACATACAAGCAGGGCCGAATGACACAAGTAAGAAATGCATGCAAATAGAAGCCGATCGGAAAAAGGGATCACTTTGTTATGAACACATTATGGCAGTTGAAACATTCGTTAGTAGGTGCAGAGAAATGGAAATGAGTGCGATAGTATATTCAGTTTATCTTGTCTTATCTTATGTTATCTTATGATATTGTCCTGTATTCAGTTTAGTCATGTCATGATCCTTTTACCTGTTTACATGCTGAATAATCACTTGACTTACCAAACTTATATCTGACCCATTTTCTTTCATCTTCTTTTCTTTTGTTCCCCCCAAGGTCCGCAAGGAGGGAATACTCCAGCTTAGTGCAGACCTTTTCCAGCTTGAAGAGAGTAGATGTATTGCTTGGATTCTCTCTTCTTGGGCTATGCTGTGGTTACACTTTTATTGGGGGTTTATGCTTCTTTACTATTGTTTTATGCTTATTATTGTTCTTGGAGTTTTTAAATCAAGACAGATGTTTTGTTGTAATAATTTAGAAGTTGGGTTTTGAGACAATGCTTGTAATGTTTTGACTGAACCACGCCATTTATGAAATGATTTAAGTTTTCCGCTGTTTATATGTCTATCTTGTAAATTATCTGTGTCTTTTACCTAAAATGCTTCACCAAAGTTAATGCATTCCCTTTGTGAGTGACCTTAACGGAGGTGGGGTGTTTCACTTATTATCAGAGCGATGGTTTACCTGATTGGATAAAAGTTTTTGAAAACTATTTTTCAAAAGGAAATTTAAAGAAGCATTTTCAAGAAAAGTGTTGCTTTATTTTAAAGGCATAATCCCCAAAGCCACATGCGTTATCTTTCTATCCTTTGTTTTGAACATTTTCTTTTCGTTTCAGCATGTCTGGGGATCTTAATCTTCCCGAGGGCGTAACGATACCTAGCTGGTTCAGAAGGTATCTGGAGGCTAGGGCTAATGACGCAGGCCCAACAGATATTCCTCCTCCCCCAGTTGAACCTGTTCCTCCTCCTCCGTGGGTGAATGCTTTCTCGAAGATATGTAGAGACTTTCGAGCTATGGGTGGAATGAACTTTAATGGGACTGAGTCATTTGTGTAAGCAAGAAACTGGCTCAAGGAAACAGAAGATATGTTTGTTATCTTCGAAGTGGACGATAGGCAAAAGATACAATTGGCTGTATGGTTACTTAAGGACGAAGCCTCTTACTGGTGGGAAGTTACTAATGCTAAGAGACCAGTTGAAGCTTGGGAGGATTTCAGAAGGAGATTTGAAATGAAATTCCTCTCGCAAGCTGAACGAAGCCTACAGATGGAGAAGTTCCTAGCACTCAAATAGGGAAACCTATCGGTTAAGAAATATGTCAACCAATTCAACCAGCTGGCTAGATTCAGACCGGAGTTGGTAAACACTCCACATAAAAAGGCTCTCCGTTTCGTGGAAGGTTTGAATGAACCGCTGCACAGCCTAGCTATGTCCCATATACCTATGGGTGCAACTTTTGAGAGACTGGTGGACATGGCACTGTTACAGGAGAAAGACAAGGGTAGCAAGAAAGAGGCAAAGGTGGAGGAACCTCTAGACAAGAAAGTGGAGTGATTGCAGAATAACAAGACAGATTCCAAGAAAGGTGGGAAGAATAACAAACCCCGTGACAAGAGGAAGTGTAAATTCTGTGGCATACCTGGACATCTGATTATGGACTGCAGAAAGAAGAAAAGGAAGATGGGTGGTTGCTTTCAATGCGGCGAGATAGGACATATGGCTAAGGATTGCCCAAAAAGGCAAGGGCAAGGGCAGAGGACTGGATCCACTTATGGAGGACAAATTCATGCTCTCATGGCACCTCCGCAAGAAAGAGGTAGAAATATTTCTGTTGAGAGTTTAGTTTATCTTTCTAATCATCCAATTCGTACTCTTTTTGATTTTGGCACAACGCACTCTTTTATATCTACTGCTTTAGTTGAATCTCACACCTAGATACCAGTATAGTAGAGGATCCCATGGTTGTTTCAAATCCAATTGGGGGCTCGGCTTATTTATCAATGATTTTTTTGGATATGGAAATTTCTCTACTAAGTGTTGTGTTTAGATGTAATGCTTATGTTTTGGGCTTCACGGGCTATAATTTGATTCTAAACATGGATTAGTTATCCAGAAATGGTGCCATCCTCTATTGTGAAAAGATAGTGGTTAGACTTATGACTTGCCTCGGTAACACTCTCGAGATCTCTTGTAATCCCATGAATTATGTTATGCTTAGCTATCTAGAATCTCTTGATGCGTCTGTTGAAAACTTGTAATCTGTTAGAGTAGTCCGTGAATACTCGGATGTCTTTGGAGAGGTGAAAGGTTTGCTTCTAAAGCGAGAGATAAACTTCTGCATATACCTTGTTGATAATGCAAAACCTATTGCTTTACGCGTTAGACATATGGCCCCAAGGGAAACGAAAGAGCTCAGCAAGCAAGTTAAAGAGTTGCTTAAAAAGGGGTTCATAAGGCGGAGTATTTCTGAATGGGGTGCTCCGGTGGTGTTTGCAACCAAAGCTGATGGTTCACTTCATCTATGCGTGGAATATAGGGAGCTAAACAAGATGACAAGGAAGAATAGGCACCCCCTTCCCAGAATAGACGACTTATTCGACCAGCTCGTAGGTGCCTCGATTTTCTCCTAACTAGATCTGGCCACCGGATTTCATCAGCTAAGAGTGGCTGAAGACAACATAGATAAGACCACGTTTAGGACCCCAGATGGTTTCTTCGAATGGGTTGTCATGCCTTTCGGCATGACAAACGCACCAGCCTACTTCGTAGACCTGACGAGTAGGGTGTTCAGAGAGTTCCTTAATAAATTTGTAGTGGTCTTCGTGGATGACATTTTAATCTTCTCAAAAAGTGAGGAAGAACATGTTTTGCATTTAAGGGAGGTCATGGATACTCTTCGTGCACATCAGCTGAAAGCGTAATTCTCCAAATTCCATTTTTGGAGAGATGAAGTAAGGCTTCTTGGACATGTAGTGTCCAAAGAGGGGATAGCTGTGGATCCCGCAAAATTAGTTGCGGTGCAGGATTGGAATATCCCACGGAATACAATCGAAGTACGAAGTTTTCTCGGGCTAGCAGAATTTTATAGAAAGTTCATTAAGGACTTCGCGAAGATCTCAGCCCCACTTACTAGGTTGACAAAGAAGAACCTAACTTTTGCTTGGCATTTGGATTGCGATGGTACTTTCCAACGGCTGAAAAGGGCTCTAACAACCGCCCTAGTTCTGGCATTGCCTGATGGGAGTAAGATGTTTACAGTGTACACAGATGCATGCAGTACAGGATTGGGCGTTGTCTTGATGCAAGAGGGCAGAGTAGTTTGTTTTGGAGGAAGGCAGTTGAAGGTACATGAGAAAAACTACCCAACTCATGATTTATAACTAGCTACCATTGTTTTCGCTCTTAAGCCATGGCACCATTACCTGCTAGGAGAAAAGTTTGAATTGTTTACTGACCATAAATCATTAAAGTACCTTTTCTCAAAGAAAGATCTTAACTTAAGACAACAAAGGTGGATGGAATTTCTTGCCTCATACGATTTTGAGATTGCTTATACCCCTGGCAAAGGCAATGTGGTAGCAGATGCCCTAAGTAGGAAAAAGCTGACCTTAAGTCCTCTCTTTGTAGAAAGACAAAGCTTGGAGTACATAGAAAACTTTGACTTTAGACCCTCCTTTGAATTTTTACCTGATTTGTTAGCATCGCTAGAGGTGCGGCCTACTCTTTTGGACTCAATAGGAACCGCGCAACATAAAGATCCTCAGCTAGTTGATGTGATGGATAAGATAATTAGAGGTGAGACTTCTAGTCACCTCAATAGATACTCCATCGATGACAAGGGTTGGTTGAGACGGGATGGAAGACTTTGCATCCCACAAGCAAGGGATTTGGTGAAAACAGTTCTCGAAGAAGCACACCATTCTAAGTTGACCATACACCCAAGTGGGGACAAGATATATAAAGATATAAAAAGGGTTTTCTTCTAGAATGGCATGAAGAAGGATGTGGCTAAGTTTGTCTCTAAGTGCTTGATATGCCAGCAAGTCAAGGCGGAGCAAAAGAAGCCTGGTGGTCTGCTTCATCCTCTAGAGGTCCCACAGTGGAAATGGGATAGCATTTCGATGGACTTTATTGATGGGTTGCCTAGGCCTAGAAGGGGAAACACCAGTATTTGGCTAATAGTGGACAGGCTTACTAAAAGTGCTCACTTTATACCTGTTAAAAGTAGGAGGGCTGCCTCATTGTTAACATCCATTTATCTTAATGAGGTGGTTCGACTGCATGGAATACCCTCCAGCATAGTAAGTGATTGAGACCCTATCTTTACGAGCGAGTTTTGGAAGAATTTGCAAGAGGCTGTAGGATCACAACTATGCTTAAGCACTGCTTATCACCCTCAAACCGATGGTCGGACGGAAAGGGTGAAGAGAGTATTAGAACATCTCTTGAGATTGTGCGTTCTTGATTTTGAGGGAACATGGGAGGATCACCTTCCTTTGGTGGAGTTTGCCTGCAACAATAGCTACCAAACCACCATAGGCATGGCACCCTTGGAGATCTTGTATAGGAGACTATGCCGATCACCAACTTATTGGTGGGAGTTTACAAAGAAGCTCATACTTGGGCCTGACATGATCAGAGAAACTTCATTGAAGGTGGACTTGATACGAAGACGAATGAAGACCGCACAAGTTAGATAGAAGTCCTACGCTGATAAAAGAAGGACCGACCTTGAGTTTGAGGTTGGGGACAGAGTTTTTCTTAAAGTAACTCCTTTGAGGAATGCCGTTCGCTTTGGGTCCGCAGGAAAACTGGCACCAAGATTTGTAGGGCCGTTTCCTATCATTGGGATGATTGGGAAGATGACTTATAAAGTAGAGTTGCCCGAAAGATTGGCTGGAGTACATAATGTCTTTCATATCTCTCATCTATGAAAGTGCTTACACTAGTCTGCGGAAGTTGTGGAGCCAAGCATACTAGAGGAAATATAAGTGGAACGAGAAGCAATGGTGAGAAGAGTTCCAACTCATATCTTGGGTATAGAAGTTAAAAAGCTATGCAATCATGAGGTCAAGCTAGTTAAATTACAGTGGAGTGATGTTAAGGAAGACGCAACTTGGGAGACTGAGGACAAGATACGCGCAACCTACCCTTATCTTCTTTAGGGTGCATTCTTGATCTCTTTTTCCATAAGTTTACGCATGCTTGTATCCATCTCTTAAGTATATTTCCTCGGTCCTATTCTTGATCCTTAGGTAGAAACCAATGGATGTAAACAGTATTTGAAACATGTTATGATTGATGGTTGCAAGTGGTTGCTAGTGGTTGCTCGTGGATGCATATAACACACTAGGCACTAAATCGGCTCAGTCACTTTCATATTGCATATGCATATATGAATTTATATATGGATTGAACTTGATGTGTTATCATGTGGACGTTGCATTGTACGAATGATTGTGCACTCATGTAGAAGTTACAAAATACAATTAGGAATAATTGCATGCATGATGGACTCATAGCACTGACATGATTCGCATCAAGGAGGTCAACTGAATCAGTAGATTACCTAATTTTGCATTAGATAAGGACATATACACATATGTTGCATATAATCATGAAAGCATTAGACGTCTTTTAAGGACAATGGATGCCTGTGATTGATGGTTGAGTAGATGGATGTTGGATGTTAGGATACATTCTTCTTGATTAGAGATTTCGGGGACGAAATCCTTTAAGGAGGGGAGAATGTAACACCCCGTATTTTCTGTGAATATTAAAATTAACAAATCTAAGAACACATAATTTTCAAAAGAAGAATTAAGGGAAACCGGTTACGCCATTGCGTTCATCTCGGAATTCTGCTTGAGATAGTGTCCGAGTTTGCATGAATCGGACTCCGTATGAAGCAGTTATGGAGGTTAGAAGATTTCAAGTTTAAGCAGAAAATAAATATAATAATAACTAAAGTCAAAAACTATTTCAAAATTCAAAATTCGGACAGAACAGGTTGAGCGGGAAATTTCCCGCTCAGGGTGTCGGCCCTCCAAGGGGAGTCGACATAGGTGTCGACCCCCCTATAGAGGAGTCAACATAGGTGTCGACCCCCTATAGGGAGTCGACCCCTTTGAGATCTACTTCCTGTGATGAATTTTAGTAGCTCTGGGATGATGTGGCCTTCCCTGATTGGCCAATGACTAATTTCTGAGGTATTAGGGCTTAAGTGTCATGCTATGGTTGGCTGGATGACACACCTCTTTGGTTTGATAGCTCTGATTTCTCCTAGACTAATCTATAGGCTAGAATTAATCCTAGACAACTATATATACGTAGCTAAACCTATACCCTAACCTCATAACCCTAAAATTCTTGTGTCGTCATGCTGTTCGTCTACAAGCTGGCCTAAGCCTCCTTTATCGTATCCAAACTAGAAAATCAAATCCAAACTAGTAATCGATTAGAAGAACTTCAAATCAAACGTCTACATCAAAGGATAGCTAAAAAAATTCAAAAACCAGATCCCAGAATGCAAGATCTGTCCTTTTTCTGTAAGTTCATATATTATTTAGATATAAACATCTAATATAAATCATGACTATAAAAATTGGATCTAGAACGATGCCTAATTCTGATTCGTGCCTATCCTTTTATCAAATCTAAATTGCTTATGCCTATGAGACTATTGTGATTGATGTAATGACACCTATCATGCCTATGAGACTGTTGGACTGACATAATAGAACCAATCATGCCTATGAGACTGTTGCACCGACATAATAAAACCTATAATGCCTATGAGACGGTTGGATTGACATAATAGAACCCATCATGCCTATGAGACTGTTGTGATTTATGTGATGGTACCTATCATGTTGTATATCCTATGCCTATGAGACTATTGTGATTTAAATAATGGGACTTATCATGTTGTACATAAAAATTAGTGATTATCTTAAGTCCAATTCTATCTAATCTTTATACCTATAGTGTAAATCGCTTAGCTTGTCTACACATATTGTTAATGTACAACATTGAAATATGATTCTTGAATTGGGTACATGCTTACATGCCTATTTTCCTTATGTCAATTCTTATGCTCCTTCTCTATTTTCCCCTTTTTTACTTGCTTTTGTGAATACTAAGTTCACACGGAACTTAGATTTAATCTCGTTGTAGTGCGATTATAACGCGGGGAAAATTGGGTAAAATTTAATTAAGTAAATTTGTCGGTATAGCATGGGAATGTGGCATAAACTTGTATTGACGAGACTTGTGGAAAAATTTGACACATAGTTTTGGACACATATGACAAATATGAAAAATTGGCTAAATATGAATATGCTGAACCCGAGGTTAGATTGAGTTGCGGTGTAAGACTGCCCGGAACCGCCCGGCACATCCAGCTGTGGAAACAATATAGATCTAATGTGAGAGGTTAGAGCATTAAGCCCAAAAACCCGAGGTTAGATTGAGTTGCGGTGTAAGACTGCCCGAAACCGCCCGGCACATCTAGCGACCGCAAAAATATAGATCTATTGTGAGAGGTTGGTGCTTTAATGAATGAATTAAAGCTAAGATACAGATAGGCTAATAATGGTAGGTTTAAGTTAATTAAGGCAACACTTAACCAATACAACATGTTAGCAAAACAGATGGGTGAGGTTAGGTAAATTTGAGAATACTTAACCGTTATAACATGTTGATTAGGAAACCGTAGTAATGGGGACCCATTTTCAGCAATAACCCACATAGATGTATCAAAGTACCCTGAACTAGGCAAGGTGGAGCACGATTACTGGGCTGATTATAAGCGGTCAAAAATAATGGCGGGTGGTGCGGCAGTGTTGTTCCAATGGAGTATGGGCGTGCATGTACTCCAAAGTGGAAAAGAGGGCACTGGGCATCAATAGTATACACTGTGCATCTAGAATTTGTGTCGGGTGGCCATCATGGGAATTGATACACCCCATGTTGGGGCCAGCACAGGTATCTACATATAAGCGAGGCCGAATGACACAAGTAAGAAATGCATGCGAATAGAAGCCGATCGGAAAAAGGGATGGCTTTGTTATGAACACATGATGGCAGTTGAAACATTCGTTAGTAGGTGCAGAGAAATGGAATTGAGTGCGATAGTATATTCAGTTTATCTTGTCTTATCTTATGTTATCTTGTGGTATTGTCCTATATTCAGTTTATTCATGTCATGATCCTTTTACCTGTTTACATGCTGAATAATCACTGGACTTACCAGACTTATGTCTGACCCATTTTCTTTCGCCTTCATTTCTTCCGTTCCCCCCAAGGTCCGCAGGAAGGGAATACTCCAGCTTAGTGCAGACCTTTTCTAGCTTGAAGAGTGTAGATGTATTGCTTGGATTCTCTCTTCTTGGGCTATGGCTGTGGTTACACTTTTATTGGGGATTTATGCTACTTTACTACTGTTTTATGCTTCCTATTGTACTTGGAGTTTTTAAATCAAGACAGATGTTTTGTTGTAATAATTTAGAAATTGGGTTTTGAGAGAATGCTTGTAAACTTTTGACTGAACCATGCCATTTATGAAATGATTTCAGTTTTCCGCTGTTTATATGTCTATCTTGTAAATTATCTGTGTCTTTTACCTAAAATGCTTCACTAAAGTTAATGCATTCCCTTTGTGAGTGACCTTAATAGAGGTGGTCTGATTTAGTTTATTAACTCAGTTATATTAATAACATTGTAAACACAGTTTGAAATAATGGTTTGAATAGAACTTAGAAACTTGTTAAATTGATTTAACAGTATAAATAAATTCGATTTTTGGAAACTAATTAACATGTTATTATAAATAAAATGATAATACAATGTATTTTGAAGTAGCTTAAAGGGAAATTTTGAGTTGAACTTAATTCCTACTTAATTTAATGGTATAATATTTCTGAATAAAAATGTTAAATTGAATATTAAGAAATGTTAATTATTTTGTCAGTTAAATATTAAGTTAACGATAATCATCTTGTGAATCAAGTATGGCATATAATGTGAATTTTAAACCCAAATTATAATCCAAATTATAATTTAATGTGGTGTAAAATTTGTTTTGCAAGTTGCCCTGAAGTTGTATCATGTGATCTTGAGTCTAATATTTTTTTTGAATAATAATATACTTATAATTTTGCTTTGATATACTTTGAATTTGAATTATTTTAGTTTGAAATCCAAGTAAAATGGTAAAATAATAATTTGGAATAAAGTTGGAAAAAAATCATTTGAAAAATAAATAAATGTAAACTTGCATTGTTTGAATATGCAATTTGATATGAGTTGATAAATATTTAAAATAATATATTTTATATTACATTGGAAAAAATTCTTGTATTCGAAGTTTAAATAAGGAATGTAACTTTAGTTTTTGATCAACAAATAGGATTGTTCTGTTACTAATTCTAGGAGTAGTAAACAGAGTGTTTAACTAAGGAAAGGTATCCAACAATCAGTGCGCTGAACTAACCTGGCCAACGTTTACTTATCTAGTTCGTTAAAGGAGCGAATTGGAAGTGAATCTCGAATACTGTGAAGCGATAACTATAATAGATAATTTTCCAATATAAATTGGTTAAATCGGATGGAAGTGGTCTTCATATATTTAATATAAGTTCTGTAGATGATGATGAATACTATTTGAGGAATTAAACGGAAAAAAAAATCTAAATTCGGCTTATAGTATTAGTTTAATACGGAATATATATTGGATATAAGAAGTCTCGATTTCTAACCAAATGTATATCTAATACAAATCATTTGTCTTTAACTTAGTTTGATGTGATAATAACAGTGGTTTACTCGAGTAAGGCTGGGATTGATTGTGGAATTTAATACGGGATTAAGTGAACGAAAGCACATAAGTTAAATGTCATTGAAATTGATGTGAACCAACTTGAGATATTGAAGCCAATTATAATCTTTTAAGTGTGAATATAAATTCAAGTCATTGTTATGGGAAGGAGACAATTCCAGTTAAAGTAATTTGTATATTAATATGGGTTTTAACTATGTAAACATGCTATGTTAATTTCAAAATATTTAAATAAAACTTATTTGATTTAAAAGATATTTATATTTTTTTAAATATTCTTATTGTATACTTCTTCAAAGTTTAATAAATGTTAAGTAATTATTTTAACCGTTTTTATTTTAAAGTTAGTCTGTGTATGTATATATATTAGTTTACAACAAAATTAGTATTTCCAAAAAAAAATTATTTAGTTAAAATTGAATTGTTTCAGTCCTGAAACCTTTGATTTGAATATAATTAATCCTTGTTGAATAAATATAACGAGTTTGTATTAAAGAAAAAGCGATAATCTTGTTCTTTGATGATTGTTTGGAAGTAAATTAAAAGTTGAGGAAAAGAACTATTGAATATATATAAGAAATCATTCTAAATTTAGAATGGATTAAGTTGTGTGTGTGTGTGTGTGTATATATGTATATATATATATGATGGAAAGAACTTAATTTAAAATATGTTTTCCATATGAAGCCCTGGTTATTTGGGAAGACCTGGATAATTTACTTTCCGAAAACCATTCCGAATAATCGTACGACGAAATAAATGAAGACATATAAATGGTGATTGAAGACTTGGTTCTTGATATTGAACAGGTTACCTATTGATTGGTTTCTTTACTGAACAACTACAGTAGAGAGATGACCATATTACCGCAGTGGTAGAAAGCCCGATCGGGAGAATTTTTGGATTTGCAACGGCCTTCGTATTCAAACTTGAGTAGTAGAATAAGGTGCTTTCGGCTTCGTTCGAACCCAGAACGAACTTGTATGCATGTATGTTTGACACTGTATCTTATAGTGTATTAACTGATCATTACCGAACATATTTCTGTTGGTAATGGAAATTTATTCCCTTGACTAAAGTCATTTGGTCAGTGATTATCGGATATAGATTATGAAATGACAGCTTGGCATGTGAAGTGCTACAGTTGATGAAATGATCAAAGCATGGCTTAGTGTAAGAGCATAGCTTTGTGGTACGAAACCTCGCGAACCTCACAACCCAAAA
The DNA here is from genome assembly GCA_030737875.1 of Allium sativum. Lineage (NCBI taxonomy): Eukaryota > Viridiplantae > Streptophyta > Magnoliopsida > Asparagales > Amaryllidaceae > Allium > Allium sativum. The sequence goes on along the minus strand of CM060916.1, from coordinate 110,322,447 downwards.
TGATGGGAAACTGGCGGTTAGGTTGTGTACCTATACGTATTATCTATTGAAACTCAAAAGCTTCGGCGGTGGTTCTACCTGTGAAACCCCGAGGGAATAAAATATATATGGTGTCCGATGTTTGGATGAAAACCGGGATATATACTTGCACTATGTATTCGGTGTCCATTTACTGGATGTTAACTGGGAGATACTTAGTTTTGCATCCTCGATTGATCTTTCATGCCAGGGACTATCTTGTTGGAAATCAAATAACCAATATGAGCCTCTTGCTTTGTTTGTAAACTATGTATGTGAGCATGCCACTATGCTTACTAGATTTGTAAATTTATTTGCGAAATGTTTTTAAAGTGTTATTAGTAGTAATAATACACATTGTCGACATATATCATAGATTTGGCATCATAAGGATAAAACTCGTCGATGTGTGCACTTGCATTTGCATTTTGTTTGGTGTGTTCGGGGCAAGCCATATAGTAGTCTCATTTTTTTATTCAAAACTCACGTACGACGTATGCACTGGTAATCATAGGAGTAAACCTGTTCCGTTTATACAACGTGGTCCTATCATTTACCTTAATATAAAGTAAACATTTTATGTTCACACACAAGTCCCATGACTGACCTGGAGTTCATTATTCCTTTCTAAACTCTGGGTACCCACAAATTTTCATATAGGCAGCTAGCGGTTTAGTTTTATAGTTATAGATCATTGGAGCAAGATTCGAAGTGCTTTTGGATTGGAGTTTCGAGCTGGAGTTGGAGTTCTTCCATTATATCGTATTGTTTTCTCCTGCTGTGGTTACTTTTCCATTGTGTATTTTATTATAACTCTGATAATGTAAACTCTGTTGTAGTCAAATGTTGTGTGATAAAAGTTTATTCTATTCTGTTCTAATGTATACTACCACAGCGTATCCGATTTTCAAACATCTGGAGTTGGTTTAAACATCGACTCTATGTGATTGGAAGTTGGGTCATCACTTGTGGTATTAGAGCTGAGGTTGAACCCAACTCAAGGGGTATATTCCTTAGTTCAGAAGTTAACGGAGTAAGAAACTCATTAGAGATAGGGTAATTAATTCCCTAGAATGAGTTTAAGATTGTTTCATAAGTGAGGACGGTTTTTGAAATTTAAATAAACCTAAGAGGTTGTACTTTAAACATAAAAGAATATACTTTGAATATAAAGAAATTCGATTTTGGAATGGTTAAAATTTGATAACCTGATTATGGATGATAAGAATAAATAAATAGTCCAAAGAATATTTAGCATAACAGAGAAAGGAATAAGTGAAGATTTTAGGATTTGATAGAAAGGATTGAACTGGATCTTGAAGAATTTAGTGAGAGACATATAATGATATTGAGGATGATTTGGAAATTAGTTGTGCGTATTTTGAAAATATAATTTATTTTGGAAACTTAATAAACTATTTTGAGAAGTGTAATTGTTTTAAAATATAATTTATGATAAGAGCCTGAGTACTTATTGACGCTAAGGTTGGACTCTCAAGTATGTACGGATTTTGAATATATGGTTGGTCAACATATATGGGAAATCCAATATATACTAGATAGATAGATAGATAGATATAGAATCACATTCTAGACACTGGAGGATAATCCTGTTGATGATCCAGACATCATTAAGTGATTATTTTCAAGTTTCGAAAATGGGATGACTATATGATTCTAAACGATATGTCAAAATATACTTAAACTATTTACATAAGTGGTTGAAATTGTTTGGATTTCTTCAAATAAAATATTTGATATGAATTAGAATAAAAAAGAAAATTTTAAATAAGTAATGCTTGTAGAATATAAGCGGAATTTGCAAAAGAATTGAGATGAGTTGGGAATAGTTTTGAGTCTAGAAAATTCGAAAGATCTAAATTAAGAAGAATTAAATTTGGAGAGTTGAGTTAGAATTTATCGACGATTTGGATAGTCGTTAAGTTCCAATAAATAATAAAGTAGAAATAATTTGGAAATCGATAAGGTTAAGAATAACTTAAGATGAGTTAGAAACGGAATTTGTGAGAAAGAGTTTGGGAATAAAATGAATTAATATACTTGATTTTATGAAATATGGTAAAATGTATAAATTTGGGATTTAGAAGTAAAACAAAACTAGGAGGATTGGAATGGAAAGGTGAAATTAAATCGTTTTAGCGTTCGAATGACCTTAAACCCATAAACTTGGAATATGGATAGTAAATAAATGGTGCAATTTAATTAAGGTTATATTCGAGATTAAATTTCTTAAGTATAAATAAGCTAGTTTGATAAATTATGTAAATGAAATATAGTATAACCCTTTTGATAAACATTTTAGGTTATCACTTGAAATATAATGGAATTTGGAATGTCAAGCTGTGAGTTCTGGATGACTCCGGAGTAGGAAAAAAGAGCTCAGCCTCAAAAGGAAAAAAAGAGGAATTAAGGTTTGGGAAAGTTAAGGATATCTAGTGTTATCGATGTCTTAAAATGGGTCATTGTGCAGCTTTCTACCCAAATAAATCTAAAATGAAGAAGAAAGTTATTTCGAATGATATACGTTGTTTCAAGTGCAAAGGAATAGGGCATTTTGTGGATAATCCAAAGAACTAGTAGTTAAAAAGAAATGTCATCAATGCAAGAAGAAAGGGCATGTAGTTCGAGATTGTTTGTTTAAGAAAGGAGAAAAGACAGCTAGAGAAACACCGCTTACTTCGGAAGTAGTACAAGTAGGAAAGGTTTCCAATCCGTAGGGTTAACTCTAAAAATATATACGTCAAGAAGTGAATGTATTTTGGACTAAGTACCAATATATCTGAGCTAGGAATGAATGGGTGGATGTTTATGTTAATCGTAATTTTTGGTATAATATTATTGTAGGTTTATTTTCTCAATAATTTAAATTATAAAATAAGATATTAGAATTTAAACTCGGATTCCAATTTGAAAAGGATTTTGGGAAAATTTTATGAAGCAAAAATATTAAGTATGGTAGCTTACGTTCTTCTTTACGCTTCGTTCAAATTTCTAGGTTGAAATTGCCTTAAAGGGGGAGAATGTAACGATCCAAGATTTTCTGAAACTTAATTTGATTTTAATATGAACTTTAAATAATTTGGAGGGTTTAAATAAAAATTTAAGGCAATATTATTATTATAAAATGGTTGAAATTAATTTTTATTGTGAAATTTAGTTAAAACAATGTTTGTTTTGGAAAAAAAATTCATTGATAGTCAAATTAGTGAAACAACTTGTAATTCAGCTACCAGGAATGATCAGAATTTGAAATTTATTATAATTAAATATTTGTTTCAAATTTTTGTTCAGTTTCTATTCTCTAGCCTTAAAATAATTTATAAAATTTTACTGTAATTTTTATTTTGGGGAATAAGCATATATTTTTCTAATGTATTTTAGGGTAACTGTGGTCCCTTTTGACACTTTACAGAATCAACCAACTAGTCTGTTTTATTGCTATTCTGGGATCGTAGCACATTATATTATACATGATTATATTATTAGTTTAGTGTTGTTGATTACCTATAATTAAAAATAAAAAATACGAAAAAAATTTGGTGTAGAAATTTCAAAAAAAATGAAATTTAAAGCAATATTTTGTGTGTTGAACGAACACAGTTTGTAGTAATAAAACAATGCAACGAAAATCATGCTTTTCTTTCTCTCGGGTTTCAAAACGTTTAAAGCTTCAAATTTATTTAGTATACCACGGACCAAAAATTTTAGAGCAAGAGAGAGGAAAAAACGAACATGTTGAAAGGATACAAGCATGCGGTGCCACATGTTCCCTTTCGCCAAAGTGAGTTGCCACATTGCTTTCAGGCATATTCTTTTTCCCTTTTACCTGATCAAAACTTTGCTCCAATTCACTATATTCCACTCTACCATTACTCGGCCAAGTCTTACCTTTTTCCCCGTAACCACTTTGCTTCTCTTCACCTTTATCTTCAAGCATCCTCCCATTTCCTTTCTTATGTTTACCCAACTTCTCCAAAACTTCCACATTTATACAAAAAAGGAATGAAAGAAAGCCAAGCGTGGGCCTGGTCCATACATTTCCCCCTCCACCGTGACCCCGTTGGTTCACTTGGCTTCCAAACCTGCACTGGAGCTTCCCACTCGAAGTGTGCATGCATGCAAAATTGTTTGGCAGACAGAAGTCTTTTTGTAACGACCCGGATTCCGACAGACCGAATTTTTTTCAAATTTTATCCAACGAGACCCGAGTTGAGTGCTCTGGTATCTTGCAGAAAAAGGCAGAGATAAAGAAACATGTCAGAACTCGTAGAGAATCTCACAGCGGAAGGAAATAAAATATAATATTCAAATATTGCATTACCTTATTAACAATACTGCTAAACCAATATCCAAAGCTATACCATCTCTGTCATGAACCTAACCTGGAAGTTTGTAATGAGGAGGAGGTCAGAACATAAGTTCTGTGTGAGTAGACTTAGAATAAACTTCTGTATAATCCTACATATACCGTTCAGTTATATTTTCTTGGTTATTAGGTTATTAACAGTGTAAGCTCTAGAAGCTTACACACAGGTCGCACCCATCTACTCCCTAGTAGATTAACCTAATATAGTATATATGTAGCTACCTCCAAACTGAGGTACACCCTGTGATACCCCACTCGCACGGTCTCCTCCGTATCGCCACAGTAATATGCGTAGTCCATCATCTTATGCCATAGTAACATACAATGCTACATCCGCATAGAACCACTATCGCTGTGCTACATAAGCGTACTAACTGCTATCCTTGAACTATTCGATCGGGTTTGGTTCCATCACCGAATAATGCCCCCTAGTCTACGATACACCACCCATAGCAGACATGGTTGTACCTGGACTGTCCCTTGTACGTATTGTCAAGCGTATTCGATGCCTAACCCGCACACCCATTGTGTGTGCGTTCCCGGGTTCCATGGCAGGGATACACAACAAACATTGGACTCGGTCGGGAGCTTTCCTCATATCTGTGTAAGGCTCGCCCTTAAGAGCCTCTAGCACAAATATCCCTAGGGTCTGTTTTCCATGGTGGCTATAGCCCCACCTCGGCCCCTCCCTTAACTAGTGAAGACTACGAGAGCTAAGCGACAAGCCCCTAAGCAAACAATATAAACATCCATGTGGCGTCTCCCCTCAACCACCATCCCACGATAGTGAATGGTTAATGGTATCTTGGGTCTAGCTCTAGTCTTCCCGCATCCTGCTGGCTGTGGTGACAGGTACTCGACGACCTACTATCCTTGTTGGTCCGGACCCTCCACCTCCGTTCATGTAGCCGCCAAATCACCTTTTCCGTCATCTCGTATAGCATTCTGGCTGTCAAGTTACTCTTGCATTCAAAGCCCACCCACCTAGTAGTTACGCGCAAACCCAACTGTAAAAACCCGTAACTTCCCCGTGAAGGAAAGTGTCGGATAGTTCGAGAACAAGCCACAACAAAACGCATATAGAAGAACATTTCATTGTATATTACAACAATGCATCAGATTACAAGAATATACAGAGTAAAAATGAATATTACACAGAAATATCAGAGATTTAAATTACATTTAAATACATAGCAGCGGAAAAATAATACAATACACAACTAGAATGAGATATACGGATACAAAGCTTTCCGGATATCGTTCCAGCTGTAAACCAAGATCCTGTGAATATAAATCTGCAAAACCAAAACTACTAGCTGCCCGTGTCAAAATAGGGGCACCCAGAGTTTAGGTCAAAACAATAAACTCCAGGTCAGTCATGGGACTGGTGTGAGAACTAAAACAGTTATTCTTTATTTTAAAATTAGGTAAATCAAGGGACCACGCCGTATAACACGGAACGGGTTTCCTCCCAAGAATACCAGTGCATAAAACAAACAGCGCAATGCTAAATAAAGAAAAATGAAGCTGTTATAAGACCCAGGTCCCATCACACAATGCAACGCAGCCGAGGATAGGGTTTTCCCTTATAACAGCCAAAGAATGCTTGATACGTTTAAAACAAATCATTTGATACTACTATAAGTGCATAGTGTATAAAACAACTTCAAATCATAAGTATCAATCATAGGCGGCATGAGCGCCCCATCCCACTATGTCACCATACTAGGTTCTACAAATAAAACCGCAAATGTCACGTATTTGGAAATTGGGTTTCCATCTATGAACCGAGGCAAAAGATAGTCCTCACCGAATTCGAGACGCTCTAGCCCGCCCCTCAGGAACAGCCGCAACTGCCCCTTGGATCGTCAGGGCCGGTCCACCGATGTGGATTATTATGCCTGAACACTACGTCTCCCCACCCTATGGGGTGTAAGTCTGGTCCGTCTGCCGGCCAGAATGCATCGGCCAAAACCGATATAACCGAGGCGCCTCGCAACAGCAACAACCACATAAGTCAAACTCGTCAGGGCGTGTAAAACCACTGACGCCACTTCTAACTAGAAAGAAACGCAAGTCCTCCCTGAGGTCCGTCTCCCGTTTTTGGTTCATACCGGGTGTGAAACTCGCGAAGCAAACGTTACACAAAGCTTCGCCACAAAGGCCTTGCTTTGATCATCACCACAAGACTTTGCTTTTCAACAGAAGCCTCGGTCAATTGCTACTTAGGCATGCCACACAGGCAATTCACTCCATGCGCTTGATATCCATCAATACATAACCCCTGAGCTCGTACGTCTCAGAGAAGGGCGTTAAGCAAGAGAATAAATTCTCTGCCGCCAAACAGATATATATTTAATAGAGATCAATCACACAGACTAAAATCCAATGTCAGACACACAGTCCATTTACAAGTCCGTTCTGGGTCTGAACGAAACCGGAGGCACCTAGTACCTCGCATATCCATCGATCTCCAAGTACGTCTGGACGATCACAAACTGTTTCCATCTTCTTGGGTGTACAACCCAATCAAGATCATCAGTAATCACCCAAACGACGTGAAGACTTCCGGTCTTCGACCATCGTCTTCATCTTCGACACCACGTCGAATCAGTTATTCAGAATGGGATAAACCCGGTCTTTCTGAATAACTCGCGTATATATTATAAAAGTGTTACACAAACACAACATACGCCTCATTCCAATTCAGAATATTCTTTTATTCAAATATTCCTATACTTTGGGAAAAGTTCCCATTAATTTTATCCAAGATAAATTCTTTAAATTTATTCTATAATCTCCTTTGAATATCAATTCAAACTAGTCGGGATTAGCGAACCACACCGAAGTAATCATTTATTTTATTTCCCAATCCCAACCTATTCATCCCATGAAGTAAAACCGGTAGTACTTCATATCTAACACCACAGTGTTATCGGTAATTCAATTACCATTTCACGTTCAAATCTAATTAAAGATTTAACTATCGCCCGGAGTAAAACTGGTGATACTCCATTCTCGATCTTTTCAATCTATTTAAAGATTCATTAAAACTCCACTTAGTTTTAATCGTTATCTGGGTTAAAGAATTAGTGTCATTTAAAACACGATTCACGATAAACCCAAAATCACATTCCATTAATTATCGGGTTAAAGAACAAGTGTTATTTAAAACACTGTTCACGATAAACCCAAAAATCAATACCAATTCAATTCCAATTAAATATTATTTAATTGGTACACTTCATTAAATCTAAATAAAAAGATTTAACCTTTTCTCCACTGGGTTCAAGAACAGTGTTAGTGAAGACACCACTCACGACAAACCCCAAATCACATTCGATATTCAATACAAGGCTCTGAATAGAAAATATATCGGCTTATATTCAATATCGAATTCTACGACTAACAAATGTCGTATTGGAAATAACGATATAAATATATATCTTTCAAATTTCCATAACAACACCTATATAATCACGAATTCCAACATCGAAATATTCCGAAGACAATTTCGATTCAAATCCACTCCAATGCAATCATTGGAAATTTTGGTTATTTTCAAAACCCTTTTCAAATTCAATTTATTTATTTAAAAATAAATAGAATTATAATTCTAGTTCAAAACTAGTTCATTTCGATAAAAATCTATTTTTATCTTTTCAAATATGGAGTCTTTCATCCCAAATCTTCACAAATCATTTCTTATGATTTTACACAAATTATTACTATTTTTAATAATTTTATCAAGGCCCGTACAGTCGATTTCCATCAACGGTCATCGAACTGCACTTACATCGACCTTTTTCAAATTTGATTTGGACATAATTCCAAATCCAACCGTTAGATTTCAAATTTCTAACATTCGCTAGAAAGCTCTTTTCGATACGAACCCAACGGTTCCGGTTTTAGGAGAATCCGACGGTCGGATCTCCCGTAATGTCCGTTTGAAATAAATGGTCGAAATTCACGAACTGCCGCGGCGCGGCGCGTTCTATTCAGGCCATTATATTATATATAATATATATATTTCGATTTCTATTTAAAACGAATTATATAAATAGTTTTGAATTCGTTTCAAAAATCTATTTCAACTTCCATTTCAATTCAAAGCAAAATTGAATTCTTCTTTATAGATTCGTTTCAAAATTCATTTCTATTCAATTCAAATTTCAATTCAATTTGAATTCATTTCAATTCACTTTCAATTCAATTTGAATTCGTTTTCAATTCAATTCATTTCGAAATCGTTTTCAATTCAATTCATTTCGAAATCGTTTTCAATTCAATTCATTTCGAAATCGTTTTCAATTCAATTCATTTCGAAATCGTTTTCAATTCAATTCATTTCGAAATCGTTTAAAATTCAATTCATTTCGAAATCGTTTAAAATTCAATTCATTTCGAAATCGTTTAAAATTCAATTCATTTCGAAATCGTTTAAAATTCAATTCATTTCGAAATCGTTTAAAATTCAATTCATTTCGAAATCGTTTAAAATTGATATAAATATCGTTCACGTCAAAATGGCGTCAATCTAATCATCACGGCTTCACATATTTCTATTTTCAAATATTCTATTTCAAATATTTCCTATTATCAAAATATTTGTTATTATCAAAATATTCTTTATTTTCACGATTGGAATGAGGCCCAATCAATTACCATATAAAGTTAATTATATGGATTTTCATACAACACATGTATATAATAGCAACGATAAATAATCAACCATCGACCAAAGTGCACTACACTGTATAAGCATCAAATATAGATATCTAACGCTTATACAGCCTGTCAATCCATCGATCGACATATTTAATCAATCAGGATGAGTGAACTTCAAATTTCATCCCAACACCCGTGTGGGGTTTCAAACAATCAAACACATATTTTATTTGTGCAGTTGGGCGATGTGTAAAATTTATCGTCCCAATCAATGTCCTTCAAATAGGTGTACATAAACAAACTGTCTGGTTTGTAAATGAATATTTTATTTTATTCACTTTCACTATATTCATATTCACGTTAAAAATTATATTTTTAACGATAAAACATTTTATTCCAACATATGAATTTCTATTATTCATTTACACAATAAAATGATATTTTTATTTTCTAACATATTTTAGAAAATTTCGGCGGCATAACGGCACGATACTAGAAACGGGACGAGGCCTAGCCTTATCCCCGGTCTAGTGAAGGCCCACGCCATTCACACATCAATCAAATCAATTCATTTCACCACACAATCAAATTCAAATCAAATCGTATAACTAAGCTATGCAACCAAACAAACAAGTCCATGGTCTGTGGACGATTGTGTCGGGTGCTACTAAGCACCGTCTGCATCCTAGTATATATATATAACTAGAAAAGAAATTGAAGAGTGAGAAATTCTCACATATAGCTATCCTAGCTCCACGGCACTTCATTGATAGAAATCTTCATCGCTATCGCATCTTCGTCAACTTCGTTGCCCGTAGCCATGTAACTCGAAAAAAAGGGGAGGGGGGGCGTCGTCTTCGTCGGAGATGGCTTCCAGGGGCGTCGATGTCGGCTGATGGGGTGGTGTAGCGATGAGGTGGTGGCGGTGGGGCCTAGCATGGCCTGCGGTGGAGTTTCAGGCGGTTTAAGGGGGGTGGGGCTTCGGAGTTTGGGTTCCGCGAGAGGAGGCTTGCGTTGATCGCGAAGGAGGGAGGTAAGGGATGGCGGCGATCGCTGGGGGGGAGGGTACGACGTGATGGCGGCGACGAAGTTCGGGGGCGGCTAGGTCTGGAGCTCGAGTTTTTTTTTTATTTTTTTATTTTGATTTATTAATTGACGGGGAGGGAGAAGGAAAAAAAGTGGGGGCTATATGTTAATTTACATATTTTATTTAATTTATTTAATTCCCTCATAAAGCAACTTTTTAATTCGAACTCAAAATTGAGCCCACCGGCTGTCGTCCCTAGCTAATTACCCCCATTCCGAACACAATGGGATATATACCGTAAGGTGATTTGATCGTTTCGATCTGTCTCCGCTAAAATTTACATTTAAATCACTATATTGAATTTTAAACGTACATTTCAAATTACCGGGGTCACATACGAACTTTAAAAATTCCAGAAAGATATTTTCTAGCTTCGTATTGACGATACGGTCCTAACAAAACTAGTTTCGTCAAATTCTGAGACCGTTTGAGAAATGGCCAATTCCCAGTCGATTAAAATCCACTGAAAAATGGTCAAACGCATTTTCCTATGCCACGCTCACATATTGATTCGAAAAATTATGAAATTTGAAACCTAGCAATAATTTGACACTGCGGATCCAACAAAACTGGTTTCGTTGAAATCCGAGGTCATTTGCAAAATGTCCATTTTTAAGGGCCTGAATTCCATAGCGACTATTCAGAATTTTCAACTGGACATATTTTTTGATTCTCGCTACGAAATTTTGATTTTTCGGATTCGTTGGAAAGATATCATCAATTAGATCCTAATGTTTTTGGTTTCACTAAAATCCGGATTGTTTTGCACCCGGTACATTCAATTGAAGTTTGAAATCGAATTATCGAACTACCGCGCCATTTTCAATTCTATTTATAATTATATATAATTATTTATATTCTAACGACGACGCGTATAATATATACGTTCGAATTCTATTCAAAATAAATTTCTCGTCGATATTATTCAAAATAATTCATTTTAAATAATCAAAATTCGCTAAAATTGCCAAAATAAAAATTTTAAACTGGCCCAGATTTTCCGGGTTGTTACAATCTCCCCCACTTAAAACTTTTCGTCCCCGAAAAGGAACAAAGTCGAAAGTGGTTTGATTAATCAACTCTACGCTCGATTTGGCTTCCATTCTCCAACTTTTCAGTTTCTGAGAATTTTCTAAAATCTCAAAAATTGGGCTAACACCCTAAATTTTTGAAAAATTTCGCCATAACCTCCCCTGCACCGGGAGCATCGGGGAATTTCAAATAGCTTCCCCGGTCCTTCAGATCTCAAAAAGAAAAAGAAAAAGCCAAGCGGCTAGCCAATAGGCTCACAAAATCATCATCACCCAAACAAAACAGGAAATTATGTAGTAAACATGTACCTATTTGTCGGGCAAACAAATTTTATTCTCTGGCTCTAGCCTCCTTGCTATGACCTGTTCAATGATATATATGTATATGCAAGCAAATGCAACTAATTTTCAATATCGTTCAATATTTGGTTCAATTAGGCATAATGGTTCAAAATTAGCAAACAAATGAACAAACAACACAAACATCAATCAATTAGTGAATTAGAGTTTCAAATTCATAATTTTGATATATATACAGAAAATCATGTTTTTGATGCCAATTCACAACAATGTGTTCTAGCTATATATATAAGTTTTGGTTCTCACACCAATCTAATGGAAATATATAGAGATCACACCTTCGTCACTCGAAAATAAATGCTGATGATGTTTCGAACCACCATCAGAACATCTCCGGACGACTAGAATGTGATTCTATATCTATCCAGTATATTAAAATTTCGAATACACGCGGATCAGACGTATACGCAAAATCTATATATACTGGATTGTCCACATCAATATAAATAGATAATCAAATACGAATAATTGATTTAAATCTTCAAAACAAAACTTGTTTTTACTTTTAAAAAAATATACTCTTCACACTCGTTCTAGGATACTACTAATCTATCTCTAACGAGTCATTCCCATTGGATATTACTAATCCAATATCTGATGAATTCTTTCGTATGGTTCTAATGTGCCTTGTTCTCTGAGCTTTGTAAACCAAAGCTCTGATACCAACTGTAAAAACCCGTAACTTCCCCGTGAAGGAAAGTGTCGGATAGTTCGAGAACAAGCCACAACAAAACGCATATAGAAGAACATTTCATTGTATATTACAACAATGCATCAGATTACAAGAATATACAGAGTAAAAATGAATATTACACAGAAATATCAGAGATTTAAATTACATTTAAATACATAGCAGCGGAAAAATAATACAATACACAACTAGAATGAGATATACGGATACAAAGCTTTCCGGATATCGTTCCAGCTGTAAACCAGGATCCTGTGAATATAAATCTGCAAAACCAAAACTACTAGCTGCCCGTGTCAAAATAGGGGCACCCAGAGTTTAGGTCAAAACAATAAACTCCAGGTCAGTCATGGGACTGGTGTGAGAACTAAAACAGTTATTCTTTATTTTAAAATTAGGTAAATCAAGGGACCACGCCGTATAACACGGAACGGGTTTCCTCCCAAGAATACCAGTGCATAAAACAAACAGCGCAATGCTAAATAAAGAAAAATGAAGCTGTTATAAGACCCAGGTCCCATCACACAATGCAACGCAGCCGAGGATAGGGTTTTCCCTTATAACAGCCAAAGAATGCTTGATACGTTTAAAACAAATCATTTGATACTACTATAAGTGCATAGTGTATTAAACAACTTCAAATCATAAGTATCAATCATAGGCGGCATGAGCGCCCCATCCCACTATGTCACCATACTAGGTTCTACAAATAAAACCGCAAATGTCACGTATTTGGAAATTGGGTTTCCATCTATGAACCGAGGCAAAAGATAGTCCTCACCGAATTCGAGACGCTCTAGCCCGCCCCTCAGGAACAGCCGCAACTGCCCCTTGGATCGTCAGGGCCGGTCCACCGATGTGGATTATTATGCCTGAACACTACGTCTCCCCACCCTATGGGGTGTAAGTCTGGTCCGTCTGCCGGCCAGAATGCATCGGCCAAAACCGATATAACCGAGGCGCCTCGCAACAGCAACAACCACATAAGTCAAACTCGTCAGGGCGTGTAAAACCACTGACGCCACTTCTAACTAGAAAGAAACGCAAGTCCTCCCTGAGGTCCGTCTCCCGTTTTTGGTTCATACCGGGTGTGAAACTCGCAACAAGAACTGGTGATACTCCATTCTCGATCTTTTCAATCTATTTAAAGATTCATTAAAACTCCACTTAGTTTTAATCGTTATCTGGGTTAAAGAATCAGTGTCATTTAAAACACGATTCACGATAAACCCAAAATCACATTCCATTAATTATCGGGTTAAAGAACAAGTGTTATTTAAAACACTGTTCACGATAAACCCAAAAATCAATACCAATTCAATTCCAATTAAATATTATTTAATTGGTACACTTCATTAAATCTAAATAAAAAGATTTAACCTTTTCTCCACTGGGTTCAAGAACAGTGTTAGTGAAGACACCACTCACGACAAACCCCAAATCACATTCGATATTCAATACAAGGCTCTGAATAGAAAATACATCGGCTTATATTCAATATCGAATTCTACGACTAACAAATGTCGTATTGGAAATAACGATATAAATATATATCTTTCAAATTTCCATAACAACACCTGTATAATCACGAATTCCAACATCGAAATATTCCGAAGACAATTTCGATTCAAATCCACTCCAATGCAATCATTGGAAATTTTGGTTATTTTCAAAACCCTTTTCAAATTCAATTTATTTATTTAAAAATAAATAGAATTATAATTCTAGTTCAAAACTAGTTCATTTCGATAAAAATCTATTTTTATCTTTTCAAATATGGAGTCTTTCATCCCAAATCTTCACAAATCATTTCTTATGATTTTACACAAATTATTACTATTTTTAATAATTTTATCAAGGCCCGTACAGTCGATTTCCATCAACGGTCATCGAACTGCACTTACAGCGACCTTTTTCAAATTTGATTTGGACATAATTCCAAATCCAACCGTTAGATTTCAAATTTCTAACATTCGCTAGAAAGCTCTTTTCGATACGAACCCAACGGTTCCGGTTTTAGGAGAATCCGACGGTCGGATCTCCCGTAATGTCCGTTTGAAATAAATGGTCGAAATTCACGAAATGCCGCGGCGCGGCGCGTTCTATTCAGGCCATTATATTATATATATAATATATATAATATATATATTTCGATTTCTATTTAAAACGAATTATATAAATAGTTTTGAATTCGTTTCAAAAATCTATTTCAACTTCCATTTCAATTCAAAGCAAAATTGAATTCTTCTTTATAGATTCGTTTCAAAATTCATTTCTATTCAATTCAAATTTCAATTCAATTTGAATTCATTTCAATTCACTTTCAATTCAATTTGAATTCGTTTTCAATTCAATTCATTTCGAAATCGTTTTCAATTCAATTCATTTCGAAATCGTTTTCAATTCAATTCATTTCGAAATCGTTTTCAATTCAATTCATTTCGAAATCGTTTAAAATTCAATTCATTTCGAAATCGTTTAAAATTCAATTCATTTCGAAATCGTTTAAAATTCAATTCATTTCGAAATCGTTTAAAATCGATATAAATATCGTTCACGTAAAAATGGCGTCAATCTAATCATCACGGCTTCACATATTTCTATTTTCAAATATTCTATTTCAAATATTTCCTATTATCAAAATATTTTTTATTATCAAAATATTCTTTATTTTCACGATTGGAATGAGGCCCAATCAATTACCATATAAAGTTAATTATATGGATTTTCATACAACACATGTATGTAATAGCAACGATAAATAATCAACCATCGACCAAAGTGCACTACACTGTATAAGCATCAAATATAGATATCTAACGCTTATACAGCCTGTCAATCCATCGATCGACATATTTAATCAATCAGGATGAGTGAACTTCAAATTTCATCCCAACACCCGTGTGGGGTTTCAAACAATCAAACACATATTTTATTTGTGCAGTTGGGCGATGTGTAAAATTTATCGTCCCAATCAATGTCCTTCAAATAGGTGTACATAAACAAACCGTCTGGTTTGTAAATGAATATTTTATTTTATTCACTTTCACTATATTCATATTCACGTTAAAAATTATATTTTTAACGATAAAACATTTTATTCCAACATATGAATTTCTATTATTCATTTACACAATAAAATGATATTTTTATTTTCTAACATATTTTAGAAAATTTCGGCGGCATAACGGCACGATACTAGAAACGGGACGAGGCCTAGCCTTATCCCCGGTCTAGTGAAGGCCCACGCCATTCACACATCAATCAAATCAATTCATTTCACCACACAATCAAATTCAAATCAAATCGTATAACTAAGCTATGCAACCAAACAAACAAGTCCATGGTCTGTGGACGATTGTGTCGGGTGCTACTAAGCACCGTCTGCATCCTAGTATATATATATAACTAGAAAAGAAATTGAAGAGTGAGAAATTCTCACATATAGCTATCCTAGCTCTACGGCACTTCATTGATAGAAATCTTCATCGCTATCGCATCTTCGTCAACTTCGTTGCCCGTAGCCATGTAACTCGAAAAAAAGGGGGGGAGCGTCGTCTTCGTCGGAGATGGCTTCCAGGGGCGTCGATGTCGGCTGATGGGGTGGTGTAGCGATGAGGTGGTGGCGGTGGGGCCTAGCATGGCCTGCGGTGGAGTTTCAGGCGGTTTAAGGGGGGTGGGGCTTCGGAGTTTGGGTTCCGCGAGAGGAGGCTTGCGTTGATCGCGAAGGAGGGAGGTAAGGGATGGCGGCGATCGCTGGGGGGGAGGGTACGACGTGATGGCGGCGATCGCTGGGGGGGGAGGCTACGACGTGATGGCGGCGACGAAGTTCGGGGGCGGCTAGTTCTGGAGCTCGAGTTTTTTCTTTGTTTTTCTTTTTTTTTATTTTGATTTATTAACTGACGGGGAGGGGGAAGGAAAAAAAAGGGGGGGCTATATGTTAATTTATATATTTTATTTAATTTATTTAATTCCCTCATAAAGCAACTTTTTAATTCGAACTCAAAATTGAGCCCACCGGCTGTCGTCCCTAGCTAATTACCCCCATTCCGAACACAATGGGATATATACCGTAAGGTGATTTGATCGTTTCGATCTGTCTCCGCTAAAATTTACATTTAAATCACTATATTGAATTTTAAACGTACATTTCAAATTACCGGGGTCACATACGAACTTTAAAAATTCCAGAAAGATATTTTTTAGCTTCGTATTGACGATACGGTCCTAACAAAACTAGTTTCGTCAAATTCTGAGACCGTTTGAGAAATGGCCAATTCCCAGTCGATTAAAATCCACTAAAAAATGGTCAAACGCATTTTCCTATGCCACGCTCACATATTGATTCGAAAAATTATGAAATTTGAAACCTAGCAATAATTTGACACTGCGGATCCAACAAAACTGGTTTCGTTGAAATCCGAGGTCATTTGCAAAATGTCCATTTTTAAGGGCCTGAATTCCATAGCGACTATTTAGAATTTTCAACTGGACATATTTTTTGATTCTCGCTACGAAATTTTGATTTTTCGGATTCGTTGGAAAGATATCATCAATTAGATCCTAATGTTTTTGGTTTCACTAAAATCCGGATTGTTTTGCACCCGGTACATTCAATTGAAGTTTGAAATCGAATTATCGAACTACCGCGCCATTTTCAATTCTATTTATAATTATATATAATTATTTATATTCTAACGACGACGCGTATAATATATACGTTCGAATTCTATTCAAAATAAATTTCTCGTCGATATTATTCAAAATAATTCATTTTAAATAATCAAAATTCGCTAAAATTGCCAAAATAAAAATTCTAAACTGGCCCAGATTTTCCGGGTTGTTACACCAACCTCTGCGGGTATAGCCTAAAACATCTGCCACCACACAGAGGACAACTAGAAGCACCTTTCACGTCTCAGGAAGCCGCGTGCTTCCCCTTCTAGTCCGTTGGAGCCTCTTAAATAACGAATGTGCACTCCTCATGCCTTATGACAACGTGATGATCTACCTCGTTGGGTTATTCATCCTACAACGTACGGACTGCTTCAAGCGCCTTAGTTCTTATATGTCATTAGGCCATAAGTCTGACCATTTATTTCGCGCTTGTGCCACCTCGTCAACTTTCTCATTTAACTTGGTTATTCACACTAGCTTGTTTTTCCGTATTCACCAAGTTACCCTTACTTATTAATCCAATTTAGACTTAGCCCACTTAAGTCCATTAATAATCCCACAACATGTTATACTTAATTCATAGTTAAGTATGCCTTATCCTACATATATACTAATTAGGAGAATAATCCCCTAAACACCAACCCCGAAGACCGAAATCAATATCAGACTAGAATCCAGAGAAATACTCAACCCAACCAACATATATGGTTCTAATTTATTTCTTTCCCATTCATATAACTTATAACACTTTAAATTTAACATTTCTCCTTCCCAAACCACTTGATTTAAGTATATCCTTACGTATAAGTTATCTCATCTTCCTTATCGTTTCCTATAACTTATCTTGTCCCATAAGTTATATAATTTCCACCTATTATTCTTTCTTGCCTTATTCAAGTCTATTCATAATAGGTTTTTTTTATCATTCCCCATTTCCTGTCATTACTTTTACATTTGACTTAACCCTTTTGCTGACTTAATCCGTTATTTAAACTTTTCCCAATTCATTTAATTTATAATACTGTTGCGGGTCCCATTTTGTTAAGCATATCTAAATTTTGTTTCTTAAGTCACCCGTGTCCCACTTAACCCCCTTTTTGTAACGACCCAGAAAATCTGAACCAATTTAAAAATTTTAAATTGGCTAGAATAATGGATTTTAAATATTTAAAATAAATATTTTAAATAATAGCAATGAAAACTGAGTTTGAATCGACAATTGAAAACGAATATAATTAATTATAATTATAAACAAGGCCTAAAATGGCGCTGCAGTTTCGAAAATTGATTGATAGCGAATGGTTGTTTGGGATTGTTTGTGGTTGAAATTGATTGATTGTGGTTGAAAAATACCCGTTTGTGGTTGAGAAATATTTGGTTGAAACCACATAGGATTAGTTTGTGGAAATGAAATAAATATATACATGCCGCCTGCGTGCGAACTAGATGCATGATCCCCATTGTCAAAAACCGCGAGGTTTTAAGGTAGAGCGAGGAGCCGTACTAGGGACGGTCCCGGTTTTAACTACCCTGCCGTTATTCTGCCGAAATTTTGAATAATATTCATGTGTTTGAATTATTTTCATTTGCTGAAACTATATTTATTCGTTGTATAGAAAACCTTCATGTGTTGAATCGATATTCATTCGTTGATTAGAAATTCATGTGTTGAATGGTATTCGTGTTTTAAATATAAAAATCACATTTTTATCTATATATAGAAACTATAGAAAACCTTCATGTGTTAAATCGATATTCATTCGTTGATTAGAAATTCATGTGTTGAATGTTATTCATATTTTGAAATAAATTGTTTAATAATAAAAATCACCTTTTATCAACTATATGGACTGTGTAAATAATCTCGTTTTAAAAGAAATTGTTTTATATTAAAAATCCTATTTTTATTACCTATATAAACTATATAAAATAATAGTGTTTTGAAATGAATTGTTTTACAATAAAAATCACATTTTTATTATATACATGAATTGTTGAAATGCGAAGTGTTAAAAATAGCCACTCGTTCAAATAAATATGCATGAGTTGAAATATTCATTAATTAGCTAATGATATGATTTTTGCCTATGCATGCAACATTAGAATGAATTGTGTTTTTAAACCAAATGGAATCGAATATGAAGTTGAATGGAAAATGATAAGTGATAAGAACTGTATATATGTACATGCATATTTATTGAATAGGTTATAGCAAAGGGGCTAGAGAAGAGGAATAAAATTTTGTGCCCAACAAATAGGTACACATTTACTGTTTTGTTTGGGTGATGATTTTATGAGCCTGTTGGCTTTTTTTTTCTTTTTGACATGAGACGCCCGTGTGGCTATTTGGGAATTTTCCCAGCCCCTCCCGTACAAAGGAGGTTATGGCGAAATTTTCCAAAATTTAAAGGCGTTAGTTAAATATTAGAAGTGGAAACAATATAGGAATTTTTGAATGAACTATATCTATATAAATATATAAATATAAACAAAATTAAAATGAAACGTGGCCGTGCAGTTTGTATTTTGAAGCCGTGATTTCAAACGATTAGTACGGGAGATCCGACCATCGGATTTTCCTGAAATCGCAACCGTTGGGTTCGCTTTGGAAAAATCTTTCCAACGGCACCAACTTTGTAAAAATCCAACGGTTGGATTGTATGGAATGTTTAATTCAAATCTGAAGAAAAACAGCGCCAGAAACGATTATATTTATATATATAAATATAATTATATTTAATCGAATAACGACACTGCAATTCGTATTTTGAAATCGAAAATTCAAACGATTGTACCGAGAGATCCGACCGTCGGATTTTCCCGAAACTGGAAACGTTGGATTCGTTTTGAAAAGAGCTTTCTAATGATGTAAATTTTGTGAAGATCCAACGGTTAGATTTTCAGATATGTGTAAATCAAATCTGAAGAAAAACAGCGCCACGGCCGCGTTATGGCCCGAAGCGTCATTTCGAATAAATTGGCTATTTTAAAATAAATAAAAATAGCGATAAATCATTATAAAATATCATAAACGATACGGAATGGAAATAAACTGAATTTGCTCGATTTATGTGGTATTTGATGGTTGAATGTGTTTGGTGTGAAAATTAGATTAAAGAACAAAATTGGTGTTGTCGAATGATTTAACTATTGAAATAAATTGATTTGAAATTATAAATATACGTGAATTATTTGAAAAGGCTGAGTTAATTCTCATTTCGAATAATTGACCGACGATTGAAATTCGAAAATGAAGACGGTGGTTGAAGACCGGAGATCTTCACCTCGTTTGGATGGTAACCGAGGTCCTGATTGGGAGGCATCCCGAAATATGGATAATGAGTAGTGATCGTCCAGACGTACGTGGTGATCGATGGGTTTGCGAGGTATTTAGTGCCTCCGGTTTCGTTCAGACCCAGAACGGACTTGTAAATGGACTATGTGTATGACATTGGATTTTATTCTGTGTTGATTGATCTCTGTTAAATATACATCTGTTTGGCGGCGGAGAATTTATTATCTTGCTTAACGCCCTTCTCTGAGACGCATGAGCTCAGAGGTTGTATATCGGTGGACATCAGTCGCATGGCATGAATTGCTAGTGTGGCATGCCTAAGTGGCAAATGATCAGGCTTCTGTTGAAAAGCAAAGTTTTGTGGTGATGATCAAAGCACCGCCTGTGTGGCGTAGCTTTGTGTATAACGTGAAATCGCGAGCCTCACACCCCGGTATGAACCAGAAACGGGAGAGGACATCAGGGAGGGCCAGTGTTTCTTTCTAGCTAGGGTGGTGTCAGTGACCTACCAGCCCTGACATTTATATACTTTTCACCTGTGTGGTTGTTGCTGTTGCGAGGCGCCTCGGTTTGATCGGACGATCCGGTTCCGATGGAGTCATTCATTGGCTCGTTTACGCCCCAAAGGGCGGGGAGACGTAGTGTTCAGGCATAATAATCCACATCGGTGGACCGGCCCTGACGATCTAAAGGGTTGATGCGTTCTGATCCTGTGGCTCGGGCTAGAGAGTCACGAATTCGGTAAGGACTATCTTTTGCCTTGGTTCATGATGGAAATCCAATTTCCAAATATGTGACTGTGCGGTTTTGATTGTATACCTATATATGGCGACATAGTGGTATGGGGCATTAATGCCGTCTATGATTGATAGTTATGATTTGAAATTGTTTTCAAAACATATAAACACTAGCAATAATATCAAATACCTTTGTTTTATTCGTACCAAGCATATTTTGGCCGTTATAAGGTAAAAACTCTATCCTCCGGTTTGCGTTGCATTGTGTGGTGGGAACTGAGTCTTATAATGGCTTCATTTTTGTAAAATGCATTGCGTTGTTTAAAGGAAAGATTTGTTTTAAAGCACTGGCAATCCAATGGAGTAAACCCGTTCCACGAAAGTGACGTGGTCCTGGGATTAGCCATATATTAAATGTGTTGAGTGGATTTCTCATACCAGTCCCATGACTGACTCGTAGTTTGTTTCACTTTAAAACTCGGGTGCCCCTTTTTCTACACGGGCAGCCTTGTATTCAGGTTTAGCTGGTTCTTTCTGGATAGCTGGAGCTGAAGATGGATTCTATCATTTATCTCTTTTTATGATGTTCAGCTCCTATTGTACATTATGTTTGTTTTCCGCTGTAGACATTTATGTATAGCTGAACTGTATTTGTACTAAGTATGATCCTGTATACTGTGTAACTCTGATGATTACTTTTATCCAGTATATTCTATTGTTCATTATCTGGTGTATTTATTTAATTCTGTTCTGCTGTTATCCGTTTCTGTGTTATATTCCAAAGATTACCCTTGTCTCCGTCTGTACGAGAAATGGGGTCGTCAAAACGTGGTATCAGAGCTTTGGTTAAGCTTAGTTCTGGGATATAACATATTAACGAACTCGTCAGAAATAGAACCAGTAGTGTTCTGGGACGGGCAACTCAATACAGAAAGGATCAGAAATATCCTAGTATGAATAAAGCAGAATTGAAGCCAGATCGAATGTAGAGTTGATTAATCAAACCACTTTCAACTTTGTTCCTTTTCGGGGACGAAATTTTTTAAGTGGGGGAGATTGTAACGACCCAGAAAATCTGAACCAATTTAAAATTTATAAATTTGCTAAAATAATGGATTTTAAATATTTAAAATAAATATTTTAAATAATAGCAATGAAAACTGAGTTTGAATCGACAATTGAAAACAAATATAATTAATTATAATTATAAACAAGGCCTAAAATGGCGCTGCAGTTTCGAAAATTGATTGATAGCGAAAGGTTGTTTGGGATTGTTTGTGGTTGATATTGATTGATTGTGGTTGAAAAATACCCGTTTGTATTTGAGAAATATTTGGTTGAAACCACATAGGATTAGTTTGTGGAAATGAAATAAATATATACATGTCGCCTGCGTGCGAACTAGATGCATGATCCCCACTGTCAAAAACCGCGAGGTTTTAAGGTAGAGCGAGGAGCCGTACTAGGGACGGTCCCGGTTTTAACTACTCTGCCGTTATGCTGCCGAAATTTTGAATAATATTCATGTGTTTGAATTATTTTCATTTGCTGAAACTATATTTATTCGTTGCATAGAAAACCTTCATGTGTTGAATCGATATTCATTCGTTGATTAGAAATTCATGTGTTGAATGGTATTCGTGTTTTAAATATAAAAATCACATTTTTATCTATATATAGAAACTATAGAAAACCTTCATGTGTTGAATCGATATTCATTCGTTGATTCGAAATTCATGTGTTGAATGGTATTCATATTTTGAAATAAATTGTTTAATAATAAAAATCACCTTTTATCAACTATATGGACTGTGTAAAATAATCTCGTTTTAAAAAAAATTGTTTTATAATAAAAATCCTATTTTTATTACCTATATAAACTATATAAAATAATAGTGTTTTGAAATGAATTGTTTTACAATAAAAATCACATTTTTATTATATACATGAATTGTTGAAATGTGAAGTGTTAAAAATAGCCACTCGTTCAAATAAATATGCATGAGTTGAAATATTCATTAATTAGCTAATGATATGATTTTTGCCTATGCATGCAACATTAGAATGAATGGTGTTTTTAAACCAAATGGAATCGAATATGAAGTTGAATGGAAAATGATAAGTGATAAGAATTGTATATATGTACATGCATATTTATTGAACATGTTATAGCAAAGGGGCTAGAGAAGAGGAATAAAATTTTGTGCCTGACAAATAGGTACACATTTACTGTTTTGTTTGGCTGATGATTTTATGAGCCTGTTGGCTAGCCGCTTGGCTTTTTCTTTTTCTTTTTGACATGAGACGCCCATGTGGCTATTTGGGAATTTCCCAGCCCCTCCCGTACAAAGGAGGTTATGGCGAAATTTTCCAAAATTTAAAGGCGTTAGTGAAATATTAGAAGTGGAAACAATATAGGAATTTTTGAATGAACTATATCTATATAAATATAAACAAAATTAAAACGAAACGTGGCCGTGCAGTTCGTATTTTGAAGCCGTGATTTCAAACGATTAGTACGGGAGATCCGACCATCGAATTTTCTTGAAATCGCAACCGTTGGGTTCGCTTTGGAAAAATCTTTCCAACGGCACCAACTTTGTAAAAATCCAACGGTTGGATTGTCTGGAATGTTTATTTCAAATCTGAAGAAAAACAGCGCCAGAAACGATTATATTTATATATACATATAAATATATTTATATTTGATCGAATAACGACGCTGCAATTCGTATTTTGAAATCGAAAATTCAAAC
Organism: Allium sativum; assembly: GCA_030737875.1. Classification (NCBI taxonomy): domain Eukaryota; kingdom Viridiplantae; phylum Streptophyta; class Magnoliopsida; order Asparagales; family Amaryllidaceae; genus Allium; species Allium sativum. The sequence continues at coordinate 110,298,743 of CM060916.1, read as the reverse complement.
GATTGTACCGGGAGATCCGACCGTCGGATTTTCCCGAAACTAGAACCGTTGGATTCGTTTTGAAAAGACCTTTCTAACGATGTAAATTTTGTGAAGATCCAACGGTTATATTTTCAGATATGTGTAAATCAAATCTGAAGAAAAATAGCGCCACGGCCTCGTTATGGCCCGAAGCGTCGTTTTGAATAAATTGGCTATTTTAAAATAAATAAAAATAGCGGTAAATCATTATAAAATATCATAAACGATATGGAATGGAAATAAATTGAATTTGCTCGATTTATGTGGTATTTGATGGTTGAATGTGTTTGGTGTGAAAATTACATTAAAGAACAAAATTGGTGTTGTCGAATGATTTAACTATTGAAATAAATTGATTTGAAATTCTAAATATACGTGAATTATTTGAAAAGGCCGAGTTAATTCTCATTTCGAATAATTGACCGACGATTGAAATTCGAAAATGAAGACGGTGGTCGAAGACCGGAGATCTTCACCTCGTTTGGATGGTAACCGAGGTCCTGATTGGGAGGCATCCCGAAATATGGATAATGAGTGGTGATCGTCCAGACGTACGTGGTGATCGATGGGTTTGCGAGGTATTTAGTGCCTCCGGTTTCGTTCAGACCCAGAACGGACTTGTAAATGGACTGTGTGTCTGACATTGGATTTTATTCTGTGTTGATTGATCTCTGTTAAATATACATCTGTTTGGCGGCGGAGAATTTATTCTCTTGCTTAACGCCCTTCTCTGAGACGCATGAGCTCAGACGTTGTATATCGGTGGACATCAGTCGCATGGCATGAATTGCTAGTGTGGGATGCCTAAGTGGCAAATGATCAGGGCTTCTGTTGAAAAGCAAAGTCTTGTGGTGATGATCAAAGCACCGCCTGTGTGGCATAGCTTTGTGTATAACGTGAAATCGCGAGCCTCACACCCCGGTATGAACCAGAAACGGGAGAGGACATCAGGGAGGGCCTGCGTTTCTTTCTAGCTAAGGTGGTGTAACAACCCGTAAAATCTGGGCCAGTTTAAAATTTTTATTTTGGCAATTATAGCGAGTTTTGATTATTTAAAATGAATTATTTTAAATAATATCGACGAGAAAATTTATTTTCGGCGAAGTTAAAACGAATAAATTTATTTTAATTATATAACGAGCCTGAAATGGCGCGGTAGTTCGAAAATTCGATTTCTAATTTCAATTGAATATACAGAATTCGTTATAAGTCAGAATTGGACGAAACAAGAAATATTTGAATCTGATGAACAAGATCTTTCTAACGAAGTTAACAAACTAGGATTTCACTTTAGAAATGATAAGATACGTCCAGTTGAAAATTCAGAATAGTCGCTATGGAATTTATATATATATTTAATAATATATAGCCCTTAAAAATGGACATTTTGTAAACGACCTCGGAATTCGACGAAACCAGTTTTGTTGGGTCCGTGATGTTAAGTTATTGCTAGGTTTCAAATTTCATAATTTTTCGAATCAATATGTGAGCGTGGCAAAGGAAAACGCGTTTGACCGGTTTCAGTTGATTTTAATCGACTGGAAATTGGTCATTTTTCAAACGGTCTCAGAATTCGACGAAACTAGTTTTATTAGGACCGTATCGTCAATACGAAGCTAGAAAATATTTTTCTGTAATTTTTGGAGTTCGTATGCGACCCCGGTAATTTGAAATGTACGTTTAAAATTCAATTTAGTGATTTAAATGTAAATTCAAAGGAAACTGATTGTAACGATCAAATCAGCTTGCGATACATATCCCATTGGGTTCGGAATAGGGGTAAAACGCTATGGACGGCAGGCGTTGGGCCTCGTTTAGGGGTCGTATGTAAAAGTCAACTTTTTGAATAATTAAATAATAAATAATAAAAAAAAAAAAATATTTTATTCCCTCCCCTATACATTCTGGCCCCCCCCCTCGTTCAAAATGAAAGTCAGAAATTAAAAAAAAAAAAAAAAAAAAAAATCGAAGTACCCTCGCCCTCGATCCCGCCGCCCATCTCCTCCACCTCCGATCAGGCGCCTTCCCCCTTCTTCCCGTTCCTCCTCTTCTTGCTCTCCTCTGTCCCTCCGATCCTCCTCCACGTCGGCGCCATCCCCCTCGAGCCCTAACCCCCAACCCAGTCGCGAGCCCCCCGGATGCCGCTGCTACCCGTTGCCGCCTTCCACCTGGCCACGCAGACCACCCTCCTCGATCCGCACCTGTAAGCACCCCTCCCCCTTCCTCATTTCAAATACAGTAAGTTTCTTTATGTATTTATTTATTTATTTTTCTTTTTTATATTTTTTATATATATACATTTTTCTTTTCTGTTTTTGCATCGAGTAAATTTCGAATTTTTGTAGGTAGATTTAAAATAAAGATTAGATTTTTGGATATGATAAAAATACGATTTTTATATTGTTTACATCGAAATAAAGATATGGTTTTTATCATATGAATAACAACTACAAGATTTGATTTTATTAGGATTTTTAATTATGAAAAGAATGGATTTTTTTTATAATATAGGAAGCTATGATTTTTAAAGGGATAAAGTTTGAATTTTTATAAAGGGGAAAAACGATATTTTTATATCATAGCAAAGAAACGATTTTTAATAAAGTAAAGATAGGATTTTTAACACTGTAAAAATATATTCTTTTCATATTGAACATCGAAGAAAAAAAAAATGTGATTTTTATATATTTAACATCGAAGTAAAAATAGAATTTTTATATATTGAACTTCGATAGAAAAATAGAATTTTTATATATTGAACTTCGATAGAAAAATAGAATTTTTATATATTGAACTTCGATAGAAAAATAGAATTTTTATATATTGAACTTCGATAGAAAAATAGAATTTTTATATATTGAACTTCGATAGAAAAATAGAATTTTTATATATTGAACTTCGATAGAAAAATAGAATTTTTATATATTGAACTTCGATAGAAAAATAGAATTTTTATATATTGAACTTCGATAGAAAAATAGAATTTTTATATATTGAACTTCGATAGAAAAATAGAATTAAATATATTGAACTTTGAACTAAAAATTCGATTTTTATATATTGAACTTTGAAATAAAAATTCGATTTTTATATATTGAATAGCTAACTAAAAATTCGATTTTTATAAATTGAATAACGAAGTAAAAATTCGATTTTTACATATGTAGTGGCTTCGGGCAACGAAGATGACGAAGATGCGATAGCGATGAAGATTTCCTGCAAAAGGAGTGCCGTGGAGCTAGGATAGCTATATGTGAGAATTTCTCACCTTTCAATTTACTTTTCTAGTTATATATATATACTAGGATGCAGACGGTGTTTAGTAGCACCCGACACAATCGTCCACAGACCATGGACTTGTTTGTTTGGCTGTTTGGTTATTGATTGCGATATTGGTTTGAATGTGGTTTGTGGTGTGAAAAATCGAATCGATAAATTGGTTAGGATTAGACGTGCGCCGTTATAAGGCGAAGGAGTAAGGCTAGGTTAGACCCTTACTCCAAATTTTGTGGTTTGCATAACGAAAGTGAATTTGATTGATGTGTGAATGGCGTGGGCCTTCACTAGACCGGGGATAAGGCTAGGCCTTGTCCCGTTTCTAGTATCGTGCCGTTATGCCGCCGAAATTTTCTAAAATAAGTTAGAAAAATAAAAATAGCATTTTATTTAACGAATGAACTGAATAGAAATTCATATGTTAAAATAAAATGTGTTATCGTTAAAAATATAATTTTTAACGTGAATGTGAATAAATAAATATTCATTTACAAACCAGACGGTTTGTTTATGTACACCTATTTGAATGACGTTGATTGGGTCGATAAATTTTACACATCGCCTAACTGCACAAATAAAATATGTGTTTGATTGTTTGAAACCCCACACGGGTGTTAGGATGAAATTTGAAGTTCACTCATCCTGATTGATTAAATATGTCGATCGATTGATTGACAAGCTGCTATAAGCGTTAAATGTCTATATTTGATGCTTATACAGTGTAGTGCACTTTGGTTGATGGTTGATTATTCATCGTTGTTGATATATACATGTGTTGTAGGAAATCCATATAATTAATTTTATATGGTAATTGATTGGGCCTCATTCCAATTTGAAAAATAAAGAAAATTTGAAAATAGAAATTATGAAGCCGTGTTGATTAGATTGACGCCATTTTGACGTAAACGATATTTATATCGATTTTATCGATTTCGAAATGAATTGAATTGAAAGTGATTTCGAAATGAATTGAATTGAAAACGATTTCGAAATGAATTGAATTGAAAACGATTTCGAAATGAATTGAATTGAAAGTGATTTCGAAATGAATTGAATTGAAAACGATTTCGAAATGAATTGAATTGAAACCGAATTCAAAATGAATTGAAAGCAAATTGAAATGAATTCAAATTGAATTGAAATTTGAATTGAATAGAAATGAATTTTAAAACGAATTTATAGAGAAGAATTCAATTTTGCTTTGAATTGAGATGGAAGTTGAAATAGATTTTGAAACGAATTTTAAAACTATTTATATAATTCGTTTTAAATAGAAATCGACGAAGTATATATTATATATATTATATATATAATATAATGGCCTGAATAGAACGCGCCGCGCCGCGGCAGTTCGCGAATTTCGACCATTTATTTCAAACGGACAGTACGGGAGATCCGACCGTCGGATTCTCCTAAAACCGGAACCGTTGGGTTCGTATCGAAAAGAGCTTTCTAACGAATATTAGAAATTTGAAATCTAACGGTTGGATTTGGAATTATGTCCAAATCAAATTTGAAAAAGGTCGCTGTAAGTGCAGTTCGATGGCCGTTGATGGAAATCGACTGTACGAGCCTTGATAAAATTATTAAAAATAGTAATAATTTGTGTAAAATCATAAGAAATGATTTGTGAAGATTTGGGATGAAAAACTCCATATTTGAAAAGATAAAAATAGATTTTTATCGAAATGAACTAGTTTTGAACTAGAATTATAATTCTATTTATTTTTAAATAAATAAATTGAATTCGAAAAGGGTTTTAAAAGTAACCAAAATTCCAATGATTGCATTGGAGTGGATTTGAATCGAAATTGTCTTCGGAATATTTCGATGTTGGAATTCGTGATTATACAGGTGTTGTTATGGAAATTTGAAAGATATATATGTATATCGTTATTTCCAATACGACATTTGTTAGTCGTAGAATTCGATATTGAATATAAGCCGATGTATTTTCTATTCAGAGCCTTGTATTGAATATCGAATGTGATTTGGGTTTGTCGTGAATGGTGTCTTCACTAACACTGTTCTTGAACCCAGTTGAGAAAAGATTAAATCTTTTTATTTAGATTTAATGAAGTGTACCAATTAAATGATATTTAATTGGAATTGAATTGATATTGATTTTTGGGTTTATCGTGAACAGTGTTTTAAATAACACTCGTTCTTTAACCCGATAATTAATGGAATGATTTTTGGGTTTATCGTGAACAGTGTTTTTAAATAACACTCGTTCTTTAACCCGATAATTAATGGAATGTGACTTTGGGTTTATCGCGAACCGTGTTTTTAGATGACACTGATTCTTTAACCCAGTCACAGATTAAAACTAAGTGGAGTTTTAATGAATCTTTAATTAGATTGAAAAGATCGAGAATGGAGTATCACCAGTTTTGCTCCAGGCGATAGTTAAATCTTTAATTAGATTTGAACGTGAAATTTAGAAACTAACTGTCGGTTAGCCAAGCAGAATGGTTTTCTGGATATTGATCTGATGTTGGTTTCGGCCTTCGGGGTTAATATTTGGGGAATTATTCTCTTGATTAATTTACGGTTAGTGACTAATGAATTGGAATGAGGCGTATGTTGTGTTTGTGTAACACTTATTTAAATATACGCGAGTTATTCGGAAAGACCGGGTTTATCCCATTCTGAATAACTGATACGACGATAAGTCGAAGATGAAGACGATGGTCGAAGACCGGAGGTCTTCACGTCGTTTGGGTGATAACTGATGATCTTGATTGGGCTGTACACCCAAGAAGATGGAAACAGTTAGTGATCGTCCAGACGTACTTGGAGATCGAAGGATATGCGGGGTACTAGGTGACTCCGGTTTCGTTCAGACCCAGAACGGACTTGTAAATGGACTGTGTGTCTGACATCGGATATCATTCTGTGTGACTGATATCGGTTGCATAGGATGGTTTGCCTGTGTGGCATGCTAAGATGCAAATGATCAAGGCTTCTGTTGAAAAGCAAAGTCTTGTGGTGATGATCAAAGCACGGCCTTTGTGGCGTAGCTTTGTGTAACGTTTACCTCGCGTGTTTCACACCCGGTATGAACCAAAAACGGGAGACGGACATCAGGGAGGACTTGCGTTTCTTTCTAGCTAGAAGTGGCGTCAGTGGTTTTACACGCCCTGACGAGTTTGACTTATGTGGTTGTTGCTGTTGCGAGGCGCCTCGGATTGATCGGTCGTTCTCGAACCGATGGAGTCATTCGTTGGCTCGTTTGCGCCCCAAAGGGCGGGGAGACGTATTGTTCAGGCATAATAATCCACATCGGTGGACCGGCCCTGACGATCCAGGGGGCAGTTGCGGCTGTTCCTGAGACATGGTAGGCTAGATTGTCTCGAATCGGTTGAGGATCTTGCCCCTAGCCTCGGTTCATAGATGGAAACCCAATTTCCAAATACGTGACATTTGCGGTTTTATTTGTAAACCTATATATGGCGACATGATATATGGTACCCATGCCGCCTATGATTGATACTTATGATTTGCAGTTGTTTTATACACTATGCACTTATAATAGTATCAAATGATTTGTTTTAAACGTATCAAGCATTCTTTGGCTGTTATAAGGGAAAACCCTATCCTCGGCTGCGTTGCATTGTGTGATGGGACCTGGGTCTTATAACAGCTTCATTTTTCTTTATTTAGCATTGCGCTGTTTGTTTTATGCACTGGTATTCTTGGGAGGAAACCCGTTCCGTGTTATACGGCGTGGTCCCTTGATTTACCTTTGAAAATAAAGATTTGCTGTTTTAGTTCTCACACCAGTCCCATGACTGACCTGGAGTTTATTGTTTTAACCTAAACTCTGGGTGCCCTTATTTTGACACGGGCAGCTAGTAGTTTTGGTTTTGCAGATTTATATTTACAGGATCCTGGTTTACAGCTGGAACGATATCCGGAAAGCTTTGTATCCGTATATCTCCTTCTAGTTGTGTATTGTATTATTTTCCGCTGCTATGTATTTAAATGTAATTTAAATCTCTGATATTTCTGTGTAATATTCATTTATACTCTGTATATTCTTGTAATCTGATGCATTGTTGTAATAGACAGTGAAATGTTCTTTTGCATGCGTTCTGTTTTGTCGTGTTCTCAAACGATAGGGCGTTTCGAACGGCCTGGATCGGTTTAGCGACTGGTTCGGACCGAGCGAAATTCCTTGTTCGTCACATTTGGTATCAGAGCTTTGGTTTACAAAGCTAGAGAACAAGACACATTAGAACCATACGAAAGAATTCATCAGATAATTGGATTAGTAATATCCAATGGGATGACTCGTTAGAGATGGGATCAGTAGTATCCTAGAACGAGTGTGAAGAGTATATTTTTGAAAATGAAAACAAATTTTTGTTTTGAAAATTTAAATCACTTATTCGTATTTGATTATTTCATTATATTGAAGTGGACAATCCAGTATATATAGATTTTGCGTATACGTCTGATCCGCGTGTATTTGAAATTTTAATATATTGGATAGATATAGAATCACACTCTAGTCGCCCGAAGATGATATTGATGATAGCGATCGCATCATCAACATTTATGTTCGAGTTTCGAAGGTGTGATTTCTATATATTTCCATTAGACTGGTGTGAGAACCAAAACTCATATAGTTAGAACACCTTGTTGTGATTTGGCATCAAAAATCTGATTTTGACTATGTATCAAAGTTATGAATTTGAAACTCTAATTCACTAATTGATTGATGTTTGTGTTGTTTGTTTAATTGTTTGATAATTTTTAACCAATTAGCCTGACTGAATCAAATATTGAATTGTATTGTATTGAAATTGGTCGCATTTGCTTGCATATACATATACTTACATTGAACAGGTCATAGCAAGGAGGCTAGAGCCAGAGAATAAAATTTGTTTGCCCGACAAATAGGTACATGTTTATTACATAATTTCCTGTTTTGTTTGGGTGATGATGATTTTGTGAGCCTATTGGCTAGCCGCTTGGCTTTTTCTTTTTCTTTTTGAGATCTGAAGGACCGGGGAAGCTATTTGAAATTCCCCGATGCTCCCGGTGCAGGGGAGGTTATGGCGAAATTTTTCAAAAATTTAGGGTGTTAGCCAAATTTTTGAAATTTTGAAAATTCTCAGAAACTAAAGAGTTGGAGAATGGAAGCCTGATCGATCGTAGAGCTGATTAATCAAACCACTTTCGACTTTGTTCCTTTTCGGGGACGAAAAGTTTTAAGTGGGGGAGATTGTAACAACCCGTAAAATCTGGGCCAGTTTAAAATTTTTATTTTGGCAATTATAGCGAGTTTTGATTATTTAAAATGAATTATTTTAAATAATATCGACGAGAAAATTTATTTTCGGCGAAGTTAAAACGAATAAATTTATTTTAATTATATAACGAGCCTGAAATGGCGCGGTAGTTCGAAAATTCGATTTCTAATTTCAATTGAATATACAGAATTCGTTATAAGTCAGAATTGGACGAAACAAGAAATATTTGAATCTGATGAACAAGATCTTTCTAACGAAGTTAACAAACTAGGATTTCACTTTAGAAATGATAAGATACGTCCAGTTGAAAATTCAGAATAGTCGCTATGGAATTTATATATATATTTAATAATATATAGCCCTTAAAAATGGACATTTTGTAAACGACCTCGGAATTCGACGAAACCAGTTTTGTTGGGTCCGTGATGTTAAGTTATTGCTAGGTTTCAAATTTCATAATTTTTCGAATCAATATGTGAGCGTGGCAAAGGAAAACGCGTTTGACCGGTTTCAGTTGATTTTAATCGACTGGAAATTGGTCATTTTTCAAACGGTCTCAGAATTCGACGAAACTAGTTTTATTAGGACCGTATCGTCAATACGAAGCTAGAAAATATTTTTCTGTAATTTTTGGAGTTCGTATGCGACCCCGGTAATTTGAAATGTACGTTTAAAATTCAATTTAGTGATTTAAATGTAAATTCAAAGGAAACTGATTGTAACGATCAAATCAGCTTGCGATACATATCCCATTGGGTTCGGAATAGGGGTAAAACGCTATGGACGGCAGGCGTTGGGCCTCGTTTAGGGGTCGTATGTAAAAGTCAACTTTTTGAATAATTAAATAATAAATAATAAATAAAAAAAAATATTTTATTCCCTCCCCTATACATTCTGGCCCCCCCCCCTCGTTCAAAATGAAAGTCAGAAATTAAAAAAAAAAAAAAAAAAAAAATCGAAGTACCCTCGCCCTCGATCCCGCCGCCCATCTCCTCCACCTCCGATCAGGCGCCTTCCCCCTTCTTCCCGTTCCTCCTCTTCTTGCTCTCCTCTGTCCCTCCGATCCTCCTCCACGTCGGCGCCATCCCCCTCGAGCCCTAACCCCCAACCCAGTCGCGAGCCCCCCGGATGCCGCTGCTACCCGTTGCCGCCTTCCACCTGGCCACGCAGACCACCCTCCTCGATCCGCACCTGTAAGCACCCCTCCCCCTTCCTCATTTCAAATACAGTAAGTTTCTTTATGTATTTATTTATTTATTTTTCTTTTTTATATTTTTTATATATATACATTTTTCTTTTCTGTTTTTGCATCGAGTAAATTTCGAATTTTTGTAGGTAGATTTAAAATAAAGATTAGATTTTTGGATATGATAAAAATACGATTTTTATATTGTTTACATCGAAATAAAGATATGGTTTTTATCATATGAATAACAACTACAAGATTTGATTTTATTAGGATTTTTAATTATGAAAAGAATGGATTTTTTTTATAATATAGGAAGCTATGATTTTTAAAGGGATAAAGTTTGAATTTTTATAAAGGGGAAAAACGATATTTTTATATCATAGCAAAGAAACGATTTTTAATAAAGTAAAGATAGGATTTTTAACACTGTAAAAATATATTCTTTTCATATTGAACATCGAAGAAAAAAAAAATGTGATTTTTATATATTTAACATCGAAGTAAAAATAGAATTTTTATATATTGAACTTCGATAGAAAAATAGAATTTTTATATATTGAACTTCGATAGAAAAATAGAATTTTTATATATTGAACTTCGATAGAAAAATAGAATTTTTATATATTGAACTTCGATAGAAAAATAGAATTTTTATATATTGAACTTCGATAGAAAAATAGAATTTTTATATATTGAACTTCGATAGAAAAATAGAATTTTTATATATTGAACTTCGATAGAAAAATAGAATTTTTATATATTGAACTTCGATAGAAAAATAGAATTTTTATATATTGAACTTCGATAGAAAAATAGAATTTTTATATATTGAACTTCGATAGAAAAATAGAATTTTTATATATTGAACTTCGATAGAAAAATAGAATTAAATATATTGAACTTTGAACTAAAAATTCGATTTTTATATATTGAACTTTGAAATAAAAATTCGATTTTTATATATTGAATAGCTAACTAAAAATTCGATTTTTATAAATTGAATAACGAAGTAAAAATTCGATTTTTACATATGTAGTGGCTTCGGGCAACGAAGATGACGAAGATGCGATAGCGATGAAGATTTCCTGCAAAAGGAGTGCCGTGGAGCTAGGATAGCTATATGTGAGAATTTCTCACCTTTCAATTTACTTTTCTAGTTATATATATATACTAGGATGCAGACGGTGTTTAGTAGCACCCGACACAATCGTCCACAGACCATGGACTTGTTTGTTTGGCTGTTTGGTTATTGATTGCGATATTGGTTTGAATGTGGTTTGTGGTGTGAAAAATCGAATCGATAAATTGGTTAGGATTAGACGTGCGCCGTTATAAGGCGAAGGAGTAAGGCTAGGTTAGACCCTTACTCCAAATTTTGTGGTTTGCATAACGAAAGTGAATTTGATTGATGTGTGAATGGCGTGGGCCTTCACTAGACCGGGGATAAGGCTAGGCCTTGTCCCGTTTCTAGTATCGTGCCGTTATGCCGCCGAAATTTTCTAAAATAAGTTAGAAAAATAAAAATAGCATTTTATTTAACGAATGAACTGAATAGAAATTCATATGTTAAAATAAAATGTGTTATCGTTAAAAATATAATTTTTAACGTGAATGTGAATAAATAAATATTCATTTACAAACCAGACGGTTTGTTTATGTACACCTATTTGAATGACGTTGATTGGGTCGATAAATTTTACACATCGCCTAACTGCACAAATAAAATATGTGTTTGATTGTTTGAAACCCCACACGGGTGTTAGGATGAAATTTGAAGTTCACTCATCCTGATTGATTAAATATGTCGATCGATTGATTGACAAGCTGCTATAAGCGTTAAATGTCTATATTTGATGCTTATACAGTGTAGTGCACTTTGGTTGATGGTTGATTATTCATCGTTGTTGATATATACATGTGTTGTAGGAAATCCATATAATTAATTTTATATGGTAATTGATTGGGCCTCATTCCAATTTGAAAAATAAAGAAAATTTGAAAATAGAAATTATGAAGCCGTGTTGATTAGATTGACGCCATTTTGACGTAAACGATATTTATATCGATTTTATCGATTTCGAAATGAATTGAATTGAAAGTGATTTCGAAATGAATTGAATTGAAAACGATTTCGAAATGAATTGAATTGAAAACGATTTCGAAATGAATTGAATTGAAAGTGATTTCGAAATGAATTGAATTGAAAACGATTTCGAAATGAATTGAATTGAAACCGAATTCAAAATGAATTGAAAGCAAATTGAAATGAATTCAAATTGAATTGAAATTTGAATTGAATAGAAATGAATTTTAAAACGAATTTATAGAGAAGAATTCAATTTTGCTTTGAATTGAGATGGAAGTTGAAATAGATTTTGAAACGAATTTTAAAACTATTTATATAATTCGTTTTAAATAGAAATCGACGAAGTATATATTATATATATTATATATATAATATAATGGCCTGAATAGAACGCGCCGCGCCGCGGCAGTTCGCGAATTTCGACCATTTATTTCAAACGGACAGTACGGGAGATCCGACCGTCGGATTCTCCTAAAACCGGAACCGTTGGGTTCGTATCGAAAAGAGCTTTCTAACGAATATTAGAAATTTGAAATCTAACGGTTGGATTTGGAATTATGTCCAAATCAAATTTGAAAAAGGTCGCTGTAAGTGCAGTTCGATGGCCGTTGATGGAAATCGACTGTACGAGCCTTGATAAAATTATTAAAAATAGTAATAATTTGTGTAAAATCATAAGAAATGATTTGTGAAGATTTGGGATGAAAAACTCCATATTTGAAAAGATAAAAATAGATTTTTATCGAAATGAACTAGTTTTGAACTAGAATTATAATTCTATTTATTTTTAAATAAATAAATTGAATTCGAAAAGGGTTTTAAAAGTAACCAAAATTCCAATGATTGCATTGGAGTGGATTTGAATCGAAATTGTCTTCGGAATATTTCGATGTTGGAATTCGTGATTATACAGGTGTTGTTATGGAAATTTGAAAGATATATATGTATATCGTTATTTCCAATACGACATTTGTTAGTCGTAGAATTCGATATTGAATATAAGCCGATGTATTTTCTATTCAGAGCCTTGTATTGAATATCGAATGTGATTTGGGTTTGTCGTGAATGGTGTCTTCACTAACACTGTTCTTGAACCCAGTTGAGAAAAGATTAAATCTTTTTATTTAGATTTAATGAAGTGTACCAATTAAATGATATTTAATTGGAATTGAATTGATATTGATTTTTGGGTTTATCGTGAACAGTGTTTTAAATAACACTCGTTCTTTAACCCGATAATTAATGGAATGATTTTTGGGTTTATCGTGAACAGTGTTTTTAAATAACACTCGTTCTTTAACCCGATAATTAATGGAATGTGACTTTGGGTTTATCGCGAACCGTGTTTTTAGATGACACTGATTCTTTAACCCAGTCACAGATTAAAACTAAGTGGAGTTTTAATGAATCTTTAATTAGATTGAAAAGATCGAGAATGGAGTATCACCAGTTTTGCTCCAGGCGATAGTTAAATCTTTAATTAGATTTGAACGTGAAATTTAGAAACTAACTGTCGGTTAGCCAAGCAGAATGGTTTTCTGGATATTGATCTGATGTTGGTTTCGGCCTTCGGGGTTAATATTTGGGGAATTATTCTCTTGATTAATTTACGGTTAGTGACTAATGAATTGGAATGAGGCGTATGTTGTGTTTGTGTAACACTTATTTAAATATACGCGAGTTATTCGGAAAGACCGGGTTTATCCCATTCTGAATAACTGATACGACGATAAGTCGAAGATGAAGACGATGGTCGAAGACCGGAGGTCTTCACGTCGTTTGGGTGATAACTGATGATCTTGATTGGGCTGTACACCCAAGAAGATGGAAACAGTTAGTGATCGTCCAGACGTACTTGGAGATCGAAGGATATGCGGGGTACTAGGTGACTCCGGTTTCGTTCAGACCCAGAACGGACTTGTAAATGGACTGTGTGTCTGACATCGGATATCATTCTGTGTGACTGATATCGGTTGCATAGGATGGTTTGCCTGTGTGGCATGCTAAGATGCAAATGATCAAGGCTTCTGTTGAAAAGCAAAGTCTTGTGGTGATGATCAAAGCACGGCCTTTGTGGCGTAGCTTTGTGTAACGTTTACCTCGCGTGTTTCACACCCGGTATGAACCAAAAACGGGAGACGGACATCAGGGAGGACTTGCGTTTCTTTCTAGCTAGAAGTGGCGTCAGTGGTTTTACACGCCCTGACGAGTTTGACTTATGTGGTTGTTGCTGTTGCGAGGCGCCTCGGATTGATCGGTCGTTCTCGAACCGATGGAGTCATTCGTTGGCTCGTTTGCGCCCCAAAGGGCGGGGAGACGTATTGTTCAGGCATAATAATCCACATCGGTGGACCGGCCCTGACGATCCAGGGGGCAGTTGCGGCTGTTCCTGAGACATGGTAGGCTAGATTGTCTCGAATCGGTTGAGGATCTTGCCCCTAGCCTCGGTTCATAGATGGAAACCCAATTTCCAAATACGTGACATTTGCGGTTTTATTTGTAAACCTATATATGGCGACATGATATATGGTACCCATGCCGCCTATGATTGATACTTATGATTTGCAGTTGTTTTATACACTATGCACTTATAATAGTATCAAATGATTTGTTTTAAACGTATCAAGCATTCTTTGGCTGTTATAAGGGAAAACCCTATCCTCGGCTGCGTTGCATTGTGTGATGGGACCTGGGTCTTATAACAGCTTCATTTTTCTTTATTTAGCATTGCGCTGTTTGTTTTATGCACTGGTATTCTTGGGAGGAAACCCGTTCCGTGTTATACGGCGTGGTCCCTTGATTTACCTTTGAAAATAAAGATTTGCTGTTTTAGTTCTCACACCAGTCCCATGACTGACCTGGAGTTTATTGTTTTAACCTAAACTCTGGGTGCCCTTATTTTGACACGGGCAGCTAGTAGTTTTGGTTTTGCAGATTTATATTTACAGGATCCTGGTTTACAGCTGGAACGATATCCGGAAAGCTTTGTATCCGTATATCTCCTTCTAGTTGTGTATTGTATTATTTTCCGCTGCTATGTATTTAAATGTAATTTAAATCTCTGATATTTCTGTGTAATATTCATTTATACTCTGTATATTCTTGTAATCTGATGCATTGTTGTAATAGACAGTGAAATGTTCTTTTGCATGCGTTCTGTTTTGTCGTGTTCTCAAACGATAGGGCGTTTCGAACGGCCTGGATCGGTTTAGCGACTGGTTCGGACCGAGCGAAATTCCTTGTTCGTCACAGGTGGTGTCAGTGACCTACCATCCCTGACATTTATATACTTTTCACCTGTGTGGTTGTTGCTGTTGCGAGGCGCCTCGGTTTGATCGGACGATCCGGGTTCGATGGAGTCATTCATTGGCTCGTTTACGCCCCAAAGGGCGGGGAGAAGTAGTGTTCAGGCATAATAATCCATATCGGTGGACCGGCCCTGACGATCTAAAGGGTTGATGCGTTCGGATCCTGTGGCTCGGGCTAGAGAGTCACGAATTCGGTAAGGACTATCTTTTGCCTTGGTTCATGATGGAAATCCAATTTCCAAATACATGACTGTGCGGTTTTGATTGTATACCTATATATGGCGACATAGTGGTATGGGGCATTAATGCCGTCTATGATTGATAGTTATGATTTGAAATTGTTTTCAAAATATATAAACACTAGCAATAATATCAAATGCCTTTATTTTATTCGTACCAAGCATATTTTGGCTGTTATAAGGTAAAAACTCTATCCTCCGGTTTGCGTTGCATTGTGTGATGGGAACTGAGTCTTATAATGGCTTCATTTTTATAAAATGCATTGTGTTGTTTAAAAGAAAGATTTGTTTTAAAGCACTGGCAATCCAATGGAGTAAACCCGTTCCACGAAATTGGCGTGGTCCTGGGATTAGCCATATATTAAATGTGTTGAGTGGATTTCTCATACCAGTCCCATGACTGACTCGTAGTTTGTTTCACTTTCAAACTCGGGTGCCCCTTTTTCTACACGGGCAACCTTGTATTCAGGTTTAGCTGGTTCTTTCTGGATAACTGGAGCTGAGGATGGATTCTATCATTTATCTCTTTTTATGTTGTTCAGCTCCTATTGTACATTATGTTTGTTTTCCGCTATAGACATTTATGTATAGCTGAACTGTATTTGTACAAAGTATGATCCTGTATACTGTGTAACTCTGATGATTACTTTTATCCAGTATATTCTATTGTTCATTATCTGGTGTATTTATTTAATTTTGTTCTGCTGTTATCTGTTTCTGTGTTATATTCCAAAGATTACCCTTGTCTCCGTCTGTACGAGAAATGGGGTCGTCACACTTTTATATCTTACACATGTCTTACTACGGTTAAGTCTACCTTAGTCATGTTTTACATCACATGTCTTGCAACGGCTAAGTCCACATTAGTCATGCTTTACATGTCATTTATATCACCCACTTGACCCTCTAACCATACCCATGTCACCCACATGTCTTATTATGGTTAGTATTTCTAAATTTATT
This sequence comes from Allium sativum, assembly GCA_030737875.1. NCBI lineage: Eukaryota > Viridiplantae > Streptophyta > Magnoliopsida > Asparagales > Amaryllidaceae > Allium > Allium sativum. The sequence continues at coordinate 110,282,400 of CM060916.1, read as the reverse complement.
TATTATGCCGTAACAATGTATGACCTCTCACATTAGACATCCGTTCGTGGCTGCTGGATTTTGCTGGGTGGTTCCGGGCAGACTCTACCATAATGCGCCTAACATCGTGTCATAAACCGTTACGCCTGACCCCTCACATTAGACGTCCGCTTTTGGTTGCTGGATTTGTCGGGCGGTTCCGAGCAGTCTTACACCACAAACGCACCCAACCTCGTGTCATAGGCATTCATTAATAATCGTCTTTCACCCAAACCCTAAATTCATGTCATGTGCTCCAAATTTAACTTTATTACAGTTCATGTCTATTCTAAGTGTTGAGTGGATTTCTCATACCAGTCCCATGACTGACTCGTAGTTTGTTTCACTTTAAAACTCGGGTGCCCCTTTTTCTACATGGGCAGCCTTGTATTCAGGTTTAGCTGGTTCTTTCTGGATAGCTGGAGCTGAAGATGGATTCTATCATTTATCTCTTTTTATGCTGTTCAGCTCCTATTGTACATTATGTTTGTTTTCCGCTGTAGACATTTATGTATAGCTGAACTGTATTTGTACTAAGTATGATCCTGTATACTGTGTAACTCTGATGATTACTTTTATCCAGTATATTCTATTGTTCATTATCAGGTGTATTTATTTAATTCTGTTCTGCTGTTATCCGTTTCTGTGTTATATTCCAAAGATTACCCTTGTCTCCGTCTGTACGAGAAATGGGGTCGTCAAAACGTGGTATCAGAGCTTTGGTTAAGCTTAGTTCTGGGATATAACATATTAACGAACTCGTCAGAAATAGAACCAGTAGTGTTCTGGGACGGGCAACTCAATACAGAAAGGATCAGAAATATCCTAGTATGAATAAAGCAGAATTGAAGCCAGATCGAATGTAGAGTTGATTAATCAAACCACTTTCAACTTTGTTCCTTTTCGGGGACGAAATTTTTTAAGTGGGGGAGATTGTAACGACCCAGAAAATCTGAACCAATTTAAAATTTATAAATTTGCTAAAATAATGGATTTTAAATATTTAAAATAAATAATTTAAATAATAGCAATGAAAACTGAGTTTGAATCGACAATTGAAAACAAATATAATTAATTATAATTATAAACAAGGCCTAAAATGGCGCTGCAGTTTCGAAAATTGATTGATAGCGAAAGGTTGTTTGGGATTGTTTGTGGTTGATATTGATTGATTGTGGTTGAAAAATACCCGTTTGTATTTGAGAAATATTTGGTTGAAACCACATAGGATTAGTTTGTGGAAATGAAATAAATATATACATGCCGCCTGCGTGCGAACTAGATGCATGATCCCCACTGTCAAAAACCGCGAGGTTTTAAGGTAGAGCGAGGAGCCGTACTAGGGACGGTCCCGGTTTTAACTACTCTGCCGTTATGCTGCCGAAATTTTGAATAATATTCATGTGTTTGAATTATTTTCATTTGCTGAAACTATATTTATTCGTTGCATAGAAAACCTTCATGTGTTGAATCGATATTCATTCGTTGATTAGAAATTCATGTGTTGAATGGTATTCGTGTTTTAAATATAAAAATCACATTTTTATCTATATATAGAAACTATAGAAAACCTTCATGTGTTGAATCGATATTCATTCGTTGATTCGAAATTCATGTGTTGAATGGTATTCATATTTTGAAATAAATTGTTTAATAATAAAAATCACCTTTTATCAACAATATGGACTGTGTAAAATAATCTCGTTTTAAAAAAAATTGTTTTATAATAAAAATCCTATTTTTATTACCTATATAAACTATATAAAATAATAGTGTTTTGAAATGAATTGTTTTACAATAAAAATCACATTTTTATTATATACATGAATTGTTGAAATGTGAAGTGTTAAAAATAGCCACTCGTTCAAATAAATATGCATGAGTTGAAATATTCATTAATTAGCTAATGATATGATTTTTGCCTATGCATGCAACATTAGAATGAATGGTGTTTTTAAACCAAATGGAATCGAATATGAAGTTGAATGGAAAATGATAAGTGATAAGAATTGTATATATGTACATGCATATTTATTGAACATGTTATAGCAAAGGGGCTAGAGAAGAGGAATAAAATTTTGTGCCTGACAAATAGGTACACATTTACTGTTTTGTTTGGCTGATGATTTTATGAGCCTGTTGGCTAGCCGCTTGGCTTTTTCTTTTTCTTTTTGACATGAGACGCCCATGTGGCTATTTGGGAATTTTCCCAGCCCCTCCCGTACAAAGGAGGTTATGGCGAAATTTTCCAAAATTTAAAGGCGTTAGTGAAATATTAGAAGTGGAAACAATATAGGAATTTTTGAATGAACTATATCTATATAAATATAAACAAAATTAAAACGAAACGTGGCCGTGCAGTTCGTATTTTGAAGCCGTGATTTCAAACGATTAGTACGGGAGATCCGACCATCGAATTTTCTTGAAATCGCAACCGTTGGGTTCGCTTTGGAAAAATCTTTCCAACGGCACCAACTTTGTAAAAATCCAACGGTTGGATTGTCTGGAATGTTTATTTCAAATCTGAAGAAAAACAGCGCCAGAAACGATTATATTTATATATACATATAAATATAATTATATTTAATCGAATAACGACGCTGCAATTCGTATTTTGAAATCGAAAATTCAAACGATTGTACCGGGAGATCCGACCGTCGGATTTTCCCGAAACTGGAACCGTTGGATTCGTTTTGAAAAGACCTTTCTAACGATGTAAATTTTGTGAAGATCCAACGGTTAGATTTTCAGATATGTGTAAATCAAATCTGAAGAAAAATAGCGCCACGGCCTCGTTATGGCCCGAAGCGTCATTTTGAATAAATTGGCTATTTTAAAATAAATAAAAATAGCGATAAATCATTATAAAATATCATAAACGATATGGAATGGAAATAAATTGAATTTGCTCGATTTATGTGGTATTTGATGGTTGAATGTGTTTGGTGTGAAAATTACATTAAAGAACAAAATTGGTGTTGTCGAATGATTTAACTATTGAAATAAATTGATTTGAAATTCTAAATATACGTGAATTATTTGAAAAGGCCGAGTTAATTCTCATTTCGAATAATTGACCGACGATTGAAATTCGAAAATGAAGACGGTGGTCGAAGACCGGAGATCTTCACCTCGTTTGGATGGTAACCGAGGTCCTGATTGGGAGGCATCCCGAAATATGGATAATGAGTGGTGATCGTCCAGACGTACGTGGTGATCGATGGGTTTGCGAGGTATTTAGTGCCTCCGGTTTCGTTCAGACCCAGAACGGACTTGTAAATGGACTGTGTGTCTGACATTGGATTTTATTCTGTGTTGATTGATCTCTGTTAAATATACATCTGTTTGGCGGCGGAGAATTTATTCTCTTGCTTAACGCCCTTCTCTGAGACGCATGAGCTCAGACGTTGTATATCGGTGGACATCAGTCGCAATGCATGAATTGCTAGTGTGGGATGCCTAAGTGGCAAATGATCAGGGCTTCTGTTGAAAAGCAAAGTCTTGTGGTGATGATCAAAGCACCGCCTGTGTGGCATAGCTTTGTGTATAACGTGAAATCGCGAGCCTCACACCCCGGTATGAACCAGAAACGGGAGAGGACATCAGGGAGGGCCTGCGTTTCTTTCTAGCTAGGGTGGTGTCAGTGACCTACCATCCCTGACATTTATATACTTTTCACCTGTGTGGTTGTTGCTGTTGCGAGGCGCCTCGGTTTGATCGGACGATCCGGGTTCGATGGAGTCATTCATTGGCTCGTTTACGCCCCAAAGGGCGGGGAGAAGTAGTGTTCAGGCATAATAATCCATATCGGTGGACCGGCCCTGACGATCTAAAGGGTTGATGCGTTCGGATCCTGTGGCTCGGGCTAGAGAGTCACGAATTCGGTAAGGACTATCTTTTGCCTTGGTTCATGATGGAAATCCAATTTCCAAATACATGACTATGCGGTTTTGATTGTATACCTATATATGGCGACATAGTGGTATGGGGCATTAATGCCGTCTATGATTGATAGTTATGATTTGAAATTGTTTTCAAAATATATAAACACTAGCAATAATATCAAATGCCTTTATTTTATTCGTACCAAGCATATTTTGGCTGTTATAAGGTAAAAACTCTATCCTCCGGTTTGCGTTGCATTGTGTGATGGGAACTGAGTCTTATAATGGCTTCATTTTTATAAAATGCATTGTGTTGTTTAAAAGAAAGATTTGTTTTAAAGCACTGGCAATCCAATGGAGTAAACCCGTTCCACGAAATTGGCGTGGTCCTGGGATTAGCCATATATTAAATGTGTTGAGTGGATTTCTCATACCAGTCCCATGACTGACTCGTAGTTTGTTTCACTTTCAAACTCGGGTGCCCCTTTTTCTACACGGGCAGCCTTGTATTCAGGTTTAGCTGGTTCTTTCTGGATAACTGGAGCTGAGGATGGATTCTACCATTTATCTCTTTTTATGTTGTTCAGCTCCTATTGTACATTATGTTTGTTTTCCGCTATAGACATTTATGTATCGCTGAACTGTATTTGTACAAAGTATGATCCTGTATACTGTGTAACTCTGATGATTACTTTTATCCAGTATATTCTATTGTTCATTATCTGGTGTATTTATTTAATTTTGTTCTGCTGTTATCTGTTTCTGTGTTATATTCCAAAGATTACCCTTGTCTCCGTCTGTACGAGAAATGGGGTCGTCACACTTTTATATCTTACACATGTCTTACTACGGTTAAGTCTACCTTAGTCATGTTTTACATCACATGTCTTGCAACGGCTAAGTCCACATTAGTCATGCTTTACATGTCATTTATATCACCCACTTGACCCTCTAACCATACCCATGTCACCCACATGTCTTATTATGGTTAGTATTTCTAAATTTATTTATTATGCCGTAACAATGTATGACCTCTCACATTAGACATCCGTTCGTGGCTGCTGGATTTTGCTGGGTGGTTCCGGGCAGACTCTACCACAATGCGCCTAACATCGTGTCATAAACCGTTACGCCTGACCCCTCACATTAGACGTCCGCTTTTGGTTGCTGGATTTGTCGGGCGGTTCCGAGCAGTCTTACACCACAAACGCGCCCAACCTCGTGTCATAGGCATTCATTAATAATCGTCTTTCACCCAAACCCTAAATTCATGTCATGTGCTCCAAATTTAACTTTATTACAGTTCATGTCTATTCTAAGTGTCATAGGCCAATTATAAATTTACAAGCATGTTAATGTTCAATCTAGATATCAAATGTCAATTACCAATTCATAAGCATGTTCGCGCTCAAGTTATGCCACTATTGTCAATTTCATATTATGCGTTGAGTTCCATAATTACATAAAAAAAACATGGTTTGTCCAACATATTCCATTTTTAATTATGTTTCTAGGATCTTAACGCCATATTAAATTTCCAAGTCTCAAATTCAAGCTTTCCCCAAAAACCCCTATTTATGTTCATATTTATAATCCGGTTAATAGGCTATACCTATTATTCCAATTCAGTTTATAATTTAAACCCTCAATCCCATAATATTTATATTTGAAATAAATCACCTTTTTCCTAATCCTATACCATATTAACAATTCCAATTAAATTTACATAATTTCATGTCAACATCATATAGCAGAATTCATGATTATGCGCTATTCACGTTCTCAAGTCATATCCAAAGATTCATTATGGATTACGCTCCAAAATTACCCATTTACAAGCTGTATCACAATGATTGCCCAATATTCACAATAATAATTGTTATGCCATAATCCCCAATATTTGCAATAATAATTGTTACGCCCCAATCCCAAAAAACAGATTATGTTTCTCGATTGCATAAAATAGATTATGCCCAACATTTCCATATTCCAACCGCACGTATGCATTATAAGATTTTCGTCTAGGTTCGAGATAACATAGATCCAAAAATAAAAAGGGGAAGGAGAATAAAAGGAACAATTATTGTAACATGAATCTTGAATTAAATTAATAACCGGGGAATGATGAACGATAATAATACTATTATGCAACAAATTTATTATACTTCCCCTCACCTTGACTGGATTGGAGAAATAGACGATTTGTCGTTGATGTAGAACGCTAATTTAATCTTCTTATTTGATTGTTGGTGAGGATAGAACGCTAATTTAATCTTCTTATTAGATTGTTGGTGAGGAGCATGAATTGTTGATGAAGAATTTTGCTTCTTGATTTGATTAAACTCTAAAGTTGATGAATAACTTGCAAATAGTTTAGGGTTTTAGGGCGGCGGCCATGTTTGGTTGAAGATGGCAGCATGGAGGCATCAGAAGGAATTGTTTATGAATTAGGTTAGATCTAGGCACTATTTTATAGGTGTAGAGAGTGTTTTAGAGCCACTAGATCGCCCTAGAAGCCATCCGGTCCGTCTAACACATCAAAAATCGTTACTGTCCAGATCTGGAAAAATCAGGGGGGAGGTCGACACTAAGGTCAGCCCCTAGGTTGACCTCCCTGGGTAGGTCGACCCCTAGGTCGACCTCCCTGGGTAGATCGACCCCTAGGTCAACTTGCCTGGGTATTTTCCTATGTAAATTCTGATTTTTTGTTGAATCTTTTGAAGGCCATAGCTCTTTCACACGGAGTACGATTTTTGAAAACTTGGATTCCATCCTAAGTAGAATTTCGAAACGAATGTAATGGTGATGTCCATTTTACTTAATTCCTGATATTTAAATTAAGTATCCTTATTTTATTATCTTCTCTATTACACACACTGTTATTGAATCAATCTTTCTTTCTATTTCATGCATTAATTAGTTTCCATTGTACATCACCATTATTCACCTATCTATGCATATATATACATTTTTAGCTATATATAAAAAAAATGCGGGGTGTTACATTCTCCCACACTTAAGGAATTTCGTCCCCGAAATTCGATAAGAGCAAAATAGATAATCCCTCGCAACATCCAATTAGTGTTCATCCAATTGTTGCAACATTGTGCACATGTGCAAAGTGAATTACATCATAGCAAATCATGTATGCCTAATTTGGATCCACCTATATGTATGCAAACTTTAAAAACTCTTTCAAAACATGATGCTCACATCCTAAATATACTTGAAATTCTATATGAATGCAATATTTTTGAAAAATCAAAATGTTTTTCATCTAAATTTTCCTACACTCTTACAGAGTAAGAGCATAGTTCATTCAATTTTCGCATCCAAAACCCTACCAACCATCATTAAAGTCGAAATTTAGAAAAATCTAATTTTCCAAATTCAATTTCTTATGTTATGAAAACGGAAAAACTCACATCCTCCGTTTTTCTTTCCGAATTGTACTTGGATTTTTACATAATCATTCTATAATGATTTCCTATTTTCCTGTCCAAGCACAACCACATAAGGAAGCTTTCTTTTCTATTTCATCTTATCTTGGAGTAATTTCATATTTATTAATCTTTTTCTTAAGATTTTCATTTTCTTTTCCTGTCACGTTTTGTTGCTTGATTGATTCTATTGTTTTCTTGTTAGTTTGGCTAGTTTTCTTCTTAAGTTTATGTTTCAACCAAGCTCTTTAGTTTTCAACTCAAACTGTATCCTACACAGCTACAATAATGGGCCATGAATCTTAGGACTATGTCATGAGTCCACTCAACAGGATCTATACACTCGCTTGCTCTTCACTGCCTAGTAGTCACTACCAGTCCATGTTGTGTATTACTAGCCTATACTTCTTTTTCAAGCAACAATCTTAGACTCCTACAGCTTATGCGTTCTACGGTAAATTTTCCATTAGTTTAATATTAGCTAATCCCTGACTGTAAATTGGCAAGAGAGTAACTCCCTAGGTACCAACCCCGAAGACCGAAATCAACATCAGATTGACACTCATAGAATCACTCAACTCAACCAATCTCTAGTTGGTTCCAATTGTTTAGTTCATAGCTTTAGTTTCTCTCGTTCTATTCAATTGGCCTCCTTTCTTTTCATTACATTTTTCTTTCAAAAATTAAAAGTGTTAAAACTTTATTTTCTTTTCTCAAAAATTTGCTTTTGCCAAACAATAAAAACATGTTACAAAGTAAAATTGCAAAAAAAAAAAAAAATCAAATGTAATAACCCGGAAAATGTGAACCAGTTTAAAATTTTTAAATTAGGTTATTAACAAGAAATTTGAATGATTAAAATAGCCTATTTCAATAAAATATAGAATTTGGTATGATATGGTAGTTTGAAATTTTGAATACAAACTTAGTCTGACTATACCGGGTGGAAAATATAATGGATTTTAACGAAACTGAAAATATTTAAATCTGTTTATCAATACCTTTCTAACGAATCTGAAAAATCGAAATTTCATAACGGAAATCAAAAGTTATGGCCAATTGAATTTTCAGAAAGGTCGCTATATAGTATATATAGCCCTTGAAAATAGAGATTTTTGCATATGACCTCGGAATTCGACGAAACCACTTTTGTTGGGTCCGGGATGTCAAATTATTGCTAAGTTTCAAATTTCGTAATTTTTGAAGCTAGTATGTGAGCGGGGCAAAAGATAACGTGTTTGGTCAAATTCTGTTAAAATGGGTCGACCTAAAAATGGTCGTTTTTCAAACGAGCTCAAAATTCGACGAAACTGGTTTTTTTAGGACCGTATCGTCAAAACAAAGCTAGATATAATTTTCTGGAATTTTTCGATTCAGTTTGTGGCCCTGGCAAATTGAAATGTACGTTTAAATTAAATATCGAATGTTTTATATTTTAAATTGAAAAATAACTGACTGTAACAGTCGAAATGGCCAACGAAACATATCCCATTGTGTCCGGAATGGGGGTATTTAGCTAGGGGCGACAGTCGTTGGGTTTAAAAGGGAGTCCGTTTGCAAAAACACTATTTAAAAATTTTCTATAAATATCGACCAATGAGAAATTTTCTTTAAAAAAAAAAAAACCTAAAAACCCTAACCGCCAGTCGAAAAGAACGATCCCCGTAGCTCGCCGCTTCCCCTCCTTTTTCCGATCGCCAGAGGCCGCTTCGCCGCCGACCACTGTTGAGGCTTTTGCTCGCCGTACTCCCCTCTCCACATCCGACCTAGCCTCGTCACCAACAGAGCTGCCGTCGACGAGTTCGAGCTCTTCAAAGTCGCCGCCTTCCTGGAGCCGCCGCCGCCTGGATTCGCCATCGCATCGCCTCAGACAACCACCGCTAGGAAGCTCTTTCCTCCCTCGACGACGTCCAACAGCCTGATCGTCCTATAGAGCTTCGAATCAAAAGAAAAATCAAAACCTAGAATTGAACAGGTTTGGAAACTATCGGGTTATTTAATTTTAAACTCTTTTAACACTTTAAAGCATTGCAAAACTTTGAAAAATAATATCTTTTTCGTTCTTCAACGAAATTCGATGAAACAGGAGACACCGTGACCGCAAGGAGGCTCTCTACATTCTAGAAGAAGCCGCGGATTTTTCTGACCTTCCTACGATTTTTAGCACCGCAAGAACCAATGTGAGGAATCTAAACTATTTGTGTGAATGAAATCGCGTTGTATAAATTATATAAGCGAAGTGTAAATTATATACGCATTGTATACCTCATGTACATGTGTTGTATAAGTTATATTAGCGATGTATAAATTATACAAGCGTTGTTTGAAACATATATGCTTTGAATTATGATGAAATGCAAGTGAATTATTATATTATATATATATATATACTCCCCTCGTCCACAAACCATGGACGATATTTATTGCTTGTGTTTGACGTGATATTATATGTTATGACGAATGGTTGGAAATAATTGTTTGTGGTTGATATTATGGTTGAAAAATACCTTTGTGGTTGAAAAATACCCTCTTGTGGTTGAAACAAAATAGGATAGGATTGTGGAATTGAAAATAAAACATGCCGCCTGCGTGCGAACTAGATGCATGATCCCCATTGTCAAAAACCGCGAGGTTTTAAGGTAGAGCGAGGAGCCGTACTAGGAACGGTCCCGGTTTTAACTACCCTGCCGTTATGCTACCGAAATTTTCTGAAATATTTATGTGTTAGAATAATTTTCCTTCATTGAAATTATTTACATATGCTATATCGAATATTCATGTGTTGAGTTGCCAATTCATTCGTTGAGTTGAAATTCATGTGTTGAATATTATTCGAATTTAAACAAATGGCTTTAGTAATAAAAATCACATTTTTATATATATACAAACGATATCGAATATTCATGTGTTGAGTTGCCATTTCATTCGTTGAGTTGAAATTCATGTGTTGAATATTATTCGAATTTAAACAAATGGCTTTAGTAATAAAAATCACATTTTTATATATATACAAACGATATCGAATATTCATGTGTTGAGTTGCCAATTCATTCGTTGAGTTGAAATTCATGTGTTGAATATTATTCGAATTTAAACAAATGGCTTTAGTAATAAAAATCACATTTTTATATATATACAAACGATATCGAATATTCATGTGTTGAGTTGCCAATTCATTCGTTGAGTTGAAATTCATGTGTTGAATATTATTCGAATTTAAACAAATGGCTTTAGTAATAAAAATCACATTTTTATATATATACAAACGATATCGAATATTCATGTGTTGAGTTGCCAATTCATTCGTTGAGTTGAAATTCATGTGTTGAATATTATTCGAATTTAAACAAATGGCTTTAGTAATAAAAATCACATTTTTATATATATGCAAACGATATCCAATATTCATGTGTTGAGTTGCCAATTCATTCGTTGAGTTGAAATTCATGTGTTGAATATTATTCTCTTTTAAAAATAAAATAAATCGACAGTGAAAACTATATTTTTATAGAGTATATGAAGTGTTAAAAATACACATGTGTTGAATAAATATTTTTGATGATAAAAATATTCCTTTTATCATGTATACGCTTAGTTAAAAATACACATGTGTTGAATAAATATTTTTGATGATAAAAATATTCCTTTTATCATGTATACGCTTAGTTAAAAATACACATGTGTTGAATAAATATTTTTGATGATAAAAATATTCCTTTTATCATGTATACGCTTAGTTAAAAATACACATGTGTTGAATAAATATTTTTGATGATAAAAATATTCCTTTTATCAGGTATACGCTTAGTTAAAAATACACACGTGTTAAAATAAATAATAGTTCGCTAGGAATATTAAATTTAGCTTTGTTCTGCATACATATACATGTGTTGAACAGGAAAAATGGATTAGCTGTTGAGTAAAGAAATTATTTGCGTGCCCGACAAATAGGTAAACCTTGATGAGTTGGCTGCGCAATTTTATTTATACATCAACTCCTGTGAATGCCATTGGATGCGGAGTGCTGGTTTTTCTGTGTGAAATAATAAACAACGCCATAGGATAGTAACAATTAATTTTGAACTACACTACATGGCATACTTCTTGACGATAGGCATACTTCATCATATTCCACATAAGCAATTGGAGCTTGTGTGACGAGGTGGAAGATTTACCATATAAGCAAGAGGCTTGTATGGCGATGACTATGTACTACAGGTTGAACTGATGACTCATATGGACTATATAAATTATAACGATAAAATGCCAGATTAATAAAAACCCCACACGGGTCTAGAGTTGACAATAATCACGTCGCTCTAGTTATTAGATACGGCACATGGACTATTTATTTCCACACGGAAACGGGATGACGGGAATTTATTCTCTGGAGTGATTATCAGTACATGCTCCCCCGTAAACACCAGAATATATCACTAAAAATATGTGAATGCTTTTTAGGATTTATTGGGTACCTAATACGGCCCAATAAATTTCCAAACCCCTCCCCGTACAAAGGAGGTTATGGCGAAATTTTTCGAAATATTAAGGCGTTAGTGAAATATTTGAAGTGAAAACGAAGTTGAAAATATAAAATAAACTATAGTTGAAACTATAGATTGAACTATATTTATATATATAAATATAAATATAATTAAAAGGAATAGAGGCCGTGCAGTTCGCGTTTCGGAATCGTAATTTGAAACGATTAGTGCGAGAAATCCGATCATCGGATTTTCCTGAAACTGCAACCGCCGGGTTCGCCTTGGAAATATCTTTCCAACGGCACCAACCTTGTAAAAATCCAACGGTTGGATTGTCCGGAATGTCTAATTCAAATCTGAAGAAAAACAGCGCCAGAATTGTTTATATTTATATATAAATATAAATATAATTAATTTAAATCGAATAACGACGCTGTAGTTCGAATTTTGAAACCGTAACTTCAAACGACTAGTGTGGAAGATCCGACCGTCGGATTCTCACGAAACTGGAACCGTTGGGTTCGCTTTGGGAATATCTTCCCACTGATATAGACTTTGTAGAAATCCAACGGTTAGATTTTCCGATATGTGTAAAACAAATTAAGGGAAAAACAGCGCCAGTGCCACGGCACGACCTGAAACGTCGTTTAATTGAATATGGCCATTTTTAAACAAATAAAAATGGCGAGAAATCGTTATAAAATATTATAAGCAACATAGGTTGCAAATAGACCAATTGGGCTTGAATTGTTTGATATTTGATGGTTGTATGTGTATAACATGAAAATAACACTAAATAACTGAAAGATGGATGTCGAATAATATAACCATATAAAGAATCGATTTAAATTCTAATGACGTGAATTATTTGAAAAGGCCGAGCTAACACTCATTTCAAATAATTCATCGAGCGATTCGAATTGAGAAATGCAAAGACGATTCAAGACCGACGATCTTCGTATCGGTTGGATGGGCGCTACTGAGGTTCCTAACCGGAGTAGCTACCGGAAGGGGACGGAAGTAGTAGCCGTCTGAACGTATAAGTTGATTGGACGGATATACGAGGAATTTGACGCCTTCGGTTTCGTTCAGACCCAGGACGGACTTGTAAATGGACTGTGTGTCTGACATTGGATTTTGTTCTATACTGATTGATCTCTGTTAAATATATATCTGTTTGGCGGCGGAGAATTTATTCTCTTGCTTAACTCCCTTCTCTGAGACGTACGAGCTTAGAGGTTATATATCGATGGAAATCAATCGTATGGAGTGGACTGCCTATGTGGCATGCCAAGATGCTGTGATCAAGGCTTCTGTTGAAAAGCAAAGTCTTGTGGATGATGATCAAAGCAAGGTCTACGTGGCCTAGCTTTGTGTATTTCGTAGATTCGCGAACCTCACACCCCGGTATGAGTTAAAAACGGGATACGGACTGCAGGGAGAGCACGACGTTTCTTTCTAGCTATGGTGGTGTCAGTGACTTACCAGCCCTGACATATTTATCTACTTTTCACCTTTGTGGTTGTTGGAATGCGAGGCGCCTCGATTATAGGTCTGTAAGGACCGGGAAACGTGTGTTCAGGAATACTAATCCTCTAACGTAAGTGAGGACCGGCCCTGAAGCATCCAGGGGTTACCCAGTGTGCGTAATCCTGAGGCATTTGCTAGAGTGTCTCGAAGCGGAGAGGAGCTTGCCCCTTGCCTCGACTCATGACGGAAATCCAATTTCCAATACGAGATAACGGATTTGATTGTAGAACTAGTATGGAGACATAGTAGATGGTAGCTATGCCGCCTATGATTGATATTTATGATGCTATTCGCTTTTGAAACATATATGCACTAGTAATAATATCAAATGACTTTGCTTTATACGTATCAAGCATATTTGGCCCTTATAAGGTAAAACTCTATCCTCCGGCTTGCGTTTCATTGTATGATGGGACCTGAGTCTTATACTGGCTTCATTCTTTCTAAAAGCATTGCGATTGTTTTAAAAGAATTTACTTTATTTTAAATACACTAGCAATCACTGGAGTAAACCCGTTCCGCGAAAGTGGCGTGGTCCTATGATTTGCTATTATTGTTGTTTAACTGTTAAGTAGATTCCTCATACCAGTCCCCATGACTGACTCGTTGTTTGTTTCACTTTGCAAACGCGGGTGCCCTTATTTTCACACGGGCAGCCTAGTACACAGGTGACAGGTGGTTTTTGGTTCTGCACTGCTGCACAGCATGCACTTTTGGCTCATGGCGAGGCTGACTTCATAGAGATGACTTAGATATTTTCCGCCATTACTGTATTTATATTATGATTCCGCCACTGGCGATGCAGACTGATTTACTTTCCGTATTTCTCACTATATGTATATGTATTTCGCCTTCGGCGATGTAGACTGATACTCTTATTATGTCACTGCATGTATGTATTCCGCCTCTGGCGATGATGACTGATCACTTCCCTTTCTTTTTACTAAGTATATCCCACGTTATGCTATTCTGATATTCCTACATGTTGTGATTCCGCTGTCATATCCAAGTAAAAATTATTTTATTTATTGTTTCTGCTATTATCTGTACTCTGCTTTGATGATTAATGTGTTATTTCCCAATGATTATCCTTAATACCGCCCCTCGGATTTTGGGATCGTCACATTTGGTATCGGAGCTTTGGTTAACCTTAGTTCCGGGATCTAACACATTAAACACCTCGTCAGAAAAGAATCAGTAGTGTTCTAATGCGAGTAGCTCATTAGAGATAGGATTAGCAATATCCTAGAATGAGCTAAACAGATTAGCAAAACAATTTGATCAGTACATCATCATCATCTTTCTTTGTATTCCCTTGCTTTATCATTTATGAAAATTATCAAATATGTGAGCTTGACTCTTTTCTTGCTTATACAGTACTCTTAGATGGCTACGCGTAGAGCAGCAGCTAGAGGAGGCCGTGGAGGCCGAGGAGATGCAGTAGGAGGACGGGGGAATATCCCCGTAGCTGTGGAGATCCCTATTATTCAGCCACCAGCACCAGAAGACTTTGAGTTAGATAAAGTGGCAAAGAGAAGAGAAATTGAATTTAGAATTGATCTAATTCCGAATGCCCGACCGGTAGTCCATCCAATAAGAAGAATGGCCCCGAAAGAAAAAGAAGAGCTAAGTAGTCAAACCCGAGAATTACTTTGGAAAGGTCTGATCAGACCAAGCTTTTCAGCATGGGGAGCCGCAGTGGTATTTGTCCCGAAATTGGACGGTACTCTAAGACTTTGCGTTGATTACCGAGATCTCAATAAACAAACACTGAAGAACAAATATCCTTTGCCCCGAATAGACGATCTGTTAGATCAATTAAATGGAGCAACCGTATTCTCCAGAATGGACCTAGCTACAGGTTTCCACCAATTGCGTATAGCCGAAGACTGTGTTCCTTTGACAGCCTTCAGGGGTCCCGATTTATTCTACGAATGGTTAGTAATGCCGTTCGGTTTGTGCAACGCTCCGGCATACTTCGTTGATCTTATGAACAGAGTGTTCCGTGGTGTGTTAAATAAATTTGTTCTAGTCTTCATCGATGACATTCTAATCTACTCTGAGTCGGAAGAAGAGCATGCAAAACATTTAGAACAACTGTTGAAAATTCTAAGAAGAAATGTCTTGAAAGCTAAATTTTCTAAGTGTGTCTTCTGGCAGAATGAAGTTAAATTCCTTGGCCATGTCGTGTCAAAAGAAGGAATTGCTGTAGATACAAGCAAAATTACAGCGATTCAGAACTGGAAACAACCTACTACGCCCACAGAAGTTCGAAGTTTCCTGGGATTAGCTAGTTACTATCGGAAATTCGTTCAGGATTTTTCAAAGATATCAGGAGTATTGACAAAGCTTACGAAGAAGCATGAGAAATTCAAATGGACTCCCGAATGTGAAGAAGCTTTCCAGGAGCTGAAACTGAGATTGACAACCGCTCCGGTACTGACAATAATAGAAGGTAACCAAGACTTGACAGTATGGACAGATGCTTCTATTAGAGGGCTAGGAGCAGTGTTAATCCAAAAAGGCCAAGTGATCGCTTATGCCAGTCGTCAACTAAAGCCGCAGGAAAGAAACTATGCTACTCATGATCTTGAGTTATTAGCTATCGTGTTCGCTTTGAGAATATGGAGGCATTATTTATTGGGCGAGAAATTCGAACTATACACCGATCATCAATCCTTGAAATATCTGTTCACTCAGAAGGATCTAAACCTGAGGCAACAACGTTGGTTAGAATTCCTTGCAGCATACGATTTTGAAATTATATACACTCCAGGGAAAGCCAATGTTGTAGCAGATGCGCTCAGCAGAAAGAATGAAATCATCGCCAGTTTTGTCATCACGTCTTCATTAATAGACAGGATCTCGACTTTTCAGAAAGACGATGAATTTATTCAAAGAATCAGTCAAAGAATCAAAGGAGGTGAATCCACAAGTTTTCGACTTGATGACAAAGGGGTTCTAAGATTAAAGGGTAGAATTTGTATCCCAAACCTTCCCGAGCTCAGAAGAGAAATACTTGATGAGTGCCACAAATCCAAATTGAGTATCCATCCCGGTGTGAGCAAGATGTATAACGATATCAAACGCACATTCTGGTGGAGAGCTATGAAAAGAGATATCTCATTATATGTTAGCAGATGCCCCACTTGTCAGCTAGTTAAGAGTGATCAGCAGAAATTGGCAGGATTATTGCAACCATTAGAAATTCCTGGTTGGAAGTGGGAACAAATCTCGATGGATTTCATCGATGGCCTGCCTAGAACTAGAAAAGGAAACGACAGTATATGGGTGATCGTAGATCGCTTCACGAAGACTGCCCATTTCATACCTGTCCGATCCAACAGAACGGCTCAAAGTCTGGCACAGATTTACTTCAAAGAAATAGTTAAACTTCATGGAGTACCGCTCAATATAGTCAGCGATAGAGATCCCCTATTTACTAGTAAATTCTGGGAAGCATTCCAAGAAGAATTGGGGACCAAATTAAATCTAAGCACCGCTTATCACCATCAGACAGACGGCCAAACTGAACGGGTGAATAGAATTTTAGAAGATTTGCTACGGGCTTGCGTTATTGATTTTGGAGGCTCATGGGAAGATCATTTACACTTAGCAGAATTCTCTTACAACAATAGCTATCAAGCAAGTTTGGGAATGTCCCCATTCGAAGCATTATACGGTAGACCATGTAGATCTCCCGCATGTTGGGTAGAACCTGGCAACAGACTTGTGTTAGGGCCCGATATGATTCGAGAAGCATCGGATAAAGTCGATTTCATTAAGAAGAGGTTGAAAACCGCTCAGAGCCGACAGAAAAGTTATGCTGATGCGAGAAGAAGGGATATATCGTTTGCCGTTGGCGATTATGTTTATTTAAGAGTTTCTCCAATGCGAGGGGTAATCAGATTTGGCAAGACTGGGAAGTTGGCACCGAGATTTATTGGTCCCTTTCCTATACTTGAACGGATTGGAACTCTTGTATACAGGGTTTCATTACCTAATTGGTTGCCTGGTATACATGATGTGTTCCACGTATCTCAACTCAGAAAACATGTTCATGATCCCGACCTTATTGTGGAAGAAGCAGCGCAACATGATATTGACATAACTCCAGAATTAGCACTCAGCAGGGAGCCATTAAAGATAGTTGGCAAAGAAACTAGAGAGCTAAGGAGGAAAAAGATTCATTTAGTCAAAGTGCAGTGGAGTAGTGATCCTAGAGACTGTACTTGGGAAACTGAAGAAAGTATTAAACAAGCCTATCCCAAATGCAGAGTGGACATCTCTGACTAACTCCGGTGCAAGATACCTTTACAATACTTTGCATTCACATTTTATTTCCTGCTTAACTGTTATTTCCTTTTCGAGGACGAAAAGTTTGAAGTGGGGGAGATTGTAATAACCCGGAAAATGTGAACCAGTTTAAAATTTTTAAATTAGGTTATTAACAAGAAATTTGAATGATTAAAATAGCCTATTTCAATAAAATATAGAATTTGGTATGATATGGCAGTTTGAAATTTTGAATACAAACTTAGTCTGACTATACCGGGTGGAAAATATAACGGATTTTAACGAAACTGAAAATATTTAAATCTGTTTATCAATACCTTTCTAACGAATCTGAAAAATCGAAATTTCATAACGGAAATCAAAAGTTATGGCCAATTGAATTTTCAGAAAGGTCGCTATATAGTATATATAGCCCTTGAAAATAGAGATTTTTGCATATGACCTCGGAATTCGACGAAACCACTTTTGTTGGGTCCGGGATGTCAAATTATTGCTAAGTTTCAAATTTCGTAATTTTTGAAGCTAGTATGTGAGCGGGGCAAAAGATAATGTGTTTGGTCAAATTCTGTTAAAATGGGTCGACCTAAAAATGGTCGTTTTTCAAACGAGCTCAGAATTCGACGAAACTGGTTTTGTTAGGACCGTATCGTCAAAACAAAGCTAGATTTAATTTTTTGGAATTTTTCGATTCAGTTTGTGGCCCTGGCAAATTGAAATGTACGTTTAAATTAAATATCGAATGTTTTATATTTTAAATTGAAAAATAACTGACTGTAACAGTCGAAATGGCCAACGAAACATATCCCATTGTGTCCAGAATGGGGGTATTTAGCTAGGGGCGACAGTCGTTGGGTTTAAAAGGGAGTCCGTTTGCAAAAACACTATTTAAAAATTTTCTATAAATATCGACCAATGAGAAATTTTCTTTAAAAAAAAAAAACCTAAAAACCCTAGCCGCCAGTCGAAAAGAACGATCCCCGTAGCTCGCCGCTTCCCCTCCTTTTTCCGATCGCCAGAGGCCGCTTCGCCGCCGACCACTGTTGAGGCTTTTGCTCGCCGTACTCCCCTCTCCACATCCGACCTAGCCTCGTCACCAACAGAGCTGCCGTCGACGAGTTCGAGCTCTTCAAAGTCGCCGCCTTCCTGGAGCCGCCGCCGCCTGGATTCGCCATCGCATCGCCTCAGACAACCACCGCTAGGAAGCTCTTTCCTCCCTCGACGACGTCCAACAGCCTGATCGTCCTATAGAGCTTCGAATCAAAAGAAAAATCAAAACCTAGAATTGAACAGGTTTGGAAACTATCGGGTTATTTAATTTTAAACTGTTTTAACACTTTAAAGCGTTGCAAAACTTTGAAAAATAATATCTTTTTCGTTCTTCAACGAAATTCGATGAAACAGGAGACACCGTGACCGCAAGGAGGCTCTCTACATTCTAGAAGAAGCCGCGGATTTTTCTGACCTTCCTACGATTTTTAGCACCGCAAGAACCAATGTGAGGAATCTAAACTATTTGTGTGAATGAAATCGCGTTGTATAAATTATATAAGCGAAGTGTAAATTATATACGCATTGTATACCTCATGTACATGTGTTGTATAAGTTATATTAGCGATGTATAAAATCAAACCTTTTCTATACAAAAAATCAAACCTTTTCTATACGAAAAATCAAACCTTTTTCCTATTAAAAATCCAAACTTTCTTGATTATAAAAATCTCATTTTTATATTCTAGTCATCTAAATTAAAATCAAATCTTTATGTTGTAAAAATAATATATTTTCTATATTAAACTGATTTTAAATTACACTTCATAAATCAGAAAACATAATTTAAATAAATAAAAACTCACCGGCTTGGCTTGGATGTCGGACTGCCCTAGGGGGGCGCTCACGGTGGTGCTCCATTGGTCGGAGGTGACCCCGGTTAAGGAGAGGGAGGAAAAGCGAGAGAGAAGGGGAAGGAGAGGGTCCGGGGGTGACGATTAGTGCTAGAGGGAGGGGAGCGATGACATCAGGTGGTCGGAAAGGAGGGCGACGCGGCTAGGGCTGGATCGGGTTTGGGGTTTTGATAGGAGGGAGGTGCGAGGACGGGGAGAGATCGACTGAGAGGGGGGGTTCGCTCGTGGCGGCGCCTCTGGTGGCTGCGACGCTGGCGGATCCGCCCCCCCCTCGTTCGCGTTTTTTTTCTTCTATTTCTCTTTTTTCTCTGAACTGAAATTGAAACGGGGGGGGGGGGGCAGAAAGTAAAAGGAGGGAGATAATTTTTATTTTTATTTAATTATTTTATTTGTAAAAAGTTGACTTTTACATACGACCTCTAAACGAGGTCCACCGCCTGTCGTCCATTGCGTTTCACCCCCATTCCGAACACAATGGGACATGTTGCGTAGGTTGATTCGACTGTTTCGATCAGTTTCCGTTGAATTTTCATTTAAATCGCTATATTGAATTTTAAACGTACATTTCAAATTACCGGGGGCACATATTAACTCTAAAAATTCCATAAAAATATTTTCTAGCTTCGTATTGACGATACGGTCCTAACAAAACTAGTTTCGTCGAATTCTGAGATCGTTTCAAAAATGGCCAATTTCCAGTCGATTAAAATCAACTGAAACTGTTCAAATGCGTTTTCCTTTGCCACGCTCACATATTGAATCGAAAAATTATGAAATTTGGAATCTAGCAATAACTTGACATCACGGACCCAACAAAAGTGGTTTCGTCAAAATCCGAGGTCGTTTGCAAAATTCTCATTTTTAAGGGCCTGAATTCCATAACGACTATTCAGAATTTTCAACTGTACATATCTTTTGATTCCCGCTATGAAATTTCGATTTGTCGGATTCGTTGGAAAGATATTATCAAATAGATCCCATTATTTTTGGTTTCACTAAAATCCGGATTGTTTTGCACCCGGTACATTCAATTGAAGTTTGAAATCGAATTATCGAACTACCGCGCCAATTTCAATTCCATTTATAATTATATATAAATATTTATATTCTAACGACGACGCGTATAAATATATACGTTCGAATTATATTCAAAATAAATTTCTCGTTGATATTATTTAAAATAATTCATTTTAAATAATCAAAATTCGCTAACATTGCCAAAATAAAAATTTTAAACTGGCCCAGATTTTCGGGTTGTTACATATCTTTTCAAATATGGAGTTCTTCATCCCAATTTTTCCCAAATCATTTCTTATGATTTTACACTAATTATTGATATTTTTAATAATTTTATCAAGGCTCGTACAGTCGATTTCCATCAACGGCCATCGAACTGCACTTACAGCGACCTTTTCCAAATTTGATTTGGACGTATCTCCAAATCCAACCGTTAGATTTCAAATTTCTAATATTCGTCAGAAAGCTCTTTTCGATACGAACCCAACGGTTCCGGTTTTAGGAGAATCCGACGGTCGGATCTCCCGTAATATCCGTTCGAAGTTAATGGTCGAAATTCGCGAACTGCCGTGGCACGGCGCGTTCTATTCAGGCCATTATATTATATATATAATATATATAATATATATTTCTTCGATTACTATTTAAAACGAATTTTATAAATAGTTTTGAATTCGTTTCAAAAACAATTTCAACCTTTATTTCAAATTCAAATCGAAATTGAATTTTTCTATTATAAATCCTTTTTACTTTCATTTCTATTTGATTTTAATTCAAATCGATTTTAATTCGATTCGAATTCATTTTCTTTTCAATTCAATTCAATTCGAATTCGTTTTCTTTTCAATTCAATTCGAAATCGTTTTCCTATTCAATTCAAATTCAATTCATTCTCTAATCAATTCAAATTCAATTCATTTTCTAATCAAATCAAATTCAATTCATTTTCTATTCAAATCAAATTCAATTCATTTTCTAATCAAATCAAATTCAATTCATTTTCTAATCAAATCAAATTCAATTCATTTTCTAATCAAATCAAATTCATTATATATTCAATTGAAATCAAATTCGTTATATATTCAATTGAAATCAAATTCGTTATATATTCAATTGAAATAAAATTCGTTATATATTCAATTGAAATCAAATTCGTTATATATTCAATTGAAATCAAATTCGTTATATATTCAATTGAAATCAAATTCGTTATATATTCAATTGAAATCAAATTCGTTATATATTCAATTGAAATCAAATTCGTTATATATTCAATTGAAATCAAATTCATTATATATTCAATTGAAATCAAATTCGTTATAAAATATTCGATTTCGAAATCACTTTTCAATATTCATTTTAAAATGAATAAAATCGATATAAATATCGTTCCCGTCAAAATGGCGTCAATCTAATCAACACGGCTTCATATATTTCTATTTTCAAATATTCTATTTCAAATATTTCCTTTTCAAATATTTCCTTTTCAAATATTTCTATTATCAAAATGTTTCGTTCAACACATGACTAATCTCAACGGATGAGTACGGTCAACACATGAACCTTTATTTTATATTCATAAAGATGTAAATTTTATTATTAAAATATTTCGTTCAACACATGACTAATCTCAACGAATGAGTACGGTCAACACATGAACCTTTATTTTATATTATTCTTTATTTTCTAAATTGGAAGGAGACCCAATCAATCACCATATAATGTTAATTATATGGATTTTCATACATCACACGTATATAATAGCGTTGAAAAATAATCAACCATCGACCAAAGTGCACTACACTGTATAAGCATCAAATATAGATATCTAACGCTTATAATAGCCTGTCAATCAATCGATCGACATATTTAATCAATCAGGATGAGTGAACTTCAAATTTCATCCCAACACCCGTGTGGGGTTTCAAACAATCAAACATAGATTTTAGTTGTGCAGTTGGGCGATGTGTAAAATTTATCGACCCAATCAATATCAGTCAAATCAGTGTATATAAACAAATCGGCCGATTTGTTTATAAATATTTATTTATTCACATTCACGTTAAAAATTATATTTTTAACGATAAAATATTTTTAACTATATAAATATTTTATTTTCTTTCAACACATTAATTTTTAGTTCATTTACCCAATAAGATGATATTTATATTTTTCTAACTTATTTTAGAAAATTTCGGCGGCATAACGACACGATACTAGAAACGGGACGAGGCCTAGCCTTATCCCCGGTCTAGTGAAGGCCCACGCCATTCACACATCAATCAAATCCATTCAATTCACCAAACAATTCAATTCAAACCAAAATCTATCCAACTACACAACCAAACAAACAAGTCCATGGTCTGTGGACAATTGTGTCGGGTGCTACTAAGCACCGTCTGCATCCTAGTATATATATATAACTAGAAAAGAAATTGAAGAGTGAGAAATTCTCACCTAAAGCTAAATCCAACGCCTCGATGCTTCTTTGTAGAAAATCTTCGCCACTCGCCCTTTGTCACTTTCTTTGCCCGTATTCTCTACATATGTAAAAATCACATTTTTACTTCGCTATTCAATATATAAAAATCAAATTTTTACTTTGCTATTCAATATATAAAAATCGAATTTTTACTTTGCTATTCAATATATAAAAATCGAATTTTTACTTTGCTATTCAATATATAAAAATCGAATTTTTACTTTGCTATTCAATATATAAAAATCATCGCCCTTGATTATATAAAGATATCGCCTTTTTATTTATATAAAAATGATAGTTTTATCTCCACACACAATAAAAATCATATCTTTAATTTCAAACATTATATATATATTTCATATTTCAAACATTATATATATCTTTCATATTTCAAACATTATATATATATTTCATATATTATAACTATAACAATTTATATAAAAATTTGAGATTTTAGAACCATAATATATATAATAATTTCAGATTTTAAAACTAGAGCATAAATATTAAATTTTCAGATTTTTGTTTTCGTTTTTCTCTTCTTCTTTTTTTTTAAACAATCCTTTATATATTTTAAAAATAAACATTTACTACATTTACTACTTTTATTTATAAAAACATTTCTGTTTTTAGAAACAATGCTGTTTAAATAAGAAAAAAAAAACACTTACCGTTTAATAAAATTTTAACTATATAGAACAATTAAACTAAGATAATCAATTTTCCTAATTACCCTAATTAATTAACTAACCACGCTGTTAGGGGTTTTAAAACCCGTCTTCTTCAGTATAACGACGGACTGTAGAACCCCATCATCGCCGCCTTCATCCTCGAACTGCATGCAACCCCAAAGCACCAGACTACGATCGATTGGTACCCCAACGTCGGCCATCGCAAGGGCTGCCACCGTCCTGAAGAATGACCAACTCGCAGGTCCCTCCTCCTCCAAGAATGCCTGTGAACGGTGGCGATTTCAGCACTAATCCCGGCCATTCCATGATGTTAAACTTCATCATTACTGTTCAACGTTTAGATCTCGAGACACTCTTTCATATTGTAGTGGAAAATTTCTTAAATTGATGCTTTGATTTTGTTAATTTTGGAGGAGAACAAATGAAGAAATCGGCCGTTGAAACCTTTGTTGCGGCGCAGGAAGAAGTTGACCAAGTAGAAAGAAGAGAGATAGGGTTTTGACTTTATTTATATTTAATTTTTAATATTATTTTAATTGCTGAAAGTGTGTTTTATCATACAACCTTCAAATCAAACCCAACGACTATCACCCCTAGCGTAATACCCCTATTCCGAACACAACGAGATATGTTTCGTAACCCAATTCGACTGTTACGATAGGTTTCCATCAAAATTAAAATATAAATCTATATATATTCAATTTGAACGTATATTTTAAATTACCGGGGTCACATACTAACTCGAAAAATTCCGAAAAAATATTTTCTAGCTTCGTATTGACGATACGGTCCTAACAAAACTAGTTTCGTCGAATTCTGAGACCGTATGAAAAATGGCCAATTTCCAGTCGATTAAAATCAACTGAAACTGGTCAAACGCGTTTTCATTTGCCACGCTCACATATTGATTCGAAAAATTATGAAATTTGGAATCTAACAATAATTTGACATCTCGAATCCAACAAAAGTGGTTTTGTCGAAATCCGAGGTCGTTTGCAAAATTCCCATTTTTAAGGGCCTGAATTCCATGGCGACTATTCAGAATTTTCAACTGGACATATCTTTTTATCCCCGTTATGAAATTTCAATTCTCCGGATTCGTTGGAAAGATATTCTAAAATAGATCCTAATGTTTTTGGTTTCACTAAAATCCGGATTGTTTTGCACCCTGTACATTCAATTGAAGTTTGAAATCGAATTATCGAACTACCGCGCCATTTTCAATTCTATTTATAATTATATATAAATATTTATATTCTAACGACGATTCGAATAAATATATACGTTCGAATTCTATTCAAAATAAATTTCTTGTCGATATTATTTAAAATAATTCATTTTAAATAATCAAAATTCGCTAAAATTGCCAAAATAAAAAATTTAAACTGGCCCAGATTTTCGGGTTGTTACAATCTCCCCCACTTAAAACTTTTCGTCCCCGAAAAGGAACAAAGTCGAAAGTGGTTTGATTAATCAACTCTACGTTCGATTTGGCTTTCATTCTCCAACTTTTCAGTTTCTGAGAATTTTCAAATTCTTCAAAAATTTGGCTAACACCCTAAATTTTCGAAAAATTTCGCCATAACCTCCCCTGCACCGGGAGCCACGGGAAAATCCCGAAATTGCCATATAGGCCTTCTGATCTCAAAAAGAAAAAGAAAAAGCCAAGCAGCTAGCCAATAGGCTCATAAAATCATCATCACCCAAACAAAACAGTAGATTATAGTAAACATGTACTATTTGTCGGGCAAACAAATTTTATTCTCTGCTCTAGCCTCCTTTCTATGACCTGTTCAATGTAAGTACAAGTATGCAAGCAAATGTGATAAATTTCAATACAATTCATTATTTGATTCAATTGGGTTAAAGGTTCAACATCTAATTATTCAAACAATAATCAAACAACACAATCAACAATCGATTAGTGCATTATTATTTCAAATTCATAACTTTGATATATAGTCAAAAATCACATTTTTGATGCCAAATCATAACAATAGGCCCTATCTAATTTTGGTTCTCACACCAGTCAATAGGAAATATATAGAATGTCCACTTTCGTCACTCGAACATAAATTCTAATGATGGAGCTCCATCATCAAAATCATCTCCAGGCGATTAGAGTGTACTTCTATATCTATCCAGTATATTAAAATTTCAAATACACGTGGATCAGACGTATACGCAAAATCTTTATATACGGGACTGTCCAAATCAATATAAATAAATAATCAAATATGAATAATTGATTTATATTTCAAAACAAGATTTGTTTTCATTTTCAAAAATATACTCTTCACACTCGTTCTAGGATACTACTGATCCCATCTCTAACGAGTCATTCACGTTGGATATTACTAATCCAATTTCTGATGAATTCTTTCGTATGGTTCTAATGTGTCTTGTTCTCTGAGCTTTGTAAACCAAAGCTCTGATACCAACTGTGAAAACCCGTAACTTCCCCGGTGAGGAAAGCGCGGATAGTTCGAGAACAAGCCACAACAGAACACATACAGAAGAACATTTCATTGTATATTACAACAATGCACCAGAATACAAGAATATACAGAGTATAAATGAATATTACACAGAAATATCAGAGATTTAAATTACATTTAGATACATCGCAGCGGAAAATAATACAATACACAACTAGAAGAGATATACGGATACAAAGCTTTCCGGATATCATTCCAGCTGTAAACCAGGATCCTGTGAATATAAATCTGCAAAACCAAAACTACTAGCTGCCCGTGTCGAAAATAAGGGCACCCAGAGTTTAGGTAAAAACAATAAACTCCAGGTCAGTCATGTGACTGGTGTGAGAACTAAAACAGTTATTAATCTTTATTTTTAAAGTTAGGTAAATCAAGGGATCACGCCGCATAACACGGAACGAGTTTCCTCCCAAGAACACCAGTGCATAAAACAACAACACAATGCTAAATAAAGAAAAATGAAGCTATTATAAGACCCAGGTCCCATCACACAATGCAACGCAAGCCGGAGGATAGGGTTTTTACCTTATAATAGCCAAGAATGCTTGATACGTTTAAAACAAATCATTTGATACTCTTATAAGTGCATATTGTATAAAATATCTTCAAATCATAAGTATCAATCATAGACGACATAAGTGCCCCATCCCACTATGTCGCCATACTAGGCTCTACAAATAAAACCGAAATACACGTATTGGAAATTGGATTTCCATCATGGTGGCTCCTGATTCGAAAGATCGATCGCGTAATGCAATTCACCACGGCTTACGTCCCAACAAGAGAAAACACCGTCTGCACATCCGCACATTTGGGACCAGAGTACCACCACGGCTTACGTCCCAGCGAGAGAAAACACCGCCTACTCTATATATCCCTGAGCACTAAGCTCATCTCGGTCGACCGAATCCACGACACCACTAAGGTGCCCATCCACTAAAAAGCATACTGATCAAACCACCAGTTTACCACCATACCGGGGTGTGAGGCTCGCGAACCAACGCTATACACAAAGCCATGCTATATTAAAGCTGCGCTTTGATCATCATCCACCAAACTTTGCTTTTCAACAAAAGTCTGGATCACTGCATCTCAGCATGCCACATTATCAATCCATATCGTACCACTAATTTCTGACAATATATAACCTCTGAGCTCGTATGTCTTAGAGAAGGGCGTTAAGCAAGAGAATAAATTCCCCGCCGCCAAATAGATATATATTTAGCAGAGATCAACGAATACGATATAAAGGAATACAATGTCAGACACACCATCCATTTACAAGTCCGTTCTAGGTCTGAACGAAACCGGAGGCACTTTCCTCGCATATCCATCCATCTCCAAGTACGTCTGGACGACCACCAACTATTTCCATCCTCTTGGGTGTACTGCCCAATCAGGATCGTCAGTAATTATCCAAACGATGTGAAGACTTCCGGTCTTCGACCACCGTCTTCATCTTCGACATATTGTCGAATCGGTTATTCTGAATGGGTATAAACCCGGACTTTCCGAACAACCCGTGTATATTATAACAAATGTTACACAAACACAACGAACGCCTCATTCCAATTCAGAATATTCTTAGGGAAAGGTTCCCATTAATTTTATCCAAGATAAATTCTTTAAAATTTATCCTTTAATTTTCCTTCGGATGTCATTTCAAACCAAATTTTGGTTTTCCAAACTAGTCGAGATTAGCGAACCATACCGAAGTAATTATTTAATTTATTTCCCAATCCCAACCTATTCATCCCATGAAGCAAAACTGGTAATACTCCATATTTAACACCACAGTGTTATCGGTAAAATTAATTAAAATTTCACGTTCAAATCTGATTAAAGATTTAACTATCGCTTGGAGCAAAACTGGTGATACTCCATTCTCGCTCACTCTCTATATTTGATAATTTAGATTATCAATTGACATTTCAATCTGATTGTAGATTCATTAAAACTCCTTTTACTGGGTTAAAGAACTAATGTTATTTAAAACACAGTTCACGATAAACCCAAATCATAATCTATTTATTATCGGGTTAAAGAACAAATGTTATTTAATACACTGTTCAGGATAAACCCACAAATAATTTCTATTTAAAACCCATTTCAAATCCAATTTATTTGTTAAAAAAAATAAACGGGTTTAATTTTAGTTCAAAACTAGTTTATTTCGATAAAAATCTATTTTTATCTTTTCAAATATGGAGTTCTTCATCCCAATTTTTCCCAAATCATTTCTTATGATTTTACACTAATTATTGATATTTTTAATAATTTTATCAAGGCCCGTACAGTCGATTTCCATCAACGGCCATCGAACTGCACTTACAGCGACCTTTTCCAAATTTGATTTGGACGTATCTCCAAATCCAACCGTTAGATTTCAAATTTCTAATATTCGTCAGAAAGCTCTTTTCGATACGAACCCAACGGTTCCGGTTTTAGGATAATCCGACGGTCGGATCTCCCGTAATATCCGTTCGAAGTTAACGGTCGGAATTCGCGAACTGCCGCGGCACGGCGCGTTCTATTCAGGCCATTATATTATATATATAATATATATAATATATATTTCGTCGATTACTATTTAAAACGAATTTTATAAATAGTTTTGAATTCGTTTCAAAAACAATTTCAACCTTTATATCAAATTCAAATCGAAATTGAATTTTTCTATTATAAATCCTTTTTACTTTCATTTCTATTTGATTTTAATTCAAATCGATTTTAATTCGATTCGAATTCATTTTCTTTTCAATTCAATTCAATTCGAATTCGTTTTCTTTTCAATTCAATTCGAAATCATTTTCCTATTCGATTCAAATTCAATTCATTCTCTATTCAATTCAAATTCAATTCATTTTCTAATCAAATCAAATTCAATTCATTTTCTATTCAAATCAAATTCAATTCATTTTCTAATCAAATCAAATTCAATTCATTTTCTAATCAAATCAAATTCAATTCATTTTCTAATCAAATCAAATTCGTTATATATTCAATTGAAATCAAATTCGTTATATATTCAATTGAAATCAAATTCGTTATATATTCAATTGAAATAAAATTCGTTATATATTCAATTGAAATCAAATTCGTTATATATTCAATTGAAATCAAATTCGTTATATATTCAATTGAAATCAAATTCGTTATATATTCAATTGAAATCAAATTCGTTATATATTCAATTGAAATCAAATTCATTATATATTCAATTGAAATCAAATTCATTATATATTCAATTGAAATCAAATTCGTTATAAAATATTCGATTTCGAAATCACTTTTCAATATTCATTTTAAAATGAATAAAATCGATATAAATATCGTTCCCGTCAAAATGGCGTCAATCTAATCAACACGGCTTCATATATTTCTATTTTCAAATATTCTATTTCAAATATTTCCTTTTCAAATATTTCCTTTTCAAATATTTCTATTATCAAAATGTTTCGTTCAACACATGACTAATCTCAACGGATGAGTACGGTCAACACATGAACCTTTATTTTATATTCATAAAGATGTAAATTTTATTATTAAAATATTTCGTTCAACACATGACTAATCTCAACGAATGAGTACGGTCAACACATGAAGCTTTATTTTATATTATTCTTTATTTTCTAAATTGGAAGGAGGCCCAATCAATCACCATATAATGTTAATTATATGGATTTTCATACATCACACGTATATAATAGCATTGAAAAATAATCAACCATCGACCAAAGTGCACTACACTGTATAAGCATCAAATATAGATATCTAACGCTTATAACAGCCTGTCAATCAATCGATCGACATATTAAATCAATCAGGATGAGTGAACTTCAAATTTCATCCCAACACCCGTGTGGGGTTTCAAACAATCAAACACAGATTTTAGTTGTGCAGTTGGGCGATGTGTAAAATTTATCGGCCCAATCAATATCAGTCAAATCAGTGTATATAAACAAATCGGCCGATTTGTTTATAAATATTTATTTATTCACATTCACGTTAAAAATTATATTTTTAACGATAAAATATTTTTAACTATATAAATATTTTATTTTCTTTCAACACATTAATTTTTAGTTCATTTACCCAATAAGATGATATTTTTATTTTTTTAACTTATTTTAGAAAATTTCGGCGGCATAACGGCACGATACTAGAAACGGGACGAGGCCTAGCCTTATCCCCGGTCTAGTGAAGGCCCACGCCATTCACACATCAATCAAATCCATTCAATTCACCAAACAATTCAATTCAAACCAAAAAATCTATCCAACTACACAACCAAACAAACAAGTCCATGGTCTGTGGACAATTGTGTCGGGTGCTACTAAGCACCGTCAGCATCCTAGTATATATATATAACTAGAAAAGAAATTGAAGAGTGAGAAATTCTCACCTAAAGCTAAATCCAACGTCTCGATGCTTCTTTGTAGAAAATCTTCGCCACTCGCCCTTTGTCACTTTCTTTGCCCGTATTCTCTACATATGTAAAAATCACATTTTTACTTCGCTATTCAATATATAAAAATCGAATTTTTACTTTGCTATTCAATATATAAAAATCGAATTTTTACTTTGCTATTCAATATATAAAAATCGAATTTTTACTTTGCTATTCAATATATAAAAATCATCGCCCTTGATTATATAAAGATATCGCCTTTTTATTTATATAAAAATGATAGTTTTATCTCCACACACAATAAAAATCATATCTTTAATTTCAAACATTATATATATATATATTTCATATTTCGAACATTATATATATCTTTCATATTTCAAACATTATATATATATTTCATATATTATAACTATAACAATTTATATAAAAATTTGAGATTTTAAAACCATAATATATATAATAATTTCAGATTTTAAAACTAGAGCATAAATATTAAATTTTCAGATTTTTGATTTCGTTTTTCTCTTCTTCTTTTTTTTTAAAACAATCCTTTATATATTTTAAAAATAAACATTTACTACATTTACTACTTTTATTTATAAAAACATTTCTGTTTTTAGAAACAATGATGTTTAAATAAGAAAAAAAAACACTTACCGTTTAATAAAATTTTAACTATATAGAACAATTAAACTAAGATAATCAATTTTCCTAATTACCCTAATTAATTAACTAACCACGCTGTTAGGGGTTTTAAAACCCGTCTTCTTCAGTATAACGACGGACTGTTGAACCCCATCATCGCCGCCTTCATCCTCGAACTGCATGCAACCCCAAAGCACCAGACTCCGATCGATTGGTACCCCAACGTCGGCCATCGCAAGGGCTGCCACCGTCCTGAAGAATGACCAACTCGCAGGTCCCTCCTCCTCCAAGAACGCCTGCGAACGGTGGCGATTTCAGCACTAATCCCGGCCATTCCATGATGTTAAACTTCATCATTACTGTTCAACGTTTAGATCTCGAGACACTCTTTCATATTGTAGTGGAAAATTTCTTAAATTGATGCTTTGATTTTGTTAATTTTGGAGGAGAACAAATGAAGAAATCGGCCGTTGAAACCTTTGTTGCGGCGCAGGAAGAAGTTGACCAAGTAGAAAGAAGAGAGATAGGGTTTTGACTTTATTTATATTTAATTTTTAATATTATTTTAATTGCTAAAAGTGTGTTTTATCATACAACCTTCAAATCAAACCCAACGACTATCACCCCTAGCGTAATACCCCTATTCCGAACACAATGAGATATGTTTCGTAACCCAATTCGACTGCTACGATAGGTTTCCATCAAAATTAAAATATAAATCTATATATATTCAATTTGAATGTATATTTTAAATTACCGGGGTCACATACTAACTCGAAAAATTCCGGAAAAATATTTTCTAGCTTCGTATTGACGATACGGTCCTAACAAAACTAGTTTCGTCGAATTCTGAGACCGTATGAAAAATGGCCAATTTCCAGTCGATTAAAATCAACTGAAACTGGTCAAACGCGTTTTCCTTTGCCACGCTCACATATTGATTCGAAAAATTATGAAATTTGGAATCTAACAATAATTTGACATCTCGGATCCAACAAAAGTGG
The DNA here is from genome assembly GCA_030737875.1 of Allium sativum. NCBI lineage: Eukaryota > Viridiplantae > Streptophyta > Magnoliopsida > Asparagales > Amaryllidaceae > Allium > Allium sativum. Next base: position 110,250,095 of record CM060916.1, on the reverse strand, counting down.
TTTCGTCGAAATCCGAGGTCGTTTGCAAAATTCCCATTTTTAAGGGCCTGAATTCCATAGCGACTATTCAGAATTTTCAACTGGACATATCTTTTTATCCCCGCTATGAAATTTCAATTCTCCGGATTCGTTGGAAAGATATTCTAAAATAGATCCTAATGTTTTTGGTTTCACTAAAATCCGGATTGCTTTGCACTCGGTACATTCAATTGAAGTTTGAAATCGAATTATCGAACTACCACGCCATTTTCAATTTTATTTATAATTATATATAAATATTTATATTCTAGTGACGATTCGAATAAATATATACGTTCGAATTCTATTCAAAATAAATTTCTTGTCGATATTATTTAAAATAATTCATTTTAAATAATCAAAATTCGCTAAAATTGCCAAAATAAAATTTTTAAACTGGCCCAGATTTTCGGGTTGTTACAGGAAAAAACCGTCCATGTTTATGTGTGGGCTGGTCTTACTATTACCTTTTCCTTCGAAAGGATTTTGAAAGTTAAACAAATGGTTGGAGTTTACTCACACCAGTCCCATGACTGACCCAGAGTTATTTTGTTTTGTTTTTCCTAAACTCTTGGGTGTCCAAATTCGTATGGGCAGTCAAGTAGTCGGGATTTTTTCAGATTCACTTGGAAGAACTGGAAGCAGGAGGCTCCACCAGTTAGCTATAGACTATCATATATTCTGCTGTGAACCATGTTTGTATCTGGAAACAGGTGTTTATAACTGTTCCAGGAATAACTGTTGTGCCCTGATAATGGTACGTATATAAAGTTACTGATTTGTATTTCAAAAGTTATGTTATATAATATATTTTATTCGTTCCGCTGTGAGATTTGTCTTCTTTGTTCCCCTCCATTCTAATATTTCTTTCTTTCTATTTCTCACCCTCTGACTTCTTTCTAATAATGATTCGTATTTCTGTGCAATTTGGGTTGGACGTGTGGTGTTATTAGTCAACTCAGACAGTATGAATTTACGGGCCATTACATCTTATATCTTACATTTTATACAAATTTTGATTGGTTATTTATAACTATCTCAATTATAATCTTATTCGATAACGATCAACACATCCAACATACTATAATAATCTCAAAATATATACTCCTTTTTATATTAAAATTTATTTTGGGTAAAATTATTTCATTTACCCAGCTTTTAAAACAATATTGTGTTGAATTATTATGTTCAAGAGTTTAGAAACACCTATCGATACAATTTGCACTACCGTATCGACCAGAATTCATAAACCACCCGACAAAACAATCAACACAATATAAAATTGTTTTTATACCAGTTTACATATACATGCTTATATATGTACACTCAAACTTAATCTAGGGTATTACTAACCCCATCTCTATTGAGTTACGCCATAGAGCCAAGTTAATTACTTAACCTTCAACTCTAGTACCAGTGTAATGGCCGGGGGATTTTCGACCCTGAAAATCAACATAAAACACTATATTGACTATTCATGTATTGAAAATACCGGGTCGTTAATAGAAATAAGTTAGAAGGTGAGAAATAGAAAGAAAGAAAATTAGAATAGAACAAGAAGAACACAACTGAACCCAATCAGAGTAAACACGAATTTCATAGCGGAACGAATAAAATATAATATATAAAATAACTTTGAAATACAAAATATGAATTTGTATAATATACCATATCAGAGTATAACTCATATACATTACAACGGAAATATTCTCTGAATAACAAACAGTGAAGCCTCCTTCTTTTAGCTCCTCCAAGTGAATATGTAAAATCCTGAAACACTTGACAGCCCGTAATAATTTGGGCACCCAAGAGTTTAGTAAAAATACAAAAAAATGAATTTTGGGTCAGTCATAAGATTGGTGTAAGTAAACTCCAACCATATTGCTTAACTTCGAAAATCCTTTAGAAATAAAATGATAATAGTAAGACCAGCCTACACATAAACATGGACGGTTTTTACCTTACTATAACCCAAAGCATTTTAATATCAAAATCTAGTGATATTATAATAATGTCTAATCAAATAAATAAACAAATAGTAGAACGCTTGCATCTCACGCTCCACTATATAGTATAAAATAAAAAACCGTAGGGCGCTTATTAGAGATTGAATTCCAACTATGACAAGGTGTGGGGACACCTTACGTTCAATCTACTCTAAGGGGATACACCGGGATTTTAACAAGAACGTGTTGCAACCCGGCCACACATTACTACCCACTCATTTAGCTTGAGTGTAGCGAATACATTGTCACCCACGGTTGTCGGCAGTCCAACCATAATACGTAAGATACATAATCGAAAGAAGAAAAAATATAAATTTTCTATAGATCGGTGACAATACACCCTGCTTGGGTAAGACCCAACTATCCATGTTGCCTGCCCGAATTTTGTCATTTCTCGGTTGTGAGGCTTGAGGCTACGTTCACATTCAGATCATCTGGCAAACATACACTTTCAATGCCACATCGTCAAACCCGTCAAATCACTAGTTGATCTTCCAAAAATATTATGGGTATAAATGCAAAGAGAAATGAATTCCTCCGCCACAAGATGTAATACCCTTAAAATATCTTCTTGTGTGATCTGTTAGGAGTACTCTATCAGATATTCATCCATACAAGTTGCTCTTGGTCTGAAAAAAAAAAGCACTATTCTGTAACAGAACGACCCTTGCATTTCACCATGTCTTCAATTATCTTCACCATAATCTGATTCGTAACGTCTATGCCTATACGGAGTGGTTTTCGGATAATAAATCCAACTGGTCTCTCCGTATTGACAACGATGGTCAAAAATCTTTGATAGCTGGTGATTTAACTATCAAAGGAAAATAAAAATCCATCAAACAATCATTGGACCTTTTTAATTAATGTTCATTCATTTCCCAACTTTTCATATCTTTCTAGATATTTCTAAAAACCTGTTTTAGCCTTGTCCGCTTCTTGGAAACACAATTTAATATATATATTCTTATTTCCCAAATCCCAAAAAATATATGTTATTAATGTCCCAAAACATTTCTATCTTCTGCACATTCCTTATTTTGTGTATTAGAAAATATACATTACTTACATTCGAAAATATTTCCAGTTCCCATTATAACCATTTTAATCTGCAAAACTTTTGCTTCTAAACCGTTATTCATCTTTACAACATGAATACTATTCCTCTATAAAAATCTAGACTCGTTAATCCGTTAAATCTTGAGTTCGTTTGTAAATATCATTACATGTTACAATTCCATCAATCGAGTTATTTCAGAAATCCATAAAACCCAATTTTAAGTAAACTTCTTGTTTAATAATTACCAAGTTTATAACAAATCTTGATTTCACGTTCTATTATAATTTATTGGTTTTTAACCAAATATTGGCTATTTTATCAAATCCTATATTGTATATAAAATATCTAATTTCTAAAAATAATTTATTAATAATATTTGACATCGTTGAATACTAATTACAAATCCTTATGGTTTTACTTAGTTCTATTCACATTCGAATATCGAAATAACATCATCATTTCTACTTAAATGATTCTCCATTTCCTCATTTGTAAATTCATTCTTATATTTTCCAATTTATTTAATAATTATTATTCCATTTTATCTCTAAATATCATTTATAATCAAACAATTTATTGTACTTTATCCCAATCAAGGTTCGATTTCTATTATTTAAAAATAATAAACAATAGATTTTTACCTTTTTAAAATTCGAATTCATTTCCAATGTATTTTTAATGTATTTAAAAATTGATTATTTTAGGGACAATGTTATTCAACATTTCAAACACACAATAATCAACAATAGAATATTTATCACATCATATAATGAAATATATGAAACTAATAATATAATTGTTGAGGAATCCAGTTGGATTCCTCAACCTGTTCCACTCCATCCACAGATGTTAATCCACATAAATAACACTGATTTTATGTCAATGTGAAATATAATAATAAATGGAATCAAATATTTATGCAACAGTTTATACAAATAAAGGTATTTATAACTTCAACCAATTTATAAGCGATTCATCCAAACAACCATCACACAACATTCAATCAACATTTATAAATATTAAAATATAAATATAATATTTTAAAATTGGATAGAGTTAGTGAGTTTACTCACCTTGGTCATTAATCGCTAAATATCTATTAACGTCGGTTGATTAAATCAGATGTTTTTAAAATTACACGATTTTCCAATTGTATCTGATTCCGATCAAATCAGCTTTGCAGTGTAGTGTTCTTACTGCGATCCCGACGTGTTTAGTTTTGCTCGAATCCGATAATCTATGAACAAGTTATAGGTATTTATAGTTATGGTATATACGTTATATATTTATATATATTATTAACTATTTAATAAATCACGTAATTAAAAATCAACAGCGCTAGTTACCATTTGCTTTGAGTTAACCTACGTCCTTATCCTTAATCTGATACACGTTGATTTCTTCACGTCGTCACGTGGTTTCCATCTTTCACCTTTCTGAAGCCCGTCTCCGTTAAACTGTGCGTTCACAAACTATGGCCGCTATCTGCTGCTCTTCTGTATGCACAGTTACCCATACAAAAGAAATACAACACCAAACCGTCGTGCTCTCTTCCCCACTTTCCATGATATCACCGCACACCCTACTTTCTACCACATCCTACACTTTCAGTCCCTCACATCTCTTATGCCATATGTTTCCCCAATGTCAACCCCTTCATATCCGACACCTTTGTTTCTTCACTAACATCAAACAGTCTTTCCCGTCCGCTCCCTCACGTTTTCTATCTATCAACCCATGCACCAAAGTCACGGCACCCTCCAAGAATTGATCTTTTGTCAATACACACCGCCCCATTTCATCCCGTATGCTTCTTCACCTCCACGCAAGTATGTTCGTCCATATGCATTAAAATCATCTTTCCCAAACGTGTAAAACTTCCTTCAGACAAACCAAAACACACAAGCTTCTAGCAATATACTCCACTACGTAAAACGTTACATGCTCCCATTTCCTTCAATTATTAATTCACGCTTCCACTATGTACCCACATGCAAATCGCATGTAGTGACTTACGGCTCACGCAGCTCAGCTTCAACTTTCCCTTTTTGTGTTCCACTTTTCGTCCCCATTTCTTTTTAAACTCAACAAACCATTTATGTAACCCTAGCTCACAATGATTAAATTACAGCGCATGAAATTGGAATGGAACTCTTCGAAAGGGGTATGGGGTTGAAGAGCAACCTTCCAGCGATCCAACTTTCTCTTTTCATGATTTCCATAAGTTGGTTTGAATTGTTTAAATTATGTGAAGCCATGGGTTTTTAAATCTTTGAAGTCATTAAAAATAACTGCTTGGACCCTTTTCTGTTCAAATGAATTGAAACTGAGTGGTTTTTTGTAACAAACCACTATTTTTAACAATTTAAATTTTGATTTAAATCAATATTTTATTTTGAAAATATTCTATGGTTTCCCGTAACTGGAATTTGAATTTTGAAGTACGTATAGTGAGATGTAGAAGCTGTGAAAATTTCATCGGAAAATTTGAATGTTAATTAATGCACATTTTTCAGTGTGAAGTTGCGCATAACAGTTCAAAATTTAATGATTTTAAAATCTCTTCGAACCCAGTTCGGACAAACATGAAAAATATTCTATCCATTGTCAGTAATCCAACGGCAAAATTCATTTCATAGAAATCGAACGCTTTGACCACTGTTTTCATACCCGTATTTTGCGTTTAAAGGGGTCCTTAATGCGTTTTTGAACGGAGCATCCTGACACTGGAAATTATATACCGTTGTGTCTGTCTCTTCGCGCTGATTAACGCAATATATCTATTTTTCAATTTCGGTGCTCGGTTCGCGCTAGAATTGTGAAAAGGCTTGCACAGTTCATTTTTGAAATAGAATCATTTGATTTCGATGTGTCCCTATTTGAATCTTGCATATTTTTCTAATCATTTTGGGTCTGCAAAACCCGCCTTTTTATTTTAGTAAACCACTCCTTTACTTTTTGTTTCCCTTAAAACCACACTTTCACGTTTAAAACATGCATGCATGTACACCATGCATATTTGTTCCATGTATTCTTGCATACACGTTAGTTCATGTTTTATTTTTTTTCAAAAGCTATAGACCTTTTGGTTTCTTAAGGACAAAATGTAAACACACTTACAAACTTTCATGTTTAATAGGTTAATACATGCATGCCAATGTCCACTTTCAAAACTAAATGCACGTCCTTTGGTTTCCGCTTTCTGTTTCCACATCATGCAAGTCCATTTGCCTTCCATATTAAATCATACAATTATAAACCCAAAAGGCGTATTTGCGTTTCAATTCTATGCATTGTTTCGAGACATAAGTAAAACCATTACGGCTTCTCAACTTTTTAGTATTCAAACCGTTAGTTCCGTTTGAAATGAAACTGTCGGTTCTATTTTATATTTGCGTATGTTTGCTCCTTTAACCGTTAACAGTGCTTTGGGTTTTCATATCTTGTTTTCCCATTTTTAAACATCGTGCTTTTTGATAAAGTAAACCTATTCCATTTAAGGTCCCTAAAGATAGATCACCTACCCCAGAAGAATTCATCTTTCAAATTTGCCCAACCGTTAATTTCAAATAACTCAAACGGATGCCATCCAAATTAATTCAAAACGTGGCGTCGTAAGTAGAACTACTCCTATTTTACTCGAATGGAGCGCTTCCTTCGCAACAGTTCATCATAAACTGAACATTATAATATATACATTAAAGATGCTCCCTTTTTTAAGTTTCTCCTATCCTCACTCCTTATTTTGCCATAGCCATTCCTTTTCTTCATCGTCTCTTACATTTTTGTTTCTTCCACCGAAGCTGATGTTCGACGAGCATCGTGAAGCCGGTTCCAACCAACATCGATTACCCTAAACCCGCCTCCACCAAGATCAACTGCGCCGCTATGTTCCCCTCCTGCTGAGTTTCCCCTCAGCTCCGACCTCCGGCCAACTTCCGTCCCCTAGCCGAACCCTATGTCACCCAGTCAGCTTCGCCGCCCCATGCAGACCTAAGCCGAGTTCCACCAGAAACCGACTTCCAATCGAGCCTCCCCTCAGACCGAGCTAGCCCCAGATCCGAACACTGCTGATTCTTCTCCGCGTCCTCCCCCTCATCTCAACCAATGTTAGCCATTCAAACCTAACCCCACTAACTCACCTGCGTCACTCTCCCTTAAAACAATACCGAGCCTTCTTGTAGTCCACTGACCCTTAGCGTGAGTGTTTGTGTTATTTTCTGTGTATAGTGTTCTGTGTGTATTTGTTTTTATAGGTTTAGTATGGTGTATTGTATGAGTGTTGCGTGAGTGTTTATTTGTGTCGTCATGTGTATTTGCATGTGAAATGTGTTAGTGTGTGATTGTGCGACAGTTTGTTGGTTCAAGATGTGTTTGGGTGTGAGTTGATGTTTGGGTGTTGGCGTGTATTTGCGAGTGTCCGTGTGTTTGCGTACAGTGTGAGGTTTTTTTAAATTCATTTCTTTTGAAACATGTAACCATATAGTTTAAATATATACATATGTATAAATATTATAAAATTGATTTCAATGTGCGTTGAAATTTAAATTATATATATATATTAATTTGATTTTGTGTGTATATATATAAATATATTATTTTTATAAAAATTTATTTTGTTTATTTTTGAATTGGGTTTGGTGTTGAGTTCGAAACCATTTCCGAAACCAAACAGCCCTACCGTCCCAAACCAATAGTTGTACCGATCCATTTAAAATTCTCTAGATTCCTCTTGTGAAAATAAATTATATATTGAGTAATAGTGAGTTGAATCCATCCTGAATCGTGCTTGAAAGTTGTCTTCTCACTCGGTGTCAATCTGTCGGTTGTCTTCGTTCTGCACCACGAAAGGTGAGTTTATCTCACACCTGACTTACATTTTTCATGGATGTTAGATCAATAATGAATTGTTATATGAAATGTATAGGATTGCTGATAGAAATTGTTTGATTTGATATATATGCACATTTCATATGTGACACGTGACATTTAGTTGCACTGATGATATATATGTTGTGATTGTTGCTATGTGATTGTTGATATCCTTAGTTTAGGAAAAATCACTAAGGGTTGAAATGATACATACCCGAACGGACATTAGAATAGGGAAAAATCGTTATGGGTTGAAATGATAGACCTGAACGATTTCTACTGAATTTGGGATCGCGGGTTGAAATGATAGACCCGTAGAAATTTTATAAATCGCGGATTGAAATGATAAACATCCGTATCACTTGACCATAAGGTAGAAAACTATATACGGACACCGTGGGTCATGTTTTCGAAGTAAAGAGATTTGGATATTTGTTTTTAAAATAATTACTTAAAATTTTATATTTATATTGTATTTTAAAGAATAAATTTAAATTAATTTATTCCTATAAGTATTTTTATTATTATAAATATTTCTATGAATCTATTTTTATATTATTTTAAAACTTATATATGATTATAATCTATCTCTAATTAATTTTAGAATTTTATAAACTTATATATATATAAATATATATATCTATTTTCAAAATTTATTTCTTTACACATATTTTATAAACTTTAAACTAAACTCAAGATGGATAAGTTAGATTTCACGACGATATTTGAAGAATGAATGAACTCATATTAAGTTATGAATTCGAATTGATACGAAACTTTCGTAAAGATGAACTAGGTATATAAAAAAAATGAAATGAATTTGAATTTAAATTGGTTTGAACTTACAAGAAATAAATTTGAATTGTGAAATTGATTCTAAATTTGAATCTTCAAATTTAAGAGAAATGTATTTGAATTTATAATTGATATGAATGAATTCGATTTCTTTAGCGAGTAAATGAAAATTTGAATAAATATAGATGTTATATGCAGAGTTGATTTTATATCGTTTGGTTTGAATTAAGAATTTGTTAAATCGATGCAAAAAGAATGTGTTTAAATCGTAATCTGTTTAAATGGAAATATAAGATTTTGATTCAAAATGTAGAAGTAACAATTTTGAACTATATGACTTAAATTATAAATATGATATAATTTGTTTAACTGAAATATAAGTTTTTACTTGAATCATATATTCGAATTCGAACCAAAGTGTTGGATTTAAATGAATTGACTTGAAATGATTTCTTATAAAGGAAAATTTTGAATTATTTGAATTGTTTCGAACTTAAATTCTTGCGAATATACTGAACAAAAAATATTATCAAAGTTAAAGGTTTGGTATCGATTTAAATGGAAATTGAGATATTTAAGGTATAACTTAAATATAAGTCGATTTTTGAGTTTGGGATTCGTTATGCGAATACTTTCGGAAATTATAATCAAAGTTATATGTTAGTATTATTTTATATTATATTTGAGATCTTTACGATATTGTTTTCCAAATCGATTTGATTTAAGTGATTTAAGTTAGATATTTTCAAAATTTTAATATAATCGAAGTCAGATATTAGATTCTGATTTCGAACACGAATATGAGAGTTCGTATAAATGATTTTGTAAAGTGATTTATAAATAATGGCCACGGTGTGAAAAATGTAAACGTTTGGTTGTTAAAGAGACCGGGATCGGCTATTGTCACACTCTCTGCCAATACCGAAAACCCCTTTAACAACTGTGTACGCGGTGGAGTTCCAGAATGAAGGGGACGATTTGGCGAACGACTCCATTTTATTTTATTTCATTTTAATTACGAGACCCTGACAACCTTGAGTCAGCTTTATGTGGCTAAAGCAGGAGCTATGCACGGACCAAGTGAGGTCATACCTCTTATTGAGCACACTTCTTCGATATTATTCTATTACTGTTGAGATTCGATTTGGGCCCTTTTGATTATGGGAGTGTGTATCGAGGTGGGCAGTAGTAGCTACTATGCGTTACCACCAGTCCGGCTCTGCAAATGGTGAATCCACCCTGGCATTCCTTGCGTGCCTTGTCACATGCCTTATACGGGCCTATTAAGACTTTGTTTTGTACTGTTTTATATGGAGTGCCCTCTGATCAACCTCCAGTTTACGGAGAAATTACGGTACTGTATATACTATGGGAATATATAAACGGTGTAAGGGTAATCATGGTAATCCCGATTACTCTATTTTGATATTTTTACTTTACTGATAGACACTATTGTATATAGCATATTATAATATATAGTATTAGTTTGACGGATCCTTAGAGGATAGTGATCCCAAATATCCTCTAAAGTTACTGATTGCATTTCATCGAACATTTCATTTGTGTTGATTTACTTCCATGAGAATGTTAGTCCTGATCCGAGTTGTTTTGTTTTGCATTATTGCTCGGGTCAGATCGAGTATTACAGTTTCGAGATTCACTCTTGGAGTTGGAGCTTATGTTGGATTTTTGCCCATCTATATCTACCTGTCCAGTTGATCCATTTCTTGCTATTCTTGTCATTCCTGTTTTTGTAGTTATCTTTCATTTACTGTATTAGTCTTCCGCTGTATTATTTATGTAAACTCCGATGTAAAACTTATTTTGTAGCTTCATGAACTACTATTGTATTTTGTATTTTTCCGCTGCAAGATATTATATTGCTCTGTATCTGTGTCTGAGATCTATGATTCTGTGATTTATTCTGTTTACCTCGAAAGCTAATAACAATCTGTTGTTTTGGACGTTTCGGGTTGACATGTTTTTGTCGATTCGGCACGGTCCAAATGGCGGGTCGTTACAGTTGGTATCAGAGCTGGTTAGAGAATGTGATAGGGGGTTCTCGCTTGGCTGTTTGGTGGCCAGCAGGAGACTCTTACCCCTACACATCCCAATGGGAAGATTGGGTTGGTTGTTGCAGTCGAGAGGCTGACCGTAAAATCAGTTCTGAGGTATCACTGTATGTCACGGTTGGAGGTTAGCCCACTGCCTGATGGTTGCAAAGCCTAGGGTCGTTACAGTTGGTATCAGAGCTTTGATTTTTCAAAGCTTTAGCCTATGGGGTAAAAGCTCATTATAGATTGTGTAATGACCCGGAAATTCCCGCTCTTTGAATCGACCATAAACCACACAGGTCTGACCCAAAAGTTAGAAATTCTCGAATGCATTAACTCTGGGCATACTACAACATCAGAACAAATAACAAAAGACTTTTATAACATTATAATAACGTTACATCAGAGTACAAAATATCAGAGTACATCGAATAAATATATTACAGCGAAAGATTATATTACAAGAAATTAATACAATACACAGCGGAAGACTTCAATGCTCAGGACACAACTTTAAGCTTCGATCCAAGATCCTACTAAAGAGATAAAGATATCTGCAAAAAGCTACTCGACTGCCCGTGTGGAAAGTGGGCACCCGAGTTCGCAAGGTGAAAACAAACTACGGGTCAGTCATGGGACTGGTGTGAGAATTCTTAACTAGTTTAACTAATAGTAATAAGGCAAATCCAAGGACCACGCCGCTAACGCGGAACGGGTTTACTCCAATGGATTGCCATGCATAATAATAAAGGAAATCGTCAAACAGCGCAATGCTTTTTGGAAAAATGAAACCATTATAAGACCCAAGTCCCATCACACAATGCAATGCACACCAGAGGATAGGGTTTTACCTTATAATGGTCAAAAGATGCTTGATACGTATAAAATCGGGTTTGAAATTATTATTAGTGTGTATATGTTTTAAATAAAAACATTTCAATCATAAGTATCAATCCTAGACGGCATGGGTACCATATATCATGTCACCAATACTAGTTCTACAATCAAAATCGCAAGGTCGTATTGGAAATTGGATTTCCATCATGAGTCGAGGCTAGGGGCAAGCTCCTCTCCGATTCGAGACACTCTAGCAAATGCCTCAGGATCCCCCGCAGTGAACCCTTGGATCTTCATGGCCGGTCCCCGCCTATGGGCAGTGGATTAGTTATGCCTGAACACACGCTTCTCGGTCCCTTTGGACCTATAATATGACCACCAACGGCCTATAAAACACGAGGCGCCTCAAAATCCATCATCCACATAAGTACAATGTCAGCGCTGGTAGGTCCCTGACATCGCTCTAGTTAGAAAGAAACGTGTTCACTCCCTGCAGTCCGTATCCCGTTTTTGACTCATACCGGGGTGTGAGGCTCGCGAAGTCACGCTATACACAAAGCTACGCCTAAACAGGCCGGCTTTGATCATCAACCACAAGGCCTGCTTTTCAACAAAAGCCTTGATCAATTCATCTTAGCATGCCACATTGTCAGTCCATACTATACCATTGATTTCTACCAATATATAACCTCTAAGCTTGTACGTCTCAGAGAAGGGTGTTAACTACCAAACAGATATATATTAAGAGAGATCAACGAATGTAGTATAAAGGACTACAACGTCAGACATACATTCCATTTATAAATTTATGCCCTGGGTCTGAGCGAAAGTCAAATCCGTACAAATCAACACTTCGTCCGAACGGCCACCACTGAAGCCCTTTCAAGGTAGCTACTCCTCTCATGGGTCTCAGTAGCAACACATCCATTCGACGTGAAGATCGCCGGTCTTCAATCACCGCCTTTAAATCTTCGACTTAGAACGTCGTATAATCATTTAAAATGAGATTGAACTCGGTCTTTTCAAATGATTCTCGCATATATATATATATAATAATTTGAAAACATTTCCTATCGTTATTAATATTTGATAACGACCAATCGCTATTTTTATTTATATAAAAATAGCCTAAATTAATTTAACGACAATTCGGGTCAATGGGCGACCCTGGCGCTGTTTTCAACCAAATTTGATTTACACATAACTTGAAATCTAACCGTTGGATTTTGACGAAATTTATGTCGTTGGAAAGATCTTCCCAAAGCAGTCCTAACGGCTCCAGTTTTGGGAAAATTTGACGGTCGGATCTCTCGGTATAACTGTTTAAAGTTACGATTGCCGATATGTGAACTGCCGCGTGCGTTTGTTAAGTTTATAAATTTATATTTATATATATATATATAAATATAAATCGTTTGGCGATTTCAACTATGATCGTCTATTCTTTTATTGCATCTAAAATGACGATAGAAAAAAAAATCACTTTTAATATCTCTGTTTTATTTCCACTAAATGTAAATAAATTATTCTTTTCTAACATTTGTTTTATTTACTATAAATGTAAATAAATTATACTTTTCTATCTTTTGGATTTATTTAATCTAAATGTAAATAAATTATACTTTTCTATCTTTTGGTTTTATTTACTCTAAATGTAAATAAATTATACTTTTCTATCTTTTGGTTTTATTTACTCTAACTGTAAATAAATCATTAAATAATCTTTTTCTATCTTTTGATTTATTTACACTAAATGTAAATAAATATTCTTTCTTACCATTTATTTATTTACCTAGATATAAATAAATGCTTTCATTTTCCTTTTCTTATTTATTTACCTAAATGTAAATAAATGTTTTTGTTTTCTTTTTTTTCTTATTTGTTTGCACTACATATAAATGAATGTTTACCTTTACCTTTTCTATATTTATTTACTCTAAATGTAAATAAATGTATCTTTTGCCTTTATTTAATTTATTTACACTAAATGTAAATAATTGTTTACTTTTACTTTTATTTTATTTATTTACACTAAATGTAAATAAATGTTTACTTTTACTTTTATATTATTTATTTACAGTAAATGTAAATAGATGTTTACTCTTACTTTTATTTTATTTAGAAAGTGTAAATAAATCCTATCCACATATTTGTTCTTCTTATTCTATTTATAGGAAAACGTTTAAGTAATTCTTATTTATATAATTATTCTTTTTATCCTTTTTATTTACATAAAAAAAATGTAAATAATTCTTATCCACATAATTATTTCTTTATCCTTTTTTATTTACATAAATAAATGTAAATAAAGGTGTTATTTTTATTCCATATTTTATTTTCACTAAAAATACAAATAAAACAAAAGCTTTATTCTAATTTCATTTAGATCTAAAAATACAAATAAAAATGTAATTTTATTTCTTATAATCTTAATTACATAAAAATGTAATTTTAGTTACAATGTAAAAACATATTCTTTAATTGCATAAAAAATGTATTTGATTTATCTAATGTAAATAAATGTCTTTCTTTTTCTATGTTTTATTTACACTAAATATTCGTAGTGATTTACATATATAAAATGTAAATTTAGAAAATGCGAATATGCTTTAGCCTCCCACATTGGATAGGTATTGTTGTGATTACTGGACAACCGGGCGGGTCCGGGCAGGTTTACATCACAACTCAATCCAACCTCGGATTAAGCATCCTTTTTCTTATTTATTTACCTAAGTATAAATAAATGTTTTAAATTTTTCTTATTAATTTACACTATATGTAAATAGATGTTTTAATTTCTTTTCATATTTATTTACTAAATATAAATAAATATTCTTTTTCTCTTTCTCTAATTTACAAAGAAATGTCAACTTTGTTTCAACTATATTATTTCAATTAACATGGTAATTTAGTTTTGTCTAATTTGTTTTACAACCATTTCATGATAACAAGATGACATATTTGTTTTGAATTATTTCATTTTAACAAATATGATATATTTGTTTTTCACTATCTTACAAATCAACACCATTAATCATCCTTTTTGAATCGACACATTTAATTAACACAATTGTTAATTCTTAAATTAACCAAAATGGCTTTTTTTTTGTTCACCCAAACATTATAATAACTAAAATGTTTATTCAAAATAAGCAATTCTAATAAAATGGGGTGTTTATTCTAAATACACAATTCTAATAAAATGGGGTGTTTATTCTAAATACACATGTTGTAACAAAATGTTACTTTATACTAGTGCAACAAAAATAACATTACTCTTTTATCAATTAACAAAACGACAATTTGGTTTTGTCTAGTTCTTTTTATGTAAACCAAATAACAGTTTGTCTAATTCTCTTTTTATGTAAACAAGATGTGAATTTTGTCTAATCCTCTTTTTAAATATGTACACAAAATATGATTTTTTTTATATCCCTTTTAATGAAATCAAAATGCTCATTTTTATTTTTATCTAAAAGGGAAAATGACACAAACATGTTTCTTTTTAATCCCTAAAGGGCAAAAAGGATGTTAACCAAAAATGATACCCATAATTCTAAAAAGAAGAGCTAGCAAAAATGTTCTAATTGATGTTGAAAGGAAATGGCGACAAAAATGATCCTTTTTGATTCATACTTCTATCTAAAATGTAAATAAAAATAATGCAACTTTCAGCTTCATAATTTTTATTTTTAAAATGAAAAAAAAACAAACCTTTTTAATTTTAAAAGGAATGACACAAAATGATATTTTTAATATTAAAAGAAATAACCACAAAATGTTTCTTTTTACCTAAAAGGGAAAATGACACAAACATGTTTCTTTTTAATCCCTAAAAGAAAATGGCAACAAAAAAATTTCATTTTATTAAATTGACAATTTATCCCAATTCAATAAAATAGGAAAAATGATGAATTTATATTGAATTGACGCTTTTATTTCAATTCAATAAAATAGACAAGACAATATTTTTACAATTATTCAACAAACATTTCCAACATGATCTAATTTAAATTCAACCACATCGATCTATAATTTTAGCGAACCAACCTATGTTATTACAACACAGAACAAATCAATTAAATCATCGCATCACAATCATTAAAATCAATACACAACAGATTCAACACAACATAGATAAATCAATGAATTTTATATCACAACAACACAGATCAAGATTATTAACAAACAAACGATGAATTATAATGCAAGTAAATTAATTAAATTTAATTAAATTAATAAATCAGGAATTCTCACATCGATTGGTTTTGGTTCTGATTTTCTCTGAATTTCCAACAGTCTCTATTTTGGTCTTGGTCAGTTCTATGTTGTAGTGTTCTTCAATACGATTGCAACGCATTTCATTTCGTTGTATTATTTGTTAATTAAACTTTTACTGATCCTTCTTTCCTTCTTCTTCGTGAATTGCCTGTCATCGTGAACCCACTTGCTCCCCGCCTCCATGGAAATCGATGCGAACGCTGCCACTTTGAAGCTCGATTTCTCATAAATTAGCGCACAAGAATTGATCTCAACCGTTGGTTGTGATGAGCTCCCCTAGCTATACACCTTTCCCTTTAGAAATCTTGGAAACCATCGACTAGATTGAAAGAAAAAAAAAGAACGAGAGAGCATTTCAACCATTGAAAAGAGAAGGGGCGGCGACTACGTTTGTTTTTCTGAAATAAGGGTTATCGATTAATTTTAGGGTATTTATAAATTTATTTAATTCTCTTCTTTTTTTTAACCCCTTATGTTTTATTTTATTTTTGACTTATTAAATAATAATCTTTATGTTATTATTTTCTTCAATTTTTAGTCCTTGTATGTTGTAGGAGTTACAATAGCATTTATACACTATTCGGAACAATATGATACTAACTTAACAGCTGTATTCATTTATCGATTTTCCATGTATGAAATTATGTATCAAATGGACGGACATTCAAAGGAATTCATACGAATCATTTTTGATATGTTCAAGAAAAAGAAAATGACAATAACCTATTCATTATGTCAACTTAATTTATAAGTTTAGATTTTCTAGCAAATGTGCAATAGAATAAAACAAACTTATAAATATTTGATTTGCTTTAAATGATTTTATAGGCATTAAATCATGCAAATGATTTATTACTTATTTTGGTTCCCTCTAATTTCTTCGTTTGAAAAGAGAATTTGTATACATAAGTCTTTCATTGATTAACCTATTATTTTGTCTATTAATGAAAAAATCATTTTCATTCATGATAGGTTTATTATCGAGATTGATTTAACATAACGAAACAAGGAGAATTCATGAAAAAAAACAAAAATGCAACCTTTGTAATTAAGATAGAAATGTATATTTGATTGCATTTTGTTTGTCTAAATATTGAATTTTCATTCGCAGAATGTTAAAAAGAAAGGTATTATTAATTTCCATATATGTTATTAATTTATACAAAGTCATTTAATGGAAATTAACAGCATGCAACATTTCTAAGGCAATAATATGTATATAGAATAAAAACAAATGCCTTCTAAAAGGTAACCAAAATTATAATTATTTTTCTTCGAAAAGAAAAAAAAATTATTTTAAAATTAATGAAAAATTACATGAGATAGAAATGAAAAGGAAAAGAAAAGAAAAGAAGGAAATACAATGCAATATTTATGAGAGGATAAATAAGAAGAATATTTCAATTTGGAAGGAGATGAATGGTGTAGTATTAATGAAACAACGAAGAAAGGACAATGAAATAAATGCAGTGATCGACGCTAGTCTATGAATTAGAAAAGCGCGACATTTGTAATAAATTCTGCAAGCATACAGGTGTGTAGCATACAGGTCGAACACAGGGAGGTTTAATTAAAAATTATTATTTATTTTTTTCTTGGGCGTGTTAGACGAAACTGGAGGTTGATTTTGCAAAACAAAATAGAAAGTGAAACTACAATTAAAAGATGCAATTAAATTTACTGCAGATTCGAATCTAATCAGATCTGTAATAAATTCAACGATTAAAGATAAAATAGAACAATGGAAATAAAATTGCAGATGTGAGAACCCGTAACTTCCCCGTAAAGGAAAGTGTCGGATAGTTCGAGAACAAGCCACAACAGAACGCATACAAAAGAACATTTCATTGTATATTACAACAATGCATCAGATTACAAGAATATACAGAGTATAAATGAATATTACACAGAAATATCAGAGATTTAAATTACATTTAAATACATAGCAGCAGAAAATAATACAATACACAACTAGAAGGAGATATACGGATACAAAGCTTTCCGGATATCGTTCCAGCTGTAAACCAGGATCCTGTGAATATAAATCTGCAAAACCAAAACTACTAGCTGCCCGTGTCAAAATAGGGGCACCCAGAGTTTAGGTTAAAACAATAAACTCCAGGTCAGTCATGGGACTGGTGTGAGAACTAAAACAGTTAATCTTTATTTTAAAGTTAGGTAAATCAAGGGACCACGCCGTATAACACGGAACGGGTTCCTCCCAAGAATACCAGTGCATAAAACAAACAGCGCAATGCTAAATAAAGAAAAATGAAGCTGTTATAAGACCCAGGTCCTATCACACAATGCAACGCAAGCCGGGGGATAGGGTTTTCCCTTATAACAGCCAAAGAATGCTTGATACGTTTAAAACAAATCATTTGATACTATTATAAGTGCATAGTGTATAAAACAACTTCAAATCATAAGTATCAATCATAGGCGGCATGGGTACCATATATCATGTCGCCATACTAGTTCTACAATTAAAACCGCAAATGTCACGTATTTGGAAATTGGGTTTCCATCTATGAACCGAGGCAAAAGATAGTCCTCAACCGATTCGAGACGCTCTAACCCGTGTCTCAGGCAAGTACTCATTCAAGCCTTGGATCCTCAGGGCCAGTCCACCGATGTGGATTAAACTTAAACCCTGAACATGCGTTTCCCCGCCCTATGGGGCGTAGGTGAGCCAACTAAATGACTCCATCGGTTCGAGAATGACCGATCAATCCGAGGCGCCTCGCAACAGCAACAACCACATAAGTCAAACTCGTCAGGGCGTGTAAAACCACTGACGCCACTTCTAGCTAGAAAGAAACGCATGCCCTCCCTGACGTCCTCTCCCGTTTTTGGTTCATACCGGGTGTGAAACTCGCGAAGTAAACGTTACCCAAAGCTACGCCACAAAGGCCGTGCTTCGATCATCAACCACAAGGCTTTGCTTTTCAACAGAAGCCTCGATCAATTGCCACTTAGGTATGCCACACAGGCAATTCACTCCATGCGTTTGATATCCATCAATATATAACCCTTGAGCTCGTACGTCTCAGAGAAGGGCGTTAAGGAAGAGAATAAATTCTCCGCCGCCAAACAGATATATATTTAATAGAGATCAATCACACGGACTAAAATCCAATGTCAGACACACAGTCCATTTACAAGTCCGTTCTGGGTCTGAACGAAACCGGAGGCACCTAGTACCCCGCATATCCATCGATCTCCAAGTACGTCTAGACGATCACTAACTGTTTCCATCTTCTTGGGTGTACATCCCAATCAAGATCATCAGTAATTATCCAAACGACGTGAAGACTTCCGGTCTTCAACCACCGTCTTCATCTTCGACTTATCATCGTATCAATTATTCAGAATGGGATAAACCCGGTCTTTCCGAATAACTCGCGTATATTTTAAATAAGTGTTACACAAACACAACATACGCCTCATTCCAATTCATCAGTCACTAACCGTAAATTAACAAGAGAATAATTCCCCAAATATTAACCCCGAAGGCCGAAACCAACATCAGAACAATACCCAGAAAACCATTCTGCTTAGCTAACCGACAGTTAGTTTCTAAATTTCACATTCATAGGGAAAGGTTCCCATTCATTTTATCAAAGATAAATCCTTTAAATTTATTCTTTAATGTATCCTTTTGAATTTCGATTCAACTAGTCGGGATTAACGAAACTTACCGAAGTAATCATTTGTTTTAATTTCCCAATCCCAACCTATTTATCCCATGAAGTAAAACTGGTAATACTTCATATCTAACACCACAGTGTTATCGGTAAATTCAATTACCATTTCACGTTCAAATCTAATTAAAGATTTAACTATCGTATGGAGCAAAACTGGTGGTACTCCATTTTTGATCATTTCAATCTAATTAAAGATTCATTAAAACTCCACTTAGTTTAATCTTTAACTGGGTTAAAGAATCGGTGTCATTTAAAACACAGTTCACGATAAACCCAAAATCACATTCATAAATTATCGGTTTAAAGAACGAGTGTTATTTAAAACACTGTGCACGATAAACCCAAAAATCAATATCAATTCAATTCCAATTAAATATTGTTTAATTGATACACTTCATTAAATCTAAATAAAAGGATTTAATCTTTTCTCAACTGGGTTCAAGAACAGTGTTAGTGAAGACACCATTCACGACAAACCCAAATCACATTTGATATTCAATATAAGGCTCTGAATAGAAAATATATCGGCTTATATTCAATATCAAATTCTACGATTAACAAATGTCGTATTGGAAATAACGATATAAATATATACCTTTCAAATTTCCATAACAACATCCGTATAATCACGAATTCCAACATCGAAATATTCCGAAGACAATTTCGATTCAATTCCACTCCAATGCAATCATTGGAAATTCTGGTTATTTTTAAAACCCTTTCGAATTCAATTTATTTATTTAAAAATAAATAGAATTATAATTCTAGTTCAAAACTAGTTTACTTCGATAAAAATCTATTTTTATCTTTTCAAATATGGAGTTTTTCATCTCAATTCTTTCTAAATCATTTCTTATGATTTTACACAAATTATTACTATTTTTAATAATTTTATCAAGGCCCGTACAGTCGATTTCCATCAACGGCCATCGAACTGCACTTACATCGACCTTTTTCAAATTTGATTTGGACGTAACTCCAAATCCAACCGTTAGATTTCAAATTTCTAATATTCGTTAGAAAGCCCTTTTCGATACGAACCCAACGGTTCCGGTTTTAGGAGAATCCGACGGTCGGATCTCCCGTAATGTCCGTTTGAAATAAATGGTCGAAATTCACGAACTGCCGCGGCGCGGCGCGTTCTATTCAGGCCATTATATTATATACATAATATATATAATATATATTTCATCGATTTCTATTTAAAACGAATTATATAAATAGTTTTAAATTCGTTTCAAAAACATTTTCAACTTCCATTTCAAATTCAAACCAAAGTTGAATCTTTTCCTATAAATTCGTTTTTAAAATTCATTTCTATTTAATTCAAATTTCAATTCAATTTGAATTCATTTCAATTCGTTTTCAATTCAATTCATTTCGAAATCGTTTTCAATTCAATTCATTTCGAAATTGTTTTCAATTCAATTCATTTCGAAATCGTTTTCAATTCAATTCATTTCGAAATCGTTTTCAATTCAATTCATTTCGAAATCGTTTTCAATTCAATTCATTTCGAAGTCGTTTTCAATTCAATTCATTTCGAAATCGTTTTCAATTCAATTCATTTCGAAATCGTTTTCAATTCAATTCATTTCGAAATCGTTTTCAATTCAATTCAATTCGAAATCGTTTTCAATTCAATTCATTTCGAAATCGTTTTCAATTCAATTCATTTCAAAATGAATAAAATCGATATAAATATCGTTCACGTCAAAATGGCGTCAATCTAATCAACACGGCTTCATAACATTCTATTTTCAAATAATCTATTTCAAATATTTCCTTTTCAAAATAGTTGTTATTATCAAAATATTTCGTTCAACACATGACCAATCTCAAGGGATGAGTACTGTCAACACATGAACCTTTATTTTGTATTGATAAAGATGTAAATTTTATTACTAAAATATTTCGTTCAACACATGACCAATCTCAATGGATGAGTACTGTCAACACATGAACCTTTATTTTATATTGTTCTTTATTTTCTAAATTGGAATGAGGCCCAATCAATCACCATATAATGTTAATTATATGGATTTTCATACATTACACACATATAATAGCATTGCAGAATAATCAACCTTCAACCAAAGTGCACTACACTGTATAAGCATCAAATATAGATATCTAACGCTTATAACAGCCTATCAATCAATCGATCGACATATTTAATCTATTAGGATGAGTGAACTTCAAATTTCATCCCAACACCCGTGTGGGGTTTCAAACAATCAAACACAGATTTTATTTGTGCAGTTGGGCGATGTGTAAAATTTATCGACCCAATCAATGTCCTTCAAATAGGTGTACATAAACAAACCGTCTGGTTTGTAAATGAATATTTATTTATTCACATTCACGTTAAAAATTATATTTTTAACGATAAGACATTTTATTTTAACATATGAATTTCTACTCAGTTCATTTATTCAATAAAATGATATTTTTATTTTTCTAACTTATTTTAGAAAATTTCGGCGGCATAACGGCACGATACTAGAAACGGGACGAGGCCTAGCCTTATCCCCGGTCTAGTGAAGGCCCACGCCATTCACACATCAATCAAATCAATTTCATTTCACCAAACAATTCAATTTCAATCAAATAATCTAACTAATTTTATGCAACCAAACAAACAAGTCCATGGTCTGTGGACGGTTGTGTCGGGTGCTACTAAGCACCGTCTGCATCCTAGTGTATATATATAACTAGAAAAAGAAATTGAAAGGTGAGAAATTCTCACCAAAAGCTATCCAATACCACGACTCTTCTTTTGCAGAAACCTTCGTTGTTCTCGCCTTTTTGTCGCTTTCGTTGTCCGTATTCACTACATATGTAAAAATCGAATTTTTACTTCGTTGTTCAATATATAAAAATCGAATTTTTCTTCGCTATTTAATATATAAAAATCGAATTTTTTACTTCGATGTTCAATATAGAAAAATCACACTTTTACTTCGATGTTCAATATATAAAAATCAAAGGTTTATATATTTCAAAAACAATGTTCTTTATATTTTCTAATGTTATAAATCGTATCTTTTATAATTGAACATCGTATGTTTTTATATATTATAAAAATCATTTCTAAAATTAATAATATATTTAAAAACCATATTTTTATTATAACCTTCAAGAAAAACTGATTTTTATAATTTAAAAACTAACTACTTTAAATAAATATCAGTAAATAACTGAATAAAATAAATAAATTACTTACAGTGTTTCTTTTCAGGGGGGGGGGGGAGTTTACTGCGATGAGGTGGCAGTTGGGGACTTGGGGCGTCGGCACAAGGCTGAGGAGGAAGGGCTAAGGGGGATCGGTGGTTCTGGTGGTGGCGGTAGGGTGTTGAAGGGTGCGGCGTCGGTTGTTTTCACGAGGGGGGGGGGAAGCAGGGAGGAAAGAGGAGTGGAGCGAGAGGGAAGCAGTCGGTGGGGGGGGGTCGTCGTTCGTTTGAAGGGGATAGAGGAGGAGCTGACAGGGTTTCAAATCGGAAGGGGGTAGGGAAGGGAGGCGATGGAGGATCGAGGGGGGGGGGTCTGGCGACGGTGGGCGGCGTGCTTCCAGCGGCGGCTACGTCGTTTTTTCCTTTTTTTTTATCTGTCGATTTGAAAACGAGCAGGGGGGCCAGAAGGGTTAAAGGGGAGGAGGGAGAATATATTATTATTATTATTATTTTTAATTTGTAAAAAGTTGACTTTTACATACGACCCCTAAACGAGGCCCACCGCCTGTCGTCCAGAGCGTTTTACCCCCATTCCGAACACAATGGGATATGTATCGCAAGCTGATGTGATCGTTTCGATTAGTTTCCGTTAAATTTACATTTAAATCACTATATTGAATTTTAAACGTTCATTTCAAATTACCGGGGTCGCATACTAACTCTAAAAATTCTCGAAAAATATTTTCTAGGTTCGTATTGACGATACGGTCCTAACAAAACTAGTTTCGACGAATTCTGAGACCGTTGGAAAAATGGTCATTTTACAGTCGATTAAAATCAACTGAAATGGTCAAAACACGTTTTCCTTTGCCACACTCACATATTGATTCGAAAAATTACGAAATTTGAAACCTAGCAATAACTTTACATCCCGGATCCAACAAAAGTGGTTTCGTCGAAATCCGAGGCCGTTTGCAAAATGGCTATTTTTAAGGGCCTGAATTCCATAGCGACTATTCAGTATTTTCAACTAGACATATCTTTTGATTCCCGCTATGAAATTTTGATTTTCCGGATTCGTTGGAAAGATATCATCAATTAGATCCTAATGTTTTTGGTTTCACTAAAATCCGGATTGTTTTGCACCCGGTACATTCAATTGAAGTTTGAAATCGAATTATCGAACTACCACGCCATTTTCAATTCCTTTTATAATTATGTATAAATATTTATATTCTAACGACGAAGTATATAATATATACGTTCTAATTATATTCAAAATAAACTTCTCGCCGATATTATTTAAAATAATTCATTTTAAATAATCAAAATTCGCTTAAATTGCCAAAATAAAAAATTTAAACTGGCCAAGATTTTCCGGGTTGTTACAATCTCCCCCACTTAAAACTTTTCGTCCCCGAAAAGGAACAAAGTCGAAAGTGGTTTGATCATTCAACTCTACATTCAATCTGGCTTCCCTTCTCTAACTTTTCAGTTTCTGAGAATTTTCCAATTCTTCAAAAATTTGGCTAACACCCTAAATTTTCGAAAAATTTCGCCATAACCTCCCCTGCACCGGGAGCATCGGGGAATTTCAAATAGCTTCCCCGGTCCTTCAGATCTCAAAAAGAAAAAGAAAAAGCCAAGCGGCTAGCCAATAGGCTCATAAAATCATCATCACCCAAACAAAACAGTAAATTATGTAGTAAACATGTACCTATTTGTCGGGCAAACAAATTTTATTCTCTGCTCGAGCCTCCTTGCTATGACCTGTTCAATATAGGTATATGTATATGCAAGCAAATGCGACCAATTTTCAATACAATTCAATATTTGATGCTATTAGGCATAATGGTTCAAAATTAGCAAACAAATAGGCAAACAACACAAACATCAATCCATTAGTGAATTAGAGTTTCAAATTCATAATTTTGATACATATACAAAAATCATGTCTTTGATGCCAAATCACAACAATAGGCCTTATCTAATTTTGGTTCTCACACCAGTCTAATGGAAATATATAAATATCACACCTTCGACACTCGAATATAAATTCTAATGATGGAGCTCCATCATCAAAATCATCTCCGGGCAATTAGAGTGTAATTCTATATCTATCCAGTATATTAAAACTTCAAATACACGTTTGCAAGGCGTATATGCAAAAACTTTATATACTGGACTGTCCAAATCAATTAAATAAATAATCAAATATGAATAGTTGATTTAAAATTTCAAAACAAAATTTGTTTTCATTTTCAAAATTTTTTTACTCTTCACACTCGTTCTAGGATACTACTGATCCTATCTCTAACGAGTCACTCTCATTGGATATTGCTAATCCAATATCTGATGAATTCTTTCGTACGGTTCTAATGTGCCTTGTTCTCTGCTTTGTAAACCAAAGCTCTGATACCAACTGTGAGAACCCGTAACTTCCCCGTAAAGGAAAGTGTCGGATAGTTCGAGAACAAGCCACAACAGAACGCATACAAAAGAACATTTCATTGTATATTACAACAATGCATCAGATTACAAGAATATACAGAGTATAAATGAATATTACACAGAAATATCAGAGATTTAAATTACATTTAAATACATAGCAGCGGAAAATAATACAATACACAACTAGAAGGAGATATACGGATACAAAGCTTTTCGGATATCGTTCCAGCTGTAAACCAGGATCCTGTGAATATAAATCTGCAAAACCAAAACTACTAGTTGCCCGTGTCAAAATAGGGGCACCCAGAGTTTAGGTTAAAACAATAAACTCCAGGTCAGTCATGGGACTGGTGTGAGAACTAAAACAGTTAATCTTTATTTTAAAGTTAGGTAAATCAAGGGACCACGCCGTATAACACGGAACGGGTTTCCTCCCAAGAATACCAGTGCATAAAACAAACAGCGCAATGCTAAATAAAGAAAAATGAAGCTGTTATAAGACCCAGGTCCTATCACACAATGCAACGCAAGCCGGGGGATAGGGTTTTCCCTTATAACAGCCAAAGAATGCTTGATACGTTTAAAACAAATCATTTGATACTATTATAAGTGCATAGTGTATAAAACAACTTCAAATCATAAGTATCAATCATAGGCGGCATGGGTACCATATATCATGTCGCCATACTAGTTCTACAATTAAAACCGCAAATGTCACGTATTTGGAAATTGGGTTTCCATCTATGAACCGAGGCAAAAGATAGTCCTCAACCGATTCGAGATGCTCTAGCCCGTGTCTCAGGCAAGTACTCAGTCAAGCCTTGGATCCTCAGGGCCAGTCCACCGATGTGGATTAAACTTAAACCCTGAACATGCGTTTCCCCGCCCTATGGGGCGTAGGTGAGCCAACTAAATGACTCCATCGGTTCGAGAACGACCGATCAATCCGAGGCGCCTCGCAACAGCAACAACCACATAAGTCAAACTCGTCAGGGCGTGTAAAACCACTGACGCCACTTCTAGCTAGAAAGAAACGCATGCCCTCCCTGACGTCCTCTCCCGTTTTTGGTTCATACCAGGTGTGAAACTCGCGAAGTAAACGTTACACAAAGCTACGCCACAAAGGCCGTGCTTCGATCATCAACCACAAGGCTTTGCTTTTCAACAGAAGCCTCGATCAATTGCCACTTAGGTATGCCACACAGGCAATTCACTCCATGCGTTTGATATCCATCAATATATAACCCCTGAGCTCGTACATCTCAGAGAAGGGCGTTAAGGAAGAGAATAAATTCTCCGCCGCCAAACAGATATATATTTAATAGAGATCAATCACACGGACTAAAATCCAATGTCAGACACACAGTCCATTTACAAGTCCGTTCTGGGTCTGAACGAAACCGGAGGCACCTAGTACCCCGCATATCCATCGATCTCCAAGTACGTCTGGACGATCACTAACTGTTTCCATCTTCTTGGGTGTACATCCCAATCAAGATCATCAGTAATTATCCAAACGACGTGAAGACTTCCGGTCTTCAACCACCGTCTTCATCTTCGACTTATCGTCGTATCAATTATTCAGAATGGGATAAACCCGGTCTTTCCGAATAACTCGTGTATATTTTAAATAAGTGTTACACAAACACAACATACGCCTCATTCCAATTCATCAGTCACTAACCGTAAATTAACAAGAGAATAATTCCCCAAATATTAACCCCGAAGGCCGAAACCAACATCAGATCAATACCCAGAAAACCATTCTGCTTAGCTAACCGACAGTTAGTTTCTAAATTTCACATTCATAGGGAAAGGTTCCCATTAATTTTATCAAAGATAAATCCTTTAAATTTGTTCTTTAATGTATCCTTTTGAATTTCGATTCAACTAGTCGGGATTAATGAAACTTACCGAAGTAATCATTTGTTTTAATTTCCCAATCCCAACCTATTTATCCCATGAAGTAAAACTGGTAATACTTCATACCTAACACCACAGTGTTATCGGTAAATTCAATTACCATTTCACGTTCAAATCTAAATAAAGATTTAACTATCGTATGGAGCAAAACTGGTGGTACTCCATTTTAGATCATTTCAATCTAATTAAAGATTCATTAAAACTCCACTTAGTTTAATCTTTAACTGGGTTAAAGAATCGGTGTCATTTAAAACACAGTTCACGATAAACCCAAAATCACATTCATAAATTATCGGGTTAAAGAACGAGTGTTATTTAAAACACTGTGCACGATAAACCCAAAAATCAATATCAATTCAATTCCAATTAAATATTATTTAATTGATACACTTCATTAAATCTAAATAAAAAGATTTAATCTTTTCTCAACTGGGTTCAAGAACAGTGTTAGTGAAGACACCATTCACGACAAACCCAAATCACATTTGATATTCAATATAAGGCTCTGAATAGAAAATATATCGGCTTATATTCAATATCAAATTCTACGATTAACAAATGTCGTATTGGAAATAACGATATAAATATATATCTTTCAAATTTCCATAACAACATCCGTATAATCACGAATTCCAACATCGAAATATTCCGAAGACAATTTCGATTCAATTCCACTCCAATGCAATCATTGGAAATTCTGGTTATTTTTAAAACCCTTTCGAATTCAATTTATTTATTTAAAAATAAATAGAATTATAATTCTAGTTCAAAACTAGTTTATTTCGATAAAAATCTATTTTTATCTTTTCAAATATGGAGTTTTTCATCTCAATTCTTTCTAAATCATTGCTTATGATTTTACACAAATTATTACTATTTTTAATAATTTTATCAAGGCCCGTACAGTCGATTTCCATCAACGGCCATCGAACTGCACTTACATCGACCTTTTTCAAATTTGATTTGGACGTAACTACAAATCCAACCGTTAGATTTCAAATTTCTAATATTCGTTAGAAAGCCCTTTTCGATACGAACCCAACGGTTCTGGTTTTAGGAGAATCCGACGGTCGGATCTCCCGTAATGTCCGTTTGAAATAAATGGTCGAAATTCAAGAACTGCCGCGGCGCGGCGCGTTCTATTCAGGCCATTATATTATATATATAATATATATTTCGTCGATTTCTATTTAAATCGAATTATATAAATAGTTTTAAATTCGTTTCAAAAACATTTTCAACTTCCATTTCAAATTCAAATCAAAGTTGAATCTTTTCCTATAAATTCATTTCTATTTAATTCAAATTTCAATTCAATTTGAATTCATTTCAATTCGTTTTCAATTCAATTCATTTCGAAATCGTTTTCAATTCAATTCATTTCGAAATCGTTTTCAATTCAATTCATTTCGAAATCGTTTTCAATTCAATTCATTTCGAAATCGTTTTCAATTCAATTCATTTCGAAATCGTTTTCAATTCAATTCATTTCGAAATCGTTTTCAATTCAATTCATTTCGAAATCGTTTTCAATTCAATTCATTTCGAAATCGTTTTCAATTCAATTCATTTCAAAATGAATAAAATCGATATAAATATCGTTCACGTCAAAATGGCGTCAATCTAATCAACACGGCTTCATAAATTTCTATTTTCAAATATTCTATTTCAAATATTTCCTTTTCAAAATAGTTGTTATTATCAAAATATTTCGTTCAACACATGACCAATCTCAAGGGATGAGTACTGTCAACACATGAACCTTTATTTTATATTGATAAAGATGTAAATTTTATTACTAAAATATTTCG
Source organism: Allium sativum (assembly GCA_030737875.1). Taxonomy (NCBI): domain Eukaryota; kingdom Viridiplantae; phylum Streptophyta; class Magnoliopsida; order Asparagales; family Amaryllidaceae; genus Allium; species Allium sativum. Next base: position 110,221,107 of record CM060916.1, on the reverse strand, counting down.
TTGAACACATGACCAATCTCAATGGATGAGTACTGTCAACACATGAACCTTTATTTTATATTGTTCTTTATTTTCTAAATTGGAATGAGGCCCAATCAATCACCATATAATGTTAATTATATGGATTTTCATACATTACACACATATAATAGCATTGCAAAATAATCAACCATCAACCAAAGTGCACTACACTGTATAAGCATCAAATATAGATATCTAACGCTCATAACAGCCTGTCAATCAATCGATCGACATATTTAATCTATCAGGATGAGTGAACTTCAAATTTCATCCCAACACCCGTGTGGGGTTTCAAACAATCAAACACAGATTTTATTTGTGCTGTTGGGCAGTGCGTAAAATTTATCGACCCAATCAATGTCCTTCAAATAGGTGTACATAAACAAACCGTCTGGTTTGTAAATGAATATTTATTTATTCACATTCACGTTAAAAATTATATTTTTAACGATAAGACATTTTATTTTAACATATGAATTTCTACTCAGTTCATTTATTCAATAAAATGATATTTTTATTTTTCTAACTTATTTTAGAAAATTTCGGCGGCATAACGGCACGATACTAGAAACGGGACGAGGCCTAGCCTTATCCCCGGTCTAGTGAAGGCCCACGCCATTCACACATCAATCAAATCAATTTCATTTCACCAAACAATTCAATTTCAATCAAATAATCTAACTAATTTTATGCAACCAAACAAACAAGTCCATGGTCTGTGGACGGTTGTGTCGGGTGCTACTAAGCACCGTCTGCATCCTAATGTATATATATAACTAGAAAAAGAAATTGAAAGGTGAGAAATTCTCACCAAAAGCTATCCAATACCACGACTCTTCTTTTGTAGAAACCTTCGTTGTTCTCGCCTTTTTGTCGCTTTCGTTGTCCGTATTCACTACATATGTAAAAATCGAATTTTTACTTCGTTGTTCAATATATAAAAATCGAATTTTTCTTCGCTATTTAATATATAAAAATCGAATTTTTTACTTCGATGTTCAATATAGAAAAATCACACTTTTACTTCGATGTTCAATATATAAAAATCAAAGGTTTATATATTTCAAAAACAATGTTCTTTATATTTTCTAATGTTATAAATCGTATCTTTTATAATTGAACATCGTATGTTTTTATATATTATAAAAATCATTTCTAAAATTAATAATATATTTAAAAAACATATTTTTATTATAACCTTCAAGAAAAACTGATTTTTATAATTTAAAAACTAACTACTTTAAATAAATATCAGTAAATAACTGAATAAAATAAATAAATTACTTACAGTGTTTCTTTTCAAGGGGGGGGGAGTTTACTGCGCTGAGGTTGCAGTTGGGGACTTGGGGCGTCGGCACAAGGCTGAGGTGGAAGGGCTAAGGGGGATCGGTGGTTCTGGTGGTGGCGGTAGGGTGTTGAAGGGTGCGGCGTCGGTTGTTTTCACGAGGGGGTGGGGGGAAAGCAGGGAGGAAAGAGGAGTGGAGCGAGAGGGAAGCAGTCGGTGGGGGGGGGTCGTCGTTCGTTTGAAGGGGATAGAGGAGGAGCTGACGGGGTTTCAAATCGGAAGGGGGTAGGGAAGGGAGGCGATGGAGGATCGAGGGGGGGGGGTCTGGCGACGGTGGGCGGCGTGCTTCCAGCGGCGGCTACGTCGTTTTTTCCTTTTTTTTTATCTGTCGATTTGAAAACGAGCAGGGGGGGCCAGAAGGGTTAAAGGGGAGGAGGGAGAATATATTATTATTATTATTATTATTATTTTTAATTTGTAAAAAGTTGACTTTTACATACGACCCCTAAACGAGGCCCACCGCCTGTCGTCCAGAGCGTTTTACCCCCATTCCGAACACAATGGGATATGTATCGCAAGCTGATGTGATCGTTTCGATTAGTTTCCGTTAAATTTACATTTAAATCACTATATTGAATTTTAAACGTTCATTTCAAATTACCGGGGTCGCATACTAACTCTAAAAATTCTCGAAAAATATTTTCTAGGTTCGTATTGACGATACGGTCCTAACAAAACTAGTTTCGACGAATTCTGAGACCGTTGGAAAAATGGTCATTTTCCAGTCGATTAAAATCAACTGAAATGGTCAAAACACGTTTTCCTTTGCCACGCTCACATATTGATTCGAAAAATTACGAAATTTGAAACCTAGCAATAACTTTACATCCCGGATCCAACAAAAGTGGTTTCGTCGAAATCCGAGGCCATTTGCAAAATGGCTATTGTTAAGGGCCTGAATTCCATAGCGACTATTCAGTATTTTCAACTGGACATATCTTTTGATTCCCGCTATGAAATTTTGATTTTCCGGATTCGTTGGAAAGATATCATCAATTAGATCCTAATGTTTTTGGTTTCACTAAAATCCGGATTGTTTTGCACCCGGTACATTCAATTGAAGTTTGAAATCGAATTATAGAACTACCGCGCCATTTTCAATTCCTTTTATAATTATATATAAATATTTATATTCTAACGACGACGTATACAATATATACGTTCTAATTATATTCAAAATAAACTTCTCGCCGATATTATTTAAAATAATTCATTTTAAATAATCAAAATTCGCTTAAATTACCAAAATAAAAATTTTAAACTGGCCCAGATTTTCCGGGTTGTTACAGCAGAACAGAATTAAACGAACAGAAAATAACAATTAGGATTACCGCTGAATATAATCAGACGGTCAATCACTAATGAAAAGAAATGCAAAATACAAATAGTGTTCTACCGAATCTAATCGTGTAGACAACACTAATTGCTAAGAAAAATAGAAAATTGCATAAAAAGAAAAATGAGTCTTATTGATGAAGAAGAGAATAGAATGAGATATATGATAGGATAGTGAAACACCCCACCTCCGTTAGGGTCACTCTCAAAGGGAATGCCCTAATTTTGGTGGAGGTTTATAAGTACAAGTCACAGATATACAAGACAGATATAAGAACACATATTTGTAAACAGCGGAAGAACAATAAACTTTATTTCATAAAGTCAAATACGTGTTACAACAACATCCTTTCCAAAAAACATAACATAACACTTTCATAAACTGTCTTGAGTACATTATTTAAAGAAGCATAAATAAAACGTAGATAAACTGCAAAAGCCCCATAGTGGATTGTCCAAAGCCATAGTTCAAAACAGGAAAGTCCAAGCAATACATTTCTCTTCTTCAAGCTGGATGTTGAGGTTGGTCAAGCTGCTGTGTTCCCTCCCTGAGGACCTGGGGGGGGGGGGAAACGGAAGAAAGAAGACGAAAGAAAAGTAGAGTCAGACATAAAGCCTGAGTAAGTCTAGTACTATTTTGTCTATGAATAAAGAACTGGGTATGATAAGTATAAACAAGAAGTGGGCATGCACTATAAACTTGGTTAAGTTGTCTAGGGTCGAATATACTATCGTACCCCATGTTAATCTCTGAACCCATATAAACTAGTTTCCAATTTGCACCCCATAATCAGGGTGATGTGATCCATTCTATGATGATCGGCTCCTACTCGCAAAGTTACATGTGTCTTACGGCCCCCGATGTCTGTAGTTACCTATGCTGGTCCCACCATGGGGTGTATCAAGTCCCATAGTGGCAACCCGACATAACCTTAGAGTGCACAGGTATGCTACTGGTGTCCAGTGCCTTATTTTTCTGCGCCGGAGTGTGTGCACGCCCGCACTCCGTTAGAACCTACACTGCTACACCACCGCCGTCGCTTTGACCTCTTACAATCAGCCCAGTAATCGTGCCCCACCCTGCCTAGTTTCAGGGTATCCTGATACACCTTTTAGGGTTACTGCTGAAAAGGGTCCCCCGTTACTAGGTTTTCTATCTCTAGCCAACATGCTAAGTTGGTTAAGTGTTTCCTACCTAACCCCCACCAGTCCGTTTAGTTTAGCATGTTCCATTTTGATTAAGTCTTTAGTTCACTTAATCCTAACAATCCTGACTCAGCCTTAATTGTCTTATTAAGGCCCTGACCTCTCACATTAGACAGGTATTGTTGTGGCTGCCTGTTGCCGGTTGGTTCCGGGCAGTCTTACGCCACAACTCAGTCTAACCTCGGGTCCTTGCTGGGCTCCATGTTTAACCTCCCACATTGGATAGGTATTGTTGTGACTACTGGACAGCCGGGCGGTTCCGGGCAGGTTTACATCACAACTCAATCCAACCTCGGGTTAAACACATCGTATGTTCTACATTTACATATTTTGTCATTCTTCTTTATTTCTTATATGTAAATATTTGCGGCCCATTATTAAGTTAATGGTGTAAAGGTTACACCTATCACGGGCCCAACCCATACTTGAATTTGGGCCCTTCTATTTTATATTTTCATTCATTAATTAATTCTAACCCAACGTTATTTTCCCCCGTTTTACACGTCTGTTTATATATTGGGCTTAGCCTTTTAAAGCCCAATTTAGCCATGCGAAAAGGGGAGGCTTAAAGCGTGATTACATACACAAAGAGGGGAAGGTGAGCGCATGAACTTGCATATGACGTTGGAAATACATAATAGAAACTGGTGTACTTGCATATATATACTTTGGTCATAAAGCATAGGTGACATGAACCAAACCATGTAAACTTAAGATAAGAATCTAAATTAGGTGTCACATAGTCTTAACTACAACATAGACCTATGTTCTCAATTAGGCATAAACATAAACAAGTCATGTTCATAAGGTTTCTACATGTTTACAAAGGGGATACTTTGTTACTAACACAAAAGCATAGTTCAACTTAATCATGATTTAAGTCTAATCACATAACGATGGTATAAATATACTTATGCATAAATATTCCTAAACATGGTGTTTGCTTTAAACTTGCAAAAAGGGTTTTTTTTTTTTAGTCTAACCTAGCCATGTCTCACATATGTCATCATATAATTCTTTTAAACAAGATAGACTTAATCATAGGTTTTCAATTTTGCCAAATATTATTCATAGCCTAGCCATATTCATAAGTTTGCAAAAGCATGACTTAATACATGGATTATGGTGTCAAAATTCCAACATAGTTTCATATGAACTATAATAACCAAACTTGTTTCAATTACTTGCAAAATGATTTATGCACAAAAATATACATCATGATGGCATAATAACAAAGCCCCAAACTTGCATGAATTTCAATCAACTACATACATGTAGCTTCAACATAGATTACATAATTTGCGCAATATTCCAAACGTATACTTGCATAGAACTACCGCATGTAGTTCTTTATAATGAATAACATAATTTTGCACAAATATGAATTACTTTATTATCCCAATTCAAGCATACAAATCAATACAGTTGTTTATTCATACCAAAGTAATACTCTACTTACAATGGTTGCGGCGAATTCTCTAATTAAGAGATATGATTCCTTTGTTGAATTGATTGGCTTTAGGTTGCTTGAATTCCTTTAGGCTTTAGAACTTTCTTCCTAATTCTCTCTCTAGTTGGCGGCTACTCTTAGTCGTTCCTCAGCAACATGGCGGCTATGTTCTTAATTTGAATGAATAGATTAGGGTTTAGTCTAGGGTTGTTTATATAGAGGTTAGGAATTGATTAGGACCATTGATGTTGCTAGGTTAGATCGTAGCCATTCATTAGATAGAGAGACCAATTAGAACTTGCCACCTAGCCCTAGTGACAAAGCAGACCACAGAAATTCGACCAAACACAGACCTGGCCAGCCAGGTTGACTGGGCTCGACCAGGTCGACACCCCTGTCGACAGGGCTGTCGACAGCCCTGTCGACATGGGTAGCCCTGGTCGACAGCCCAGTCGACCTGGGTGGCCCTGGCGGGTGTTTATCCGCCCTGGCCCATTGGGCCCCATTTTTAATTATTTTAATCTGTTTGAATTTTAAATTTAATTCAAAACTTCCGAAGGCCATATCTTCTTCATACGGACTCCGTTTTTCGAAAACTCGGACTCTATTTCGCGTATTTTTCCGAGACGAACGCAATGGCGTATCCCGTTTCCCTTGGTTCTTTGATTTCAAATTAATTATACTTTAATTTGTTAATTTCACAGTTATAGAATTCGCGGGGTGTTACATTCTCCCCCACTTAAAAGGATTTCGTCCCCGAAATCTTCAAGTGTAGGAAAAATGTATATCCTAACATCCAATCATCCATCTACTCATCCATCAAACACGAGCATCCATTGTCCTTAAAAGATTTCTAATGCTTCATGATCATATGCGAAGTGTGTGTATATGAACTTATCTAATGCTAAATCAGGCGGTCTACTGATTCAGTTGACCTCCTTAATGCGAATTATGTAAGTGCCATGAATCCATTATGTATGCAAATTTTCCTATTCATGATTCTACATGAGTGCTCAATCATTCAATACAAATGCAACATCCATATGACAACACATTAAAGTTCAACCATATACGAATGCAAACATATATGCATATGCAATATGAAGTGACTGAGCCGATCTAAAACCTAGATTGTGTGTGTATATGCAACCACGAGCAACCACTAGCAATCACTTGCAACCACTTGCAACCATCATCCATAACATGTTTCAACTACATGTTTTCATCCAAAAAGATTCTATCTAAAAGATACGGTCGAGGAAATATACCTAAAAAGATAGATAAAAGCGCAACTTCAGGAAAAGGAAAGATCAAGGATGTACCCTCGAACAGAAAAGGGTAGGCTGTACGGATTCTAGCTTCAGTTTCCCAAGTCGCGTCTCCCTCGGCGTCGCTCCACTGAACTTTGACGAGCTTGACTTCACGGTTGCGTAGCTTCTTCACTTCCGTTCCTAAGATGCGGGTTGGAACTTTTCTTATGGTTGCTTCGCGTTCCACTTCGGCCTCTTCGAGGATATTTGGCTCTACCACTTCAGCAGTCTCATGTAGACATTTTCGAAGGTGTGAAACGTGAAAAACGTTGTGGACTCCAGCCAACTTCTCGGGTAGCTCTAATCTATAGGCCATTTTCCCAATCTTCTCGATGATAGGGAATGGCCCTACGAACCTTGGTGCTAGCTTTCCTGTGGTTCCAAAACGAACAACGTTTCTTAGCGGTGATACCTTGAGAAAAACTCTGTCTCCAACCTCGAATTCAAGGTCGGTCCTCCTCTTGTCGGCGTAGGACTTTTGTCTGTCTTGGGCCGTCTTCATCCTTCTTCGTATTAAGTCTACTTTCTCTGAGGTCTCTCGGATCATGTCTGGTCCAAGTATGAGCTTATCCGTGGACTCCCACCAACAAGTGGGCGATCGGCACGGCCTTCCATATAAAGCTTCGAAGGGCGCCATTCCGATGGTTGCTTGATAGCTGTTGTTGTAGGCAAATTCCACCAAAGGAAGGTGGTCTTCCCATGTCCCTCCGAAGTCAAGGACGCATAGTCTTAAGAGGTCTTCCAAAACTCTGTTCACTCTCTCTGTTTGGCCGTCGGTTTGGGGATGATAGGCTGTGCTCAAGCATAACTGCGTTCCTACTGCTTCTTGCAGACTCCGCCAAAACTCGCTGGTGAAGATGGGGTCTCGGTCACTAACGATGCTAGACGGTATTCCATGGAGTCGAATGATTTCCTTAAGGTAAAGTGATGCTAGGGATGAGGCAGTCCTTTTACTTTTGACAGGTAAAAAGTGGGCGCTTTTAGTAAGCCTATCCACTATTACCCAAATGCTAGTGTTGCCTCTCCTAGACCTAGGCAGCCCATCGATGAAGTCCATTGAGATGCTATCCCACTTCCACGGCGGGACCTCCAAAGGATGTAGCAGTCCGCCAGGCTTTTTCTGTTCTGCCTTAACCTGTTGGCACACCATGCACTTAGAAACGAATTCTGCCACGTCCTTTTTCATGCCGTTCCAAAAGAAAGTCCTCTTTATGTCTTTGTACATTTTATCTCCGCCTGGGTGTATCGTCATCTTGGAGTGATGTGCTTCCTCGAGAACCTTCTTTACTAAATCTTTTATCTGTGGGACGCATAGTCTTCCGTCTCGCCTTAGCAAACCCCTATCGTCGATGGAGTATCGGTTGAGGTGACTTGAAGTCTCACCCCTAATTAGCCTATCAATTATTTCCACAAGCTGAGGGTCTTCGCGCTGTGCTGTCCCTACTGAATCCACTAAAGTTGGGCGTACTTCGAGAGATGCTAGCAGGCCTGGTACGAAATCGGAGGAAGGCCTAAAGTCGAAGCTGGCTATAAACTCTAGGCTTTGTCTTTCAACAAACAACGGGCTTAGGGTCAATTTCTTTCGGCTCAACGCGTCTGCCACTACGTTGCCTTTGCCCGGAGTGTAGGAGATTTCGAAATCGTACGAGGCAAGAAACTCCATCCACCTTTGTTGCCTCAAGTTAAGATCCTTCTGCGAGAAAAGATATTTCAACGATTTATGGTCAGTGTAAAGTTCGAACTTCTCACCTAGGAGATAGTGTCGCCAAGACTTGAGTGCAAAGACGATGGCGGCTAACTCAAGATCGTGGGTTGGGTAGTCCTTTTCGTGCACCTTCAACTGCCTCCCGCCATATGCTACTACCCTTCCTTCTTGCATTAAGACGGCGCCTAGCCCTGTCCCACATGCATCCGTATAAACAGTGAACATCTTGCTCCCATCTGGCAGCGTCAAAACTGGGGCTGTTGTGAGAGCCCTTTTTAGTCGTTGGAAAGCAAACTCGCAATCCAAATCCCAATTGAACACTAGATTCTTCTTAGTCAATTTCGTGAGCGGAGCTGAGATTTTCGCAAAATCCCTTATGAATTTTCGATAGAAACCTGCTAGTCCTAGAAAGCTTCGGACCTCAGTTGCATTCCTTGGTGTCTTCCAGTCCTGTACCGCCACTACCTTAGCAGGGTCCACCGCTAACCCTTGTTTGGATACTATGTGCCCAAGGAACCTCACCTCTTCTCTCCAAAAGTGGCATTTGGAGAATTTGTCTTTTAATTGATGGACTCGCAAAGTTTCCATGATTGCCCTTAAGTGCTGAGCATGTTCCTCTTCACTTTTTGAGAAGATAAGGATATCTTCTACGAAGACCACTACGAATTTGTTGAGGAAATCTCTAAATACCCTACTCATTAGGTCCACGAAGTACGCAGGTGCATTTGTCAAGCCGAAGGGCATGACAAGCCATTCAAAGAAGCCGTCTGGGGTTCTGAACGCCGTTTTATCAATGCTATCTTCAGCCACCCTTAGCTGATGAAAACCGGTTGCTAAATCGAGTTGGGAGAAAACAGACGCCCCTACAAGCTGGTCAAACAAATCGTCAATTCTAGGGAGAGGGTGCCTATTCTTTTTCGTTAGCTTATTGAGCTCCCTATAGTCAACACATAGACGGAGTGAACCATCCGCCTTTGTAGCGAACACCACTGGAGCGCCCCATTCTGAAATGCTCCTCCTAATGAACCCCTTTTCTAGAAGCTCTTTAATCTGTTTACTGAGCTCTTTCCTTTCTCGTGGAGCCATATGTCTAACGGGCAACGCAACGGGCTTTGCATTATCTACAAGATATACGCGGAAGTCTATTTCCCGCTTCGGAGGTAAGCCCTTCACCTCTTCGAAGACATCCGGATATTCCCGGACCACTCTAACTGATTTCAAATTTTCAACAGAGGCCTCTAACGATTCAAGATAACTAAGCATAACCGCATACGAGGGATTACAAGAAATTTCCAAAGTATTACCGAGCTGGGTTAGGAGCCTAACAACCCTTTTCTCACAATCAAGGACGGCCCCATTACTGGATAGCCAATCCATACCCAAAATCAAACCATACCCCGAAAAGCCCAAAACAAAGGCACTACATTGAAATTCAACACTTAGGATAGAAATTTTCAAATCCAGACAGATCATAGACAAATGAGCTGGGCCCCCAATTGGGTTTGAAACAATTAAGGGGTCCTCTACCATACTAGTTTTTAGGTGCAGAGATTCTACTAAAGCAGACGAGATAAAGGAGTGTGATGCGCCAGAATCAAATAAAGTGCGAACGGGGTGATCATAAAGATAAACTACACTTTCTACAGAAGTATTTATACCTCGTTGTTGCAGGGGTGGCGCTTCCAGCACATGAACCTGTGCCCCTGGGGTGGATCCAGTGCCCTGCCCCTGTCCTCGTTTCTTTGGGCAGTCCTTAGCCCTGTGGCCTGTCTGACCGCACGAAAAGCACCCACCATTCTCCTTAGCCTTCTTTTTCCGACAGTCCTTTACTAGGTGCCCCACTTTGCCACAGAAATTACACTTCCTCTTCTCTTTGTTGCCTTTCCCGCCTTTCTTAAAGTCTGTCTTCTTAGGCTGCAAACCCTCTTTCTTCCCTTGAGAGCTTTCTGCCTTTGTCTCCTTCTTGCCCTTATCCTCTTCATTCAGCAATGCCATTTGCACCAATCTTTCATACGTGGCTCCCATGGGTATATGGGTCATGGCCAAACTGTGTAATGGCTCATTTAACCCTTTGACGAAACGGAGAGCCTTTTTGTGCGGGGTGTTGACTAGGTCAAGCCCAAACCTAGCCAGCTCATCGAACTGATTCACATACTCTCGGACTGTCTTGTCCCCTTGCTTAAGAAATAAGAATTTTTCCAACTGCAAACTTCTTTCCGCATCTGAGAGAAATTTAGTCTCAAACCTTGCCCTAAAGTCCTCCCATGTCTCCACTGGTCTTTCAGCATTAGTGACTTCCCACCAGTAGGAAGCCTCGCCCTTCAATAGCCACACCGCCAGTTGTACTTTCTGCCTATCTTCCACCTCAAAGATGATGAATAGGTCCTCCGTTTCTTTCAGCCAATTTCTAGCTGCCACGAAGGACTCAGTTCCATGGAAATCCCTTCCTCCCATAGCTTTAAAATCTTTACATATCTTAGCAAACGTGTTTCCCCGAGGAGGAGGTGGAGGAAAAGGTGCTGCTGCAGCTGGATGATTTCCTTCAGCTGGGGGAGGAGGAACGGTAGGACCTGGCTGAGTGGCCCTTGCTTCTAAGAACCGTCTAAACCAACCAGGTATTGGCACCCCTTCCGGCAAGTTAAGTTCTTGGGACATGCTGAAACAAAAAGGATAGATTCAAAACGAAGGATAGAGATAGTTCCTATGGCTTTGGGGAGTGGACTTTGCTTTTTAAAATAAAATAATATTTCTTTCTTTTAAAAATGCTTCTTTAAATTTTCTTTTTGAAAATAATTTTTCAAAACTTTTTATCTTATCTGGTAAACCTATGCTCTGATACCAAGTGAAACACCCCACCTCCGTTAGGGTCACTCTCAAAGGGAATGCCCTAATTTTGGTGGAGGTTTATAAGTACAAGTCACAGATATACAAGACAGATATAAGAACACATATTTGTAAACAGCGGAAGAACAACAAACTTTATTTCATAAAGTCAAATACGTGTTACAACAACATCCTTTCCAAAAAACATAACATAACACTTTCATAAACTGTCTTGAGTACATTATTTAAAGAAGCATAAATAAAACGTAGATAAACTGCAAAAGCCCCATAGTGGATTGTCCAAAGCCATAGTTCAAAACAGGAAAGTCCAAGCAATACATTTCTCTTCTTCAAGCTGGATGCTGAGGTTGGTCAAGCTGCTGTGTTCCCTCCCTGAGGACCTGGGGGGGGGGGGGGGGGAACGGAAGAAAGAAGACGAAAGAAAAGTAGAGTCAGACATAAAGCCTGATTAAGTCTAGTACTATTTTGTCTATGAATAAAGAACTGGGTATGATAAGTATAAACAAGAAGTGGGCATGCACTATTAACTTGGTTAAGTTGTCTAGGGTCGAATATACTATCGTACCCCATGTTAATCTCTGAACCCATATAAACTAGTTTCCAATTTGCACCCCATAATCAGGGTGATGTGATCCATTCTATGATGATCGGCTCCTACTCGCAAAGTTACATGTGTCTTACGGCCCCCGATGTCTGTAGTTACCTATGCTGGTCCCACAATGGGGTGTATCAAGTCCCATAGTGGCAACCCGACACAACCTTAGAGTGCACAGGTATGCTACTGGTGTCCAGTGCCTTATTTTTCTGCGCCGGAGTGTGTGCACGCCCGCACTCCGTTAGAACCTACACTGCTACACCACCGCCGTCGCTTTGACCTCTTACAATCAGCCCAGTAATCGTGCCCCACCCTGCCTAGTTTCAGGGTATCCTGATACACCTTTTAGGGTTACTGCTGAAAAGGGTCCCCCGTTACTAGGTTTTCTATCTCTAGCCAACATTCTAAGTTGGTTAAGTGTTTCCTACCTAACCCCCACCAGTCCGTTTAGTTTAGCATGTTCCATTTTGATTAAGTCTTTAGTTCACTTAATCCTAACAATCCTGACTCAGCCTTAATTGTCTTATTAAGGCCCTGACCTCTCACATTAGACAGGTATTGTTGTGGCTGCCTGTTGCCGGTTGGTTCCGGGCAGTCTTACGCCACAACTCAGTCTAACCTCGGGTCCTTGCTGGGCTCCATGTTTAACCTCCCACATTGGATAGGTATTGTTGTGACTACTGGACAGCCGGGCGGTTCCGGGCAGGTTTACATCACAACTCAATCCAACCTCGGGTTAAACACATCGTATGTTCTACATTTACATATTTTGTCATTCTTCTTTGTTTCTTATATGTAAATATTTGCGGCCCATTATTAAGTTAATGGTGTAAAGGTTACACCAATCACGGGCCCAACCCATACTTGAATTTGGGCCCTTCTATTTTATATTTTCATTCATTAATTAATTCTAACCCAACGTTATTTTCCCCCGTTTTACACGTCTGTTTATATATTGGGCTTAGCCTTTTAAAGCCCAATTTAGCCATGCGAAAAGGGGAGGCTTAAAGCGTGATTACATACACAAAGAGGGGAAGGTGAGCGCATGAACTTGCATATGACGTTGGAAATACATAATAGAAACTGGTGTACTTGCATATATATACTTTGGTCATAAAGCATAGGTGACATGAACCAAACCATGTAAACTTAAGATAAGAATCTAAATTAGGTGTCACATAGTCTTAACTACAACATAGACCTATGTTCTCAATTAGGCATAAACATAAACAAGTCATGTTCATAAGGTTTCTACATGTTTACAAAGGGGATACTTTGTTACTAACACAAAAGCATAGTTCAACTTAATCATGATTTAAGTCTAATCACATAACGATGGTATAAATATACTTATGCATAAATATTCCTAAACATGGTGTTTGCTTTAAACTTGCAAAAAGGGGTTTTTTTTGAGTCTAACCTAGCCATGTCTCACATATGTCATCATATAATTCTTTTAAACAAGATAGACTTAATCATAGGTTTTCAATTTTGCCAAATATTATTCATAGCCTAGCCATATTCATAAGTTTGCAAAAGCATGACTTAATACATGGATTATGGTGTCAAAATTCCAACATAGTTTCATATGAACTATAATAACCAAACTTGTTTCAATTACTTGCAAAATGATTTATGCACAAAAATATACATCATGATGGCATAATAACAAAGCCCCAAACTTGCATGAATTTCAATCAACTACATACATGTAGCTTCAACATAGATTACATAATTTGCGCAATATTCCAAACGTATACTTGCATAGAACTACCGCATGTAGTTCTTTATAATGAATAACATAATTTTGCACAAATATGAATTACTTTATTATCCCAATTCAAGCATACAAATCAATACAGTTGTTTATTCATACCAATGTAATACTCTACTTACAATGGTTGCGGCGAATTCTCTAATTAAGAGATATGATTCCTTTGTTGAATTGATTGGCTTTAGGTTGCTTGAATTGCTTTAGGCTTTAGAACTTTCTTCCTAATTCTCTCTCTAGTTGGCGGCTACTCTTAGTCGTTCCTCAGCAACATGGCGGCTATGTTCTTAATTTGAATGAATAGATTAGGGTTTAGTCTAGGGTTGTTTATATAGAGGTTAGGAATTGATTAGGACCATTGATGTTGCTAGGTTAGATCGTAGCCATTCATTAGATAGAGAGACCAATTAGAACTTGCCACCTAGCCCTAGTGACAAAGCAGACCACAGAAATTCGACCAAACACAGACCTGGCCAGCCAGGTTGACTGGGCTCGACCAGGTCGACACCCCTGTCGACAGGGCTGTCGACAGCCCTGTCGACATGGGTAGCCCTGGTCGACAGCCCAGTCGACCTGGGTGGCCCTGGCGGGTGTTTATCCGCCCTGGCCCATTGGGCCCCATTTTTAATTATTTTAATCTGTTTGAATTTTAAATTTAATTCAAAACTTCCGAAGGCCATATCTTCTTCATACGGACTCCGTTTTTCGAAAACTCGGACTCTTTTTCGCGTATTTTTCCGAGACGAACGCAATGGCGTATCCCGTTTCCCTTGGTTCTTTGATTTCAAATTAATTATACTTTAATTTGTTAATTTCACAGTTATAGAATTCGCGGGGTGTTACAGATAGGATGGTGGCTATAAGGGGGTATATAGGGTAGATAGCCAAACCCTAACCCTAACCCTAATGATAACTGGGCCTGGTCATTACATCACTTTACAATGAGAAACATAAATGGGCCTTAGATAATTAAAGCAAATTTGGGCCTTTTCTCTTTTCCTCTTGCTTCCTTGACATTTCTTCATTGATTTGTGATGTGCAAAGCCTTTTTATCAATCCTTTTCTTGTCCAACAGCAACTAGATGTGAGATCTTCATCTACAATTCTTCAAAATGCAAATACACGGCAAATTGAACTCTATTTCTCTACATTTCCGGTTGCATGCGGGCTGGGTTGGAATATCTGTAATAATAACAAAACAATACCCAAGTAATATTTATTTATATAAAAAAGGTAAGATATAAGAGCACAAAATAAACACATTTCTATGTCAATCAAATACCCCCACACTTATCTTTTACTCGTCCTCGAGTAAAAAGAAAATGAAAAACTAACTAGATAGGTCGCACTTTCGTAGGAAACACGATTGCATTGAGCGTATGCAACAAGCCGTTAAACCTCTAGGTGTCCCTAGTAGGACGAGTGGTGTCTCGTAAGGGTTTTCAGCGGATACTACCCACAAAATCCAAGTGCAGTATGCTATGATTCTAATGAAACTACATGAATGCAATGGACATATGCAAAAATAAAAACGAAAAATGAAAACACGACTTGTTTTAGGCAAGTGGTACAACAAATTAAGTTAATAATTTCTAATCAGTTGATTTTATTTTAGATACCTCAACTTGTCACAAATTTTCAATATAAATCAAGTTTTCAAATGTTAAATTCCAGTTTGGCTAGTTAGTTCGGTCGATAACATAGTGCAGCCATGAAATAAATTCTTAGTTTGCTTGGCACAGTTTGTAAAGTGGTATTCTAATTTTCTCATGTATGGCTAGTCAAATCAATAAGGTCAAGAAGTGTTTGGGTATCATCGCTTATTCGTTATTCTATAAAATTTTAAGATTTATGCTTAAGTACATACACCTAACTAAAAAGACCAAGGTTTACCACCCATGCACTGCCTCGCGGACTAACGGAGAGTAGGTAAAGAGCTTGGCGGATTGTGCAGGCCGACTTTGACTTTGTCAACAACGTGTCGGTAATCCTTAGGTGTCCAATCTCATAAAATGAGACCAAGATATTCCAACGCTGACTTTGTCAACAACGTGTCGGAAAGAGCTTGGCGGGTTTGCACACCAACGCTTGATATACAAGCAATGTTGGATACCCTTGGAATACTATTATTATTATTATCGAAAATATAAGAACAAAAGAGAGTTACGCGAATTCAACTTAACACAACTTAGTTTTAAAGATTTGAAAAGCCAATATAAGTATTTTAAGTCCTCCACTTATTTAAACAAGGTCAACAATATAGAATAGATTTCATGGCCATCACCTAAGAATCTCCCTATGTACTGGTTACACTATTATCCCTCAAAATTAAAATTTTCATTATATTTCCTATTCGATCTAAGTTGAGAGAGAAAAATACTATCAACTGGCTAAAAGTTGTAAACTTATTTTTGATGTATCAATTGAAAATGAGTCGTATTTAGAAAAAAAAATGGCATGTTATTACAGTCTAAAATGCATGATGGTCCTACTTAAATGATGAAATTGAAAAAGAAAGAAAAATAAAGAAAAAACGAAAATGAGTGAAATGCAGACTCCCCCCCACACTAGAACTAAACAGTGTCCACACTGTAAACACGTTTCCTGAATGTGAAAGACCGAACCCACAGGTGTATTAGATGCAAAACGATTTGAAGAATGAAATGAAGTTTAGCCACTATATGTGAATGAAAATTATATGTACAATGAAATATGTGTTTGCGATGCATGCGACGCAAAGAATTCCACCATCTTTTTCCCCCACACTTGGTTCTAGCCCGATGAGTCCTATTCCCACTGTGCCTAGGCATGTTTTCTAATAAGCAAAGGTTTTTGAAAATCATCTCATGTTTAAACCTAGATTTATAGTCCAGGAGATAAATATCTAGGGTCGTCCTAACCTGAAGTTTTTCAACCAATCCAGCATTCCAAAAGTAATTCATGTATTCAACAAATTTGTCAGTGTAATTTATCAAAAATTTGTGATCGTACATAAATTCAGTGAAATTTGACATCTGAGTGGTGTTCAAGACTGTGTGATCACATTTCTCATCATTAACTGACAACTTATTTTCGACACTGATAATTTCAAGTTCGTTTGAAATTTTCTCAAAGTTAAAATTTTCGAACTCGGATTTGTGGCTTGATTCAATTCCATCCCCACTTGGCAACTCATTCTCGTACAATCCAAAAAATTCATGTTCATTAAAATCCATTTCCACTTCTGAGTTTTTGAAAAATTCAACATTTTTATTTTGTTCAATTTCAAAAATTTCGAGTTTCTCGCAGCCTGAAAGAGGAAGATCAAAATCTGAGTTTAAATCTTTTTCCCTAAAAGAATAGAAATCCAAATCATTTATTGAATTTTGAACAACTTCATCAAGATGATTATTCTCAATTTCCAAAGTCGTTATTTGAAAATTTTCACTATCAGCAAAGAATGGATTGTTTTCTGAATCATCGCATGTTTGAATTTGATTTTGTTGCTCTCGTTGTTCTTTTAAAGATGTCAATAAACAAAGAAGTTCATCAGCCTTTTTATTTAGTCTTTCTTCCCTCTCTCTAAGAATGTTTAGACGATCGTTAATTTGAGAGCTCTCGTTTTGGATTTCTTGATTCTCAAAATTATAGTCCACATCAATTTCACAATCAATATTATTTCCAATGTGATAGTTGTTTGAATTTTCAGAAAACTGACAATGATATTGGAAATCATTTTGACTTTGAAAATTAGGTTCATAACCAAAACTGTTAAAATTGGTAGGAAAATTCCAATTTCGGTCATTCTCAAGATGTGGATATGGGTTGTAGTTGTGAAAATTTTGATCGATTTGAAAATCATTTTCAAAATTATTTTCGAATTGGTTTCCAACCCCATGTTGATCAAAGATATGTTGCGATTCAAAACCGTTTTGATGTGGATGTGGCCCATAATCGAAGTTATTGAAATTTAAATTGAAATCGTCGTTTCGATTATATCTATGATTTTGAAAATGTTGGTCAGTTGGAAAATTTTGAACATTGTTGACATTGGGCTCACGAAATTTTGGAAAATCTTGTTTCATGAGTTGTAATTCAAAATCATACTCTTCAAGCGGACGTCTACTTCGACTATTATCCCACAATTCTCTCAAGGATTTTTTTGAATCAGACATTTGAAATGAAATCAAGGAAAGACAGAATTTATACTCACTTCAAAATAATATAAAATGTCGAGTTGTGTTCTATTAATTAACTGACTCAATTAGAAGGGGGAAGAGGGTCTTATGGCCGTTCACGTATAGTATAAATACTAAGGGATACGACCAATGTTTTACGGGTAGTATGCAACCTCTTTTGCTAATAGTTCAATAAATTGAACTACTATATATCCGCGATCCAATTATACGAGACAGTTAACTTCACAAAACACCACTTTTCAATTATATTCTTTTGCAACGTCTACTTTTATTGTTGAAAACAATGAGAGACAGTAGTTATGGAAATTTCAACTCACAACAATCAGACAGAATAATTGTAGAAATTAACAATTGTACATTGCAAGCCGCTGCCCCTGCAGAAGATTTTTACAACAATTGTCTATATTTTTTTTCTTTGCAGCAGAGCACCTGTAGAGTTAGAAAATATTACTGTGGGTTTGGCAGTCCGTCCAGAGAATTTCAGTAGTGCTCACGTTTCAAATCAACTGTTGCAATTGCCCGACCTCTGATTTCTTTGTTTGCTTTGATTGAATTTTGTTTCCCGCTTGAGCCTTTACTTTTGATTTGAGATTTCCTTTTTCTTCTTTTTTTTCAAAAGCAATTAGAAATGCAAAAAAAAACAGAATTAGAAACAAGATGCCAACAAAAATGGGAACAGATTCTATGCCAACCAAGTCAGAACAAAACGAAAAACTAATGGCTAAAAGCAAACCAATTGAACCCCACAAAAGTCAAAACCAATACCACCGCAAGGGGTTCAACATGATTTAAACACCCCAGATCAACCTGCCTCGGTATTCACGTTCAAATCCAATACAACGTTCAGAAAATAAGAGCAGTTCACCCCAAAACAAACGCACTCAAATATAACCTGAACCATATCTCTCAATGTGAAAAAAAGGAATTTTGTTCAAAAAAAGAAAATCCGCCCTGTAAACCCAGTGCACCTCTTTGATTGTTTAATCCCTCCCAACCCTTCTCAGTTCTGAACGCAAACAAACCAAAAAGAAATCACGCACCAAATCGAATCCCAAAAACAAAAATGAAAAAACAAAAAGACACCTTTTTTTATCGACTTAGATCGATTCTGTTGTTTTGGCTCTTCATTTTGTTTTTTTATGAGAAAGAGAAAAAAAAGTAGGAACTAATAGAAGATAAAAGAAAGGAAAAAAATGACTAGACAAAATAAATAAACTAAGCTCAACTCTAACCAGCAAAGGATGAAATGAAATTAAAAAAATGACAAAATAAAAAGGAAAAAAAAGAAGAAAGAAAAACGAAATTAACCAAAACAAGCCTTTCAATCCCTCACCCAAATAACACGCCCAAGATCCTTAAATGGAAAAATTGACAAGTAGGGTACACAGGTCATGTTTGTGATTGGTTTAGTCAAAAATAAAACCTCACCTTTCTTTATTTAATACTCCTTTTTCACCCCTTAACCCAATCTCTCAGAAGAAAAAAAAAACTCTCAATAATCGGAGACAAGGTTTCTCAAAAAAAAAAACAAACCGAAGATGAGGTATCGAGTTGGGGGTATTTTGATTTCAATTGACGTATTAGATTGGAATCGGAATCTGAAGTATGGTGTGATTTGGGTTCTTCGAAGTCGAATCGGGTTCGGTTGTTTGTGTTCGAGGTGCTTGCGGTGTTCGTATCGGGTGCGTGACTTGATGAGGTGCTGAGGATGATGTTTGTGGATGTAGTAGCTTTAGGCGGAGGCGAACGGTGGGAGAAGTAGGAGGTGATTTTGTGGATTGCTGGAACATGGATTGTGAAGTGGAGAGTGGACGGTCTGATGTTATTGGAGATGAAGGATGGGTTCGGATTTCGTGGATGGTGAGGGGTTTTGTGGACGTGATGGTTGGAAACAGTTTGGTGAGGATTGTTTGGCTGTGGATTGATGAGAAGAAGGTTGATGGTGGGCAAAACTGGTTTGTTCTTGGATTTGAATTGTTCGATGGGGTCAAGGAGGTTTTGTGCGGATTGTCTGAAGTGGTACGATGCAAGATTGTCTGAAGTGTTTTTTTTTCCTTTTTTTTTGTGAGAAGAAGGTAATGTAAACAGTGGGTTTGATGCTAAAGGAACTTGATGAGATGTTTATGGGGGATGGTGGGTTAACCAGGGAGATTGAAGGATTGTGGTGCTGAGTGATGTTGGATTGGGTATTCTATGGGTTTGGCAGCATAGAAGGTTGATGGATCGGTGGTTTTCTGGTGGGCGCAGGGGACAATGCCATTACAAGGGATGAAGAAGGATTAGGTGATGAAGAAGGATGGTGAAGGAGATGTGAATCCATGGCAGAAAATAGCAAGAAATTATTACCGAAGATTTTTTTTTAATATTGTAGTAAAAGCAGAAAGAGAAAAGAATGTGAAAGAAACAAAATTGAAAAGGGGGAAGAAATCGAAGAAGATTTGAAAAAGAGGCAAGTCTCAGTACGGTGATCAGAAAGAAATCAGGCAGCACAGAGAAAAAATTGCTTCTTTTTTTTTATTAGTATTTGTAAAAAGCAGAAAGGAAAGAAGTTCTAGGATAGAAAGAAATAAAAGAAAATAGAAATGGCAAGAGCAGAAAATCAATGAAAATGGTATGTTATTTTTTTCTCTTGTTATGAAGATTGTAGCATCATTGAATAACACCAAATCAAATCAATCAAGATTTTTTCTATATATACAAGAAAACAAAAGAAAATACAATAAAATAAAACTAACACGAATCAGAAATTAAACAAATAATAAAATTTGATCGTTACCTCCCCGGCAACGGCGCCAAAAACTTGATCGATGCTAGTCTATGAATTAGAAAAGCGCGACATTTGTAATAAATTCTGCAAGCATACAGGTGTGTAGCATACAGGTCGAACACAGGGAGGTTTAATTAAAAATTATTATTTATTTTTTTCTTGGGCGTGTTAGACGAAACTGGAGGTTGATTTTGCAAAACAAAATAGAAAGTGAAACTACAATTAAAAGATGCAATTAAATTTACTGCAGATTCGAATCTAATCAGATCTGTAATAAATTCAACGATTAAAGATAAAATAGAACAATGGGAATAAAATTGCAGAACAGAATTAAACGAACAGAAAATAACAATTAGGATTACCGCTGAATCTAATCAGACGGTCAATCACTAATGAAAAGAAATGCAAAATACAAATAGTGTTCTACCGAATCTAATCGTGTAGACAACACTAATTGCTAAGAAAAATAGAAAATTGCATAAAAAGAAAAATGAGTCTTATTGATGAAGAAGAGAATAGAATGAGATATATGATAGGATAGGATGGTGGCTACAAGGGTATATATAGGGTAGATTGCCAAACCCTAACCCTAACCCTAATGATAACTGGGCCTGGTCATTACATCACTTTACAATGAGAAACATAAATGGGCCTTAGATAATTAAAGCAAATTTGGGCCTTTTCTCTTTTCCTCTTGCTTCCTTGACACTTCTTCATTGATTTGTGATGTGCAAAGCCTTTTTATCAATCCTTTTCTTGTCCAACAGCAACTAGATGTGAGATCTTCATCTACAATTCTTCAAAATGCAAATACACGGCAAATTAAACTCTATTTCTCTACATTTCCGGTTGCATGCGGGCTGGGTTGGAATATCTGTAAAAATAACAAAACAATACCCAAGTAATATTTATTTATATACAAAAGATAAGATATAAGAGCACAAAATAAACACATTTCTATGTCAATCATGCAGCTATTCACATTTAAAAAAATAATTTTATGAAGGTTTGAACCATTTCAAATTCCTGCACATTATTTGCAATACAAAATTAGTCTTTATTTATAAACTTCAATTTTTAAACTGTCACCGAAAAAAGAAAATTTCTTTCTTATTATTCTCTTCCTTTCTCTTAAATTCAAATATAGAGTAAAACGTTTTCTTTTGTCAAACGTTCATATTAAGGGTTCAAATCTACAGGATATTCCAATATAAATTTGGTGTTCTTAGTATTCCATTTATACTTAATGTCATATTAAATATAATTCATTATGATTAATTCGTTTTTCCAATAAGTTTATTTAAGTCATATTAAATACAATTAATTTGTTTTTCAATACTAACATCAAATTAACGTACTTCCCAAGTTAACATAGAAAGAACGTGTTTCCCATATTTTCTAACCTACGTCTTACTTCAAATAACATAAATTTTTAATCGTGATTATTTAAAATAATTTATTTTAAATATCAAAAACTCATTAAAATTACTTAAAATAAATTTTAAATTTACCCCAAAATTCAGGATTGTTACAGATTGGGTAGTGATACCCTAGAATGAGTGGAATCAGTTGCAGAATCCTTCTTGAGAGAGCGTATTTCGAAAGTATAAATAGTTTTCAAAATGGTTTTAAAATGTTTTTATATAAATATTTCGAATATAAAATTCTGTTTAATATTTAAATCTTCTTCTGAGTTTTCTTTCCATTTGAATCTATCTTCCTTCGTAGATCCTCTTTGATTAGGTTCTTTCGTTCTTTCAGCTTTTACCTCGAATTCTATAATTTATACTTGTCCATTTCAAGGTAAGAAGTAGAAGAAGAGTATAAGTCTTCTAGCCAGTCTGTATTTATTAAATATTGGTTTGAAATTTATATTTTGAAAGATATTTTTATATAAGATCTTCATAATGTAATATTTAATTTGATATTTGTAAATAATTTCGTAATACCAATGGTTTGTAAAGATTTTATGTGTAATGTATTCATATGTTAACTTATAGAATTAATTAAGTGTTATATGTTTAAATATTGATAACATGAATTTGAAAATATTTAGATATAGCATAGAATGATTTTGTTATATATTTGATTTAATAATAATATTGTTGTATATTTATTAAGAATTGTAGTTGAATTTTAACAAATAAATGAGTGGGGGAGACACGTTAGTTCATGTTTTACATTTTAGTAAACCACTCCTTTACTTTTTGTTTCCCTTAAAACCACACTTTCACGTTTAAAACATGCATGCATGTACACCATGCATATTTGTTCGATGT
Source organism: Allium sativum (assembly GCA_030737875.1). Classification (NCBI taxonomy): domain Eukaryota; kingdom Viridiplantae; phylum Streptophyta; class Magnoliopsida; order Asparagales; family Amaryllidaceae; genus Allium; species Allium sativum. Next base: position 110,198,301 of record CM060916.1, on the reverse strand, counting down.
ATTCATGCATACATGTTAGTTCATGTTTTTTTTTTTCAAAAGCTATAGACCTTTTGGTTTCTTAAGGACAAAATGTAAACACACTTACAAACTTTCGTGTTTAATAGGTTAATACATGCATGCCAATGTCCACTTTCAAAACTAAATGCACGTCCTTTGGTTTCCGCTTTTTGTTTCCACACCATGCAAGTCCATTTGCCTTCCATATTAAATCATACGATTATAAACCCAAAAGGCATATTTGCGTTTCAATTCTGTGCATTGTTTCGAGACATAAGTAAAACCATTTCGGCTTCTCAATTTTTTAGTATTCAAACTGTTAGTTCCGTTTGAAATGAAACTGTTGGTTCTATTTTATATTTGCGTATGTTTGCTCCTTTAACCGTTAACAGTGCTTTGGGTTTTCATATCTTGTTTTCCCATTTTTAAACATCGTGCTTTTTGATAAAGTAAACCTATTCCGTTTAAGGTCCCTAAAGATAGATCACCTACCCGCGAAGCGTTCATCTTTCAAATTTGCCCAACCGTTAATTTCAAATAACTCAAACGGATGCCATCCAAATTAATTCAAAACGTGGCCTCGTAAGTAGAACTGCTCCTATTTTACTCGAATGGAGCGCTTCCTTCGCAACAATTTATCATAAACTGAACATTATAATATATACATTAAAGCTGCTCCCTTTTTTTTAGTTTCTCCTATCCTCACTCCTTATTTTTCCATCGCCAATCCTTTTCTTCCTCCAAACTTACATTTTTGTTTCTTCCCACCGAAGCTGCTGTTCGATGAGCATCGTGAAGCCGGTTCCAACCAACATCGATTACCCTAAACCCGCCTCCACCAAGATCAACTGCGCCGCCATGTTCCCCTCCTGCCGAGTTTCCCCTCAGCTCCGCCCTCCGGCCAACTTCCGTCCCCTAGCCGAACCCTATGTCACCCAGTTAGCTTCGCCGCCCCATGCAGACCTAAGACGTGTTCCACCAGAAACCGACTTCCACTCGAGCCTCCCCTCCGACCGAGCTAGCCCCAGATCCGAACACTGTTGATACTTCTTCGCGTCCTCCCCCTCATCTCGCCCCATGTTAGCCGTTCAAACCTTACTCCACTAACTCACCTGCGTCACTCTCCCTTAAAACAATATCGAGCCTTCTTGCAGTCCACTGACCCTTAGCGTGAGTGCTTGTGTTATTTTCTGTGTATAGTGTTGTGTGTGTATTTGTTTTTATAGGTTTAGTATGGTGTATTGTATGAGTGTTGCGTGATTGTTTATTTTTGCCGTCATGTGTATTTGCATGTGAAATGTGTTTGTGTGTGATTGTGCAACAATTTGTTGGTTCAAGATGTGTTTGGGTGTGAGTTGATGTTTGGGTGCTGGCGTGTATTTGCGAGTGTTCATGTCTTTGCATACGGTGTGAGGTTTTTTTAAATTCATTTCTTTTGAAACATGTAACCATATAGTTTAAATATATACATATGTATAAATATTATAAAATTGATTTCAATGTGCATTGAAATTTAAATTATATATATATATTAATTTGATTTTGTGTGTATATATATAAATATATTATTTTTATAAAAATTATTTTTGTTTATTTTTGAATTGGGTTTGGTGTTGAGTTCGAAACCATTTCCGAAACCAAACAGCCCTACCGTCCCAAACCAATAGTTGTACCGATCCATTTAAAATTCTCTAGATTCCTCTCGTGAAAATAAATTATATATTGAGTAATAGTGAGTTGAATCCATCCTGAATCGTGCTTGAAAGTTGTCTTCTCACTCGGTGTCAATTTGTCGGTTGTCTTCGTTCTACACCACGAAAGGTGAGTTTATCTCACACCTGACTTACATTTTTCATGGATGTTAGATCAATAATGAACTGTTATATGAAATGTATAGGATTGCTGATAGAAATTGTTTGATTTGATATATATGCACATTTCATATATGACACGTGACATTTAGTTGCACTGATGATATATGTGCTGTGATTGTTGCTATGTGATTGTTGTTTGTGATTGTTGATATCCTTAGTTTAGGAAAAATCACTAAGGGTTGAAATGATACAAACCCGAACGGACATTAGAATAGGGAAAAATCGTTATGGGTTGAAATGATAGACCTGAACGATTTCTACTGAATTTGAGATCGCGGGTTGAAATGATAGACCCGTAGAAATTTTATAAATCGCGGATTGAAATGATAAACATCTGTATCACTTGACCATAAGGTAGAAAAATATATACGGACACCGTGGGTCATGTTTTCGAAGTAAAGAGATTTGGAAATTTGTTTTTAAAATAATTACTTAAAATTTTATATTTATATTGTATTTTAAAGATTAAATTTAAATTAATTTATTCCTATAAGTAATTTTATTATTATAAATATTTCTATAAATCTATTTTCATATTATTTTAAAACTTATATATGTTTATAATCAATCTAAAATTAATTTTAGAATTTTATAAACTTATATATATATAAAAATATATATATCTATTTTCAAAATTTATTTCTTTATATATATTTTATAAACTTTAAACTAAACTCAAGATGGATAAGTTAGATTTCACGACGATATTTGAAGAATGAATGAACTCATATTAAGTTATGAATTCGAATTGATACGAAACTTTCATAAAGATGAACTAGGTATATAAAAAAATGAAATGAATTTGAATTTGAATTGGTTTGAACTTACAAGAAATAAATTTGAATTGTGAAATTGATTCTAAATTTGGATCTTCAAATTTAAGAGAAATATATTTGAATTTATAATTGATATGAATGAATTCGATTTCTTTAGCGAGTAAATGAAAATTTGGATACATATAGATGTTATATGCAGAGTTGATTTTATATCGTTTGGTTTGAATTAAGAATTTGTTAAATCGATGCAAAAAGAATGGGTTTAAATCGTAATTTGTTTAAATGGAAATATAAGATTTTGATTCAAAATGTAGAAGTAACAATTTTGAACTATATGACTTAAATTATAAATATGATATAATTTGTTTAACTGAAATATAAGTTTTTACTTGAATCATATATTCGAATTCGAACCAAAGTGTTGGTTTTAAATGAATTGACTTGAAATGATTTCTTATAAAGGAAAATTTTGAATTATTCGAATTATTGCGAACTTAAATTCTTGCGAATATACTGAACCAAAAATATTATCAAAGTTAAAGGTTTGGTATCGATTTAAATGGAAATTGAGATATTTAAGGTATAACTTAAATATAAGTCGATTTTTGAATTTGGGATTCGTTATGCGAATACTTTCAGAAATTATAATCAAAGTTATATGTTAGTATTATTTTATACTATATTTGAGATCTTTACGATATTGTTTTCCAAATCGATTTGATTTAAGTGATTTAAGTTAGTTATTTTCAAAATTTTAATATAATCGAAGTTAGATATTAAATTTTGATTTCGAATACGAATATGAGATTTCGTATAAATGATTTTATAAAGTGATTTATAAATAATGGCCACGGTGTGCAAAATGTAAATGTTTGGTTGTTAAAGAGACCGGGATCGGCTATTGTCACACTCTCTGCCAATACCGAAAACCCCTTTAACAACTGTGTACGCGATGGAGTTCCAGAATGAAGGGGATGATTTGGCGAACGACTCCATTTTATTTTATTTCATTTTAATTACGAGACCCTGACTACCTTGAGTCAGCTTTATGTGGCTAAAGCAGGAGCTATGCACGGACCAAGTGAGGTCATACCTCTTATTGAGCACACTTCTTCGATATTATTCTATTACTGTTGAGATTCGATTTGGGCCCTTTTGATTATGGGAGTGTGTATCGAGGTGGGCAGTAGTAGCTACTATGCGTTACCACCAGTCCGGCTCTGCAAATGGTGAATCCACCCTGGCATTCCTTGCGTGCCTTGTCACATGCCTTATACGGGCCTACTACGACTTTGTTTTGTACTGTTTTATATGGAGTGCCCTCTGATCAACCTACAGTTTACGGAGAAATTACGGTACTGTATGTACTATGGGAATATATAAACGGTTTAAGGGTAATCATGGTAATCCCGCTTACGCTATTTTGATATTTTTACTTTACTGATAGACACTATTGTATATAGCGTATTATACTATATAGTATTAGTTCGACGGATCCTAAGAGGATGGTGATCCCAAATATCCTCTAAGTTACTGATTGCATTTCATCGAACATTTCATTTATGTTGATTTACTTCCATGAGAATGTTAGTCCTGATCCGAGTTGTTTTGTTTTGCATTATTGCTCGGGTCAGATCGAGTATTACAGCTTCGAGATTCACTCTTGGAGTTGGAGCTTATCTTGGATTTTTGCTCATCTATATCTACCTGTCCAGTTGATCCATTTCCAGCTATTCTTGTCATTTTTGTTTTTGTAGTTATCTTTCATTTACTGTATTAGTCTTCCGCTGTACTATTTATGTAAACTCCGATGTAAAACTTATTTTGTAGCTTCATGAACTACTATTGTATTTTGTATTTTTCCGTTGCAAGATATTATACTGCTCTGTATCTGTGTCTGAGATCTATGATTCTGTGATTTATTCTATTTACCTCGGAAGCTAATAACAATCTGTTGTTTTGGACGTTTCGAGTTGACATGTTTTTGTCGATTCGGCACGGTCCAAATGGCGGGTCGTTACATTTTTTATAGAGTTGAAGGTATAAGATAAGTCCAACGTTGTTTCATAGCCTTTTAGGTAGCTTTAGACATAAGTACATCAGCATACTTCCTTCTTCATGAAGCTTCCGTATTTTATAAAGAGAAAAGAAAATGGTCGTTCAATAGGGTATAGGGTATGGTCTGTGCATTTAATAGTTAAGGTGGTGATGGAACAAAACATGCGTGATTGTATTGATTTGAAAACATAGGATCGTTTTATTTCAAACTAGGCTGTAGGATAGCTTGGCAAAAACAATGACTGGAAATGGTTGGCATGCGCAAGATATAAGGGCATATATTTCTTTTTCTTATATGTAATTTGGTTTATTTCATACTCAACTCAATACTAAAGTGTTTAATGAGCAGTTTTCTTTTGTTCCTGGATCGTTTGCTCCTTTTGGTCAAACTTGGATCTGGGTATGTTAGGATATACCAAGCTATGAAGATTAGTTTTTACTTCCGAGGTTTAATCAGTTTACATTTATATCACTTTTTTATTCTAAAAGATATAGTGTACAGGTTATGTAAAAACTCCATTCGCGTGCGAGCTGTTATAGACAAAAAAATATGATCGTTTCAAGCGATCCGCTACGATTTCAAATATATAATAAATTAGACTAGTTAGCTTATTTTGTGGAGTCTAAAGATGCTGATGTAGGGTGTAAAATACTCCAAATAAAAAGTTGTTTATTTTCCAAATTAAAAATTACAGTAAAATTCTAAATATTAAATTATAACTACATCTCAGAAATCTTATCCAAATTCGAACCCAGTATTTAATTGTATTAAATAAACCGTTATGGCTGATAAATGAATCCACAACGACTTTCTAAGAAATTAATTTGGACGTAACTCACAATTTGTAAAACGAAATCTTGATTTTTCACATCTAATAGAAAAATATAACTTCATAGATTTCAACGCTTCTTATTTTGAAGAAATCCGACTTATAATGGATCTTTATTGTCAGTTGAAGTTCAAACGTTAAACTATGAACTACCGTGACGTTACGGGCTCGATTTAAATTATATTGTAATTAATACGTTCAATTGTCGTTTAAATGATATATTCGTTATCATAATTCAATTCGAAACAGAATTAAATTTATTAAATTATCTAGTTCACATAGCATTGCCAGTTCAGCTGTTTCCGATTATTTTGGAACTAAATATTTTATTACCCCACTATTTATATAATTTAAATATTCAAAATATTTCAATTCAAACCATTTAAATTACCAAACCATTTAAATTACCAAACCAAACAAATAAATTCTAACGTTTCTTATTTTACTGAAATTCGATTTATTTTGAATTCTGTATATTCATTTGAAATTTAAAATCGAATTTTCCAACTACCGCGCCATTTCAGGCTCATTTTATAATTAAAATAAATTTATTTCTTCTATATTCAATTTAAATAAATTTTAAATCGTTATTATTTTAAATAAATCATTTTAATAAATTCTCAAAATCTGTAAAAATAGCAAAAATAAAAAAATTAAATTGGTTTAGAATTTCTGGGTTGTTAAATAGAATATGGTAAACGTCGGGATATATAGGAATTTTAATATTATTTTGTTATTTATGAAACTTACGCCCTACGTTTCATGCAAAAACTACCTCGTACGACTTCCGACTAAAATGTAAATTGATGTTTTGGCATAATTAAATATTTCAGACACGACGAAACGTGGAATTCCGAGATCGTTTGTAACGATACCATTTTAATTTCACAATGTGAATCCATACATGTTTATACTGCGCACGATCATAAATAAATTCAATTGTCTTGAAACTTGAAATCTTACAATAATTAATCACTCGAATTTAATAAATTAGTTTTCATTCAAATCTGAAGTTGTTTGAAAATTGGTTATTCTTAAATTCCATATTAAATCGATAAAACAATTAAATAAAAACTTAGGCTTTTATTTTTCGCATGTTCAAACGGTAAGTCCGATCGATACAAAAATTGAAATCCTATAATAACTTACTAATACGGATCTAGTGGCTTAATTTTCGTCGCATTCCAAGACTGTTCTCCTGGAATGATATTGTACACGTAAAACGACGCTATACCGAACATCTAATTTCCTGGTCCTTAAAAATAACGGACCATATATATCCTGATTCAAGATGTCAATACCAATTCAATGGAACTGGCCTCGCATCTTAATTCGATCATTAACTTAAGTCGCATAAAAATTCCATTCTAATCAAATTAAATTCATTTAATTAATCGCTACGTAAAATAGCTACCAGTTTATGGCTCCCAGGTCACATAAGATATCGGATCACCATGAAATTTATTTTCAGACAATGCTTTAACATATCGGATCCAATGAAATTGAGTTCATTGAAATCCGTGATTATTTAAGAATTGGCTATGTTTAACTTGATTAAATTAACAAAAAATTCACATTTTTGCCAAATCAATATTAAATTTAATTTTAAAACTCTATTAACTTCCAATATATTCCAATAGCATATGTGACTATTCATAAACCATTTTTGATTCAATTCCAGGTTATAATGATATTCATTGTATTAAAAACCATTTTTAATCGTTATAGTTTATAAATGATTTCATAGTGACTTTCTGAATTTTGATTTGGATATAACTCAAAATCTACAGCTTGAAATCTTGATTTTTCTCTGTCATTAGAAAATTAAAATCTAATATATCTGGACGATTCTTGTTTCAAAGAATTATATTGGATTATGTATAATTAATCAAAGTTCAAAACATAATATTACGAACTACCGCAATGTTGTATGCTCATTTTTAATTAAATATAAATTATACTTCAAACTTCGTTTAATAAATAAAGTCCTTTTATATTTTTAGATTAACATTTAAAACCAATTCTAAATGCTCAAACTTAACAGTTAAAAATCTAGGTGTTACATTCATCCCACCTTAAAAGAATTTCATTCTCGAAATTACTAATGTAGGATAAATGCTACAAAACCATCAGCTTTTCAAAAATCTATTTAGTCAAAATCCACCAAACATTTTTTAATAGAAAAATTCAATTCATTTTTGTTAATAAAAATCTCAAAAATATTCTAACACTTAAAATTTCCGATTTTTTTTGGCAAAGTCCCCTCTGTACCGAGGGACTTCTACAATATTGTAGGAACAACAAATATATACATACATCGACCCACACAGTCAGAAAACCCAAATTATATACCAAAATTTATATTTTTGCATAAGCGTACCTTGTTTAAGCGCTATTAAGCATACTTGCTCAGCTTATAGGCAATTCTCGCAACCAAATATATCCTCAAAGCCTTCTTGTACCTATATTAAACTCGGTTTACCATGTAAGTGATAAATACATAAATTAACTCTTTATTGATCAATAAGTATAATCAAACATGAAGCATCATTCATTCAAAAGGTAAATACATGGTTAAATCATTTAGTTTCACTTTATAAACGGTTCGATTCAATTTTCATTATATTGGAATTCATTTCCTTAACCTTCAATTTGCTCAACTTTTTTATTAAGCCATTGATAAATTCAATTCAATCATCTAACATACAATCAACAAACAATGCATAACCAACTTAACCCAATCATTCAATTTTTTTATTAAATTCAATTTGTCTGGTTAAACCTAATTAATATTCAAAACTAATATTTACTTGTTTACCTTCACTTTGGTTTAAAATATGACATGAACCAAACTCCCTCTATCTCCAAAGAGATGGATGATGCCGAATTGAGTTTAGAATACGACAAATCAGAACACAAACAGAAGAACAATTCATTGCTTATTACAAAAATTTACATCAGAGTACAAGAATATAACAGAGTAGGCATAAATAATACACATTGGAAAATATCAGAGATTAAAATAATTTACATAGCCGCAGAAAAATAATACAAAACACAACTTAAAGAAATACACGGATACAGAGCTTTCTGAATATCGCTTCAGGTATAAACCGGGATCATGTGAAAAAAATATCTGCAAAACCAAAACTACTAGCTGCCCATGTGGAAATTAGGGGCACCCAGAGTTTAGGTTAAAACAATAAACTCCAGGTCAGTCATGTGACTGGTGTGAGAACTAAAATACATTATTAACTTGATTTTAAATTTGGGTAAATCAAGGGACCACGCCGTATAACACAGAATGGGTTTTAACCCCAAGAATACTAGTGCATAAAACAAGCAGCGCAATGTTTTTTTGAAAAATGAAGCTATTATAAGACCCATGTCCCATCACTCAATGCAATGCAAGCCGAAGGATAAGGTTTTCCCTTATAATAGTCAAATATGCTTGGTACGTGTAAAACAAATCATTTGATACTATTATAAGTGTATAGTGTCAAAACAACTTCAAATATAAATGTATCAATCATAGACGGCATAGTATCCCATGCTATTATGTCGCCATGCTAGTTTTGCAATTATAAGCGAAATGTCACGTATTGGAAATTGGATTCCATCTGTGAACCAAGGCAAGGGATCGTCGTTACCAAATCCGAGACGCTCTAGCCCGCGTATCAGAACCCAGACTCAAGTGGCCCCTTGGATCGTCAGGGCCGATCCACACTAAGTGGATTAATAATCCCTGAACAATACGTTTCCCCATACCGTGGGGCGTAAGTTTGGTCAGTATGTCGACCATGTCATCCATCGGCCTCGTAGTGACCATATATCCGAGGCGCCTCGCTATCCATCAAATAATATGCAACATCCACATGAGTAAAATGTCTGGGCTCAATACCATGACACCACTCCTAGCTAGAAATAAACACATGTCCTCCCTGAGGTCCTCTCCCGTTTCTGGTTCACACCGGGGTGTGAGGCTCGCAAATTAATGTTATACGCAAAGCTATGCTTTTTAAAGTTGTGCTTTGACCATTAACCACAAGACTCTGCTTTTCAACAGAAGCCTTGATCATTTGCATCTAATCATGCCACATAGGCAATTCACGTTATAAACATCCATTCTCGATCATTTCATGAATTCGATAAATTTAATTATCCCATTCACATTCCATTCTGATTAAAGATTCATTAAAACTTTAATTTAGTTTTTATCTAAAAAAACATTATTTAATGATTAACCAAAGTTAAGAAATCAATCATATCTTTAACTGGGTTAAAGAACTAGTGTCATTTAAAACACAATTCACGATAAATCCGAAATCATATTCCATTAACAATGGAATCTTCATGAAAAACCGATCAATATATAGAATCGATATAAACTTCCATATCCTACCAATAATATAAATGGAATAACGGCATAACCTTTTAAATTCCATATATAGTAACAGTCTTCCTCCATAGAAGTTCACTTCAATTATTACCAAATCGAATTCCATTCCATTCCAATTTATTTATTAAATTGGAAAACTTTACTTTGGAAATTTCCAATAAATCTAAATAAAAGATTTATATATTCCAAATCACATTTCATGTTCATCAGGTTAAAGAACGAATGTCGTTGAAAACACAGTTCACAATAAACCCAATTCACATTCCATTATAATTCCAATTAAATGTTAATTAATTGGTAAACTTCTCTAAATCTTATTTAAAAGATTTATTCTTTTCTCAACTAGGTTTAAGAATAGTGTTAATGAAGACGCCATTCACGATAAACCCAAAATCCAATTTCAACTCAATTCCAATTAAATATTAATTAATCGGTAAACTTCATTAAATCTTAATTAAAAGATTTAATCTTTTCTCAACTAGGTTTAAGAACAGTGTTATTTAAGACACCATTCACGACAAACCCAAAATCCAATTTAATATTAAATACAAGGCTCTAAATAGAAATTATATCGGCTTATATTCAATATCAAATTCTGAAACCAACATATATCGTATGGGGAATAATGATATATATCTATCTTTCAAATTTCTGCTCAATATCTGTATGGTCACAGAATTCAATATCGAAATATTCCGGAGATGATTTTAATTCAAATCCATTCCAATTCATAGATTGGAAATTTCTGGTTATATTAAAACCCTTTTACAAGTCCAATTTATTTATTTAAAAATTATTGGATTTCAAATCTAGTTAATATCTAGTTCATTTAGGTAAAAAAATATTTTTATCTTTACAACCGTGGAATTTTTCATCCTAATTCTTCCCAAATCATATATTATGATTTTACACAAATTATTAATATTTAAAATAATTTTATCAAGGCCGGTACTGTCGGTTTATAATAACGGCCACCAAACTGCATCCATATCGACTTTTTCCAAATTATATTTAGATATATCTCCAAATCTTACCGTTAGATTTCAAATCTATTATATTCATTGGAAAGTCTTTTCGATATGAACCCAACGGTTCCGGTTTTAGGGGAATCCGACAGTCGGATCTCCCGTAATTTCAATTCGAAGTCAATGGTCGAAATTCGCGAACACTCCCAGCGCGACGTGTTCTATTCAGGCCATTATATATATATAATATATATATTATATATATTCCATCTATTATCATTTAAAATGTATTTTATGAATCGTTTAAAAATTCATTTTAAAACGATTTTAACTCCATTTTCAATTTTAAATCAAAATTGAATATTCCATGTCATTATAATTTTTAAATGATAATATTTTCAAAACACTAGAATTTGAAATCATTTCCTTTTCGATATTCATTATAAAAAAGAATAAAGTTGAGTTAAATATCGTTGCGTCAAAATGGCGCATATCTAATCAACACGACTTCACACATTTCAATATTTTCGTATCCATCCAAAATCGGACATCAAATTCACATTTTAATCCTTTACAGAATATTATTTTAAAATATTGTTTAAATATTTTATTCAACACATGAATATTTTTAATGGTTTATACGTTTAATAAAAATGATATTTTTATTGTTTAAGTATTTTATTCAACACATGAATATTTTTAATAATTTATACATTCAATAAAAATGATATTTTTATTATTTAAATATTTTATTCAACACATGAATATTTTTCATCCTTTTCTGAATATTATTTTAAAATATTAGTGATTTTAAAATATTCGTTCTTTCTGAATTGGAATCAAACACAATCGATTACCATATAATGTTATTTATATGGATTTTGTACAACACATGTATACAACAACAATATTAAACAATAATCTATCATCCAGAGTGCATTCTACACTGTATAAGCATTAAATATAAATAAATAACACTTATTACAGTTCGTCAACCAACTGATTGACATACAACTAAACAATTGGGATTAGTGTATGCCTAATATCATCCCAATACCCGTGCGGGGTTTCAACCAACAAATACTGAATATTATTTGTGCAGTTGGGCGATGTGTAAAATTTATCGTCCCAATCAATGCCAGTAAAATGGGTGTGTACACAAACAAATCACCAGATTGGTAAATGAATATTTATTTTCATTTCAAGAGCATTTTATGCCATTCATATATACGTTAAAAATTATATTTTTAATGATAAAATATTTTATTCAACCCATAAATATTTTATACAGTTCATTTATATAATAAAAATGATAATTTTATTGTTCAAACAATTTATTCAACACATGAATACATTACAATCAATTCAATCCAAACAAACATTAATGGTTTGTACTATCAATGGTGTCGGGTGCTACTAAGCACCTTCTGCATCCTAGTGTATATTTAGCTGTAATATAAATTAAGTGAGAAAGAGTTCTCACAGTCGGTTTCCACTCCGTCAGTTTTATTTCTAAATTTCTGAACAGTTTGAATTTGAATTTGCTTGAAATTCTAGTTTGCTCCATTTTTGTCCTGGTTAGTTCCGAAATGTAGTGTTCGTTGTTGCGAACCCAAGGCAACTGAAATTGCGAAATTCTGTTTTCGTTTACAAAAGTTATAGTAGTTCGAATATTAATTACTTTATTTAATTAACTAAACATAATTAACAAAATAATTAAGTTAATTATCGCACTGTTAAATCGTCTTCTTCTTTATCGTAATTCTTGTAATCTCAAATAGGAAAATCCAACATCATCGATTTGGAAAAACTCCTGCGCCCCACTCTCAAAACCACCTGAAGCCGATCCATTTCCACCGCCTTCAAGCCGTGGTCGAGCTCCACCGGCGCCATGAACGGTATCACGTTCAGAGGTCCCCAGCACCCAAGAAACCCCCACGAGTTCGACGGCTTCCTTCCCAAAATCTGGCTAACACGCTACAAATAATCCTATCACGACCGTTGAGATCTTAGATCTCACGTAGCACTAGAATTTCGCAGTAATGATAGTTCGAATTAGGGTCGGGATTTCAAGAAAATGGAGGAAGAATTTTGGAATGATCCGACCATTTAATTCTAGAACTGGCGGCTGCGTTAATTGCCCTTGGGCTTTGGAGAATTTTGAGGTGTATATAATAATATTTAATTATATAATTACGTCACATTGAAATTTGATGCTCCAAACTCCAAGTGAGACCCAACGACTGTCGCTGTTAACCAAATACCCCCATTACGGACATAATGGAATATGTTTCGTAAGCCCATTCGAATATTTCGATCAATTTTTCTCGAAATTAAAATATAAATCAAAGTATATTGAATTTTAAACGTACATTTTAATTTACTAGGGCCACAAACTAACTCCAAAATTCCAAAAAAGAAATATAGTTATGTTTTGATGATACGGTCCTCAAAAAAGTAACTTCGTCGAATTAGGAGACCGTTTGAAAAATGGCCATTTTCTGGTCGATCTAGTTCAAACTCAAACTGTCAAAACACGTTTTATTTTCCCCGCTCACATACTAATTCCAAAAATTATGAAAATTGGAATCTAACAATAATTTGACATTCCAAATCCAACAAAAGTGGTTTCGTCGAAAATGGAGGTTGTTTGCAAAATGACTATTTTTAAGGGCTATTGTAAGAACCCGTAACTTCCCCGGTAAGGAAAGCACGGATTGCTTTGAGAACACGACAAATCAGAACACAAATAGAAGAACATTTCATTGTTTATTACAACAATTCCATCAGAATACAAGAATATACAAAGTATGAATAAATATTACACATTTAACAAATATCAGAGATTTAAATTACATTTAAATACATAGCAGCGGAAAAATAGTACAACACACAACTGAAAGAAATACACAGATATAGAGCTTTCTGAATATCACTTCAGCCATAAACCAAGATCCTGTGAATATAAATTTGCAAAATCAGAACTACTAGCTGCCCGTGCGGAAAATAGGGGCACCCAGAGTTTAGGTTAAAACAATAAACTCCCGATCAGTCATGTGACTGATGTGAGAACTAAAACAGTTATTATATTTGATTGTTAAAGTTCAGTAAATCAAGGGACCACGCCATATAACATGGAACAGGTTTCCTCCCAAGAATACCAGTGCATAAAACAATAGCTCAATGCTAAATAAAGAAAATGAAGCTATTATAAGACCCGGGCCCCAACACACAATGCAACGCAAGCCGGAGGATAGGGTTTTACCTTAATTAGTCAAAGAATGCTTGATACGCTAAATTCAATCTTTTATTATTTCTATAAGTGTATAGTGTCAAAACAATTTCAATCATAAGTATGAATCATAGACGGCATAAGTGCCCGATACCACTATGTCGCCATACTAGGCTCTACAATCAAAACTGTAAAGCCACGTATTGGAAATTGGATTTCCGTCATGAGTCGAGGCAAGGGGCAAGCTTCTCTCCGTTCGAGACACTCTAGAAAATTTCTCAGGACCACACACAGCGATCCTGGATCTTCAGGGCCGGTCCTCTCTTACTTTTGAGGATTAATTATTCCTGAACACATGTTTCCCGGTCCTACCAGACCTATATCTGAGGCGCCTCGCATTCCAAAAACCACACAGGTAAAAAGTTTATAAATCTAAGGGCTGGTAGGTCACCGACATCACCCATAACTAGAAAGAAACGTCGTGCTCTCACTGCAGTCACTATCCCGTTTTTGACTCATACCGAGGTGTGAGGCTCGCGAATTAATGCCATACACAAAGTGTAATAACCCGGAAGATACGGGCCAATTTAAAATTTTTAAATTGGTGATTTCAAAGGAATTTGAACAATTGAAATAGAATATTTCAATAAAATAGTAAATTAGAAATAGTGAGTCAGTTTGAAAATTTGAATTCAAACTTTGACTGACTGTGCAGGGTGGAGAATATAACGGATTTTAGCGAAACCAAAAATATTTAAATCTGTTAGTCAATACCTTTCTGACGAATCTGAAAAATCGAAGTTTCATAACGGGAATCAAAATTTATGGCCGAATGAATTTTCAGAATGGTCGCTATATAGAATATTTAGCCCTAGAAAATTGATATTTTGCAAACGACCTCGGAATTCAACGAAACCACTTTTGTTGGGTCCGGGATGTCAAATTATTGCTAGGTTTCAAATTTCATAATTTTTGAAGCTAGTATGTGAGCGTGGCAAAAGAAATGTGTTTGGTCAATTTTTGTTAAATTGGATCGACCAGAAAATGGCCATTTTTCAAACGATCTCAGAATTCGACGAAACTAGTTTTGTTGGGACAGTAGCGTCAAAACATAGCTAGATTTATTTTTCTGGAATTTTTCGAATCAGTTTGTGGCCCTGGCAAATTGAAATGTGCGTTCAAAGTTAAAATTAAATGTTTTATACTTTAATTTGGAAAATAACTGACTGTAACAGTCGAATGGGCCAACGAAACATATCCCATTATGTCCGAGATGGGGGTATTTAGTTAGGGGCGACAGTCGTTGGGCTTGAAAAGGAGTTCATTGGTGAAAACCCTAATTTTCTGAAATATATATATTCTGGCAAATCAGAAAATTCCATTCATTATTTTAAAAAAAATAAAAAAAACTAAAAACCCCCGTAACCCACGAACGAACGGCGAAAACCCATTCAACCCTTCCCACCTCGATTGTCGCCGCCTCCGACACCTCCAGGCAACGCCACCACCACCGTTCGCCTCGTCTCCGCCTCCTCTTCAAATCCGACCCCAGCACCTCCTCCCTCGACGCCTCCTCCGCCAGACTCGACCCCAGGAAGTCCGACGCTTCCCATCGCGGCCGTTGCTTCGATCTGCCACCATCCACGACCAAACCACCACCGATAGGAAGCCCGCTCGAAGCTCTTCCACGTCCAACTCCTTGATCGTCGTCTAGGTCAGCAGATTTCGCGAAAACCTCAAACCTATTTTCGAACCATCGTGAAAGGTGAGTCCTTTTTGATGTCTGCACTTTGAAAAATCATATCTTTTTGGTGTGTTGACGAAATTTGATGAAACAGGAAACATAGGGAGGACCGCAAGGAAGCTCTCTACCACAGAAGAAGCCGCAGATTTTTCTGAGTCATCTACGATTTTTAGCACTCCGAAAACCAATGTGAGAAATCTAAATTAATAGAATTTGAATGGAAAATGTCATGTATAAATTATATAAGCGGAATATAAATTGCACACGTGTTGTATACCTCATGTACATGCGTGGTGTAAGCTATATGAGCGAAGTATGAATTATACATGCATAGAATAATTGATTAATGTGTTATATTCCAATGATTATCATTAACACCGTGTAACGGGGTTTTGGGATCGTCATAGCTGGTATCAGAGCTTTGGTTAACCTTAGTTCTGGAGTCTAACACATTAAACACTTCGTCAAAATAGAATCAGTAGTATTCTAAGGCGAGTTGCTCATTAGAGATAGGACTAGTAAAGTCCTCAAATGAGCCCAGCATAATAGCAAAAACAATTTGATCAGTCCATCGTTACCTTTCCGTAAATTTTTTGCTTAACTACGCAATAAACTATCATTTCTGTTAGCTGACTCTTTCCTTGCTTATACAGAATTTGACAGATGGCTACCAAGTAGCCGCCGCAAGAGGAGGCCATGCAGGCCGAGGCAGAGGACGGGAGAAGCCCCAGTTCAAGAAGGACCTTTGATACAACCTCCGGCCGCTCAATACTTCGAGCTAGACCGTGTAGCTAAGAGATACAAAAACTTAGGAGGCAAGACCTTCTCGGGAACTGGCACAGTAATAGAGGCCCTTGCATGGCTCAAAACATGCGATAAAATTCTTGAAGGCCTAAGGCTTGGAGACCAAGATAAAGCTATTATGGGCGCCTGGCTTGTGAAGGAACAAGCTGAACTATGGTGGGAATCTCTCACCGCCGGGAATAGAGAAGCTGGAAGAACATGGGATGGATTCAAAGAACTCTTCAAGGAGAAATATGTCCCAGAAAAAGCACTGGAACGAATGCACGATGACTTCGCCAACCTCCAGTAGGGGGATCTTTCAGTGCAGGATTATCTGAATAAATTTACACTGTTGTCGCCCAATGCTCCGGAGCTCGTCGCCACTACAAAGTCCAAAAATAAGAGGTTTATCCTTGGGCTAAGGCGACAGTATAATGATAGAGCCATGGCCCATGTCAAGCTGGAATTTAACGAACTGGTGGAAATGACATGCAACTCCGAAGACCTAGACCATAGGCATCTGGAGCAGGATCGCGCTAGAAGCCAAGCCGGGAACAAACGCAAGCCTGCTGCGAATCAAGCTGAGTCAAGACAAGCAGCATCTTCGAAACCTCAGACTGACAAGCCGCCAAGAGGAAGCTGCTTTAACTATGGCAAAGTGGGGCACTACTCTAATGTGTGCACAACCCCAAAGAGGCAAAAGACAAATTCACAAGGTTCAAGCCAGGGTTCTCAGAACCCTCGCTCCTGCTTTAATTACCGCAAGACCGATCATCTAGTCAAAGACTGTCCTGTGCTGAAGAAGGCCACAGTAGCTCACGTGTATGACGGGTCGAGCCCGCCAGCTGCTTTCGATGGAGCAGGTAAACCCGATGTTTTGGGAGGTACCCTTACCATTAAAAATATTCCTGTTTCTGTATTGTTTGACACAGGTGCATCGCGTAGTTTTATTGCCAGTAACACAGTGCACAAATTAAAGTTAAAACAGAGAAAGCTTAAAGATTCGGTTGATGTACATAATCCGATAGGAGGTTCTATTACCCTCAGTTCATGTTGTAGGGTGCCTACTTCTTTCTCCCGATACCAGTTTCCTTTCAATTTAATCGTTTTGGATTTTCCCGAATTCGATATCATTCTCGGGCTGGATTGGTAAACGAAATACGAAGCCGAAGTGAATTGTGCAGAAAGAATCGTTAAAATTCGAACGAAGCTTGGATATATTACGGTACCCTGTCATCGTTCTAATCCAAATAGAGAAGAATTTTGGTCGGCATTAGAACTTATCCCCACTTCCTTAGAAAAGATTCCTATTGTCAGAAACTATGCGGATGTGTTTGAAGAAGTTGAAAACTTACCTTCGCAAAGAGAAATAGAATTCTGAATCGATCTAATTCCCAATGCCAGACCATTGGTACATCCAATTCGCAGAATGACTCCGAAGGAAAAAGAAGAATTAGGCGATCAAACTCGTCAACTGTTGTTGAAGGGTCTAATCAGACCTAGTTTTTCTAATTGGGGTGCAGCTGTTGTGTTTGTCCCAAAGTCAGACGGTACTCTTCGATTATGCGTTGATTACCGAGACCTCAACAAACAGACGCTCAAAAACAAGTATCCATTACCCCGCATCGATGATTTGCTAGACCAGTTGAATGGGGCGAAAGTATTTTCCCGAATGGACCTAGCTACAGGTTTTCATCAATTGAGAATAACAGAAGAGTATGTTCCTTTGACAGCTTTCAGAGGTCTAGACATATTTTATGAATGGTTAGTAATGCCGTTTGGCCTGTGCAACGCTCCAGCATACTTTGTCGATCTAATGAATAGAGTGTTCAGGGGAGTTCTGAATAAATTTGTCCTCGTATTCATCGATGATATTTTAATCTACTCCAAATCAAAACCCGAGCATGAAAAACACTTAGAACAAGTATTGGAGATTCTATGAAAGAACGTCTTCAAAGCCAAATTCTCTAAATGTTTCTTCTGTTAAGAAGAAGTGAAATTTCTTGGCCATGTCGTGTCAGAGAAACGGATTTTTGTAGACCCAAGCAAAATAACAGCGATTCAAGGCTTGAAACAATCCACTACTCCCATAGAAGTTAGAAGTTTTATGGGGTTGGCTAGTTATTATCGAAAGTTCGTTAAGGATTTTTCGAAGATATCCGGTCCGTTAACGAAGCTCACGAAGAAACATGAGAAGTTTAAGTGGACTTCCGACTGTGAAGAAGCTTTCCAGGAATTGAAATCGAAACTGACCACTGCTCCAGTGTTAACCATTATTGATGGCAATCAGGATTTAACGGTTTGGACAGATGCTTCTATTAGAGGTCTTGGTGCAGTGTTAATGCAAAGAGGCCAAGTAGTCGCTTATGCAAGCCGCCAACTTAAATCGCATGAGAAGAATTATGTGACTCATGATCTTGAGTTGCTAGCCATCGTTTTTGCTTTGAAAATCTAGAGGCATTATTTATTGGGCGAGAAATTTATACTATACACAGATCATTAATCATTGAAGTATTTATACACCCAGAAAGATCTGAATTTGAGACAGCAGCGTTGGCTAGAATTTCTTGCAGCGTATGATCTTGATATCCTGTATACGCCGGGGAAGGCTAACGTTGTAGCGGATGCGCTTAGTAGGAAAACCGCAATCGTTGCCAATCTTTTAATTACGCCAGGATTGATTGATAAAATATATGTTCTTCAGAAGTGACAATTTTGTGAAAGAGATGATAAGAAGGATCCAAAGGGGCGAAGGCTCCAGTTTCCAAGTGGACAGTGAGGGAGTTCTGAGGTTGAATAAAAGAATATGTGTTCCCGACATTCCTGAGCTCAAAAGAGAAGTGCTGGATGAATGCCATAAATCCAATTTTTGCATCCATCCTTGGGTGAGTAAAATGTACAATGATATCAAACGCACTTTCTGGTGGAAGACAATGAAAAGGGATATTTCTTTGTATGTTAGCAGATGCCCTACTTGTCAATTGGTCAAGAGCGACCAACAGAAGCTAGCTGGACTGTTGCAACCATTAGAAGTCCCAGGTTGGAAATGGGAACAGATTTCCATGGATTTCATAGATGGCTTGCCGCGAACCAGGAAAGGTAATGATAGCATTTGGGTAATCGTAGATCGCTTCACGAAGACTGCCCATTTTATACCTGTCAGATCCAATAGAACCGCTCAAAGTCTAGCACAGGTATATTTCAAAGAAATCGTTAAGCTACATGGAATTCCCATCAGCATAGTCAGTGATAGAGACCCGATATTTGCTAGCAAATACTAGGAGGCTTTCCAGACAGAATTGGGAAAGAAACTGAATATGAGCACCGCTTTTCACCCTCAAACAGATGGCCAAACTGAGCGGGTGAATAGAATCCTAGAAGATTTATTGCGGGCTTGTATAATTGGTTTTGGTGGGTAATGGGAAGATCACTTACATTTGGCAGAATTCTCATATAACAATAGCTATCGAGCAAGTTTGGGAATGTCGCCATTTGAAGCATTATATGGCAGACCGTGCAGATCTCCAGCATGTTGGATAGAACCTCGCAATAGACTTGTGTTAGGACCCGATATGATTAGAGAAGCATCTGATAAAGTCGACTTCATCAAAAAGCGATTAAGAACCGCACAAAGCCGACAGAAAAGTTATGCAGATTCTAGAAGAAGAGATTTGACATTTGTTGTTAGTGATCAGGTTTATTTGAAAGTTTCTCCGATGAGAGGAGTAATCAGATTTGGCAAAACTGGGAAGTTGGCACCGAGATTTATTGGTCCCTTTCCTATACTCGAACGAATTGGAACTCTTGCATATAGGGTTCAATACCAGATTGGTTGCCTGGAGTGCATGATGTATTTCACATATCTCAACTTAGAAGACATGTGCATGATCCAGATCTCGTTGTAGAAGAAGCAGCGCAACAGGATATAGACATAACTCCAGTATTAGCTTTCAGAAGAGAGCCATTAAAGATTGTTGGCAAAGAAACTAGAGAACTAAGAAGCAAAAAGGTTCATTTAGTTAAAGTGCAGTGGAGCAGTGATCCTAGAGACTGTACTTGGGAGACTGAGGAAAGCATTAAGCAAGCTTACCCCAAATGCAGAGTGGACATCTCTGACTAACTCCGATACAAGGTACCTTTACAATACTTTGCATTTACATTTTGTTTCCTACTTTACTGTTGTTTCCTTTTCGAGGACGAAAAGCTTTAAGTGGGGGAGATTGTAATAACCCGGAAAATACGGGCCAATTTAAAATTTTTAAATTGGTGATTTCAAAGGAATTTGAACAATTGAAATAGAATATTTCAATAAAATAGTGAATTAGAAATAGTGAGTCAGTTTGAAAATTTGAATTCAAACTTTGACTGACTGTGCAGGGTGGAGAATATAACAGATTTTAGCGAAACCAAAAATATTTAAATCTGTTAGTCAATACCTTTCTAACGAATCTGAAAAATCGAAGTTTCATAACGGGAATCAAAAGTTATGGCCGAATGAATTTTTAGAATGGTCGCTATATAGAATATATAGCCCTGGAAAATTGATATTTTGCAAACGACCTCGGAATTTGACGAAACCACTTTTGTTGGGTCCGGGATGTCAAATTATTGCTAGGTTTCAAATTTCATAATTTTTGAAGCTAGTATGTGAGCATGGCAAAAGAAAATGTGTTTGGTCAATTTCTGTTAAATTGGATCGACCAGAAAATGGCCATTTTTCAAACGATCTCAGAATTCGATGAAACTAGTTTTGTTGGGACCATAGCGTCAAAACATAGCTAGATTTATTTTTCTGGAATTTTTCGAATCAGTTTGTGGCCCTGGCAAATTGAAATGTGCGTTCAAAGTTAAAATTAAATGTTTTATACTTTAATTTGGAAAATAACTGATTGTAACAGTCGAATTGGCCAACGAAACATATCCCATTGTGTCCGGGATGGGGGTATTTAGCTAGGGGAGACAGTCGTTGGGCTTGAAAAGGAGTTCGTTGGTGAAAACCCTAATTTTCTGAAATATATATATTCCGGCGAATCAGAAAATTCCATTCATTATTTTAAAAAAAATAAAAAAAAATAAAAACCCCCGTAACCCACGAACGAACGGCGAAAACCCGTTCAACCCTTCCCACCTCGATTGCCGCCGCCACCGACAACTCCAGCCAACGCCACCACCACTGTTCGCCTCGTCTCCACCTCCTCTTCAAATCCGACCCCAGCACCTCCTCCCTCGACGTCTCCTCCGCCAGAATCGAGCCCAGGAAGTCCGACGCTTCCCATCGCGGCCGTTGCTTCGATCTGCCACCATCCACGACCAAACCACCACCGATAGGAAGCCCGCTCGAAGCTCTTCCACGTCCAACTCCTTGATCGTCGTCTAGGTCAGCAGATTTCGCGAAAACCTCAAACCTATTTTCGAACCATCGTGAAAGGTGAGTCCTTTTTGATGTCTGCACTTTGAAAAATCATATCTTTTTGGTGTGTTGACGAAATTTGATGAAACAGGAAACATAGGGAGGACCGCAAGGAAGCTCTCTACCACAGAAGAAGCCGCAGATTTTTCTGAGTCATCTACGATTTTTAGCACTCCGAAAACCAATGTGAGAAATCTAAATTAATAGAATTTGAATGGAAAATGTCATGTATAAATTATATAAGCGGAATATAAATTACACACGTGTTGTATACCTCATGTACATGCATGGTGTAAGCTATATGAGCGAAGTATGAATTATACATGCATAGAATAATTGATTAATGTGTTATATTCCAATGATTATCCTTAACACCGTGTAACGGGGTTTTGGGATCGTCACACAAAGCTATGCCACACAGGCCATGCTTTGATCATCAACCACTAGACTCTGCTTTTCAACAAAAGCCTTGATCATTTGCCACTTAGGCATGCCACATAGTCAATTCATGCCATGCGACTGATATCTATCGATATATAACCTCTAAGCTCGTACGTCTCAGAGAAGGGCGTTAAGCCAGAGAATAAATTCTCTGCCGCCAAACAGATATATATTTAATAGAAATCAATCACACAATGTCAGATACACAGTCTGTAACACCCCACTTCCGCTAGGGTCACTCTCAAAGTGAATGCACTGGTTTTGGTGGAGTATTATCTAGGTAAACATACACAGAGATATCACAAGGCAGAACATAAATAAAGTAGCGGTAGAAATTAAAAACCAAATTTATTACTTTCAAGAAAAGAGTCAAAACCCCATATATCAAAGGTACAAATTATTCCATTACATCAAGTTCCAAATAAAGAAGCATAAACTTAAGATAACAAAAGTAAATTATTCCCCACAAATAGCAGAAGCAGCCATAGCATAGCCCAAGACCAAACCGCACATGAGCTGTCAGAAAGCAAGCTAAATCAAAGCTAAGAGCTAGTGTTTCATCCCTGAGAACCTGGGGGGGTGGGGGGACGAAAGAAAAAGGAGCGAAAGAAAAAGGGTCAGTCATAAAGACTGGTAAGCCCTAGTGACTTTCAGTATGAAAACTAGTAAAGGTAACATGATATGTGAAAACTGGAATTAAACATAAAGATGATAATAGTACTGGTAGGATAATTAAGATAACAGGATAAGTCAAGTCTAGCATCGCATATTCAAGATTCGCTGCACCAACTGTACTAGTGTTCTAACCCATGTCAAGTATTAATCATGAAATGATCCCTTGGCCCAGTATCATGAAGTGACCCATTACGGGGTCCTACGGTACGATCTACTAATCGATCGGCTCCCTACAACTTCTAGCTCGTCATGTGTCTGTGTCATACGGCCCTATCCTGAAATGTAGTCACATGTGCTAGGTCCAGCATAGGGTGTATCAAGCTCTATGGTGCCAACCATCGACACGAATCAAGCACGCACAGTGTAAATCTACGGGTGCCCAATGCCTGCTTTTTCAACTCCAGACTACGTGCACGACCATAGTCCGCCTGAACCTACAATGACGCACCTACTAAGCCGTCGTTCTGGTCGCTTACAATCAGCCAATAATCGTGCCCCACCCTGCCTAGTCCCAGGGTATCGTGATACATCTAAGTGGGTTACTGCTGAAAAGGACCGCGTGACTACGGTTTCTAATGGGTTAAGTGTTGTCATTCAAATTCGTGACTTAACCCTATCCAAAACATGTATCAAGTTGGTTAAGTGTGTTCAAGCGGTTCATGACTTAACCCTATCAAATCATCATGTCAAGTTGGTTAAGTATATTCAAGTTGTTCATGACTTAACCCTATCATGTGGCATTAATTCATTAATGCACCCCAACCTCTCACATTAGACTAACTGTTGTGGTCCCTGGATTGCCGGGCGGTTCCGGGTAGATTTACACCACAACATAGTCTAACCTCGGGTTTTTCGTGCGATATGACCAACTACCCACATTTGATCCTATTGTTTGCAGTCACTAGATTTGCGGGGCAGTTCCGGGCAGATTTACACTGCAAACTCAACCCAACCTCGAGTTGGCCATTTTCAAGTTTATCTAATTGTCATGCCCACGTTCAAGTTTACAGGTCAAAATTCATGTCGAGCTTTCATGTCATGTTTCATGTCAAATCGTGTCAAGTTCATGTCCATATCCAGGTTCAAGTTATAATAACGTTCACGTTTAAAGTTCAAAGTCAATTCATGTTTTACCTAGTCTACCCAAATCGTATTCCCATCGCACGTAAGCTCGAATCGATACAAATAAATCTAATTAGGGAATAACATAAAAAGGGACGGGTATAAGGTGGCAAAAGTGATTACTAGCATAGCATGACTTGAGATAAATGATTATAACATTACTGGCATATGGAATATTGGCCTCAAACACAAAGATTCCAAATCTAGCCAAATAATGTACTAGTCAAGATAACAGTTGTCATAAGGTGATAGTATAGTCATGGTAACGATTGACATAAGGTGATAGTATAGTCATGGTAACGATTGACATAAGGTGATAGTCATAAACTTGTGACTAATATCAGATTCAACATGATAATATGAGGGGTTTTTATTTATGATTTACAACATGAATAGGCCCCAAATCAATGTCATAATATATCCAAAAGTCAAGATCCAAGATGAACAAGAATGGATGTAAAACAGTCATCATACATAGGTCCAATTTCAATTTACATCATATTCATATTACAGTTACATTTTAAATCTAAAAATAACTGGGGCTTACAGATCGTGGTTCGAGAATTAGAAAATGAGAGTCGATGTTGGATCTTTATATGCTTAGTCAAGTCCTAACCGAAATCCCCAAATCAACAACGCAGTTTCATTGTAGAAAAAGTAGTCCCTTCCTCTAACTTTTCAACCAGAATTAGAGCAGCATAAGGTCAGAAAGAATTTTGTGTAGAGAGACTAGTGTTAAGGGCTGTATATATAGGGTCAGGTCAACGAATGTACACAGAAACGAGGCCAGGAACATCAAAGTGAATCCAGCTTCAAAAGTGGGCTCGGCCACCAGGTCGACCCCCAGGTCGACACTATGGTCGACCTGGTCCTGGTTATGTCAACCCCCAGGTCGACCTGGTCCTGGGCGGGAATTTTCCCGCCCAGTCCATTCTGAGGTTTGAATTTCGAATTTTGAATTCGAATTGAGCTGTTTTGAACTTAAAAACTTCTGAAAACTTCGAAAGGTCATAACTTGGTCATACGGGATCCGATTTTCGAAAACTTGGACTCGATTCCAAGAAGAATTCCGAGACGAACGCAATGGCGCAACCTGTTTCCCTTTATTCTTAATTTAAAAATTAATTCTGCCTTGATTTATGGTTATTGCACGTTATAAAAACATGGGTTGTTGCATTCTCCCCCCTTAAAGGATTTCGTCCCCGAAATCTCTAAGTTAGGGAGGATGTGTCCTACCATCCATCATCCATCTACTCAAAGCATCATCCATAGGCAACCATTGTCCTTAAAAGATTTCGAGCGCTGTATGAACATATGCAGAAAGTGTGTGTATATGTACTTATCTAATGCAAAAGATCAGGTGGTTACTGATTCAGTAAACCTCCTTAATGCAAAATATGTTAGTGTCATGAATCCAACATGTATGCAAATTCCTAACATAGTTTATAATCTTTCCATGAGTGCACAAACATTCATTCATATGCAACATCCAAGTGATAGCATAACAAGTTCCGTCCATGTAAAAGTATAAGCACTCATGCACATGCAACATGAAAATGTGACTGAGCCGATCTAGTGCCTAATGTGTGTCATGCATCCACTAGCAACCACTTGCAACCACTTGCAACCATTTGCGACCATCAACCATAACATGTTTCAATCACATGTTTACATCCATATGGTTCTACCTAAGGTTCTCAAGATAAGATCGGGAAGATAACAAGACAAACGTAGATAGTAGAAGCATGATATGAAAAGGTTTTCAAGTTTATAGGAAAAAGAGATCGAGAATGTACCCTCAAAAAGAAATGGGTAAAGCGCGCGTATCTTCTCTTCGGTTTCCCAAGTTGCGTCTTCTTGGGCTTCACTCCACTGCACTTTAACTAGCTTGACTTCTCGATTCCTTAGCTTCTTAATCTCCGTTCCTAAGATATGAATCGGAACTCGCCTCAATGTTACTTCTTTTTCCACTTATATGTCTTCAAGGATGCTTGGCTCAACCACTTCGGCTGACTCATGCAAGCACTTCCAGAGATGCGAGACGTGAAAGACAATGTGCACCCCAGCCAGCTTCTCGGGTAAGTCTACCTTATAGGCCATTCGCCCAATCCTCTCAGTGATAGGGAACGGTCCTACGAACCTTGGTGCTAGTTTTCCAACTGCTCCAAAACGAACTACATTGCGTAACGGTGAAACTTTTATAAAGACCATATCTCTGACTTCGAACTCTAGGTCTGTCCTTCTTTGGTCAGCATAAGATTTCTGTCTATCTTGGGCCGTTTTCATCCATCTTCGTATCAACTCAATCTCCCCAGAAGTGTCCCTTATCATGTCGGGCCCAAGTATAAGTCTGTCTGTCGTATCCCACCAACAAGTTGGCGACATGCACGGTCTTCCATACAGGGCTTCGAACGGTGTCATTCCGATGCTAGCTTGGTAACTGTTATTATATGAAAACTCCACGAGAGGAAGATGGTCTTCCCAAGTGCCACCAAAGTCAAGAATGCATAGCCTCAGGAGATCTTCTAGTACGCTATTTACCCTTTCGGTTTGTCCATCCGTATGTGGGTGATAGGCCGTTTTCAAGTTCAGTCGTGTACCCATTGCTTCTTGCAGACTATTCCAAAACTGGCTAGTAAAAATCGGGTCACAATCACTAACTTTACTAAAAGGAACTCCATGCAACTGTACTATCCCTCGAAGGTAAATAGACGCTAGCCATGATGCGGTCCTCTTGCTTTTCACTGGAATGAAGTGAGAACTTTTCTTGAGTCTATCATCTATGACCGATATGCTAGTATTTCCCTTCCTTGACCTAGGCAGTCCATCCATGAAATCCATCGAGATACTCTCCCATTTCCATTGCGGAACTTCCAAATGATGTAATAGCCCACCAGGCTTCTTCGACTCGGCCTTTACTTGTTGGCACACCATGCACTTCGAGACGAACTCTGCCACATCCTTTTTCATTCCAGCCCAAAAGAAAATGCATTTCATATCCCTATACATCTTATCCCCTCCGGGATGTGTAGTCATCTTCGAGTGGTGCGCCTCTTCGAGAACTTTCCTTACTAGGTCTCCCACTTGTGGGACACATAGCCTTCCATCGTGCCTTAGCCATCCCTTGTCATCTATGGCATACCTACTGAGGTGACTTGACGTTTCACCACTAATCAGCTTGTTCATGATTTCGACTATCTGTGGGTCTTCCTTCTGTGAAGTCCCTACTTGATCTAGAAGTGTAGGTCTTAACTCAAGAGATGCTAACGTAGCAGTCAATGACTCAACAGCAGGTGTAAAATCAAAGGTTGCTATAAACTCAAGGATTTTCCTTTCAACAAACAAGGGGCTCAAAGTCAACCTTTTTCTACTTAGCGCGTCCGCCACCACATTACCCTTGCCAGGGGTATAAGCTATATCGAAGTCATATGATGCCAAGAACTCCATCCACCGGTGTTGTCTCAGATTCAAATCTTTCTGTGAAAAGAGGTACTTAAGCGATTTGTGGTTGGTATACAGCTCGAACCTCTCCCCTAGAAGATAATGGCGCCAAGCTTTAAGCGCAAAAACAATCGTGGCCAACTCCAAGTCATGCGTGGGATAGTTTTTCTCATGAACTTTAAGTTGTTTGCCCCTGTAGCATATTACTCTTCCTTCTTGCATTAGGACGGCGCCTAATCCCGTGTTGCACGCATCTGTGTACACCGTAAACATCTTACCTCCATCGGGTAATGATAAACTGGAGCTGTGGTGAGGGCTCTCTTAAGTCTCTGAAAAGCAGCGTCACATTCTATGTCCCATGTAAAAGCTAGGTTCTTCTTTATTAACTTAGTAAGAGGGGCTGAAATATTAGCGAAGTCCTTAATGAACTTCCTGTAGTAGCCCGACAAACTGAGAAAGCTCCTCACCTCCGTTGCATTCTTAGGAATTTTCCAGTCTTGTACCGCAACTACCTTTGCGGGGTCCACGGCTATGCTTTGCTTAGAAACTACAGGCCCAAGGAACCGAACTTCCTTCCTCCAAAAATGGCAATTGGAGAACTTAGCCTTTAACTAGTGTGCTCTAAGTGTTTCCATGACTTCCTTGAGATGTCTAGCATGCTCTTCTTCATCTTTTGAGAAGATCAAAATATCATCCACGAAATCTACCACAAACTTGTTAAGGAACTCCCGAAACACCCTACTCATCAAATCTACAAAGTATGCGGGTGCATTCGTTAACCCAAACGGCATGACGAGCCATTCGAAGATCCCATCTGGAGTCCTAAACGCAGTTTTGTCAATGCTATCCTCAGCCACTCTAAGCTGATGGAATCCTGTGGCTAGATCGAGTTGAGAGAAAACAGATGCTCCCACAAGCTAGTCAAACAAATCGTCGATTCTTGGTAGTGGGTGCCTATTTTTCTTTGTCAGCTTTTTTAACTCACGATAATCTACGCATAGACAAGCGATCCATCCGCCTTAGTAGCGAATACCACCGGAGCACCCCATTCAGAAATGCTTCGCCTTATGAATTTTTTCTCAAGCAACTCATTAACTTGTTTACTGAGCTCTCTTCTTTCTCACAGGGCCATGTGCCTAACGGGCAATGAAACTGGCTTGGCATTATCAACAAGATAAATTCGGAAGTCTATCTCGCATTTAGGAGGTAACCCCCTCACTTCATCAAAGACATCTTGATATTCTCGGACCACTCTTACAGATTGCAAATTATCGTCAGACGAGTCAAGGGATTCAAGATAACACAACATGACCAGACCCTTAGGGTTACAAGAAATTTCAAGGGTATTACCAAGGCGAGTCATGAGCCTCACTGCCCTTCGTTCACAATCAAGAATGGCTCCATAATTGGACAACCAATCCATACCTAAGATCAAATCGTATCCCATAAATCCGAGAACATAAGCATTACACGTGAATTCTACGCTTAAGATAGAGATCCTCAAATCCACACACATCATAGATAAATGGGCGAAGCCCCCAATTGGATTTGAAACTATAACGGGATCCTCAACCAGACTAGTACTTAGGTGCAGATTTTCAACAATATCAGAAGAAATAAAAGTATGCGATGTGCTAGTGTCAAATAAGGTTCGAACAGGAAAGTCAGAAATGTAAACAAGGCTTTCTACGGAAATATTACTACCTCGGTCAAGAGCTGGAGTGGTTTTGAGAGCATGCAACTACCCTCCAGAAGGTCCTACTCGCTGGGTCTGCCCTTGCCCCTGCCCTTGCTTCTTAGGGCAATCCTTGCCGATGTGTCTAGTATCTCCGCAATGTAAGCATTCACCCAACTTCCTCTTCTTCTTTTTACAGTCTTTAGCTAGATGTCCACTAATACCACAAAAGTTGCACTTCCTTGTCTCACGTGGTTTGTTGTTGCTCTTGTTATTCTTGTTTCCCCTCTTCTTGAAGTCAGCTTTCTTATTCTGAGTCTCATTAGGCTTAACCTCCTTCTTGCTATTCCTGTCTTCCTCATGAAGTAGATCCATATCCACCAAGCTTTCAAAGGTTGCCCCCATGGGTATATGAGTTATGGCCAAACTGTGTAGTGGCTCGTTCAATCCTCGAGCAAAGCATACAACCTTTTTCTGGGCCGTGTTGACCAAATCCAAACCGAACCGAGCAAGCTGATTAAACTTATTCACGTACTCCCTAATAGACATGTCCCCTTGCTTGAGTGCTAGGAACCTTTCCATCTAAAGGTTCTCTTCTGCTGATGATAAGAATTTAAGCCCAAACCTCTCTCTAAAGTTTGCCCAAGTCTCAACAGGCCTCGTAGCGTTGGTGACTTCCCACCAAAATGCAGCTTCCTCTTTGAACAACCATGCCGCCAACTGAACTTTCCTATGGTCCTCCATATCAAAGATAATGAACCAGTCTTCCGTCTCCTTTAGCCAGTTTCGTGCCTCCACAAAGGTTTCAGTTCCTACGAAGTTCTTGCATCCCATTGCTTTAAAGTCTTAGCATATTTTGGCAAAGGCGGTACCAGGAGGGGGAGGAACCGTGGCCACTAGGGGAGGAGGAGGGATGCCTGCCGGGCCCGCGCCGTTGGCCCTGGCTTCTAAGTACCTTCGGAACCATCCAGGCATGGGTATTCCCTCAGGCAGGTTAAGATCAGCCATGCTGAAAAACGAAATGAAAAGGATTCAAACGAGGAAACAAAGGAAAGTGCTAATGGTTTCTTGGGGAATAGCCTTTTTTAAGCATAAAACTTTTCTTGAAAAATGCTTCTTTATAAATGGTTTTGAAAATAGTTTCAGAAGGTTTTTAAAACTTTTTACCCAGCCTGGTAACCTTCTGCTTTGATACAAAATGTAACACCCCACCTCCGCTAGGGTCACTCTCAAAGGGAATGCACCAGTTTTGGTGGAGTATTATCTAGGTAAACATACACAGAGATATCACAAGGCAGAACATAAATAAAGCAGCGGTAGAAATTAAAAACCAAATTTATTACTTTCAAGAAAAGAGTCAAAACCCCATATATCCAAGGTACAAATTATTCCATTACATCAAGTTCCAAATAAAGAAGCATAAACTTAAGATAACAAAAGTAAATTATTCCCCATAAATAGCAGAATCAGCCATAGCATAGCCCAAGACCAAACCGTACATGAGCTGTCAGAAAGCAAGCTAAATCCAAGCTAAGAGCTAGTGTTTCCTCCCTGAGAACCTAGGGGGGAAACGAAAGAAAAAGGGTCAGTCATAATGACTGTTAAGCGCTAGTGACTTTTAGTATGAAAACTAGTAAAGGTAACATGATATGTGAAAACTGGAATTAAACATAAGGATGATAACAGTACTGGTAGGATAATTAAGATAACAGGATAAGTCAAGTCTAGCATCGCATATTCAAGATTCGCTGCACCAACTTTACTAGTGTTCTAACCCATGTCAAGTATTAATCATGAAATGATCCCTTGGCCCAGTATCATGAAGTGACCCTTTACGGGGTCCTACGGTACGATCTACTAATTGATCGGCTCCCTACAAGTTCTAGCTCGTCATGTGTCTGTGTCATACGACCCTATCCTGAAATGTAGTCACCTGTGCTAGGTCCACCATAGGGTGTATCAAGCCATATGGTGCCAACCATCGACACGAATCAAGCACGCACAGTGTAAATCTACGGTGCCCAATGTCAGCTTTTTCAACTCCGGACTACATGCACGACCATAGTCCGCCTGAACCTACAATGGCGCACCAACTCAGTCGTCGTTCTGGTCGCCTACAATCAGCCCAATAATCGTGCCCCACCCTGCCTTGTCCCAGGGTATCGTGATACATCTAAGTGGGTTACAGCTGAAAAGGACCGCGTGATTAGGGTTTCTAATGGGTTAAGTGTTGTCATTCAAATTCGTGACTTAACCCTATCCAAATCATGTATAAAGTTGGTTAAGTGTGTTCAAGCGGTTCATGACTTAACCCTACCAAATCATCGTGTCAAGTTGGTTAAGTATATTCAAGTGGTTCATGACTTAACCCTATCATGTGGCATTATTTCATTAATGCACCCCAACCTCTCACATCAGACTAACTGTTGTGGTCACTGGATTTGTCGGGCGGTTCCGGGCAGATTTACACCACAACATAGTCTAACCTCGGGTTTTTTCGTGTGATATGACCAACTATGCACATTGGATCTATTGTTTGCAGTCACTGGATTTGACGGGCGGTTCCGGGCAGATTTACACTGCAAACTCAACCCAACCTCGAGTTGTCCATCTTCAAGTTTATCTAATTGTCATGCCCACGTTCAGGTTTTCAGGTCAAAATTCATGTCGATTTTTATGTCATGTTCCATGTCAAATCATGTCAAGTTCATGTCCATATCCAGGTTCAAGTTATAATAACGTTCATGTTTAAAGTTCAAAGTCAATTCATGTTTTACCTAGTCTACCCAAATCGTATTCCCATCGCACGTAAGCTCGAATCGATACAAATAAATCTAATTAGGGAATAACATAAAAAGGGACGGGTATAATGTGGCAAAAGTGATTACTAGCATAGCATGACTTGAGATAAATGATTATAACATTACTGGCATATGGAATATTAGCCTCAAACATAAAGATTCCAAATCTAGCCAAATAAGGTACTAGTCAAGATAACAGTTGTCATAAGGTGATAGTATAGTCATGGTAACGATTGACATAAGGTGATAGTATAGTCATGGTAACGATTGACATAAGGTGATAGTCATAAACTTGTGACTAATAGCAGATTCAACATGATAATATGAGGGGGTTTTCTTTTTGATTTACAACATGAATAGGCCCTAAATCAATGTCATAATATATCCAAAAGTCAAGATCCAAGATGAACAAGAATGGATGTAAAACAGTCATATACATAGGTCCAATTTCAATTTACATCATATTCATATTACATTTACAGTTTAAATCTAAATATAACCGGGGCTTACAGATCGTGGTTCAAGAATTAGAAAAAGAGAGTCGATGTTGAATCTTTATATGCTTAGTCAAGTCCTAACAGAAATCCCAAAATCAGCAACGTAGTTTCATCGTAGAAGAAGTAGTCCCTTTATCTAACTTTTCAACCAGAATCAGAGCAGCATAAGTGTAACAACCCGAATTTTCTAAACAACGTGTTAAGACAAGAATCAAGGCAGAATTAAATGTTAAAATCTGAATCAGGGAAAATGGGTTGCGCCATTGCGTTCGTCTCAGAAAAATACGCGAAATAGAGTCTGAAATTTCGTAAATCGGAGTCCGTATGACCGAGATATGGCCTCGAGAAGTTTCACGAAAAATTCAAATTCAAAACAGATTCAAAATTTTCAAAAAATCAGGTAGGCGGGAAAAATCCCGCCCAGACCAGGTCGACCAGGGGGTCGACCTGGGTGTCGACCTGGGTGGGGGCCAGGTCGACTGGGGAGTCGACCCCAGGGTCGACCTGGGGGTCGACCTGCCTGGTCGGACCCAGGCAACCTGGTGCACCTGTTTTGCTGTTTGGCTCGGTTTTGGAGGCTTGTGACGATTTTTGAGGGCTTGGATCTATCCTAGGGTTAATCTAACGGCCTAAACTACTCCTAATCTCTATAAAAAGACCCCTAAGCCTACCCTAAACCCTCACAAATCACTCATGCCACGAAGTGCTGCCCAAATCTCCATTGATCATGGCCTCCATCTCCAACTTCAAGAGCCTATGCATTCAAACAAGATCCGAATCAAAGGTGCTAGCTTGCTACATCAAATCAAAGGAGTGGATCAACGTTGCTATGGCGATTTCATGACGGTTCTTCATCAAAGGAGCCACCTTTCTTCGTCAAAATGATTCATGCTCCTAGTCCCCTTGCCACGCTATGTAAGTTCTAGCTACTTCTAGATCTAAACGGTAGTCTTAATCATGGCATGGAATAAAATGTGGTTAAACATGAATGCTATAACCTATGCGAGCCTAGTTTGCTCCTTTAACATGAACATATGACTTTGGGTTATGTTGTAGCGACTAAATCATGCTATTCATGTTGCATTGGACTTAGTTTTCCATGCAAGATTGGACCTTTACTTGTAGTATGATAGCATGGACACTTAGAGCCACTTTGACTTGTGAAATAGTTGCATAAATTGGACTTTGGGGCTCATGCATGTAAATGAAACCAACCCCCTTATGATATCATGTTTATGTAAGGTCAATCCCGTTATGAAAATATGCAAGTTTGCGGCCAAATTTCCTATGATAGTATGCAAGTTTGTGGCCAAATCCTTTATGACATTATGCATGCTTTAAGGCCAAACCCCCTTATGATTCCATGCATGTTTGTGGCCAAATTCCTTTATGAAACTATGCATGTTTGTGGCCAATATGTTGGCATAATAACCTACTATGTGACTCGCTTCCACTTGGGTTGGAAATACGTTTGGGTAGCTTAGGAAAAACGTGGGGATGACATGAAAAACTTGACATGGGGCTTACATGAGAACATGACATTCATGATACATTTAAATATGGTCATGACACGTGGGAAAACATGGGACTTGAACTAGACATGGGTGGGTTGTAAGTGTAAAAAGACACTAGACCAAACATGAAAGTGGCCAACTCGAGGTTGGGTTGAGTTTGTAGCATAAATCTACCCGGACCCGCCCGGCTTAACTAGTGGCTACAAACAATAGGACCCAATGTGTGTAGTTGGTCACATAGCACTTAGAACCCGAGGTTAGACTAGGTTGTGGTGTAAATCTACCCGGACTCGCCCGGCTTAACTAGTGACCACAACAAGGTCTAATGTGAGAGGTTGAGAGTGCATTAATTAAATTAATGCCACATGATAAGGTTAAGTAAATTTGACTAATGACACTTAACCATACAAAACAATTAGGGGATGGGGTTAAGTAATTTATGCTTAACTAATCCGACTTGGTAATTAGATGGGGTTAAGTAATTAAGACTTAACTAATCTAAACACGGTAATTAGATGGGGTTAAGTAATTAAGACTTAACTAATCTAAACACGGTAATTAGATGGGGTTAAGTAACCTATACTTAACTAATCTAAACACGGTAATTCGATGGGGTTAAGTTAAACACTTAACCAATCTAAACTTGGTAATCCAATGAGGTTAAGTAACCAATACTTAACTAATTTAATATGATAATTTAATGGGGTTAAGTAACTTATACTTAACCAATTATATGTGATGATTTGATGAGGTTAAGTAACCTACACTTAACCAATCTAATACGTGGGTCTGGTAGGGTTAAGTCACAAGACCTTTTAAATTAGGCTTAACCAGTGTAATATGATTAGTGGATGGGGTTAAGTTAACCTACACTTAACCAATCCGACTCGACAATCTGATGGGATTAAGATAATCTATGCTTAATCAATCTAACATGATAATTTGATAGGGTTAAGACAAATAAATACTTAACCAATTTGACTTGATAGGGTTAAGTCATGAGCTTCTTGGTACACTTAACCAACCTGTAGGGCTAAGCCTTGAACTTGAGTACTTAGCCAATCTTGACATGATTTGTGGGCAGGTTAAGTCATGAACTTGGATAACGACACTTAACCCATTTGACCAAACCCTAGCTCAGGGGACTAGGTTGGAAATCGTAGTTAACAAGGATAGAGGAAAGAGGAGCTAAGTGGTAAACCTTAGTCAAGGATAACTAAGTAATAATTCTTAGCTAAGGACATGGGACTAGTTCATAAAGAGATGAGTAACCTGATACGGTAGGTCATCGGTTAGTATACGAGGAGGAGCAACTTATCTGACTTGGATAAGGGCTCCAACGAACTGGGTGACGAAGCGGTAGCTTCGGGGTACGTGAGGATACTCTTGGTATCCCTCTATGAGGTGGCAGGTGGTCCATGAAACCCGGCCACAAAGGGGTTAAGGTCTGCGGTAGAAGAGCCAAGAGTATGCCTTGGTTGCTATGCGAGCGACCTAAAGACTGGGATGGATTAGCATGGAGTCGACGATACTTGATTTTGCCCTGGATAGCATGTCGCCGACTACCTACCATCTTTAGTCAATCGTGTACGTACGGAAAGGAAGGGAACTCCCAACAGACCATATACTAGCTATCGAGTTATGGGTGAGGTTGGCTATCTGGAAGTGGGCATCGATGGGCCATAGTGTAGTTCTCATACATGATTTTTCTTGGATTGCCTTTCAGTAGTTGAGGGAGGGGTCACCTGGGACCATAGCCACGGGTACAAAAACAGACCTTGATATCTGCATCAGCAGACGACTTAAAGCTCCCGACCGAGTTCCGTATTCCTTGATTTGCCCTGGCACGGAACTCGGATGGCACATTGAGGAACATGTGCGTCTAGACATGGAAAACGGTTCACGATACATACGCTGGATAAAGGGGCGCGGTTGACGGGTGGCATAATCCCTAGTGGCCCTAGGTGGCTGAACCCAAACCGAGACACGGAAACGTTCATTAGGTAGCATAATCCCTAGTGGTCCTAGATGGCATAAATCCTAAGTGAACACGCGATAGTTCATGGTAAGAAAACATAACTTGATCAAGGGTAGCAGTCCAAAACAACATCAAGGATAAAATGGTACTACGTTGAAGTGGTATAGATTTACATAGGAAAGCCCGTACGGCCTACGGCAAAGGACCGAACTTATACATGGAAAGAAACATACGAGTTGGGAAAACCTACATATGCTATATATGGACCATTACATGACATTGGGCAAGGGACATTCATAGTTAACACATGACGCGGTTGGGATACTAGTACGAGAGGTGCAGAGCAAATATACATGTTAGAACCAGGGGAAATACACATGATAGATACCGTGGGATGTTATACAGGATAGATACCTTGGGATATTATACTTGATAGAAACCTGACGATGTGATACCTTGATTTATCATGACACCATAGTTTATCATGATATCTTAGTTTACCTTGCTACAGTAGTTCAGCCTGTTACCCTGGTTTAGTTTATCTATCTTGTCGTCATCCTTATGTTTACTTTCAGTTTATGCATGTCATGTTACCTTTACCTGTTTTTATACTGGAAGTAGATAGGACTTACCAGTCTTTATGAATGACCCCGTTTTGTTTCGCCTCTTTGTCTTCCGTTTCCCCCCAGGTTTCAGGGAGGAAACACTGTTATCTTGTTCGGACTTCTTCTACTGCTTGAAGGTCATCACGCATGGCTTGGAATTTTCTTGTCTATGGCTACTTTACTGTTTTACTTGGGGAATAATGTATGAAATGGTTTTATGCTTCTTTACTATTGCAAGACAGGTTTTGATGTATTCTGATGTAAAAGGCTTTAGACCTTATTTTATAAGGTAATGAAATTTGTTTTACTTCCGCTGTTTTATATATGTTCTGTCTTGTAATATTTCTGTGTATGTTTACCTCGATAATGCTTCATGAAACACCCCACCTCCGTTAGGGTCACTCTCAAAGGGAATGCCCTAATTTTGGTGGAGGTTTATAAGTACAAGTCACAGATATACAAGACAGATATAAGAACACATATTTGTAAACAGCGGAAGAACAACAAACTTTATTTCATAAAGTCAAATACGTGTTACAACAACATCCTTTCCAAAAAAAAACATAACACTTTCATAATCTGTCTTGAGTACATTATTTAAAGAAGCATAAATAAAACATAGATAAACTGCAAAAGCCCCATAGTGGATTGTCCAAAGCCATAGTT
This sequence comes from Allium sativum, assembly GCA_030737875.1. Lineage (NCBI taxonomy): Eukaryota > Viridiplantae > Streptophyta > Magnoliopsida > Asparagales > Amaryllidaceae > Allium > Allium sativum. The sequence continues at coordinate 110,160,815 of CM060916.1, read as the reverse complement.
CAAAACAGGAAAGTCCAAGCAATACATTTCTCTTCTTCAAGCTGGATGTTGAGGTAGGTCAAGCTGCTGTGTTCCCTCCCTGAGGACCTGGGGGGGGAAACGGAAGAAAGAAGACGAAAGAAAAGTAGAGTCAGACATAAAGCCTGAGTAAGTCTAGTACTATTTTGTCTATGAATAAAGAACTGGGTATGATAAGTATAAACGAGAAGTGGGCATGCACTATAAACTTGGTTAAGTTGTCTAGGGTCGAATATACTATCGTACCCCATGTTAATCTCTGAACCCATATAAACTAGTTTCCAACTGGCACCCCATAATCAGGGTGACGTGATCCATTCAATGATGATCGGCTCCTACTCGCATAGTTACATGTGTCTTACGGCCCCCGATGTCGTAGTTACCTATGCTGGTCCCACCATGGGGTGTATCAAGTCCCATAGTGGCAACCCGACACAACCTTAGAGTGCACAGGTATGCTACTGGTGTCCAGTGCCTTATTTTTCTGCGCCGGAGTGTGTTCACGCCCGCACTCCGTTAGAACCTACACTGCTACACCACCGCCGTCGATTTTTGACCTCTTACAATCAGCCCAGTAATCGTGCCCCACCCTGCCTAGTTTCAGGGTATCATGATACACCGTGTAGGGTTACTGCTGAAAAGGGTCCCCCGTTACTAGGTTTTCTATCTCTAGCCAACATGCTAAGTTGGTTAAGTGTTTTCTAACCTAACCCCCACCAGTCTGTTTAGTTTAGCATGTTCCATTTTGATTAAGTCTTAAGTCCACTTAATCCTAACAATCCTGACTCAGCTTTAATTGTCTTATTAAAGCCTTGACCTCTCACATTAGACAGGTATTGTTGTGGCTGCCTGTTGCCGGTTGGTTCCGGGCAGTCTTACGCCACAACTCAGTCTAACCTCGGGTCCTTATTGGGCTCCATGTTTAACCTCTAACATTGGATAGGTATTGTTGTGACTACTGGACAGCCGGGCGGTTCCGGGCAGGTTTACATCACAACTCAATCCAACCTCGGGTTAAACACCTCGTATTTTTCTACATTTACATATTTTGTCTTTCTTCTTTATTTATATGTAAATATTTGCGGCCCATTATTAAGAATCAATGGTGTAAAGGTTACACCAATCATGGGCCCAACCCATACTTGAATTTGGGCCCTTCTACTTTAGTTTTCATTCATTAGTAATTTTAACCCAACGTTATTTTCCCCCGTTTTACACGTTCGTTTATATATATTGGGCTTAGCCTTTTAAAGCCCAATTTAGCCATGCGAAAAGGGGAGGCTTAAAGCGTGATTACATACACAAAGAGGGGAAGGTGAGCGCATGAACTTGCATATGACGTTGGAAATACATAATAGAAACTGGTGTACTTGCATAGTGGTAACATAGGTGACATGAATCAAAGCATGTGAACTTGTAATTGAGATATCATTATTGACCCATGAACCTATATTTTTACTTAGGCATAATGTCAAACATAAGCATGGCATAAATACTTTTAGCATAAACATGGCATAATGTCAAACATAAGCATCGCGTAAATACTTCTAGCATAAACATGGCATAATGTCAAACATAAGCATGGCATAAATACTTCTAGCATAAACATGGCATAATGTCAAACATAAACATGGCATAAATACTTCTAGCATAAACATGGCATAATGTCAAACATAAGCATGGCATAAATACTTCTAGCATAAACATGGCATAATGTCAAACATAAACATGGCATAAATACTTCTAGCATAAACATGGCATAATATCAAACATAAACATGGCATAAATACTTCTAGCATAAACATGGCATAATGTCAAACATAAGCATGGCATAAATACTTCTAGCATAAACATGACATAATGTCAAACATAAACATGGCATAAATACTTCTAGCATAAACATGGCATAATGTCAAACATAAGCATGGCATAGGTATAGTTAAATTTGTTCATGGCATAAATATAAACAAGTCATGTTCATAAGGTTTCTACATGTTTACAAAGAGGATACTTTGTTACTAACACAAAAGCATAGTTCAACTTAATTAAATTTAATCACATAACGATGGTATACTTATGCATAAATATTCCTAATATGCGGTGTTTGCTTTTAACTTGCAAAAAAGGGATTTTTGTGTCTAACTTAGCCATGTCTCACATATGTCATCATATAATTCTTTTAAACAAGATAGACTTAATCATGAATTTCAATTATGCCCAATATCATTCATAGCCTAGCCATATTCATAAGTTTTGCAAAAGCATGACTTAATACATGGATTATGGTGTCAAAATTCCAACATAGTTTCATATGAACTATAACAACCAAACTTGTCTCAATTATTTGCAAAATGATTTATGCACAAAAATAGACATCATGGTGGCATAATAACAAAGCCCCAAACTTGCATGAAATTCCAATCAACTACATACATGTAGCTTCAACATAGGTCACATAATTTGCGAATATTCCAAACGTATATTTGCATAGAACTACCGCATGTAGTTCTTTATAATTGAATGACATAATTCAGAATATCCAAACGTATATAAATTGATAAGAACGCACAAATATGAATTTTATTGCCACAATTCAAGCATACATATCTACACAATCATTTGTTCATACCAAAGTAATACTCTACTTACAATGGTTGCGGCAAATTCTCTAATTAAGAGATATGATTCCTTTGTTGAATTGATTAGCTTTAGGTTGCTTGAATTGCTTTAGGCTTTAGAACTTCCTCCCTAATCCTCTCTCTAGTTGGCGGCTACTCTTAGTCGTTCCTCAGCAACATGGCGGCTATGCTCTTAATTTGAATGAATAGATTAGGGTTTAGTCTAGGGTTGTTTATATAGAGGTTAGGAATTGATTAGAACCATTGATGTTGCTAGGTTAGATCGTAGCCATTCATTAGATAGAGAGACCAATTAAAACTTGCCACCTAGCCCTAATGACAAAGCAACCCACAGAAATTCGACCAAACACAGACCAGGCCAGCCAGGAGGGACTGGGTTCGATTTTCAAAAATTAAACTTTAAATTGAGTTGTTTTAGTCTGTTTGAATTTTATCTATTGTAAACATATAGTTTTGCATATATATATATATATATATTCTCATATATATACATATATTTTCTTTATTTCCTTATATGTACGTTCTTATCCTTTCAAAATTTGAATTTGTATACGTACATGTATTTGCATGCTCAGTTGGCCCTCTCTAAAACAGAGATAAAAATTATGTAGCCGCCGGGGTTCGAACCCCCGACCTCCATGCTACAAATCCAATGCCTTAACCAACTGAGCTACAGAGGCTTTTGTTAATAAGTCTTAGAATAATAATAATTATTGTCCTCTCCTTACTTCTCTTTTTCATGTTTTGCTGTAATATTTAAATTAAAGATATCTTCTTCATACGTTATCCGTTTTGCGCAAACTCGGACTCTATCTCAAGCAGAATTCCGAGACGAACGCAATGGTGATGTCCGTTTCCCTTAATTTTTCTGTTACAATTTAATTATACTTTAATTTTTTAATTTACTGTTAACGGAAAAATCCGGGGTGTTACATTCTCCCCCACTTAAAAGGATTTCGTCCCCGAAATCTTCAAGTTTAGGAAGAATGTAAATCCTAACATTCAATCATCCATCTACTCATCCATCAAACACGAGCATCCATTGTCCTTAAAAGACTTCTAATGCTTCATGATCATATGCGAAGTGTGTGTGTTCATGAACTTATCTAATGCAAAATCAGGCGGTCTACTGATTCAGTTGACCTCCTTAATGCGAATCATGTAAGTGCCATGTATCCATTATGTATGCAGATTTTTCCTATTCATGATTCTATATGGGTGCACAATCTTTCATACAAATGCAACATCCATATGACAACACATTACAATTCAACCATATACGAGTGCAAACATATATGCATATGCAATATGAAGTGACTGAGCCGATCTAAAACCTAGATTGTGTGTGTATATGCAGCCACGAGCAACAACTAGCAATCACTTGCAACCACTTGCAACCATCATCCATAACATGTTTCAACTACATGTTTCCATCCAAAGGGTTTCTACCTAAAAGATAAGGTCGAGGAAATATACCTAAAAAGATAGATAAAAGCGCAACTTAAGGAAAAAGAAAGATCAAGGATGTACCCTCGAACAGAAAAGGGTAGGCAGCGCGTATTCTAGCTACAGTTTCCCAAGTCGCGTCTCCCTCGGCGTCGCTCCACTGGACTTTGACGAGCTTGACTTCGCGGTTGCGTAGCTTCTTCACTTCCGTTCCTAATATGCGGGTTAAAACTTTTCTTATGGTTGCTTCGCGTTCCACTTCGGCCTCTTCGAGGATATTTGGCTCTACCACTTCAGCGGACTCATGTAGACATTTTCGGAGATGTGAAACGTGAAAAACGTTGTGGACTCCAGCCAACTTCTCAGGTAGCTCTAATCTATAGGCCATTTTCCAAATTTTCTCAATGATAGGGAATGGTCCTACCTAAAGGTATAGTCGAATGATAGAAGCAAGTAAAAACTTTGTGCCCATTAGGCAATGTCAAAACTGGAAATCTATGCCACATATATATTGATTAGGAGAAGAACTCTCTAAGCATCAGCCCCGAAGACCGAAATCAACATCAGACTGACACCCAAAGAATTACTCAACCCAACCACCATATATGATTCTAGGAAACTAAGCATAGGTCACAAGGGAGTCCCTTCCTAAGACCAACCCGTATCTTATTAAACCCAAAAAGTTTGGTCAATCCAACGAACACCCTCAAGCCCCAACATGTGTTACTAACAGATGAGTCATACTCCCTATGGGGTTTGCAATAGAAATTGGATTAAGAATAGGACCGAGAGGATATACACAAAAGATAGCATGCAAGTGAGCTTTTTCCTTTCTCGTGGAGCCATGTGTCTAACGGGCAACGCAACGGGCTTTGCATTATCTACAAGATATTTGCGGAAGTCTATTTCCCGCTTCGGAGGCAAGCCCTTCACCTCTTCGAAGACATCCGGATATTTCCGGACCACTCTAACCGATTTCAAATTTTTAACAGAGGCATCTAACGATTCAAGATAACTAAGCATAACCACATACGAGGGATTACAAGAAATTTCCAAAGTATTACCGAGCTGGGTTAGGAGCCTAACAACCCTTTTCTCACAATCAAGGATGGCCCCATTACTGGATAGCCAATCCATACCCAAAATCAAACCATACCCCGAAAAGCCCAAAACAAAGGCACTACATTCAAATTCTACACTTAGAATAGAAATTTTCAAATCCAAACAGATCATAGACAAATGAGCTGGGCCCCCAATTGGGTTTGAAACAATTAAGGGGTCCTCTACCATACTAGTTTTTAGGTGCAGAGATTCTACTAAAGCAGACGAGATAAAGGAGTGTGATGCGCCAGAATCAAATAAAGTGCGAACGGGGTGATCATAAAGATAAACTACACTTTCTACCGAAGTATTTATACCTCGCTGCTGCAAAGGTGGCGCTTCTAGCACATGAACCTGTGCCCTCTGCCCCTGCCCTCGTTTCTTTGGGCAGTCCTTAGCCACGTGGCCTGTCTGACCGCAAGAAAAGCACCCACCATTCTCCTTGGCCTTCTTTTTCCGGCAGTCCTTTACTAAGTGCCCCACTTTGCCACAGAAATTACACTTCCTCTTCTCCTTGTTGCCTCTCCCGCCTTTCTTAAAGTCTGTCTTCTTAGGTTGCAAACCCTCTTTCTTCCCTTGAGAGCTTTCTGCCTTTGTCTCCTTCTTGCCCTTATCCTCCTCATTCAGCAATGCCATTTGCACCAATCTTTCATACGTGGCCCCCATGGGTATATGTGTCATGGCCAAACTGTGTAATGGCTCATTTAACCCTTTGACGAAACGGAGAGCCTTCTTGTGCGGGGTGTTGACTAGGTCAAGCCCAAACCTAGCCAGCTCATCAAACTGATTCACATACTCTCTAACAGTCTTGTCTCCTTGCTTAAGAAATAAGAATTTCTCCAACTGCAAACTTCTTTCCGCATCTGAGAGAAATTTGGTCTCAAACCTTTCCCTAAAGTCCTCCCATGTTTCTACTGGTCTTTCAGCATTAGTGACTTCCCACCAGTAGGAAGCCTCGCCCTTCAATAGCCACACCGCCAATTGTACTTTTTGTCTGTCCTCTACCTCAAAGATGATGAATAGATCCTCAGTTTCCTTCAGCCAATTTCTAGCTGCTACGAAGGACTCAGTTCCATGGAAATCCCTTCCTCCCATAGCTTTAAAATCCTTACATATCTTAGCAAACGCGTTTCCTCGTGGAGGAGGTGGAGGAAGAGGTGCTGCTGCAGCTGGATGATTTCCTGCAGCTGGGGGAGGAGGAACGGTAGGACCTGGCTGAGTGGCCCTTGCTTCTAAGAACCGTCTAAACCAACCAGGTATTGGTACCCCTTCCGGCAAGTTAAGATCTTCGGACATGCTGAAACAAAAAGGATAGGTTCAAAACGAAGGACAAGAGATAGTACCTATGGCTTTGGGGAGTGGACTTTGCCTTTTAAAATAAAATAATATATATATCTTTTAAAAATGCTTCTTTAAATTTCCTATTTGAAAATAAATTTTCAAAACTTTTTATCTTATCTGGTAAACCTATGCTCTGATACCAAGTGAAACACCCCACCTCCGTTAGGGTCACTCTCAAAGGGAATGCCCTAATTTTGGTGGAGGTTTATAAGTACAAGTCACAGATATACAAGACAGATATAAGAACACATATTTGTAAACAGCGGAAGAACAACAAACTTTATTTCATAAAGTCAAATACGTGTTACAACAACATCCTTTCCAAAAAAAAACATAACACTTTCATAATCTGTCTTGAGTACATTATTTAAAGAAGCATAAATAAAACATAGATAAACTGCAAAAGCCCCATAGTGGATTGTCCAAAGCCATAGTTCAAAACAGGAAAGTCCAAGCAATACATTTCTCTTCTTCAAGCTGGATGTTGAGGTAGGTCAAGCTGCTGTGTTCCCTCCCTGAGGACCTGGGGGGGAAACGGAAGAAAGAAGACGAAAGAAAAGTAGAGTCAGACATAAAGCCTGAGTAAGTCTAGTACTATTTTGTCTATGAATAAAGAACTGGGTATGATAAGTATAAACGAGAAGTGGGCATGCACTATAAACTTGGTTAAGTTGTCTAGGGTCGAATATACTATCGTACCCCATGTTAATCTCTGAACCCATATAAACTAGTTTCCAACTGGCACCCCATAATCAGGGTGACGTGATCCATTCAATGATGATCGGCTCCTACTCGCATAGTTACATGTGTCTTACGGCCCCCGATGTCGTAGTTACCTATGCTGGTCCCACCATGGGGTGTATCAAGTCCCATAGTGGCAACCCGACACAACCTTAGAGTGCACAGGTATGCTACTGGTGTCCAGTGCCTTATTTTTCTGCGCTGGAGTGTGTGCACGCCCGCACTCCGTTAGAACCTACACTGCTACACCACCGCCGTCGATTTTTGACCTCTTACAATCAGCCCAGTAATCGTGCCCCACCCTGCCTAGTTTCAGGGTATCATGATACACCGTGTAGGGTTACTGCTGAAAAGGGTCCCCCGTTACTAGGTTTTCTATCTCTAGCCAACATGCTAAGTTGGTTAAGTGTTTTCTAACCTAACCCCCACCAGTCTGTTTAGTTTAGCATGTTCCATTTTGATTAAGTCTTAAGTCCACTTAATCCTAACAATCCTGACTCAGCTTTAATTGTCTTATTAAAGCCTTGACCTCTCACATTAGACAGGTATTGTTGTGGCTGCCTGTTGCCGGTTGGTTCCGGGCAGTCTTACGCCACAACTCAGTCTAACCTCGGGTCCTTATTGGGCTCCATGTTTAACCTCTCACATTGGATAGGTATTGTTGTGACTACTGGACAGCCGGGCGGTTCCGGGCAGGTTTACATCACAACTCAATCCAACCTCGGGTTAAACACCTCGTATTTTTCTACATTTACATATTTTGTCTTTCTTCTTTATTTATATGTAAATATTTGCGGCCCATTATTAAGAATCAATGGTGTAAAGGTTACACCAATCATGGGCCCAACCCATACTTGAATTTGGGCCATTCTACTTTAGTTTTCATTCATTAGTAATTTTAACCCAACGTTATTTTCCCCCGTTTTACACGTTCGTTTATATATATTGGGCTTAGCCTTTTAAAGCCCAATTTAGCCATGCGAAAAGGGGAGGCTTAAAGCGTGATTACATACACAAAGAGGGGAAGGTGAGCGCATGAACTTGCATATGACGTTGGAAATACATAATAGAAACTGGTGTACTTGCATAGTGGTAACATAGGTGACATGAATCAAAGCATGTGAACTTGTAATTGAGATATCATTATTGACCCATGAACCTATATTTTTACTTAGGCATAATGTCAAACATAAGCATGGCATAAATACTTTTAGCATAAACATGGCATAATGTCAAACATAAGCATGGCGTAAATACTTCTAGCATAAACATGGCATAATGTCAAACATAAGCATGGCATAAATACTTCTAGCATAAACATGGCATAATGTCAAACATAAACATGGCATAAATACTTCTAGCATAAACATGGCATAATGTCAAACATAAGCATGGCATAAATACTTCTAGCATAAACATGGCATAATGTCAAACATAAACATGGCATAAATACTTCTAGCATAAACATGGCATAATATCAAACATAAACATGGCATAAATACTTCTAGCATAAACATGGCATAATGTCAAACATAAGCATGGCATAAATACTTCTAGCATAAACATGACATAATGTCAAACATAAACATGGCATAAATACTTCTAGCATAAACATGGCATAATGTCAAACATAAGCATGGCATAGGTATAGTTAAATTTGTTCATGGCATAAATATAAACAAGTCATGTTCATAAGGTTTCTACATGTTTACAAAGAGGATACTTTGTTACTAACACAAAAGCATAGTTCAACTTAATTAAATTTAATCACATAACGATGGTATACTTATGCATAAATATTCCTAATATGCGGTGTTTGCTTTTAACTTGCAAAAAAGGGATTTTTGTGTCTAACTTAGCCATGTCTCACATATGTCATCATATAATTCTTTTAAACAAGATAGACTTAATCATGAATTTCAATTATGCCCAATATCATTCATAGCCTAGCCATATTCATAAGTTTTGCAAAAGCATGACTTAATACATGGATTATGGTGTCAAAATTCCAACATAGTTTCATATGAACTATAACAACCAAACTTGTCTCAATTATTTGCAAAATGATTTATGCACAAAAATAGACATCATGGTGGCATAATAACAAAGCCCCAAACTTGCATGAAATTCCAATCAACTACATACATGTAGCTTCAACATAGGTCACATAATTTGCGAATATTCCAAACGTATATTTGCATAGAACTACCGCATGTAGTTCTTTATAATTGAATGACATAATTCAGAATATCCAAACGTATATAAATTGATAAGAATGCACAAATATGAATTTTATTGCCACAATTCAAGCATACATATCTACACAATCATTTGTTCATACCAAAGTAATACTCTACTTACAATGGTTGCGGCAAATTCTCTAATTAAGAGATATGATTCCTTTGTTGAATTGATTAGCTTTAGGTTGCTTGAATTGCTTTAGGCTTTAGAACTTCCTCCCTAATCCTCTCTCTAGTTGGCGGCTACTCTTAGTCGTTCCTCAGCAACATGGCGGCTATGCTCTTAATTTGAATGAATAGATTAGGGTTTAGTCTAGGGTTGTTTATATAGAGGTTAGGAATTGATTAGAACCATTGATGTTGCTAGGTTAGATCGTAGCCATTCATTAGATAGAGAGACCAATTAAAACTTGCCACCTAGCCCTAATGACAAAGCAACCCACAGAAATTCGACCAAACACAGACCAGGCCAGCCAGGAGGGACTGGGTTCGATTTTCAAAAATTAAACTTTAAATTGAGTTGTTTTAGTCTGTTTGAATTTTATCTATTGTATACATATAGTTTTGCATATATATATATATATTCTCATATATATACATATATTTTCTTTATTTCCTTATATGTACGTTCTTATCCTTTCAAAATTTGAATTTGTATACGTACATGTATTTGCATGCTCAGTTGGCCCTCTCTAAAACAGAGATAAAAATTATGTAGCCGCCGGGGTTCGAACCCCCGACCTCCATGCTACAAATCCAATGCCTTAACCAACTGAGCTACAGAGGCTTTTGTTAATAAGTCTTAGAATAATAATAATTATTGTCCTCTCCTTACTTCTCTTTTTCATGTTTTGCTGTAATATTTAAATTAAAGATATCTTCTTCATACGTTATCCGTTTTGCGCAAACTCGGACTCTATCTCAAGCAGAATTCCGAGACGAACGCAATGGTGATGTCCGTTTCCCTTAATTTTTCTGTTACAATTTAATTATACTTTAATTTTTTAATTTACTGTTAACGGAAAAATCCGGGGTGTTACACTTCACCAAACCTAGTGCATTCCCTTTGTGAGTGACCCTAGCGGAGGTTGGGTGTTACATTTGGTATCAGAGCAGAAGGTTACCAGACTGGGCAAAAGTTTTTAAAACCTTCTGAAAACTATTTGAGAAACCGTTTTACAAAGAAGCATTTTTCAAGAAAAGTTTTTTTAAAAGGCTATTCCCCAAAGGCCATTAGCATTATCCTTTGATTCCTTGATTGAATCTCCTTTCCTTTCTTTCCTCGATCTGTGGTCACAGTAGTTCTAACTGTGACTAATCTTTGTCTAGCCACATAGATGTTTCCCATACGATGGAGGTGGTTCTCGAGAGACCTGTTGCCATGGTACAAGGAAGGATAATAAGAGTAAGATAAAGGACGCGAGCTTAAGGATAAGCAACTGTTGCTATGGCTTAGTCCATCGAGGAGGACAAGGACAGGATCATTGGAGAGGGCAATTGTATGCTCCCATTTCTAGGGTACCTAAAAGAAATGGTACCGTTTCTGGTAAAGGTTTAGTCGTTCTTTTCTATCATCCCGTCCAGACTTTGTCTTGATCATTGTGTCATTTAAGTCTGCTTGGATAGTTGAGCCTCTGCACCTTAGTACTAGCATGGTAAAGGATCCCAGTTTTGTCCCAAAATCTGGTTGGAGAGTCGGTCCATTTATTCATGACTTGTTGGATTTGAAAACGTCTATGCCAAGTGTTGAGATTAGAAGCAATACTTCTATTGTTAAGCCATGGATGGATTCTAGGGGTAAAGTGGTTATCCAGTTAGGGATACCATTCTCGGTTTTGGAAAAGAGGGTAGTCAGACTCTTGGCTTGCTTTGGTAATACCTTCGGAGTCTCGTGTAACCTTTTGGGTTCTGTCATGGTTGGTTACCTAGAATCTCTTGATGCATTTATCGGAAATCTCTGATCCAATCGGGTAACGTCCGCCAATAAGGCGGATGGTTCATTCCGCTTGAGCATGGGTTATAGGAATCACCCTAGTAAGTGCATGTAGTAACATGGATTGACATCGGAAAACGAGATCCAGAATTCACTAGTGAATTTTGGAGAGCTTGCATGAGTATGCAGATATGGTTGAGCCAAGTATACTAGGGAAAGAATAAGTGAAAGTGGAACGAGATGCGACAATGGAATGAGTTCCGACTCATGCCTTGGAAATAGGAATCAAGTAGCTACGAAATCATGAAGTCAAAGGCAGTCAAGGCACACTGGAATTAAGCTCAAGGAAATGCGGCTTAGACGCGCGCATCATGTCTCTTTGTAAGAGTATATCGTTGATCCCTGGTTCTCCTGTAGAGCTTTCTTTCATGCTATCGCTTGGTGGATATCCTCTCGGTCCTGTTTCTGTTGCAAACCCCGTAAGGAGTTTGTCTTGTTTATCTCCTCGATCTTAGCTTGGGAATCTTAGGTGGAACTCTATGGATGTAAATATGTATTTGAAACATGTTATGATTGATATGGTTGCAAATGGTTGCAAGTGGTTGCTCGTGGATGCGCGAATACACGTTAAATACTAGATCGACGCACTCACATTGCATATGCACGAGTATTTATACTTGTTTGAATGTTAATGTGTTGTCATGCAGATGTTGCATATGAATGAATGTTTGCGCACGCATATAGTACTTATATGACTAGGACTATTTGCATACATGTTGGACTCATGGCACTAAAACATATTTTGCATTAGAAAGATCATTCAGGCCTGATCATTAGCATTAGCTAAGGAGCATATACACACATGTTTTGCATATGTTCATATGGCATTAGAAACCGTCTAAGGACCATGGTTGCCTGTTGATGATGTTTTGAGTAGATGGACGATGGATGGTAGGATACGTTCTTCCTAACTTGGAGATTTCGGGGACGAAATCCTTTAAGTTGGGGAGAATGTAACAACCCGAATTTTCTAAACAACGTGTTAAGACAAGAATCAAGGCAGAATTAAATGTTAAAATCTGAATCAGGGAAAACGGGTTGCGCCATTGCGTTCGCCTCGGAAAAATACTCGAAATAGAGTCCGAAATTTCGTAAATCGGTGTCCGTATGACCGAGATATGGTCTCGTGAAGTTTCACGAAAAATTCAAATTCAAAACAGATTCAAAATTTTCAGAAAATCAGGTAGGCGGGAAAAATCCCGCCCAGACCAGGTCGACCAGGGGGTCGACCTGGGTGTCGACCTGGGTGGGGGCCAGGTCGACTGGGGAGTCGACCCCAAGGTCGACCTGGGGGTCGACCTGCCTGGTCGGACCCAAGCAACCTGGTGCACCTGTTTTGCTGTTTGGCTCGGTTTTGGAGGCTTGTGACGATTTTTGAGGGCTTGGATCTATCCTAGGGTTAATCTAACGGCCTAAACTACTCCTAATCTCTATAAAAAGACCCCTAAGCCTACCCTAAACCCTCACAAATCACTCATGCCACGAAGTGCTGTCCAAATCTCCATTGATCATGGCCTCCATCTCCAATTTCAAGAGCCTATGCATTCAAACAAGATCCGAATCAAAGGTGCTAGCTTGCTACATCAAATCAAGGGAGTGGATCAACGTTGCTATGGCGATTTCATGACGGTTCTTCATCAAAGGAGCCACCTTTCTTCGTCAAAATGATTCATGCTCCTAGTCCCCTTGCCATGCTATGTAAGTTCTAGCTACTTCTAGATCTAAACGGTAGTCTTAATCATGGCATGGAATAAAATGTGGTTAAACATGAATGCTATAACCTATGCGAGCCTAGTTTGCTCCTTTAACATGAACATATGACTTTGGGTTATGTTGTAGCGACTAAATCATGCTATTCATGTTGCATTGGACTTAGTTTGCCATGCAAGATTGGACCTTTACTTGTAGTATGATAGCATGAACACTTAGAGCCACTTTGACTTGTGAAATAGTTGCATAAATTGGACTTTGGGGCTCATGCATGTAAATGAAACCAACCCCCTTATGATATCATGTTTATGTAAGGTCAAATCCCGTTATGACAATATGCAAGTTTGCGGCCAAATTTCCTATGATAGTATGCAAGTTTGTGGCCAAATCCTTTATGACATTATGCATGCTTTAAGGCCAAACCCCCTTATGATACCATGCATGTTTGTGGCCAAATTCCTTTATGATACTATGCATGTTTGTGGCCAATATGTTGGCATAATACCCTACTATGTGACTCGCTTCCACTTGGGTTGGAAATACGTTTGGGTAGCTTAGGAAAAACGTGGGGATGACATGAAAAACTTGACATGGGGCTTACATGAGAACATGACATTCATGATACATTTAAATATGGTCATGACACGTTGGAAAACATGGGACTTGAACTAGACATGGGTGGGTTGTAAGTGTAAAAAGACACTAGACCAAACATGAAAGTGGCCAACTCGAGGTTGGGTTTAGTTTGTAGCATAAATCTACCCGGACCCGCCCGGCTTAACTAGTGGCTACAAACAATAGGACCCAATGTGAGTAGTTGGTCACATAGCACTTAGAACCCGAGGTTAGACTAGGTTGTGGTGTAAATCTACCCGGACCCGCCCGGCTTAACTAGTAACCACAACAAAGTCTAATGTGAGAGGTTGAGAGTGCATTAATTAAATTAATGCCACATGATAAGGTTAAGTAAATTTGACTAATGACACTTAACCATACAAGACAATTAGGGGATGGGGTTAAGTAATTTACGCTTAACTAATCCGACTTGGTAATTAGATGGGGTTAAGTAATTAAGACTTAACTAATCTAAATACGGTAATTAGATGGGGTTAAGTAATTAAGACTTAACTAATCTAAACACGGTAATTAGATGGGGTTAAGTAACCTATACTTAACTAATCTAAACACGGTAATTCGATGGGGTTAAGTTAAACACTTAACCAATCTAAACTTGGTAATCCAATGAGGTTAAGTAACCAATACTTAACTAATTTAATATGATAATTTAATGGGGTTAAGTAACTTATACTTAACCAATTATACGTGATGATTTGATGAGGTTAAGTAACCTACACTTAACCAATCTAATACGTGGGTCTGGTAGGGTTAAGTCACAAGACCTTTTAAATTAGGCTTAACCTGTGTAATACGATTAGTGGATGGGGTTAAGTTAACCTACACTTAACCAATCCGACTCGACAATCTGATGGGATTAAGATAATCTATGCTTAATCAATCTAACATGATAATTTGATAGGGTTAAGACAAATAAATACTTAACCAATGTGACTTGATAGGGTTAAGTCATGAGCTTCTTGGTACACTTAACCAACCTGTAGGGCTAAGCCTTGAACTTGAGTACTTAGCCAATCTTGACATGATTCGTGGGCAGGTTAAGTCATGAACTTGGATAACAACACTTAACCCATTTGACAAAACCCTAGCTCAGGAGACTAGGTTGGAAATCGTAGTTAACAAGGATAGCGGAAAGAGGAGCTAAGTGGTAAACCTTAGTCAAGGATAACTAAGTAATAATTCTTAGCTAAGGACATGGGACTAGTTCATAAAGAGATGAGTAACCTGATACGGTAGGTCATCGCTTAGTATACGAGGAGGAGCAACTTATCTAACTTGGATAAGGGCTCCAACGAATTGGGTGACGAAGCGGTAGCTTCGGGGTACGTGAGGATACTCTTGGTATACCTCTGTGAGGTGGCAGGTGGTCCATGAAACCCGGCCTCACAGGGGTTAAGGTCTGCGGTAGAAGAGCCAAGAGTATGCCTAGGTTGCTATGCGAGCAACCTAAAGACTGGGATGGATTAGCGTGGTGTCGACGATACTTGATTTTTCCCTGGATAGCATGTCGCCGACTACCTACCATCTTTAGTCAATCGTGTACGTACGGAAAGGCAGGGAACTCCCAACAGACCATATACTAGCTATCGAGTTATGGGTGAGGTTGGCTATCTGGAAGTGGGCATCGATGGGCCTTAGTGTAGTTCTCATACATGATTTTTCTTGGATTGCCTTTCAGTAGTTGAGGGAGGGGTCACGTGGGACCATAGCCACGGGTATAAAAACAGACCTTGATATCTGCATTAGCAGACGACTTAAAGCTCCCGACCGAGTTCCGTATTCCTTGATTTGCCCTGGCACGGAACTCGGATGGCACATTGAGGAACATGTGCGTCTAGACATGGAAAACGGTTCACGATACATACGCGGGATAAAGGGGCGCGGTTGACGGGTGGCATAATCCCTAGTGGCCCTAGGTGGTTGAACCCAAACCGAGACACGGAAACGTTCATTAGGTAGCATAATCCCTAGTGGTCCTAGGTGGCGTAAATCCTAAGTGAACACGCGATAGTTCATGGTAAGAAAACATAACTTGATCAAGGGTAGCAGTCCAAAACAACTTCATGGATAAAATAGTACTACGTTGAAGTGGTATAGATTTACATTGGAAAGCCCGTACGGCCTACGGCAAAGGACCGAACTTATACATGGAAAGAAACATACGAGTTGGGAAAACCTACATATGCTATATATGGACCATTACATGACATTGGGCAAGGGACATTCATAGTTAACACATGACGCGGGTTGGGATACTAGTACGAGAGGTGCAGAGCAAATATACATGTTAGAACCAGGAGAAATACACATGATAGATACCGTGGGATGTTATACAGGATAGATACCTTGGGATATTATACTTGATAGAAACCTGACGATGTGATACCTTGATTTATCATGACACCGTAGTTTATCATGATATCTTAGTTTACCTTGCTACAGTAGTTCAGCCAGTTACCCTGGTTTAGTTTATCTATCTTGTCGTCATCCTTATGTTTACTTTCAGTTTATGAATGTCATGTTACCTTTACCTGTTTTTATACTGGAAGTAGATAGGACTTACCAGTCTTTATGACTGACCCCGTTTTGTTTCGCCTCTTTGTCTTCCGTTCCCCCCCAGGTTTCAGGGAGGAAACACTGTTCTCTAGTTCGGACTTCTTCTACTGCTTGAAGGTCGTCACGCATGGCTTGGAATTTTCTTGGCTATGGATACTATACTGTTTTACTTGGGGGATAATGTATGAAATGGTTTTATGCTTCTTTACTATTGCAAGACAGGTTTTGATGTATTCTGATGTAAAAGGCTTTAGACCTTATTTTATAAGGTAATGAAATTTGTTTTACTTCCGCTGTTTTATATATGTTCTGTCTTGTAACATTTCTGTTTATGTTTACCTCGATAATGCTTCACCAAACCTAGTGCATTCCCTTTGTGAGTGACCCTAGCGGAGGTGGGGTGTTACAATAAGGTCAGAAAGAATTTTGTGTAGAAAGACTAGTGTTAGGGGCTTTATATATAGGGTCAGGTCAACGAATGTAGACAGAAACGAGGCCAGGAACATCAAAGTGAATCCAGCTTCAAAAGTGGGCTCGGCTACCAGGTCGACACTATGGTCGACCTGGTCCTGGGTAGGTCGACTACATAGTCGACCTGGTCCTAGGCGGGAAATTTCCCGCCCAGTCCATTCTGAGGTTTGAATTTCGAATTTTGAATTCGAATTGAGCTGTTTTGAACTTGAAAACTTCTGAAAACTTCGAAAGGTCATAACTTAGTCATGCGGGCTCCGATTTTCGAAATCTTGGACTCGTTTCCAAGTAGAATTCTGAGAGGAACGCAATGGTGCAACCCATTTCCCTTGATTCTTATTTTAAAAATTAATTCTGCCTTGATTTATGGTTATTACACGTTATAAAAACATGGGTTGTTACACAGTCCAATTACAAGTTCGTTCTGGGTCTGACCAAAACCGGAGGAACCTTATTCCTTGCATATCCATCGATCTCCAAGTACGTCTGGACGATCACCAACTGATTCCCTCATTTTGGGTGTACATCACAATCAAGATCATCAATAGTCATCCAAACGACGTGAAGACCTCCGATCTTTAACCACCGTCTTCATCTTCGACTTATCATCGAATCGGTTATTCAAAATGGGCATAAACCCGGCCTTTCCGAATAACCAGCGTATATAATAAACAAGTGTTCACAAACACAACATACGCCTCATTCCAATTCAGAATATTCTTTTATTAAAATATTCACATTCTTAGGGAAAGGTTCCCATTAATTTTATCAAAGATAAATTCTTCTAAATTTATTCTTTAATCTTCCTTTGGGTATCATTTCAAACCATGTTAAGGTTTTCCAAACTAGTCGGGATTAGCGAACCACACCAAAGTAATTAATTATTTTATTTCCCAATCCCAACCTATTCATTCCTTGGAGAAAAACTGGTAATACTCCATATCTAACACCACGGTATTATCGGTAAATATCAGTTACCATTTCATGTTCGAATCTAATTAAAGATTTAACTATCGCTTGGAGCAAAACTGGTGATACTCCATTCTTGATCACTTTAATCTAATTAAAGATTCATTAAAACTCCACTTAGTTTTAATCTTCCCCAAAAATCAGTATCCTGTCTTTAACTAGATTAAAGAACCAATGTCATCTAAAACACGGTTCACGATAAACCCAAAATCACATTCCATTGTTAATCTGGTTAAAGAACAGGTGTTATTCAAAACACCGCTCACGAAAAACCCAAAAACCAATTAAAATTCAATTCTAATTAAATACTAATTAACCGGACCATTTCACTAAATCTTAATTAAAAGATTTATTCTTTTCTAAACTGGGTTCAAGAACAGTGTTATTTAAGACACCATTCACGACGAACCCAAAATTCCATTTGATATTAAATACAAGGCTCTGAATAAAAAAATATATCGGCTTATATTCAATATCAAATTCTGAAACCAACAAATATCGTATTGGAAATAACGATATATATATATACATATATATCTTTCAAATTTCCACAACCATATATGTATAATCACGAAATCCAACAACGAAATATTCGAAGATAATTTCGATTCAAATCCATTCCAATTCACGTATTGGAAATTCTGATTATTTTTAAAACCACTTCAAATCCAATTTATTTATTCAAAAATATTGGATTATAATTCTGGTTCATAACTAGTTCATTTCGACAAAAATATATTTTTATCCTTTTTAAATATGGGATTTTTCATCCCAGTTCTTCCTAAATCATTTATTATGATTTAACACAAATTATTGATATTTTTAATAATTTTATCAAGGCCCGTACAGTCGATTTCCAATAACGGTCGTCGAACTGCACTTACAGCGACCTTTTCCAAATTTGATTTGGACATAATTCCAAATCCAACCGTCAGATTTCAAATTTCTAATATTCGTTGGAAAGCACTTTTCAATACGAACCCAACAGTTCCGGTTCAGGAGAATCCGACGGTCGGATCTCCCGTAAAATCAATTCGAAGTCAATGGTCGAAATTCGCGAACTACCGCGGCGCGGCGCGTTCTATACAGGCCATTAATATATAACATATATATTTATATATTTCATCGATTTCAATTCAAAACGTATTTTATAAATCGTTTAAATTCATTTAAAAATGATTTCAACTTCATATTCAATTTTAAATCAAAATTGAATATTTCATATCATCAACATATATAAATGATAATATTTTCAAAATATTAGATTTTGAAATCACATCCTTTTCTATATTCATTATAAAAATGAATATAATCGATATAAATATCGTTCGCGTCAAAATGGCGAATATTTAATCAACATAGCTTTATATATTTCAATAACTTTGTTATTCTATTCAACAAATGAATATTTTCTTCAATACATGAATATATATTTTATTCAACACATGAATTTTATTCATTCTTACTTACAATAAAAATGTGAATTTTATTGTATAAATATTTTATTCAACACAAGAATATTTTCAACACATGAATATTCTCAACACATGAATATTGTCAACACATGACTATATTTGATAAAATTGTGATTCTTAATCAGACTCTAATCGTAAATTAGTAAGAGAACAATTCCTTAAATATTAACCCCGAAGGCCGAAATCAACATCAGATCAATACCTAGGAAGCCGTTCATCTTTATGATTTCCAGTTAGCTTCTAATTTTATATATGATAAAGACGTGAATTTTATCGTTTTAGAGACTTCTCTCAACACATGAGTTTTCTTTTATTCAACACATGAATTTTTATTTTACACATGAATATTTATTTTATTCAACACATGAATATTCTTTTATAATATTCTTTATTTTCCAAATTGAAATGAGGCCCAATCAATTACCATATAATGATAATTATATGGATTCCATACAACACATGTATATAATAGCAATGATAAATAATCAACCATCATCCAAAGTGCACCACACAACTGCATAAGCATTAGATATAAATAATTAACGCTTACACAGTCCGTTAACCAATCGATCGACATACAACTAAGAAATTGGAATTAGTGTACGCCAAATATCATCCCAAGACCCGTGTGGGGTTTCAATCCACAAACACTGAATATTATTTGTGTAGTTGGGCGACGTGTAAAATTTATCGTCCCAATCAATATTCTTTAAATGGGTGTACATAAACAAATCGTTCGATCTGTAAATGAATAATTGTTTTATATACACGTTAAAAATAATATTTTTAACTATAAAATATTTTTAACGATAAAATATTTTATTTCTTCCCACATCACACAATCAATTTTCACAACATAACCAAACAAGTCATCCATGGTCTGTGGACGACGGGTGTCGGGTGCTGCTAAGCACCGTCTGCATCCTAGTATATATTTCAACTAGAAAATAAATTAAAAGTGAGAAGTTCTCACCCTGGGTTCCACTTCTCCATTCTATTTCTGAAATTCAGAATAGTTTGGATTTGCCCGTACTTCCAACACAATCTTTTTCACGCTGTTCATATTAAAAATCACGTTTTTAATATGATGTTTATTTTAAAAATCACATTTTTATAATGGAACTTCATATAAAAAAAATCATATATTTTTACAACGCTTCATTCAATATAAAAATTATATTCTTATATCTCTACTTCTCATATAAAGATCGAATTTTTATTTTGCTTCACAGATAATAATCGTATTTTCTATTATGAAAAATCATATCGTTTCATTTTTAAAAATCCTATCTTTACCTAATAAAAATTTAATCTTTTTATATATAAAAATCTCAACTTTTCACGATTACAAATCCTTCTTTTTCACGATTAAAGATCAAAGCTTTTCATATATAAAAATCAAAGCTTTCTATATTTTTTATTTCACATTTAAAAGTCAAATCTTTTTACATAAGAAGAATTAAATCTTTTTATATAAATAACAACATATCTAGTTTGAAAACTATATCTCTCTAGTTTGAAAATCGTATATTTTTAGTTTAAAAATCAAAACTTTCTAGTTTAAAAATCGTATTTTCCTAGTTTATAAATCCAAACTTTTATTTATATTATATATAAAAACAGAAAACAAAATTAAATAAACAAACAAAAATAAATAAATAAAAACGCTTACAGTTAAAAAAAAGAGGGGGCCGTTTCTTTTGCTGTGAAGCGGTTTAGAGGGGGAGATGGCAGTGGAGGCGACTGGTGGCGGGGAAGGGCTATCGCAGGGGGTTTTGAGTGGTGCATAAGGCGGCGGTCAGGTGGAATGGGGTGTGGCGCGCGATCCTAGCTCACAGTTGCGAGCCCCATGCTCACGCGATGGCGCGCTTCTCGATGGAGGATCGCGATACAGAGGGAGGGCAAGGTCACGCGGTGCCGGGGGAGATGGAGGAGGTCGAGCGGCGGTGGGAGTAGGTGAGCGCGACACGGTTTAGTTGATCGAGGGTTTTTTTATTTACTTCAGATCTGAAATGAACGAAAAGGAGGGGAAAGAGATATTATAAAGGGTGAGGGGGTTTATAATAATATATTTATTAATTTAATTCACCAAAAAGTAATTTTTTATTTTGAACTCGAAATCAAACCCACCGACTGTCGTCCCTAGCTAATTACCCCCATTCCGAACATAATGGGATATGTTTTGTAAGCCAATTCCATCGTTTCGATCAGTTTTTGTCAAAATCAAAATATATATTTATATATTGAATTTGAACGCTCATTTCAATTTATCGGGGCCACATACGGACTCTAAAAATTCCCAAAAATTATTTTCTATCTTAGTATTAACGAAATGGTTCTAACAGAACTAATTTCGTTGAATTCTGAGACTGTTTGAAAAATGGCCATTTTCTGGTCGATCGAAATTGACTGAAACTGTTAAAACACGTTTTACTTCGCCACGCTAACATATTGATTCAGAAAATTTTGAATTTGGGAACCTAGCAATAATTTGACATCCCGGATCCAATAAAAGTGGTTTCGTCGAAAAGGAAGGTCGTTTGCAAAATTTCCATTTTTAAGGGCTAGAATTCCATAGTGACCATTCTGAATTTTCAACTGGACGTAACTTTTTATTCCCGCTATGAAATATTGATTTTTTCGGATTCGTTGAAAAGATATTTTCAAATAGATTCAAATATTTTTAGTTTCACTAAAATCCGGTTTATTTTGAATCCTGTGCATTCATTTGAAATTCGAAATTGAAATTTCAAACTACCGTGCCATTTTCAATTCCTTTTATATTTAAAAATAAATATTTATACTCTAACGACAATTCGAATAAATATATACGTGCTAATTCTATTCAAAACAAATTTCTTGTCGTTATTATTTGAAATAAATCATTTTAAATATTCAAAATTCATTAAAATTGCAAAAATAAAAATTTTAAAATGGCTCGGATTCCCGGGTTGTTACAATCTCCCCCACTTAAAAAACTTTTCATCCCCGAAAAGGTACAAAGCTGAAAGTTGTTTAACTAACCAACTCAACTTCCATTATTTTCATTACGGCTTAAGTTCTTCAACTTTTCAAAATTTTCAAAAATTTGCCTAACACCCTAAATTTTCGAAAAATTTCGCCATAACCTCCCCTGCATCGGGAGCTTCGAGATATTTCAAATAGCCTCCCATGGCCCTCACCAATCCAAAAGAAAAGGAAAACACCAAGCGGCTAGCCAATCGGCTCATAAAATCATAAAATACCCAAGAAATACAATAAACATGTACCTATTTGTCGGGCAAACAATTTTATTCCTCTGCTCTAGCCTCCTTGTAATGACCTGTTCACACATATATCTCTAGCCTCCTTGTAATGACCTGTTCACACATATATATGTACATGCATGCATTTTCAAACAATCTTCCATACAGTTCAATATTTGGTTCCATTAGGCTAAATGGTTCAAAATTCTAATTAATCAACCAATAATCAAACAACACAATCAACAATCAATTTGTTGATTATCATTTCAAATTCATAACTTTGGTACATAGTCCAAAAATCAGATTTTTGATGCCAAATCACAATAATAAGCCCTATCTAGTTTTGGTTCTCACACCAGTCTGATGGAAATATATAGATATCCCACTTTCGATACTCGAAAATAAATACTGGTAACGCTGCAGCATTATCAGAATCATCCCCGGGCAACTAGAGTTTTATTCTATATCTATCAAGTATATTTAAAACTTCGAATATACGTTCATGACGCATATATGCAAAATCTTTATATATTTGATTGTCCAACTCAATAAAAATAAAATATTCGAATACGTATACTTGAATTTAACTTTCAAAACAAAATTTGTTTTCAATTTTTATTTTAAAAATAACACTCTTTACACTCGTTCTAGGACACTACTGATCCCATCTCTAACGAGTTATTCTTATTGGACTTTACTAGTCCAATCTCTGATGAATTCTTTTGTTTGGTTCTAATTTGTCTTGTTCTCGATCTCTATAAACCAAAGTTCTGATATCACTGTAAGAACCCGTAACTTCCCCGGTAAGGAAAGCACATATTGATTTGAGAACACGACAAATCAGGACACAAATAGAAGAACATTTCATTGTTTATTACATCAGAATACTAGAATATATTGAGTATGAATAAATATTACACATTTGACAAATATTAGAGATTTAAATTACATTTAAATACATAGCAGCGGAAAACTAATACAAAAAACAACTGAAAGAAATACATGGATACAGAGCTTTCCGAATATCAGTTCAGCTATAAACCAGGATCCTGTGAATATAAATCTGCAAAACCAAAACTACTAGCTGCCTGTGTGGAAAATAGGGGCACCCAGAGTTTAGGTTAAAACAATAAACTCTAGGTCAGTCATGGGACTGGTGTGAGAACTAAAACAGTTATTATATTTGATTGTTAAAGTTCGGTAAATCAAGGGACCATGTCGTATAACACGGAACGGTTTCCTCCCAAGAATACCAGTGCATATAACAACAGCGCGATGCTAAATAAAGAAAATGAAGCTATTATAAGACCCAGGTCCCATCACACAATGCAACGCAAGACGGAGGATCGGTTTTACCTTATAATAGCCAAAGAATGCTTGATACGCTAAATTTCATCTTTTATTATTACTATAAGTGTATAGTGCCAAAACAATTTCTATCATAAGTATCAATCATAGACGGCATAAGTGCCCCCATACCACTATGTCGCCATACTAGGCTCTACAATCAAAACCGCAAAGTCACGTATTGGAAACTGGATTTCCGTCATGGGTCGAGGCAAGGGGCAAGCTCCTCTCTGTTCGAGACACTCTAGCAAATGTCTCAGGACCACACACATCGATCCTGGATCTTCAGGGCCGGTCCTCTCTTACTTTTGAGGATTAATTATTCCTGAACACACATTTCCCGGTACTATCAGACCTATATCCGAGGTGCCTCGCATTCCAACAACCACACAGGTAAAAAGTATATAAATGTCAGGGCTGGTAGGTCAGTGACATCATCCATAGCTAGAAAGAAACGTCGTGCTCTCCTTGTAGTCATATCCCGTTTTTGACTCATACCGAGGTGTGAGGCTCGTGAATTAACGCCATACACAAAGCTGTGCCACACAGGCCGTGCTTTGATCATCAACCACTAGACTCTGCTTTTCAACAAAAGCCTTTATCATTTGCCACTTTGGCATTCCACACAGGCAATTCATGCCATGCGACTGATATCTATCGATATATAACCTCTAAGCTCGTACGTCTTAGAGTAGAGCGTTAAGCAAGAGAATAAATTCTCAACCGCCAAACAGATATATATTTAATAGAAATCAATCACACAGAATAAAATCCAATGTCAGACACACAGTCCATTTACAAGTTCATTCTGGGTCTGAACGAAGCTGAAGGAACCTTATTCCTTGCATATTCAGCGATCTCCAGGTACGTCTGGACGACCACCAATTGATTCCCTCCTCTTGGGTGTACAGCCCACTCAAGATCATCAATAATCATCCAAACGACATGAAGACCTCCGGTCTTTAACCACCGTTTTCATCTTCGATTTATCGTCGAATCGGTTATTCAGAATGGGTATAAACCCGGCCTTTCCGAATAACCAACGTATATAATAAACATATAATACGTTTTAAAAGGAAATCGATGAAATATATATAATATATATATTATATATATCTAATGGCCTGAATAGAACGCGCCGCGGCATTTCGCGAATTTCGACCATTGACTTTGAATGGACATTGCGGGAGATCCGACCGTCGGATTCTCCTAAAACCAAAACCGTTGGGATCGTATCGAAAAGAACTTTATAATGAACATTAGAGATTTGAAATTTAATAGTTGGATTTGGAAATATGTCCAAATCAAATTTGGAAAAGGTCGTTGTAAGTGCAGTTCGATGGCCGTTGATGGAAATCGACTGTACGGGCCTTGATAAAATTATTAAAAATAGTAATAATTTAGGTAAAATCATAATAAATGATATGTGAGGAATTGGGATGGAAAACTCCATATTTGAAAAGATAAAAATTGATTTTTATCAAAATGAACTAGTTTTGAAATAGAATTAAAATCAATTTATTTTCGAAATAAATAAATTGAATTTGAAAGTGGTTTTAAAGGTAACCAGAATTTCCAAAAATTGAATTGGAATGGAACTGAATTGAAATTGTCTTTGGAATATTTCGATGTTGGATTTTGTGATTTTACAGATATTGTTATGGAAATTTGAAAGATATATTTATATCGTTATTTCCAATACGATATTTGTTGGTCGTAGAATTTGATATTGAATATAAGCCGATATATTTTCTATTCAGAGCCTTGCATTTAATATCAAATGGGATTTGGGTTTGTCGTGAATGGTGTCTTCATTAACACTGTTCTTAAGCCCAGTTGAGAAAAAGATTAAATATTTATATTTAGATTTAATGAAGTGTACCAATTAAATGGTATTTAATTGGAATTGAATTTGAATTGATTTTTGGGTTTATAGTGAATGGTGTTTTAAATAACACTTGTTCTTTAACCCGATAATTAATGGAATGTGATTTTGGGTTGTTGTGAACGGTATCTTCAGTAATACTGTTCTTAGACCCAACGGAGTTAAGAAAATCAGAAACTAACGGGAGATTAGTT
Organism: Allium sativum; assembly: GCA_030737875.1. NCBI lineage: Eukaryota > Viridiplantae > Streptophyta > Magnoliopsida > Asparagales > Amaryllidaceae > Allium > Allium sativum. Next base: position 110,134,808 of record CM060916.1, on the reverse strand, counting down.
AAGTTGAATGGTTTCTTGGGTATTGATCTGATGTTGGTTTCGGCCTTCGGGGTTAATACTTAGGGAATTGCTCTATTTTACAGTTAAAGGCTGATAGAATGGAATGTGATTTTGGGGTTTATCGTGAATCGTGTTTTAAATGACATCGGTTCTTTAACCCAGTTAGAGATTAAAACTAAGTGGAGTTTTAATGAATCTTTAATTAGATTGAAATGATCAAGAATGGAGTATCACTAGTTTTGCTCCAAGCGATAGTTAAATCTTTAACTAGATTTGAACGTGAAAAGGTAATTGAATTTACCGATAACACCGTGGTGTTAGATATGAAGTATTACCAATTTTACTTCATGGGATGAATAGGTTGGGATTGGAAAATTTAATAAATAATTATTCGGTGTGGTTCGCTAATCCCGACTAGTTTGAAGTGATATTCAAAGGAAGATTAAAGAATAAATTTAAAAGAATTTATCTTTGATAAAATTAATGGGAACCTTTCCCTAAGAATGTGAAATTTAGAAATTAACTGGAGGTTAGCTAAGAAGAATGGTTTCCTGGGTATTGATCTGATGTTGGTTTCGGCCTTCGGGGTTAATATTTGGGGAATTATTCTCTTGCTAATTTACTGTTAGTGACTGATGAATTGGAATGAGGCGTATGATGTGTTTGTGTAACACTTTTTTATAAAATACGCGAGTTATTCGGAAAGATCGGGTTTATCCCATTCTGTATAACTGATACGACGACGAGTCGAAGATGAAGACGGTGGTCGAAGACCGGAGGTCTTCACAATGTTTGGATAATTACTGATGATCTTGATTGGGCCGTACACCCAAGAGGAGGGAATCAGTTGGTGATCGTCCAGACGTACTTGGAGATCGATGGATATGCGAGGTACAAGGTGCCTCTGGTTTCGTTCAGTCCCAGGATGGACTTGTAAATGGACTGTGTGTCTGACATTGGATATCTTTTTGTGTGATTGATGGATATTGGTTGCATGGAGTGGTTTGCCTATGTGGCATGCTAAGATGCAAATGATCAAGGCTTCTGTTGAAAAGCGGAGTCTTGTGGTTGATGATCAAAGCACAACCTATGTGGCACATCTTTGTGTAGCGTTAATTCGCGAGCTTCATACCCCGGTTGTGAACCAGAAACGGGAGAGGACTTCAGGGAGGGCATGTGTTTCCTTCTAGCTATGAGTGGCTTCAGTGGTTTTACACGCCCTGACGAGTTTGACTTATGTGGTTGCTGCTGTTGCGAGGCGCCTCGGATATATCGGTGACTGTGTGGAGCCGATGGAGTCATTGGACTCATTGACACCCCCAAAGTGTGGGGAAACGCAGTGTTCAAGCATTTTAGTCCACATCGGTGGACCGGCCCTGACGATCCAAGGGACGACACGTTTTGTTCCTGAGGTGCGGGCTTGAGCGTCTCGAATCGGTGAGGACTATCTTTTGCCTTGGCTCATAGATGGAAATCCAATTTCCAATACGACACTTTGCGGTTTTAGTTGTGAACCAATATATGGCGATATAGTGGTATGGGGAATTCATGCTGCCTATGATTGATACTTGTGATTGAAATTGTTTTTGACACTATACACTTATAGTACTACCAAAATAATCTGTTTTAAACGTATCAAGCATTCTTTGGCTATTATAAGGTAAAAACCCAATCCTCCGGCTTGTGTTGCATTGTGTGATGGGACCGGGGTCTTATAATAGCTTCATTGTTCTTTATTTAGCATTGCGCTGTTGTTTTATGCACTGGTATTCTTGGGAGGAAACCCGTTCCGTGTTATACGGCGTGGTCCCTTGATTTACCTAACTTTGAAATGAAGATAAATAACTGTTTTAGTTCTCACACCAGTCACATGACTGACCTGGAGTTTATTGTTTTAACCTAAACTCCGGGTGTAATAACCCGGAAATCCGAGCCAATTTAAAATTTTTATTTTGGCAATTTTAGCGAATTTTGAATATTTAAAATGGATTATTTTAAAAAATAACGACAAGGAATTTATTTTGAATAGAATTCGAACGTATATATTCATTTGAATCCACGATAGAATATAAATATTATTTATAATTATGAAAGGAATAGAAAATGGCGCGATAGTTCGATAATTCGATTTCAAAATTCAAATGAATGTACCGGGTGCAAATTAAACAGGATTTTAGCGAAACCAAAAATATTAGAATTTAATTGTGAATATCATTCCAACGAATACAAAAAATCAAAATTTCATAGCAGGAATCAAAAGTTACGTCCAGTTGAAAATTCAGAATAGTCGCTGAGGAATTTCGGCCGTTAAAAATGGGAATTTTGCAAATGACCTCGGTTTTCGACGAAGCCACTTTTGTTGGATCCGGGATGTCTAGTTATTGCTAGATTCCAAAATTCGTAATTTTACGGTTCAATATGGGAGCATGACAAAGGAAAACGTGTTTGACCAGTTTTAGTTGATTTTAACCGACTGGAAAATGGCCATTTTTCAAACGGTCTCAGAATTTGACGAAACTAGTTTTGTTAGGATTATATCGTCAATACGAAGCTAAAAAATATATTTCGGGAATTTTTAGAGTTCATTCGTGGCCCGGTAAATTGAAATGTGCGCTCAAATTCAATATATAGAGTTATATTTTGATTTTGATGAAAATAGATTTAAACGATCGAATCAGCCTACGATACATATCCCATTGTGTTCGGTATGGGGGTAATTATCTAGGGACGGCAGGCGGTGGGTCTCATTTTGAGACCGAAATTTAAAGTTACTTTATGGATTATAAAATAAATGAAAATATTTAAATAAAACCCTTGGCCCCACTTTATCTCTTCAAAACGGTCAAACCCCTCCCTCTCCCCCCCGGTTACTTTTCAGTAGAGAAATCAAAACAAAAACAAAAAATGGGAAAAAGGAGCGACGGGGGGGATCGCCGCCGCCACTCCATCGCGGCCCCCTAGGTGGCGCGACGCATCCACCATCTTCTTCTTCCTCCTCCGTCCTCTGTTCTTCTAATAACCGTACCCCCTATGAATAGAAATCGCCGCCCTCTCTTGCAGCCCCCGCACCTCCTCGTCGCGCCCCCGTTCAGCCTCCCTCCTCCGCCGCGAGAGGCGCCGGACCTCCCCTTCCCCCTACCCTTCCTCCTCCTTCCCAAATCCGCCCCTCCTCGTTGAAACCCCCATTTCTCCGATGCAATGTAAGTAAAAATCCAATTCGAATTTTATTCTCAGTTTTATAGACATGTAGCTTAAATAAAAATCATCCTTTTTATATACATGAATAGCATAGAATTAAAAAGATCTGATTTTTATAATAGAAAGGATCGAATTTTCTTAATGTAAAATTAAAGATGTGATTTTTATATAGTAGAAATAATAAAGTTGCGATTTTTATATAGTAGAAATAATAATGATGCGATTTTTATATAGTAGAAATAATAAAGACGCGATTTTTATATAACTTGTGAATAAAGGTATGATTTTTATGTTGTTAAAAATATAATCTTTGGTTCGTGAAGAAAAGTATGATTTTGTGATAAGAAAAACATTTTTATTATGAAGTATAGAATATAAGGATTCGATTTTTAGAAATAAAAAGATTAGATTTTTATTTTATATACGTTGAAATAAAAATGTGATTTTTATAGGATGATATAAAAATTCGATCTTTATATTAGAAGTAGATATAAAAATATAATTTTTATTTAGGAAGGAGCGTTATAAAAATATAATCTTTATTAAAAGAAGAGGGATATAATTAAATAAAATTTTTATATAGAGAATAGCGTGATAAAAATAGAATTTTTATCTATATAGTAGCGGTATAAAAATAGAATTTTTATCCATGTAGTGTAGTTATAAAAATGTGAGTTTATATACATAACAACAATATAAAAATGTGATTTTTATATATGTAGTGAATACGGGCAACGAAAGTGACAAACGGCGAGAATGGCGAAGATTTTGTACATAAGAAGAGTCGTGGCGTTTGGTTTAGCTAGTCGGTGAGAACTCCTCACCTTTAATTTATTTATAGTTTGAAATATACACTAGGATGCATACGGTGCTTAGTAGCACCCGACACCCGTCGTCCACAAACCATGGATGGCTTGTTTGTTTGATTGCTGTGCTGTGAAATTTGATTGTGTGATGTGGAATGAAATAAAACATTTTATAGTTAAAAATATGATTTTTAACGTGTATATAAAATAAATATTTATAAACAAATCGGACGATTTGTTTATAAACACTGATTTGACTGATATTGATTGGGACGATAAATTTTACACATCGCCCAACCGCACAAATAAAATATGTGTTTGTTGATTTGAAACCCCACACGGGTATTGGGATGATATTTAATATACACTAATCCCGATTGTTTAGTTGTATGTCAATCGATGGGTTGACAGACTATGTAACTGTTAATTATTTATATTTAATGCTTATGCAGTTGTGTGGTGCACTCTGGATGACGGTTGATTATTTATCGTTGCTATTACATACATGTGTTGTAGAAAATCCATATAATTAAGATTATATGGTAATTGATTGGGGCTCATTCCAATATGGAAAATAAATTCATGTGTTGAATTGAAAATAAATTCATGTGTTGAATAGAAAATATATTCATGTGTTGAATTGAAAATAAATTCATGTGTTGAATTGAAAAATATTCATTTGTTGAATAGAATAAATATTCATGTGTTGAATAAAAGCCATGTTGATTAGATTGATGCCATTTTGGCATGAACGATATTTATATCGATTTTATTCATTTTTATAATGAATATAGAAATGAAGTGATTTCAAAATATAACGTTTTGAAAATATTATCATTTGTATATCGATTATGTGGAATATTCAATTTTGATTAGAAATTGAATATGAAGTTGAAATTGTTTTGAAAATGAATTTAAAACAATTTATAAAATACGTTTTAAAAAGGAAATCAATGAAATATATATAATCTATATTATATATATATGTATAATGGCCTGAATAGAACGCGCCACGCTGCGGCAGTTCGCGAATTTCGACCATTGACTTCGAGTGGATATTGCGGGAGATCCGACCATCGGATTCTCCTAAAACCGGAATCATTGGATTCGTACCGAAAAGAGCTTTCTAACGAATATTAGATATTTGAAATCTAATGGTTGGATTTGGAATTATGTCCAAATCAAATTTGGAAAAGGTCGCCGTAAGTGCAGTTCGATGGTCGTTGATGGAAATCGACTGTACGGGCCTTGATAAAATTATTAAAAATAGTAATAATTTGTGTAAAATCAGTAGAAATGATTTGTGAAGAATTGGGATGAAAAACTCCATATTTGAAAAGATAAAAGTAGATTTTTATCGAAACGAACTAGTTTTGAACTAGAATTATAATTTATTTATTTTTAAAATAAATAAATTGGATTTGAAATGGTTTTGAAAATAACCAGAATTTCCAATAATTGAATTGGAGTGGATTTGAATCGAAATTGTCTTCGAAATATTTCGATGTTGGATTTCGTGATGATACAGATATTCTTATGTGAATTTGAAAGATATATTAATATCATTATTTCCAATACGATATTTGTTGGTCGTAGAATTTGATATTGAATATAAGCCGGTATATTTTCTATTCAGAGCCTAGTATTTAATATCAAATGGGATTTAGGTTTGTCATGAATGGTGTCTTCATTAACACTATTCTTAAAACCAGTTGAGAAAAAGATTAAATCTTTTTATTTAGATTTAATGAAGTGTACCAATTAAATGGTAGTTAATTGGGATTGAATTTGAATTGATTTTGGGTTTATCGTGAACGGTGTTTTAAATAACACTTGTTCTTAACCCGATAATTAATGGAATGTGATTTTTGGTTGTCGTGAACGGTATCTTCAATAATATTGTTCTTAGACCCAACGGTGTTAAGAAAATCAGAAACTAACAAGAGATTAGTTAAGTTGAATGGTTTCTTGGGTATTGATCTGATGTTGGTGTCGGCCTTTGGGGTTAATACTTAGGGAATTACTCACTTGCTAATTTACGATTAGGGACTGATTGAAATGTGATGTGATTTTGGGGTTTATCGTGAACCGTGTTTTAAATGACATCGGTTCTTTAACCCCAATTAAAGATTAAAACTAAGTGGAGATTTAATGAATCTTTTATTAGATTGAAAAGATTGAGAATGGAGTATCACCAGTTTTGCTCCAGGCGATAGTTAAATCTCTAATTATATTTGAACGTGAAATGATAATTGAATTTACCGATAACACAGTGGTGTTAGATATGAAGTATGACCAGTTTTACTTCATGGGATGAATAGGTTGGGATTGGGAAATAAAATAAATGATTACTTCGGTGTGGTTCGCTAATCCCGACTAGTTGAATCGATATTCAAAAGAAGATTAAAGAATAAATTTAACGAATTTATCTTTGATAAAATTAATGGGAACCTTTCCCTAAGAATTTGAAATTTAGAAACTAACTGTAGGTTAGCTAAGAAGGATGGTTACCTGGGTATTGATCTGGTGTTGGTTTCGGACTTCGGGGTTAATATTTGGGGAATGGTTCTCTTGCTAATTTACGGTTAGTGACTGATGAATTGGAATGAGGCATATGTTGTATTTGTGTAACACTTGTTTATTATATACGCGAGTTATTCAGAAAGACCGTGTTTATCCCATTCTGAATAACTGATTCGACGTGGTGTCGAGGATGAAGACGGTGGTCGAAGACCGGAAGTTTTCACGTCGTTTCGGTGATTACTGATGATCTTGATTGGGCCGTACACCCAAGAGGAGGGAATCAGTTAGTGATCGTCCAGACGTACTTGGAGATCGATGGATATGCGGGGTACTAGGTGCCTCCGGCTTCGTTCAGACCCAGAACGAACTTGTAAATGGACTGTGTGTCTGACATTGGATTTTAATCACTGTGATTGATTTCTATTAAATATATATTTTTTTGGTGCTGGAGAATTTATTCTCTTGCTTAACGCCCTTCTCTGAGACGTACGAGCTCAGAGGTTATATATTGATGGATATCAAACGCATGGAGTGAATTGCCTGTATAGCTTGCCTAAGTGGCAAATGATCAAGGCTTTTGTTGAAAAGCAAAGTCTTGTGGTTGATGATCAAAGCTCGGCCTGTGTGGCATAGCTTTGTGTAGCGTTGATTCTCGAGCCTCACACCCCGGTTGTGAACCAAAAACGGGAGAGGACCTCAGGGAGGGCATGCGTTTCTTTCTAGCTAGAAGTGGCGTCAGTGGTTTTACACGTCCTGACGAGTTTGACTTATGTGGTTGTTGTTGTTGCGAGGCGCCTCGAATATATCGGTGACTATGTGAAGCCAATGGAGTCATTCGTTGGCTCATTTACGCCCAAAAGGGCGGGGAAACGTAGTGTTCAGGCATTTTAATCCACATCGGTGAACTAGCCTTGTCGCTCCAAGGGTCATTCGAGCTCTGATCCTAAGACTCGGGCTAGACAGTCTCGAATCGGTAGAGGACTATCTTTTGCCTCGGTTCAAAGATGGAAATCCAACTTCCAATACGTGACTTTGCGGTTTCATTTGTAGAGCCTTGTATGGCGACATAGTGGGATAGGGCGCTTATGCCGTATATGATTGATACTTATGATTTGAAGTTGTTTTATACACTAGCCACTTATAATAGTATCAAATGATTTGTTTTAAATGTATCAAGCATTCTTGGCTATTATAAGGTGAAAACCCTATCCTCCGGCTTGCGTTGCATTGTGTGATGGGACATGGGTCTTATAATAGCTTCATTGTTCTTTATTTACAATTGCGCTGTTGTTTTATGCACTGGTATTCTTGGGAGGAAACCAGTTCCGTGTTATACGGCATGGTCCCTTGATTTACCTAAATTTAAAATAAAGATTAATAACTATTTTAGTTCTCACACCAGTCACATGACTGACCTAGAGTTTATTGTTTTAACCTAAACTCTTGGAGCACTAATTTTGACACGGGCAGATAGTAGTTTTGGTTTTGCAGATTTATATTCCCAAGATCCTGATTTACAGATGGAACGCTACTCGGAAAGCTCTGTATCCGTGTATTACTTCTAGTTGTGTATTGTATTATTTTCCGCTGCTATGTAATGTATTGTAATCTCTGATATTTTATAATGTGTAATATTGATTTATACTCTGTATATTCTTGTAATCTAATGGAATTGTTGTAATAAGCAATGAAATGTTCTTCTGTCTGCGTTCTTTTGTGTGTTGTTCTCTTAGTATCCGCTCTTTCCTTCACGGGGAAGTTACGGGTCCTTACAGTGGTATCAGAGCTTTGGTTTACAAAGCTCAAGAACAAGACACATTAGAACCAAATGAAAGAATTCATCAGAGATTAGATTAGTAATATTCAATGAGAATGACTCGTTAGAGATAGGATCAGTAGTATCCTAGAACGAGTGTGAAGAGTGATGTTTTTAAAAATAAAATTAAAAAAACAATTTTTGTTTTGAAAATTTAAATGAATTATTCAACGTATTTGAATATTTATTTGTATTTAATTTGGATTATCCAATATATAAAGATTTTGCATATACGCCTTGCAAATGTGTATTCGAAGTTTTAATATACTGGATAGATATAGAATCACACTCTAGTCTCCCGGGGATGAAACTATTGACGACTATATAGCATCAGTAGCTTGTGTTCGAGTTTCGAAAGTGGGATTTCTATATATTTCCAATTGACTGGAGTGAGAACCAAAACTAGATAGGGAATATTGTTGTGATTTGGCATCAAAAATGTGATTTTTGACTATATATCAAAATTATGAGTTTGAAATGATAACCAACTAATTGATTGATGGTTGTGTTGTTTGATTATTGTTTGATTAATTAAATGTTGAATCTTTAGCCAAATTGATCAAATAGTGAATTGTATTGAAAATTTGTCGCATTTGCATGCATATACATGTACTTACATTGAATAGGTCATAGCAAGGAGGCTAGAGCAGATGAATAAAATTGTTTGCCCGACAAATAGGTATGTGTTTATTGAATTTCTTTGGGTTTGGATGATTTTATGAGCCGATTGGCTAGCCACTTGGCCTTTTATTTTTCTTTTGGATTGAAGAAGGCCATGGGAGGCTATATGAAATATCCCTAAGTCCCCGGTGCAGGGGAGGTTATGGCGAAATTTTTCGAAAATTTAGGGTGTTAGCCAAATTTTTGAAAATTTTGAAAAGTTCTTAGAAACTGAAAAGTTGAAGAACATAAGCGGTAACGGAAATAGTGAAAGTTGAGTTGATTAGTTAAACAACTTTCGACTTCGTTCCTTTTCAGGGACAAAAAGTTTTAAGTGGGGGAGATTGTAATAACCCGAAAATCCAAGCCAATTTAAAATTTTTATTTCGGCAATTTTACCGAATTTTGAATATTCAAAATGAATTATTTTAAATAATAACGACAATGAATTTATTTTGAATAGAATTCGAACATATATATTCGTTTGAATCGACGATAGAATATAAATATTTGTTTATAATTATAAAAGGAATAGAAAATGGCACGGTAGTTCGATAATTCGATTTCAAAATTCAAATGAATGTACCGGGTGCAAAATAAACCGGATTTTAGCGAGACCAAAAATATTAGAATCTAACTGACAATATATTTCCAACAAATCCAAAAAATCAAAATTTCATAGCGGGAATCAAAATTAAGTCTAGTTGAAAATTCAGAATAGTCGGTATGGAATTTCGGCCCTTAAAAATAGAAAATTTTCAAACGACCACGGTTTTCGACGAAACCACTTTTGTTGGATCCAGGATGTCTAGTTATTGCTAGATTCCAAAATTCGTAATTTTTCGAATCAATATGTGAGCGTGGCAAAGGAAAACGTGTTTGACCAGTTTTAGTTGATTTTAACCAACTAGAAAATGGGCATTTTTCAAATGGTCTCAGAATTTGACGAAACTAGTTTTGTTAGGACCGTATCGTCAATACGAAGCTAAAAAATATATTTCGGGAATTTTTAGAGTTCATTCGTGGCCCCGGTAAATTGAAATGCGCGTTCAAATTCAATATATAGAGTTATATTTTGATTTTGATGAAAACATATCAAAACCATCAAATCAGCTTACGATACATATCCCATTGTGTTCGGAATGGGGGTAATTAGCTAGGGACGACAGGCGGTGGGTCTCGTTTCGAGATTGAAATTTAAAGTTACTTTATGGATTATAAAATAAATAAAAATATTTAAAAAAACCCCTGGCCCCCCCTTTATCTCTTCAAAACGGTCAAACCCCCCTGTTACTTTTCAATCAAGAAATCAAAACAAAACAAAATGAGAAAAAGGAGGGACGGGGGGATCGCCGCCGCCACTCCATCGCGGCCCCCCCAGGTGGCGCGCCTCCTCCACCTTCTTCTTCTCCCTCATCCTTCCTCTGTTCTTCTAAAAACCACACCCCCTATGAATAGAAACCGCCGCCATCTCTTGCAGCCCCCACGCCTCCTCGTCGCGCCCTTGTTCAGCCTCCCTCCTCCGCCGCTAGAGGCGCCGGACCTCCGCCTTCCCCTGCCCTTCCTCCTCCTTCCCAAATCCGCCCCTCCTCGTTGAAACCCCATTTCTTCGATGCAATGTAAGTAAAATTCCAATTCGAATTTTATTCTCAATTTTATAGACGTGTAGCTTAAATAAAAAATAATCCATTTTATATACATGAATTGCATATAATTAAAAAGATCTGATTTTTATAATAGAAAGGATCGAATTTTCTTTATGTAAGATTAAAGATGCGATTTTTATATAGTAGAAATAATAAAGATGCGATTTTTATATAGTAGAAATAATAAAGATGCGATTTTTATATAGTAGAAATAATAAAGATGCATTTTTTATATAGTAGAAATAATAAGGATGCGATTTTTATATAACATGTGAATAAAGCTAAGATTTTTATGTTGTTAAAAATATAATCTTTGGTTCATGAAGAAAAGTATGATTTTGTCATCAGAAAAACATTTTTATTGTGAAGTATAGAATATAAGGATTCAATTTTTAGAAATAAAAAGATTAGATTTTTATTTTATATACGTTGAAATAAAAATGTGATTTTTATAGCAATGATATAAAAATTCGATCTTTATATTAGAAGTAGATATAAAAATATAATTTTTATATAGGAAGGAGTGTTATAAAAATATAATCTTTATTGAAAGAAGAGGGATATAATAAAATAAAATTTTTATATAGAGAATAGCGTGATAAAAATAGAATTTTTATCTATATAGTAGTGGTATAAAAATAGAATTTTTATCCATGTAGTGTAGTTATAAAAATGTGATTTATATATACATAACAATAATATAAAAATGTGATTTTTATATATGTAGTGAGTACGGGCAACGGAAGTGACAAAAGTAGAGAATGGCGAAGATTTTCTACATAAGAAGAGTCGTTGCATTTGGTTTAGCTAGTCGATAAGAACTCCTCACCTTTAATTTATTTCTAGTTTGAAATATATACTAGGATGCAGATGGTGCTTAGTAGCACCTGACACCCGTCGTCCACAGACCATGGATGGCTTGTTTGTTTGATTGCTGTGTTGTGAAATTTGATTGTGTGATGTGGAATGAAATAAAATATTTTATAGTGGAAAATATTTTATAGTTAAAAATATGATTTTTAACGTGTATATAAAATAAATATTTATAAACAAATCGGACGATTTGTTTATAAACACTGATTTGACTGATATTGATTGGGACGATAAATTTTACACATCGCCCAACCGCATAAATAAAATATGTATTTGTTAATTTGAAACCCCACACGGGTATTGGGATGAAATTTGATATACACTAATTCCGATTGTTTAGTTGTATGTCAATCGATGGGTTGATAGACTGTGTAAGCGTTAATTATTTATATTTAATGCTTATGCAGTTGTGTGGTGCACTCCAGATGATGGTTGATTATTTATCGTTACTATTATATACATGTGTTGTAGAAAATCCATATAATTAACATTATATGTTAATTGATTGGGCCTCATTCCAATATAGAAAATAAATTCATGTGTTGAATTGAAAATAAATTCATGTGTTGAATAGAAAATAAATTCATGTGTTGAATTGAAAATAAATTCATGTGTTGAATTGAAAAATATTCATGTGTTGAATAGAATAAACATTCATGTGTTGAATAAAAGCCGTGTTGACTAGATTGACGCCATTTTGACATGAACGATATTTATATCGATTTTATTCATTTTTATAAGGAATATAGAAAAGAAGTGATTTCAAAATATAATGTTTTGAAAAAATTATCATTTGTATGTCGATGATGTAGAATATTCAATTTTGATTAGAAATTGAATATGAAGTTGAAATTGTTTTGAAAATGAATTTAAAATGATTTATAAAATACGTTTTAAAAAGGAAATCGAAGAAATATATATTATATATATATTATATATATAATGGCCTGAATAGATAGCCCCGCGCTGCGGAAGTTCGTGAATTTCGACCATTGACTTCGAATGGATATTGCGTGAGATCCGACCGTCGGATTCTCCTAAAACCGAAACTGTTGGGTTCGTACCGAAAAGAGTTTACTAACGAATATTACAGATTTGAAATTTAATAGTTGGATTTGGAATTATGTCCAAATCAAATTTGGAAAAGGTCGCTGTAACTGCAGTTCGATGGCCGTTGATGGAAATCGACTGTACGGACCTTGATAAAATTATAAAAAATAGTAATAATTTGTGTAAAATCATAAGAAATGATTTGTGAAGAATTGGGATGAAAAACTCCATATTTGAAAAGATAAAAGTAGATTTTTATCGAAATGAACTAGTTTTGAACTAGAATAATAATTTATTTATTTTTAAAATAAATAAATTGGATTTGAACTGGTTTTGAAAATAACCAGAATTTCCAATAATTGAATTGGAATGGATTTGAATCGAAATTGTCTTCAAAATATTTCGATATTGGATTTCGTGATGATACAGATATTGTTATGGGAATCTGAAAGATATATTAATATTGTTATTTCCAATACGATATTTGTTGGTCGTAGAATTTGATATTGAATATAAGATGGTGTATTTTCTATTCAGAGCCTTGTATTTAATATCAAATGGGATTTGGGTTTGTCGTGAATGGTGTCTTCATTAACACTGTTCTTAAACCCAGTTGAGAAAAAGATTAAATCTTTTTATTTAGATTTAATGAAGTGTACCAATTGAATTTGAATTGATTTTTGGGTTTATCGTGAACGGTGTTTTAAATAACACTTGTTCTTTAACCCAATAATTAATGGAATGTGATTTTGGGTTGTCATGAACTCTATCCTCAATAATACTGTTCTTAGAACTAGCGGAGTAAAGAAAATCAGAAACTAACTAGAGATTAGTTAAGTTAAATGGTTTCTTGGGTATTGATTTGATGTTGGTTTCGGCCTTCGGGGTTAATACTTAGGGAATTGCTCACTTGCTAATTTACGGTTAGGGACTGATTGAAATGTGATGTGATTTTGGGGTTTATCGTGAACGGTGTTTTAAATGACATCGGTTCTTTAGTCTAGTTAAAAATTAAAACAAAGTGGAATTTTAATGATTCTTTAATTAGATTTTATTCTATGTGATTGATTTCTATTAAATATATATCTGTTTGGCGGCGGAGAATTTGTTCTCTTGCTTAACGCCCTTCTCTGAGACGTACGAGCTCAGTGGTTATATATTGATGGATATCAAACGCATGGAGTGAATTTCCTATGTGGCATGCCTAAGTGGCAAATGATCAAGGCTTCTATTGAAAAGCAAAGTCTTGTGGTTGATGATCAAAGCTCGGCCTGTGTGGCATAGTTTTGTGTAGCGTTGATTCGCGAGCCTCACATCCCGGTTGTGAACCAGAAACGGGAGAGGACTTCAGGGAGGGCATGCGTTTCATTTTAGCTAGAAGTGGCATCAGTGGTTTTACATGCCCTGATGAGTTTGACTTATGTGATTGTTGCTGTTGCAAGGCGCCTCGGATATATCGGTGACTATGTGAAGCCGATGGAGTCATTCGTTGGCTCATTTACGCCCCAAAGGGCGGGGAAACGTAGTGTTCAGGCATTTTAATCCACATTGGTGGATCGGCCCTGTCGCTCCAAGGGTCACTCGAGCTCTGATCCTGAGACTCGGGCTAGACAATCTCGAATCGGTAGAGGACTATCTTTTGCCTCGGTTCACAGATGGAAATCCAACTTCCAATACGTGACTTTGTGGTTTTATTTGTAGAGCCTAGTATGGTGACATAGTGGGATGGGGCGCTTATGCCGTCTATGATTGATACTTATGATTTGAAGTTGTTTTATACACTATGCACTAATAATAGTATCAAATGATTTGTTTTAAACGTATCAAGCATTCCTGGCAATTATAAGGTAAAAACCCTATCCTCCGGCTTGCGTTGCATTGTGTGATGGGACCTGGGTCTTATAATAGCTTCATTGTTCTTTATTTAGCATTGCACTGTTGTTTTATGCACTGGTATTCTTGGGAGGAATACCGTTCCGTGTTATACGGCGTGGTCCCTTGATTTACCTAACTTTAAAATAAAGATTAATAACTATTTTAGTTCCCACACCATTCACATGACTGACCTGGAGTTTATTGTTTTAACCTAAACTCTGGGTGCCCTTATTTTGACATGGACAGCTAGTAGTTTTGGTTTTGCAGATTTATATACCCAGGATCCCGATTTACAGTTGGAACGATACTCGGAAAGCTCTATATCCGTGTATTACTTCTAGTTATGTATTGTATTATTTTCCGCTTCCATGTAATGTATTGTAATCTCTGATATTTTATAATGTGATATATTGATTTATACTCTTTATATTATCTTGTAATCTGATGGAATTGTTGTAATAAGCAATGAAATGTTCTTCTGTCTGCATTCTTTTGTGTGTTATTCTCATAGTATCTGCTCTTTCCTTTACGGGGAAGTTACGGGTCCTTACACTGGGTGCCCTTATTTTGGCACGGGCAGCTAGTAGTTTTGGTTTTGCAGATTTAAATTCACAGGATCCTGATTTACATCTGGAATGATACTTGGAAAGCTCTGTATCCGTGTATTACTTCTATTTTTGTTTTATATTATATTCCGCTGCGATGTATTTAAATGTAATTTAAATCTCTGATATTTTCTATGTAATATTTATTCATACTCTGTATATTCTTGTATTCTGATGGAATTGTTGTAATATACAATGAAATGTTCTTCTGTTTGCGTTTAGATGTGCCTTATCCTCAACTCAATCCGGGCTTTCCTTACCGGGGAAGTTCGGGTCGTAACAGCTTGGTATCAGAGCTTTGGTGTACAAAGCTCGGAGAACAAGGCACATTAGAACCAAACAAAAGAATTCATCAGAAACTGGTTTAGTAGTATCCAACAGGAATGACTCGTTAGGGATGGGATCAGTAGTATCCTAGAACGAGTGTGAAGAATACTGTTGTTAAAATAAAAATTGAAAACAAATTTTGTTTTGAAAATTTAAATCACTTATTCGTATTTGATTATTTATTTTATATTGAATTTGGACAATCCGGTATATAAAGATTTTGTTGTACATCTGATCCACATGTATTTGAAGTTTTAATATACTGGATAGATATAGAATCACACTCTATTCGCCCGGAGATGATTTTGATGATTACTCGAGTATCATCAGAATTTATATTCGAGTGCCGAAAGTGGGATTTTTATATATTTCCATTAGACTGGTGTGAGAACCAAAATATAATTAGAATATATTGTTGTGATTTGGCATCAAAAAACTGATTTTTGGATTATATATCAAAGTTATGAATTTGAAAAGCTAATTAACTAATTGATTGTTGATTGTGTTGTTTGATTATTGTTTAATTAATTAAATGCTGAACCTTTAGCCAAATTGTATCAAATAGTGAGTGTATTGAAAATTTGTCGCCTTTGGTTGCATTTACATGTACTTACATTGAACAGGTCATAGCAAAGAGGCTAGAGAAGAGGAATAAAATTGTTTGCCCAACAAATAGGTACATGTTTACGAATTTATTGGGATTTGATGATTTTATGGGCCAATTGGCTAGCCGCTGGGCTGTTTCTTTTTCTTTTTGGATTGGTGTGGGCCATGGGAGGCTATTCGAAATATCCCCAAGTCCCCGGTGCAGGGGAGGTTATGGCGAAATTTTTCGAAAATTTAGGGTGTTAGCCAAATTTTTTGAAAAATTTGAAAAGTTCTTAGAAACTGAAAAGTTGAAGAACTTAAGCCGTAAAGAAAATAACGAAAGTTGAGTTGATTTAGGAAACAACTTTCGGCTTCGTTCCTTTTCAGGGCTGAAAAGTTTTAAGTAGGGGAGATTGTAATAACCAGGAAATCCAAGCCAATTCAAAAAATTTATTTTGGAAATTTTAACGAATTTTGAATATATAAAATGAATTATTTTAAATAATTACGACGAGAAATTTATTTTAAATAGAATAGAACATATATATTTATTTGAATCGTCGTTAGAATAAAAATATTTATTTATATATAAAAAAGGAATTGAAAATGGCGCGGTAGTTTGAAAATTCAATTTCAAATTTCAAATGAAGGTACAGGATTCAAAATAAACCGGATTTTAACTAAACCAAAAATATTTGAATCTAATTGAGAATATCTTTCCAACGAATCCAAAAAATCCAAATTTCATAGTGGGAATCAAAAGTTATGTCCAGTTGAAAATTCAGAATAGTCACTATGGAATTTTGGCCCTTAAAAATGGAAATTTTGCAAACAACCTCGGTTTTTGACGAAACCACTTTTGTTGAATTCGGGATGTCTGGTTATTGCTAGGATTCAAAATTCGTAATTTTCTGAATCAGTATGTGAGGGTGGCAAAGGAAAATGCATTTGACCAGTTTCAATTGATTTAAATCGACTGGAAAATGGCCATTTTTCAAAAGGTCCCAGAATTCGATGAAGTTAGTTTTGTTAGGACCGTATCGTCAATACCAAGCTATAAGTAATTTTTCTGGAATTTTCTGATTCAGTATGTGACCCCAGTAAATTGAAATGTATGTTTACAATAGAATATATAGATTTAAATTTTAATTTAAATGGAAACTGACCAAAACGATCGAATCAGCTTACGATACATATCCCATTGTGTTCGGAATGGAGGTAATTAGCTCGGGACGACAGGCGGTGGGTTTGATTTCGAGTTCGAAATAAAAAGTTGCTTTTCTTAAAACTAAATAATAAATTAAATTATTATATAACCTTTCTCCTTAACCCCCTCTCCCTCATTATCCGTTGATTTCAGTTTTAAGAAGAAACGAAAAAATAGAAAAAGGGGGGGGGGAAGCGCCCTCCCTCCTTTGAAGGTCCGATTTTATTCACTAAAAAGGAAGGTGAGTTTTAAAATATTGATTTTAATTAGCAAAAGGTTTGATTTTTATAAGTAGAAAGGCGGTATTTTTATACAAAGAAAGGCGAAATTTTTATATAATATAGATGATAACAATATGATTTTTATATTATAGAAAGAATAAAAATATGATTTTAATCGTTTATATAGCGAAGTAAAAATATAATTTTTAGCTAAGATAAAAATTCGATTTTTATATATACGAAGTGAAGATAAAAATCCGATTTTTATATATATGAAGTGAAGATAAAAATTCGATTTTTATATATATGAAGTAAAGATAAAAATTCGATTTTTATGTAAGAAGTAGCATTGTTAAAACTATAATTTTTAATTTTTAACACAAACGGTGTTGAACAGATCTCGTTAGAAGCGAAGTGAAGATTTCCTACATATGAGGAGTCACGGTGAATTGGTTTAGCTAGTCGGTGAGAACTCCATATGTAACAACTCGTATTTTCTGTAAACATATAGGTAACAAATTAAAATATAATTATTAGGAGAAGAATTAAGGGAAACAGGTTGCGCCACTGTGTTCATCTCGAAATTCTGCTTGAGACAGAGTCCGAGTTTGCGTAAAACGGATACTGTATGAAGAAGATATGGACGAACGAATTTAGGAAGACGAAGCGGAAACAGGCCAGAATACACTGGCGCATTTGTGAAGTGCGCCATTACAAAAATACATTGGCGCACCTGCCAAGTGCGCCCATACCGAACTAGCACATAATTCTGGAGTGTTCTGTGATGACGTGTCTTCTTCTGAGTGGCTGGATGACCTGTCTTTGAGCTGGGTGGTTCTGATGACTTTTGGACTGATCTGAAGACTCCAAATTACCCTATTTTCCTATAAAAACAGCCTCAAACCTCACTTTCTCTCCACACAATTTCATTCCGCCTCTATAATAAATAAATGAAATAATGGCGTCGCTACTCTGCTGGGATCAAAACAAGAACTAGTGCATCTTCTTCCAAATCTGAATAAGATTAAAAGAGAACTACTGCAACTCTTCTTCTATAGTCCAATCAAGGCAAGTGCAGTTATTTAATTAAACCATTATGGTTTTATAATGGTTCTGGCGCTGCTTTTCTAAAAATTTGATTTTGACATAACTCAAAATCTATACGACGAAATCCAGATTTTTCTCTTTCATTAGAAAACTATTATTCAACCCGTCCCGACGATTCTTGTTTCAAAGAATTCCGACTTCAATTGAGTTCTGTGTACTAAATTGAAGTTCGAATCGCCAATTTACGAACTGCCGCGCTACGGCGAGCTCGTTTTAATTATATTTATAAATATAAACGTTTTATCTTTGTTTACAATATATTCAACTCCATTTTGATATATTTTTAATATATATCCAATCCATTTTATAATATTCCCGATCTATTTCACTTCTAATATTCAAATCCTATATATTTACAATATTCAAATTCCATTTGAATTTCTTTATTCAAACTCTATATTTGAATTTCCTTTATATTCAATTTCTATTTGAATTTTCTTCTATTCAAATTCTACTTCAATTCCTTATCTTCAAATTCTATTTGAATTTCTTATCTTCAATTTCTATTTGAAATCCTTCATTCAAAAACCCATTTCAAATCCCTTCTTTTCAAATTCCATTTGAAATCCTTTATTCCATTTCTATTTAAATTCCTTTATTCAATTTCTATTTGAAATCCTTTGAATTTAAATTCTATTTTAACTCCTTTGAATTCGAATCCTATTTAAATTTCACTTTGAATTCAAATTCTATTTAAACTCCTTTTATCTAAAATTCTATTTCAAACTTTATATTTTCTTTGAATTCTAATATTCAACCTCTACTTTGTATTCTCTTTGAAATTCTATTTAACCAAATTCCATTTGGATTCTAATATTCACATCTCTATTTGACTTTTCTTTATTCAAATCCATTTGAATTCCATTGAATTCAAATTCCATTTCAATTTTTCTTATACAATTTCTATTTGAATTTTCTTTATTCAAATCCATTTGAATTCTTTTGAATTCAAATTCTATTTCACTTCTATTTGAATTATATATATATTCAAATTCCTTTATTTTACTTCTTTTTGAAATCTATATTCCAATTCTCATTTCACTTCTATTTGAAATAATATAAATATATACATATTTTTATATCTATCCCAAATTCAAAACATTTGAATTTTCAAACAACTTGTTTCTTTCAAACAAATTTCCACCAAAACTTTTCTAAGGCAGCAATTCATCACTTAGTAACTCGAAAATGAACACTGATGATGTTGCGACCATCATCAGAATTATTTCCCAGCTACTGAATGAGTTCAGTGCTATATTTCTTTCAAACTCCTTTTAGAAAAATATTTTCCAAGCTCCCAGGATTTTAAATTCTTAATTCTGGTTGGAATTCAATTTCAATTTATCTCATTTGTATTTGATTTCATATACAAATTCCATTAGTTATATATATAACTATTTCAGTTTTATAATCTAATTCGATTATAATCCTAACAATCAACTTAACTATTTAAAAACAATATCATGTCCAATCTTCTGTTCAAGTGTTTATAAACTCCTATCGACATCGTGGCGTCCCACGATTCGACCAAAATATATAATCCACACAACAGACTAGTCAACACAATATAAAACAGTTTTTATATCAAATAACAAATACGCTCTCTCGTATATATATACGCTCAACTCATTCTAGGATACTACTGATCCTATCTCTAATGAGCACATTCCAACAAGCCTAGGTATTCGCTCAACCTAAGCTCTGATACCAACTGTAATGACCAGCAAATCCGCAACATCAGAGTTGACTATATACATCATACGTCCAACCCAAATGTCACGAAAATACGAAACATTTTTTTTTTAGAAGAAAGTGATAGAAGAAGAACATAAATAACAGCACAGAATCTCACATCGCAGCGGAACAAAATATAATATATCATATCTTTGAAATACAAAATCTCAACTGTATAACATACACTTATCAGAGTACAACACTTACAACACAACGGAACAACTATAACTGGATAACGTTGAAGCCTCCTGCTCCAAGCTCCTTTAGATATATCTGAAAAATCCTGAACTACTTGACTGCCCGTACAAATTTAGGCACCCAAGAGTTTAGGTAGAACAAAACAAATAAACTCTAGGTCAGTTATGGGACTGGTGTGAGTAAAACAGTTAAAAACAGTTGAACAGGTAAACGATATCTCACAAGACCACGCCGCATAACGGAACGGGTTTTTCCCTTATGAGAATCCAAATATCTTTATATCAAAAACCTTTTGATATTATAATAATGTCTATCAACCACAGTATATATAATCATCTAGCAGAAACGCTTTCATCTCACGTTCTACATATATAGTATACAATCAAAACCGCAAGCACGTATTGGGTAATGGATTTCCAACTATGACAAGGTATGGAACCACCTATCGCTCGTGTACCTCTAGAGAGGAATACACTGGGTTCAACAAGAACATCTTGCAACCCGGCCACACATGACCGACCACTCATTTCGCTTGAGTGTATCGAATGTATATCACCAACAGTTGGGATCAGCAACTGTTTCCCGAATGGGACAGCATCAACAATAGATTTTTAGAAGTAAATGAAACTCTAGATCAGGTGATTATACACCCTACTTCGGTGCGACCGACTTAGCCATGCTGCCTGCCCGATTTCTGTAATTTACCGGATGATGAGGCTAGAAGCTACGCTTTATCATCATACCAGATTCACTTTGAATGCCACATCGTCAAATCCATCAAATCACCGATTGACGTCAACAACAATACATTATGTGTTAGCTAAAAGAAGTTTCCTTCTCCGCTTCCACTCTTGGTACGGTTGAAGAAATCAATGTACGTGACCATTCTGGAAATACTCTGTCAGACATTCATCCATACAAGTCACCCAGGAACAGGATGAACTGAAGGCACTATTTCTATTAATAGAAAAAGTCCTTGCACTCTACTCCGTCTTCGATTATCTTTATATAATCTGATTCGCACGCTACTGCCGATATGTAGTGGTTCTTCGGATAATAATCCAACCGGTCTCTCCATATTGACAACGATGGTCAAAACTTCGATAGTCTGTGATTTAACTATCGAATAAAACAAGTGTTTCGATAGTCGATGATTTAACTATCGAATAAAACAAGTGTTCATCCAAACATCCAACAATCACTGAGCCTTTAATTAATATTCCATTAATTAAATCTCTTCTCTATTTCTTATCAATATTTGTTAACCAAATATTTTCAATAACCATATTGGCCTTATACGTTATTTGGAAAACATTTCCATATATCGCCTTCTTTTATTTTCTAAACTTTAGAAAATATATTATTCTATTTCCAAACTTACATTTATTTGGGTTAAACCGGATGTTGTGTAAAACATCGGTACGACAACCCAAATACTATATTCAACTAACTCTCATTCAACATTGATCTTCGAGCCTGAAATCTTACTGTTTATTTGTTAATAATGAAATCAATCAAGTTGGGGTATAACTACCTCTCAGACCTTGACTGAATAACATTTATAACGTCAAAACAGATATGACTACTTACTCGAATAATCAATACCACATAACTACTGATTCACTTTTAAACACGTATACTCTTCCTCTTTCTATTCTTACTAGATTTTATCCCTAGTCTTCCTTTTTTATTATACTATTTTATTTCTAAGTTCGTCCCTTATCGACTTCTATATATTTTGATATGTTGATTTCTAACTATCAAATTATCTTAAAAATATTCTATCTCCTTAAATTCCCGGAAAAATTCGCCATAACCTCCTTTGTACCGGGAGCATCGGGAAATTTCAAATAGCTTTCCCGGTCCTTCTCATCCCCAAAAGAAAAAGAAAAAGCCAAGCGGCTTGCCGATACGGCGCATAAAATCTCATATATGAATTAAATACGTACCTTTTTGTCGGGCATTCTATTTATTTCACTTCTATACTTTATTCCAAACCTGTCTCCTGTATATTTATACCTGTCCAATCTATTTTAACTATACCAATCTTTTTAACTAAATTTGTTAATTAAATCTGTTAATTAACTTCTTAGTCTAATCCACTTCTATTTATCCAAATCTATTTATTTTAGATCCCATTTGAATTTCTATATTCAAATTCCATTTGAAATACTATATTCAAATTCTATAGTTAAACTCCATTTGAATTCTATTTCAATTCCTTATATTCAAAGTCCATTTGAATTCTCTGCATTATTTATAAACAACGTTTATAACTTCAATTCAAATCCCATATTTCCATTTATAAACAACATTTATAAATTCAATTCAAATCCCATATTTTCATTTATAAACAAAGTTTATAAATTCAATTCAAATCCCATATTTTCATTTATAAACAAAGTTTATAAATTCGATCCAAATCCCATATTTTCATTTATAAACAAAGTTTATAAATTCGATCAAATCCCATATTTTCATTTATAAACAGAGTTTATAAATTTGATCACTTGTTTTATATACCTTCAAAACAAGTTAATATTTTCTATATTTTTATTAAAAATTCAAATTCTATTTATAAAAATAGAATTCCCTTTCTAAACCTCAAATACCCTTTTCGATATTTTTATAAATCAATATTCAAGCTCTAGTGGTATTTTCAACAATCAGATCAACCGATTTTCAATCACTTGATTTTTAACACATCATATAGGAATATATATGAAATCAAACAAACAACAAACATATAATATATCTTTGAGGAATCCAGTTGGATTCCTCCAACCTGTTTTCCTGCATCCACAGACGTTAGTCAACATAGTAATACCCATCCTGCTTCGAGGCAGGATATCGCGGTATAGAAGGTCATCCACTAATCATAGCGTGGGGCGTATAGGGTAATCATCCGCTAATGAAACCGCGGGTATCTGCTAATGAGACTGCGGGAATCCAACAAATCATCAACCCAATATATATATATAATATATCCTAAATAACTAATATATATTTTAAAACAATCAGACAGCATTCAAACAAGAACAGACAATTATTTTTAACTATATAAAAATAATTTCTAAATAAAAGGTGAGATTTACTCACCAAAGATTTTTAATTGCTGAATATCCCTTCATATTCCAAATCGTCTCCGCTACGCATCTACTTGAGTCAATTTATCAAGTATCTACGATCATTTATTTTATTTTAAACGACTAGGCTATTTTCATTTTAATTAAATCTCAACAAATGAATAAAATAAATTATTCTATGTAAATTTAACTTCTTAACAATCGTATACCTTATTGGCTTGCAAACTACTCGACAAATTCCTGAACATCTCCAATACCACATCAACCCTTAAAATTCTATTTCCTCTTCTACGACATTCTGTCGAGCACATTACCGTCAACAACAACTCCATCAGCCTTGGACCAATATTTGCCATCGACCACACTGTCCTGCTACTGCCACACCACCAAAACATCCTCGTTGCCATCAGTTTCATCAAACCAACATCCTACAGACCATGCTCCCACTTCCAGTCAGCTCCCCATCCAACTCCTCCTTGCTGGATAAAACCGTCGAGCGACCCTTCCCTCCTACAGCAGTTCGAATGACACACGAGATGCTCACCAGTGCCGAATACCACTTGCCTCGTTCCAGAAGATCGCGACCCCTCCATCTCATCGCCTAACACATGAATTAACTGAACCCTAACTAAATCGACATTTGACTGTCGACTACGGAAATGAGATCGCACCCTACAATTGAGCTTGAGCCTATCCTTGAATCCGACGATGATCCCCAAAACTCCTCGCCGATGTCAGAACAACGCCTAGCCTTCCTCGCAGCGAACGATAGCCAACCCTAGGCAGCGCTTTCTCGATTCCCTTTTTGTTTTGCGGAAAAAGGAAAAAGGCGATGGCCATTTCTATTGTTTGCTGAAACTTTGATTTTTGAGGATTTGGGATCGGCTTTGATTTATAAGGTGGGTTGGTTTGATTTGTGGAAATGGAGAAAGGCACGGCTTTGTTTTTCAGTCGTGTGGTTTTAAATGGAAGGAGATGTGGCAATTTATTTTCCACTTGATTTTATATTTAAAACCCGTATCCTTTAATTAAAAATACTCCTTGACTGCGAACTCCTTTCTGAACCTAACAACTGTCAATTCTAGGGTAAAACTACTATTCTGAACCCATTGGGATAAGTATCGAAGTCCAGTTCGATCATCCCGAACACATATTAATTTAAATCGATTTAATTTAAATTTCAAACCATTTAAATTCTTCGATAATTATTATTATTCTAATTCAAACAGAATTATGTATTGATTTTTTTGAACTGATTTCAAATCAGTTTTCACTTCGAATTCAGTTATTCGCTGATTCCTTATTTTGATAATTTAATATATACGATATTAAATCGAAATCGATATTTAAATCGATAACATAAATATAAAAATTCATTTATATTATCAACTAAATATTTAAATCCATTCTAAATATTTAAAATTAGTTGGTCGAAATCCCGTGTCATTACAGCATATTTGGGCATAATTGATTTGTAACTAATTTGAGGATACAACGCATGTTGTAATTCTGGACATAAATTTGAGGCATATTGTATAAGATGATCTATGACTTGGAAGGAGAGGATTATTGTGACTTAGAACATAAAGAACATAGGTTGAACTTAGAACATAAATCTGAACATATAATTGGGCATATTGTATTTAAAACATAAGGCGTATTTAACATATGTCTTGAGTTTTAAGGCATAAAGAATATTGGACATATGACTTGGGATTTGTAGCGTAAAGTTTAACTATGAACATGTAACTGATTTGGATGCATAATACAAGTTGTAATTCAAGATCTAGATCTGGACATACTATATATATTATAGTCTGAAATTTGGAAAAAAAAAGAACTAATTTGTATTTAACTTAGGTGTAAAGATCCATATTAAGATTGGATAATTATTAAGTGTGAATACACCTAATTAAGTGGGGTTTGGATATGTGGCATGCATTGTAATCAATGACTATATTTGGCATAATTTATATGTAAGGTTTTTGGAGAATATTCTGAACTATGCAAGTTTAACTAAAAATTGGGACATATGTTATATGGTGGATTATGACCATAACTTGGGCATATAAGTTTAGGCTTACCTTATGAATTAGGCAAGATATGTGAATATGACTTTAAGGAATGTTTAAATCGGCTAAAACTGTTATCTGCTTATTATGAAAAATTTGCCTAATATGCTAAACCTGTTACCTGTTTAATTTGTTGAATTGCCTAAACTGTTACATATGTTGAATCGCCTAATCTGCTAATTTTGCCTAATCTGCTAAATCTGTTGAGTTGCCTAATCTGCTAAATCTGTTGATCCGCCTGAGCTGCTAAATCTGTTGAAAAGCTGAATGATTGTAATTTGTGTAAAACATGTTAATTTGTTTAATCTACTGCGACTTGAAAAGAAGTCAAATCTGTTAAATTGACATAATTAGTCTGATATTTGTATAATTTGTAATGGAATAAACTGGTTAAAATAAAAATGCTGAGACACGAGGTTAGACTCATGTTTGCGGTAGAAGCTTGTCCGGACCCAACCGACTTAACCAGCAACCGCAAACTGCTAGTCTAATGTGAGAGGTCATAGGCATAACTAAAATATGCTTAGACACGAGGTTAGGTCTGGCTTGTGGCAGAAGTTTGCCCAGAACCGCCTGGCTTATCCAGCGGCCACAAGCTACCGACCTAATGTGATAAGTATGCGCATTAATATTTAATTAATGCAAATCTGAGATAAATATGATGTCTAAAACATGTGGGGTAGATAAGGCTAAACCAACTGGACTGATGAATTAATAAACCTATTTCGTGAATTTGTAGGCCCAATACAAAGTTAGACAATCTGTAAGTCTATTAAAACTATACATCTGATCCGTTAGTCTTAAAACCTATTGACTTGATTTTCTGTTGTGAACTAGTAGTTGATTCTGAACTCTGTAGGCCTAAAACTTGTAAACAAGTTAATCTGAATCTTTTAGTATGGGGACACAAGGTTAGGAGGGAAAATACTTGTGGCATCTGTTGTTTTGGACCCATATTAGTCGGTAACCCTTTCTGGTACCAAAACTATGACCCAAAAGTAGGTAGGGTCCGAGCACGCTTACTGAACTAATTATAAGTGGTTCATTGTGATAATGGAGAGCGGTGTTGATGGTACGTTCCAACCGGGTCATGTGCGTGCATGGATCCCGGTGTGCCTCTGAGGATGTAAGACGCCGTGACATATGTAAATAGGTCTGTGTCATTTAAAGGTTGCCACTTTGGGGAGTGATACACCTTTCTTTGGGGCTGGCACATGGTATTTATGTATTAGGGAACCGATCGCTTGGGGTAGATTTAGGGTACACTTAGTTCTGTCTGTTTCTGTTGGGGTACCGTCTATTTCCGTTGGGTGATAACACATGTCTGTTTCTGCATGTTACCGTCTATTGATGTGGTAAAGGCCCATTTACTAGTATACACCTAATTCTAACGTTCTGTTTCTGTAGGGATTATTCTGTTTCCATCTCTGATTCCGTTTATGTACCTTCTGTCTTTTGGGGTGGTAAAGGCCCATTACTGGCATTCTATTCCTGTATAGATTATTCTGTTCCGTTTTTATTTCAGTTTGGACATTAGGGTAACGCCTAATCCTGTTATACTAGTATTAGTGCAGAGAAGTAAAATATAAGTAAGAAGCATAACATGGGCTATATCATAATGTTTCTTCTGTTTAGCTTAAGTATACCAGTTACTCCTGTTGCTGTTGTCTCTTATCCAGCTTTATTTTCATGTCATGATATTATTATCTGTTCATATGCTGAAAGTCACTGGAATTGCGAGACTTTATGTCTGACCTTGCTTGTTTTCGCCCCTTTTCTTTCGTTTCCCCCCCAGGTTTTTTTAGGGTGGAAGTATAGGAGCTTGATTCGGATTTTCTCTGCTTGAAGTACCGCTTGGCCTTGGCTCTATCTTTCCATGGCATTTTATGTTGGGGATTATGATTTTAAAAACTATGCATTATGAAGGCTTTTGTACAAGACTGATATTTTGTACTTGAATTCTAATATTGTGATTTGAAAAGATGTAACCAAAATTACTTTGGTTTCTTTTGTAATAAAGTTATTAATTTTTCAAGTATTGTTTTTTCTGTCTTGTAAATTTATGTTCTGTCTACTAAAACGCTCCATCAAAGTTAAGGCATTCCCTTTGTGAGTGACCTTAATGGAGGTGGGGTGTTACACCTCACTCTTTATTTTTATTTCTAGTTGAAATATATACTAGGATGCAGACAGTGTTTAGTAGCACCCGACACCCGTCGTCCACAGACCATGGACGACTTGTTTGTTTGGTGGCTGTGTTGTGAAATTTGATTGTGTGATGTGGAATGAAATAAAATAGTTTATAGTGGAAAATATTTTATAGTTAAAAATATGATTTTTAACGTGTATATAAAATAAATAGTAATAAACAAATCGGATGATTTGTTTATATACACTGATTTGACTGATATCTATTGGGACGGTAAATTTTACACATCGCCCCACTGCACAAATAAAATCTTTGTTTGTTGATTTGAAACCGCACACGGGCATTGGGATGATATTTGACGTGCACTAATCCCGATTGTTTAGTTGTATGTCTATCAATGGGTTGACAGACTGTGTAAGCGTTAATTATTGATATTTAATGCTTATGCAGTTGTGTGGTGCACTCTGGATGATGGTTGATTGTTTACCGTTGCTATTATATCCATGTGTTGTATTAAATCCATATAATTAACATTATATGGTAATTGATTGGGCCTCATTCCAATTTAGAAAATAATTTCATGTGTTGAAATAAAATAATTTCATGTGTTGAAATAAAATAATTTCATATGTTGAAGAAAATAATATTCATGTGTTGAAATTAAATAATTTCATGTGTTGAAGAAAATAATATTCATGTGTTGAATTGGAAATAAATTCATGTGTTGAATTGAATATAAATTCATGTGTTGAATTGGAAATAAATTCATATGTTGAATTGAATATAAATTCATGTGTTGAATAGAATAAACATTCATGTGTTGAATAAAAGCTGTGTTGATTAGATTGACGCCATTTTGACGTGAACGATATTTATATCGATTTTATTCATTTTTATAATGAATATAGAAAAGAAAGTGATTTCAAAATATAACGTTTTGCAAATATTATCATTTGTATGTCGATGATGTGGAATATTCAATTTTGATTTGAAATTGAATATGAAGTTAAAATCGTTTTGAAAACGAATTTAAAACGATTTATATAATATGTTTTAAAAGGAAATCGACGAAATATATATATTATATATATCTAATGGCCTGAATAGAATGCGCCGCGCCGCGGCAGTTCGCGAATTTCGACCATTGACTTCGAATGGACATGGCGGGTGATCCGACCGTCGGATTCTCCTAAAACCGGAACCGTTGGGTTCGTATCGAAAAGAACTTTATGATGAAAATTAGAGATTTGAAATCTAATGGTTGGATTTGGAATTATGTCCAAATCAAATTTGGAAAAGGTTGATGTAAGTGCAGTTCGATGGCCATTGATGGAAATCGACTGTACGGGCCTTGATAAAATTATTAAAAATAGTAATAATTTGGGTAAAATCATAATAAATTTTTTTTGAAGAATTGGGATGAAAAAGTCCATATTTGAAAAGATAAAAATAGATTTTTATCGAAATGAACTAGTTTTGAACTAGAATTAAAATCAATTTATTTTTGAAATAAATAAATTGAATTTGAAACGGGTTCTAATGGTAAGCAGAATTTCCAATAATTGAATTGGAATGAATTTGAATAGAAATTGTCTTTGGAATATTTCGATGTTGGATTTCGTGATTTTACAGATATTGTTATGGAAATTTGAAAGATATATCTATATCGTTATTTCCAATACGATATTTGTTGGTCGTAGAACTTGATGTTGAATATAAGTCGATATATTTTCTATTCAGAGCCTTATATTTAATATCAAATGGGATTTGGGTTTGTCGTGAATGGTGTCTTCATTAACACTGTTCTTAAACCCAGTTGAGAAAAAACATAAATCTTTTTATTTAGATTTAATGAACTGTACCAATTAAATGGTATTTAATTGGAATTGAATTTGAATTGATTTTTGGGTTTATCGTGAACAGTGTTTTAAATAACACTTGTTCTTTAACTTGATAATTAATGGAATGTGATTTTGGGTTGTCGTGAATGGTATCTTCAATAATATTGTTCTTAGACCCAACGGAGTTAAGAAAATCAGAAACTAACTGGAGTTTAGTTAAGTTGAATGGTTTCTTGGGTATTGATATGATGTTGGTTTCGCCCTTCGGGGTTAATACTTAAGGAATTGCTCGCTTGCTATTTTACGGTTAAAGGCTGGTTGAATGGAATGTGATTTTGGGGTTTATCGTGAATCGTGTTTTAAATGACATCGGTTCTTTAACCTAGTTAAAGATTAAAACTAAGTGGAGTTTTAATGAATCTTTAATTAGATTGAAAAGATCGAGAGTGGAGTATCACCAGTTTTGGTCCAAGCGATAGTTAAATCTCTAATTAGATTTGAACGTGAAATGGTAATTGAATTTACCGATAACACCATGGTGTTAGATATGAAGTATTACCAGTTTTACTTCATGGGATGAATAGGTTGGTATTGGGAAATTTAATAAATAATTACTTAAGTGTGGTTCGCTAATCCCGACTAGTTTGAAGTGATATTCAAAGGAATATTAAAGAATAAATTTAAAAGAATTTATCTTGATAAAATTAATGGGAACCTTTCCGTAAGAATATGAAATTTAGAAACTAACTGGAGGTTAGCTAAGAAGAATGGTTTCCTGGGTATTGATCTAATGCTGGTTTCGGCCTTCGGGGTTAATATTTGGGGAATTATTCTCTTGCTAATTTTGCGGTTTGTGACTGATGAATTGGAATTAGGCATATGTTGTGTTTGTGTAACACTTGTTTATAAAATACGCGAGTTATTCGGAAAGACCGGGTTTATCCCATTCTCTATAACTGATACGACGATGAGTCGAAGATGAAGACGGTGGTCGAAGACTGGGGGTCTTCACGTCATTTGGATAATTACTGATGATCTTGATTGGGACATACACCCAAGAGGAGGGAATCAGTTGGTGACCATCCAGACGTACTTGGACATCGATGGATATGCGAGGTGCAAGGTGCCTCCGGTTTTGTTCATACCCAGGACGGACTTGTAAATGGACTGTGTGTCTGACATTAGTTGCATGGAGTGGTTTGCCTGTGTGGCATGCTAAGATGCAAATGATCAAGGCTTCTATTGAAAAGAAGAGTCTTCTGGTTGATGATCAAAGCACAGCCTGTGTGGCACAGCTTTGTGTAGCGTTAATTCGCGAGCCTCACACCCCGGTTGTGAACCAGAAATGGGAGAGGTCTTCAGGGAGGGAATGCGTTTCCTTCTAGCTAGGAGTGGCGTCAGTGGTTTTACACGCCCTGACGAGTTTGACTTATGTGGTTGTTGCTGTTGCGAGGCGCCTCGGATATATCGGTGACTGTGTGGAGCCGATGGAGTCATTGGACTCATTGACACCCCAAAGGGTGGGGAAACGCAGTGTTCAGGCATTTTAATCCACATCGGTGGATCGGCCCTGATGATCCAAGGGACGATGCATTATGTTCCTGAGGGGCGGGCTAGAGCATCTCAAATCGGTGAGGACTATCTTTTGCCTCGGTTCATAGATGGAAATCCAATTTCCAATACGACACTTTGCGGTTTTAGTTGTAAACCTATATATGGCGACATAGTGGTATGGGGCATTCATGCCGCCTATGATTGATACTTATGATTGAAATTGTTTTTGACACTATACACTTATAGTACTACCAAAATAATCTGTTTTAAACGTATCATGCATTCTTTGGCTATTATAAGGTAAAATCCCTATCCTCCGGCTTGTGTTGCTTTGTGTGATGGGACCAGGGTCTTATAATAGCTTCGTTGTTCTTTATTTAGCATTGCGCTGTTGTTTTATGCACTGGTATTCTTGGGAGGAAACCCGTTCCGTGTTATACGGCGTGGTCCCTTGATTTACCTAACTTTGAAATGAAGATTAATAACTGTTTTAGTTCTCACCCCAGTCACATGACTGACCTAGAGTTTATTGTTTTAACCTAAACTCTGGGTGCCCTTATTTTCACATGGGCAGCTAGTAGTTTTGGTTTTGCAGATTTATATTCAGAGAATCCTGATTTATAGCTGGAACAATACTCGGAAAGCTCTGTATCCATGTATTACTTCTAGTTGTGTTTTGTATTATTTTCCGCTGCGATGTATTTAAATGTAATTTAAATCTCTGATATTTTCTGTGTAATATTTATTCATACTCTGTATATTCTAGTATTTTGATGGAATTGTTGTAATATAAAATGAAATGTTCTTCTAATTGTGTTCCGATGTGTCTTGTCCTCAACTCAATCCGGGCTTTCCTTGTCGGGGAAGTTCGGGTCGTAAAAAAAGGGAATATTGTAAAGCATTTACAAATAGAATAGAAAAAGGAGATATTTGTAAACCATTTACAAATAGAATTGAAAAGGAAATATTTGTAAACCATTTACAAATAGAATTAAAAAGGAAATATTTATTTAGAAAATAAATAGAGTTATAAAAGGAATTTATTGGAAAATGAAAAGAATGCCATATAAGGAAATATTTGGCAAATGCATAGAATTTTACATCAGGAAAGTTTAGACCCGTGCTTCGCACACGGGTATATCGTGATATGGATTTAAAGCGAAGATTTTAAATAGATTATGTTCTAACTGATAGATTGAGAAGATTAATTTATAAATAATATTTTATAAATTAAATAAAATATTTATCATTGGATAAATAGAATATGTAAGTCAAGACTTATATAGAGAAGTAAGAATCGATTTCAACATCGATATTTGCAACTAAATATGGACGAAGAGTTAGTCGATTAAGAGTTAATCAGTTAGAGTAATAGATTAGAGTAATCGGTTAGAGTTAATCGAATTAGAGTAATCGATTAGAGTTAATCGAATTAGAGTAATCGATTAGAGTTAATCGAATTAGAGTAATTGATTAGAGTTAATCAGTTAGAGTTAATTAGTTAGAGTTAATCAGTTAGAGTTAACCAGTCAGAGTTAATCAACAGAGTTAACTGAATATTAGTTATTTAGTTAGAGTTAATCGAATATTAGTTATTCGAATAAAGAGTCAACCAGATAGAGTTAATTCAACATAGTTAATCGAATTAGGATTTAACTGAATATTAGTTATTCAATTAGAGTTGATCGAATATAGTTATATGAGATAGAGTTAGTCAAACATAGTTATTCAGGATGAGTTGCCCTTTCGTATGACTGCTAGCGTAATTCGCAGGGCTGTAGATAACCTATGGCGGTCGGATGTTTCCTGAGGGAATCAGGCGTAACCATTGTGATCGATGCGATCTAGAGTCAAGCGAATGGAGTTAAATTGAATATTAGCTATTCGAAATAAAGTTAAAACAGACATAGTTATTCAAATATAAGTTAATCGAATATTAGTTATTCGATTGGAGTTAATCAGAATGTGTTAATCAAAATGAGTTAGAGGATTTAATCGAATTATAGTTAATCGATTAGAATTAGAGTAATCGAATAGAGTTAATCGATTAGAGTTAAAACGAATTAGAGTTATTCAGAGAGAATTAATCGAATATTAGTTATTCGAAATGAGTTAATCAAGTATAGTTTATTTGAAAGGAGTTAACTAATAGGAGTTAATGGATTAGAGTTAATCCAACAGAGTTAATCGATTAGGGTTAATCAAATAGAGTTAATCCAATAGAGTTAATCAAATAGAGTAAATAGAATAGAGTTAATCAAATAGAGCTAACTGATAAGAGTAAATCGATTAGAGTTAATCGAATAGTGTTAATTGAATAGAGTGAATCAAATATAGCTATTCGAAGAGTGATTATCGAATATAGTTTATTCAAAGGAAAGAGTTATCGAATAGAGATTTATTCGAAAGAGAGTTACGTAAGGAAGTTTGTTAAAGGTTTAAAAGGTGAACCTCATCTGTTTTGAAGTTAGAAATGTTGTTCAGTTAAGGTTTGAGAGGTAGTTATACCCCAACTTGATTGGCTTCGTTTTTAACTAAGGAATGGTTAAGGTTCGACAGTGAAGATTGGTTAAGTGAATTTAGTTAATAAGTGTTAATGGTTCGAGTGGGCATAGCGATGTTTTATTTAACATCTGATTAAATCCAATGAAGGAGTTTTGGAAATGTTTTCCATATAAGAATCAGAAATTTTTTCTAAATTAGAAAATAAGAATTTATGTATATATATATGGAAATAGGAAATGGGTAAACAAATAAATTAATGATGAATTAATTTAAGAGATAAATGATGATTGATCGATAGAATTTCCATCTGGAAATAATATCGTTGTTTGCACACATGTTTTTCTTTCATAGTTAACTCACCGGCTATCGAAGTTTTTGACCATTTTTCTGTCGTCAATACGGAGAGACCGGGATCAGATTCATTATCTGAAACCCACTCTGTATGGGCATTAGCGTTGCGATCAAATATGATGAAGATAATTAAAGACGAAGTTATGCAAGGGCTGTCCTGTCTATAGAATAGTGCCTTTGGTTTGTCCAGTCCCAGGATGACCTGTATGGAAGAATGTCTGACAGAGTATATTTAATGGATCGCGTAAGTTGATCTCTTCAAACGTATATACGTTTGTTGGCGGAGGAATTCGTTTCTCTTTGCTGTATACCCGTTGTATTTTTAGGGAAATAAATTTGTGATTTGGCAGGTATAACGATGTGAATTCAAAGTGAATAATTGTGTGATCTGTGAGAGATAAGCGTGGCCTTTAGCCTCACAACCGGGAAATGACAAAAATCGGGCAGGCAGCATGGCTACGTGTTTGGCTGCCAATTAGGGTGTATTACCACCTATCTAGAGATATTCATTTTATAATCTATAGTCGGTGTTTTCCCATTCGGGAAACAGTTGCTGATCCCAACCGTTAGTGATATACATTCGATACACTCAAGCGAAATGAGTGGTCGGTCATGTATGGCCGGGTTGCAAGATGTTCTTGTTGAACCCAGTGTATTCCTCTCTAGAGGTACACTATCGGAAGGTGGTTCCATAACTTGTCATAGTTGGAAACCCATTATCGAATAAGTGCTCGCGATTTTGATTGTATACTATATATGTAGAACGTGAGATGAAAGCGTTCTGCTAGTTGATTATTTAGTTGTGATTGATAGACACTATTTTAATATCAAAGAGTTTGATATAAAGTTTATCATTTCATTCAAAAGGATTTTTGATGTTAAATCAAACGCTTTGGATTTTCATAAGGGAAAAACCCGTTTCGTTATACGGCGTGGTCTTATGAGATATCGTTAAAGTGTTCAAACTGTTTAAAATTGTTTTACTCATACCAGTCCCATGACTGACCCAGAGTTTATTTTGTTTTGTTTACCCTAAACTATTGGGCGCCCAATTTTGTACGGATAGTCAAGTAGTCGGGATTTTACAGATATACTTGGAAAGCTGGAGCAGGAGGCTTCAACAGCGTTTATATAGCTATTGTTTATTTCTGCTGTGTTGTAAGTGCTGTACATTGATAATGATATGTATATTCAAGTACAATCATTGTAACGATAAGGAATTTCGCTCGATCCGAATGGATCGCTAAACCAACCAAGACCGTTCGAAACTCCTGATTGTTTTGAGAACACGACAAATCAGAACATAAACAGAAGAACATTTCATGGTTTATTACAACAATTCCATCAGAATGCAAGAATATACAGAGTATGAATAAATATTACACAGAAAATATCAGAGATTACAATACATTGCATAGCACCGGAAAAATAATACAATACACAACTGAAAGAGATATACGGATACAAAGCTTTCCGGATATCGTTCCAGCTGTAAATCAGGATCCTGTGAATATAAATCTGCAAAACCAAAACTACTAGCTTCCCGTGTGGAAAATAGGGGCACCCAGAGTTTAGGTTAAAACAATAAACTCCAGGTCAGTCAGGTGACTGGTGTGAGAACAAAAACAGTTATTAATCTTTATTTTAAAGTTAGGTAAATCAAGGGACCACGCCGTATAACACGGAACGGGTTTCCTCCCAAAAATACCAGTGCATAAAACAACAGCGCAATGCTAAATAAAGAACAATGAAGCTATTATAAGACCCAGGTCCCATCACACAATGCAACACAAGCCGGAGGATAGGGTTTTACCTTATAATAGCCAAAGAATGCTTGATACGCTAATTTCATCTTTTATTATTACTATAAGTGTATAGTGTCAAAACAATTTCAATCATAAGTATTAATCATAGACGGCATGGGTACCATGTATCATGTCACCAATACTAGGCTCTACAATCAAAACCGCAAATGTCACGTATTGGAAGTTGGATTTCCATCTTTGAACCAAGGCACAGGATCGTCCTTACCGAATTCGAGACGCTCTAGCCCGTGTCTCAGGAACAGAACACATCATCCCTTGGAGCGATAGGGCCGGTCGACCGATGTGGATTAAAATGCCTGAACACTGCGTTTCCCCACGCTATGGGGTGTCAATGAGTCCAATGACTCCATCGGCTCCACATAGTCAGTGATATATCCGAGGCGCCTCGCAATACAACAACCACATAAGTCAAACTCGTCAAGGCGTGTAAAACCACTGATGCCACTTCTAGCTAGA
The DNA here is from genome assembly GCA_030737875.1 of Allium sativum. Lineage (NCBI taxonomy): Eukaryota > Viridiplantae > Streptophyta > Magnoliopsida > Asparagales > Amaryllidaceae > Allium > Allium sativum. The sequence continues at coordinate 110,098,534 of CM060916.1, read as the reverse complement.
AAGAAACGCATGTCCTCCCTGAGGTCCTTCTCCCGTTTCTGGTTCACACCAGGGTGTGAGGCTCGCGAATTAACGCTACACAAAGTTGTGCCACACATACTGTGCTTTGATCATCAACCACAAGACTCTTCTTTTCAACAGAAGCTTTGATCATTTGCATCTTAGCATGCCACACAGGAAAACCACTCCATGCAACCGATATCCATCAATCACACATAATGATATCAAATGTCAGACACACAGTCCATTTAAAAGTCCGTTATGGGTCTGAACGAATCCGAAGGCACCCTGTACCTCGCATATCCATCGATCTCCAAGTACGTTTGGACGATCACCAACTTATTCCCTCCTTTTGGGTGTATCGCCCAATCAAGATCATCAGGAATCATCCAAACGATGCCAAGACCTCTGGTCTTCAACCACCGTCTTCACCTTCGACTTATCATCGTATCAGTTATTTAGAATGGGATAAACGGTCTATCCGAACAACTCGCATATATAATAAACAAGTGTTACACAAACACAACATACGCCTCATTCCAATTCATCAGTCACTAACCGCAAAATAGTAAGAGAACAATTTCCCAAATATTAACCTCGAAGGCCGAAACCAACATCAGATCAATACCCAGGAAACCATTCATCTTAACTAATCTTCTGTTAGCTATTAAATTTCACATTCTTAGGGAGAGGTTCCCATTAATTTAATCAAAGATAAATTCCTCAAATTTATTCTTTAATCTTCTTTTGAATATCAATTCAAACCAAATTATGGTTTACCCAAACTAGTCGGGTTTAACGAACCTTACCGAAGTAATCAATTGTTAAATTTCCCAACCCAAACCTATTCATCCCATGAAGTAAAACTGGTAATACTTCATACCAAACACCACGGTGTTATCGGTAAATTCAAATACCATTTCGCGTTCAAATCTAATTACAGATTTAACTATCGCCTGGAGCAAAACTGCTGATACTCCATTCTCGATCATTTCAATCTAATTAAAGATTCAATAAAACTCCACTTGGTTTTAATCTTCCTAAAAATTAATATTAATGATTGTTTAACTTGGGAAATCATATCCTGTCTTTAACTAGGTTAAAGAACCATTGTCATTTAAAACAGGGTTCACGTTAAACCCAAAATCACATTCTATTCCATCAACCTTTAACCGTAAATTAGCAAGGGAACAATTCCCTAAGTAATAACCCAGAAGGACGAAACCAACATTAGATCAATACCCAAGAAACCATTCAACTTAACTAATCTTCAGTTAGTTTCTGATTTTCTTAACTCCGTTGGGTCTAAGAACATTATTATTGAAGATACCATTCACGACAACCCAAAATTACATTCCATTAATTATCGGGTTAAAGAACAAGTGTTATTTAAAACACCGTTCATGATAAACCGAAAAATAAATTCAAATTCAATTCCAATTAAATACCATTTAATTGGTATACTTCATTAAATCTAAATAAAAAGATTTAATCTTTTTCTCAACTGGGTTTAAGTACAGTGTAAATGAAGACACCATTCACAGCAAACCCAATCCCATTTGATATTAAATACAAGGCTCTGAATAGAAAATATATCGGCTTATATTCAATATCAAATTCTATGACCAACAAATATCATATTGGAAATAACGATATAAATGTATCTTTCAAATTTCCATAACAATATCTACATAATCACGAAATCCAACATCGAAATATTCCAAAGACAATTTCGATTCAAATCCATTTCCACTTTATATATTGGAAATTCTGGTTATTTTCAAAACCATTTCAAATCCACTTTATTTATTTTTAAAAATAAATCGGATTATATTCTAGTTCAAAACTAGTTCATTTCGATAAAAAACTATTTTTTTCTTTTCAAATTTGGAATTTTTCATCCCAGTTCTTAACAAATCATTTCTTATTATTTTACACAAATTATTACTATTTTTAATAATTTTATCAAGGCTCGTACAGTCGATTTTCATCAACGGCCATCGAACTGCACTTACAGCGACCTTTTCCAAATTTGATTTGGACATAATTCCAAATCTAACCTTTATATTTCAAATCTCTAATATTCGTTAGAAAGCAAGCTCTTTTCGATATGAACCCAACGGTTCCGGTTTTAGGAGAACCCAACAGTCAGACCTCCCGTATTGTCCATTCGAAGTCAATGGTCGAAATTCGCGAATGGCCGCGGTGCGTTCTATTCAGGCCATTATATATAATATATATTATATATTTCGTCGATTTCCTTTTAAAACGTATTTTATAAATCATTTTAAATTCGTTTTCAAAACGATTTCAACTTCATATTCAATTTCAAATCAAAATTGAATATTCCATATCATCGATATATAAATGAGAATATTTTCAAAATGTTATATTTTGAAATCACTTCCTTTTCTATATTCATTATAAAATGAATATAATCGATATAAATATCGTTCGCGTCCAAATGGTGCATATCTAACCAACACGGCTTTATATATTTCAATAACTTCGTTATTCTATTCAACAAATGAATATTTTCTTCAACACATGAATATACATTTTCATTCAACACATGAATATATATTTTATTCAACACATGAATTTATATTTTTATTCATCACATGAATATTAATTTTTATTCAACACATGAATATATATATTTTATTCAACACATGAATATATATTTTTATTCAACACATGAATATATATTTTACTCAACACATGAATTTATTTTTATTCAACACATGAATATATATATTTTTATTCTATTCAACATATGAATTTTTATTCTATTCAACAAATGAATTTTCTTTTATAATATTCCTTATTTTCCAAGTTGGAATGAGTCCCAATCAATTACCATATAATGTTAATTATATGGATTCTCTACAACACATGTATATAATAGCAACGATAAATCATCAACCATCATCCAGAGTGCACCACACCACTGCATAAGCATTAAATATAAATAATTAATGCTTACACGGTCTATCAACCCATTGATTGACATACAACTAAACAATCGGGATTAGTGTACGTCAAATATCATCCCAATACCCGTGTGGGGTTTCAAATCAACAAACACAGATTTTTATTTGTGCAGTTGGGCGATGTGTAAAATTTATCGTCCCAATCAATATCAGTCAAATGGGTGTAAATAAACAAATCGTTCTAAATTGTTTATAAATATTTATTTTATATACACATTAAAATTTATATTTTTAACTATAAAATATCTTATTCATTCCACATCACACGATCAAATTTAACAACACAGCAATCAAACAAACAAGCATCCATGGTCTATGGATGACGGGTGTCGGGTGCTGCTAAGCACCGTCTGCATACTAGTATATATTTCAACTCGAAAACAAAATAAAAGTGAGGAGTTCTCACCGACTAGCTAAACCAATTCGCTGTGACTTTTTATATGTAGGAAATCTTCATCGTCTCTCCTGCGAGATCTGTTTCACGCGGTATACGTTAAAAATCACATTTTTAACATCGCTACATATGATTGAAAATCACATTTCTAATTCGATGTTATATATATGAAAATCATATTTTATATATATAAAAATTATATTTTGATAAAGCTATATATGTAGAAAAAGTTATATTTTTATATCGATGTTCATATAATAAAAATCAGATTTTTATACCGCTACATATATTATAAAAATCACATTTCTATCACAATGAAAACATCATAAAAATCACATCTTTATCCTCTAAAAAAATCATTTCTTTATCTTTCTAAAAGTCATTTCTTTATATTTCTAAAATTCATTTTTTTATATTTCTAAAGTAAAAATCCTATCTTTCTTTTGCTAAAACATATATAAAAATTCGATAACATTAAATAAATGATAATAAACATAAATGAATAAACTTATAGGGTTTTCTTGTTTAAAAAGGGAGGGGAAATCGTTGTTCGTCGGAGCGGTGGTGGTCGAAGATCCAGGTGGTGGCGTCAGCGGTCGGTGCTGTGGAGGCAGGGCCCATGAGGGGGTGGCGGAGCTCTTAGATTGGGTTAGGGTTTTTTTAGAGCGATGGGTTCAATTGGGGGAGGAGTTGAGGGAGGAGATGGACGGGAGGAGGGGAGGCGCCGGTGGAGAAAGGTGGCAGTGGAGTAGGGATGGGGTATCGGCGATGAACGCCTGGGGGAAGGCATCGAGGTCGCGAGTTTTCTTTTGGGGATCAATTTCTGAACTATGGGGGGTCAACGGGATTTGGGAAAGGAAATAAAGCGGAGGGGCTTTATAAAACTTTATTTATTATATTTTTTTATTTTCACAAAAAGTTCACTTTTCTTTTGAACCCCAAATCAAACCCACCGACCGTTGTCCCTAGCTAATTACCCCTATTCCGAACACAATGGGATATGTTTCGTAACCCAATTCGACTGTTACGATTAGTTTTCGTTAAATTTAAAATATAAATCATTATATTGAATTTTTAACGCACATTTCAATTTACAGGGGCCACATACGAACTCTTAAAATTCCCGGAAAATATTTTCAAGCTTCGTATTGGCGATACGGTTCTAACAAAAATAATTTCGTCAAATTCTGAGACCGTTGGAAAATGGTCATTTTCTGGTCGATCCAAATTGACTAAAACGGTCAAAACACGTTTTCTTTTGTAAGGCTCACATATTGATTCAGAAAATTATGAATTTTTGAATCTAGCAATAACTTGACATCCCGAATCGAACAAAAGTTGTTTTGTCGAAAACAGAGGCGTTTGCAAAATTTCCGTTTTTAAGGGCCAGAATTCCATAGCGATCATTCTGAATTTTCAAATGGGCGTAACTTTTTATCCCCACTATGAAATTTCAATTTTTCGGATTCGTTGTAAATATATTCTCAAATAGATTCAAATATTTTTGGTTTCACTAAAATCCGGTTTATTTTGAATCATATACATTCATTTGAACTTTGATATCGAATTTTCAAACTACCATGCTATTTTCAATTCCTTTTATAATTAAAATAAAATATTTATATTCTAACGTCGATTCAAATAAATATATAAGTTCTATTTCAATTCAAAATAAATTTCTCGTCGTTATTATTTAAAATAATTCATTTTAAATATTCAAAATTCGTTAAAATTGCCAAAATAAAATTTTAAATTGGCTCAGATTTCCGGGTTATTACAGTCTCCCCCACTTAAAACTTTTCGTCCCCGAAAAGGAACGAAGCCGAAAGTTGTTTTCCAAACCAACTCAACTTTCATTATTTTCATTACGGCTTAAGTTCTTCAACTTTTCAGTTTATAAGAACTTTTCAGTTTTTTTTCAAAAATTTGGCTAACACCCTAAATTTTCGAAAAATTTCGCCATAACCTCCCCTACACTGGGAGCTTTGGGATATTTCAAATAGCCTCCCATGGCCCTTACCAATCCAAAAAGAAAAAGAAACAGCCAAGCAGCTAGCCAATCGGCTCATAAAATCATCAAAAACGCAAGAAATACAATAAACATGTACCTATTTGTCGAGCAAACAATTTTATTCCTCTTTTCTAGCCTCCTTGCTATGACCTGTTCAATGTAAGTACATGTATATGCATGCAAATGCAACTAATTTTCAATACAACTCACCATTTGATCAATTTGGCTAAATGATCCAACATTTAATTAATCAAACAATAATCAAACCACACAATCAGCAATCCATTAGTTTATTATCTTTTCAAATTCCTAACTTTGATATATAGTCTTAAAATCAGATTTTGATGCCAAATCACAACAGTAAGCCCTATCTAGTTTTGGTTATCACATCAGTCAATGGAAATATATAAATATCAGACTTTCGGCACTCGAATATAAATACTGATGACGCGGCCCCATCATCAAAATTATCTCCGGGCGACTAAAGTGTGATTCTATATCCATCCAGTATATTGGAGGCTTCCAATGCACGTGGATCAGACGTATATTAAAATCTCTATATACCAGATAGTCCAAATCAATATAAATAAATATTCAAATAAGGATAATTGAATTAAATTTTCAAAACAAAACTTGTTTTCAATTTAAAAATATACTCTTCACACTCGTTCTAGGATACTACTGATCCCATCTCTAACGAGTCATTCCCATTGGATATTACTAATCCAATCTATGATGAATTCTTTTGTATTGTTCTAATGTGTCTTGTTCTCTAAGCTCTGTAAACCAAAGCACTGATACCAACTGTAACGATAAGGAATTTCGCTTGATCCGAATCGATCGCTAAACCGACCAAGGCCGTTCGAAACCCCTGATTGTTTTGAGAACACGACAAATCAGAACACAAACAGAAGAACATTTCATGGTTTATTACAACAATTCCTTCAGAATACAAGAATATACAGAGTATGAATAAATATTGCACTGAAAATATCAGAGATTATACATTACACAGCAGTGAAAAAATAATACAATACACAACTGAAAGAGATATACGGATACAGAGCTTTCCGGATATCGTTCCAGCTGTAAATCAGGATCCTGTGAATATAAATCTGCAAAACCAAAACTACTAGCTGCCCGTGCGGAAATAGGGGCACCCAGAGTTTAGGTTAAAACAATAAACTCCAGGTTAGTCATGTGACTGGTGTGAGAACTAAAACAGTTTAATCTTTATTTTAAAGTTAGGTAAATAAAGGGACCACGCCGTATAACACGGAACGAGTTTGCTCCCAAGAATACCAGTGCATAAAACAACAGCGCAATGCTAAATAAAGAACAATGAGGCTATTATAAGACCCAGGTCCCATCACACAATGCAACACAAGCCGGAGGATAGGGTATTACCTTATAATAGCCAAAAAGTGCTAGATACGCTAAATTTCATCTTTTATTATTACTATAAGTGTATAGTTTCAAAACAATTTCAATCATAAGTATTAATCATAGACGGCATGGGTACCATATATCATGTCGCCAATACTAGGCTCTACAATCAAAACCGCAAATGTAACGTATTGGAAGTTAGATTTCCATCTGTGAACCAAGGCAAGGGATCGTCCTTACCGAATTCGAGACGCTCTAGCCCGTGTCTCAGGAACAGAACGCATCGTCCCTTGGAGCGACAGGGCCGGTCCACCGATGTGGATTAAAATGCCTTAACACTACGTTTCCCCACCCTATGGGGTGTCAATGAGTCCAATGACTCCATCGGCTCCACATAGTCATCGATATATTCGAGGCGCCTCGTAATCCAACAACCATATAAGTCAAACTCGTCAGGGCGTGTAAAACCACCGACACCACTTCTAGCTAGAAAGAAACGCATGTCCTCCCTGAGGTTCTTCTCCCATTTTTGGTTCACACCGGGGTGTGAGGCTCGCGAATTAACGCTACACAAACTTGTGCCACACAGGCTGTGCTTTGATCATCAACCACAAGACTCTGCTTTTCAACAGAAGCCTTGATCAATTGCATCTTTGCATGCCACACAGGCAAACCACTCTAAGCAACCGATATCCATCAATCACACAGAATGATATCCAATGTCAGCCACACAGTCCATTTACAAGTCCGTTCTGGGTCTGAACGAAACCGGAGGCCCCTTGTACCTCGTATATCCATCGATCTCCAAGTACGTCTGGACGATCACCAACTTATTCCCTCCCTTTGGGTGTACGGCCCAACCAAGATCATCAGGAATCATCCAAACAATGCGAAGACCTCCAGTCTTCAACCACCGTCTTCACCTTCGACTTATCGTCGTATCAGTTATTCAGAATGGGATAAACCCGGTCTTTCCAAACAACTCGCGTATATAATAAACAAGTGTTACACAAACACAACATACGCCTCATTCCAATTCATCAGTCACTAACCGCAACTAGTAAGAGAACAATTTCCCAAATATTAATCCCAAAGGCCGAAACCAACATCAGATCAATACCCAGTAAACCATTCATCCTAATTAATCTACAATTAGTTGTTAAATTTCACATTCTTAGGGAGAGGTTCCCATTAATTTTATCAAAGATAAATTCCTCAAACTTATTCTTTAATCTTCTTTTGAATATCAATTCAAACCAAATTATGGTTTACCCAAACTAGTCGGGATTAACGAACCTTACCGAAGTAATCAATTGTTAAATTTCCCAACCCCAAACCTATTCATCCCATGAAGTAAAATGGTAATACTTCATACCTAACACCACAGTGTTATCAGTAAATTCAATTAACATTTCACGTTCAAATCTAATTACAGATTTAACTATCGCCTGGAGCAAAACTAGTGATACTCCATTCTTGATCATTTCAATCTAATTAAAGTTTCATGAAAACTCCACTTGGTTTTAATCTTCCCAAAAATAAATATTAATGATTGTTTTACTTGGGAAATCATATATTGTCTTTAACTGGGTTAGAGAACCAATGTCATTTAAAATAGGTTCACGATAAACCCAAAATCAGATTCTATTCCATTGGCCTTTAACCGTAAATTAGCAAGTGAACAATTCCCTAAGTAATAACCCCGAAGGCCGAAACCAACATCAGATCGATACCCAAGAAACCATTCAACTTAACTAATGTTCAGTTAGTTTCTGATTTTCTTAACTTCGTTGGGTCAAAGAACAGTATTATTGAAGATATCATTCACAACAACCCAAAATCACATTCCATTAATTATCGGGTTAAAGAACAAGTGTTATTTAAAACACCGTTCACAATAAACCCAAAAATAAATTCAAATTCAATTCCAATTAAATACCATTTAATTGGTATACTTCGTTTAATCTAAATAAAAAGATTTAATCTTTTTCTCAACTGGGTCTAAGAATAGTGTAAATGAAGAAACCATTCACAACAAACCCAAATCCCATTTGATATTAAATATAAGGCTCTGAATAGAAAATATATCGGCTTATATTCAATATCAAATTCTACGACCAACAAATATCGTATTGGAAATAACGATATAAATATATCTTTCAAATTTCAATAACAATATCTGCATAATCACGAAATCCAAAATCGAAATATTCCAATGACAATTTCGATTCAAATCCATTTCCACTTTATATATTGGAAATTCTGGTTATTTTCAAAACAATTTCAAATCCACTTTATTTATTTTTAAAAATCAATGGGATTATAATTCTAGTTCAAAACTAGTTCATTTAGATAAAAATCTATTTTTATCTTTTCAAATTTGGAAATTTTCATCCTAATTCTTCACAAATCATTTCTTATGATTTTACACAAATTATTACTATTTTTAATAATTTTATCAAGGCTCGTACAGTCGATTTCCATCAACGGCCATCGAACTGCACTTACAGCGACCTTTTCCAAATTTGATTTGGATATAATTCCAAATCCAACCATTAGATTTCAAATCTCTAATATTCATTAGAAAGCTCTTTTCGATACGAACCCAACGGTTCTGATTTTAGGAGAATCCGACGGTTGGATCTCCCATAATGTCCGTTCGAAGTCAATGGTCGAAATTCGCGAATGGCCGCGGCGCGGTGCGTTCTATTCAGGCCATTATATATATATAATATTATATTATATATATTTCGTCGATTTCCTTTTAAAACGTATTTTATAAATCATTTTAAATTCGTTTTCAAAACGATTTCAACTTCATATTCAATTTCAAATCAAAATTGAATATTCCATATCATCGATATATAGATGAGAATATTTTCAAAACATTATATTTTGAAATCAATTCCTTTTCTATATTCATTATAAAAACGAATATAATCGATATAAATATCGTTCGCGTCAATTGGCGCATATCTAACCAACACGGCTTTATATATTTCAATAACTTCATCATTCTATTCAACAAATGAATATTTTCTTCAACACATCAATGTATATTTTTATTCAAAACATGAATATATATTTTATTCAACACATGAATTTTTATTTTTATTCAACATATGAATATATATTTTTATTCAACACATGAATATATATATTTTATTCAACACATGAATATATATTTTTATTCAACACATGAATATATATTTTTATTCAACACATGAATATATATTTTATTCAACACATGAATTTATTTTTATTCAACACATGAATATATATTTTATTCAACACATGAATATATATTTTTATTCTATTCAACACATGAATTTTTATTCTATTCAACACATGAATTTTCTTTTATAATATTCCTTATTTTCCAAATTGGAATGAGGCCCAATCAATTACCATATAATGTTAATTATATGGATTCTCTACAACACATGTATATAATTGCAACGATAAATCATCAACCATCATCCAGAGTGCACCACACACTGCATAAGCATTAAATATAAATAATTAACGCTTACATAGTCTGTCAACCCATCGATTGACATACAACTAAACAATCGGGATTAGTGTACATCAAATATCATCCAAATACCCATGTGGGGTTTCAAATCAATAAACACAGATTTTTATTTGTGTAGTTGGGTGATGTGTAAAATTTATCGTCCCAATCAATATCAGTCAAATGCGTGTACATAAACAAATCGTTCTGATTTGTTTATAAATATTTATTTTATATACACGTTAAAAATTATATTTTTAACTATAAAATATTTTATTCATTCCACATCACATGATCAAATTTCACAACACAGCAATCAAACAAACAAGCCATCCATGGTCTGTGGACGACGGGTGTCGGGTGCTGCTAAGCACCGTATACATACTAGTATATATTTCAACTAGAAAACAAAATAAAAGTGAGGATTTCTCACCAACTAGATAAACCAATTCGCCGCGACTTTTCATATGTAGGAAATCTTCATCGTCTCTCCTACGAGATCTGTTTCACACGGTATACGTTAAAAATCACATTTTTAACATCGCCACATATGATTGAAAATCAAATTTCTAATTCGATGTTATATATATGAAAATAATATTTTTATATATATATAAATTATATTCCGATAACGCTACATATGCAGAAAAAATTATATTTTTATATTGATGTTCATATAATAAAAATCAGATTTTTATACCGCTATGTACATTATAAAAAACGCATTTCTATCATACTGAAAACATCATAGAAATCACATCTTTATCCTCTAAAAAAATCATTTCTTTATCTTTCTAAAAATCATTTCTTTATATTTCTAAAAATCATTTCTTTATATTTCTAAAGTAAAAATCCTATCTTTCTTTTGCTAAAACGTATATAAAAATTCGATTACATTAAATAAATGAAAATAAACATAAATGAAGAAACTTACAGGGTTTTCTTGTTTAAAAAGGGAGGGGAAATCGCTGTTCATTGGAGGGGTGGTGGTCGGAGATCTAGGTGGTGGTGTCAGCGGTCAGTGCTGCGGAGGCAGGGCCTATGAGGGGGTGGCGGTGCTCTTAGATCGGGTTAGGGGTTTTTTGGAGCGATGGTGTCAATTGGGGGAGGAGCCGAGGGAGGAGATGGACGGAAGGAGGGGAGGCGCCGGTGGAGAAATGTAACACCCCACGTCCGTTAGTGTCACTCACAAAGGGAATGCACTAAGTTCTGTGGAGCATTTTGGGTAAAAGATGCAGATAAATTACAAGACAGACAAATTATTAAACAGTGGAAAATAGAACTTTGCTTTATTGATAAAATAGTCTGTACAAGCTTCCTTTACAATATCAGAGTATCATCTGTCTTTACAAAATAAAGAAGCATAAAAATACATTTTATATTCCCCAAGTTTAGCAAGAGCCAGCCATAGCATCTGAAAAGAGAATCCAAGCAACCTTCGACAAATCTTCAAGCTGGGAAAGAGTGGCAGTCCAACTTAAACTGAGCTAAACTATTCCCTCCTTTACTACCTGGGGGGGGGGGGGAACGGAAGAAAAGAAGACGAAAGAAAAACAGAGTCAGACATAAAGCCTGAGTAAGTTCAGTAACTTCTAGCATGTGAACATGGAAAACAAAACGACATGAATTAACTGAATACAAGATTACACCATGACGATAGGGTCAACAAGATTGGACAAGGTAATCACAAGATATGCTAAGATAAGATAAACTGGATACGCTCTAATACTTTCGCCGCTTCGCTCTAATACTTCGCCGTTTCGCTATTTCCTTGTTATACTGATTTCTATATCTCTGCACCACCTACCTAGTGTCCCAACTAGTAATGATAACGTGATCCCAATCCCTGTATTTTCCATTGCATTCCGGCATACATTCATTATTTATTACCTAGATCAAATCTAGGGTTTTCTATCAAGTGCTTTCTAGATTTAACTAGAGTTTACGCTATCTGCTGAACGCTTCTCGGATTTATGCCACCTAGTCCAACTAGGGATTACACTACCTGTCAAACGATGCCCCCAAGTCTAGGACACACTACCTAGAGTGGTATATGTTCCTATACTTCCCCACGCATGTATCGCGAATCGTTATCGCTTGTCTAGATGCACATGTCCTGTAATGTGCGGTCCGAGTCCTGTGACAGGGCAAATCAAGGAATACAGAACTCGGTCGGGAGCTTTCAGATATCTGCCGATGCAGATGCTAAGGTCTGTTTTTATTCCAGTGGCTATGGTCCCACTTGACCCCTCCCTCAACTAATGAAAGGCACCCTTTGTAAAATGAGAACTATACGCCGGCCCCTGGTGCCCCACTATCCTATGGCCATCCTCACCCATAACTAGATAGCAATTATGGTCTTTTGGAGTTCTCCGCCTTTCCGCTTCACGTATCTCGACTGACTCAAGATGGATGGTAGACGACGAGTTGCTATCACAGGGCTACCGTCTTCTCGCCGAATCACGCTGGTCCATCCTAGTCTTTAGGTTGCCACATATATATTGCAACCAAGGCATACCCTCGGTTCTTCTAACGCAGACCTTAACCTCTGTGAGCCCAGGATGATCATCTGCAGCCTCACAGAGGGATACCAAGAGTACCCTCACGTCCCCTCGAAGCCTCGGGCTTCGTAACCCAATTCGTTGGAGCCTTCTTAAAACCAGATGGATGTCCGCTCCTTCGTGTTATACTAAGAATTACTACTTAGTTCTACTAACTAAGGTTTACCACTTAGTTTCCAAATTCCTTGTTTTCTTAACTAAGTTTTACTACTTAGTCCCTTTTTCAACTGAGGTTTACTACTTAGTTTTCTTTCTCGCCAGGTTGGGTTGGTTAAGTGTCTTTAGTCGATTCAAGCTATCTTAACCCTCTTCCCTTATCCTATTACACTGGTTAAGTGTTATCCCTTTATGCTTTTTACTTAACCCTATTCATTTATCATATTCTGATGGTTAAGCGTTCAAGTTTACTTAACCCTATGGTCTAGTCCAGCTAACATATTAATTTGGCTAAGTGTATTACTTAACCCCAACCTCTAGTCTAATTAACATGTTAAATTGGCTAAGTGTTCCCATGGACTTAACCCTCCCATTCTAGCTTTAACTGTGCTAAGTTGGTTAAGTGTTCCTTAACCTTCCCATTCTAGCTTAACCGTGTTAAGTTGGTTAAGTGTTCCTATGGACTTAACTCTCCCATTCTTGTTCTAGCTTTAATTAATAAACTAAAGCCACAACCTCTCACATTAGACAGATATTGCTGCGGTTACTGGATGTGCCGGTCGGTTCCGGGCAGGTTTACACCGCAACTCAGTCTAACCTCGGGTTAGGCATATTCATGTTTTCTAAGTTCAAAGGGTTTTTGATTAATTTCCAAATCTGGTTTTGAAAACAACCATCCCGTCCTTCGGATCAGTTAGGGATAGCCAGGGAGGGCAGGAAACTTGTATTTTCCAAACCCAAGCCTAGACACTATCCTCTCTGTCACCCTAGAACCTTCTGGTCTATGTGTTATAAAAAGGGATGTTATCAAAATACTTTTCTTTTGTTTATAAATTGTTAACAATTTATTCCAAAAGCCCATTTCCCCTTTTTAGACAAATTTGGCCTATATTTATTTGTCAAGCCTACTAGTATACTTATATTCTAGGCTCAGGTCCTAACCCAACATGCAGTTTAGGCCATTTCCTATTTCATTGCCGAAACTAGATTAAATATCCTAGTTTATAATTTATGGCCAAAACTTAACCAAGTTACATATTTTGTGGTAAATGAACAATTTAACATTTATGACGAATTCTATAAGTAAATTACTCCTAATTTACTTATTTCATTACTACTCTTTTTTTATGTACATTGTCACATTTATTATTATAGCCCATTCTCTCTTATTTATCATATTTATACTTTTTGGTATGTAAATTATACGAAATTTAGTATCGCTAACCATAATTTATTCTAAACATGACAATTGCTCACAATTATGAATAAATTCAAAATTGTGCTAATATACTTATTCCAAATCAACCTTAATTAACCCAATCTTGGTTTAACATCCTAATTCACAATTTATGGCAAAACTAGAATTATTTTTCTAGTTTACATTTTATGCCTAAAATTTAGCTTACTTACTAACGCTAAATTTAATATGTCAAAATCACATATTCCCTAATCCATGTCAAATTTCCCCGTTTTCATTTTAATATGCATGTCATAATACATATTCCAAATTATGTCAATTTCCAAGTTTACAATTACGTTCATATTCATTTCCATGTTTTTTCCCCAAATCGCATTCCCACCGTTCGAATAATCGTGATTCAACATAGATTATAAATAAATCTAGATTCGTAGATAAAAAGGGAATGAATCAAAATGACAAGAAGGAATAATTGGCATAAAAAGGTTTGGATAACAATGCAGGTTCAAGAAGATGGGTAGACCTAACTAAATAGGTAAATTCCCACTGTCTTAAAACCAAAGAATGGGCAAAATAGGTTCAAGAACGTGGGTAGACCTAACTTAATAGGTAAATTCCCACTGTCTTAAAACCAAAGAAAAACCAAGGAACAGGTAGAATAAATAATTGGGTTTAGACCCAACTTCTCAGTCACAAAACTAGAGCAATATTTTCCTAATCATAAATCATGGGTGTCAAAATCAAAGTTGTCCTCATTATGTCATAAGTAATAATTTATGTCCAAATCAAAGGTATAGGCCTAGTCAAGGAAATAATCCTTGTAGTCACAGTCACAGTCATAGGAAATGTCCATAGTCATATGCGATGTTCATAGTCCAAAAGGGAAAATAATTCCCATAGTCATAAGTCATTGTCATAGGCAATGTTTATATGTCCCAAAATCAAAGGCTTATGTCATAGTCCAAAGGCATATGCTTTCAAAGGCCACAGTTCTATAGTCATAGTCACGGTTACAGTCTTATTTGTCCTCGAATCATAACAGTTCTTAATTCAGTCCAAGAGTATAAACACAGATTCGAAGAGAGAGAGAGATTTGGCATATTCCTTTATTCCTTTAATTTCATGTCACAAATAAAACAAAATATTCAGATCTAGAAATAACCAACTTACAGAAAATAGATCTAGAAAAGAAGGAAAGCGTGGCTATGATTCGTGCGTCGTTGCTTGAAACTTGTTTGAGCTAGCCTTTGAATTCTTCACTTGAAACTTTGATTTGAATCCCTCCTTAGAAGTCTTTTAGCAGCATCTCCTCGTCTTGAATCATATTTTATTCTATTTATTAATTTAATTAAAGAGGAGAGGAAGAGGCCATGAATCTAAGCAGCATAAGGATAGAAGAGAGAGGTGCAAAGAGGAATGGAGACTAGGGTTGTTTATATAGCTGCTCAAAACCTTATCGTACACGCAGCGCTGAGTCAGCATTGAACCCAGTTAAGAAAATAGTCCAGGTACGTAGATGAATCTAGCCAAACCTTATCATACACGCAGCGCTGAGTCAGCATTGGGTCCCACAAGCTATTTTGGCGTAGAAATTTGAATTTCGAATGAATTGTTTTGGCGTAGAAGTTTGATTTTCGAACTTTTGAATTTCTGGAATTTATTTAACTGTTTTATTCACATGAAATATTCTTATATGTATGCAATTCCTCTAACGACCATTTTACGCGTATATATATACGCACAACTTTCATTTTATTTTCAAAATTCAAATGATGTTGCCATATTTCATTGACTGTAGCCTTATCTTGAATTTTATCTTTCGTATACATATATTTTTGCATATATATATATATATATTTATATTCTCATATGTATATATATATTTTCTTTATTTCCTTATATGTACGTTCTTATCCTTTCAAATTTTGAATTTGTATACGTACATATATTTGCATGTTCAGTTGGCCCTCTCTAAAACAAAGATAAAAAATTATGCCGCCGCCGGGGTTCGAACCCCCGACCTCCATGCTACAAATCCAATGCCTTAACCAACTGAGCTACAGAGGCTTTTGTTAATAAGTCTTAGAACAATAATAATTATTGTTCTCTCCTTACTTCTCTTTTTCATTTTAGTTACAATACTTAAATTAAACAACTGCATGGATCTTTTTCTTTTAATTTTTCTTTTAAAAATTAATTATACTTTAATTTGAGAATCTTAATGTCACAGAATTACGGGGTGTTACATTCTCCCCCACTTAAAAGGATTTCGTCCCCGAAATCTTCAAGTTAGGAAGAATGTGTCCTACCATCCAATCACCCATCTACTCAACCATTCAATCACAGGCATTCATTGTCCTTAAAAGATTTCTAATGCTTTCATGTTCATATGCATAGTGTGTGTATATGTCTCTATCTAATGCAAAATCAGGCGGTCTACTGATTCAGTTGACCTCCTTAATGCAAATCATGTTAGTGCCATGCGTCCAATCATGCATGCAAACATCCCTAGTCATGTAAATACTACATGCGTGCACAGCCATTCATCCATATGATATCATATCAAGTTCAACTTATAAACAAATGTATATATGTAAATGCAATATGAGAGCGTCCGAACTTGATCTAGTGCCTAATACGTATGCATATGCATCCACGAGCAACCATTTGCAACCATTCAACCATAACATGTTTCAAATACATGTTTACATCCATTGGCTTCTACCTAAGGATCGCAGATACGACCTAGAGGATATACTTTGGAAAGAGAGAAACAACTACGCGTAAAGCTCCTAGACAGAGAAATCAAGGATGCACCCTTAAGGAAAAAGGGCATGTTGCTAGTATCTAGCCTTCTTGAGCTTTACTCCACTGTATCTTAAACAATTTATCTTCACGATTGTGAAGTTCCTAACCTCCATTTCCAACAGAAACTTTTACCACCTATCTCCTAGGTATGCTTAGCATGTACTTGTCCTTCTAAAAATCTTGTCCCTCATCCTTGCCCTTGTCTTTAATTATATGCCCTATCATACTCTAGTAAGGATACTTCCTCTTTTATAATTTCTTCCTCCTTCGTGAGCTAACCTATCTCCATGCATTCCTCATCCTAGGGTTTTGTCCCTTTTGCCAAACTCCTCATCCCTTTCCATGCATTGCTATGTTGGCAAATCTCTCGAAAACTGCTTCCATCATACAGAAAAACCTTATAAACTTGAAAGAAGACTGGCCGTAAGTGGAACGAATACGGCTATAGATGGAGGATGGGCACTACTTTACCCTTCGATGAGGTTACCTCCCAGAAAGCCAGGAGCCCCAGAGACTAAAGAAAGAAGGAGACAAGAATTCAAACAGAGGAAGAGAAGACAGTGCATATGGCTTTGGGGAATATTCCTTTAAAACAAAACTTTTCTTTTGAAAATGCTTCTTTAAAAACCATTTTGAAAAATAATTTTTCAAATCCTTTATCCGATCCGGTAACCTTCAGCTCTGATACCACGTGTAACACCCCACGTCCGTTAGTGTCACTCACAAAGGGAATGCACTAAGTTCTGTGGAGCATTTTGGGTAAAAGATGCAGATAAATTACAAGACAGACAAATTATTAAACAGTGGAAAATAGAACTTTGCTTTATTGATAAAATAGTCTGTACAAGCTTCCTTTACAATATCAGAGTATCATCTGTCTTTACAAAATAAAGAAGCATAAAAATACATTTTATATTCCCCAAGTTTAGCAAGAGCCAGCCATAGCATCTAAAAAGAGAATCCAAGCAACCTTCGACAAATCTTCAAGCTGGGAAAGAGTGGCAGTCCAACTTAAACTGAGCTAAACTATTCCCTCCTTTACTACCTGGGGGGGGGGGAACGGAAGAAAAGAAGACGAAAGAAAAACAGAGTCAGACATAAAGCCTGAGTAAGTTCAGTAACTTCTAGCATGTGAACATGGAAAACAAAACGACATGAATTAACTGAATACAAGATTACACCATGACGATAGGGTCAACAAGATTGGACAAGGTAATCACAAGATATGCTAAGATAAGATAAACTGGATACGCTCTAATACTTTCGCCGCTTCGCTCTAATACTTCGCCGTTTCGCTATTTCCTTGTTATACTGATTTCTATATCTCTGCACCACCTACCTAGTGTCCCAACTAGTAATGATAACGTGATCCCAATCCCTGTATTTTCCATTGCATTCCGGCATACATTCATTATTTATTACCTAGATCAAATCTAGGGTTTTCTATCAAGTGCTTTCTAGATTTAACTAGAGTTTACGCTATCTGCTGAACGCTTCTCGGATTTATGCCACCTAGTCCAACTAGGGATTACACTACCTGTCAAACGATGCCCCCAAGTCTAGGACACACTACCTAGAGTGGTATATGTTCCTATACTTCCCCACGCATGTATCGCGAATCGTTATCGCTTGTCTAGATGCACATGTCCTGTAATGTGCGGTCCGAGTCCTGTGACAGGGCAAATCAAGGAATACAGAACTCGGTCGGGAGCTTTCAGATATCTGCCGATGCAGATGCTAAGGTCTGTTTTTATTCCAGTGGCTATGGTCCCACTTGACCCCTCCCTCAACTAATGAAAGGCACCCTTTGTAAAATGAGAACTATACGCCGGCCCCTGGTGCCCCACTATCCTATGGCCATCCTCACCCATAACTAGATAGCAATTATGGTCTTTTGGAGTTCTCCGCCTTTCCGCTTCACGTATCTCGACTGACTCAAGATGGATGGTAGACGACGAGTTGCTATCACAGGGCTACCGTCTTCTCGCCGAATCACGCTGGTCCATCCTAGTCTTTAGGTTGCCACATATATATTGCAACCAAGGCATACCCTCGGTTCTTCTAACGCAGACCTTAACCTCTGTGAGCCCAGGATGATCATCTGCAGCCTCACAGAGGGATACCAAGAGTACCCTCACGTCCCCTCGAAGCCTCGGGCTTCGTAACCCAATTCGTTGGAGCCTTCTTAAAACCAGATGGATGTCCGCTCCTTCGTGTTATACTAAGAATTACTACTTAGTTCTACTAACTAAGGTTTACCACTTAGTTTCCAAATTCCTTGTTTTCTTAACTAAGTTTTACTACTTAGTCCCTTTTTCAACTGAGGTTTACTACTTAGTTTTCTTTCTCGCCAGGTTGGGTTGGTTAAGTGTCTTTAGTCGATTCAAGCTATCTTAACCCTCTTCCCTTATCCTATTACACTGGTTAAGTGTTATCCCTTTATGCTTTTTACTTAACCCTATTCATTTATCATATTCTGATGGTTAAGCGTTCAAGTTTACTTAACCCTATGGTCTAGTCCAGCTAACATATTAATTTGGCTAAGTGTATTACTTAACCCCAACCTCTAGTCTAATTAACATGTTAAATTGGCTAAGTGTTCCCATGGACTTAACCCTCCCATTCTAGCTTTAACTGTGCTAAGTTGGTTAAGTGTTCCTTAACCTTCCCATTCTAGCTTAACCGTGTTAGGTTGGTTAAGTGTTCCTATGGACTTAACTCTCCCATTCTTGTTCTAGCTTTAATTAATAAATTAAAGCCACAACCTCTCACATTAGACAGATATTGCTGCGGTTACTGGATGTGCCGGTCGGTTCCGGGCAGGTTTACACCGCAACTCAGTCTAACCTCGGGTTAGGCATATTCATGTTTTCTAAGTTCAAAGGGTTTTTGATTAATTTCCAAATCTGGTTTTGAAAACAACCATCCCGTCCTTCGGATCAGTTAGGGATAGCCAGGGAGGGCAGGAAACTTGTATTTTCCAAACCCAAGCCTAGACACTATCCTCTCTGTCACCCTAGAACCTTCTGGTCTATGTGTTATAAAAAGGGATGTTATCAAAATACTTTTCTTTTGTTTATAAATTGTTAACAATTTATTCCAAAAGCCCATTTCCCCTTTTTAGACAAATTTGGCCTATATTAATTTGTCAAGCCTACTAGTATACTTATATTCTAGGCCCAGGTCCTAACCCAACATGCAGTTTAGGCCATTTCCTATTTCATTGCCGAAACTAGATTAAATATCCTAGTTTATAATTTATGGCCAAAACTTAACCAAGTTACATATTTTGTGGTAAATGAACAATTTAACATTTATGACGAATTCTATAAGTAAATTACTGCTAATTTACTTATTCCATTACTACTCTTTTTTTATGTACATTGTCACATTTATTATTATAGCCCATTCTCTCTTATTTATCATATTTATACTTTTTGGTATGTAAATTATACGAAATTTAGTATCGCTAACCATAATTTATTCTAAACATGACAATTGCTCACAATTATGAATAAATTCAAAATTGTGCTAATATACTTATTCCAAATCAACCTTAATTAACCCAATCTTGGTTTAACATCCTAATTCACAATTTATGGCAAAACTAGAATTATTTTTCTAGTTTACATTTTATGCCTAAAATTTAGCTTACTTACTAACGCTAAATTTAATATGTCAAAATCACATATTCCCTAATCCATGTCAAATTTCCCCGTTTTCATTTTAATATGCATGTCATAATACATATTCCAAATTATGTCAATTTCCAAGTTTACAATTACGTTCATATTCATTTCCATGTTTTTTCCCCAAATCGCATTCCCACCGTTCGAATAATCGTGATTCAACATAGATTATAAATAAATCTAGATTCGTAGATAAAAAGGGAATGAATCAAAATGACAAGAAGGAATAATTGGCATAAAAAGGTTTGGATAACAATGCAGGTTCAAGAAGATGGGTAGACCTAACTAAATAGGTAAATTCCCACTGTCTTAAAACCAAAGAATGGGCAAAATAGGTTCAAGAACGTGGGTAGACCTAACTTAATAGGTAAATTCCCACTGTCTTAAAACCAAAGAAAAACCAAGGAACAGGTAGAATAAATAATTGGGTTTAGACCCAACTTCTCAGTCACAAAACTAGAGCAATATTTTCCTAATCATAAATCATGGGTGTCAAAATCAAAGTTGTCCTCATTATGTCATAAGTAATAATTTATGTCCAAATCAAAGGTATAGGCCTAGTCAAGGAAATAATCCTTGTAGTCACAGTCACAGTCATAGGAAATGTCCATAGTCATATGCGATGTTCATAGTCCAAAAGGGAAAATAATTCCCATAGTCATAAGTCATTGTCATAGGCAATGTTTATATGTCCCAAAATCAAAGGCTTATGTCATAGTCCAAAGGCATATGCTTTCAAAGGCCACAGTTCTATAGTCATAGTCACGGTTACAGTCTTATTTGTCCTCGAATCATAACAGTTCTTAATTCAGTCCAAGAGTATAAACACAGATTCGAAGAGAGAGAGAGATTTGGCATATTCCTTTATTCCTTTAATTTCATGTCACAAATAAAACAAAATATTCAGATCTAGAAATAACCAACTTACAGAAAATAGATCTAGAAAAGAAGGAAAGCGTGGCTATGATTCGTGCGTCGTTGCTTGAAACTTGTTTGAGCTAGCCTTTGAATTCTTCACTTGAAACTTTGATTTGAATCCCTCCTTAGAAGTCTTTTAGCAGCATCTCCTCGTCTTGAATCATATTTTATTTTATTTATTTATTTAATTAAAGAGGAGAGGAAGAGGCCATGAATCTAAGCAGCATAAGGATAGAAGAGAGAGGTGCAAAGAGGAATGGAGACTAGGGCTGTTTATATAGCTGCTCAAAACCTTATCGTACACGCAGCGCTGAGTCAGCATTGAACCCAGTTAAGAAAATAGTCCAGGTACGTAGATGAATCTAGCCAAACCTTATCATACACGCAGCGCTGAGTCAGCATTGGGTCCCACAAGCTATTTTGGCGTAGAAATTTGAATTTCGAATGAATTGTTTTGGCGTAGAAGTTTGATTTTCGAACTTTTGAATTTCTGGAATTTATTTAACTGTTTTATTCACATGAAATATTCTTATATGTATACAATTCCTCTAACGACCATTTTACGCGTATATATATACGCACAACTTTCATTTTATTTTCAAAATTCAAATGATGTTGCCATATTTCATTGACTGTAGCCTTATCTTGAATTTTATCTTTCGTATACATATATTTTTGCATATATATATATATATATTTATATTCTCATATGTATATATATATTTTCTTTATTTCCTTATATGTACGTTCTTATCCTTTCAAATTTTGAATTTGTATACGTACATATATTTGCATGTTCAGTTGGCCCTCTCTAAAACAAAGATAAAAAATTATGCCGCCGCCGGGGTTCGAACCCCCGACCTCCATGCTACAAATCCAATGCCTTAACCAACTGAGCTACAGAGGCTTTTGTTAATAAGTCTTAGAACAATAATAATTATTGTTCTCTCCTTACTTCTCTTTTTCATGTTAGTTACAATACTTAAATTAAACAACTGCATGGATCTTTTTCTTTTAATTTTTCTTTTAAAAATTAATTATACTTTAATTTGAGAATCTTAATGTCACAGAATTACGGGGTGTTACAAGAAAGGTGGCGGTGGAGCAGAAGTGGGGTATCGGCGACGAACGCTTGGGGGAAGGAATCGAGGTCGCGAGTTTTCTTTTGGAGATCAGTTTCTGATCTATCGGGGATCAACAGGATTTGGGGAAGGAAATAAAGGAGAGGGCTTTATAAAACTTTATTTATTATATTATTATTTTTCCACAAAAAGTACACTTTTCTTTTGAACCCCAAATAAAACCCACCGACTATTGCCCTTAGCCAATTACCCCCATTCCAAGCAAAATGGGATATGTTTCATAACCTAATTCGACTGTGATGATCAGTTTTCGTTAAATTTAAAATATAAATCATTATACTGAATTTTTAACGTACATTTCAATTTACCGGGGCAACATACGAACTCTAAAAATTCCCGGAAAATATTTTCTAGCTTCGTATTGACAATACTGTTCTAACAAAACTAATTTGGTCAAATTCTGGGACCGTTGAAAAAATGGCCATTTTTTGGTCGATCTAAATTGACTGAACATGTCAAAACACGTTTTGTTTTGCCACGCTCACATATTAGTTCAGAAAATTATGAAATTTTGAATCTAGCAATAACTTGACATCCCGGATCCAACAAAAGTGGTTTCGTTGAAAACAGAGGTCGTTTGCAAAATTTCCATTTTTAAGGGCTAGAATTCCATAATGACTATTCTGAATTTTCAACTGGGCGTAACTTTTTATCCCCGCTATGAAATTTCAATTTTTCGGATTCATTGGAATGATATTCTCAAATAGATTCAAATTTTTTTGGTTTTGCTAAAATCCGGATTATTTTGAATCCTGTAGATTCATTTGAACTTTGAAATCGAATTTTCGAACTACCGTGCCATTTTCAATTCCTTTTATAATTAAAATAAAATATTTATATTCTAACGTCGATTCAAATAAATATATACATTCTGTTTCAATTCAAAATAAATTTTTCGTCATTATTATTTAAAGTAATTCATTTTAAATATTCAATATTCGCTAAAATTGCCAAAATAAAAAATTTAAATTGCCTCGGATTTCCGGGTTATTACAATCTTTTATTTCAAAGTTATGTTATATTTTATTCGTTCTGCTATGAGATTCGTGTTGATTCTGATGTTGTATGTTCTTCTTCTTCTTCTTCTTCTTCTATTCTAAGTTTCTATCTTATCTATTCTCACCCTCTAATTTTTTTCATGGACTATCCGGTATTTCCGATGCTTGAATAGTCGACATTGGGATATATGTCGAGTACTCAGGATCGCGAAAACTCGGGTCGTTACAGCACTGATACCAGCTGTAATGGGACTAAGCTTTGCAACCCTCATCCAGCGGCTAACCTCCGTTGTGGCATTACACTGGTACCACGTACTTGCTTTTACGGCCGCCCTCTCGAGTTAACAGCCAACCCCTCAAGGAAGTGTAGGAGTAAGAGTCCACTGCTCGCCACCAAACACCATGGCGAGAACCCCCTATCACATTCACACTACGACTTACAAGCAAGGGCGCTCCACGTTTTCACGTCCTCTCCAGTTTGTGAGCTGATATCTATAACATGAACACTTGCGGCCTAACCCGAGTGTCCCATGCAAAACACAAAACACTCGAGTCAGGACTAAACTTATTTCAAGTAAGCACACTTCGATAATCACATAAATATAATTGGTTTAATCCCGACAACTATTTTAAATAATTCAAGTATCTCAATTCAGTGAACTATCATGGAGTGTAACCTAGCAAAGCAGCATGCAGATGAGCGACAAACCAATATCAGAGACATGCATATGCAAGAAAATGCTACCGCACCCTAAAGTGGAACATAAATTCTGAAGCTCTTAAAAACCATGCACAACAAGTAAAAGTAGCATGTATTTTAGTATGGCAACTAAGAAAATTTGTCTAAATGAAACGGTACCGCCATGTCCGTATTTAGATGCAACGTGACACACATATGTAAACGAAACATGTCAACAACTTTACTGGCCAAATCATAACTTATGCAAGGTAATTTTTTTTCTGTTAGTATCCAGGCAGGCATTCATGGAAGCAAAATAAGTTAGGTCCTAAATGTAGTGTGTTTCCAATATGCATGGCAAAACAACAAAAGGAAGTAGAGATGCTTCTTAATTTATAGTTCAACATGTTCTAATATATGGTGTATGCATGTACCTATTAGTAACTAGAATTTATACTTCCATATTCAGTTAATGCGATGAACAATCAAGGTATGCATGACAGGAGGATTCAAGCAAAAATAAAATATCAGGTGTGCATGGGTAGCAAAATAACGTGGTGTCAGTGAAATATATATATAGTGTTGCATATGACCAAGCAGCTTACCACAACGATCTTTAATTTGAGAGAGAGCGACTGTGGTTTGACGCAAACCATAAATATCAAGGTGACCCAATTAGTTATGGAATTGGTAAGGTTTCAAGAGAACTAGACCTTTGTTTAGCTTTTACATAAGTAAAGATGCCACGCTTATTGGTAGAAACAGGCCAAGTCAAAATGAAAGGGTGCTACAACAACAAAATTAGCCCAAATATAGTGAGTAAGTCCTTAAGTGTGTACACTCTGTTGATATGGTAATTTACATGTATCAAAAATCACTATAAAAAAATAATATTATATAACCATCTTAATATGCTATTATTCATTTGATTATTTATGAAAACATTAAAAAGCTACAGACATGCAAGGAAGAAACTGTTATTAACTTAAGTTAAGAATTTTAACAAATGTTGGCATCCGGATAAGTGGTGAAAAAATACTGTCAAATTAAGGGTAGCATAATGTAGGCCAAGGTACGTGCATGTCAATGCAAACCCACAAATTTACATAAACATGTATTAATGCATGTAGGATAGCAAAACATCTATGTTAATAACCGTATTTTGTTTTCAGTGAGCATGGTTTATGTACTGATGTAAGTGCGATTCATTTAAGTAGTGCTTTAACCAAAATAGACACCAGTATTAAAATAACATCTAGTTTATGACCACTCAACAAGGAAACAAGTAACAAAACAGCAAAGACATAATCAATGGTCATGAATTTAAGTGCTCTATCGTTCCTCATGTCCGGGTTTAATTAAATAGTGGCTTTAGCAATCTGTATGGCAACCAAGAATCAAGACGAGATGCAATGGAAAACAACCCACACAAATTATATCTAGTGAGTCACGAGGTTGGAGTATTTGAAACAAATTTAATCGTAAGAAAAACTTACCTTTAACCGCGTGGTTGACAGAGAACAGGAGCTGCGGACCATGCGTGGCATGTAACAGCTGCTAATATACTATGAGATGTTGGTTCTAATCCAAAACGACACCGTACCCGTACGAATACACTGCTGTCATCGCAATAGTAAAGGGACAGAGGCAAACGGAAACATATGCAACCAAGGACTTGCTAGAAAATTGTTGGAAATTCAGATGCATCGCTAGCGGATGGACTGGAGCGAGCGAACTTGATGGCTAAAGCTTTAAAATTGCAGGCTTTGGGTGCGAGATGCTGCCGGTTGTGCCAAAGGTGTGACTGGCACAAAGCAGCGATAGAGGAGCGGCGGACGGATTGGGGAAATAATGTGACGGCCCGCCCCGCACCCGCCGGCATTTCCTCCTAAAGTGCGTTGTACACATGCCCGACTAGCACGGGACGGTCGTCAGAAGAAGAGGGAAGAAGGGAATGAACTAATCGAGAACCTGTAGAATGTCTCACAGCGCATGGAGTAAAATATAATAATAACATACTTGACATAAAACAGGTGAGACAGTGCATAAGCTGATAACTAAAACCAACATCAACATCAGAGCAGCGGAAATCCAAATACAGCTTATAACCACTTTCCAAATTTACTGTCCCTAAAACAAAAGAAAGCTAAAGTAGAAGATGCACTACTAATGCCCAAGTAGTGGTCTTCAACGACACAGGGAGAATACTATATATATCATATGTGGAAGCCTCCTACTCGTCTCCAGATCATCTACCCGTGCATCACCAGCTAACCTGTCTCTAGTCTGCTCGTGTGAGCACCCAGAGTAATAAGAGGAGACATAAAACTCTGGGTCAGACATAAAGCCTGGTATGAGCGATAAGCATCTAAACAGAGCAATAACAGGTATACTAAACCATACCTGAACCTGGACCTGCAACCAAAGAGTTAGCACTATATACCGTACAATACTCTAAGGTGCCATAACAAATAGTGTAAAGAATACGGGGGTGGGGTGTGCATGTCATAATGATGGCAAACAAATCAACCATAGCTGAAACACCCCACCTCCGTTAGGGTCACTCTCAAAGGGAATGCCCTAATTTTGGTGGAGGTTTATAAGTATAAATCACAGATATACAAGACAGATATAATAACACATATTTTTGAACAACGGAAACAACTTTTATTTCATTAAAATACGTGTTACACCAACCATACCATAATTGTCTTACAATACTTCCAAAAACATAACATTTTCATAACTGTTTTGATTATATTATTTAAAGAAGCATAAAGAAAACATAAATAAACTGCAAAAGTCCCATAATTGCTGTCCAAAGCCATAGTCCAAACGAAAAGATCCAAGCAATACATTCTTCCTCTTCAAGCTGGATATGAAGGCTGGTCAAGCTGCGGTATTCCCTCCCTGTGGACCTGGGGGGGGGGGGGGAAACGGAAGAAAAGAAGACGAAAGAAAAGTAGAGTCAGACATAAAAGCCTGAGTAAGTCTAGGACTATTCAGTCTATGAATAAAGAACTGGGTATGATAAGTATAAACTAGAAATGGGAAAGCACCATAAACCAAGTTAAGTTGTCTAGGGTCGAATACACTATCGTACCCCATATTAATCTCTGTACCCATATAAACTAGTTCCCAACAGGCACCCCATAGTCAGGGTGAAGTGATCCATTTTTTGATGATCGGCTCCTACTCGCATAGTTACATGTGTCTTACGGCCCCCGATGTTGTAGTTACCTATGCTGGTCCCACCATGGGGTGTATCAAGTCCCATGGTGGCGGCCCGACACAATCCTAGAATGCACAGGTATGCTACTGGTGCCCAGTGCCTTATTTTTTTGCGCCGGAGTGTGTGCACGCCCGCACCCCGTTAGAACCTACACTGCTGCACCACCGCCGTCGATTTGACCTCTTACAGTCAGCCCAGTAATCGTGCCCCACCCTGCCTAGTTTCAGGGTATAATGATACGCCTTGTAGGGTTACTGCTGAAAAGGGTCCCCCGCTACTAGGTTTTCTATTTCTAGCCAAATGCTAAGTTGGTTAAGTGTTTTATAAACCTAACCCCCAATCAGTCTGTTTAGTTTAGAATGTCCCATTTTGATTAAGTATTAAGATAATTTACTTAATCCTATCAATCCTGACTCAGCCTTAATTGTCTTATTAAAGCCGCGACCTCTCACATTAGACAGGTATTGTTGTGGCTGCCTGTTGTCGGTTGGGTCCGGGCAGTCTTACGCCACAACTCAGTCTAACCTCGGGTCCTTATTGGGCTCCGTGTTTAACCACCCACATTGGATAGGTATTGTTGTGACTACTGGACAGCCGGGCGGTTCTGGGCAGGTTTACCTCACAACTCAATCCAACCTCGGGTTAAACACATCGTATTTTCTACATTTACATATTTTGTCTCTTTTCTTTTTATATATAAATATTTGCGGCCCATTATTCAAATTCATCTTTATTGATTAAAATTTATTTATGCCACTTAATTGCTTTTCAAGGTTGTTGGCATGCGTCAAACATGCCAACACATATGTTCTATATTTTAGCCCAAACGTCATTACCCCCGTTTTATACGTTCGCTCCAATGTAAGGTGTGTTGGGTTTAATACTTAAACCCAATTTAGCCAAATGTAAAGGGGAGGCTTATAACATGGTGTTTATAAGGTAACATGAAAAAGGGGAGTGTGAACGCATGAACTTGCAACGAACGATTCAATTAACATAAAGTAGGCAAATGTGAACTTGCAATTGTAACATCATATAATCATAGCTTAACATGAATCATTTTATCCACATAATCATAGCATAAACAATACTTAAACATGAATCATTCTATTCATATGGTTAATGCATAGACAATACTAAAGCATGAATCACTCTATTCATATGATTATGGCATAAATAGTACTTAAACATGAATCATTTATTCATATGATTATGGCATAAACAATACCTAAACATGAATTATTCTATTCCTATGATTATGGCATAAACAATACCTAAGCATGAATTATTCTATTCATATGATTATGGCATAAACAATACCTAAGCATGAATTATTCTATTCATATGATTATGGCATAAACAATACCTAAGCATGAATTATAGGTTCAACTAACCATGTAAAATTGAAATTAAGAATCTAACTAAATTAGATATCATTATTATTGGCACATGGTCTTGACTAGAAATATAAGCCTATATTTTTATTTAGGCATAATATAAACTAATCATGTTCATAAAATCACTACATGCTAACAAAAAGGTACTTACTTTTGTCACTAATACAAAAGTATGGTTCAACTAGAATTATCCCAACCTAATTCTTATATGAATCATGGTTTTTAATCCATTTATAGAATTATAGCATAAACATACCTAAACTTAAATCATGGTTTTCATTCTATCTATGTAAACTTGCAAGTGGAATGTAATTCTAATGTAATTCTAATGTAACTTATGTGTCACATATATTATCATATGATTATGATAACAACATAAGCCTAAAAACATGTTTTTCAATTGGGCATAATAACGAACATAGTTTAGTCATGTTTACAAATTTACAAAGATGCGTGCTTTTGTCACTATCACAAAAGCATGATTTTTATACTTGAACTATGATGCCAATTCCAACATAACCTTCATATGAATCATAATACTTAAGTGGATCAAATTACACTAAAGATGACCATAGAATTATACATCATGTTGGCATAACAATAAATCGTATACTTGCATGAATTTCAAATAAACTATTACAACATATAGTTGTTATTTTCAACATGAATCATATACTTGCAATTATCAAATGGGTGTTGTAAATAACTACCACAAACATGTAGTTTTCAATATGAATCATATGCTTGCATGAATCCCAATTAAAAAATTTCACAACATGTGGTTGTCAACATAAACCATATACTTGTATGAATCGAATCGTACACCATAGCATAGCCAAATCGTTTAGAATCAAAATAACATACAAATATAAGTTATTATCGCCACAATTCCATTTCGTTGTTAACTTCCAACGCAAATCGCGTACTTACAAATATCCAATCGTATACCATAATATTCCCAAGTCGTTTAGCACCAAAGCAACATACAAATATAGATTATTATCGCCACAATTCCATTTCTTACTTTACACAAATCAACACAATTATTTAATTCACATCGGAATAGCACTCTACTTACAACGTATGACGAATCTTCAATTCAGGAATCTGAATTCTGAATTTGGAGATGCTATCCTTTGTTGTAGGCGTTGATTCGATTAACGTTGCTTTAAGCTTTGAATTATCTCCTAATTGTCTCTCTATTTATGACGGCTGTCCTCAGTCTCTCCTCAGCAGCATGACGGTCTCATCTCCATTTTAGTTTGTGTAAATTAGGGTTAGTCTTAGGTCCCTTTTATAGAGTTTGTGAGTTGATTTAGACCGTCGATGAAGCTTGGTTCAATAATAGCCGTTCGTTCAAAGGAGAGACCAACCAGGAGCTGACACCTAGCCCTAGTGACAAGGCAAGGCTCAGAAAATCGACCAAACACAGACTAGGCCAGCCAGGGTGGGCTGGGTTCGACCTGGCTCAGGGGCCAGGTCGACTACCCAGTCGACCCCCAGGTCGACTCTAGAGTCGACCTGCCTGGGGCAGGTCGACCTGGCCTGGCAGGTCGACCCTAGGGTCGACCCCCAGGTCGACCTAGTGGGTTTGGGCGGGAATTTCCCCGCCTACTCTGATTGGGCTGAAATTTAAATCTGTTTTCGAAATTTGAATTTTCTGAAACTTCATCGGGTCCTAATTTGGTCATACGGGCTCCGTTTTTCGAAAACTCGGACTCTATTTCGCGTATTTTTCCGAGACGAATGCAATGGCATATCCCGTTTCCCTTAGTACTTTAATTTGAAATTTATTATACTTTAATTTGTGAATTTCACTGTTATAAAATACACGGGGTGTTACATTCTCCCCCACTTAAAAGGATTTCATCCTGAAATCTTCAAGTTCAGGAAGAATGTACATCCTAACATCCAAACATCCATCTACTCATCCATCAAACACGAGCATCCATTGTCCTTAAAAGACTTCTAATGCTTCATGATAATATGCGAAGTGTGTGTGTACATGTACTTATCTAATGCAAAATCAGGCGGTCTACTGATTCAGTTGACCTCCTTAATCCGAATTATGTAAGTGCCATAAATCCATTATGTATGCAAATCCTCCTATTCATGATTCTACATGAGTGCACAATCATTCATACAAATGCAACATCCATATGACACATATTAAAGTTCAACCATATACGAATGCAAACATATATGCATATGCAATATGAAGTGATTGAGCCGATCTAAAACCTAGATTGTGTGTATATGCAACCACGAGCAACCACTAGCAACCACTTGCAATCATCATCCATAACATGTTTCAATTACATGTTTTCATCCAAAGGGTTTCTACCTAAAAGATAGGGTCGAGGAGATATACCTAAAAAGATAGATAAAAGCGCAACTTAAGGAAAAAGGAAAGATCAAAGATGTACCCTCGAAAAGAAAAGGGTAGGCAGCGCGTATTCTAGCTTCAGTTTCCCAAGTTGCGTCTCCCTCGGCGTCGCTCCACTGAACTTTGACGAGCTTGACTTCGCGGTTGCGTAGCTTCTTCACTTCCGTTCCTAATATGCGGGTTGGAACTTTCCTTACGGTTGCTTCGTGTTCCACTTCAGCTTCTTCTAGGATATTTGGCTCTACCACTTCAGCAGACTCATGTAGACATTTTTGGAGATGTGAAACATGAAAGACGTTGTGAACTCCGGCCAATTTTTCGGGTAGCTCTAATCTATAGGCATTTTCCCAATTTTCTCAATAATAGGAAATGGTCCTACCTAAAGGTATAGTCGAATGATAGAAGCAAGTAAAAACTTTGTGCCCATTAGGCAATGTCAAAACTGGAAATCTATGCCACATATATATTGATTAGGAGAAGAACTCTCTAAGCATCAGCCCCGAAGACCGAAATCAACATCAGACTGACACCCAAAGAATTACTCAACCCAACCACTAGATTCTAGGAAACTAAGCATGATGGACTCCTTTTAGGTCACAAGGGAGTCCCTTCCTAAGACCAACCTATAAAACCCCAAAAGTTTAGTCAAACCAACGAACACCCTCAAGCCCCAACATGTGTTACTAACAGATGAGTCATACTCCCTATGGGTTTTGCAACAGAAATTGGATTGAGAACGGGACCGAGAGGATATACACAAAAGATAGCATGCAAGTAAGCTCTACAGGAAGAGAGGGATCAAGCATATACTCTTAAGAAGAGATATGATCCACGAATCTAGTCTTCAATCTTCTAAGTCACATTTCCTTGAGCTTAACTCCATTATGCTTTGTCCGTCTTTAACTTCACAATTTCGTAGCTTCTTAATTATTGTTTCCAAAATATGAGTTGGAACCTATGTCACTGTTGCCTCTCGTTCCTCTTTCACTTACTCTACTTCTAGTATACTCGGCTCAAACATAACGGCGTACTCATGGTTTCATGCAAGCTCTCCAAAATTCACTAGTGAATCTTAGATCTCGTCCAATTACTATCGGGTATTCCACGTAGAAGAACTATCTCTTGGAAATAAATGCCATCCATGCTGCCAAATGTACTTACTAAGGTGATGCTCCACAACTCATGTATAAGCGAAATGAACCTTCTGCCTTAGTGGCGAACACTACTCGATCGGATTACAAATTACCCATAAATGTGTCAAGAGATTCTAGGAAACAAATCATGATAGAACCCTAAAGGTTACCCGCGACTTCGAGGGTATTACCGAGGCAAGTCAAGAGTCTAACTTCCCTCTTTTCGAAACCGAGATGGTCACCCTTACTGGATAACCTCTCCATCGCTAGAATCAACCAATGGCCCAAAACAAAGGCACTACATTAAACTCTACGCTTAGAATAGAAATTTTCAATCCTACACAGATCATAGACAAATGAGCCGGGCCCCCAATTGGGTTTGAAACAATTAAGGGGTCCTCTATCATACTAGTTCTTAGGTGCAGAGATTCTACTAAAGCAGACGAGATAAAGGAGTGTGATGCGCCGGAATCAAATAAAGTGCGAACGGGGCGATCATAAAGATGAACTACACTTTCTACAGAAGTATTTATACCTCGCTGTTGCAGAGGTGGCGCCTCTAGCACATGAACCTGTGCCCCTGTGGTGGATCCAGCCCTCTGCCCCTGTCCTCGTTTCTTTGGGTAGTCCTTAGCCAAGTGGCCTATCTCACCGCAAGAAAAACACCCACCATTCATCTTGGCCTTCTTTTTCCGGTAATCTTTTACTAAGTGCCCCACTTTGCCATAGAATTTACACTTCCTCTTCTCTTGGGACTTGTTGTCTTTCCCGCCCTTCTTAAAGTCTGTCTTCTTAGGCTGTAAACCCTCTTTCTTCCCTTGAGAGCTTTCCGCCTTTGTCTCCTTCTTCCTTGGGCAGTCCCTAGCCCAGTGGCCTGTCTCCCTACACTGAAAGAAAGTTGCACTCATCCTCCTCTTCTTCTTCCTGCAGTCTCCCTCCAGATGTCCAAGAATTCCGCAGAAATAACATTTCCTTTTTTCACATTTCTTGTCATTACAGTTACGATCCTTTCTTGTTGGACTATTATTCGTCTTCCTACTCTGGGACTCTTCCGCTTGCTGGTTCACGTGGAGGAGGAGGAGAGAAAGCGTCAGCAGCTGGGGAGTAAGGTCTCCAGACATGCTGAAACAGAAAGGATAGATTCAAAACGAAGGATAAAAGATAGTACCTATGGCTTTGGGGGACTTTGCCTTTTTAAAATAAAATAATATTTTATCTTTTAAAAATGCTTCTTTAAATTTCCTTTTTGAAAATAAATTTTCAAAACTTTTTATCTTATCTGGTAAACCTATGCTCTGATACCAAGTGAAACACCCCACCTCCGTTAGGGTCACTCTCAAAGAGAATGCCCTAATTTTGGTGGAGGTTTATAAGTATAAATCACAGATATACAAGACAGATATAATAACACATATTTTTGAACAGCGGAAATAACAACTTTTATTTCATTAAAATACATGTTACACCAACCATACCATAATTGTCTTACAATACTTCCAAAAACATAACATTTTCATAACTGTCTTGATTACATTATTTAAAGAAGCATAAAGAAAACATAAATAAACTGCAAAAGTCCCATAATTGCTGTCCAAAGCCATAGTCCAAACGAAAGATCCAAGCAATACATTCTTCCTCTTCAAGCTAGATATGAAGGCTGGTCAAGCTGCGGTATTCCCTCCCTGTGGACCGGGGGGGACAGAAGAAAAGAAGACGAAAGAAAAGTAGAGTCAGACATAAAAGCCTGAGTAAGTCTAGGACTATTCAGTCTATGAATAAAGAACTGGGTATGATAAGTATAAACTAGAAATGGGAAAGCACCATAAACCAAGTTAAGTTGTCTAGGGTCGAATACACTATCGTACCCCAAATTAATCTCGGTACCCATATAAACTAGTTCCCAACAGGCACCCCATAGTCAGGGTGAAGTGATCCATTTTATGATGATCGGCTCCTACTCGCATAGTTACATGTGTCTTATGGCCCCTGATGTTGTAGTTACCTATGCTGGTCCCACCATGGGGTGTATCAAGTCCCATGGTGGCGGCCCGACACAATCCTAGAATGCACAGGTATGCTACTGGTGCCCAGTGCCTTATTTTTCTACGCCGGAGTGTGTGCACGCCCGCACCCCGTTAGAACCTACACTGCTGCACCATCGCCGTCGATTTGACCTCTTACAGTCAGCCCAGTAATCGTGCCCCACCCTGCCTAGTTTCAGGGTATCATGATACGCCTTGTAGGGTTACTGCTGAAAAGGGTCCCCCGCTACTAGGTTTTCTATTTCTAGCCAACATGCTAAGTTGGTTAAGTGTTTTATAAACCTAACCCCCAATCAGTCTGTTTAGTTTAGCATGTCCCATTTTGATTAAGTATTAAGATAATTTACTTAATCCTATCAATCCTGACTCAGCCTTAATTGTCTTATTAAAGCCTCGACCTCTCACATTAGACAGGTATTGTTGTGGCTGCCTGTTGCCGGTTGGGTCCGGGCAGTCTTACGCCACAACTCAGTCTAACCTCGGATCCTTATTGGGCTCCGTGTTTAACCACCCACATTGGGTAGGTATTGTTGTGACTACTGGACAGCCGGGCGGTTCCGGGCAGGTTTACATCACAACTCAATCCAACCTCGGGTTAAACACATCGTATTTTCTACATTTACATATTTTGTCTCTTTTCTTTTTATATGTAAATATTTGCGGCCCATTATTCAAATTCATCTTTATTGATTAAAATTTATTTATGCCACTTAATTGCTTTTCAAGGTTGTTGGCATGCGTCAAACATGCCAACACATATGTTCTATATTTTAGCCCAAACGTCATTACCCCCGTTTTATACGTTCGCTCCAATGTAAGGTGTGTTGGGTTTAATACTTAAACCCAATTTAGCCAAATGAAAAGGGGAGGCTTATAACATGGTGTTTATAAGGTAACATGAAAAAGGGGAGTGTGAACGCATGAACTTGCAACGAACGATTCAATTAACATAAAGTAGGAAAATGTGAACTTGCAATTGTAACATCATATAATCATAGCTTAACATGAATCATTTTATCCACATAATAATAGCATAAACAATACTTAAACATGAATCATTCTATTCATATGGTTAATGCATAGACAATACTAAAGCATGAATCACTCTATTCATATGATTATGGCATAAATAGTACTTAAACATGAATCATTTATTCATATGATTATGGCATAAACAATACCTAAACATGAATTATTCTATTCCTATGATTATGGCATAAACAATACCTAAGCATGAATTATTCTATTCATATGATTATGGCATAAACAATACCTAAGCATGAATTATTCTATTCATATGATTATGGCATAAACAATACCTAAGCATGAATTATAGGTTCAACTAACCATGTAAACTTGAAATTAAGAATCTAACTAAATTAGATATCATTATTATTGGCACATGGTCTTGACTAGAAATATAAGCCTATATTTTTATTTAGGCATAATATAAACTAATCATGTTCATAAAATCACTACATGCTAACAAAAAGGTACTTACTTTTGTCACTAATACAAAAGTATGGTTCAACTAGAATTATCCCAACCTAATTCTTATATGAATCATGGTTTTTAATCCATTTATAGAATTATAGCATAAACATACCTAAACTTAAATCATGGTTTTCATTCTATCTATGTAAACTTGCAAGTGGAATGTAATTCTAATGTAATTCTAATGTAACTTATGTGTCACATATATTATCATATGATTATGATAACAACATAAGCCTAAAAACATGTTTTTCAATTGGGCAAAACAACGAACATAATTTAGTCATGTTTACAAATTTACAAAGATGCGTGCTTTTGTCACTATCACAAAAGCATGATTTTTATACTTGAACTATGATGCCAATTCCAACATAACCTTCATATGAATCATAATACTTAAGTGGATCAAATTACACTAAAGATGACCATAGAATTATACATCATGTTGGCATAACAATAAATCGTATACTTGCATGAATTTCAAATAAACTATTACAACATATAGTTGTTATTTTCAACATGAATCATATACTTGCAATTATCAAATGGGTGTTGTAAATAACTACCACAAACATGTAGTTTTCAATATGAATCATATGCTTGCATGAATCCCAATTAAAAAATTCCACAACAAGTGGTTGTCAACATAAACCATATACTTGTATGAATCCAATCGTACACCATAGCATAGCCAAATCGTTTAGAATCAAAATAACATACAAATATAAGTTATTATCGCCACAATTCCATTTCGTTGTTAACTTCCAACGCAAATCGCGTACTTACAAATATCCAATCGTATACCATAATATTCCCAAGTCGTTTAGCATCAAAGCAACATACAAATATAGATTATTATCGCCACAATTCCATTTCTTACTTTACACAAATCAACACAATTATTTAATTCTCATCGGAATAGCACTCTACTTACAACGTATGATGAATCTTCAATTCAGGAATCTGAATTCTGAATTTGGAGATGCTATCCTTTGTTGTAGGCGTTGATTCGATTAACGTTGCTTTAAGCTTTGAATTATCTCCTAATTGTCTCTCTATTTCTGACGGCTATCCTCAGTCTCTCCTTAGCAGCATGACGGACTCATCCCATTTTAGTTTGTGTAAATTAGGGTTAGTCTTAGGTCCCTTTTATAGAGTTTGTGAGTTGATTTAGACCGTCGATGAAGCTTGGTTCAATAATAGTCGTTCGTTCAAAGGAGAGACCAACCAGGAGCTGACACCTAGCCCTAGTGACAAGGCAAGGCTCAGAAAATCGACCAAACACAGACTAGGCCAGCCAGGGTGGGCTGGGTTCGACCTGGCTCAGGGGCCAAGTCGACTCCCCAGTCGACCCCCAGGTCGACTCTAGAGTCGACCTACCTGGGGCAGGTCGACACCTAGGTCGACTCCCAGGTCGACCTGGCCTGGCAGGTCGACCCTAGGGTCGACCTGGTGGGTTTGGGCGGGAATTCCCCCCCTACTCTGATTGGGCTGAAATTTAAATCTGTTTTCGAAATTTGAATTTTTTGAAACTTCATCGGGTCCTAATTTGGACATATGGGCTCCGTTTTTTGAAAATTCGGACTCTATTTCGCGTATTTTTCCAAGACGAACGCAATGGCATATCCCGTTTCCCTTAATACTTTAATTTGAAATTTATTATACTTTAATTTGTGAATTTCACTGTTATAAAATACACGGGGTGTTACAATAGCAACCATCCTCACATCTCTCACTCAGTGCGTAAAGCATACGATGTCCACCACTGTCAATCACTAGACCCATCGAAGTAGTGACGGAGTTCAACTTGTACAACTACTGCTACTACCAAGCTTACCACATGGAGTCATGACCAAATCTTTACAAATGACCCTACTTCATTGGTCTATAGCCTTTTAGTCGCACGTAGGCCACTGTGGCCCTGAATCCGTTCACGTACCTCCCATACATAGTGATCCAAAGTCATAGACATCGGTAGCACCTTGGCACACGTCCCGCAGCAAAGCCCAATCATGAAGCCCACTCGTTGGTTCCCAACTGGATCCTGAGTCAAAGCTCCCCGCTTGGACTTCCTTTGCATCTCGGGTTTTGATCGAATTGGAGTTGGTCTTCAAAAGAGTCGTCGCGTAGAAGAGATGGAAGTTCAGTTCGGTTCTGTCTAATCTGCTTTAGTTGGTTCGGTTCGGGTGCCATGCTTCCTAATGTGCTCCTGATGCGGTTCAGTTCGGTGCTTCCCTTCTAGCTCGGTTCAGTTCGGATGTCTTCTGCCTGGGTTTGGTTCGGTAGTTGCTCTCTCGCTTCGGTTCGGGTCGAGATGTCTGTCTCCGGTCCGATCCTCCTCCCTTACCTCCAATCCGATCCCCTGCTCCTTTCCATCTGATCCCGCTTGCTTCCCTGCTCCGATCCGCTCCCTAGCTCCGATTCGATCCTCTGTCCAACTCCAACTCTAAGCAATGGCCTTCCTTCTTGCCAAACTTCCTTTGTGCCAGGCTTCGGTTCGGATTCCTTGCCCAGCTCTCATATCCGATCCGAGCCCCCAACCCGATCCGATCCCAAACCCTGCACAACTTTCTGCAACTTTTTCCAGTGACTTGTTTACGCCATTCGACGACGTTTTCGACCAATCTAACCATTCTAATTAACCACAAATCATCCCAAATAGTCATAACAACATTGCAAACTAACCACAAACACCAAAACAATGAATTTACATGCCAAAATGGATCAAATATACCCAAAACCCCATATTTTCCCTTAAGCATGTTTAAGCAAAACTAATCCTAGGGTTAACAAAACTTAACCAAATTAAACCAAATTTCTAGCAGAGGCATAAAATATTAATTTCGAATTTATAGATATTTTTCCAGAATTTATTAGTGTATAAATTCGCTAATCTTCACTAATTACCCTTAATTAACTGTAATTAGTGTCAAAACAATGCTAATCACTCACCTTGGCCACAAATAAAATTCTCAGAACTGAAACTTCGCTGATTT
This sequence comes from Allium sativum, assembly GCA_030737875.1. Taxonomy (NCBI): domain Eukaryota; kingdom Viridiplantae; phylum Streptophyta; class Magnoliopsida; order Asparagales; family Amaryllidaceae; genus Allium; species Allium sativum. Next base: position 110,059,407 of record CM060916.1, on the reverse strand, counting down.
GGGCGAATACCGATGTCTAACAGCAGCTCTAACCTTGCTTTCGTGCTTTCTCTCCTTAATTTGATGTGGAATAAGCCAAAACTTGATTAGAAAGTGATTTGGGGATGTTTCTAGATGTTGGCGGCCATTGTTAGGGTTCAAGAATGAAAGTGGTGGCTGGAAAATGAGGATAAGATCGTTCTCTAACTAATTTCAGCCTCCTCATGACCCTAATCCCGAAATCCCCCATTGGGCCTAGCTGTTAATCACCCGGTTAAGCCCAATTAAGCTGTTTTTCATTATCTGAAACTTGTTTCAGCCATAACACCCAAACGGTGAGTCTGTTTGGCTATTGTGACCACTCTACGGAATTGTAAACCATCATCTAGAGCAAATGGAAGTGGTTTCAGGTCAAAATTCCTTTCTAGTCAAAAGTTATGGCCAAAACAGTACCAACTATGGGTAAAATGGTCATTTAAAAATCGACAAAAATCATGAACATGGGAAATGACCCCAATAGTCGTCTCCTAAAGTTACATGACCATACGACTTCATATGTGAAAGAAATAAATATTCTACGATCCTATGATGCGTAGAATGCGGGTCGTTACACTCTCCCCCCTTAAGAAATTTCATCCCCGAAATTCCTTAACCCAAAACATACAAAGGATCCCGCATGCCTAACAGCCACATACAACAATCAAACATGCAAAGCAAGCAAACAAACCTATCCTAGCATGCGGAAAACTAAATCGAAGTTAAAATCTTACCAGGCGAAGAGTTCTGGATACATCTTTCTAATACTCTCCTCGGTCTCCCAAGTAAAGTCATTCTCGTTCTCGCCCCACTGAACCTTGACTAGCTTCACCGCCTTCCTTCGAAGTTGCTTCATATCGTGCTCGACAATACGGATTGGCTTGCGGTTCCCAACCGCCTCGGGTTCTACTTCGAAGTCCTCTAACTGATCAGGTGAAATAGTCATATCTGGGTCGTGAACGAACTTCCTCAGTTGGGAAACATGAAATACGTTGTGAACTCCCGCCATCTTCTCTGGTAAGTCAACTCTATACGCCAAATTCCCGACTAGTTCAAGAACAGGGAATGGGTGAACAAATCTTGGTGCCAACTTGCCTCTCCTGCCAAATCGTATCACGCTCTTCAACGGAGAAATCTTGACAAACACCAAATCGCCAACGGAGAACTTTAAGTCTCTTCTCCTCTTATCAGCATAACTCTTCTGCCTATCTTGGGCATCCTTCATTCGTTGTTGAATGATCTTAATCTTATCTGAAGTTTTTCTCACCACATCTGGTCCAAGCATAAACTTCTCGCCAGTCTCTATCCAACATGATGGTGAGTTGCACGGTCTTCCGTACAAAGCTTCATACGGAGCCATACCGATACTGGATTGGTAGCTATTATTATATGCAAACTCTACTAGATGCAAATATGGTCATCCCATAATCCAACAAAATCCAATATACATGCTCTCAAGAGATCTTCCAAAATACGATTCACCCTCTCCGTCTGACCGTCGGTCTGAGGATGATATGCGGTACTGAGATGTAATTCGGACCCTAGAGCCTCTTGTAAGCTCTTCCAAAACCCACTAGTTAACAACGGGTCTCGGTCACTCACAATGCTTTTAGGTACTTCATGAAATCTCACTACCCACTTCATATACAATTCTGCTAACTTAGTTGCCGTCCTGTTTGACTTGACGGGTATAAACCTCGCACTCTTAGTCAATTGGTCCACAATCACCCAAATGCTATCATGACCCGATCTAGTCCTTGGTAACCCATCAATGAAATCCATTGACACTTGTTCCCATTTCCATTCTGGAATTTCTAATGGTTGCATCAAACCACTAGGCTTCTTTTGCTCATCTTTAACTAGCTGGCAATTCATGCATTTGGATATAAACTTCCCAATGTCTCTTTTCATCCCTTCCTAGTAGTAAGTCCGTCTCATGTCTCGATACATCTTATTACCACCGGGGTGTATAGTCAGTTTTTAGTGATGACATTCTCTAAGCATTTCATCTCTCAATCCATTGACATTGGGTACAACAAGCTTTCCATCCTTTCTAAGACATCCATCTTGATCAAGCCCATACTTGTTCATCTCCTCATCGATACCCATCTCTAACTTGGAGATGATTTCCAATAGGTTAGGATTGTCCCTTTGACTAGAGCCAATCCGCTCAATCATAGTGGGTCTGATCATCAAACTTGCTAACATTTCTGGATCCAATTCGCACTTTGGTCTGAAATCATAACCAGCGATGTACTCCAATTGCTTCCATTCAAGAAACATAGCCCCCAAACTGGCATGTCTTCTACTCAATGCATCGGCTACCGCGTTGCCCTTTCCTGGTGTATATGCGATATCAAAATCATAGGAAGCCAAGAATTCTAACCACCTTTGTTCCCGGAGATTTAGATCCTTCTGGGAGAAGAGATACTTTAACGATTTATGATCGGTAAACAACTCGAATCTTTCTCCCAAGAGATAATGTCTCCACATCTTCAACGCGAACACGATCGCTGCCAATTCCAAATCATGGGTAGGGTATCTTCTCTCGTGCGGTTTCAATTGCCGACTTTCATAAGCTACAACCCTACCGCCTTGCATCAATACAGCACCCAGTCCGCTACCACAGGCATCTGTGTATACCGTCATCTCTTCATTCCCCTTAGGAATGACTAACACTGGTGCGCATGTCAACTTGTCCTTTAGACTCTTGAATGCATTCTCGCACCTTTCATCCCAGACAAAAGCTTGATTCTTCTTGGTCAACTGGGTCAATGGTGCTGCTATCTTGGAGAAACCTTTGATAAACTTACGATAATATCTCGCTAATCCCAAGAAACTTCTTATGTCCGTTGCATTCTTGGGCATAGGCCAATCCTGTACCGTAGCCACCTTCGCAGGGTCCACGGCAATACCATTCTCGGAAACAACAAGACCCAAGAACCTCACTTCCCTCCTCCAGAAGTGACACTTAGAAAACTTTGCTTTCAATTGGTGTTTTCTCAACAACTCCATCACTATTCTTAAATGTTCCTTGTGTTCTTCCTCTGTCCTCGAATAGACCAAAATATCATCAACGAACACAAGGACAAACTTATTCAACTGATCTCTGAATATCCTATTCATAAGATCCACAAAATATGTTGGGGCATTGGTCAGCCCAAATGGCATGACCAACCACTCATAAAATCCGGACGGCGTCCGAAATGCTGTTTTAGCTATACTCTCAGCTTCCACTCTAAGCTGATGAAAACATGTCGCGAGATCCAACTGAGAAAATACTCTTGCGCCACTCAACTGATCGAACAAATCATCTATCCGCGGTAGAGGATACTTGTTCTTCCTCGTCACTTTATTCAACTCGCGGTAGTCTACACACAAACGAAAGGAACCATCCGCCTTGGTAGCAAACACAACTGGTGCTCCCCACTCAGAAACACTCCTTCTGATAAATTCATTCTTCAAAAGATGGCTGACTTGCACCCCGAGCTCTCGCTGCTCCCTTGGTGCCATACGACGAAGTGGCATCACTATAGGTCTGGCATCTTTCAACAAATCAATACGGAACTCAATCTCTCGATGTGGTGGAAGCCCGATCACTTATTTGAAAACATCCGGATACTGGCTAACCACGGGCAAACCTGACAACTCACTATGCGGAATGTCGAGGGAGTTTAGAAAACTAGCCAATACCCCCTCACTGGGTAGACCACCAAACACTATCCTCCGTCCATCATCCGCTCTAGCTGTCACCCAAAAGCCCTCACAGTCTACCACCACCCCGTATCTTTGGAGCCAATCTACTCCCAAAATAATGCCAAACGCAGTAAAGCCCAAAACAAAGCAATCACAAACAAACATGCATCCACGACTCGATAAGACCACATTACGACAAATCATGCAAAGGCTAGTCGAATCGCCAATCGGGTTCGTCATTACTAAAGGTCTATCGACAATCTTGGGCTCCAATCCCAACCTATCTACCAGGTCACTAGATATGAAAGAACTGGAAGCTCCGGTATCAAACAAAACTCTAACAGGAACATCATAAACAGAAAGCATACCTTGAATGACGACATTCTTTCCCTTCTCCGCCGCAGTTGGGGCATTTGACGAAGAAGGAATAGCATTAAGGGCATATGCTTTCACCATTTGCTTTTCTTTAGGGGGTTGCGGACACTTGTCCTTGTGATGTCCAATTTGGCCACAGTTGAAGCACTTCATATCCGCTGGCTTGGCCCGACAATTACTAGCATAATGGCCCTTCTTACCACAGCTGAAGCACTCAACATCTTGCTTATTCCTTTTCTTCTAGCCATCCTTAGTCTGATTCTGCTTTCTCTTATTCTGGGAACCACCCTTGCCTCCACCACTTGCTTGTGGCTTTGGCTCCTCTGCAGATGCAACCTCAGTCTTCGGCTTAGGGTAGAGACTTTCTGATCTCAATTCTTTCCCCACAATCGATTCAAACGTCTCATCGATGTGGTTAATAAGCCTTTCTCCTAAGTACTGATCCAAACCAGTTATGAATTTCTCATTCTTCTTCTCGGCAGTATCAATAAGAGATAACGCATACTTCGACAAAGTGTCGAATTCAACAATATACTCCAAGACAGCTCTGCCATTCTGCTTGACCTCCAAAAATTTCTTAAACAACACTGACTTCTGAGCAACTAGAACGAACTTCTCGCTAAAGCGAACCTTAAACTGCTCCCAAGTGATCTGATCTTCGGGAGTAGCTGCCTTTATAGCATTCCACCAATTCATTGCCCGCCCTTGCAGCTGACGGGACGCTGGCTTTCTCTTCATCGCATCCTCGATATGCAGATCCTCGAAGATACGTTCACAACAATCCAACCAATCTTGAACATACGTAGACGACTCTGTTCCATGGAATGACTTCCCACCAAGACTAGTATAATCCTTATTTAACTTGGCGAAGTCGGCCCTCGGCGCCTGCACCATTGGACCACCATTATTACCACCATTAGGAGCTGCACTCTGCACATCTCTAAGCATCTCTCTCATGAGGTCAGTAAACATCGTCCTCATGTCAGCAGCATTCCCATTATTGGCTCCCCTACCAGCACCTCTAGCATATCGGCTCATCGTCAATCTGAAAAGGGAAACGATTAACGACCCCATAGTGGTGCTAGTGCAGTACGACTTCATTCTTATACTACTAATAGTATATATATAGCTTTTGAAAACCAAATTAATCACAAATACGCGCTCTCATATACGTACTATCTCTCCCTAGTGTCTTTCCCTAGGTTAACTAAGCAACCTAGAGCTCTGATACCAAGTGTGACGGCCCACCCCGCACCCGCCGGCATTTCCTCCTAAAGTGCGCTGTACACATGCCCGACTAGCACGGTACGGTCGTCAGAAGAAGAGGGAAGAAGGGAATGAACTAATCGAGAACCTATAGAATGTCTCACAGCGCATGGAGTAAAATATAATAATAACATACTTGACATAAAACAGGTGAGACAGTGCATAAGCTGATAACTAAAACCAACATCAACATCAGATCAGCGGAAATCCAAATACAGCTTATTACAACTTTCCAAATTTACTGTCTCTAAAACAAAAGAAAGCTAAAGTATAAGATGCACTACTAATGCCCAAGCAGTGGTCTTCAATGACACAGGGGGAATACTATATATATCATACGTGGAAGCCTCCTGCTCGTCTCCGGATCATCTACCCGTGCTTCACCAGCTAACTTGTCTCTAGTCTACTCGTGTGAGCATCCAGAGTAATAAGAGGAGACATAAAACTCTGTGTCAGACATAAAGCCTGGTATGAGCGATAAGCATCTAAACAGAGCAATAACAGGTATACTAAACCATACCTGAACCTGGACCTGCACCCAAAGAGTTAGCACTACATACCGTACAATACTCTAAGGTGCCATAACAAATAGTGTAAAGAATACGGGGGTGGGGTGTGCATGTCATAATGATGGCAAACAAATCAACCATAGCAACCATCCTCACATCTCTCACTTAGTGCGTAAAGCATACGATGTCTGCCACTGTCAATCACTAGACCCATCGAAGTAGTGACGGAGTTCAACTTGTACAACTACTGCTACTACCAAGCTTACCACATGGAGTCATGACCAAATCTTTACAAATGACCCCACTTCATTGGTTTATAGCCTTTTAGTCGCACCTAGGCCTGTGGCCCTGAATCCGTTCACGTACCTCCCATACATAGTGATCCAAAGTCACAGACATCGGTAGCCCCTTGGCACACGTCCCGCAGCAAAGCCCAATCATGAAGCCCACTCATTGGTTCCCAACTGGATCCTGAGTCAAAGCTCCCCGCTTGGACTTCCTTTGCATCTCGGGTTTTGATCGAATTGGAGTTGGTCTTCAAAAGAGTCGTCGCGTAGAAGAGATGGAAGTTCAGTTCGGTTCGGTCTAATCTGCTTCAATCGGTTCGGTCCGGGTGCCATGCTTCCTAGTGTGCTCCTGGTGCGGTTCGGTTTGGTGCTTCCATTCTAGCTCGGTTCGGTTCGGATGTCTTCTGCCTGGGTTTGGTTCGGTAGTTGCTCTCTCGCTTCGGTTCGGGTCGAGATGTCTGGCTCTGGTCCGATCCTCCTCCCTTACCTCCAATCTGATTCCCTGCTCCTTTCCATCTGATCCCGCTCGCTTCCCTGCTCCGATCCGCTCCCTAGCTCCGATCCGATCCTCTGTCCAATTCCAACTCTAAGCAATGGCCTTCCTTCTTGCCAAACTTCCTTTATGCCAGGCTTCGGTTCGGTTCGGATTCCTTGCCCAGCTCTTCTATCCGATCCGAGCCCCCAACCCGATCCGATCCGAAACCCTGCACAACTTTCTACAACTTTTTCCTGTGACTTGTTTACGCCATTCGACAACGTTTTCGACCAATCTAACAATTCTAATTAACCACAAATCATCCCAAACAGTCATAGCAACATTGCAAACTAACCACAAACACCAAAACAATGAATTTACATGTCAAAATGGATCAAATATAACCAAAACCCCATATTTTCCCTTAAGCATGTTTAAGCAAAACTAATCCTAGGGTTAACAAAACTTAACCAAATTAAACCAAATTTCTACCAGAGGCATAGAATATTAATTTCGAATTTATAGATATTTTTCCAGAATTTATTAGTGTATAAATTCGCTAATCTTCACTAATTATCCTTAATTAACTGTAATTAGTGTCAAAACAATGCTAATCACTCACCTTGGCCACAAATAAAATTCTTAGAACTAAAACCTCGCTGATTTGGGTGAATACCGATGTATAACAACAGCTCTAACCTTGCTTTCGTGCTTTCTCTCCTTAATTTGACGTAGAATAAGCCAAAACTTGATTAGAAAGTGATTTGGGGATGTTTCTAGATGTTGGCGGCCATATTAGGGTTCAAGAATGAAAGTGGCGGCTGGAAAATGAGGATAAGATCGTTCTCTAACTGATTTCAGCCTCCTCATGACCCTAATCCCGAAATCACCAATTGGGCCTAGCTGTTAATCACCCGGTTAAGCCCAATTAAGCTATTTTTCACTATCTGAAACTTGTTTCAGCCATATCTCCCGAACGGTGAGTCTGTTTGGCTAATGTGACCACTCTACGGAATTGTAAACCATCATCCGGAGCCAATGGAAGTGGTTTCAGGTCAAAATTCCTTTCTAGTCAAAAGTTATGGCCAAAACAGTACCAACTATGGGTAAAATGGTCATTTAAAAATCGAAAAAAATCATGAACATGGGAAATGACCCCAATAGTCGTCTCCTAAAGTTACATGACCATACGACTTCATATGTGAAAGAAATAAATATTCTACTATCCTATGATGCGTAGAATGCGGGTCGTTACAAATAAGGTTTCCATCTGGAGGATGTTGCCGCTACGAACAGCGGTGTACTGACGCGGTGAAGTTGAGCTCAAGATGGCGACCGCCTAGCGGCGAATGGAAGGGAAGGGAACAAAAGTGATTATTTGGAGGGAAGATTTGGAAGAACGATTTCCGGTTTGGGCAAAATAAAGATTTGGGGGAAAACATCTTTTGAGAGGAATAAAAATCGGCTATTAAAATACAAATAGGAGGAGGAAGAGTTGTTTTGTGTGAATGAAGGACAGGGGTGCATGCATTTTATAATTGACAAAGGGGACCAAATACAGAAACAAAACGAAATGTGTAGCACACAAATGGAGGCAAAGACAAGTGCTAAAAGGTTTCTATAGCTAAATATTGAGATGTTCAGGCCAAATCTTGAGCAAGATTTTAATCAGATTTGGTACAGTTTTAAAATCAAAGGATTGACCGGTCAAGGATTGTTTCAAGTGCATTAAGCTTCTAAAATTTGTTAACCCAAATATTCAACAATGTTAGGCTAGAACACAGCTGAATTGAAACCGTTGTTCACATGTTTTAAATATACTATAAATTCAACAACTAGCTAACAGTAAATTAAATCAAATACGAACGCAAAATACACGAATTTTATTTCACACTTTATTTCTTTTCTTTTTTTACCGTAACCGTTTAAACACAAATAACTAAATCAAAAGTAAAATGTTATAAATACATAAGAGCTCTAATACAAACAAACCCGTGGACCGTTTAATTCAAACTTTAAATTTCTACAAACATTCATATTAAAATTAAAAGAATGTAAGGCTAAATGTACGAATAAGTTTAAAATGTTTATAAATTACAAAAGTACAAATGTAACGACCAGTATTTTTTTTTGACCGTTCAAATCGACAATAAACCACACATGTCGACCCGAACAAATCATAAATACAGGCTGTTATTGGGAAAAGAAGAAAAAGAAGAAAGAAGAGAAAAACAATAACAGAATCTAACGGCAGAAGGACGATATATAATACACAATAGCAGTTTAAAATAGTTGAAAACAGTTGAAAACATATATACATTGACTATCAGAGTAATACATATACATGTTTCATCACATGGCAGCGGAAATAAAATGCAGCGTAAATACATATATAATAAATATATACCAAATCATCGTCTTCAATCTCCAAGGCAAAGTAATCTTTGTTAACTGCAACATCTGCTGACCTGAGCGTATTACATAAAAAGGAAAACACAACAAACACTCGGATCAGCACTAAATCAATCTCATATTTGTCAAATCAAATTACTAAACAACTTGAGTGTCATGGGTGCAGTAATTCAAGAGATGTTACAAGACTTTTCCATCTCTCGAGGATCCATTAAACTAATACATAAATGTATAATACGCTATTATGATAGTGTCTATTCAGTAAAGTTAATATCATAAAAAATAGCGTAAGCGGGATTACCATATTACCCTTACACCGTTTACAGGCATCAACAGTCTATACAGTACCGTAAATTCACCGTACTGGTGTTATCAGAGGGCACTCCATAGAAGGCAATGCTAAATCAAAATCGTATGGGGCTCGTTATGGATCAATATGACAAGGCACTCGAGGCAATGCCCAGGGTAGGATTCTACCAATTGCACTCCCGGACTGAAACACCCCACCTCCGTTAGGGTCACTCTCAAAGGGAATGCCCTAATTTTGGTGGAGGTTTATAAGTACAAGTCACAGATATACAAGACAGATATAAGAACACATATTTGTAAACAGCGGAAGAACAACAAACTTTATTTCATAAAGTCAAATACGTGTTACAACAACATCCTTTCCAAAAACATAACATAACACTTTCGTAAACTGTCTTGAGTACATTATTTAAAGAAGCATAAATAAAACGTAGATAAACTGCAAAAGCCCCATAGTGGATTGTCCAAAGCCATAGTTCAAAACAGGAAAGTCCAAGCAATACATTTCTTTTCTTCAAGCTGGATGTTGAGGTTGGTCAAGCTGCTGTGTTCCCTCCCTGAGGACCTGGGGGGGGGGGGGAAACGGAAGAAAGAAGACGAAAGAAAAGTAGAGTCAGACATAAAGCCTGAGTAAGTCTAGTACTATTTTGTCTATGAATAAAGAACTGGGTATGATAAGTATAAACAAGAAGTGGGCATGCACTATAAACTTGGTTAAGTTGTCTAGGGTCGAATATACTATCGTACCCCATGTTAATATCTGAACCCATATAAACTAGTTTCCAATTTGCACCCCATAATCAGGGTGATGTGATCCATTCTATGATGATCGGCTCCTACTCGCATAGTTACATGTGTCTTACGGCCCCCGATGTCTGTAGTTACCTATGCTGGTCCCACCATGGGGTGTATCAAGTCCCATAGTGGCAACCCGACACAACCTTAGAGTGCACAGGTATGCTACTGGTGTCCAGTGCCTTATTTTTCTGCGCCGGAGTGTGTGCACGCCCGCACTCCGTTAGAACCTACACTGCTACACCACCGCCGTCGCTTTGACCTCTTACAATCAGCCCAGTAATCGTGCCCCACCCTGCCTAGTTTTCAGGGTATCCTGATAAACCTTTTAGGGTTACTGCTGAAAAGGGTCCCCCGTTACTAGGTTTTCTATCTCTAGCCAACATGCTAAGTTGGTTAAGTGTTTTCCTACCTAACCCCCACCAGTCCGTTTAGTTTAGCATGTTCCATTTTGATTAAGTCTTTAGTTCACTTAATCCTAACAATCCTGACTCAGCCTTAATTGTCTTATTAAGGCCCTGACCTCTCACATTAGACAGGTATTGTTGTGGCTGCCTGTTGCCGGTTGGTTCCGGGCAGTCTTACGCCACAACTCAGTCTAACCTCGGGTCCTTGCTGGGCTACATGTTTAACCTCCCACATTGGATAGGTATTGTTGTGACTACTGGACAGCCGGGCGGTTCCGGGCAGGTTTACATCACAACTCAATCCAACCTCGGGTTAAACACATCGTATGTTCTACATTTACATATCTTGTCATTCCTCTTTATTACTTATATGTAAATATTTGCGGCCCATTATTAAGTTAATGGTGTAAAGGTTACACCAATCACGGGCCCAACCCATACTTGAATTTGGGCCCTTCTATTTTATATTTTCATTCATTAATTAATTCTAACCCAACGTTATTTTCCCCCGTTTTACACGTCTGTTTATATATTGGGCTTAGCCTTTTAAAGCCCAATTTAGCCATGCGAAAAATGGAGGCTTAAAGCGTGATTACATACACAAAGAGGGGAAGGTGAGCGCATGAACTTGCATATGACGTTGGAAATACATAATAGAAACTGGTGTACTTGCATAGTAGTGACATATACTTTGGTCATAAAACATAGGTGACATGAATTAAAGCATGTAAACTTGCATAGGTTTAACTACAACATGAACCTATATTCTTATTTAGGCATAATGTCAAACATAAGCATGGCATAAATATTTCTAACATAAGCATGGCATAATGTCAAACATAAGCATGGCATAATGTCAAACATACGCATGGCATAAGTATAGTTAAATTTGTTCACATAACTATGGCATAAATATTTCTAACATGAAATCATGATTTTTGCTTTAGTCATGTAAACTTGCAAAAAGGGATTTTTGAATCTAACCTAGCCATGTACCACATATGTCATCATATAATTCTTGTTAACAATATAGACCTAACATGGTTTCAATTATGCGAAATATCGATCATAGCCTAGCCATATTCATAAGTTTGCAAATAGGTTTCTAGTACAAAACATGGCTTAATACATAGATCATGGTGCCAAACTTTTCAATATAATTTCATATGAATTATGATAATCCCAACCTTATTCCAATTACTTCACAAAAATGATATTTGTGTAAAAATACACATTATGATGGCATAGTAACAAAATCCCAAACTTGCATGAATTTCAATTAATCAACTACATACATGTAGCTTCAATCATAAATTACATATTTTGCGAATATCCAAACGTCATACTTGCATAAAACTACCGCATGTAGTTTTTCATAATGAATAACATAATTCTAGAACATCCAAACGTATACAATATTCCAACGCACAAATATGAATTATTTTATCGCCACAAATCAAGTATACATATCCACACAATTATTTGTTCATACCAAAATAATACTCTACTTACAATGGTTGCGGCGAATTCTCTAATTAAGAGATATGATTCCTTTGTTGAATTGATTGGCTTTAGGTTGCTTGAATTGCTTTAGGCTTTAGAACTTTCTTCTTAATTCTCTCTCTAGTTGGCGGCTACTCTTAGTCGTTCCTCAGCAACATGGCGGCTATGTTCTTAATTTGAATGAATAGATTAGGGTTTAGTCTAGGGTTGTTTATATAGAGGTTAGGAATTGATTAGGACCATTGATGTTGCTAGGTTAGATCGTAGCCATTCATTAGATAGAGAGACCAATTAGAACCCGCCACCTAGCCCTAATGACAAAGCAGACCACAGAAATTCGACCAAACACAGACCTGGCCAGCCAGGTTGACTGGGCTCGACCAGGTCGACACCCCTGTCGATAGGGCTGTCGACAGCCCTGTCGACATGGGTAGCCCAGGTCGACAGCCCAGTCGACCTGGGTGGCCCAGGCGGGTGTTTATCCGCCCTGGCCCATTGGGCCCGATTTTTTTATTATTTTATTCTGTTTGAATTTTAAATTTAATTCAAAACTTCCGAAGGCCGTATCTTCTTCATACGGACTCCGTTTTTCGAAAACTCGGACTCTATTTCGCGTATTTTTCCGAGACGAACGCAATGGCGTATCCCGTTTCCCTTAGTTCTTTGATTTCAGATTAATTATACTTTAATTTGTTAATTTCACAGTTATAGAATTTTCGGGGTGTTACATTCTCCCCCACTTAAAAAGGATTTCGTCCCCGAAATCTTCAAGTGTAGGAAAATGTATTTCCTAACATCCAATCATCCATCTACTCATCCATCAAACACGAGCATCCATTGTCCTTAAAAGACTTCTAATGCTTCATGATCATATGCGAAGTGTGTGTGTGTACATGTACTTATCTAATGCAAAATCAGGCGGTCTACTGATTCAGTTGACCTCCTTAATGCGAGTTATGTAAGTGCCATGAATCCATTATGTATGCAGATTTTCCTATTCATGATTCTACATGAGTGCTCAATTATTCAATACAAATGCAACATCCACATGACAATACATTAAAGTTCAACCATATACGAATGCAAACATATATGCATATGCAATATGAAGTGACTGAGCCGATCTAAAACCTAGATTGTGTGTGTATATGCAACCACGAGCAACCACTAGCAATCACTTGCAACCACTTGCAACCATCATCCATAACATGTTTCAACTACATGTTTCCATCCAAAAAGATTCTACCTAAAACATAAGGTCGAGGAAATATACCTAAAAAGATAGATAAAAGCGCAACTTAAGGAAAAGGAAAGATCAAGGATGTACCCTCGAACAGAAAAGGGTAGGCTGTACGGATTCTAGTTTCAGTTTCCCAAGTTGCGTCTTCCTCGGCGTCGCTCCACTGAACTTTGACGAGCTTGACTTCGCGGTTGCGTAGCTTCTTCACTTCCGTTCCTAAGATGCGGGTTGGAACTTTTCTTATGGTTGCTTCGCGTTCCACTTCGGCCTCTTCGAGGATATTTGGCTCTACCACTTAAGCAGACTCATGTAGACATTTTCGGAGGTGTGAAACGTGAAAAACGTTGTGGACTCCAGCCAACTTCTCGGGTAGCTCTAATCTATAGGCCATTTTCCCAATCTTCTCGATGATAGGGAATGGCCCTATGAATCTTGGCGCTAGCTTTCCTGTGGTTCCAAAACGAACAACGTTCCTTAGCGGTGATACCTTGAGAAAAACTCTGTCTCCAACTTCGAATTCAAGGTCGGTCCTTCTCTTGTCGGCATAGGACTTTTGTCTGTCTTGGGCCGTCTTCATCCTTCTTCGTATTAAGTCTACTTTCTCTGAGGTCTCTCGGATCATATCTGGTCCAAGTATGAGCTTATCCGTGGACTCCCACCAACAAGTGGGCGATCGGCACGGTCTTCCATATAAAGCTTCGAAGGGCGCCATTCCGATGGTTGCTTGATAACTGTTGTTGTAGGCAAATTCCACCAAAGGAAGGTGGTCTTCCCATGTCCCTCCGAAGTCAAGGACGCATAGCCTTAAAAGGTCTTCCAAAACTCTGTTCACTCTCTCTGTTTGGCCGTCGGTTTGGGGATGATAGGCTGTGCTCAAGCATAACTGCGTTCCTACTGCTTCTTGTAGACTCCGCCAAAACTCACTGGTGAAGATGGGGTCTCGGTCACTAACGATGCTAGACGGTATTCCATGGAGTCGGACGATTTCCTTGAGGTAAAGTGATGCTAGAGATGAGGCAGTTCTTTTACTTTTGACAGGTAAAAAGTGGGCGTTTTTAGTAAGCCTATCCACTATTACCCAAATGCTAGTGTTGCCTCTCCTAGACCTAGGCAGCCCATCGATGAAGTCCATTGAGATGCTATCCCACTTCCACTGCGGGACCTCCAGAGGATGTAGCAGTCCGCCAGGCTTTTTCTGTTCTGCCTTAACCTGTTGGCACACCATACACTTAGAAACGAATTCTGCCACGTCCTTTTTCATGCCGTTCCAGAAGAAAGTCCTCTTTATGTCTCTGTACATTTTATCTCCGCCTGGGTGTATCGTCATCTTGGAGTGATGTGCTTCCTCGAGAACCTTCTTTATTAAATCTTTTGTCTGTGGGACGCATAGTCTTCCGTCTCGCCTTAGCAAACCCCTATCGTCGATGGAGTATCGGTTGAGGTGACTCGAAGTCTCACCCCTAATTAGCCTATCAATTATTTCCACAAGCTGAGGGTCTTCGCGTTGTGCTGCCCCTACTGAATCTACTAAAGTTGGGCGCACTTCGATAGATGCAAGCAAGCCCGGTACGAAATCGGAGGAAGGCCTAAAGTCGAAGCTGGCTATAAACTCTAGGCTTTGTCTTTCAACAAACAACGGGCTTAGGGTCAATTTCTTTCGGCTCAACGCGTCTGCCACTACGTTGCCTTTGCCCGGAGTGTAGGAGATTTCGAAATCGTACGAGGCAAGAAACTCCATCCATCTTTGTTGCCTCAAGTTAAGGTCCTTCTGCGAGAAAAGATATTTCAACGATTTATGGTCAGTGTAAAGTTCGAACTTCTCACCTAGGAGATAGTGTCGCCAAGACTTGAGTGCAAAGACGATGGCGGCTAACTCAAGATCGTGGGTTGGGTAGTTCTTTTCGTGCACTTTCAACTGCCTCCCGCCATAAGCTACTACCCTTCCTTCTTGCATTAAGACGGCGCCTAGCCCTGTCCCACATGCATCAGTATAAACAGTGAACATCTTGCTCCCATCTGGCAGCGTCAAAACTGGGGCTGTTGTGAGAGCCCTTTTTAGTCGTTGGAAAGCAAACTCGCAATCCAAATCCCAATTGAACACTAGATTCTTCTTAGTCAATTTCGTGAGCGGAGCTGAGATTTTCGCAAAATCCCTTATGAACTTTCGATAGAAACCTGCTAGTCCTAGAAAGCTTCGGACCTCAGTTGCATTCCTTGGTGTCTTCCAATCCTGTACCGCCACTACCTTAGCAGGGTCCACTGCTAATCCTTGTTTGGATACTATGTGCCCAAGGAACCTCACCTCTTCTCTCCAAAAGTGGCATTTGGAGAATTTGGCTTTTAGTTGATGGACTCGCAAAGTTTCCATGATTGCCCTTAAGTGCTGAGCATGTTCCTCTTCACTCTTTGAGAAGATAAGGATATCATCTACGAAGACCACTACGAATTTGTTGAGGAAATCTCTAAATACCCTACTCATCAGATCCACGAAGTACGCAGGTGCATTTGTCAAGCCGAAAGGCATGACAAGCCATTCAAAGAAGCCGTCTGGGGTTCTGAACGCCGTTTTATCGATGCTATCTTCAGCCACCCTTAGCTGATGAAAACCGGTTGCTAAATCGAGTTGGGAGAAAACAGACGCTCCTACAAGCTGGTCAAATAAATCGTCAATTCTAGGGAGAGGGTGCCTATTCTTTTTCGTTAGCTTGTTGAGCTCCCTATAGTCAACACATAGACGGAGTGAACCATCCGCCTTCGTAGCGAACACCACTGGAGCGCCCCATTCTGAAATGCTCCTCCTAATGAACCCCTTTTCTAGAAGCTCTTTAATCTGTTTACTGAGCTCTTTCCTTTCTCGTGGAGCCATATGTCTAACGGGCAACGCAACGGGCTTTGCATTATCTACAAGATATATGCGGAAGTCTATTTCCCGCTTCGGAGGCAAGCCCTTCACCTCTTCGAAGACATCCGGATATTCCCGGACCACTCTAACTGATTGCAAATTTTCAACAGAGGCATCTAGCGATTCAAGATAACTAAGCATAACCGCATACGAGGGATTACAAGAAATTTCCAAAGTATTACCGAGCTGGGTTAGGAGCCTAACAACCCTTTTCTCACAATCAAGGATGGCCCCATTACTGGATAGCCAATCCATACCCAAAATCAAACCATAACCCGAAAAGCCCAAAACAAAGGCACTACATTGAAATTCAACACTTAGGATAGAAATTTTCAAATCCAGACAGATCATAGACAAATGAGCTGGGCCCCCAATTGGGTTTGAAACAATTAAGGGGTCCTCTACCATACTAGTTTTTAGGTGCAGAGATTCTACTAAAGCAGACGAGATAAAGGAGTGTGATGCGCCAGAATCAAATAAAGTGCGAACGGGGTGATCATAAAGATAAACTACACTTTCTACAGAAGTATTTATACCTCGCTGTTGCAATGGTGGCGCTTCCAGCACATGAACCTGTGCCCCTGGGGTGGATCCAGTCCTCTGCCCCTGTCCTCGTTTCTTTGGGCAGTCCTTAGCCCTATGGCCTGTCTCACCGCAAGAAAAGCACCCACCATTCTCCTTGGCCTTCTTTTTCCGGCAGTCCTTTACTAAGTGCCCCACTTTGCCACAGAAATTACACTTCCTCTTCTCTTTGTTTCCTTTCCCGCCTTTCTTAAAGTCTGTCTTCTTAGGCTGCAAACCCTCTTTCTTCCCTCGAGAGCTTTCTGCCTTGGTCTCCTTCTTGCCCTTGTCCTCTTCATTCAGCAATGCCATTTGCACCAATCTTTCATACGTGGCCCCCATGGGTATATGGGTCATGGCCAAACTGTGTAATGGCTCATTTAACCCTTTGACGAAACGGAGAGCCTTCTTGTGCGGGGTATTGACTAGGTCAAGCCCAAACCTAGCCAGCTCATCAAACTGATTCACATACTCTCTGACTGTCTTGTCCCCTTGCTTAAGAAATAAGAATTTTTCCAACTGCAAACTTCTTTCCGCATCTGAGAGAAATTTAGTCTCAAACCTTGCCCTAAAGTCCTCCCATGTCTCCACTGGTCTTTCAGCATTAGTGACTTCCCACCAGTAGGAAGCCTCGCCCTTCAATAGCCATACTGCCAATTGTACTTTTTGTCTATCTTCTACCTCAAAGATGATGAATAGGTCCTCAGTTTCTTTCAGCCAATTTCTAGCTGCTACGAAGGACTCAGTTCCATGGAAATCCCTTCCTCCCATAGCTTTAAAATCGTTACATATCTTAGCAAACGTGTTTCCCCGAGGAGGAGGTGGAGGAAAAGGTGCCGCTGCAGCTGGATGATCTCCTTCTGCTGGGGGAGGAGGAACGGTAGGACCTGGCTGAGTGGCCCTTGCTTCTAAGAACCGTCTAAACCAACCAGGTATTGGTACCCCTTCCGGCAAGTTAAGTTCTTGGGACATGCTGAAACAAAAAGGATAGGTTCAAAACGAAGGATAAGAGATAGTACCTATGGCTTTGGGGAGTGGACTTTGCTTTTTAAAATAAAATAATATTTCTTTCTTTTAAAAATGCTTCTTTAAATTTCCTTTTTGAAAATAATTTTTCAAAACTTTTTATCTTATCTGGTAAACCTATGCTCCGATACCAAGTGAAACACCCCACCTCCGTTAGGGTCACTCTCAAAGGGAATGCCCTAATTTTGGTGGAGGTTTATAAGTACAAGTCACAGATATACAAGACAGATATAAGAACACATATTTGTAAACAGCGGAAGAACAACAAACTTTATTTCATAAAGTCAAATACGTGTTACAACAACATCCTTTCCAAAAACATAACATAACACTTTCGTAAACTGTCTTGAGTACATTATTTAAAGAAGCATAAATAAAACGTAGATAAACTGCAAAAGCCCCATAGTGGATTGTCCAAAGCCATAGTTCAAAACAGGAAAGTCCAAGCAATACATTTCTTTTCTTCAAGCTGGATGTTGAGGTTGGTCAAGCTGCTGTGTTCCCTCCCTGAGGACCTGGGGGGGGGGTGTAACACCCCACCTCCGCTAGGGTCACTCGCAAAGGAATGCACTAGCTTTAGAGGGGCATTATTGGTAAACATGCACAGAAATATCACAAGACAGAACATATATAAATAGCGGAAGTAAAATCAAACTTTCATAACATGAATAAACAAGGTCTAAAGCCTTTTACATCAGAGTACATCAAAACCTGCCTTGCAATAGTAAAGAAGCATAAAGACTTTTTCATAAATTATTCCCCAAGTAAAAACAGTAAAGTAGCCATAGCCAGGAAAAGTCCAAGCCATCCATGATGACCTTCAAGCAGAAGAAGTCCGAACTAAACAGCAGTGTTTCCTCCCTGTAACCTGGGGGGGGGGAAACGGAAGAAAAGAGGCGAAACAAAACGGGTCAGTCAAAAAGACTGAGTAAGTCCTATCTACTTCCAGTATAAAAACAGGTAAGGTAACATGACATGCATAAACTGAAAGTAAACATAAGGATAACTACAAGATAGATAAACTAAACCAGGGTAGCCGGTTGAACTGCTTTAGCAAGGTAAACGAAGATATCATTATAAACTACGGTGTCATGATAAGTTAAGGTATCATATCGTCAGTTTTCTATCAAGTACACTATCCAAGGTTATCTACCCTGTCTAACATCCCGCGGTATCTATTACGTATACTTTTCCTGGTTCTAACATGTATTTTTTTGCTCTGCACCTCTCGTACTAGAATCCCAACCCGCGTCATGTGTTAACCATGAATGTCCCTTGCCCAATGTTATGCAATGGCCCATGTCAACCTAATGTATCGCATATATAGGTTACCCAAATCATATGTTTCTTTCTATGTATATAAGTTCAGTCCCTTGCCGTAGACCATACGGGCTTTCCCATGAGATTCTTTATTACTTTAACACGGTTCTATGATCCTTAAGATCGGTTTGGACTGTTACCCTAAACCTAGCTAGGGTCTTCCAACATGAATTATCGTTTGTACAACTAGGACTTATGCTACCTAGGGCTACTAGGGATTATGCTTACCTATTGCACGTTTTCGTATCTTGGTTTGGGTTCAACTACCTAGGGCCACTAGGGATTACGCTAACCGCCAACCGCGCCCTTTTTCCCACGCATTCATCGTGAATCGTTTTCCATGTCTAGATGCACATGTTCCCCAATGTGCCATCCGAGTTCCGTGCCAGGGCAAACTAAGAATTATGGAACTCGGTCGGGAGTTTTAAGTCGTCTGCTGATGCAGATATCAAGGTCTGTTTTTGTACTCGTGGCTATGGTCCCACGTGACCCCTCCCTCAACTACTGAAAGGCAACCCACGAAAAATCATGTATGAGAACTACACTAGGCCCATCGATGCCCATTTCCGGATAGCCAACCTCACCCATAACCTGATAGCTAGTATATGGTCTTTTGGGAGTTCCCTGCCTTTCCGTACGTACACGATTGACTAAAGATGGTAGGTAGTCGGCGACATGCTATCTCTGGGCAAAAACTAAGGATCGTCGACTCCACGCTAATCCATCCCAGTCTTTAGGTCGCTCGCATAGCAACCAAGGCATACTCTTGGTTCTTCTAACGCAGACCTTAACCTCTCATGAGCCTAGTATAATGACCTGACGGCTCACGGAGGGATCCCAAGAATATCCTCACGTTCCTCGAAGCCGATGCTTCGTTACCCAGTTCGCTGGAGCCTTTATCTAAGTCAGATAACCTGCTCCTACACGTATACTTAAACGATGACCTACCGTATCGGGTTACTCATTCATCTAATAGGTGATCCAAATTTCCTTGGCTAAGAATTATTACTTAGTTTCTTTTAACTAAGGTTTACCACTTAGCCTTATTTCCATAATCCTTGTTAACTATAGTTATTTACCTAATCCTCCGAATTAGGGTTTTCATAATGGATTAAGTGTCACTTAAGTTCATGACTTAACCCGTCTACAAATCATGTCAAAATTGGCTAAGTATCCAAGTTCAAGACTTAACCCTACAAACCATGCTCAAATTGGTTAAGTATATATTAAGCAATCCACGACTTAACCTCGTCCAATTATCATTCTAGATTGGTTAAGTATATATTAAGCAATCCACGACTTAACCTCGTCCAATTATCATTCTAGATTGGTTAAGTATATATTAACTTGACCCTATCAATTTACTTAGTCAATTTGGTCAAGTGTATTCAAGCGATTCGTGACTTAGCCTTATCATATTTTCACGTTATCTCGGTTAAGTATTGGTTATCTTAACCACAATAAATTAACGGGTTAGATTGGTTAAGTATAGGTCACTTAACCACATCAATTCATCATGTTTAGATTAGTTAAGTGTTTAACTTAACCCCTTCAAACTACCAAGTGGGATTAATTAAGTCTAGGCTAACTTAACCCCATCCGATTACCATGTTTAGATTAGTCAAGTCTAATCCTAACCACATCCATTAACTGTATTATACGGTTAAGTGTCATTAAGAAAATTTACTTAACCTTATCACGTTATCGTGTTGGATTGATTAAGTGTTGGTTAACTTAATCCCGTCCACTAGTCGTATAAAAATGGTCAAGTGTCGTTAGGCAAATCAAGTTACTTAACCTACCCAAGCCTATCATGTTTTGTTAAGTATCATCAGCCTAATCACATTACTTAACCCGTTTGTCCATGTCATATTTGGTTAAGCCTCCTTCATCAAATTAACTTAACCCTATTATGTGGCATTAATTATTTAATGCACCCCAACCTCTCACATTAGACTTTGTTGTGGTTACTAGTTAAGCCGGGCGGGTCCGGGTAGATTTACACCACAACTTGGTCTAACCTCGGGTTCAAGCACAACATGACCAACTTCTCACATTGAGTCCTATTGTTTGCAACTACTAGTTAGGCCGGTCGGTTCCGGGTAGTTTTACGTTGCAAACTCAACCCAACCTCGAGTTGGCCACTTTCATGTTTAGCCTAGTGTCATGTTCATAGTCAAGTTTTCAAGCAATTGGGTAGACCTAACTTAATAGGTAAATTCCCAATGGGTAGACCTAACTTAATAGGTAAATTCCCAAGCTTATGTTTATGCATATTTACATGTTAACTTACATGCTATATTAAATGTTGCATGTTGTCATGTTACACCCATTTAACCCAAATCATGTTTCACATCATATTTCATGGAACTTCAAGTTAAGTTTCTCATGCATATTCATGCTCGTCTAACCTAACCCCAAAACGTGTTTCCAACGTAAGTATAGACGAGTCAACATAGTAGGAATACTATGGCTACAAATTGGCCTCTATCATGTATAGTGTCATAAAAAGGGGTTTTGGCCACAAACACACAAAATGTCACAAGGTAATTTGGCCACAAACATGCATATTATCAAAAAGGGTTTGGCCATAAACATGTACAACTTAAAAGAGGGAATTGGCCACAAGCATGCATAATCTCATAAAGGATTTGGCCACAAACTTGCATGATAGCATAAGGGGTTTGGGTTCATAAACATGCATAGCCTCAAAATCTTGTCTTAGCTAATGTTTTACACATAAAGTGGTTTCTAAAGGTTCATGCTAGCATTTCATGCATAAAGATTCAAACTTGTAAGTTAAACTAGGTTATGCATAGCATGAGAGGCATGATTAAGTCACTCACATGGCCTAAAATCATAATCATGAACACAAGAGGCAAGGTAAGGTTCATATAGGTTCGCATAATCATGTTTAGCCTCATTTTATCCCATGTCATTATCAAAACTACCGTTTCCATCTAAAAGTAGCTAGAACTTACATAGCTAGGCCTAGGGAAAGGAGCATGAATCATCTTGGCTAAGAAAGGTGCCTCCTTTGTAGAAGAATCGTCATGGAACTCGCATAGCAATGTTGATTTGGCCTCTATTTGGTGTAGCAAGCTTGCACTTCTTGATTTGAATCCGATTTGAGTGCTTAGGCTTTAGGAAAGGGGATGGAGGCCATGATCACTTGGCATTTGGGCAGCACTTCGTGGAGAGGGTGAGTTATGAGGGTTTAGGGTAGCCTTAGGGGTGTTTTTATAGAGATTTGGAGTGTTTTAGGCCCTTAGATTAACCCTAGGATAGACTAGGACCGTCAGATCTCGGAAGCTTCCAGAACCAGCCCAAGAACCAGACCAGGTGAGACAAGTAGGTGCACCAGGCAACTTGCCCCGGTCACCCCCTGTCGACAGGCAAGTCGACAGGGCTGTCGACTTGGTCTGGGCCCAAGTCGACAGGCCTGTCGACAGCCCTGTCGACATGGCCTAGGCGGGAAACTTCCCGCCTGGCCCCAGATCCGATTTCCAAAACTGATTTTTCGAAATTCAAATTTTCAGAAATCTTCTTTGGGCCTTTAACGGGTCATACGGACTCCGATTCTCGAAAACTCGGACTCTATTTCGCGTATTTTTCCGAGACGAACGCAATGACATAGCCCGTTTCACTTGATTCAGAATTTATAATTTAATTCTGCCTTGATTCTCGTTTTAACATGTTATCGAAAAATACGGGTTGTTACATTCTCCCCACCTTTTAGGATTTCGTCCCCGAAATCCCCAAGTTAGGAAGAACATATCCTACCATCCATCATCCATCTACTCAAAACATCATCCACAAGCGACCATTGTCCTTAGATGATTTCTAATGCTGTATGAATATATGCAAAACGTGTGTGTATATGCTCCTTAGCTAATGCTAATGATCAGGCCTGAAAAATCTTTTGAATGCAAAAATATGTTTAGTGCTATGAATCCATCATGTATGCAAATAGTCCTAGTCATATACTCTATATGCGTGCACAAACATTCATCCATATGCAACATCCGCATGATAACACATTCAATTTCATCCATAAACAAGTATAAATACTCGTGCATATGCAATATGAAATGTGACCGAGTCGAGCTAGTATCTAATATGTATTCGCGCATCCACGAGCAACCATTTGCAACCATTTGCAACCATATCAATCATAACATGTTTCAAATACATGTTTACATCCATAGGGTTCTACCTAGGATTCCTTGAAACAGGGTCGAGAAGATAAACAAGACAAACTCCTTATGGGGTTTGTAACAGAAAATAGGACCAAGAGGATGTCCACAAAAGATAGCCTACAAGTAAGCTCTACAGAAAACAGGGATCAAGGATATACTCCCAAAAAGAGATATCATGCGCGTATCTAGTCTTTGACCATCAAAGTCGTATTTCCTTGATCTCAATTCCATTGTGCCTTGACCGTCCTTTAACTTCGCGATTTCGTAGCTTCTTGATTCCTATTTCCAAGGTGTGAGTGGAACTCATTTCACTGCCGCCTCTCGTTTCACTTATTCTTTCCCTAGTATGCTTGGCTCAAACATATCTGCGTACTCATGCAAGCTCTCCAAAATTCACCAGTGAATTCTGGATCTCGTTTTCCGATGCCAATCCATGTTGCCAAGAGTTCTTACTAGGGTGATTCCCATAACTCATGCATAATCGAAACGAACCATCCGCCTTAGCGGCGAATCCTATTTGAACGGATTACCAACAAATGCATCCCGGGATTCTAGGTAACTAACCAGAACCCAAAAAGGGTTACACGAGACTTCGAGGGTATCACCAAGGCAAGTCAAGAATCCAACCACCCTCTTTCTAAAACCGAGAATGGTATCCCTTACTGGGTAACCACTTTACCCCTAGAATCCATCCATAGCTTCCAAAAACATGGGCACTCTCGAATCCAAACGAGTCATGAATAAATGGACCGATCCTCTAACAAGATTTGGGACAAAAATGGGATCCTCTTCTGTGCTAGTACTAAGGTGCAGAGACTCAACTGTCCAAGCAGACTTAAATGATACGATGATCAAGGCAAAGTCTGGATGGGATGATAGAAAAGAACGACTAAACCTTTACCAGAAACGGCACCATTTCTTTTAGGTACCCTAGAGATGGGAGCGTACTATTTCCCTCTCCGCTGATCTTGTCCTTGTCCTCCTTGATGGACTAAGCCCTAACAACAGTTGCTTATCCTTAAGCTGGTATCCTTTATCCTTACTCTTATTATCCTTTCTTGTAACACGGCAATGGGTCTCTCGAGAACCACCTCCATCGTACGGGAAACACCTACGTGGCTAGACAAAGATTAGTCACAGTGAGAACTACTGTGACCACGGATGGAGAAAAGAAAGGAAACGAGATTTAATCAAGGAATCAAAGGATGGTGCTAATAGCTTTTGGGGAATAGCCTTTTTAAAACAAACTTTTCTTGAAAAATGCTTCTTTGTAATCGGTTTTTCAAATAGTTTTCAGAAGGTTTTAAAAACTTTTGCCCAGTCTGGTAACCTTCTGCTCTGATACCAAATGTAACACCCCACCTCCGCTAGGGTCACTCGCAAAGGAATGCACTAGCTTTAGAGGGGCATTATTGGTAAACATGCACAGAAATATCACAAGACAGAACATATATAAATAGCGGAAGTAAAATCAAACTTTCATAACATGAATAAACAAGGTCTAAAGCCTTTTACATCAGAGTACATCAAAACCTGCCTTGCAATAGTAAAGAAGCATAAAGACTTTTTCATAAATTATTCCCCAAGTAAAAACAGTAAAGTAGCCATAGCCAGGAAAAGTCCAAGCCATCCATGATGACCTTCAAGCAGAAGAAGTCCGAACTAAACAGCAGTGTTTCCTCCCTGTAACCTGGGGGGGAAACGGAAGAAAAGAGGCGAAACAAAACGGGTCAGTCAAAAAGACTGAGTAAGTCCTATCTACTTCCAGTATAAAAACAGGTAAGGTAACATGACATGCATAAACTGAAAGTAAACATAAGGATAACTACAAGATAGATAAACTAAACCAGGGTAGCCGGTTGAACTGCTTTAGCAAGGTAAACGAAGATATCATTATAAACTACGGTGTCATGATAAGTTAAGGTATCATATCGTCAGTTTTCTATCAAGTACACTATCCAAGGTTATCTACCCTGTCTAACATCCCGCGGTATCTATTACGTATACTTTTCCTGGTTCTAACATGTATTTTTTTGCTCTGCACCTCTCGTACTAGAATCCCAACCCGCGTCATGTGTTAACCATGAATGTCCCTTGCCCAATGTTATCCAATGGCCCATGTCAACCTAATGTATCGCATATATAGGTTACCCAAATCATATGTTTCTTTCTATGTATATAAGTTCAGTCCCTTGCCGTAGACCATACGGGCTTTCCCATGAGATTCTTTATTACTTTAACACGGTTCTATGATCCTTAAGATCGGTTTGGACTGTTACCCTAAACCTAGCTAGGGTCTTCCAACATGAATTATCGTTTGTACAACTAGGACTTATGCTACCTAGGGCTACTAGGGATTATGCTTACCTATTGCACGTTTTCGTATCTTGGTTTGGGTTCAACTACCTAGGGCCACTAGGGATTACGCTAACCGCCAACCGCGCCCTTTTTCCCACGCATTCATCGTGAATCGTTTTCCATGTCTAGATGCACATGTTCCCCAATGTGCCATCCGAGTTCCGTGCCAGGGCAAACTAAGAAATATGGAACTCGGTCGGGAGCTTTAAGTCGTCTGCTGATGCAGATATCAAGGTCTGTTTTTGTACTCGTGGCTATGGTCCCACGTGACCCCTCCCTCAACTACTGAAAGGCAACCCACGAAAAATCATGTATGAGAACTACACTAGGCCCATCGATGCCCATTTCCGGATAGCCAACCTCACCCATAACCTGATAGCTAGTATATGGTCTTTTGGGAGTTCCCTGCCTTTCCGTACGTACACGATTGACTAAAGATGGTAGGTAGTCGGCGACATGCTATCTCTGGGCAAAAACTAAGGATCGTCGACTCCACGCTAATCCATCCCAGTCTTTAGGTCGCTCGCATAGCAACCAAGGCATACTCTTGGTTCTTCTAACGCAGACCTTAACCTCTCATGAGCCTAGTATAATGACCTGACGGCTCACGGAGGGATCCCAAGAATATCCTCACGTTCCTCGAAGCCGATGCTTCGTTACCCAGTTCGCTGGAGCCTTTATCTAAGTCAGATAACCTGCTCCTACACGTATACTTAAACGATGACCTACCGTATCGGGTTACTCATTCATCTAATAGGTGATCCAAATTTCCTTGGCTAAGAATTATTACTTAGTTTCTTTTAACTAAGGTTTACCACTTAGCCTTATTTCCATAATCCTTGTTAACTATAGTTATTTACCTAATCCTCCGAATTAGGGTTTTCATAATGGATTAAGTGTCACTTAAGTTCATGACTTAACCCGTCTACAAATCATGTCAAAATTGGCTAAGTATCCAAGTTCAAGACTTAACCCTACAAACCATGCTCAAATTGGTTAAGTATATATTAAGCAATCCACGACTTAACCTCGTCCAATTATCATTCTAGATTGGTT
This sequence comes from Allium sativum, assembly GCA_030737875.1. Taxonomy (NCBI): domain Eukaryota; kingdom Viridiplantae; phylum Streptophyta; class Magnoliopsida; order Asparagales; family Amaryllidaceae; genus Allium; species Allium sativum. Next base: position 110,032,696 of record CM060916.1, on the reverse strand, counting down.
AAGTATATATTAAGCAATCCACGACTTAACCTCGTCCAATTATCATTCTAGATTGGTTAAGTATATATTAACTTGACCCTATCAATTTACTTAGTCAATTTGGTCAAGTGTATTCAAGCGATTCGTGACTTAGCCTTATCATATTTTCACGTTATCTCGGTTAAGTATTGGTTATCTTAACCACAATAAATTAACGGGTTAGATTGGTTAAGTATAGGTCACTTAACCACATCAATTCATCATGTTTAGATTAGTTAAGTGTTTAACTTAACCCCTTCAAACTACCAAGTGGGATTAATTAAGTCTAGGCTAACTTAACCCCATCCGATTACCATGTTTAGATTAGTCAAGTCTAATCCTAACCACATCCATTAACTGTATTATACGGTTAAGTGTCATTAAGAAAATTTACTTAACCTTATCACGTTATCGTGTTGGATTGATTAAGTGTTGGTTAACTTAATCCCGTCCACTAGTCGTATAAAAATGGTCAAGTGTCGTTAGGCAAATCAAGTTACTTAACCTACCCAAGCCTATCATGTTTTGTTAAGTATCATCAGCCTAATCACATTACTTAACCCGTTTGTCCATGTCATATTTGGTTAAGCCTCCTTCATCAAATTAACTTAACCCTATTATGTGGCATTAATTATTTAATGCACCCCAACCTCTCACATTAGACTTTGTTGTGGTTACTAGTTAAGCCGGGCGGGTCCGGGTAGATTTACACCACAACTTGGTCTAACCTCGGGTTCAAGCACAACATGACCAACTTCTCACATTGAGTCCTATTGTTTGCAACTACTAGTTAGGCCGGTCGGTTCCGGGTAGTTTTACGTTGCAAACTCAACCCAACCTCGAGTTGGCCACTTTCATGTTTAGCCTAGTGTCATGTTCATAGTCAAGTTTTCAAGCAATTGGGTAGACCTAACTTAATAGGTAAATTCCCAATGGGTAGACCTAACTTAATAGGTAAATTCCCAAGCTTATGTTTATGCATATTTACATGTTAACTTACATGCTATATTAAATGTTGCATGTTGTCATGTTACACCCATTTAACCCAAATCATGTTTCACATCATATTTCATGGAACTTCAAGTTAAGTTTCTCATGCATATTCACGCTCGTCTAACCTAACCCCAAAACGTGTTTCCAACGTAAGTATAGACGAGTCAACATAGTAGGAATACTATGGCTACAAATTGGCCTCTATCATGTATAGTGTCATAAAAAGGGGTTTTGGCCACAAACACACAAAATGTCACAAGGTAATTTGGCCACAAACATGCATATTATCAAAAAGGGTTTGGCCATAAACATGTACAACTTAAAAGAGGGAATTGGCCACAAGCATGCATAATCTCATAAAGGATTTGGCCACAAACTTGCATGATAGCATAAGGGGTTTGGGTTCATAAACATGCATAGCCTCAAAATCTTGTCTTAGCCAATGTTTTACACATAAAGTGGTTTCTAAAGGTTCATGCTAGCATTTCATGCATAAAGATTCAAACTTGTAAGTTAAACTAGGTTATGCATAGCATGAGAGGCATGATTAAGTCACTCACATGGCCTAAAATCATAATCATGAACACAAGAGGCAAGGTAAGGTTCATATAGGTTCGCATAATCATGTTTAGCCTCATTTTATCCCATGTCATTATCAAAACTACCGTTTCCATCTAAAAGTAGCTAGAACTTACATAGCTAGGCCTAGGGAAAGGAGCATGAATCATCTTGGCTAAGAAAGGTGCCTCCTTTGTAGAAGAATCGTCATGGAACTCGCATAGCAACGTTGATTTGGCCTCTATTTGGTGTAGCAAGCTTGCACTTCTTGATTTGAATCCGATTTGAGTGCTTAGGCTTTAGGAAAGGGGATGGAGGCCATGATCACTTGGCATTTGGGCAGCACTTCGTGGAGAGGGTGAGTTATGAGGGTTTAGGGTAGCCTTAGGGGTGTTTTTATAGAGATTTGGAGTGTTTTAGGCCCTTAGATTAACCCTAGGATAGACTAGGACCGTCAGATCTCGGAAGCTTCCAGAACCAGCCCAAGAACCAGACCAGGTGAGACAAGTAGGTGCACCAGGCAACTTGCCCCGGTCACCCCCTGTCGACAGGCAAGTCGACAGAGCTGTCGACTTGGTCTGGGCCCAAGTCGACAGGCCTGTCGACAGCCCTGTCGACATGGCCTAGGCGGGAAACTTCCCGCCTGGCCCCAGATCCGATTTCCAAAACTGATTTTTCGAAATTCAAATTTTCAGAAATCTTCTTTGGGCCTTTAACGGGTCATACGGACTCCGATTCTCGAAAACTCGGACTCTATTTCGCGTATTTTTCCGAGACGAACGCAATGACATAGCCCGTTTCACTTGATTCAGAATTTATAATTTAATTCTGCCTTGATTCTCGTTTTAACATGTTATCGAAAAATACGGGTTGTTACAGGGGGAAACGGAAGAAAGAAGACGAAAGAAAAGTAGAGTCAGACATAAAGCCTGAGTAAGTCTAGTACTATTTTGTCTATGAATAAAGAACTGGGTATGATAAGTATAAACAAGAAGTGGGCATGCACTATAAACTTGGTTAAGTTGTCTAGGGTCGAATATACTATCGTACCCCATGTTAATCTCTGAACCCATATAAACTAGTTTCCAATTTGCACCCCATAATCAGGGTGATGTGATCCATTCTATGATGATCGGCTCCTACTCGCATAGTTACATGTGTCTTACGGCCCCCGATGTCTGTAGTTACCTATGCTGGTCCCACCATGGGGTGTATCAAGTCCCATAGTGGCAACCCGACACAACCTTAGAGTGCACAGGTATGCTACTGGTGTCCAGTGCCTTATTTTTCTGCGCCGGAGTGTGTGCACGCCCGCACTCCGTTAGAACCTACACTGCTACACCACCGCCGTCGCTTTGACCTCTTACAATCAGCCCAGTAATCGTGCCCCACCCTGCCTAGTTTTCAGGGTATCCTGATACACCTTTTAGGGTTACTGCTGAAAAGGGTCCCCCGTTACTAGGTTTTCTATCTCTAGCCAACATGCTAAGTTGGTTAAGTGTTTTCCTACCTAACCCCCACCAGTCCGTTTAGTTTAGCATGTTCCATTTTGATTAAGTCTTTAGTTCACTTAATCCTAACAATCCTGACTCAGCCTTAATTGTCTTATTAAGGCCCTGACCTCTCACATTAGACAGGTATTGTTGTGGCTGCCTGTTGCCGGTTGGTTCCGGGCAGTCTTACGCCACAACTCAGTCTAACCTCGGGTCCTTGCTGGGCTCCATGTTTAACCTCCCACATTGGATAGGTATTGTTGTGACTACTGGACAGCCGGGCGGTTCCGGGCAGGTTTACATCACAACTCAATCCAACCTCGGGTTAAACACATCGTATGTTCTACATTTACATATCTTGTCATTCCTCTTTATTTCTTATATGTAAATATTTGCGGCCCATTATTAAGTTAATGGTGTAAAGGTTACACCAATCACGGGCCCAACCCATACTTGAATTTGGGCCCTTCTATTTTATATTTTCATTCATTAATTAATTCTAACCCAACGTTATTTTCCCCCGTTTTACACGTCTGTTTATATATTGGGCTTAGCCTTTTAAAGCCCAATTTAGCCATGCGAAAAGGGGAGGCTTAAAGCGTGATTACATACACAAAGAGGGGAAGGTGAGCGCATGAACTTGCATATGACGTTGGAAATACATAATAGAAACTGGTGTACTTGCATAGTAGTGACATATACTTTGGTCATAAAACATAGGTGACATGAATTAAAGCATGTAAACTTGCATAGGTTTAACTACAACATGAACCTATATTCTTATTTAGGCATAATGTCAAACATAAGCATGGCATAAATATTTCTAACATAAGCATGGCATAATGTCAAACATAAGCATGGCATAATGTCAAACATACGCATGGCATAAGTATAGTTAAATTTGTTCACATAACTATGGCATAAATATTTCTAACATGAAATCATGATTTTTGCTTTAGTCATGTAAACTTGCAAAAAGGGATTTTTGAATCTAACCTAGCCATGTACCACATATGTCATCATATAATTCTTGTTAACAATATAGACCTAACATGGTTTCAATTATGCGAAATATCGATCATAGCCTAGCCATATTCATAAGTTTGCAAATAGGTTTCTAGTACAAAACATGGCTTAATACATAGATCATGGTGCCAAACTTTTCAATATAATTTCATATGAATTATGATAATCCCAACCTTATTCCAATTACTTCACAAAAATGATATTTGTGTAAAAATACACATTATGATGGCATAGTAACAAAATCCCAAACTTGCATGAATTTCAATTAATCAACTACATACATGTAGCTTCAATCATAAATTACATATTTTGCGAATATCCAAACGTCATACTTGCATAAAACTACCGCATGTAGTTTTTCATAATGAATAACATAATTCAAGAACATCCAAACGTATACAATATTCCAACGCACAAATATGAATTATTTTATCGCCACAAATCAAGTATACATATCCACACAATTATTTGTTCATACCAAAATAATACTCTACTTACAATGGTTGCGGCGAATTCTCTAATTAAGAGATATGATTCCTTTGTTGAATTGATTGGCTTTAGGTTGCTTGAATTGCTTTAGGCTTTAGAACTTTCTTCTTAATTCTCTCTCTAGTTGGCGGGTACTCTTAGTCGTTCCTCAGCAACATGGCGGCTATGTTCTTAATTTGAATGAATAGATTAGGGTTTAGTCTAGGGTTGTTTATATAGAGGTTAGGAATTGATTAGGACCATTGATGTTGCTAGGTTAGATCGTAGCCATTCATTAGATAGAGAGACCAATTAGAACCCGCCACCTAGCCCTAATGACAAAGCAGACCACAGAAATTCGACCAAACACAGACCTGGCCAGCCAGGTTGACTGGGCTCGACCAGGTCGACACCCCTGTCGACAGGGCTGTCGACAGCCCTGTCGACATGGGTAGCCCAGGTCGACAGCCCAGTCGACCTGGGTGGCCCAGGCGGGTGTTTATCCGCCCTGGCCCATTGGGCCCGATTTTTTTATTATTTTATTCTGTTTGAATTTTAAATTTAATTCAAAACTTCCGAAGGCCGTATCTTCTTCATACGGACTCCGTTTTTCGAAAACTCGGACTCTATTTCGCGTATTTTTCCGAGACGAACGCAATGGCGTATCCCGTTTCCCTTAGTTCTTTGATTTCAGATTAATTATACTTTAATTTGTTAATTTCACAGTTATAGAATTTTCGGGGTGTTACACGGACCGGTGGTAACGCATAACAACCACTACCGCCCAACTCAGATCACACTCCCATAATTCATAAATGGGCCCAAATCATTATCATCATCATCATAGAAATAGTATCGAAGGAGTGTGTCCGATCAAAGTTGCTACCTCAATTAGTCATGGTATAGCTCCTGTTTTAGTCATTTCAATTCTGACCCGAAGGTCAGGGCTATTTCATCATCGTTCATCTCCTTCGATTCAACCATCGCCTCTAAGTCATCATACATCATTCTGGATACATTGTAACGTTCACAATTGTCAAAGTGATATCGACATTGACAGAGAGCATGCCTTATGTCGACTCCGGTCTCCTTAACAACCAACTCTTACATCTTTCACATAGGTTGGTTCTTTTATATTTCATAAAGGTTCGCTTTCATATCAAAATATCATATTCTGTTTCGAACCAAATTTATATTCAAATAGAATATAATTCATATCAAAATATCATAAGTATACTAAACCGATTATATTCTATTTTAGAATATATTTCCATATCCTTATATTATAATCATATAATATTTTAGAATTGAGTTATATTCAAATAGAATATATTTCATCTCAAAGTTTCAAATTATTCCAAGGCGATTTATGTTCGGAATCCATTCATATTCAAATAGAATATATATGATTTCATTACTTATCTAATCCCTTAGGAGATAGATTTATATTCGAGTAGCATATAATTCACATTTCCATATCAAAATCGATTAAAATCGATTCATATTTAAATAGAATAAAATTTTCTCAACTCCATTTGAACAACAGTTTTAGATCCGAACACTTTCCATTCGGAAGAAAATTACAATTCATAAAATAAAATTAGGAAAATAGATGTTTATAAGAAAAATCTTTATACATAATATATATATATATATATCATATTAGCTAGAATAAGACAAGATAATTTAGAACACTATGTATATACATAAATTTAAAAGTTTGATAAAAATTTGATGTAATAAAATATAATAAAATTTTATTTTATAACAATTTAGTTTACAAGTTAAAAAAATTTAGTAATTTTTTTTAGGAAAAGAATAATTTATTTATAAGCAAGCGATATATATATATATATATATAAATTTTAAACCGTAATCGTTTCTTCCTTCCGAATTTCCAATACCTGAATCTATATCCCTGTTTCAAAAAAAAAGTTCATTCACTTTCCTTATCTCATTTTTTTCAAACGTCGTTCCAACAACCGTTCGATTTAAAGGATTCAAATTCCCATTCTTGCAAAATTCAAAATGATCCCGAATATCATCAAAACCTTTATTTCCAAACTTAATTCATGGAAAATTTTCAAATCCGCATCTTACCCTAAATTGGAAACCCCAAATCATACTTTAAAATACATTTTTTTTAATTCTTAATTTGTTTTAGATAATTCCTTAACAAATTCATAATCACTCAAGGTTCAGGTTTAAGAAAAATAATTTTCCGAAAAATGACACATTTCCCTTAATTATAATTTCCATCAAAATAGAGAATTTTCAAATATTTAAAATCATTTAACCAACCGATGTCCATATATAATTTACTACCATATGGCCAAGTGTTTTTAAATTTAATTTCTCGATATTCAGGGATGGATTTATCATTTCAATCCAAATCAGGGGTCATAGAGTTTATCATTTCACTCTGTACTCTTAATTTATTTTATCTATAAATCCCAGGTTTATTAGATGCCCGTAACATGAAGGGTAAATGGAATTTATCGTCAAAAATCAACATGCAATACAATATACTGAAATATGGAGCATTAGTAGTGTCAATATCAATTCAGTAATAAATTTCAACTAAACATCCACCAAAACCATTCCATTCAACTGATCAGCATTAACTATTTCAGGATTTATCAAGGATCAAAATTTCCAATTAGAAATCTAATTGAATTAAATACTAATTATTGATCTAAATTGCAAGTTAACACACTTGTACATCAAATTTAAGCAACCAATTCAACAACCAGTCACAACCATGCAACCAAACGATTTCATAATTTAATTCGATAAATATGGGAATAATTCAGTTCATTGAGCGATAAAATCAAACACCTTTGCGTCCATAGTTGATCAAATGTCCAACCGAAGGCCAAAAATCTACAGTCTCCAAACGAAGCCAGGTTAGTGCCAAAACGTATGTAGTTCCACCACAATCCCAACACAACAAACGCATCCAAATCCGAGTTGATATGTAACAGTTATCAGTGTTTTACTACTTGAATTTAAAAATATATAAAATTAATAAATAATTTCTCTCATCAATCAGAAACTAAACCTCAGCATCTCCTATTCTCGTTTCGCTGCTCCAAATCTTGCTACAATAATTCGATGTGAGAAACCCTAATGACCGCCTACTCTGACCACTCCTAGCACTCGACACCGACCACCGTACACCACGAGACCGCCTACTTCTCTATATAAGTCCTGACTTATGTATTCTATTTATCAAATGATAAATATTTTATTTTATTTATAAAACCTTATTTATAAATTAATCTTCTTACTTTATCTGTTTAAATTTCTCTTAAATGTTCACTTTGAATTCATATTCTGTTATGCCCATGTGCGAAGCACGGGTCTAAACCTTCCTAGTGTAAAATTCTCTTTTTATACAATTTTATTCATTTTTCAAGTATTTCCTTTTATAATCTATTTATTTTATAAATAAATATTTCCTTTATAATTCTATTTGTAAATGTTTTACAAATACTTCCTTTTCAATTCTATTTATAAATCTTTTACAAATATTTCCTTTTCTATTCTATTTGTAAATGGTTTACAAATATTTCCTTTTCTATTTTATTTGTAAATGGTTTACAAATATTTCATGTTCTATTCTAATTGTAAATGGTTGACAAATATTTCCTTTTATAACTCCTTTGATTTTATAATTACTTTCGTTTTTTAAAATCCTTTTCCTTTTATATATAAAATCCATTTATTTTATATAAATAATTTATTTTCAAAATACACTTTGAAAATCCCCTTTTCTACATTCCAGTATTTCTAACGGCATTTAAAATAACAAATAACAATGATCGATATCATTCAACATACGTAATCAACACAGATTATATATCACATAATATATTACAATATATGAAACAAAACAGTACTTCATATATTGAGGAACCCAGTTGGGTCCCTCCAACCTGTTTCCCTGCATCCATAGATGTAAAAACAATATATTAACATCGATTTCATTTCGATATGAAATATTTTGATAAACAGAATCAATATTTGATTAACGATTTATATATATATCGTTATCTATAATTTCAAACAATCAATCAGCAATTCAATCAAATAGTCAACACACAGATATCAATCATCATTTATCAGTTCTAGAAATACGTTATAAAAATATGAACTGATAGATTTGGTGAGTTTTACTCACATTGGATGATCATCGTTAATAACGATAACCATATTTGATTCAGACGGACAATTTATTTCGCTATAAATTGTAATGAGCTCAAATTCACTCCCAATCAGTTCCATTATGTAGACACCGTCCATACGATCCCAACGATATCAAATTTTCACAATTCTGATAATGTATATACTGGATATTAATTTAACCAATTAATGCGTTCGTTAAATAAATTAAACTCGACTTAAATTTGAATTTGGGCTCACCCATTATATAGTAGCTCACGATGTCCCATACCCATTACATAGTAGCTCACACTTTTATTCTTTTGCTCATTCACATTGTACCCTTTTCGGGCTTTCTCTATATTCTTTCTTCTTTTTGGGCCTTACCCATTTTATACCAGCCCACTTCTACAAAACCCGAAACCGCTGCTTCTACTTCTAATAACCGGAACCGCCTCAGATCCTTTCTTTCCCATTGAAAAACTGCTGCTGATCCTATGCAAAAACTTCACAAACCCATTTGTTGTGCATTTCTTATATCCATCAAATGAAACGCCCTCCAGTACTCAACATCATGCAACTTCTATCCCCTCCTACACCCTTCCACGTACCACCACCAAAATCTCGTTCTCCCATTACTGCGTCCAAGTCCAACCAGAAAATCCCGGCCTCCCTCGTGACCTCTACCACCTCAACGCTATTTCCGCAAATTGAACATCGCCACTAGTCTGCAAATCCACACTCTAGAGAACTTCCATCCATATATATGTAGCAGTAGCACATCTCCCCCATACCCCCTACTGTACTCACACTCGCAGTTCTCCTCGCTTGCCAATAACCTTTCCTCCTAACCAATGTAACGCACCTCCCAATCGAGTCAAGACACAAGCCGCGATCCTATAAACCCTACGATAACCTCACTCTTTCCCTCATCGCCTGAAATTTAGGTACACCCAACATATGTCGACGCTGTTCAAAAGGAGGGCGAACTAATCGTCCTTCGAACTCGGCGAAATTGATTGTAGGTTGAAGCTTTCGTTATGATGATTTTAATAAATCCAAGGACAAGATTTTTCATTGAGTATTTTATTTAATGTGATTTTCTGAAGAAAATTGAAAGGGCGTCTCTTTTGTATGGAAATCGGCTTTGATTTTTGAGTGTGGAGGCGCTAATACTTTGACTACAAAACATTTTGACCTAGGGATATAAAGATAGGAAGTGTATTTATAGTCTGTGAGTACATAGTCACTAAGGTAATACAAGAGGCCACGTAACGTAAGTATCAACCACAACTGTTTGCATTGAGTCAAACATATATTGTTTGTTTGGGTTATAATGTCGAGCGTACCCTGTTACGTAAAATTCTACTTACATACAGACACAAATAAAAATACTATTGTATCGAGCTCAATGCCCCGCTCCTAAAAATATAATAATATAGGTCCGTTAACTTATTCTGTGAAACCCCAAATTGTTGATATAGGGTGCAAAATACTCCAAGATAAAACGTGCTTATTTTCCAAAATAAAAATTACAGAAAAATGCTAAAAAGTAAATTATAACTATGTCTAAAAGGATTTATCCAATTTTGAAGCCAATATTTAATTATAATAAAATATATCGTTATGGCTTATAAAAGAATCCATAGCGACTATTTGAAAATATGATTTGGACATAAATCAAAATCTACCTGACGAAATCCCGATTTTTCTCTTCCATTAGAAAAATTGCAACGACCCGAGTTCCACCCGACCCGATCAATCGCAAAATCGACCAAGACGTTCAAAACCCGAACACGTTAACATTGGGAATACAACAACATCAGAACAATAACAGCAGACTTTTATAAACATTTTAATAATGTTAAATCAGAGTACATAATATCAGAGTACATCGAATAAAATTACAGCGGAAGATAAATTACAATATTATAATACAATACACTGGAAACAATAAAATAGATACAACGAAAGACAACTATGCTTTGGACACAGCTTTAAGCTTCAATCCAGAATCTTGCTCAAGAAGTAAATATCTGCAAAAAGCTACTCGACTGCCCGTGTGGAAAAAGAGGGCACCCGAGTTTGTTAAGGTGGAAACAAACAACGGGTCAGTCATGGGACTGGTTTGAGAATTCTTAATTAATTTCACTAATAACAATTAGACAAATCCAAGGACCACACCGATAACGCGGAACGGGTTTACTACAATGGATTATCGTGAATAAATTAAAGTAAATCGTTTAATAACGCAATGCTTTTTGGAAAAATGAAACCATCATAAGACCCAAGTCCCATCACACAATGCAATACAAACCGGAGGATAGGGTTTTACCTTATAATGGTCAAAAATGCTTGATATGATAAAAATGGATTTGATATTATTATTAGTGTGTATATGTTTCAAAAACATTTCAAAGTAAATGTATCAATCCTAGGACACATAGATACCATAATACTATGCTTCCATACTCGTAATACAATCAAAACCGTATGAGGTCGTATTGGAAATTGGGTTTCCATCATGAGTCAAGGCATGGGAGGAGCTCCTTACCGATTCGAGACACTCTAGCTAATGCCTCAGGATCCCCCGCAGTGAACCCTTGGATAGCTGCAGGGCCGGTCCACCATACGAGTTGCAGATTAGTTATTCCTGAACACACGTTTCCCGATCATATAGGACCTATCATCCGAGGCGCCTCATTCCATCATCCATATAAGTAAAATGTTGGGTCGTGTTAAAACCCAAACACCACTTCTAGCTAGAAAGAAACATGCTGCTCTCCTTGCGTTCCCTTCTACCGTTTTAGACTCCTCCGGTGTGTGAGGCTCGCGAAGTCACGTTATACACAAAGCTTTGCCTAAACAGACTATGCTTTGATCATCCCACAAGGCCTGCTTTTCAACAAAGCCTTGATTATATGCATCTTAGCATGCCACATTGTCAGACTGCACCATACCATTGATCAGCTACCAATATATATATATATATATATATATATATATATATATATATATAACCTCTAAGCTCATACGTCTTAGAGAATGGTGTTAAGTAGAGAATAAATTCTCCACCACCAAACAGAAATACATATAATTAGTAGCGTTCAACAAATATAGTAGAAAGGAATACTGTAATAACCCAGAAATCTGGGCTGGTTTAAAAATTTTATTTTGGCAATTTTAGTGAATTTTGAACATTTAAAATAGATTATTTCAAATGACATCGACTGGAAAATGGCCATTTTTCAAATGGTCTCAGAATTCGACGAAACTAGTTTTGTTAGGACCATATGGTCAATACGAAGCTAGAAAATATTTTTTTGGGATTTATAGGGTTAGTATGTGGCCCCAGTAAATTGAAACGCGCGTTCAAATTCAATATATAGAGTTATATGTTGATTTTGACGAAAACTGATAGAAATGATCGAATCAGCCTACGTAGCATATCCCATTGTGTTCGGAATGGGGGTAATTAGCTATGGACGAAAGGCGGTGGGCCTCGTTTAGAGGTCGTATGAAAAAGTCAACTTTTTGTAAATTAAAAAAAAAATCTCTCTCTCTCTCACCTTCAAAACCGCTGCCCCCCCACCCTTCATTGTTTCATTCAAAACAGAAAGGAAAAACAAGAAAAAAATAAAAAAATAAAAATAAAGAAGAAGACGGAGGAGCTGTCGCTCCCCCGATGGGTGGCGACGCAGCGCCCTATCGCCGATCCGCCCCTCCCCTCTTTCCCGTCCACCGCCTCCACCTCACACGCCCTCCGCCTGCACCATCCGCCACCCTACCATCGAGCCCCAGCCTCGATTTCCACACCCCTCCACCGCCTGAAGCAATCACCGCCGCCACTCCCCTTCCTATGACCCGCCGCCGCTTTCTCCGCCTTCTCCACCTGGAGCGACGCCCTGACCCCCCTTGTTGCTGTGGACACCGTTTCCCTCCTTCGATAGGATAACAGTGAGCTTTTACTTTTTTTTATTTACTATTTTATTTATCTCAGTATTTAAGTAGTTTAATTAATTCCATAAATAAAAATGTGATTTCTGAAAATGAACCACATGGATTTATTTTCAGATTTTTAAAAGTTTGAAGGTTTGATTTTTTACTATAGAAAAGCTTTGATTTTAAATAGAGGAGTTATGATTTTTAGTGACACAAAAATAGGATTTTTATTGTATAATTAGCAAATTAAAAATTCGATTTTTATATATTGAATATTAAGTAAAAATTCGATTTTTACATAAGTAGAGAATACGGGCAACGAAAGTGACAAAAAGGCGAGAACGACGAAGATTTCCTACAATAGAAGTTTCGTGGAGTTGGAATAGCTATCGGTGAGAACTTCTCACTCTAAATTTCTTTTTCTAGTTATATATATATACTAGGATGCAGACGGTGCTTAGCAGCACCCGACACCCGTCATCCACAGACCATGGATGGCTTGTTTGTTTGATTGATATGTTGTGAAAATTTGTTTGTGAAGTTGATGTGAAATAGATAAGGAAATATATTCATGTGTTGAAATAAATTAATTATCGTTAAAAATATAATTTTTAACGTGAATGTGAATAAATAAATATTTATAAACAAATCGGCCAATTTGTTTATATACACCGATTTGACTGATATTGACTGGGTCGATAAATTTTACACATCGCCCAACTGCACAAATAAAAATCTGTGTTTGTTGATTTGAAACCCCACACGGGTGTTGGGATGAAATTTGGCGTACACTAATCCCAATTATTTAATTGTATGTCGATCGATTGGTGGACAGACTGTGTAAGCGTTGATTATTTATATTTGATGCTTATTCTGTTGTGTGGTGCACCTTGGGTGATGAGTGATTGTTTATCGTTGCTATTATATACATGTGTTGTATGGAATCCATATAATTAACGTTATATGGTGATTGATTGGGCCTCATTCCAATCGGGAAAATAATGAATATTATAAAAGAAAATTCATGTGTTGAAACTATTAATGTGTTGAGTGAAATATTTTATACAATAAAATTTACATCTTTATCATATTTACGGTTAGAATCTACTTACGGTTGGAGTCTAATTAAAAATCAAATGATAGATACCATAATTTTATAAAATATTTTACATAACAAAAATAGTGATGTGTTGACAGTACTCATGTGTTGAGATTAGTCGTGTGTTGAAAGAAATGTAGATTCATGTGTTGAATAGAATAAATATTCATTTGTTGAATAGAATAACGAAGTTTTTGAAAAATATAAAGCCGTGTTGATTAGAGATGCGTTATTTTGACGCGAACGATATTTATATCGATTTTATTCGTTTTATAATGAATATTGAAAAGTGATTTCAAAATTTAATATTTTGAAATGAAATTCAAATTAAATTAGATTAAAATTCAAATTCAAATTTTATTGAATCAATTTGAATTGAATTCGAATCGAATAGAAAATGAATTCGATTCGAATTGAATAGAAAGTGAATTTGAATTCAAATTGAATAGAAAGTGAATTTGAATTCGAATTGAATAGAAATGAATTCAAATTGAATTAAATTGAAATTGAATTAAAAACGAATTGAAATCATTTTGAATGAAATTTAAAACGAACTGAATTTGACTTGAAATCAATTAGAAATGAATTCGAATTGAGTAAATAGAAGGTAAATTCAAATTGAATTGAATTGAAACGAATTAGAAATTGAATTGAATTGAAACGAATTTGAATTCGAATTAAATAAAATTGAAATGAATTCGAATTGAATTGAAATCAAATCGATTTGAAATTGAATATAAAGTTGAAATGGTTTTGAAAACGAATTTAAAACAATTTATAAAACATGTTTTAAAAAGGAAATCGACGAAATATATAATATATATACATTATTTATATAATGGCCTGAATAGAACGCGCCGCGTCGCGGCAGTTCGTGAATTTCGACCATTAACTTCGAATTGACATTGCGGGAGATCCGACTGTCGGATTCTCCTAAAACCGGAACCGTTGGGTTCGTATCGAAAAGAGCTTTCAAATGAATATTAGAAATTTGAAATCTAACGGTTGGATTTAGAATTATGTCCAAATCAATTTCAGAAAAGATCGCTGTAAGTGCAGTTCGATGGCCGTTGCTGGAAATCGACTGTATGGGCCTTGATAAAATTATTAAAAATATCTATAATTTGTGTAAAATCATAAGAAATGATTTGGGAAAAATTGGGCTGAAGAATTCCACATTTGAAAGGATAAAAATAGATTTTTTTTGAAATGAACTAGTTTTGAACTAGATTTAAAAATCATTTTATTTTTGAAATAAATAAATTGAATTTGAAAGTGATTTTAAAAATAATCAATATTCCCAATATGTGAATTGGACTGGAGTTTAATCGAAATTATCTTCGGAATATTTCGATGTTGGATTTCGTGACTATACAGATATTGTCATGGGAATTTGAAAGATATATTTAATATAATTATTTCCAATACGATATATGTTGGTTTCAGAATTTGATATCGAATATAAGCCGATACATTTTCTATTCAGAGCCTTGTATTTAATATCAAATATGATTTGGGTTTGTCGTGAATCGTGTTTTAGATGACATTGGTTCTTTAACCCAGTTAAATGTAGGATGTTGATTTTTGAAAAGATTAAAACTAAGTGGAGTTTTAATGAATCTTTAATTAGATTAAAAATGTGAATTGATAATTTAAATTATCAAATCTAAAAGGTGATCGAGAATGGAGTACCACCAGTTTTGCTCCAAAGCGATAATTAAATCTTTAATTAGATTTGAACGTGAAATGGTAATTAATTTTACCGATAACACCGTGGTGTTAGATATGGAGTATTACCAGTTTTGCTCCATGGGATGAATAGGTTGGGATTGGGAAATAAAATAAATAATTACTTCGGTGTGGTTCACTAATCCTGACTAGTTTGAAATGATATCCAAAGGAAGATTATAGAATAAATTTAGGAGAATTTATCTTGGATAAAATTAATGGGAACCTTTCCCTAAGAATGTGATTTTGTGAATAAAAGAATATTCTGAATTGGAATGAGGCGTTCGTTGTGTTTGTGTAGCCTTTGTTTATCATATACGTGGGTTATTCAGAAAGGCCGGGTTTATACCCATTTTGAATAACCGATTCGATGAGATGTCAAAGATGAAGACAGTGGTCGAAGACCGGAAGTCTTCACATCGTTTGGGTGATTACTGATGATCTCGATTGGGTTGTACACCCAAGATGAGGGAAACAGTTGGTGATCGTCCAGACGTACCTGGAGATCGATGGATATGCGAGGAAAGTGCCTCCGGTTTCGTTCAGACCCAGAACGAACTTGTAAATGGATTATGTGTCTGACATTGGATTTTACTCTGTGTTGATTGATCTCTATTAAATATACATCTGTTTGGCGGCAGAGGATTTATTCTCTTGCTTAACGCCCTTCTCTGAGACGTACGAGCTCAGAGGTTGTATATCGATGGACATCAGCCGCATAGGGTGAATTGCCAGTGTGGCACGCGTAAGTGGCAATTTATCAAGGCTTCTGTTGGAAAGCAAAGTCTTGTGGTTGACGATCAAAGCACGGCCTGTGTGGCGTAGCTTTGTGTATAACGTGAATTCGCGAGCCTCACACCTCGGTATGAGTCAAAAACGAGATACGGACCGCTGGGAGAGCACGACGTTTCTTTCTAGCTAGGGTGGTGTCAGTGACCTACCAGCCCTGACATTTATATACTTTTCACCTGTGTGGTTGTTGGATACGAGGCGCCTCAGATATAGGTCTGTAAGGACCTGGAAACGTGTGTTCAGGAATTGCCAATCCTCAAAAGTAAGAGAGGACCGGCCCAGCCGATTCCAAGGATCAAAGTGGGGTCCTGAGACATTTTCTAGAGTGTCTCGAACGGAGAGGAGCTTGCCCCTTGCCTTGGCTCATGACGGAATCCACTTTCCAATATGTGATATTGCGGTTTTAATTGTAGAACTAGTATGGCGACTAGATATATGGTACCCATGCCGTCTATGATTGATATTTATGATTGAAAGTGTTTTGACACTATACACCTATGATAGTATCAAATAATTTGTTTAAATGTATCAAGCATTATTTGGCTATTATAAGGGAAAACCCTATCCTCCGGCTTGCGTTGCATTGTGTGATGGGACCTGGGTCTTATAATAGCTTCATTTTTTCAAAAAGCATTGCGTTGTTTTGTTATATGCACTAGTGTTCTTGGGAGGAAACCCGTTCCGTGTCATACGGCGTGGTCCCTTGAATTACTCTTCTTTAAAGTTAAAACATTAATAACTGTTTTAGTTCTCACACCAGTCACATGACTGACCTGGAGTTTATTGTTTTAACCTAAACTCTGGGTGCCCCTATTTTCGACACGGGCAGCTAGTAGTTTTGGTTTTGCAGATTTATATTCACAGGAACCTGGTTTACAGCTGGAACGATGCTCGGAAAGCTCTGTATCCGTGTATCACTTTCAGTTGTTTTTTGTATATTTTTCCGCTACTATGTAATTTATTGTAATCTCTGATATTTGTCGAATGTATTTTATTCATTTATACTCTGTATATTCTTGTATCTGATGGAATTGTTGTAATAACAATGAAATGTTCTTCCACTTGCGTTCTGTTTTGTCTTGTCCTCAAAGTATCCGCGCTTTCCTTCACGGGGAAGTTACGGGTCCAATATCAGAGCTTTGGTTTACAGAGCTCGAGAACAAGACACATTAGAACCATATGAAAGAATTCATCAGATATTGGATTAGTAATATCCAATTAGAATGACTCGTTAGAGTTAGGATCAGTAGTATCCTAGAACGAGTGTGAAGAGTATATTTTTCAAATGAAAACAATTTTTGTTTTGAAATTTAAACCATTTTATACGTATTTGAACATTTATTTATTTTGAATTTGGACAATCGAGTATATAAAGATTTCGCGTATACGCGTCATGAACGTATAGTCGAAGTTTAAATATACTAGATAGATATAGAATCATGCTCTAGTCGACCGGAGATGATGTTGATAATGACCATGGCATCATCAATATTTATGTTCGTGTTTTGAAGGTGTGATTTCTATATATTTCCATTAGACTGGTGTGAGAACCAAAACTAATATAGCTAGAATTCATTGTTGTGATTTGGCATCAAAACATGATTTTCTGTATATATGTATCAAAATTATGATTTTGTAATGTTAATCCACTAATTGATTGATGTTTGTGTCGTTTGTTTATTTGTTTGATAATTTTGAACCATTTAGCCTAATTGAACCGAATATTGAATTGTATTGAAAATTGGTTGCATTTGCTTGCATATACATGTGCTTTCATTGAACAGGTCATAGCAAGGAGGCTAGAGCAGAGAATAAAATTTGTCTGCCTGACAAATAGGTACATGTTTATCATAATTTACTGTTTTTTTTGGGTGATGATGATTTTATGAGCCGATTGGCTAGCCGCTTGGCTTTTTCTTTTTCTTTTTGAGATCATAAGGCCTATATGGCAATTTTGGGATTTTCCCATGGCTCTCGGTGCAGGGGAGGTTATGGCGAAATTTTTCGAAAATTTAGGGTGTTAGCCAAATTTTTGAAGAATTTGAAAATTCTCAGAAACTGAAAAGTTGGAGAATGGAAGCCAGATCGAACGTAGAGTTGATTAATCAAACTACTTTCGACTTTGTTCCTTTTCGGGGACGAAAAGTTTTAAGTGGGGGAGATTGTAATAACCAGGAAATCTGGGCCGGTTTAAAATTTTTATTTTGGCAATTTTAGTGAATTTTGAACATTTAAAATAGATTATTTTAAACGATATCGACTGGAAAATGGCCATTTTCAAATGGTCTCAAAATTCGACGAAACTAGTTTTGTTAGGACTGTATTGTCAATACGAAGCTAGAAAATATTTTTCTGGGATTTATAGGGTTAGTATGTGGCCCCAATAAATTGAAACACGCGTTCAAATTCAATATATAGAGTTATATTTTGATTTTGACGAAAACTGATCGAATCAGCCTACATGGCATATCCCATTGTGTTCGGAATGGGGGTAATTAGCTATGGACGACAGGTAGTGGGCCTAGTTTAGAGGTCGTATGCAAAAGTCAACTTTTTGTAAATTAAAAAAAAAATTCTCTCTCTCCCCTTCAAAAACGCTGGACCCCCCCTTCATCGTTTCATTCAAAACAGAAAGAAAAAAAAGAAAAAAAGAAAAATAAAGAAGAAGACGGAGGAGCTGTCGCTCCCCCGATGGGTGGCGCAGCCGCGCCCTATCACCGATCCGCCCCTCCCCTCTTCCCCGTCCACCGCCTCCGCCTCACACGTCCTCCGCTTGCACCATCCACCACCGTCTCATCGAGCCCCAGCCTCGATTTTCGCACCCGTCCACCGCCTGAAGCAATCACCGCCGCCACTCCCCTTCCTGTGACCCGCCGCCACCTTCTCCGCCTTCTCCACTACCTGGAGCGATGCCCTGACCCCCCTTGCTGCTGTGGACCCCGCTTCCCTCCTTCGATAGGATAACAAGGAGCTTTTACTTTTTATTTATTTATTTACTATTTTATTTATTTCAGTTTTTAAGTAGTTTAATTAATTCCATAAATAAAAATGTAATTTCTGAAAATGAACCACATGGATTTATTTTCAGATTTTTAAAAGTATGAAGGTTTGATTTTTACTATAGAAAAGCTTTGATTTTAAATAGAGGAGTTATGATTAGAGATGCGTTATTTTGACGCGAACGATATTTATATCGATTTTATTCGTTTTATAATGAATATTGAAAAGTGATTTCAAAATTTAATATTTTGAAATGAAATTCAAATTAAATTAGATTAAAATTCAAATTCAAATTCAAATTTTATTGAATCAATTTGAATTGAATTCGAATCGAATAGAAAATGAATTCGATTCGAATTGAATAGTAAATGAATTCTATTCGAATTGAATAAAAAGTGAATTTGAATTCAAATTGAATAGAAAGTGAATTTGAATTCGAATTGAATAGAAATGAATTCAAATTGAATTAAATTGAAATTGAATTAAAAACGAATTGAAATCGTTTTGAATGAAATTTAAAACGAACTGAATTTGACTTGAAATCAATAAGAAATGAATTCGAATTGATGTAAATAGAAGGTAAATTCAAATTGAATTGAAACGAATTAGAAATTGAATTGAAACGAATTTGAATTCAAATTAAATAAAATTGAAATGAATTCGAATTGAAATGAAATCAAATCGATTTGAAATTGAATATAGAGTTGAAATGGTTTTGAAAACGAATTTAAAACGATTTATAAAATATGTTTTAAAAAGGAAATCGACGAAATATATAATATATATATATATATACATTATATATATAATGGCCTGAATAGAACGCGCCGCACCGCGGTAGTTCGTGAATTTCGACCATTAACTTCGAATTGACGTTGCGGGAGATCCGACTGTCGGATTCTCCTAAAACCGGAACCGTTGGGTTCGTATCGAAAAGAGCTTTCCAATGAATATTAGAAATTTGAAATCTAACGGTTTGATTTGGAATTATGTCCAAATCAATTTCAGAAAAGATCGATGTAAGTGCAGTTCGATGGCCGTTGTTGGAAATCGACTGTACGGGCCTTGATAAAATTATTGAAAATATCTATAATTTGTGTAAAATCATAAGAAATGATTTGGGAAAAATTGTGCTGAAGAATTCCACATTTGAAAGGATAAAAATAGATTTTTGTCGAAATGAACTAGTTTTGAACTAGAATTAAAAATCAATTTATTTTTGAAATAAATAAATTGAATTTGAAAGTGATTTTAAAAATAATCAATATTCCCAATACGTGAATTGGACTGGAGTTTAATCGAAATTATCTTCGGAATATTTCGATGTTGGATTTCGTGACTATACAGATATTGTCATGGGAATTTGAAAGATATATTTAAAATCGTTATTTCCAATACGATATATGTTGGTTTCAGAATTTGATATTGAATATAAGCCGATATATTTTCTATTCAGAGCCTTGTATTTAATATCAAATATGATTTGGGTTTGTCGTGAATCGTGTTTTAGATGACATTGGTTCTTTAACCCAGTTAAATGCAGGATGTTGATTTTTGAAAAGATTAAAACTAAGTGGAGTTTTAATGAATCTTTAATTAGATTAAAAATGTGAATTGATAATTTAAATTATCAAATCTAAAAGGTGATCGAGAATGGAGTATGAAACACCCCACCTCCGTTAGGGTCACTCTCAAAGGGAATGCCCTAATTTTGGTGGAGGTTTATAAGTATAAATCACAGATATACAAGACAGATATAATAACACATATTTTTGAACAGCGGAAAACAACAACTTTTATTTCATTCAAATACGTGTTACACCAACCATACCATAATTGTCTTACAACATTTCCAAAAACATAACATCTTCATAACTGTCTTGATTACATTATTTAAAGAAGCATAAAGAAAACATAAATAAACTGCAAAAGCCCCATAATCACTGTCCAAAGCCATAGTCCAAAACGAAAAGATCCAAGCAATACATTCTTTCTCTTCAAGCTGGATATGAAGGCTGGTCAAGCTACGGTATTCCCTCCCTGTGGACCTGGGGGGGGGGGAACGGAAGAAAAGAAGACGAAAGAAAAGTAGAGTCAGACATAAAGCCTGAGTAAGTCTAGGACTATTCAGTCTATGAATAAAGAACTGGGTATGATAAGTATAAACTAGAAATGGGAAAGCACCATAAACCAAGTTAAGTTGTCTAGGGTCGAATATACTATTGTACCCCATATTAATCTCTGTACCCATATAAACTAGTTCCCAACAGGCACCCCATAATCAGGGTGAAGTGATCCATTTTATGATGATCGGCTCCTACTCGCATAGTTACATGTGTCTTACGGCACCCGATGTTGTAGTTACCTATGCTGGTCCCACCATGGGGTGTATCAAGTCCCATGGTGGCGGCCCGACACAACCCTAGAATGCACAGGTATGCTACTGGTGCCTAGTGCCTTATTTTTCTGCGCCGGAGTGTGTGCACGCCCGCACCCCGTTAGAACCTACACTGCTGCACCACCGCCGTCGATTTGACCTCTTACATTCAGCCCAGTAATCGTGCCCAACCCTACCTAGTTTCAGGTTATCATGATACGCCTTGTAGGGTTACTGCTGAAAAGGGTCCCCCGCTACTAGGTTTTCTATTTCTGGCCAACATGCTAAGTTGGTTAAGTGTTTTATAAACCTAACCCCCAATCAGTCTGTTTAATTTAGCATGTTCTATTTTGATTAAGTCTTAATTCACTTAATCCTATCAATCCTGACTCAGCCTTAATTGTCTTATTAAAGCCTTGACCTCTCACATTAGACAGGTATTGTTGTGGCTGCATGTTGCCGGTTGGGTCCGGGCAGTCTTACGCCACAACTCAGTCTAACCTCGGGTCCTTATTGGGCTCCGTGTTTAACCACCCACATTGGATAGGTATTGTTGTGACTACTGGACAGCCGGGCGGTTCCGGGCAGGTTTACATCACAACTCAATCCAACCTCGAGTTAAACACATCGTAGTTTCTACATTTACATATTTTGTCTCTTTTCTTTTTATATGTAAATATTTGCGGCCCATTATTCAAATTCATCTTTATTGGTTAAGATTTATTTATGCCACTTAATTGTTTTTCAAGGTTGTTGGCATGCGTCAAACATGCCAACACATATGTTCTATATTTTAGCCCAAACGTCAATACCCCCGTTTTACACGTTCGTTCAAATGTAAGGTGTGTTGGGTTTAATACTTAAACCCAATTTAGCCATATGAAAAGGGGAGGCTTATAACATGGTGTTTATAAGGTAACATAAAAAGGGGAGTGTGAACGCATGAACTTGCAACATAACGATTCAATTAACATGAGGTAGGCACATGTGAACTTGCAATTGTAACAACATATAATATAAGCAATACTTAAACATGAATCATTCTATTCACATGATCATGGCATAAACAAAACATGAATCATTCTATTCGTGTAGTCATGGCATAAATGATACTTAAACATGAACCATTCTAATCATATAATTATGGCATAATCACAATTGAACATGAGTCTTTCTATTCATATAGTCATGGCATAAACATAATTGAACATGAATCCTATAATCATGGTTTTTATCCTATCTATGTAACTTGTAAGTGGGATGTAATTCTAGTGTAATTTCTAATATAACTTATGTGCCAAATATATTATCATATGATTATGATAACAACATAAGCCTAGAAAACATGTTTTTAACTAGGCATAATAACAAACATAGTTTAGTCATGTTCATAAAATTAATACAAGCTTACAAAGACGCTTGATTTTGTCACTATCACAAGACCATGATTTTTATACTTGAACTATGATGGCAATTCCAACATAACCTTCGTATTAATCATAATACTTAAGTGGATCATATTACACTAAAGATGACTATAGAATTATACATCATGTTGGCATAAAAATGAATCATATACTTGCATGAATTTCAAATAAACTATTACAACATATAGTTGTTATTTCAACATGAATCTTATACTTGCAATTATCAAATGGGTGTTGTAAATAACTACCACAAACATGTAGTTTTCAATATGAATTATATGCTTGCATGAATCCCAATCAAAATTCCACAACATGTGGTTGTCAAGATAAATCATATACTTGTATGAATCAAACCATAGCATTGCCAAATCAAAATAACATATAAACATAAGTTACTATCACCACATTTCCATTTCGTTGTCAACTTTCAACGCAAATCGCGTACTTGCAAATATCCAATCGTATATCATAGTATTCCCAAATCGTTTAGCATCAAAGCAACATACAAATATAAATTATTATCGCCACAATTCCATTTCTTACATTACACAAATCAACATAATTATTTAATTCACATCGGAATAGCACTCTACTTACAGCGTATGACGAATATTCAATTCAGGAATCTGAATTCTGAATTTGGAGATGCTATCCTTTGTTGTAGGCGTTGCTTTAATTTGATTAACGTTGCTTTAAGCTTTTGATTTATCTCCTAATTGTCTCTCTGTTTTCTGACGGCTATCCTCAGTCTCTCCTCAGCAGCATGACGGTCTCATCTCCATGTTAGTTTATGTGAATTAGGGTTAGACTTAGGTCCTTTTTATAGAGTTTCTGAGTTGATTTAGACCGTCGATGGAGCGTGGTTTAATAATAGCCGTCCGTTCAAAGAAGAGACCAACCAGGAGCTGACACCTAGCCCTAGCGACAAGGCAGGGCTCAGAAAATCGGCCAAACACAGACTAGGCCAGCCAGGGTGGGCTGGGTTCGACCTGGCTCAGGGGCCAGGTCGACTCCCAGGCCGACCCCCAGGTCGACTGGGGAGTCGACCTGCCTGGGCAGGTCGACACCTAGGTCGACTCCCAGGTCGACCTGGCCTGGCAAGTCGACCCCAGGGACGACCTCCAGGTCGACCTGGTGGGTTTGGGCGGGAATTTTCCCGCCTGCTTTGATTGGGCTGAATTTAAATTCTGTTTTCGAAATTTGAATTTTCTGAAACTTCGTCGGGCCATAATTTGGTCATATGGGCTCCGTTTTTCGAAAACTCGGACTCTATTTCGCGTATTTTTCCGAGACGAACGCAATGGCGTATCCATTTTCCCTTAATACTTTGTTTCGAAATTAGTTATACTTTAATTTGTGAATTTCATTGTTATAAAATACACGGGGTGTTACATTCTCCCCCACTTAAAAGGATTTCGTCCCGAAATCTTCAAGTTCAGGAAGAATGTACATCCTAACATCCAAACATCCATCTACTCATCCATCAAACACGAGCATCCATTGTCCTTAAAAGAGTTCTAATGTTTCATGATAATATGCGAAGTGTGTGTGTACATGTACTTATCTAATGCAAAACCAGGCGGTCTACTGATTCAGTTGACCTCCTTAATGCAAATTATGTAAGTGTCATGAATCCATTATGTATGCAAATCCCCCTATTCATGATTCTACATGAGTGCAAAATCATTCATACAAATGCAACATCCATATGGCAACACATTAAAGTTCAACCATGTACGAATGCAAACATATATGCATATGCAATATGAAGTGATTGAGCCGATCTAAAACCTAGATTGTGTGTGTATATGCAACCACGAGCAACCACTAGCAATCACTTGCAACCACTTGCAATCATCATCCATAACATGTTTCAATTACATGTTTTCATCCAAAGGGTTTCTACCTAAAAGATAAGGTCGAGGAGATATACCTAAAAAGATAGATAAAAGCGCAACTTAAGGAAAAAGGAAAGATCAAAGATGTACCCTCGAAAAGAAAAGGGTAGGCTGCACGTATTCTAGCTTCAGTTTCCCAAGTTGCATCTCCTTCGGTGTCGCTCCACTGAACTTTGACGAGCTTGACTTCGCGGTTGCGTAGCTTCTTCACTTCCGTTCCTAATATGCGGGTTGGAACTTTCCTTATGGTTGCTTCGCGTTCCACTTCAGCTTCTTCTATGATATTTGGCTCTACCACTTCAGCAGACTCATGTAGACATTTTCGGAGATGTGAAACGTGAAAGACGTTGTGAACTCCGGCCAATTTTTCGGGTAGCTCTAATCTATAGGCCATTTTCCCAATTTTCTCAATGATAGGGAATGGCCCTACGAACCTTGGTGCTAGCTTTCCTGTGGTTCCAAAACGAACAACATTCTTTAGCGGAGATACCTTAAGAAAAACTTTGTCTCCAACCTCAAATTCAAGGTCGGTCCTCCTCTTGTCGGCGTAGGACTTTTGTCTGTCTTGGGTCGTCTTCATCCTTCTTCGTATTAAGTCTACTTTTTCTGAAGTCTCTCGGATCATATCTGGTCCAAGTATGAGCTTATCAGTAGACTCCCACCAACAAGTGGGCGACCGGCACGGTCTTCCATATAAAGCCTCGAAGGGCGCCATTCCGATGGTTGCTTGATAGTTGTTGTTGTAGGCAAATTCTACCAAAGGAAGATGGTCTTACCACGTTCCTCCGAAGTCAAGGATGCACAGTCTTAAAAGGTCCTCCAAAACACTGTTCACTCTTTCTGTTTGGCCGTCGGTTTGGGGATAATAGGCTGTGCTCAAGCATAACTGTGTGCCTACCGCTTCTTGCAGACTCCGCCAAAACTCACTGGTGAAGATAGGGTCTCGGTCGCTAACAATGTTGGATGGTATTCCATGGAGTCGAACGATTTCCTTGAGGTAAAGAGATGCTAGAGATGAGGCAGTTCTTCTGCTTTTGACAGGTAAAAAGTGGGCGCTTTTAGTAAGCCTATCCACTATTACCCAAATGCTAGTGTTGCCTCTCCTAGACCTAGGCAGCCCCTCGATGAAGTCCATTGAGATGCTATCCCACTTCCACTGCGGGACCTCTAGGGGATGTAGCAGACCGCCAGGCTTTTTCTGTTCCGCCTTAACCTGTTGGTACACCATACACTTAGAAACGAATTCTTCCACGTCCTTCTTCATGGCGTTCCAAAAGAAAGTTCTTTTTATGTCCTTGTACATTTTATCGCCGCCTGGGTGTATCGTCATCTTGGAGTGATGTGCTTCCTCGAGGACCTTCTTTACTAAATCCCTTGTCTGTGGGACGCATAGTCTTCCGTCTCGCCTTAGCCAACCCTTATCGTCGATGGAGTATCTGTTGAGGTGACTTGAAGTCTCACCCCTAATTAACCTATCAATCGTCTCCATAAGCTGAGGGTCCTCGCATTGTGTTGTCCCTATCGAGTCCACTAAAGTCGGGCGTACTTCGAGCGATGCTAGCAAGCCTGGTACAAAATCGGAGGAAGGCCTAAAGTCGAAGCTGGCTATAAACTCTAGGCTTTGTCTTTCAACAAACAGTGGGCTTAAGGTTAGTTTCTTTCGGCTCAACGCGTCTGTCACTACGTTGCCTTTGCCCGGAGTATAGGAGATCTCGAAATCATACGAGGCAAGAAACTCCATCCATCTCTGTTGCCTCAAGTTCAGATCTTTCTGCGAGAAAAGATATTTCAACGATTTATGGTCAGTGTAAAGTTCAAACTTCTCACCTAGGAGATAGTGTCGCCAAGACTTGAGTGCAAAGACGATGGCGGCCATTCATGATCGTGGGTCGGGTAGTTCTTTTCGTGCACTTTGAACTGCCTCCCTCCATAAGCTACTACCCTTCCTTCTTGCATTAAGACGGCGCCTAGCCCTGTCCCACATGCACCTGTATAAACAGTGAACATCTTGCTTCCATCTGGCAACGTCAAAACTGGGGCTGTTGTAAGAGCCCTTTTCAGTCGCTGGAAAGCAAACTCGCAATCCAAGTCCCAATTGAACACTAGATTCTTCTTGGTCAACTTCGTGAGCGGAGCTGAGATTTTTGCAAAATCCCTTATGAACTTTCGATAGAAACCTGCTAGTCCTAGAAAACTTCGGACCTCGGTTGCATTCCTTGGTGTCTTCCAATCCTGTACCGCCACCACCTTAGCAGGGTCCACTGCTAACACTTGTTTGGATACTATGTGCCCAAGGAACCTCACTTCTTCTCTCCAAAAGTGGCATTTGGAGAATTTGGCTTTTAGCTGATGGACTCGCAGAGTTTCCATGATTGCCCTTAAGTGCTGAGCATGTTCCTCTTCACTCTTTGAGAAGATAAGGATATTGTCTACGAAGACCACTACGAACTTATTGAGGAAATCTCTAAATACCCTACTCATCAGGTCCACGAAGTAAGCAGGTGCATTTGTCAAGCCGAAAGGCATGACAAGCCATTCAAAGAAGTCGTCTGGTGTTCTGAATGCCGTTTTATCGATACTATCTTCAGCCACCCTTAGCTGAAGGAAACCGGTCGCTAAATCGAGTTGGGAGAAAACAGACGCTCCTACAAGCTGATCAAACAGATCGTCAATTCTGGGGAGAGGGTGCCTATTCTTTTTCGTTAGCTTGTTGAGCTCCCTATAGTCAACACATAGACGGAGTGAACCATCCGCCTTTGTAGCGAACACTACTGGAGCGCCCCATTCTGAAATACTCCTCCTAATGAACCCCTTTTCTAGAAGCTCTTTAATCTGTTTACTGAGCTCTTTCCTTTCCCGTGGAGCCATGTGTCTAACGGGCAACGCAACGGGCTTTGCATTATCTACAAGATATATACGGAAGTCTATCTCCCGCTTTGGAGGCAAGCCCTTCACCTCTTCGAAGACATCCGGATATTCCCGCACCACTCTAACCGATTGCAAATTTTCGACGGAGGCATCTAGCGATTCAAGGTAACTAAGCATAACCGCATACGAGGGATTACAAGAAATTTCCAAAGTATTACCGAGCTGGGTTAGGAGCCTAACAACCCTTTTCTCACAATCAAGGATGGCCCCATTACTGGATAGCCAATCCATGCCCAAAATCAAACCATATCCCGAAAAGCCCAAAACAAAGGCACTACATTCAAATTCTACGCTTAGAATAGAAAATTTTAATCCCAAACAGATCATAGACAAATGAGCTGGCCCCCCAATTGGGTTTGAAACAATTAAGGGGCCCTCTACCATACGAGTTTTTAGGTGTAGAGATTCTACTAAAGCAGACGAGATAAAGGAGTGTGATGCGCCATAATCAAATAAAGTACGAACGGGGTGATCATAAAGATAAACTACACTTTCTACAGAAGTATTTATACCTCGCTGTTGCAGAGGTGGCGCCTCTAGCACATGAACTTGTGCCCCTGAGGTAGATCCAGCCCTCTGTCCCTGTCCTCGTTTCTTTGGGCAGTCCTTAACCATGTGGCCTGTCTCACCGCAAGAAAAGCACCCACCATTCATTTTGGCCTTCTTTTTCCGGCAATCTTTCGCTAAGTGCCCCACTTTGCCATAGAAATTACACTTCCTCTTCTCTTTGTTGCCTTTCCCGCCCTTCTTAAAGTCTGTCTTCTTAGGCTGCAAACCTTCTTTCTTCCCTTGAGAGTTTTCTGCCTTTGCCTCCTTCTTGCCCTTATCCTCTTCGTTCAGCAACGCCGTCTGTACCAACCTTTCATACGTAGATCCCATGGGTATATGGGTCATGGCCAAACTGTGTAATGGCTCATTCAACCCTTTGACAAAACGGAGAGCCTTCTTGTGCGGGGTGTTGACTAGGTCCAGTCCGAACCTAGCCAGCTCATCGAACTGATTAACATACTCTTTGACTGTCTTGTTCCCTTGCTTAAGAAATAAGAATTTTTCCAACTGCAAACTCCTTTCCGCGTCTGAGAGAAATTTAGCCTCAAACCTTGCCCTAAAGTCCTCCCATGTTTCCACTGGTCTTTCTGCATTAGTGACTTCCCACCAGCAGGAAGCCTCGCCTTTATGTAGCCATACTGCCAGTTGTACTTTCTGTCTATCCTCTACCTCAAAGATGATGAATAAGTCCTCGGTTTCTTTCAGCCAATTTCTAGCTGCCACGAAGGACTCAGTTCCATGGAAATCCTTTCTTCCCATAGCTTTAAAATCTTTACATATCTTAGCAAAGGTGTTTCCCCGCGAAGGAGGTGGAGGAAGAGGTGCTGCTGCAGCTGGATGGTTTCCTGCAGCTGGGGGAGGAGGAACGGTAGGACCTGGCTGAGTGGCCCTTGCTTCTAAGAACCGTCTAAACCAACCAGGTATTGGTACACCCTCTGGCAAGTTAAGTTCTTCGGACATGCTGAAACAAAAAGGATAGATTCAAAACGAAGGATAAGAGATAGTTCCTATGGCTTTGGGGGGACTTTGCCTTTTAAAATAAAATAATATTTTATCTTAAAAATGCTTCTTTAAATTTCTTTCTTGAAAAATAAATTTTCAAAACTTTTTATCTTATCTGGTAAACCTATGCTCTGATACCAAGTGAAACACCCCACCTCCGTTAGGGTCACTCTCAAAGGGAATGCCCTAATTT
This sequence comes from Allium sativum, assembly GCA_030737875.1. Taxonomy (NCBI): domain Eukaryota; kingdom Viridiplantae; phylum Streptophyta; class Magnoliopsida; order Asparagales; family Amaryllidaceae; genus Allium; species Allium sativum. The sequence continues at coordinate 110,003,041 of CM060916.1, read as the reverse complement.
TGGTGGAGGTTTATAGGTATAAATCACAGATATACAAGACAGATATAATAACACATATTTTTGAACAGCGGAAAACAACAACTTTTATTTCATTCAAATACGTGTTACACCAACCATACCATAATTGTCTTACAACATTTCCAAAAACATAACATCTTCATAACTGTCTTGATTACATTATTTAAAGAAGCATAAAGAAAACATAAATAAACTGCAAAAGCCCCATAATCACTGTCCAAAGCCATAGTCCAAAACGTAAAGATCCAAGCAATACATTCTTTCTCTTCAAGCTGGATATGAAGGCTGGTCAAGCTGCGGTATTCCCTCCCTGTGGACCTTGGGGGGGGGGAAACGGAAGAAAAGAAGACGAAAGAAAAGTAGAGTCAGACATAAAGCCTGAGTAAGTCTAGGACTATTCAGTCTATGAATAAAGAACTGGGTATGATAAGTATAAACTAGAAATGGGAAAGCACCATAAACCAAGTTAAGTTGTCTAGGGTCGAATATACTATCGTACACCATATTAATCTCTGTACCCATATAAACTAGTTCCCAACAGGCACCCCATAATCAGGGTGAAGTGATCCATTTTATGATGATCGGCTCCTACTCGCATAGTTACATGTGTCTTACGGCCCCCGATGTTGTAGTTACCTATGCTGGTCCCACCATGGGGTGTATCAAGTCCAATGGTGGCGGCCCGACACAACCCTAGAATGCACAGGTATGCTACTGGTGCCTAGTGCCTTATTTTTCTGCGCCGGAGTGTGTGCACGCCCACATCCCGTTAGAACCTACACTACTGCACCACCACCGTCGATTTGACCTCTTACAGTCAGCCTAGTAATCGTGCCCCACCCTGCCTAATTTCAGGGTATCATGATATGCCTTGTAGGGTTACTGCTGAAAAGGGTCCCCCGCTACTAGGTTTTCTATTTCTAGCCAACATGCTAAGTTGGTTAAGTGTTTTATAAACCTAACCCCCAATCAGTCTATTTAATTTAGCATGTTCTATTTTGATTAAGTCTTAATTCACTTAATCCTATCAATCCTGACTCAGCCTTAATTGTCTTATTAAAGCCTTGACCTCTCACATTAGAGAGGTACTGTTGTGGCTGCCTGTTGCCGGTTGGGTCCGGGCAGTCTTACGCCACAACTCAGTCTAACCTCGGGTCCTTATTGGGCTCCGTGTTTAACCACCCACATTGGATAGGTATTGTTGTGACTACTGGACAGCCGGGCGGTTCCGGGCAGGTTTACATCACAACTCAATCCAACCTCGGGTTAAACACATCGTATTTTCTACATTTACATATTTTGTCTCTTTTCTTTTTATATGTAAATATTTGCGGCCCATTATTCAAATTCATCTTTATTGGTTAAGATTTATTTATGCCACTTAATTGTTTTTCAAGGTTGTTGGCATGCGTCAAACATGCCAACACATATGTTCTATATTTTAGCCCAAACGTCAATACCCCCGTTTTACACGTTCGTTCAAATGTAAGGTGTGTTGGGTTTAATAATTAAACCCAATTTAGCCATATGAAAAGGGGAGGCTTATAACATGGTGTTTATAAGGTAACATAAAAAGGGGAGTGTGAACGCATGAACTTGCAACATAACGATTCAATTAACATGAGGTAGGCACATGTGAACTTGCAATTGTAACAACATATAATATAAGCAATACTTAAACATGAATCATTCTATTCACATGATCATGGCATAAACAAAACATGAATCATTCTATTCGTGTAGTCATGGCATAAATGATACTTAAACATGAACCATTCTAATCATATAATTATGGCATAATCACAATTGAACATGAGTCTTTCTATTCATATAGTCATGGCATAAACATAATTGAACATGAATCCTATAATCATGGTTTTTATCCTATCTATGTAACTCGTAAGTGGGATGTAATTCTAGTGTAATTTCTAATATAACTTATGTGCCAAATATATTATCATATGATTATGATAACAACATAAGCCTAGAAAACATGTTTTTAATTAGGCATAATAACAAACATAGTTTAGTCATGTTCATAAAATTAATACAAGCTTACAAAGACGCTTGCTTTTGTCACTATCACAAGACCATGATTTTTATACTTGAACTATGATGCCAATTCCAACATAACCTTCGTATTAATCATAATACTTAAGTGGATCATATTACACTAAAGATGACTATAGAATTATACATCATGTTGGCATAAAAATGAATCATATACTTGCATGAATTTCAAATAAACTATTACAACATATAGTTTTTATTTCAACATGAATCTTATACTTGCAATTATCAAATGGGTGTTGTAAATAACTACCACAAACATGTAGTTTTCAATTTGAATTATATGCTTGCATGAATCCCAATCAAAATTCCACAACATGTGGTTGTCAACATAAATCATATACTTGTATGAATCAAACCATAGCATTGCCAAATCAAAATAACATATAAACATAAGTTACTATCACCACAATTCCATTTCGTTGTCAACTTTCAACGCAAATCGCGTACTTGCAAATATCCAATCGTATATCATAGTATTCCCAAATCGTTTAGCATCAAAGCAACATACAAATATAAATTATTTTCGCCACAATTCCATTTCTTACATTACACAAATCAACACAATTATTTAATTCACATCAGAATAGCACTCTACTTACAGCGTATGACGAATCTTCAATTCAGGAATCTGAATTCTGAATTCGGAGATGCTATCCTTTGTTGTAGGCGTTGCTTTAATTTGATTAACGTTGCTTTAAGATTTTGATTTATCTCCTCATTGTCTCTCTATTTTCTGACGGCTATCCTCAGTCTCTCCTCAACAGCATGACGGTCTCATCTCCATTTTAGTTTATGTGAATTAGGGTTAGACTTAGGTCCTTTTTATAGAGTTTCTGAGTTGATTTAGACCGTCGATGGAGCTTGGTTTAATAATAGCCGTCCGTTCAAAGAAGAGACCAACCAGGAGCTGACACCTAGCCCTAGTGACAAGGCAGGGCTCAGAAAATCGACCAAACACAGACTAGGCCAGCCAGGGTGGGCTGGGTTCGACCTGGCTCAGGGGCCAGGTCGACTCCCAGGTCGACCCCCAGGTCGACTGGGGAGTCGACCTGCCTGGGCAGGTCGACACCTAGGTCGACTCCCAGGTCGACCTAGCCTGGCAGGTCGACCCTAGGGTCGACCCCCAGGTCGACCTGGGGGGTTTGGGCGGGAATTTTCCGGCCTGCTTTGATTGGGCTGAATTTAGAAGAATTTATCTTTCTTCTAAATAATTACTTCGGTGTGGTTCGCTAATCCTGACTAGTTTGAAATGATATCTAAAGGAAGATTATAGAATAAATTTAGAAGAATTTATCTTGGATAAAATTAATGGGAACCTTTCCCTAAGAATGTGATTTTTTGAATAAAAGAATATTCTGAATTGGAATGAGGCGTTCGTTGTGTTTGTGTATCCTTTGTTTATCATATACGTGGGTTATTCAGAAAGGCCGGGTTTATACCCATTCTGAATAACCAATTCGACTAGATGTCGAAGATGAAGACGGTGGTTGAAGACCGGAAGTCTTCACATCGTTTAGGTGATTACTGATGATCTCGATTGGGTTGTACACCCAAGATGAGGGAAACAGTTGGTGATCGTCCAGACGTACCTGGAGATCGATGGATATGCGAGGAAAGTGCCTCCGGTTTCGTTCAGACCCAGAACGAACTTGTAAATGGATTGTGTGTCTGACATTGGATTTTATTCTGTGTTGATTGATCTCTATTAAATATACATATGTTTGGCGACGGAGGATTTATTCTCTTGCTTAACGCCCTTCTCTAAGACGTACGAGCTCAGAGGTTGTATATCGATGGACATTAGTCGCATGGGGTGAATTTCCAGTGTGGCACGCGTAAGTGGCAATTGATCAAGGCTTCTGTTTAAAAGCAAAGTCTTGTGGTTGACGATCAAAGCACGGCCTGTGTGGCGTAGCTTTGCGTATAACGTGAATTCGCGAGCCTTACACCTCGGTATGAGTCAAAAACGGGAGACGGACCGCTGGGAGAGCACGACGTTTCTTTCTAGCAAGGGTGGTGTCAGTGACCTACCAGCCCTGACATTTATATACTTTTCACCTGTGTGGTTGTTGGATACGAGGTGCCTCGGATATAGGACTGTAAGGGCTGGGAAACGTGTGTTCAGGAATTGCCAATCCTCAAAAGTAAGAGAGGACTGGCCCAGCCGATTCCAAGTATCAAAATGGGGTCCTGAGACATTTGATAGAGTGTCTCGAACGGAGAGGAGCTTTCCCCTTGCCTCGGCTCATGACGGAATCCAATTTCCAATACGTGATATTGCGGTTTTAATTGTAGAACTAGTATGGCGACATGATATATGGTACCCATGCTGTCTATGATTGACATTTATGATTGAAAATGTTTTGACACTATACACCTATGATAGTATCAAATGATTTGTTTAAACGTATCAAGCATTATTTGGCTATTATAAGGGAAAACCCTATCCTCCGGCTTGCGTTGCATTGTGTGATGGGACCTGGGTCTTATAATAGCTTCATTTTTCCAAAAAGAATTGCGCTGTTTTGTTATATGCACAAGTGTTCTTGGGAGGAAACCTGTTCCGTGTCATACGGCTTGGTCCCTTGAATTACTCTTCTTTAAAGTTAAAATATTAATAACTGTTTTAGTTCTCACACCAGTCACATGACTGACCTGGAGTTTATTGTTTTAACCTAAACTCTGGGTGCCCCTATTTTCGACACAGGCAGCTAGTAGTTTTGGTTTTGTAGATTTATATTCACAGGAACCTGGTTTACAACTGGAACGATGCTCGGAAAGCTCTGTATCCATGTATCACTTTCAGTTGTGTTTTGTATATTTTTCCGCTGCTATGTAATTTATTGTAATCTCTGATATTTGTCGAATGTATTTTATTCATTTATACTCTGTATATTCTTGTATCTGATGGAATTGTTGTAATAACAATGAAATATTCTTCCGTTTGCGTTCTGTTTTGTCTTGTCCTCAAAGTATCCGCGCTTTCCTTCACGGGGAAGTTACGGGTCCTTGCAAATACAATGTCAGACATACAATCCATTTACAAGTCCGCTCTGGGTCTAAACGAAACAATGTGTCCGTCGACCTCCAAATGCGTTTGGACGATCATTACCAAATACCTTGCAATGGGAGGCCAGTCCCAATTCAAGATACTAGTCATTATCATCCCAACGATGTGAAAACCTTCGGTCTTCAACTGCCGCCTTCATCTTTGACTCTTGATCGTCGTGATGATTATTCAGAATGGGTTAAACCCGGTCTTTCTGAATAATTCGCATATTTTGTGATTAAAACCCAAATATTGGAAAATCACACATTACTCCGCATTCCAACTCCGAATATTCTTTTAATAAGGTATTCATATTAAAAGATTCTCATTAATTTTATCAAAGATAAACTCTGAAAATAAAATCTTAAATCTTCTTTAAAGGATTAATTAGAACTCCAATTTTTGATTTGATATCAAAAATCATTCTTACAAGGTCATTTATTTTAAGGAATAAATCTTGCCTTAAACAGGTTAAAGAAATAGTGTCCTTTAAAACATAGTTCACGATAAACCCTCAAATCAATTTCTAAAATATGGAATTCCACAGAAATAAAATCAATACATAATCGATATAAAATTTCTATATCAGACTAACAATATACATGGAATAACGGCAAAGCCTCCTAAATTCCATATATAATATCGGTCTTCTTTTACAGAAGCCCATCTCGATTATTACCAATCGAATTTCCACATAATTCCAATTTAATATATTAAATTAGAAAACTTAATTTTAAAAAATGCCTTTTTATATCTATAAAATAGATTTATAAATTCCAAATAAAAACTTCAATGTAAATTGGATTAAAGGACAAATGTCATTTGAAAACACTGTCCACGGTAAATCCAACCAACAAATCATTTTATTTCAATCGTAAAATATAATTAGAAATGTTAATGATCTTAAATAAAAGATTTGCTCTTTAAATATTTATTCATTACTGTAAAACATATTTTAAAATAATCATTAAAAATTATGATTCATATAAAGGATTTTAAAGGCAAAATATTCTCTTTTAAAAGAAAACCTGAATCGGAATACGACTCAATCATGTACCATATAATTTGAATTATACGGATTTCACACATCTCATATACATGACAATAAGTGATAAATACTCATCAAATCATCCATTCACATCCAGAGTGCAATTTCCAACTGTGTGAGCATAAAAATGAAATAATCGCGCTCATCGCAGCCTGTCGATCAATCGATAGACATACAATTCAATATTGGGATTCGTGTATTTCAAATATTGTCCCAATACCCGTGTTGGGTTTTCAGCCAACAACAGTTCATATAAGTATACAAATAAATAATTGGTTAATGGATTTAACCAATTTCAATTCTACTACCAAGTTGATGATAATAAACATGTCATTTATTTCTAATGTCGAGTAAATATATAATTTTCTCGACTAATTTCTCTATACATTTCTAATGTATGTTTTGACTAATAATATGGTCTTACAATTAGAATATCAATTCTAATGTAAGTTTGCAAATAAAATGGATTTTTTTTATATTTGCCTATAAATTCAATCATATGATATGCAATTAAAAATGATTATTATTATTGCAAACTTATCCTACTGTTCATTATACGAATAAAAATTATTATTACCTTTGCATATAAATTTTCAATATACGTTATGCACATAAAATTAGTTATCATATTTGCATATAGATTCCATCTCAACAAAAAGATATAAAAATGATATATACATTTTGTTGACAATTCTATTTACACAAAATGATTTAAAAGAGGTCATTTTCATTTTGTCAACAATTCTTGTTTAACAAAATGAATAAATACAATATTTCAACTCTTCTATTTTTATTGCATACTAAATGTCAATAAAAATAATGCCTTTACTTCTTCTTTTTCCATTTCATTTTAAGTGACAATAAAAAATGACATCTTTCTACTTACATGCTTTTATTGTATTCAAAATACCAATATAAAAAAATTTAAATATATCTTTTTATTGCATAGAAAATGACAATAAAATGATACCATTTTTATCTTCACTTTCATTGTAAATATAATCACAATAAAAATGTTGCCTCTTTTATCTATTCTTTTATTTACAATTTGAATGTAAAGAAAAATATAACTTTTTATCCTAAGTATTTATTTACATATAAATGTAAATAAACATAAAACTCTGTAATCCTTGTTCTATTTGCATTAAGAAAAGCAAATGAAAATGCCATTTATTTCTTTTATTCACACCGTAAATATTTCTTTTTCCTTTTCTTTTCTTTTTCTATACATTGAAATTATAATCAGCATTATAATGTAAAATTTCTATCTTTCAGTTACATTGTAAAATTTCCTTTTTAATTACATTATAAATATTTAATTTTATTTTCAACGCTAGTTCCCACTTCTAACTACATATAAAAATGTAATCTTTATTTTACAATGTAAATCCCCTTTTTTAATTACATATAAAATTGTTATTTTTAATTTTAATGTGAATCCTACTTCTTTATTACATCATATAAAAATGTAATTTTTTTATTTACATTGTAAATCGCATCCTACGCTACATATAAAATGTAATTTTTAATTTACCATGTGAATTCATATTTTAATTACCATAGAAAAATGTAATTTCTATCATACGATGCAAATTCATATCTATTTTACATATAGAAATGTAATTTTTATCATACAGTGTAAATTCACATATTAATTACATATAAAAATATAATTTTTATTCTACCATTCTCATTCATATCTAAATTACATGTAAAATGTAATTTTTATCCTACAATGCAAATTCATGCTTTAATTACATATAAAAATGTTATTTCTATTATGCGATGTAAATTCATAGATAAATTACATAGAAAAATGTAATTTTTATCATACGGTGTAAATCCATGTCTTAATTACAAAGAAAAATGTAATTTTAATCATACGGTACAAATTCCCATTTTAATTACATAGAAAAATGTAATTTTAATCATACGATGTAAATTCATGTCTTGATTACATATAAAAATGTAATCTTTATCATACAGTATAAATTCATGTCTAAATTACAGATAAAAATGTAATTTTTATCATACGATGTAAATTACATTTAAATGCAATTCTTTTCATAAAAAAAATGTAGCCTTTTGTTAGCCAAATTCTGTAAAAATAAAAATATATTTTATTTGTAGTTCAAATTCTATTGTAAGAAACAAATAAAAATAGTATTTTATTGTTGTTCATATTCTATTGTAACGTAACAAATAAAAATATCTTTTAGTTGTTGACCAAATTCTGTTGTTATGTAAACAAATAAAAATAAGATTTTATTTGTCGATCAATTACTATTGTAATATAAACAAATAAAAAAAAAGAAAAAAAAAGGTTTTTATTTGTTGATCAGATTCTACTGTTCATTTCAGAATAATAAAAAAAAATATTTTAATAATATAAAACAAATTAGAACAACTAGATCTGAATAAAATATGATTTATGTGACGGCCCGCCCCGCACCAACCGGCATTTCCTCCGAAAGCGTGCTGTACACATGCCCGACTAGCACGGGACGGTCGTCAGGAGAAAGGAAAGAAGGGAACGAACTAATCAAGAACCTGTAGAATGTCTCACAGCGCATGGAGTAAAATATAATAATAATAACATACTTGACATAAAACAGGTGAGACAGTGCATAAGCTGATAACTAAAATCAACATCAACATCAGAGCAGCGGAAATCCAAATACAGCTTATTACAACTTTCCAAATTTACTGTCTCTAAACAAAAGAAAGCTAAAGTGGAAGATGCACCACTAATGCCCAAGCAGTGATCTTCAACAACACAGGGAGAATACTATATATATTACGTGGAAGCCTCCTGCTCGTCTTTGGATCATCTACCCGTGCATCACCAGCTAACCTGTCTCTAGTCTGCTCGTTTGAGCACCCAGAGTAATAAGAGGAGACATAAAACTCTGGGTCAGACATAAAGCCTAGTATGAGCGATAAGCATCTAAACAGAACAATAACAGGTATACTAAACCATACTCGAACCTGGACCTGCAACCAAAGAGTTAGTACCACATACCGTACAGTACTCTAAGGTGCCATAATAAATAGTGTAAAGAATACGAGGGTGGGGTGTGCATGTCATAATGATGACAAACAAATCATCCAGAGCAACGATCCTCACATCTCTCACTCAGTGCGTAAAGCATACGATGTCCACCACTGTCAATCACTAGACCCATCGAAGTAGTGACGGAGTTCACCTTGTACAACTACTGCTACTACCAAGCTTACCACATGGAGTCATGACCAAATCTTTACAAATGACCCCACTTCATTGGTTTATAGCCCTTTAGTCGTACCTAGGCCACTGTGGCCCTGAATCCGTTCACGTACCTCCCATACATAGTGATCCAAAATCATAAACATCGATAGCCCCTTGGCACACGCCCCGCAGCAAAGCCCAACCATAAAGCCCACTCATTGGTTCCCAGCTGGATCCTGAGTCAAAGCTTCTCATTTGGACTTCCTTTGCGTCTCGGGTTTTGATTGAATTGGAGTTGGTCTTCAGAAAAGTCATCGCGTAGTAGTAATAGCCCACGTACGGTTCGGTTCGGTGCTCCTCGTCTAGCTCGGTTCTGTTCGGTGTAACCTTCCTACTCGGTTCGGTTCGGTGGTCCTAGTCCATGCCTGGATCAGTGCTCTATCCCTTCTCGGTTTGCTTCGGAAGTATAGTGCCCATCCTCTGCTCGGTTCGGTGGTTGCTCCCTTCTAAGTTCCCCGATCCGATCCTGTTCTTCTCTATTTGCCCGACCCGATCCCGCTCGCTTGCTTGCTCCGATCCGATCCGCTCCCTAGCCTACTCCTATCCGATCCTGCTCCATAGCTCCGATCCGATCCTCCGTCCAACTCCAATTTTAAGCAGTGGACTTCCTTCTTGCCAAATTTCTTTTGCGCCAGGTTCCAGTTCGGGTCGGATTCCTTGCCCAGCTCTCCTATCCGATCTGAGTCCATACCCGATCCGATCCGAAACCCTGCACAACTTTCTGCAACTTTTTCCAGCAACTTGTTTACGCCATCCGACGACATCTTCGACCAATCTAACTATACTAATCAATCACAAATCATTCCAAACAGTCATAGCAACATAGTAAACTAACCACAAACACCAAAACAATGAATTTATATGTCAAAATGGATCAAATATACCCAAAACCCCATAATTTCCCTTAAGCATGTTTAAGCAAAACTAATCATAGGGTTAACAAAACTTAATCATATTAAACCAAATTTCTACCAGAGGCATAAAATATTATTTTCGAATTTATAGACATTTTTCCAGAATTTATTAGTGTATAAATTCGCTAATCTTCACTAATTACCCTTAATTAACTGTAATTAGTGTCAAAACGATGCTAATCACTCACCTTGGCCACAAACGAAATTCTTAGAACTGAAACCTTGCTGATTTGGGCGAATAATGATGTCTAACAGCAGCTCTAGCCTTGCTTTCGTGTTTCCTCTCCTTAATTTGATGTAGATTAAGCCAAAATTTGATTATAAAGTGATTAGAAGGTGATTTGGGTGTTGGAGGCCATTGGTAGGGTTGCAAGAAAGAAAGTGGCGGCTGGGAAATGAGGATAAGATCGTTCTCTAATTGATTTCAACCTCCTCCTTACCCTAATCCCGAAATCCTCCATTGGGCCTAGCTGTTAATCACCCGGTTAAGCCCAATTAAGCTGTTTTTCACCATCTGAAACTTGTTTCAGCCATATCTCCCAAACGGTGAGTCTGTTTGGCTAATGTGACCAATCTAAGGAATTGTAAACCATCATCCGGAGCCAATGGAAGTGGTTTCAGGTCAAAATTCATTTCTAGTCAAAAGTTATGGCCAAAACAGTGCCAACTAGGGGTAAAATGGTCATTTAAAAATCGGGAAAATCATGAACATGGGAAATGACCCCAATAGTCATCTCCCAAAGTTACATGACCATACGACTTCGTATGTGAAAGAAATAAATATTCTACGGTCCTATGATGCGTAGAATACGCGTCGTTACACTCTCCCCCCCTTAAGAAATTTCGTCCCTGAAATTCCTTAACCCAAAACATACAAAAGATCCCGCATGCCTAACAGCCACATACAACAACCAAACAAGCAAAGCAAGCAAACAAGCCTATCCTAGCATGCGGAAAACTAAATCAAAGTTAAAATCTTACTAGGCAAGGAGTTCTGGGTATGTCTTCCTAATGTTCTCCTCTGTCTCCCAAGTACAATCATTCTCGTCCTCGCTCTACTGAACCTTGACTAGCTTCACCGCCTTCCTTCGAAGTTGCTTCATGTCGTGCTCGACAATACGGGCCGGCTTGCAGTTCCCAACCGCCTCGGGTTCTACTTCGAAGTCCTCTAACTGATCAGGTGAAATAGTCATATTTGAGTCGTGGACGAACTTCCTTAGTTGGGAAACATGAAATACACTGTAAACTCCCGCCATCTTCTCTAGTAAGTCAACTCTATATGCCAAATTCCCGACTGGTTCAAGAACAGGGAATGGGCCAACAAATCTTGGTGCTAACTTGCCCCTCTTGCCAAATCGTATCACGCTCTTCAATGGAGAAATCTTGACAAACACCAAGTCACCAACGGAGAATTTTAAGTTTCTTCTCCTCTTATCAGCATAACTCTTCTGCCTATCTTCGGCAGCTTTCATTCGTTGTTGAATGATCTTGATCTTATCTGAAGTTTCCCTCACCACATCTGGTCCAAGCATAAACTTCTCGCCAGTCTCTATCCAACATGATGGTGAGTTGCACGGTCTTCTGTACAAAGCTTCAAACGGAGCCATACCGATACTGGATTGGTAGCTATTATTATATGCAAACTCTTCTAGATGCAAATGGTCATCCCATGATCCAACAAAATCCAATATACATGATCTCAAGAGATCTTCCAAAATATGATTCATCCTCTCCGTCTGACCGTCGGTCTGAGGATGATATGCGGTACTGAGATGTATGCCTCTTGTAAGCTCTTCCAAAACCCACTAGTGAACAACGGGTCTCGGTCACTCACAATGCTTTTAGGTACTCCATGAAATCTCACTACCCACTTCATATACAATTCTGCCAACTTAGCTGCCGTTCTGGTCGATTTGACTGGTATAAATCTTGCACTTTTAGTCAATCGATCCACAATTACCCAAATGCTATCATGTCCCGATCTAGTCCTTGGTAAACCATCGATGAAATCCATCGAGACTCGCTCCCATTTCCATTTGGGAATTTCTAATGGTTGCATCAAACCTCTAGGCTTCTTTTGCTCAGCTTTAACTAGCTGGCAATTCATGCACTTGGATATAAACTTCCCAATGTCTCTTTTCATCCCTTCCCAGTAGTAGGTCTGCTTCATGTCTCGATACATCTTGTTACCACCGGGGTGTATAGTCAGTTTTGAGTGATGACATTCTCTAAGCACTTCATCTCTCAATCCATTAACATTGGGTACGACTAGTCTTCCATCCTTTCTAAGCGATCCATCTCGATCAAACCCATACTTGTTCATCTCCTCATCGATACCCATCTCTAACTTGGAGATGATTTCCAATAGGTTAGGATCGTCCCTCTGACTAGAGCCGATCCGCTCAATCAAAGTGGGTCTGACAGTCAAACTTGCTAACATTTCTGGATTCAATTCGCACTTTGGTCTGAAATCAAACCCCGCGATATACTCAAGTTGCTTCCATTCAAGAAACATAGCCCCTAAACTGGCATGTCTCCTACTCAATGCATCAGCCACCGCATTGCCCTTTCCCGGTGTATATGCGATGTCAAAATCATAGGAAGCCAAGAATTCTAACCACCTTTGTTGCCGGAGATTTAAATCCTTCTGGGAGAAGAGATACTTCAACGACTTATGATTTGTAAACAGCTCAAATCTTTCTCCCAAGAGGTAGTGTCTCCACATCTTCAACGCGAACACGATCGCTGCCAATTCCAAATCATGGGTAGGGTATCTTTTCTCATGCGGTTTCAATTGCCGACTTGGATAAGCTACAACCCAACCGCCTTGCATCAATACAACACCCAGTCCGGTACCACAGGCATCCGCGTATACCGTCATCTCTTCATTCCCCTTAGGAATGACTAACACCGGTACGCATGTCAACTTGTCCTTTAGACTCTTGAATGCATTCTCGCACTTTTCATCCCAGACAAAAGCTTGATTCTTCTTGGTCAACTGGGTCAATGGTGTTGCTATCTTGGAGAAACCTTGGATAAACTTATGATAATATCCAGCTAACCCCAAGAAACTTCTTACATCTGTTGCATTCTTGGGCGTAGGCCAATCCTGTACCGTAGCCACCTTTGCCGGGTCCACGGCAATACCATTCTCTGATACAACATGGCCCAAGAACCTCACTTCCCTCTTCCAGAAGTGACACTTAGAAAACTTTGCTTTCAATTGGTGTTTTCTCAACACCTCCATCACTATTCTTAAATGTTCCTTGTGTTCTTCCTCTGTCCTTGAATAGACCAAAATATCATCAACGAACACAAGGACAAACTTATTCAACTGATCTCTGAATACCCTATTCATAAGATCCACAAAATATGTTGGGGCATTGGTCAGCCCGAATGGCATGACCAACCACTCATAAAATCCAGACGGCGTTCGAAATGCCGTTTTAGTTACACTCTCAGCTTCCATTCTAAGCTGATGAAAACCTGTCGCGAGATCCAACTGAGAAAATACTCTCGCGCCACTCAAATGATCGAACAAATCATCTATCCGCGGTAGAGGATACTTGTTCTTCCTCGTCACTTTATTCAACTCGCGGTAGTCTACACATAAATGAAGGGAACCATCCGCCTTGGTAGCAAACACAACTGGTGCTCCCCATTCAGAAACATTCCTTCTGATAAATCCCTTCTTCAAAAGATTGCTGACTTGCACCTTGAGCTCTCGCTGCTCCGTTGGTGCCATACGACGAAGTGGCATCACTATAGGTCTGGCATCTTTTACCAAATCAATACGGAACTCAATCTCTCGGTGTGGTGGAAGCCCGGTCACTTCTTCGAAAACATCCGGATATTGGCCAACCACGGGCAAACCTGACAACTCACTATGCGGAATGTCGAGGGAGTTTAGAAAACTAGCCAATACCACCTCACTGGGTAGACCACCAAACACTATCCTTCACCCATCATCCGCTCTAACTGTCACTAAAAAGCCCTCATAGTCTACCACCACCCCGTATCTTCAGAGTCAATCTACTCCCAAAATAATGCCAAACCCAGTAAAGCCCAAAACAAAGCAATCACAAACAAACATGCATCCATGACTCGATAAGACCACATTACGACAAATCATGCTAAGGCTAGTCGAACCACCAATCGGGTTCGTCACTACTAAAGGTCTATCGACAATCTCGGGCTCCAATCATAACCTGTCTACCAGGTCACTAGATATGAAAGAACTGGAAGCTTCGGTATCAAACAAAACTCTAACAGGAACACCATAAACAGAAAGCATACCTTGAATGACGACATTCTTTCCCTTCTCCGCCGCAGTTGGGGCATTCGACGAAGAAGGAATAGCATTAAGGGTGTAGGCTTTCACCATTTGCTTTTCTTTAGGGGGTTGCGGAAACTTGTCCTTGTGATGTCCCATTTGGCCACAGTTGAAGCACTTCCTATCCACTGGCTTGGCCCGACAATTACTAGCATAATGGCCCTTCTTACCACAGCTGAAGCACTCAACATCTTGCTTATTCTTTTTCTTCTGGCCATCCTTAGTCTGACTCTGCTTTCTCTTATTCTGGGAACCACCCTTGCCTCCACCACTTGCTTGTGGCTTTGGCTCATCTGCGGATGCAACCTCAGTCTTTGGCTTAGGGTAGAGACTTTCTGATCTCAATGTTTTCCCCACAATCGATTCAAACGTCTCATCGATGTGGTTAATAAGCCTTTCCCCCAAGTACTGATCCAAAACAGTTATGAATTTCTCATTCTTCTTCTCGGCAATATCAATAAGAGATAACCCATATTTTGACAAAGTGTCGAATTTAGCAATATACTCCGAGACAGCTCTGCCATTCTGCTTGAGCTCCAAATATTTCTTAAACAGCACTGACTTCTGAGCAGCTGGAATGAACTTCTCGCTAAAGCGAACCTTAAACTGCTCCCAAGTAATCTGATCCTCGGGAGTAGCTGCCTTTATAGCATTCCACCAATTCATTGCCCGCCCTTGCAGCTGACGAGACACTAGCTTTCTCTTCATCGCATCCTCGATACCCAAATCCTCGAAGTTACGTTCGCAACTATCCAACCAATTCTGAACATCCGTAGCCAACTCCGTTCCATGGAACGACTTCCCACCAAGGCTAGTATAATCCTTATTCAGCTTGGCGAAGTCGACTCTCGGCGCCTGCACTGACCACCACCATTTCCACCATTGGGAGCTGCCCTCTGCACGTCCCTAAGAATCTCTCTCATGAGGTCAGTAAACATCGTCCTCATGTCAGCAGAATTCCCATTATTGGCCCCTCTACCGGTACCTCTAACATATCCGCTCATCGTCAATCTGAAAAGGGAAACGATTAACAACCCCATAGTGGTGCTAGTGCAACACGACTTCATTCTTATACTAAATAATAGTATACATATATATATATAGCTTTTAATAACCAAAATAATCACAATTACGCTCTCTTGTATACGTATATTATCTCTCCCTGATAACTTCCCTAGGTCACCTACGCAACCTAGAGCTCTGATACCAAGTGTGACGGCCCGCCCGGCACCAGCCGGCATTTCCTCCGAAAGTGCGTTGTACACATGCCCGACTAGCACGGGATGGTCGTCAGGAGAAAGGAAAGAAGGGAACGAACTAATCTAGAACCTGTAGAATGTCTCACAGCGCATGGAGTAAAATATAATAATAATAACATACTTGACATAAAACAGGTGAGACAGTGCATAAGCTGATAACTAAAACCAATATCAACATCAGAGCAGCGGAAATCCAAATACAGCTTATTACAACTTTCCAAATTTACTGTCTCTAAACAAAAAAAAAACCTAAAGTGGAAGATGCACCACTAATGCCCAAGCAGTGATCTTCAACAACACAGGGAGAATACTATATATATTACGTGGAAGCCTCCTGCTCGTCTCCGGATCATCTACCCGTGCATCACCAGCTAACATGTCTCTAGTCTGCTCGTGTGAGCACCCAGAGTAATAAGAGGAGACATAAAACTCTGGGTCAGACATAAAGCCTGGTATGAGCGATAAGCATCTAAACAGAATAATAACAGGTATACTAAACCGTACTTGAACCTGGACCTGCAACCAAAGAGTTAGTACCACATACCGTACAGTACTCTAAGGTGCCATAATAAATAGTGTAAAGAATACGGGGGTGGGGTGTGCATATCATAATGATGGCAAACAAATCATCCATAGCAACCGTCCTCACATCTCTCACTCAGTGCGTAAAGCATACGATGTCCACCACTGTCAATCATAGACCCATCGAAGTAGTGACGGAGTTCAACTTGTACAACTACTGCTACTACCAAGCTTACCACATGGATTCATGACCAAATCTTTACAAATAACCCCACTTCATTGGTTTATAGCCCTTTGTCGTACCTAGGCCACTGTGGCCCTGAATCCGTTCACGTACCTCCCATACATACTGATCCAAAATCATAGACATCGATAGCCCCTTGGCACACGCCATGCAGCAAAGCCTAACCATAAAGCCCACTCATTGGTTCCCAACTGGATCCTGAGTCAAAGCTCCTCATTTGGACTTCCTTTGCATCTCGGGTTTTGATTGAATTGGAGTTGGTCTTCAGAAAAGTCATCGCGTAGTAGTAATAGCCCACGTACGGTTCGGTTCGGTGCTCCTCGTCTAGCTCGGTTCGGTTCGGTGTAACCTTCCTACTCGGTTCGGTGGTCCTAGTCCATGCCTAGATCAGTGCTCCATCCCTTCTCAGTTCGGTCCGGAAGTATAGTGCCCATCCTATGCTCGATTCGGTGGTTGCTCCCTTCTAAGTTCCCCAATCCGATCCTGTTCTTCTCCATTTGCCCGATCCGATCCCGCTTGCTTGCTTGCTCCAATCCGATCTACTCCCTAGCCTACTCCGATCTAATCCTGCTCCATAGCTCCGATCCGATCCTCCGTCCAACTCCAATTTTAAGCAGTGGCCTTCCTTCTTGCCATATTTCTTTTGCGCTAGGTTCCAGTTCGGGTCGGATTCCTTGCCCAGCTCTCCTATCCGATCCGAGCCCATACCCGATCCGATCCGAAACCCTGCACAACTTTCTGCAACTTTTTCCAACAACTTGTTTACGCCATTCGACGACGTTTTCGACCAATCTAACTATACTAATCAATAACAAATCATTCCAAACAGTCATAGCAACATAGTAAACTAACCACAAACACAAAAACAATGAATTTATATGTCAAAATGGATCAAATATACCCAAAATCCCATAATTTCCCTTAAGCATGTTTAAGCAAAACGAATCATAGGGTTAACAAAACTTAATCAAATTAAACCAAATTTCTACCAGAGGCATAAAATATTATTTTCGAATTTATAGACATTTTTCCAGAATTTATTAGTGTATAAATTCGCTAATCTTCACTAATTACCCTTAATTAACTGTAATTAGTGTCAAAACGATGCTAATCACTCACCTTGACCACAAACGAAATTCTCAGAACTGAAACCTTGCTGATTTGGGCAAATACTGATGTCTAACAGCAGCTCTAGCCTTGCTTTTGTGTTTCCTCTCCTTAATTTGATGTAGATTAAGCCAAAACTTGATTAGAAAGTGATTAGAAGGTGATTTGGGTGTTGGAGGCCATTGCTAGGGTTGCAAGAAAGAAAGTGGCGGCTGGGAAATGAGGATAAGATCGTTCTCTAACTGATTTCAACCGCCTCCTTACCCTAATCCCGAAATCCCCCATTGGGCCTAGCTGTTAATCACCCGGTTAAGCCCAATTAAGCTGTTTTTCACCATCTGAAACTTGTTTCAGCCATATCTACCAAACGGTGAGTCCGTTTGACTAATGTGACCACTCTACGGAATTGTAAACCATCATCTGGAGCCAATGGAAGTGGTTTCAGTTCAAAATTCCTTTCTAGTCAAAAGTTATGGCCAAAACAGTGCCAACTAGGGGTAAATTGGTCATTTAAAAATCGGGAAAAATCATGAACATGGGAAATGACCCCAATAGTCGTCTCCCAAAGTTACATGACCATACGACTTCGTATGTGAAAGAAATAAATATTCTACGATCCTATGATGCGTAGAGTACGGGTCGTTACAATTTAGATCTAAATTTAGATTTTAATTTGCTAATCGCAATAAAATTCAACAATATATGAAATTCCAATGCGGATCTAGTATAACATGAATAACAAACATATCACAAGCAACAATAAACAATTTATACAACACATACATTCCAGATCTGAATTAACATCACAATACAAATATTTTTATCACGAGAAAAATAACTTATAATTAATTAAATAATAAAAATTAGAATTCTCACATTGATTTTTGGCTGAAATTCAATTGTCTCCGTTTCAGCTCTGGTCTGCGCCATCGCGAAGATCTCGGAAAGACGAGTCCAACGCAACTTACGGTTCCAAAAACAGACCTCGTATGAAAAAGATATTGAATTTCAAAAATTGGAAAATTTAATTAAATAAATAAATTAAATAATAAAATAATATTACACCCTTCTTCCACGTATAGGTTAAACCCGTCGTTCTTCATATTGAGGAACCCATGCTTCCACCGTTGACCATCCCTGCGCACGCCTACCCGAAGCCCTGACCGACGATCAAACTCCACCGCACCAACGCCCTAGCCGAGCTCCACCGTCGGCCGAAACCCCAACCAACTCGCGGGTCCCACCTCCCCTAAAATCGAGGTCAATGTCGGCGGCATCCTCACCAGAATTCGCGAAATCCGTGAACTAAAACCCGATCTTAACCGTATGGATCTATAGATCTCTCCAAGAGCTTCGATTTGGTACCAAGTTTGTCAATTTTCGTTGAGCGGATCAAAAGTTATTAACGATTGAAGTTTGGGACATTTTCAGCCATCGAAAATAAGGGCGGCGGCTGGCCAAGATTAGGGTTAGGGTTTTCCGAAATTTTATTATTATTTTAATACTTAATCTTGTTTTATGTGTTTTAAAGGTGAAAATCTGGACTTTCTCCGAATTGGGCCTACTGTAACACCCCGTAATTTTATAACATTAAAATTCACAAATTAAAGTATATTTAATTTTTAGAAAAGAATTAAGTGAAATGGGTTGCGCAGAGAAATATATATATATTGATATATATATATATATATAAATTAAAAATTAAATAAATAAATATGCGAAAAAGTTCAAAACAGCGAATTGGGAGGGGAAATAACCGAACCGGCCCATTTTTGAGGTTGACCCGATCCCCGCTGGGTGGGTTAATCCAGGGTGTTTGGCTGTCAACCCGTGGGCCGATTCGCTCAAATGCAGATTTTGCATTTGATTGGTTCTCATGGTTCAGGGTTAATCTAATGGTCATAAATAACTTCCTACACCTATAAATACATCCTAATGCTAACCCTAAACCTAATTAAAATAGAGTAGTTACCGTCATACCGTCGCCATGGAAATCAATGGAGCCGCCGCCAACTAAGAAAGACGAAAAGCAAATTCAATTCTAATTCTCTCAACCCTAAAGCAAAGCAAAACTCTCTCTTTTCTTCTCTAAATTGTGAGTATGATGATCTTAACAAGATTATTATCATTTTAATTAGGTTGAGTTATGAATGGATTATGAGTAGATGATGTGAATTATCATATATGTTGTTGTAAACCCCTTTTGCTATCATGTATATTGTAAACCCAATGTTATGTGATGATGATATCTTATATGTTGTAAATCATGCTATGATGATGTTATGTATGTTGAAAGTTTCTATACTAAGTTGTGATGAATCATACATGTTAAAAAGGCCATGATGTTACCATCTATGCTAGTTAGTTCATATTAATTAAATCATCATGTTTGGGTTATGTTGATCTATATGACAAGTCACATATGCAAGTTAGATTGATTAGAAAAGTTATGAACATATGCCAAGACATCTATTATGACATCTAGAATTATGCTATGACATATGTGATATCCTATGCTAGTTCACACCATCATTATGTTGCCTAAAAACGCCATATGCAAGTTTATGTATAGATTTGGGCTATGATCATATCATGTAAATCGAGACATTTAACAAGTTGACACCTTTCGATCCTTAACATGTGTAGTTTATGCAAGTTTCACCCCTTTTATGATTAGATTTATTTTAATTGTCTATATGTTGTGATAATTTATCTTTGTGCTAGGTGTTAGACTATACAAGTCTAGCCTATATTATGCGTTGAATAAGCAAACGTATAAACGTGGGGTAGGGGTAATATTAAGGATTTAATATTAAAAAGTTGGGGTGCAGTTGATATGATTTTGCATGCCATAAGTGGATGGCCATAATTGAATCAATTATGGACATCATTAAAAGTTGACTTAATTAATAATTTGAATAGGGAATTATTAAAACTGGGGTAAAAGATTTTAAGTGTTAATCAATGCTTAGGACACGAGGTTGGACTCGTTTATGAGGTAAACCTGCCCGGACCCGCCCGGTAAATCCAGTTGTCACAAATGTCAGCCCAATGTGAGAGGTCCTAGGCCTAAACTAAAGCATAACGGTTGTAAAGACACGAGGTTAGACTCTTTTATGGTGTAAGACTGCCCGGACCCGCCCGGCAAATCCAGCTGCCATAAATGCCAGTCTAATGTGAGAGGTCTTTATGAGGTTATGGCCTGAATGAATTAAGAAATACTTATCCAGATAAACATGTAAGGTGGGACATGGGGGTTAAGTAGGTGCCTTGGGTGGCATGAGGAATCTAGGGGGTGCCCTTAGTGGCATGTGAAATACGATTAGTAAGACTTAACCAAACACACATGTAAATGAACATGACTAACAGGGTTAAGTGGGATATACTAGTGACAAGCTTAGGTGGGTAGCTTGTGGGGGCCCATTTCGACCAGTATCCCAAACGTATCATTGTGGGCTCGACCCAAGTCGAGGACGGGACACGCATGCTGGGTTTGACTTTAAGAGGCCAAAACGGGGAGCGGTGGCAACGCAAGTCCAACGGGTTTCGTATGTGTGTGTGGACCCGGGCTGGTAGGTAAGACGTTGTTGCATCGTGTAGGTATAAGCCGTGCATTCTCAAGTTGTATCGGGTTGCCACATTAGGGGAGGGATACACCCCACTGTGGGGCCAGCACGGGTATCTACGAGTAGGGAGCCGATCGAAAGTGGGTAGTGGGGTACACCTAGTGGAGATAGGGGCACACGACACCTATGTAGTCAGCTAGGGGTACGTAAGGCTATTTATAAAGTTTCTGTGTGAAGCAAGTGGGATCAAACAATAGGTAGACTGGTGTGGTGCAGTGTAGTAATGTGCGGTGCAGTGTAGTAATCATTAGTTAGTAATTAGGTGTGCCTTTACCGTTATCTTTAACGTTATCTTAAACGCTATCTTTATCTTCCTAAGAGTTCATAGACATTTACTTGTCTTCCAGCTTATGCCTTAGTCTATTTATTTTGATAATAGTATTGTTAGAATTATCATACTCGCCAGACTTTATGTCTGACCCCCTCTATTTCTATCCATTTTCCCCCTCCAGGTCCTCAGGTTGGGCCCAGCTCTAGTGGAGTTTGATTGAATTGCTTCATCTCTCTTTGGAAAGCTTGGACCGTTGAGGTAAAGTCCCGCTTGTTATCTTTTTAATGGCTATTTATGTAATGGGATTATGTATTTTGTTTTTATGAAGATGGATATTGTACTTGGTTATGATCTATGGTTTTATGATGTAACAAACATGTTTAATTTCCGCTGCAATAAAATGAAGTTTTAGATTTCCAAGTACTATTTCCTATCTGTCTTGTTGTAATTTTTCTGTTCTATATTCACTTATAACCTCCATGGAAGTTAATGCATTCCCTTCGTGAGTGACATTAACGGACGTGGGGTATTACACGTGGTATCAGAGCTTGGTTACCATAACAAATAAAAATACTTTAGAAAAATAGTTATTTGTGGAAGAAGTGCTTTCAAAAACATGTTTTAATGAGAAATTTAAAGAGAAAAGTTTTTAAGAAAAAAAACATAATCCCCAATAGCCCATATCTTTATCTTTCGAATTCTCCATTTTGAATCATTCCTTTTTCGTTTCAGCATGGCTGAAGATCTTAATCTACCCGACGGTGTAACGATACCAGGATGGTATAGGAGGTTATTAGAGGCTAGGGCCGCTGCAGGTCCAGCCAATGTTCCTCCACCACCAGTTGCACCCGTTCCTCCTCCTCCTCCTCGCGTAGATACTTTTGCAAAGACGTGCAAGGAATTCAAGGCTATGGGTGGAAAACCATTTCAAGGGTCAGAAACGTTTGTGGAAGCTAGAGATTGGCTTAAGGAGGTGGAAGAATTGCTAGAAATCTTTGAAGTAGAAGAAGGGAGGAGAGTTCGATTAGCAGCTTG
Source organism: Allium sativum (assembly GCA_030737875.1). NCBI lineage: Eukaryota > Viridiplantae > Streptophyta > Magnoliopsida > Asparagales > Amaryllidaceae > Allium > Allium sativum. Next base: position 109,980,274 of record CM060916.1, on the reverse strand, counting down.
GTTGATGAAGGGAGAGGCCTTGTTTTGGTGGGAGGTCACTAATGGGGAGCGTCCTGTTGACTCTTGGGCGGATTTCAGACGTAGGTTCAAGGCGAAGTTTCTCTCAAGGGCGGAAGAAAATCTATATATGGAAAGGTTCTTGACATTGAAGCAAGGAAGCTCATCAGTGAAAGAATATGTCAATAAATTTAATCAGTTATCAAGGGACTTAGTGAACATGCCGGAGAAGAAGGCGCTGAGGTTCGTGAATGGCTTGAATGAACCATTGCAATGGTTGGCTATGACCCACATCCCTATGGGGGCTACCTTTGAGAAGTTAGTAGAAATGGCGCTTATGCATGAGGAGAAAAGCGCTAAAGCTGATAAGGCACCCGAGAATAAGGGGGATCAGAAGAAACCACAACAGCAAAACAAGAAGGGTGGAAAAGACAATAATGGTAAGGGAAAGAAGAAATGTTTTAACTGTGGGACACCAGGCCATCTCAGCAAGGATTGCCGAAAGAAAAAGAAGACAGGCTGTTTTCATTGTGGCGATGCGGGACATTTAGTGAAGGACTGCCCAAAGAAGGGGCAGAGGGAAGGAGCTACCTCGGGAGGACAGGTGCAGGCTCTTATGGCACAAGGGCAGGCAAAGGGACAAGTTCAGGCTCTCGTGGTCCCACAGCTGCAAGAACGAGGTAGAACCATTTCTGTTGAAAGCTTAGTTTTTCTTTTTGATCATCCTGTCCGTACCTTATTCGATTCGGGCGCATCACATTCGTTTATCTCTACATCATTAGTTGAATCACTGCACTTAAACACCAGTTTAGTAGAGGATCCCTTAGTTGTTTCGAATCCAATTGGGGGCTCAGCTTATTTGTCTATGATGTGTTTGGATTGGAAAATTTCCATACTTAGCGTTGAATTTAGATGTGATGCTTATGTGTTGGGCTTCACAGGCTATGGGCTAATTTTAGGAATGGATTGGTTATCCAGAAATGGGGTCGTTCTTGATTGTGAAAGGAGAGTAGTTAGGCTCGTGACTCGCCTTGGCAACACTCTCGAAATCTTTTGTAATCCCATAAATTCGGTTATGCTAAGTAATCTAGAATCGCTTGACGCGTCTGAGGAAAATCTACGATCTGTTAGAGTGGTCCGAGAATATTCGGATGTGTTTGAGGAGGTGAAGGGCTTGCCTCCGAAGCGGGAGATAGATTTTCGAATATATCTTGTGGATAATGCGAAACCAGTATCTTTGCTAGTACGCCACATGGCTCCACGTGAAAGGAGGGAACTCGGTAAGCAAGTGAAGGAGTTGCTTGAGAAGGGGTTCATAAGACGAAGTATATCGGAGTGGGGTGCTCCAGTAGTATTTGCCACGAAGGCGGATGGGTCCCTTAGACTTTGTGTGTACTATAGAGAACTTAATTAGCTTACTAAGAAGAACAGACACCCACTGCCGAGGATTGACGATCTCTTCGATCAGTTAGTTGGCGCCTCAGTGTTTTCGCAGTTGGACTTAGCCACTGGTTTCCATCAGTTGAGAGTGGCTGAGGATAGCATTGACAAGACTGCCTTTAGGACTCCGGATGGTTTCTATGAATGGCTAGTGATGCCCTTCGGTTTGACAAACGCCCCCGCATACTTTGTTGATTTGATGAGTAGGGTGTTTAGGGAGTACCTTAACAAATTTGTGGTAGTCTTTGTAGATGACATCTTGATCTTTTCTAAGATGAAGAAGAGCATGCCCTACATCTTAGGGAAGTGTTGGAGACTCTTCGAGCACATAAGCTTAAAGCTAAATTTTCTAAGTGTCACTTTTGGAGGAAGGAAGTACGGTTCTTAGGACACGTGGTTTCCAAAGAAGGGATAGCTGTAGATCCCGCGAAGGTGGTGGCCATCCAAGATTGGAAGGTTCCCAAAAATGCTACCGAAGTGAGAAGTTTCTTGGGGTTGGCTGGCTACTATAGAAAGTTTATCAAAGACTTCGCAAAGATATCAGTTCCATTGACACGCTTGACGAAGAAGAACCTAGTTTTCACATGGGATGTAGATTGTGATGATGCGTTCCAACGTTTGAAGAGAGCTTTGACTTCAGCCCCAGTCTTAGTATTGCCAGACGGGAGTAAGCCGTTTACCTTTTATACTGACGCTTGTGGGACAGGACTAGGCGCAGTCTTAATGCAAGAGGGTAGGGTAATAGCCTATGGTGGAAGGCAGTTGAGAGCGCATGAGAAAAATTATCCTACACATGACCTAGAGTTGGCCGCTATTGTTTTCGCGCTTAACGCTTAAGTCTTGGCATCATTATCTTCTTGGTGAGAAATTCGAATTATTCACTGACCACAAGTCTTTAAAATACCTATTCTCTCAAAAAGACTTGAACTTAAGGCAGCAAAGGTGGATGGAGTTCTTAGCGTCCTACGACTTCGAAATAGCCTATACCCCTGTCAAGGGTAACGTGGTGGCAGACGCCTTAAGTAGAAAAAGATTATCCTTAAGTCCTTTGTTTGTTGAGTGGCGAAGTTTAGAATTCATTTCGATGTTTGACTTTAGACCTTCCGTTGACTTCGTACCCGGTTTGCTAGCATCCTTGGAGGTCAGACCTACGCTTTTGGGATGGATTGGCGAGGCACAGCGAGACGACCCGCAGTTGGTTGAGTTAGTAGAAAAACTCAAAGGAGGGGATTCATCAAGCTATCTCCGTAGGTATACCCTAGATGATAAGCGTTGGTTACGTAGGGACGGTAGACTTTGTGTACCAAAAGACGATGACCTAAGGAAGACTATTCTTGACGAAGCACATCGTTCGATGATGACCATTCATCCCGGCGGGGACAAGATGTACAAAGACATGAAGAGAGTTTACTTTTGGGCCGGCATGAAGAAAGACGTGGCCGAGTATGTCGCTAGATGCTTGGTATGCCAACAAGTAAAAGCGAAGTAAAAGAAACTCGGTGGGTTGCTTCATCCATTGGAGGTTCCACTATGGAAGTGGGAGAGTGTCTCGATGGATTTTGTGGATGGATTACCGCGATCGAGGAGGGGTAATACGGGGATTTGGGTTATAGTAGATAGACTTACTAAGAGCGCCTATTTCATTCCCGTGAAGAGTAAGAGGACTGCTCCATGGTTAGCTTCTGCATATGTCCGAGAAATAGTTCGTTTGCACGGTGTTCCTTCTAGCATAGTGAGCGACCGCAATCCTATTTTCACTAGTGAATTTTGGAGAAGCTTACAAGAGGCGGTAGGGACTCAGTTATGTTTGAGCACCGCATATCATCCTCAGACGGACGGCTAGACTGAGAGGGTGAACCGCATTCTAGAGGATCTGTTGAAGCTATGTATCCTAGACTTTGGGGGTACATGGGAAGAGCATCTTACATTGGTTGAGTTCGCATATAATAATAGCTTTCAGTCCAGCATTGGTATAGCACCATTCGAAGCTCTATATGGACGACCTTGTCGTTCACCTACATGTTGGTGGAAATCTACGAATAAGATCTTACTTGGGCCCAATATGATTAGGGAGACTTCGGAGAAGATCGACTTGATTCGAAGGAGGATGAAAGCAGCGCAAGATAGGCAGAAATCTTATGCGGATAAGAGGAGGACAGATCTTGAGTTTGAAGTTGGGGACATGGTCTTTGTCAAAGTGTCTCCATTATGAAACGTTGTTCGCTTTGGGTCCATTGGGAAATTAGCACCATGGTTTGTAGGGCCGTTTCCTATTAAGGAGAGGATTGGACGGATGGCGTATAGAGTGGAGTTGCCTGAGAGACTTAGTGGTGTACATGACGTATTCCATGTGTCACATTTGAGGAAGTGCTTGCACGAGACCACGGAAGTGGTAGAGCCGAGCTTGCTTAGAGAGGTGGAGATAGAGCGTGATGCGACAATTCGACGAGCTCCTACGCGCATTCTTGGGTCGGAGATCAAGAGGTTGAGGAATCGAGAGGTCGGACTGGTCAAAGTGCAATTGGGAGATGATGAGAGCAACGCTACTTGGGAGACGGAAGAGAAGATGCGTTCACGATACCCTTTTCTTTTTGAGGGTATGTCCTTTAATTTCTCCTTTATCGCTTAGCTTGTACTTATCTTATCTTTAGTATATCCTCTCGCTAGTAACTTTGACCTTTAGTTAGGATAATCCTATGGTTGAAACATGTGTTTGAGACATGTTATGTATGGTGGATGCAAAGTGGATGCAAGTGTTTGCTAGTGGTTGCTCGTGGATGCATATACACACACTATTAGGCACCAGATCGGCTTAGTCACTTCATATTGCATATTGCATATATATGGATGTATTTAGTAAAATGGATGTATAATGGTTGTATTATCATATAGTTGCTGCATTCGGGTGGATGATTGTGCACGCATATAGAATTAATATGTATCACTAGGAATCTTTTGCATACATATTGGACGCATGGCACTATCATGAATTGCACTAAGGAGGTCGACTGAATCAGTAGACCGCCTAATTTTGCATTAGATATGGACAAATACACATACTGTGCATATAAACATTAAAGCATTAGAAGTCTTTTAAGGACAATGGATGCTGGTGTTTGATGGTTGAGTAGATGGACGATTAGATGGTAGGATATACATTCTTCTTGACTTGGAGATTTCGGGGACGAAATCCTTTAAGGAGGGGAGAATGTAACACCCCGTAATTTTATAACATTAAAATTCACAAATTAAAGTATACTTAATTTTTAGAAAAGAATTAAGTGAAATGGGTTGCGCAGAGAAATATATATATATATTGATATATATATATATAATTAAAAATTAAATAAATAAATATGCGAAAAAGTTCAAAACAGCGAATTGGGAGGGGAAATAACCGAATCGGCCCATTTTTGAGGTCGACCCCAGCTCCACTGGGTCGACTAGGAGTTAATCCAGGGTGTTTGGCTGTCAACCCGTGGGCCGATTCGCTCAAATGCAGATTTTGCATTTGATTGGTTCTCATGGTTCAGAGTTAATCTAATGGTCCTAAATAACTTCCTACACCTATAAATACATCCTAATGCTAACCCTAAACCTAATTAAAATATAATAGTTACCGTCATACCGTCGCCATGGAAATCAATGGAGCCGCCGCCAACTAAGAAAGAAGAAAAGCAAATTCAATTCTAATTCTCTCAACCCTAAAGCAAAGCAAAACTCTCTCTTTTCTTCTCTAAATTGTGAGTATGATGATCTTAACAAGATTATTATCATTTTAATTAGGTTGAGTTATGAATGGATTATCAGTAGATAATGTGAATTATCATATATGTTGTTGTAAACCCCTTTTGCTATCATGTATATTGTAAACCCAATGTTATGTGATGATGATATCTTATATGTTGTAAATCATGCTATGATGATGTTATGTATGTTGAAAGTTTCTATGCTAAGTTGTGATGAATCATACATGTTAAAAAGGCCATGATGTTACCATCTATGCTAGTTAGTTCATATTAATTAAATCATCATGTTTGGGTTATGTTGATCTATAAGACAAGTCACATATGCAAGTTAGATTGATTAGAAAAGTTATGAACATATGCCAAGACATCTATTATGACATCTAGAATTATGCTATGACATATGTGATATCCTATGCTAGTTCACACCATCATTATGTTGCCTAAAAACCCCATATGCAAGTTTATGTATAGATTTGGGCTATGATCATATCATGTAAATTGAGACATTTAACAAGTTGACACCTTTTGATCCTTAACATGTGTAGTTTATGCAAGTTTCACCCCTATTATGATTAGATTTATTTTAATTATCTATATGTTGTGATAATTTATCTTTGTGCTAGGTGTTAGACTATACAAGTATAGCCTATATTATGCGTTGAATAAGCGAACGTATAAACGTGGGGTAGGGGTAATATTAAGGATTTAATATTAAAAAGTTGGGGTGCAATTGATATGATTTTGCATGCCATAAGTGGATGGCCATAATTGAGTCAATTATGGACATCATTAAAAGTTGACTTAATTAATAATTTGAATAGGGAATTATTAAAACTGGGGTAAAAGATTTTAAGTGTTAATCAATGCTTAGGACACGAGGTTGGACTCGTTTGTGACGTAAACCTGCCCGGACACGCCCAGCAAATCCAGTGGTCACAAATGTCAGCCCAATGTGAGAGGTCCTAGGCCTAAACTAAAGCATAACGGTTGTAAAGACACGAGGTTAGACTCTTTTATGGTGTAAGACTGCCCGGACCTGCCCGGCAAATCCAGCTGTCATAAATGCCAGTCTAATGTGAGAGGTCTTTATGAGGTTATGGCCTGAATGAATTAAGAAATACTTATCCAGATAAACATGTAAGGTGGGTCATAGGGGTTAAGTAGATGCCTTGGGTGGCATGAGGAATCTAGGGGGTGCCCTTAGTGGCATGTGAAATACGATTAGTAAGACTTAACCAAACACACATGTAAATGAACATGACTAAGAGGGTTAAGTGGGATATACTAGTGACAAGCTTAGGTGGGTAGCTTGTGGGGGCCCATTTCGACCAGTGTCCCAAACGTATCTTTGTGGGCTCGACCCAAGTCGAGGACGGGACACGCATGCTGGGTTTGACTGTAAGAGGCCAAAACGGGGAGCAGTGGCAACACAAGTCCAACGGGTTTCGTATGCGTGTGTGGACCCGGGCTGGTAGGTAAGACGTTGTTGCATCGTGTAGGTATAAGCCGTGCATTCCCAAGTTGTATCGGGTTGCCACTTTAGGGGAGTGATACACCCCACTGTGGGGCCAGCACGGGTATCTACGAGTAGGGAGCCGATCGAAAGTGGGTAGTGGGGTACACCTAGTGGAGATAGGGGCAGACGACACCTATGTAGTCAGCTAGGGGTACGTAAGGCTATTTATAAAGTTTCTGTGTGAAGCAAGTGGGATCAAACAATTGGGTGACTGGTGTGGTGCAGTGTAGTAATGTGCGGTGCAGTGTAGTAATCATTCGTTAGTAATTAGGTGTGCCTTTACCGTTATCTTTAACGTTATCTTAAACGCTATCTTTATCTTCCTAAGAGTTCATAGACATTTACTTGTCTTCCAGCTTATGCCTTAGTCTAGTTATTTTGATAATAGTATTGTTAGAATTATCATACTCGCCAGACTTTATGTTTGACCCCCTCTATTTCTATCCTTTTTCTCCCTCCAGGTCCTCAGGTTGGGCCCAGCTCTAGTGGAGTTTGATTGAATTGCTTCATCTCTCTTTGGAAAGCTTGGACCGTTAAAGTAAAGTCCAGCTTTTTATCTTTTTAATGGCTATTTATGTAATGGGATTATGTATTTTTGTAATAACCCGGAAATTCTGAGCCAGTTTAAAATTTTTATTTTGGCAATTTTAACGAATTTTGAATATTTAAAATGGATTATATTGAATAATATCGACGATAAATTTATTTTGAATATAATTCAAACGTATATATTATATATGTCGTCGTTAGAATATAAATAATTATATATAATTATAAAAGGAATTGAAAATGGCGCGGTAGTTTGATAATTCGATTTCAAACTTCAATTGAATGTACCGGGTGCAAAACAATCCGGATTTTAGTGAAACCAAAAATATTAGGATCTAATTAATGATATCTTTCCAACGAATCCGAAGAATCAAAATTTCATAGCGGGAATCAAAAGATATGTCCAGTTGAAAATTCTGAATAGTCGCTATGGAATTCAGGCCCTTAAAAATAGACATTTTGCAAACGATCTCGGTTTTCGACGAAACCACTTTTGTTGGGTCCGTGATGTGAAGTTATTGCTAGATTCCAAATTTCATAATTTTTTGAAGCAATTTGTGAGCGTGGCAAATGAAAACGCGTTTGACCAGTTTCAGTTGATTTTAATCGACTGGAAAATGGCCATTTTTCAAACGGTCTCAGAATTCGACGAAACTAGTTTTGTTAGGACCGTATCGTCAATACGAAGCTAGAAAATATTTTTCTGCAATTTATAGAGTTAGTATGTGACCCCGGTAAATTGAAATGCGCGTTCAAATTCAATATATAGAGTTATATGTTGACTTTGACAGAAACTGATTGAAACGATCGAATCAGCTTGCGATACATATCCCATTGTGTTCGAAATAGGGGTAATTAGCTATGGACGACAGGCGGTGGGCCTCGTTTTGAGGTCATATGTAAAAGTCAACATTTTGAAATTAAATAATAATAAAATTAATTAATTAAATCTCTCTCCTCGCCCTCTCCTATACCTCTGCCCCCCCTTTCTCGTTTTTAATTCGATCAGAAATAAAATAAAATAAAATAAAATAAAATAAAAACCCCTACGAACCCTTCCACCGTGCCCCTCCATCGACGGAGACCACCACCGTCGGAGGCGATGGACCCCTCTCCCCTCACCGCGGCGAATCCCTCCCCAGCGCGCTCCGCCTCTCCCCTTCCGAGACGCGAACCCCCTTTCCCCTTCAGCCAAATCGAGCCCCAAATACCCCACGCCCGGTGCACCGCATAATCCCAGACCCGACCACCCCCTAGCGCACCACCTCCGACGACGCCACGACCCACCTGACCCCGACTCCGGCGAGCTTCCTTCCGCCTCCCCTTCTTCAGCTCCACCCTGATGCACCCCCCCTGAAATGAAATGTAAGTTTTTACTGTTCTTCATTTTTAATTTAAAAATCAATTTAATTTTACATCGGTTAAGAACGAGATTTTTAAAGTATTAAGAATGAGATTTTTAAAGAGTTAAAAATCAAAATTTTAAAGTACTAAGAACGAGATTTTTAAAGTGTTAAAAATCAGATTTTTAAAGTGGAAAAGACGATATTTTTAAATAGGAAAAGACGAAATTTTTAAATATGAAAAGACGATACTTTTAGATGAGTAGTGAAGTAAAAAAATGATTTTTACTTCGATAAAAATATAATTTTTACATGATAGGAATATTAGAAATATCATCTTTATATGTGTAGCAAAATATAGATGTGATTTTATAATGATATATTTGAAAAGGCGAAATCTTTATATTTGAAAAGGCGAAATCTTTATATAGAGAATAGCGAGGTAAAAATATAATTTTTATCAATATAGTAGCAATGTAAAAATAGAATTTTATCCATATAGCGTGATAGTAAAAATTCAATTTTTATATATTGAATAGCGAAGTAAAAATTCAATTTTTATATATTGGATAGCGAAGTAAAAATTCGATTTTTATATATTGAATAGCGAAGTAAAAATTCGATTTTTATATATTGAATAGCGAAGTAAAAAATTCGATTTTTATATATTGGATAGCAAAGTAAAAATTCAATTTTTATATATTGGATAGCGAAGTAAAAATTCAATTTTTATATATTGAATAGCGAAGTAAAAATTCGATTTTTATATATTGAATAGCAAAGTAAAAATTCGATTTTTATATATTGAATAGCGAAGTGAAAATGTGATTTTTACATATGTAGAGAATACGGGCAACGAAGATGACGAAAAGGCGAGAACGATGAATATTTCTATTAATGAAGAGTCGTAGTATTGGATAGCTATTTGTGAGAATTTCTCACTCTTCAATTTCTTTTCTAGTTATATATATATATATATATATATATATATATTAGGATGCAGACGGTGCTTAGTAGCACCCGACACAATCGTCCACAGACCATGGACTTGTTTGTTTGGTTGTGTAGTTGGTTAGATTATTTGGTTTGAATTTGGTTATTTGGTGAAATGGAATGGATTGATTGATGTGTGAATGGCATGGGCCTTCACTAGACCGGGGATAAGGCTAGGCCTCGTCCCGTTTCTAGTATCGTGCCGTTATGCCGCCGAAATTTTCTAAAATAAGTTAGAAAATTAAAAATATCATTTTATTGTGTAAATGAACTAAATAGAAATTAATGTATTGAAAGGAAATAAAATATTTATATTGTAAAAAAAAATATTTTATCATTAAAATATAATTTTTAACGTGAATGGGAGTAAATAAATAGTAATAAACAAATCGGCCAATTTGTTTATATACACTGATTTGACTGATATTGATTGGGTCGATAAATTTTACACATCGCCCAACTGCACAAATAAAAATCTTTGTTTGTTGATTTGAAACCCCACACGGGTATTGGGATAAAATACGGCATACACTAATCCCAATAATTAGTTGTATGTCGATCGATTGATTGACAGGCTGTTATAAGCGTTAGATATCTATATTTAATGCTTATACAGTGTAGTGCACTTTGGATAATGGTTGAGTATTTATCGTTGCTATTATATACATGTGTTGTATGGTATCCATATAATTAACTTTATATGGTAATTGATTGGGCCTCATTCCAATCGGGAAAATAAAGAATATTATAAGATAAAGGTTCATGTGTTGACCGTACTCATCCGTTGAGATTAGTCATGAGTTGAACGAAATATTTTAATAATAAAATTTACATCTTTATCAATATAAAATAAAGGTTCATGTGTTGACCATACTCATCCGTTGAGATTAGTCATGTGTTGAACGAAATATTTTGATAATAAGAAATATTTGTAATAGAAATATTTGAAATAGAAATATTTGAAATAGAAATATTTTGATAATAGAAATATTTGTAATAGAAATATTTGAAATAGAAATATTTGAAATAGAAATATTTTGATAATAGAAATATTTGAAATAGAATATTTAAAAATAGAAATATATGAAGCCGTGTTGATTAGATTGACGCCATTTTGACGTGAACGATATTTATATCGATTTTATTCATTTTAAAATGAATGTTGAAAAGTGATTTCGAAATCGAATATTTTGAAACGAAATTTGAATTGAATCGAATAAAAAACCAATTTGAATTGGATTGAATAGAAAACGAATTTGATTTGAATAGAAAACCAATTTGAATTGAATTGAATAGAAAACGAATTTGATTTGAATAGAAAACCAATTTGAATTGAATCGAATAGAAAACCAATTTGAATTGGATTGAATAGAAAACGAATTCGAATTAAATTGAATTGAAAACGAATTGAAATAGAAGAAAAATCAATTTGAAATGAATTCAAATTGAATTGATATTTGAATTGAATAGAAATGAATTTTAAAACGAATTTATAAGGAAAATTTTAATTTTGATTTGAATTGAAATGGAAGTTGAAAATGTTTTTGAAACGAATTCAAAACTATTTATAATTCGTTTTAAATAGAAATCGACGAAATATTTATTATATATATAATATAATGGCCTGAATAGAACGCGCCGCGCCGCGGCAGTTCGCGAATTTCGACCATTTATTTCGAACGGACATTACGGGAGATCCGACCGTCGGATTCTCCTAAAACCGGAACCGTTGGGTTCGTATCGAAAAGAGCTATCTAACGAATATTAGAAATTTGAAATCTAACGGTTGGATTTGGAGATACGTCCAAATCAAATTTGGAAAAGGTCGCTGTAAGTGCAGTTCGATGGCCGTTGATGGAAATCGACTGTACTGGCCTTGATAAAATTATTAAAAATAGTAATAATTTGTATTGAATCATAAGAAATGATTTGGGAAAATTTGGGATGAAGAATTCCATATTTGAAAAGATAAAAATTGATTTTTATCAAAATGAACTAGTTTTGAACTGAAATTAAAACCCATTTATTTTTAAATAAATAAATTGGATTTGAAATGGGTTTAAATAGAATTGATTCATGGGTTTATCGTGAACTGTGTTTTAAATAACACTAGTTCTTTAACCCGATAATAAATAGAATGTGATTTGGGTTTATCGTGAACTGTGTTTTAAATAACACTAGTTCTTTAACCCGATAATAAATAGAATGTGATTTGGGTTTATCGTGAACTGTGTTTTAAATGACACTAGTTCTTTAACCCAGTAAAAGGAGTTTTAATGAATCTGCAATTAAATCGAAATGTGAATTGGTAATTTAAATTATCAAATTTAGAAAGTGAGCGAGGATGGGGTATTACCAGTTTTGCTCCAAAGCGATAGTTAAATCTTTAATTAGATTTGAACGTGAAATGGTAATTAATTTTACCGATAACACCGTGGTGTTAGATATGGAGTATTACCAGTTTTGCTTCATGGGATGAATAGGTTGGGATTGGGAAATAAAATAAATAATTACTTCGGTGTGGTTCGCTAATCTCGACTAGTTTGGAAAACCATAATTTGGTTTGAAACGACATCCAAAGGAAGATTAAAGGATAAATTTTAAAGAATTTATCTTGGATAAAATTAATGGGAATCTTTCCCTAAGAATATGAAATTTAGAAACTAGCGGTAGGTTAGTTAAGAAGAATGGTTTCCTGGATATTGATCTGATGTTGGTTTCGGCCTTCGGGGTTAATATTTGGGAAATTGCTCTCTTACTGATTTACGATTAGTGGCTAATGAATTGGAATGAGGCGTATGTTGTGTTTGTGTAACATTTGTTTTTAATATACGCGGGTTGTTCGGAAAGGCTGGGTTTATACCCATTCTGAATAAACGATTCGACGATATGTCGAAGATGAAGATGGTGGTTGAAGACCGGAAGTCTTCACATCGTTTGGGGGATTACTGATGATCTTGATTGGGCTGTACACCCAAGATGAGGGAATCAGTTGGTTGTCGTCCAGACGTACTTGGAGATCGAGGGATATGCGAGGAAAGTGCCTCCGGTTTCGTTCAGACCCAGAACGAACTTGTAAATGGATTGTGTGTCTAACATTTGATTTTATTCTGTGTTGATTGATTTCTGTTAAATATATATCTGTTTGGTGGCGGAGAATTTATTCTCTTGCTTAACGCCCTTCTCTGAGACGTACGAGCTTAGAGGTTATATATCGATAGATATCAAATCGCATGGCATGAATTGCCTGTGTGGCATGCTGAGCTGCATGGATCAAGGCTTCTGTTGAAAAGCAAAGTCTTGTGGTTGATGATCAAAGCACGACCTTTGTGGCGTAGCTTTGTGTATAACGTGAATTCGCGAACCTCACACCTCGGTATGAGTTAAAAACGGGATAAGGACTGCAGGGAGAGCACGACGTTTCTTTCCAGCTTTGGTGGTGTCAGTGACTTACCAGCCCTGACATTTATATACTTTTCACCTATGTGATTGTTGGATGAGGCGCCTCGATTTTAGGTTTGTAAGGACCGGGAAACGTGTGTTCAGTCATAACTAATCCTCTAACATAAGTGAGGACCGGCCCTGAAGATTCAGGATTGCCCAGAGTGTGTAGTCCTGAGACATTTGCTAGAGTGTCTCGAAAGCGGAGAGGAGCTTGCCCCTTGCCTCGACTCAAGACAGAAATCCAATTTCCAATACGTGTATTTCGGCTTTATTTGTAGAGCCTAGTATGGCGACATAGTGGTATGGGGCACTTATGCCGTCTATGATTTATAATTATGATTGAAATTGTTTTGACATTATACACTTATTATGGTATCAAATGATTTGTTTTAAACATACCAAGCATGTTTGGCTGTTATAAGGTAAAACCCTATCCTCCGGCTTGCGTTGCATTGTGTGATGGGACCTGGGTCTTATAATAGCTTCATTTTTCGAAAAAGCATTGCGTTGTCTTTCCTATGCACTGGTATTCTTTGGAGGAAACCCGTTCCGTGTTATACGGCGTGGTCCCTTGAGTTACTCTCTTTGAAAGTAAATGTTTAAATAACTGTTTTAGTTCTCACACCAGTCACATGACTGACCTGGAGTTTATTGTTTTAACCTAAACTCTGGGTAACCTCATTTTCGACACGGGCAGCTAGTAGTTTTGGTTTTGCAGATTTATATTCACAGGATCCTGGTTTATAGCTAGAATGATATCCGGAAAGCTATGTATCCGTATATCACCTTCAGTTGTGCTTTGTATTATTTTCCGCTGCTATGTAATTTATTGTAATCTCTGATATTTATCAAATGTAATTTATTCATTTATACTCTGTATATTCTTGTATCTGATGGAATTGTTGTATTAACAATGAAATGTTCTTCCGTCTGCGTTCTGATTTGTCCTGTTCTCAAACGATCAGGGGTTTCGAACGGTCTAGATCCGTTTAACGACTGATTCTGATCGAGCGAAATTCCTTGCCGTCACAATTTTGTTTTTATGAAGATGGATATTGTACTTGGTTATGATCTATGGTTTTATGATGTAACAAACATGTTTAATTTCCGCTGCAATAAAATGAAGTTTTAGATTTCCAAGTACTATTTACTATCTGTCTTGTTGTAATTTTTCTGTTCTATATTCACTTATAACCTCCATGGAAGTTAATGCATTCCCTTCGTGAGTGACATTAATGGACGTGGGGTGTTACACCTGCTTACTGTCGTTCTTAAGGTTTTGACACCTTCTGAACGCAGTGGGACAAGTCTTGGGGTCCAATTCCGAAATCTGTAGAATATTTATTTAAAATTCCATTAAAAATTAATTAATTATATATCTACTGTACATTTAAATATGCCGAGGCCACATATGGCCTCTAAAAATTCCAGAAAAAAAATTTTGGCTTCGTATTGACGATTCGGTTCTAACGAGACTAATTTCATCGAATTCTTAGACTATTTGAAAAATGGTTTTTTTTTCCAGGTCGATTAAATTTAACTAAAACAGTCAAAACACATTTTCTTTTGCCACGCTCACATATTAATTCGAAAAATTCTGAAAAATTAAATTTAGTCATATTTTGACATTCCGGTTCCAACAAAATTGGTTTCGTCGAAAACAGAGGTCATTTGAAAAATGGCTATTTTCAAGGCATATATATTAAACATTAAAAATATATTTTAGACAAATAATTTCTGAAACTCGAAATATATAAGTGTTTACTGTTTTTCAATGCAGAAACATCCTTCTGAACTCAATGGAAGTGATTTCGAGTCCAAATTCCTTTGTATGCAAAAAGTAGCATTTTTGGCCTTTGTAAATTTCCTAGCGACCTTCCTAAATTTTAATTTGGGCATAACTTTTGATTCCTGCTATGAAATTTCAATTTTTCAGATTCGTTAGAAAGATATTTTTAAATAGATTCTAATATTTTTAGTTTCACTAAAATCCGTTAAATTTTGCATCCTGTACGGTCAGTCAAAGTTCAAGTTTGACTTTTCAAACTACTACGTTATTTCTAATTCCATTTATAATTAAAATTAAATTATTCATTCTAACTTCGATTCAAATCAATTTTTAATTATTATTATTTTAAATATATTATTTTAAAAAAATTATTTTAAATATCAAAACCCATTAAAATTAGTTAAAAATAAATATTAAATTTACCCCCAAAAATATACTTCCCCAGCACTGAACGTTTCTTGTTTCACATAAATCCGACTTAAAACGGGTTCTGTATATTCGTTTAAAGTTCGAATCGCCAAATTACGAACTGCCGCGCCATTTCGAGCTCGATTATAATTATAATATAATTATACGTTCAACTGTCGTATATATAATATATTCGTTAATATAATTCAACTCCAAACTGAATTATGTATTATAAATGATCCAATTCACACCATATTGTGAATTCTACTTTTCTGACTATTTCAGGAATCAAATATATTATTCTATTATTTATATTAATTAAATATTCCATATAATTTAATTAAATGACCAATTAATTCTCTAAATTATTATTTAAATAATTGAATAAATTAATTATTATATCGTAAAAATACGGGACATTACATTCTTCCCCCCTTAAAATAATTTCGTCTTCGAAATTGCTAAGGTAGAAAACAAACCCTATTAACTGGGTTAAAAACTATTGATTTACTTTTAATTTCAGTTTTAACTGAATTAATTGATTTCAATTAAATTATTAATTAATTCTTATCAACAAAAAATTTCAAAAATCCTGAAAATTTTCTAACACCTTAACTTTTCGAAAAATTTCGCTAGCGCCTCCTTTGTACTGGTCAATAGCTCAAACTCCAACTCGCCTCTCTAGGCCTTCTTCAACCCAAAAGAAAATCGATCAGCCAAGCGGCTCGCCAAATTGGCTCATAAATCTCATGCTTATACCAAATATAAACTTGTACCTTTTTATCGGGCATATCAACTCTATTACTTCACCTGCTATCAATTCAACATCTACCAGTGTCATCTCAACCAATTCCCAATCAATATATGTTCAACACAGCTATTCGCTTATATCCAAACCAAATTTCATTTCAAAATCGAGTTGCATTCTTGATTCCAAACTCTGACTCACCACTCCAATATCATTTCAGATTCCTATGACACAAATCCAATTTTCTCGATATCATTGTAATCCAATTCAATTTCATTTACCACTTAACTGATATCAATTTAATTCCAGCTCGGTTTCACAAACCTCTATTTAAATTTGTTCTTGATTCGAACAATCTCTTCCTGGGAGTTTTAAACAACTACACTTTTCCAAAACAAAAATCAAATATTCGCTTTTGAAATCAAACAACTTGTTTTCTCAAAACCTTTCCCAAATAAAACCTTTGGTAGTAATCTGTCACTTACCACTCGAAAATGAACACTAATGATGTTGCGATTCATCATCAAGGTTATTTTCCAGCTATCAAAGTGAGTTCGATACTATAACAATTTCAAAACTTATTTAAACACCTTCATTTTGAAATCACTTTCAAAATATCCTTTTCAATGCTTGTAGCAAGTTTAAAATCTCCCAGGATTTTAATATTCACATATATTTAATCTAATTCCACTTACAAACACTTCTCCAACTTTTAATTCCAATTCTGATTCTAAATTCAGATTTACTTCACCTTATTTCATATATTATATTCATATGAATTCTGATTGGTTATTTACATAACCATTCCAATTATAATCTTATTCGATTATAATTACAACCAATACATTCAACAATAATATCAATATAAATCATATGTTTATATCAAAATATATTTTTGGTAAAATTATATCATTTACCGTCTTTTCAAAACATACGGTGTCGGTTCATCGTATTCAAGTGTTTAGAAACTCCTACGGATACACTGGATCAAACTGATCGACCAGAACTCATAAACGACTCAACCAATAAATCTCCACAATATAAAACAATTTTTATATTAAATAACAAATACGTTCACTCGTATATATACACTCAACTCAATCTTGGGTATGACTAACCCCATCGCTACTGAGTCACACAACAGAGCCAAGGTAATTACTTAACCTTAAGCTCCGGTACCAACTGTAGTGTCCCGAAATTTCGGTACAAATTGAGCTGACCAAATAACACAAGTCCAACCCCAATTGCACTGGAAAACCAGAAAACTAATAAAAAGAAAACAGAGGGTGAGAATAGATAAGATAGAAACTTAGAATAGAAGAAGAAGAAGAACATACAACATCAGAGTAAACACGAATCTCACAGCGGAACAAATAAATATATTTTATAACATAACTTTGAAATAAAACAGTATCTGTATACAATACCATTATTAGAGTATAACACTTACAACACAGCGGAAATAACAACAGCTATATAATCCTGAAGCCTCCTACTCCAGCTCTTCAAGTATCTGTAAATCCCGACTACTTGACTACCCGTACAAAATTGGGCACCCAAGAGTTTAGGGAAAACAAAAGAAAAAAAACTATGGGTCAGTCATGTGACTAGCGTGAGTAAACTCCAACCATTTGTTTAACTTTTAAAATCCTTTCTACAGAAATGGTAATCGTAAGACCAATCCACACATAAACACAGATGGTTTTTACCTTACGATAACCCAAAACATTTCTTTATAATCAATACTCTTCTGATATTATAATAATGTCTAAATCAAATAAATAGCAATCTAGTGGAAACGCTTTCATCTCACGTTCCACATATATTATATACAATCAAATACCTCGTGTAATGTCCCATATTTTCTGACCATTAATTTGAAATATTTTATTTATTTTAAATATTGTTTTGAGTTTAAATAATGGGATTTGACTATTTTAATTTGAATATTTAAATTATATTAATAATATAATAATATTTTAATTTCAAAATATTTGGAAATGCTGAATATGTTGTATGACGTGAACGGAAATTTAAAATGGTTTAAATCTGGTTTATATTGAATTATATTAACGATGATATTTATAAAACGACGTTATAACGTTTAATTTATAATTTAATTTTAAAACGAGCTGCAGCAGCGCGATAGTTCGTAATTTGGCGTTTTGAACTTCAAACGACCGTACAGGGCCCAATATAAGTCGGATTTTCTCGAAACAAGAAACGTCTGAATCTGTTGAATAATATTTTTCTAATGAAAGAGAAAAATTGAGTTTTCGTGTTGTAGATTTTGTTTATATCCAAATCAAATTTTGAAAAGGTCATTGTGGATTTCCTTTATAAATTTTATCATTATTTATATTATTAAATAAAGGGGTTTTTAAAATTTTTATAGTATCGATCTGGCTTGGAATTCAACCCAGCATATTCCATTGTGGTAGTATATGAAACTTTGGTCGTGTATGGCCAATTTCAATATTTTAATATTATTTTATTGAGGTATTTTAAAATTGGTTTATTTTATTTGAATTGGGCAGTTATAAAAGGGACTTTCTTCAAACGACCTTCGTTTTCAATGAAACAAGTTTTAATAAGACCGCAACAGTAAATTACTGCTAGATTTCAAGTGGCGCATTTATCGGGTTTAATTTGTCCGTGTGGAAAAATAAAATACAAATAAAAACGACCATTTGAATGTGAACGAGGGCCATTTGAGCAAACAAACTCGGAATTCGACGAAACAAGTTTCATTAGGACCGTATCGTCAAATTATACTATGCCGTCTATTTGCGTCACGAACGGGGTTTGTATGTAAGCACAGGAGCGAATAAACAATGTTCGAAATAGCGATAGGTATGAAATAAAAATAGTTAGTCAACATCGCTTGTCACGTCGACTTAAAATATATTATTCCCACTTATATAAACCCGCCCCAAACCATAATTTCCAGCACAATTTCTTTCTTGTCATCAAAATTTGCAAATAAGCCCCTCTTTACAAAACGAATTATATCTTCCAATCCGGGAAGATTTTGCTAGAGGGGACCATAAGCAAACATGTAGATCGGGAGGAGGGGAAGCTCCAGTAAAAAGTTGGGGTGGAACGGTGGTCGGAGGTGGCCGGAAATCGCGAGGGAAGGTGAAAAAGGGGTTACGTTCTTTTCTGTTTTGATGGAGTTGTGGTTGATTTCAAAAGTCCAGACCAGTGGGAGGAGGAAGAGGAGAAGTCAGGCTTTCATTTGACATTGATCTGGTGTTCTCTGGTGGTCGGGGTTGTCGGAAGTTGGTAGATGAACGAAGACTGTTTTTTTTTGGGTGTTTCTGAAAATGGCGATCGGTTTTAACCAAATTCTGGCGGCTCTAGTCAATATCAGTTGGGGCCTATGAAGGGAAATGGTTTGTGGGTCGGAGGCGGAGGCATAGGAGGTGGTCCGGTCAATTATTGCTCACTGTGGTGGCGTAATTCTAGGGTTAAACGGGATTGGGGGAGATGGGTATTCCAGGCGACAGGGAAAGTGATGGGTGCTGGCATTGATGGCGGTTGGGCCTGGTGAGACGGCGGTTCCAGTGGGAGGCTCGGTTGGGGTTCCGGGGGTCCCTAGAGGCGGCGTCAGGTGTGAGAACGGGAGGAAGAAAGAAGGAAGGGGGCATCGGGTTCTGGCATCCGAGAATTAGAAAACGCGTGAGATAAATTAACAGTCTAAACGATGATGACATTGCAGCGTAAGAAAAGGTAATTAGCTAAGATTTAGAAATTAATTAATTGATTAGTTAAGTAAATAATCGTATTTATCTATCAAACTTTGGACTAGCGTAACTTTCTCATACTTGAACGGAATCTGATGAAACTGGATCCGTCGAGATCGCAGGGACGAGGCCTAGGTGATGGCACTGACTAGGCACAGATCCGAGATAGTTGAAATTTCAGTTAATTTTGAATGTCCGTTCAAGATTGAAAGGAACAAACGCGTCAACCGTTAACCGAAACAAAATCTGGTGAGTTAATTCTCACATTTTCTGGAATCTTGTGATGTGGAAAATTCATATTAAAATATAATTTTCCATTTAAAAGTTTACATTGGTTGATTGGTTGCTATTGGCTAATTATTGTTTGATTGATTGTCGTTATTTATATCTCATCATTTTAAATTAGTCGATCATATGAAATTTATTTCATATATTATTATCAAATGTATAATGAGCTATGATGCAGGGAAGAACAGGTTGGAGGGATCCGGCCGGATTCCTCAAATATTATATTTGTTGTTGATATTTGAACTGATTGAACCCATATGGTAGAAAAACCTGTTTGAGCATGATGGTTGAATAGATATTCACCTGTGTTGTGTTTAAAATCAATCAACAGTGTTGATTGGGTAATTGTCAGTGAATGGCCTAAAATATGTTGTTTCAGATGTCGTTCTACCGTTGGGTGAATCGACGCAGTTTTAAAGTTATAAATTATTTTATAACTGAACTGAAGTTTTTCAATTATTTTATACGAATAATTAAAGTAGAAATTTTTAAATAAATAATTGAATCGAGTTATAAAAGAATTATTTAAGGGGGTTTATAAAACAGGTAGATTGGTAAGTTAGGTTTGTAAGTGGAATACAAAGACATAAATAAGATTTTACTTAATCAATAGTTTAAGTAAAGTAAAATCAATTTAAATGAAATGGTTAAGGGAAATGAATAAATAGATTAGTAATAAACTGGAATATGATAATGGTTTTAAAATAAAAATATAAGAAGTTGATATAAAATACTAAATGATTTGGAAGGAAGTTAAACAAGGTTTAAAAAGGGGTTTCCAAACCAAACGATAACTTTAAAAGTTAAAGAACTGAATTGAGCAAAACGTTGTAATTGAAATAAGGATTTCTAATGTAAGGGAAAATATATACAATTGGGCTGGTTTAAATATTGGTAAAAGGGATCTTTGGAAATAAAATTTAAGTTAAAAGTATTGTTGAAAAGAAGGGTGTAAGTGGACGTTAGTTATGAAATCGAATACCAAGATTTATATTAAGAATGCCAATAGAATAAAGCAAATTATTTGACACGAGATTTTGGTTCTAAATCAAAATGTTATAAGCAAAATAACGATTCAAGATAAAGACGGTGTTTTTTGGGCATTTAGTTAATCAAAGAAATCAGGTAAAGAGATTATATTAAAATAAGGATTTCAAATGTAAGAAACGGTTTTATAAAACCAGATTTGAAATCAAGGTGGTAAATGAGATTTTGATAATTAGTGGCTAAGTGACAGACTAATATCTTTCTAAGGTAAGAACGTTGTCGATCAAGGTCTGAGAGGTAAATAAAATACCCTAACTTGAATGGCTTCACTATTATTGAGGAATGGTATTCGTTTGCGGTGAGTGCAAGGTTTTGCAATTGGTTAATCATCCCATGCGAGGAATATTAAACATGAGTACGAAGTTTCTTTGAATATAAATGTTTATTAGAAGTTAAATAGGAAATATCTGGTTTTAAATTATATAAGTCGACATTTGCTTTAACCAAATTAGAATTAGTAACATGTTAATACCATTAAGTAAATATATGCTCGGATGTATTTAAAATAGTTTTGTTATAATTAAGAATAAGTCTAAGGTTTAAATATATTGAAAGATAAGAAGTTGATTAACCATTTTGTCAAATATGTTTTAATGAGGCCAGGTCATGCCAAGTACCGAATCAATAAACTTATTTTTATTCACACATTTATTTTTTGATAGTTAGATCACCGACTATCAAAACTTGACCAATTACGCTTGTTGGAACGGAAAGACCGGGATCGAATTTATATTCGAAAACCATACCAACCAACAAATACGCGAAGATGCTGATCAAGTTTGAGAGATTGAAGGCCGTGGATCTTCATAAGCGGAAGGACTGCTTGTCGAATTTCTCTGGCTTACAACCAGAGTTATTTGATTTGTGATTCTGTCATCGTTGAAATATAAGGGTTTGCAAGGACTACTCGCTACTGATCCTTGGGGTGATTCCCAAATAAGGATGCGGTAGGAGGTTGCCTTCGGTTCATCCTGTTCCTGGATGACTTGTATGGACGGATGTCTGAAAGAGTATTTCCAAAGGGATCGCGTACATTGATTTCTTCAAACGTACCATGGTTGTACGGAGAACGACGGTTCTTTGAACTACTAGAGTATTTTTGTGGACGTCAATTAGTGATATCTGGCGGATGTGACGATGTGACATTCAAAGTGAATAGTGGCCAGGTGTTGTAAAGAGAATTCTAGCCTCAAGCCTCATCAACCGGGAAATGAGAAAAATCGGGCAGGCACCATCGCTATGTGGGTCGCTCCCATTAGGGTGTATAATCACCTATCTAGAGAAATTCCATTTGCTTCTTTAATCTATATTCGATGCAATCCCTTTTCGGGAGGCGGTTGCTAATCCCAACCGTCGGTGATATACATTCGATGCACTCAAGCGAAATGAGTGGTCGGTCATGTGTTGGCCGGGTTGCAAGACGTTCTTGTTGAACCCAGTGTATTCACCTCTAGAGATACACAATCAGAAGGTGGTCCCATATCTTGTCAAGTCGGAATCCACTTTCCAATAAGCACCCGCGGTTTTGGTTTGTATACTATATATGTGGAGCGTGAGATGCAAGCGTTCCACTAGATTGTTAATTATTTGAATTTACACATTATGGTAATACCAGAATAAGTTATGATTTCAAAAATGTTTGGGTTAGAGTAAGGTAAAAACCGTCTGTTTTTATGTGTGGGCTGGTCTTACTATTATCCTTTGATTTCATAAAAGATTTTCCAACGTTAAACAAGGTGCATGTTCTGTGAATTTATCACTGAAAGTATTCCAGACTGACCCGATGTATTTTGCTTTGCTTCAAATGTGCTCGAGTTAGACCGAGTATGTTATAGTTTAGGTTCGCTTGGAGTTCAGGAGCTGGAACCAGGCGGCTTCATCGCTAGTTATATAAAGTAATTATTCCGCTGTGTTTGATATATGTTGTGCTCTGATGGTTGGTATGTATATACAGTTCTTTTGTATAAAAGATTTGTGATATTATATCTTATTCGTTCTGCTGTGAGATTCTAATGTGGTGTTCTTCTTCTTTCTTCTATTCTAATGTTCTTTCTTTCTATTCTCATCCTCTAACTTCTTTCTAATAACAATCTGGGATTCGATACTTGGGTTTTTGGCAAGTAATACGGGTTATGTGTTGTTGTCGTCAAAAATTCGAGCATCGAGTTTTTCCCCGGGTCGTTACAGTGGTATCAGAGCTATTAGTTTAGTGATAACCTTGGCTCTGTGGCGTGACTCAATAGAGATGGGGTTAGTAATACCCTAGATTGAGTTTGGTTATATATGTGAGAGCGCGTATTTGTAAATTTGATATCAAAATTATTTTTGAAATTATTTTTGCCTAATTTATTTTATAATAAAATAAAAGTAAAGATTATTATGATATGGGCAAATCGATGGATTTGTTAATGTTGATTTGAATGATATGTTTGGATTGTGTGGTTGGTTGCTTGAATATAAACCTGAACCAAAATCGATTTGGTTAAAACCAATCTGAAATAAATAAGTTGGATAAATAAATCCAAATCTAATAAATCCGAATGGATGATTAAAGAAATAAATGAAGTAATTATAAATAAAAATCTCGTGTGGATTAAATTGTGTGTGAATTGGTTGATATGAATGGCATTGTTGTGATGACTGATGAATTAGTTTGAGTGGAGAACAGGTGCTGAAGAGCTAATTCAGTTTTAAAATCCATCCAAGAGAGAAATTCTGGAGTTAATCAGAACCAGTTTGAATAAAGCTGCATTATAAATAAGCAAGCTCGCTTATAATATATCGCTTAATGCATAATAAAGCTCGCAAAAAGGTACGCCTATGCAGAATATGAAATTTTGGTTTTTATTTGGGTTTTGGGTTTGAATTTTGATTTTTCCGACCATGAAAGTCGATGTATATATATTTCTTGAACCTGCAGTATTGCAGATGTCCTCCATGCAGGGGAGACTCTGCCAAAAAATTTCCAAAATTTAAGGTGTTAGAAATTTTTTGAAGATTTTTGGGAAATTCTTTTATTTGAATTAATTTGGTTTTATGACCGATTAGATTAGTTTTGGAAATAGAATCGAGTTTTAAATTTATTATTTTTATAAAGATAATGGGATGTAATGTTCTTTCTAACTTAGCATTTTCGAGGATGAAATTATTTTAAGGGGGAAAGAATGTAATGTCCCGTATTTTCTGACCATTTATTTGAAATATTTTATTTATTTAAAATATTGGTTTGACTTTAAATAATGGGATTTGACCATTTTAATCTGAATATTTAAATTTTATTAATAATATAATAATATTTTAATTTCAAAATATTCGAAAAATGCTGAATATGTTGTATGACGTGAACGGGAAATTTAAAATGGTTTAAATCTGGTTTATATTGAATTATATTAACAATTTCATTTATAAAACGACCTTATAACGTTTAATTTATAATTTAATTTTAAAACGAGCTGCAACGGCGCGGTAGTTCGTAATTTGGTGTTTTGAACTTCAAACGACCGTACAGGGCCCAATATAATCGGATTTTCTCGAAATAAGAAACATCTGAATCTGTTGGATAATATTTTTCTAATGAAAGAGAAAAATCGAGTTTTCGTGTTGTAGATTTTGTTTTATGTCCAAATCAAATTTTGAAAATGTCGCTGTGGATTTCCTTTATAAATTTTATCATTATTTATATTAAATAAAGGGGTTTTTAAAAATTTAATAATATCAATTTAGCTTGGAATTCAACCCGGGATATTCTATTGTGGTAGTATATGAAATTCTGGCCATGCATGGCCAATTTCAATATTTTAATATTATTATATTGAGGTATTTTAAATTTGGTTCATTTTATTTGAATTGGGCAGTTATAAAAGGGACTTTATTCAAATGACCTTCGTTTTTGACGAAACAAATTTTAATAAGACCGCCACAGTAAATTATTGCTAGATTTCAAGTGGCGCGTCAATCGGGGTTAATTTGTGAGCGTAGCAAAATAAAATACAAATAAAAATGACCATTTGAACGTGAACGAGGGTCATTTGAGCAAACGAACACAGAATTCGACGAAACAAGTTTCATTAGGACCGTATCGTCAAATTATACTATGTCGTCTATTCGCATCACGAACAAGGTTTATATGTGAGCACAGGACCGAATAAACAACGTTTGAAATAGCGATAGGTACGAAATAAAAATCGTTAGACAACATCGCTTGTCACGTCGACTTAAAATATATTATTCCCACTTATATAAACCCCCCCAAACCAGAATTTCTAGCCCAATTTCATTCTTTTCACAAAAATTTGCAAATAAGCCCTTATTTACAAAACAAATTATATCTTCCAATCCGTGAAGATTTTGCTTAGGGACCAGAAGCAAACATGTAGACCGGAAGGAGGGGAAGCTCTAGTAAAAAGTTCAGGTGGAACGGTGGCGGAGGTGGACGGAAATCACGAGGGAAGGTGAAAAAGGGGTTACATTCTTTTCTGTTTTGATGGAGTTGTGGTTGATTTCAAAAGTCCAGACCAGTCGGAGGAGGAAGAGGAGAAGTCAGGCTTTCGTTTGACACTAGTCTGGTGTTCTCTGGTGGTCGGGGGTGTTGGAAATAGGTAGATGAACGGAGACTTTTTTTTTGTTTCTTAAAATGGCGATCGGTTTTAACCAAATTCCGGCGGTTGTAGTCAGTGTCAGGTGGGGTCTCTAAAGGGAAATGGTTAGTGGGTCAGAGGCGGAGGCGAAGGAGGTGGTCCGGTCAATTATTGCTGACTGTGGTGGCGTAATTCTAAGGTTAAACGGAATTGGGGGAGATGGGAATTCCAGGTGACAAGGAAAGTGTTGGGTGCTGGCGTCGATGACGGTTAGGCCTGGTGAGACGGCGGTTCCGGTGGGAGGTTCGGTTGGGGT
Source organism: Allium sativum (assembly GCA_030737875.1). Lineage (NCBI taxonomy): Eukaryota > Viridiplantae > Streptophyta > Magnoliopsida > Asparagales > Amaryllidaceae > Allium > Allium sativum. The sequence goes on along the minus strand of CM060916.1, from coordinate 109,954,324 downwards.
TCTGGTGGTCCTCAGAGGCGGCGTCAGGCGTTGGAACGGGAGGAAGAAGAACGAAGGAAGGGGGCATCATGTTCTGGTATTCGAGAATTAGAAAACGCATGAGATAAATTAACGGTCTAAACGATGATGATGTTGCAGCGTAAGAAAAGGTAATTAGCTAAGATTTAGTAAATAATTAATTAATTAGTTTAGTAAATAAGCGTATTTATCTATCAAACTTTGAACTAGTGTAACTTTTTCATACGTGAACGGAATCTGACGAAACTAGATCTGTCGGGATCGCACGGACGAGGCCTAGGTGATGGCACTGACTAGGCACTGATCTGAGACAATTGAAATTTCAGTTAATTTTGAACGTCCGTTCAAGATTGAAAGGAACAAACACGTCAACCGTCATCCGAAACAAAATCTGGTGAGTTAATTCTCACATTTTCTGGAATCCTGTGATGTGGGAAATTCATGTAACACCCCATGTCCATTAATGTCACTCACAAAGGGAATGCATCAATGTCCATGAAGCGTTATTATTGTATAGAACAGATAAATTACAAATATAAATAATTAAAACAACATAGCGGAAGATAAAACTTATTTCATAGCATCATAATTCAAAACAAGCTTAAATAAGTAGTTTCCAAAACCATTACAACAGTATCAATAGTCTTTTCCAAAAACTTCAAAGTACATAAAGAAGCAAATACTTAAATAACATAAATCCCCACTGAGCATAAGCAAAGCCATAAAGATGAGAGAGTCCAAAGCGATATATCTACTCTTTTCAAGCAACTGAAAGAAATCGGCACTAAGCTGTAGTATTCCCTTCTTGCAAACCTGAGGGGGGAAAGGAAGAAAAGAGGTGGAAACAAGTGGGTTAGACATAAAGTTTGGCGAGTGCGATAACTTTAACAATATAATTATCAAAATAACTAGGCTAAGGCATAAGCTGGAAAATAAAGAAATGATGTGAACAATTGGGTATGACAGAGCAAAAAAGGAAATAAGACGAACAAGGATAACATTAAAGGCGCCCCTAATCACTATAGGATAATTACTATACCGCACCACCACTAGTCACCCTAAAGGGTTATCCTACCTACGGAACTTAATACTGCTAGTGGTAGTTTCATGTACCCCTTGCTACCTCCATAGGTGTCGTCTGCCCCTATCTCCACTAGGTGTACCCACTACCCCCATGCGATCGACTCCCTAACTCGTAGATACCCGTGCTGGCCCCATAGTGGGGTGTATAACTCCCCAAAGTGGCAACCCGATACGACTAACGATGCACGGCTTATACCTACACGATGCAACAACGTCTTACCTACCAGCCCGGGCCCACACACGCACATGGCCCCGTTGCACTTGCGTTGCCACCGCTAACCCGTTTTGGCCTCATACAGTCAAACCCAGTATGCATGTCCCGTCCTCGATTGGGTCGAGCCCACAAAGATACTTATGGGTTACTGGTTGAAACGAGCCCCCATTACTTGACACAAGATATCCACCTAAGGTTGGTCCCCTTTAGTACATCCCACTTAACCCTCTTCTTATTCATGTCCACTTACATGTTTCAAGTTGGTTAAGTGTTTCTAATTGTATTTCACAAGCCACCCAAGGCACTCACTTCACCCCATGTCCAACCACATGTTTATTTGGTTAAGTGTTTCTTAATTCATTAACACCGTAACCTTGTAAAGACCTCCCACATTAGACTGGCATTTGTGGTAGCTGGATTCGTCGGGCGGGTCCGGGCAATCTTACAACACAAACGAGCCTATCCTCGTGTCTTTACAATTGTTACGCGTTTAATTCATGCCCTTGACCTCTCACATAAGACTGGCATTTGTGGCTGTTGGATTTGTCGGGCGGGTCCGGGCAGTGTTACACCACAAACGAGTCTAACCTCGTGTCTTAGGCGATTAATTACACATAATTAAATATCCCCAATTTGAATTAATTTCCCTATTCAAATTGTTAATCAATTACAAATTTAACTATGTCCATAATTAACACCTTAATTATGTCCATCTATTTATGGTATATAAAATTATACCAATTAAACTTCACATTTAAGGCATTTATGCCAATTCTCAATATTAAATCTTTTAATGTTATCCAATTGCCCCGCGTTGTACGTTCGTTTGTTTAACATGAAATATACATTAGACTCGAATAGTCTAACTTATGGAATAAAGAGAAAACATCATAACATGCATAGAATAAAAACAGTAACAACCCGAATTTTAATAACATATTAAAATCATAAATCAAGGCTGAATTAAATTTTAAAATAAGAATCAAGGGAAATGGGTTGCGCCATTGCGTTCGTCTCGAAATTTTACATGAAATGGAGTTAGAGTTTTCGAAAATCGGAGTCTGTATGACCAAGTTATGGCCTGTACAAGTTTCAGCAGAATTTCAGGCAGACTGACCCCAGGTCGACTGTAGTCTCGACTGCACAGTCGACTCCCCCCCCCCTGTCGACTGTAGTGTCGACCTCCCCCCTGTACAGGTCGACCTGGTCGGCCTGGTGTGGCCCAGAACCCATTTTTGAGGCCCGGGATGAGTTTTGATGGTCCGGATTGACTCTAGGGATGATCTAAGGGCCTAAATGAGTTCCTACATCTATAAATACAACCTAAGGCCTAACCCTAATTCACTACAACATGTCTAGCCACCATTAGACTACTAAAATCCCTCTTGGTCATGGTCGCTGTCTCTAATCTTCTTCTTAAGCTTTCATACGCAATCCAATGCAAAGATGAAGACTGCTACAACAATTCAAGGAGATGAATTAACAACTCTACAACGTTTCAACATTGATTTCAGTTCTTAAATTCGCTAGCCATGCTAAATAAGTTCTAGTTACTTTTTAGATTAAAATACTTAATTTTAATATGGCTATTGAATAAACTGTAATTGGATATAAGCATGTTTATCAATTCAGATCTATTCCTGTTTTTCTTTGAACCTTGAGTTTTGAGACTTGTTCACCTCCATTCTTATGTCTAGTTCATGCTCTATTTAGTCGTTGTAAATCAGTTTCTTGGATTCATGTTGATATTATTATCAAGATCTAATCTTTATGCCTATCATGATGATTTATGCTGTTTTCTCTCTGATCTTTTTTATTGCAAAATTTTACCTTTCCCCTATTTATTTTCTTTTGATGAACCTAGATCAATTACGGATCTAGGCCTAAAACACGATTTTGCGTACGATTGAATACGGGGAAAAGTATGGGAATATTACCTATTTGGATATATGGGATTGGTGGAATTGATGGCATAACATGAAAATTGGATATATGGGTATTATTGCCATTAATATGAAATTTGATAATTGGGGTATCGCCATTAAAATGGTAATTGCAAGAATTGGGATTGGCATATGTAATTTGGCTAGAACTTGATAGGTGTAAATTGGCATAAATTGGGCATACATATAAAATGGCATGAACTGAACATGTGTAAATTTGGTATGAATTAGGCATATGTAAAATGGACATGTAATCTAGAAATTGGGCATATGTTGATTAGGTGAGATTTGTAGTTGAAACACATATGATAATTTATGTCTTGAAAAGGGGCTAATATGAACACGCCTAAGTGGGTTTTGGGTAGTTGGAATGTAATAGCCTTAAAGGAGGGATAAATATAAATTGGGGTAAGTTGCCTTTAATGGCATAAGATAAATTGTGGTAAAATTGGTATGATTTTTGCATACCATTAATTGATGAACATAACTGTGTCAATTATGGACATCGTTAAATTAGGAATTAATTAATAATTTGAATAGGGAAATTATTAAGACTGGGGTAAATGATTATAAGTGATAATCAATGCTTAGGACACGAGGTTGGACTCATTTGTGACGTAAAACTGCCCGGACCCGCCAGGCAAATCCAGTAGTCACAAATGGTAGCCCAAATGTGAGAGGTCCTAGGCCCAAATTAAAAGCGTAACAGTTGTAAAGACACGAGGTTAGAATCATTTATGGTGTAAGACTGCCCGGACCCGCTCGGCAAATCCAGCTGCCATAAATGTCAGTCTAATGTGAGAGGTCATTATAGGGTTACGGCTTAATGAATTAAGAAATACTTAACCAGATAAACATGTGGTGAGACATGGGGGTTATGTGGGTGACATTTGGGTGACATGTGGAAATAAGAATAGTAATACTTAACCAACATAACATGGTAATTAGACCAGTGGGTAGGGTTAAGTAAACTAAGAACACTTAACCAATATGGTATGAATGGGTGGGTTAAGTAATATGATTAGGCTAATGACACTTAACCAATATGGTATGAATGGGTGGGTTAAGTAATATGACCAGGCTAATGACACTTAACTGTTATGACATGAATGGTTGAGTTAAGTAAATCTTAATTAATGCCTAAGTGGGAATGATAACTTATGGAATAAAGTAAGTTAGGCGGAACAATGGATAAGATGAGATAACTTATGTAATAAGGAAAGATGTGCTTCATTGTAGATAAAGCAATATGTAAAGACAAGAATGAATTTACAATTGAAGGCGACATAAGTTATATTATAAAAAGGAACAAAACATTGGTTAGGTTGGATAATCCTCTTAGTATCAATCTGATGTTGATTCCGGTCTTCGGGGTTGGTATTTAGGGAATTATTCTCTCTCTCCAGTGAGTTTGTAAATTAAGGGGTACTTGGTTGTAAAGGTTGAATAAGAACATGTTATTGTACCATAACGGGGGTTAATGTATGAATCATAGGAATAACATGTTGTGGGCTTATTAATGGACTTAATATAGTGCAAGTTAAGAATTGAATTAATAAGCAAAGTTGAAGGATGGTATAAATGGAAATAACCAAGTTAAATGATAAGACTGATGAGGCAGCACAAGTGCATAGTTAATGGATAGACATAGGGTCTAATGGCAGATAAAGCCAAGGCACTTGGTTAAACCCAGACGTAGGGGGTAATATGAATGACATGTAAAATATAACCTATAAGCACCTAACCAAGATAAAGCATGTATTAAGACATGAGGATGATGTAGGGGTTAAGTGGGGGATATGGGTAACATGTAAGACATAACTGGTGTATACTTAACCAAAATTTAAGCATGTAAGTGGACATGGATAAGAAGGGGTTAAGTAAGAATTACTAGAGGGGACCAAGCATAGGAGGGAAGCTTGTGTCGAGGAAAGGGGACCCTTTTCAGACCAGTAGCCCATTACGTATCTTTGTGAGCTCGACCCATGTCGAGGACGGGACACGCATACTAGGTTTGATTGTAAGAGGTAAAAATGGGTTTGTGGTGGCAACGCAAGCCAACGGGTTTCATATGCGTGTGTGGACCCGGGCAGGTAGGTAAGACGTTGTTGCATCATGTAGGTATAAGCCGTGCATCTCTGTTGTATCGGGTTGCAACTTTGGGGAGTGATACACCCCACTGTGGGGCTAGCACGGGTATCTACGAGTTAGGGAGCCGATCGAATGGGGGAGGGTAGTGGGTACGACTAGTGGAGATAGGAGAAGGCGGCACCTATGACAGCAGCTAGGAGTACAACTACCATATTATGAATATTGTAATTAGAATGGGGAGGGTAGTGGGTACCACTAGTGGAGATAGGAGCAGGCAGTACCTATTACAGCAGCTAGGGGTACACGAAACTACCATTATTATTATCACTTATGTTCAGTAGGCAGGATCACCTTATTATATAACACGGGCCACTAGTTGGGACACTAGTAGGGGGTAAGGATCCTTGTTACATAGGACACTAGTCGGAGTACTAGTAAGAATACAGATCATTCCTTGTAAGACACTTGTGAGGATGCTAGTTAGGTGGTGCGGAGCAAATAGATATCACAGAAAATATTTTAATGGCGAAGCAGAGGAATCGTGATATGTTTGATAGGAATCTTACGAAATTATACTTAGTTTATCTTGAATGCGAACCTTGCGATGTTATTTGACAAAAATCACATCTTAGTTATCTTGCCTGTTGCTTATCTTGTCATCATGCTTATGTTTACTTTCAGTTTACTCATGCCATATTATCCTTAACTATTTTTGTGCTGAAAGTCACTAGGACTTACTCAGTCTTTATGACTGACCCATTTTGTTTCGCCTCATTTTCTTCCGTTTCCCCCCCTCCCAAGGTTCGCAGGGTGGGAATACAGCTTAGTTCGGATCTTACCATGCTCCAAGAGTCTTCCATGTTTGACCTGGATTTCTCTTGGCTATGGCTTGCTTGGCTTTATTGGGGAATACTACAGTTTGTTTTTATGCTTCTTTGTTTTTGAGCAAGACAAATATTTTAACTATGTAATTGGGTATTGGAAGTTGATGGGCTTTTATTGTAAACAATCATATTCAATAAATGATTTTAAGTACTTCCACTTTACTTTCCGCTGTTTTATATATGTCTGTCTTGTAATATTTCTGTTCTAGTACCCATAATGCTCCATTGGAGTTAAGGCATTCCCTTTGTGAGTGACCTTAATGGATGTGGGGTGTTACATTTGGTATCAGAGCAGAAGGTTACCAGATTGGGCAAAAGTTTTCTGAAACCTTTTGAACTAGTTTTCAAAACATTTACAAAGAAGCAAATTTTCAAGAAAATTTTGTTTTGATTAAAAGGCATATTCCCCAAAGCCATATGCACTATCTTTTGATTCCCTCTTGAAATCTCTCCTCTCTCTCTTTTCACCATAATTTCGTAGGCATCCGACATATGTCGGAGGGCAAAGAAGTGCCCAACTTCCATCTGTAGCCGCAGTAGTTCCATCTGCGTCTAATCTTATTTCATGTTGTGTAGAGTTGCCATGCGTTGGAGGTAGCTTCGAAGGACTTGTCAACAAACTATACAAGAACAAGAGACTAGTTGTTATAGCTTAATCCACGAAGGAGGAAAAAGGTGAAAGGAAAGAGGCCAAAGTGAAAGAATAGTAGAACTCATGACAAGAGAAAGTATCTTTAGTATGGTAAGGAGGGAGTGTAGTTAAGTATTATAGGACAAGAGCAAAGGAAAAAGGCAAGGTCGTCGAGAGGGCAATTGTATACCTAAGAGAGGCAGAAATGTTTCTGTTAAAAGTTTAGCTTTCTTTTCTATCATCCAACTAGAACTTTGTTTTGTACATCGCATCCTTTTAATTCTTCTTCGATAGTTGAGTCTCTACACCTTAGTACTAGCGTATTGGAGGATCCCAATTTTTGTCTCAAATCCTGTTAGGGAATTGGCTCATTTATTCATGATTTGTTTGGATGTCTAGGTATTGAGCTTAGAAGGAATGCTTATGATTTTTGGGCTAGGAGTGGATTCTAGGGATGGAGTGGTTATCCAATAAGGGTGCCATTCTCGGTTTTTAAAGGAAGGTAGTAAGACTCTTGACTTGCCTCGGTAATGCCCTCGAAGTCTAGTGTAACCCTTAGGGTTTTTGCCATGCTTAGTTACATAAAATCTCTAGATACATTTATTGATCCGCTCGAGTAGTGTTCGCCACTAAGGCGGATGGTTCATTTCACTTATGCATGTGATGTAGAAAATCGCCTTAGTAAGAACATTTAGCAACATGGTTGACATTTGTTTATTTTCAAGAGATAATTCATCTATGTGGAATACCTTCTAGTAAGTGAACGAAATCCAAGATTCACTAGTGAATTTTGGAGAGCTTATATGGAACCCTCAGTACACAGTTATGTTTGAGACCGAGTATACTGGAGGGAGAATAAGTGAAAGTGGAACGGGAGGCAATAGTGAAATGAGTTCCAACTCATATTTTGGAAATAAGAATCAAGGAGCTATGAGATTTTGAAGTTAAAGACGGTCAAAGCACAATGGAGTTAAGCTCAAGGAAATGCGACTTAGAAGATTGAAGACTAGATTCGTGCATCACATCTCTTTTTAAGAGTATATTCTTGATTCCTTTTTCCTATAGAGCTTACTTGCATGCTATTTTTTGTGTGTATATCCTCTCGGTCCTATTCTCAATCCAATTTCTGTTGCAAACCCCATAGGGAGTATGACTCATCTGTTAGTTTTAGATGTTGGGGCTTGAGGGTGTCCGTTGGGTTGATTAAACCTTTTGGGTTTTATAGGATATGGGTTGGTTTTAGGAAGGGATTTCTTGTGACCTAAAAGGAGTCCATCATGCTTAGTTTCCTAGAATCACATATATATTGGTTGGGTTGAAATTTTCTTTGGGTGTCAGTCTGATGTTGATTTCGATCTTCGGGGCTGGTGCTTAGGGAATTCTTCTCCTAATTAGTATATATGTGACGTAGATTTCCAGCATTGATGGGCGCAGAGTTTTTACTTGCTTCTATCATTCGACTATATCTTTAGGTAGGAACAGTTGGGTGTAAACATGTGTTTGAGACATGTTATGATTGATGGTTGCAAGTGGTTGCAAGTGGTTGCTAGTGGTTGCTCGTGGATGCATATACACGCACATTAGGCACTAGATCGGCTCAGTCACCTTTCATATTGCATGTGCATGTGTATTTACACTTGTTTATGGATGGAATTGAATATGTTATCATGTAGATGTTGCATATGGATGGATGTTTGTGCACACATATAGTGTTTAGGTGACTAGGACTATTTGCATACATGTTGGACTCATGGCACTAAACATATTTTGCATCTAGAAGATCAATCAGGCCTGATCATTTGCATTAGACAAGGAATATATACATCTATAAATACAACCTAAGGCTAACCCTAATTCAATACAACATGTCTAGCCACCATTATACTACTAAAATCCCTCTTGGTCATGGCCGCCGTCTCTAATCTTCTTCTTAAGCTTTCATACGCAATCCGATGCAAAGATGAAGACTGCTACAACAATTCAAGGAGATGAATTAACAACTCTACAACGTTTCAACATTGATTTCAGTTCTTAAATTCGCTAGCCATTCTAAGTAAGTTCTAGTTACTTTTTAGATTAAAATACTTAATTTTAATATGGCTATGGAATAAACTGTAATTGGATATAAGCATGTTTATCAATTCAGATCTATTCCTGTTTATCTTTGAACCTTGAGTTTTGAGACTTGTTCACCTCCATTCTTATGTCTAGTTCATGCTCTATTCAGTCGTTGTAAATCAGTTTCTTGGATTCATGTTGATATTATTATCAAGATCTAATCTTTATGCCTATCATGATGATTTATGCTGTTTTCTCTCTGATCTTGTTTTATTGCAAAATTCTACCTTTCCCCTATTTATTTTCTTTTGATGAACCTAGATCAATTTCGGATCTAGGCCTAAAACACGATTTTGCGTACGATTGAATACGGGGAAAAGTATGGGAATATTACCTATTTGGATATATGCGATTGGTGGAATTGATGGCATAAAATGAAAATTGGATATATGGGTATTATTGCCATTAATATGAAATTTGATAATTGGGGTATCGCCATTAAAATGGTAATTGCAAGAATTGGGATTGGCATATGTAATTTGGCTAGAACTTGGTAGGTGTAAATTGGCATAAATTGGGCATACATATAAAATGGCATGAACTGAACATGTGTAAATTTGGTATGAATTAGGCATATGTTAAACAGACATGTAATCTAGAACTTGGGCATATGTTGATTAGGTGAGATTTGTACTTGAAACACATACGATAATTTATGTCTTGAAAAGGGGCTAATATGAACACGCCTAAGTGGGTTTTAGGTAGTTTGAATGTAATAGCCTTAAAGGAGGGATAAATATAAATTGGGGTAAGTTGCCTTTAATGGCATAAGATAAATTGTAGTAAAATTGGTATGATTTTTGCATACCATTAATTGATGAACATAATTGAGTCAATTATGGACATCGTTAAATTAGGAGTTAATTAATAATTTGAATAGGGAAATTATTAAGACTGGGGTAAATGATTATAAGTGATAATCAATGCTTAGGACACGAGGTTGGACTCATTTGTGATGTAAAACTGCCCGGACCCGCCCGAAAAATCCAGTAGTCACAAATGGTAGCCCAATGTGAGAGGTCCTAGGCCCAAATTAAAAGCGTAACAGTTGTAAAGACACGAGGTTAGACTCTTTTATGGTGTAAGACTGCCCGGACCCGCCCGGCAAATCCACCTGCCATAAATGTCAGTCTAATGTGAGAGGTCTTTATAGGGTTACGGACTTAATTAATTAAGAAATACTTAACCAAATAAACATGTGGTGGGACATGGGGGTTAAGTGGGTGACATGTGGAAATACGAATAGTAATACTTAACCAACATAACATGGTAATTAGACCAGTGGGTAGGGTTAAGTAAACTAAGAACACTTAACCAATATGGTATGAATGGGTGGGTTAAGTAATATGATTAGGCTAATGACACTTAACCAATATGGGATGAATGGGTGGGTTAAGTAATATGACCAGGCTAATGACACTTAACTGTTATGACATGAATGGTTGAGTTAAGTAAATCTTAATTAATGCCTAAGTGGGAATGATAACTTATGGAATAAAGTAAGTTAGGCGGAACAATAGATAAGATGAGATAACTTATGTAATAAGGAAAGATGTGCTTCATTGTAGATAAAGAAATATGTAAATACAAGAATGAATTTACAGTTGAAGGCGACATAAGTTATATTATAAAAAGGAACAAAACATTGATTAGGTTGGATAATCCTCTGAGTATCAATCTTATGTTGATTCCGGTCTTCGGGGTTGGTATTTAGGGAATTATTCTCTCTCTCCAGTAAGTTTGTAAGTTAAGGGGTACTTGGTAGTAAAGGTTGAATAAGAACATGTTATTGTACCATAAAGGGGGTTAATGTATGAATCATAGGAATAACATGTTGTGGGCTTATTAATGGACTTAATATAGTTCAAGTTAAGAATTGAATTAATAAGCAAAGTTGAAGGATGGTATAAATGGAAATAACCAAGTTAAATGATAAGACTGATGAGGCAGCACAAGCGCACAGTTAATGGATAGACATAGGGTCTAATGGCAGATAAAGCCAAGGTGCTTGGTTAAACCCAGACGTAGGGGGTAATATAAATGACATGTAAAATATAACCTATAAGCACTTAACCAAGATAAAGCATGTATTAAGACATGAGGATGATGTAGGGATTAAGTGGGGGACATGGGTAACATGTAAGACATAACTGGTGTATACTTAACAAAAATTTAAGCATGTAAGTGGACATGAATAAGAAGTGGTTAAGTAAGAATTACTAGTGGGGACCAAGCATAGGAGGGAAGCTTGTGTCGAGGAAAGGGGACCCCTTTCAGACCAGTAGCCCATTACGTATCTTTGTGAGCTCGACCCATGTCGAGGACGGGACACGCATACTGGGTTTGATTGTAAGAGGTCAAAACGGGTTAGCGGTGGCAACACAAGTCCAACGGGTTTCATATGCGTGTGTGGACCCGGGCTGGTAGGTAAGACGTTGTTGCATCGTGTAGGTATAAGCCGTGCATCTCTGTTGTATCGGATTGCCACTTTGGGGAGTGATACACCCCACTGTGGGGCCAGCACGGGTATCTACGAGTTAGGGAGCCGATCGAATGGGGAGGGTAGTGGGTACGACTAGTGGAGATAGGAGCAGGCGGCACCTATGACAGCAGCTAGGAGTACAGCTACCATATTATGAATATTGTAATTAGAATGGGGTGGGTAGTGGGTACCACTAGTGGAGATAGGAGCAGGCGACACCTATGACAGCAGCCAGGGGTACACGAAACTACCATTATTATTATCAGTTATGTTCAGTAGGCTGGATCACCTTATTATATAACACGGGCTACTAGTAGGGACACTAGTAGGGGGTAAGGATCCTTGTTACATAGGACACTAGTCGGAGTACTAGTAAGAATACAGATCATTCCTTGTAAGACACTTGTGAGGATGCTAGTTAGGTGGTGCAGAGCAAATAGATATCACATAAATCTTTTAATGGCGAAGTAGAGGAATCGTGATATGTTTGATAGGAATCTTACGAAATTATACTTAGTTTATCTTGAATGCGAACCTTGCGATGTTACTTGACAAAAATCACATCTTAGTTATCTTGCCTGTTGCTTATCTTGTCATCATGCTTATGTTTACTTTCAGTTTACTCATGCCATATTATCCTTAACTATTTTTGTGCTGAAAGTCACTAGGACTTACTCAGTCTTTATGACTGACCCGTTTTGTTTCGCCTCTTTTTCTTCCGTTTCCCCCCCCCCCTACCCAGGTTCGCAGGGTGGGAATACAACTTAGTTCGGATCTTACCAAGCTCCAAGGCTCTTCCATGTATGACTTGGATTTATCTTGGCTATGGCTTGCTTTGCTTTATTGGGGAATACTACAGTTTGTTTTTATGCTTCTTTGTTTTTGAGCAAGATAGATATTTTAACTATGTAATTGGGCATTGGAAGTTGATGGGCTTTTATTGTAAACAATCATATTCAATAAATGATTTTAAGTACTCCCACTTTACTTTCCGCTGTTTTATATATGTCTGTCTTGTAATATTTCTGTTCCAGTACCTATAATGCTCCATTGATGTTAAGGCATTCCCTTTGTGAGTGACCTTAATGGATGTGGGGTGTTACAAAAACTAAATCTAAACATAAGGGGTGAACTTGCATGTGTGAATAAGGTTTTTCATCTAAAACTTGCATAGGCCAAAGTCACAAACTTGCATAAACTATGGATGTTATCGATCTAATCATAAGGTGTAAACTTGTATAGGTAATAGTCACAAACTTACATTACATGATTCATACTCCAACATATATATACTTGCATATGTGATTTATACAACATAATCTATGGTGTAAACTTGCATCTAAACATGTAAATTAAGATCTACATGTAAACTAGCCTATAGAATTTTGTATACTAGCATATAACTCACACATGTCTTAACCTAAACTTTAGATCCAAGCTTACACATAAAATAGATGTCATGAAACATGTAAGGTGGTATATGATTCTTATTAACTTTCATATGATTCATATATAAATTAACATCCAAACTTGCATATAGAATTATCAAGTTAAACTTACATATGATTTAACATATGAATTAGTTCCAACAAACATAACCAAACTAGCATATGAACCATCACTATGAATTGATTGTACATAAGCCAACAATTAACTTAGATTTACAACATAGATAATGTGACGATCCCAAAACCCCGTGACACGGTGTTAAGGATAATCATTGGAATATAACACATTAATCATCATTAGCAGATCACAGATAATAGCATAAACAGAAAATAGAATAATTTACACACATATGATTGCGGAATCATATAGATATCATCACATCAGAGAAGCACAGTACATGATACAACTTAGTGCATAATGATACATAGTCAGTCACCATCGCCTGAGGCGGAATCATACATAAAGAGTACTCAAAATAAATATCAGTCTACATCGCCAATGGCAGAATCATAATATAGATACAATAATGGCGGAGAAAATCCGAGTCAGCACGGTGTAGTCAAGCCTCGCCATGTGCCAAAAGGTGTGTCAGAAACCTGTAACTAGGCTGCCCGTGTGAAAATGAGGGCACCCGAGTTTGCAAGGTGAAACAAACTACGAGTCAGTCATGGGACTGGTATGAGAAATCTACTCAACTTATTAACAACAATAATAAGGCAAATCAAAGGACCACGCCACTTTCGCGGAATGGGTTTACTCCAATGAGTGCTAGTGCATGAAATAAAGTAAACGATTAAATCAACGCAATGCTTTTTATAAAATGAAGCCATTATAAGACTCAGCTCCCATCACACAATGCAACGCAAGCCGGAGGATAGAGTTTTACCTTATAATGGCCAAAAATGCTTCATACGTATAAAACAAAAGTGTTTGATATTATTACTAGCGCATATATGTTTCAAAAGCAAATTCAATCATAAATATCAATCCTAGACGGCATGGGTACCATATATCATGTCGCCATACTAGTAATACAATCACATTCGCATATTTCATATTGGAAATTGGATTCCTTCATGAGTGGAGGCAAGGGGCAAGCTCCTCTCCGATTCGAGACACTCTAGCAAATGCCCAGGACCCCACTATGATCCTTGGATCTTCAGGGCCGGTCCTCTCTTACTTTTGAGGATTAATTATTCCTGAACACACGTTTCCCGGTCCTTACAGACCTATATCGAGGCGCCTCGCATTCCAACAACCACACAGGTGAAAAGTATATATAATGTCAGGGCTGGTAGGTCACTGACACCACCTTAGCTAGAAAGAAACGTCGTGCTCTCCCTGCAGTCACTCTCCCGTTTTTGACTCATACCGAGGTGTGAGGCTCGCAAATTCACGTCATACACAAAGCTACGTCACACAGACCATGCTTTGATCATCAACCACAAGACTTTGCTTTGCAACAGAAGCTTTGATCATATGCCACTTAGGCGTGCCACACATGCAATCCACTCCATGCGACTGATTTCTGTCAATACATAACCTCTGAGCTCGTACGTCTCAGAGAAGGGCGTTAAGCAGGAGAATAAATTCAACGCCGCCAAACAGATATATATTTAACAGAGATCAATCAACACAGAACAAAATCCAATGTCAGACACACAGTCCATTTACAAGTCCGTTCTGGGTCTGAACGAAACCGGAGGCACCAATTCCTCGCATATCCGTACAATCAACAGTATGTTTGGACGGCTACTACTTCAGTTCCTTCATGGTAGCTATTCCAATCACGAGCATCAGTAGCGCCCATCCTCCAATGTGGAGATCGTCGGTCTTCAACCGTCTTCGACTCTTCGACTTCTCAACGTCGATCGATTATTTGAAATGAGATACACTCGGCCTTTTCAAATAACCCACGTATATTTAGATTTTCAATTCATTTAATCACATGGTTGGACTATTCAACATTCACATTTCAGTTATTTAGTTATAATTTTCATGTCAAATACATTCAACCATCACATATCAAGCCAACACAACAAAATTGGTTTATTTCCACTCTATGTCGTCTATAGTATTTTATAACGATATATCGCCATTTTTATTTAATTTAAAACGGCCATATTTAATTAAATGACGTTTCAGGTCGTGTCGATGCACTGTCGCTGCTTTTCGCTATTTTTGTTTTACACATATCTGGAAATATAACCGTTGGATCTTCACAAATTTTAAATCATTCGGAAGGTCATTTCAAAACGAATCCAACGGTTTCAGTTTTGGGAAAATCCGACGGTCGGATCTTCCACGCTAGCCATTTGAAGTTACGATTTCAATTTACGAAATGCAGCGTCGTTATTCGATTTAATTTTAATTATATATATATATATAATCGTTTCTGGCGCTGTTTTTCTTTAGTTTTGAATTAAACATTCCAGACAATCCAACCGTCGGATCTTCACAAAGTTGGTGCCGTTGGAAAGATATTTCCAAGGCGAACCCAACGGTTGCGGTTTCGGGAAAATCCAATGGTCGGATTTCCCGCACTAGTCGTTTGAAATCACGGTTTCAAAACACGAACTGCACGGCCATGTTTCGTTTTAATTTTATTTATATTTATATATTTATATAAATATAGTTCATTCAAAAATTCCTATATCGTTTCCACTTCAATTATTTCACTAACGCCTTTAAATTTCCGAAAATTTCGCCATAACCTCCTTTGTACGGGAGGGTCTGGGAAAATTCCCAAATAGCCACACGGGCGTCTCATATCAAAAAGAAAAAGAAAAAGCCAAGCGGCTAGCCAACAGGCTCATAAAATCATCACCCAAACAAAACAGTAAATGTGTACCTATTTGTCAGGCACAAAATTTTATTCCTCTTCTCTAGCCCCTTTGCTATAACCTGTTCAATAGATATGAATGTACATATATACAATTTCTATCACTTATCATTTTCCATTCAATTTCATATTTGATTTACTTTGGTTTATAAACACCATTCATTCTAATGTTGCATGCATAGGCTAAAATCATATCATTAGCTAATTAATGTATATTTCAACTCATGCACATTTATTTGAACAAGTGGCCATTTTTAACACTTCACACTTCAAAGATGATAATTTTGGCGAACTAAAATATGTTTCAACACATGACCATTTTATTTAGTTCCTATGCATGTTAAAAATAATATTTTTTTCACAAATATTTATTTCAACGTCCACATATCTTTAGCATATCACACATATGATAAAAATTGTAATAACCTGGTAATTCTGAACCAGTTTAAAATTTTTATTTTGGCAATTTCAGCGAATTTTGAATATTTAAAATAGATTATTTTAAATAATATCGATGAGAAATTTATTTTGAATTGAAATTCGACGTATATATTATATACGTCGTCGTTAGAATATAAATAATTATACATATAATTATAAATAGAATTGAAAATGGCGCTGTAGTTCGATAGTTCGATTTCAAACATCAGTTGAATGTACTGGGTGCAAAACAATCCGGATTTTAGTGAAACCAAAAACATAAGAATTTAATTGATAGTATCTTTCCAACGAATCTAAAAAATCGAAATTTCATAGCGGGAATCAAACGATGTGTCCAGTTGAAAATTCTGAATAGTCGCTATGGAATTCAGGCCCTTAAAAATGGGAATTCTGCAAACGACCTCGGATTTCGATGAAACCACTTTTGCTGGATCCGCAGTGTCAAATTATTGCTAGATTTCAAATTTCATAATTTTTCGAATCAATATGTGAGCGTGGCAAAGGAAAACGCGTTTGACCAGTTTCTGTTGATTTTAATCGACTTGAAATTGGCCATTTTTCATACAGTCTCAGAATTTGACGAAACTAGTTTTGTTAGGACCGTATCATCAATACGAAGCTAGAAAATATTTTTCTGCAATTTATAGAGTTAGTACGTGACCCCAGTAAATTGAAATGCGCATTCAAATTCAATATATAGAGTTATATGTTGATTTTAACGGAAACTGATCGAAACGTTCGAATCCGCCTACGATACATATCCCATTGTGTTCGGAATGGGGGTGAAACGCTATGGGCCACAGGCGGTGGGCCTCGTTTAGAGGTCGAGAATACAAGTTGCTTTTTAGAAAAAAATAAAATAATAAAAAAAATAAAATGAACCCTCTTCTCCCCCTTTTATTCGTTCTGCCCCCCCCCCCCCCCATTCAAAATCATTTCAGAAGAAAAAAGAAAAAGAAAAAAAACCTAATTGCGCCCGCCACCGCGCTGCCCCACTTCGCCATCGCCAGACCCCCCATGGCCTGCCGCCCCTCCTCCCTCCATCTCCAATCATCCCCCAAACCCACCAGCCCAAGTTCGAACCCTGAGAACCCCGCAACCCACGAACAGACGAGCCGCCGCTGCTGCCAGGTCCTGCCGCCGCCAGTGAAGCCGCCATCCCCTCCGACCATCCACCAATCTCCGGTGCTGCACCTCAAACCCTCCCCCTCCGATCAGGATCCAGACGACAGTAAGTTTTCTTTATTTTATAAAAATTCGATTTTATATATAGTTAAAATAAAATATAGTTTTGTTATTGAAATAGAAAATATAAAAGCATTGTTTAGATTACATTACTTTTGAAAATATAAAGAACGTTGTTTCTGAAATATATAAAGCTTAGATTTTTTTAATGCGAAAAAAATATGATTTTTATAAAGTAGAGATAAAAATATAATTTTTTATAAAGTAGAGATTAAAAATATAATTTTTATTATAGTAAGAGAGTAAAGATATAATTTTTATATATATAGGAAAGTTAAAAATATGATTTTTAGCACATGTGAACTATAAAAATATAATCTTTATAGGATAGAGAATATAAAAATATCATCTTTGTATATGTAGCGAA
Source organism: Allium sativum (assembly GCA_030737875.1). Taxonomy (NCBI): domain Eukaryota; kingdom Viridiplantae; phylum Streptophyta; class Magnoliopsida; order Asparagales; family Amaryllidaceae; genus Allium; species Allium sativum. The sequence continues at coordinate 109,936,516 of CM060916.1, read as the reverse complement.
ATAAAAATATGATTTTTATTATATATACGTTGAAATAAAGAGGTGGTTTTTATAGTGATGAAATCTTTACATTTGAAAAGGCGAAATCTTTTTATATAGTAGCGGTGTGAAAATAGAATTTTTATCCATAGAGCGTGATTATAAAAATTCGATTTTTATATATTGAATAGCAAAGTAAAAATTCGATTTTCACATATGTAGTGGCTACGGGCAACGAAGGTGATAAGAGACGAGAACAGTGAAGATTTCCTGCATTGGAAATGTCGTGAAGTTGGATAGCTATCGGTGAGAACTTCTCACCTTTCAAAATTTCTTTTTCTAGTTATTTATATATATATACTAGGATGTAGACGGTGTTTAGTAGCACCCGACACCCGTCATCCACAGACCATGGATGGCTTGATTGTTTAATTGTTTGGTTGTGCAGTTGGTTAGATTATTTGGTCTGAATTGAATTGTTTGGTGAAATGAAATTGATTTGATTGATGTGTGAATGGCGTGGGCCTTCACTAGACCGGGGATAAGGCTAGGCCTCGTCCCGTTTCTAGTATCGTGCCGTTATGCCGCCAAAATTTTCTAAAACAAGTTAGAAAAATAAAGATATCATTTTATTTGATAAATGAACTGAACAGAATATTCAACAGTTGAATAAAATAATTTGGTCGTTAAAAATATAATTTTTAACGTGAATGTGAATAAGTAAATATTCATTTACAAACCGGACGGTTTGTTTATGTACACCGATTTGACTGACATTGATTGGGACGATAAATTTTACACATCGCCCAACTGCACAACTAAATCTGTGTTTGATTGTTTCAAACCCCACACGGGTGTTGGGATGAAATTTGAAGTTCACTCATCCTGATTGATTAAATATGTCGATCGGTTGATTGACAGGCTGTTATAAGCGTTAGATATCTATATTTGATGCTTATACAGTGTAGTGCACTTTGGTTGATGGTTGGTTATTTTTCAATGCTATTATATACGTGTGATGTATGAAAATCCATATAATTAACATTATATGGTGATTGATTGGGCCTCATTCCCATTTAGAAAATAAAGAATAATATAAAATAAAGGTTCATGTGTTGACTGTACTCATTCGTGAGATTAGTCATGTGTTGAACGAAATATTTTAACAATAAAATTTATATCTTTATCACTATAAAATAAAGGTTCATGTGTTGACTGTACTCATCCGTTGAGATTAGTCATGTGTTGAACGAAATAATTTAACAAAAATAGTCACACGTGGACAGTACTCATTCGTTGAGATTAGTCATGTGTTGACAGAAATTAATAGTCATTTGTTGAAATAGAAATATTTGAAATAGAATATTTGAAAATAGAAATATTTGAAATAGAATATTTGGAAATAGAAATATTTGAAATAGAATATTTGAAAATAGAAATATATGAAGCCGTGTTGATTAGATTGACGCCATTTTGACACGAACGATATTTATATCGATTTATTCATTTTAAAATGAATATTGAAAAACGATTTCGAAATGAATATTGAAAAACGATTTCGAAATGAATATTGAAAAACGATTTCAAAATGAATTGAATATATAATGAATTCGAATTGAATGGAAAATGAATTTGATTTCAATTGAATAGCAAACGAAACGAATTCGAATTGAATTGAATAGATAACGAATTTGAATTGAATTGAATATAAAACCAATTCGAATTGAATTGAAAACGAATTCGAATTGAATTGGAAACAAATTGAAATGAGTTCAAATTGAATTGAATAGAAATGAAATTTTAAAACGAATTTATAAGGAAAAATTCAATTTTGATTTGAATTTGAAATGGAAGTTGAAAATGTTTTTGAAACGAATTCAAAACTATTTATAAAATTCGTTTTAAATAGGAATCGACGAAATATATATTATATATATAATATAATGGCCTGAATAGAACGCGCCGCGCCGCGGCAGTACGTGAATTTCGACCATTTATTTCAAACGGACATTACGGGAGATCCGACCGTCGGATTCTCCTAAAACTGGAACCGTTGGGTTCGTATCAAAAAGAGCTTTCTAGCGAATATTAGAAATTCAAAATCTAACGGTTGGATTTGGAGATACGTCCAAATCAAATTTGAAAAAGGTCGCTGTAAGTGCAGTTCGATGGCCGTTGATGGAAATCGACTGTACGGGCCTTGATAAAATTATTAAAAATATCAATAATTTGTGTAAAATCAGAAGAAATGATTTGGGAAAATTTGGGAAGAAAAACTCCATATTTGAAAAGATAAAAATGGATTTTTATCGAAATGAACTAGTTTGAACTAAATTTAAAACCCGAATTTTTTTTAAATAAATAAATTAGATTTAAAAAGGTGTTTTAAATAATCGGAATTCCTCATATATTTGATTTAAATTGAACTAGAATTGATTTGTGGGTTCATCGTGAACTGTGTTTTAAATAACACCAGTTCTTTAACCCTATAATAAATGGAATGTGATTTGGGTTTGTCGTGAACTGTGTTTTAAAAGACATTAGTTCTTTAACCCAGTAAAAGGAGTTTTAACGAATCTGCAATTAGGTTGAAATGTGAATCTATAATCTAAATCATCAAATTTAAAAATGAGCGAGAATGGGGTATCACCAGTTTTGCTCCAAAGCGATAGTTAAATCTTTAATTAGATTTGAACGTGAAATGGTAATTAATTTTACCGATAACACCACGGTGTTAGATATGGAGTATTACCAGTTTTGCTTCATGGGATGAATAGGTTGGGATTGGGAAATAAAATAAATAATCACTTCGGTGTGGTTCGCTAATCTCGACTAGTTTAGAAAACCATAATTTGGTTTGAAATGTCATCCAAAGGAAGATTAAAGGATAAATTTCAAAGAATTTATCTTGGATAAAATTAATGGGAACCTTTCCCTAAGAATGTGATTTGATGAATAAAAGAATATTCTGAATTGGAATGAGGCGTATGTTGAGTTTGTGTAACATCTGTTTTTAATATACGCGGGTTGTTCGGAAAGGCCGGGTTTATACCCATTCTAAATAACCGATTCGACGATAAGTCGAAGATGAAGACGGTGGTCGAAGACCGGAAGTCTTCACATCGTTTGGTTAATTACTGACGATCCTGATTGGGCTGTACACCCAAGAGGATGGAAATAGTTGGTGGTCGTCCAGACGTACTTGGAGATTGATGGATATGCGAGGAAAGTGCCTCGGTTTCGTTCAGACCCAGAACGAACTTGTAAATGGATTGTGTGTCTGACATTGGATTTTATTCTGTGTTGATTGATTTCTATTAAATATACATCTGTTTGGCGGCGGAGAATTTATTCTTTTGCTTAACGCCCTTCTCTGAGACGTACGAGCTCAGAGGTTGTATATCGATGGACATCAGTCGCATGGCATGAATTGCCTGTGTGGCACGCTAAGATGCAAAGATCAAGGCTTTTGTTGAAAAGCAGAGTCTTGTGGTTGATGATTAAAGCACGGCCTACGTGGCAGCTTTATGTATAACGTGAATTCGCGAGCCTCACACCTCGGTATGAGTCAAAAACGGGATACGGACTGCAGGGAGAGCACGACGTTTCTTTCTAGCTTTGGTGGTGTCAGTGACTTAAAAGCCCTAACATTTATATACTTCTCACCTATGTGGTTGTTGGAATGCGAGGCGCATCGATTATAGGTCTGTAACGACCGGGAAACGTGTGTTCAGGCATAATTAATCCTCTAACGTAAGTGAGGACCGGCCCTGAAGCATCCAGGGGTTGCCCAGAGTGCGTAACCCTGAGGCATTTGCTATATTGTCTCGAACGCGGAGAGGAGCTTGCCCCTTGCCTCGACTCATGACGGAAATCCAATTTCCAATACGTGTATTGCGGTTTTAATTGTAGAACTAGTATGGCGACATAGTAGATGGTAGCTATGCCGCCTATGATTGATACTTATGATTGAAATTGTTTTGACACTATACACTTATTATAGTATCAAATGATTTGTTTTAAATGTACCAAGCATGTTTGGCTATTATAAGGGAAAACCCTATCCTCCGGCTTGCGTTGCATTGTGTGATGGGACCTGGGTCTTATAATAGCTTCATTTTTCGAAAAAGCATTGCGTTGTTTATTCTATGCACTGGTATTCTTGGGAGGAAACCCGTTCCGTGTTATACGGCGTGGTCCCTTGAATTACTCTCTTTTAAAGTAAAGTTTTGAATAACTGTTTTAGTTCTCACACCAGTCACATCTGGAGTTTATTGTTTTAACCTAAACTCTGGGTGCCCCTATTTTCCACATGGGCAGCTAGTAGTTTTGGTTTTGCAGATTTATATTCACAGGATCCTGGTTTACAGCTGGAATGATATCCGGAAAGCTCTGTATCCGTATATCACCTTCAGTTGTGCTTTGTATTATTTTCCGCTGCTATGTAATTTATTGTAATCTCTGATATTTATCGAATGTAATTTATTGAATTATACTCTGTATATTCTTGTATTCTGATGGAATTGTTGTAATAGCAATGAAAGGTTCTTCCGTCTGCGTTCATTTGTGTGTTGTTCTCAAGGTATCTGTTCTTTCCTTAACGGGGAAGAAACGGGATCTCACATTTGGTATCAGAGCTTTGGTTTACAGAGCTCGAGAACAAGACACCTTAGAACCATACGAAAGAATTCATCAAATATTGGATTAGTAATATCCAATTAGAATGACTCGTTAGAGATAGGATCATTAGTATCGTAGAACGAGTGTGAAGAGTATATTTTTCAAATGAAAACAATTTTGTTTAGAAAATTTTAAATCGTTTTATATGTATTTGAATATTTATTTATTTTGAATTTGGACAATCTAGAATATAAAGGTTTTGCATATACGCGTCATGAACGTATATTCGAAGTTTTAATATATTAGATAGATATAGAATCACACTCTAGTCGCCCGGACCTGATTCTGATGATTAACGCGGCATCATTAGTAATTATTTTCGTGTTTCGAAGGTGTGTTATCTATATATTTCCATTAGACTGGTGTGAGAACCAAAACTAATATAGCTAGAACACATTGTTGGGAATTGGCATCAAAAACAAGATTTTCAATATATATATCAAAATTATGAATTTGAAACGTTAATCCACTAATTGATTGATGTTTGTGTTGTTTGTTTATTTGTTTGATAATTTTGAACCATTATGCCTAATTGAACCAAATATTGAATTGTATTGAAAATTAGTCGCATTTGCTTGCATATACATGTATATCCATTGAACAGGTCATAGCAAGGAGGCTAGAGCAGAGAATAAAATTTGTTTGCCCGACAAATAGGTACATGTTTACTACATAATTTACTGTTTTGTTTGGGTGATGATGATTTTATGAGCCTATTGGCTAGCTGCTTGGCTTTTTCTATTTCTTTTTGAGATCAGAAGGCCTATATGGCAATTTCGGGTTTTTCCCGTGGCTCCCGGTGCAGGGGAGGTTATGGCGAATTTTTTCGAAAATTTAGGGTGTTAGCCAAATTTTTGAAAGAATTTGAAAATTCTCAGAAACTGAAAATTTGGAGAATGGAAGCCGGATCGAACATAGAGTTGATTAATCAAACCACTTTCGACTTTGTTCCTTTTCGGGGACGAAAAGTTTTAAGTGGGGGAGATTGTAATAACCCGGAAATTCTGAACCAGTTTAAAATTTTTATTTTGGCAATTTCAGCGAATTTTGAATATTTAAAATAGATTATTTTAAATAATATCGATGAGAAATTTATTTTGAATTGAAATTCAACGTATATATTATATACGTCGTCGTTAGAATATAAATAATTATAAATAGAATTGAAATTGGCGCGGTAGTTCGATAGTTCGATTTCAAACTTCAGTTGAATGTACTGGGTGCAAAACAATCCAGATTTTAGTGAAACCAAAAACATAAGAATTTAATTGATAGTATCTTTCCAACGAATCCGAAAAATTGAAATTTCATAGCGGGAATCAAAAGATATGTCCATTTGAAAATTCTGAATAGTCGCTATGGAATTCAGGCCCTTAAAAATGGGAATTCTGCAAACGACCTCGGATTTCGACGAAACCACTTTTGTTGGATCCGCAGTGTCAAATTATTGCTAGATTTCAAATTTCATAATTTTTCGAATCAATATGTGCGCGTGGCAAAGGAAAACGCGTTTGACCAGTTTCCGTTGATTTTAATCGACTGGAAATTGGCCATTTTTCATACGGTCTCAGAATTTGACGAAACTAGTTTTGTTAGGACCGTATCATCAATACAAAGCTATAAAATATTGTTCTGCAATTTATAGAGTTAGTATGTGACCCCGGTAAATTGAAATGCGCGTTCAAATTTAATATATAGAGTTATATGTTGATTTTAACGGAAACTGATCGAAACGTTCGAATCCGCCTACGATACATATCCCATTGTGTTCGGAATGGGGGTGAAACGCTATGGGCGACAGGCGGTGGGCCTCGTTTAGAGGTCGAGAATACAAGTTGCTTTTTAGAAAAAAATAAAATAATTAAATAATCAAAAAATAAAATGAACCCTCTTCTCCCCCTTTTATTTGTTCTGCCCCCCCCCCCCCCGTTCAAAATCATTTCAGAAGAAAAAAAAAGAAAAAAAAAAACTAATCGCGCCCGCCACCGCGCTGCCCCACTTAGCCATCGCCAGACCCCCCATGGCCTGCCGCCCCTCCTCCCTCCATCTCCAATCATCCCCCAAACCCACCAGCCCAAGTTCGAACCCTGAGAACCCCGCAACCCACGAACTGACGAGCCGCCGCTGCTGCCAGGTCCTGCCGCCGCCAGTGAAGCCACCATCCCCTCCGACCATCCACCAATCTCCGGTGCCGCACCACAAACCCTCCCCCTCCGATCAGGATCCAAACGACAGTAAGTTTTCTTTATTTTATAAAAATTCGTTTTTATATATAGTTAAAATAAAATACAGTTTTGTTATTGAAATAGAAAATATAAAAGCACTGTTTAGATTACATTACTTTTGAAAATATAAAGAACGTTGTTTCTGAAATATATAAAGCTTAGATTTTTTTAATGCGAAAAAATTATGATTTTTATAAAGTAGAGATAAAAATATAATTTTTTATAAAGTAGAGATTAAAAATATAATTTTTATTATAGTAAGAGAGTAAAGATATAATTTTTATATATATAGGAAAGTTAAAAATATGATTTTTTGCACATGTGAACTATAAAAATATAATCTTTATAGGATAGAGAATATAAAAATATCATCTTTGTATATGTAGCGAAATAAAAATCTGATTTTTATTATATATACGTTGAAATAAAGAGGTGGTTTTTATAGTGATGAAATCTTTACATTTGAAAAGGCGAAATCTTTTTATATAGTAGCGGTGTGAAAATAGAATTTTTATCCATAGAGCGTGATTATAAAAATTCGATTTTTATATATTGAATAGCAAAGTAAAAATTCGATTTTCACATATGTAGTGGCTACGGGCAACGAAGGTGATAAGAGACGAGAACAGTGAAGATTTCCTGCATTGGAAATGTCGTGAAGTTGGATAGCTATCGGTGAGAACTTCTCACCTTTCAAAATTTCTTTTTCTAGTTATTTATATATATATACTAGGATGTAGACGGTGTTTAGTAGCACCCGACACCCGTCATCCACAGACCATGGATGGCTTGATTGTTTAATTGTTTGGTTGTGCAGTTGGTTAGATTATTTGGTCTGAATTGAATTGTTTGGTGAAATGAAATTGATTTGATTGATGTGTGAATGGCGTGGGCCTTCACTAGACCGGGGATAAGGCTAGGCCTCGTCCCGTTTCTAGTATCGTGCCGTTATGCCGCCAAAATTTTCTAAAACAAGTTAGAAAAATAAAGATATCATTTTATTTGATAAATGAACTGAACAGAATATTCAACAGTTGAATAAAATAATTTGGTCGTTAAAAATATAATTTTTAACATGAATGTGAATAAATAAATATTCATTTACAAACCGGACGGTTTGTTTATGTACACCGATTTGACTGACATTGATTGGGACGATAAATTTTACACATCGCGCAACTACATAACTAAATCTATGTTTGATTGTTTGAAACCCCACACGGGTGTTGGGATGAAATTTGAAGTTCACTCATCCTGATTGATTAAATATGTCGATCGGTTGATTGACAGGTTGTTATAAGCGTTAGATATCTATATTTGATGCTTATACAGTGTAGTGCACTTTGGTTGATGGTTGGTTATTTTTCAATGCTATTATATACGTGTGATGTATGAAAATCCATATAATTAACATTATATGGTGATTGATTGGGCCTCATTCCCATTTAGAAAATAAAGAATAATATAAAATAAAGGTTCATGTGTTGACTGTACTCATTCGTGAGATTAGTCATGTGTTGAACGAAATATTTTAACAATAAAATTTATATCTTTATCACTATAAAATAAAGGTTCATGTGTTGACTGCACTCATCCGTTGAGATTAGTCATGTGTTGAACGAAATAATTTAACAAAAATAGTCACACGTGGACAGTACTCATTCGTTGAGATTAGTCGTGTGTTGACAGAAATTAATAGTCATTTGTTGAAATAGAAATATTTGAAATAGAATATTTGAAAATAGAAATATTTGAAATAGAATATTTGGAAATAGAAATATTTGAAATAGAATATTTGAAAATAGAAATATATGAAGCCGTGTTGATTAGATTGACGCCATTTTGACACGAACGATATTTATATCGATTTATTCATTTTAAAATGAATATTGAAAAACGATTTCGAAATGAATATTGAAAAACGATTTCGAAATGAATATTGAAAAACGATTTTGAAATGAATTGAATATATAATGAATTCGAATTGAATGGAAAACGAATTTGATTTCAATTGAATAGCAAATGAAACGAATTCGAATTGAATTGAATAGTTAACGAATTTGAATTGAATTGAATATAAAACCAAGTCGAATTGAATTGAAAACGAATTCGAATTGAATTGGAAACAAATTGAAATGAGTTCAAATTGAATTGAATAGAAATGAAATTTTAAAACGAATTTATAAGGAAAAATTCAATTTTGATTTGAATTTGAAATGGAAGTTGAAAATGTTTTTGAAACGAATTCAAAACTATTTATAAAATTCGTTTTAAATAGGAATCGACGAAATATATATTATATATGTTATATATAATATAATGGCCTGAATAGAACGCGCCGCGCCGCGGCAGTACGTGAATTTCGACCATTTATTTCAAACGGACATTACGGGAGAACCGACCGTCGGATTCTCCTAAAACTGGAACCGTTGGGTTCGTATCGAAAAGAGCTTTCTAGAGAATACTAGAAATTCAAAATCTAACGGTTGGATTTGGAGATACGTCCAAATCAAATTTGAAAAAGGTCGTTGTAAGTGCAGTTCGATGGCCGTTGATGGAAATCGACTGTACGGGCCTTGATAAAATTAATAAAAATATCAATAATTTTTGTAAAATCAGAAGAAATGATTTGGGAAAATTTGGGATGAAAAACTCCATATTTGAAAAGATAAAAATGGATTTTTATCGAAATGAACTAGTTTGAACTAAATTTAAAACCCGATTTTTTTAAAATAAATAAATTAGATTTAAAAAGGGGTTTTAAATAATCGGAATTCCTAATATATTTGATTTAAATTGAACTAGAATTGATTTGTGGGTTCATCGTGAACTGTGTTTTAAATAACACCAGTTCTTTAACCCGATAATAAATGGAATGTGATTTGGGTTTGTCGTGAACTTTGTTTTAAAAGACACTAGTTCTTTAACCCAGTAAAAGGAGTTTTAACGAATCTGCAATTAGGTTGAAATGTGAATCTATAATCTAAATCAACAAATTTAGAAATGAGCGAGAATGGAGTATCACCAGTTTTGCTCCAAAGCGATAGTTAAATCTTTAATTAGATTTGAACGTGAAATGGTAATTAATTTTACCGATAACACCACGGTGTTAGATATGGAGTATTACCAGTTTTGCTTTATGGGATGAATAGGTTGGGATTGGGAAATAAAATAAATAATTACTTCGGTGTGGTTCGCTAATCTCGACTAGTTTAGGAAACCATAATTTGGTTTGAAATGTCATCCAAAGGAAGATTAAAGGATAAATTTCAAAGAATTTATCTTGGATAAAATTAATGGGAACCTTTCCCTAAGAATGTGATTTGATGAATAAAAGAATATTCTGAATTGGAATGAGGCGTATGTTGAGTTTGTGTAACATCTGTTTTTAATATACGCGGGTTGTTCGGAAAGGCCGGGTTTATACCCATTCTAAATAACCGATTCGACGATAAGTCGAAGATGAAGACGGTGGTCGAAGACCGGAAGTCTTCACATCGTTTGGGTAATTACTGACGATCCTGATTGGGCTGTACACCCAAGAGGATGGAAATAGTTGGTGGTCGTCCAGACGTACTTGGAGATTGATGGATATGCGAGGAAAGTGCCTCCCGTTTCGTTCAGACCCAGAACGAACTTGTAAATGGATTGTGTGTCTGACATTGGATTTTATTCTGTGTTGATTGATTTCTATTAAATATACATCTGTTTGGCGGCGGAGAATTTATTCTTTTGCTTAACGCCCTTCTCTGAGACGTACGAGCTCAGAGGTTGTATATCGATGGACATCAGTCGCATGGCATGAATTGCCTGTGTGGCATGCTAAGATGCAATGATCAAGGCTTTTGTTGAAAAGCAGAGTCTTGTGGTTGATGATCAAAGCACGGCCTACGTGGCAGCTTTGTGTATAACGTGAATTCGCGAGCCTCACACCTCGGTATGAGTCAAAAACGGGATACAGACTGCAGGTTGAGCACGACGTTTCTTTCTAGCTTTGGTGGTGTCAGTGACTTACCAGCCCTAACATTTATATACTTCTCACCTATGTGGTTGTTGGAATGCGAGGCGCCTCGATTATAGGTCTGTAAGGACTGGGAAACGTGTGTTCAGGCATAATTAATCCCCTAACGTAAGTGAGGACCGACCCTGAAGCATCCAGGGGTTGCCCAGAGTGCGTAACCCTGAGGCATTTGCTAGAGTGTCTCGAACGCGGAGAGGAGCTTGCCCCTTGCCTCGACTCATGATGGAAATCCAATTTCTAATACGTGTATTGCGGTTTTAATTGTAGAACTAGTATGGCGACATAGTAGATGGTAGCTATGCCGCCTATGATTGATACTTACGATTGAAATTGTTTTGACACTATACTTATTATAGTATCAAATGATTTGTTTTAAACGTACCAAGCATGTCTGGCTATTATAAGGGAAAACCCTATCCTCCGGCTTGCGTTGCATTGTGTGATGGGACCTGGGTCTTATAATAGCTTCATTTTTCGAAAAAGCATTGCGTTGTTTATTCTATGCACTGGTATTCTTGGGAGGAAACCCGTTCCGTGTTATACGGCGTGGTCCCTTGAATTACTCTCTTTTAAAGTAAAGTTTTAAATAACTGTTTTAGTTCTCACACCAGTCACATGACTGACCTGGAGTTTATTGTTTTAATCTAAACTCTGGGTGCCCCTATTTTCCACACGGCCAGCTAGTAGTTTTGGTTTTGCAGATTTATATTCACAGGATCCTGCTTTACAGCTGGAATGATATCCAGAAAGCTCTGTATCCGTATATCACCTTCAGTTGTGCTTTGTATTATTTTCCGCTGCTATGCAATTTATTGTAATCTCTGATATTTATCGAATGTAATTTATTGAATTATACTCTGTATATTCTTGTATTCTGATGGAATTGTTGTTATAGCAATGAAAGGTTCTTCCGTCTGCGTTCATTTGTGTGTTGTTCTCAAGGTATCTGTTCTTTCCTTAACGGGGAAGAAACGGGATCTCACAAAAATGATATTTTTATCGTTCAAAATATTTATTCGACAAATGGATGTTTTCAACACTTCATAGTCTCAATAAAAATGTAATTTTTATTGTTCGATCTTTTTATTCAACACATGAACTTTTCCACTACACACACTTCTCAACAAATGAGCATTTCCACACATGGACATTTTATTTTTGTTGTTCATATTAGAAAGATGGGATTCTTATTGTTGAAACTATTTATATAAGGCGAATATTTTTCATACTTCATATATATATAAAAATGTGATTTTTATTGTTTAAACATTACATTCATTCACAAATGAATTTAATTTTCACACGTCACTTTTCAACACACAAACATTTCCACACATGGATATAGTTTCAACATATGACTTTAATTTCAACGCATGAAAATAATTTCAACATATGAAAATAATTCTAACACACAAAGATTATTCAAAATTTCGGCAGCATAACGGCAGGGTAGTTAAAACCGGCACCGTCCCTAGTACGGCTCCTCGCTCTACCTTAAAACCTCGCGGTTTTTGACAATGGGGATTCATGCATCTAATTCGCACGCAGGCGGCATGTTTATTTTTATTTCCACTAATATTTCCAATTCATTTCAATCACCAATGGGTATTTTTCAACCACAACCAAACAATATCAACCACAAAAAATTATTCAACCATTCGTATTTTTCACCCAATGATTCACACCAATTCACAACAATAAATATCGTCCATGGTTTGTGGACGAGGGGAGTATATATATATATATATATATATATATATATATATATATATATATATATATAATTGCTATATTTCACTTGCATTTCAACACATATATCAATTATTCTATGCATGTAAATTTCATACTTTGCTTATATAGCTTACACTACGCATGTACATGAGGTAAACGACACGTATGTAATTTATATTTCGCTAATATAAATTATACACGACATTTTCCATTCAAATTCATGTTAATTTAGATTTATCACATTGGTTTTTGGAGTGCTAAAAATCGACACGATGTCAGAAAAATCCGCGGCTTCTTCTATTGGGTAGAGAGCTTCCTTACGGTCCCGATGTTTCCCGTTTCATCGAATTCCATCTACACACTAAAAAATATGATTTTTCAAAGTGTAAACATAAAAAAAAACTCACCTTTCACGAAGGTTCTAAACTAGGTTTACGGTTTTTGCGAGAATCGGGGCACGAGGGGATGATCGGCGAGTTGGACGTGGAAGAGGGAGGAGAGGGCTATCTGGCGGTGGTGGTTTGGTGGCGTTCGGTGGTCAGGATCGGCCGCGGCGGCGGCGGCGACGCTGGGAAGGTCGAGGCTTTGGACGCTCGATTCAGGCGGAGGAGGGGTTGGTCGGCGTCGAACTGGGGTCGGATTTGAAGGGGAGGCGAAGGCGCTTCGAATGGTGGCGATGGCTGGAAGCGACGGCAGCGACGGCGATCTGGGCTGGAAGGGGGGAAGCGGGTTTCGCTGTTGATTTTGGGGTTTTTTTTTAAATTATGAATGGAGAATTCTGATTGGCCGAGGACTTTAATAAATTTTTAAATAGTGTTTTCTCAAACGAACTCCTTTTTAAACCCAACGACTGTCGCTCCCAGCTAAATACGCCCATTCCGGACACAATGGGATATGTTTACTAGGCCAATTCGACTGTTACAGTCAGTTATTTTTCAAATTAAAGTATAAAACATTTAATTTTTAACTCCGAACGTACATTTCAATTTGCTAGGGCCACAAACTGATTCGAAAAATTCCAGAAAAATAAATCTAGCAATGTTTTGACGCTACAGTCCCAACAAAACTAGTTTCGTCGAATTCTGAGATCGTTTGAAAAATGGCCATTTTCTGGTCTATCCAATTTAACAGAAATTGACCAAACGCATTTTCTTTTGCCACGCTCACATACTAGCTTCAAAAATTATGAAATTTGAAACCTAGCAATAGTTTGACATCCCGGACCCAGCAAAAGTGGTTTCGTCGAATTCCGAGGTCGTATGCAAAATATCAATTTTCCAGGGCTATATATTCTATATGGCGACCATTCTGAAAATTCATTCGGCCATAACTTTTGATTCCCGTTATGAAACTTCGATTTTTCAGATTCGTTAGAAAGGTATTGACTAACAGATTTAAATATTTTTGGTTTCACCAAAATCCGTTATATTTTCCACCCTGCACAGTCAGTCAAAGTTTGAATTCAAATTTTCACACTGACTCACTATTTCTAATACCATATTTTATTGAAATATTCTATTTCAATTGTTCAAATTCCTTTGAATTCACCAATTTAAAAATTTTAAATTGGCTCGTATTTTCCGGGTTATTACAATCTCCCCCACTTAAAACTTTTCGTCCTCGAAAAGGAAACAACGGTAAAGTAGGAAACAAAATGTAAATGCAAAGTATTGTAAAGGTATCTTGCACCGGAGTCAGTCAGAGATATCCACTCTGCATTTGAGGTAAGCTTGCTTAATGATTTCCTCCGTCCCCCAAGTACAGTCTCTAGGATCACTGCTCCACTTCACTTTAACTAAATGAACCTTTTTGCTTCTGAGTTCTCTAGTTTCTTTGCCAACAATCTTTAATGGCTCTCTTCTGAGTGATAATTCTGGGGTTATGTCTATTTCCTTTTGCGCTGCTTCTTCTACAACAAGATCCGGATCATGCACATGTCTTCTAAGTTGAGATACGTGAAATACATCGTGCACTCCAGGCAACCAATCTGGCAATTGAACCCTATAAGCAAGAGTTCCAATTCGTTCGAGTATAGGAAAGGGACTAATAAATCTCGGTTCCAACTTCCCGGTCTTGCCAAATCTGATTACTCCTCTCATCGGAGAAACCTTCAAATAAACATGATCACCGACAGCAAATGTCAAATCTCTTCTTCTAGAATCTGCATAACTTTTCTGTCGGCTTTGGGCGGTTCTCAAACGCTTTTTGATGAAGTTAACTTTATCAGATGTTTCTCTAATCATATCAGGTCCTAACACAAGTCTGTTGCCAGGTTCTACCCAACATGCTGGAGATCTGCAGGGTCTGTCATATAATGCTTCAAATGGCGACATTCCCAAACTTGCTTGATAGCTATTGTTATATGAGAATTCTGCCAAATGTAAGTGATCTTCCCATGACCCACCAAAATCAATTATACAAGCCCGCAATAAATCTTCTAGAATTCTATTCACCCGCTCAGTTTGGCCATCTGTTTGAGGGCGATAAGCGGTGCTCATATTCAGTTTCGTTCCCAATTCTGTCTGGAAAGCCTCCCAGAATTTGCTAGTAAATATGGGATCTCTATCACTGACCATGCTGATGGGAATTCCATGCAGCTTAACAATTTCCCTGAAATATATCTGTGCTAAACTTTGAGCAGTTCTATTGGATCTGATAGGTATAAAATGGGCAGTCTTCGTGAAGCGATCTACGATTACCCAAATGCTGTCATTACCTTTCTTGGTTCGCGGCAAGCCATCTATGAAGTCCATGGAAATCTGTTCCCATTTCCAACTTGGGACTTCCAACGGTTGCAACAGTCCATCTAGCTTTTGTTGGTCACTCTTGACCAATTGACAAGTAGGGCATCTGGTTACATACAAAGAAATATCTCTTTTCATTGCCTTCCACCAGAAAGTGCGTTTGATATCGTTGTACATTTTACTCACACCTGGATGGATGCAAAATTTGGATTTATGGCATTCATCCAGCACTTCTCTTTTGAGCTCAGGAAGGTTGGGAACACAAATTCTCCCATTCAGCCTCAGAACTTCTTCTTTATCTACTTGAAAGCTTGAGGGCTCTCCCTTCTGGATTCTTCCTTTGATCTTTTGAGTGAAATAATCATTTTTTTGGAGAGCACATATCTTATCTATCAAGCTAGGTGTAATTATAAGATGGGCAACGATTACGTTCTTTCTACTAAGCGCATCCGCTACAACGTTAGCCTTCCCTGGCGTATACAGGATATCAAGATCATACGCTGCAAGAAATTCTAGCCAACGCTGCTGTCTCAGATTCAGATCTTTCTGGGTATATAAATACTTCAACGATTGATGATCTGTGTACAGTATAAATTTCTCGCCCAATAAATAATGCCTCCAGATTTTCAAGGCAAAAACGATGGCTAGCAACTCAAGATCATGAGTCACATAATTTTTCTCATGCAGTTTCAGTTGGCGGCTTGCATAAGCGACTACTTGGCCTCTCTGCATTAACACTGCACCAAGAGCTCTAATAGAAGCATTTGTCCAAACAGTTAAATCCTGATTGCCATCAATAATGGTTAACACTGGAGCAGTGGTCGGTTTCAATTTCAATTCCTGGAAAGCTTCTTCACAGTAGGAAGTCCACTTAAACTTCTCATGTTTCTTTGTGAGCTTCGTTAACGGACCGGATATCTTCGAAAAATCCTTAACGAACTTTCGATAATAACTAGCCAACCCCATAAAACTTCTAACTTCTGTGGGAGTAGTGGGCTGTTTCCAGTCTTGAATCACTGTTATTTTGCTTGGGTCAACAGAAATTCCTTTCTCTGACATGACATGGCCAAGAAATTTGACTTCTTCTTGCCAGAAGACACATTTAGAGAATTTGGCTTTGAAGACGTTCTTCCTTAGAATCTCCAATACTTGTTCTAAGTGTTTTTCATGCTCGGGTTTTGATTTGGAGTAGATTAAAATATCATCGATAAATACGAGGACAAATTTATTCAAAACTCCCCTGAACACTCTATTCATTAGATCGACAAAGTATGCTGGAGCGTTGCATAGGCCAAACGACATTACTAACCATTCATAAAATATGTCTGGACCTCTGAAAGATGTCAAAGGAACACACTCTTCTGCTATTCTCAATTGATGAAACCCCGTAGCTAGGTCCATTCGGGAAAATACTTTCGCCCCATTCAATTGTTCTAGCAAATCATCGATGTGGGGTAATGGATATTTATTTTTAAGCGTCTGTTTGTTGAGGTCTCGGTAATCAACACATATTCGAAGAGTACCATCTGACTTTGGGACAAACACAACAGCTGCACCCCAATTAGAAAAACTAGGTCTAATTAGACCCTTCCACAACAGTTGACGAGTTTGATCGCCTAATTCTTCTTTTTCTTTCGGAGTCATTCTGTGAATTGGATGTACCACTGGTCTGGCATTGGGAATTAGATCGATTCGGAATTCTATTTCTCTTTGCAGGGGTAAGTTTTCAACTTCTTCAAACACATCTTCATAGTTCCTAACAATCGGAATCTTTTCTATGGAAGTGGGGATAAGTTCTAATGCTGACCAAAATTCTTCTCTATTCGGATTCGAACCATGACAGGGTACCGTAATATATCCAAGCTTCGTTCGAATTTTTACGATTCTTTCCGCACACTTTACCTCAGCTTCGTATTTCGTCAACCATTCTAACCCAAGGATAACGTCGAATTCGGGAAAATCCATAACAATCAAATTAATGGGAAATTTGTAGGAAGAATAAGAGATTGGCACTCTACAATATGAACCGAGAGTAATAGGACCCCCTATCGGGTTATGAACTTCCACTGATTCCTTGAGCTTTCGCTGTTTTAACTTTAATTTGTGCACTGTGGTTTTGGCAATAAAACTACTCGACGCACCCGTGTCAAACAATACAGAAATAGGAATATTTTTAATTGTAAGGGTACCTCCCAAAACATCAGGTTTACCTGCTCCGTCGGAAGCAGCTGGCGGGCTCGACCCGTCATAGACGTGAGCTACTGTAGCTTTCTTCAGCAAAGGATAGTCTTTGACCAGATCATCGGTCTTACGGCAATTGAAGCACGAGTGAGGGTTCTGGGAGCCTTGGCTCGAGCCTTGAGAATTTGTCTTCTGCCACTTCGGAGCTGTGCAGACATTTGAGTAGTGCCCCGGCTTACCACAATTAAAGCAATTTCCTCTTGGTGGGTTGCCAGTCTGAGGTTTTTAAGAAGCTGCTTGGCTTGACTCGCCTTGATTTACAGCAGACTTGCGCTTGTTTCCAGCTTGGCTTCTAGCGCGATCCTGATCCAGATGCCTTTGATCAAGGTCTTCGTAGTTGCATGTCATTTCCACCAGTTCGTTGAATTCCAGCTTGACATGGGCCACGGCTCTATCATGATATTGTCGTCTTAGCCCAAGGATAAACCTCTTATTTTTGGATTTCGCGGTGGCGACGAGCTCCGGAGCATAGGGAGACAACAGTGTAAATTTATTCAGATAATCTTGCCCGGAAAGATCCCCTTGCTGCAGATTGGCGAAGTCATCGTGCATTCGTTCTAAAGCTTATTCAGGGACATATTTCTCCTTAAAGAGTTCATTAAATCCATCCCATGTTCTTCCAGCTTCTCTATTCCCGGCGGTGAGAGATTCCCACCATAGTTCAGCTTGTTCCTGCATAAGCCAGGCGCCCATAATAGCTTTGTCTTCGTCTCCGAGCCTTAGGCCTTCAAGAATTTTCTCGCATGTTTTGAGCCATGCAAGGGCCTCTATTACTGTGCCAGTTCCCGAGAAGGTCTTGCCTCCTAAGTTTTTATATCTCTTAGATACACGGTCTAGCTCGAAGTATTGAGCTGCCGGAGGTTGTATCAAAGGTCCTTCTTGAGCTGGGACTTCTCCCCTTCCTCGGCCTCGGCCGGCACGGCCTCCTCTAGCGGCGGCTGCTCTGGTAGCCATTTGTCAAATTCTGTATAAGTAAGAAAAGATTCAGCTAAAAGAAATGATAGTCTATTGCCTAGTTAAGCAGAAAATTTTAAGGAAAGGTAACGATGGACTGATCAAATTGTTTTTTGCTATTCTGCTTGGCTCACTCTAGGACTTTACTAGTCCTATCTCTAATGAGCGACTCGTCTTAGAATACTACTAATTCTATTTTGATGAAGTGTTTAATGTGTTAGACTCCAGAACTAAGGTTAACCAAAGCTCTGAACCAGTTGTGACGATCCCAAAACCCCGTGACACGGTGTTAAGGATAATCATTGGAATATAACACATTAATCATCATCAGCAGATAACAAATAATAGCATAAACAGAAAATAGAATAATTTACACACATATGACAGCGGAATCATATAGATATCATCACATCAAAGAAGCACAGTACAGGATACAACTTAGTGCATAATGATACATAGTTAGTCACCATCGCCTGAGGCGGAATCATACATAAAGAGTACTCAAAATAAATATCAGTCTACATCGCCAATGGCGGAATCATAATATAGATACAATAATGGCGGAGAAAATCCGAGCCAGCACGGTGTAGTCAAGCCTCGCCATGAGCCAAAAGGTGTGTCAGAAACCTGTAACTCGGCTGCCCGTGTGAAAATGAGGGCACCCGAGTTTGCAAGGTGAAACAAACTACGAGTCAGTCATGGGACTGGTATGAGAAATCTACTCAACTTATTAACAACAATAATAAGGCAAATCAAAGGACCACGCCACTTTCGCGGAACGGGTTTATTCCAATAAGTGCTAGTGCATGAAATACAGTAAACGATTAAATCAACGCAATGCTTTTTATAAAATGAAGCCATTATAAGACTCAGGTCCCATCACACAATGCAACGCAAGCCGGAGGATAGAGTTTTACCTTATAATGGCCAAAAATGCTTCATACGTATGAAACAAAAGTGTTTGATATTATTACTAGTGCATATAAGTTTCAAAAACAAATTCAATCATAAATATCAATCCTAGACGGCATGGGTACCATATATCATGTCGCCATACTAGTAATACAATCACATTCGCATATTTCGTATTGGAAATTGGATTCCTTCATGAGTCGAGGCAAGGGGCAAGCTCCTCTCCAATTCGAGACACTCTAGCAAATGTCCCAGGATCCCACTATGATCCTTGGATCTTCAGGGTCGGTCCTCTCTTACTTTTGAGGATTAATTATTCCTGAACACACGTTTCCCGGTCCTTACAGACCTATATCGAGGCGCCTCGCATTCCGACAACCACACAGGTGAAAAGTATATATAATGTCAGGGCTGGTAGGTCACTGACACCACCTTAGCTAGAAAGAAACGTCGTGCTCTCCCTGCAGTCACACTCCCGTTTTTGACTCATACCGAGGTGTGAGGCTCGCGAATTCACGTCATACACAAAGCTACGTCACACAGACCATGCTTTGATCATCAACCACAAGACTTTGCTTTGCAACAGAAGCCTTGATCATATGCCACTTAGGCATGCCACACAGGCAATCCACTCCATGCGACTGATTTCTGTCAATACATAACCTCTGAGCTCGTACGTCTCAGAGAAGGGCGTTAAGCAAGAGAATAAATTCTCCGCCGCCAAACAGATATATATTTAACAGAGATCAATCAACACAGAACAAAATCCAATGTCAGACACACAGTCCATTTACAAGTCCGTTCTGGGTCTGAACGAAAGCGGAGGCACCAATTCCTCGCATATCCGTACAATCAACAGTATGTTTGGACGGCTACTACTTCAGTTCCTTCATGGTAGTTACTCCAATCACGAGCATCAGTAGCGCCCATCCATCCAATGTGGAGATCGTCGGTCTTCAACCGTCTTCGACTCTTCGACTTCTCAACGTCGATCGATTATTTGAAATGAGATACACTCGGCCTTTTCAAATAATCCATGTATATTTAGATTTTCAATTCAATTAATCACATGGTTGGACTATTCAACATTCACATTTCAGTTATTTAGTTATAATTTTCATGTCAAATACATTCAACCATCACATATCAAGCCAACACAACAAAATTGGTTTATTTCCACTCTATATCGTTTATGGTATTTTATAACGATATATCGCCATTTTTATTTAATTTAAAACGGCCATATTTAATTAAACGACGTTTCAGGTCGTGTCGATGCACTGGCGTTGCTTTTCGCTAATTTTGTTTTACACATATATGGAAATCTAACCGTTGGATCTTCACAAATTTTATATCATTAGGAAGGTCATTTCAAAATGAATCCAACGGTTTCAGTTTTGGGAAAATCCGATGGTCGGATCTTCCACGCTAGCCATTTGAAGTTACGATTTCAATTTACGAACTGCAGCGTCGTTATTCGATTTAATTTTAATTATATATATATAATCGTTTCTGGCGCTGTTTTTCTTCAGTTTTGAATTAAACATTCCAGACAATCCAACCGTCGGATCTTCACAAAGTTGGTTCCGTTGGAAAGATATTTCCAAGGCGAACCCAACGGTTGCAGTTTCGGGAAAATCCAATGGTCGGATTTCTCGCACTAGTCGTTTGAAATCACGGTTTCAAAACACGAACTGCACGGCCACGTTTCATTTTTATTTTATTTATATTTATATATTTATATAAATATAGTTCATTCAAAAATTCCTATATCGTTTCCACTTCAATTATTTCACTAACGCCTTTAAATTTTCGAAAATTTCTCCATAACCTCCTTTGTACGGGAGGGTCTGGGAAAATTCCCAAATAGCCACACGAGCGTCTCATATCAAAAAGAAAAAGAAAAAGCCAAGCGGCTAGCCAACAGGCTCATAAAATCATCACCCAAACAAAACAGTAAATGTGTACCTATTTGTCGGGCACAAAATTTTATTCCTCTTCTCTAGCCCCTTTGCTATAACCTGTTCAATAGATATGCATGTACATATATACAATTTCTATCACTTATCATTTTCCATTCAATTTCATATTTGATTTACTTTGGTTTAAAAACACCATTCATTCTAATGTTGCATGCATAGGCTAAAATCATATCATTAGCTAATTAATGTATATTTCAACTAATGCACATTTATTTGAACAAGTGGCTATTTTTAACACTTCACACTTCAAAGATGATAATTTTGGCGAACTAAAATATGTTTCAACACATGACCATTTTATTTAGTTCCTATGCATGTTAAAAATAATATTTCTTTCACAAATATTTATTTCAACTTCCGCATATCTTTAGCATATCACAAATATGATAAAAATGATTTTTTATCGTTCAAAATATTTATTCGACAAATGGATGTTTTCAACACTTCATAGTCTCAATAAAAATGTAATTTTTATTGTTCGATCTTTTTATTCAACACATGAACTTTTCCACTACACACGCTTCTCAACAAATGAGCATTTCCACACATGGACATTTTATTTATTTTGTTCATATTAGAAAGATGGGATTTTTAATGTTGAAACTATTTATATAAGGCGAATATTTTTCATACTTCATATATATATATAAAAATGTGATTTTTATTGTTTAAACATTACATTCATTCACAAATGAATTTAATTTTCATACGTCACTTTTCAACACACAAACATTTCCACACATGGATATAGTTTCAACATATGACTTTAATTTCAATGCATGAAAATAATTTCAACATATGAAAACAATTCTAACACACAAAGATTATTCAAAATTTCGGCAGCATAACGACAGGGTAGTTAAAACCGGCACCGTCCCTAGTACAACTCCTCACTCTACCTTACAACCTCGCGGTTTTTGACAATGGGGATTCATGCATCTAATTCGCACGCAGGCGGCATGTTTATTTTTATTTCAACTAATATTTCCAATTCATTTCAATCACCAATGGGTATTTTTCAACCACAACCAAACAATATCAACCACAGACAATTATTCAACCATTCGTATTTTTCACCCAATGATTCACACCAATTCACAACAATAAATATCGTCCATGGTTTGTGGACGAGGGGAGTACATATATATATATATATATATATATATATATATATATATATATAATTGCTATATTTCACTTGCATTTCAACACATATATCAATTATTCTATTCATGTAAAATTCATACTTCGCTTATATAGCTTACACTACGCATGTACATGAGGTATATGACACGTATGTAATTTATATTTCGCTAATATAAACTGTACACGACATTTTCCATTCAAATTCATGTTAATTTAGATTTCTCACATTGGTTTTCGGAGTGCTAAAAATCGATACGATGTCAGAAAAATCCGCGGCTTCTTCTATTGGGTAGAGAGCTTCCTTACGGTCCTGATGTTTCCTGTTTCATCGAATTCCGTCAACACACTAAAAAGATATGATTTTTCAAAGTGTAAACATAAAAAAAAACTCACCTTTCACGAAGGTTCTAAACTAGGTTTACGGTTTTCGCGAGAATCGGGGCACGAGGGGATGATCGGCGAGTTGGACGTGGAAGAGGGAGGAGAGGGCTATCTGGCGGTGGTGGTTTGGTGGCGTTCGGTGGTCAGGATCGGCGGCGGCGGCGCTGGGAAGGTCGAGGCTTTGGACGCTCGATTCAGGCGGAGGAGGGGTTGGTCGGCGTCGAACTGGGGTCGGATTTGAAGGGGAGGCGAAGGCGCTTCGAATGGTGGCGGTGGCGGAGGATGGAAGCGACGGCGATCTGGGATGGAAGGGGGGAAGCGGGTTTCGCCGTTGATTTTGGGTTTTTTTTTTAAAATTATGAATGGAGAATTCTGATTGGCCGAGGACTTTATTAAATTGTTAAATAGTGTTTTCTCAAACGAACTCCTTTTTAAACCCAACAACTGTCGCCCCTAGCTAAATACCCCCATTCCGGACACAATGGGATATGTTTCGTAGGCCAATTCGACTGTTACAGTCAGTTATTTTTCAAATTAAAGTATAGAATATTTAATTTTTAACTCTGAACGTACATTTCAATTTTCCAGGGCCACAAACTAATTCGAAAAATTCCAGAAAAATAAATCTAGCTATGTTTTGACGCTACGGTCCCAACAAAACTAGTTTCGTCGAATTCTGAGATCGTTTGAAAAATGGCCATTTTCTGGTCGATCCAATTTAACAGAAATTGACCAAACACATTTTCTTTTGCCACGCTCACATACTAGCTTCAAAAATTATGAAATTTGAAACCTAGCAATAGTTGACATCCCGGACCCAGCAAAAGTGGTTTCGTCGAATTCCGAGGTCGTATGCAAAATATCGATTTTCCAGGGCTATATATTCGATATGGCGACCATTCTGAAAATTCATTCGGCCATAACTTTTGATTCCCGTTATGAAACTTCGATTTTTCAGATTCGTTAGAAAGGTATTGACTAACAGATTTAAATATTTTTGGTTTCACTAAAATCCGTTATATTTTCCACCCTGCATAGTCAGTCAAAGTTTGAATTCAAATTTTCACACTGACTCACTATTTCTAATTCCATATTTTATTGAAATATTCTATTTCAATTGTTCAAATTCCTTTGAATTCACCAATCTAAAAATTTTAAATTGGCTCGTATTTTCCGTGTTATTACAGATAATAACATCACAACTTTACAACATAGATAATAACATCATAGACTTACAACATAGATAATAACATAACGGTCAATGATTCACAACATAACCATATAACCCAAATCATAACTCAACCTAATTAAATTGTTAATTATCTTATTAAAGAAATCTAACTCACAACTCAAAGAACGTCTTGTGTTCTGAAATCTAAGTTCTCAAATTGATTTACCTCTCCTTTGAAGAAGACAAATTCGTTGTTGTTTAGATTTGAGTTGAATAGAATTGAGTTGATTAGCTTTTCTTCCTCCTAAATGGTGGCGGCTACTCTAGGTTGCAAGGTGACAGCATAACGGCCATGGTTCCAATTTTTATTTGATTTTAGGGTTTGATTCCACACATGTTTATATAGAATTTCAATTTAATTTGAGCCGTCGGATGATCTTAGGGTTAATCAAAACCATTCAGTCAGGATAGGGTGACACCTCAGCCCTAATGACTCAGCAAGGAGTCAGAAAGGACTTGGTAATGAGTCACAGTACGGATCAGATTACACTAGAAAGCTGTGCAGGCTTTCTGCTTGGCCTGGGCGCATTTGGGAAGTGCGCCAATGTATCTTTGTGCTGCGCACTTCCCAAGTGCGCCAGTGCATTGTTTTTTTCTCTTCTTTCTTCTGGTTTTCTGCTTTAACTTCGTTCGTACATATCTTCTTCATACGAAGTCCAATTTACGCAAACTCGGACTCTGTGTCAACCAAAATTCTGAGACGAACACAATAGCGTAACCCATTTCCCTTGATTCTCACATTTGGATTTAAGTATTCTTTAATTTGTTTGCTTTTGTTAACAGAAAACTCGGGGTGTTACATTCTCCCCTCCTTAAAGGATTTCGCCCCCGAAATCTCCAAGTTAAGGAGAATGCATATCCTAGCATCCAATCATCCATCTACTCAACCATCAAACACAAGCATCCATTGTCCTTACAAAATTTATAATGCTGTATGAACATATGCAAGGAGTGTGTGTATATCTTCCTTATCTAATGCAAAATCAGGCAGTCTACTGATTTCAGTCGACCTCCTTAATGCAAACTGTGATAGTGCCATGCGTCTATTATGTATGTGAAAGAATCCTATCGATACATATTATTTCTACGTGTGTGCACAACCATTCATCAAAATGCAGCATCCAAATGATAACACAACCATTGTACATCCATTAATTCAAATATGCACACACATTTATATGCAACATGAAGGTGATTGAGTCGATCTAGTGCCTAAGGTGTGTGTATATGCATCCACGAGCAACCACTAGCAACCACTTGCATCCACATGCATCCATCATACATAACATGTCTCAAACACTTGTTTCAACCATAGGACTACCCTATCTAAAGGTCAAAGATACTAGCGAGAGGACATACTAAAGATAAAACGAGTACAAGCTAAGTGATAAAGGAGAAATTAAAAGACATACGCTCGAAAAGAAAAGGGTACAATGAACGCATCTTCTCTTCCGTCTCCCAAGTAGCGTCGCTCTCATCATTTCCCCATTGCACTTTGACTAGCCTGACCACTCGATTCCTCAACTTCTTAATCTCCGACCCTAGAATGCATGTAGGAGCTCGTCAAATCGTCGCATCATGCTCTATTTCCACCTCTCTAAGCAAGCTCGACTCTACCACTTCCGTGGTCTCATGCAAGCACTTCCTCAAATGTGATACATGGAATACGTCGTGTACACCACTAAGTCTCTCGGGCAACTCCACTCTATACGCCATCTGTCCAATCCTCTCCTTAATAGGAAACGACCCTACGAACCTTGGTGCTCTCTTCCCAATGGAACCAAAGCGAAAAACATTCCGTAATGGAGACACCTTGATAAAGACCATGTCCCCAATATCAAACTCAAGATCTGTCCTCCTCCTGTCCACATAAGATTTCTGCCTATCTTGCACCGTCTTCATCCTCCTTTGAATCAAATCGATCTTTTCCGAAGTCTCTCTAATCATATTGGGCCCAAGCAAGATCTTATCCGTAGATTCCCACCAACATGTAGGCGAACGACACGGCCGTCCATAAAGAGCCTCGAAAGGTGTCATGCCAATGCTAGACTGAAAGCTGCTATTATTATATGCAAACTCCACTAAAGGAAGATGCTCCTCCCATGTACCTCCGAAGTCTAAAACACAAAGTCTCAAAAGGTCCTCTTGAATACGATTCACCCTCTCAGTCTGGTCGTCCGTCTGAGGATGATATGCGGTGCTCAAACATAACTGGGTCCCTACTACCACTTGCAAGCTCTTCCAAAACTCGCTAGTAAAGATAGGATCGCGAAAGCTCACTATGCTAGAAGGAACACTGTGCAAACAAACTATCTCTCGAATGTGTACGGAGGCTAACCATGGAGCAGTCCTCTTACTCTTCACGGGAATGAAATGGGCGCTCTTAGTAAGTCTGTCTACCATGACCCAAATCCCCCTATTACCCTTCCTCAATCTCGGTAACCCATCAACAAAGTCCATCGAGACACTCTCCCACTTCCATTGTGGTAACCCATCAACAAATCCCCCTATTACCGGGCTTCTTTTGCTCTGCTTTTACTTGTTGGCACACCAAGCATCCAGCGACAAACTCAACCACGTCCTTCTTTATTCCGGCCCAAAAGTAAACTCGTCTAATGTCCATGTACATCTTGTCCCCACCGGGATGAATGGTCATCTTCGAACGATGTGCATCATCAAAAATGGTCTTCCTCAAGTTCTCGTCTCGTGGTACACAAAGTCTACCGTCCTTACGTAACCAACCCTTATCATCTAGGGTATACCTACTGAGATGGCTCGATGACTCCCCCCTTATGAGTTTCTCGACTAACTCAACCAATTATGGGTCATCTGATTGTGCCTCACCAATCCGCCCCCAAAAGCGTAGGTCTGACCTCTAAGGATGCTAGAAAACCGGGTACAAAGTCAATGGACGGTCTAAAGTCAAACATAGAGATGAACTCTAAGCTACACCACTCAACAAACAACGGACTCAAGGACAACCATTTCCTACGTAAGGCGTCTGCCACCACGTTACCCTTGCCGGGGGTATATGCAATCTCGAAATCGTAGGACGCTAAGAATTCCATCCACCTTTGCTGCCTTAAGTTCAAGTCCTTCTGAGAGAACAAGTATTTTAGCGATTTGTGGTCAGTGAACAATTTGAATTTCTCGCCAAGAAGATAATGGCGCCAAGACTTAAGCGTGAAAACAATAGCGGCCAACTCTAGGTCATGCGTAGGGTAATTTCTCTCATGTACTCTCAACTTCCTTCCTCCATAGGCTATTACCCTTCCCTCTTACATTAAGACTGCGCCTAGTCCTGTCCTACAAGCATCAGTATAAACGGTAAATGGCTTACTCCCATCTGGCAACACTAAGACTGGGGCTGTGGTCAAAGCTCTCTTTAGACGTTGGAACGTATCATCATAATCTACATCCCACGTGAAAACTAGGTTCTTCTTCGTCAAGCATGTCAATGGGACTGATATCTTTGCTAAGTCCTTGATAAACTTCCTATAGTAGCCTGTCAACCCCAAGAAACTCCTCACCTTGGTAGCATTTTTAGGGACCTTCCAGTCTTGGATGGCCACCACCTACGCGGGATCCACGGCTATCCCTTCTTTGGAAACCACGTGCCCTAAGAATCGTACTTCCTTCAAAAGTGAAATTTAGAAAATTTAGCTTTAAGGTTATGCGCTCGAAGGGTCTCCAACACTTTCCTAAGATGTAGGGCATGCTCTTCCTCTCTCTTAGAAAAGACCAAGAAGTCATCCATAAAGACCACCACGAATTTATTAAGGTACTCCCTAAACACCCTACTCATCAAGTCAACAAAGTATGCAGGGGCGTTTGTCAAACCGAAGGGCATCACAAGCCACTCATAGAAACCGTTAGGAGTCCTAAAGGCAGTCTTGTCTATGCTATCCTCAGCCACTCTCAACTGATGGAAACCAGTGGCTAAGTCTAAATGCGAAAACACTGAGGCGCCAACAAACTGATCGAAGAGATCGTCAATCCTCGGCAGTGGGTGCCTATTCTTCTTAGTAAGCTTATTAAGTTCTCTATAGTCCACACAATGTCTAAGGGACCCATCTGCCTTCGTGGAAAATACTACTAGAGCACCCCACTCCGATATACTACGTCTTATGAACCCCTTCTCAAGCAGCTCCCATACTTGCTTATTGAGTTCCCTCCTCTCATGAGGAGCCATGTGGCGTACTGGCAGAGATACTGGTTTTGCATTGTCTACAAGATAAATACGAAAGTCTATCTCACGTTTTGGGGGTAGACCCCTCACCTCATCGAAGACATCAACATTTTCACGGACTATACGAACAGAATGTAAATCATCATTGGATGTGTCAAGTGACTCAAGATAACTATGCATCACCGATCCTCTAGGTCATAAGAAATATCAAGGGTCTTTCCACTACGAGTCAACAATTTTACTACCCTACATTCACAATCTAGGATGGCACCATATATGGCTAGCCAATCCATCCCTAGAATAAACCCATAGCCCATGAAACCAAGCACAAAAGCATTACATTCAAAACCAACGCCTAAGATAGACAATCTCAAATCCCTACAAACCATGGATAAATGAGCCGACCCACCAATAGGATTTGAGACTACAATGGCATCCACAACAAGACTAGTATTTTAGTGTAGTGTTTCAACTAATGATGTAGAGATAAACAAATGTGACGCGCCAGAATCGAATAAAGTACGGATAGGATGATCAAACAGAAAAACTAAACTCTCAACGGAAATGTTTCTACCTCGTTCTTGCAGCGGTGGGACCGCGAGAGCCTGGACCTGCTCCCTTGCCTGCCCAAGTGCCATAAGAGCCTGAAGCTGCCCTCCAGAAGTTCTTTGCCCTTGTCCCTGTTTCCTTGGGCAGTCCTTAACTGTAACACCCCACGTCCATTAATGTCACTCACAAAGGGAATGCATTAACTTCTATGGAGGTTTTAGGTGAATATAGAACAGTAAAATTTCAACAAGACAGATATAAAATAGTACTTGGAAATTTAAAAACTTTATTTCAATTGCAGCAGAAGTCAAAACATGTTTGATTACATCATAACACCATAATCAAAGTCAAGTACAATATCTATATTGATAAAACAAGTACATAATCCCATTACATAAATAGCCATTAAAAAGAAAGATAACAAGCTGGACATTACTTCAGCAGTCCAAGCTTTCCAAGAGATAAGCAATCCAATCAGACTCCACTGGAACTTTGCCCAACCTGAGGACCCGAAGGGAGAAAAAAGATGAAAAAGAGGGGGGGTCAGACATAAAGTCTGGCGAGTATGATAATTCTACAATACTATTATCAAAATAACTAGACTAAGGCATAAGCTGGAAAACAAGGAAATGACTATGAAAGAGCAGATTAAGGACATAGACAATCGCTAAAGGAAACGTTATAGGCACTCCTAAATACTAAAGGATAAACACTATACTGCACCACTACTAGTCACTTTGATCCCTAAATAGAATGATGATAGCTTCGTGTACTACTAGATGTACCCACTATCCTCCACGTTTGACTGTGTATCTCTAGTTGCTATCCTAGGTACCCAACGTGTACCTATCCCTACTAGACATACCCCCTTAATAATGGTAATTCCACGTACTCCTAGCTGACGTCATAGGTGCCGTCTACCCCTATCTCCACTAGGTGTACCCTTTTAATACTTAATTAATAATGGTAGCTTCGGGTACTACTAGGTGTACCCACTACCCTGCCCCATTCGATCGGCTCCCTAACTCGTAGATACCCGTGCTGGCCCCACAGTGGGGTGTATCACTCCCCTAAAGTGGCAACCCGATACAACTTAAGGATGCACGGCTTATACCTACACGATGCAACAACGTCTTACCTACCAGCCCGGGTCCACTCACGCATATGAACCCGTTGGACTTGCATTGCCACCGCTAACCCGTTTTGGCCTCTTATAGTCAAACCCAGTATGTGTGTCCCGTCCTCGACTTGGGTCGAGCTCACAAAGATACGTTTGGGATACTGGTTGAAATGGGCCTCCCACCAAGCTTCCCACCTAGGCTTGGTCCCCTCTAACACATTCCACTTAACCCCCTTCATGTCCACTTACATGTTTTAAATTTGGTTAAGGGTTTCTATTAGTAATTCCACATGCCACCCAAGGCACCCACTTAACCCCTATGTCCCACTTACATATTTAATTTGGTTAAGTGTTACTAATCGTATTTTCTCATGCCACCCAAGGCACCTACTTAACCCTCTTCTTAGTCATGTTCATTTGCATGTGTGTTTGGTTAAGTCTAATCGTATTTCAAATGCCTCTAAAGGCAACCACTAGATTCCTCATGTCCCGCCACATGTTTTCTTTCTAAATTCAAGACCATCCCGTTCATTGGGTCAGTTAGGGATAGCCAGGGAGGGCAGGAAACTTGTTTTCCAAACCCAAGCCTAGACACTATCCTCTCTGTCACCCTAGAACCTTCTGGTGTATGTAGATTGAAAGAATGTTAATTATCTTAAGTGATTAATTAATTAATTAATCTTTCCCAAATTTGAATTAACTTCCCTATCCAAATTAATAATTTATTCAAAATTTAATGATGTCCATAATTGACTTAATTATGTCCATCCATTTATGGTATGATAAATCATACCCTTTTTCACCACAAATTCATTATATGCCATTAAAGGCATTTTATACCAATTTCTCAATATTAATTCTTTTAATTTGTGAATATTAGTATTAACAGAAATACGGGGTGTTACATTAACTAGATGACTTGCCTCCCCACAGTGGAAACAACAAGTTTTTTTTTCCTACAGTCTTTACTTAGATGGCCTGGTGTCCCACAATTAAAGCACTTCTTCTTTCCTTTGCCATTATTGTTCTTCCTGCCCTTCTTGTTTTGTTGTTGCTGCTGCGGTTTCTTTTGATCCTCTTTCTTCTCGGTTGCCTTATTAGCATTGGCGCCCTTCTCCTCTTCATGCATAAGCGCCATGTCAACTAGTTTCTCAAAGGTAGCCCCCATAGGGATATGGTTCATAGCTAGCCTATGTAGAGGCTCGTTCAAACCCTTAACAAATCTCAGGGCCTTCTTTTCGGGTGTATTCACCAAGTCCAAGCCAAATCTTACCAACTGATTGAACTTGTTGACGTATTCTTTTACTAAAAGATTCCCTTGCTTTAATGCCAAAAACCTTTCCATGTATAGATTCTCTTCACCCCATGAGAGAAACTTTGCCTCAAACCTACGCCTGAAATCTGGCCATGTATCAACCGGATGCTCTCCATTAGTGACCTACCACCAAAACAAAGCTTCGTCCTTCATCAACCAAGCAGCCAATAGGACCTTCTTACAATCGTCCAAATCGAAAATGCCAAACAGATCCTCCACTTCTTTCAACCAATTTCTAGCTTCAATGAACGTTTCAGACCCACTAAAAGATTTTCCACCCATCGAACGAAAGTCTTTACATATCTTGGAGAAAGTATCTCCACGCGGAGGAATGAGTGGAGCTAGGGGAGGAGGAGGAGGAACATTGGTCGGACCCGCGGCATCGGCCCAAGCCTCGAGATATTGACGAAACCAACCGGGTACATGAACACCCTCTAGTATCTCAGATGCTTTAGACATGCTTAAAAGAAAAAGAAAGAGTTTCAAAACAAGGGAAGCGAAAGAGAGATGTATGGCTTGTGGGGATTATGCTCTTTAGAGTAAACTTTCCTTGAAAATAGCTTCTTTAAAACAAGTTTTTGAAAATACTTTCTAGGAAAATAATATTTTTGAAAACACTTTTCAAGACTTTTTATCTGTTCTTGTAACCATAGCTCTTATACCACGTGTAACACCCCATGTCCATTAATGCCACTCACAAAGGGAATGCATCAATGTCCACTAAGCGTTATTGTTGTATAGAACAGAGTAATTACAAGAATAAATAAATAAAACAACACAGCGGAAGATAAAACTTATTTCATAGCATCATAATTCAAAACAAGCTTACATAAGTAGTTTCCAAAACCATTACAACAGGATCAATAGTCTTTTCCAAAATCTTCAAAGTACATAATGAAGCAAATAATTAAATAACATAAATGCATAAATCCCCATTGAGCATAAGCAAAACCATAAAGATGAGAGAGTCCAAAGCGATACATCTACTCTTTTCAAGCAACAGAAAGAAATCGCACTAAGTTGTAGTATTCCCTTCTTGCAAACCTGAGGGGGGGAAAGGAAGAAAAGAGGTGGAAACAAGGTGGTCAGACATAAAGTCTGGCTAGTGCGATAACTTTAACAATATAATTATCAAAATAACTAGGCTAAGGCATAAGATGGAAAATTAGGAAATGACTGTGAACAATTGGGTAGGATAGAGCAAACAAGTAAATAAGACAAACAAAGATAACGTTGAAGACGCCGCTAATCACTATAGGATAATTACTATACCGCACCACCACTAGTCACCCTAAAGGTTGATCCTGCCTACAGAACTTAATACTGCTAATGGTAGTTTCGTGTACCCCTAGATACCTCCATAGGTGTCGTCTGCCCCTATCTCCACTAGGTGTACCCACTACCCCCATGCGATCGGCTTCCTAACTCGTAGATACCCGTGCTGGCCCCATAGTGGGGTGTATCACTCCCCAAAGTGGCAACCCGATACCGTCAACGATGCATGGCTTATACCGACACAATGCAACAACATCTTACCTACCAGCCTGGTTCCACACATGCACATGACCCCGTTGGACTTGCGTTGCCACCGCTAACCAGTTTTGGCCTCTTACAGTCAAACCCAGTATGCGTGTCCAGTCCTCGACTTGGGTCGGGCCCACAAAGATACTTATGGGTTACTGGTTGAAACGGGCCCCCATTACTTGACACAAGCTATCCACCTAAGCTTGGTCCCCCCTAGTACATCCTACTTAACCCTCTTCTTATTCAATCCACTTACATGTTTCAATTTGGTTAAGTGTTTCTAATCGTATTTCACAAGCCACCCAAGGCACCCACTTAACCCCCATGTCCCAACACATGTCTATCTGGTTAAATGTTTCTTAATTCATCGACACCGTAACCTTGTAAAGACCTCCCACATTAGACTGGCATTTGTGGCAGTTGGATTTGCCGGGCGGGTCCGGGCAATCTTACACCACAAACGAGTCTAACCTCGTGTCTTTACAATTGCTACGCATTTAATTCATGCCCTTGACCTCTCACATTAGACTGGCATTTGTGGCTGCTGGATTTGTCGGGCAGGTCCGGCAGTCTTACACCACAAACGAGTCTAACCTCGTGTCTTAGGCGATTAATTACACATAATTAATTATCCCCAATTTGAATTAATTTCCCTATTCAAATTGTCAATCAATTAAAAATTTAACTATGTCCATAATTAACACCTTAATTATGTCCATCTATTTGTGGTATATAAAATTATACCAATTAACATCACATTTAAGGCATTTATGCCACTAAATATTAAATCTTTTAATGTTATCCCGTTACCCCCACGTTGTACGTTTGTTCGTTTAACGTGAAATATACGTTAGACTCGAATAGTCTAACTTATGGAATAAAGAGAAAACATCACAACATGGAAAGAATAAAAACTAGATCTAAACATAAGGGGTGAACTTCATGTGTAAATAAGGTTTTTCATCTAAAACTTGCATAGGCCAAAGTCACAAACTTGCATAAACTATGGATGTCATAGATCTAATCATAAGGTGTAAACTTGCATAGGCAATAGTCACAAACTTACATTACATGATTCATACTCCAACATATATATACTTGCATATGTGATTTATACAACATAAACTATGGTGTAAACTTGCATCTAAACATGTAAATTAAGATCTACATGTAAACTAGCATATAGAATTTTGTATACTAGCATATAACTCACATATGTCTTACCCTAAACTTTAGATCTAAGCTTACACATAAAATAGATGTCATGAAACATGTAAGGTGGTATATGATTCTTATTAACTTGCACTTGATTCATATCTAAATTAACATCCAAACTTGCATATAGAATTATCAAGTTAAACTTACATATGATTTAACATATGAATTAGTTCCAACAAATATAACCAAACTAGCATACGAAGCATCATTATGAATTGATTGTACATAAGCCAACAATTAAATTAGATTTACAACATAGAGAATAACATCACAGCTTTACAACATAGATAATAAAATCATAGACTTACAACATAGATAATAACATAACGGTTAATGATTAACAATACAACCATATAACCAAATCATAACTCAACCTGATTAAATTGTTAATTATCTTATTAAAGAAATCAAACTCACAACTCAAAGAAGGTCCTGAGTTCTGAAATCTAAGTTCTGAAATTGATTTAGCTCTCCTTTGAAGAAGACAAACTCGTTGTTGTTTAGATTTGAGTTGAATAGAATTGATTAGCTTTTCTTCCTCCTAAATTGTGGCAGCTACTCTAGGTTGCAAGTTGACAGCATGACGGCCATGGTTCCAATTTTTATTTGATTTTAGGGTTTGAGTCCACACATATTTATATATAATTTCAATTTAATTTGAGCCATCAGATGATCTTAGGGTTAATCAAAACCATTCAGTCAGGATAGGGTGACATCTCAGCCCTAATGACTAAGCAAGGAGTCAGAAAGGACTCTGTCTCAACCAAAATTCCTAGACGAACACAATGGCGTAACCCGTTTCCCTTGATTCTCACATTTAGATTTAAGTATTCTTTAATTTGTTAGCTTATGTTAACAGAAAACTCAGGCTGTTACAATTCATATTAAAATATAATTTACCATTTAAAAGTATACATTGGTTGATTGGTTGCTATTGGCTGATTATTGTTTGATTGATTGTCGTTATTTATAACTCATCGTTTTAAATTAGTAGATCATATGAAATTTATTTCATATATTATTATCAAATGTATAACGAGCTGTGATGTAGGGAAGAACAGGTTGGAGGGATCCGACCGGATTCCTCAAATATTATATTTGTTGTTGATATTTGAACAGATTGAACCCATATGGTAGAAAAATATGTTTGAGCATGATGGTTGAATAGATATTCACCTGTGTTGTGATTAAAATCAATCGACAGTGTTGATTAGGTAATTGGAAGTGAATGGCCTAAAATATGTTGTTTCAGATGTTGTTCTACTGTTGGGTGAATCGACGCGGTTTTAATGTTATTAATTATTTCATATCTCAACTGAAGTTTTTCATTTATTTTATACGAATAATTAAAGTTGAAATTTATAAATAAATAATTGAATCGAGTTATAAAAGAATTATTTAAGGGGGTCTATAAAACAGGTTTTTAAACGAGATTGGTAAGTGGGTTTTCTAAGTGGAATACAGAGACATAAATAAGATTTTACTAAATCGTTAGATTAAGTAAAGTAAAATCAATTTAAATGAAATGTTTAAGGGAAATGAATACACAGATTAGTAATAAACTGGAATATGATAATGGTTTTAAAATAAAAATATAAGAAGTTGATATAAAATACTAAATGATTTGGAAGGAAGTTAAACAAGGTTGAAAAATGGGTTTCCAAACCAAACGGTCTTTTCTTAGCTTCCTTTGAGCGGATTTCGTGACCGATGGTAGATGAATCAAAAGAAGCAAATGAGGATATGTACGAATATCGATTGCCATTTCCTTTTAGTTTTCGAAGAATCTCTCGTTTGAGGCCATCGGAACAATAGGGCCGTTATGCTCATTACTAAACTTGTTGAAGAGATGAAATAGAACCAAGGTCTATCTTTTTTATCAGAAGTTGAATCGATCATCAGAAGAAGAATTAGGCCAAAAATTAGGATACATTCTGGGAAAATGAAACTTACATTGAAGAGAAGAAAATGAAACGCTTTCATAAAAATTCTCGTATAATCGAATTGAATTGAGTAAAACATTGTAATTGAAATAAGGATTTCAAATGTAAGGGAAAATACATATGATTGGGTCGGTTTAAATATTGGTTAAAGGGATCTTTGGAAATAAAATCCAAGTTAAAAGTATTATTGAAAAGAAGAGTGTAAGTGGTCGTTAGTTATGAAATCGAATACCAAGATTTATATTAAGAATGCTAATAGATTAAAGCAAATTATTTGACATGAGATTTTGGTTCTAAATCAAAATGTTATAAGAAAAATAATGATTCAAGATAAAGATGGTGTTTTGTGGGCATTTAGTTAATCAAAGAAATTAGGTAAAGAGATTATATTAAAATAAGGATTTCAAATGTAAGAAACGGTTTTATAAAACCAGATTTGAAATAAAGGTGGTAAATGAGATTTTAATAATTAGTGGTTATGTGATAGACTAATATCATTTTAAGGTAAGAACGTTGTCGATCAAGGTCTGAGAGGTAAATAAAATACCCCAACTTGAACGGCTTCACTATTATCAAGGAATGATATTCATTTGTGTTGAGTGCAAGGTGTTGCAATTGGTTAATCATCCCATACGAGGAATATTGAACATGAGTACGAAGTTTTTTTGAATATAAATGTTGGTTACAAGTTAAATAAGAAATATTCGGTTTTAAATTATGTAAGTCGACATTTGCTTTAACCAAATTAGAATTAGTAACGTGTTAATACCATTAAGTAATATATATGCTCGGAAGTGTTTAAAATAG
This sequence comes from Allium sativum, assembly GCA_030737875.1. Taxonomy (NCBI): domain Eukaryota; kingdom Viridiplantae; phylum Streptophyta; class Magnoliopsida; order Asparagales; family Amaryllidaceae; genus Allium; species Allium sativum. Next base: position 109,899,624 of record CM060916.1, on the reverse strand, counting down.
TTTTGTTATAATTAAGAATAAGTCTAAGGTTTAAATATATTGAAGGACAAGAAGTTGATTAACCATTTTGTCAAATATGTTTTAATGAGGCCAGGTCATGCCAATTACCGAATCAATAAACTTATTTTTATTTATACATTTATTTTTTGATAGTTAGATCACCGACTATCAAAACCTGACTAATTACGCTTGTTGGTATGGAAAGACTGGGATCGAATTTATATTTGAAAACCATTCCGACCAACAAATACGCTAAGATGTTGATCAAAATGTAGAGATTGAAGGCCGTGGATCTTCATAAGAGGAAGGACTGCTTGTCGAATTTCTCTGGCTTGCAGCCAGAGTTATTTGATTTGTGATTCTGTCATCGTTGAAATCTATGGGTTTTCAAGGACTACTCGCTAATGATCCTTGGGGTGATTCCCATATAAGGATGCAGTAGGATGGTGTCTTCAGTTCATCCTGTTCCTGGATGACTTGTATGGACGGATGTCTGACAGAGTATTTTGAAAGGGATCGCGTACGTTGATTTCTTCAAATGTACAATGGTAGTACGGAGAACGACAGTTCTCTGAACTACTAGAGTATTTTTGTGGACGTCAATTAGAGATATCTGGCGGATCTGACGATGTGACATTCAAAGTGAATAGTGGCCAGGTGTTGTAAAGAGAATTCTAGCCTCAAGCCTCATCAACCGGGAAATGAGAAAAATCGGGCAGGCAGCATGGCTATGTGGGTCGCTCCCATTAGGATGTTCACCTTTCTAGAAAAATTCCATTTGTTTCTTTAATCTATATTCAATGCTGTACCTTTTCGGGAGGCGGTTGCTGATCCCAACCGTCGGTGATATACATTCGATACACTCAAGCGAAATGAGTGTTCGGTCATGTGTGGGCTGGGTTGCAAGAAATTCTTGCTGAACATAGTGTATTCGCCTCTAGAGATACAAAATCGAAAGGTGGTCCCATACCTTGTCAAGTCGGAATCCAATTTCCAATAAGCGCCTGCGGTTTTGGTTTTGTAGCGTGAGATGCAAGCGTTCCACTAGATTGTTAATTATTTGTATTTAGACATTATGATAACACCAGAATAAGTTATTATTTCAAAAATGTTTGGGTTATAGTAAGGTAAAACTGTCCGTGTTTATGTCTGGGCTAGTCTTACTATTATCCTTTGATTTCACAAAAGATTTTCCAAAGTTAAACAAGGTGTGTGTGTTTTGTGAATTTATCACTGAAAGTATTCCAGACTGACCCGGTGTATTTTGCTTTGCTTCAAATGTGCTCGGGTCAGACCGAGTATGTTCCAGGTTAGGTTCGCTTGGAGTTCAGGAGTTGGAAGCAGCGGCTTCACCGCTAGTTATATAAAGTAAATATTCCACTGTGTCTGATATATGTTGTGCTCTGATGGTTGGTATGTATATACTGTTCTTTTGTATAAAAGATTTGTGATATTATATCTTATTCGTTCCGCTGTGAGATTCTGATGTGGTTTTCTTCTTCTTTCTTCTATTCTAATGTTCTTTCTTTTTATTCTCATCCTCTAACTTCTTTCTAATAACAATTTGGGATTCGATACTTGGGTTTTTGGCCAGTAATACGGGTTATGTGTTGTTGTCAAAAATTCGAGCGTCGAGTTTTTCCCTGGGTCGTTACACCTCGGGCACTTATTGGGTAATGGATTTCCAACTATGACAAGGTATGGAACCACCTTCCGATCAGTGTACTCTAGAAGCGATACACTGGAGTTCAACAAGAACATCTTGTAACTCAGCCACATATGACCGACCATTCATTTCTCTTGAATGTATCGAATAAATTGCCACCCCTCGGTTAGTATTCCAACATAACCGTTCCCGGGAGATAGAAAATTGAAAGAAGTACAAATATGGATATTCTCTAGATGGTGACAATATACCCTAATTGGGTGCGGCCCACTTAGCCGTGTTGCCTGCCCGATTTCTGTGATTTCCCAGTTGATGAGGCTCGAGGTCAAAACGTATCTTTTAACAGATCACTCTTCCATTTACTTCGAATGTCACATCGCCATACCCGCTAAATCACAAATTGATTTCCTCAAAAATATCACGGGTATAAAGCTGAGAGAAACAAATTCCTCCGCTACCAAACGTAAATACGTTTGAAGAGATCAACTTACGCGATCTATTAAATATACTATGTCAGACACTCTTCCATACAGGTTGTCCTAGGACTAGACAAACCGAAGGCACTATTCAGTAAATCAATCTTAGGCAATTTCTACCTAGGATTAACAAACAACCCTTGCATAAAAACTCCGTCTTTAATTATCTTCAACATATTTGATTCGTAACGCTTATGCCAATACGGAGTGGTTCTCGGATAATAATTCAACCGGTCTCTCCATAATGACAATGGAAAAATGGTCAAAAACTTCGATAGCCGGTGATTTAACTATCAAAGAAAAAATGTGTACAACCAACGATATTACTTTAAGATGGAAATTCTATTGATCATCATCAATCATCATTTATCTCTTAACTTAATCTATCGTTAATTTATTCATTTACCCATTTCCATATATATATATATATATACATAGAAATTCTTGTTTTCTAAATTTAGAAAATATACGTTATTAACTTTGGAAAATGTTTCCATTTCTTATTTTCAATATTAGAAAATATTCCTGATTCTTATTTGGAAAACATTTCCGAAACTTCTACATTTGGATTTAAACAGATGTTTAAATAAAACATCGTTATGCCAAATCAAAACATTTCATTGATTAACTAATTTCACTTAACCAGTCTTCACTGTCGAACCTTAACCATTCCTTAGTTAAAAACGAAGCCAATCAAGTTGGGGTATAACTACCTCTCAGACCTTAACTAAACAACAATTCTAACTTCGAACCAGAAAAGGTTCACCTTTAAACCTTCAACAATCTTCCTTACGTAACTCTCTTTCGAATAAATCTCTATTCGATGACTCTTTCCTTCGAATAAACTATATTCGATAATCTCTCTTCGAATAGCTATATTCGATTAACTCTATTCCATTAACACTATTCGGTTAACTCTATTCGGTTAAGTCTATTCTATTAACTCTATTTGATAAACTCAATTCAATTAACTCTTATCAACTAACTCCTATCAACTTACTCCTTTCGAATAAACTATATTCGATTAACTCCTTTCGAATAAACTATATTCGATTTACTCCTTTAACTCTAGTCGAATAAACTATATTCAATTAACTCCTTTCGAATAAACTATATTCGATTTACTCCTTTAACTCTATTCGAATAAACTATATTCGATAATTCCTTTAACTCTATTCGAATAAACTATATTCGGTAATTCCTTGAACTCTATTCGAATAAACTATATTCGAAAATTCCTTTAACTTTAGTTCGATTTAACTCTAATCGATTAACTCTAGTTCAATTTAACTCTAATCGATTAGCTCTAACTGATTAACTCTAACCGGTTAACCCTATCCAATTTACTTTTCGTCCATATTTAGTTCAAATATCGATGTTGAAATCGAGTCTTACTTCTCTGTATAAGTCCTGACTTATATATTCTATTTATCAAATGATAAATATTTTATTTAATTTATAAAACCTTATTTATAAATTAATCTTCTTACTTTATCTGTTAAAACAGAATTCTCTTAAATGTTCACTTTGAATTCGTATTCTGTTATACCCATGTGCGAAGCATGGGTCTAAACCTTCCTAGTGTAAAATTCTCTTTTTATACAATTTTATTCATTTTTCAAGTATTTCCTTTTATAATCTATTTATTTTCTAAATAAATATTTCCTTTATAATTCTATTTGTAAATGTTTTACAAATACTTCCTTTATATTCTATTTATAAATGTTTTAAAAATATTTCTTTTTCTATTCTATTTGTAATTCGTTTACAAATATTTCCTTTTCTATTCTATTTGTAAATGGTTTACAAATATTTCCTTTTCTACTCTATTCTATTTGTAAATGGTTTACAAATATTTCCTTTTCTATTCTATTTGTAAATGCTTTACAAATATTTCCTTTTCTATTCTAATTGTAAATGGTTTACAAATATTTCCTTATGTAACTCCTTTGATTTTATAATTACTTTTTTTCTAAAATCCTTTTCCTTTTATATATAAGTTCCATTTATTTTATATAAATAATTTATTTTCAAAATTCACTTTGAAAATCCCTTTTTCTACATTGCAGTATTTCTTACAGTATTTAAAATACCAAATAACAATGATTAATATCATTCAACATACGTAATCAACACAGATTATATATCACATCATATATTACAATATATGAAACAAAATAGTAATTTATATATTGAAGAACCAAGTTGGGTCCCTCCAACCTGTTTCCCTGCATCCACAGATATTAAAACAATATATTAACATCGATTTCATTTCGTTATGAAATATTCTGATAAATAGAATCAATAGTTGATTAATGATTTATATATATATCGTTATCTATAATTTCAAATAATCAATCAGCAGTTCAATCAAACAGTCAACACACAAATATCAATCATCATTTATCTGTTCTAAAAATACGTTATAAAAATATGAACTGATAGAGTTGGTGAGTTTTACTCACGTTAGACGATCAAGGATAATAACGGTAATCATATTTGATTTAGACGGACAATTTATTTCGCTATAAATTATAACGAGCTCAAATTCACTCCCAGTCAGTTCCTTTGTGTAGCCACCGTCCATACGATCCCAACGATATCAAATTTTCTCAATTCTGATAATGTATATACTAAATATTAATTTAACCAATTAACGCGTTCTTTAAATAAATTAAACTCAACTTAAATTTGAATTTGGGCTCACCCATTAAATAGTAGCTGAGACGACCCGAACTTCCCCGGTAAGGAAAGCACGGATTGAATTGAGAACAAGCCATATCGGGACGCAAACAGAAGAACATTTCATTGTTTATTACAACAATTCCATCAGAATACAAGAATATACAAAGTATGAATGAATATTACCCAGAAAATATCAGAGATTACAATACATTACATAGCAGCAGAAAAATAATACAATACACAACTAAAAGTAATACATGGATACAGAGCATTCCGGGTATCGTTCCAGCTGTAAATCAGGATCCTGTGAATATAAATCTGCATAACCAAAACTACTAGCTGCCCATGTCAAAATAAGGGCACCCAGAGTCTAGGTTAAAACAATAAACTCCAGGCCAGTCATTGGACTGGTGTGAGAACTAAAACAGTTATTAATCTTTATTTTAAAGTTAGGTAAATCAAGGGACCACGCCGTATAACACGGAACGGGTTTCCTTCCAAGAATACCAGTGCATAAAACAACAGCGCAATGCTAAATAAGGAACAATGATGCTATTATAAGACCAGGTCCTATCACACAACACAAGCTGGAGGATAGGGTTTTACCTTATAATAGCTAAAGAATGCTTGATACGCTAAATTTCATCTTTTATTATTACTATAAGTGTATAGTGTCAAAAACAATTTCAATCATAAGTATCAATCATAGACGGCATGGGTACCATATATCATGTCGCCATACTAGGCTCTACAATCAAAATCGCAAATGTCACGTATTTGGAAGTTGGATTTCCATCTGTGAACCGAGGCAAGGGATCGTCCTCCACCGAATTCGAGACGCTCTGGCCCGCCCCTCAGTTCAGAGCTCGAGTGTCCTTTGGATCGTCAGGGCCGGTCCACCGATGTGGATTAAAATGCCCGAACACTTCGTTTCCCCACCCTATGGGGTGTCAATGAGTCCAATGACTCCATCGGTCCCGGATCGATCGATATATCCGAGGTGCCTCGCAATAGCAACAACCACATTAGTCAAACTCGTCAGGGCGTGTAAAACCACTGACGCCACTTCTAGCTAGAAGGAAACGCATGTCCTCCCTGACGTCATCTCCCATTTCTGGTTCACAACTGGGGTGTGAGGCTCACAAATCAACACTACACAAAGCTATGCCACATAGGCAGTGCAGTGCTTTGATCGTCACCCACAAGACTTTGCTTTTCAACAGAAGCCTTGATCATTTGCCACTTAGGCATGCCACACAGGCAATTCACTCCATGCGTTTGATATCCATCAATATATAACCCTTGAGCTCGTAAGTCTCAGAGAAGGGCGTTATGCAAAAGAATAAATTCTCCGCCGCCAAACAGATATATATTTAGTAAAAATAAATCACACAGAATAAAATCCAATGTCAGACACACAGTCCATTTACAAGTTCGTTATGGGTCTGAACGAAACCGGAGGCACCTAGTACCCCGCATATCCATCGATCTCCAAGTACGTCTGGACGATCACCAACTGATTCCCTCCTCTTGGGTGTACAGCCCAATCAAGATCATCAGTAATCACCCAAACGACGTGAAAACCTCCGGCCTTCGACCACCGTCTTCTTCCTCGACACCATGTCGAATCAGTTATTCAGAATGGGATAAACCCGGTCTTTCTGAACAACTTGCGTATATAATAAACAAGTGTTACACAAATACAACATACGCCTCATTCCAATTAATAATATTCTTTTATTCAAATATTCTTATACTTTGGGAAAGGTTCCCATTAATTTTATCAAAGATAAATTCTTTAAATTTATTCATTAATCTTCCTTTGAATATCAATTCAAACTAGTCGGGATTAGCGAACCACACCGAAGTAATCATTTATTTTATTTGCCCAATCCCAACCTATTCATCCCATGAAGTAAAACTGGAAATACTTCATATCTAACACCACGGTGTTATCGGTAAATTCAATTACCATTTCAAGCTCAAATCTAATTAAAGATTTAACTATCGCCTGGAGTAAAACTGGTGATACTACACTCTCGATCATTTCAATCTAATTAAAGATTCATTAAAACTCCACTTAGTTTTAATCTTCCTAAAAATCAATATCCTGTCTTTAACCGTGTTAAAGAACCAATGTCATCTAAAACACGGTTCACGATAAACCCAAAATCACATTCCATTAATTATCGGGTTATAGAACAAGTGTTATTTAAAACACTGTTCACGATAAACCCAGAAATCAAATCCAAGTCAATTCCAATTAAATACCATTTAATTGGTACAATTCATTAAATCTAAATAAAAAGATTTAATCTTTTCCTCAACTGTGTTTAAGGACAGTGTTAATGAAGACACCATGCACGATAAACCCAAATCACATTTGATATTAAATACAAGGCTCTGAATAGAAAATATATCGGCTCATATTCAATATCAAATTCTACGACCAACAAATATCGTATCGGAAATAACGATATAAATATACCTTTCAAATTTCCATAACAATATCTGTATAATAACGAAATCCAACATCGAACTATTCTAAAGATAATTTCGATTCAAATCCATTCCAATTCAATTATTGGAAATTCTGGTTACTTTTAAAACCATTTCAAATCCACTTTATTTATTTTTAAATAAATAAATTATTATTCTAGTTCAAAACTAGTTCATTTCGATAAAAACTATTTTCATCTTTTCAAATGTGGAATTTTTCATCCCAGTTCTTCACTAATCATTTCTTATGATTTTACACAAATTATTAATATTTTTGATAATTTTATCAAGGCCCGTACAGTGGATTTCCATCAACGGCCATCGAACTGCACTTACAACGACCTTTTCCAAATTTGATTTGGACATAATTCCAAATCCAACCGTTAGATTTCAAATCTCTAATACTCTTAGAAATCTCTTTTCGATACGAACCCAACGGTTCCGGTTTTAGGAGAATCCGATGGTCGGATATCCCATAATATCCATTTGAAGTCAATGGTCGAAACTCGAGAACTACCGCGGCGCGACGCGTTCTATTCAGGCCATTTTATATATAATATATATATATATATTTATATTATATATTTCGTCGATTTCCTTTCAAAACGTATTTTATAAATCATTTTAAATTCGTTTTCAAAACGATTTCAACTTCATATTCAATTTCTAATCAAAATTGAATATTCCACATCATCGATATACATATGATAATATTTTCAAAATGTTAAATTTTGAAATCACTTTCTTTTCTATATTCATTATAAAAATGAATAAAATCGATATAAATATCGTTCATGTCAAAATGGCGTCAATCTAATCAACATGGCTTTTATTCAACACATGAATATTTATTCTATTCAACACATGAATATTTATTTTCAATTCAACACATGAATTTATTTTCAATTCCACACATGAATTTACATTCTATTCAACACATGAATTTATATTTCTATTTCTATTCAACACATGAATTTATTTTCAATTCAACACACGAATTTATTTTCTATATTGGAATGAGGCCCAATCAATTACCATATAACGTTTATTATATGGATTTCCACACAACACATGTATATAATAGCAACGATAAATAATCAACCATCATCCAAAGTGCACCACACAACTGTATAAGCATTAAATATAAATAATTAACACTTACACAGTCTGTCAACCCATCGATTAACATACAACTAAACAATCGGGATTAGTGTACGTCAAATATCTTCCCAATACCCGTGTGGGGTTTCAAATCAACAAACACAGATTTTTATTTGTGCAGTTGGACGATGTGTAAAATTTATCATTCCAATCAATATCATTCAAATCAGTGTACATAAACAAATCGTCGATTTGTTTATAAATATTTATTTTATATACACGTTAAAAATTATATTTTTAACTATAAAATATTTTCCACTATAAAATTTTTTTTTTTTCATTCCACATCACACAATCAAATTTCACAACACAACAACCAAACAAACAAGTCATCCATGGTCTGTGGACGACGGGTGTCGGGTGCTACTAAGCACCGTCTACATCCTTGTATATATTTCAACTAGAAAATAAATAAAAGGTGAGGAGTTCTCACCGAATAGCTAAACCAATACACCGCGACTCTTCATATGTAGGAAATCTTCACCACTCGCCTTTTGTCACTTTCGTCGTCAGTGTTCACTACATATATAAAAATCACATTTTTATATTTTCTATTGTATAAAAATCACATTTTTAATTCGCTCTATATGGATAAAAATCACATTTTTATACCGCTACTATATAGATAAAAATTATATTTTTATCTTGCTAGTAATATAATAAAAATTATATTTTTATTACTCTACATGAATAAAAATCATCTTTATATTGCAAATCATATCGTAAAAATCGGATCTTTTATATTGCAAATCATATAGTAAAAATCCGATCTTTATATTGCAAATCATATAGTAAAAATCCGATCTTCATACTTCATTCCAATATATAAAAATTCGTTCTTTTTGCTTCATTCATATAATAAATATCGTATGAATAAAAATAAATAAATATAAGTTTAAAAACTCACCTTTATAATGGGAGTGGGCTTTCTGCGAATTAATGTGAAAAGGGGGGTTTTCTGCGAAATAAGGTGGAGAGGGGGTTTCACCGTCGGTGGGAGGTCAGGGGGTCTCGGTAGAGTGGGGCACGACGTTTAGGGTGTAGAAGGGGCGGCGGTGACTTCGATTTAGGGGGGTATCGGGTCTCGCGGTTTTAGGGATTGGGGGGGGGGATGAACGCGGAGAGAGAGGGCGTGGGGGGAGTTCGCCGGAGGGGGAGAGGAGAAAGGGATCGGCGGTGGCGGTTGCGTGGGCGGAGGCGGCTGGAGATGGGTGGCGGCGTCGATCCCTTGTGCCCTCTTTTCCTATTTCCCCTTTTTTTATTTCTCTTTTCTGAATTGAAGTCAACAGTGAGGGGAGGGGTTTAAGGAGATTATAATTTTTTTTAATTCCAAAAAGCAACTTTTAATTTCGACCTCTAAACGAGACCCACCGCCTGTCGTCCATAGCTAATTACTCCCATTCTGAACACAATGGGATATTTATCGTGAGATGATACGATCGTTTCGATCATTTTTTTCAAGATCAAAATATAACTCTATATATGGAATTTGAACGCACATTTCAATTTACCGGGGTCACATACTGACTCTAAAAATTCCTAAAAAAAATTTTTTGACTTCGTATTGACGATACGGTCCTAACAAAACTAGTTTCGTAGAATTCTGAGACCGTTTGAAAAATAGCCATTTTCCAATCAATTAAAATCAACTAAAACTGGTCAAAAGCGTTTTCCTTTGCCACGCTCACATATTGATTCAGAAAATTACGAATTTTGAAATCTAGCAATAACTTGACATCACGGATCCAACAAAAGTGGTTTTGTCGAAAACCGAGGTCATTTGCAAAATTTCCATTTTTAAGGGCCAGAATTCCATAGCGACTATTCTGAATTTTCAACAGGGCATATCTTTTGATTCCCGCTATGAAATTTTGATTTTTCGGATTCGTTGGCAAGATATTCTCAAATAAATTCTAATATTTTTGGTTTCGCTAAAATCCGGTTTATTTTGAATCCTGTACATTCATTTGAACTTTGAAATCGAATTATCAAACTACCGCTCCATTTTCAATTCCTTTTATATATATAAACAAATATTTATATTCTAACGACGACGTATATAATATATATGTTCTAATTCTATTCTTAAAAAATTTCTCGTCGATATTATTTAAAATATTCAAAATTCACTAAAATTGCCAAAATAAAAATTTTAAATCGGCTCGGATTTCCGGGTTATTACAATCTCCCCCACTTAAAACTTTTCGTCCCCGAAAAGAAACGAAGCCGAAAGTTGTTTCACAAATCAACTCAACTTTCCTATTTTCTTTACGGCTTAAGTTGTAACACCCCGTAATTCTGTGACATTAAGATTCACAAATTAAAGTACAATTAATTTTTAAAAGAAAAAAAAAGATCCATGCAGTTGTTTAATTTAAGTATCGTAACTAACATGAAAAAGAGAAGTAAGGAGAGAACAACAATTATTATTGTTCTAAGACTTATTAACAAAAGCCTCTGTAGCTCAGTTGGTTAAGGCATTGGATTTGTAGCATAGAGGTCGGGGGTTCGAACCCCGGCGGCGGCATAATTTTTTATCTTTGTTTTAGAGAGGGCCAACTGAACATGCAAATATATGTATGTATACAAATTCAAAATTTGAAAGGATAAGAACGTACATATAAGGAAATAAAGAAAATATAAATATACATATGAGAATATAAATACATATATATGCAAAAATATATGTATACGAAAGATAAAATTCAAGACAAGGCTATAGTCAATGAAATATGGCAACATCATTTGAATTTTGAAAATAAAATGAAAGTTGTGCGTATATATATACGCGTAAAATGGTCGTTAGAGGAATTGTATACATATAAGAATATTTCATGTGAATAAAACAGTTAAATAAATTCTAGAAATTCAAAAGCTCGAAAATCAAATTTCTACGCCAAATACAATTTATTCGAATTTCAAATTTCTACGCCAAAAATAGTGGGACCCAATGCTGACTCAGCACTGCGTGTATGATAAGGTTTGGCTAGATTCATCTACGTACCTGGACTATTTTCTTAACTAGGTTCAATGCTGACTCAGCGCTGCGTGTACGATAAGGTCTTGAGCAGCTATATAAACAGCCCTAGTCTTCATTCTCATTGCACCAATTCTCTTCTATCCTTATGCTGCTAAGATTCATGGCTTCTTCCCCTCCTCTAAATTTTCTTAAATAATTAAAATAAAATATAAATTCAAGACATGGAGATGCTGCTCAAATCTGTTCAAGAGAAGATTCAAATCAAAGTGAAGAATTCAAAGGATAAATCAACAAACCTCGAGCAACGACATACAAATCTTAGCATCGCCGTTCTTCTATTCTAGATCTAATTTCTGTAAGTTGGTTATTTCTAGAGTTGAACGTTTTATTTTTATTTGTGACATGAAATTAAAAGGATATAAGAAAAATGCCTAATCTCTTCACTTGGATCTGTGTTTATTTAAGTTTTTGGATCTAATTCTTGACTATGGCCCAGAACATACTATGACTTTGATTGACGGCCTATGACTATTGAACAAAGAGGATATGCCTATGCCTATGATCATGATTATGAGAACTATGACCATGAATCTATTGCCTCTGAATTACGAACATGAACCTTGATTTGGGACATACAACATATGACTATGACATGGCCTATGACAATGACTTATGACTATGGGAATTATATTCCCTTTTGGACTATGAACATTGCCTATAACTATGAACTTTGCCTATGATTCATAATTAGGAAAATTGTTGTAAAAACCCGTAACTTCCCCGTAAAGGAAAGCGACGGATAGTTCGAGAACAAGCCACAACAGAACGCATATAAAAGAACATTTCATTGTATATTACAACAGTGCATCAGATTACAAGAATATACAGAGTATAAATGAATAAAAATTACACAGAAATATCAGAGATTTAAATTACATTTAAACACAAAGCAGCGGAAAATAATACAATACACAACTAGAATGAGATATACGGATACAAAGCTTTCCGGATATCGTTCCAGCTGTAAACCAGGATCCTGTGAATATAAATCTGCAAAACCAAAACTACTAGCTGCCCGTGTCAAAATAGGGGCACCCAGAGTTTAGGTTAAAACAATAAACTCCAGGTCAGTCATGTGACTGGTGTGAGAACTAAAACAGTTATTAATCTTTATTTTAAATCATTAGGTAAATCAAGGGACCACGCCGTATAACACGGAACGGGTTTCCTCCCAAGAATGCCAGTGCATAAAACAAACAGCGCAATGCTAAATAAAGAAAAATGAAGCTGTTATAAGACCCAGGTCCTATCACACAATGCAAACACAAGCCAGGGGATAGGGTTTTCCCTTATAACAACCAAAGAATGCTTGATACGTTTAAAACAGATCATTTGATACTATTATAAGTGCATAGAGTATAAAACAACTTCAAATCATAAGTATCAATCATAGGCGGCATAAGCGCCCCATCCCACTATGTCGCCATATATAGGTTTACAAATAAAAACCGCAAAGTCACGTATTTGGAAATTGGGTTTCCATCTATGAACCGAGGCAAAAGATAGTCCTCAACCGATTCGAGACAATCTAGCCTACCATGTCTCAGGAACAGCCGCAACTGCCCCCTGGATCGTCAGGGCCGGTCCACCGATGTGGATTATTATGCCTGAACAATACGTCTCCCCGCCCTTTGGGGCGCAAACGAGCCAACGAATGACTCCATCGGACCCGGATCGTCCGATCAAACCGAGGCGCCTCGCAACAGCAACAACTACATAAGTCAAACTCGTCAGGGCGTGTAAAACCACTGACGCCACTTTTAGCTAGAAAGAAACGCAAGTCCTCCCTGATGTCCGTCTCCCGTTTTTGGTTCATACCGGGTGTGAAACACGCGAGGTAAACGTTACACAAAGCTACGCCACAGAGGCCGTGCTTTGATCATCACCACAAGACTCTGCTTTTCAACAGAAGCCTCGATCAATTGCCACTTAGGCATGCCACACAGGCAATTCACTCCATGCGTTTGATATCCATCAATATATAACCCCTGAGCTCGTACGTCTCAGAGAAGGGCGTTAAGCGAGAGAATAAATTCTCCGCCGCCAAACAGATATATATTTAATAGAGATCAATCACACAGACTAAAATCCAATGTCAGACACACAGTCCATTTACAAGTCCGTTCTGGATCTGAACGAAACCGGAGGCACCTAGTACCCCGCATATCCTTCGATCTCCAAGTACGTCTGGACGATCACCAACTGTTTCCATCTTCTTGGGTGTACAGCCCAATCAAGATCATCATTAATTACCCAAACGACGTGAAGACCTCCGGTCTTCGACCACCGTCTTCATCTTCGACTTATCGTCGTATCAGTTATTCAGAATGGGATAAACCCGGTCTTTCCGAATAACTCGCGTATATATTATAAAAGTGTTACACAAACACAACATACGCCTCATTCCAATTCATTAGTCACTAACCGTAAATTAATCAAGAGAATAATTCCCCAAATATTAACCCCGAAGGCCGAAACCAACATCAGATCAATATCCAGAAAACCATTCTGTTTGGCTAACCGACAGTCAGTTTCTAAATTTCACATTCATAGGGAAGGGTTCCCGTTAATTTTATCAAAGATAAATTCCTGAATTTATTCTTTAATCTATCTTTTGAATATCAATTCAAAACTAGTCGGAATTAGCGAACCTTACCGAAGTAATCATTGGTTTTACTTTCCCAATCCCAACCTATTCATCCCATGAAGTAAAACTGGTAATACTTCATATCTAACACCACAGTGTTATCGGTAAACTCAATTACCATTTCACGTTCAAATCTAATTAAAGATTTAACTATCGCCTGGAGCAAAACTGGTGATACTCCATTTCGATTATTTCAATCTAATTAAAGATTCATTAAAACTCCACTTAGTTTTAATCTTTGACTGGGTTAAAGAATCAGTGTCATTTAAAAACACGGTTCACGATAAACCCAAAATCACATTCATTAATCATCGGGTTAAAGAACGAGTGTTATTTAAAACACTATCCACGATAAACCCAAAAATCAATATCGATTCAATTCCAATTAAATGTTATTTAATTGGTACACTTCATTAAATCTAAATAAAAAGATTTAATCTTTTCTCAACTGGGTTCAAGAACAGTGTTAGTGAAGACACCATTCACGACAAACCCAAATCACATTTGATATTCAATATAAGGCTCTGAATAGAAAATATATCGGCTTATATTCAATATCAAATTCTACGATTAACAAATATCGTATTGGAAATAACGATATATATATATCTTTCAAATTCCCATAACACTATCTGTATCATCACGAAATCCAACATCGAAATATTCCGAAGACAATTTCGATTCAAATCCACTCCAATGCAATCATTGGAAATTTTGGTTATTTTTAAAACCCTTTTCAAATTCAATTTATTTATTTAAAAATAAATAGAATTATATTTCTAGTTCAAAACTAGTTCATTTCGATAAAAATCTATTTTTATCTTTTCAAATATGGAGTTTTTCATCCCAAATCTTCACAAATCATTTCTTATGATTTTACACAAATTATTACTATTTTTAATAATTTTATCAAGGCCTGTACAGTCGATTTCCATCAATGGCCGTCGAACTGCACTTACAGCGACCTTTTTCGAATTTGATTTGGACGTATCTCCAAATCCAACCGTTAGATTTCAAATTTCTAATATTCGTTAGAAAGCTCTTGTCGATACGAACCCAACGGTTCCGGTTTTAGGAGAATCCGACGGTCGGATCTCCCGCAATATCCATTTGAAATAAATGGTCGAAATTCACGAACTGCCGCGGCGCGGCGCGTTCTATTCAGGCCATTATATTATATATATAATATATACTTCATCGATTTCTATTTAAAACGAATTATATAAATAGTTTTAAAATCGTTTCAAAAGCTATTTCAACTTTCTTTTCAATTTAAATCAAAATTGAATTCTTCTTTATAAATTCGTTCTAAAATCCATTTCTATTCAATTCAAATTTCAATTCAATTTGAATTCATTTCAATTCGCTTTCAATTCAATTTGAATTCGTTTTCAATTCATTTCGAAATCGTTTTCAATTCAATTCATTTCGAAATCGTTTTCAATTCAATTCATTTCGAAATCGTTTTCAATTCAATTCATTTCGAAATCGTTTTCTATTCAATTCATTTCGAAATCGTTTTCAATTCATTTCGAAATCGTTTAAAATCGATATAAATATCGTTCACGTCAAAATGGCGTCAATCTAATCAACACGGCTTCATAAATTTCTATTTTCAAATATTCTATTTCAAATATTTCTATTTCTAAACTGGAATGAGGCCCAATCAATTACCATATAAAATTAATTATATGGATTTTCATACAACACATGTATATAATAGCATTGAAAAATAATCAACCATCAACCAAAGTGCTCTACACTGTATAAGCATCAAATAAAGGTATCTAACGCTTATAACAGCATGTCAATCAATCGATCGACATATTTAATCAATCAGGATGAGTGAACTTCAAATTTCATCCTAACACCCGTGTGGGGTTTCAAACAATCAAACAAATATTTTATTTGTGCAGTTGGGCGATGTGTAAAATTTATCGACCCAATCAATGTCCTTCAAATAGGTGTACATAAACAAACCGTCTGGTTTGTAAATGAATATTTATTTATTCACTTTCACTATATTCATATTCACGTTAAAAATTATATTTTTAACGATAAAACATTTTATTTTATTCAGTTCAATCTTTAAATAAAATGATATTTTTCTAACTTATTTTAGAAAATTTCGGCGGCATAACGGCACGATACTAGAAACGGGACAAGGCCTAGCCTTATCCCCGGTCTAGTGAAGGCCCACGCCATTCACACATCAATCAAAATCACCAAACAACCAAATTCAAATCAAATAATCTAACCAACTACACAACCAATCAAACAAGTCCATGGTCTGTGGACGGGTGTCGGGTGCTTCTAATAAGCACCGTCTGCATCCTAGTATATATATATATATAACTAGAAAAGTAGAATTTGAGTGAGGAGTTCTCACCGATAGCTACCCAATCATCTTGACTCTTCTTTGATATAAAGCTTCTTCGTTCTCGCCTTTTTGTCACCTTCGTTATCCGCTTTCACTACATATGTAAAAATCGAATTTTTTTTTACTTCGCTTTTCAATATATAAAAATCACATTTTTAATTCGAAGTTCAATATATAAAAATTCTATTTTTATTTCGAAGTTCAATATATAAAAATCATATTTTTATTTCTAATTTCAATATATAAAAATTCTATTTTTATTTCGAAGTTCAATATATAAAAATCATATTTTTATTTCGAAGTTCAATATATAAAAATTCTATTTTTATTTCGAAGTTCAATATATAAAAATTCTATTTTTATTTCGAAGTTCAATATATAAAAATTCTATTTTTATTTCAGTTTTAAAATCTTTTCTAAAATCAGTTTTCTTTTTTCCAAATTCAGTTTTAAAATCTTTTCTAAAAATTTCAGTTTAGAAATCTTTTTTAAAAATTACAGTTTTCTTTTTAAAAATTTCAGTTTTAAAATCTTTCCTAAAAATTTCAGTTTTTAAAATCTTTTTTTAAAAATTTCAGTTTTTAAAATCTTTTCTAAAAATTACAGTTTTCTTTTTAAAAATTTCAGTTTTAATTACCTGTTCTAAAATCGAAATTTTTAAATTAAAAATAGAAATGAACTAAAATAAATAACGTACCTGCGAAGGGGGGGGGGGCGACTCGTCTTCGTCGACGGCAAGGCGGCGCTGGCTTCCAGGGGGCTGCTCTAGGGTTTATGGGGGGGCGCTTGGGTGATGAACGGTGCTTTGGGTATCTCGAATTGGAAGAAGGAGGATGGGGTTGCGCTCACGGCTGGGCGGCGACGGGGAGGGGGTGAGGTCGGTGGAAGCGGCGGGTCTGGGGAGCACGACGAGGCTGGGCGACGGGATCGAGTTCGTGGCCCCTTGTTTTCTCTTTTTTTTTTTTTTATAAAGGGGGCGTTGACTGGTAAATGAAGGAGAGAGAGGGAGAAAGGTAGGTATAGGTTTAATTATATATTTTTTTATTTTATTTTTCAAAACCCTAAATGTTGACTTTTAATTCGAACACCTATCGAGGCCCAACGACTGTCGCCCCTAGCGCTTTACCCCCATTCCGAACACAATGGGATATGTATCGCAAGCTGATTCGATCGTTACAATCAGTTTCCGTTGAATTTACATTTAAATCACTATATTGAATTCTAAACGTACATTTCAAATTACCGGGGTCCCATACTAACTCTAAAAATTCTCGAAAAATATTTTCTAGCTTCGTATTGACGATACGGTCCTAACAAAACTAGTTTCGTCGAATTCTGAGACCGTTTGAAAAATGGCCAATTTCCAGTCGATTAAAATCAACTGAAACTGGTCAAACGCGTTTTCCTTTGCCACGCTCACATATGGATTCGAAATATTATGAAATTTGAAACCTAGCAATAACTTTACACCACGGACCCAATAAAACTGGTTTCGTCGAAATCCGAGGTCGTTTGCAAAATGGCCATTTTTAAGGGCCTGAATTCCATAGCGACTATTCAGAATTTTCAACTGGACATATCTTTTGATTCTCGCTACGAAATTTTGATTTTTCGGATTCGCTGGAAAGATATTATCAATTAGATCCCATTATTTATGGTTTCACTAAAATCCGGATTGTTTTGCACCCGGTACATTCAATTGAAGTTTGAAATTGAATTATCGAACTACCGCGCCATTTTCAATTCTATTTATAATTATATATAAATATTTATATTCTAACCCTGACGTATATAATATATACGTCGAATTTCAATTCAGAATAAATTTCTCGTCGATATTATTTAAAATAATTCATTTTAAATAATCAAAATTCGCTAAAATCGCCAAAATAAAAATTTTAAACTGGCCCAGATTTTCGGGTTGTTACAATCTCCCCCACTTAAAACTTTTCGTCCCCGAAAAGGAACAAAGTCGAAAGTGGTTTGATTAATCAACTCTACGCTCGATCTGGCTTCCATTCTCCAACTCTTTAGTTTCTGAGAATTTTCAAAAATTTCAAAAATTTGGCTAACACCCTAAATTTTCGAAAAATTTCGCCATAACCTCCCCTGCACCGGGAGCATCGGGGAATTTCAAATAGCTTCCCCGGTCCTTCAGATCTCAAAAAGAAAAAGAAAAAGCCAAGCGGCTAGCCAATAGGCTCATAAAATCATCATCACCCAAACAAAACAGTAAATTATGTAGTAAACATGTACCTATTTGTCGGGCAAACAAATTTTATTCTCTGCTCTAGCCTCCTTGCTATGACCTGTTCAATGTATGTGCAAGTATATGCAAGCAAACGCAACCAATTTTCAATATAATTCAATATGTGATTCAATTAGGCTAAATGGCTAAGAATTAGCAAACCAATAAACAAACAACCAAAACACAATCAATTAGTGAATTATCATTTGAAATTCATAATTTTGATACATATACAAAAATCATGTTTTTGATGCCAAATCACAACAATAAGCCCTATCTAATTTTGGTTCTCACACCAGTCTAATGGAAATATATAGAAATCTCACCTTCGAAACACGAAAATAAATTCTAATGATGACGCGTCAATCATTAGAATCATGTCCGAGCGACTAGAGTGTGATTCTATATCTATCGAATATATTTGAGGCTCCAATACACGTGGATCAGACGTATACTAAAATCTCTATATATTTGATTGTCCAAATCAATATAAAATAAATAATCAAATACGAATAATTGATTCAAATTTTCAAAACAAAAATTTGTATTCATTTTCAAAAATATACTCTTCACACTCGTTCTAGGATACTACTGATCCTATCTCTAACGAGTCATTCCCATTGGATATTACTAATCCAATATCTGATGAATTCTTTCGTATGGTTCTAACGTGCCTTGTTCTCTGCTTTGTAAACCAAAGCTCTGATACCAACTGTAAAACCCGTAACTTCCCCGTAAAGGAAAGCGACGGATAGTTCGAGAACAAGCCACAACAGAACGCATATAAAAGAACATTTCATTGTATATTTCAACAGTGCATCAGATTACAAGAATATACAGAGTATAAATGAATAAAAATTACACAGAAATATCAGAGATTTAAATTACATTTAAACACAAAGCAGCGGAAAATAATACAATACACAACTAGAATGAGATATACGGATACAAAGCTTTCCGGATATCGTTCCAGCTGTAAACCAGGATCCTGTGAATATAAATCTGCAAAACCAAAACTACTAGCTGCCCGTGTCAAAATAGGGGCACCCAGAGTTTAGGTTAAAACAATAAACTCTAGGTCAGTCATGTGACTGGTGTGAGAACTAAAACAGTTATTAATCTTTATTTTAAATCATTAGGTAAATCAAGGGACCACGCCGTATAACACGGAACGGGTTTCCTCCCAAGAATACCAGTGCATAAAACAAACAGCGCAATGCTAAATAAAGAAAAATGAAGCTGTTATAAGACCCAGGTCCTATCACACAATGCAAACGCAAGCCGGGGGATAGGGTTTTCCCTTATAACAACCAAAGAATGCTTGATACGTTTAAAACAGATCATTTGATACTATTATAAGTGCATAGAGTATAAAACAACTTCAAATCATAAGTATCAATCATAGGCGGCATAAGCGCCCCATCCCACTATGTCGCCATATATAGGTTTACAAATAAAAACCGCAAAGTCACGTATTTGGAAATTGGGTGTCCATCTATGAACCGAGGCAAAAGATAGTCCTCAACCGATTCGAGACAATCTAGCCTACCATGTCTCAGGAACAGCCGCAACTGCCCCCTGGATCGTCAGGGCCGGTCCACCGATGTGGATTATTATGCCTGAACAATACGTCTCCCCGCCTTTTGGGGCGCAAACGAGCCAACGAATGACTCCATCGGACCCGGATCGTCCGATCAAACCGAGGCGCCTCGCAACAGCAACAACCACATAAGTCAAACTCGTCAGGGCGTGTAAAACCACTGACGCCACTTTTAGCTAGAAAGAAACGCAAGTCCTCCCTGATGTCCGTCTCCCGTTTTTGGTTCATACCGGGTGTGAAACACGCGAGGTAAACGTTACACAAAACTACGCCACAGAGGCCGTGCTTTGATCATCACCACAAGACTCTGCTTTTCAACAGAAGCCTCGATCAATTGCCACTTAGGCATGCCACACAGGCAATTCACTCCATGCGTTTGATATCCATCAATATATAACCCCTGAGCTCGTACGTCTCAGAGAAGGGCGTTAAGCGAGAGAATAAATTCTCCGCCGCCAAACAGATATATATTTAATAGAGATCAATCACACAGACTAAAATCCAATGTCAGACACACAGTCCATTTACAAGTCTGTTCTGGGTCTGAACGAAACCGGAGGCACCTAGTACCCCGCATATCCTTCGATCTCCAAGTACGTCTGGACGATCACCAACTGTTTCCATCTTCTTGGGTGTACAGCCCAATCAAGATCATCAGTAATTACCCAAACGACGTGAAGACCTCCGGTCTTCGACCACCGTCTTCATCTTCGACTTATCGTCGTATCAGTTATTCAGAATGGGATAAACCCGGTCTTTCCGAATAACTCGCGTATATATTATAAAAGTGTTACACAAACACAACATACGCCTCATTCCAATTCATTAGTCACTAACCGTAAATTAATCAAGAGAATAATTCCCCAAATATTAACCCCGAAGGCCGAAACCAACATCAGATCAATATCCAGAAAACCATTCTGTTTGGCTAACCGACAGTCAGTTTCTAAATTTCACATTCATAGGAAAGGGTTCCCGTTAATTTTATCAAAGATAAATTCCTGAATTTATTCTTTAATCTATCTTTTGAATATCAATTCAAAACTAGTCGGAATTAGCGAACCTTACCGAAGTAATCATTGGTTTTACTTTCCCAATCCCAACCTATTCATCCCATGAAGTAAAACTGGTAATACTTCATATCTAACACCACAGTGTTATCGGTAAACTCAATTACCATTTCACGTTCAAATCTAATTAAAGATTTAACTATCGCCTGGAGCAAAACTGGTGATACTCCATTTCGATTATTTCAATCTAATTAAAGATTCATTAAAACTCCACTTAGTTTTAATCTTTGACTGGGTTAAAGAATCAGTGTCATTTAAAAACACGGTTCACGATAAACCCAAAATCACATTCATTAATCATCGGGTTAAAGAACGAGTGTTATTTAAAACACTGTCCACGATAAACCCAAAAATCAATATCGATTCAATTCCAATTAAATGTTATTTAATTGGTACACTTCATTAAATCTAAATAAAAAGATTTAATCTTTTCTCAACTGGGTTCAAGAACAGTGTTAGTGAAGACACCATTCACGACAAACCCAAATCACATTTGATATTCAATATAAGGCTCTGAATAGAAAATATATCGGCTTATATTCAATATCAAATTCTACGATTAACAAATATCGTATTGGAAATAACGATATATATATATCTTTCAAATTCCCATAACACTATCTGTATCATCACGAAATCCAACATCGAAATATTCCGAAGACAATTTCGATTCAAATCCACTCCAATGCAATCATTGGAAATTTTGGTTATTTTTAAAACCCTTTTCAAATTCAATTTATTTATTTAAAAATAAATAGAATTATATTTCTAGTTCAAAACTAGTTCATTTCGATAAAAATCTATTTTTATCTTTTCAAATATGGAGTTTTTCATCCCAAATCTTCACAAATCATTTCTTATGATTCTACACAAATTATTACTATTTTTAATAATTTTATCAAGGCCTGTACAGTCGATTTCCATCAATGGCCATCGAACTGCACTTACAGCGACCTTTTTCGAATTTGATTTGGACGTATCTCCAAATCCAACCGTTAGATTTCAAATTTCTAATATTCGTTAGAAAGCTCTTGTGGATACGAACCCAACGGTTCCGGTTTTAGGAGAATCCGACGGTCGGATCTCCCGCAATATCCATTTGAAATAAATGGTCGAAATTCACGAACTGCCGCGGCGCGGCGCGTTCTATTCAGGCCATTATATTATATATATAATATATATAATATATACTTCGTCGATTTCTATTTAAAACGAATTATATAAATAGTTTTAAAATCGTTTCAAAAGCTATTTCAACTTTCTTTTCAATTTAAATCAAAATTGAATTCTTCTTTATAAATTCGTTCTAAAATCCATTTCTATTCAATTCAAATTTCAATTCAATTTGAATTCATTTCAATTCGCTTTCAATTCAATTTGAATTCGTTTTCAATTCATTTCGAAATCGTTTTCAATTCAATTCATTTCGAAATCGTTTTCAATTCAATTCATTTCGAAATCGTTTTCAATTCAATTCATTTCGAAATCGTTTTCAATTCAATTCATTTCGAAATCGTTTTCAATTCATTTCGAAATCGTTTAAAATCGATATAAATATCGTTCACGTCAAAATGGCGTCAATCTAATCAACACGGCTTCATAAATTTCTATTTTCAAATATTCTATTTCAAATATTTCTATTTCAAATATTTCTATTTCTAAACTGGAATGAGGCCCAATCAATTACCATATAAAATTAATTATATGGATTTTCATACAACACATGTATATAATAGCATTGAAAAATAATCAACCATCAACCAAAGTGCTCTACACTGTATAAGCATCAAATAAAGGTATCTAACGCTTATAACAGCATGTCAATCAATCGATCGACATATTTAATCAATCAGGATGAGTGAACTTCAAATTTCATCCTAACACCCGTGTGGGGTTTCAAACAATCAAACAAATATTTTATTTGTGCAGTTGGGCGATGTGTAAAATTTATCGACCCAATCAATGTCCTTCAAATAGGTGTACATAAACAAACCGTCTGGTTTGTAAATGAATATTTATTTATTCACTTTCACTATATTCATATTCAGTTCAATCTTTAAATAAAATGATATTTTTCTAACTTATTTTAGAAAATTTCGGCGGCATAACGGCACGATACTAGAAACGGGACAAGGCCTAGCCTTATCCCCGGTCTAGTGAAGGCCCACGCCATTCACACATCAATCAAAATCACCAAACAACCAAATTCAAATCAAATAATCTAACCAACTACACAACCAATCAAACAAGTCCATGGTCTGTGGACGGGTGTCGGGTGCTTCTAATAAGCACCGTCTGCATCCTAGTATATATATATATATAACTAGAAAAGTAGAATTTGAGTGAGGAGTTCTCACCGATAGCTACCCAATCATCTTGACTCTTCTTTGATATAAAGCTTCTTCGTTCTCGCCTTTTTGTCACCTTCGTTATCCGCTTTCACTACATATGTAAAAATCGAATTTTTTTTTACTTCGCTTTTCAATATATAAAAATCACATTTTTAATTCGAAGTTCAATATATAAAAATTCTATTTTTATTTCGAAGTTCAATATATAAAAATCATATTTTTATTTCGAAGTTCAATATATAAAAATTCTATTTTTATTTCGAAGTTCAATATATAAAAATCATATTTTTATTTCGAAGTTCAATATATAAAAATTCTATTTTTATTTCGAAGTTCAATATATAAAAATTCTATTTTTATTTCGAAGTTCAATATATAAAAATTCTATTTTTATTTCAGTTTTAAAATCTTTTCTAAAATCAGTTTTCTTTTTTCCAAATTCAGTTTGAAAATCTTTTCTAAGAATTTCAGTTTAAAAATCTTTTTTAAAAATTACAGTTTTCTTTTTAAAAATTTCAGTTTTAAAATCTTTTCTAAAAATTTCAGTTTTTAAAATCTTTTTTTAAAAATTTCAGTTTTTAAAATCTTTTCTAAAAATTACAGTTTTCTTTTTAAAAATTTTAGTTTTAATTACCTGTTCTAAAATCGAAAATTTTAAATTAAAAATAGAAATGAACTAAAATAAATAACGTACCTGCGAAGGGGGGGGGGCGACTCGTCTTCGTCGACGGCAAGGCGGCGCTGGCTTCCAGGGGGCTGCTCTAGGGTTTAAGGGGGGGGGGGCTTGGGTGATGAACGGTGCTTTGGGTATCTCGAATTGGAAGAAGGAGGAGGGGGTTGCGCTCACGGCTGGGCGGCGACGGGGAGGGGGTGAGGTCGGTGGTAGCGGCGGGTCTGGGGAGCACGACGAGGCTGGGCGACGGGATCGAGTTCGTGGCCCCTTGTTTTCTCTTCTTTTTTTTTTTTATAAAGGGGGCGTTGACTGGTAAATGAAGGAGAGAGAGGGAGAAAGGTAGGTATAGGTTTAATTATATATTTTTTTATTTTATTTTTCAAAACCCTAAATGTTGACTTTTAATTCGAACACCTATCGAGGCCCAACGACTGTCGCCCCTAGCGCTTAACCCCCATTCCGAACACAATGGGATATGTATCGCAAGCTGATTCGATCGTTACAATCAGTTTCCGTTGAATTTACATTTAAATCACTATATTGAATTCTAAACGTACATTTCAAATTACCGGGGTCCCATACTAACTCTAAAAATTCTCGAAAAATATTTTCTAGCTTCGTATTGACGATACGGTCCTAACAAAACTAGTTTCGTCGAATTCTGAGACCGTTTGAAAAATGGCCAATTTCCAGTCGATTAAAATCAACTAAAACTGGTCAAACGCGTTTTCCTTTGCCACGCTCACATATGGATTCAAAATATTATGAAATTTGAAACCTAGCAATAACTTTACACCACGGACCCAATAAAACTGGTTTCGTCGAAATCCGAGGTCGTTTGCAAAATGGCCATTTTTAAGGGCCTGAATTCCATAGCGACTATTCAGAATTTTCAACTGGACATATCTTTTGATTCTCGCTACGAAATTTTGATTTTTCGGATTCGCTGGAAAGATATTATCAATTAGATCCCATTATTTTTGGTTTCACTAAAATCCGGATTGTTTTGCACCCGGTACATTCAATTGAAGTTTGAAATCGAATTATCGAACTACCGCGCCATTTTCAATTCTATTTATAATTATATATAAATATTTATATTCTAACGACGACGTATATAATATATACGTCGAATTTCAATTCAAAATAAATTTCTCGTCGATATTATTTAAAATAATTCATTTTAAATAATCAAAATTCGCTAAAATCGCCAAAATAAAAATTTTAAACTGACCCAGATTTTCGGGTTGTTACAATTGTTGCTTAAGTTTTGTGGCTATGAAATTGGGTCTAAACCCGATTATCTATTTTTATCTGTTCCTTGTTTTTCTTTGGTTTTAGACTGTGGGAATTTACCTATTCAGTTAGGTCTACCCATGTTCTTGAACTTATTCTATCTATTGGTTTTAGACCGTGGGAATTTACCTATTAAGTTAGGTCTACCCATATTCTTGAACCTACGTCGTTATCCAAACCTTTTATGCCAGTTATTATCCCTTTTCATAGCATCTTTGGTTCATTCCCTATTTTCTACGAATCTAGATTTACTTACAATCTAGGTTAAATCACGATTATACGAACGGTGGGAATGCAATTTGGGGAAAATATGAAAATGAACATAAATGTAGTTATAAGCTTGGAAATTGGCATAAATTGGGAATATGTATTATGGCATGTTCATAGGAATGCAAATTGGATAAGTTTGACATATTAAATTTAGTATTAGCAAGTAAGCTAAATTTTAGGCATGAAATGTAAACTAGAATAATAATTCTAGTCTTACCATAAACTGTGAATTAGGAATGTTAAATCAAAATTGTGTTAATTAAAGATTTGGAATAAGTATATTAGCACAATTTTGAATTTAGCCATAATTGTGAGAAATTGTCATGTTTAGAATAAATTATGGTTAGTGACACTTAATTTGGTATAATTTACATAACAAAAAGTATAAATATGATAAATAAGAGGGAACGGGCCATAATAATAAATGTGACAATGTACATTAAAAGTGTAATAATGAAATAAGTAAATTAGGAGTAAATTTACTTATAGAATTTGCCATAAATGATAAATTGTTCATTTACCACAAAATATGTAACTTGCATGTAGGTAAAGTTTTGGCCATAAATTATAAACTAGGATATTTAATCTAGTTTTGGCAATGAAATAGGAAATGTCCTGAACTGCAAGTTGGGTTAGGACTTGGGCCTAGAATATAAGTATACTAGTGGGCAGGACAAAATGAAAATGGTATAGGCCAAGTTTATTTAAAAAGGGAAAATGGACTTTGAAGATAAATTGTTGACAATTTATATATGGACAAAAAGAAAGGTTTTCTCTTTGAATAACACATACACCTGAAAGTTCTAGGGTGACAGAGAGGATAGTGTCTAGGCTTGGGTTTGGAAAATACAAGTTTCCTGCCCTCCCTGGCTATCCCTAACTGATCCGAAGGACGGGATGGTTGTTTTCAAAACCAGATTTGGATATTAATCAAAAACCCTTTGAACTTAGAAAACATGAATATGCCAAACCCGAGGTTAGACTGAGTTGCGGTGTAAACCTGCCCGGAACCGACCGACACATCCAGTAACCACAGCAATATCTGTCTAATGTGAGAGGTTGCGGCTTTAATTTATTAATTAAAGCTAGAACAAGAATGGGAAGGTTAAGTCCATAGGAACACTTAACCAACTTAACACAGTTAAGCTAGAATGGGAAGGTTAAGGAACACTTAACCAACTTAGCACAGTTAAAGCTAGAATGGGAGGGTTAAGTCCATAGGAATACTTAGCCAAATTAACATGTTGACTAGACTAGAAGGTGGGGTTAAGTAAAGTTAATACACTTAGCCAATTTAACATGTTAATTAGACTAGAGGTTGGGGTTAAGTAATACACTTAGCCAATTTAATATGTTAGCTGGACTAGACCATAGGGTTAAGTAAACTTGAATGTTTAACCATCAGAATATGATAAATGAATAGGGTTAAGTAAAAAGCATAAAGGGATAACACTTAACCAGTTTAACAGGATAAGGGAAGAGGGTTAAGATAGCTTGATTCGACTAAAGACACTTAACCAATCCAACCCGACGAGAAAGAAAACTAAGTAGTAAACCTCAGTTGAAAAGGGGACTAAGTAGTAAAACTTAGTTAAGAAAACAAGGAATTTGGAAACTAAGTGGTAAACCTTAGTTAGTAGAACTAATTAGTAATTCTTAGTATAAAACGAAGGAGCGGACATCCATCTGGTTTTAAGAAGGCTCCAACGAATTGGGTTACGAAGCCCGAGGCTTCGAGGGGACGTGAGGGTACACTTGGTATCCCTCTGTGAGGCTGCAGATGATCCGCCTGGGTGCACAGAGGTTAAGGTCTGCGATAGAAGAGCCAAGGGTATGCCTTGGTTGCAATATATATATATATGGCAACCTAAAGACTCGGATGGACCAGCGTGATTCGGCGAGAAATTGGAAGCCCTGTGATAGCAACTCGTCGTCTACCATCCATCTTCAGTCAAGCGAGACACGTGAAGCGGGAATGCTGGAGGACTCATACGGACCACATACTTGCTATCTAGTTGTGGTTGCGGGGTGTTGTTGGCCATAGAATTAGTGGGGCAGATAGGGGCCTTCGTACAGTTCTCATTTTACAAGGGTGGCCTTCCATTAGTTGAGGGTGGGGTCGAGTGGGACCATAGCAACTGGAAAAACAGACCTTAACATCTGCATCGGCAGATATTTAAAGCTCCCGACCGAGTTCCATATTTCTAGAGTAGCCCTGACACGGGACTCGGGTAGCACATTACAGGACATGAGCATCTAGACAAGCGATAACGATTCGCGATATATGCGTGGGGAAAGTCTAGGAACATATACCACTCTAGGTAGTGTATCCTAGACTAAAGGGCATCGTTCGACAGGTAGCATAATCCCTAGTTTGGAACTAGGTGGCATAAATCCTGAATACAAGAAGCGTTCAACAGATAGCATAAACTCTAATTGAATCTAGAAAGCACTTGATATAAAACCTAGACTAGATCTAGGTAATAAATAACCAAGGTACGCCTGAAGGCGACGAAAACTACAGGGATTGGGATCACGTTATCGTTACTAGTTGGAACACTAGTTAAGTGGTGCAGAGATATAGAAACGAGTATATCGCGGTAAAAGCGAAGCGGAGAAAGTGTTGTAGTATATCCAGTTTATCTTGTCTTAGCATATCTTGTGTGAATCTTATCTTGTTAGCCTTATCATCATGGTATTATCTTGTATTCAGTTAATTCATGTCGTTTTGTTTCCCCTGTTCACATGCTAGAAGTTACTGACTTACTCAAGCTTTATGTCTGACTCTGTTTTTCTTTCGCTTCTTTTCTTCCGTTCCCCCCCCCCCCCCCCCGAGGTAGTTGAGGAGGGAATAGTATAACTCAGGATTAAATTGGACCGTTGCTCTTTCCCAGCTTGAAGATTTGACGAAGTTGTCCTTGGATTCTCTTTCAGATGCTATGGCTGGCTTATGCTACATTGGGGAATATAAATGTATTTTTATGCTCCTTTATCTAGTAAAGACAGATGATACTCTGATATTGTAAAGCAATCTTGTACAATCTATTTTATCAATAAAGCAAAGTTTTATTTTCCGCTGTTAATTGTTTGTCTGTCTTGTAATTTATCTGCATCTTTTACCCATAATGCTCCACAGAACTTAGTGCATTCCCTTTGCGAGTGACACTAACGGACGTGGGGTGTTACACGTGGTATCAGAGCTGAAGGTTACCGGATCAGATAAAAGATTTGAAAAAATATTTTTCAAAACGGTCTTTAAAGAAGCATTTTCAAAAGAAAAGTTTTGTTTTAAAGGCATATTCCCCAAAGCCATACGCACTATCTTCTCTTCCTCTATTTGAATTCTTGTCTCCTTCTTTCTTGACTCTCTTGGGATCCTGGCTTTCTGGGAGGTAACCTCATCGAAGGGCGAAGTAGTGCCCGACTTCCATCTATAGTCGTAGTTGTTTTACTTACGGCCAGTCTTCTTTCAAGTTTATAGGGTTTTCCATGCGATAAAGGCAACTTTCGAGAGATTTGCCAACATGGTTACACGCGGAAGTTTGGCAAAGGAGCACGACCCAAGGATGAGGAAATTATGGATGTAAACTTGGCTCACGAAGGAGGAAGGGATTATAAAACCTAAGGCAAGAGGAAGTATTTTTGCTATAATATGATAGGGAATATAATTAAGGACAAAGGACAAGATTTTCAGAAGGGCAAGTACATGCTGAGCGTACCTAGGAGATAGGTGGTAAAATTTCTGTTGGAAGAATCTAGTTTTTCTGTTCGGATTTAGCGCTTCGCATTTGTTCATATTCGCTTCCATAGTTGAGTCTCTACACCTTAGTACTTGTATAGTAAGAAGATCCCAATCAGTCTCAAACCCAGTGGGTGGTTCGACCCGTTTATTTTTGGTTAGTAGGGGTTTGAATAGCTATAGAGTTTGCTTATATCATATCACGTAGATTGTCTAAAGGAGATATTCCTTGGGTGCTTGTCTAATATTGGTTTAGGCCTTTGGGGGATTGTACTTGAGGAATGTCGAGTTCGACTAGGATGGTTTGCGTGAGAGATGGATAGTTGTGGCAGGCGCTCTAAAAAGCGCGTAGTGACCTTTTGACCCTTATAATTATGGCGTGATGGATAAGATAGGAGGAGAGACCTCTGATCATCCTAGTATATACACTTGGTTGACATTTGTTCATTTTGGAGATGGAGCTTAGAAACTTCACAATCGTGGAGTAAAAATTGGTTAAGATACAGTGGAGTAAAGCTCAAGAAGGCTAGATACTAGCAACATACCCTTTTTCTTAAGGGTGCATCCTTGATTTCTTTATTTAGGAGCTTTACGCATAGTTGTTTCTCTCTTTCCAAAGTATATCCTCTAGATCGAATCTGCGATCTTTAGGTAGAAGCCAATGGATGTAAACATGTATTTGAAACATGTTATGGTTGAATGGTTGCAAGTGGTTGCAAATGGTCGCTCGTGGATGCATATGCATACGTATTAGACACTAGATCAAGTTCGAACGCTTTCATATAGCATTTACATATATGCATTTGTTTGTAAGTTGAACTTGATATGATATCATATGGACGTTGCATATGGATGTATGGTTGTGCACGCATGTAGTATTTACATGACCAGGGATGCTTGCATACATGATTGGACGCATGGTACTAACATGATTTGCATTAAGGAGGTCAACTGAATCAGTAGACCACCTGATTTTGCATTAGATAGAGACATAAGCATTAGAAATCTTTTAAGGACAATGAATGCCTGTGATTGAATGGTTGAGTAGATGGGTGATTGGATGGTAGGACACATTCTTCCTAACTTGAAGATTTCGGGGACGAAATCCTTTTAAGTGGGGGAGAATGTAACACCCCGTAATTCTGTGACATTAAGATTCACAAATTAAAGTACAATTAATTTTTAAAAGAAAAAAAAAAGATCCATGCAGTTGTTTAATTTAAGTATCGTAACTAACATGAAAAAGAGAAGTAAGGAGAGAACAATAATTATTATTGTTCTAAGACTTATTAACAAAAGCCTCTGTAGCTCAGTTGGTTAAGGCATTGGATTTGTAGCATAGAGGTCGGGGGTTCGAACCCCGACGGCGGCATAATTTTTTATCTTTGTTTTAGAGAGGGCCAACTGAACATGCAAATATATGTACGTATACAAATTCAAAATTTGAAAGGATAAGAACGTACATATAAGGAAATAAAGAAAAAATATATATACATATGAGAATATAAATATATATATATATAATATATATATATATGCAAAAATATATGTATACGAAAGATAAAATTCAAGATAAGGCTACAGTCAATGAAATATGGCAACATCATTTGAATTTTGAAAATAAAATGAAAGTTGTGCGTATATATATACGCGTAAAATGGTCGTTAGAGGAATTGTATACATATAAGAATATTTCATGTGAACAAATCAGTTAAATAAATTCTAGAAATTCAAAAGTTCGAAAATCAAATTTCTACGCCAAATACAATTTATTCGAATTTCAAATTTCTACGCCAAAATAGTGGGACCCAATGCTGACTCAGCACTGCGTGTATGATAAGGTTTGGCTAGATTCATCTACGTACCTAGACTATTTTCTTAACTAGGTTCAATGCTGACTCAGCGCTGCGTGTACGATAAGGTCTTGAGCAGCTATATAAACAGCCCTAGTCTTCATTCTCTTTGCACCAATTCTCTTCTATCCTTATGCTGCTAAGATTCATGGCTTCTTCCCCTCCTCTAAATTTTCTTAAATAATTAAAATAAAATATAAATTCAAGACATGGAGATGCTGCTCAAATCTGTTCAAGAGAAGATTCAAATCAAAGTGAAGAATTGAAAGGCTAAATCAACAAACCTCGAGCAACAACATACGAATCTTAGCATCGCCGTTCTTCTATTCTAGATCTAATTTCTGTAAGTTGGTTATTACTAGACTTGAACGTTTTATTTTTATTTGTGACATGAAATTAAAAGGATATAAGAAAAATGCCTAATCTCTTCACTTGGATCTGTGTTTATTTAAGTTTTTGGATCTAATTCTTGACTATGGCCCAGAACATACTATGACTTTGATTGACGGCCTATGACTATTGAACAAAGAGGATATGCCTATGATCATGATTATGAGAACTATGACCATGAACCTATTGCCTCTGAATTACGAACATGAACCTTGATTTGGTACATACAACATATGATTATGACATTGCCTATGACAATGACTTATGACTATGGGAATTATATTCCCTTTTGGACTATGAACACTGCCTATAACTATGAACTTTGCCTATGATTCATAATTAGGAAAATTGTTGCTTAAGTTTTGTGGCTATGAAATTGGGTCTAAACCCGATTATCTATTTTTATCTATTCCTTGTTTTTCTTTGGTTTTAGACTGTGGGCCCATGTTCTTGAACTTATTCTATCTATTGGTTTTAGACTGTGGGAATTTACCTATTAAGTTAGTTCTACCCATATTCTTGAACCTACGTCGTTATCCAAACCTTTTATGCCAGTTATTATCCCTTTTCATAGCATCTTTGGTTCATTCCCTATTTTCTACGAATCTAGATTTATTTACAATCTAGGTTAAATCACGGTTATACGAACGGTGGGAATGCAATTTGGGGAAAATATGAAAATGAACATAAATGTAGTTATAAGCTTGGAAATTGGCATAAATTGGGAATATGTATTATGGCATGTTCATAGGAATGCAAATTGGATAAGTTTGACATATTAAATTTAGTATTAGCAAGTAAGCTAAATTTTAGGCATGAAATGTAAACTAGAATAATAATTCTAGTCTTACCATAAACTGTAAATTAGGAATGTTAAATCAAAATTGTGTTAATTAAAGATTTGGAATAAGTATATTAGCACAATTTTGAATTTAGCCATAATTGTGAGAAATTGTCATGTTTAGAATAAATTGTGGTTAGTGACACTTAATTTGGTATAATTTACATACCAAAAAGTATAAATATGATAAATAAGAGGGAACGGGCCATAATAATAAATGTGACAATGTACATTAAAAGTGTAATAATGAAATAAGTAAATTAGGAGTAAATTTACTTATAGAATTTGCCATAAATGATAAATTGTTCATTTACCACAAAATATGTAACTTGCATGTAGGTAAAGTTTTGGCCATAAATTATAAACTAGGATATTTAATCTAGTTTTGGCAATGAAATAGGAAATGGTCTGAACTGCAAGTTGGGTTAGGACTTGGGCCTAGAATATAAGTATACTAGTGGGCAGGACAAAATGAAAATGGTATAGGCCAAGTTTATTTAAAAATGGAAAATGGACTTTGAAGATAAATTGTTGACAATTTATATATGGATAAAAGAAAGGTTTTCTCTTTGAATAACACATACACCTGAAAGTTCTAGGGTGACAAAGAGGATAATGTCTAGGCTTGGGTTTGGAAAATACAAGTTTCCTGCCCTCCCTGGCTATCCCTAACTGATCCGAAGGACGGGATGGTTGTTTTCAAAACCAGATTTGGATATTAATCAAAAACCCTTTGAACTTAGAAAACATGAATATGCCTAACCCGAGGTTAGACTGAGTTGCGGTGTAAACCTGCCCGGAACTGACCGGCACATCCAGTAACCGCAGCAATATCTGTCTAATGTGAGAGGTTGCGGCTTTAATTTATTAATTAAAGCTAGAACAAGAATGGGAAGGTTAAGTCCATAGGAACACTTAACCAACTTAACACAGTTAAGCTAGAATGGGAAGGTTAAGGAACACTTAACCAACTTAGCATAGTTAAAGCTAGAACGGGAGGGTTAAGTCCATGGGAATACTTAGCCAAATTAACATGTTGACTAGACTAGAAGGTGGGGTTAAGTAAAGTTAATACACTTAGCCAATTTAACATGTTAATTAGACTAGAGGTTGGGGTTAAGTAATACACTTAGCCAATTTAATATGTTAGCTGTACTAGACCATAGGGTTAAGTAAACTTGAACGTTTAACCATCAGAATATGATAAATGAATAGGGTTAAGTAAAAAGCATAAAGGGATAACACTTAACCAGTTTAACAGGATAAGGGAAGAGGGTTAAGATAGCTTGAATCGACTAAAGACACTTAACCAACCCAACCCGACGAGAAAGAAAACTAAGTAGTAAACCTCAGTTGAAAAGGGGACAAAGTAGTAAAACTTAGTTAAGAAAACAAGGAATTTGGAAACTAAGTGGTAAACCTTAGTTAGTAGAACTAAGTAGTAATTCTTAGTATAACACGAAGGAGCGGACATCCATCTGGTTTTAAGAAGGCTCCAACGAATTGGGTTACAAAGCCCGAGGCTTCGAGGGGACGTGAGGGTACACTTGGTATCCCTCTGTGAGGCTGCAGATGATTCGCCTGGGCGGACAGAGGTTAAGGTCTACGATAGAAGAGCCAAGGGTATGCCTTGGTTGCAATATATATATATATATATGGAAACCTAAAGACTCGGATGGACCAGCGTGATTCGGCGAGAAATCGGAAGCCCTGTGATAGCAACTCGTCGTCTACCATCCATCTTCAGTCAAGCGAGACACGTGAAGCGGGAAGGCTGGAGGACTCATACGGACCACATACATGCTATCTAGTTGTGGTTGCGGGGTGTTGTTGGCCATAGAATTAGTGGGGCAGATATGGGCCTTCGTACAGTTCTCATTTTACAAGGGTGGCCATCCATTAGTTGAGGGAGGGGTCGAGTGGGACCATAGCCACTGGAAAAACAGACTTTAACATCTGCATCGACAGATATTGAAAGCTCCCGACCGAGTTCCGTATTTCTAGAGTAGCCCTGACACGGGACTCGGGTAGCACATTACAGGACATGTGCATCTAGACAAGCGATAATGATTCGCGATACATGCGTGGGGAAAGTCTAGGAACATATACCACTCTAGGTAGTGTATCCTAGACTAAAGGGCATGTTCGACAGGTCGCATAATCCCTAGTTTGGAACTAGGAGGCATAAATCCTGAATACAAGAAGCGTTCAACTGATAGCGTAAACTCTAATTGAATCTAGAAAGCACTTGATATAAAACCTAGACTAGATCTAGGTAATAAATAATCAAGGTACGCCTGAAGGCGACGGAAACTACAGGGATTGGGATCACTATATCGTTACTAGTTGGAACACTAGTTAGGTGGTGCAGAGATATAGAAACGAGTATATCGCGGTAAAAGCGAAGCGGAGAAAGTGTTGTAGTATATCCAGTTTATCTTGTCTTAGCATGTCTTGTGTGAATCTTATCTTGTTAGCCTTATCATCATGGTATTATCTTGTATTCAGTTAATTCATGTCGTTCTGTTTCCCCTGTTCACATGCTAGAAGTTACTGACTTACTCAGGCTTTATGTCTGACTCTGTTTTTCTTTCGCTTCTTTTCTTCCGTTCCCCCCCCAGGTAGTTGAGGAGGGAATAGTATAACTCAGGATTAAATTGGACCGTTGCTCTTTCCCAGCTTGAAGATTTGACGAAGTTGTCCTTGGATTCTCTTTCAGATGCTATGGCTGGCTTATGCAACATTGGGGAATATAAATGTATTTTTATGCTTCTTTATCTAGCAAAGACAGATGATACTCTGATATTGTAAATCAATCTTGTACAATCTATTTTATCAATAAAGCAAAGTTTTATTTTCCGCTGTTAATTGTTTGTCTGTCTTGTAATTTATCTGCATCTTTTACCCATAATGCTCCACAGAACTTAGTGCATTCCCTTTGCGAGTGACACTAACGGACGTGGGGTGTTACATAAGTTCTTCAACTTTTTAGTTTCTAAGAACTTTTCAAAATTTCAAAAATTTGGCTAACACCCTAAATTGTCGAAAAATTTCGCCATAACCTCCCCTTCACCGGGGACTTCGGGATATTTCATATAGCCTCCCATGGCCTTCTTCAATCCAAAAGAAAAAGAAAAAGCCAAGCGGCTCAAAAAATCTTCAAAAACCCAAGAAATACAATAAACATATACCTATTTGTCGGGCAAACAATTTTATTCCTCTTCTCTAGCCTCCTTGCAATGACCTGTTCAATGTAAGTACATGTATACTATGCAAATGCGACAAATTTTCAATACAACTCACTTTTTGGTTTAATTTGGCTAAAGGTTCAATATTTAATTAATCAAATAATAATCAAGCAACACAACCATCAATCAATTAGTTGATTATCTTTTCAAATTCAGAACTTTGATACATAGTCCAAAAATCAGATTTTTGATGACAAATCACAACAATAAGCCCTATCTAATTTCAGTTCTCACACCAGTCAATTGGAAATATATAGAAATCCCACTTTCAAAACTCGAAAATAAATAATGGCGATGGTGCCCCATCACCAGAATTATCCCCGGGCAACTAGAGTGTGATTCTATAACTATCCAGTACATTAAAACTTCGAATACACGTTTGCAAGGCGTATATGCAAAATCTTTATATATTAGATTGTCCAAATTAATTTAAAGTAAATATTCAAATATGTATACAACGATTTAAATTTCAAAACAAAACTTGTTTTCATTTTAAAAACATACTCTTCACACTCGTTCTAGGATGTTACTGATCCTATCTCTAACAAGTCATTCTCATTGGATATTACTAATCCAATCTCGGATGAATTCTTTCGTTTGGTTCTAACGTGACATGTTCTCCGAGCTCTGTAAACCAAAGCTCTGATACCAAATGTAGTGACCCGTAACTTCTCCGGTAAGGAAAGAGCAGATACTTTGAGGATAAGCCACATCGGAACTCAAACAGAAGAACATTTCATTGTTTATTACAACAATTCCATCAGAATACAAGAATATACAGAGTATGAATGAATATTACCCAGAAAATATCAGAGATTACAATACATTACATAGCAGCGGAAAAATAATACAATACACAACTGAAAGTAATACATGGACACAGAGCTTTCCGGGTATCGTTCCAACTGTAAATCAGGATCCTGTGAATATAAATCTGCAAAACCAAAACTACTAGCTGCCCGTGTCAAAATAAGGGCACCCAGAGTTTAGGTTAAAACAATAAACTCCAGGTCAGTCATGGGACTGGTGTGAGAACTAAAACAGTTAATAATCTTTATTTTAAAGTTAGGTAAATCAAGGGACCACGCCGTATAACACGGAACGGGTTTCCTCCCAAGAATACCAGTGCATAAAACAACAGCACAATGCTAAATAAAGAACAATGAAGCAATTATAAGACCCATGTCCAATCACACAATGCAACATAAGCTGGAGGATAGGGTTTTACCTTATAATAGCCAAAGAATGCTTGATACGCTAAATTTCATCTTTTATTATTACTATAAGTGTATAATGTCAAAAATCATTTCAATCGTAACTATCAATCATAGACGGCATGGGTACCATATATCATGTCTGTTAGAGTTTATGCCCTAGAGGCAATTCATTTGATGAGATTGATAACCCTGTTGACGTTATTATTTTATTTGGAATAAAATATTATTCTTTTATATTATATTTACTGTGTAATATAAATATTAATATAATAGAAGTCCTTAGAATAATAATACGGAATTATATAGTTCGAGTAAGACTGAACTTGAGATTATATAATGTGATAAGTATTGTAATTCTTAAAAGTCCCTAGTCGAGTTTTATTGTTTATAAAGGACAACAACAAAGCGTTGAGACTAGTATATTGATTGACTGATGATCACATCTCATTGATCATTAATATACGTGATATTAAAGTCAAGATATAAATACGTATTGGAGAATATCGTATTGGGCTGACCCACCGTGAGATAACTCCATGGAATATAATTAACAGTATCATAAGTTATTCTCATAGTGACAGTGATGTAATGGTCCTCAGACCTGAAATCATTATAATTTTATTCGAAGATATTTGTGTTTTGATATCATCTAAAGTTATTTCGTAACAGAGTAATGATAACGGTGATTATTGGATACATCTCGAATCGAATGAAAATTATGAATGATCTAGATGGAATTTAACCCTATGATATATTCGTAGTGATATCCATGGGCCTCTTGATTGACTGAGACTGTGAAATGCATGGCCGTGCTCAAATATTGATTTGTTTTAAACAGTCTACTCATCGATCAAGAAAACCGGATTAAATTATAACGAGGATGATACGATCCATGCCTCTAGTTTAATCCTGGATATATCGGTTAAAAGGATTATATTGCATTGATACACTGGTTACAGAAAGGTTGTATCGAATCGTTGGTCTTATTATAACTTGGGTAACAGCGATGTGTTGCTAGATACCGCTCACTGTTTATGATTTTAAATATGATTTAAAATCATTGCCAACGTTTTAATAACCTATAGGGTCACACAATTGAACGTTACGAAGGAGAAACTATTTTCTAGACAAATAAAACATCAATTTGTTGATATTTTATTTGAAGATTGAATCAGTATTTGGTTGGTTCCTATTTTATGGTCACGACCTTGATTTAAAAGGGGTATTTTGATTTTCCTTTTAAAATTTAAAAACTTGGCAATACCATATATATTAGGATATATGGATCAAAATATAGGCCGACTGAATATCTTTTTCATTAACCCTAGAAAACTAGTCAAGGCGGCTGGCAACGCATCTTTTTCCTCTTCTTCGATTCAGATCTAAGAAGTAATCGTTCAAGTGGATACCTATAGAGGGCCGGCGCTCTGTCGAGCCTCAAGATTCGATTCTTCCATATTGCAGAGACGCTCAGAAACAAGGAGATCGACGAGGTATCGATTTTGTGAAATCCAATCAGGTATGAAGTTTCGATTTATTATATTTTGCATAGATCCATCATTTTAATTGTTTGAAATGCTCAAAAGGGTTTCGGATTTGATCCCTAAAACCTTAACAGTGGTATCGGAGCCAGGTTTTGCTAAATTAGTAATATTGAAACTGTGATTTGGGTTTATGTGTGTTTAATTATTGAATAATCGAGATTATAATATCAAGATTTCAAGGGTTATAGATAAATTCGATTTAAAATTTGAAATTGTTCTACAGTAAGTTGAGAGTTGTATTTGATACGAGCATCAAAATCAGTTTTGATTGATTAGGTGTTGCCTCTACAATTACCCAGTTTGAAACCTATTGAGAGCTGTATATGATTAATTTGAAACCTTGAAATGAGTTCATTACTAATTAAATCATATCTTTTAACTGAGATTTCAAACTACAATTACCCTGTTTATGGACAATGGAATTTCAGTGATAAATCAAAATCAGTTTTGATTGATTAGGTGCTGCCTCTACATGTCATGATACATACAGATACATATATGTAGATATATGTCTGAATACGATAGAGATACTGTTAGACAATGAGTCAAATTATTGATAGTCAATACTAATGACTTTATTTTATTTTGGGATGAGATCCTTAAATCTAAGTTCTCATGATTATTAGCATATTAAACTCTGGAATTTTTGAGGAGTCATCTATTAAATCTGGATGGTTAATTATGTTTGAATCTGTTAAACATGTGACTCATTTCAGTTTAAAATCAAAATGGTTGATTACTGGATGTCTTGCTAGTTTTTAGTGTGGATCCAAACCCTACCTACTAACCCGATTAATCAAAAGATTAAGATACTTAAGATCTGATCTTTTGAAACATATTGATATATGATGTTATACTCTTAACAATAGTTTTGAATTCGAGCTGAAATGTTTATATATATAGATATCCACAACAGTTTGATATTAGATCAACATCCATTCAACAATTTTAAGAATGTATTTAATTTGAGTCAAATTGAAAAACAAGTTTGACTTGTTAATCTCTTAAAAAATTAATTGGGTTATTGAATTCAGTTTTGTAAAACCAATGGTATATGGGATTAAACAGATTTCAAAATGCTATTGTATTTCCATAAGAATTCTGTTTCTGTCATATATTGATGCTGATCAATTTGGTTTTATTTTTGATGATGTAGATATATAACATATTGTCTCGTAACTCTATAAATGTGCCATTGTCATAACTGTTTATATTTTACAATGTTAAGATTTTTTTTTGTTTAAGATTTGATATTGGTTATGTAACTGTCAAAAGTTGTCAGTTATACTGTGTTAAATCTATTATATGAGTATCTATGCAATCCTATGTTTGTAACCATTTTATATATATATATATATATATATTGAATGGTTATATGTGAATTGTATTGATACATATATAGCCATATCTTATAATTGTAAAATGATTATACATATGGATACATGTATAATGATATAAGAACTGTAAGTTTGTTTTACATTTTTTCACACTATTTTGAAACTGGAAAATGACCCAGTGTATGCATGATTGTTGCCACTTTGATCTGCAAGTATACACATCCAATATATATATTGTTGAATCACTATGTGAATTTGATTCATATTTGAAACAAATGTTTGTATCAGTTAAAATGAATTAACTCTGTTACACCTTTACAATCATAGTTGTTTGATGGATAGAACATATTTATTCCTATAAATTTGTTCGGATCAATTTTTTTTTTTTTTTTGGGTCTGAATATATATATATCTGTGATAAATGATGTTCGTATTCACGACTAGTGTCTAGATGATTTTGAATCATAGCCTCCACAATAAAAGGTATGATTAAGGTGATGAACCTGACATATTTCATTTAATATTGATTTCATTATGCGGAGTTTTGAGCAGTCAAAACTGCAACTAATGTTTACAGGCAAATAAAATATGTATTCAATTTTTATTTATATGGATAAATAAATTACAATGTGATTTGTTGTTTCAATATTATGCTATGTGTATTGATTATGATATCAATTACACATATGGCCTATATAAATATATATATGTGTTGACATAAACATATTTATATATTGAAATTTTGAATTTCAGTTGTGAAAGGTTTGTGAAACATAATTTTGATCATCACTCCTATAACATTTAAATCTGCATGAATATTTAATATCTTCTGTAGTACACCTACTTAAATATGTTTAGGTACACCATTTTGCTAGAAGAATATATTATACATTATTTATAATATAGATGATAGCAAACGGTATGGTAATAGCTGCAGTCGTGTAATCATATAGCAAATGTATAGGTAAAAGCTGTTCCTACTTAAGTGCAATATTATTTGATTTTATGCTTGTTATGATATACCTTCTGCATACATGTATACTCTTGCGTTTAATGAAAATTTGATTGCATTACTTATTGGTATATATATATATATATATATATGTATGGACATTGTTGCCTCTGTATTTATGAATGTATAAGACTTTCAGTCCTACTTCATTGGTTGCCATAACTAAGTTTTGATGAGTTTTATCCACCAGGATAATATATATATATATATATACACATATATATCTTACAAACATGTTAGATGCAGCAGCTATGTATTGCCATAAGATCAAGTAAATGAAATGTTTGTTTTTAGCCTGGATTACTATTTTAATTACCAGGTAATCGACATAAGTATCTTTATACAACTGTCATCAGGATGACTAGAGAACGTTACATTATAAATACCGTTTTCCTAATACTTGCACTGTTGAAAATATTAAAGTCATTGAGTACATGAATTACTGTTCATTTGTGTTAGCTGAATAAATACATTTGATGTATTTAAGATTACTACACATAAATATACATTTGATGTATTGATATAAAACTAACAATATGAATTTATATTGTTTCAACATTGCAGATGTAACATATGTGCTGAAATCGTTTCAGCAGGAAGGACAAAATAAACTCATGGTTGGGTACCAGCTAGTAATACATGTATATTTTGAAAGATAGACAAGTGTGACTTGTTTTGCCTTCAGTATGATTTTATTTATACACAACTTTGTATTTTATTACTGTGTCAATACATGTAAGTCATATAAAAGTTTACATTTGATGTACATGTATATATTAATGTAAAATTGGTATGAATGGAGCAGGTGTTAGTTTGATTAGTACATCACTCATGTTATCATGACTGTACGTTCAAATTTTATTTGATCATGTGTGTGTATATTATAGAATTTAACTGTCAGTGTACAATGATATACATGTTTTATGAAACATGCTACTGAACTGTCATTGTTCCTGGTTATATATATATTGATTTAAATGAGATCTGAAATGTGCAGTGCGTATTGACAATAGATGCATGTATTAATATTTCCATATTTCAGTATTTGTCTAAATGTGAACTGTTATTACGAACATGATGAAATGGCTTTAATGGCAAGGGCATTGAAAGTAAATATATTAGTTTTCAAAGTTAAATGTTGGGCCTTAAATTTGTTTGGGCTTGAACTTATACAAATTTTGAATTTGATTAGATATAAGTCTTATACAATATTTATAGTAAATATAAGATGGGAACATGCCGTATGGTAATGATGATCACCAATACTTCGAATAGTTCGAAAGAAAAGGATGCCACCTTAATAACGTTGAATTTAAATAACTGTATATGCATTATATATATTTTATTTAGATCCAATTATTTAAAATACATATATATTTGATATATGTAAATGACTCTGATATTGTTCGCCACTACGAATTATAAATTCCTTCTAAAGCAATTATTTTTGGTTATATTAAGTCATGGTGAAGTCTTCCGATAATATACTCATCACTGTCCAAAATCACTGGATGTAACTAACGCCAAAGCGTTGTGCACCTTTTATTTTGGTTATATGCGATGGAGTAAAATGTGGTGCTACAACCTATTATTGGGTTTGACTTAACTAGGCTGCATAATACGATTATGGGCTTAGAGACAATAGCATGAATTATTCTATATTTTGAGCAAATGAATAATACTGGACAAAATGTTCATCATGCGATCCAAGAATTATATACGATATAATTGACATAAGATGTCTACCTAAAAGGTTGTGTTTTGGGTTCAGCCAAAGCTGGGTCAAGGCATGACT
Source organism: Allium sativum (assembly GCA_030737875.1). Classification (NCBI taxonomy): domain Eukaryota; kingdom Viridiplantae; phylum Streptophyta; class Magnoliopsida; order Asparagales; family Amaryllidaceae; genus Allium; species Allium sativum. Next base: position 109,856,586 of record CM060916.1, on the reverse strand, counting down.
AGATATGGATCTTGGAACACCGTTATATATGTATACCGATATGTATGTATAAATAGAGGGATGTTAATTTGAGTGGGAGCATATTTTAGTTTAAGTTATACATTAATATAAATATAAAGTTTGATTATCAAAATTTTGCATTTATATTAAATAATTATAATGGAATCAGTTAATATTTATTATCCACTGCAGATATTAAATAGCAGATAACTCCGATAATTTAAATTTGTTCTTGATAAGGATAAATTGAATTAAATCAAATTTCTTGACTGACATTGAAATTTGAGGATTGTCCTCAAACAAATTAAAACTTAATTGTTCTTACAAATATAGAGGATCTAAAATAAAAGTTAAAGTGTGACTTCAACTGAATAAGATATAAATGTTATAATAATCTACTTATACATTTCTAGTACTAGATACTAGATATAAATCACATAAATGTATGTGAATTTACAGGAATACAAAATAAGTAGAAATCGGATAATGTGACAAGTGGACTTACGATTGGAAATGAAGCAAATGTTGTTGGATAATCTATAGGAAGTTGATTCTTGTTTAAATACTGGCTTAATTAAATAAATTAAATAATTGTTATTATGAAATTCCACACAGAATAAATGTTATAATAGATCTTGTTTAGACAAGTTTGAATTTCATTTGTAATAAAAGAATAAATGTTATTCATTTTATTTAAATTAAATATCATATGGAATTTCACAAATAGTTAATGATATTTGTAAATCTTTAACTATAATGTATTTGACATTAATAATGACTGGATTGAATTTAGTGATTTAAATCCAATATACCTTTAGTATTACCAGTTAGCACTATAAACAAGAAATCATATCAAAACTCCATAATGATGGAATTTTGAGATCATTTGATTTTGAATTGTATGAAGAATACAAATCTTGTTTATTAGGCAAAATAACTGGATCCACTTTCACTTGACACAGTGATTGAGTGATAAGTATTGGGTCTCGTACATAATGATGTATATGGAGCAATGAATACATAAACTAGAGGTAGGTTTTATCATTTCATTAGATTTACTGATGATATCAGTAGATAAAGATACGTGTATCTTATGAAACACATATTAGAATCCTTTGAAAAGTTCAAGGAATTCAAAGTGGAGATAGAAATCAATTTGGATAGAATATAAGTTCTCTTCGAATAGATCAAAGAGAATATTTAAGCCAATTAATTAATGACTGTCCATATAAGTTTGAAATTGTTTCGTAACTTACTCCATCTAGAAGACCATATTGGAATGGTGTGTCTGAAAGGAGTAATCACACCTTACAAGATATGGTAAGACCAAGATAAGTCATATTGATCTTCTAATTAATTAAATTTAGAACAATTATGTTTGATCCTACCAAAATGATTTTAGAGACGCCATATAAGATATGGACTAGGAAATGTCCTAGTGTGTCTAATGCGAAGATTTGGGATGCAAAGACGTTTATTAAACGTCCTTCTTTTGATAAGATTGGATCCAAATCAAATAATCATTTTGTGAAATATCCAAAAGAACCAAGTGGAAATTATTTCTATATATCCTCTGAGAATAAAATGTTTATTGCTCGAACTGGTATCCTTAATAAAGGAGAGCCAGTCTCTAAGATACCAAGGGAATGAAATAGAATTCAAAACGTTTCGAAACCACAAAATGCCACTGAATCTTGTATAGACAAGAAATTGAGTGGGAGTGATACAATAATTCAAATGTTATTTGATAACACATTAATTATTGCAAATAATGTTAGTTTAAAAACAAGAAATAAATACTGATTCTAAGAAAGAAAATGTTTGGATTAAGAAGTTCATGATTGAACTTAATTCATTGTTGATCGAATGATATACATTGCGATAACAATATGGTTGTTGCTCAGGCCTAAGACATTAAACTCATCATCAATCCAAACATATATTTTAAGAAATATAATTCTTATGTGAATTTGTTTACAGAAGAAATAAACATATCTACAAAGTTACAAAAGTTGTAATGTTGCAGACCTACTGAATTAAACTCTGTCGCAGCAGAAGTTTAATAGTCACACTAGTTTCATGAGTATACGATACGTAAATGATTGACTCTAGTGCAAGTGGGAGATTGTTAGAGTTTATGCCCTAGAGGCAATTCATTTGATGAGATTGATAACCCTGTTGACGTTATTATTTTATTTGGAATAAAATATTATTCTTTTATATTATATTTACTGTGTAATATAAATATTAATATAATAGAAGTCCTTAGAACAATAATACGGAATTATATAGTTCGAGTAAGACTGAACTTGAGATTATATAATGTGATAAGTATTGTAATTCTTAAAAGTCCCTAGTCGAGTTTTATTGTTTATAAAGGACAACAACAAAGCGTTGAGACTAGTATATTGATTGACTGATGATCACATCTCATTGATCATTAATATACGTGATATTAAAGTCAAGATATAAATACGTATTGGAGAATATCGTATTGGGCTGACCCACCGTGAGATAACTCCATGGAATATAATTAACAGTATCATAAGTTATTCTCATAGTGACAGTGATGTAATGGTCCTCAGACCTGAAATCATTATAATTTTATTCGAAGATATTTGTGTTTTGATATCATCTAAAGTTATTTCGTAACAGAGTAATGATAACGGTGATTATTGGATACATCTCGAATCGAATGAAAATTATGAATGATCTAGATGGAATTTAACCCTATGATATATTCGTAGTGATATCCATGGGCCTCTTGATTGACTGAGACTGTGAAATGCATGGCCGTGCTCAAATATTGATTTGTTTTAAACAGTCTACCCATCGATCAAGAAAACCGGATTAAATTATAACGAGGATGATACGATCCATGCCTCTAGTTTAATCCTGGATATATCGGTTAAAAGGATTATATTGCATTGATACACTGGTTACAGAAAGGTTGTATCGAATCGTTGGTCTTATTATAACTTGGGTAACAGCGATGTGTTGCTAGATACCGCTCACTGTTTATGATTTTAAATATGATTTAAAATCATTGCCAACGTTGTAATAACCTATAGGGTCACACAATTGAACGTTACGAAGGAGAAACTATTTTCTAGACAAATAAAACATCAATTTGTTGATATTTTATTTGAAGATTGAATCAGTATTTGGTTGGTTCCTATTTTATGGTCACGACCTTGATTTAAAAGGGGTATTTTGATTTTCCTTTTAAAATTTAAAAACTTGGCAATACCATATATATTAGGATATATGGATCAAAATATAGGCCGACTGAATATCTTTTTCATTAACCCTAGAAAACTAGTCAAGGCGGCTGGCAACGCATCTTTTTCCTCTTCTTCGATTCAGATCTAAGAAGTAATCGTTCAAGTGGATACCTATAGAGGGCCGGCGCTCTGTCGAGCCTCAAGATTCGATTCTTCCATATTGCAGAGACGCTCAGAAACAAGGAGATCGACGAGGTATCGATTTTGTGAAATCCAATCAGGTATGAAGTTTCGATTTATTATATTTTGCATAGATCCATCATTTTAATTGTTTGAAATGCTCAAAAGGGTTTCGGATTTGATCCCTAAAACCTTAACAATGTCGCCATACTAGGCTCTAATATCAAAACCGCAAATGTCACATATTTGGAAGATGGATTTCCATCTGTGAACCGAGACAAGGGATCGTCCTCCACTGAATTTGAGACGCTCTAGCCCGCCCCTCAGGTCTGAGCTCGAGTGACCTTTGGATCATCAGGGCCGGTCCACGGATGTGGATTAAAATGCCTGAACACTGCGTTTCCCCACCCTATGGGGTGTCAATGAGTCCAATGACTCCATCGGTCCCGGATCGACCGATATATCCAAGGCGTCTCGTAACAGCAACAACCACAAAAGTCAAACTCGTCAGGGCGTGTAAAACCAATGATGCCACTTCTAGCTAGAAGGAAACTCATGTCCTCCACGAGGTCCTTTCCCGTTTTTGGTTCACCACCGGGGTGTGAGTCTCGTGAATCAACATTACACAAAGCTACGCCACACAGGCCGTGCTTTGATCATAAACCACAAGACTTTGCTTTTCAACAGAAGCCTCGATCATTTGCCACTTAGGCATGCCACACAGGCAATTCACTCCACGCGTTTGGTATCCATCAATATATAACCCCTGAGCTCTTACGTCTCAGAGAAGGGCATTAAGCAAGAGAATAAATTCTCCGCCGCCAAACAGATATATATTTAAAAGAAATCAATCACACAGAATAAAATCCAATGTCATACACACAGTCCATTTATACGTTCGTTCTGGGTCTGAACGAAACCGGAGGCACCTAGTACCCCGCATATCCATTGATCTCCAAGTACGTCTGGACGATCACCAACTGATTCCCTCGTCTTGGGTGTACGGCCGAATCAAGATCATCAGTAATCACCCAAACGACGTGAAGACCTCCGGTCTTCGACCACCATCTTCATCCTCGACACCACGTCGAATTAGTTATTCAGAATGGGATAAACACGGTCTTTCTGAACAACTCGCGTATATAATAAACAAGTGTTACCCAAACACAACATACGCCTCATTCTAATTCAGAATATTCTTTTATTCAAATATTCTTACACATTGGGAAAGGTTCCCGTTAATTTTATCAAAGATAATTTTTTTAAATTTATTCATTAATCTTCCTTTGAATATCAATTCAAACTAGTCGGGATTAGCGAACCACACCGAAGTAATCATTTATTTTATTTGCCCAATCCCAACCTATTCATCCCATGAAGTAAAACTAGAAATACTTCATATCTAACACCACAGTGTTATCGGTAAATTCAATTACCATTTCACATTCAAATCTAATTAAAGATTTAACTATCGCCTGGAGTAAAACTGGTGATACTCCATTCTCGATCATTTTAATCTAATTAAAGATTCATTAAAACTCCACTTAGTTTTAATCTTCCCAAAAATAAATATCCTGTCTTTAACTGGGTTAAAGAACCAATGTCATCTAAAACACGGTTCACGATAAACCCAAAATCACATTCCATTAATTATCGGGTTAAAGAACAAGTGTTATTTAAAACACCGTTCACGATAAACCCAAAAATCAATTCAAACTCAATTCCAATTAAATACCATTTAATTGGTACACTTCATTAAATCTAAATAAAAAGATTTAATCTTATTCTCAACTGGGTTTAAGGACAGTGTTAATGAAGACACCATTCATGACAAACCCAAATCACATTTGATATTAAATACATGGCTCTGAATAGAAAATATATCGGCTCATATTCAATATCAAATTCTACGACCAACAAATATCGTATCGGAAATAACAATATAAATATACCTTTCAAATTTCCATAACAATATCTGTATAATCACGAAATCCAACATCGAATTATTCCGAAGATAATTTCGATTCAAATCCATTCCAATTCAATTATTGGAAATTCAGGTTACTTTTAAAACCATTTCAAATCCACTTTATTTATTTTTAAATAAATAAATTATTATTCTAGTTCAAAACTAGTTCATTTCGATAAAAATCTAATTTTATCTTTTCAAATGTGGAATTTTTCATCCTAGTTCTTCACAAATCATTTCTTATTATTTTACACCAATTATTAATATTTTTGATAATTTTATCAAGGCCTGTACAGTCGATTTCCATCAACGACCATCGAACTGCACTTACAGCGACTTTTCCAAATTTGATTTGAACATAATTCCAAATCCAACCGCTAGATTTCAAATCTCCAATACTCGTTAGAAAGCTCTTTTCGATACGAACCCAACGGTTCCGGTTTTAGGAGAATTTGATGGACAAATCTCCCGTGATATCCATTCGAAGTCAATGGTCGAAATTCACAAACTGCCGCGGCGCGGCGTTTTCTATTCAGGCCATTATATAATATATATATATATATATTATATATTTCGTCGATTTCCTTTCAAAACTAATTTTATAAATCGTTTTAAATTCATTTTCAAAACGATTTCAACATATTCAATTTCTAATCAAAATTGAATATTCCACATCATCGATATACAAATGATAATATTTTCAAAACGTTAAATTTTGAAATCACTTTCTTTTCTATATTCATTATAAAAATGAATAAAATCGATATAAATATCATTCACATCAAAATGGCGTCAATCTAATTAATCAACACGGCTTTTATTCAACACATGAATATTTATTCTATTCAACACATGAATATTTATTTTCAATTCAACGCATGAGTTTATTTTCAATTCAACACATGAATTTATTTTCTATTCAACACATGAATTTATATTTCTATTCAACATATGAATTTATTTTCAATTCAACACATGCATTTATTTTCTATATTGGAATGAGGCCCAATCAATTACCATTTAACGTTTATTATATGGATTTCCATACAACACATGTATATAATAGCAACGATAAATAATCAATCATCGTCCAGAGTGCACCACACAACTGCATAAGCATTAGATATAAATAATTAATGCTTACACAGTCTGTCAACCCATCGTTTGACATACAACTAAACAATCGAGATTAGTGTATGTTAAATATCATCCGAATACCCGTGTGGTGTTTCCAATCAACAAACACAGATTTTTATTTGTGCAGTTGGGTGATGTGTAAAATTTATCGTCCCAATCAATATTAGTCAAATCAGTGTATATAAACAAATCGTCGATTTGTTTTTAAATATTTATTTTATATATACGTTAAAAATTATATTTTTAACTATAAAATATTTTATTTCATTCCACATCACACAATCAAATTTCACAACACAGCAACCAAACAAACAAGTCATCCATGGTCTGTGGACGACGGGTGTCGGGTGCTACTAAGAACCATCTACATCCTAGTATATATTTCAACTAGAAAATAAATAAAATGTGAGGAGTTCTCACCGAATAGCTAAACCAATACACAACGACTCTTCATATGTAGGAAATCTTCGCCACTCGCCTTCTGGTCACTTTCGTCGTCAGTGTTCACTACATATATAAAAATCACATTTTTATATTCTCTATTATATAAAAATCACATTTTTAATTCGCTCTATATGGATAAAAATCACATTTTTATACCGCTACTATATAGATAAAAATTATATTTTTATCTTGCTAGTAATGTAATAAAAATTATATTTTTATTACTCTACATGAATAAAAATCATCTTTTTATTCTTCCTATAATATAAAAATCATATTTTTAACTCGCTACATATATAAAAATCACATTTTTACTACTTTGCTTCCTATATAAAAATCATATTTTTATATTGCAAATCATATAGTAAAAATCTAATTTTTATATTGCAAATCATATAGTAAAAATCCGATCTTTATATTGCAAATCATATAGTAAAAATCTAATTTTTATATTGTAAATCATATAGTAAATATCCGACTTTTATATTGCAAATCTTATAGCAAAAATCCGATCTTTATATTGCAAATCATATATTAAAAATCCGATCTTTTATATTGCAAATCATATAGTAAAAATCCAATCTTTATATTGCAAATCATACAGTAAAAATCCAATCTTTATATTGCAAATCATATAGTAAAAATCTGATTTTCATACTTCATTCCTATATATAAAAATTCGTTCTTTTTGCTTCATTCATATAATAAAAATCGTATGAATAAAAATAAATAAATATAAGTTTAAAAACTCACCTATAAATTGGAGAGGGCTTTCTGCGAATTAACGTGAAAAGGGGGGGGGGGGTTTCTACGAAATAAGGTGGAGAGGGGGTTTCACTGTCGGTGGGAGGTCGGGGGGGGGGGGGTCTCGGTGGAGTGGGGCGCGGCGGTTTAGGGTGTAGAAGGGGCGACGACTTCGATTTAGAGGGGTATCGGGTCTTGCGGTTTTAGGGATTGGGGGGGGGGGCTGAACGCGGAGAGAGAGGACGTGGGGGGAGTTCGCCGGAGGGGGAGAGGAGAAAGGGATCGGCAGTGGCGGTTGCGTGGGCGGAGGAGCCTAGAGATGGATGGCGGCGTCGATCCGTCATGCCCCCTTTTCCTATTTCCCCTTTTTTTCTCTTTTCTGAATTGAAGTCAACGGTGATGGGAGGGGTTTAAGGAGATTATATTTTTTTTAATTCCGAAAAGCAACTTTTAATTTCGACCTCTAAACGAGACCCACCGCCTGTCGTCCATAGCTAATTACCCCCATTCCAAACATAATGGGATATGTATCGTGAGCTGATACGATCGTTTCGATCAGTTTTTGTCAAAATCAAAATATAACTCTATATATTGAATTTGAACGCACATTTCAATTTACCGGGGTCACATATCGACTCTAAGAATTCCTAAAAAATACTTTTTGACTTCGTATTGACGATACGGTCTTAACAAAACTAGTTACGTCGAATTCTGAGACCGTTTGAAAAATAGCCATTTTCCAGTCGATTAAAATCAACTAAAACTGGTCAAATGCCTTTTCCTTTTCCACGCTCACATATTGATTCGGAAAATTACGAATTTTGAAACCTAGCAATAACTTGACATCACAGAACCAACAAAAGTGGTTTCGTCGAAAACCGAGGTCGTTTGCAAAATTTCCATTTTTAAGGGCCATAATTTCATAGCGACTATTCTGAATTTTCAACTGGGCATATCTTTTGATTCCCACTATGAAATTTTGATTTTTCAGATTCTTGGAAAGATATTCTCAAATAGATTCTATTATTTTTGGTTTCGCTAAAATTCAGTTTATTTTGAATCCTGTACAATCATTTGAACTTTGAAATCGAATTATCGAACTACCGCGCAATTTTCAATTCCTTTTATATATATAAATAAATATTTATATTCTAACGACTGCGTATATAAATATATACGTTCTAATTCAATTCAAAATAAATTTCTCGTCGATATTATTTAAAATATTTCATTTTAATATTCAAAATTCACTAAAATTGCCAAAATAAAATTTTTAAATTGGCTTGGATATCTGGGTTATTACAGTAGCTCACGGCGTTCCATACCCATAAGAAACCAAGAAAGACCCCTTTTATTCCTTTGCTCATTCACGTTGCACCCTTTTTGGGCTTTCTCTACATTCTTTTTCTTCTCTTTTTGGGCCGTACCCGTTTTATACCAGCCCACTTCTACTTCTACAAAACATGAAACTGCCACTTCTACTTGTAATAACCGGAACCGCCTCAGATCCTATTTTTCCCATTGAAAAACTACTGCTGATCCTATACAAAAACTTCACAAACACATTTTTCGTGCATATCTTCTATCCATCAAATGAAATGCCCTCCAGAGTTCAACATCATGCAACTTCTATCCCCTCCTACACCCTTCCACGTACCACCACCAAAATCTCGTTCTCCCATTACTATGTCCAAGAACAGCCAGAAAATCTCGGCCTCCTTCGTGACCTCTACCACCTCAACGCTATTTCCGCAAATTGAACATCACCACTAGTCTGCAAATCCACACTTGAGAGAACTTCCATCCATATATATGTAGCAGTAGCACATCTCCTCCATACCCTGTACTATACTCACACTCGTAGGTCTCCTCGCTTGCCAATAACCCTTCCTCCTAACCAACGTAACGCACCTCCCAATCAAGTCAAGACACACGCGTCGACCCTATAAACCCTACGATGACCTCACTCTTTCCCTCATCGCCTGAAACTCAGGTACACCCAACATATGTCGACGCTGTTCCAAAGGAGGGTGAACTAATCGTCCTTCGAACTCGGCGAAATTGATCGTAGGTTGAAGCTTTCGTTATGACGATTTTAATAAATTCAAGGACAAGATTTGTCATTGAATATTTTATTTACTGTGATTTTCTGAAGAAAATTGAAAGGGCGTCTCTTTCGTATGGAAGTCGACTTTGATTTTTGAGGGTGGAGGCGCTGATACTTTGACTACAAAACATTTTGACCTAGGGATAGAAAGATTGGAAGTGTATTTATAGTCTGTGAATACATAGTAATTAAGGTAATACAAGAGGCCACGTAACGTAAGTATCAACCACAACTGTTTGCATTGAGTCAAACATATATTGTTTGTTTGGTTTATAATGTCGAGCGTACCCTGTTACGTAAAATTCTACTTACATATAGACACAAATAAAAATACCGTTGTGTCGAGCTCAGTGCCCCGATCCTAAAAATATAATAATATAGGTCCGTTAACTTATTCTGTGAAACCCGGAATTATTGATATAGGGTGCAAAATACTCCAAGATAAAACGTGCTTATTTTCCAAAATAAAGATTACAGAAAAATTCTAAAAATTAAATTATAACTACGTCTAAAAGGATTTACCCAATTTTGAAGCCAATATTTAATTATAATAAAATATATCGTTATGGCTTATAAACGAATCCATAACAACTATTTGAAAATTTGATTTGGACATAAATCAAAATCTACTCGACGAAATCCCGATTTTTCTCTTCCATTAGAAAATTATACTTCCCCAGCTCTGAAAGTTTCTTGTTTCATAGAAATCTGACTTAAAACGGGTTTTGTATATTCGTTTAACGTTCGAATCGCCAAATTACGAACTACAACGCCATTTCGAGCTCGATTATAATTATTATATAATTATACGCTTAACTGTCGTTTATATAATATATTCGTTACTATAATTCAACTCCAAACTGAATTATATATTATAAATGATCAAATTTACGCAATATTGTGAATTCCACTATTTTTTACTATTTCAAAAATCAAATGTATTATTCTATTATTTATATTAATTAAATATTCCATATAATTTAATTAAACGACTATTTAATTCTCTAAATTATTATTTAAATAATTTAATAAATTAATTATTATACCACAAGAAATACGGGACATTACACCTTTAGTGGGAGCTAACCAATGTCGGGCATCAGTAGTCATCCATTCGATGTGAAGATCGTCGTTCTTCAATCACCGTCTTCAATATCTTCGATTTAAATTGTCGTATAATTATTTGAAATGAGATTGAACTCATCTTTTCACATAATTCTCACATATATAATTTAAAACCATTTTGTATCGTTAATATTACTTTATAACGATTTATCGCTATTTTTATTTATATAAAAATTGCTCGATTTAATATAACGATGCTTCGGGTCAATAGGCGGCCCAAGCGCTGTTTTTATCAAAATGTGATTTACACATATCTCGAAATCTAACCATTGGATTTTAACAAAATTTATATCAATGGAATGATCTTCCCAAAGCGGTCCTAACGGTTCTAGTTTTAGGGAAATCCGACGGTTGAATCTTTCGGTATAATCGTTTAAAGTTACGATTCCAAACGCGAACTACCGCGCGTGATTCATTTAATTTTAATTTATTTATATATAATTATATATAAATATAAACCATTCGACGATTCCACTAATGTGTTTAACATGCCAAATACAAGAATGTTCTATTGGCATATCTTATCTACATGTTTATAATGTCAAACAAAATATATTTTATTTACATGACAATTGAGCTAATGATAAATAAAAACTAATTTTATTTTTCTTTCTATTTTTAACTTTAACAAATAAAAAGGAATATTTTATTTGTATATAGTTTCAATACATGTTATGACAATAAAAATAATTCATACAAATTCTAATGTATGTATTGTTAATAAAATGATATTTTAACTTTGCATACAAATTCTAATATATGCATTGTCAATAAAAATGATTTTTGACTTTGCATAATGTAAAGACCCGTAACTTCCCCGTGAAGGAAAGAGCGGATACTTCGAGAACAATACACAAAAGAACGCAGAAGGAAGAACATTTCATTGTATATAACAACAATCCCATCAGATTACAAGAATATACAGAGTATAAATGAATATTACATTCAATAAATATCAGAGATTACAATACATTACATAGCAACGGAAAATAATACAATACACAACTAGAAGAGATATACGGATACAAAGCTTTCCGGTTATCATTCCATCTGTAAACTAGGATCCTGTGAATATAATTCTGCAAAACCAAAACTACTAGCTGCCCGTGTCAAAATAAGGGCACCCAGAGTTTAGGTTAAAACAATAAACTCCAGGTCAGTCATGTGACTGGTGTGAGAACTAAAACAGTTATTAATCTTTATTTTAAAGTTAGGTAAATCAAGGGACCACGCCGTATAACACGGAACGGGTTTCCTCCCAAGAACACCAGTGCATAAAACAACAGCGCAATGCTAAATAAAGAACAATGAAGCTATTATAAGACCCAGGTCCCATCACACAATGCAACGCAAGCCGGAGGATAGGGTATTTACCTTATAATAGCCAAGAATGCTTGATACGTTTAAAACAAATCATTTATTATTACTATAAGTGTATAGTGTATAAAACAACTTCAAATCATAAGTATCAATCATAGACGGCATAAGCGCCCTATCCCACTATGTCGCCATATATAGGATTACAACTAAAACCGAAACGTCACGTATTGGAAGTTGGATTTCCATCTATGAACCGAGGCCAGGGATCGTCCTCTACCGTTTCGAGACTGTCTAGTCCGAGTCTCAGGCAAGCGCGCAGACAAGCCTTGGATCGTCAGGGTCGGTCCACGGATGTGGATTATTATGCCTGAACAATACGTCTCTCCGCCCTATGGGGCGTAAATGAGCCAACAAATGACTCCATCGGACCCGGATCGTCCGATCAAACCGAGGCGCCTCGCAACACCAACAACCACATAAGTCAAACTCGTCAGGGCGTGTAAAACCACTGACGCCACATCTAACTAGAAAGAAACGCATGTCTTCCCTGAGGTCCGTCTCCCGTTTTTGGTTCACACCGGGGTGTGAGGCTCGCGAATCAACGCTACACAAAGCAATGCCACAAAGGCCGTGGTTTGATCATCAACCACAAGACTCTGCTTTTCAACAGAAGCCTTGATCATTTGCATCTTAGCATGCCACACAGGCAAACCGTTCTATGAAACCGATATCAGTCACACAGAATGAAATCCAATGTCAGACACACAGTCCATTTACAAGTCCGTTCTGCATCTGAACGAAACCGGAGGCACCTAGTACCCCGCATATCCATCGATCTCCAAGTACGTCTGGACGATCACCAACTGTTTCCATCTTCTTGGGTGTACATCCCAATCAAGATCATTAGTAATCACCCAAACGACGTGAAGACCTCCGGTCTTCGACCACCGTCATCATCTACGACTTATCGTCGTATCAGTTATTCAGAATGGGATAAACCCGGTCTTTCCGAATAACTCGCGTATATTATAAACAAGTGTTACACAAACACAACATACGCCTCATTTCAATTCATCAGTCACTAACCGTAAATTAACAAGAGAATAATTCCCCAAATATTAACCCCGAAGGCCGAAACCAACATCATATCAATATCCAGAAAACCATTCTGCTTAGCTAACCGACAGTTAGTTTTAAATTTTACATTCATAGGGAAAGGTTCCCATTAATTTTATCAAAGATAAATTCCTTGAATTTATTATTTAATCTTCCTTTTGAATTTCACTTCAAACTAGTCGGGATTAACGAACCTTACCGAAGTAATCATTTGTTTTAATTTCCCAATCCCAACCTATTCATCCCATGAAGTAAAACTGGTCATACTTCATATCTAATACCACGGTGTTATCGGTAAATTCAATTACCATTTCACGTTCAAATCTAATTAAAGATTTAACTACCGTCTGGAGTAAAACTGGTTATACTCCATTCTCTATCTTTTCAATCTAATTAAAGATTCATTAAAAATCCACTTAGTTTTAATCTTTGACTGGGTTAAAGAATCAGTGTCATTTAAAACACGGTTCACGATAAACCCCAAAATCACATCACATTTCAATCAGTCCCTAACCGTAAATTAACAAGTGAGCAATTCCCTAAGTATTAACCCCGAAGGCCGAAACCAACATCAGATCAATACCCCAGAAACCATTCAACTTAACAAATCTCCAGTTAGTTTCTGATTTTCTTAACTCCTTTGGGTCTAAGAACAGTATTATTGAAGATACCGTTCACGACGACTCAAAATCACATTCTATTAATAATCAGGTTAAAGAACGAGTGTTATTTAAAACACCGTTCACGATAAACCTAAGAATCAATTCGAATTCAATTCCAATTAAATATTATTTAATTGGTACACTTCATTAAATCTAACTAAAAAGATTTAATCTTTTCTCAACTGGGCTTAAGAACAGTGTTAATGAAGACACCATTCACGACAAACTCAAATCACATTTGATATTAAATACAAGGCTCTGAATAGAAAATATATCGGCTTATATCCAATATCAAAATCTACGACCAACAAATATCATATTGGAAATAACGATATAAATATATCTTTCAAAATTCCATAACGCTATCAGTATAATCACAAAATCCAACATCAAAATATTCCGAAGACAATTTCGATTCAAATCCATTCCAATGCAATTATTGGAAATTCTAGTTATTTTCAAAACCATTTCAAATCCAATTTATTTATTTAAAAATGAATAGAATTATAATTCTAGTTCAAAACTAGTTCATTTCGTTAAAAATCTATTTTTATCTTTTCAAATATGGAGTTTTTCATCCCAAATCATTTCTTATGATTTTACACAAATTATTATTATTTTTAATAATTTTATCAAGGCCCGTACAGTCGATTTCCATCAACGGCCATCGAACTGCACTTATAGCGACCTTTTCCAAATTTGATTTGGACATAATTCCAAATCCAACCGTTAGATTTCTAATTTCTAATATTTGATAGAAAGCTCTTTTCGATACGAACCCAACGGTTCCCGTTTTAGGAGAATCCGACGGTCGGATCTCCCGCAATATCCATTCAAAGTCAACGGTCGAAATTCGCGAACTACCGTGGCGCGGCGCGTTCTATTCAGGCCATTATATTATATATATAAAATATATATATAACATATACTTCGTCGATTTCCTTTTAAAACGTATTTGTATAATTCGTTTTAAATTCGTTTTCAAAACGATTTCAATTCAAATTGATTTCTAATTCAATTTCAGTTCGTTTTCAATTTAATTCAATTTCAATTCGAATTCATTTATATTCAATTTCAATTCGAATTCATTTTTTTTCAAAATATCATATTTTGAAATCACTTTCGATATTCATTATAAAATGAATAAAATCGATATAAATATCGTTCACGTCAAAATGGCGTCAATCTAATCAACACGGCTTCGTATATTTCTATTTTCAAATATTCTATTTCAAATATGGAATGAGGCCCAATCAATTACCATATAATGTTAATTATATGGATTTTCTACAACACATGTATACAATAACAACGATGAATAATCAACCATCATCCAAAGTGCATTCTACACTGTATAAGCATCGAATATAAATATTTAACGCTTATAACAGTATGTCAATCAATCGATCGACATACAACTAAACAATCGGGATTCGTGTATGTCAAATATCATCCCAATACCCGTGTGGGGTTTCAAACAATCAAACACATATTTTATTTGTGCAGTTGGGCGATGGGTAAAATTTATCGTCCCAATCAATATCAGTCAAATGTGTGTATATGAACAAATCGTCCGATTTGTTTATTTTTATTTCATTTCATATACATGTTAAAAATTCTATTTTTAACTATAAAATATTTTCCACCATAAAATATTTTATTTCAACTATATAAATATTTTATTTCATTTCACATCACATCACACAATCAACTACACATCAAAATCAAACAAACAAGCATACAAGCCGTCCATGGTCTGTGGACGACGGGTGTCAGGTGCTACTAAACACCGTCTGCATCCTAGTATATATTTATAACTAGAAAAGAAAGTTTAAAGTGAGAAGTCCTCACCGACAAGCTAAACCAACGCCACGACTCTTCTTATGTAGAAAATCTCCGCCGTTTCTTCTTTCGTCACTTTCGTCATCCGTATTCACTACGTACATAAAAATCATTTTTTTTTACTTTGCTATTCAACATGTAAAAATCGAATTTTTACTTTGCTACCCAATATATTAAAATCGAATTTTTATTTCGCTATTCAATATATAAAAATCGAATTTTTATTTCACTATTCAATATATAAAAATCGAATTTTTATTTCGCTATTCAATATATAAAAATCGAATTTTTATCTTCACTAAAAATTATATTTTTACTTCGCTATCATATAAAGAAAAATCACATTTTCTAATCGCTTCCCTTTAAAGAAAAATCACATTTTTACTTCGCTTTCCTATGAAAAATATAATCTTTTCATGTCACGAATAAATATAAAACTCCAATCTTTCTTCTAACTAAAAATTCTATTTTTATATAACTAAACATCATATTTTTCCTTCAATAAAATCCTACCTTTTTCCTACTTAAAAATCGCATCTCTTCTAAAGTAAAAATCTAAACTTTACATTCATAAAAATCTAAACTTTATACTTATAAAAGTAAAAATCTTTTTATTTAGAAAAAACAAATTCTTAACTTTTAAATAAATAGTTATATAACTAAAATCAGTTTTAAATGTTAAATAAAATAAAATAAAACATAAAAGAAAATTATAAAAACTTACATTGCTTTAGGGGGGGTTCCCTTTGTTGCGTTTGGATTGGAAAGAGGGGGGGGGGAGAAAACTGCGGCGGTGGGGGTGTTTGGGGATGTAAACCTCGAGAGGAGGCGGAGGGGGAAAGCTGACGGGGTCGGAGTCTATCAGAGGGAGGTCGGCGGTGGACTTCGATTAGGGTTTTCAGGGTGGGCTCGCTGTTTTTGTGGTTGTCGCTTATCAGGAGAGAGGGAGAAGAGGAAGGAAGGGGAAATCGACGGGGTGGCGGTTGGCCAGAGCAGGCGGTGGGGTGGCGATCGGAGGCGGCGCACGATGGTGGTGGTGGGGCGGCGAGGTCTAGCGGTTTTTTTATTTCAGAAATCGATTTCAATGATAAAAGGGGGGCCTGAGAGTAAATAAGGAGGAGAGAGGGGTATTTTATTTTTAATTCATTTAATTATTTAATTTCAAAAAGCAACTTTTATTTTCGAACTCGAAATCGAACCCACCCCTTGTCGTCCACAGCTAATTACCCCCATTCCGAACAAAGTGGGATATGTATCGCAGGCTGATTCGATCGTTTCGATCAGTTTTCATCAAAATCAAAATATAACTCTATATATTGAATTTGAATGCACATTTCAATTTACCGGGGCCACATACTAACTCGAAAAATTCCAGAAAAATATTTTCTAGCTTCGTATTGACGATACGGTCCTAACAAAACTAATTTCATCGAATTCTGAGACTGTTTGAAAAATGACCATTTTCCAGTTGACTAAATTCAACTGAAACTGGTCAAACGCGTTTTCCTTTGCCACGTTCACATATTGATTCGAAAAATTATGAAATTTGGAATCTAGCAATAACTTGACATCACGGATCCAAAAAAAGTGGTTTCGTCGAAATCCGAGGTCGTTTGCAAAATTTCCATTTTTAAGGCCCTGAATTCCATAGCGACTATTCTGAAATTTCAACTAGACATATCTTTTGATTCCCGCTATGAAATTCCAATCTTTCGGATTCGTTGGAGAGATATTCTCAAATAGATTCAAATATTTTTGGTTTCACTAAAATCCGGTTTATTTTTCACCGGGTACATTCATTTGAATTTCGAAATCGAATTATCGAACTACCGCGCCATTTTCAATTCCTTTTATATATATAAATAAATATTTATATTCTATCATCGATTCAAACGAATATATACGTTCGAATTATATTCAAAATAAATTTATCATCGATATTATTTAAAATAATTCATTTTAAATAATCAAAATTCGCTAAAATTGCCAAAATAAATTTTTTAAATTAGCTCGGATTTCCGGGTTATTACACATACAAATTCTAATATATGCATTGTCAATAAAAATGATTCTTTGACTTTGCATACAGATTCTAATATATGCATTGTCAATAAAACGATATTTTAACTTTGCATACAAATTCTAATATATGCATTATCAATAAAATGATATCTTAACTTTGCATATAAATTCTAATATATGCATTGTCAGTAAAATGATATTTTAACTTTGCATATAAATTCTAATATATGCATTGTCAATAAAATGATATTTTTACTTTGCATATAAATTCTAATATATGCATTGTCAATAAAATGATATTTTAACTTTGCATATAAATTCTAATATATGCATTGTCAATAAAATGATTCTTTGACTTTGCATACAAATTCTAATATATGCATTTTCAATAAAAACGATTCTTTGACTTTGCATACAAATTCTAATATATGCATTGTGACGATCCCAAAACCCCGTGGCACGGTGTTAAGGATAATCATTGGAATATAACACATTAATCATCATAAGCAGATCACAGATAATAGCATAAACAGAAAATAGAATAATTCACACACATATGACAGCGGAATCATATAGATAACATCACATCAGAGAAGCACAGTACAGGATACAACTTAGTGCATAATGATACATAATCAGTCACCATCGCCTGAGGCGGAATCATACATAAAGAGTACACAAAAGGAATATCAGTCTACATCGCCAGTGGCGGAATCATAATATAGATACAATAATGGCGGAGAAAATCCAAGTCAGCACGGTGTAGTCAAGCCTCGCCATGAGCCAAAAGGTGCGTCAGAAACCTGTAACTAGGCTGCCCGTGTGAAAATGAGGGCACCCGAGTTTGCAAGGTGAAACAAACTACGAGTCAGTCATGGGACTGGTATGAGAAATCTATTCGACTTATTAACAACAATAATAAGGCAAATCAAAGGACCACGCCACTTTCGCGGAACGGGTTTACTCCAATGAGTGCTCGTGCATGAAGTAAAGTAAATGATTAAATCAACGCAATGCTTTTTCTAAAATGAAGCCATTATAAGACTCAGGTCCCATCACACAATGCAACGCAATCCGGAGGATAGAGTTTTTACCTTATAATAGCCAAAGATGCTTCATACGAATAAAACAAAGGTGTTTGATATTATTACTAGTGCATATATGTTTCAAAAGCGATTTCAATCATAAATATCAATCATAGGCGGCATAAATGACCCATACCACTATGTCGCCATACTAGTAATACAATCACAACCGCACGTATCGTATTGGAAATTGGATTCCTTCATGAGTCGAGGCAAGGGGCAAGCTCCTCTCCGTTCGAGACACTCTAGCAAATGTCCCAGGACCCCACTATGATCCTTGGAATCGGCTGGGCCGGTCCTCTCTTACTTTTGAGGATTGGCAATTCCTGAACACACGTTTCCCGGTCCTTACAGACCTATATCGAGGCGCCTCGCATTCCAACAACCACACAGGTGAAAAGTATATATAATGTCAGGGCTGGTAGGTCACTGACACCACCATAGCTAGAAAGAAACGTCGTGCACTCCCAACTGTCCGTCTCCCGTTTTTGACTCATACCGAGGTGTGAGGCTCACGAATTCACGTTATACACCAAGCTACGTCACACAGACCATGCTTGGATCATCAACCACAAGACTTTGCTTTGCAACAGAAGCCTTGATCATATGCCACTTAGGCGTGCCACACAGGAAATCCACTCCATGCGACTGATTTCTGTCAATACATAACCTCTAAGCTCGTACGTCTCAGAGAAGGGCGTTAAGCAAGAGAATATATTCTCTGCCGCCAAACAGATATATATTTAACAGAGATCAATCAACACAGAACAAAATCCAATGTCAGACACACAGTCCATTTACAAGTCCGTTCTGGGTCTGAACGAAACCGGAGGCACCAATTCCTCGCATATCCGTACAATCAACATTATGTTTGGACGGCTAATACGTCAATTCCTTCATGGTAGCTACTCCAATCACGAGCATCAGTAGCGCCCATCCATCCAACGTGGAGATCGTCGGTCTTCAGTCGTCTTCGACTTCTCAACGTCGATCGATTATTTGAAATGAGATAAACTCGGCCTTTTCAAATAATCCACGTATATTTAGATTTTTCAAACCAATTAATTACAGGGTTGAACTATTCAACATTCACATTTCAGTTGTTTAGTTATGATTTTCACGTCAAATACATTCAACCATCACATATCAAGCAAACACAACAAAATTGGTTTATTTTCACCCTATATCGTCTATAGCACTTTATAACGATACATCGCCATTTTTATTTAATTTAAAACGGCCATATTTAATTAAACGACGTTTCAGGTCGTGTCGATGCACTGGCGCTGCTTTCCACTAATTTTGTTTTACACATATAGGAAAATCTAACCGTTGGATCTTCACAAATTTTACATCATTAGGAAGGTCTTTTCAAAACGAATCCAACGGTTCCAGTTTTAGGAAAATCCGACGGTCGGATCTTCCACACTAACCATTTGAAGTTACGATTTCAATTTACGAACTGCAGCGTCGTTATTCGATTTAATTTAATTATATTTATATATATATATAAATATAATCGTTTCTGGCGCTGTTTTTCACTAATTTTGAATTAAACATTCCAGACAATCCAACCGTCGGATCTTCACAAAGTTGGTGCCGTTGGAAAGATATCTCCAAGGCGAACCCAACGGTTGAGGTTTCGGGAAAATCCAATGGTCGGATCTTCCGCACTAGTCGTTTGAAATCACGGTTTCAAAATATGAACTGCACGGCCACGTTTCGTTTTAATTCTATTTATATTTATATATTTATATAAATATAGTTCATTCAATGATTTCCATATCGTTTTCACTTCAAATATTTTTCTAACACCTTAAAATTTTGGAAAATTTCGCCATAACCTCCCCTGCACCGGGAGCATCGGGAAATCGCAAATAGCGTTCCTGGTCCTTCTAATCTCAAAAAGAAAAAGAAAAAGCCAAGCGGCTAGCCAACAGGCTCATAAAATCATCACCCAAACAAACAGTAAATGTGTACCTATTTGTCGGGCACAAAATTTTATTCCTCTTCTCTAGCCCCTTTGCTATAACCTGCTCAATGAATATGCATGTACATATATATGCAGTTCTTATCATTTATCAATTTCTATTCAACTTCATATTTGATTTGCTTTGGTTTAAAAACACCATTCATTCTAATATCGCATGCATAGGCTAAAATCATATCATTAGCTAGTTAATGTATATTTCAACTCATGCACGTTTATTCGAACCAGTGGCTATTTTTAACACTTCACATTTCAAAGATGATAATTTTGGCGAACTAAAATAGATTTCAACACATGACTATTTTATTTAGTTCTTATGCATGTTAAAAATAATATTTCTGTCACAAATATTTATTTCAACGTCCGCATATCTTTAGCATATCACACATAGGATAAAAATGATATTTTTATCATTTAAAATATTTATTCAACCAATGTATGGTTTCAACACTTCATAGTTCCAATAAAAATGTAATTTTTATTGTTCAATCTTTTTATTCAACACATGAACTTTTCCACTTCACACATTTCTCAACAAATGAGTATTTCCACACATGGACAATTTATTTATGTTGTTCATATTAGAAAGATGAAATTTTTATGATTGAAATTATTTATATAAGGCGAATATTTTTCATACTTCATATATATATAAAAATGTGATTTTTATTGTTTATACACTTCATTCATTCACAAATGAATTTTATTTTCACACAACACTTTTCAACACATGAATATTTCCACACATGGACATAGTTTCAATATATGACTTTAATTTCAATGCATGTAAAATAATTTCAACATATGAAAATAATTCTAACATACAAAGATTATTCAAAATTTCGGCAGCATAACGGCAGGGTAGTTAAACCGGCACCGTCCCTAGTACGGCTCCTCGCTCTACCTTAAAACCTCGCGGTTTTTGACAATGGGGATCATGCATCTAATTCGCACGCAGGCGGCATGTTTATATTTATTTCATTTCCACAAACTAATCCTATGTGGTTTTCAACCAAATATTTTCCAATCACCAACGGGTATTTTTCAACCACAATCAATTCAATATCAACCACAAAACTATCCCAAACAACAATTTTCCATCAACCAATTTTCACAACAATTTCAACCAATAAATATCGTCCATGGTTTGTGGACGAGGGGGCGTATATATATATATATATAAATATTTATATATAGCAATTCACTTTTATTTCCACACACACACATATATATATATATAAAGAAATTGAAGAGTGAGAAATTCTCACCAATAGCTATCCAATAACACGACTCTTCCTTTATAGAAATCTTCGTCTATTTCGTCTTCTTGTCGCTTTCGTTGCCCGTATTCTCTACATAGGTAAAATCGAATTTTTACTATGTTATTCAATATATAAAGATTGCATCTTGACTTCGCTATTAAATATATAAAGATTATATTTTTAATATTCCTATGATGTAAAAATTATATTTTTATTGCTTTAAAAATATAAGAATCATATCTTACTTCTTCTACCTAATAAAAATCCCGTCTTTCTCTTTTTAAAAATATGATCTTTATTTTTGCAAGTTCAAATCTTTTTCTACTAAAAGATTAAACCTTTTTCTATTTCAAAGTTTAAACCTTTTTTTCTATTTTAAACCTTAAAATAAAATCAGTTTTTATTTCTTTTTAAATCAGTTTTTAAACTTTATCAAATCAGTTTTAAAACTTTATAAAAAAAAACAGTTTTTTTTTAATATTCTTTATTAAATCAGTTTTAAAAATTCATAAAAATCAGTTTATAAATCTTCATAAAAATCAGTTTATAAATCTTAATAAAAATCAGTTTTAAACAAAACAAAAATAAAGATAAAAATAAAAATAAAATAGATTCTCACCGATAGCTTGCGGAAAAAGGGGGGAAAGGGAAGAAGAAGCGTCGGCGGCTCGTTGGTGGCGTTCGGAGGTGTCGCGGCGGCTTCGAGGCTTCGACTGGGGGGGGGCTGCTTCGATTTGCGAGGGCGAGGGTTCGTCGGCGTCTTCGAGACGAGGCGGCGGCTTCAAGGTAAGGCGGTGGCGATGTCTAGAGGGAGGAAGCGGCGGCGATTTGATTTAGGTTAGGTTTTCTTCTTTTTTTTTTTTCTCGTTTCTGGTAAATGAATCGGGGGGGGGGGGGGCAAGCAGAAGAAAAGGAGGGAATATATTTTTTTATTTTATTTTATTTTATTATTTAATTATTTAATTTTGCAAAAGGGTTGACTTTTACATACGACCTCGAAACGAGGCCTACCGCCTGTCGCCCATAGCGTTTTACCCCCATTCCGAACACAATGGGATATGTATCGTAAGCTGGTTTGATCGTTACAATCAGTTTCCGTTGAAATTACATTTAAATCCTTATATTGAATTTTAAACGTACATTTCAAATTACCGGGGTCACACACTAACTAGAAAAATTTCCAGAAAAATATTTTCTAGTTTCGTATTGACGATACGGTCCTAACAAAACTAGTTTCGTCGAATTCTAAGACCGTTTGAAAAATGGCCAATTTCCAGTCGATTAAATTCAACAGAAACTGGTCAAACTCGTTTTCTTTTGCCACGCTCACATATTGATTCGAAAAATTATGAAATTTGAAACCTAGCAATAGTTTGACATCCCGGACCCGACAAAAGTGGTTTCGTCGAATTCCGAGGCCGTTTGCAAAATATCAATTTTCCAGACCTATATATTCTATATACCGACTCTTCTGAAAATTCATTCGGCCATAACTTTTGATTCCCGTTATGAAACTTCGATTTTCAGATTCGTTAGAAAGGTATTGACTAACAGATTTAAATATTTTTGGTCTCACTAAAATCCGTTATATTTTTCCACCCTACACAGTCGGTCAAAGTATGAATTCAAATTTTCAAACTGACTTACTATTTCTAATTCACTATTTTATTGAAATATTCTGTTTCAATGGTTCAAATTGCTTTGAAATAATCAATTTAAAAATTTTAAATTGGCTCGTATTTTCCGGGTTATTACAATCTCCCCTACTTAAAACTTTTCGTCCTCGAAAAGGAAACAACAGTAAAGTAGGAAATAAAATGTAAATGCAAAGTATGGTAAAGGTACCTTGCACCGGAGTTAGTCAGAGATATCCACTCCTCATTTGGGATAAGCTTGCTTAATGCTTTCCTCAGTTTCCCAAGTACAGTCTCTAGGATCACTGCTCCACTGCACTTTAACTAAATGAACCTTTTTGCTTCTGAGTTCTCTGGTTTCTTTGCCAACAATTTTTAATGGCTCTCTTCTGAGTGCTAATTCTGGAGTTATCTCCACATCCTGTTGCGCTGCTTCTTCTACAACAAGATCCGGATCATGCACATGTCTCCTAAGTTGAGATACGTGAAATACATTGTGCACTCCAGGCAACCAATCTGGCAATTGAACCCTATAAGCAAGAGTTCCAATTCGCTCAAGTATAGGAAAGGGACCAATAAATCTCGGTGCCAACTTCCCAGTCTTTCCAAATCTGATTACTCCCCTCATCGGAGAAACCTTTAAATAAACGTGATCACCAACAGCAAATGTCAAATCTCTCCTTCTAGAGTCTGCATAACTTTTCTGTCGGCTTTGGGCGGTTTTCAAGCGCTTCTTGATGAAGTCCACTTTATCAGATGCTTCCCTAATCATATCGGGTCCTAGTACAAGTCTGTTGCCAGGTTCTACCCAACATGCTGGAGATCTGCAGGGTCTGCCATATAATGCTTCAAAAGGTGACATTCTCAAACTTGCTTGATAGCTATTGTTATATGAGAATTCTGCCAAATGCAAATGATCTTCCCATGACCCACCAAAATCGATTATACAAGCCCGCAATAAGTCTTCTAAAATTCTATTCACCCGCTCAGTTTGGCCATCTGTTTGGGGGTGATAAGCGGTGCTCATATTCAGTTTTGTTCCCAATTCTGTCTGGAAAGCCTCCCAGAACTTGCTAGTAAATAGGGGATCTCTATCACTGACTATGCTGATGGGAATTCCATGCAGCTTAACAATTTCTTTGAAATATATCTGTGCTAGACTTTGGGCAGTTCGATTGGACCTGACAGGTATAAAATGGGCAGTCTTCGTGAAGCGATCTACGATTACCCAAATACTGTCATTACCTTTCTTGGTTCGCGGCAAACCATCTATGAAATCCATGGAAATCTGTTCCCATTTCCAGCCTGGGACTTCCAACGGTTGCTACAGTCCAGCTAGCTTTTGTTGGTCACTCTTGACCAATTGACAAGTAGGGCATCTGCTAACATACAAAGAAATATCTCTTTTCATTGCCTTCCACCAGAAAGTGCGTTTGATATCGTTGTACATTTTACTCACCCCCAGATGGATGCAAAATTTGGATTTATGGCATTCATCTAGCACTTCTCTTTTAAGCTCGGGAATGTCGGGAACACATATTCTTTTATTCAGCCTCAGAACTCCTTTTGTATCCACTTGGAAACTGGAGCCTTCGCCCCTTTGAATCCTTTTTACCATCTCTTTCGCAAAATTGTCACTTTTCTGAAGAACAGATATCCTATCAATCAATCCAGGTGTAATTATAAGATTGGCAATGATTGCGGTTTTTCTACTAAGCGCATCCGCTACTACGTTAGCCTTTCCCGGCGTATACAGGATATCAAGATCATATGCTGTAAGAAATTCTAGCCAACGCTGCTGTCTCAGATTCAGATCTTTCTGGGTATATAAATACTTCAACGATTGGTGATCTGTGTACAATATAAATTTCTCGCCCAATAAGTAATGCCTCCAGATTTTCAAGGCAAATACGATGGCTAGCAACTCAAGATCATGAGTCACATAATTCTTCTCATGCGGTTTCAATTGGCGGCTTGCATAAGCGACTACCTGGCCTCTCTGCATTAACACTGCACCAAGACCTCTAATAGAAGCATCGGTCCAAACCGTTAAATCCTGATTGCCATCAATAATAGTTAACACTGGAGCGGTGGTCAGCTTCGATTTCAATTCCTGGAAAGCTTCTTCACAGTCGGAAGTCCACTTAAACTTCTCATGTTTCTTTGTGAGCTTCGTTAACGGACCGGATATCTTCGAAAAATCCTTAACGAACTTTCGATAATAACTAGCCAATCCCATAAAACTTCTAACTTCTGTGGGAGTAGTGGGTTGTTTCCAGTCTTGAATCGCTGTTATTTTGCTTGGGTCAACAGAAATTCCTTTCCCTGACACGACATGGCCAAGAAATTTGACTTCTTCTTGCCAGAAGACACATTTAGAGAATTTGGCTTTGAAGACGTTCTTCCTTAGAATCTCCAATACTTGTTCTCAGTGTTTTTCATGCTCGGGTTTTGATTTGGAGTAGATCAAAATATCATCGATGAATACGAGGACAAATTTATTCAGAACTCCCCTGAACACTCTATTCATTAGATCGACAAAGTATGCTGGAGCGTTGCATAGGCCAAACGGCATTACTAACCATTCATAAAATATGTCTGGACCTCTGAAAGCGGTCAAAGGAACACACTCTTCTGCTATTCTCAATTGGTGAAAACCTGTAGCTAGGTCCATTCGGGAAAATACTTTCGCCCCATTCAATTGGTCTAGCAAATCATCAATGCGGGGTAGTGGATATTTGTTTTTGAGCGTCTGTTTGTTGAGGTCTCGGTAATCAACACATAATCTAAGAGTACCGTCTGACTTCGGGACAAACACGACAGCTGCACCCCAATTAGAAAAACTAGGTCTGATTAGACCCTTCCACAACAGTTGACGAGTTTGATCGCCTAATTCTTCTTTTTCTTTCGGAGTCATTCTACGAATTGGATGTACCACGGGTCTGGCATTAGGAATTAGATCGATTCGGAATTCTATTTCTCTTTGCGGAGGTAAGTTTTCAACTTCTTCAAACACATCCGCATAGTTGCTAACAATCGGAATCTTTTCTATGGAAGTGGGGATAAGTTCTAATGCTGACCAAAATTCTTCTCTATTCGGATTCGAACCATGACAGGGAACCGTAATATATCCAAGCTTCGTTCGAATTTTAACGATTCTTTCCGCACAATTCACTTCAGCTTCATGTTTCGTTAACCAATCCAGCCCGAGAATAATATCGAATTCGGGAAAATCCATAACGATTAAATCAAAAGGAAACTTGTATCGAGAAAAAGAAATAGGTACTTTACAATATGAACCGAGAGTAATAGGACCCCCTATCGGGTTATGAACTTCAACCGATTCTTTGAGCTTTCGCTGTTTTAACTTTAGTTTGTGCACTGTGTTTTTAGCAATAAAACTACGCGATGCACCGGTGTCGAATAATACAGAAACAGGAATATTTTTAATTGTAAGGGTACCTCCCAAAACATCGGGTTTACCTGCTCCGTCGGAAGCAGCTGGCGGGCTAGACCCGTCATAGACATGAGCTACAGTAGCTTTCTTCAGCAAAGGACAGTCTTTGACCAGATGGTCGGTCTTGCGACAGTTGAAGCACGAGCGAGGGTTCTGAGAGCCTTGGCTCGAGCCTTGAGAGTTTGTTTTCTGCCTCTTCGGAGCTGTGCAGACGTTTGAGTAGTGCCCCGGCTTACCACAATTAAAGCAATTTCCTCTTGGCGGCTTGCCAGTCTGAGGCTTTGAAGATGCTGCTTGGCTTGACTCGCCCTGATTTACAGTAGGCTTGCGCTTGTTTCCTGCTTGACTTCTAGCGCGATCCTGATCCAGATGCCTTTGATCAAGGTCTTCATAGTTGCATGTCATTTATACTAGCTCGTTGAAATCCAGCTTGACATGGGCCATGGCTCTATCATGATATTGACGTCTTAGTCCAAAGATAAACCTCTTATTTTTGGATTTCGCGGTAGCAAAAAGTTATGGAGCATAGGGCGACAACATTGTGAATTTGTTCAGATAATCTTGTACGGAAAGATCCCCCTGCTGGAGATTGGCGAAGTCATCGTGCATTCTTTCTAGAGCTTGTTCTGGGACATATTTCTCCTTGAGGAGTTCTTTGAATCCATCCCATGTTCTTCCAGCTTCTCTATTCCCGGCGGTAAGAGATTCCCACCATAATTCGGCTTGTTCCTGCATAAGCCAGGCGCCCATAATAGCTTTGTCTTCGTCTCCTAGCCTTAGGCCTTCAAGAATTTTCTCGCATGTTTTGAGCCATGCAAGGGCCTCTATTACGGTGCCAGTTCCCGAGAAGGTCTTGCCTCCTAAGTTCTTATATCTCTTAGCTACACGGTCGAGCTCGAAGTATTGAGCTGCCGGAGGTTGTATCAAAGGTCCTTCTTGAGCTGGGATTTCTCCCCTTCCTCGGCCTCGGCCGGCACGGCCTCCTCTAGCGGCGGCTGCTCTAGTAGCCATTTGTCAAATTCTGTATAAGTAACGAAAAAGTCAGTTAACAGAAATAATAGCCTATTGCATAGTTAAGCAGAAATTCCTACGGAAAGATAACGATGGACTGATCAATTGTTTTTGCTATTCTGCTCAGCTCATTCTAGGACTTTACTAGTCCTATCTCTAATGAGCGACTCGCCTTAGAATACTACTGATTCTATTTTGACGAAGTGTTTAATGTGTTAGACTCCAGAACTAAGGTTAACCAAAGCTCCGATACCAGCTGTGACGATCCCAAAACCCCGTGGCACGGTGTTAAGGATAATCATTGGAATATAACACATTAATCATCATTAGCAGATCACAGATAATAGCATAAACAGAAAATAGAATAATTCACACACATATGACAGCGGAATCATATAGATAACATCACATCAGAGAAGCACAATACAGGATACAACTTAGTGCATAATGATACATAATCAGTCACCATCGCCTGAGGCGGAATCATACATAAAGAGTACACAAAAGGAATATCAGTCTACATCGCCAGTGGCGGAATCATAATATAGATACAATAATGGCGGAGAAAATCCAAGTCAGCACGGTGTAGTCAAGCCTCGCCATGAGCCAAAAGGTGCGTCAGAAACCTGTAACTAGGCTGCCCGTGTGAAAATGAGGGCACCCGAGTTTGCAAGGTGAAACAAACTACGAGTCAGTCATGGGACTGGTATGAGAAATCTATTCGACTTATTAACAACAATAATAAGGCAAATCAAAGGACCATGCCACTTTCGCGGAACGGGTTTACTCTAATGAGTGCTCGTGCATGAAGTAAAGTAAATGATTAAATCAACGCAATGCTTTTTCTAAAATGAAGCCATTATAAGACTCAGGTCCCATCACACAATGCAACGCAATCCGGAGGATAGAGTTTTTACCTTATAATGGCCAAAGATGCTTCATACGAATAAAACAAAGGTGTTTGATATTATTACTAGTGCATATATGTTTCAAAAGCGATTTCAATCATAAATATCAATCATAGGCGGCATAAATGACCCATACCACTATGTCGCCATACTAGTAATACAATCACAACCGCACGTATCGTATTGGAAATTGGATTCCTTCATGAGTCGAGGCAAGGGGCAAGCTCCTCTCCGTTCGAGACACTCTAGCAAATGTCCCAGGACCCCACTATGATCCTTGGAATCGGCTGGGCCGGTCCTCTCTTACTTTTGAGGATTGGCAATTCCTGAACACACGTTTCCCGGTCCTTACAGACCTATATCGAGGCGCCTCGCATTCCAACAACCACACAGGTGAAAAGTATATATAATGTCAGGGCTGGTAGGTCACTGACACCACCATATCTAGAAAGAAACGTCGTGCACTCCCAGCGGTCCGTCTCCCGTTTTTGACTCATACCGAGGTGTGAGGCTCACGAATTCACGTTATACACCAAGCTACGTCACACAGACCATGCTTGGATCATCAACCACAAGACTTTGCTTTGCAACAGAAGCCTTGATCATATGCCACTTAGGCGTGCCACACAGGCAATCCACTCCATGCGACTGATTTCTGTCAATACATAACCTCTAAGCTCGTACGTCTCAGAGAAGGGCGTTAAGCAAGAGAATAAATTCTCTGCCGCCAAACAGATATATATTTAACAGAGATCAATCAACACAGAACAAAATCCAATGTCAGACACACAGTCCATTTACAAGTCCGTTCTGGGTCTGAACGAAACCGGAGGCACCAATTCCTCGCATATCCGTACAATCAACATTATGTTTGGACGGCTACTACTTCAATTCCTTCATGGTAGCTACTCGAGTCATGAGCATCAGTAGAGCCCATCCATCCAACGTGGAGATCGTCGGTCTTCAGTCGTCTTCGACTCTTCGACTTCTCAACGTCGATCGATTATTTGAAATGAGATAAACTCGGCCTTTTCAAATAATCCACGTATATTTAGATTTTTCAAACCAATTAATTACAGGGTTGAACTATTCAACATTCACATTTCAGTTGTTTAGTTATAATTTTCACGTCAAATACATTCAACCATCACATATCAAGCAAACACAACAAAATTGGTTTATTTTCACCCTATATCGTCTATAGCACTTTATAACGATACATCGCCATTTTTATTTAATTTAAAACGGCCATATTTAATTAAACGACGTTTCAGGTCGTGTCGATGCACTGGCGCTGCTTTCCACTAATTTTGTTTTACACATATAGGAAAATCTAACCGTTGGATCTTCACAAATTTTACATCATTAGGAAGGTCTTTTCAAAACGAATCCAACGGTTCCAGTTTTAGGAAAATCCGACGGTCGGATCTTCCACACTAACCATTTGAAGTTACGATTTCAATTTACGAACTGCAGCGTCGTTATTCGATTTAATTTAATTATATTTTTATATATATATATATATAAATTTAATCGTTTCTGGCGCTGTTTTTCACTAATTTTGAATTAAACATTCCAGACAATCCAACCGTCGGATCTTCACAAAGTTGGTGCCGTTGGAAAGATATCTCCAAGGCGAACCCAACGGTTGAGGTTTCGGGAAAATCCAATGGTCGGATCTTCCGCACTAGTCGTTTGAAATCACGGTTTCAAAATATGAACTGCACGGCCACGTTTCGTTTTAATTCTATTTATATTTATATATTTATATAAATATAGTTCATTCAATGATTTCCATATCGTTTTCACTTCAAATATTTTTCTAACACCTTAAAATTTTGGAAAATTTCGCCATAACCTCCCCTGCACCGGGAGCATCGGGAAATCGCAAATAGCGTTCCCGGTCCTTCTAATCTCAAAAGAAAAAGAAAAAGCCAAGCGGCTAGCCAACAGGCTCATAAAATCATCACCCAAACAAACAGTAAATGTGTACCTATTTGTCGGGCACAAAATTTTATTCCTCTTCTCTAGCCCCTTTGCTATAACCTGCTCAATGAATATGCATGTACATATATATGCAGTTCTTATCATTTATCAATTTCTATTCAACTTCATATTTGATTTGCTTTGGTTTAAAAACACCATTCATTCTAATATCGCATGCATAGGGTAAAATCATATCATTAGCTAGTTAATGTATATTTCAACTCATGCACGTTTATTCGAACCAGTGGCTATTTTTAACACTTCACATTTCAAAGATGATAATTTTGGCGAACTAAAATAGATTTCAACACATGACTATTTTATTTAGTTCTTATGCATGTTAAAAATAATATTTCTATCACAAATATTTATTTCAACGTCCGCATATCTTTAGCATATCACACATAGGATAAAAATGATATTTTTATCATTTAAAATATTTATTCAACCAATGTATGGTTTCAACACTTCATAGTTCCAATAAAAATGTAATTTTTATTGTTCAATCTTTTTATTCAACACATGAACTTTTCCACTTCCCACATTTCTCAACAAATGAGTATTTCCACACATGGACAATTTATTTATGTTGTTCATATTAGAAAGATGAAATTTTTATGATTGAAATTATTTATATAAGGCGAATATTTTTCATACTTCATATATATATAAAAATGTGATTTTTATTGTTTATACACTTCATTCATTCACAAATGAATTTTATTTTCACACAACACTTTTCAACACATGAATATTTCCACACATGGACATAGTTTCAATATATGACTTTAATTTCAATGCATGTAAAATAATTTCAACATATGAAAATAATTCTAACACACAAAGATTATTCAAAATTTCGGCAGCATAACGGCAGGGTAGTTAAACCGGCACCGTCCCTAGTACGGCTCCTCGCTCTACCTTAAAACCTCGCGGTTTTTGACAATGGGGATCATGCATCTAATTCGCACGCAGGCGGCATGTTTATATTTATTTCATTTCCACAAACTAATCCTATGTGGTTTTCAACCAAATATTTTCCAATCACCAACGGGTATTTTTCAACCACAATCAATTCAATATCAACCACAAAACTATCCCAAACAACAATTCGCCGTCAACCAATTTTCACAACAATTTCAACCAATAAATATCGTCCATGGTTTGTGGACGAGGGGGCGTATATATATATATATATATATATAAATATTTATATATAGCAATTCACTTTTATTTCCACACACATATATATATATATATAAAGAAATTGAAGAGTGAGAAATTCTCACCAATAGCTATCCAATAACATGACTCTTCCTTTATAGAAATCTTCGTCTATTTCGTCTTCTTGTCGCTTTCGTTGCCCGTATTCTCTACATAGGTAAAAATCGAATTTTTACTATGTTATTCAATATATAAAGATTGCATCTTGACTTCGCTATTAAATATATAAAGATTATATTTTTAATATTCCTATGATGTAAAAATTATATTTTTATTGCTTTAAAAATATAAGAATCATATCTTACTTCTTCTACCTAATAAAAATCCCGTCTTTCTCTTTTTAAAAATATGATCTTTATTTTTGCAAGTTCAAATCTTTTTCTACTAAAAGATTAAACCTTTTTCTATTTCAAAGTTTAAACCTTTTTTTCTATTTTAAACCTTAAAATAAAATCAGTTTTTATTTCTTTTTAAATCAGTTTTTAAACTTTATCAAATCAGTTTTAAAACTTTATAAAAAAACAGTTTTTTTTTATATTCTTTATTAAATCAGTTTTAAAAATTCATAAAAATCAGTTTATAAATCTTCATAAAAATCAGTTTATAAATCTTAATAAAAATCAGTTTTAAACAAAACAAAAATAAAGATAAAAATAAAAATAAAATAGATTCTCACCGATAGCTTGCGGAAAAAGGGGGGAAAGGGAAGAAGAAGCGTCGGCGGCTCGTTGGTGGCGTTCGGAGGTGTCGCGGCGGCTTCGATGCTTCGACTGGGGGGGGGCTGCTTCGATTTGCGAGTGCGAGGGTTCGTCGGCGTCTTCGAGACGAGGCGGCGGCTTCGAGGTAAGGCGGTGGCGATGTCTGGAGGGAGGAAGCGGCGGCGAATTGATTTAGGTTAGGTTTTTTTTTTTTTTTCTCGTTTCTGGTAAATGAATCGGGGGGGGGGGGGGGGCAAGCAGAAGAAAAGGAGGGAATATATTTTTTTTATATTTTATTTTATTATTTAATTATTTAATTTTGCAAAAGGGTTGACTTTTACATACGACCTCGAAACGAGGCCTACCGCCTGTCGCCCATAGCGTTTTACCCCCATTCCGAACACAATGGGATATGTATCGTAAGCTGGTTTGATCGTTACAATCAGTTTCCATTGAAATTACATTTAAATCCTTATATTGAATTTTAAACGTACATTTCAAATTACCGGGGTCACATACTAACTAGAAAAATTTCCAGAAAAATATTTTCTAGTTTCGTATTGACGATACGGTCCTAACAAAACTAGTTTCGTCGAATTCTAAGACCGTTTGAAAAATGGCCAATTTCCAGTCGATTAAATTCAACAGAAACTGGTCAAACGCGTTTTCTTTTGCCACGCTCACATATTGATTCGAAAAATTATGAAATTTGAAACCTAGCAATAGTTTGACATCCCGGACCCGACAAAAGTGGTTTCGTCGAATTCCGAGGCCGTTTGCAAAATATCAATTTTCCAGACCTATATATTCTATATACCGACTCTTCTGAAAATTCATTCGGCCATAACTTTTGATTCCCGTTATGAAACTTCGATTTTCAGATTCGTTAGAAAGGTATTGACTAACAGATTTAAATATTTTTGGTCTCACTAAAATCCGTTATATTTTTCCACCCTACACAGTCGGTCAAAGTATGAATTCAAATTTTCAAACTGACTTACTATTTCTGATTCACTATTTTATTGAAATATTCTGTTTCAATGGTTCAAATTGCTTTGAAATAATCAATTTAAAAATTTTAAATTGGCTCGTATTTTCCGGGTTATTACATGCATTGTCAATATAAATGATTCTTTGACTTTGAAAATGATTCTTTGACTTTGCATACAAATTCTAATATATGCATTGTCAATAAAATGATATTTTAACTTTGCATATAAATTCTAATATATGCATTGTCAATAAAATGATATTTTAACTTTGCATATAAATTCTAATATATGCATTGTCAATAAAATGATTCTTTGACTTTGCATACAAATTCTAATATATGCATTGTCTATAAAAATGATTTTTTGGCTTTGCATACAAATTCTAATATATGCATTGTCAATAAAAATGATTCTTTGACTTTGCATACAAACTCTAATATATGCATTGTCGATAAAATGATATTTTAACTTTGCATACAAATTTTAATATATGCATTCTCAGTAAAATGATTCTTATTTTAACATACAAATTCTATTTCAACAAAATGCCTAAAAAGTGACACATTCATTTTTGTTGACAATTCTAGTTCAACAAAATAACAAAAATGATAATTTTATTTTGTTGACAATTCTATTTAATCAAAATGATTAAAATGATATTTTCATTTTTGTTGTCAGTTCTATTTCAACAAAAATGAAATTTTCTTGTGTAACTAAAATCTTATTTAACAAAATTATAATTTTTGTTTCAACTAATCTTTTTAACAAAAATTGTAACACCCCGTATTTTCTGAGAATATTAAAAAAAAATGGTTAATTATGAAGAAGTTATTAAGCCTTAAAGTTTGCATGCATATGAGAGAAATATATATAAGTATATATAAAAATTAAATAAATAAACATGCAAAAAAGGTACAAAACAGCGAATTGGGAGGGGGAATAACTGAACCAGCCCATTTTTGAGGTCGACCCGAGCCTCGCTGGGTCGACTAGGGGTTAATCCAGGGTGTTTGGCTGTCATCCCGTGGGCCGATTCACTCAAATGCAGATTTTGCATTTGAATGGTTCTCATGATTCAGGGTTAATCTAATGGTCCTAAATAAATTCCTACACCTATATATACATCCCTAACCTAAACCTAAATCTCATATACAATTCTCTAGCCTCCATTGCTCTCTTCCTCTCTAAAAATAAATAAATCAATGGCGTCTCTACTCTGCTGAAACCTAAGCTAGGACTTGTGCTTCTTCTTCCTCCAATTCTGATTAGGATTAAAAGAGAACAGCTACAACACCTTTTTCTTTTAGAATCCAACCAAGGCAAGTGCAGTTATTTTCCGATATAAACTTTAATTATAATTGTGACATGATTGTAAATCTGAATTTGAGATTGCATATGTTCTGTTCTGATCTATTTTATTCTATATCTCTTTCTTCTTTCTGTTCTATAGCCAGGCTACCCCGAGCCTGCGCCAAATCTCATAAGAGATTAACGCACGAACGTTAAACTTTGGGACAAATAATGAATGATGGCATAATTGGACATGGCTAATCTGTGACTAAAAGGACATAGGTTGTAAACTAGATTTAGATCTGTGCATATTCTGTGAATTGGAAGAAGAGGAACCATTGTATATTAACATGTGACTTGAGACATTGGACATAACACATATTTTTGAATTAAATATCTGTTATAATTTAAAGTTCTAGATTGTTGGGCATATTGTTTATATAGAAATTCATGATTTGGGATAAAAAGGGAATATGACTTAGGTGTGAAGATTTATGTTAAGATTTGATAACTATTAAATGTGAATAACACCTAAGTGGGAGATTTTTGAATATATGACATGCATTGAAATCGATGGCTATATTTGGTATAATTTATATGTGAATCTTTTGTACTAGGCAAGTTTAACTAAATTTGAGACGTGTGTTATATGGTAAATTATGACCATAATCTGTGCCATGTAAATTCAATGCAAACGTGGGGTATATGATCATAATGTGAATCATGACAACTATTTAGGCATGCAAACTTAGGCCAAATTTATAATTAGGCAAGATATGTTTATGAAACTTTAAGGAATGATTAAATCTGTTATATGGCCTAGTTTGCTAGTTCTGTTATATTGCCTAATTTGCTAGTTCTGTTATATTGCCTAATCTGCTAGTTCTGTTATAATCTGCTATATCTGTTCATATACCAAATCTGTCATCTGCTAAGTCTGCTGAAGATGCCTAAACTGTTATATGCTAAATCTGCTAAACTGCTTAATCTGCTGAATCCGTTAAGTCGCCTAATCTGCTAAATTTGTTATCCGCCATATCCGTTGAGGTCATATATTTAGTCTGTTATTGACATAATCTGAATTGGCTATAGTTATGAAAATTGACATGTATATTAGGCGTGGGCATAAATGGTAAATTAATAATTAATTGGCCGCAAAGATAAACATGGCTGACTCGAGGTTAGAATGAGTTTGCGGCGTAATCCTGCCCGGAACCGCCCGGCACATCCAGTGGCCGCAAACAATAGGTTCTAATGTGAGAAGTTAGTCATAACGTGCTTGAAACCCGAGGTTAGACTCAGTTTGCGGCAGAAATCTGCCCGGAACCAACCGGCCTAACCAGTAGCCGCAAACTGTCAGTCTAATGTGAGAGGTCTGGGCATTAATATTTAATTAATGAAAATCTGAGATAAATATAATGTCTAAAACGTGTTGGGCGGATAGGGTTAAACCCACTAGACTGATGAGTTTAATAAATCTGTTCTGTGAATCGGTAGGCCTAATTACAAAGTTAGACAAATCTGTAAATCTGTTAAATCCGTATATCTGATCCGTTAGTCTAAAACTTGTCTGATCTGTGAACTAGTTGATCTGAATTTTGTATGTCTGAACTTGTTAATATGAAATCTGTTAGTCTGGGGACACAAGAATAGGAGGCGAATTACTTGTGTCATCTGTTGTTTGGGACCCATATTAGTCAGTAACCCTTTCTGGTATCAAAACTTTGACCCAACAGTAGGTAGGGTCCGGGCACGCTTACTGAACTAATTATAAGCGGTTCATTCTGATAATGGCGAGGGGTGTTGATGGTACGTTCCAACCGGGTCTTGTGCGTGCATGGATCCCGGTCTGCCTCTGAGGATGTAAGACGCCGTGACATCTGTAAATAGGTCTGTGTCATTCAAAGGTTGCCACTTTAGGGATGATACACCCTTCGGTGGGGCTGGCACAGGGTATTTATGTATTAGGGAGCCAATCGCGTGGGGTAGAACTTAAGGTACACTTAGCTCTGTCTATTTCTGTGGGGTACCGTCTGTTTCTGTTGGGTGGTAACACCTGTCTGTTCCCACGTGGTACCGTCTGTTGGGGAGGTAAAGGCCTATTTATTAGTGTATACCTAATTCTACATTCTGTTTCCATAGGGATTAATCTGTTTTTGTTTCTGTACCTTCTGTCGGGTGGTAAAAGCCCATTACTAGCATTCTGTTCTGTGGAAATCATTCTGTTTCCTTTCTGTTTTAGTTAAGACATTAGGGTAACACCTAATCCCGTTATATTAGTACTAGTGCAAAGAAATGAAAAGTGATATCATTCTGTTTCTTCTGTTTAACCTAAGTATATCTGTTGTTCCTGTTGCTTTTATCTCTTATCCAGCTTATTTTCATGTCATAATTATTATTATTTGTTCATATGCTGAAAGTCACTGGACTTGCCAGACTTTATGTCTGACCTTGTTTGTTTTCGCCCCTTTTCTTCCGTTTCCCCCCAGGTTTTCAAGGAGGGAATACTTTAGTTTGATCCGGATCTCTTCTGCTTAAAGTGCTTAAAGTGCTTGAAGTGCTTAAAGTATTGCTTGACTTCTTAGGGCATCTTCTGTGGGGATTATGATTTTAAAGTTTTGTACTCTGATGACTTTCTGAACAAGGCTGACATTTATGTACTTGTGAATTTGTTAAAGATGTAACCATACTAATTTCTGTTTTTCCGCTGTAATAAAGTTATAATTTTTCAAGTACTGTTTATCTGTCTTGTAGTATTCTGTTTCTGTTTACTAAAATGCTCCCCCAAAGTTAAGGCATTCCCTTTGTGAGTGACCTTAACGGGGGTGGGGTGTTACACTTGGTATCAGAGCTGAAGGTTACCAGATTTAATAAAAAGTTTTTGAAAACTATGTTTTAAAAAGGAAATATTTTCAAAAGTAAAGCTTATTTTGAAAAAAAAACATTATCCCCAAAAGCCATATATCTTTCTTTCGATTCTTTGTTTCGAGTTCCTTCCTCTTTCCCTTTTGAATCTCTTCCTCCGCATATAGATGCTTTTTCTAAGATATGTAAGAACTTCCATGCGATGGGCGGAAAACCGCTTTATGGGACTGAGACGTTGTCGAGGCTAGAAGTTGGCTCAACGGAGTAGAGGACTTGTTGGTACCTTTGAGATAGACAATGGGAGGAAGGTTCAACCAACTGCTTGGTTAATGAAAGATGAAGCTTCATTTTGGTGGAAGGTCACGAATGGAGAACGTACATGGGAGATATGG
This sequence comes from Allium sativum, assembly GCA_030737875.1. Classification (NCBI taxonomy): domain Eukaryota; kingdom Viridiplantae; phylum Streptophyta; class Magnoliopsida; order Asparagales; family Amaryllidaceae; genus Allium; species Allium sativum. The sequence goes on along the minus strand of CM060916.1, from coordinate 109,817,900 downwards.
ATAGGACACACGATAAGAAAGTGGATCCAAAGAAGGCCGCTTGCTTCAACTGTGGTGAGATGCGACACTTCACTAGGGACTGCCCGAAGAAACGAGGGCAAGGGCAGAAGATGGGACCTACTTTTGGAGGGCAGGCGAACACTCTCGAGGCTAGTGGATATGATAGAATTAGGAAAACTTTCTGTGAGAGGTTTAATTTCTTTATCTGATTGTTGAGTTAAAACTCTTTTTGATTCTGGCATTTTGATTCTGTAATCGATACTCTGCACTTTAATACTAGTATTGTTTCTGATTCCGCTGTAGACTCAAACCCATAAGGGTTATGTCTCATCTGCTTGTGATAAATTGGGGTTTGAGAGACATCTGTGTTAGGCGTCAAGTAGGACGCATACATTCTGGGTTTTATCATGCTTAGTTTTCTAAGAATCATTTGGTAATCTGATCTGTACTAGTAGTCTGTAAATATCTGAATATCTCTGATAAGGTTAAGATTTCAAGTTTTGACATTGTCTAAAGAGGGTAATCCTCTGAGTGTCAATCTGATATTGATTTCTGTCTTTGGGGTTGATACTTAGGGGAATTATTCTCTCAACCAATGTCTAATGGGAACCAAGTTTTTGTTTTATCTGTACTCGCTTCCATCGTTCGATTGTATCCTATCGATCGAATCTTCAAACTTTAGGTAGAAACTAATGGGTGTAAACATGTGTTTGAGACATGTTATGTTTGATGGTTGCAAGTGGACGCAAGTGGTTTCTAGTGGTTTCTCGTGGATGCATATACACACACTAGGCACTAGATCGGCTCAAAAACACTCTCATACTGCATATGGATGTGTGTGCATTTTTTAATTTTTGTGGATGCAGAATGATTGACTCCTCACATGGATGTTGCATTTGGATGAATGGTTATGCCTCATATAGAAATGATGTGTATCAAATAGGATTTCTTGCATACATATTTGGACTCATGACACTAACATGATTCGCATTAAGGAGGTCAACTGGATCAATAGACCGCCTGATTTTGCATTAGATAAGAAACATATACACACACTTTGCGTATGTTCATACGGCATTAGAAACCTTTTAAGGACAATGGATGCCTGTGATTGAATGGTTGAGTAGATGGATGTTGGATGTTAGGATACGTTCTTCTAAACTTGAAGATTTCGGGGACGAAATCCTTTAAGGAGGGGAGAATGTAACACCCCGTATTTTCTGAGAATATTAAAAAAAATGGTTAATTATGAAGAAGTTATTAAGTCTTGAAGTTTGCATGCATATGAGAGAAATATATATAAGTATATATAAAAATTAAATAAGCAAACATGCAAAAAAGGTACAAAACAGCAAATTGGGAGGGGGAATAACCGAACCGGCCCATTTTTGAGGTCGACCCGAGCCTTGCTGGGTCGACTAGGGGTTAATCCAGGGTGTTTGGCTGTCATCCCGTGGGCCGATTCGCTCAAATGCAGATTTTGCATTTGAATGGTTCTCATGATTCAGGGTTAATCTAATGGTCCTAAATAAATTCCTACACCTATATATACATCCCTAACCTAAACCTAAATCTCATATACAATTCTCTAGCCTCCATTGCTCTCTTCCTCTCTAAAAATAAATAAATCAATGGCGTCTCTACTCTGCTGAAACCTAAGCTAGGACTTGTGCTTCTTCTTCCTCCAATTCTGATTAGGATTAAAAGAGAACAGCTACAACACCTTTTTCTTTTAGAATCCAACCAAGGCAAGTGCAGTTATTTTCCAATATAAACTTTAATTATAATTGTGACATGATTGTAAATCTGAATTTGAGATTGCGTATGTTCTGTTTAGATCTATTTTATTCTATATCTCTTTCTTCTTTCTGTTATATAGCCAGGCTACCCCGAGCCTGCGCCAAATCTCATAAGAGATTAATGCACGAACGTTAAACTTTGGGACAAATAATGAATGATGGCATAATTGGACATGGCTAATCTGTGACTAAAAGGACATAGGTTGTAAACTAGATTTAGATCTGTGCATATTCTGTGAATTGGAAGAAGAGGAACCATTGTATATTAACATGTTACTTGAGACATTGGACATAATGCATATTTTTGAATTAAAGATCTGTTATAATTTAAAGTTCTAAATTGTTGGGCATATTGTTTATATAGAAATTCATGATTTGGGATAAAAAGGGAATATGACTTAGGTGTGAAGATTTATGTTAAGATTTGATAACTATTAAATGTGAATAACACCTAAGTGGGAGATTTTTGAATATATGACATGCATTGAAATCGACGGCTATATTTGGTATAATTTATATGTGAATCTTTTGTACTAGGCAAGTTTAACTAAATTTGAGACGTGTGTTATATGGTAAATTATGACCATAATCTGTGCCATGTAAATTCAATGCAAACGTGGGGTATATGATCATAATGTGAATCATGACAACTATTTAGGCATGCAAACTTAGGCCAAATTTATAATTAGGCAAGATATGTTTATGAAACTTTAAGGAATGATTAAATCTGTTATATGGCCTAATTTGCTAGTTCTGTTATATTGCCTAATTTGCTAGTTCTGTTATATTGCCTAATCTGCTAGTTCTGCTATAATCTGCTATATCTGTTCATATACCAAATCTGTCATCTGCTAAGTCTGCTGAAGATGCCTAAACTGTTATATGCTAAATCTGCTAAACTGCTTAATCTGCTGAATCCGTTAAGTCGCCTAATCTGCTAAATTTGTTATCCGCCATATCCGTTGAGTTGATATATTTAGTCTGTTATTGACATACTCTGAATTGGCTATAGTTATGAAAATTGACATGTATATTAGGCGTGGGCATAAATGGTAAATTAATAATTAATTGGCCGCAAAGATAAACATGGCTGACTCGAGGTTAGAATGAGTTTGTGGCGTAATCCTGCCCGGAACAGCCCGGCACATCCAGTGGCCGCAAACAATAGGTTCTAATGTGAGAAGTTAGTCATAACGTGCTTGAAACCCGAGGTTAGACTAAGTTTGCGGCAGAAATCTGCCCGGAACCAACCGACCTAACCAGTAGCCGCAAACTGTCAATCTAATGTGAGAGGTCTGGGCATTAATATTTAATTAATGAAAATCTGAGATAAATATAATGTCTAAAACGTGTTGGGCGGATAGGGTTAAACCCACTAGACTGATGAGTTTAGTAAATCTGTTCCGTGAATCGGTAGGCCCAATTACAAGGTTAGACAAATCTGTAAATCTGTTAAATCCGTATATCTGATCCGTTAGTCTAAAACTTGTCTGATCTGTGAACTAGTTGATCTGAATTTTGTATGTTTGAACTTGTTAATCTGAAATCTGTTAGTCTGGGGACACAAGAATAGGAGGGGAATTACTTGTGTCATCTGTTGTTTGGGACCCATATTAGTCAGTAACCCTTTCTGGTATCAAAACTTTGACCCAACAGTAGGTAGGGTCCGGGCATGCTTACTGAACTAATTATAAGCGGTTCATTCTGATAATGGCGAGGGGTGTTGATGGTGCGTTCCAACCGGGTCATGTGCGTGCATGGATCCCGGTCTGCCTCTGAGGATGTAAGACGCGGTGACATCTGTAAATAGGTCTGTGTCATTCAAAGGTTGCCACTTTAGGGAATGATACACCCTTCGGTGGGGCTGGCACAGGGTATTTATGTATTAGGGAGCCGATCGCGTGGGGTAGAACTTAGGGTACACTTAGCTCTGTCTGTTTCTGTGGGGTACCGTCTATTTCTGTTGGGTAGTAACACCTGTCAGTTCCCACGTGGTACCGTCTGTTGGGGTGGTAAAGGCCTATTTATTAGTGTATACCTAATTCTACATTCTGTTTCCATAGGGATTAATCTGTTTCTGTTTCTGTACCTTCTGTCGGGTGGTAAAAGCCCATTACTAGCATTCTGTTCTGTGGAAATCATTCTGTTTCCTTTCTGTTTTAGTTAAGACATTAGGGTAACACCTAATCCCGTTATATTAGTACTAGTGCAGAGAAATGAAAAGAGATATCATTCTATTTCTTCTGTTTAACCTAAGTATATTTGTTGTTCCTGTTACTGTTATCTCTTATCCAGCTTATTTTCATGTCATAATTATTATTATTTGTTCATATGCTGAAAGTCACTGGACTTGCCAGACTTTATGTCTGACCTTGTTTGTTTTCGCCCCTTTTCTTCCGTTTCCCCCCCAGGTTTTCAAGGAAGGAATACTTTAGTTTGATCCGGATCTCTTCTGCTTAAAGTGCTTAAAGTGCTTGAAGTGCTTAAAGTATTGCTTGACTTCTTAGGGCATCTTCTGTGGGGATTATGATTTTAAAGTTTTGTACTCTGATGACTTTCTGAACAAGGTTGACATTTATGTACTTGAGAATTTGTTAAAGATGTAACCATACTAATTTCTGTTTTTCCGCTGTAATAAAGTTATAATTTTTCAAGTACTGTTTATCTGTCTTGTAGTATTCTGTTTCTGTTTACTAAAATGCTCCACCAAAGTTAAGGCATTCCCTTTGTGAGTGACATTAACGGAGGTGGGGTGTTACAAAAATGAATATATTATTTCAATTAATCTTTTTAACAAAAATGAATGTTTTTGCTTCAACTAGTCTTTTTAACAAAAATGAGTATTTTTGTTTCAACTAATCTTTTTAACAAAAATGAATATTTTTGTTTCAACTAATCTCTTTACTGCAACAAAATTATGGTAAAAAAATGTTCTTTAATAACAAATCCTTTTATTGCAACTAAAACGACAATAAAAATATGTATTTTAAATCTTCTCTTTTTAATTGTAGCTATAATGACAATAAAAATATGTCTTTTAATTCTACTCTTTTTATTGTAACTAAAATGACAATAAAAATATGTCTTTTAATTCTACTCTTTTTATTGTGACTAAAATGACAATAAAAATATGTTCTTTTAATTCTACACTTTTCTTATTATTAAAGATGTTAGTTTTTGTTTCACTCTATTCTTATTAACAAAAATGTTAATTTTTGTTTCAACCTTTTTAATTGACAAAACTATGCATTTTTGTTTCAACCTTTTTAATTAACAAAACTATGTATTTTTGTTTCAACTTTTTAATTGACAAAACTATGCATTTTTGTTTCTACCCTTTTAATAGACAAAAATATGCATTTTTGTTTCAAAATTTTTAATTGACAAAACTATGCATTTTTGTATCAACCTTTTTGATTGTAACAACCCGGAAATTCTGAGCCAATTTAAAAATTTTATTTTGGCAATTTTAGCGAATTTTGAATATTTAAAATGAATTATTTTAAATAATAATGACGAGAAATTTATTTCGAATAGAATTAGAATGTATATATTTATATAGCTCATCGTTAGAATATAAATATTTTATTTTAAATATAAAAGGAATTGAAAATGGCGTGGTAGTTCGAAAATTCGATTTCAAATTTCGAATGTACAGGATTCAAAATAAACCAGATTTTAGCGAAACCAATAATATTTGAATCTGATTGAGAATATCTTTCCAACGAATCCGAAAAATCAAAACTTCATAGCGGGGATAAAAAGTTATTCCCAGTTGAAATTTCAGAAAAACCGCTATGGAATTCTGGCCCTTAAAAATTGAAATTTTGCAAATGACCTCGGTTTTCGACGAAACCACTTTTGTTGGATACGGAATGTCAAGTTATTGCTAGATTCCAAAATTTGTAATTTTTCGAATCAATAGTTGAGCGTGGCGAAAGAAAACGTGTTTTGACAGTTTCAATCAATTTCGATCAACAAGAAAATGGACATTTTTCAAACGGTCTCAGAATTTGACGAAATTAGTTTTGTTAGAACCGTATCGTCAATACGAAGCTAGAAAATATTTTTCAGGAATTTTTAGGGTCCGTATTTGGCCCCGGTAAATTGAAATGTGCGTTCAAATTCAATATATAGATTTATATTTTGATTTTGATGAAAACTGATCGAAATAGTCGAATCAGCCTACGATACATATCCCATTGTATTCGGAATCAGAGTAATTAGCTGGGGACGACAGTCGATGGGTTCGATTTCGAGCTCGAAATAAAAAGTTTCCTTTTTAAAAATAAAATAAAATAAAATAACATAATTATATAACACACACCCCCTTCCATTTCTCTCTCCCCGACCCAGTCAAACCCTCTGATTAAATTACAAAAAGGGGAAAAACCGCTGAGCGGATCCTGTTGCCTCCCCATTTCCGTCAACTGTCCGCCCATCGTCGATCCCCACCACCTGAGCAACCGCGCCGCCGACCCCCAATAATCCGTCCCCTCCGTCCTCTCACCAATCCGAAACCCTATCCCTAAACGAGCCGCTCCAGCCACACCAAGGTCCATCGTAGCCGAGTTCCACCGTTGGCCTGCCGCGAAGCGCCGCTTCCCTCCCCTCCGAAGCCCACCGCACCCCCAGGCCTCTGTTCTGGCCCCCCTCCGCAGTGAGAATGTAAAACCGTGAGTTTTGTTCAACACCCATTTTAATTTCGATTTTAGTATAAGCAACATTGCAAAGTTCAGTTTTTTCTTTATATGAAGTTCACATTTTTATTAAGTGTATAAAGTTTAGATTTTGAAGGGTTTAGAAATATGACTTTCAAGGGAATAAAAATACGATCTCTATGAATTTAAAGTCATGAGTTTTATGAATAAAAATATGATTTTTATATAGTAGAGATAATAAAAATATGATTTTTATATAGTAGAGATAATAAAAATATGATTTTTATATTATAGAAAGAATAAAAATATGATTTTTATATAGTAGAGACAATAAAAATATGATTTTTATATTATAGAAAGAATAAAAATAAGATTTTTATATTATAGAAAGAATAAAGATATGATTTTTATGTTATAGAAAGAATAAAGATATGATTTTTATATTATAGAAAGATTAAAGATTTGATTTTTATATTATAGAAAGAATAAAGATTTGATTTTTATATTATAGAAAGAATATAAATATGATTTTTATAATGAAGTAACAAATATAAAAATATAATCTTTATTAGAAGAAGAGCGATATAAAAATATAATTTTTATTATGAAGTTAGCGTGATAAAAATATGATCTTTACTCTATGAACATCGTTGTAAAAATAGAATTTATATATATATAGTAGCAGTATAAAAATATGATTTTTATCCATATAGCGTAGTTATAAAAATGTGATTTTTATATACATAGCAACGATATAAAAATGTGATTTTTATATATGTAGTGGATACGGAGAACGAAAGTGACAAAGGGCGAGCACGACGAAGGTTTCCTACATAAGAAGAGTCGTGGCGTTTGGTTTAGCTCTTGGTGAGAACTCCTCACCTTTAATTTATTTCTAGTTTGGAATATATACTAGGATGCAGACAGTGCTTAGTAGCACCCAACACCCGTCGTCCACAGACCATGGATGGCTTGTTTTTTTGAGTGATGTGTTGTGAAAATTGATTGTGTGATGTGGATTGAATAAATATTTTATAGTTAAAAATATAATTTTTAACGTGTATGTAAAATAAATATTTATAAACAAATCGGAAGATTTGTCTATATACACTGATTTGACTGATATTGATTGGGACGATAAATTTTACACATCGTCCAATTGCACAAATAAAAAAATCTGTGTTTGTTGATTTGAAACCCCACACTGGTATTGGGATGACATTTGATGTACACTAATCCCGATTGTTTAGTTGTATGTCAATCGATAGGTTGACAGACTGTGTAAGCATTAATTATTTATATTTAATGCTTAAGCAGTTGTGTGGTGCACTCTGGATGATGGTTTATGTAATGACCCGAAATCCGGTCTAATTTGAGCTTCCAACCCCAAATTAAACTGAAATTCAGGAAATTAATAGAAAGAAAAACAGAGGGTGAGGATAGATAAGATAGAAACTTAGAATAGAAGAAGAAGAAGAACACAATATCAGAGTAACACGAATCTCACAGCAGAACGAATAAATATATTTCATAACATAACTTTGAAATACAAATCTGTGCTTGAATATACATATCATTATCAAAGTACAGCACTTACAACACAACGGAAATAACTATAACTATATGATCCTGAAGCCTCCTGCTCCAAGCTCTTCCAGTATATCTGTAAATCCTGACTACTTGACTGCCCGTACAAAATTGGGCTCCCGTGAGTTCAGGGAAAACAAAACAAAATAAACTCCGGGTCAGTTACGGGACTGGTGTGAGTAAAACAGTTTTAAAACAGTTCGAACAACTAAACGATATCTCATAAGATCACGTCGTATAACGAAACGGGTTTTTCCCTTATGAGAATCCAAATTATCTTTATATCAAAAATCTTTTGATATTATAATAATGTCTATCAACCACAATATATTAATCATCTAGCAGAAACGCTTTCATCTCACGTTTCTACATATATAGTATATAATCAAAACCGCAAGCACGTACTGGGTAATGGATTTCCAACTATGACAAGGTATGGAACCACCTTTCGCTAGAGTACCTCTAGAGAGGAGTACACTGGGTTCAACAAGAACATCTTACAACCCGGCCACACATGACCGACCACTCATTTCGCTTGAGTGTATCGAATGTATATCACCAACGGTTGGGATCAGCAATCGTTTCCCAAATGGGACAGCGTCAACAATATATTTTTAGAAATAAATGAAACTCTAGATCAGGTGATTATACACCCTACTTCGGTGCGACTGACTTAGCCATGCTGCCTGCCCGATTTCTGTTATTTACCAGATGTGAGGCTAGAAGCTACGCTTTATCATCACACCAGATTCGCTTTGAATGCCACATCGTCAAATCTATCCAATCACCGATTGACGTCCTCAACCATACATTATATGTTAGCTAAAAAGAAATTTTCCTTCTCTGCTTCCAATCTTGGTACAGTTGGAGAAATCAATATACGTGATCGTCTGGAAATACTCTGTCAGACATCCGTCCATACAAGTCATCCAGGAACAGGATGAACCGAAGGCACTATTCTGTAAACATGATAGCCCTTCCATAACTCCGTCTTCAATTTCCTTTGGAATATATGATTCGCAACGCTTATGCCGATACAGAGTGGTTCTTTGGATAATAATCCAACCGGTCTCTCCATATTAACAATGTTAAAATGGTCAAAACTTCGATAGTCTGTGATTTAACTATCGAAGAAAAATAGGTGTGCAAACAACGATATTATTTCCAAATGGAAATTTTTATCGATCAAACATCATTCAACATTTATCTCTTTATTTCATTAATTTACTTATCTCCTGTTTCCCTATATTCAATATTTCTTATTTTCTAAATTTGGAAAATATACGTTATTAACAATGGAAAACATTTCCATTTCTTGTTTTCTTTATTAGAAAACATTTCTGGTTTCTTATTTGGAAAACATTTCCAAAGCTTCTTCATTAGACTTAGACAGATGTTTAAACAAACCATCGCGATGCCAATTCAAACCATTTCCTTTAATTACTAAATTCAGTTAACCATCCTTTACTATCGAACCTTAACCATTCCTTAGTTAAAAATGAAGTCAATCAAGTTGGGGTAATACTTCCTCTCAGACCTTAACTGAACAACGTTTCTAACCTTGAAATAGACAAAGTTCACCCTTCTAATTCTTTAACAAACTTCCTTTCGTAACTCTCTTTCAAATCTTTTCTACTCGATAATTCTTTCCTTCGATAAGGTATATTCGATAACTCTATTAAATTTATTCTATTCACTTAACTCTTTTGATTTAAATCTAACTCTATTCACTTAACTCATATCGAATAAACTATATTCGATAACTCTTTTAATTCTATTTGAATAAACTATATATTCGATTAACTCCTTTTAATCTATTCGAATAAACTACATCCGATTAACTCCTTTGTTCTATTTGAATAAACTATATTCGATTAACTCCTTTTACTCTATTCGAATAAAGATTAACTCCTTTTACTCTATTCGAATAAACTATATTCGACTAACTCCTTTTACTCTATTCGAATAAACTATATCCGATTAACTCCTTTTACTCTATTTGAATAAACTATATTCGATTAACTCCTTTTACTCTATTCGAACTGTATTCGATTAACTCTATTTGCTTTAACTCTAATCGATTAACTCCAACGGGTTTAACTCTAACTAGTTAACTCTAATTGATTAACTCCATCTGGTTAACTCTAACTGGTTAACTCTTATTCGAATAACAAATATTCAATTACTCTATTCAACTGACTCGACTAACCCCTTTCAAATAATTAATTCGATTTACTACTTCCGTATACCATATTCGATTTAACTACTTTCGAATACCATATTCGATTTAACTCCTTTCGAATACCATATTCGATTTAACTCCTTTCGAATACCATATTCGATTTAACTCCTTTATTCGCTTTATACAGATTTCCTTTTTAACAACATTTATTCATTTTAAAGATTTACTTTTAGTAACGGTTCTCCACTTTAAAATGATTTCCTTCTTATAACAGTTTCCTTTTTATAACGTTTTCCCATTTTCTAAATATTTCCTATTTATAAATATTCCAATTTATAAATATTTATTATTTATAAATATTCCATTTATAAATATTTTATTTTCAAGTATCAGTTTGAAAATATTCCCTTATCAACATTTCGGTATGTTATGATATTCAACATATCAAATCACGATGATCAGTATCGTCCAAACACATATAATCGACAACAGATTATATATCACATCATATATCACAATATATGAAAAACAGTAAAATAAATGTTGAGGAATCCAATTGGATTCCTCTAACCTATTTCCCTGCATCCACAGATGTTACACAATAAAATCAACATCACTTTCAGTTCCAAATGATATATTCTGTTAAACAGAATCAATATAGAAATTCAACTAACTGACTAGCAGTTCAATCAGACAGTCAACACACAGTCAATCAACCAATATTTAACAGTTCTAAAAATACAACATGAAATTATAAACTGTTCAGAGTTAGTGAGATTTACTCACTTTGGCAGTTCATCATTAAAGAACGATAAACTATTATTTGATTTGAATCAAACAATTTATCTCGCCGTAAATCCAAACGAGCTCTAATCCACTCCCAGTCAGTCTCATTGTGTTGCTCCCGTCCATACGATCCTGACGGATCTTGTTTCGCTGAATTTCGCTACCGTATGGAGAAGTTATGATTTATACAGGACAACACATTTATTTAAATTAAATTAAACTTTACAATTATAGATGGGGCTTTAACCTTTTCAAACTAAACCCGGCCCATACCCTTCTCAAGCCCACCCGTTACCCAACTCTCCTTCCCCAAATTGTAATCGATCTCCAGTATTTCCCTGCCTACAACCATTTACCACTTTCGATCCTTGACCGCTCCATTTCCACAACGTGATTTTGAAAACCAACTTCACCAAAATACTCCTCATCTCATTCTCCTCCTTTCTAACACCGAAGTCAACAACTGGCACTCCATACAAGGAAGCCGACATTGAGCCAAACATAGCAGCTCTCGAGGGAAATGCGACATCAGTTTGCAACGGATTTTCCCAAACTCAGTCACGAGGTGCCTCTTGCCATCACAAACCCAAAGCAAACTTCCAGTTTCAACAACGATGTTCAAATCGAGATTAAACTCGAACCCTAGCCTACTATCGAGAACCCGCACCCTCAAAAGGAACATCGATCACCAGAAAATGGGTTTGGGATCGAAGTATACATCAACACAACCTCATATATATACGCTATACGATTTATATAATTTTATTTCCATTTCTATGATTATATTTTTGCTCGATAGTTTGTGGATAAAAAGGACGGCGGAAAGTGTTTTGAGCTGAGAAAATTATTTCTAGGTTAAGGAAGGAGTTAGGTGTATTTATAGTGGTAACAAATATCTAGATATTTTGTAGAAGGAATATTCCCGGTATATTCTGCTTTTTTGCTAATTCGTTTCACCTTCTAAAAATCCGTGTGATCACACACAATATTCAAAAATCGCGAAAATGGTCATGTAGCTACAGTTTGACATTACGGTCCAAACGAAACTGGTTTCGTCGAATTCCGACTCCGTTTGCTCACACGGCGTATTTTTAACCGTCGAAATACTGACTATTTTTCACTCTAAAAATCAGTATGGCCACACAGTGACTCTAAAAATCACGAAACTGGGAATCTAACAACTATTTGACATTGCGGATCCAACAAAATTAGTTTCGTCGAATTCCGACTTCGTTTGCAAAAGTGGCTATTTTTAAAGCCATAAATAACCCTTTTAAATATATAAATATATTTAAAAGAAATTAAATTAAATATTTATAAATAAATATTATCGTATATATTCACATACGATATCATACTGCTCTAGATTGTTCCTATATGAATTTCTAACTCGATATTTCAATCTGGGTCAACCCGATATTCGATTTACATTGAAATTCCTTTTTAAAATACGAATAATTCCTTTATAAATTATAAAGGAATTCCACAGCGACTTTTCTAAAATTTGATTTGGACGTACATCAAAATCTACACGACGAAATCCCAATTTTCCTCTTCCACTAGAAAGATATACTCCATCAGCCCCACACGTTTCTTGTGTCACAGAAATCCGGCTTAAAACGAATCCTGTACATTCAGTTGAAGTTCGAATCGCCAGTTTACGAACTGTAGCGCCATTTCAAGCTCGATTTTAATTATATTATAATTCTATGTTCAAATGGTCGTTTATATAATATATTCGTTATTCAAATTCAATTCCAAGCTGAATTAAATATCACAGATGATCCAGTTCACTTCATATTGCCATTTCAGCCAATTCTGATTATTTCAAAATTAAATATATTATTTAATTTATTATTTTAATTAAATATTCACCATTATTTAATTCCACGACCATTTAATTCACTATATCACTATTTATATAATCAAATAAATAAATTATAATACCTCTGCCAATGCGGGTCATTACAGTTGATTATTTATTGTTGCTATTATATACATGTGTTGTAGAAAATCCATATAATTATCATTATATGGTAATTGATTGGGCCTCATTCTAATTTAGAAAATAAATTCATGTGTTGAGTAGAATATACATTCATGTGTTGAATAGAAAATATATTCATGTGTTGAATAGAAAATAAATTCATGTGTTGAATAGATAATATATTCATTTGTTGAACAGAAAATAAATTCATGTGTTGAATAGATAATAAATTCTTGTGTTGAATAGAAAATAAATTCATGTGTTGAATAATATAAATTCATGTGTTGAATAGAAAATAAATTCATGTGTTGAATAGAATAAATATTCATGTGTTGAATAGAATAAACATTCATATGTTGAATAAAAGTCGTGTTGATTAGATTGACGCCATTTTGACATGAACGATATTTATATCGATTTTATTCATTTTTAAAATGAATATAGAAAAGAAAGTGATTTCAAAATATAAAGTTTTGAAAATATTACCATTTGTATATCGATGATGTGGAATATTCAATTTTGATTGGAAATTGAATATGAAAATGAAATCATTTTGAAAAAAAAATTAAAACGATTTATATAATAGTTTTAAAAGAAAATCGACGAAATATATATAATATATATATTATATATATAATGTCCTGAATAGAACGAGCCGCGGTAGTTCGCGAATTTCGACCATTGACTTCGAATGGACGTTACGAGAGATCCGACCGTTGGATTCTCCTAAAACCGGAACTGTTGGGTACATATCGAAAAGAGCTTTCTAACGAATATTAGAAATTAGAAATCTAATAGTTGGATTTGGAATTTTGTCCAAATTAAATTTGGAAAGGTCGCTGTAAGTGCATTTCGATGGCCGTTGATGGAAATCGACTGTACGGGCCTTGATAAAATTACTAAAAATAGTAATAATTTGTGTAAAATCATAAGAAATGATTTGTGAAGAATTGGGATGAAAAATTCCAAATTTGAAAAGATAAAAATTGGTTTTATTGAAATGAGCTAGTTTTGAACTAGAATTAAAATCCATTTATTTTTAAAATAAATGAATTGGATTTGAAATGGTTTTAAAAGTAACCAGAATTTCCAATAATTGTATTGGAATGGATTTGAATTGAAATTGTCTTTGGAATATTTCGATGTTGGATTTCGTGATGATACATATATTGTTATGGGAATTTGAAAGATATATTTATATCGTTATTTCCTATATGATATTTGTTGGTCGTAGAATTTGATATTGCATATAAACCGATATATTTTCTATTCAGAGCCTTGTATTTAATATCAAATGTGATTTGGGTTTATCGTGAACGGTGTTTTAAATAACATTTGTTCTTTAAACCGATAATTAATGGAATGTGATTTTGGGTTTATTGTGAATCGTGTTTTAGATGACATTGGTTCTTTAACTCAGTTAAAGGCAGGATACTGATTTTTGGGAAGATTAAAATTAAGTGGAGTTTTAATAAATCTTTAATTAGATTGAAGTGATCGAGAATGGAGTATCACTAGTTTTGCTCCATGCGATAGTTAAATCTTTAATTAGATTTGGACGTGAAATGGTAAATAAATTTACCGATAACACCGTGGTGTTAGATATGAAGTATGACCAGTTTTACTTCATGGGATTAATAGGTTGGGATTGGGAAATAAAATAAATGATTACTGCGGTGTGGTTCGTTAATCCCGACTAATTCTAATTGATATTCAAAAGAAGATTAAAGAATAAATTTAAAGAATTTATCTTTGATAAAATTAATGGGAACCATTGCCAAAATATAAGAATATTTGAATAAAGAATATTCTGAATTGGAATGAGGCGTATGTTGTGTTTGTGTAACACTTGTTTATTATATATGTGAGTTATTCAAAAAGACCAGGTTCATCCCATTCTGAATAACTGATTCGATGTGGTGTTGAGGATGAAGACAGTGGTCGAAGACCGTGTAACAACCCGGAATTTGGGGCCAATTTAAAATTTTCATTTTAGAGATTTTAGGGGTGTTTAAATATTTAGAATAAATTATTTCAAATAATGAATGGAAATTTATTTTGTGCAAAGTTAATGCAAATATATTCAAATAAATTACATAAAGAATTAGAAATAGGATGGAAGTTTGAAAAGTCAAACTTGAACTTTGACTAACTACACAGGATGCAGAATAAACCGGATTTTGATGAAATGAAAAATATTTAAATCTGTTAATGAATATCTTTCTAACGAATCTGAAAAATCGAAGTTTCATAGCGGGAATCAAAAGTTATGGCCGAATGAATTTTCTGAAAGGTCGCTATAGAAAATATATCGTCCTTGAAAATCAACATTTTGTATACGACCTCGGAATTCGACGAAACCACTTTTGTTGGATCCGGGATGTAAAATTATTGCTAGGTTTCAAATTTCATTTGAAGCTAGTATGTGAGTGTGGCAAAAGAAATTGTGTTTTGTCAATTTCGGTCAAAATTAATTGACTGAAAAATAGCCATTTTCCAAACAGTCTCAGAATTCGACGAAATAAATTTTGTTGGGATCGTATCATCATAAGAAAGCCAAAAATAATTTTTCTGGATTTTTTTGACTTCGTTTGTGACCCCAGTAAAATTAGAAAGTACGTTCGAATTAAAAATAAAAGAATTAATTTGAAAATAAAAGAAACATGCTTTTAACTTCAGAATTGGACTTCGGCAATAGCGCCATTGCGATCAGAAGGCATCAAAACCTACTGTTCGACAATCGTTGAGCGCGAATTGGAGTTCGAACGAAAAAACCTATTTTCCAGAATTAAATAAAATAGAAAATACGTGGCAATATGCGTATAAATACGTACCTTCTTCTTCCCCGATCGGCATAACCCATAGCCCCCCTTCGAAACTTCCTCTCCATTTTCCCATCAATCCACTCACAATTAGACTTAGCCGTAGTTGAACTTTTTGAAGCTCTTCCCTTCCTCTCCAATCTCTGGCAAGTTTCATTTGATTTCACACCCTGTAGCTCTCGGATTTCGAGCCCCAACACACGCCATATAAACTGCCGCCGCTCCCTATACAACCCGCCGCACCCCCCCATATTCCCGGCGTGGATGCCCCTCTCGTAGCTCTCCAATCTCCCGCAAACCATTCGCAAAACCATCGACTACAGCTCCCGAAATCTGGATTCAAAGTTTTGAACTTTTCTGAAAATTTAAGGTATGAATATTTCAGATTTTGCGACGCTTTTAAGCGTTACAGCGACAGTTGTTAAAAGTCAGTTCTGATTTATTTGTATGAACTTCGAATTGAAATCTTTTAGATCCGTAACTGCCGTGACTTTGAACACGAAATCTGATCAAATCCGAACCTTCCTTCCAGTCCCGAGCTTGGTGAGAATTTATTTTTAATACAATTTAATTAATTTAATTATTATTATTATTGTGTTACGTGTGATTGAAAATCAAACGAGTAGATCTGTTATGAATGTTACCATGGGATGGATTCAAATTGTTGTGATGTTATGATTTTAGATCCGTTATTTTTAATCATAGATCTGTTAATTAAAAACATAGATCGGTAGGAAAAAATTAGATTTTTCCTCGTTTAAATTTGTTGAAGTAGGCCTTATGGTTATGAATCATGTATAAATCTATCATCATATACGTCGTTATGCAATTCACATTATTTTAACGTGAATTAAAGTAGGAATTTACATCGTTGTGGAATTTACATCGTTATGCATCTTACATTATTTTATTGTGAATTAAAGTAGGAATTCATATCGTTATAAAATTTACATTTTTATGGTGTCAATATTAAGTAGAATTTGACATATGATAAAATTTACATTTTTATATGTAAATTATATAGGAATGTACACTGTATTGTAAAAATTTACAATTTTATATGTAAATTATAAAGTGAATTAATGTCGTAGGTTAAAAATTACATTTTTCTTTGTAATTAACATGGAAATTTCATCGTATGTCAAAATTTACATTTTTATATGTAAATTATAAAGTGAATTAATGTCGTAGGTTAAAAATTACATTTTTCTTTGTAATTAACAAGTGAATTTCATCGTATGTCAAAAATTACATTTTTATATGTAAATTATAAAGTGAATTAATGTCGTAGGTTAAAAATTACAATTTTCTTTGTAATTAACATGTGAATTTCATCGTATGTCAAAATTTACATTTTTATATGTAAATTATAAAGTGAATTAATGTCATAGGTTAAAAATTACATTTTTCTTTGTAATTAACAAGTGAATTAATGTCGTATGTCAAAAATTACATTTTTCTTTGTAACTAACATGTGAATTTCATCGTATGTTAAAATTTACATTTTTATATGTAAATTATAAAGGGAATTACGCCGTAGGATAAAATTTACATTTTTATGTGTAATTAAAACATGAATTTACATTGTGTGTTAAATATTACATTTTTATATGTAATGTTTATAGAAAAGTATACCGTATGACAAAAACTACAATTTTCTATGTAAATTAAAGGATGCAATTTCATTGTATGATAGAATTTACATTTTATATATATATATATATGTAACATAGAATGGGAATGAACATTAAAAATAAATTTTATTTATTTTAAATGTAAATAGGAAGTAGAGTTTTCATTGTAATTAAAAATCATATTTTTACAATGTAAATAGGAAGTAGAGTTTGCATTGTAATTAAAAATCATATTTTTACAATGTAAATAGGAAGTAGAGTTCGCATTATAATTAAAAATCATATTTTTACAATGTAAATAGGAAGTAGAGTTTGCATTGTAATTAAAAATCATATTTTTACAATGTAAATAGGAAGTAGAGTTCGCATTGTAATTAAAAATCATATTTTTACAATGTAAATAGGAAGTAGAGTTTGCATTGTAATTTAAAATCATATTTTTACAATGTAAATAGGAAGTAGAGTTCGCATTGTAATTAAAAATCATATTTTTCAGTAAATAGGAAGTAGAGTTTGCATTGTAATTAAAACTTACATTTTTATATGTAAATTTAGAATAGGATTCACTACAAACATAAGTTACATTTTTATTATGTAACTAAGATGAGAATGTACATTGAAGTTGAAATTTACATTTGTATATGTAATTTAAAAGTAGGATTTTGAATGTATCAAAATTTACATTTTTACATGTAAATAAAAAATATAGGAATTTGCATAGGAATTAAACTTACATTTTCATGTAAATAAAAAGGATGGAATTTACATTTTCAATGTAAGTAAAAGAATGAATTTAGGATGCGATAATATTACTTTCATTTTCAAATGAATTAAAATTTGGTAAGTATCTGTAGTTGTGTAGAGCGTTGTTTTAATCAAACGACGTTATTACTATTCAATGATTATATATATATATTTATATATAATTAAAATTAAACGAATAGGGCGTGGTAGTTCGCATTTTGAAATCGTACCTTTAAACGACTATACAAGAAGATCCGACCGTCGGATTTTCTTGAAACTGAAACCTTTAGGACCGTCTTGGAAAAATCTTTCCAACAATATATATTATGTTAAGATCCAACGATTAGATTCTGATAAATGTAAAAATCAAAATTGGTTGAATGTAGCGCCATAGTTGCCCATGGACTTAAGGCGTCGTTATATAAAAAATTAATTATTTTAAATAATTAAAATAGGAATGAATCATTAATAAAAATAATTATTAATGTATAAGAAGGATTTTAAATATATATATATATATATATATATATATATATATATATATATAAACGAGGATTATTTGGAAAGTCCGAGTTCACTCATTCTAAATAATCAAACGACGTTAATTAAAGTATGAAGATGGCGTATGAAGACCATAAATCTTCCCTCGAATGGACAACGATCGAGGCCCTGATTTGACTTGCTCCCAATTCAAGGGTCACGGTCATTGCCCAAACGTACATGTTGATTTCACGGGTTTGGCTTTCGCTCAGACCCAGAGCATAAGCTAATAAATGGATTGTGTGTCTGACATCATACTCTATCAAATATCACGTTATTGATCTTTTGTCGAATGTAGTGATGTTTGGTGGCGGGGAATTTATTCTCTTGCTTAACACCCGTTCATATATTTCGGCAAAGGGTTGGTAGTACGATATGGAGTGATGAAGTGGCATGCTAAGATGCATAGGATCAAGGTTTTGTTGAAAAGCAGGCCTTGTGGGACGATCAAAGCATAGCTTGTTTAGGCATAGCTTTGTGTACAGCGTGACTTCGCGAGCCTCACACACTGGCGGAGTCTAAAACGGGAGAAGGGAACGCAGGGAGAGCAGCACGTTTCTTTCTAGCTAGAAGTGGTGATTGGGATTTAACACGGCCTAACATTTTACTTATGTGGATGATGGAATGAGGTGTCTTGGATGATAGGTCCTATAGGATCGAGAAACGGGTGTTCAGGAATAACTAATCTGCAACTCGTATGGTGGACCGGCCCTGCAGCTTTCCAAGGGTTCACTGCGGGGGATCCTGAGAAATTAGCTAGAGTGTCTCGAATTGGTAGGAGCTCCTCCCTAGCCTTGACTCATGATGGAAACCAAAATCCATATACGACCCTACGAATTTGATTTTATTACTAGTATGGAGGCATAGTAGTATGGGATACTATTCTTCCTAGGATTTATACATTTACTTTGAAGTGTTTTGATATATACTAATAATAATATTAAATTAGTATTTGTCTTATTTAGCATGTTTAATCACTATAAGGTAAAGCCCTATCCTCTGGTTTGTGTTGCATTGTGTGATGGGACCTGGGTCTTATGGTGATTCCATTTTTCTAAAAAGCATAGCGTTGTTGTACGATTTACTCATTATTTGTTCTGACACTTTTATGCACGACAATCCATTAGAGTAAACCCGTTCCGCTTTAGTGGCGTGGTCTTTGGATTTGCCTTATTAATAATGATTAATTAGTTAAGAATTCTCGCACCAGTCCCACGACTGACCCGTTGTTTATTTCCACCTTTTCGCAAACTCGGATGCCCACTTTTCTACACGGGCAGCCAAGTAAACAGGTTTATTCTTCGCTTGGAGTCCTTTCTTTGGAGCTGCTTATTATCTTTCTTGGATTTGCTTGTGGAGAGGTGATGATTATAAGCTTGAAGACATCTATCATTCGCTGCTTTTGCATTTATCTTTTTAATTCCATACATTAAACTTGGTTTATTCCACGTTGTTTAAGTTGGAGTTGGAACTTATTTCTTTTTTTGCAAACTTGATGTAATAATTTAGAATTCTGTGACTGTGGATTTTATGTGGTTGATGACGTTATATTTCCGCTGCTATGATGTTGTTACTCTAGGAATTTCCTATGCTATGTTGTATCTATGATATGTATTATTGTATTTATGTTGTATTCCAAATGATTATTCCTTACTTTCATCCCGTGGAAGTTTGGGGTCATCACAGACCGGAAGTCTTCACATCGTTTGGGTGATTACTGATGATCTTGATTGGGCTGTACACCCAATAGGAGGGAATCAGTTGGTGATCATCCAGACGTACTTGGAGATCGATGGATATGCGAGGTACAAGGTGCCTCCGGTTTCGTTCAGACCCAGAACGAACTTGTAAATAGACTGTGTGTCTGACATTGGATTTTATTCTGTGTGATTGATTTCTATTAAATATATATCTGTTTGGCTGCGGAGAATTTATTCTCTTGCTTAACGCCCTTCTCTGAGACATACGAGCTCAGGGGTTATATATTTATGGATATCAATCGCATGGAGTGAATTGCCTGTGTGACATTCCTAAGTGGCCATTGATCAAGGTTTCTGTTGAAAAGCAAAATCTTGTGGTTGATGATCAAAGCACCGCCTGTGTGGCATAGCTTTGTGTAACATTGATTCGCGAGCCTCACACCCCGGTTGTGAACCAGAAACGGGAGTGGACATCAGGGAGGGCATGCGTTTCCTTCTAGCTAGAAGTGGCGTCAGTGGTTTTACACGCCCTGACGAGTTTGACTTATGTGGTTGTTACTGTTGCGAGGTGTCTCGGATAGATCCGTGACTGTGTGGAGCCGAAGGAGTCATTGGACTCATTGTCACCCCATAGGGTGGGGAAACGCAGTGTCCAGGGTTTAACTTTAATCCACATCAGTGGACTGGCCTTGACGATCCAAGGGCCCACCTGAGTCTGGGTCCTGAGACACGGGCTAGAGCATCTCGAATGTGACGATCCCAAAACCCCGTGACACGGTGTTAAGGATAATCATTGGAATATAACACATTAATCATCATTAGCAGATCACAGATAATAGCATAAACAGAAAATAGAATAATTTACACACATATGACAGCGGAATCATATAGATATCATCACACCAGAGAAGCACAGTACAGGATACAACTTAGTGCATAATGATACATAATCAGTCACCATCGCCAGAGGCGGAATCATACATAAAGAGTACTCAAAATCAATATCAGTCTACATCGCCAATGGCGGAATCATAATATAGATACAATAATGGCGGAGAAAATCCAAGTCAGCACGGTGTAGTCAAGCCTCGCCATGAGCCAAAAGGTGCGTCAGAAACCTGTAACTAGGCTGCCCGTGTGAAAAGGAGGGCACCCGAGTTTGCAAGGTGAAACAAACTACGAGTCAGTCATGGGACTGGTAGGAGAAATCTACTCAACTTATTAACAACAATAATAAGGCAAATCAAAGGACCACGCCACTTTCGCGGAACGGGTTTACTCCAATGAGTGCTAGTGCATGAAATAAAATAAATGATTAAATCAACGCAATGCTTTTTATAAAATGAACCCATTATAAGACTCAGGTCCCATCACACAATGCAACGCAAGCCGGAGGATAGAGTTTTTACCTTATAATGGCCAAAGATGCTTCATACGAATAAAACAAAGGTGTTCGATATTATTACTAGTGCATATCTGTTTCAAAAGCAATTCAATCATAAATATCAATCCTAGGCGGCATAGCTACCATCTACTATGTCGCCATACTAGTAATACAATCACATTCGCATATTTCGTATTGGAAATTGGATTCCTTCATGAGTCGAGGCAAGGGGCAAGCTCCTCTCCGATTCGAGACACTCTAGCAAATGCCTCGGGACCGCACACAGCAATCCCCTGGATCCTCCAAGGCCGGTCCTCTCTTACTTTTGAGGATTAATTATTCCTGAACACACGTTTCCCGGTCCTTACAGACCTATAATCGAGGCGCCTCGCATTCCAACAACCACACAGGTGAAAAGTAGATATAAATGTCAGGGCTGGGAGGTCACTGACACCACCATAGCTAAAAAGAAACGTCATGCACTCCTTGGGTCCTTCTCCCGTTATTGACTCATACCGGGGTGTGAGGCTCGCGAATTCACGTTATACACAAAGCTACGTCACACAGACCATGCTTTGATCATCAACCACAAGACTTTGCTTTGCAACAGAAGCCTTGATCATATGCCACTTAGGCGTGCCACACAGGCAATCCACTCCATCCGACTGATTTCCGTCAATACATAACCTCTGAGCTCGTACGTCTCAGAGAAGGGCGTTAAGCAAGAGAATAAATTCTCCGCCGCCAAATAGATATATATTTAACAGAGATCAATCAACACAGAACAAAATCCAATGTCAGACACACAGTCCATTTACAAGTCCGTTCTGGGTCTGAACGAAACCGGAGGCACCAATTCCTCGCATATCCGTACAATCAACAGTATGTTTGGACGGCTACTACTTCAATTCCTTCATGGTAGCTACTCCAATCACGAGCATCAGTAGCGCCCATCCATCCAATGTGGAGATCGTCGGTCTTCAGTGTCTTCGACTTCTCAACGTCGATCGATTATTTGAAATGAGACAAACTCGGCCTTTTCAAATAACCCACGTATATTTAGATTTTCAAATCAATTAATCACATGGTTGGACCATTTAACATTCACTTTTCATTTATTTAGGTATAATATTCATGTCAAATACATTCAACCATCACATATCAAGCAAACACAACAAGATTGGTTTATTTCCACTCTATATCGTCTATAGTATTTTATAACGATATATCGCCATTTTTATTTGATTTAAAACGGCCATATTTAATTAAACGACGTTTTCGGTCGTGTCGATGCCCTGGCGCTGCTTTTCACTAATTTTGTTTTACACATATCTGAAAATCTAACCGTTGGATCTTCACAAGTTTTACATCATTAGGAAGTTCATTTCAAAACGAATCCAACGGTTTCAGTTTTGGGAAAATCCGACGGTCGGATCTTCCACACTAGCCATTTGAAATCACGGTTTCAAAATACGAACTGCACGGCCACGTTTCGTTTTAATTCTATTTATATCTATATATTTATATAAATATACTTCATTCAAAAATTCCTATATCGTTTCCACTTCAATTATTTCACTAACGCCTTTAAATTTCAGAAAATTTCGCCATAACCTCCTTTGTACGGGAGGGTCTGGGAAAATTCCCAAATAGCCACACGGGCTTCTCATATCAAAAAGAAAAAGAAAAAGCCAAGCGGCTAGCCAACAGGCTCATAAAATCATCACCCAAACAAAGCGGTAAATGTGTACCTATTTGTCGGGCACAAAATTTTATTTCTCTTCTCTAGCCCCTTTCCTTTAACCTGTTCAATAGATATGCATGTATATATATACAATTTCTATCACTTATCATTTTCCATTCAATTTCATATTTGATTTGCTTTGGTTTAAAAACACCATTCATTCTAATGTTGCATGCATAGGCTAAAATCATATCATTAGCTAATTAATGTATATTTCAACTCATGCACGTTTATTTGAACAAGTGGATATTTTTAACACTTCACATTTCAAAGATGATAATTTTGGCGAACTAAAATATATTTCAACACATGACTAATTTATTTAGTTCCTATGCATGTTAAAAATAATATTTCTTTCACAAATATTTATTTCAACGTCCGCATATCTCTAGCATATCACACATATGATAAAAATGATATTTTTATCATTTAAAATATTTATTCGACAAATAGATGTTTCAACACTTCATAGTCTCAATAAAAATGTAATTTTTATTGTTCGATCTTTTTATTCAACACATGAACTTTTCCACTACACACACTTCTCAACAAATGAGCATATCCACACATGGACATTTTATTTATGTTGTTCATATTAGAAAGATGGGATTTTTATTGTTGATACTAGTTATATAAGGCGAATATTTTTCATACTTCATATATATATAAAAATGTGATTTTTATTGTTTAAACACTTCATTCATTCACAAATGAAGCTAATTTTCACACAGCACTTTTCAACACACAAACATTTCCACACATGGATATAGTTTCAACATATGGCTTTAATTTCAACACATGAAAATAATTTCAACATATGAAAATAATTCTAACACACAAAGATTATTCAAAATTTCGGCAGCATAACGGCAGGGTAGTTAAAACCGGCACCGTCCCTAGTACGGCTCCTCGCTCTACCTTAAAACCTCGCGGTTTTTGACAATGGGGATTCATGCATCTAATTCGCACGCAGGCGGCATGTTTATTTTTATTTCCACAAATATTTTCAATTCATTTCAATCACCAATGGGTATTTTTCAACCACAACCAAACAATATCAACCACAAACAATTATTCAACCATTCGTATTTTTCATCCAATATTTCACACCAATTCACCACAATAAATATCGTCCATGGTTTGTGGACAAGGGGAGTATATATATATATATATATATATATATATATATATATATAATAATTGCTATATTTCACTTGCATTTCAACACATATATCACTTATTCTATCCATGTAAAAATTCATACTTCGCTTATATAGCTTACAATACGCATGTACATGAGGTATACAACACGTATGTAATTTATATTTCGCTAATATAAATTATACACGACATTTTCCATTCAATTTCACGTTAATTTAGATTTCTCACCTTGGTTTTCTGAGCGCTAAAAATCGATACGATGTCAGAAAAATCCGCGGCTTCTTCTATTGGGTAGAGAGCTTCCTTGCGGTCTCGATGTTTCCTGTTTCATCGAATTTCGTCAACACACCAAAAAGATATGATTTTTCAAAGTGTAAAGATCAAAGAAAACTCACTTTCACGAAGCTTCAAAACTAGGTTTACAGTTTTCGCGAAATCAGTGGCACGTGGGGACGATCGGGGAGTTGGACGTGGAAGAGGGAAGAGAGGGCTTTAAATCGGTGGTGGTTTGGTGGCGTTCGGTGGTCGGTGGCGTTCAGGGCGGCGGCGGGAAGTGCTCGACTTCCTGGCGTCGATACGGGCGGAGGAGGCGACGAGGGTGGCAGCGGTGGGGTCGGATTTGAAGAGGAGGCTGAGGCGCGTCGAATGGTGGCGGCGGCGAAGGCTGTAGGTGGCGGTAGCGGCGGCGGCGGAGGAGAGAAGGTGGTGAACGGGTTTCGCCGTTGATCGAGGGTTTTTTTTTTTTTTAAATTATGAATGGAAATTTTTGATTGGCCCATAATTTCACTAAATTTTTAAATAGTGTTTTCTCAAACAAACTCCTTTTTAAACCCAACGACTGTCGCCCCTAGCCAAATACCCCCATTCCGGACACAATGGGATATGTTTCATAGGCCAATTCGACTGTTACAGTTAGTTATTTTTCAAATTAAAGTATAAAACATTTAATTTTTAACTCTGAACGCACATTTCAATTTGCCAGGGCCACAAAATGATTCGAAAAATTCCAGAAAAATAAATCTAGCTATGTTTTGACGCTACGGTCCCAACAAAACTAGTTTCGTCGAATTCTGAGGTCGTTTGAAAAATGGCCATTTTCTGGTCGATCCAATTTAACAGAAATCGACCAAACACATTTTCTTTTGCCACGCTCACATACTAGCTTCAAAAATTATGAAATTTGAAACCTAGCAATAGTTCGACATCCCGGACCCAACAAAAGTGGTTTCGTCGAATTCCGAGGTCGTATGCAAAATATTAATTTTCCAGGGCTATATATTCTATATACCGACTGTTCTGAAAATTCATTCGGCCATAACTTTTGATTCCCGTTATGAAACTTCGATTTTTCAGATTCGTTAGAAAGGTATTGACTAACAGATTCAAATAATTTTGGTTTCGCTAAAATCCGTTATATTTTCCTCCCTGCATAGTCGGTCAAAGTATGAATTCCAATTTTCAAACTGACTCACTATTCCTAATTCACTATTTTATTGAAATATTCTATTTCAATGGTTCAAATTCCTTTGAAATTACCAATTTAAAAATTTTAAATTGGCTCGTATTTTCTGGGTTATTACAATCTCCCCTACTTAAAACTTTTCGTCCTCGAAAAGGAAACAACAGTAAAGTAGGAAATAAAATGTAAATGCGACGTATTATAAAGGTACCTTGCACCGGAGTTAGTCGGAGATATCCACTCTGCATTTGGGGTAAGTTTGCTTAATGCTTTCCTCGGTCTCCCAAGTACAGTCTCTAGGATCACTGCTCCACTGCACTTTAACTAAATGAACCTTTTTGCTTCTGAGTTCTCTAGTTTCTTTGCCAACAATTTTTAATGGCTCTCTTCTAAGTGCTAATTCTGGAGTTATCTCCACATCCCGTTGCGCTGCTTCTTCTACAACAAGATCCGGATCATGCACATGTCTCCTAAGTTGAGATACGTGAAAAACATTGTGCACTCCAGGCAACCAATCTGGTAATTGAACCCTATAAGCAAGATTTCCAATTCGCTCAAGTATAGGAGAGGGACCAATAAATCTCAGTGCCAACTTCCCAGTCTTTCCAAATCTGATTACTCCTCTCATCGGAGAAACCTTTAAATAAACATGATCACCAACAGCAAATGTCAAATCTCTCCTTCTAGAGTCTGCATAACTTTTCTGTCGGCTTTGGGCGGTTTTCAATCGCTTCTTGATGAAGTCCACTTTATCAGATGCTTCCCTAATCATATCGGGTCCCAGTACAAGTCTGTTGCCAGGTTCTACCCAACATGCAGGAGATCTGCAGGGTCTGCCATAAATGCTTCAAATGGTGACATTCTCAAACTTGCTTGATAGCTATTGTTATATGAGAATTCTGCCAAATGCAAATGATCTTCCCATGACCCACCAAAATCGATTATACAAGCCCGCAATAAATCTTCCAGAATTCTATTCACCCGCTCA
The DNA here is from genome assembly GCA_030737875.1 of Allium sativum. Lineage (NCBI taxonomy): Eukaryota > Viridiplantae > Streptophyta > Magnoliopsida > Asparagales > Amaryllidaceae > Allium > Allium sativum. The sequence continues at coordinate 109,790,722 of CM060916.1, read as the reverse complement.
GTTTGGCCATCTGTTTGTGTGTGATAAGCGGTGCTCATATTCAGTTTTGTTCCCAATTCTGTCTGGAAAGCCTCCCAGAATTTGCTAGTGAATAGGGGATCTCTATCACTGACTATGCTGATGGGAATTCCATGCAGCTTAACAATTTCCCTGAAATATATCTGCGCTAGACTTTGGGCAGTTCTATTGGACCTGACAGGTATAAAATGGGCAGTCTTCGTGAAGCGATCTACGATTACCCAAATGCTGTCATTACCTTTCTTGGTTCGCGGCAAACCATCTATGAAATCCATGGAAATCTGTTCCCATTTCCAGCCTGGGACTTCCAACGGTTGTAACAGTCCAGCTAGCTTCTGTTGGTCACTCTTGACCAATTGACAAGTAGGGCATCTGCTAACATACAAAGAAATATCCCTTTTCATTGTCTTCCACCAGAAAGTGCATTTGATATCGTTGTACATTTTACTCACCCCAGGATGGATGCAAAATTTGGATTTACGGCATTCGTCCATCACTTCTCTTCGAAGACCTGGAATATTTGGGATGCAAATCCTATTATTTAACCTGAGAACCCCCCTATTGTCAATACGGAAACTCGTGGTTTCACCTTCCTTGACTCTCTTACTGATTCTCTGAATGAATTCATCGTCTTTCTGAAGGGCTGAAATCCTATCAATCAATCCAGGTGCAATTATAAGATGGGCAACGATTGCGGTCTTTCTACTAAGCGCATCCGCTACTACGTTAGCTTTACCCGGCGTATACAGGATATCAAGATCATAAGCTGCAAGAAATTCTAGCCAACGCTGCTGTCTCAGATTCAGATCTTTCTGGATATTTAAATACTTCAATGATTGATGATCTGTGTACAGTATAAATTTCTCGCCCAACAAGTAATGCCTCCAGATTTTCAAGGCAAAAACGATGGCTAGCAACTCAAGATCATGAGTCACATAATTCTTCTCACGCGGTTTCAATTGGCGGCTTGCATAAGCGACTACTTGGCCTCTCTGCATTAACACTGCACCAAGACCTCTAAAAGAAGCATCTGTCCAAACCGTTAAATCCTGATTGCCATCAATAATTGTTAACACTGGAGTGGTGGTCAGCTTCGATTTCAATTCCTGGAAAGCTTCTTCACAGTCGGAAGTCCACTTAAACTTCTCATGTTTCTTTGTGAGCTTCGTTAACGGACCGGATATCTTCGAAAAATCCTTAACGAACTTTCGATAATAACTAGCCAACCCCATAAAACTTATAACTTCTGTGGGAGTAGTGGGTTGTTTCCAGTCTTGAATCACTGTTATTTTGCTTGGGTCAACAGAAATTCCTTTCTCTGACACGACATGGCCAAGAAATTTAACTTCTTCTTGCCAGAAGACACATTTAGAGAATTTGGCTTTGAAGACGTTCTTCCTTAGAATCTCCAATACTTGTTCTAAGTGTTTTTCATGCTCGGGTTTTGGTTTGGAGTAGATTAAAATATCATCGATGAATACGAGGACAAATTTATTCAGAACTCCCCTGAACACTCTATTCATTAGATTGACAAAGTATGCTGGAGCGTTGCATAGGCCAAACGGCATTACTAACCATTCATAAAATATGTCTGGACCTATGAAAGCGGTCAAAGGAACACACTCTTCTGCTATTCTCAATTGATGAAAACCTGTAGCTAGGTCCATTCGGGAAGATACTTTCGCCCCATTCAATTGGTCTAGCAAATCATCAATGCGGGGTAATGGATATTTGTTTTTAAGCGTCTGTTTGTTAAGGTCTCGGTAATCAACACATAATCTAAGAGTACCGTCTGACTTTGGGACAAACACAACAGCTGCACCCCAATTAGAAAAACTAGGTCTGATTAGACCCTTCCACAACAGTTGACGAGTTTGATCGCCTAATTCTTCTTTTTCTTTCGGAGTCATTCTACGAATTGGATGCACCACTGGTCTGGCATTGGGAATTAGATCGATTCGGAATTCTATTTCTCTTTGCGGAGGTAAGTTTTCAACTTCTTCAAACACATCCGCATAGTTTCTAACAATCGGAATCTTTTCCATGGAAGTGGGGATAAGTTCCAATGCTGACCAAAATTCTTCTCTATTTGGATTCGAACCATGACAGGGAATATATATATGTCCAAGCTCCGTTCGGATTTTAACAATTCCTTCCGCACACTTTACTTCAGCTTCGTATTTCGTTAACCATTCTAACCCAAGGATAACGTCGAATTCGGGAAAATCCATAACAATCAAATTAATGGGAAATTTGTAGAAAGAATAAGAGATTGGCACTCTACAACATGTACTGAGAGTAACATGACCCCCTATCGGGTTATGAACTTCAACCGATTCTTTAAGCTTTCACTGTTTTAACTTTAATTTGTGCATTGTGTGTCTAGCAATAAAACTACGCGATGCACCTGTGTCAAACAATACAGAAACAGGAATATTTTTAATTGTAAGGGTACCTCCCAAAACATCGGGTTTACCTGCTCCATCGGAAGCAGCTGGTGGGCTAGACCCGTCATAGACATGAGCTACTGTAGCTTTCTTCAGCAAAGGACAGTCTTTGACCAAATGATCGGTCTTGCGACAATTGAAGCACGAGCGAGGGTTCTGAGAGCCTTGGCTCGAGCCTTGAGAATTTGTTTTCTGTCTCTTCGGAGCAGTGCAGACGTTTGAGTAGTGCCCCGGCTTACCACAGTTAAAGCAATTTCCTCTTGGCGGCTTGCCGGTCTGAGGTTTTGAAGATGCTGCTTGGCTTGACTCGCCTTGATTTACAGCAGGCTTGCGCTTGTTTCCGGCTTGGCTTCTAGCGCGATCCTGATCCAGATGCCTTTGATCAAGGTCTTCATAGTTGCATGTCATTTCCACTAGCTCGTTGAATTCCAGCTTGACATGGGCCATGGCTCTATCATGATATTGTCGTCTTAGTCCAAGGATAAACCTCTTATTTTTGGATTTTGCAGTTGTAACACCCCGAAAATTCTATAACTGTGAAATTAATAAATTAAAGTATAATCAAATTCAAATCAAAGAACTAAGGGAAACGGGATACGCCATTGCGTTCGTCTCGAAAAAATACGCGAAATAGAGTCCGAGTTTTCGAAAAACGGAGTCCGTATGAAGAAGATATGGCCTTCGGAAGTTTTTAAATTAAGTTTAAAATTCAAACAGAATAAAACAATTAAAAATTCCGAAGTGGGGCCCGATGGGCCAGGGCGGGGAAAGGCCCGCCTGACGCACCCAGGTCGACTGGGCTGTCGACCTGGTCTAACCAGGTCGACAGGCCTGTCGACAGGGCTGTCGACAGGGGTGTCGACCTGGTTCAGAGCCAGGTCGAGCCCAGTCCAACCTGGCTGGCCAGGTCTGTGCTTGGCCGATTTTCTGTGGTCTGCTTTGTCATTAGGGCTAGGTGGCAGGCTCTAATTGGTCTCTCTATCGAATGAATGGCTACGATCAATCCTAGCAACATCAATGGTCCTAATCAGTTCCTAACCTCTATATAAACAACCCTAGACAAACCCTAATCTATTCATTCAAAATTAAGAACATAGCCGCCATGTTGCTGAGGAACGACTAAGAGTAGCCGCCAACTAGAGAGAGGATTAGGAGGAAAATTCTAAAGCTTAAAGAGACCTAAATCAAATCAATTCAACAAAGGAATCATATCTCTTAATTAGAGAATTCGTCACACCATTGTAAGTAGAGTATTACTTTGGTATGAACAAATAATTGTGTTGGTTTGTATGCTTGAATTGTGGCAATAAAGTAATTCATATTTGTGCGTTCTTATCAATTTATATACGTTTGGATTATGTTATTCAATTATAAAGAACTACATGCGGTAGTTCTATGCAAGTATACGTTTGGAATATTCGCAAATTATGTAATCCATGTTGAAGCTACATGTATGTAGTTGATTGATTTAAATACATGCAAGTTTGGGGCTTTGCTACTATGCCATCATGATGTATATTTTTGTGCATAAATCAATTTGTAAGTAATTAAAACAAGTTTGGTTATTATAATCCATATGAAATTATGTTGAGAATTTGGCATCATGTATTAAGTCATGCTTTTGTACTAGAAAACCTATTTGCAAACTTATGAATATGGCTAGGCTATGAATGATATTTGGCATAATTGAAATCCATGATTAAGTCTATCTTGTTTACAAGAATTATATGATGACATATGTGGTACATAGTTAGGATTAGATTCAAAATCCCTTTTTGCAAGTTTACATGACTAAAGTAAGAATCATGATTTCATGTTAGAGATATTTATGCCATGCTTATGTTTGACATTTTGCCATGCTTATGATTAGAAATATTTATGCCATGCTTATGTTTGACATTATGCCATGCTTATGTTAGAAATATTTATGCCATGCTTATGTTTGACATTATGCATAAATAAAAGTATAGGTTCATGTTGTAGTTATGACTATGTGTCAATAATGATACCCAATTTAGACTCTTATCTCAACTACAAGTTCACATGCTTTGATTCATGTCACCTATGCTTTATGACCAAAGTATATGTTACTACTATGCAAGTACACCAGTTTCTATTTTGTATTCCCAACGTCATATTGCAAGTTCATACGCTCACCTTTCCCTTTTTGTGTATGTAATCACGCCATAAGCCTCCCCTTTTCGCATGGCAAAATTGGGCTTTAAAAGGCTAAGCCCAATATATATATAATAAACGGACGAGTAAACCGGGGGAAAATAACATTGGGTTAAAATTACTAATGAATGAAAATATAAAATAGAAGGGCCCAAGTTCAAGTATGGGTTGGGCCCATGATTGGTGTAACCCTTTACACCATTAACTTAATAATGGGCCGCAAATATTTACATATAAATAAAGAAGAAAGACAAAATATGTAAATGTAGAAAATACGATGTGTTTAACCCGAGGTTGGATTGAGTTGTGATGTAAACCTGCCCGGAACCGCCCGGCTGTCCAGTAGTCACAACAATACCTATCCAATGTGGGAGGTTAAACATGGAGCCCAATAAGGACCCGAGGTTAGACTGAGTTGTGGCGTAAGACTGCCCGGAACCAACCGGCAACAGGCAGCCACAACAATACCTGTCTAATGTGAGAGGTCAGGGCCTTAATAAGACAATTAAGGCTGAGTCAGGACTGTTAGGATTAAGTGGACTAAAAGACTTAATCAAAATGGAACATGCTAAACTAAACGGACTGGTGGGGTTAGGTTAGAAAACACTTAACCAACTTAGCATGTTGGCTAGAGATAGAAAACCTAGTAACGGGGGACCCTTTTCAGCAGTAACCCTATAAGGTGTATCATGATACCCTGAAACTAGGCAGGGTGGGGCACGATTACTGGGCTGATTGTAAGAGGTCAAATCGACGGCGGTGGTGTAGCAGTGTAGGTTCTAACGGGGTGCGGGCGTGCACACACTCCGGCACAGAAAAATAAAGCACTGGGCACCAGTAGCATACCTGTGCATTCTAAGGTTGTGTCGGGCCGCTGCCATGGGACTTGATACACCCCATGGTGGGACCAGCATAGGTAACTACAACATCGGGGGCCGTAAGACACATGTACTATGCGAGTAGGAGCCGATCATCATAGAATGGATCACATCACCCTTATTATGGGGTGCCAGTTGGAAAACTAGTTTATATGGGTTCAGAGATTAACATGGGGTATGATAGTATATTCGACCCTAGACAACTTAACCAAGTTTATAATGCTTTCCCACTTCTTGATTATACTTATCATACCTAGTTCTTTATTCATAGACAAAATAGTACTAGACTTACTCAGGCTTTATGTCTGACTCTACTTTTCTTTCGTCTTCCTTTCTTCCGTTCCCCCCCCCCCCACAGGTCCACAGGGAGGGAACACTGCAGCTTGACCAGCATTAACATCCAGCTTGAAGAAGAGAAATGTATTGCTTGGAACTTTCCGTTTTTGAACTATGGCTTTGGATAACCACTATGGGGCTTCTGCAGTTTATCTATGTTTTATTTATGCTTCTTTAAATAATGTACTCAAGACAGATTATGAAAGTGTTATGTTATGTTTTTGGAAAGGATGTTGTTGTAACACGTATTTGATTTTATGAAATAAAAGTTTGTTGTTCTTCCGCTGTTTACAAATATGTGTTCTTATATCTGTCTTGTATATCTGTGACTTGTACTTATAAACCTCCACCAAAATTAGGGCATTCCCTTTGAGAGTGACCCTAACGGAGGTGGGGTGTTTCACTTGGTATCAGAGCCATAGGTTTACCAGATAAGATAAAAAGTTTTGAAAATTTATTTTCAAAAAGGAAACTTAAAGAAGCATTTTTAAAAGAAAAATATTATTTTAAAAAGGCAAAGTCCACTCCCCAAAGCCATAGGTACTATCTCTTATCCTTCGTTTTGAACCTATCCTTTTTGTTTCAGCATGTCCCAAGAACTTAACTTGCCGGAAGGGGTGCCAATACCTGGTTGGTTTAGACGGTTCTTAGAAGCTAGGGCCACTCAGCCAGGTCCTACCGTTCCTCCTCCCCCAGCTAAAGGAAATCATCCAGCTGCAGCAGCACCTTTTCCTCCACCTCCTCCGCGGGGAAACACATTTGCTAAGATATGTAAAGATTTTAAAGCTATGGGAGGAAGGGATTTCCATGGAACTGAGTCCTTCGTAGCAGCTAGGAATTGGCTGAAAGAAACGGAGGACCTATTCATCATCTTTGAGGTAGAAGATAGACAAAAAGTACAATTGGCAGTATGGCTATTGAAGGGCGAGGCTTCCTACTGGTGGGAAGTCACTAATGCTGAAAGACCAGTGGAGATGTGGGAGGACTTTAGGGCAAGGTTTGAGACCAAATTTCTCTCAGATGCGGAAAGAAGTTTGCAGTTGGAGAAATTCTTATTTCTTAAGCAAGGAGACAAGACAGTCAGAGAGTATGTGAATCAGTTCGATGAGCTGGCTAGGTTTGGGCTGGACCTAGTCAACACCCCGCACAAGAAGGCTCTCCGTTTCGTCAAAGGGTTGAATGAGCCATTACACAGTTTGGCCATGACCCATATACCCATGGGGGCCACATATGAAAGATTGGTGCAAATGGCATTGCTGAATGAAGAGGATAAGGGCAAGAAGGAGACAAAGGCAGAAAGCTCTCAAGGGAAGAAAGAGGGTTTGCAGCCTAAGAAGACAGACTTTAAGAAAGGCGGGAAAGGCAACAAAGAGAAGAGGAAGTGTAATTTCTGTGGCAAAGTGGGGCACTTAGTAAAGGACTGCCGGAAAAAGAAGGCCAAGGAGAATGGTGGGTGCTTTTCATGCAGTCAGACAGGCCACAGGGCTAAGGACTGCCCAAAAAAACGAGGACAGGGGCAGGGCGCTGGATCCACCCCAGGGGCACAGGTTCATGTGCTAGAAGCGCCACCATTGCAACAGCGAGGTATAAATACTTCTGTAGAAAGTGTAGTTTATCTTTATGATCACCCCGTTCGCACTTTATTTGATTCTGGCGCATCACACTCCTTTATCTCGTCTGCTTTAGTAGAATCTCTGCACCTAAAAACTAGTATGGTAGAGGACCCCTTAATTGTTTCAAACCCAATTGGGGGCCCAGCTCATTTGTCTATGATCTGTTTGGGATTGAAAATTCCCATTCTAAGTGTAGAATTTCAATGTAGTGCCTTTGTTTTGGGCTTTTCGGGTTATGGTTTGATTTTGGGTATGGATTGGCTATCCAGTAATGGGGCCATCCTTGATTGTGAGAAAAGGGTTGTTAGGCTCCTAACCCAGCTCGGTAATACTTTGGAAATTTCTTGTAATCCCTAGTATGCGGTTATGCTTAGTTATCTTGAATCGCTAGATGCCTCTGTAGACAATTTGCAATCAGTTAGAGTGGTCCGGGAATATCCGGATGTCTTCGAAGAGGTGAAGGGCTTGCCTCCGAAGCGGGAAATAGACTTCCGCATATATCTCGTAGATAATGCAAAGCCCGTTGCGTTGCCCGTTAGACATATGGCTCCACGAGAAAGGAAAGAGCTCAGTAAACAGATTAAAGAGCTTCTAGAAAAGGGGTTCATTAGGAGGAGCATTTCAGAATGGGGCGCTCCGGTGGTGTTCGCTACAAAGGCGGATGGTTCACTCCGTCTATGTGTTGACTATAGGGAGCTCAACAAGCTAACGAAAAAGAATAGGCACCCTCTCCCTAGAATTGACGATTTATTTGACCAGCTTGTAGGAGCGTCTGTTTTCTCCCAACTCGATTTAGCAACCGGTTTTCATCAGCTAAGGGTGGCTGAAGATAGCATCGATAAAACGGCGTTCAGAACCCCAGACGGCTTCTTTGAATGGCTTGTCATGCCTTTCGGCTTGACAAATGCACCTGCTTACTTCGTGGACCTGATGAGTAGGGTATTTCGAGATTTCCTCAACAAATTCGTAGTGGTCTTCGTAGATGATATCCTTATCTTCTCAAAAAGTGAAGAGGAACATGCTCAGCACTTAAGGGCAATCATGGAAACTTTGCGAGTCCATCAACTAAAAGCCAAATTCTCCAAATGCCACTTTTGGAGAGAAGAGGTGAGGTTCCTTGGGCACATAGTATCCAAACAAGGGTTAGCAGTGGACCCCGCTAAGGTAGTGGCGGTACAGGATTGGAAGATACCAAGGAATGCGACTGAGGTCCGAAGCTTTCTAGGACTAGCGGGTTTCTATCGAAAGTTCATAAGGGGTTTTGCGAAAATCTCAGCTCCGCTCACAAAATTGACCAAGAAGAATCTAGTGTTCAATTGGGATTTGGATTGCGAGTTTGCTTTCCAACGACTGAAAAGGGCTCTCACAACAGCCCCAGTTTTGACGCTGCCAGATGGGAGCAAGATGTTCACTGTTTATACGGATGCATGTGGGACAGGGCTAGGCGCCGTCTTAATGCAAGAAGGAAGGGTAGTAGCTTATGGCGGGAGGCGGTTGAAGGTGCACGAAAAGAACTACCCAACCCACGATCTTGAGTTAGCCGCCATCGTCTTTGCACTCAAGTCTTGGCGACACTATCTCCTAGGTGAGAAGTTCGAACTTTACACTGACCATAAATCGTTGAAATAACTTTTCTCGCAGAAAGATCTTAACTTGAGGCAACAAAGATGGATGGAGTTTCTTGCCTCGTACGATTTCGAAATCTCCTACACTCCGGGCAAAGGCAACGTAGTAGCAGATGCGTTGAGCCGAAAGAAATTGACCCTAAGCCAGTTGTTTGTTGAAAGACAAAGCCTAGAGTTTATAGCCAGCTTCGACTTTAGGCCCTCCACCGATTTCGTACCAGGCTTGCTAGCATCTCTCGAAGTGCGCCCAACTTTAGTGGATTCAGTAGGGACAGCACAACGCAAAGACCCTCAACTTGTGGAAATAATTGATAGGCTAATTAGGGGCGAGACTTCAAGTCACCTCAACAGATACTCCATCAACGATAAGGGTTTTCTAAGGCGAGACGGAAGACAATGCGTCCCACAGATAAACGATTTAATAAAAAAGGTTCTCGAAGAAGCACATCACTCCAAGATGACGATACACCCAGGCGGGGATAAAATGTACAAAGACATAAAAAGGACTTTCTTCTGGAACGGCATGAAAAAGGACGTGGCAGAATTCGTTTCTAAGTGTATGGTGTGCCAACAGGTTAAGGCAGAACAGAAAAAGCCTGGCGGACTGCTTCATCCTCTGGAGGTCCCGCAGTGGAAGTGGGATAGCATCTCAATGGACTTCATCGATGGGCTGCCTAGGTCTAGGAGAGGCAACACTAGCATTTGGGTAATAGTGGATAGGCTTACTAAAAGCGCCCACTTTTTACCTGTCAAAAGTAAAAGAACTGCCTCATCCCTAGCATCACTTTATCTCAAGGAAATCGTTCGACTCCATGGAATACCATCTAGCATTGTTAGTGACCGAGATCCCATCTTCACCAGCGAGTTTTGGCGGAGTCTGCAAGAAGCAGTAGGAACGCAATTATGCTTGAGCACAGCCTATCATCCCCAAACCGACGGCCAAACAGAGAGAGTGAACAGAGTTTTGGAAGACCTTCTAAGACTATGCGTCCTTGACTTCGGAGGGACATGGTAAGACCACCTTCCTTTGGTGGAATTTGCCTACAACAACAGCTATCAAGCAACCATCGGAATGGCGCCCTTCGAAGCTTTATATGGAAGACCGTGCCGATCGCCCACTTGTTGGTGGGAGTCAACTGATAAGCTCATACTTGGACCGGATATGATCCGAGAGACTTCAGAGAAAGTGGACTTAATACGAAGAAGGATGAAGACGGCCCAAGACAGACAAAAGTCCTATGCCGACAAGAGAAGGACCGACCTTGAATTTGAGGTTGGAGACAGAGTTTTTCTCAAGGTATCACCACTAAGAAACGTTGTTCGTTTTGGAACCACAGGAAAGCTAGTGCCAAGATTCGTAGGGCCATTCCCTATCATCGAGAAGATTGGGAAAATGGCCTATAGATTAGAGCTACCCGAGAAGTTGGCTGGAGTTCACAACGTTTTTCACGTTTCACATCTCCGGAAATGTCTACATGAGTCTGCTGAGGTGGTAGAGCCAAATATCCTAGAAGAAGCCGAAGTGGAACGCGAAGCAACCATAAGGAGAGTTCCAACCCGCATCTTAGGAACGGAAGTGAAGAAGCTACGCAACCGCGAAGTCAAGCTCGTCAAAGTTCAGTGGAGCGACGCCGAGGGAGACGCAACTTGGGAAACTGAAGCTAGAATCCGTACAGCCTACCCTTTTCTGTTCGAGGGTACATCCTTGATCTTTCCTTTTCCTTAAGTTGCGCTTTTATCTATCTTTTTAGGTATATTTCCTCGACCTTATCTTTTAGGTAGAAACCTTGTGGATGAAAACATGTAATTGAAACATGTTATGGATGATGGTTGCAAGTGGTTGCAAGTGATTGCTAGTGGTTGCTCGTGGTTGCATATACACACACAATCTAGGTTTTAGATCGGCTCAGTCACTTCATGTTGCATATGCATATATGTTTGCATTCGTATGTGGTTGAACTTTAATGTGTTGTCATGTGGATGCTGCATTTGTATTGAATGATTGTGCACTCATGTAGAATCAAGAATAGGAAAATTTGCATACATAATGGATTCATGGCACTTACATAATTCGCATTAAGGAGGTCAACTGAATCAGTAGACCGCCTGATTTTGCATTAGATAAGTTCATGTATACACACACACTTTGCATATGATCATGAAGCATTAGAAGTCTTTTAAGGACAATGGATGCTCGTGTTTGATGGATGAATAGATGGATGTTTGGATGTTAGGATATACATTCCTCCTAACTTGAAGATTTCGGGGACGAAATCCTTTTAAGTGGGGGAGAATGTAACACCCCGAAAATTCTATAACTGTGAAATTAACAAATTAAAGTATAATCAAATTCAAATCAAAGAACTAAGGGAAACGGGATACGCCATTGCGTTCGTCTCGAAAAAATACGCGAAATAGAGTCCGAGTTTTCGAAAAACGGAGTCCGTATGAAGAAGATATGGCCTTCGGAAGTTTTTAAATTAAGTTTAAAATTCAAACAGAATAAAACAATTAAAAATTCCGAAGTGGGGCCCGATGGGCCAGGGCGGGGAAAGGCCCGCCTGACGCACCCAGGTCGACTGGGCTGTCGACCTGGTCTAACCAGGTCGACAGGCCTGTCGACAGGGCTGTCGACAGGGGTGTCGACCTGGTTCAGAGCCAGGTCGAGCCCAGTCCAACCTGGCTGGCCAGGTCTGTGCTTGGCCGATTTTCTGTGGTCTGCTTTGTCATTAGGGCTAGGTGGCAGGCTCTAATTGGTCTCTCTATCGAATGAATGGCTACGATCAATCCTAGCAACATCAATGGTCCTAATCAGTTCCTAACCTCTATATAAACAACCCTAGACAAACCCTAATCTATTCATTCAAAATTAAGAACATAGCCGCCATGTTGCTGAGGAACGACTAAGAGTAGCCGCCAACTAGAGAGAGGATTAGGAGGAAAATTCTAAAGCTTAAAGAGACCTAAATCAAATCAATTCAACAAAGGAATCATATCTCTTAATTAGAGAATTCGTCACACCATTGTAAGTAGAGTATTACTTTGGTATGAACAAATAATTGTGTTGGTTTGTATGCTTGAATTGTGGCAATAAAGTAATTCATATTTGTGCGTTCTTATCAATTTATATACGTTTGGATTATGTTATTCAATTATAAAGAACTACATGCGGTAGTTCTATGCAAGTATACGTTTGGAATATTCGCAAATTATGTAATCCATGTTGAAGCTACATGTATGTAGTTGATTGATTTAAATACATGCAAGTTTGGGGCTTTGCTACTATGCCATCATGATGTATATTTTTGTGCATAAATCAATTTGTAAGTAATTAAAACAAGTTTGGTTATTATAATCCATATGAAATTATGTTGAGAATTTGGCATCATGTATTAAGTCATGCTTTTGTACTAGAAAACCTATTTGCAAACTTATGAATATGGCTAGGCTATGAATGATATTTGGCATAATTGAAATCCATGATTAAGTCTATCTTGTTTACAAGAATTATATGATGACATATGTGGTACATAGTTAGGATTAGATTCAAAATCCCTTTTTGCAAGTTTACATGACTAAAGTAAGAATCATGATTTCATGTTAGAGATATTTATGCCATGCTTATGTTTGACATTTTGCCATGCTTATGATTAGAAATATTTATGCCATGCTTATGTTTGACATTATGCCATGCTTATGTTAGAAATATTTATGCCATGCTTATGTTTGACATTATGCATAAATAAAAGTATAGGTTCATGTTGTAGTTATGACTATGTGTCAATAATGATACCCAATTTAGACTCTTATCTCAACTACAAGTTCACATGCTTTGATTCATGTCACCTATGCTTTATGACCAAAGTATATGTTACTACTATGCAAGTACACCAGTTTCTATTTTGTATTCCCAACGTCATATTGCAAGTTCATACGCTCACCTTTCCCTTTTTGTGTATGTAATCACGCCATAAGCCTCCCCTTTTCGCATGGCAAAATTGGGCTTTAAAAGGCTAAGCCCAATATATATATAATAAACGGACGAGTAAACCGGGGGAAAATAACGTTGGGTTAAAATTACTAATGAATGAAAATATAAAATAGAAGGGCCCAAGTTCAAGTATGGGTTGGGCCCATGATTGGTGTAACCCTTTACACCATTAACTTAATAATGGGCCGCAAATATTTACATATAAATAAAGAAGAAAGACAAAATATGTAAATGTAGAAAATACGATGTGTTTAACCCGAGGTTGGATTGAGTTGTGATGTAAACCTGCCCGGAACCGCCCGGCTGTCCAGTAGTCACAACAATACCTATCCAATGTGGGAGGTTAAACATGGAGCCCAATAAGGACCCGAAATTAGACTGAGTTGTGGCGTAAGACTGCCCGGAACCAACCGGCAACAGGCAGCCACAACAATACCTGTCTAATGTGAGAGGTCAGGGCCTTAATAAGACAATTAAGGCTGAGTCAGGACTGTTAGGATTAAGTGGACTAAAAGACTTAATCAAAATGGAACATGCTAAACTAAACGGACTGGTGGGGTTAGGTTAGAAAACACTTAACCAACTTAGCATGTTGGCTGGAGATAGAAAACCTAGTAACGGGGGACCCTTTTCAGCAGTAACCCTATAAGGTGTATCATGATACCCTGAAACTAGGCAGGGTGGGGCACGATTACTGGGCTGATTGTAAGAGGTCAAATCGACGGCGGTGGTGTAGCAGTGTAGGTTCTAACGGGGTGCGGGCGTGCGCACACTCCGGCACAGAAAAATAAAGCACTGGGCACCAGTAGCATACCTGTGCATTCTAAGGTTGTGTCGGGCCCCTGCCATGGGACTTGATACACCCCATGGTGGGACCAGCATAGGTAACTACAACATCGGGGGCCGTAAGACACATGTACTATGCGAGTAGGAGCCGATCATCATAGAATGGATCACATCACCCTTATTATGGGGTGCCAATTGGAAAACTAGTTTATATGGGTTCAGAGATTAACATGGGGTACGATAGTATATTCGAACCTAGACAACTTAACCAAGTTTATAATGCTTTCCCACTTCTTGATTATACTTATCATACCTAGTTCTTTATTCATAGACAAAATAGTACTAGACTTACTCAGGCTTTATGTCTGACTCTACTTTTCTTTCGTCTTCCTTTCTTCCGTTTCCCCCCCCACAGGTCCACAGGGAGGGAACACTGCAGCTTGACCAGCATTAACATCCAGCTTGAAGAAGAGAAATGTATTGCTTGGAACTTTCCGTTTTTGAACTATGGCTTTGGATAACCACTATGGGGCTTCTGCAGTTTATCTATGTTTTATTTATGCTTCTTTAAATAATGTACTCAAGACAGATTATGAAAGTGTTATGTTATGTTTTTGGAAAGGATGTTGTTGTAACACGTATTTGATTTTATGAAATAAAAGTTTGTTGTTCTTCCGCTGTTTACAAATATGTGTTCTTATATCTGTCTTGTATATCTGTGACTTGTACTTATAAACCTCCACCAAAATTAGGGCATTCCCTTTGAGAGTGACCCTAACGGAGGTGGGGTGTTTCAGCAGTGGCGACGAGCTCTGGAGCATAGGGCGACAACATTGTAAATTTATTCAGATAATCTTGCACGGAAAGATCCCCTTGCTGGAGATTGGCGAAGTCATCGTGCATTCTTTCTAAAGCTTGTTCTGGGACATATTTCTCCTTGAAGAGTTCTTTGAATCCATCCCATGTTCTTCCAGCTTCTCTATTCCCGGCGGTAAGAGATTCCCACCATAATTCAGCTTGTTCCTGCATAAGCCAGGCGCCCATAATAGCTTTGTCTTCGTCTCCTAGCCTTAGGCCTTCAAGAATTTTCTCGCATGTTTTGAGCCATGCAAGGGCCTCTATTGCGGTGCCAGTTCCCGAGAAGGTCTTGCCTCCTAAGTTCTTATATCTCTTAGCTACGCGGTCAAGCTCGAAGTATTGAGCTGCCGGAGGTTGTATCAAAGGTCCTTCTTGAGCTGGGATTTCTCCCCTTCCTCGGCCTCGGCCGGCACGGCCTCCTCTAGCGGCGGCTGCTCTGGTAGCCATTTGTCAAATTCTGTATAAGCAACGAAAAAGGTCAGCTAACAGAAATGATAATCTATTGCATAGTTAAGCAGAAAATTTCTACGGAAAGATAACGATGGACCAATCAAATGTTTTTCCTATTCTGCTCAGCTCATTCTAGGACCTTACTAGTCCTATCTCTAATGAGCGACTCGCCTTAGAATACTACTGATTCTATTTTGACGAAGTGTTTAATGTGTTACACTCCAGAACTAAGGTTAACCAATGCTCTGATACCAGCTGTGACGATCCCAAAACCCCGTGACACGGTGTTAAGGATAATCATTGGAATATAACACATTAATCATCATTAGCAGATCACAGATAATAGTATAAACAGAAAATAGAATAATTTACACACATATGACAGCGGAATCATATAGATATCATCACATCAGAGAAGCACAGTACAGGATACAACTTAGTGCATAGTGATACATAATCAGTCACCATCGCCAGAGGCGGAATCATACATAAAGAGTACTCAAAATAAATATCAGTCTACATCGCCAATGGCGGAATCATAATATAGAAACAATAATGGCGGAGAAAATCCAAGTCAGCACGGTGTAGTCAAGCCTCGCCATGAGCCAAAAGGTGCGTCAGAAACCGGTAACTAGGCTGCCCGTGTGAAAAGGAGGGCACCCGAGTTTGCAAGGTGAAACAAACTACGAGTCAGTCATGGGACTGGTATGAGAAATCTACTCAACTTATTAACAACAATAATAAGGCAAATCAAAGGACCACGCCACTTTCGCGGAACGGGTTTACTCCAATGAGTGCTAGTGCATGAAATAAAATAAATGATTAAATCAACGCAATGCTTTTTATAAAATGAAGCCATTATAAGACTCAGGTCCCATCACACAATGCAACGCAAGCCGGAGGATAGAGTTTTTACCTTATAATGGCCAAAGATGCTTCATACGAATAAAAAAAAGGTGTTCTATATTATTACTAGTGCATATATGTTTCAAAAGCAATTCAATCATAAATATCAATCCTAGGCGGCATAGCTACCATCTACTATGTCGCCATACTAGTAATACAATCACATTCGCATATTTCGTATTGGAAATTAGATTCCTTCATGAGTCGAGGCAAGGGGCAAGCTCCTCTCCGATTCGAGACACTCTAGCAAATGCCTCGGGACCGCACACAGCAATCCCCTGGATCCTCCAAGGCCGGTCCTCTCTTACTTTTGAGGATTAATTATTCCTGAACACACGTTTCCCGGTCCTTACAGACCTATAATCGAGGCGCCTCGCATTCCAACAACCACACAGGTGAAAAGTAGATATAAATGTCAGGGCTGGGAGGTCACTGACACCGCCATAGCTAGAAAGAAACGTCATGCACTCCTTGGGTCCTTCTCCCGTTTTTGACTAATACCGGGGTGTGAGGCTCGCGAATTCACGTTATACACAAAGCTACGTCACACAGACCATGCTTTGATCATCAACCACAAGACTTTGCTTTGCAACAGAAGCCTTGATCATATGCCACTTAGGCGTGCCACACAGGCAATCCACTCCATGGGACTGATTTCTGTCAATACATAACCTCTGAGCTCGTACGTCTCAGAGAAGGGCGTTAAGCAAGAGAATAAATTCTCCGCCGCCAAACAGATATATATTTAACAGAGATCAATCAACACAGAACAAAATCCAATGTCAGACACACAGTCCATTTACAAGTCCGTTCTGGGTCTGAACGAAACCGGAGGCACCAATTCCTCGCATATCCGTACAATCAACAGTATGTTTGGACGGCTACTACTTCAATTCCTTCATGGTAGCTACTCCAATCACGAGCATCAGTAGCGCCCATCCATCCAATGTGGAGATCGTCGGTCTTCAGTGTCTTCGACTTCTCAACGTCGATCGATTATTTGAAATGAGACAAACTCGGCCTTTTCAAATAACCCACGTATATTTAGATTTTCAAATCAATTAATCACATGGTTGGACCATTTAACATTCACTTTTCAGATATTTAGGTATAATATTCATGTCAAATACATTCAACCATCACATATCAAGCAAACACAACAATATTGGTTTATTTCCACTCTATATCATCTATAGTATTTTATAACGATATATCGCCATTTTTATTTGATTTAAAACGGCCATATTTAATTAAACGACGTTTCCGGTCGTGTCGATGCACTGGCGCTGCTTTTCACTAATTTTGTTTTACACATATCTGAAAATCTAACCGTTGAATCTTCACAAGTTTTACATCATTAGGAAGTTCATTTCAAAACGAATCCAACGGTTTCAGTTTTGGGAAAATCCGACGGTCGGATCTTCCACACTAGCCATTTGAAATCACGGTTTCAAAATACGAACTACACGGCCACGTTTCGTTTTAATTCTATTTATATTTATATATTTATATAAATATACTTCATTCAAAAATTCCTATATCGTTTCCACTTCAATTATTTCACTAACGCCTTTAAATTTCAGAAAATTTCGCCATAACCTCCTTTGTACGGGAGGGTCTGGGAAAATTCCCAAATAGCCACACGGGCTTCTCATATCAAAAAGAAAAAGAAAAAGCCAAACGGCTAGCCAACAGGCTCATAAAATCATCACCCAAACGAAGCGGTAAATGTGTACCTATTTGTCGGGCACAAAATTTTATTTCTCTTCTCTAGCCCCTTTCCTTTAACCTGTTCAATAGATATGCATGTACATATATACAATTTCTATCACTTATCATTTTCCATTCAATTTCATATTTGATTTGCTTTGGTTTAAAAACACCATTCATTCTAATGTTGCATGCATAGGCTAAAATCATATCATTAGCTAATTAATGTATATTTCAACTCATGCACGTTTATTTGAACAAGTGGATATTTTTAACACTTCACATTTCAAAGATGATAATTTTGGCGAACTAAAATATATTTCAACACATGACTAATTTATTTCGTTCCTATGCATGTTAAAAATAATATTTCTTTCACAAATATTTATTTCAACGTCCGCATATCTCTAGCATATCACACATATGATAAAAATGATATTTTTATCATTTAAAATATTTATTCGTCAAATAGATGTTTCAACACTTCATAGTCTCAATAAAAATGTAATTTTTATTGTTCGATCTTTTTATTCAACACATGAACTTTTCCACTACACACACTGTAACGACCCGCATTTTTGACCGTTCAAATCGACAATAAACCACACATGTCGACCCAAACAAATCGCCAACACAGGCAGTTATTTGATAATGAAGAAAAGAAAGAAAGAAGAGAAAACCAATCACAGAATCTCACAGCGGAAGGACAACATATAATAAATAAATAGAAGTTAAAGCAGTTGAAATGTATACATTGGTTATAACATTCAAATGAATATCAGAGTTACATATACATACAGATGTACATATTAAGCAGCGGAAATACCTATATATGATAAATATGTATACAAATCTTCATCTTCGATCTCCAAGGCACAGTCATCTTCAGTAACTGCAGCGTCTGCTGACCCGAGCGTATTGCATAAAAAGAAAACACAACAAACCCTCGGATCAGCACTAAATCATCTCATATTAGTCAAATCAAAAGACAAAATAACTTGAGTATCATGGGTGCAATAACTCAAGAGATGTTACGGGATTTTTCATCTCTTGAGGATCCGTTAAACTAATACATACATAGATAATACGCTATTATGATAGTGTCTACTCAGTAAAGTATAAATACAGAAAATAGCGTAAGCGGGATTACCATATTACCCTTACGCCGTTTATAGGCATCAACAGTCTATACAGTACCGTAAATTCACCGTACTGGTGTTATCAGAGGGCACTCTATAGAAGGCAATGCTAAATCAAAATCGTATGGGGCTCGATAAGGATATATATGACAAGGCACTCGAGGCAATGCCCAGGGTAGGATTCTACCAATTGCACTCCCGGACCGGTGGTAACGCATAGCAGACACTACCGCCCACCTCGGAACACACTCCCAAAGTCATAAATGGGCCCAAATCATCATCATCATCATAAATCATAGGAATAGTATCGAAGAAGTGTGTCCGATCAAAGGTGCTAACCTCAATTAGTCACGGTATAGCTCCTGTTTTAGTCATTTCAATTCTGACCCGAAGGTCAGGGCTATTTCGTCATCGCTCACCTTCTTCGATTAAATAAATCGCCTCCAAGTCATCATACTCGTTCTGGATACGTCATAACGTTCACAGTTGTCAAAGTGGTATCGACACTGACAGAGAGTATGCCTTATGTCGACTCCGGTCTCTTTAACAACCAACGCTTACATCTTTTCACATCGGTTGGTTCTTTTACATTTCAAAGGTTCGCTTTCATATCAAAATATCATATTTTGTTTTTGAACCCATTTTTACATTCAAAGTAGAATATACTTCCATATCAAAATATCCCAATCATTCCCAACCCGATTATATTCCAACTAGAATATTTCCATGTCATTATATTATACTCGTATAATATCTCTAAACGACTTATATTCAAATAGAATATAATTTATCTCAAAGATTTCAAATTATCACGGATTCTTATCTCAACTCTATTCGAACCAGCGGTTCAAACTCAAGCATTTTCATTCGGAAGAAATTTATAATTTCAAAATACTTGTAAACTAAATGTTTATATAAAAATAATAATAATAATTATAATAAATTTTATATTAATAAATATATAAATATATAGAATATAATAACTAAAAAATAAATCCGTAATTTAAATATTATACATACTTAAAAATAAGGTTTACAAGAGAATTTTTGAAAATGAATTATAAGGAAAAATTTATTTTAAAAATACACTAGTGATAAGTAAAGGCAAGTAATAAATTTAAAGCAAGAATAATTATTTGAAATCAAATGCATAAATATATTTAAAATAAATTTCTCTAATCAAAATCTTCCTTCCTTCCAAATTTCAAATACTTGAATCTATCCTCCGGTCTCAACGGAGTTCATTTAATTCCATATCTCGTTTCAACCCCGTTCAAAACAACTATTTGATTCAAGCGTTCAAATATATATTCAAACTGAGTTAAAACAACTCAGATACCCTTGATTTCCAAATTTTCCCAAAATTTAGATTCCATAAGAATTTATTTCCTTCTAATCCAAACTCTTAATTTGAAGAGATTTTCACATCATACTCAAATCCCAATTTAAATATTTCCCCTTTGTTTTGGAAAATTCCTTTAACCTTTTTAAATCAACATCCCAGCTCAAAATCTTTAAAGAATTGAATTATCGAGTATCAGGGCATTTCTTTAAAAGAAATTCTATCCAATAAAATTTCAAATATTTAAAAAAAATCATTTAACCAACCGATGTCTGTATATAATTATCTATCCAATGGCCAAGTGATCTTTAGATTTAATTTCTCGATATTTCAGGGAAGGATCTATCATTTCAATCCAATCAGGGTCACAGAGGTTTATCATTTCACTCTGTGTTCTTAATTTATTTTATCGATAAATCCCGGGTTTATTAGATGCCGTAACATCAAGGGTAAATGGGATTTATCGCCACAATCACATGCAATACAATATACCGAATATAAAGCCTTAGCAGTGTCAACATCAAATTCAATCATAAAATCCAACCAAGCATCCATCACAACCATTTACTTCAACTGATCAGCGTTAACTGTTTCAGGATTAAATAAAGGTTCGGATTTCAAACTAGAAATTTAAATTTAATTAAATAACTAATTATTGACTTAAATTCGAATGTTAACGCACTTGCATCTAAAGTTAACAACACATCGACAATCCAACACAACCATGCAACCAAATTTACTTCATAATTTAATTCAATAAATACGAGAATAATTCAGTATTTCGTGAGTGAGAAAATCACTCACCTTTGGGTCTTAATTGGATTGGACGTCCAAAAGAAGCCCAAAATTTCACAGTCTCGAAACGCAGCCAGGCTAGTGCCAAAACGTCCGCAATTCCACCACGATCCCAACGCAACAAATCGCGTCCAAATCTGAGCTCGTATGTGCAAGTTATAAGCGTTTTATTATTTGAATTCGAATATATATTAATTAATTTAATAAAATCCCTCACCAAATCAGATCTGGACACGTCATCATCTCCCTAACTCTCTTCCCGCTCGTCAATTTCTCCCGTCCAGACTTTGAACGCGGAAACCCACACATGCCGTGATTTTGACCACTGACAACGCCCGTCTCGTCCCACCAGAATTGCTCCGACCACATGCATTCAAACCGCCCTGAAGAGACGCACGTACCCGTGCTGGACCCATTATTTCCGGTGGCTCCTATCGCCTATGCCAGCCCCATGAACGGAAAGGGTTCGAAACCCTAACACTTGAAATTTCGGCTACCCCTTGCACAAAAGACCCCCCGAACACCATCAACAAGCTTGTATCGACCTTCTTCGCAATACCCATATCTTATTTTCTTCGATTAAGGTCAAAATCAAAAACCCCCAAAAATCAAACATAGAATTCCGAATTTCAGGTCCTTTGACCGCATTTTCTGGCAAACTGAAGCGCTGCATGTCGAATCTGAGAACTCCCGTGGCTTCGTATCGTCAAGATCTTCGTTTTGACATATAATTCGATAGGGTTTGGTGAGATTTGATTTTTGAGTTGGATTTTGTTTTGAATCTAGGGTTCTGGAATTTATTTCAGCCATGAACGATGAAGTTAGATGGAGGAATAATGAACGTAGTGTTGAAGATGGATGGTGAGAAGTAAAAAGAATTTTTATTTATATAAGTGGAGGCCCAGATCCAATAAACACCCATTATCATGTTCCACAGATCCATTTCGTGTTTTCTCCCATATGATCGCATGGTAAGTCGGATTGTAATGCAAATTGAAATCCTATAATAATTCATCGTTCCGGTTCTGATGTCGCCAGTTTCGTCGAATTCCGAGACAATCGCCAAAACAGTTAAATTTCACAATTGATTAAATAAATAGAATATTCAATTATTCAATTAACCGTTTAAATTCAAATTAAATATTTATAAATTCAATTTAAATCAAATTATAACTTAGATAAATTCTATAAATAAATATCACACATTTAAATCTGGATTTGATTATTTAAATCTCTGATTCGAATTCCAGTTATAATTCAACAATTTAAAATTCCATCATTTCAAATTAAATTTGAATTTTCATTATAAACCAAATAACTCAAATTT
Organism: Allium sativum; assembly: GCA_030737875.1. Lineage (NCBI taxonomy): Eukaryota > Viridiplantae > Streptophyta > Magnoliopsida > Asparagales > Amaryllidaceae > Allium > Allium sativum. The sequence continues at coordinate 109,768,326 of CM060916.1, read as the reverse complement.
ATTAATTAAATAAAATATAAATTTTCAAATTGCACCAATTCTAAGTATAAACTAAATTTAAAACTATTTATACTCCACTCAAATAGTCATCATCATTATAATCGACGAAAAATTGATTTTTATCCAATATTATTCAATTTTATTTATTTAAAATTTGAAAATTAAATATACAGAAAATATGGGATGTTACATTCTCCCCCACTTAAAATCTTTTCGTCCTCGAAAAGAGAACGAAACGATATTAAGCACATATCTATTTCAATCCATACTTAAAATAGTATTTACAAAATAAGTATATAGTTGTAAAACTCACAAATTTTTTCTAACTCCCGAAATCACGGAAAATTTCGGCAGCATCTCCTTTGTACGGAGAGCCCCGGGAAAATCAAAATACATATATAAACTCCCAATATACATCTCATCATTCGACGAGGCATCCCAAATGGGGAAAACACCATGTATATGTAACTACCAAACTATATAACCAAAGTACATACCTTGTTTAGCGTTTATTTGCATTTTTATTTACCTTAGCATTTAGCGTTTAACGCAAGCGAGCTACGTAGCGCAATACCACTTCCTTACACCTGTTACAACTCACATACATATGAGAATCAATCATATATACAATATATAGCAATTTTATACAACTTACACAACATATATCGACCATTTAAATTCCAAAACCAAGATATTCATAACAGGCCAGCGAACAAATTGGAGTTTTTCACCCCTTAGATTATGGAATTGGACTAAGACACACTAGGAAAAAGTTGTAGCTTTTATTTCAGGCTTTCGGAATTGTCCGGATTTGTCGAATTCGGATTAATCATTCAAAAGTTAAGACTATTTTAGTGAAGGCGAACACCTCAGCCCGTACACTGAAAAATGCAGATCTGAGTTGTTCAACCCTGTTTTTAACCCTTTAAACAGCAAAATTTCAACAAGCATTTTAAGGAAAAGTTTTAGTTCAGATTCTAGCCTTCCCGAATTGTACTCGCACATCGAAATCCGACGCTCCATTAGGAAGTTATGGTCAAAACAAGGTTGGTATACGCTTCAGATTTTTATTTTCTGCGCGCTAAACTACAACTAATACTTGGATTTCAACCTAATAAACCTGAAAATTAGACAGGGCTCCATTAACAAAAGTTATAGTTCAGTTTTCGGGGTTTCCAAAAAGTCCGGAGTCGTTAAATTTCGATTATCCATTCAAAAGTTATGGCCGTTTTACTCCAGCTTATCAATTATTTTAGATTTTCGCAGAAGTGTTGGTTTATTTGAAGTTTCAAACTCTCGGATTCCAAATTTTTAGTGAAACTTAACCATCAAGAATGGATTATCGCTCTATCATGCTCATAATATGATTTTTCCCCTTTCGATACTTAAATAGGTCCATATTCATTTTCACTCATAATAAATGTATTTTATTTACTTATGTTCCATTATCGTTGTTCTCACTTAACCCATTTCCAACTCACCCATTCCATCCGTTCTCGTTTCTCCATTCAATCATTTGCATTCATTTCATTTGTCGAGATATGGATTCACCTTGATTTGCTTACTCTATTACCGGAATACCTCCATTCGTTTTCCTTTTATTTAAATATCAATTTTAGTCAACCTCGAATTCATTTTACTTCTGAGTTTTTATTCGATTATATTAAATCATCTGTTCATCAACTCTGGTCAATTTCCCTTCATTCATCATTTTCTTATTTGTTTTAAACTTCAAAGATTTTACCCCTATTCTGAGGTTTAAAATTTTTCCAATCCAGTAATTCTAGTAAACTTTAACATTTACAATGGTCATCACCTCTTAAATCACACAATAGATTTCTCAATAAATTCGATTTTAATTTATTCCTATTTTCCATTCATATCGAATTACACTTCATTTCTTCATTTATATTCATTTACTTTTCATTTTATTATTGTTCAACTATTCTTCATTCCATACTTTCCATTCATTTCCATTTCTTATTCACTTATATACCCATTCATTTTTAGTAAAACTTATTCTACCAACCTAAATTTATTTATTGAGTTCTCGAATCCTGAATTGGGTTGAAGACCATCCATATAGCTCGAAAATCATTTAGTTCTCAACTCATTATTCAAATTCTAAGTTAAATTTGTTTAATTGAATTCTTTTACTTACTTAGCCTTTTATTGTTCACTAAATTTCATTTATTTACATAACATTTATCGCTGGTACGAATCCAATTTCCCTCACTAAACCTAACCATCAACATTCATTCTACATTGACTTATTAAATTCTCTAAGTTGATTTCTTTAATTAACCCATTGTCTCGACTCAAGTTATATTTTATATCTCATTCCTATAGTTCAAATAAAATTCATCCACTTAACTAAATCTATTATTTGACTCACAAATCCTGAATTGAATTTAGAACCATTCACGACTCAAATCCTATGGTTAATTCTCAACCATTATTATTATTCAATTTCTAAGTTACTTGTTTAACTCGAATCAAGTTACGTTCCATTTTTCTTTCACGGCTTTACTTAGATCCTATATCGATGCATTGCCTAAATGAGGTCCGACCCATTTAGACTTACATATATTCATTCTACGTGTATTCTAATTCACCATTTACTTCTTTGTTTTAGTTTATTAACCTTTCATATATTTCGACAACTTCACTTCTTATCAATTCCTTCCTTGACGATCCTATCAGATTCATAAATCTTGCCGAGTCACAAGCTATGCCAATATTATCTGTACAACGACTTCCCCAATTATTTACTTGGTTGGGTTTCATTTCTTAGTCAATTTCCAACTTTATCGATCACTTACATTGGCTGAATTTGGTTCTAAATTCTATTATTACCTACACTTAAGTATTCCAATGACCATTTCGCCTTCCTTAATACTAAATCTCCTTTCCTGTTTTTTTAAACCAAAATTCCTAATAACACGAGTTACCTTAATACTTAAATCCGTCTTACTTATTAAAACGAACTTAAATACCTTAATTCCGGGTTTAACCAAGTCTAAAACACATAAGTTTTAAAAAAAATTTATAGAAAACAATTCCATAAAATATTAAGTCCGAATTTTTAATCACCGAAGAATAAAAGAACCTCGGGTTTTTCTTAATTTAAACTCAACTTCAAATACAATACTAATATCATTATTCAAACCTTTACACTATATGGAATCTTAATTCAAAACCCTTGGTCAAACCCAATTATAATGATCATTGAGTGGTCTCTCCCCACTTAGAATCTTCAGAATAACGTCGATAATGCGTGCACTCATTACCGAAGTCATTCTGATGTCCGAGAAGGGATTTTACACTCATCTTGTTCAAAAATCCTTTGAAACCATTTCTAAACTATTCTTTATAATTCGGTATCATTTCAACTTTGTCACATTATTTCAAAAACTTCCCAGAATCGAGCTTTCAAGTTATTTCTACTGGGTTTACAAAATATATTATACACCCATTTTACTCAAAGGATTTCATTCCATTTCAAATATTCTATAAATCTTCGACTTTTCTTTATTAGATTTATTATCCGATCAACCATAATAAGTAGTACTTACGATTTCCCCCTACTTGTAACGAATGCACACGCACTAAAATCAATTATAATATATTTGATATATTTAAAAATTATAATCGAAAACCATATTATGTTGATCATTATGTTCGACTATTTAGGAATTCCTATCGATTCTATGGCGTCCCATATATCGACCAGAATCCATAAATACTCAACAGAACGAGTCAACACAATATAAAACCATTTTATATAAAAATACAAGTACGCTCTCTCATATCACTCACTCATTCTAGGGCATTTCTAACCCCATCTCTAATGAGTTAATTCCCAACAGAGCCAAGGTTATCGCTAACCATCGCTCTGATACCAAATGTAACGACCCGCATTTTTGACCGTTCAAATCGACAATAAACCACACATGTCGACCCAAACAAATCGCCAACACAGGCAGTTATTTGATAATGAAGAAAAGAAAGAAAGAAGAGAAAACCAATCACAGAATCTCACAACGGAAGGACAACATATAATAAATAAATAGAAGTTAAAGCAGTTGAAATGTATACATTGGTTATAACATTCAAATGAATATCAGAGTTACATATACATACAGATGTACATAATAAGCAGCGGAAATACCTATATATGATAAATATGTATACAAATCTTCGTCTTCGATCTCTAAGGCACAGTCATCTTCAGTAACTGCAGCGTCTGCTGACCCGAGCGTATTGCATAAAAAGAAAACACAACAAACCCTCGGATCAGCACTAAATCATCTCATATTAGTCAAATCAAAAGACAAAATAACTTGAGTATCATGGGTGCAATAACTCAAGAGATGTTACGGGATTTTTCATCTCTTGAGGATCCGTTAAACTAATACATACATAGATAATACACTATTATGATAGTGTCTACTCAGTAAAGTATAAATACAGAAAATAGCGTAAGCGGGATTACCATATTACCCTTACGCCGTTTATAGGCATCAACAGTCTATACAGTACCGTAAATTCACCGTACTGGTGTTATCAGAGGGCACTCTATAGAAGGCAATGCTAAATCAAAATCGTATGGGGCTCGATAAGGATATATATGACAAGGCACTCGAGGCAATGCCCAGGGTAGGATTCTACCAATTGCACTCCCGGACCGGTGGTAACGCATAGCAGACACTACCGCCCACCTCGGAACACACTCCCAAAGTCATAAATGGGCCCAAATCATCATCATCATCATAAATCATAGGAATAGTATCGAAGAAGTGTGTCCGATCAAAGGTGCTAACCTCAATTAGTCACGGTATAGCTCCTGTTTTAGTCATTTCAATTCTGACCCGAAGGTCAGGGCTATTTCGTCATCGCTCACCTTCTTCGATTAAATAAATCGCCTCCAAGTCATCATACTCGTTCTGGATATGTCATAACGTTCACAGTTGTCAATGTGGTATCGACACTGACAGAGAGTATGCCTTATGTCGACTCCGGTCTCTTTAACAACCAACGCTTACATCTTTTCACATCGGTTGGTTCTTTTACATTTCAAAGGTTCGCTTTCATATCAAAATATCATATTTTGTTTTTGAACCCATTTTTACATTCAAAGTAGAATATACTTTCATATCAAAATATCCCAATCATTCCCAACCCGATTATATTCCAACTAGAATATTTCCATGTCATTATATTATACTCGTATAATATCTCTAAACGACTTATATTCAAATAGAATATAATTTATCTCAAAGATTTCAAATTATCACGGATTCTTATCTCAACTCTATTCGAACCAGCGGTTCAAACTCAAGCATTTTCATTCGGAAGAAATTTATAATTTCAAAATACTTGTAAACTAAATGTTTATATAAAAATAATAATAATAATAATTATAATAAATTTTATATTAATAAATATATAAATATATAGAATATAATAACTAAAAAATAAATCCGTAATTTAAATATTATACATACTTAAAAATAAGGTTTACAAGAGAATTTTTGAAAATGAATTATAAGGAAAAATTTATTTTAAAAATACAATAGTGATAAGTAAAGGCAAGTAATAAATTTAAAGCAAGAATAATTATTTGAAATCAAATGCATAAATATATTTAAAATAAATTTCTCTAATCAAAATCTTCCTTCCTTCCAAATTTCAAATACTTGAATCTATCCTCCGGTCTCAACGGAGTTCATTTAATTCCATATCTCGTTTCAACCCCGTTCAAAACAACTATTTGATTCAAGCGTTCAAATATATATTCAAACTGAGTTAAAACAACTCAGATACCCTTGATTTCCAAATTTTCCCAAAATTTAGATTCCATAAGAATTTATTTCCTTCTAATCCAAACTCTTAATTTGAAGAGATTTTCACATCATACTCAAATCCCAATTTAAATATTTCCCCTTTGTTTTGGAAAATTCCTTTAACCTTTTTAAATCAACATCCCAGCTCAAAATCTTTAAAGAATTGAATTATCGAGTATCAGGGCATTTCTTTAAAAGAAATTCTATCCAATAAAATTTCAAATATTTAAAAAAAAATCATTTAACCAACCGATGTCTGTATATAATTATCTATCCAATGGCCAAGTGATATTTAGATTTAATTTCTCGATATTTCAGGGATGGATCTATCATTTCAATCCAATCAGGGTCACAGAGGTTTATCATTTCACTCTGTGTTCTTAATTTATTTTATCGATAAATCCCGGGTTTATTAGATGCCGTAACATCAAGGGTAAATGGGATTTATTGCCACAATCACATGCAATACAATATACTGAATATAAAGCCTTAGCAGTGTCAACATCAAATTCAATCATAAAATCCAACCAAGCATCCATCACAACCATTTACTTCAACTGATCAGCGTTAACTGTTTCAGGATTAAATAAAGGTTCGGATTTCAAACTAGAAATTTAAATTTAATTAAATAACTAATTATTGACTTAAATTCGAATGTTAACGCACTTGCATGTAAAGTTAACAACACATCGACAATCCAACACAACCATGCAACCAAATTTACTTCATAATTTAATTCAATAAATACGAGAATAATTCAGTATTTCGTGAGTGAGAAAATCACTCACCTTTGGGTCTTAATTGGATTGGACGTCCAAAAGAAGCCCAAAATTTCACAGTCTCGAAACGCAGCCAGGCTAGTGACAAAACGTCCGCAATTCCACCATGATCCCAACGCAACAAACCGCGTCCAAATCTGAGCTCGTATGTGCAAGTTATAAGCGTTTTATTATTTGAATTCGAATATATATTAATTAATTTAATAAAATCCCTCACCAAATCAGATCTGGACACGTCATCATCTCCCTAACTCTCTTCCCGCTTGTCAATTTCTCCCGTCCAGACTTTGAACGCGGAAACCCACACATGCCGTGATTTTGACCACCGACAACGCCCGTCTCGGCCCACCAGAATTGCTCCGACCACATGCATTCAAACCGCCCTGAAGAGACGCACGTACCCGTGCTGGACCCATTATTTCCGGTGGCTCCTATCGCCTGTGCCAGCCCCATGAACGGAAAGGGTTCGAAACCCTAACACTTGAAATTTCGGCTACCCCTTGCATAAAAGACCCCCCGAACACCATCAACAAGCTTGTATCGACCTTCTTCGCAATACCCATATCTTATTTTCTTCGATTAAGGTCAAAATCAAAAACCCCCAAAAATCAAACATAGAATTCCGAATTTCAGTTCCTTTGACCGCATTTTCTGGCAAACTGAAGCGCTGCATGTCGAATCTGAGAACTCCCGTGGCTTCGTATCGTCAAGATCTTCGTTTTGACATATAATTCGATAGGGTTTGGTGAGATTTGATTTTTGAGTTGGATTTTGTTTTGAATCTAGGGTTCTGGAATTTATTTCAGCCATGAACGATGAAGTTAGATGGAGGAATAATGAACGTAGTGTTGCAGATGGCTGGTGAGAAGTAAAAAGAATTTTTATTTATATAAGTGGAGGCCCAGATCCAATAAACACCCATTATTATGTTCCACAGATCCATTTCGTGTTTTCTCCCGTATGATCGCATGGTAAGTCGGATTGTAATGCAAATTGAAATCCTATAATAATTCATCGTTCCGGTTCTGATGTCGCCAGTTTCGTCGAATTCCGAGACAGTCGCCAAAACAGTTAAATTTCACAATTGATTAAATAAATAGAATATTCAATTATTCAATTAACCGTTTAAATTCAAATTAAATATTTATAAATTCAATTTAAATCAAATTATAACTTAGATAAATTCTATAAATAAATATCACACATTTAAATCTAGATTTGATTATTTAAATCTCTGATTCGAATTCCAGTTATAATTCAACAATTTAAAATTCCATCATTTCAAATTAAATTTGAATTTTCATTATAAACCAAATAACTCAAATTTATTAATTAAATAAAATATAAATTTTCAAATTGCACCAATTCTAAGTATAAACTAAATTTAAAACTATTTATACTCCACTCAAATAGTCATCATCATTATAATCGACGAAAAATTGATTTTTATCCAATATTATTCAATTTTATTTATTTAAAATTTGAAAATTAAATATACAGAAAATATGGGATGTTACACACACTTCTCAACAAATGAGCATATCCACACAAGGACATTTTATTTATGTTGTTCATATTAGAAAGATGGGATTTTTATTGTTGAAACTAGTTATATAAGGCGAATATTTTTCATACTTCATATATATATAAAAATGTGATCTTTATTGTTTAAACACTTCATTCATTCACAAATGAATCTAATTTTCACACAACACTTTTCAACACACAAACATTTCCACACATGGATATAGTTTCAACATATGACTTTAATTTCAACGCATGAAAATAATTTCAACATATGAAAATAATTCTAACACACAAAGATTATTCAAAATTTCGGCAGCATAACGGCAGGGTAGTTAAAACCGGCACCGTCCCTAGTACGGCTCCTCGCTCTACCTTAAAACCTCGCGGTTTTTGACAATGGGAATTCATGCATCTAATTCGCACGCAGGCGGCATGTTTATTTTTATTTCCACAAATATTTTCAATTCATTTCAATCACCAATGGGTATTTTTCAACCACAACCAAACAATATCAACCACAAACAATTATTCAACCATTCGTATTTTTCATCCAATATTTCACACCAATTCACCACAATAAATATCGTCCATGGTTTGTGGACGAGGGGAGTATATATATATATATAATAATTGCTATATTTCACTTGCATTTCAACACATATATCACTTATTCTATGCATGTAAAAATTCATACTTCGCTTATATAACTTACAATACGCATGTACATGAGGTATACAACACGTATGTAATTTATATTTCGCTAATATAAATTATACACGACATTTTCCATTCAATTTCACGTTAATTTAGATTTCTCACCTTGGTTTTCTGAGCGCTAAAAATCGATACGATGTCAGAAAAATCCGTGGCTTCTTCTATTGGGTAGAGAGCTTCCTTGCGGTCTCGATGTTTCCTGTTTCATCGAATTTCGTCAACACACCAAAAAGATATGATTTTTCAAAGTGTAAAGATCAAAGAAAACTCACTTTCACGAAGCTTCAAAAATAGGTTTACAGTTTTCGCGAAATCAGTGGCACGTGGGGACGATCGGGGAGTTGGACGTGGAAGAGGGAAGAGAGGGCTTTAAATCGGTGGTGGTTTGGTGGCGTTCGGTGGTCGGTGGCGTTCAGGGCGGCGGCGGTAAGTGCTCGACTTCCTGGCGTCGATACGGGCAGAGGAGGCGACGAGGGTGGCAGCGGTGGGGTCGGATTTGAAGAGGAGGCTGAGGTGCGTCGAATGGTGGCGGCGGCGAAGGCTGTAGGTGGCGGTAGCGGCGGCGGCGGAGGAGAGAAGGTGGTGAACGGGTTTCGCCGTTGATCGGGGGGGGTTTCTTTTTTTTCTTTTTTTTAAATTATGAATGGAAATTTTTGATTGGCCCATAATTTCACTAAATTTTTAAATAGTGTTTTCTCAAACAAACTCCTTTTTAAACCCAACGACTGTCGCCCCTAGCCAAATACCCCCATTCCGGACACAATGGGATATGTTTCGTAGGCCAATTCGACTGTTACAGTTAGTTATTTTTCAAATTAAAGTATAAAACATTTAATTTTTAACTCTGAACGCACATTTCAATTTGCCAGGGCCACAAAATGATTCGAAAAATTCCAGAAAAATAAATCTAGCTATGTTTTGACGCTACGGTCCCAACAAAACTAGTTTCGTCGAATTCTGAGGTCGTTTGAAAAATGGCCATTTTCTGGTCGATCCAATTTAACAGAAATCGACCAAACACATTTTCTTTTGCCACGCTCACATACTAGCTTCAAAAATTATGAAATTTGAAACCTAGCAATAGTTCGACATCCCGGACCCAACAAAAGAGGTTTCGTCGAATTCCGAGGTCGTATGCAAAATATCAATTTTCCAGGGCTATATATTCTATATACCAACTGTTCTGAAAATTCATTCGGCCATAACTTTTGATTCCCGTTATGAAACTTCGATTTTTCAGATTCGTTAGAAAGGTATTGACTAACAGATTTAAATAATTTTGGTTTCGCTAAAATCCGTTATATTTTCCACCCTGCATAGTCGGTCAAAGTATGAATTCCAATTTTCAAACTGACTCACTATTCCTAATTCACTATTTTATTGAAATATTCTATTTCAATGGTTCAAATTCCTTTGAAATTACCAATTTAAAAATTTTAAATTGGCTCGTATTTTCCGGGTTATTACATCGAATTCAGTAAGTACGATCCCTTGCCTAGGTTCACAGATGGAAATCCAACGTCCAATACGTGACATGTGCGGTTTTGATTGTAGAGCCTAGTATTGGCGACATGATATATGGTACCCATGCCGTCGATGATTAATATTTATGATTGAAAATGTTTTGACACTATACACTTATAGTAATAATAAAAAAAATGAAATTTAGCATATCAAGCATTCTTTGGCTATTATAAGGTAAAACCCTATCCTCCGACTTGTGTTGCATTGTGTGATGGGACCTGGGTCTTATAATAGTTTAACGACGATAATTTCGCTCGATCCGAATCAGTCGCTAAACCGACCAAGACCGTTCGAAACCCCTGATTGTTTTGAGAACACGACAAAATAGAATGCAAATAGAAGAACGTTTCATTGTATATTACAACAATTCCATCAGGATACAAGAATATATAGAGTAGGAATAAATATTACACAGAAAAATTTCAGAGATTTAAATAACATTTAAACACATTACAGCGGAAATAATACATAACACAACTAGAAGAGATATACGGATACAGAGCTTTCCGGATATTGTTTCAGCTGTAAATCAGGATCCTGTGAATATAAATCTGCAAACCCAAAACTACTAGCTGCCCGTGCGGAAAATAGGGGCACCCAGAGTTTAGGTCAAAACAATAAACTCTAGGTTAGTCATGGGACTGGTGTGAGAACTAAATCAGTTATTAATCTTTATTTTAAAGTTAGGTAAATCAAGGGACCAAGCCGTATAACACGGAACGGGTTTCCTCCCAAGAATACCAATGCATAAAACAACAGCGCAATGCTAAATAAAGAACAATGAAGCTATTATAAGACCCAGGTCCCATCATACAATGCAACACAAGCCGGAGGATAGGGTTTTTACCTTATTATAGCCAAGGATGCTTGATACGTTTAAAACAAATCATTTGATACTATTATAAGTGCATAGTGTATAAAACAACTTCAAATCATAAGTATCAATCATAGACAGCATAAGCGCCCCATCCCACTATGTCGCCATACTAGGCTCTATAAATAAAACCGAAAAGTCACGTATTTGTAAACTGGATTTCCATCTGCGAACAGAGGCAAAAGATAGTCCTCACCGATTCGAGACTCTCTAGCCCGAGCCTCAGGCAAGTACTCAGTCAAGCCTTTGTTGCGACAGGGCCGGTCCACCGATGTGGATTAAAATGCATGAACACTGCGTTTCCCCGCCCTTTGGGGCGTAAATGAGCCAACGAATGACTCCATCGGACCCGGATCGTCCGATCTAATCGAGGCGCCTCGCAACAGCAACAACCACATAAGTCAAACTCGTCAGGGCGTGTAAAACCACTGACGCCACTTCTAACTAGAAAGAACACATGTCCTCCCTGAGGTCCTCTCCCGTTTTTGGTTCACCACCGGGGTGTAAGTCTCGCGAATCAACGTTACACAAAGCTACGCCACACAGGTCGTGCTTTGATCATCAACCACAAGACTTTGCTTTTCAACAGAAGCCTCGATCATTTGCCACTTAGGCATGCCACACAGGCAATTCACTCCACGCGTTTGGTATCCATCAATATATAAACCCTGAGCTCGTACGTCTTAGAGAAGGGCGTTAAGCAAGAGAATAAATTCTCCGCCGCCAAACAGATATATATTTAAAAGAAATCAATCACACAGAATAAAATCCAATGTCAGACACACAATCCATTTATACATTGGTTCTGGGTCTGTACGAAACCGGAGGCACCTAGTACCCCGCATATCCATCAATCTCCAAGCACGTCTAGACGATCACTTATTGATTCCCTCCTCTTGGGTGTACGACCCAATCAAGATCATCAGTAATCACCCACATGACGTGAAGACCTCTGGTCTTCAACCACCGTCTTCATCCTCGACACCACGTCGAATCAGTTATTCAGAATGGGATAAACCCGGTTTTTTTGAATAACTCGCGTATATAATAGACAAGTGTTACACAAACCCAACATACACCTCATTCCAATTCAGAATATTCTTTTATTCAAATATTATTATACTTTGGGAAAGGTTCCCATTAATTTTATCAAAGATAAATTCTTTAAATTTATTCTTTAATCTTCTTTGAATATCAATTCAAACTAGACGGGATTAGCGAACCACACCGAAGTAATCATTTATTTCCCAATCCCAACCTATTCATCCCATGAAGTAAAACTGGTAGTACTTCATATCTAACACCACGGTGTTATCGGTAAATTCAATTACCATTTCACGTTCAAATCTAATTAAAGATTTAACAATCGCCTGGAGTAAAACTTCTCGATCTCTTCAATCTAATTAAAGATTCATTAAAACTCCACTTAGTTTTAATCTTTAACTGGTTTAAAGAATCAATGTCATTTTAAAACACGGTTCACGATAAACCCAAAATCACATTCCATTAATTATCGGGTTAAAGAACAAGTGTTATTCAAATCACTGTTCACGATAAACCCAAAAATCAATATCAATTCAATTCCAATTAAATATTATTTAATTGGTACACTTCATTAAATCTAAATAAAAAGATTTAATCTTTTTCTCAACTGGGCTTAAGAACAGTGTTAATGAAGACACCATTCACGACAAACCCAAATCACATTTGATATTAAATACAAGGCTCTGAATAGAAAATATATCGTCTTATATTCCATATCAAATTCTATGATCCTCAAATATCGTATTGGAAATAACGATATCTATACGTCTTTCAAATTTCCACAATGCTATTTGTATAATCACGAAATCCAACATCGAAATATTCCAAAGACAATTTCGATTCACATCCCTTCCAATTCAATTATTGGAAATTCTGGTTACTTTTAAAACCATTTCAAATCCACTTTACTTATTTTAAAAAAAACAAAAATAGAATTATAATTCAAGTTCAAAACTAGTTCATTTCGATTTAAAAAATATATCTATTTTTATCTTTTCAAATATGGAGTTTTTCATCCTAATTCTTCCCAAATCATTTCTTATGAATTTACACAAATTATTAATATTTTTAATAATTTTATCAAGGCCCGTACAGTCGATTTCCATCAATGGCCATCGAACTGCACTTACAGCGATCTTTTCCAAATTTGATTTGGACATAATTCCAAATCCAACCGTTAGATTTCAAATCTCTGATATTTGTTAGAAAGCACTTTTCAATATGAACCCAATAGTTATGGTTTTAGGAGAATCCGACGGTCGGATCTCCCGCAATATCCATTCGAAGTCAATGTCGAAATTCACGAACTACCGCAGTGCGGCACGTTCTATTCAAGCCATTATATTATATATATAATATATACTTCGTCGATTTCTTTTTAAAACGTATTTTATAAATCGTTTTGAATTCATTTTCGAAACGATTTCAACTTCATTTCCAAATTCAAATCAAGATTGAATTTTTCAATATAAATTCATTTTAAATTCATCTCAATTTGATTTCAATTTAAATCGATTTTTAATTCAATTTCAGTTCGTTGTCAATTCTATTCAATTTCAATTCGAATTCATTTCTATTCAATTTCAATTCGAATTCATTTCTATTCAATTTCAATTCGAATTCATTTCTATCCAATTTCAATTCGAATTCATTTCCATTCAATTTCAATTCGAATTCAGTTCTATTCAATTTCAATTCGAATTCAATTCTATTCAATTTCAATTCAAATTCAAATCTATTCAATTTCAATTCGAATCGAATTCATGTTCAAAATATTCGATTTTGAAATCACTTTTCAGTATTCATTATGAAAACGAATATAATCGATATAAATATCGTTTGCGTCAAAATGGCGTCAATCTAATCAACACGGCTTCATATATTTCTATTTTCAAATATTCTATTTCAAATATTCTATTTTCAAATATTCTATTTCAAATATTCTTTTTCAAATATTTCTTTTTCAAATATTTCTAGTCAAAACTGGAATGAGGCCCAATCAATTACCATAGATTTTATTTCTATGGATTTCCATACAACGTATGTATATATCAACAATGACAAATAATCAACCACCATCCAAAGTGCATTCTACATTGTATAAGCATCAAATATAAATATCCAACGCTTATAATAGTCTGTCAATCAATCGATCGACATACAACTAATTATTGGGATTAATGTATGTCATATATCACCCCAATACCCGTGTGGGGTTTTCAAACAATTTAACACAGATTTTATTTGTGCAGTTGGGCGATGTGTAAAATTTAACGTCCCAATCAATATCAATCAAATGTGTGTATATAAACAAATCGTCTGATTTGTTTATTTTTATTTCATTTTAAATACACGTTAAAAATTCTATTTTCAACTATAAAATATTTTTAACTATATAAATATTTTATTTCATTTCACATCACATCACACAATCAACTACACAGCAAAATCAAACAAACAAGCATACAAGCCGTCCATGGTCTGTGGACGACGGGTGTCGGGTGCTACTAAACACCGTCTGCATCCTAGTATATATTTCAACTAGAAATAAAATTAAAAAGTGAGAAGTTCTCACCGAAAGCTAAATCCAAACGCAACGACTCTTCATAAGTAGGAAGTCTTCATCATTCTCCTCTCGTCACTTTCATCATCCGCATACGCTACATATATAAAAATCGAATTTTTATCTTCACCTCATATATATAAAAATCAAAATTTTATCTTCACATCATTATAAAAATTATATTTTTATATTGCTCTTCTCCTAATAAAGATTATATTTTTATTTCTCTACATGAGCAAAAATCATATTTTTTTATATGCCACTAGTATAAAAATTATATTTTTAACCTTTCTATATTATAAAAATTATATTTTTAACCTTTCCATATAATAAAAATTATATTTTTATTATCGCCACTATATAAAAATCATATCTTTATTATACCTACTTTATAAAAATCATATATTTTTTCAACTATAAAAATCGAACCTTTTTAATGTTAAAAATCAAATCTTTGTATGGATAAGAATCACGTTTTTAGTTTCATAAAAATCTCATCTTTATAATGATAAAAATCTCATCTTTTTGCCATATAAAAATCCAATCTTGTCAACAATAAAAATCAATTCTTTTCTCGCTATGAAATTTTGATTTTTCGGATTCGTTGGAAAGATATTGTCAAATGGATTCAAATATTTTTGGTTTCACTAAAATTTGGTTTATTTTGCGTCCTATACATTCATTTGAAATTTGAAATCGAATTATCGAATTACCATGCCATTTTCCATTCCTTTTAAAAATATAATTAAATAATTATATTCTAACGATGATCTATTAGATATATACGTTCGAATTCTAAAATAAATTTCTCGTCGTTATTATTTAAAATAATTCATTTTAAATAATCAGAATTCGCTAAAATTGCCAAAATAAAATTTTTAAATTGGCTCAGATTTCCGGGTTATTACAAATAGCTTCATTGTTCTTTATTTAGCATTGCGCTGTTGTTTTATGCACTAGTGTTCTTGGGAGGAAACCCGTTCCGTGTTATACGGTGTGGTCCCTTGATTTACTTAACTTTAAAATAAAGATTAATAACTATTTTAGTTCTTACAACAGCCACATGACTGACCTGGAGTTTATTGTTTTAACCTAAACTCTAGGTGCCCTTATTTTCGACACGGGCAGCTAGTAGTTGGGTTTTGCAGATTTATATTCACAGGATCTTGGTTTACAGCTGGAACGATACTCGGAAAGCTCTGTATCTGTGTATTACTTCTAGTTGTGCTTTGTATTGTTTTCCCGCAGCGATGTATTTAAATGTAATTTAAACCTCTGATAATTTATGATGTGTAATATTTATTCATACTCTGTATATTCTTGTATTCTGATGGAATTGTTGTAATATACAATGAAATGTTCTTCTGTTTGCGTTCCGATGTGGCTTGTTCTCAACTTAATCTGTGATTTCCCGTAAGGGGGATTTCGGGTCGTGACAGCTTGGTATCAGAGCTTTGGTTTACAGAGCTCGGAGAACAAGACACGTTAGAACCATACGAAAGAATTCATCAGAAATTGGATTAGTAATATCCAATGAGAATGACTCGTTAGAGATAGGATCAGTAGTATCCCAAAACGAGTGTAAAGAGTAATGTTTTTAAAATAAAATTGAAAACAAGTTTGGTTTTGAAAGTTTAATTCAATTATTTGTATTTGAATATTTATTTATATTGATTTGGACTATCAGGTATATAGAGATTTTAATATACGTCTGATCCATGTGTATTGGAAGCCTCCAATATACTGGATGGATATAGAGTCACACTCTAGTCGCCCGGGGATAATTCTGATGATGCGGCCGCATCATCAGTATTTATATTCGAGTGCCGAAAGTGTGGTATTTATATATTTCCATAGACTGGTGTGAGAATCAAAATTAGATAGGGCTCATTGTTGTGATTTAGCACCAAAAATCTGATTTTTTTGGATATGTATCAAAGTTATGTGATTGAAAAGATAATCAACTAATTGATTGCTGGTTGTGTTGTTTGATTATTGTTTGATTAATTAAATGTTGAACCTTTAGCCAAATTGAATCAAATAGTGAGTTGTATTCAAAATTCGTCGCATTTGCATGCATATACATGTACTTACATTGAACAGGTCATAGCAAGGAGGCTAGAGCAGAAGAATAAAATTGTTTGCCCGACAAATAGGTACATGTTTATTATATTTCTTGGGTTTTTGATGATTTTATGAGCTGATTAACTGTTTCTTTTTCTTTTTGGATTGATGAGGGCCATGGGAGGCTATTTGAAATACCCCGAAGTCCCCGGTGCAGGAGAGGTTATGGCGAAATTTTTCGAAAATTTAGGATGTTAGCAAAATATTTGAAAATTTTGAAAAGTTCTTAAAAACTGAAAAGTTAAAGAACTTAAGCCATAATGAAAATAGTCGAAGTTGAGTTGATTTGTAAAACAACTTTCGGCTTCGTTCCTTTTCGAGGACAAAAAGTTTTAAGTGGGGGAGATTGTAACAACCCGGAAATTCTAAGCCAATTTAAAATTTTTATTTTGGCAATTTTAGCAAATTTTGAATATTTAAAATGAATTATTTTAAATAATAACGATGAGAAATTTATTTTGAATAGAATTAGAACGTATATATTTATATAGCTCGTCGTTAGAATATAAATATTTTATTTTAATTATAAAAGGAATTGAAAATGGCGCGGTAGCTCGAAAATTCGATTTCAAATTTCAAATGAATGTATAGGATTCAAAATAAAACGGATTTTAGCGAAACCAAAAATATTTGAATCTAGTTGAGGATATCTTTCCAACGAATCCGAAAAATCAAAACTTCATAGCGCGGATAAAAAGTCATGCCCAATTGAAATTTCAGAATACTCGCTATGAAATTCTGGCCCTTAAAAATGGAAATTTTGCAAACGACCTCGGTTTTCGACGAAACCACTTTTGTTGGATCCGGAATGTCAAGTTATTGCTAGATTACAAAATTTGTAATTTTTCGAATCAATAATTGAGCATGGCAAAAGAAAACGTGTTTTGATAGTTTTAGTCAATTTCGACCGACTAGAAAATGGCTATTTTTCAAACTGTCTCAGAATTTGACGAAATTAGTTTTGTTAGAACCGTATCGTCAATACGAATCTAGAAAATATTTTTCAGGAATTTTTAGGGTCCGTATGTAGCCCCGGTATATTGAAATGTGAATTCAAATTCAATATATAGATTTATATTTTGATTCTGATGAAAACTGATCGAATCAGTCGAATCAGCCTATGATATATATCCCATTGTGTTCGGAATGGGGGTAATTAGCTACGGATGACAGTCGGTGGTTTCGATTTCGAGCTCGAAATAAAAAGTTACCTTTTTTAAAAATAAAATAAAATAATATAATTATATAACGCACACCCCCTCCCATTTCTCTCTCCCCGACCCAGCTAAACCATCTGATTAAATAAAAAAAGGGGAAAAACCGCTGAGCGGATCCCGTTGCCTCCCCCTTTCCGTCTACCGCTCCACCCGTCGCCGATCCCCAACACCTGAGCAACCACGCCGCCGTCCCCCGATCATCCCTCTCCTCTCTTCTCTCACCAATCTGAAACCCTATCCCTAAACGAGCCACTCCAGCCACACCAAGGTCGATCGCAGCCGAGTTCCACCGTTGGTCTGCCGCGAAGTGCCGCTTCCCTCCACTTCAACGCCCACCGCACCCCCAGGCCTCCGTTCTGGCCCCCCTCCGTAGTGAGAACATAAAACCGTGAATTTTGTTCCACACCCATTTTAATTTCGATTTTAGTATAAGCAACATTGCAAAGTTCATATTTTTCTTGATATGAAGTTCACATTTTTATTAAGTGTATAAAGTTTAGCTTTTGAAGTGTTTAGAAATATGACTTTCAAGCGAATAAAAATACGATCTCTATGAATTTAAAGTAATGATTTTTATGATTAAAAATATGATTTTTATATAGTAGAGATAATAATTTATATTACAGAAAGAATAAAAATATGATTTTTATATAGTAGAGATAATAAAAATATGATTTTTATATTATAGAAAGAATAAAAACATGATTTTTATATTAT
Source organism: Allium sativum (assembly GCA_030737875.1). NCBI lineage: Eukaryota > Viridiplantae > Streptophyta > Magnoliopsida > Asparagales > Amaryllidaceae > Allium > Allium sativum. The sequence continues at coordinate 109,749,397 of CM060916.1, read as the reverse complement.
AGAAAAAATAAAGATATGATTTTTATAATATAGAAAGAATAAAGATATGATTTTTATATTATAGAATGAATAAAGATTTGATTTTTATATTATAGAAAGAATAAAGATTTGATTTTTATATTATAGAAAGAATAAAAATAGGATTTTTATAATGAAGTAACAAATATAAAAATATAATCTTTATTAGGAGAAGAGCCATATAAAAATATAATTTTTATTATGAAGTTAGCATGATAAAAATATGATCTTTATTATATGAACACCGTTGTAAAAATAGAATTTTTATCTATAGAGTAGAAGTATAAAAATGTGATTTTTATCCATATAACATAGTTATAAAAATGTGATTTTTATATACATAGCAACGATATAAAAATGTGATTTTTATATATGTAGTGGATACGGACAACGAAATAGACAAAGGGCGAGCACGACGAAGGTTTCCTACATAAAAAGAGTCGTGGCGTTTGGTTTAGCTCTTGTTGAGAACTCCTCACCTTTAATTTATTTCTAGTTTGAAATATATACTAGGATGTAGAAGGTGCTTAGTAGCACCTGACACCCGTTGTCCACAGACCATGGATGGCTTGATTGTTTGAGTGATCTGTTGTGAAAATTGATTGTGTGATGTGGATTGAATAAATATTTTATAGTTAAAAATATAATTTTTAACATGTATGCAAAATAAATATTTATAAACAAATCGGACGATTTGTTTATATACACTGATTTGACTGATATTGATTGGGACAATAAATTTTACACATCGCCCAACTGCATAAATAAAAAATTCTGTGTTTGTTGATTTGAAACCCCACACAGGTATTGGGATGATATTTGATGTACACTAATCCCGATTGTTTAGTTGTATGTCAATCGATGGGTTGATAGACTGTGTAAGCGTTAATTATTTATATTTAATGCTTATGAAGTTTTGTGGTGCACTCTGGATGATGGTTGATTATTTATCATTGCTACTATATACATGTGTTGTAGAAAATCCATATAATTAACATTATATGGTAATTGATTGGGCCTCATTCCAATTTAGAAAATAAATTCATGTGTTGAATAGAAAATAAATTCATGTGTTGAATAGAAAATAAATTCATGTGTTGAATAGATAATATATTCATGTGTTGAAGAGTGTAACAACCCGAAAATCTGAGCCAGTTTAAAATTTTTATTTTGGCAATTTTAGCGTATTTCGAATATTTAAAATAGATTATTTTAAATAATATTGACGAGAAATTTATTTTGAATAGAGTTCGACGTATATATTATATACGTCGTCGTTAGAATATAAATAATTATATATAATTATATAGGAATTGAAAATGGCGAGGTAGTTCGATAATTCGATTTCAAATTTCAATTGAACGTACCAGGTTTAAAACAATCCGGATTTTAGTGAAACCAAAAATAATAGGAGCTATTTGAGAATATCTTTCCAACGAATCCGACGAATCGAAATTTCATAGCGGGAATCAAAAGATATGTCCAGTTGAAAATTCTGAATAGTCGCTATGAAATTCAGGCCCTTAAAAATGGGAATTTTGCAAACGACCTCGGATTTCGACGAAACCACTTTTGTTGGATCCGTGATGTCAAATTATTGCTAGGTTTCAAATTTCATAATTTTCTGATTCAATATGCGAGCGTGGCAAAGGAAAACGCGTTTGACCAGTTTTAGTTGATTTTAATCGATTGGAAATTGGCCATTTTTACAACGGTCTCAGAATTCGACGAAACTAGTTTTTTTAGGACCGTATCGTCAATACGAAGCTAGAAATTATTTCTCGGGAATTTTTCGAGCTAGTATGTGGCCCCGGTAAATTGTAATGCGCGTTCAAATTCAATATATAGAGTATATGTTGATTTTAACGGAAACTGATTGTAACAGCTGAATCAGCTTATGGTACATATCCCATTGTGTTCGGAATGGGGGTGAAACGCTATGGACGATAGGCGGTGGGCCTCGTTTAGAGGTCGTATGAAAAAGTTGCTTTTGAAAATAAATTAATTAAATAAATTAAAAATAAAATATCTCTCTCCTCTCCCTATCTATTCACTCTGGCCCTCCCCCCCCCCCCACGTTTTAAATATCAAAATCAGAAAAAAAAAATATAAAAAAAAAGGGGAGGAGCGACGATCGTCGCCCCTCCACGATGGACACCGCGTCGCCGCCGGTGGCAGCGCAGCCCCCCCCCCCTTCGCAGCCTCCCTCCTCCCTTCTTCTCCTCCCTCCGCTTCCTTCTTCCCTTCCTCTAAACCCATCCGCGAAGCCCCCCCCCCCTCATCCGCCCCCTCCTCTGCCTCTTCTTCCTCTCTCCGCCCCCTTTCTCTGATGAAGCCGCGCCACCCAAAACCCCACCTCCCTCTGCTCGACCTCCTCGCGCCCTCTCCCTCCTTCTACCCCCAAAACCGAACGCTTCAGTCCCACAACCAGACCTTTCCACCGCCGACCGTAACTCCGGCGAGCCCCCGCTGACCGACGCATGCAGTGAACCCCTCCCCCCTTACGCAGCCCTCCTCTGAAAGGAAATCGTTCACATCACGGTGAGTTTTTTTTTTATATAAATTGTTGTTTTAAAATCAGTCTTTTTCTATGAAGCTTTATAAAAAAAAGGTTTCAGTTTTATTAAATAAAAAGGTTAGTTTTTTTAGGGAGAAATTAAAAATTTTATATAAGGAAAGATATAATTTTTATATATATACAAAGAAAGATTAGATTTTTATATAGAAAAAGCTTAGGTTTTATTTTAATTTTTATATATAAACAAAGTTGGATTTTTATCATAGCAAAAATTCGATTTTTATATATTGAATAGCATAGTAAAAATTCAATTTTTATATATTGAATAGCATAGTGAAAATTCGATTTTTATATATTGAATAGCATAGTAAAAATTCGATTTTTATATATTGAATAGCATAGTAAAAATTCGATTTTTATATATTGAATAGCATAGTAAAAATTCGATTTTTATATATTGAATAGCATAGTAAAAATTCGATTTTTATATATTGAATGACGAAGTAAAAATTCGATTTTTATATATTGAATAGTATAGTAAAAATTCGATTTTTATATGTTGAATAGCATAGTAAAAATTCGATTTTTATATATTGAATGGCGAAGTAAAAATTCAATTTTTACATATGTAGAGGATACGGGCAACGAAGATGACAAAAAGGCGAGAACGACGAATATTTCTATAGATGAAGTGGCGTGAAGTTGAGATAGCTTTCGGTGAGAATTTCTCACTCTTTAATTTCTTTTTCTAGTTATATATATATACTAGGATGCAGACGGTGTTTAGTAGCACCCGACACAATCGTCCACAGACCATGGACTTGTTTGTTTGGTTGTGTAGTTGGTTAGATTATTTGGTTTGAATTGAGTTGTTGGTGAAATGGAATGGATTTGATTGATGTGTGAATGGCGTGGGCCTTCACTAGACCGAGGATAAGGCTAGGCCTCATCCCGTTTCTAGTATCATGTCGTTATGCCGCCGAAATTTCCTAAAATATGTTAGAAAAATAAAAATATCATTTTTATTGTGGAAATGAACTGAATAGAAATCCATGTATTGAAATAAAATATTTTATCGTTAAAAATATAATTTTTAACGTGGAAGTGAATAAAATAAAATATTCATTTACAAACCGGACGGTTTGTTTATGTACACCTATTTGAAGGACATTGATTGGGTCGATAAATTTTACACATCGCCCAACTACAACAACAACAACAACAACAACAACAAAGCCATAGATCCCAAACAAGTTGGGGTTGGCTAGATATGGAACCCAAAATTAAAATAAAATAAAATTAATAATGATGATAATATATATATATATATATTTATAAAGGGTTTAAAATAACCAATCAAATAAAAAGTCGTCCGATAAAGGGTTTTTTTAAATAATAATAATAATAAGTAAAAATGTTCAATAAAATTGAAATAAAATCTAAAATAGTAAATAAAAAGTAAAAAGGTTAAGTAAACGTGAAATAAAGTATATATATATATAATAAAATAAAATAAAAACACCTATGGTTCTGGTACATGGATTGCCAATTTCCATGCACTCCTATCAACTACCAGCTCTTCCGATAAACTCCAGTTACTTAAATCTCTCTTTATTATCTCCTCCCATGTCATTTTAGGTCGACCTCTACCTCTCTTTGGGCCTTCGGCGCGACCTAGAATTCCAGTGCGTACAGGTGCATCGTATGGTTTACGTTGGATATGTCCAAACCATCTCAAGCGGTATTGGACTAACTTCTCTTCAATAGGTGCAACTCCAAGTTTTTCCCGAATATCCTCGTTTCTAATCCGATCTCGTCTGGTATGCCCACAGCTCCAACGTAGCATTCGCATCTCTGCTATACTTATCTTCTGGACGTGTTGCCTCTTAGTAGGCCAACATTCTGCACCATATAACATTGCAGGTCTGATTGCTGTCCTATAGAACTTTACTTTAAGCTTCTGAGGAATCTTCCGATCACAGAGAATGCCAGATGCTAGTCGCGATTTCACCATTCCTGCTTGAATTCTAAAACTAACATCCTTATCAATCTCACCATCAAACTGCAACATAGATCCTAAGTATCGAAACTATTCCTTCTTGGGTACTACTCTACCGGCCAGGGTAACATCTCCGTCATCGGACCTGACACTGCTAAACTCACACTTCATATACTCTGTTTTAGTTCTGCTAAGCCTGAAACCCTTTGATTCCAAGGTCTCCCTCCACAACTCCAGTTGTCGATTAACCCCTATTCTACTTTCATCAATCAGCACAACATCATCGGCAAAGAGCATACACCAGGGAATCTCCCTTTGTATATCTTTTGTGATTTCATCCATCACTAATGCGAAAATATAGGGGCTCAAAGCCGAACCTTGATGTAACCCTATATTAATTAGAAAGTCTCTGGTCTCACCATCGCATGCCCTAACACTAGTCACAACCCCCTCGTACATATCCTTAATAAGGGTAATATACTTTGATGGCACTCTCTTCCTTTCTAGCGCCCACCACATAACCCTCCTCGGTACTCTGTCATAAGCTTTCTCTAGGTCAATAAAAACCATGTGGAGATCTATCTTTTGCTCCCTATAAGAAAATCGCCTCAGTGGTTGACCTTCCCGGCATAAAACCAAATTGATTCCTAGAGACACTTGTCAACCTCCTCAAACGCTGCTCGCAAACTCTCTCCCAAAGCTTCATTGTATGACTCATAAGCTCAATTCCTCTATAGTTTGTGCAACTTTGAATATCTCCTTTATTCTTGAAGATTGGAACTAAAATGCTTCTCCTCCACTCATATGGCATTTTGTTTGATTTAAAAATATTGTTGAACAACTTAGTTAGCCATTTTATCCCTGCATCTCCAAAGCATCTCCACACCTCAATAGGAATATCATCAGGCCCTACCGACTTGCCTGATTTCATACGTTTCAATGCCCCCTTTACCTCAGCTTCTTGGAATCTCCGCAAAAAATGTCTATTGGTGCTATCGGCTATTTCTTCCAACTCGATCGAAGAGCTATCACTTTCTTTGTTGAAAAGCTTATCAAAGTATTCTCTCCACCTATTCTTTATCTCATCTTCCTTCACCAAAAGTCTATCATTCTCATCCTTAATGCATTTAACCTGATTGAAGTCCCTTGTCCTCCTCTCGCGTAGCCTAGCTATTCTGTAAACGTCTTTTTCGCCCTCCTTTGTACTTAGCCTTTGATACAAATCTTCGTATGCTCGTCCCCTTGCTTCACTCACTGCTCTCTTTGCAGTCTTCTTTGCCACTTTGTACCTGTGCATGTTCCCTTCGCTTTTATGATGGTACATGAATTTGTAGCATTCCTTCTTCTCTTTGATAGCCTTTTGCACCTTGTCATTCCACCACCACGAATCCTTGGGTTCTTGCTTGCTTCCTCTTGTTATCACAAATACCTCAGTGGCGACTCTCCGAATGCAAGTTGCCATCGCATTCCACATGACATTTGCTTCTCCTTCCACATTCTAAGCTCCTTCTCCCATCACTCTATCTTTAAACACCCGGGAAGCATCTCCTTTGAGTTTCCACCATTTCGTCCTGCTAATCTTCGCTCTCTTATCCTTCACCACCCGAAGACGAAACACGCATACCAACAACTGGTGTTGTGAGACGACACATTCTCCAGGTATGACCTTGCAATCAACACAATCTCGTTTACTATCTCTACTAGTTAGGACAAAGTCAATCTGGCTAGCATGTTGGCCACTACTGAAGGTGATCAGATGTGATTTCCTCTTTCTAAAGAAGGTATTAGCAATCATGAGATCAAAAGAGAGAGCGAAATTCAAAATATCTTCACCCTCTTGGTTTCTACTGCCAAATCCAAAACCACCATGCACTCGCTCAAAACCCCCGCTAGATGAGCCAACATGGCCGTTAAAGTCTCCTCCTATAAAAAGTTTCTCGCTACTATGCACATTCCTAACCATGACATCCTAGTCTTCCCAGAACATTCTTTTGGCTTCTTCACTTAGACCTACTTGTGGAGCATATGCGCTAATGACATTCAAAACTGCCTCGCCAACTACTAGCTTAACTAGGATGATCCTATCCCCTCGTCTTCTGACGTCAACCACATTGTTCTGAAGGTTCTTGTCAATCAATATGCCTACCCCGTTCTTGTTACGTACTTCTCCCATGTACCACAATTTAAAGCCAGTGTTCTCCACCTCCATCGCTTTCTGACCCACCCATTTAGTCTCTTGAACGCACAAGATGTTAACCCGTCTCCTAATCATAGTATCCACTATCTCTCTTAATTTTCCTGTTAAGGACCCTACATTCCAACTACCTAATCGAACTCTACTATCGTCGACTAGCTTCCTTGCCCCTCGCATCCGCCGAGAAAAATGCGAGGACCCTTGCTCACTTACCACTACACCGGGGCGTCGGTGTAGCGCGCCACTAAGAGAATGGCGGCCCAGCCCTTGCATATTTAACACCATATCCGAGCCTCGATATAGCGCGTCGCTAAGAGGGTTACGCCCCAACGATATATCATAAGGTTCCATATCCATAAGAGTGGCTAAGTTTTTACGTTGGCTCGCCAAGCCTATCACAACCCTCCTCCTTTACCCTGGCTTGGGACAGGCTGCATAGAAAACTACACAGGCGGAGTTACACATCACCCAACTGCACAAATAAAATATGTGTTTGATTGTTTGAAACCACACATGGGTATTGGGATAATATATGACATACACCAATCCCAATAATTAGTTGTATGTCAATCGATTGATTGACAGGCTGTTATAAGCGTTAGATATCTATATTTGATGCTTATACAGTGTAGTGCACTTTGGATGATGGTTGATTATTTATCGTTGCTATTATATACATGTGTTGTATGGAATCCATATAATTAACTTTATATGGTAATTGATTGGGCCTCATTCCAATTTAAAAGGTAAAGAATATTATAAAATAAAGGTTCATGTGTTGACAATACTCATTCGTGAGATTAGTCATGTGTTGAACGAAATATTTTAACAATAAAATTTACATCTTTATCATTAGAAAATAAAGGTTCATGTGTTGACAGTACTCATTCGTTGAGATTAGTCATGTGTTGAACGAAATATTTTAACAATAAGATTTACATCTTTATCATATATAAAATATATTAAATAACAAAAAAAGAGTCACACGTGGACAGTGCTCATTCGTTGAGATTAGTCGTGTGTTGACAAAAGTATAGATTCAAGTATTGAATAAAATAAATATTCATTTGTTGAATAGAATAACGGAATTTTTGAAATATATAAAGCCGTATTAATTAGAGATGTGCTATTTTGGCGCGAACGATATTTATATCGATTATATTCGTTTTTATAATTTGAATTTAAATTGAATAGAAAACGAATTCGAATTGAATTGAATAGAAAACGAATTCGAATTGAATTGAATAGAAAACGATTTCGAATTGATTTGAATAGGAATGAAAGTACAAAGGATTTAGAATAGAAAATTCAATTTGATTTGAATTGAATAGATAACGAATTTGATTTGAATTGAATAGATCACGAATTTGATTTGAATTGAATAGATAACGAATTTGATTTGAATTGAATAGATAACGAATTTGATTTGAATTGAATATATAACGAATTTGATTCGAATTGAATAGAAAACGAATTCGAATTGAATTTAAAAGAAAACGAATTCGAATTGAATTGAATTGAAAAGAAAACGAATTCAAATTGAATTGAATTGAAAGGAAAATGAATTCAAATCGAATTAAAATCGATTTGAATTGAAATCAAATAGAAATGAAAGTAAAAAGAATTTATAATAGAAAATTCAATTTTGATTTGAATTTGAAATAAAGGTTGAAATTGTTTTTGAAACGAATTCAAAACTATTTATAAAATTCTTTTTAAATAGAAATCGACGAAATATTTATTATATATTATATATATATATATATAATATAATGGCCTGAATAGAACGCGCCGCGCCGCGGCAGTTCATGAATTTCGACCATTTATTTCAAACGGACATTACGGGAGATCCGACCGTCGGATTCTCCTAAAACCGGAACCGTTAGGTTCATATCGAAAAGAGCAGTTCGATGGATTGGGAGATACGTCCAAATCAAATTTGAAAAAAGTCGTTGTAAGTGCAGTTCGATGGCCGTTGATGGAAATCGACTGTACGGGCCTTGATAAAATTATTAAAAATAGTAATAATTTGTATAAAATCATAAGAAATGATTTGGGAAAAATTGGGATGAAAAACTCCATATTTGAAAAGATAAAAATAGATTTTTATCGAAATGAACTAGTTTTAAACTAAAATTAAAACCCATTTATTTTTAATTAAATAAATTGGATTTGAAATGGGTTTTAAATAACCAGAATTTCTAATATATATGTATATATAATTGGAATCGAAATAGAATTGATTTGTGGGTTTATCGTGAACGGTGTTTTAAATAACATTTGTTCTTTAACCCGATAATAAATAGAATGTGATTTGGATTTGTCGTGAATTGTGTTTTAAATGACATTAGTTCTTTAACCCAGTAAAGGGAGTTTTAATGAATCCGCAATTAGATTGAAATGTGAATTGATAATTTAAATTATCAAATTTGGTAAATGAGCGAGAATGGAGTATCGCCAGTTTTGCTCCAAAGCGATAGCTAAATCTTTAATTAGGTTTGAACATGAAATGGTAATTAATCTTACCGAAAACACCGTGGCGTTAGATATGGAGTATTACCAGTTTTTCTTCATGGGATGAATAGGTTGGGATTAGGAAATAAAATAAATAATTACTTCGGTGTGGTTCGCTAATCTCGGCTAGTTTGGAAAACCATAATTTGGTTTGAAATGACATCCAAAGGAAGATTAAAGGATAAATTTTAAAGAATTTATCTTGGATAAAATTGATGGGAACCTTTCCCTAAGAATTGAAATTTAGAAACTAGCTGAAGGTTAGTTTAGAAGAATGGTTTCCTGGATATTGATTTGATGTTGATTTCGGCCTTCGGGGTTAATATTTGGGGAATTGCTCTCTTACTGATTTACGGTTAGTGACTAATGAATTGGAAAGAGGCGTATGTTGTGTTTGTGTAACATTTGTTTTTATTATACGTAGGTTGTTCGGAAAGTCCGGGTTTATACCCATTCTGAATAACCGATTCGACGATATGTCGAAGATGAAGACGGTGGTTGAAGACCGGAAGTCTTCACATCGTTTGGGTGATTACTGATGATCCTGATTGGGCTGTACACCCAAGAAGATGGAAATAGTTGGTGGTCCTCTAGACGTACTTGGAGATCGATGGATATGCGAGGAAAGTGCCTCCGGTTTCGTTCAGACCCAGAACGAACTTGTAAATGGATTGTGTGTCTGACATTGGACTTTATTCTGTGTTGATTAATCTCTATTAAATATACATCTGTTTGGCGGCGGAGAATTTATTCTCTGGCTTAACGCCCTTCTCTGAGACGTACGAGCTCAGAGGTTGTATATCGATGGACATCAATCGCATGGCATGAATTGCCTGTGTGGCACGCTGAGTTGCATGGATCAAGGCTTCTGTTGAAAAACAAAGTCTTGTGGTTGATGATCAAAGCACAGCCTTTGTGGCGTAGCTTTGTGTATAACATAAATTCGCGAGCCTCACACCTCGGTATGAGTTAAAAACGGGATAAGGACTGCAGGGAGAGCACGACGTTTCTTTCTAGCTTTGGTGGTGTCAGTGACTTACCAACCCTGACATTTATATACTTTTCACCTATGTGGTTGTTGGATGAGGCGCCTCGATTTTAGGTCTGTAAGGACCGGGAAACGTGTCTTCAGGAATTGCCAATCCTCTAACGTAAGTGAGGACCGGCACTGAAGATCTGGGGTTACCCAAAGTGTGTAGTCCCGAGGCATTTGCTAGAGTGTCTCGAAGCGGAGAGGAGCTTGCCCCTTGCCTCGACTCATGACGGAAATCCAATTTCCAATTCGTGTATTGCGGTTTTAATTGTAAAACTAGTATGGCGAAATGATATATGGTACCCATGTCGTCTATGATTTATATTTATGATTGAAATTGTTTTGACACTATACACTTATAATAGTATCAAATGATTTGTTTTAAACGTACCAAGCATGTTTGGCTATTATAAGGGGAAAACCCTATCCTCCGGCTTGCGTTGCATTGTTTGATGGGACCTAGGTCATATAATAGCTTCATTTTTCGAAAAAGCATTGCGCTGTTTATTATATGCACTGATATTCTTGGGAGGAAACCCGTTCTGTGTTATACGGCGTGGTCCCTTGAATTACTCTCTTTTAAAGTAAAGCTTTAAATAACTGTTTTAGTTCGCACACCAGTCACATGACTGACCTGGAGTTTATTGTTTCAACCTAAACTCTGGGTGCCCCTATTTTCCACACGGGCAGCTAGTAGTTTTGGTTTTGCAGATTTATATTCACAGGATCATGGTTTACAGCTGGAATGATACCCGGAAAGCTCTGTATCCGTATATCACCTTCAGTTGTGCTATGTATTATTTTTCCGTTGTTATGTAATTTATTGTAATCTCTGATATTTGTCGAATGTATAATATTCATTTATACTCTGTATATTCTTGTATCTGATGGAATTGTTGTAATTAACAATGAAATGTTCTTCCGTCTGCGTTCTTTTGTGTGTTGTTCTCAAAGTATCCGCTCTTTCCTTCACGGGGAAGTTACGGGTTATCACAGTTGGTATCAGAGCTTGGGTTTACAGAGCTCGAGAACAAGACACATTAGAACCATACGAAAGAATTCATCAGATATTGGATTGGTAATATCCAATTAGAATGACTCGTTAGAGATAGGATCAGTAGTATCCTAGAACGAGTGTGAAGAGTATATTTTTCAAATGAAAACAATTTTGTTTTGAAAATTTAAACCGTTTTATGCGTATTTGAATAATTTATTTATTTTGATTTGGACAATCTAGTATATAAAGGTTTTGCATATGCGCATCATGAACGTATATTCGAAGTTTTAATATATTAGATAGATATAGAATCACATTCTAGTCGCCCGGAGATGGTACTGATGATAGCACGTGCATCATCAGTATTTATGTTTGTGTTTCAAAGGTGTGATATCTATATATTTCCATCAGACTGGTGTGAGAACCAAAACTTATATAGATAGACTTATTTGTTGTGATTTGGCATCAAAAACATGATTTTTTGTATATATATCAAAATTATGAATTTGAAATGTTAAATTCACTAATTGATTGATGTTTGTGTTGTTTGTTTATTTGTTTGACAATTTTGGACCATTTAGCCTAATTGAATCAAATATTGAATTGTATTGAAAATTGGTCGCATTTGTTTGCATATACATGTTCTTACATTGAACAGGTCATAGCAAGGAGGCTAGAGCAGAGAATAAAATTTGTTTGCCCGACAAATAGGTACATGTTTACTATAATTTACTGTTTTGTTTGGGTGATGATGATTTTATGAGGCTATTGGCTAGCTGCTTGGCTTTTTCTTTTTCTTTTTGAGATCAGGAGGCCTACATGGCAATTTCGGGATTTTCCCGTGGCTCCCGGTGTAGGGGAGGTTATGGCGAAATTTTTCGAAAATTCCGGGTGTTAGCCAAATTTTTGAAGAATTTGAAAATTCTCAGAAACTGAAAAGTTAGAGAATGGAAGCCGGATCGAACGTAGAGCTGATTAATCAAACCACTTTCGGCTTTGTTCCTTTTCAGGGAGGAAAAGTTTTAAGTGGGGGAGATTGTAACAACCCGAAAATCTGAGCCAGTTTAAAATTTTTATTTTGGCAATTTTAGCGCATTTCGAATATTTAAAATAGATTATTTTAAATAATATTGACGAGAAATTTATTTTGAATAGAATTCGACGTATATATTATATACGTCGTCGTTAGAATATAAATAATTATATAGGAATTGAAAATGGCGCGGTAGTTCGATAATTCAATTTCAAATTTCAATTGAACGTACCGGGTGCAAAACAATCCGGATTTTAGTGAAACCAAAAATAATAGGAGCTATTTGAGAATATCTTTCCAACGAATCCGACGAATCGAAATTTCTTTGTGAGAATCAAAAGATATGTCCAGTTGAAAATTCTGAATAGTCGCTATGGAATTCAGGCCCTTAAAAATGGGAATTTTGCAAACGACCTCGGATTTCGACGAAACCACTTTTGTTGGATCCGTGATGTCAAATTATTGCTAGGTTTCAAATTTCATAATTTTCTGATTCAATATGTGAGCGTGGCAAAGGAAAACGCGTTTGACCAGTTTCAGTTGATTTTAATCGACTGGAAATTGGCCATTTTTCCAACGGTCTCAGAATTCGACGAAACTAGTTTTGTTAGGACCGTATCGTCAATACGAAGTTAGAAATTATTTTTCGGGAATTTTTCGAGCTAGTATGTGGTCCCGGTAAATTGTAATGCGCGTTCAAATTCAATATATAGAGTATATGCTGATTTTAACGGAAACTGATTGTAACAGCCGAATCAGCTTATGGTACATATCCCATTGTTTTCGGAATGGGGGTGAAACGCTATGGACGATAGGCAGTGGGCCTCGTCTAGAGGTCGTATGAAAAAGTTGCTTTTTGAAAATAAATTAATTAAATAAATTAAAAATAAAATATCTCTCTCCTCTCACTATCTATTCACTCTGCCCCCCCCCCCCCAATTTTAAAAATCAAAATCAGAAAAAAAACAAATAAAAAAAAGGGGGAGGAGCAATGATCGTCGCCCCTCCATGATGGACACCGCGCCGCCGTGGGTGGCAGAGCAGCCCCCCCTTCGCAGCCTCCCTCCCTTCTTCTCCTCCCTCCGCTTCCTTCTTCCCTTCCTCTAAACCCATCCGTGAAGCCCCCCCCCCCCTCATCCGCACCCTCCTCCGCCTCTTCTTCCTCGCTCCGCCCCCTTTCTCTAATGAAGCCGCGCCACCCAAAACCCCACCTCCCTCTGCTCGACCTCCTCGCGCCCTCTCCCTCCTTCAACCCCCAAAACCGAACGCTTCAATCCCACAACCAGACCTTTCCACCGCCGACCGTGACTCCGGCGAGTCCCCGCTGACCGACGCGCACAGTGAACCCCTCCCCCCTTACGCAACCCTCCTCTGAAAGAAAATCGTTCACATCACGGTGAGTTTTTTTTTATTTTATAAATTGTTGTTTTAAAATCAGTCTATTTCTATGAAGCTTTATAAAAAAAAAGATTTCAGTTTTATTAAATAAAAAGGTTAGTTTTTTTTTGGGAGAAATTAAAAAATTTATATAAGGAAAGATATAGTTTTTATATATATATGAAGAAAGATTAGATTTTTATATAGAAAAAGCTTAGATTTTATTTTAATTTTTATATATAAACAAAGTTGGATTTTTATCATAGCAAAAATTCGATTTTTATATATTGAATAGCATAGTAAAAATTCGATTTTTATATATTGAATAGCATAGTAAAAATTCGATTTTTATATATTGAAAAGCATAGTAAAAATTCGATTTTTATATATTGAATGACGAGGTAAAAATTCGATTTTTATATATTGAATAGCATAGTTAAAATTCGATTTTTATATATAGAATAGCATAGTAAAAATTCGATTTTTATATATTGAATGGCAAAGTAAAAATTCAATTTTTACATATGTAGAGGATACGGGCAACGAAGATGACAAAAAGGCGAGAACGACGAATATTTCTATTGATGAAGTGGCGTGAAGTTGGGATAGCTTTCGGTGAGAATTTCTCACTCTTCAATTTCTTTTTCTAGTTATATATACATACTAGGATGCAGACGGTGTTTAGTAGCACCCGACACAATCGTCCACAGACCATGGACTTGTTTGTTTGGTTGTGTAGTTGGTTAGATTATTTGGTTTGAATTGAGTTGTTTGGTGAAATGGAATGGATTTGATTGATGTGTGAATGGCGTGGGCCTTCACTAGACCGGGGATAAGGCTAGGCCTCGTCCCGTTTCTAGTATCGTGCCGTTATGCCGCCGAAATTTCCTAAAATATGTTAAAAAAATAAAAATATCATTTTTATTGTGGAAATGAACTGAATAGAAATCCATGTGTTGAAATAAAATATTTTATCTTTAAAAATATAATTTTTAACGTGGAAGTGAATAAAATAAAATATTAATTTACAAACCGGACGGTTTGTTTATGTACACCTATTTGAAGGACATTGATTGGGTCGATAAATTTTACACATCGCCCAACTGCTCAAATAAAATCTGTGTTTGATTGTTTGAAACCCCACATGGGTATTGGGATAATATATGACATACACCAATCCCAATAATTAGTTGTATGTCTGTAGTGACCCGGATTTCGAGCGACTTTGGTTATCGACGTAAGCTCGACGTCGATAACCAAAACATCGAAAAATACCGGTAATTAATGAAATAAATTAGAAGGTGAGAATAGATAAGATAGAACTTATAGAATAGAAGAAGAAGAAGAACATCATCATCAGAGTAAACACGAATCTCACAGCGGAACGAATAAAATATAACATAACATATCTTTGAAATAACATCAGTATATGTATACAATAGCACTTATCAGAGTACAGCACTTACAACAACAGCGGAAATAATAATAGCTATAGAATCCTGAAGCCTCCTGCTCCAAGCTCTCCAAGTGTATCTGTAAAATCCCGACTACTTGACTGCCCGTACAAATTTAGGCACCCAAGAGTTTAGGGAAAACAACAAAGTAAACTCCGGGTCAGTCATGGGACTGGTGTGAATAAACTCAAATCATTTAAACAGGTATATGATATCTCATAAGACCACGCCGTAAAAACGGAACGGGTTTTCCCCTTATGAGAATCCAAATAACTTTTCAAGCAATATCCTTCTGATATTATAATAATGTCTAAGTACAAATAAATATCAATCTAGCAGAAACGCTTGCATCTCACGTTACTACATATATAGTATACAATCAAAATCGCAAGCACGTATTGGATGATTGGATTTCCAACTATGACAAGGTATGGAACCACCTTCCGATCAGTGTACTCTAGGAACGATACACTGGAGTTTAACAAGAACATCTTTTAACTCAGCCACACATGACCGACCACTCATTTCGCTTGAGTGTATCGAATGTACATCACCAACAGTTGGGATCAGCAACCGTTTCCCGTATATATATGGGACAGCATTGATAGATTAAAAGAAGCAATTGAATATTCTCTAGATAGGTGATAATACACCCTACTTCGGTGCGACCGACTTAGCCATGCTGCCTGCCCGATTTCTGTCATTTACCGGTTGATGAGGCTAGAAGCTACGCTTTATCATCATCAGATTCACTTCGAATGCCACATTGTTAGGTCCATCGAAATTCACTAATTAACGTCTACAACAGTACATTACGTGTTAGCTAAAGAAGTTTCCTTCTCCGCTTCCACTCTTGGTACGGTTGAAGAAATCAATGTACGTGACCTTTCTGGAAATACTCGGTCAGACATTCATTCATACAAATCATCATCATTCACTTAGAACGTCACATCATCATACCCGCCAAATCACAAATTGACTTATCCAAAAATAACACGGGTATACAGCTAAGAGAAACGAATTCCTCCGCCACCAAACGTGAATACGTTTGAACAGATCAACTTACGCGATCCATTAGATATACTCTGTCAGACCTTCGTCCATACAAGTTGTCCTGGGACTGGACAAACCGAAGGCACTATTCTGTAAACAGGATAGCCCTTGCATTTTACTCCGTCTTCAATTATCTTTGGCATATATGATTCGCGACGCTTATGCAATTACAGAGTGGTTCTTTGGATAATAATCCAACCGGTCTCTCCATATTAACAACATTAAAATGGTCAAAACTTCGATAGTCTGTGATTTAACCATCAAAGAAAAACAAGTGTGCAAACAACGATATTATTCCCAAATGGAAATTTTATCGAACAAACATCATTTAACATTAATCTCTTTAGTTCATTTATTTACTTATCTCCTGTTTCCCTATATTCTAAATTCTTATTTTCTTTTATCAGAAAACATTTCTGATTCTCGTTTGAAAACATTTCAAAAACTCCTTTACGATCAAACCTTACCATTTCTTAGTTAAGAAGGAAGTCACTCAAGTTGGGGTATAATTACCTCTCAGACCTTAACTGAACAACGTTATAACTTCGAAATGGTCAAAGTTTATCTTTTAATCTTTAACAACTTCTTTACGCCTTTCTCGGATTCAATTTTACTAATCCACTTCTATATTTAAAACATTGGTTATAACGATAACGTTATAACCCCTACTTTCGAATTGTCTAACTTTAATTATAACTTCTGTTCTTATTAGTGAATAATTAACCTAACACTTATTTATTTATAAATAAATAAATCTCTATTTAAACACTGGAAAAGTATAAGTACTTTCCCGAATTCGATATAATCGAATTTGCCGATTAACTCTCTTCGAGAAATCTCTATTTGATTAACTCTTCTTCGAATAACCTATATTCGATTTATTCCTTCCTTTCGAATATACTATACTTGATTACTCCTCGAATAAACGATATTCGAAAATCTCTCTTCGAATAACTAATATTCGATAACTCTTTCTTTTCAAATATCTCATATTTGAAAATCTCACTTCCGAATAAACTATATTCGATAATCTCTTTTCGAATGACTCTTATTCGATAAATCTCACTTCGATCAAACTAAAATCGATAACTCACTTCGATGAACTATCATCGATAACTCCTTTCGATGAAACTAACATCGATAACTCCTTTCGATGAAACTAACATCGATAACTCCTTTCGATGAAACTAACATCGATAACTTCTTTCGATGAAACTAACATCGATAATTTTAACTCGACGAACTTAACTCGACTAACTTAACTTGACTCGACTAACTCGACTTACTTGGTTCGACCAATTCGATTCGATTAACTAGGCTCGACTAACTTGACTAACTTAACTCGACTTACTTTGTTCGACCAATTCGATTCGATTAACTAGGCTCGACTAACTTGACTAACTCTGTCTCAAATAACTATATTTGATTAACTCTAGTTCGTTTTAACTCAAATCGATTAACTCTTACTAATTACTCCAACTGGTTAACTCTAACTGATTAATTCTAACTGGTTAACTCTATTTGTCTAACTCGACTTGACTAACCCTTTTCGAATAACATATTTGATTAACTAACCTTCGAATACCATATTCGTTTTCTCCTTTCGAATGTCTATATTCGATTAACTAACTTCGAATACCATATTCGATTAACTAACTTCGAATACCATATTCGATTAACTAATTTCGATTAACTCTTCTGAATTAACTCTTTTGATTTATTCCTTTTAATTATCTCCTTTGATTAATTCCTTTGAATTATCTCCTTTGATTAATTTCTTTTCTATCAGTTTACTTAACACATAACTATTCCCTTTCCAATTCTATTTATTTAACAAATAAATATTTCTTTTATCTTTTCTATTTGATTTCACACATATTCTCCTTTATATTTGATTTCGCAAATATTTTCCTTTATATTTGATTTCACAAATATTTTCCTTTATATTTGATTTCTTCATTTTAGAAAGATTTCCTTTTAACAACGTTTATACATTTATAAAGATTTACTTCTAGTAACAGTTCTTCACTTCATAAATGATTTCCTTTATCTTTCTATTTATAAGTGCTTTACAAATATCTCCTACTCGATTTCATTTGTAAAGGTTTTACAAATATTTCTCTTTTGCTTTCATTCTAAAAAAAATATTCTAACTCCTTAAATTCCCGGAAAAAATTCGCCATAACCTCCTTTGTACTGGGAGCATCGGGAAAATCCCCAAACCCGCCACACAGGCCTTTCCATTCAAAAAGAAATGTTTTGAATTTATTTCCTTTTCAAATATCTCCTATTTATAAATATTCCAATTTATAAACATTTCTTATTTATAAATATTCCACTTTATAAATAACTCTTATTTATAAATATCCCATTTTATAAATATGCTATTTTCAATATCACTTTGAAAATTCCCTTATCTACATTCCGGTATGTTTTGGTATTCAATCATATCAAATCATGATGTTCTATATCGTCCAAGCACATATAATCGCCCACAGATTTTATATCACATCATATAACAATATATGAAAACAATAAAATAACTGTTGAGGAATCCAGTCGGATTCCTCCAACCTGTTTCCCTGCATCACAGATGTTAGACAATATAGATAACATCACTTTCAGTTCCATATGATATATTTTGTTAAACAGAATCAATATAGAAATTTAACTAACTGACTAGCAGTTCAATCAAACAATCAACACACAATCAAACAGACAATTTCTAACAGTTCTAAAAATACAACATGAAATTATAAACTGTTCAGAGTTAGTGAGTTTTACTCACTTTGGCAGTTTATCGTTGAAGAACGATAAACTGTTTGTTTGTGATTTTGAATCAAACAATTTATTTCGCCATAAATTGTAACGAGCTCGAATCCACTCCCAGTCAGTTCCAGTGCGTAGTGTCTGTCCATACGATCCCGTCGGATCTTGTTTCGCTGAATTTCGACAGTGTATGATCAAGTTATACTTTATACAAGTTTGGTTGAATTTATATTTAAAACAAAACTAATTAACTTTGAAATATGGGCCTTAACCTTTCTCCAATGTCGGCCCACTACTTCATTAAATAAACCCGTATGAACAAGGTCCTTCTTCCCCAATCCAAATTACACACTCTAGGCAAATACCGTATCCTGCTAAAACCACCACTACCGCACCTTCATCCTCCCCGTTCTGCTCCTCCGGTCCATCGTTCAACTCAAAGCCATCACACCTTAAACCAACGAACACTTAAACTAGCACAGTAAAACAAAAATCCATTTTCACCGTAAAAACTCCCCCTTCAGATCCAAGACCACAAACAACCCATCACTGCTTCGCTCCATTTTTTCCTTCATACCCTCAACGTAAATCACCACTCGTATATCCCACTCCCTGCTCCACGACACCCACTACCACCGAAGAACGACCCCTTTTTGACCAGCGTCCACCACCTCATCAGCCAACGGCCGACCCCGCAACACCCACCAATCAACTCCCTTCCGTAAACCCTACCTCTCCGTCACCCGGAAGTTGAACTCGACTTCCCTTTGCTCCTGTGACCAACACGAGGTCACGACAGAATTCACCAACCCCCACCCGCGTCCAGAAGATCAACCGAACTCCAGAAGTTTTCACGAGTTCAACTGTGCTTTTGATTTCGGTTCTTTCCATTTTTATTTTTTTTTGATTTTGATTTATTTTAGAAATCTCGGTTTTTGCTGAAGGGGAAAGATCGAAGTGGCGGCTGCCCTATTGAGATGGGAATTTAGGTTATAAGGGTTGGTAAAGGGCTATTTATAAGGAAGGAGTTGGGTCATTTTGAATATTTTAAAATATTAAAACTTTACGAGGAAATATCCCTTAAAACCAACTCATACTATATTTATTTTTGACAAACTAAGCTATTCCAAGCATAGAAAAATATTCCGGATCCAATAGGACAGGTTTCGTCGAATTCCGACACCATTTGCGAAAATCCCATAGAAAATATAGATGAAAAACACTGAGCATTAATTCCTTAAAATTACAGGAAAAAATCCTAAAAATATGAGGCCTTGACGTTTCACTAGACCTCTTCCTAAGGTTTCGTATGAAACTTGTTTCGTTGAATTCTGAGTTCGGTTGACCAGCTAACCATTCAGTTTAGTTTGTTTTAAGTTAAAAACATAGCGTACCCCACTATGAAATATTCTGTTCACGTAGGGACTGTTATGGACAGCAACAAAAATACCATTGAAATGAGTGACGTGCTCTGGTCCCAAAAATGTAATAATACCGGTAGATGGGCTCATATTGTGAAACCTCAAAATGTTGATTACAGGGTGCAAAATACCCCAAATAAAAAGTTGCTTATTAAATTAATTAAAAATTACAGTAAAATTCTAAAAATTAAATTATCACTATTTCCCAAAAGGACCTTGTCTAAATTCAAAACCGATCTCTAGTTATATCGAATAATCCGATACGGTCGATAAACGATTCTATAGCGACTATTTTAAAATTTGATTTGGACATATCTCAAAATCTACACGACGAAATCCCGATTTTTCTCTTCCACTAGAAAGATATACTCCACTAGCTCCACACGTTTCTTGTTTCACAGAAATCCGGCTTAAAACGAATCCTGTATATTCAGTTGAAGTTCAAATCGCCAAATAGCGAACTGCAGCGCCATTTCAAGCTCGATTTTAATTATAATAAAATTATACGTTCAACTGTCGTTGATTCAATATAATTGTTATTATATTTCGAATCGAAACTCCACCAAATCTCGTATGCTATTCAATTCACACGATATTGTGAATTTCACTATTTCGACATTATAATATATTTTATTATATTATAATTATTAATTAAATATTCAATATTATTTAATTCACGTTCTCGATATTGATAAATCGATATTTAATAATTAAATAAATAAATTGTTCAACAGCTAAAAATGCGGGTTACTACAATCTTCCCCCCTTAATAAAATTTCGTCTTCGAAATTGCTATGCTAGGGGATGACCCTATCTTCTGGGTAAAAATTTATCTGCTTACCTCTTGTCTCCGGTTTCAACTGAACCAATTAATATCGACTAAAATATTAATTTATTTCGGCTAATTAAATTTTCAAAAATTCTGAAAATTTTCTAACACCTTCACTTTTCGAAAATTTTTGCCAGCACCTCCTTTGTACTAGTCAATATCTCAAACTCCAACTCGCCTCTCTGGGCCTTCTTTAACCCAAAAGAAAATCAAACAGCCAAGCGGCTTGCCAATTCGGCTCATAAATCTCATATCCATATATAATATAAACTAGTCCCTTTTTGTCGGGAATATCAACTCTATCACTTCCATATGCTATCAACTCCGCATATACCAGTGTCATTTCCATCAAATTCCAATCAGTTCATATCCTCAAAACCAAATCGAATTTCATTCGAACCCGAATACCAAATTTCAAATTCTTAACTCATCAACCCAATTCCATAACAGATTATTCTCTAATCCAATTCAATTCTATTTAACTCAGTTCAAGTTAATATTTCAATTTATTCCTACCATCTTATTCTCTTTAACTTAATAAGTTAAAATTAAATTCCGAAACTTAATTTCCTGTGTCTATTTCAAATCAATTTGAAATTACAATGCCAATTCAAAACCTTTGAATTTCTAAACAACTTGTTTTCTCAAAACAATTCAAAAACAAAACCTTTGGTAGTAGTCCGTCAATTAGAACTCGAAAATGAACACTGATGATGTCGCGATTCATCATCAGAATCTATTTTCCAGCTATCGAAGTGAGTTCAATACTATATCACCTTCAGTTTGAAAAACGTTTTCAAAATCTCCCAGGAACTTAAAATTTCCTTATTTTAATTCCAATCTAATTTAAATTCAGTTTTTTCTTCATTTTATTTCATATACTTTACTTATATGAATTCTGATTAGTCATTTATAATCATTTTACCTTTTTATAATCTTACTCGATTATAATAACAACCAACACAACCAATATACTATATCAAATATATTCGGGTAAAATTATTCCATTTACCCTCTTTTAAAACATACCATGACGGTTCATCGTATTCAAGTGTTTATTTACTCCTACAGATACAGTGGATCAAACTGATCGACCAGAATTCATAAACAACTCAGCCAATGAATCTCCACAATATAAAACCATTTTATATTAACTAACAAATACGTTCACTCGTATATATACACTCAAACTCAGTCTAGGATATTACTAATCCCATCTCTACTGAATCACGCCACAGAGCCAAGGTAATAACTAAACCAATGCTCTGATACCAACTGTAGTGACCCGGATTTCGAGCGACTTTGGTTATCGACGTAAGCTCGACGTCGATAACCAAAACATCGAAAAATCCCGGTAATTAATGAAATAAATTAGAAGGTGAGAATAGATAAGATAGAACTTATAGAATAGAAGAAGAAGAACATCATCATCAGAGTAAACACGAATCTCACAGCGGAACGAATAAAATATAACATAACATATCTTTGAAATAACATCAGTATATGTATACAATAGCACTTATCAGAGTACAACACTTACAACAACAGCGGAAATAATAATAACTATAGAATCCTGAAGCCTCCTGCTTCAAGCTCTCCAAGTGTATCTGTAAAATCCCGACTACTTGACTGCCCGTACAAATTTAGGCACCCAAGAGTTTAGGGAAAACAACAAAGTAAACTCCGGGTCAGTCATGGGACTGGTGTGAATAAACTCAAATCATTTAAACAGGTATATGATATCTCATAAGACCACGCCGTAAATACGGAACGGGTTTTCCCCTTATGGGAATCCAAATAACTTTTCAAGCAATATCCTTCTGATATTATAATAATGTCTAAGTACAAATAAATATCAATCTAGCAGAAACGCTTGCATCTCACGTTACTACATATATAGTATACAATCAAAATCGCAAGCACGTATTGGATGATTGGATTTCCAACTATGACAAGGTATGGAACCACCTTCCGATCAGTGTACTCTAGGAACGATACACTGGAGTTCAACAAGAACATCTTGTAACTCAGCCACACATGACCGACCACTCATTTCGCTTGAGTGTATCGAATGTACATCACCAACGGTTGGGATCAGCAACCGTTTCCCGTATATATATGGGACAGCATTGATAGATTAAAAGAAGCAATTGAATATTCTCTAGATAGGTGATAATACACCCTACTTCGGTGCGACCGACTTAGCCATGCTGCCTGCCCGATTTCTGTCATTTACCGGTTGATGAGGCTAGAAGCTACGCTTTATCATCATCAGATTCACTTCGAATGCCACATTGTTAGGTCCATCGAAATTCACTAATTGACGTCTACAACAGTACATTACGTGTTAGCTAAAGAAGTTTCCTTCTCCGCTTCCACTCTTGGTACGGTTGAAGAAATTAATGTACGTGACCTTTCTGGAAATACTCGGTCAGACATTCATTCATACAAATCATCATCATTCACTTAGAACGTCACATCATCATACCCGCCAAATCACAAATTGACTTATCCAAAAATAACACGGGTATACAGCTAAGAGAAACGAATTCCTCCGCCACCAAACGTGAATACGTTTGAACAGATCAACTTACGCGATCCATTAGATATACTCTGTCAGACCTTCGTCCATACAAGTTGTCCTGGGACTGGACAAACCGAAGGCACTATTCTGTAAACAGGATAGCCCTTGCATTTTACTCCGTCTTCAATTATCTTTGGCATATATGATTCGCGACGCTTATGCCAATACAGAGTGGTTCTTTGGATAATAATCCAACCGGTCTCTCCATATTAACAACATTAAAATGGTCAAAACTTCGATAGTCTGTGATTTAACCATCAAAGAAAAACAAGTGTGCAAACAACGATATTATTCCCAGATGGAAATTATATCGAACAAACATCATTTGACATTAATCTCTTTAGTTCATTTATTTACTTATCTCCTGTTTCCCTATATTCTAAATTCTTATTTTCTTTTATCAGAAAACATTTCTGATTCTCGTTTGGAAAACATTTCCAAAACTCCTTTACGATCAAACCTTACCATTTCTTAGTTAAGAAGGAAGTCACTCAAGTTGGGGTATAATTACCTCTCAGACCTTAACTGAACAACGTTATAACTTCGAAATGGTCAAAGTTTATCTTTTAATCTTTAACAACTTCTTTACGCCTTTCTCGGATTCTATTTACTAATCCACTTCTATATTTAAAACATTGGTTATAACGATAACGTTATAACCCCTACTTTCGAATTGTCTAACTTTAATTATAACTTCTATTCTTATTAGTGAATAATTAACCTAACACTTATTTATTTATAAATAAATAAATCTCTATTTAAACACTGGAAAAGTATAAGTACTTTCCCGAATTCGATATAATCGAATTTGCCGATTAACTCTCTTCGAGAAATCTCTATTTGATTAACTCTTCTTCGAATAACCTATATTCGATTTATTCCTTCCTTTCGAATATACTATACTTGATTACTCCTCGAATAAACGATATTCGAAAATCTCTCTTCGAATAACTAATATTCGATAACTCTTTCTTTTCAAATATCTCATATTTGAAAATCTCACTTCCGAATAAATTATATTCGATAATCTCTTTTCGAATGACTCTTATTCGATAAATCTCACTTCGATCAAACTAAAATCGATAACTCACTTCGATGAACTATCATCGATAACTCCTTTCGATGAAACTAACATCGATAACTCCTTTCGATGAAACTAACATCGATAACTCCTTTCGATGAAACTAACATCGATAACTTCTTTCGATGAAACTAACATCGATAATTTTAACTCGACGAACTTAACTCGACTAACTTAACTTGACTCGACTAACTCGACTTACTTGGTTCGACCAATTCGATTCGATTAACTAGGCTCGACTAACTTGACTAACTTAACTCGACTTACTTTGTTCGACCAATTCGATTCGATTAACTAGGCTCGACTAACTTGACTAACTCTGTCTCAAATAACTATATTTGATTAACTCTAGTTCGTTTTAACTCAAATCGATTAACTCTTACTAATTACTCCAACTGGTTAACTCTAACTGATTAACTCTAACTGGTTAACTCTATTTGTCTAACTCGACTTGACTAACCCTTTTCGAATAACATATTCGATTAACTAACCTTCGAATACCATATTCGTTTTCTCCTTTCGAATGTCTATATTCGATTAACTAACTTCGAATACCATATTCGATTAACTAACTTCGAATACCATATTCGATTAACTAATTTCGATTAACTCTTCTGAATTAACTCTTTTGATTTATTCCTTTTAATTATCTCCTTTGATTAATTCCTTTGAATTATCTCCTTTGATTAATTTCTTTTCTATCAGTTTACTTAACACATAACTATTCCCTTTCCAATTCTATTTATTTAACAAATAAATATTTCTTTTATCTTTTCTATTTGATTTCACACATATTCTCCTTTATATTTGATTTCGCAAATATTTTCCTTTATATTTGATTTCACAAATATTTTCCTTTATATTTGATTTCTTCATTTTAGAAAGATTTCCTTTTAACAACGTTTATACATTTATAAAGATTTACTTCTAGTAACAGTTCTTCACTTCATAAATGATTTCCTTTATCTTTCTATTTATAAGTACTTTACAAATATCTCCTACTCGATTTCATTTTTAAAGGTTTTACAAATATTTCTCTTTTGCTTTCATTCTAAACAAAATATTCTAACTCCTTAAATTCCCAGAAAAAATTCGCCATAACCTCCTTTGTACCGGGAGCATCGGGAAAATCCCCAAACCCGCCACACAGGCCTTTCCATTCAAAAAGAAATGTTTTGAATTTATTTCCTTTTCAAATATCTCCTATTTATAAATATTCCAATTTATAAACATTTCTTATTTATAAATATTCCACTTTATAAATATCTTTTATTTATAAATATCCCATTTTATAAATATGCTATTTTCAATATCACTTTGAAAATTCCCTTATCTACATTCCGGTATGTTTTGGTATTCAATCATATCAAATCACGATGTTCTATATCGTCCAAGCACATATAATCGCCCACAGATTTTATATCACATCATATAACAATATATGAAAACAATAAAATAACTGTTGAGGAATCCAGTCGGATTCCTCCAACCTGTTTCCCTGCATCACAGATGTTAGACAATATAGATAACATCACTTTCAGTTCCATATGATATATTTTGTTAAACAGAATCAATATAGAAATTTAACTAACTGACTAGCAGTTCAATCAAACAATCAACACACAATCAAACAGACAATTTCTAACAGTTCTAAAAATACAACATGAAATTATAAACTGTTCAGAGTTAGTGAGTTTTACTCACTTTGGCAGTTTATCGTTGAAGAACGATAAACTGTTTGTTTGTGATTTTGAATCAAAAAATTTATTTCGCCATAAATTGTAACGAGCTCGAATCCACTCCCAGTAAGTTCCAGTGCGTAGTGTCTGTCCATACGATCCCGTCGGATCTTGTTTCGCTGAATTTCGACAGTGTATGATCAAGTTATACTTTATACAAGTTTGGTTGAATTTATATTTAAAACAAAACTAATTAACTTTGAAATATGGGCCTTAACCTTTCTCCAATGTCGGCCCACTACTTCATTAAATAAACCCATATGAACAAGGTCCTTCTTCCCCAATCCAAATTACACACTCCAGGCAAATACCGTATCCTGCTAAAACCACCACTACCGCACCTTCATCCTCCCCGTTCTCCTCCTCCGGTCCATCGTTCAACTCAAAGCCATCACACCTTAAACCAACGAACACTTAAACTAGCACAGTAAAACAAAAATCCATTTTCACCGTAAAAACTCCCCCTTCAGATCCAAGACCACAAACAACCCATCACTGCTTCGCTCCATTTTTTCCTTCATACCCTCAACGTAAATCACCACTCGTATATCCCACTCCCTGCTCCACGACACCCACTACCACCGAAGAACGACCCCTTTTTGACCAGCGTCCACCACCTCATCAGCTAACGGCCGACCCCGCAACACCCACCAATCAACTCCCTTCCGTAAACCCTACCTCTCCATCACCCCGAAGTTGAATTCGACTTCCCTTTGCTCCTGTGAAAAACACGAGGTCACGACAGAATTCACCAACCCCCACCCGCGTCCAGAAGATCAACCGAACTCCAGAAGTTTTCACGAGTTCAACTGTGCTTTTGATTTCGGTTCTTTCCATTTTTTTTTTTGATTTTGATTTATTTTAGAAATCTCGGTTTTTGCTGAAGGGGAAAGATCGAAGTGGCGGCTGCCCTATTGAGATGGGAATTTAGGTTATAAGGGTTGGTAAAGGGCTATTTATAAGGAAGGAGTTGGGTCATTTTGAATATTTTAAAATATTAAAACTTTACAAGGAAATATCCCTTAAAACCAACTCATACGATATTTATTTTTGACAAACTAAGCTATTCCAAGCATAGAAAAATAATCCGGATCCAATAGGACAGGTTTCGTCGAATTCCGACACCATTTGCGAAAATCCCATAGAAAATATCGATGAAAAACACCGAGCATTAATTCCTTAAAATTACAGAAAAAAATCCTAAAAATATGAGGCCTTGACGTTTCACTAGACCTCTTCCTAAGGTTTCGTATGAAACTTGTTTCGTTGAATTCTGAGTTCGGTTGACCAGCTAACCATTCAGTTTAGTTTGTTTTAAGTTAAAAACATAGCGTACCCCACTATGAAATATTCTGTTCACGTAGGGACTGTTATGGACAGCAACAAAAATACCATAGAAATGAGTGACGTGCTCTGGTCCCAAAAATGTAATAATACCGGTAGATGGGCTCATATTGTGAAACCTCAAAATGTTGATTACAGGGTGCAAAATACCCCAAATTAAAAGTTGCTTATTAAATTAATTAAAAATTACTGTAAAATTCTAAAAATTAAATTATCACTATTTCCCAAAAGGACCTTGTCTAAATTCAAACCCAATCTCTAGTTATATCGAATAATCTGATACGGTCGATAAACGATTCTATAGCGACTATTTTAAAATTTGATTTGGACATATCTCAAAATCTACACGACGAAATCCCGATTTTTCTCTTCCACTAGAAAGATATACTCCACCAGCTCCACACGTTTCTTGTTTCACAGAAATCCGGCTTAAAACGAATCCTGTATATTCAGTTGAAGTTCAAATCGCCAAATAGCGAACTGCAGCGCCATTTCAAGCTCGATTTTAATTATAATAAAATTATATGTTCAACTGTCGTTGATTCAATATAATTGTTATTATATTTCGAATCGAAACTCCACCAAATCTCGTATGCTATTCAATTCACACGATATTGTGAATTTCATTATTTCCGACTATTTCGACATTATAATATATTTTATTATATTATAATTATTAATTAAATATGCAATATTACTTAATTCACGTTCTCGATATCGATAAATCGATATTTAATAATTAAATAAATAAATTGTTCAACAGCTAAAAATGCGGGTTACTACAATGTCGATCGATTGATTGACAGGCAGTTATAAGCGTTAGATATCTATATTTGATGCTTATACAGTGAAGTGCACTTTGGATGATGGTTGATTATTTATCGTTGCTATTATATACATGTGTTGTATGGAATCCATATAATTAACTTTATATGGTAATTGATTGGGCCTCATTCCAATTTAAAAGGTAAACAATATTATAAAATAAAGGTTCATGTGTTGACAGTACTCATTCGTGAGATTAGTCATGTTTTGAACGAAATATTTTAACAATAAAATTTACATCTTTATCATTAGAAAATAAAGGTTCATGTGTTGACAATACTCATTCGTTGAGATTAGTCATGTGTTGAACGAAATATTTTAACAATAAGATTTACATCTTTATCATATATAAAATATATTAAATAACAACGTGGATAGTACTCATTCGTTGAGATTAGTCGTGTGTTGACAAAAGTAAAGATTCACGTATTGAATAAAATAAATATTCATTTGTTGAATAGAATAACGGAATTATTGAAATATATGAAGCCGTATTAATTAGAGATGCGCTATTTTGACGCGAACGATATTAATATCGATTATATTCGTTTTTATAATTTGAATTTAAATTGAATAGAAAACGAATTCGAATTGAATTGAATAGAAAACAAATTCGAATTGAATTGAATAGAAAACGAATTTGAATTGATTTGAATAAGAATGAAAGTAAAAAGGATTTAGAATAGAAAATTCAATTTGATTTGAATTGAATAGATAACGAATTTGATTTGAATTGAATAGATAACGAATTTGATTTGAATTGAATAGATAACGAATTTGATTTGAATTGAATATATAACGAATTTGATTTGAATTGAATAGAAAACGAATTCGAATTGAATTGAAAAGAAAACGAATTCGAATTGAATTGAATTGAAAAGAAAAGAAATTCGAATTGAATTGAATTGAAAGGAAAATGAATTCGAATCGAATTAAAATCGATTTGAATTGAAATCAAATAGAAATGAAAGTAAAAAGAATTTATAATAGAAAATTCAATTTTTATTTGAATTTGAAATAAAGGTTGAAATTGTTTTTGAAACGAATTCAAAACTATTTATAAAATTTGTTTTAAATAGAAATCGACGAAATATTTATTATATATATATATAATATAATGGCCTGAATAGAACGCGCCGCGCTGCGGTAGTTCGTGAATTTCGACCATTTATTTCAAACGGACATTACGGGAGATTCGACCGTCGGATTCACCTAAAACTGGAACCGTTGGGTTCATATCGAAAAGAGCTTTCTAACGAATATTAGAAATTCCGAATCTAACGGTTGGATTTGGTGATACGTCCAAATCAAGTTTGAAAAAAGTCATTATAAGTGTAGTTCGATGGACGTTGATGGAAATCGACTGTACGGGCCTTGATAAAATTATTAAAAATAGTAATAATTTGTATAAAATCATAAGAAATGATTTGGGAAAAATTGGGATGAAAAACTCCATATTTGAAAAGATAAAAATAGATTTTTATCGAAATGAACTAGTTTTGAACTAAAATTAAAACCCATTTATTTTTAATTAAATAAAATGGATTTGATATGGGTTTTAAATAACCAGAATTTCTAATATATATGTATATATAATTGGAATTGAAATAGAATTGATTTGTGGGTTTATCGTGAACGTTGTTTTAAATAACATTTGTTCTTTAACCCGATAATAAATAGAATGTGATTTGGGTTTGTCGTGAACTGTGTTTTAAATGACATTAGTTCTTTAACCCAGTAAAGGGAGTTTTAATGAATCTGCAATTAGATTGAAATGTGAATTGATAATTTAAATTATCAAATTTGGTAAATGAGCGAGAATGGAGTATCGCCAGTTTTGCTCCAAAGCGATAACTAAATCTTTAATTAGGTTTGAACGTGAAATGGTAATTAATCTTACCGATAACACCGTGGCGATAGATATGGAGTATTACCAGTTTTGCTTCATGGGATGAATAGGTTGGGATTGGGAAATAAAATAAATAATTACTTCGGTGTGGTTCGCTAATCTCGGCTAGTTTGGAAAACCATAATTTGGTTTGAAATGACATCCAAAGGAAGATTAAAGGATAAATTTTAAAGAATTTATCTTGGATAAAATTGATGGGAACCTTTCCCTAAGAATTGAAATTTAGAAACTAGCTGAAGGTTAGTTAAGAAGAATGGTTTCCTGGATATTGATCTGATGTTGGTTTCGGCCTTCGGGGTTAATATTTGGGGAAGTGCTCTCTTACTGATTTACGGTTAGTGACTAATGAATTGGAGTGAGGTGTATGTTGTGTTTGTGTAACATTTGTTTTTAATATACGCGGGTTGTTCAGAAAGTCCGGGTTTATACCCATTCTGAATAACCGATTCGACGATATGTCGAAGATGAAGACGGTGGTTGAAGACCGGAAGTCTTCACATCGTTTGGGTGATTACTGATGATCCTGATTGGGCTGTACACCCAAAAAGATGGAAATAGTTGGTGGTCGTCCAGACGTACTTGGAGATCGATGGATATGCGAGGAAAGTGCCTCCGGTTTCGTTCAGACCCAGAACGAACTTGTAAATGGCTTGTGTGTCTGACATTGGACTTTATTCTATGTTGATTGATCTCTATTAAATATACATCTGTTTGGCGGCGGAGAATTTATTCTCTTGCTTAACGCCCTTCTCTGAGACGTACGAGCTCAGAGGTTGTATATCGATGGACATCAATCACATGGCATGAATTGCCTGTGTGGCACGCTGAGTTGCATGGATCAAGGCTTCTGTTGAAAAGCAAAGTCTTGTGTTTGATGATCAAAGCACAGCCTTTGTGGCGTAGCTTTGTGTATAACGCAAATTCGCGAGCCTCACACCTTGGTATGAGTTAAAAACGGGATAAGGACTGCAGGGAGAGCACGACGTTTCTTTCTAGCTTTGGTGGTGTCAGTGACTTACCAGCCCTGACATTTATATACTTTTCACCTATGTGGTTGTTGGATGAGGCGCCTCGATTTTAGGTCTGTAAGGACCGGGAAACGTGTGTTTAGGAATTGCCAATCCTCTAACGTAAGTGAGGACCGGCCCTGAAGATCCGGGGTTACCCAGAGTGTGTAGTCCCGAGGCATTTGCTAGAGTGTCTCGAAGCGGAGAGGAGCTTGCCCTTTGCCTCAAATCATGACGGAAATCCAATTTCCAATACGTGTATTGCGGTTTTAATTGTAGAACTAGTATGGCGACATGATATATGGTACCCATGCCGTCTATGATTTATATTTATGATTGAAATTGTTTTGACACTATACACTTATAATAGTATCAAATGATTTGTTTTAAACGTACCAAGCATGTTTGGCTATTATAAGGGGAAAACCCTATCCTCCGGCTTGCGTTGCATTGTGTGATGGGACCTGGGTCTTATAATAGCTTCATTTTTCGAAAAAGCATTGCGTTGTTTATTATATGCACTGGTATTCTTGGGAGCAAACCCGCTCCGTGTTATACGGCGTGGTCCCTTGAATTACTCTCTTTTAAAGTAAAGCTTTAAATAACTGTTTTAGTTCTCACACCAGTCACATGACTGACCTGGAGTTTATTGTTTCAACCTAAACTCTGGGTGCCCCTATTTTCCACACGGGCAGCTAGTAGTTTTGGTTTTGCAGATTTATATTCACAGGATCCTGGTTTACAGTTGGAATGATACCCGGAAAGCTCTGTATCCGTATATCACCTTCAGTTGTGCTTTGTATTATTTTTCCGCTGCTATGTAATTTATTGTAATCTCTGATATTTGTCGAATGTATAATATTCATCTATACTCTGTATATTCTTGTATCTGATGGAATTGTTGTAATTAACAATGAAATGTTCTTCCGTCTGCGTTCTTTTGTGTGTTGTTCTCAAAGTATCCGCTCTTTCCTTCATGGGGAAGTTACGGGTTATCACAAATAGAAAATAAATTCATGTGTTGAATAGAAAATAAATTCATGTGTTGAATAGATAATAAATTCATGTGTTGAATATAAAATAAATTCATGTGTTGAATAATGTAAATTCATGTGTTGAATAGAAAATAAATTCATGTGTTGAATAGAATAAATATTCGTGTATTGAATAGAATAAACATTCATGTGTTGAATAAAAGCTTTGTTGATTAGATTGACGCCATTTTCACGTGAACGATATTTATATCGATTTTATTCATTTTTATAATAAATATAGAAAAGAAAGTGATTTCAAAATATAATGTTTTGAAAATATTATCATTTGTATATCGATGATGTGGAATATTCAATTTTGAGTTGAAATTGAATATGAAATTGAAATTGTTTTGAAAACGAATTTAAAACGATTTATATAATAGTTTTAAAAGAAAATCGATGAAATATATATTATATATTATATATATAATGGCCTGAATAGAACGCGCCGCGCCATGGCTGTTCGCGAATTTCGACCATTGACTTCGAATGGACGTTACGGGAGATCCGACCGTCGGATTCTCCTAATACAGGAACCGTTAGGTTCATATCTAAAAGAGCTTTCTAACTAATATTAGAAATTAGAAATATAATGGTTTGATTTGGAATTATGTCCAAATCAAATTTGGAAAAGGTCGCTATAAGTGCAGTTTGATGGCCATTAATGGAAATTGACTGTACGAAGCCTTGATAAAATTATTAAAAATAGTAATAATTTGTGTAAAATCATAAGAAATGATTTGTGAAGAATTGGGACGAAAAGTTCCAAATTTGAAAAGATAAAAACTGGTTTTTTATCGAAATGAACTAGTTTTGAACTAGAATTAAAATCCATTTATTTTTAAAATAAATGAATTAGATTTGAAATGGTTTTAAAAGTAACCAGAATTTCCAATAATTTTATTGGAATGGATTTGAATCGAAATTGTCTTTGGAACATTTCGATGTTGGATTTCGTGATGATACAAATATTGTTATGGGAATTTGAAAGATATATTTATATCGTTATTTCCAATACGATGTTTGTTGGTCGTAGAATTTGATATTGAATATAAGACGATATATTTTCTATTTAGAGCCCTGTATTTAATATCAAATGTGATTTGGGTTATCGTGAATGGTGTTTTAAATAACATATGTTCTTTAAACCGATAATTAATGGAATGTGATTTTGGGTTTATCGTGAACCATGTTTTAGATGACATTAGTTCTTTAACTCAGTTAAAGACAGGATATTGATTTTTTTGGAAGATTAAAACTAAGTGGAGTTTTAATGAATCTTTAATTAGATAGAAGTGAACGAGAATGTAGTATCACCAGTTTTGCTCCAGGAGATAGTTAAATCTTTAAGTAGATTTAGACGTGAAATGGTAATTAAATTTACCGATAACACCGTGGTGTTAGATATGAAGTATGACCAGTTTTACTTCATGGGATGAATCGGTTGGGATTGGGAAATAAAATAAATGATTACTGCGGTGTGGTTCGCTAAACCCGACTAATTTGAATTGATATTCAAAAGAAGATTAAAGAATAAATTTAAAGAATTTATCTTTGATAAAATTAATGGGAACCATTCCCAAAATATAAGGATATTTGAATAAAATAATATTCTGAATTGGAATGAGGCGTATGTTGTGTTTGTGTAACACTTGTTTATTATATACGCGAGTTATTCAGAAAGACCGGGTTTATCCCATTCTGAATAACTGATTCGACGTGGTGTCGAGGATGAAGACGGTGGTCGAAGACCAGAAGTCTTCACATCGTTCGGGTGATTACTGATGATTTGATTGGGATGTACACCCACGATGAGGGAATCAGTCGGTGATCGTCCAGACATACTTGGAGATCGATGGATATGCGAGGTACAAGGTGCCTCCGGTTTCATTCAGAACCAGAACGAAGTTATAAATGGAATGTGTATCTGACATTGGATTTTATTTTGTGTGATTGATTTCTATTAAATATATATCTGTTTGGCGGCGGAGAATTTATTCTCTTGCTTAATGCCCTTCTTTGAGACGTACGAGATGAGACG
This sequence comes from Allium sativum, assembly GCA_030737875.1. NCBI lineage: Eukaryota > Viridiplantae > Streptophyta > Magnoliopsida > Asparagales > Amaryllidaceae > Allium > Allium sativum. The sequence goes on along the minus strand of CM060916.1, from coordinate 109,714,624 downwards.
ACCCGATTTCCCGTTCTCACGGAAACAAGGTTATCTTTTGGAACATAACACAGAAACATATAATAGCAGAACAGAATTAAATAAATACACCAGAATGAACAACAAAATATACTGGATAAAAGTAATCATCAGAGTTACACAGTATACAGGATCTTACTTAGTACAAATATAGTTCAGCTATACATAAATGTCTACAGCGGAAATAAACAAAATATGTACAATAGGAGCTGAACAGCATAAAAAGAAATAAATGATAGAATCCATCTTCAGCTCCAGCTATCCAGAAAAAGAACCAGCTGAACCTGAATACAAGGCTGCCCGTGTAGAAAAAGGGGCACCCGAGTTTGAGAGTGAAACAAACTACGAGTCAGTCATGGGACTGGTATGAGAAATCCACTCAACACATATATAATTTGGCTAATCACAGGACCACGCCACTTTCGTGGAACGGGTTTACTCCATTGGATTGCCAGTGCTTTAAAACAAATCTTTCTTTTAAACATCGCTATGCTTTTTATAAAAATGAAGCCGTTATAAGACTCAGTTCCCATCACACAATGCAACGCAAACCGGAGGATAGAGTTTTTACCTTATAACGGCCAAGATATGCTTGATACGAATAAAACAAAGGCATTTGATATTATTGCTAGTGTTTATATGTTTTGAAAACAATTTCAAATCATAACTATCAATCATAGACGGCATTAATGCCCCATACCACTATGTCGCCATATATAGGTATACAATCCAAACCGCATCGTCTCGTATTTGGAAATTGGATTTCCGTCATGAACCAAGGCAAAAGATAGTCCTCACCGACTTCGTGACTCTCTAGCCCGAGCCACAGGGTCAGAGCGCATCGACCCTTGGAGCGACAGGGCCGGTCCACCGATGTGGATTAAAATTCCTGAACAATACGTTTCCCCGCCCTTTGGGGCGTAAACGAGCCAACGAATGACTCCATCGGACCCGGATCGTCCGATCAAACCGAGGCGCCTCGCAACAGCAACAACCACATAGGTGAAAAGTATATAAATGTCAGGGCTGGTAGGTCACTGACACCACCCTAGCTAGAAAGAAACGCATGCCCTCCCTGAGGTCCTTCCTCCCGTTTTAGGTTCCTACCGGGGTGTGAGGCTCGCGAATTCACGTTATACACAAAGCTACGCCACACAGGCGGTGCATTGATCATCACCACAAGACTTTGCTTTTCAACAGAAGCCCTGATCACTGCATCTTAGCATGCCACACAGAATAAATACTATGTCAGACACACAGTCCCTTTACAAGTCCGTTCTGGGTCTGAACGAAACCGGAGGCACTAAATACCTCGCAAACCCTTCGATCAACACGTACGTCTGAACGATCACCACTCATTATCCATATTTCGGGATGCCTCCCAATCAGGACCTCGGTTACCATCCAAACGAGGTGAAGATCTCCGGTCTTCGACCATCGTCTTCATCTTCGAATTTCAATCGTCGGTCGATTATTCGAAATGAGAATTAACTCGGCCTTTTCAAATAATTCACGTATATTTAGAATTTCAAATCGATTTATTTCAATGGTTAAATTATTCGACAACACCAATTGTGTTCTTTATATAGTTTTCACACCAAACACATTCAACCATCAAACATCACATAAAGCAAGCAAATTCAGTTTATTTCCATTCCATATCGCTTACGATATTTTATAACTATTTATCGCTATTTTTATTTATTTTAAAATAGCCATTTTATTCAAAACGACGTTTCGGGCCATAACGCGGCCGTGGCGCTGTTTTTCTTCAGATTTGATTTACACATATCTGAAAATCTAACCGTTGGATCTTCACAAAATTTACATCATTAGAAAGGTCTTTTCAAAACGAATCCAACGGTTCCAGTTTCGGGAAAATCCGACGGTCGGAGCTCCCGGTACAATCGTTTGAATTTTCGATTTCAAAATACGAACTGCAGCGTCGTTATTCGATTAAATATAATTTTATTTATATATATAAATAAATATAATCGTTTCTGGCGCTGTTTTTCTTCAGATTTGAATTAAACATTCCAGACAATCCAACCGTTGGATTTCTACAAGGTTGGTGCCGTTGGAAAGATTATTCCAAGGCGAACCCGACGGTTGAGATTTCGGGAAAATCCAATGGTCGGATTTCCCGTACTAGTCGTTTGAAATCACGGTTTCAAAATACGAACTGCACGGCCTCGTTTCGTTTTAATTTTATTTATATTTATATAGTTATATAAATATAGTTCATTCAATGATTTCTATATCGTTTTCACTTCAAAAAAATTTCTAACTCCTTAAATTTTGGAAAAATTTCGCCATAACCTCCCCTGCACCGGGAGCGTCGGGAAATCGCAAATAGCGTCCCGGTCCTTCTAATCTCAAAAAAGAAAAAGAAAAAGCCAAGCGGCTAGCCAACAGGCTCAAAATCATCACCCAAACAAATCAGTAAATGTGTACCTATTTGTCGGGCACAAATTTTATTCCTCTTCTCTAGCCCCTTTGCTATAACCTGTTTAATGAATATGCATGTACATATATATACAGTTCATATCATTTTTCATTTTCTATTCAACTTCATATTTGATTTCTATTTGGTTTAAAAACTCCATTCATTCTAATGTTACATAAATAGGTGCAAATCATTTCATTAGCTAATTAATGAATATTTCAACTCATCTATGTTTATTTTGAACAAGTGGCTATTTTTAACACTTCACATTTCAACGTTTTATGCATACAATAAAAATGTGATTTTTATTGTAAAACAATTCATTTCAAAACACTATTTTTCTATATAGTTCATATAGGTGATAAAATATAATTTTTATCATAAAATAATTTATTTCAAAATATGAATACCATTCAACACATGAATTTCTAAACAACGAATGAATATCAATTCAACACATGAATGTTTTCAATAGTTTTTAGATATAGATAAAAATGTGATTTTTATTATCTAACAATTTATTTCAAAATATGAATACCATTCAACACATGAATTTCTAAACAACGAATGAATATCAATTCAACACATGAATGTTTTCAATAGTTTTTAGATATAGATAAAAATGTGATTTTTATTATCTAACAATTTATTTCAAAATATGAATACCATTCAACACATGAATTTCTAAACAACGAATGAATATCAATTCAACACATGAATGTTTTCAATAGTTTTTAGATATAGATAAAAATGTGATTTTTATTATCTAACAATTTATTTCAAAATATGAATACCATTCAACACATGAATTTCTAAACAACGAATGAATATCAATTCAACACATGAATGTTTTCAATAGTTTAAGCATATGAAATTAATTCAAACACACAAATATTATTCAAAATTTCGGCAGCATAACGGCAGGGTAGTTACACCGGCACCGTCCCTAGTACGGCTCCTCGCTCTACCTTAAAACCTCGCGGTTTTTGACAATGGGAATCATGCATCTAGTTCGCACGCAGGCGGCATGTATATATATTTATTTCAATTCCACAAACTAATCCTATGTGGTTTCAACCAAATATTTCACAACCACCAATGGGTATTTTTCAACCACAATCAACCAATATCAATCACAAACAATCCCAAACAACTATTCGCTATCAATCAAATTTCCACAACAATTTCAACCAATAAATATCGTCCATGGTTTGTGGACGAGGGGCGTATATATATATATATATATATTTATATATAGCAATTCACTTTTACTTCACACGTATATATATAAATTTTAAATCAGAAATCTCACCAATAGCTATCCAACTGCGAGACTCTTCTTAATAGAAATCTTCGCCTATTTGTTGCTTTCACCCGTATTCTCTGCATATGTAAAAATAGAATTTTTTTACAATGCTATTCAATATATAAAAATCGAATTTTGACTTCGCTTTTCAACATATAAAAATATGTTTTTTTTTTTTTTTCTTTTGCCTCAAAAACAGTTTTATTTCTTTTTTAAAAATTCAGTTTTAAACTTTATAAAAATTTCTGTTTTAACTTTAACAAAATCGATTTTTAAATTTTAAACAAATCAGTTTTTAACTTTAAAAACATAAAACAGTTTTTAACTTTAAAAACATAAAACAGTTTTTTTTTTTTTTACTTTATTTTTAAAACAGTTTTTCTTTATTTTTAAAAATGCAGTTTGCCTTTTTCAAAATGCAGTTTTTTTTTTATTCTTTTTTAAAAATGCAGTTTGCCTTTTTCAAAATGCAGTTTTTTTTTATTCTTTTTAAAAATGCAGTTTTTAAATTATTATTTTTTTAAAAATGCAGTTTTTAAATTATTCTTTTTAAAATTCAGTTTGCCTTTTATAATTTCTGTTTTTATTTTTAAACTAAATCAGTTTATATATTTAATAAAAATAAAATAAATAAAAATAAAATTAAATTAAAACTTACAAAGGAGCGGGGGGGGGAAGGTCTTCGCCGATGGTCGGAGGCAGCTTCGAGGGGGGGGGACTCGCGAATCAGCGTCGCGAACTGGGGGGGGTCTCGAATCGTTCGCGATGGAGGGAGGGGCCTCGGGTCTTCGTCGATGCAGGGCTTCGGGGTTCGAACGAGGGGCGGGAGGTCGAGGTACGGCGGCGATGACTGGAGGGAGGGGCGGCGATCCGATTTAGGTTTTTAGGGTTTTTGTTTTTTTTTTTCTGAAAATAAAAGGGAACGGGGGGGGCCAGTGAAGATAAAGGGAGGGAAAGGGAATTAAAAGATATTTTTTTTTTTATTATTATTATTTAATTATGCAAAAAGTTGACTTTTACACTCGACCTCGAAACGAGGCCCACCGCCTGCCGTCCATAGCGTTTCACCCCCATTCCGAACACAATGGGATATGTATCGCAAGCTAATTTGATCATTACAATCAGTTTCCTTTTGAATTTACATTTAAATCACTATATTGAATTTTAAACGTACATTTCAAATTACCGGGGTCACATACTAACTAGAAAAATTCCAGAAAAATATTTTCTAGCTTCGTATCAACGATACGGTCCTAACAAAACTAGTTTCGTCGAATTCTGAGACCGTTGGAAAAATGGCCAATTTCCAGTCGATTAAATTCAACAGAAACTGGTCAAACGCGTTTTCTTTTGCCACGCTCACATATTGATTCGAAAAATTATGAAATTTGAAACCTAGCAATAACCTGACACTGCGGATCTAACAAAAGTGGTTTCGTCGAAATCCGAGGTCGTATGCAAAATGTTCATTTTTAAGGGCCTGAATTCCATAGCGACTATTCAGAATTTTCAACTGGACATATCTTTTGATTCCCGCTATCAAATTTCGATTGGTCAGATTCGTTAGAAAGATATTACCAATTAGATACTAATGTTTTTGGTTTCACTAACATCCGGATTGTTTTGCACCCGGTATATTCAATTGAAGTTTGAAATCGAATTATCGAACTACCGCGCCATTTTCAATTCTATATATAATTATAATTAATTATATTCGTTTTCAAATGTCGATTCAAACTCAGTTTTCATCGCCATTACTTAAAATATTTATTTTAAATATTTAAAATCCATTATTTTAGCCAATTTAAAATTTTTAAATTGGTTCAGATTTTCTGGGTCGTTACAATCTCCCCCACTTAAAACTTTTCGTCCCCGAAAAGGAACAAAGTCGAAAGTGGTTTGATAAATCTACGATCACACATCACAACAACCAATTTGTTTTTAACCTTCTTAACTTTTCAAATATATATATCTTTTATATATTCAAAAATTATATTTCTAAAACCAGACTATATATATATATATAATCACAAATACGTTATTTAAAAACATATTACTCCCGACTCGTTCTGAGGCACTTCTGACCCCATCTCTAACGAGTAGTTCTGATTCTGCTTGTATAGAGTTACCCGTCCTAGAACACTACTGGTTCTATCTCTGACGAGTTCGTTCAAATGTTATATTCCAGAACTAAGCTTAACCAAAGCTCTGATACCACGATGAGACGACCCGATTTCCCGTTCTCACGGAAACAAGGTTATCTTTTGGAACATAACACAGAAACATATAATAGCAGAACAGAATTAAATAAATACACCAGAATGAACAACAAAATATACTGGATAAAAGTAATCATCAGAGTTACACAGTATACAGGATCTTACTTAGTACAAATATAGTTCAGCTATACATAAATGTCTACAGCGGAAATAAACAAAATATGTACAATAGGAGCTGAACAGCATAAAAAGAAATAAATGATAGAATCCATCTTCAGCTCCAGCTATCCAGAAAAAGAACCAGCTGAACCTGAATACAAGGCTGCCCGTGTAGAAAAAGGGGCACCCGAGTTTGAGAGTGAAACAAACTACGAGTCAGTCATGGGACTGGTATGAGAAATCCACTCAACACATATATAATTTGGCTAATCACAGGACCACGCCACTTTCGTGGAACGGGTTTACTCCATTGGATTGCCAGTGCTTTAAAACAAATCTTTCTTTTAAACATCGCTATGCTTTTTATAAAAATGAAGCCGTTATAAGACTCAGTTCCCATCACACAATGCAACGCAAACCGGAGGATAGAGTTTTTACCTTATAACGGCCAAGATATGCTTGATACGAATAAAACAAAGGCATTTGATATTATTGCTAGTGTTTATATGTTTTGAAAACAATTTCAAATCATAACTATCAATCATAGACGGCATTAATGCCCCATACCACTATGTCGCCATATATAGGTATACAATCCAAACCGCATCGTCTCGTATTTGGAAATTGAATTTCCGTCATGAACCAAGGCAAAAGATAGTCCTCACCGACTTCGTGACTCTCTAGCCCGAGCCACAGGGTCAGAGCGCATCGACCCTTGGAGCGACAGGGCCGGTCCACCGATGTGGATTAAAATTCCTGAACAATACGTTTCCCTGCCCTTTGGGGCGTAAACGAGCCAACGAATGACTCCATCGGACCCGGATCGTCCGATCAAACCGAGGCGCCTCGCAACAGCAACAACCACATAGGTGAAAAGTATATAAATGTCAGGGCTGGTAGGTCACTGACACCACCCTAGCTAGAAAGAAACGCATGCCCTCCCTGAGGTCCTTCCTCCCGTTTTAGGTTCCTACCGGGGTGTGAGGCTCGCGAATTCACGTTATACACAAAGCTACGCCACACAGGCGGTGCTTTGATCATCACCACAAGACTTTGCTTTTCAACAGAAGCCCTGATCACTGCATCTTAGCATGCCACACAGAATAAATACTATGTCAGACACACAGTCCCTTTACAAGTCCGTTCTGGGTCTGAACGAAACCGGAGGCACTAAATACCTCGCAAACCCTTCGATCAACACGTACGTCTGAACGATCACCACTCATTATCCATATTTCGGGATGCCTCCCAATCAGGACCTCGGTTACCATCCAAACGAGGTGAAGATCTCCGGTCTTCGACCATCGTCTTCATCTTCGAATTTCAATCGTCGGTCGATTATTCGAAATGAGAATTAACTCGGCCTTTTCAAATAATTCACGTATATTTAGAATTTCAAATCGATTTATTTCAATGGTTAAATTATTCGACAACACCAATTGTGTTCTTTATATAGTTTTCACACCAAACACATTCAACCATCAAACATCACATAAAGCAAGCAAATTCAGTTTATTTCCATTCCATATCGCTTACGATATTTTATAACTATTTATCGCTATTTTTATTTATTTTAAAATAGCCATTTTATTCAAAACGACGTTTCGGGCCATAACGCGGCCGTGGCGCTGTTTTTCTTCAGATTTGATTTACACATATCTGAAAATCTAACCGTTGGATCTTCACAAAATTTACATCATTAGAAAGGTCTTTTCAAAACAAATCCAACGGTTCCAGTTTCGGGAAATTCCGACGGTCGGATCTCCCGGTACAATCGTTTGAATTTTCGATTTCAAAATACGAACTGCAGCGTCGTTATTCGATTAAATATAATTTTATTTATATATATAAATAAATATAATCGTTTCTGGCGCTGTTTTTCTTCAGATTTGAATTAAACATTCCAGACAATCCAACCGTTGGATTTCTACAAGGTTGGTGCCGTTGGAAAGATTATTCCAAGGCGAACCCGACGGTTGAGATTTCGGGAAAATCCAATGGTCGGATTTCCCGTACTAGTCGTTTGAAATCACGGTTTCAAAATACGAACTGCACGGCCTCGTTTCGTTTTAATTTTATTTATATTTATATAGTTATATAAATATAGTTCATTCAATGATTTCTATATCGTTTTCACTTCAAAAAAATTTCTAACTCCTTAAATTTTGGAAAAATTTCGCCATAACCTCCCCTGCACCGGGAGCGTCGGGAAATCGCAAATAGCGTCCCGGTCCTTCTAATCTCAAAAAAGAAAAAGAAAAAGCCAAGCGGCTAGCCAACAGGCTCAAAATCATCACCCAAACAAATCAGTAAATGTGTACCTATTTGTCGGGCACAAATTTTATTCCTCTTCTCTAGCCCCTTTGCTATAACCTGTTTAATGAATATGCATGTACATATATATACAGTTCATATCATTTTTCATTTTCTATTCAACTTCATATTTGATTTCTATTTGGTTTAAAAACTCCATTCATTCTAATGTTACATAAATAGGTGCAAATCATTTCATTAGCTAATTAATGAATATTTCAACTCATCTATGTTTATTTTGAACAAGTGGCTATTTTTAACACTTCACATTTCAACGTTTTATGCATACAATAAAAATGTGATTTTTATTGTAAAACAATTCATTTCAAAACACTATTTTTCTATATAGTTCATATAGGTGATAAAATATAATTTTTATCATAAAACAATTTATTTCAAAATATGAATACCATTCAACACATGAATTTCTAAACAACGAATGAATATCAATTCAACACATGAATGTTTTCAATAGTTTTTAGATATAGATAAAAATGTGATTTTTATTATCTAACAATTTATTTCAAAATATGAATACCATTCAACACATGAATTTCTAAACAACGAATGAATATCAATTCAACACATGAATGTTTTCAATAGTTTTTAGATATAGATAAAAATGTGATTTTTATTATCTAACAATTTATTTCAAAATATGAATACCATTCAACACATGAATTTCTAAACAACGAATGAATATCAATTCAACACATGAATGTTTTCAATAGTTTTTAGATATAGATAAAAATGTGATTTTTATTATCTAACAATTTATTTCAAAATATGAATACCATTCAACACATGAATTTCTAAACAACGAATGAATATCAATTCAACACATGAATGTTTTCAATAGTTTAAGCATATGAAATTAATTCAAACACACAAATATTATTCAAAATTTCGGCAGCATAACGGCAGGGTAGTTACACCGGCACCGTCCCTAGTACGGCTCCTCGCTCTACCTTAAAACCTCGCGGTTTTTGACAATGGGAATCATGCATCTAGTTCGCACGCAGGCGGCATGTATATATATTTATTTCAATTCCACAAACTAATCCTATGTGGTTTCAACCAAATATTTCACAACCACCAATGGGTATTTTTCAACCACAATCAACCAATATCAATCACAAACAATCCCAAACAACTATTCGCTATCAATCAAATTTCCACAACAATTTCAACCAATAAATATCGTCCATGGTTTGTGGACGAGGGGCGTATATATATATATATATTTATATATAGCAATTCACTTTTACTTCACACGTATATATATAAATTTTAAATCAGAAATCTCACCAATAGCTATCCAACTGCGAGACTCTTCTTAATAGAAATCTTCGCCTATTTGTTGCTTTCACCCGTATTCTCTGCATATGTAAAAATAGAATTTTTTTACAATGCTATTCAATATATAAAAATCGAATTTTGACTTCGCTTTTCAACATATAAAAATATGTTTTTTTTTTTTCTTTTGCCTCAAAAACAGTTTTATTTCTTTTTTAAAAATTCAGTTTTAAACTTTATAAAAATTTCTGTTTTAACTTTAACAAAATCGATTTTTAAATTTTAAACAAATCAGTTTTTAACTTTAAAAACATAAAACAGTTTTTAACTTTAAAAACATAAAACAGTTTTTTTTTTTTTTTACTTTATTTTTAAAACAGTTTTTCTTTATTTTTAAAAATGCAGTTTGCCTTTTTCAAAATGCAGTTTTTTTTTTATTCTTTTTTAAAAATGCAGTTTGCCTTTTTCAAAATGCAGTTTTTTTTTTATTCTTTTTAAAAATGCAGTTTTTAAATTAATTTTTTTTTTTAAAAATGCAGTTTTTAAATTATTCTTTTTAAAATGCAGTTTGCCTTTTATAATTTCTGTTTTTATTTTTAAACTAAATCAGTTTATATATTTAATAAAAATAAAATAAATAAAAATAAAATTAAATTAAAACTTACAGAGGAGCGGGGGGGGAAGGTCTTCGCCGATGGTCGGAGGCAGCTTCGAGGGGGGGGGACTCGCGAATCAGCGTCGCGAACTGGGGGGGGTCTCGAATCGTTCGCGATGGAGGGAGGGGCCTCGGGTCTTCGTCGATGCAGGGCTTCGGGGTTCGAACGAGGGGCGGGAGGTCGAGGTACGGCGGCGATGACTGGAGGGAGGGGCGGCGATCCGATTTAGGTTTTTAGGGTTTTTGTTTTTTTTTTTCTGAAAATAAAAGGGAACGGGGGGGGGGGGCAGTGAAGATAAAGGGAGGGAAAGGGAATTAAAAGATATTTTTTTTTTTTTATTATTATTTAATTATGCAAAAAGTTGACTTTTACACTCGACCTCGAAACGAGGCCCACCGCCTGCCGTCCATAGCGTTTCACCCCCATTCCGAACACAATGGGATATGTATCGCAAGCTGATTTGATCGTTACAATCAGTTTCCTTTTGAATTTACATTTAAATCACTATATTGAATTTTAAACGTACATTTCAAATTACCGGGGTCACATACTAACTAGAAAAATTCCAGAAAAATATTTTCTAGCTTCGTATCAACGATACGGTCCTAACAAAACTAGTTTCGTCGAATTCTGAGACCGTTGGAAAAATGGCCAATTTCCAGTCGATTAAATTCAACAGAAACTGGTCAAACGCGTTTTCTTTTGCCACGCTCACATATTGATTCGAAAAATTATGAAATTTGAAACCTAGCAATAACCTGACACTGCGGATCTAACAAAAGTGGTTTCGTCGAAATCCGAGGTCGTATGCAAAATGTTCATTTTTAAGGGCCTGAATTCCATAGCGACTATTCAGAATTTTCAACTGGACATATCTTTTGATTCCCGCTATCAAATTTCGATTGGTCAGATTCGTTAGAAAGATATTACCAATTAGATACTAATGTTTTTGGTTTCACTAACATCCGGATTGTTTTGCACCCGGTATATTCAATTGAAGTTTGAAATCGAATTATCGAACTACCGCGCCATTTTCAATTCTATATATAATTATAATTAATTATATTCGTTTTCAAATGTCGATTCAAACTCAGTTTTCATCGCCATTACTTAAAATATTTATTTTAAATATTTAAAATCCATTATTTTAGCCAATTTAAAATTTTTAAATTGGTTCAGATTTTCTGGGTCGTTACACGAGCTCAGGGGTTATATATTGACGGATATCAATCACATGGAGTGAATTGCCTGTGTGGCATGCCTAAGTGGAAATTGATCAAGGTTTTTGTTGAAAAGAAAAATCTTTTGGTTGAAGATCAAAGCACCGCCTGTGTGACATAGCTTTGTGTAACGTTGATTCGCGAGCCTCACACCCCGGTTGTGAACCAAAAACGGGAGAGGACATCAAGGAGGGCAAGTGTTTCCTTCAAGCTAGAAGTGGCGTCAGTGGTTTTACATGCCCTGACGAGTTTGACTTATGTGGTTGTTGCTGTTGCGAGGCGCCTCAGATAAATCGGGGACTGTGTGGAGCCGATGGAGTCATTGGACTCATTGACAACCCATAGGGTTGGGAAACGCAGTGTCCAGGGTTTAAGTTTAATCCATATCGGTGGACTGGCCCTGACGATCCAATGGCCCACCTGAGTCTGGGTCCTGAGACACGGGCTAGAGCGTCTCGAATTCGGTAAAGACGATCCCTTGTCTTGGTTCACAGATGGAAATCCAACTTCCAATACGTGACACGTGCGGTTTTGATTGTAGAGCCTAGTGTTGGCAAATGATATATGGTACCCAAGCCGTCTATGATTAATATTTATGATTGAAATTGTTTTGACACTATACACTTATAGTAATAATAAAAGATGAAATTTAGCATATCAAGCATTCTTTGGCTATTATAAGGTAAAACCCTATCCTCCGGCTTGTGTTGCATTGTGTGATGGGACCTGGGTCTTATAATAGCTTCATCGTTATTTATTTAGCATTGCGCTGTTGTTTTATGCACTGGAGTTGTTGGGAGGAAACCCGTTCCGTGCTATACGGTGTGGTCCCTTGATTTACTTAACTTTAAAATAATGATTAATAACTGTTTTAGTTCTTACACCAGTCACATGACTGACCTGGAGTTTATTGTTTTAACCTAAACTCTGGGTGCCTTTATTTTCGACACGGGCGGCTAGTAGTTGGGTTTTGCAGATTTGTATTCATAGGATCTTGGTTAACAGCTGGAACGATACTCGGAAAGCTTTGTATTCGTGTATTACTTCTTGTTGTGCTTTGTATTGATTTTCTGCTATGATGTATTTAAATGTAATTGAAACCTATGATAATTTATGATGTGTAATATTTATTCATACTCTGTATATTTGTAACGACCGGGAATTTCGCTCAATCCGAATCAGTCGCTAAACCGACAAAGACTGTTAGAAACGCCTGATTGTTTTGAGAACACGACAAATTAGAACGCAGACAGAAGAACATTTCATTGTTAATTACAACAATTCCATCATAAAACAAGAATATACAGAGAATGAATCAATATTACACTTCATACAATATCAGAGATTATAATACATTATATAGCAGCGGAAAATAATAAAAAACACAACTGAAGGAGATATACGGATACAAAGCTTTCCGGATATCATTCCAGCTGTAAACCAGGATTCTTTGAAGATAAATCTGCAAAACCAAAACTACTAGCTGCCCGTTTCGAAAATAAGGGCACCCAGAGTTTAGGTTAAAACGATAAACTCCAGGTCATTCATGTGACTGGTGTGAGAACTGAAACAGTTATTAATCTTTATTTTAAACTTAGATAAATCAAGGGACCACGCCGTATAACACGGAACGGGTTTCTTCCCAAGAACACCGGTGCATAAAACAACAGTGCAATGCTAAATAAAGAAAGATAAATCTATTATAAGACACAGGTCCCATCACACAATGCAACACAAGCCGGAGGATAGGGTTTTTACCTTATAATAGCCAAGAATGCTTGATACGTTTAAAACAAATCATTTGATACTATTATAAGTGCATAGTGTATAAAACAACTTCAAATCATAAGTATCAATCATAGACGGCATAAGCGCCCCATCCCACTATGTCGCCATACTAGGCTCTGCAAATAAAACCGCAAAGTCACGTATTGGAAGTTGGATTTCCATCTATGAACCGAGGCAAAAGATAGACCTCTACCGATTCGAGACTGTCTAGCCCGAGGCTCTGGAACAACCACAACTGCCTCTTGGATCATCAGGGTCGGTCCACCGATGTGGATTATTATGCCTGAACACTACGTTTCCCCGCCCTTTGGGGCGTAAGTGAGCCAACAAATGACTCCATCAGCTTCACATAGTCACCGATATATCCGAGACGCCTCACAACAGTAACAACCACATAAGTCAAACTCATCAGTGCGTGTAAAACCACTGACGCCCCTTCTAACTAGAAAGAAACGCATGTCCTTCCTGAGGTCCTTCTCCCGTTTCTGGTTCAAAACCGGGGTGTGAGGCTCGCGAATCAACGTTAAACAAAGCTATGCCACACAGGCCGTGCTTTGATCATCCACCACAAGACTTTTCTTTTCAACAGAAGCCTTGATTATTTGCATCTTAGCATGCCACACAGGCAAACCACTCCATGCAACCGATATCAACCACACAGAATGAAATCCAATGTCAGACACACAATCCATTTACAAGTCCATTCTGGGTCTGAACGAAACCGGAGGCACCTTGTACCTCGCATATCCATCGATCTCCAAGTACGTCTGGACGACCACTAACTGATTCCCTTCTCTTGGGTGTACAACCCAATCAAGATCATTAGTAATCACCCAGACGATGTGAAGACCTCTGGTCTTCAACCACCGTCTTCATCTTCGACTTATCGTCGTAAAAATTATTCGGAATGGGATAAACCCGGCCTTTCTGAATAACTCGCGTACATAATAAACAAGTGTTACACAAACACAACATATGCCTCATTCCAATTCTCCAGTCACAAACTGTAAATTAGCAAGAGAATAATTCCCCAAACATTAACTACGAAGGCCGAAACCAACATCAGATCAATACCCAGGAAACCATTCTTCTTAGCTAACCTACAGTTAGTTTATAAATTTCACATTCTTAGGGAAAGGTTCCCATTACTTTTATCAAAGATAAATTCTTTTAAATTTATTATTTAATCTTCCTTTGAATATCATTTCAAACTAGTCGGGATTAGCGAACCACACCGAAGTAATCTTTTATTTTATTTCCCAATCCCAACCTATTCATCCCATGAAGTAAAAGTGGTAATACTTCATATCTAATGTAACTACCCGGAAAATACGAGCCAATTTTAAAATTTTAAATTGGTTATTTTAAAGGAAATTAAACAATTGAAATAGAATATTTCAATAAAATAGTGAATTAGAAATAGTGTGGCAGTTTAAAATTTTGAATTCAAACATTAACTAACTGATACCAGGTGCAAAATATAACAGATTTTAGTGAAACTAAAAATATTTAAACCTGTTTATGAATATCTTTCAAACGAATCTGAAAAATCAAAGTTTCATAGCGGGAATCAAAAGTCATGGCCAAATGAATTTTCAGAAAGGTCGCTATAGAGAATATATAGCCCTTGAAAACAGACATTTTGCAAACAACCTCGGAATTCGACGAATCCACTTTTGTTGGATCCGGGATGACAAATTATTGCTAGGTTTCAAATTTCATAATTTTTGAAGCTAGTATGTGAGCATGGCAAAAGAAAACGTGTTTGGTTAATTTCTGTTAAATTGGATCGACCAGGAAATGGCCATTTTTCAAATGATCTCAGAATTCGAATAAACTAGTTTTGTTGGGATCGTAGCATCAAAACATAGCTAGATTTATTTTTCTGGAATTTTTCGAATCAGTTTGAGGCCCTGGCAAATTGAAATGTACGTTCAAAACAGAATTTTAATGTTTTACATTTTAATTTGAAGAGTAAATGACTGTAACAATCGAATTGGTCTACGAAACATATCCCATTGTGTCCGAGATGGGGGTATTTAGCTAGGGGCGATAGTCGTTAGGTTTGAATTGGTGTTCGTGTGGAGAAACACTATTCTAAATTTAATAAAACCATCGGCCAATAGAATTTCTCCATTCATAATTAAAATAAAAAAATTATCAGAAAACCCCCGCCCCCCCCTCGACATCGATGGAACCCCGTTTCTCCCCTTCCCTGGCAATTTCCGATTGCCACAGCCCGAATCAGCCCACCCCCAGTTGAACTTTTCGTAGTTCTCCTCCCCCTCTTCAAATCAAGACAAGCCGCTCCCTCCCTCGTCACGTATTTCGAGAGAACCACCGCCCTGAAGTTCGGAACTTCAAAGCACCGCCGCCTACCTGGTTAACCGAGCTGGACCCCACCGCGTCGCGCAGACGCGTCTCTCTGCCCCCTTCAACCTCGCACCAGCCGATCGACGAACTACTTCACGGATTTTCCTAAAAATCCAAACCTAGTTTCGAAGAAACAAGGCAGGTAACGGCTAGGGTTTTCTGAACTGAAATTAACACTTTTAAGTGTTGCAAACTTTGAAAAATCATATCTTTATCGTGTGTTAAAGAAATTCGATGAAACATGAAACATCGTGACTGCAAGGACGCTCTCTACAATCTAGAAGAGACCACGGATTTTTCTGAGTTAGCCACGATTTTTAGCATCTCGAAAACCCATGTGAGATTTCTAAACTGAAATGTGAATGGAAATGTGATGTATAAATTATATTAACGAAATATAAATTACACACGTGTCGTATACCTCATGTACATGCGTTGTGTAAGCTATAGGAGCGAAGTATGAATTATACATGCATTGTCTAAATGATATGTGTGTTGGAATGGAAATAATAAATATATAAATATATATATACACACTCCCCTTGTCCACAAACCATGGACGATATTTATTGATTGTGAATTGGTGTGAAAAAATTGGTGAATAATGCGAATGGTTGATAGAATTGTTTGTGGTTTATATTGTTTGGTTGTGGTTGAAAAATACACATTTGTGATTGAAATACATTGTGGGAAAGAAAAATCATACTCCCCTGCGTGCGAATTAGATGTATGAAATCCCCATTGTCAAAAACCGCGAGGTTTTAAGATAGAGCGAGGAGCCGTACTCGGGACGATGCCGGTTTTAACTACCTTGTCGTTATGCTGCCGAAATTTTGAATAATATTCATGTGTTAGAATTATTTTCATATGTTGAAGTTATTTTCATGTGTTGAAATGAAAGTCGTGTGTTGAAACTATATCCGTGTGTGGAAATGCTCATGTGTTGAGAAGTTCATGTGTTGAAAAATAGTTCATGTGTTGAATAAATAAATAGTTTAACAATAAAAATCACATTTTTATATGTGAAGTATGTAAAATATTCGTATTATAAATAAATTGTTTCAACAATAAAAATAACATCTTTCTTATATATACAAACCATATAAAATATATCCCTGTGTGGAAATGCTCATGTGTTGAGAAGTTCATGTGTTGAGTAAAAAGATCAAACAATAAAAATTACATTTTTATTGAGGATATGAAGTGTTCAAACATTCATGTGTTGAATAAATATTTTTGATGATAAAAATACCATTTTTATCATGTGTGTGAATTGTTAAAAATATACAATGTTGAAATAAATATTTTTTTGCTATGAATATTATTTTTAACGTGTATAGGAACTAAATATAATAGTCATATGTTGAAATATATTTTAGTTCGACATAAATATCATTTTTAAGTGAAATGTGAAGTGTTAAAAATAACAATAAGTGGAGATAAACCTTTGTTCGCTAGAAATATAATATTTAGCTTAGTTTTGCACATATATATATATATATACATGTGTTAAACAGGAAATGGATCGGCTGTTGAGTAAAGAGTTTATTTGCGTGCCCCAAATAGGTAAACCTTAATGAGTTGGATGTGCAAATTTTATTATTATATCAACTCCTGTGAATACCATTGGATGTGGAGTGCTAGTTGTTCTGTGTGTAATAATAATCATCGCCTTAGGTTATTAACAATTAAATTTGAACTACACTACATGGCATACTTCTTGACGATAGGCATACTTCATAATATACCACATAAACATTTGGAGCTTATGTTACGAGGTTGAAGATTTACCATACGGGCGAGAGGCTTGTACGGCGATGACTATATATTACAGGTTGAACCAATGACTGATCTGGACTATATAAATTGTAACGGTAAATTGCAAGCTTAATAAAAACCCCACATAGGTCTGGAGATGACAATAAACACGTCTCTCTGGTCATTAAGGCAAAAAAACCATTAATAGGGTGACGAGAATTTATTCTCTGGAGTTATGATCTATACACACTCCCCTGTGGACACCGGAATATATCACCATAAATATGTGTGTGCTTATTAGGATTTATTGGGTGCCTAATACGGCCCAATAAATTTCCAAACCCCTTCCCGTACAAAGGAGGTTATGACGAAAATTTTCAAAATATAAAGGTGTTAGTGAAATATTTGAAGCGAAAACGATACTGAAATCGTTGAATGAATTATATATATATATATAAATTAAAACAAATCGAGGCCGTGCATTTCGCGTTTTGAAATCGTAACTTCAAACGATTATACCGAAAGATCTAACCCTTAGATTTTCACGAAACTGGAACCATTGGGTTCGCTTTGGGAATATCTTCCCAATGATATAAACTTTGTTGAAATCCAACTGTTAGATTTTCAGATATGTGTAAAAAAATTTTTTGGAAAAAACAGCGCCAGTGCCTCGGCACGACCTGGAACGTCGTTTAATTAAATAGGGCCGTTTTTAATAAATAAAAATGGCGATATATCGTTATAAAATATTATAGACGATATAGAGTGGAAATAAACCGATTCTGCTTGGTTTGCTGGATATTTGCTGGTTGAATGTGTTTGACATGAAAACTATACTAAAGAACTGAAATGTGAATGTCGAATGATTGAACCATGTGAAGAATTTATTTGAAAATCTAAATATACGTGGATTATTTGAAAAGGCCGAGTTAATTCTCATTTCAAATAATCGATCGACGGTTAGAAGTCGAAGAGATGAAAACGGTTCAAGACCGACGATCTTCACATTGGATGGATGGGCGTTACTGATGCTAGTGATTGGAGTAGCTACCTTGAAGGAGCTGAAGTGGTAGCCATCCGGACGTATTGTTGATTTTGCGGATATGCGAGGAATTTGGTGCCTCCGGCTTCGTTCATACCCAGAACGAACTTGTAAATGGACTGTGTGTCTGACATTGGATTTTTTTCTATGCTGATTGATCACTATTAAATATATATATCTATTTGGCGGCGGAGAATTTATTCTCTTGCTTAACTCCCTTCTCTGAGACGTAAGAGCTCAGAAGTTATATATCGATAGAAATCAGTCGCATGGAGTGTATTGCCTGTGTGGCACGCCTAAGTGGCATATGATCAAGGCTTCTGTTGCAAAGCAAAGTCTTGTGGTTGATGATCAATGCACGGCCTATGTGGCGTAGCTTTGTGTATAGCGTGGATTCGCGAGCCTCACATCTCGGTATGAGTCAAAAACGGGATAGTGACTGCAGGGAGAACATGACATTTCTTTCTAGCTACGGTGGTGTCAGTGACCTACCAGCCCTGACATTTATATATACTTTTCACCTGTGTTGTTGTTGGAATGCGAGGCGCTTGATTATAGGTCTTTAAGGACCAGGAAACGTGTGTTTAGGAATAACTAATCCTCAAAAGTAAGAGAGGACCGACCCTGAAGATCCAAGGATTGCTGTGTGCGGTCCTGGGACATTTGCTAGAGTGTCTCGAACGGAGAGGAGCTTGCCCCTTGCCTCAACTCATGATGGAATCCAATTTCCAATACGAAATTGCGGATGTAATTGTATTACTAGTATGGCGACATAGTGGTATGGGTCATTCATTCCGCCTATGATTGATATTTATGATTGAATTTGCTTTTGAAACATATATGCACTAGTAATAATATCAAACACTTTTGTTTTATACGTATGAAGCATCTCTTGGCCATTATAAGGTAAAAACTCTATCCTCCGGCTTGCGTCGCATTGTGTGATGGGACCTGAGTCTTATAATGGCTTCATTTTTATAAAAAGCATTGCGATGATTTAATAATTTACTTTATTTCATGCACTAGCACTCATTGGAGTAAACCCGTTCCGCGAACGTGGCGTGGTCCTTTGATTTGCCTTATTATTGTTGTTTAATAAGTTAAGTAGATTTCTCATACCAGTCCCATGACTGACTCATAGTTTGTTTCACCTTGCAATCTCGGGTGCCCTTATTTTCACACGGGCAGCCTAGTTACAGGTAACTGACATATTTTGGCTTGGCACCGCAGTAGTGGTGCACTTTTGGCTCATGGTGAGGCTTGACTACATGTTGATGACCGTGATTTTTCCGCCATTACTATATATGTATTATGATTCCACCACAGGCGATGTAGACTAATGTTTCATTTATGTACTTATTATATATGTGATTCCACCACAGGCGATGTAGATTGTTTATGTATTATTATGCATGAAGTTGTATCCTGCACCGTGCTCTCTGATGTGGTGATATTTATATGATTCCGCTGTCATATTTGTGTAAATTATTCTATTTCTTGTTTATGATATTATCTATACTCTGCTAATGATGATTAATGTGTTATATTCCAATGATTATCCTTAACACCGTAGCACGGGGTTTTGAGATCGTCACATCTAACACCACGGTATTATCCGTAAATTCAATTACCATTTCATGTTCAAATCTAATTAAAGATTTAACTATCGCCTGGAGCAAAACCGGTGATACTCGATTCTCGATATTTTCAATCTAATTAAAGATTCATTAAAACTCCACTTAGTTTTAATCTTTAACCGGGTCAAGATTCAATGTCATTTAAAACACGGTTCACGATAAACCCAAAATCACATTCCATTCTATCAGCCTTTAACCGTAAAATAACAAGTGAGCAATTCCCTAAGTATTAACCCCGAAGGCCGAAACCAACATCAGATCAATACCCAAGAAACCATTCAACTTAGCTAATCTACAGTTAGTTTCTGATTATCTTAACTCCTTTGGGTCTTACAACAGTATTATTGAAGATACCGTTCATGACAACCCAAAATCACATCCCATTAATTATCGGGTTAAAGAACCAGCGTTCACGATAAACCCAAAAATCAATCCCAATTCAATTCCAATTAAATATTATTTAATTTGTACACTTCATTAAATCTAAATAAAAAGATTTAATCTTTTCCTCAACTGGGTTTAAGAACAGTGTAAATGAAGACACCATTCACGACAAACCCAAATCACATTTGATATTAAATACAAGGCTCTAAATAGAAAATAATCGGCTTGTATTCAATATCAAATTCTACGACCAACAAATATCGTATTGTAATTAACGATATAAATATGTCTTCCAAATTTCCACAACAATATCTGTAAAATCACGAAATCCAACATCGAAATATTCCAAAAACAATTTCAATTCAAATCCATTCCAATTCAATTATTGGAAATTCTGGTTATTTTCAAAACCATTTCCAATCCCATTTATTTGTTTTAAAAATAAATAAATTATTATTCTAGTTCAAATCCAGTTCATTTCGATAAAATTCTATATTTATCTTTTCAAATATGGAGTTTTTCATCCCAATTCTTCACAAATCATTTCTTATGATTTTACACAAATTATTACTATTTTTAATAATTTTATCAAGGCCCGTACAGTCGATTTCCTTCAACGGCCATCGAACTGCACTTACCGCAACCTTTTCCATATTTGATTTGGACATAATTACAAATCCAACCGTTAGATTTAAAATCTCTAATATTCGTTAGAAAGCTCTTTTCGATATGAACCCAACGGTTCCGGTTTTAGGAGAATCCGACGGTTGGATCTCCCGTAATATCCATTTGAAGTCAATGGTCGAAATTCGCGAACTACCGCGGCGCGACGCGTTCTATTAAGGCCATTCTATATATATATAATATATATATATTATATATATTTCATCGATTTCCTTTTAAAACGTATTTTAAAATCGTTTTAAATTCGTTTTCAAAACGATTTCAATTTCTATCTCAAATTCAAATCAAAATTGAATTTTCCAATATAAATTCGTTTTAAATTCATTTCAAATCGATTTCAATTCAAATCGATTTCAATTCAATTTCAGTTCATTTTAAATTTAATTCAAAACAATTTCAATTCTATTTCAATTTAATTCGAATTTCAAATCATTTCAATTTAATTCGAATTTCAATTCATTTTAGTTTAATTCGAATTTCAAATCATTTCAATTTAATTCGAATTTCAATTCTATTCAATTTTCAATTTCAAAATATTCGATTTTGAAATCACTTTTCGATATTCATTATAAAACGAATAAAATCGACAAAATTCCAATTTGTGTTAAAATGGCATTTAACTACTTAACACGGCTTCACATTTCAATATTCAATGAATATTATTTTAAAATATTCGATAATTCTGAACTGGAATCAGACATAGTCAATTACCATATAATGTTGATTATATGGATTTCACACAACAAATGTGTATAACAACAATGACAACAACAATCCATCATCCAAAGTGCATTCTACACTGTATAAGCATTGAATATAAATATTCAACGCTTACACAGCCTGACAATCAATCGATCGACATACAACTAATTATTGGCATTAGTGTATGTCATATTTCATCTCAATACCCGTGTCGGGTTTTCAAACAACAAACACAGGTTCTATTTGTGCAGTTGGGCGATGTGTAAAATTTATCGTCCCAATCAATATCAGTCAAATCAGTGTATATAAACAAATCGTCCGATTTGTTTATAAATATTTATTTTATATACACGTTAAAAATTATATATTTAACTATAAAATATTTTCCACTATAAAAATATTTTATTTCATTCCACATCACACAATCAAATTTCACAACACAGCAACCAAACGAACAAGTCATCCATGGTATGTGGATGACGGGTGTCGGGTGCTACTAAACACCATCTGCATCCTAGTATATATTTCAACAAGAAATCAAAATAAAGGTGAGGAGTTCTCACTTTGGGGTTCCACTCCGCCGTTTCATTTCTGAATGGCTTGGATTTGCCCGTCATTCCAACTCAACCATTCCATGCTGTTTACAATAAAAATCACATTTTTATTCTTGACCTGTTCATATAAAAATCACATTTTTATTCTTTACAATATATAAAAATCATATTTTCATTCTCTTCATATATATAAAAATCGAGTTTTTATTCTATACATTATATAAAAATTGAATTTTTATTCTGTACATTATGTAAAAATCGAATTTTTATTCTATACATTTTATAAAAATCGAATTTTTATTCTGTACATTATATAAAAATCGAATTTTTATTCTATACGTTATATAAAAATGGAATTTTTATTCTATACATTATATAAAATGGAATTTTTATTCTATACATTATATAAAAATTGAATTTTTATTTCGCTTTCATATGAATAAAAATTGTATTTTTATTCCATAATCATGTATGAAAAAATCCCATCTTTATTCACCGACCACATCGTTAAAAAATGATTCTTTACATCATTAAAAATCGATTCTTTACATCATTAAAAGTCCTATGTTCTTACGTTAGCAAGAATAAGTAAAAATAAACAAAAATAAGTAAATAACTAAATAACAAAACTTACAGGTTTAAGGGAGGGCGTGGGGGGTTTTGGCGGTCAGGGAAGGAGCGACGTCGAAAGCGCCATCAATGGTGGTGAGATGCTGGAGTGCGGCGGCTTTCAGGGTTCGGAGAAGCTAGCGTTCGGGTGGGGTTCGAATTGGGCTTCGCGGTTTACCAGAGGAGGGGGAAACAACAGAGGAGAGGGGGAGCTAAACGGGGGGCGATGGGGCCAGCGTGCGGTGGCGATGGGAGGGGGGATTGTCGGGGCGACGGGGTCCAAGAAAAGGGGAAGGGTTTTTTTTACGATCTATAAGAAGGTCGGGGAGAGAGAATACTAAGGGGAGGGGTAGTTATATAAATATATATATATGTATATTATTATTTTAATTTAATTTCAAAAGGGGTTGACTTTTTTGTTTGGACTTCAATCGAGACCCAACGATTGTCATCCCTAGCTAATTACCCCTATTCTGAACACAATGGGATATGCATCGTAACCCAATTCGGCTCTTACGATCAGTTTCCGCTAAAATTAAAATATAAATCAGTATATTGAATTTGAACGCACATTTCAATTTACCGGGGCCATATACTGACCCTAAAAATTATTTCTAGCTTCGTATTGATAATACGGTCCTAACAAAACTAGTTTCGCCAAATTCTGAGACCGTTTGAAAAATGGCCATTTTTAAGGGCTAGAATTCCACAGCGACTATTCTGAATTTTCAACTTGACGTAACTATTTATCCCCGCTATGAAATTACAAAATTTCGGATTCGTTGGAAAGATATTCTCAATTAGATTCAAATATTTTTGGTTTCGCTAAATCCGGCTTATTTTGCAATTGGTACATTCATTCAAACTTTGAAATCGAATTTTCGAACTACCGCGCCATTTTCAATTCCTTTTATAATTATAAATAATTATTTATATTCTAACGACGATCTGTATAAATATATACGTTCTAATTCTATTCAAAATAAATTTCTTGTCGTTATTATTTAAAATAATTCATTTTAAATAATCAAAATTAACTAAAATTGCCAAAATAAAAATTTTAAATTGGCTCAGATTTCCGGGTTATTACAATATTCTTGTATTATGATGGAATTGTTGTAATATACAATGAAATGTTCTTCTGTTTGCGTTCCGTTGTGGCTTGTTCTCAACTCAATCCGTGATTTCCCGTAAGGGGGATTTCGGGTCGTGACATTAATTGACAAAACTATGTATTTTTTTTTCAACCTTTTTAATTGACAAAACTATGTGTTTTTGTTTCAACCTTTTTAACTGACAAAACTATGCATTTTTGTTTCGACATTTTTAATTGACAAAACTATGCATTTTTGTTTCAGCCTTTTTAATTGACAAAAATATGCATTTTTGTTTCAATCCTTTTAATTGACCAAATATGCATTTTTGTTTCAACCTTTTCAACTATGTATTTTTGTTTCAACCTTTTTAATTGACAAAACTATGCATTTTTGTTTCAAACTTTTCAATTGACAGAACTATGCATTTTTGTTTGAACTAAATTGTTAAACAAAAGTGATAATTTTTGTTTCAACTAAACTATTAAACAAAAGTGATAAGTTTTGTTTCAGCTAATTCTAATTAACAAAGATGTTAATTTTTGTTTCAACAGATCTAATAAACAAAATGATAATTTTTGTTTAACTATCCTCTAATTAACACAATTTCTAATTTTGAATCAACAAATCTAATAAACACAAAATTATGATTTTGTCTAACTATTTTCTAATTAACACAATTGTTAATTTTTGAATCAACAAATCTAATAAACAAAATGATAATTTTGTTTAACTATTAATTAACACAATTGTTAATTTTTGAATCAAAAAATCTAATAAACACAAAATGATGATTTTGTCTAACTATTTTCTAATTAATACAATTGTTAATTTTTGAATTAACAAATCTAATAAACAAAATGATAATTTTGTTTAACTATTTTCTAATTAACACAACTGTTAATTTTTGAATCAAAAAATCTAATAAACACAAAATGATGATTTTGTCTAACAATTTTCTAGTTAACACAATTATTAATTTTTGAATCAACAATTCTAATAAATAAAATAACAATTTTGTTTAAATATTTTCTAATTAACGCAATTGTTTATTTTTGAATTAACAAATCTAATAAACACAAAATGATTATTTTGTCTAACTATTTTCTAATTAACACAATTGTTAATTTTTTAATCAACAAATCTAATAAATAAAATGATAATTTTGTTTAACTATTTTCTAATTAATACAATTGTTAATTTTTGAATCAACAAATCTAATAAACACAAAATGATGATTTTGTCTAACTATTTTCTAATTAACACAAATGTTAATTTTTGAATTAACAAATCTAATAAACAAAATGATAATTTTTTTAACTATTTTCTAATTAACACAATTGTTAATTTTAACAGATCTACAGAACACACCAATCACAGATCAAATCACATATAACATTCAGCAGAATATTACAGCGTATGAGTAATACTACAACTATGATTACTAAATTTTAACATAAAAAGAATAGAATTTCTCGCCTTGATCGGTTACTGAAATCGCTTAAATAACGATAGTTTCCTTTAAATTAAACTGAATGTTTAATTTCAACAAATTTGTAACTAGCTCTGAATTTGACCAAATTGATTCCATCATGCAGATCTTGATTTTACAATTCCATCTCAACTGAACTAGCGTATTTCTGAGGTCATATGAAATAGATATTCATTTAATAAGGTTTCACAATAATTATAATTATTTTCTTAATTAACACTAATTACCATTTAATTAAATCAGCTGTCTTCTTTTGTTGTAACCTAGAGAACAAATTGAACCCAACCTTGACTTCAAATCTCTTCCCTCGCGCGAGCCACCAGGTGCATCTCGCACCACTGTGCCGCTCAGAAAATCAATCCAAACTGGCGCCTTTCATGTCTTGATTTCACGCAATTCAGGCAAAGAAAAATGGATCCCCATCATTGAATGATTAGAGCTCATTGAGTTCATTATGTTTGTCGCTGAACGATTTGCAAATCGAGGAATGGATTGAAAGAGATTTGAGGGGGAAAAGGAGAGTGTTTTTTGCCATTCATGAAAGATGGAGGCGGCGACTATGAAATATATTTGGGTTTAGAAGAGGATTAGTTTAGGAATTTTAATATTATTTATAGCCAAAGAAAGTGAATAGATTAAGGGTTGATTTAGGTTAGAGTTTAGGAAAGATTTCAAATGTTAATTAAATAAATGCACCATTCAATTTTATTAAATATAATAATACTGAATTCTAACTTTCAAACGAAATGAATCACTATATATATTAAATTCCAATATGAAATTGCCAATGATAAACATTTCCTATATTACTCTCTTCAATTCAAAGTTTAAATTACATAGAATGTCTTTATTACGTTAATTGTACAATGAATAATATGATAATAAATTTAGACTTATTGGTCTACAAAATTTAATCACCATTAAAGCTTCAACATACGTTTGAAATTAATTTAACGTTTATTACGCCATTTATACTTATAATTTGATAAATTATTTTTGATGATATGTCACTACACAAATAAAATCCTTGTTTAAGATTAAATAAAATTGCATGGTTTATTTCAAAGTTGACCTTTGTTTCCATCGTTACATTTTCAACACAAATTTGTTGTGACGTTATTTTTGGTAGAAAGTTTTAAATTGAGATTATAATCACTATGTCCAAAATAAATGAATGTTCAAGTTCACATTTTAGTTTCAAATATTAACATATATTTCCTTTCTTAACCGAATCACAAATCTAGTAATAAATTCATTTTTTTTTACTCAAATTACAAATTAAATTAATAACAGTAATAACTCTTGTTTCCAAAATGTTCACATTAAATTCAACCGAGGAGCGTTAAACCTTCACATCAGTTATAAATCTAAATATTTATAAATTAACGGAAATAGTTTACTTAAATATCATTTAAAATGGACAAAATTCCAAATATAATATTTAATCTGTGATAATCTTTCTTTTATTACATAAAAAGTGTAATCTTTTATATTAAAACATTTATCAAGCTATGAACATTTTAATGAATCATTATTACATAAAATGTAAATTTTTATGTTACATCATTTTAAACAAGCTATGAATGAATCATTATTACATAAAAATGTAAATTTTTTCGTTACAACAAATTTCCTACAATGAATCCTTTTTTCATATTTTCTCCTTTACAATAAAAATGTATTTTTTTATTGAACTCATCTTTACATTAAAAATGTGAATTTTAATGTAAGAACAAATTTCATTTCAAATAATGATCATTTTTTATCTACAATAAAAATGTAAATTTTTATGTTAACATATCTTCATTCCAAATAATGAATCTTATTTAATGATTCATTTACATTATTGATATAATCATCAAGCACTGGATATATATATATATATATATATTCCAAATTCAGAAGCATTTTCTATTTAAAATTTCTTAAAATAAAATTTTAAATTGGTTCCGATTTTCTGGGTTGTTACACCGAGGCTAAGCATAAGCGACGCTCGATGAATGGAGGCGTGACATAGGGCTAAGTGTGACTTGTAGGAAGAATTGCTGGCAATCATGGGCGACTTGGTTAGTTTGGTCTTAGTTTTTGCTGCTGACCGCGGTGATGGGAATGATAGCACTTACTGATTTTAGACTGGTGGAGCATCTAAATGATGAGTAGCCCTCACTCACGCTATATCTGTATCCTTTTTATTTATAATCTCCTATATCATCGCATAATTTGGATGGATGTTCATTAGATATGATGATTATTTGTGATGATCGATGTTTGGAAATTGTTTGAGCTAGATGTTAATAATTATAAGGAAGGTGCTGCTGATTTTATATTGGTTGTAAAAGTAAATTTTAGTTATATTCGTTATTTCAGTTGTATGTGATTGCTGAATTTAAAATTTAAAAAGAAATTATTTGTGAATAATTATATAAATTGTTTTATGTTTGGAATTATATTTATAATCAAAATATATTCAAATGAATTAATTGCATGAATAAATATACATTTTTTGATTAACTTATATACGTTACTTATTTAATGAAATGTAAATTATTCTATTATAATTAATTATTTAAATGTTTTTATTTTGCGAGAAGTGTGAAAATATTCTCTTGATTAATATATATTGAAATATGCTTTAATTGGGAGTTGAATTGAAATTTTGTGGCTGTAATTCTGATACATCATTGATTTCATAATTTTGTGTGAATCTTAATAATGTGAATGGTTCATCATTGATATTAATTTAATACTGATTTTGGCGTATTACTTTGATCTATTATATGTTTGTTTGACGAGAAAACTGGGCAACCGATATCGTTTGTTATGAGAAGCTTGGCTCCATATATTTCTGGATATTCGATTAAATATATGGTCTTTGAAATTTTTAAAGATCCTAAATTTATTATTAATTAATTTTGTGAATAATATCACTTACTCTCATGGATTTTGCAACAACCCGGATTTTCAGAACCAAATTAAATTTTTTATTTTTCTTATTTTAATGAATTTTGATTATTTAATATGATTTATTTTAAATAATAACGACTAAAAATTTATTTAAATGGAAGTCAGAACATATATTTATTTTAATTATTAAACGAGCCTGAAATGGCGCGGTAGTTTGAAAAATCGATTTTAAATTTCAAATGAATGTACATGATTCAAAATAAATCGGGTTTCAGTAAAACCAGAAATATTTGAATCTATTTAATAATATATTTCTAACAAATGTGAAAAATCTAGATTTCATAACGAGAATAAAAAGTTATGTTCAATTTAAAAATTTAAAATAGTCGATATGGAATTTATATATATTTTATATTATATATAGCCCTTAAAAATAGCCATTTTGCAAACGACCTCCTTTTTGGATGAAACTACTTTTGTCGAATCCGGAATGTCAAATTATTGCTAGATTCCATATTTCATAATTTCTGGAATTAATATGTGAGCGTTGTGAATTTAAACGCGTTTGGTACTTTGAATTTAATCAACTGGAAATTGGCCATCTTTCAAACGGTCTCCAAATTCGACGAAATTAGTTTTGTTAGGACCGTTCGTTAGAAAATAGCTAGATTTAATTTTCCGGAATATTTGGAGTCAGTATGTGGCCCTGGTAAATTAAAATGTGCGTTGAATTCAATTTTGAAAATTAAATTAATTTATATTTTAATTTTAATGAAAACTAATCGAAACAATCGAATTAGCTTACAGAACATATCCTATTGTGTTCGGAATGGGGTAATTAGCTGTGGGCGACACTCGTTGGTTTTGTAGTTCAAATTAAAAAGTAACTTTTTGAAATTATATATATATATTTAAATAAAGGTCAACCCCCCTTATCCTTCTCTCTCCCGTTCACTTCGTCAAAATAAAAAAACGAGAAAAAAGAAAAAGACGATCGATGGTCGACGCCGCTTCCTCTAGCCCACCGCCGTGTGTTGCCCCTCACCCATTGCCTCCACTACCTCTGGTGACCCCCCTTATCCCTTCTCTCTCCTCTCTACTCTTTCTCTCCCTCCAATTTATAACCCTGCCCCCAATCCTTAGCCCACGCCACCACAGTCGCCGCCATTCACCGGAACCACGCCCGCACCACCCCCTCGGCACTGCGGCCTCCCCCTTGACCACTAGACTTTGGCGCTGAAGTTCATCCACGAGCTCGAGCCCTAGGCTGTGTAACGACCGGGAATCTCGCTCGATCCGATTCAGTCGCTAAACCGATCCAGACCTTTCGAAACCCCCGATTGTTTTTAGAACATGACAAATCAGAACGCAAACAGAAGAACATTTCATTTTAATTACAACAATTCATCAGAATACAAAAATATACAGTGTATAAATAAATATTTCACAACGGAAAAATATCAGAGATAACAATACATTACAAAGCAACGGGAAAATAATACAATACACAACTAGAAGTGATATACGAATACAGAGCTTTCCGGATATCATTCCAGCTGTAAACCAGGTTCCTGTGAATATAAATCTACAAAACCAAAACTACTAGCTGCCCGTGTCAAAATGAGGGCACCCAGAGTTTAGGTTAAAACAATAAACTCCAGTTCAGTCGTGGGACTGGTGTGAGAACTAAAACTGTTATTAATCTTTATTTTAAAGTTCGGTAAATCAAGGGACCACGCCGTGTAACACGGAACGGGTTTACTCCCAAGAATACCAGCGCATAAAACAACAGCGCAATGCTAAGTAAACAAAAATGAAGCTGTTATAAGACCTAGGTCCCATCACACAATGCAACGCAAGCTGGAGGATAGCGTTTTAGCTTATAACAGCCAAAGAATGCTTGATACACGAAATTTTATCTTTTGATTCTTAATCAGACTCCAACGGTAAATTAGTAAGAGGACGATTCCCTAAGTATTAACCCCGAAGGCCGAAACCAACATCAGACCAATACCTAGGAAACCACCCATCTTAACTCATTTCCAGTTAGTTTCTAATTTTATATACAATCATAAATATCAATCATAGACGGCATGGGTACCATATATCATGTCGCCATACTAGGCTCTTGTGACGGCAAGGAATTTCGCTCGGTCCGAATCAGTCGCTAAACCGACCCAGATCGTTCGAAACGCCCTATCGTTTGAGAACACGACAAAATAGTACGCATGCAAAAGAACATTTCACTGTATATTACAACAATGCATCAGATTACAAGAATATACAGAGTATAAAAGAATATTACACAGAAATATCAGGGGTTTAAATTACATTTAAATACATAGCAGCGGAAAATAATACAATACACAACTAGAAGTAGATATACGGATACAAAGCTTTCCGGATATCGTTCCAGCTGTAAACCAGGATCCTGTGAATATAAATCTGCAAAACCAAAACTACTAGCTGCCCGTGTCAAAATAAGGGCACCCAGAGTTTAGGTTAAAACAATAAACTCCAGGTCAGTCATGTGACTGGTGTGAGAACTAAAACAGTTATTAATCTTTATTTTTAAAGTTAGGTAAATCAAGGGACCACGCCGTATAACACGGAACGGGTTTCCTCCCAAGAACACCAGTGCTTATAAGTAAACAGCGCAATGCTTTTCTAAAAATGAAGCTATTATAAGACCCAGGTCCCATCACACAATGCAACGCAGCCGAGGATAGGGTTTTCCCTTATAACAGCCAAAGAATGCTTGATACGTTTAAAACACATCATTTGATACTATTATAAGTGCATAGTGTATAAAACAACTTCAAATCAGAAGTATCAATCATAGGCGGCATGGGTACCATATATCATGTCGCCATATATAGGTTTACACATAAAACCGCAAATGTCACGTATTTGGAAATTGGATTTCCGTCTATGAACCGAGGCCAGGGATCGTCCTCACCGACTTCGAGACTCTCTAGCCCGAGCCTCAGGGTCAGAGCGCATCGACCCTTGGATCGTCAGGGCCGGTCCACCGATGTGGATTAAACTTAAACCCTGAACATGCGTTCCCCCGCCCTATGGGGCGTAAATGAGCCAACGAATGACTCCATCGGACCCGGATCGTCCGATCAAACCGAGGCGCCTCGCAACAGCAACAACCACATAAGTCAAACTCGTCAGGGCGTGTAAAACCACTGACGCCACTTCTAACTAGAAAGAAACGCATGCCCTCCCTGAGGTCCGTCTACCGTTTTTGGTTCATACCGGGTGTGAAACTCGCGAAGTAAACGTTACACAAAGCTACGCCACAAAGGCCGTGCTTTGATCATCACCACAAGACTTTGCTTTTCAACAGAAGCCTCGATCAATTGCCACTTAGGCATGCTACACAGGCAATTCACTCCATGCGTTTGATATCCATCAATATATAACCCCTAAGCTCGTACGTCTCAGAGAAGGGCGTTAAGCAAGAGAATAAATTCTCCGCCGCCAAACAGATATATATTTAATAGAGATCAATCGCACGGACTAAAATCCAATGTCAGACACACAGTCCATTTACAAGTCCGTTCTGGGTCTGAACGAAACCGGAGGCACCTAGTACCCCGCATATCCATCGATCTCCAAGTACGTCTGGACGATCACCAACTGTTTCCATCTTCTTGGGTGTACAGCCCAATCAAGATCATCAGTAATCACCCAAACGACGTGAAGACTTCCGGTCTTCGACCACCGTCTTCATCTTCGACTTATCGTCGCATCAGTTATTCAGAATGGGATAAACCCGGTCTTTCCGAATAACTCGCGTATATTTTAAATAAGTGTTACACAAACACAACATACGCCTCATTCCAATTCATTAGTCACTAACCGTAAATTAATCAAGAGAATAATTCCCCAAATATTAACCCCGAAGGCCGAAACCAACATCAGATCAATATCCAGAAAACCATTCTGCTTGGCTAACCGACAGTTAGTTTCTAAATTTCACATTCATAGGGAAAGGTCCCCATTAATTTTATCCAAGATAAATTCCTTGAATTTATTCTTTATTCTATTTTTGAATCTCAATTCAAACTAGTCGGGATTAGCGAACCTTACCGAAGTAATCATTTATTTTAATTTCCCCATCCCAACCTATTCATCCCATGAAGTAAAACTGGTAATACTTCATATCTAACACCACAGTGTTATCGGTAAATTCAATTACCATTTCACGTTCAAATCTAATTAAAGATTTAACCATCGCCTGGAGCAAAACTGGTGATACTCCATTTTCGATCATTTCAATCTAATTAAAGATTCATTAAAACTCCACTTAGTTTTAATCTTCGACTGGGTTAAAGAATCAGTGTCATTTAAAACACGGTTCACGGTAAACCCAAAATCACATTCATTAATTATCGGGTTAAAGAACGAGTGTTATTTAAAACACTGTTCACGATAAACCCAAAAATCAATATCAATTCAATTCTAATTAAATATCGTTTAATTGGTACACTTCATTAAATCTAAATAAAAAGATTTAATCTTTTCTCAACTGGGTTCAAGAACAGTGTTAGTGAAGACACCATTCACGACAAACCCAAATCACATTCGATATTCAATACAAGGCTCTGAATAGAAAATATATCGGCTTATATTCAATATCAAATTCTACGACTAACAAATGTCGTATTGGAAATAACGATATATATATCTATATCTTTCAAATTTCCATAACAACAACTGCATAATCACGAAATCCAACATCGAAATATTCCGAAGACAATTTCGATTCAAATCCACTCCAATGCAATCATTGGATATTCTGGTTATTTTTAAAACCCTTTTCAAATTCAATTTATTTATTTAAAAATAAATAGAATTATATTCCTAGTTCAAAACTAGTTCATTTCGATAAAAATCTATTTTTATCTTTCCAAATATGGAGTTTTTCATCCCAAATTTTCCCAAATCATTTCTTATGATTTTACACAAATTATTACTATTTTTAATAATTTTATCAAGGCCCGTACAGTCGATTTCCATCAATGGCCATCGAACTGCACTTACAGCGACCTTTTTCAAATTTGATTTGGACGTAACTCCAAATCCAACCGTTAGATTTCAAATTTCTAATGTTCATTAGAAAGCTCTTTTCGATACGAACCCAACGGTTCCGGTTTTAGGAGAATCCGACGGTCGGATCTCCCGTAATGTCAGTTTGAAATAAATGGTCGAAATTCACGAACTGCCGCGGCGCGGCGCGTTCTATTCAGGCCATTATATTATATATATAATATATATAATATATATTTCGTCGATTTCTATTTAAAATGAATTATATAAATAGTTTTGAATTCGTTTCAAAAACATTTTCAACTTCCATTTCAATTCAAATCAAAATTGAATTCTTCTTTATAAATTCGTTTCGAAATTCATTTCTATTCAATTCAAATTTCAATTCAATTTGAATTCATTTCAATTTGCTTTCAATTCAATTTGAATTCGTTTTCAATTCAATTCATCTCGAAATCGTTTTCAATTCAATTCATCTCGAAATCGTTTTCAATTCAATTCATTTCGAAATCGTTTTCAATTCAATTCCTCTCGAAATCGTTTTCAATTCAATTTATTTCGAAATCGTTTTCAATTCAATTCATTTCGAAATCGTTTTCAATTCAATTCATTTCGAAATCGTTATATATTCAATTCATTTCGAAATCGTTATAAATCGATATAAATATCGTTCACGTCAAAATGGCGTCAATCTAATCAACACGGCTTCATAAATTTCTATTTTCGAATATTCTATTTCAAATATTTCTTTTTCAAAATATTTTGTTCAACACATGACCAATCTCAATGGATGAGTACTGTCAACACATGAACCTTTATTTTATATTATTCTTTATTTTTCAAATTGGAATGAGGCCCAATCAATTACCATATAACGTTAATTATATGGATTTTCATACAACACATGTATATAATAGCATTGAAAAATAATCAACCATCAACCAAAGTGCACTACACTGTATAAGCATCAAATATAAATATCTAACGCTTATAACAGCCTGTCAATCAATCGATCGACATATTTAATCAATCAGGATGAGTGAACTTCAAATTTCATCCCAACACCCGTGTGGCGTTTCAAACAATCAAACAAATATTTTATTCGTGCAGTTGGGCGATGTGTAAAAGTTATCGACCCAATCAATGTCCTTCAAATAGGTGTACATAAACAAACCGTCTGGTTTGTAAATGAATATTTATTTTATTCACTTCACGTTAAAAATTATATTTTTAACGATAAAACATTTTATTTTATCATATGAATTTCTATTCAGTTCATTCTTTAAATAAAATGATATTTTTATTTTTCTAACATATTTTAGAAAATTTCGGCGGCATAACGACACGATACTAGAAACGGGACGAGGCCTAGCCTTATCCCCGGCCTAGTGAAGGCCCACGCCATTCACACATCAATCAAATCCATTCATTCTCACCAAACAATTCAATTTCAATCAAATAATCTAATTAATTTTTGCAACCAAACAAACAAGTCCATGGTCTGTGGACGATTGTGTCGGGTGCTACTAAGCACCGTCTGCATCCTAGTATATATATATATAACTAGAAAAAGAAATTGAAAGGTGAGAAATTCTCACAGATAGCTATCCAATCATCTTGACTCTTCTTTGATAGAAATCTTCATCGTTATCGCATCCTCGCCATCTTCGTTGCCCGTAGTCACTATATATGTAAAAATCGAATTTTTACTATGCTATTCAATATATAAAAATCGAATTTTTACTATGCTATTCAATATATAAAAATCGAATTTTTACTATGCTATTCAATATATAAAAATCGAATTTTTACTATGCTATTCAATATATAAAAATCGAATTTTTACTATGCTATTCAATATATAAAAATCGAATTTTTACTATGCTATTCAATATATAAAAATCGAATTTTTACTATGTTATTCAATATATAAAAATCGAATTTTTACTATGCTATTCAATATATAAAAATCGAATTTTTACTATGCTATTCAATATATAAAAATCGAATTTTTACTATGCTATTCAATATATAAAAATCCCGCCTTTTCACTTTTAAAGATTTCGCCTTTATGAAAATATAGATTTCGCCTTTTCAAATTTAAAGATTTCATCTTTATAAAAATCTCATTTTTATTTTTCTACTCATATAAAGATGATATTTTTAATATTCCTATCATGTAAAAATTATATTTTTAACTCTCTACCTACCCGAAAATCATATTTTTACATCCTCTATTATAGTAAAGATTATATTTTTAATACTTTAAAAATATAAAAATCATATTTTTATATCGTTCTTTACATTAGAAAAATCCGAGCTTTTCAAAAATAAAAATAAAAATTGTATCTTTACCACTAAAAAAAAAACGAATCTTTATTTTCCTAAAAATCAAACTGATTTTATTTAAGGATCATTGCATAAAGGATTTAAATAAACTAAATTAACTAAAAAAAACCAAAATAAAATAATAATAAAAAAAGGCAAGAACTTACAGCCGGGGGGGGGGGTCTTCCTGCGTCGGAGGAGGATGGTAGGGGGGGGCGGGGTGGAGGAAGTAAGGGGAAGGGGCGGCGATCCTTCAGGGGGCGGCGGACGGTGAAGTAGTGGCCCTCGTGCCAAGCGGAGGCGGAAGTCGACGAGGAAGGAGAGACTGCGAGGTAGAGGAAGAAGGAGGAGGAGAAGAATAAGGTGGCGGCGGCAGGCGAGGTGGCTGGGGAGATTGGCGAGGGCGGCGACCTCCATCGCGGGTGGAGCGATTTGTGTTTTTTTTTTTTTCTTATTTCTTCTGAAACGAACTGAAGCATAAAAGGGGGGGCAACGTGATTTAAGGGGAGGGAGAGGAAAGTTTAATTTATTTAATTCTTTTAATTGCAAAAAGTTGACTTTCACAAACGTCCTCTAAACGAGGCCCACCGCCTGTCGTCCATAGCGTTTTACCCCCATTCCGAACACAATGGGATATGAATCGTAGGTTGATTCGACTGTTTCGATCAGTTTCCGTTAAATTTACATTTAAATCACTATATTGAATTTTAAACGTACATTTCAAATTACCGGGGTCACATACGAACTTTAAAAATTTCAGAAAAATATTTTCTAGCTTCGTGTTGACGATACGGTCCTAACAAAACTAGTTTCGTCGAATTCTGAGGCCGTTGGAAAAATGGCCATTTTCCAGTCGATTAAAATCAACTGAAACTGGTCAAACGCGTTTTCCTTTGCCACGCTCACATATTGATTCGAAAAATTATGAAATTTGAAACCTAGCAATAACTTGACATCACGGACCCAACAAAACTGGTTTCGTCGAAATCCGAGGTCGTTTGCAAAATGTCCATTTTAAGGGCCTGAATTCCATAGCGACTATTCAGAATTTTCAACTGGACATATCTTTTGATTCCCGCTATGAAATTTAGATTTTTCGGATTCGTTGGAAAGATATCATCAATTAGATCCTAATGTTTTTGGTTTCACTAAAATCCGGATTGTTTTGCACCCGGTACATTCAATTGAAGTTTGAAATCGAATTATCGAACTACCGCGCCATTTTCAATTCTATTTATAATTATATATAAATATTTATTCTAACGACGACGCGTATAATATATACGTTCGAATTATATTCAGAATAAATTTCACGTCGATATTATTTAAAATTATTTATTTTAAATAATCAAAATTCGCTAAAATTGCCAAAATAAAAATTTTAAACTGGCCCAGATTTTCCGGGTTATTACAATCTCCCCCACTTAAAACTTTTCGTCCCCGAAAAGGAACAAAGTCGAAAGTGGTTTGATTAACCAACTCTACGCTCGATCTGGCTTCCATTCTCCAACTCTTTAGTTTCTGAGAATTTTCAAAAATTTCAAAATTTTGGCTAACACCCTAAATTTTCGAAAAATTTCGCCATAACCTCCCCTGCACCGGGAGCATCGGGGAATTTCAAATAGCTTCCCCGGTCCTTCAGATCTCAAAAAGAAAAAGAAAAAGCCAAGCGGCTAGCCAATAGGCTCATAAAATCATCATCACCCAAACAAAACAGTAAATTATGTAGTAAACATGTACCTATTTGTCGGGCAAACAAATTTATTCTCTGCTCTAGCCTCCTTACTATGACCTGTTCAATGTAAGCATATGTATTTGCAAGCAAATGCGACCAATTATCAATACAATTCAATATTTGGTTATGTTAGGCATAATGGTTCAAAATTATCAAACAAATGAACAAACAACACAAACATCAATCAGTTAGTGAATTAGAGTTTCAAATTCATAATTTTGATACATATACAAAAATCATGTTTTTGATGCCAAATCACAACAATAGGCCCTATCTATATAAGTTTTGGTTCTCACACCAGTCTAATGGAAATATATAGAAAATCACACCTTCGAAACTCGAACATAAATGTTGATGATGCGATCGCTATCATCAATATCATCTTCGGGCGACTAGAGTGCGATGCTATATCTATCCAATATATTAAAACTTTGAATATACGTTTGCAAGGCGTATATGCAAATTCTTTATATACTGAATTGTCCAAATCTTATAAATATATAATCAAATACGAAAAATTGATTTTAAATTTTCAAAACAAAATTGACTTTCATTTTAAAAATATACTCTTCACACTCGTTCTAGGATACTACTGATCCCATCTCTAACGAGTCATTCCCATTGGATTTTACTAATCCAATATCTGACGAATTCTTTCGTATGGTTCTATTGTGTCTTGTTCTCTGCTTTGTAAACCAAAGCTCTGATACCAAATGTGACGGCAAGGAATTTCGCTCGGTCCGAATCAGTCGCTAAACCGACCCAGATCGTTCGAAACGCCCTATCGTTTGAGAACACGACAAAATAGTACGCATGCAAAAGAACATTTCACTGTATATTACAACAATGCATCAGATTACAAGAATATACAGAGTATAAAAGAATATTACACAGAAATATCAGGGATTTAAATTACATTTAAATACATAGCAGCGGAAAATAATACAATACACAACTAGAAGTAGATATACGGATACAAAGCTTTCCGGATATCGTTCCAGCTGTAAACCAGGATCCTGTGAATATAAATCTGCAAAACCAAAACTACTAGCTGCCCGTGTCAAAATAAGGGCACCCAGAGTTTAGGTTAAAACAATAAACTCCAGGTCAGTCATGTGACTGGTGTGAGAACTAAAACAGTTATTAATCTTTATTTTTAAAGTTAGGTAAATCAAGGGACCACGCCGTATAACACGGAACGGGTTTCCTCCCAAGAACACCAGTGCTTATAAGTAAACAGCGCAATGCTTTTCTAAAAATGAAGCTATTATAAGACCCAGGTCCCATCACACAATGCAACGCAGCCGAGGATAGGGTTTTCCCTTATAACAGCCAAAGAATGCTTGATACGTTTAAAACACATCATTTGATACTATTATAAGTGCATAGTGTATATAACAACTTCAAATCATAAGTATTAATCATAGGCGGCATGGGTACCATATATCATGTCGCCATATATAGGTTTACACATAAAACCGCAAATGTCACGTATTTGGAAATTGGATTTCCGTCTATGAACCGAGGCCAGGGATCGTCCTCACCGACTTCGAGACTCTCTAGCCCGAGCCTCAGGGTCAGAGCGCATCGACCCTTGGATCGTCAGGGCCGGTCCACCGATGTGGATTAAACTTAAACCCTGAACATGCGTTTCCCCGCCCTATGGGGCGTAAATGAGCCAACGAATGACTCCATCGGACCCGGATCGTCCGATCAAACCGAGGCGCCTCGCAACAGCAACAACCACATAAGTCAAACTCGTCAGGGCGTGTAAAACCACTGACGCCACTTCTAACTAGAAAGAAACGCATGCCCTCCCTGAGGTCCGTCTCCCGTTTTTGGTTCATACCGGGTGTGAAACTCGCGAAGTAAACGTTACACAAAGCTACGCCACAAAGGCCGTGCTTTGATCATCACCACAAGACTTTGCTTTTCAAGAGAAGACTCGATCAATTGCCACTTAGGCATGCCACACAGGAAATTCACTCCATGCGTTTGATATCCATCAATATATAACCCCTGAGCTCGTACGTCTCAGAGAAGGGCGTTAAGCAAGAGAATAAATTCTCCGCCGCCAAACAGATATATATTTAATAGATATCAATCGCACGGACTAAAATCCAATGTCAGACACACAGTCCATTTACAAATCCGTTCTGGGTCTGAACGAAACCGGAGGCACCTAGTACCCCGCATATCCATCGATCTCCAAGTACGTCTGGACGATCACCAACTGTTTCCATCTTCTTGGGTGTACAGCCCAATCAAGATCATCAGTAATCACCCAAACGACGTGAAGACTTCCGGTCTTCGACCACCGTCTTCATCTTCGACTTATCGTCGCATCAGCTATTCAAAATGGGATAAACCCGGTCTTTCCGAATAACTCGCGTATATTTTAAATAAGTGTTACACAAACACAACATACGCCTCATTCCAATTCATTAGTCACTAACCGTAAATTAATCAAGAGAATAATTCCCCAAATATTAACCCCGAAGGCCGAAACCAACATCAGATCAATATCCAGAAAACCATTCTGCTTGGCTAACCGACAGTTAGTTTCTAAATTTCACATTCATAGGGAAAGGTCCCCATTAATTTTATCCAAGATAAATTCCTTGAATTTATTCTTTATTCTATTTTTGAATCTCAATTCAAACTAGTCGGGATTAGCGAACCTTACCGAAGTAATCATTTATTTTAATTTCCCCATCCTAACCTATTCATCCTATGAAGTAAAACTGGTAATACTTCATATCTAACACCACAGTGTTATCGGTAAATTCAATTACCATTTCACGTTCAAATCTAATTAAAGATTTAACCATCGCCTGGAGCAAAACTGGTGATACTCCATTTTCGATCATTTCAATCTAATTAAAGATTCATTAAAACTCCACTTAGTTTTAATCTTCGACTGGGTTAAAGAATCAGTGTCATTTAAAACACGGTTCACGGTAAACCCAAAATCACATTCATTAATTATCGGGTTAAAGAACGAGTGTTATTTAAAACACTGTTCACGATAAACCCAAAAATCAATATCAATTCAATTCCAATTAAATATCGTTTAATTGGTACACTTCATTAAATCTAAATAAAAAGATTTAATCTTTTCTCAACTGGGTTCAAGAACAGTGTTGGTGAAGACACCATTCACGACAAACCCAAATCACATTCGATATTCAATACAAGGCTCTGAATAGAAAATATATCGGCTTATATTCAATATCAAATTCTACGACTAACAAATGTCGTATTGGAAATAACGATATATATATTTATATCTTTCAAATTTCCATAACAACAACTGCATAATCACGAAATCCAACATCGAAATATTTCGAAGACAATTTCGATTCAAATCCACTCCAATGCAATCATTGGATATTCTGGTTATTTTTAAAACCCTTTTCAAATTCAATTTATTTATTTAAAAATAAATAGAATTATATTCCTAGTTCAAAACTAGTTCATTTCGATAAAAATCTATTTTTATCTTTTCAAATATGGAGTTTTTCATCCCAAATTTTCCCAAATCATTTCTTATGATTTTACACAAATTATTACTATTTTTAATAATTTTATCAAGGCCCGTACAGTCGATTTCCATCAATGGCCATCGAACTGCACTTACACCGACCTTTTTCAAATTTGATTTGGACGTAACTCCAAATCCAACCGTTAGATTTCAAATTTCTAATATTCATTAGAAAGCTCTTTTCGATACGAACCCAACGGTTCCGGTTTTAGGAGAATCCGACGGTCGGATCTCCCGTAATGTCAGTTTGAAATAAATGGTCGAAATTCACGAACTGCCGCGGCGCGGCGCGTTCTATTCAGGCCATTATATTATATATATAATATATATAATATATATTTCGTCGATTTCTATTTAAAACAAATTATATAAATAGTTTTGAATTCGTTTCAAAAACATTTTCAACTTCCATTTCAATTCAAATCAAAATTGAATTCTTCTTTATAAATTCGTTTCGAAATTCATTTCTATTCAATTCAAATTTCAATTCAATTTGAATTCATTTCAATTTGCTTTCAATTCAATTTGAATTCGTTTTCAATTCAATTCATCTCGAAATCGTTTTCAATTCAATTCATCTCGAAATCGTTTTCAATTCAATTCATTTCGAAATCGTTTTCAATTCAATTCCTCTCGAAATCGTTTTCAATTCAATTCATTTCGAAATCGTTTTCAATTCAATTCATTTCGAAATCGTTTTCAATTCAATTCATTTCGAAATCGTTATATATTCAATTCATTTCGAAATTGTTATAAATCGATATAAATATCGTTCACGTCAAAATGGCGTCAATCTAATCAACACGGCTTCATAAATTTCTATTTTCGAATATTCTATTTCAAATATTTCTTTTTCAAAATATTTCGTTCAACACATGACCAATCTCAATGGATGAGTACTGTCAACACATGAACCTTTATTTTATATTA
Source organism: Allium sativum (assembly GCA_030737875.1). NCBI lineage: Eukaryota > Viridiplantae > Streptophyta > Magnoliopsida > Asparagales > Amaryllidaceae > Allium > Allium sativum. The sequence goes on along the minus strand of CM060916.1, from coordinate 109,672,372 downwards.
TTCTTTATTTTTCAAATTGGAATGAGGCCCAATCAATTACCATATAACGTTAATTATATGGATTTTCATACAACACATGTATATAATAGCATTGAAAAATAATCAACCATCAACCAAAGTGCACTACACTGTATAAGCATCAAATATAAATATCTAACGCTTATAACAGCCTGTCAATCAATCGATCGACATATTTAATCAATCAGGATGAGTGAACTTCAAATTTCATCCCAACACCCGTGTGGCGTTTCAAACAATCAAACAAATATTTTATTCGTGCAGTTGGGCGATGTGTAAAAGTTATCGACCCAATCAATGTCCTTCAAATAGGTGTACATAAACAAACCGTCTGGTTTGTAAATGAATATTTATTTTATTCACTTCACGTTAAAAATTATATTTTTAACGATAAAACATTTTATTTTATCATATGAATTTCTATTCAGTTCATTCTTTAAATAAAATGATATTTTTATTTTTCTAACATATTTTAGAAAATTTCGGCGGCATAACGGCACGATACTAGAAACTGGACGAGGCCTAGCCTTATCCCCGGCCTAGTGAAGGCCCATGCCATTCACACATCAATCAAATCCATTCATTCTCACCAAACAATTCAATTTCAATCAAATAATCTAATTAATTTTTGCAACCAAACAAACAAGTCCATGGTCTGTGGACGATTGTGTCGGGTGCTACTAAGCACCGTCTACATCCTAGTATATATATATATATAACTAGAAAAAGAAATTGAAAGGTGAGAAATTCTCACAGATAGCTATCCAATCATCTTGACTCTTCTTTGATAGAAATCTTCATCGTTATCGCATCCTCGCCATCTTCGTTGCCCGTAGTCACTATATATGTAAAAATCGAATTTTTACTATGCTATTCAATATATAAAAATCGAATTTTTACTATGCTATTCAATATATAAAAATCGAATTTTTACTATGTTATTCAATATATAAAAATCGAATTTTTACTATGCTATTCAATATATAAAAATCGAATTTTTACTATGCTATTCAATATATAAAAATCGAATTTTTACTATGCTATTCAATATATAAAAATCGAATTTTTACTATGCTATTCAATATATAAAAATCGAATTTTTACTATGCTATTCAATATATAAAAATCGAATTTTTACCATGCTATTCAATATATAAAAATCGAATTTTTACTATGCTATTCAATATATAAAAATCAAATTTTTACTATGCTATTCAATATATAAAAATCGAATTTTTACTATGCTATTCAATATATAAAAATCCCGCCTTTTCACTTTTAAAGATTTCGCCTTTATGAAAATATAGATTTCGCCTTTTCAAATTTAAAGATTTCATCTTTATAAAAATCTCATTTTTATTTTTCTACTCATATAAAGATGATATTTTTAATATTCCTATCATGTAAAAATTATATTTTTAACTCTCTACCTACCCGAAAATCATATTTTTACATCCTCTATTATAGTAAAGATTATATTTTTAATACTTTAAAAATATAAAAATCATATTTTTATATCGTTCTTTACATTAGAAAAATCCGAGCTTTTCAAAAATAAAAATAAAAATTGTATCGTTACCACTAAAAAAAAATGAATCTTTATTTTCCTAAAAATCAAATCCTTATACAATTACTTTTTAAAAATCCTAATAGGCTGATTTTATTTAAGGATCATTGCATAAAGGATTTAAATAAACTAAATTAACTAAAAAAAACCAAAATAAAATAATAATAAAAAAAAGGCAAGAACTTACAGCCGGGGGGGGGGGGTCTTCCTGCGTTGGAGGAGGATGGTAGGGGGGGCGCGGGGTGGAGGAAGTAAGGGGAAGGGGCGGCGATCCTTCAGGGGGCGGCGGACGGTGAAGCAGTGGCCCTCGTGGCAAGCGGAGGCGGAAGTCGACGAGGAAGGAGAGACTGCGAGGTAGAGGAAGAAGGAGGAGGAGAAGAAGAAGGTGGCGGCGGCAGGCGAGGTGGCGGGGGAGATTGACGAGGGCGGCGGCCTCCATCGCGGGTGGAGCGATTTGTGTTTTTTTTTTTTTCTTATTTCTTCTGAAACGAACTGAAGCATAAAAGGGGGGGCCAACGTGATTTAAGGGGAGGGAGAGGAAAGTTTAATTTATTTAATTCTTTTAATTGCAAAAAGTTGACTTTCACAAACGTCCTCTAAACGAGGCCCACCGCCTGTCGTCCATAGCGTTTTACCCCCATTCCGAACACAATGGGATATGAATCGTAGGTTGATTCGACTGTTTCGATCAGTTTCCGTTAAATTTACATTTAAATCACTATATTGAATTTTAAACGTACATTTCAAATTACCGGGGTCACATACGAACTTTAAAAATTTCAGAAAAATATTTTCTAGCTTCGTGTTGACGATACGGTCCTAACAAAACTAGTTTCGTCGAATTCTGAGGCCGTTGGAAAAATGGCCATTTTCCAGTCGATTAAAATCAACTAAAACTGGTCAAACGCGTTTTCCTTTGCCACGCTCACATATTGATTCGAAAAATTATGAAATTTGAAACCTAGCAATAACTTGACATCACGGACCCAACAAAACTGGTTTCGTCGAAATCCGAGGTCGTTTGCAAAATGTCCATTTTAAGGGCCTGAATTCCATAGCGACTATTCAGAATTTTCAACTGGACATATCTTTTGATTCCCGCTATGAAATTTAGATTTTTCGGATTCGTTGGAAAGATATCATCAATTAGATCCTAATGTTTTTGGTTTCACTAAAATCCGGATTGTTTTGCACCCGGTACATTCAATTGAAGTTTGAAATCGAATTATCGAACTACCGCGCCATTTTCAATTCTATTTCTAATTATATATAAATATTTATTCTAACGACGACGCGTATAATATATACGTTCGAATTATATTCAAAATAAATTTCACGTCGATATTATTTAAAATTATTTATTTTAAATAATCAAAATTCGCTAAAATTGCCAAAATAAAAATTTTAAACTGGCCCAGATTTTCCGGGTTATTACAGCTCTACAATCAAAACCGCAAATGTCACGTATTTGGAAGTTGGATTTCTATCAGTGAACCGAGGCAAAAGATAGTCCTCAACGAATTAAAGACTATCTAGCCCATGTCTCAGGCAAGCGCACAGACAAGCCTTAGATCATCAGGGCCGGTCCACCGATGTGGATTATTATGCCTTAACACTACGTTTCCCCGCCATTTGGAGCGTAAATGAGCCAACGAATGACTCCATCGGCTTCACATAGTCACCGATATATCCGAGGCGCCTCGCAACAGCAACAACCACATAAGTCAAACTCGTCAGGGCGTGTAAAACCACTGACGCCACTTCTACCTAGAAAGAAACGCTTGTCCTCCCTGAGGTCCTGCCGTTTCTGGTTCACAACCGGGGTGTGAGGCTCGCGAATCAACGCTACACAAAGCTATGCCACACAGGTCGTGCTTTGATCATCAACTACAAGACTTTGCTTTTCAACAGAAGCCCTGTTCATTTGCATCTTAGCATGCCACACAGGCAAACCACTCCATGCAACTGATTTCCATCAATCACACAGAATGATGTCCAATGTCAGACACACAGTCCATTTACAAGTTCGTTCTGGGTCTGAACGAAACCGGAGGCACCTAGTACACCGCATATCCATCGTTCTCCAAGTACGCCTGGACGATCACTAACTGATTCCCTCCTCTTGGGTGTATGGCCCAATCAAGATCATCAGTAATTATCCAAACGACGTGAAGACCTCCGGTCTTCAACCACCGTCTTCACCTTCGACTTATCGTCGTATCAGTTATTCAGAATGGGATAAACCTGGTCTTTCCGAATAACTCGCGTATATAATAAACAAGTGTTACACAAACACAACATACCTCTCATTCCAATTCATCAGTCACTAACCGTAAATTATTAAGGGAACAATTCCCCAAATATTAACCCCGAACGCCGAAGCCAACATCAGATCAATACCCAGGAAACCATTCATCTTAACTAATCTTCAGTCAGTTGCTAAATTTCACATTCTTAGGGATAGGTTCCCATTAATTTTATAAAAGATGAATTCCTTAAATTTATTCTTTAATCTTCTTTTGAATATCACTTCAAATTAAATTATGGTTTATCCAAACTAGCCGGGATTAACGAACCTTACCGGAGTAATCATTTGTTTAAATTACCCAATCCCAACCTATTTATCCCATGAAGTAAAACTGGTAATACTTCATATCTAACACCACGGTGTTTTCGGTTAATTCAATTACCATTTCACGTTCAAATCTAATTAAATATTTAACTATTGCCAGGAGCAAAACTGGTGATATTCCATTCTCGATGTTTCAATCTAATTAAAGATTCATTAAAACTCCACTTAGTTTTAATCTTTAACTGGGTTAAAGAACTGATGTCATTTAAAACACGGTTCACGATAAACCCCAAAATCACATCACATTTCAATCAGTCCCTAACCGTAAAATAGCCAGTGAGCAATACCCTAAGTATTAACCCCGAAGGCCGAAACCAACATCAGATCAATACCCATGAAACCATTCAACCTAACTAATCTCCAGTTAGTTTCTGATTTTCTTAACTCCATTGGGTCTAAGAATAGTATTATTGCAGATACCATTCACGACAAACCCAAACCACATTTGATATTAAATACAAGGCTATGAATAGAAAATATATCGGCTTATATTCAATATCAAATTCTATGACCAACAAATATCGTATTGGAAATAACGATATAAATATATCTTTCAAATTTCCATAACAATATCTGTATAATCACAAGATCGAACATCGAAATATTCCAAAGATTATTTCGATTCAAATCCATTCCAATTCAATTATTGGAAATTCCGTTTATTTTCAAAACCATTTCAAATCCACTTTATTTATTTTAAAAATAAATAGAATTATAATTCTAGTTCAAAACTAGTACATTTCGATAAAAATCAATTTTTATCTATTCAAATTTGGAGTTTTTCATCCTAATTCTTCACAAATCGTTTCTTATGATTTTACACAAATTATTACTATTTTTAATAATTTTATCAAGGCCCGTACAATCGATTTCCATTAATGGCCATCGAACTGCACTTACAGCGACCTTTTCCAAATTTGATTTGGACATAATTCCAAATCAAACTTTAGATTTAAAATCTCTAATATTCATTAGAAAGCCCTTTTTGGTATGAACCCAATGGTTCTGGTTTTAGGAGAATCCGACGGTCGGATCTCCCGTAATGTCCATTCGAAGTCAATGGTCGAAATTCGCAAACTGCCGCAGCGCGGTGCTTTCTATTTAGGCCATTATTTATATATAATATATATATTATATATATTTCGTCGATTTCCTTTTAAACCGTATTTTATAAACGGTTTTAAATTCGTTTTCAAAATGATTTCAACTTCTATCTTAAATTCAAATCAAAATTGAATTTTCCAATATAAATTCATTTTAAATTCAATTCAAATCGATTTCAATTCAATTTCAATCCGTTTTAAATTCAATTCAAAACGAATTCAATTCTATTTCAACTTAATTCGAATTTCAAATCATTTCAATTTAATTCGAATTTCAAATCATTTCAATTTAATTCGAATTTCAATTCATTTCAGTTTAAATCCGAATTTCAATTCATTTTAAAATATCAGATTTTGAAATCACTTTCGATATTCATTATAAAATGTATAAAATCAATATAAATATCGTTCATGTCAAAATGGCGTCAATCTAATCAACACGGCTTTTATTCAACACATGAAATTATTTTCTAATTTTCCAAATTGGAATGAGGCCCAATCAATTAACATATAATGTTAATTATATGGATTTTCTACAACACATGTATATAATAGCAACGATAAATAATCAAACATCATCCAGAGTGCACCACACAACTGCATAAGCATTAAATATAAATAATTAATGCTTACATAGTCTGTCAATCCATCGATTGACATACAACTAAACAATCGGGATTAGTGTACGTTAAATCTCATCCCAATACCCGTTTGGGGTTTCAAATCCACAAACACAGATTTTATTTGTGCTGTTGGGCGATGTGTAAAATTTATCGTCCCAATCAATATCAGTTAAATCAGTGTATATAAACAAATCGTCCGATTTGTTTATAAGTATTTATTTTACTTACACGTTAAAAATTATATTTTTAACTATAAAGTATTTTCCACTATAAAATATTTTATTTCATTCCACATCACACCATCAAATCTCACAACACACCAATCAAACAAACAAGTCATCCATGGTCTGTGGACGACGGGTGTCGGTTGCTACTAAGCACCGTCTGCATCCAAATATATATTTCAACTAGAAAATAAATTAAAAGTGAGGAGTTCTCACCTTAGGGATTCCACTCCATCATTCACTGATTGTCAATCTAGAATGCATCCCTACGTTAAAAATCATATTTTTAACCCATTAATAATTATTTCCATGTATGACCATTCCATAAATAACATACATACGATAAAAATAATATTTTTATCGACTAAAAATCGTATTTTTCATATCAAAGGAAATGGATTTTTCATATTAAAGAAAATCATAATTTTCTATTTCAGAAAATCTTATTTTCATTTCAAAGAAAATTATATTTACAAAATCAGAGAAACCTTATTTTTCAAATTCAAAGAAACTTATATTTTCAAATCAAAAATGTTTATATTTCAAAGGTAATTCTAATTTTATTTTATTTATATTTTTCTTTTAAAACTTCTATTTTTATTTTAAAAGGGAATGCTGTTTAAAACATTGGAATAATTAACGAATAATTAAACTAATTTAATAATATTTCCTAAGCGATACCTTATTCTTCCCGTATGAACACTCCCAGACATCTTCGAATGACCATCACCGTTCTTCAAACCTAGGTCCAGATTTTTCTCGAGAAACAAGGCGCCGGACGATGATCTGTTTCTTCCACGATATCGGCCTATGTAAGCCGCATCTCCCCTCCCCAACCTTGATGAACTTGAATGAGCCAGGAAGCCAGAAAATGGCCTGAGACAGCGGCGCTTTGGATCCACGAATCAGGAAATCCAAGCGATGGAAATAGATCTCCTCCGTTAGCATGGAAGCTCTCGTGGTCCCCTTCGATTTGCTTTTGGGAATTCGTGGAATGATAGCATGGATTGGTAGAAAAGGAGGGGCGATTTTGGGATGTTTTCAATCGTGAACGATACCTGGCGGCGGAATAAAGAAGTGAACGATGGTCAAGGGTTTGACCAAATATAGACCATTTATTTAATTACATTTTTAATTATTTAGTCCCAAAAATCCTTGCTTATCGATTTGAAGTCCAATCTGAACTCAACAACTGTCGCCCCTAGCTAATTACCCCTATTCTGAACACAATGGGATATGTATCGTGAGGCTATTCGGCTGTTTCGATAGGTTTTTATCAAATTTAATATATAAATCATTATATATTCAATTTGAACGTACATTTTAAGTTACCGGGGCTACATACTAACTCTAAAAATTCTAAAAAAATTATTTCTAGCTTCGTATTGATGATATGGTCTTAGCAAAACTAATTTTGTTGAATTCTGAGTCCGTATGAAAAATGGTCATTTTCTAGTCGATTAAATTCAACTGAAACTGTCGAAACACGTTTTCCTTTGCCACGCTCACATATTGATTCAGAAAATTATTAATTTAGAAACCTAGCAATAACTAGACATCCCGGATCCAACAAAAGTGGTTTCGTCGAAAACAGAGGTCATTTGCAAAATTTTCATTTTCATAGGCCTTTATATATATATTAAAATCTATATAAATTCCGCAGCGACTTTTCTGAATTTTAAACAGGACATATCTTTCATCTCCTAAAGTGAAATCTCAATTTCTTAAATCCGTTAGAAAGATATGATTAAACGAATTCAAATATTTCTTCTTTCGTTCAATTCTGACTTAAAACGAATCATGTATATTCATTTGAAATTCGAAATCGAAATTTCAAACTACCGCACCATTTCACGCTCGTTATATAATTAAAATAAATTTATTTATTTTAACTTCATCGAAAATAAATTTTTCGTCATTATTATTTAAATAATTCATTTTAAATAATCAAAATTCATTAAAATAGCCAAAATAAAAATTTTAAATTGGCTCGGATTTTTGGGTTATTACAATCTCCCCCTCTTAAAACTTTTCGTCGCCGAAAAGGAACGAAGCCGAAAGTTGTTTAACTAATCAACTCAACTTCCATTATTTTCTTTACGGCTTAAGTTCTTCAACTTTTCAGTTTCTAAGAACTTTTCAAATTTTTCAAAAATTTGGCTAACACCCTAGTTTCCCGAAAAATTTCGCCATAACTTCCCCTGTACCGGGGACTTCGGGATATTTCATATAGCCTTCCATGGCCTTCTTCAATCCACAAAAAAAAGAAAAGGCCAAGCGACTAGCCAATCGGCTCACAAAATCATCCAAAACCCAAGAAATACAATAAACATGTACCTATTTGTTGGGCAAACAATTTTATTCCTCTTCTCTAGCCTCCTTGCTATGACCTGTTCAATGTAAGTACATGTATTTGCATGCAAATGCGACTAATTTTCAATACAACTCAATATTTGGTTCAATTTGGTCAAATGGTTCAAATTCTAATTAATCAACCAATAATCAAACAACACAATCAGCAATCAATTTGTTGATTATCTTTTCAAATTCATAATTTTGATATATAGCCCAAAGATCAGATTTTTGATGCCAATTCACAGCAATAAGCCCTATGTAGTTTTGATTCTCACACCAGTCTAATGGAAATATATAGATATCACACCTTCGAAACTCGAATACCAATTCTGATGATGTCTAGACTATCATCTGAATCATCTCCGGGCGACTAGAGTGTGATTTTATATCTACCCAGTATATTAAAACTTCGTATACACGCTAGCTAGGTGTATATGTAAAATCTTTATATATCGGACTGTCCAAATCAATTTAAAATAAATTATTCAAATACGTATAATACGATTTAAATTTCAAAACAAAATTTGTTTCTTTTTTTTTAAAGTATACCCTTCTCACTCGTTCCAGGATACTACTGATCCTATCTCTGACGAGTCATTCCCATTGGATATTACTAATCCAATTTCTGATGAATTCTTTCGTATGGTTATAATGTGCCTTGTTCTCTGAGTTTTGTGAACCAAAGCTCCGATACCACACTGTAACGACCGGGAATCTCACTCGATCCGATTCAGTCGCTAAACTGATCCAGACCGTTCGAAACCCCTGATTGTTTTTAGAACACGACAAATTAGAACGCAGACAGAAGAACGTTACATTGTTAATTACAACAATTCATCATAATACAAGAATATACAGAGTATAAATAAACATTTCACAACAGAAAAATATCAGAGATTACAATACATTACAAAGCAGCGGAAAAATAATACAATACACAACTAGAAGAGATATACGGATACAGAACTTTCCGGAAATCATTCCAGCTGTAAACCAGGTTCCTGTGAATATAAATCTGCAAAACCAAAACTACTAGTTGCCCGTGTCAAAATGAGGGCACCCGGAGTTTAGGTTAAAACAATAAACTCCAGGTCAGTCATGGGACTGGTGTGAGAACTAAAACAGTTATTAATCTTTATTTTAAAGTTCGGTAAGTCAAGGGACCACGTCGTGTAACACGGAATGGGTTTCCTCCCAAGAATACCAGTGCATAAAACAACAGCGCAATGCTATGTAAAGAAAAATGAAGCCGTTATAAGATCCAGGTCACATCACACAATGCAACACAAGCCGGAGGATAGGATTTTACCTTATAACAGCCAAAGAATGCTTGATACGCGAAATTTTATCTTTTGATTCTTAATAAGACTCCAGCTGTAAATTAGTAAGAGGACGATTCCCTATGTATTAACCCCGAAGGCCGAAACCAACATCAGACCAATACCCAGGAAACAACCCATCTTAACTCGTTTCCAGTTAGTTTCTAATTTTGTATACAATCACAAATATCAATCATAGACGGCATGGGTACCATATATCATGTCGCCATACTAGGCTCTACAATCAAAACCGCAAATGTCACGTATTTGGAAGTTGGATTTCTATCTGTGAACCGAGGCAAAAGATAATAATAATTCGAGACAATCTAGCCCATGTCTCAGGCAAGCGTGCAGACAAGCCTTAGGTCGTCAGGGCCGGTCCACGGATGTGGATTATTATGCCTTAACACTAAGTTTCCCCTCCCTTTGGGGCATAAATGAGCCAACGAATGACTCCATTGGCTTCACATAGTCACCGATATATCCGAGGTGCCTCGCAACAGCAACAACCACATAAGTCAAACTCGTCCGGGTGTGTAAAACCACTGACGCCACTTCCAACTAGAAAGAAACGCATGTCCCCTCCGAGGTCCTTCTCCCGTTTCTAGTACACAACCGGGATGTGAGGCTCGCGAATCAACACTACACAAAGCTATGCCACACAAAGCTTTGCTTTTCAACAGAAGCCCTCATCATTTGCATCTTATTATGCCACATAGGCAAACTACTCCATGCAGCTGATATCCATCAATCAACAGAATGATATCCAATGTCAGACACACAGTCCATTTACAAGTTCGTTCTAGGTCTGAACGAAACCGGAGGCACCTAGTACCCCGCATATCCATCGATCTCCAAGTACATCGGGATGATCTGTAACGACCCGGATTTTCCGCCGTTGAATTCTGAATATTTAAATTGGTTTAAATATTTTATTTGAATTATATATAGGAATTTATTTAATAAAACGATATTTAAACGTATAATTCATAATATAATTTAAAACGAGCTCGTAACGGCGTGGTAGTTCGTAATTTGGCGATTCGAACTTTAATTGAATATACAGAATTTGTTATAAGTCGGATTTCTGAGAAACGTTGGAACCGTATTGACGATAATTTTCATATGAAAGAGAAAAATTCAGATTTCGTATTATAAATAGTATGTTATGGCCAAAACAAAATTTGAAATAATAACTATGAAAATCGTTATTAAAATATAGGCCTTTAAAATAGTCGTTTTGCAAACGGACTCAGATTTCGATGAAATCAGTTTCATTGGGACCGTAGCATTAAATTATTGTACGGTGTTGAATGGCGTGGCAAACCAATGTCGTATGTGGCCATGGTAATCGTCAACGCCCGTTCAATTTCTATAGCGCGTAATTAATTTAATAAAGGGTTATTTAGGTATAACTTGAACAGACAATCGAATTAGGCCACGAAACCAGTCACGTTGAGTTCGTATCGTCGATTAGAGTCAGGATAGGTATATAAGTTGCTATTTTTAGAGACCGACAAATTTGGTGTTCAGAAGGGTATTGTGGTGAGCGGTAAAAATAGCCTACCGGGGAAACAGTCTTAGAATGCGACGAAACTGGTGCCGTTAGGTTCGTATTGAAAAATTATTGTAGGATATCAAAGTTTCAAGTTGATTTGATTTATCTGGTGATCGTGAAAAATTTAAATACGTGTTTATTTCTGGTTTTATAAAGGAAATTTTTTCAAACGATGCCGGAATTCTACGAAATTTGTCCTATTGGGTCTGTAATACTTTTTTACATCAAGAAAAGCTTTTTATCAGTAGACAGAAGTCAACTGTGGTTAGTTTTACTTGATACTTCACCGCTAAGTTTCATTATAATATAAAATAAAAATATTTATTAAACTTTGTTCCATTCAACGGATACCCCCAATCGTGATTTCGTGTGTGCAACGCAAATGAGAAATCGTGAGTATTAAGGCATTAGAACCGTGTTATTCATGCTTTCAAAACCGTGGCCCTCAAGGCATTTCTCTTTTAAATACTGCTATTCCCAAACTTTCATCTTCTTGCTTTTTCTTTCAGACACCAAACGAAAATAAAACAATCCCGTTCCAACTGTAAATCCATAATTTTCCCAATTCTGTGTTTTCCGTTCTATTTCCTTTCGGTAGCACGGATCCTTGAAACTCCTCAAAACCAGCCCTATATCATTCAAACACCAGAAAACCAGTCCATACTCGGATCCTTGAAACTCCTCAAATCCCTAGCCTTACACTGGTGTATGCTTTATAAAACTCGATCGAAGTTTTTCTTGGTTCGGCAATTTCTCCGTTGGCCTAGGCGCTGGAAACCGGAGGTGTTTGGATACCGGTTTCTAGGGTCAACACAAAGTGTATTCGGCGGAGGAGATTGATGAACGTGGAAGTGGAAGTACTCGCTGAGGTCGGTGGGAGGACGTGGAGACTGGTTAGAGGTGTCGTGGGTTGGTGAAGAGTAAAAGGAGAGGACGTACAACAGTTTTGGGTTTTCTAGATTTGGGGCGATCTGTATTTGTGATGGATCTTTGTGGTGAAGTTCTGGGTAATGGCGGTGGGCTTGATGGATAGACGAGGTGAAAAGGGTTTGTATTTCAAGGGATGGTGCTTTTGTTCATTTCGAACTAGGGAAATGGACGTGTAGCATATGAGACGTTTTGCTAAGGGGTGATGAGAGAAAGTGTGGTGATGTTTGTGTAATTTTAATAGGGAAGAAAAGCGTAAAAGAGGTTAAGGAAAAATAGGATGCGGATTTAAGGGCGTTAATAGTAGTTGAGTTTTAAACTGTAGGTGTTTACAGTGGGAAAGGGATTAATATGCATGGAGTATTATGTAATGGCTGTGAAGGGTTCGAATGTTTTAATAGGGAGAAGATGTTGCGATGGCTTATGATAGTGCGGTTAGAACCATTTGAGGGGGATGTGGAAGTTGTTTGAAACTATAGAGATTAACTCGATAGGAAGAACCATGAAGGAATTAAACATTTGGTATTGTGCTTTCCCGAGGTGGAAGAAATACTGGTTGTAAATGGATTGCGCATTGGAAATGGGCCGTGTGTAATACTGTAGAGGGAAGGTGGGTACTGTGTAGGGTTTAATGGTATGTAGAGCACGAAATGTTTATATGGGTGAAAGAAAAGATATATATATATATATATATATATATACATGTAAAAGGATGAAGGACGGGAATATGGTGACAGTGAGGATCGGTGAAGATGGCGTCAAATGGTTGTGTATTGATAGATTGTGATTTATTTGTTGAAGAAGGAATATGAGCGAGGGTCCGAATTTACACGTGGAGAAACTTTGGTGGCTTGATCATAAAGAGGTTAAAGGTAATAGTTTTAATAAAATAAAAATAAATATAACATGATTTATTAAGGATAATTTGAATTAGATTAAAGATTAAGTAGATTTAATTGAAGTTTAAACTGGTAACCGTATTTTTTACTCATCCGTGGATAGAAGTGGACGATGATGGTAACACCGGAATCATAAAAACGAGATCTACGTTGGGGAACCGACGTAGCTGAAACAGAGCTACGAGAATTTCTTAGAAAATCAAACTCTTGTTTGATTTTGAACGAAAACAAGGCAGAATTGCCGACTGCGAATCAAGGTGAGTAAACTCACTAACTCTGCCTCGTTATATTTTATATAAACGAGTTTTAAATTTTACACCGTGTGATGGTTGCTTGGTTGAATAGTTGATAAAATTGGTTGATAGGATTACATCGTTGATCAATTATTAGCTTGACATTTCGAAATGATATTATTGATGTTATTATCATCTGTGGATGCAGGGGAACAGGTTGGAGGGGCCCAACTGGGCTCCTCAACATTTTATTTACTGATTTAATTATTTATTATGATCTATGATGTGATATTTGATCGGTGATTGATCATGTGGTGTTTGAATTACCCTGACCTTAGAATTTTGGTATTTAAATATCGAAAAGTAAAAATATTTTCTAGTGAATAAAATAAATTGTGGATTTTAAAAAGGGAATTTATTTCCAAAATAGGAATTTAATTTCGAATAGACTTGAAAATAGAAAACTTGTTTTAATAAATAAAACAAGAAGTTGTTTATAAGCAATGTTTATAAATCCATCATATTGAGATAAAAGAAAAATATAAATCCTAGTTCAAATTTATATTGAAAAGTGGAAAGCGGTTTTAGACCAATATTTGTAATGGGAATTGAATGTAGTAAAAGGAAATTTTAAGCGTGATTATAACACTGTCATTAAAATAAATGTTTTGAAAATTTATACAGCGATTATAATGCTACTGCTATAATAAATATTTTGGTAAATCTAAATAGCGATTTTTAACGCTGCCATTATAATAACAGTTTTAACAGCGATCTTAATGCTATGGTAATAATAAGTGTTCTATAATTCTACACAGAGATTGTAATGCTGTTGTTAAAAGAAATGTTTTATAAATCAAATATTTGGAAATAGCGATTTATAACGCTACTGTTATAATCAATATTTTTTTGTAAAGGAAGTGTGTTCGTAGATCGAATCCGGGAGTCACGTTAGCGACAGGTTGTTTAAAATGGTGAGCTTTGACTATTTCAAATTTGAGAATATGGTTCAATTAAGGTCTGAGAGGTAATTATACCCCAACTTGATTGACTTCATGATCGATGGAGGAATGGTTAAGGTTCGATAGTGGAACTTGGTTAGCAATATGTTTAGCTAATAAATGTTTTGGGGTTGGAGTTATTATAACGATGTTTTATAACATCACGTTAATTTAAAGAATTTGAAATGCTTTTTCCCAAATAAAATGAGGAATTAAGAAAAGGGAATTAGAAATAATAATTAAATAAGAAATTTAATTAAAAAGGGGCAAATGTTGCTTGATGATTGATAGATTGAATTCCTACCTGGAAGTAAGATCGCTGGTTGTACACTTATTTTTCTTTGATAGTTAAATCACCGACTATCAAAGTTTTTGACCATTTTTGCGTCGTCAATACGGAAAGACCATGATCAGATTCATTATCTAGAAACCACCCCGTATGGACGTTAGCGTTGCGACCAAATCTAATGAAAATAATTGAAGACGGAGTTATGCAAGGGCTATCCTGTTTACGGGATAGTTCCTTCGGTTTGTCCAGTCCTAGGACAACATGTAAGGACGAGTGTCTGACAGAGTATTTCCAAAGGGATCATGTGCGTTGATTCTTTCAAACGTACGAAGTTGGTGGCATAGAAGGGAAACTTCTTTAGCCTAAAAATCTGAGTATTTTTGTGGGAACTAATTAGTGATTTCCAATGGATCTGACGATGTGGCATTCAAAGTGAATGGTGGCAGATGTTCTGGAAGATAATTCAACCTCAAGCCTCACAACCCGGAATTTGACAAAAATCGGGCAGGCAACATGGCTATGTGGGTCGCACCCATTAGGATGTATAATCACCTATCTAGAGAAATTCCATTTTTTCTTAATCTGTCGATGTTGTCTGTAACAACCCGTAAAATGCGAGCCAGTTTGAAAATTTTTATTTTGGCAATTTTAGCGAATTTTGATATTTAAAATGGATTATTTTAAATAATATCGACGAGAAATTTATTTTGAATATAATTCGAACGTATATATTATACGCGTCGTCGTTAGAATATAAATAATTATATATAATTATAAATAGAATTGAAAATGGCGCGGTAGTTCGATAATTCGATTTCAAACTTCAATTGAATGTACCGGGTGCAAAACAATCCGGATTTTAGTGAAACCAAAAATAATGGAATCTAATAGTGAATATCTTTCCAACGAATCCGAAAAATCGAAAGTTAGTAGCGGGAATCAAAAGTTGTCCAGTTGAAAATTCTGAATAGTCGCTATGGAATTCAGGCTCTTAAAAATGGACATTTTGCAAATGACCTCGGATTTCGACGAAACCACTTTTGTTGGATCCGCAGTGTCAAGTTATCGCTAGGTTTCAAATTTCATAATTTTTCGAATCAATATGTGAGCGTGGCATAGGAAAACGCGTTTGACCAGTTTCAGTTGATTTTAATCGACTGGAAATTGGCCATTTTTCAAACGGTCTCAGAATTCGACGAAACTAGATTTGTTAGGACCGTATCGTCAATACGAAGCTAGAAAATATTTTTCTGGAATTTTTCTAGTTAGTATGTGACCCCGGTAATTTGAAAGGTACGTTTAAAATTCAATATAGTGATTTAAATGTAAATTTAACGGAAGCTGATTGTAACAGCCGAATCAGCTGACGATACATATCCCATTGTGTTCGGAATGGGGGTTAAACGCTATGGACGACAGGCGGTGGGCCTCGTTTCGAGGTCGTATGTGAAAGTCAACTCTTTAGGATAAAATTAAATAATTAATTAATTAAAAAAAGAAAAAAAAGCTTCCTCCCTTAAAAACCTTCTGGCCCCCCCTTTCATTTTTAAAATCGATTTATAAAAAAAAAAAAAAAAAAAAAAGAAAAGGAAAGGGAGAGCGACAGGGGAGGAGCCGCCGCCCCTCCCCGATGATCCTCCGCCGCCGTACGATGGCGGTGCCATCTCCCCACCTCCGCCTGAGAAGGCGATGCCCCCTCCGCCATGATACGACGTTCGAGCCCCCCCTCCCCTCAAGCCCGACCCCCCCTCCAGGCGCCAGGCGCCGCGAAACCCACAACCGCCCCCCCCCAGCGACTGCCTCCGGCCACCCCTATTCCCCAAGCGCCCCCAGGTAATTTTTAATTTATTTATTTTATTTTTATTTTGCTTTGTTTAAGAAAAATGAAGAAAAACTGATTTTTAACAAAAGAAAAACTGATTTTATTAGAAATGTAAAACTGATTTTATAAGAATTGCAAAAACTGATTTTTTATATTTTGTTAAAACTTTTTTTTTTTTTTTTATGAATAAAAACTGATTTTACTTTATGGTTTAAAAAATGAATTTGCTTTGAAAATATAATTTTTGTATTGTTTAAATCGAAATAAAAATATAATCTTTACTATATAGGAATATTAAAAATATGATTTTTATATTTTTAAAGTATTAAAAATATAATCTTTATAGGATAGAGAAGTTAAAAATATCACCTTTGTATATGTGGCGAAATAAAAATCTGATTTTTATTTTATATACATTGAAATCAAGTGATGAAATTTGAAAAGGTGAAATCTTTGAATTTAAAAAGGCGAGATTTTTATATATTGAACTTCGATAGAAAAATAGGATTTTTATATATTGAACTTCGAGTTAAAAATTCGATTTTTATATATTGAACTTTGAACTAAAAATTCGATTTTTATATATTGAACTTTGAACTAAAAATTCGATTTTTATATATTGAACTTTGAACTAAAAATTCGATTTTTATATATTGAACTTTGAACTAAAAATTCGATTTTTATATATTGAACTTTGAACTAAAAATTCGATTTTTATATATTGAACTTTGAAATAAAAATTCGATTTTTATATATTGAATAACATAGTAAAAATTCGATTTTTACATATGTAGAGAATACGGGCGACGAAAGCGATAAAAGGCGAGATTGGTGAAGATTTCTATCAATGAAGAGCCGTGGAGCTGGATAGCTATAATGTGAGAACTTCTCACTCAAAGTATATTTTTCTAGTTATATATATATACTAGGATGCAGACGGTGCTTAGTAGCACCCGACACAATCGTCCACAGACCATGGACTTGTTTGTTTGGCTGTTTGGTTATGGATTGTGATATTGGTTTGAATGTGGTTTGTGGTGTGAAAAATCGAATCGATAAATTGGTTAGGATTAGACGTGCGCCGTTATAAGGCGAAGGAGTAAGGCTAGGTTAGACCCTTACTCCAAATTTTGTGGTTTGCATAACGAAAGTGAATTCGATTGATGTGTGAATGGCGTGGGCCTTCACTAGACCGGGGATAAGGCTAGGCCTCGTCCCGTTTCTAGTATCGTGCCGTTATGCCGCCGAAATTTTCTAAAATAAGTTAGAAAAATAAAAATATCATTTTATTTAAAGAATGAATTGAATAGAAGTTCATATGTTGAAATAAAATGTGTTATCGTTAAAAATATAATTTTTAACGTGAATGTGAATAAATAAATATTCATTTACAAACCGGATGGTTTGTTTATGTACACTTATTTGAATGACATTGATTGTGTCGATAAATTTTACACATCGCCTAACTGCACAAATAAAATATGTGTTTGATTGTTTGAAACCCCACACGGGTGTTAGGATGAAATTTGAAGTTCACTCATCCTGATTGATTAAATATGTCGATCGATTGATTGACAGACTGTTATAAGCGTTGAATATCTATATTTGATGCTTATACAGTGTAGTGCACTTTGGTTGATGGTTGATTATTTTCAATGCTATTATATACATGTGTTGTATGAAAATCCATATAATTAATTTTATATGGTAATTGATTGGGCCTCATTCCAGTTTTGAAAAAGAAATATTTGAAATAGAATATTTGAAAATAAAGGAATATATGAAGCCGTGTTGATTAGATTGACGCCATTTTGACGTGAACGATATTTATATCGATTTTAAAAACGATTTCGAAATGAATTGAATTGAAAACGATTTCGAAATGAATTGAATTGAAAACGAATTCAAAATGAATTGAAAATGAATTCGAATTGAATTGAAAACGATTTCGAAATGAATTGAATTGAAAACGAATTCCAAATGAATTGAAAACGATTTCGAAATGAATTGAATTGAAAACGATTTCGAAATGAATTGAATTGAAAACGAATTCGAATTGAATTGAAAACGATTTCGAAATGAATTGAATTGAAAACGATTTCGAAATGAATTGAATTGAAAACGATTTCGAAATGAATTGAATTGAAAATGAATTCGAATTGAATTGAAAACGATTTCGAAATGAATTGAATTGAAAACGATTTCGAAATGAATTGAATTGAAAACGATTTCGAAATGAATTGAATTGAAAACGAATTCGAATTGAATTGAAAACGATTTCGAAATGAATTGAATTGAAAACGAATTCGAATTGAATTGAAAGCGAATTGAAATGAATTCAAATTGAATTGAAATTCGAATTGAATAGAAATGAATTTTGAAACGAATTTATAAAGAAGAATTCAATTTTGATTTGAATTGAAAAGGAAGTTGAAATTGCTTTTGAAACGAATTTTAAAACTATTTATATAATTCGTTTTAAATAGAAATCGACGAAGTATATATTATATATATTATATATATAATATAATGGCCTGAATAGAACGCGCCGCGCCGCGGCAGTTCGTGAATTTCGACCATTTATTTCAAACGGACATTGCGGGAGATCCGACCGTCGGATTCTCCTAAAACCGGAACCGTTGGGTTCGTATCGAAAAGAGCTTTCTAACGAAGGCTAGAAATTTGAAATCTAACGGTTGGATTTGGAATTATGTCCAAATCAAATTCGAAAAAGGTCGCTGTAAGTGCAGTTCGATGGCCGTTGATGGAAATCGACTGTACGGGCCTTGATAAAATTATTAAAAATAGTAATAATTTGTGTAAAATCATAAGAAATGATTTGTGAAAGTTTGGGATGAAAAACTCCATATTTGAAAAGATAAAAATAGATTTTTATCGAAATGAACTAGTTTTGAACTAGAATTATAATTCTATTTATTTTTAAATAAATAAATTGAATTTGAAATGGTTTTGAAAATAACCAAAATTTCCAATGATTGCATTGGAGTGGATTTGAATCGAAATTGTCTTCGGAATATTTCGATGTTGGAATTCGTGATATTACAGGTGTTGTTATGGAAATTTGAAAGATATATATTTGTATCGTTATTTCCAATACGACATTTGTTAGTCGTAGAATTCGATATTGAATATAAGCCGATATATTTTCTATTCAGAGCCTTGTATTGAATATCGAATGTGATTTGGGTTTGTCGTGAATGGTGTCTTCACTAACACTGTTCTGGAACCCAGTTGAGAAAAGATTAAATCTTTTTATTTAGATTTAATGAAGTGTACCAATTAAATGATATTTAATTGGAATTGAATTGGTATTGATTTTTGGGTTTATCGTGAACAGTGTTTTAAATAACACTTGTTCTTTAACCCGATAATTAATGGAATGTGATTTTGGGTTTATCGTGAACAGTGTTTTAAATAACACTTGTTCTTTAACCCGATAATTAATCGAATGTGATCTGGGTTTGTCGTGAATGGTGTCTTCACTAACACTGTTCTTGAACCCAGTTGAGAAAAGATTAAATCTTTTATTTAGATTTAATGAAGTGTACCAATTAAATGATATTTAATTGGAATTGAATTGGTATTGATTTTTGGGTTTATCGTGAACAGTGTTTTAAATAACACTTGTTCTTTAACCCGATAATTAATCGAATGTGATCTGGGTTTGTCGTGAATGGTGTCTTCACTAACACTGTTCTTGAACCCAGTTGAGAAAATATTAAATCTTTTTATTTAGATTTAATGAAGTGTACCAATTAAATGATATTTAATTGGAATTGAATTGGTATTGATTTTTGGGTTTATCGTGAACAGTGTTTTAAATAACACTTGTTCTTTAACCCGATAATTAATGGAATGTGATTTTGGGTTTATCGCGAACCGTGTTTTTAGATGACACTGATTCTTTAACCCAGTCAAAAGATTAAAACTAAGTGGAGTTTTAATGAATCTTTAATTAGATTGAAAAGATCGAGAATGGAGTATCACCAGTTTTGCTCCAGGCGATAGTTAAATCTTTAATTAGATTTGAACGTGAAATTTAGAAACTAACTGTCGGTTAGCTAAGTAGAATGATTTTCTGGATATTGATCTGATGTTGGTTTCGGCCTTCGGGGTTAATATTTGGGGAATTATTCTCTTGATTAATTTACGGTTAATGACTAATGAATTGGAATGAGGCGTATGTTGTGTTTGTGTAACACTTATTTAAAATATACGCGAGTTATTCGGAAAGACCGGGTTTATCCCATTCTGAATAACTGATACGACGATAAGTCGAAGATGAAGACGATGGGAAGACCGGAAGTCTTCACGTCGTTTGGGTGATAACTGATGATCTTGATTGGGCAGTACACCCAAGAAGATGGAAACAGTTAGTGATCGTCCAGACGTACTTGGAGATCGATGGATATGCGGGGTACTAGGTGCCTCCGGTTTCGTTCAGACCCAGAACGGACTTGTAAATGGACTGTGTGTCTGACATCGGATTTCATTCTGTGTGACTGATATCGGTTGCATAGGATGGTTTGCCTGTGTGGCATGCTAAGATGCAAATGATCAAGGCTTCTGTTGAAAAGCAAAGTCTTGTGGTGATGATCAAAGCACGGCCTTTGTGGCGTAGCTTTGTGTAACGTTTACCTCGCGTGTTTCACACCAGGTATGAACCAAAAACGGGAGACGGACCTCAGGGAGGACTTGCGTTTCTTTCTAGCTAGAAGTGGCGTCAGTGGTTTTACACGCCCTGACGAGTTTGACTTATGTGGTTGTTGCTGTTGCGAGGCGCCTCGGTTATATCGGTTTCGGCCGATGCTTCTGGTCGGCTGACGGACCAGACTTACACCCCATAGGGTGGGGAAACGTAATGTTCAGGCATTTTAATCCACTCCGTGTGGACCGGCCCTGACGATCCAAGGGTCGATGCGCTCTGACCCTGTGGCTCGGGCTAGAGAGTCACGAAAACGGTTGAGGACTATCTTTTGCCTCGGTTCATAGACGGAAATCCAATTTCCAAATACGTGATCTTGCGGTTTTAGTTGTAATCCTATATATGGCGACATAGTGGGATGGGGCGCTCATGCCGCCTATGATTGATACTTATGATTTGAAGTGTTTTATACACTATGCACTTATATTAGTATCAAATGATTTGTTTTAAACGTATCAAGCATTCTTTGGTTGTTATAAGGGAAAACCCTATCCTCGACTGCGTTGCATTGTGTGATGGGACCTGGGTCTTATAACAGCTTCATTTTTCTTTATTTAGCATTTCGCTGTTGTTTTATGCACTGGTATTCTTGGGAGGAAACCCGTTCCGTGTTATACGGCGTGGTCCCTTGATTTACCTATCTTTAAAAATAAAGATTAATAACTGTTTTAGTTCTCACACCAGTCCCATGACTGACCTGGAGTTTATTGTTTTAACCTAAACTCTGGGTGCCCCTATTTTTGACACGGGCAGCTAGTAGTTTTGGTTTTGCAGATTTATATTCACAGGATCCTGGTTTACAGCTGGAACGATATCCGGAAAGCTTTGTATCCGTATATCTACTTCTAGTTGTGTATTGTATTATTTTCCGCTGCGATGTATTTAAATGTAATTTAAATCTCTGATATTTCTGTGTAATATTCATTTATACTCTGTATATTCTTGTAATCTGATGCATTGTTGTAATATACAATGAAATGTTCTTCTGTATGCGTTCTGCTGTGGTTTGTTCTCGAACTATCCGACGCTTTCCTTTACGGGGTAGTTGCGGGTCTTTACACGTGGTATCAGAGCTTTGGTTTACAAAGCAGAGAACAAGACACATTAGAACCATACGAAAGAATTCATCAGATAATTGGATTAGTAATATCCAATGGGATGACTCGTTAGAGATAGGATCAGTAGTATCCTAGAACGAGTGTGAAGAGTATATTTTTGAAAATGAAAACAAATTTTTGTTTTGAAAATTTAAATCAATTATTCGTATTTGATTATTTAGTTTATATTGATGTGGACAATCCAGTATATAAAGATTTTGCGTATACGTCTGATCCGCGTGTATTCAAGGTTTTAATATATTGGATAGATATAGCATCACACTCTAGTCGCCCGAAGATGATATTGATGATAGCGATCGCATCATCAACATTTATGTTCGAGTTTCGAAGGTGTGATTTTCTATATATTTCCATTAGGCTGGTGTGAGAACCAAAACTTATATATGGCTAGAATTCATTGTTGTGATTTGGCATCAAAAATCTGGTTTTCGACTATGTATCAAAGTTATGAATTTGAAACCCTAATTCACTAATTGATTGATGTTTGTGTTGGCTGTTTAATTGTTTGCTAATTTTGAACCATTATGCCTAATTTAATCGAATATTGAATTATATTAAAAATTGGTCGCATTTGCTTGCATATACATATACTTACATTGAACAGGTCATAGCAAGGAGGCTAGAGCAGAGAATAAAATTTGTTTGCCCGACAAATAGGTACATGTTTACTACATAATTTCCTGTTTTGTTTGGGTGATGATGATTTTGTGAGCCTATTGGCTAGCCGCTTGGCTTTTTCTTTTTCTTTTTGAGATCTGAAGGACCGGGGAAGCTATTTGAAATTCCCCGATGCTCCCGGTGCAGGGGAGGTTATGGCGAAATTTTTCGAAAATTTAGGGTGTTAGCCAAATTTTTGAAATTTTGAAAATTCTCAGAAACTAAAGAGTTGGAGAATGGAAGCCAGATCGAACGTAGAGTTGATTAATCAAACCACTTTCGACTTTGTTCCTTTTCGGGGACGAAAAGTTTTAAGTGGGGGAGATTGTAACAACCCGTAAAATGCGAGCCAGTTTGAAAATTTTTATTTTGGCAATTTTAGCGAATTTTGATATTTAAAATGGATTATTTTAAATAATATCGACGAGAAATTTATTTTGAATATAATTCGAACGTATATATTATACGCGTCGTCGTTAGAATATAAATAATTATATATAATTATAAATAGAATTGAAAATGGCGCGGTAGTTCGATAATTCGATTTCAAACTTCAATTGAATGTACCGGGTGCAAAACAATCCGGATTTTAGTGAAACCAAAAATAATGGAATCTAATAGTGAATATCTTTCCAACGAATCCGAAAAATCGAAAGTTAGTAGCGGGAATCAAAAGTTGTCCAGTTGAAAATTCTGAATAGTCGCTATGGAATTCAGGCTCTTAAAAATGGACATTTTGCAAATGACCTCGGATTTCGACGAAACCACTTTTGTTGGATCCGCAGTGTCAAGTTATCGCTAGGTTTCAAATTTCATAATTTTTCGAATCAATATGTGAGCGTGGCATAGGAAAACGCGTTTGACCAGTTTCAGTTGATTTTAATCGACTGGAAATTGGCCATTTTTCAAACGGTCTCAGAATTCGACGAAACTAGATTTGTTAGGACCGTATCGTCAATACGAAGCTAGAAAATATTTTTCTGGAATTTTTCTAGTTAGTATGTGACCCCGGTAATTTGAAAGGTACGTTTAAAATTCAATATAGTGATTTAAATGTAAATTTAACGGAAGCTGATTGTAACAGCCGAATCAGCTGACGATACATATCCCATTGTGTTCGGAATGGGGGTTAAACGCTATGGACGACAGGCGGTGGGCCTCGTTTCGAGGTCGTATGTGAAAGTCAACTCTTTAGGATAAAATTAAATAATTAATTAATTAAAAAAAGAAAAAAAAGCTTCCTCCCTTAAAAACCTTCTGGCCCCCCCTTTCATTTTTAAAATCGATTTATAAAAAAAAAAAAAAAAAAAAAAGAAAAGGAAAGGGAGAGCGACAGGGGAGGAGCCGCCGCCCCTCCCCGATGATCCTCCGCCGCCGTACGATGGCGGTGCCATCTCCCCACCTCCGCCTGAGAAGGCGATGCCCCCTCCGCCATGATACGACGTTCGAGCCCCCCCTCCCCTCAAGCCCGACCCCCCCTCCAGGCGCCAGGCGCCGCGAAACCCACAACCGCCCCCCCCCAGCGACTGCCTCCGGCCACCCCTATTCCCCAAGCGCCCCCAGGTAATTTTTAATTTATTTATTTTATTTTTATTTTGCTTTGTTTAAGAAAAATGAAGAAAAACTGATTTTTAACAAAAGAAAAACTGATTTTATTAGAAATGTAAAACTGATTTTATAAGAATTGCAAAAACTGATTTTTTATATTTTGTTAAAACTTTTTTTTTTTTTTTTATGAATAAAAACTGATTTTACTTTATGGTTTAAAAAATGAATTTGCTTTGAAAATATAATTTTTGTATTGTTTAAATCGAAATAAAAATATAATCTTTACTATATAGGAATATTAAAAATATGATTTTTATATTTTTAAAGTATTAAAAATATAATCTTTATAGGATAGAGAAGTTAAAAATATCACCTTTGTATATGTGGCGAAATAAAAATCTGATTTTTATTTTATATACATTGAAATCAAGTGATGAAATTTGAAAAGGTGAAATCTTTGAATTTAAAAAGGCGAGATTTTTATATATTGAACTTCGATAGAAAAATAGGATTTTTATATATTGAACTTCGAGTTAAAAATTCGATTTTTATATATTGAACTTTGAACTAAAAATTCGATTTTTATATATTGAACTTTGAACTAAAAATTCGATTTTTATATATTGAACTTTGAACTAAAAATTCGATTTTTATATATTGAACTTTGAACTAAAAATTCGATTTTTATATATTGAACTTTGAACTAAAAATTCGATTTTTATATATTGAACTTTGAAATAAAAATTCGATTTTTATATATTGAATAACATAGTAAAAATTCGATTTTTACATATGTAGAGAATACGGGCGACGAAAGCGATAAAAGGCGAGATTGGTGAAGATTTCTATCAATGAAGAGCCGTGGAGCTGGATAGCTATAATGTGAGAACTTCTCACTCAAAGTATATTTTTCTAGTTATATATATATACTAGGATGCAGACGGTGCTTAGTAGCACCCGACACAATCGTCCACAGACCATGGACTTGTTTGTTTGGCTGTTTGGTTATGGATTGTGATATTGGTTTGAATGTGGTTTGTGGTGTGAAAAATCGAATCGATAAATTGGTTAGGATTAGACGTGCGCCGTTATAAGGCGAAGGAGTAAGGCTAGGTTAGACCCTTACTCCAAATTTTGTGGTTTGCATAACGAAAGTGAATTCGATTGATGTGTGAATGGCGTGGGCCTTCACTAGACCGGGGATAAGGCTAGGCCTCGTCCCGTTTCTAGTATCGTGCCGTTATGCCGCCGAAATTTTCTAAAATAAGTTAGAAAAATAAAAATATCATTTTATTTAAAGAATGAATTGAATAGAAGTTCATATGTTGAAATAAAATGTGTTATCGTTAAAAATATAATTTTTAACGTGAATGTGAATAAATAAATATTCATTTACAAACCGGATGGTTTGTTTATGTACACTTATTTGAATGACATTGATTGTGTCGATAAATTTTACACATCGCCTAACTGCACAAATAAAATATGTGTTTGATTGTTTGAAACCCCACACGGGTGTTAGGATGAAATTTGAAGTTCACTCATCCTGATTGATTAAATATGTCGATCGATTGATTGACAGACTGTTATAAGCGTTGAATATCTATATTTGATGCTTATACAGTGTAGTGCACTTTGGTTGATGGTTGATTATTTTCAATGCTATTATATACATGTGTTGTATGAAAATCCATATAATTAATTTTATATGGTAATTGATTGGGCCTCATTCCAGTTTTGAAAAAGAAATATTTGAAATAGAATATTTGAAAATAAAGGAATATATGAAGCCGTGTTGATTAGATTGACGCCATTTTGACGTGAACGATATTTATATCGATTTTAAAAACGATTTCGAAATGAATTGAATTGAAAACGATTTCGAAATGAATTGAATTGAAAACGAATTCAAAATGAATTGAAAATGAATTCGAATTGAATTGAAAACGATTTCGAAATGAATTGAATTGAAAACGAATTCCAAATGAATTGAAAACGATTTCGAAATGAATTGAATTGAAAACGATTTCGAAATGAATTGAATTGAAAACGAATTCGAATTGAATTGAAAACGATTTCGAAATGAATTGAATTGAAAACGATTTCGAAATGAATTGAATTGAAAACGATTTCGAAATGAATTGAATTGAAAATGAATTCGAATTGAATTGAAAACGATTTCGAAATGAATTGAATTGAAAACGATTTCGAAATGAATTGAATTGAAAACGATTTCGAAATGAATTGAATTGAAAACGAATTCGAATTGAATTGAAAACGATTTCGAAATGAATTGAATTGAAAACGAATTCGAATTGAATTGAAAGCGAATTGAAATGAATTCAAATTGAATTGAAATTCGAATTGAATAGAAATGAATTTTGAAACGAATTTATAAAGAAGAATTCAATTTTGATTTGAATTGAAAAGGAAGTTGAAATTGCTTTTGAAACGAATTTTAAAACTATTTATATAATTCGTTTTAAATAGAAATCGACGAAGTATATATTATATATATTATATATATAATATAATGGCCTGAATAGAACGCGCCGCGCCGCGGCAGTTCGTGAATTTCGACCATTTATTTCAAACGGACATTGCGGGAGATCCGACCGTCGGATTCTCCTAAAACCGGAACCGTTGGGTTCGTATCGAAAAGAGCTTTCTAACGAAGGCTAGAAATTTGAAATCTAACGGTTGGATTTGGAATTATGTCCAAATCAAATTCGAAAAAGGTCGCTGTAAGTGCAGTTCGATGGCCGTTGATGGAAATCGACTGTACGGGCCTTGATAAAATTATTAAAAATAGTAATAATTTGTGTAAAATCATAAGAAATGATTTGTGAAAGTTTGGGATGAAAAACTCCATATTTGAAAAGATAAAAATAGATTTTTATCGAAATGAACTAGTTTTGAACTAGAATTATAATTCTATTTATTTTTAAATAAATAAATTGAATTTGAAATGGTTTTGAAAATAACCAAAATTTCCAATGATTGCATTGGAGTGGATTTGAATCGAAATTGTCTTCGGAATATTTCGATGTTGGAATTCGTGATATTACAGGTGTTGTTATGGAAATTTGAAAGATATATATTTGTATCGTTATTTCCAATACGACATTTGTTAGTCGTAGAATTCGATATTGAATATAAGCCGATATATTTTCTATTCAGAGCCTTGTATTGAATATCGAATGTGATTTGGGTTTGTCGTGAATGGTGTCTTCACTAACACTGTTCTGGAACCCAGTTGAGAAAAGATTAAATCTTTTTATTTAGATTTAATGAAGTGTACCAATTAAATGATATTTAATTGGAATTGAATTGGTATTGATTTTTGGGTTTATCGTGAACAGTGTTTTAAATAACACTTGTTCTTTAACCCGATAATTAATGGAATGTGATTTTGGGTTTATCGTGAACAGTGTTTTAAATAACACTTGTTCTTTAACCCGATAATTAATCGAATGTGATCTGGGTTTGTCGTGAATGGTGTCTTCACTAACACTGTTCTTGAACCCAGTTGAGAAAAGATTAAATCTTTTATTTAGATTTAATGAAGTGTACCAATTAAATGATATTTAATTGGAATTGAATTGGTATTGATTTTTGGGTTTATCGTGAACAGTGTTTTAAATAACACTTGTTCTTTAACCCGATAATTAATCGAATGTGATCTGGGTTTGTCGTGAATGGTGTCTTCACTAACACTGTTCTTGAACCCAGTTGAGAAAATATTAAATCTTTTTATT
Source organism: Allium sativum (assembly GCA_030737875.1). Taxonomy (NCBI): domain Eukaryota; kingdom Viridiplantae; phylum Streptophyta; class Magnoliopsida; order Asparagales; family Amaryllidaceae; genus Allium; species Allium sativum. The sequence goes on along the minus strand of CM060916.1, from coordinate 109,643,995 downwards.
TAGATTTAATGAAGTGTACCAATTAAATGATATTTAATTGGAATTGAATTGGTATTGATTTTTGGGTTTATCGTGAACAGTGTTTTAAATAACACTTGTTCTTTAACCCGATAATTAATGGAATGTGATTTTGGGTTTATCGCGAACCGTGTTTTTAGATGACACTGATTCTTTAACCCAGTCAAAAGATTAAAACTAAGTGGAGTTTTAATGAATCTTTAATTAGATTGAAAAGATCGAGAATGGAGTATCACCAGTTTTGCTCCAGGCGATAGTTAAATCTTTAATTAGATTTGAACGTGAAATTTAGAAACTAACTGTCGGTTAGCTAAGTAGAATGATTTTCTGGATATTGATCTGATGTTGGTTTCGGCCTTCGGGGTTAATATTTGGGGAATTATTCTCTTGATTAATTTACGGTTAATGACTAATGAATTGGAATGAGGCGTATGTTGTGTTTGTGTAACACTTATTTAAAATATACGCGAGTTATTCGGAAAGACCGGGTTTATCCCATTCTGAATAACTGATACGACGATAAGTCGAAGATGAAGACGATGGGAAGACCGGAAGTCTTCACGTCGTTTGGGTGATAACTGATGATCTTGATTGGGCAGTACACCCAAGAAGATGGAAACAGTTAGTGATCGTCCAGACGTACTTGGAGATCGATGGATATGCGGGGTACTAGGTGCCTCCGGTTTCGTTCAGACCCAGAACGGACTTGTAAATGGACTGTGTGTCTGACATCGGATTTCATTCTGTGTGACTGATATCGGTTGCATAGGATGGTTTGCCTGTGTGGCATGCTAAGATGCAAATGATCAAGGCTTCTGTTGAAAAGCAAAGTCTTGTGGTGATGATCAAAGCACGGCCTTTGTGGCGTAGCTTTGTGTAACGTTTACCTCGCGTGTTTCACACCAGGTATGAACCAAAAACGGGAGACGGACCTCAGGGAGGACTTGCGTTTCTTTCTAGCTAGAAGTGGCGTCAGTGGTTTTACACGCCCTGACGAGTTTGACTTATGTGGTTGTTGCTGTTGCGAGGCGCCTCGGTTATATCGGTTTCGGCCGATGCTTCTGGTCGGCTGACGGACCAGACTTACACCCCATAGGGTGGGGAAACGTAATGTTCAGGCATTTTAATCCACTCCGTGTGGACCGGCCCTGACGATCCAAGGGTCGATGCGCTCTGACCCTGTGGCTCGGGCTAGAGAGTCACGAAAACGGTTGAGGACTATCTTTTGCCTCGGTTCATAGACGGAAATCCAATTTCCAAATACGTGATCTTGCGGTTTTAGTTGTAATCCTATATATGGCGACATAGTGGGATGGGGCGCTCATGCCGCCTATGATTGATACTTATGATTTGAAGTGTTTTATACACTATGCACTTATATTAGTATCAAATGATTTGTTTTAAACGTATCAAGCATTCTTTGGTTGTTATAAGGGAAAACCCTATCCTCGACTGCGTTGCATTGTGTGATGGGACCTGGGTCTTATAACAGCTTCATTTTTCTTTATTTAGCATTTCGCTGTTGTTTTATGCACTGGTATTCTTGGGAGGAAACCCGTTCCGTGTTATACGGCGTGGTCCCTTGATTTACCTATCTTTAAAAATAAAGATTAATAACTGTTTTAGTTCTCACACCAGTCCCATGACTGACCTGGAGTTTATTGTTTTAACCTAAACTCTGGGTGCCCCTATTTTTGACACGGGCAGCTAGTAGTTTTGGTTTTGCAGATTTATATTCACAGGATCCTGGTTTACAGCTGGAACGATATCCGGAAAGCTTTGTATCCGTATATCTACTTCTAGTTGTGTATTGTATTATTTTCCGCTGCGATGTATTTAAATGTAATTTAAATCTCTGATATTTCTGTGTAATATTCATTTATACTCTGTATATTCTTGTAATCTGATGCATTGTTGTAATATACAATGAAATGTTCTTCTGTATGCGTTCTGCTGTGGTTTGTTCTCGAACTATCCGACGCTTTCCTTTACGGGGTAGTTGCGGGTCTTTACATTGTCCCTTTCGGGAAACTGTTGTTGATCCCAACCGTTGGTGATATACATTCGATACACTCAAGCGAAATGAGTGGTCGGTCATGCGAAGGCCGGGTTGCAAGACGTTTTTGTTGAACCCAGTGTATTCGTCTCTAGAGATACACTATCGGCAGGTGGTCCCATAACTTGTCATGTTGGAAATCCAATCTCCAATAAGCACCATGCGGTTTTTGATTTTATATTATATATGGAGCGTGAGATGCAAGTGTTCCGCTAGATTCTATTTATTTGACTTAGACATTATTATAATATCACTGGATTTGATATCAAAAATATTTTGGATATCGTAAGGTAAAAACCATTCGTGTTTATGTGTGGATCGGTCTTACGATTATCATTTCTTTCTGAAGGATTTTGAAAGTTAAACAAATGGTTTGAGTTTACTCACACCAATCCCATGACTGACCCAAAGTTTATTTGTTTTATTTTCCCTAAACTCTTGGGTGCCCAAATTTGTACGGGAAGTCAAGTAGTTAGGATTTTTCAGATTCACTTGGAGGAGCTCGAAGCAGGAGGCTTCACCTGTTAGCTATAGACTACCATATTTCCGCTGTGTACTGTTTATGTATCTGGAAACATGTGTTTATAACTGTTCCAAAGATAACCGTTGTGCTATGATGATGGTATGTATATACGGTTACTGTTTGGTATTTCAAAAGTTATGTTATTTAATATATTTTATTCGTTATGTTGTGAGTTTATGATCTTTGTTTTCTTCAATTCTAAAATTTCTTTCTTTCTATTTCTCATCCTCTAACTTCTTTCTAATAATGATTCGTATTTCTGTGCAATTTGGGTTGGACATGTGGTGTTATTAGTCAACTCAAAGAGTATGGAAATTCGGGCCATTACATTTGGTACCAGAGCTGAAGGTTGAGTAGTAACCTTGGCTCTGTGGCGTGACTCAATAGAGATGGGGTTAGTAATACCCTAGATTGAGTTTGAGTGTACATATATGAGAGCGTATTTGTAGATTTGATATAAAAATTGTTTTATATTGGGCTGACTTGTTTGTTGAGTGGTTTATGAATTTTGGTCGATACAAGATGTACAACTATATCGATAGGTGTTTCTAAACTCTCGAACAGAACAATTCGACACTGTATTGATTTAAATGGGTAAATGAGATAATTTTGCACAAAAGTTATTTTGATATGAAAAGAATAATTTTTGAATTATTATATATGAATGTGTTGATTGTTATTACAATCAAATGGAATTATAAATTATTGAAATGGTTATATAACCAAGATAAACTAGAATTAATTTCAAACCATAATTTGAATTTAAATTCCGGGTGTTTAGGAAATATTTTCTCAAATATTATGAATAAAACATTGTTTTGCAGGATTATTGAACAAGAATGGTTTTAAATGGATTTTAAAAGTGATTAAGCACTGAAATCACTTCAGGGGGCGAGAAAATAGTACTGATAATGGGTCGCGACATTATCGGTGTTCATTTTCAAGCTTCCGAGTGACGGATTGCTACCATAGGAATTTGGGAATGAAAAATTTGTTTGAAGAGGACAAAATGTTTTAGAAATTCAAAAGTTTTGAATTGGGTTTATTATAAATATATGGGTATAAATATATATGATTTCAAACTAATTTGAAATAAGACTCGGGAATTTGAATTCTGAAATTAAAATTTAACTTATAATAGTTGAATAGATTAAAATGGTAAAAGAGAATAAAATGAATCGAAATTTAAGTTAAATAAAGTTGGATTGGATTAGGAATAATTCCAAATGAAATTTAATAAAAAGAAAATGTTGAGATTCGAATTATTAATATGAATTCGACTTAGAATAAGCAAGTTGAATATATATTAGATATTGTTGTCTGGAATTAAATTGTGAATAGAGTTGAAACTCAGACTGAGTAAGTGGATTAACTTAAATAGAAATCAGACCTGAATTGATAAGATGGAAGTTGGATTGATCTGTAACCAACTGGAAATGGATATATGTATGCTGAGCAGGTATTGAATGGAAGCAAACGCAAGAGATAGAATTATGCTCGACAAAAAGGTACATGTTTACAATATTACTTGGGTTTGAGATTTTATGAGCCTATGGGGCTAGCCTCTTGCTTTTTGATTTTCTTTTATACTGGAGACGCCTAGAAAGGTGAGTTGTGATTGTGTCGATTGAGCCTTGCAGAGGAGATGCTGCCGAAATTTTTCAGAATTTCAAGTGTTAGAAAATTTTCAGAATTTTTGAAAATTTTCGTTAGTAAGAATAAATTAATATTTTAATTGAAATAAATTGATCCACTTAAACTGAAATTAAGAAGTGAACAAAAAGGATTTTTGGACCTAGTTAATAGGGTATGTAGCATCTTTTCCTACCTTAGCAATTTCGAGGACGAAATCATTTTAAGGGGGAAGGAATGTAACGACCCAGATTTTCAACCATTGAATTCTGAATATTTAAATTGGTTTAAATATTTTATTTGAATTATATATAGGAATTTATTTAATAAAATGATATTTAGACGTATAATTTATAATGTAATTTAAAACGAGCTCGTAACGGCGCGGTAGTTCAAAATTTGGCGATTCGAACTTTAAATGAATATATAGAATTCGTTATAAGTCGGATTTCTGTGAAACAAGAAACGTTGGAATCGTATTGACGATAATTTTCATATGAAAGAGAAAAATTCAGATTTCGTATTATAAATAGTAAGTTATGGCCAAAACAAAATTTGAAATAATCATTATGAAAATCGTTATTAAAATATAGGCCTTTAAAATAGCCGTTTTGCAAACGGACTCAGATTTTGATGAAATCAATTTCATTGGGACCGTAGCGTTAAATTATTGTATGGTGTTGAATGGCGTGGCAAACCGATGTCGTATGTGACCACGGTAGTCATAAACGCCCGTTCAATTTCTATAGCGCGTAATTAATTTAATAAAGGGTTATTTAGGTATAACTTGAACAGACGATCGAATTAGGCCACGAAACTAGTCCAATTGAGTTTGTATCGTCGATTAGAGTCAGGATAGGTATATAAGTTGCTATTTTTAGAGACCGACAAATTTGGTGTTCAGAGGGGTATTGTGGTGCACGGTAAAAATAGCCTACGGGGAAACAGTCTCAGAATGCGACGAAACTGGTGCTGTTGGGTTCGTATTGAAAAATAATAGTAGGATATCGAAGTTTCAAGTTGATTTGATTTATCTGGTGATCGTGAAAATTTTTAACTCGTGTTTATTTCTGGTTTTATAAAGGAAATTTTTTCAAACGATGTCGGAATTCGACGAAACTTGTCCCATTGGGTCCGGAATAATTTTTTACATCAAGATTAGCTTTTTATCGGTAGACAGAAGTCGACTGTGGTTAGTTTTACTTGATACTTCACCGCTAAGTTTCGGTATAATATAAAATAAAAATATTTATAAAACTTTGTCCCATTCAACGGATACCCCCAGAGTGATTTCGTGTGTGCAACGCAAATGAGAAATCGTGAGTATCAAGGCATTAGAATCGTGTTATTCACGCTTTCAAAACCATGGCCCTCAAGGCATTTCTCTTTTAAATACTGTTATTCCCAAACTTTCTTCTTCTTGCTTTTTCTTTCAGACACCAAACGAAAACAAAACAATCCCGTTCCTACTGTAAATCCCTAATTTTCCCAATTCTGTGTTTTCAGTTCTATTTCCTTTCGGTAGCACGGATCCTTGAAACTCCTCAAAACCAGGCCTGTATCTTTCAAACACCATAAAACCAGTCCATATTTGGATCCTTGAAACTCCTCAAATCCCTAGCCTTACACTGGTGTATGCTTTATAAAACTCGATTGAAGTTTTCTTGGTTCAGCAATTTTGTCGTTGGCTTAGGTGCTGGAAACCGGAGGTGTATGGATACCGGCTTCTAGGGTCAACACGAAGTGTATTCGGCGGAGGAGATTGATGAATGTGGAAGTGGAAGTACTCGCTGAGGTCGGTGGGGGGAAGTGGAGACTGGTTTGAGGTTTCATGGGTTGGTGAAGAGTAAAAGGAGAGGACATACAACAGTTTTGGGTTTTCTAGATTTGGGGCGATCTGTTTTTGTGATGGATCATTGGGGTGAAGTTCTTGGTAATGGCGGTGGGCTTGATTGACAGACGAGGTGAAAAGGGTTTGTATTTCAAGGGATGGTGCTTTTGTTCATTTCGAACTGGGGAAATGGACGTGTAGCATATGAGACATTTTGCTAAGGGGTGATAAAAGAAAGTGTGGTGATGTTTGTGTAATTTTAATAGGGAAGAAAAGCGTAAAATAGGTTAAGGAAAAATAGGATGCAGATTTAAGGGCATTAATAGTAGTTGAGTTTTAAACTGTATGTGTTTACAGTGGGAAAGGGGTTAAGATCCATGGAGTATTATGTAATGGCTGTGAAGGGTTCGAATGTTTTGATAGGGGAGAAGATGTTGCGATGGGTTATGATAGTGCGGTTAGAACCATTTGAGGGGGATGTGGAAGTTGTTTGAAACTGTAGAGATTAACTTGATAGGAAGAACCATGAAGGAATTAAACATTTGGTATTGTGCTCTCCCGAGGTGGAAGAAATACTGGTGGTGAATGGATTGTGCGTTGGAAAGGGACCGTGTGTAATACTGTTGAGGGAAGGTGGGTACTGTGTAGGGTATATTTGTATGCAGTGCACGAAAAGTTTATATGGGTGAAAAAAGATATATATACATGTAAAAGGATGAAGGATGGGAATGTGGTGACAGTGAGGATCGGTGAAGATGGCGTCAAATGGTTGTGTATTGATAGATTATGATTTATTTGTTGAAGAAGGACTATGAGCGAGGGTTGGAATTTACACGTGGAGAAACTTTGGTGGCCTGATCATAAAGAGGTTAAAGGTAATAGTTTTAATAAAATAAAAATAAATGTACCATGATTTATTAAGGATAATTTGAATTAGATTAAAGAGTAAGTAGGTTTAATTGAAGTTTAAACTAATAACCGTATTTTTCACTCATCCATGGACAGAAGTGGACGACGTTGGTAACATCGGAATCGTAAGAATGAGATCTACGTTGGGGAACCGACATAGCAGAAAAAGAGCTATGGGAATTTCTTAGAAAATCAAACTCTTGTTTGATTTTGAACGAAAACAAGGCAGAATCGTCAACTGTGATTCAAGGTGAGTAAACTCACTAACTCTGCCTCGTTATATTTTATATAAACGAGTTTTAAATTTTACACTGTGTGATGGTTGCTTGGTTGAATAGTTGATAAAATTGGTTGATAGGATTACATCGTTGATCAATTATTAGCTTGACATTTCGAAATGATATTATTGATGTTATTAACATCTATGGATGCAGGGGAACAGGTTGGAGGGGCCTAACTGGGTTCCTCAACATTTTATTTACTGATTTAATTATTTATTATGATCTATGATGTGATATTTGATCGGTGATTGATCATGTGGTATTTGATTTACCCTGGCCTTAGAATTTTGATATTTAAATACCGAAAAGTAAAAATATTTTGTAATGAAGAAAATAAATTGGGGATTTTAAAAAGGGAATTTATTTCCAAAATAGGAATTTAATTTTGAATAAACTTGAAAATAGAAACTTGTTTTAATAAATAAAAAAGGAAATTGTTTATAAGCAATGTTTATAAATCCATCATATTGAGATAAAAGAAAAATATAACTCCTACTTCGAATTTATATTGAAAAGTGGAAAGCGGTTTTAGACCAATATTTGTAATGGGAATTAAATGTAGCAAAAGGAAATTTTAAGCGCGATTATAATGCTGTCATTAAAATAAATATTTTGAAAATTTATACCGCGATTATAATGCTACTGCTATAATAAATATTTTGGTAAATCTAAACAGCGATTTTTAACGCTGCCGTTATAATAACTGTTTTAACAGCGATCTTAATGCTATGGTTATAATAAGTGTTCTATAATTCTACACAGCGATTGTAACGCTGTTGTTAAAAGCAATGTTTTATAAATCAAATATTTGGAAACAGCGATTTATAACGCTACCGTTATAATCAATATTTTTTTGCAAAGGAAGTGTGTTCTTAGATCGAATCCGAGAGTTGCGTCAGCGACGGGTTTTTTAAAATGATGAGCTTTGACAATTTCAAATTTGAGAATGTGGTTCAATTAAGGTCTGAGAGGTAATTATACCCCAACTTGATTGACTTCATGATCGATGGAGGAGTGGTTAAGGTTCGATAGTGAAACTTGGTTAGCAATATGGTTAGCTAATAAATGATTTGGGGTTGGAGTTATTATAACGATGTTTTATAACATCACGATAATTTAAAGAATTTGAAATTCGTTTTCCCAAATAAAATGAGGAATTAAGAAAAGGGTATTAGAAATAATAATTAAATAAAAAATTTAATTAAAAAGCGGTAAATGTTGCTTGATGATTGATCGATCGAATTCCTACCTGGAAGTAAGATCGTTGGTTGTAAACATATTTTTCTTAGATAGTTAAATCACTGACTATCAAAGTTTTTTACCATTTTTCCATCATCAATACAGAAAGACCGGAATCAGATTTATTATCTGAAACCACTCCGTATGGACATTAGCGTTGCAACCAAATCTGATGAAAATAATTGAAGACAGAGTTATGCAAGGGCTATCATGTTTACGGGATAGTGCCTTCGGTTCGTCCAGTCCCAGGACAACTTGTAAGGACGAGTGTTTGACAGGGTATTTCCAAAGGGATCACGTACGTTGATTCTTTCAAACATACGAAGTTGGTGGCATAGAAGGGAAACTTCTTTAGCCTAAAAATCTGAGTATTTTTGTGGGAATCAATTAGTGATTTCCGATGGATCTGACAATGTGGCATTCAAAGTGAATGGTGGCCAGATGTTCTGGAAGATAATTTAAACCTCAAGCCTCACAACCCGGAATTTGACAAAAATCGGGCAGGCAGCATGGCTATGTGGGTCGCACCCATTAGGATGTATAATCACCTACCTAGAGAAATTCCATTTGTTCTTAATCTATCGATGCTGTCCCTTTTGGGAAACGGTTGCTGATCCCAACCGTTGGTGATATACATTCGATACACTCAAGCAAAATGAGTGGTCGGTCATGTGAGGGCCGGGTTGCAAGACGTTCTTATTGAACCCAGTGTATTCGTCTCTACAGATATAATATCGGCAGGTGGTCCCATACCTTGTCATGTTGGAAATCCAATCTCCAATACGCGCCATGCGGTTTTTGATTTTATATTATGTATGGAGCGTGAGACGCAAGTGTTCCGCTAGATTGTATTTATTTGATGTAGACATTATTATAATATCACTGGATTTGATATCAAAAATATTTTGGTTATCGTAAGGTAAAAACCATCCGTGTTTATGTGTGGATCGGTCTTACAATTACAGTTTCTTTCGGAAGGATTTTGAAAGTTAAACAAATGGTTGGAGTTTACTCACACCTGTCCCATGACCGACCCAGAGTTTATTTGTTTTGTTTTCCCTAAACTCTTGGGTGCCCAAATTTGTACGGGCAGTCAAGTAGTCGGGATTTTTCAGATTCACTTGGAGGAGCTCGAAGTAGGAGGCTTCACCTGTTAGCTATAGACTACCATATTTCCGCTGTGTACTGTTTATGTATCTGGAAACAGGTGTTTATAACTGTTGCAGAGATATCCGTTGTGCTCTGATGATGGTATGTATATACAGTTACTGTTTGGTATTTCATAAGTTATGTTATTTAATATATTTTATTCGTTCCGCTGTGAGTTTATGATCTTCGTTTTCTTCTATTCTAAAATTTCTTTCTTTCTATTTCTCATCCTCTAACTTCTTTCTAGTAATGATTCGTATTTCTGTGCAATTTGGGTTGGACGTGTGGTGTTATTAGTCGACTCAAAGAGTACGGAAATTCGGGCCATTACACGATCACTAATTGATTCCCTCCTCTTGGGTGTATGACCCAATCAAGATCATCAGTAATTATCCAAACGACGTGAAGACCTCCGGTCTTCCACCACCGTCTTCACCTTCGACTTATCGTCGTATCAGTTATTCAAAATGGGATAAACCTGGTCTTTTCGAATAACTCGCGTATATAATAAACAAGTGTTACACAAACACAACATACGCCTCTTTCCAATTCATCAGTCACTAACCGTAAATTAGTAACGGAACAATTCCCCAAATATTAACCCCGAAGGCCGAAACCAACATCAGATCAATACCCATAAAACCATTCATCTTAACTAATCTTCAGTTAGTTGCTAAATTTCACATTCTTAGGGATAGATTCCCATTAATTTTATCAAAGATAAATTCCTCAAATTTATTCTTTAATCTTCTTTTGAATAACAATTCAAACCAAATTATGGTTTATCCAAACTAGTCGGGATTAACGAATCTTACCGGAGTAATCATTTGTTTTAATTTCCCAATCCCAACCTATTTATCCCATGAAGTAAAACTGGTAACAGTTCATATCTAACACCACGGAATTATCGGTAAATTCAGTTACCATTTCACGTTCAAATCTAATTAAAGATTTAACTATCGCCTGGAGCAAAACTGGTGATACTCCATTCTCGATCTTTTCAATCTAAATAAAGATTCATTAAAACTCCACTTAGTTTTAATCTTTAACTGGGTTAAAGAACCGATGTCATTTAAAACACGGTTCACGATAAACCCCAAAATCACATCACATTTCAATCAGTCCCTAACCGCAAAATAGCCAGTGAGCAATTCCCTAAGTATTAACCCCGAACGCCAAAACCAACATCAGATCAATACCCAAGAAACCATTCAACCTAACTAATCTCCAGTTAGTTTCTGATTTTCTTAACTCCGTTGGGTCTAAGAACAGTATTATTGTAGATACCATTCACGACAAACCAAACCACATTTGATAATAAATACAAGGCTCTGAATAGAAAATATATCGGCTTATATTCAATATCAAATTCTACAACCAACAAATATCGTATAGGAAATAAAGATATAAATATATCTTTCAAATTTCCATAACAATATCTGTATGATCATGAAATCCAACATCGAAATATTCCAAAGATAATTTCGATTCCAATCCATTCCAATTCAATTATTGGAAATTCTGTTTATTTTCAAAACCATTTCAAATCCACTTTATATATTTTAAAAATAAATAGAATTATAATTCTAGTTCAAAACTAGTACATTTCGATAAAAATCAATTTTTATCTATTCAAATTTGGAGTTTTCATCCTAATTCTTCACAAATCATTTCCTATGATTTTACACAGATTATTACTATTTTTAATAATTTTATCGAGGCCCGTACAGTTGATTTCCATCAACGGCCATCGAACTGCACTTACAGCGACCTTTTCCAAATTTGATTTGGACATAATTCCAAATCCAACTGTTAGATTTCAAATCTCTAATATTCATTATAAAGCCCTTTTCGGTACGAACCCAATGATTCCGTTTTTAGGAGAATCCGACGGTCGGATCTCCCGCAATGTCCATTTGAAGTCAATGGTCGAAATTCGCGAATTGCCGTGGCGCGACGCGTTCTATTTAGGCCATTATTTATGTATAATATATATATATATATTATATATTTCGTCGATTTCCTTTTAAATGTATTTTATAAATTGTTTTAAATTCGTTTTCAAAACGATTTCAACTTCTATCTCAAATTTAAATCAAAATTGAATTTTCCAATATAAATTCGTTTTAAATTCATTTCAAATCGATTTCAGTTCAATTTCAATCCGTTTTAAATTCAATTCAAAACGATTTCAATTCTATTTCAACTTAATTCGAATTTCAAATCATTTCAATTTAATTCGAATTTCAAATCATTTAAATTTAATTTGAATTTCAATTCATTTCAGTTTAAATCCGTATTTCAATTCATTTCAAAATATCAGATTTTGAAATCACTTTCGATATTCATTATAAAATCGATATAAATATCGTTCATGTCAAAATGGCGTCAATCTAATCAACACCGGTTTTATTCAACACATAAAATTATTTTCTTATTTTCCAAATTGGAATGAGGCCCAATCAATTACCATATAATGTTAATTATATGGATTTTCTACAACACATGTATATAATAGCAATGATAAATAATCAACCATTATTCAGAGTGCACCACACAACTGCATAAGCATTAAATATAAATAATTAACGCTTACACAGTCTGTCAATCCATCGCTTGACATACAACTAAACAATCGGGATTAGTGTACGTCAAATCTCATCCCAATACCCGTGTGGGGTTTCAAATCAACAAACACAGATTTTATTTGTGCAGTTGGGTGATGTGTAAAATTTATCGTCCCAATCAATATCAGTCAAATCAGTGTATATAAACAAATCATCCGATTTGTTTATAAATATTTATTTTACTTACACGTTAAAAATTATAATTTTAACTATAAATTATTTTCCACTATAAAATATTTTATTTCATTCCACATCACACCATCAAATTTCACAACACAGCAATCAAACAAACAAGACATCCATGGTCTGTGGACGACGGGTGTCGGGTGCTACAAAGCACCGTCTGCATCCTAGTATATATTTCAACTAGAAAATAAATTAAAAGTGGGCAGTTCTCACCTTAGGGATTCCACTCCATCATTCCTTGATTGTCAATCTAGACTGTATCCCTACGTTAAAAATCATATTTTTAACCCATTAATAATTATTTCCATGTATGACCATTTCATAAATAACATACATATGATAAAAATAATATTTTTGTCGAACTAAATATCGTGTTTTTCATATCAAAGGAAATGGATCTTTCATATTAAAGAAAATCATAATTTTCTATTTCAGAAAGTCTCATTTTCATTTCAAAGAAAATTATATTTACAAAATCAGAGAAAACTTATTTTTCAAATTAAAAGAAACTTATATTTTCAAATAAAAAATGTTTATATTTCAAAGGTAATTCTAATTTTATTTTATTTTATTTATATTTTTCTTTTAAAACTTCAATTTTTATCTTCAAAAATGGTGCTTTTTATTTTTTATAAACAATGATATTTTTTCTTTTAAAACTTCTATTTTTATTTTCAAAGGGAATGCTATTTAAAACATTGGAATAATTAACGAATAATTAAACTAATTTAATAACATTTCCTATGCGCTACCTTCTTCTTCCCGTATGAACAATCCCAGATATCTTCCAATAACCATCACCATTCTTCAAACCTAGGGCCAGATTTTTCTCGTGAAACAAGGCGCTGGACGATGATCTGTTTCTTCCACGACGTCGGCCTAAGTAAGCCGCACCTCCCCTCCCCAACCTTGATGAACTCGAATGCGCCAGGAAGCCAGAAAATGCCCCGAGACAGCGGCGCTTTGGATCCACGAATCAGGAAATCCAAGCGATGGAAACGGATCTCCTCCATTAACATGGAAGCTCTCGTGGTCCCCTTTGATTTGCTTTTGGGAATTCGTGGAATGATAGCGTGGATTGGTAGAAAAGGAGGGGCGATTTTGGGATGTTTTCAATCGTGAACGATACCTGGCGGCAGAATAAAGAAGTGAACGATGGTCAAGGGTTTGACCAAATATAAATCATTTATTTAATTACATTTTTAATTATTTAGTCCCAAAAATCCTTGCTTATCGATTCGAACTCCAATCTGAACTCAACAACTGTCGCCCCCAGCTAATTACCCCCATTCTGAACACAATGGGAAATGTAACGTGAGCCCATTCAGCTTTTTCGATAGGTTTTTATCAAATTTAAAATATAAATCATTATATATTCAATTTGAACGTACATTTTAAATTACTGGGGCTACATACTGACTCTAAAAATTCTAAAAAAATTATTTCTAGCTTTGTATTGATGATACGGTCTTAACAAAACTAATTTCGTTGAATTCTGAGTACGTATGAAAAATGGCCATTTTCCAGTCGATTAAATTCAACTAAAACTATCAAAACACGTTTTCCTTTGCCATGCTCACATATTGATTCAGAAAATTATTAATTTTGAAACCTAGCAACAACTAGACATCCGGGATCCAACAAAAGTTGTTTCATCGAAAACAGAGGTCGTTTGCAAAATTTTCATTTTCAAAGGCCTTATATATATTAAAATATATATAAATTCCACAGCGACTTTTCTGAATTTTAAACTGGACATATCTTTCAACTTCGAAAGTGAAATCTTAGTTTCTTAAATCCGTTAGAAAGATATGATTAAACAGATTCAAATATTTCTTGTTTCGTTCAATTCTGACTTAAAACGAATCCTGTATATTCGTTTGAAATTCGAAATCAAAATTTCAAACTACCGCCCCATTTCAGGCTCGTTATATAATATAATAAATTTATTCGTTTTAACTTCGTCAAAAATAATTTTTTCGTCGTTATTATTAAAAATAATTCATTTTAAATAATCAAAGTGCATTAAAATAGCCAAAATAAAAATTTTAAATTGGCTCGGATTTCCGGGTTATTACAGGCTGCATGTTTCTCTGAAGTTGGCTATAGGAAATACAGTGAAGAAGACGACGTGCTTCCAGATTTTAATATAGAAAAGGTTTTATTTTCTTTTCTTCTTATGTAATTAAAATCATTTTTTAATATATAATAACATTGATAAAAATCTGATTTTTATATAACTAGCATTTATATTATTTTCAGTTTTTTATAAAAACAATAGTGTTTTATTTTCAGAAATATATATAATATCATAGTTTTGAAATAGTTTTATTTTTAAAGGAAATTGCTTTGGTTCAAAAATATAATTTTTTATGTATATAAGAACATCGGATTAAAAATATGATTTTTATTATATTGATAGCATTATAAAAATATGATTTTTACATATGTAGTGTTATAAAATTGTGACTTTTATATATATAGTAGTAATATAAAAATGTGATATATATATAGTAGCAATATAAAAATGTGATTTATATATATAATGATATGATAAAAATATGATTTATATATAATAGTGAATTAAAAATACGATTTTTAGTTACGTAAAAATATAATTTTTAGTAGATAAAAATATGATTTTTTTCGTATGAATTTCATGAATAAAATAGTCATATTATGGAATTATTTTTAGGAAGATAAAAATATGATTTTTATGTAGACAACATAGAAATAAAAATATGATTTTTATTATATGAATAGAAAAATAAAAATATGATTTTTATTATATGAAGAGCATTATAAAAATATGATTTTTATTATATGGATAGCGTTATAAAAATGGGATTTTCAAATATATATAGTGTTGTTAAAAATATGATTTTTAATATAAATCGCATGAAACATATCTCGTGGGAAACATGTTGACGGACATAACGCGATGTAACAAATCCAAATCCAAACCATTCAAATAAAGAATAACATAGTGGAAACCAAAGGTGGGAACTCCTTCCCACTCAATTAATTTACAGTTGAATATATTTTAGGATGCAGATGGGGCTTAGAAGCCCCCGACACTATTTATTGTACAAACCATGTTGTTTGATCTGAATTATATGGAGTTCAACACTCGAATTCGCACAATCACATAAACTGAAAGCGATGTATGGATATTACCAAGACACAGATTCAATATTCTGCGAATAACCACTTATGGCGTCGTAAATGGCATTGGGGTAGTTGAGTATTTATTTATTTGGATGTTGATTGTAAAATTGGTTGTGGATTGATTGTGAATTGATTAGAATTGTTTTGTGTATGGCGCGAGCCAGTATTAGGCGAGAGATTAGGCTAGACCTTATTCCGGTTTTAATATCGCACTGTTATGCTGTCAAATTTTTTTAAAATGTGGTAGAAAAATTAATAGCTAGTTAAAAATATTATTTTTTTAAACATATATATGAGATATATAAAATGGCTATGTTATGGAATAAATACTAGTTCGCTAAAAATATTATTTTTCATTTATAACTGCGGTGAATAAAATTATTTAGGCATTGTACAGAATTTTATAAGCAAAGTTATAAAATTTTATATATTTATGGATAGTTAAAAATAAGTTTATACATCCATTTACAAGTCGGACGACTTGTTTATGCTCGCCTATTTTTGTGATATGGATTGGGACTTTTACGCATTGCCCAACTGCACCAATCATATTCAGTATTTATTGGTTGAAACCCCACATGGGTGTTGGGATGATATTTTACATACACTAGTCCCAATAATTAGTTGTATGTCAACCGATTGGTTGACAGACTATTTGTAAGCGTTAATTATTTATATTTAATGCTTATGCAGTTGTGTAATGCAACCTGGATGATGGTTGACAGTGTATAATTGTTGTTGTATACATGTGTTGTATGAAATCCATATAAATAACATTATACAATAATTGAATATGTCATATTCTGATTCAGAAAGAACGAATATTTTAAAATAACGAATATTTTAAAATAACGAATATTTTAAAATGATATTCTATAAAGGATTAAAATATGATTTTGATGTCCAATTTGGGATGGATACAAAAATATTGTAACATATGAAGGCGTGTTGATTAGATATGCACCACTTTGATACAAACGAGATTTATGTCAATTTTATTCATTTTTATAATAAATATCGAAAAGGAAATGATTTAAAAATCTAAATTTTGAAAATATAATAATTAATATATTATAATGATAAGGAGTATTCAATTTTTATTTGAAAATTTAAATGAAGTTAGAATCGTTTTAAAACGAATTTATAAATGATTTATAAAATACCTTTTAAATATATTTCGATGAAATATATATATATATATATATAATATTATATATATTTAATGGCCTGAATAGAACGTGCCGCGCCGCGACTGTTCATGAATTTCGACCATTGACTTCGAATTGATATTATAGGAGATCCGACCGTCGGATTCTCCTAAAACCAAAACCATTGGGTTTATATCGGAAAGAGCTTTCCATTGGATTTGGAAATATGTCCAAATCAAATTTGGAAGAGGTCGCGGTAACTGCAGTTCGGTGACCATTTATGGAAATCAACTAAAAGGGCCTTGATAAAATTATTATAAATATTAATAATTTGTGTAAAATCATAATAAATGATTTGGAAAGAATTTGGATGAAAAATTCCATATTTGAAAAGATAAAAATAAATTTTTATCAAAATGAACTAGTTATTAACCAGTATAATAATCTAATAATTTTTTAAGAAATAAATTGGATTTGAATGGTTTTAATATAAACTGAAATTTCCAACAAACAAATTGGAATGGATTTGGAATTGAAATAATCTTTGGAATATTTCGATATTGGATTCCGTGATTATACGTATATTGTTACGGAAATTTGGAAGATATATTTATATCGTTATTTCCAATACGATATTTATTGGTTTAAGAATTTGATATTGAATATAAGCCGATACAATTTCTATTCAGAGCCTTGTATTTAATATCAAATTGGATTTTGGGTTAGTCGTGAATGGTGTCTTCAGTAACACTGTTCTTAAACCCAGTTGAGAAAAGAATAAATATTTTAATTAAGATTTAGAGAAGTTAGCCAATTAATTAATATTTAATTGGAATTGAATTAGGAATTGGATTTTTGGGAATGGTGTTTTAAATAACACTTGTTCTTTAACCCGATTAATAGTGAAGTTAAGAATTTGAATTTATAAATCATTATTCTAAGATTTAATGCAATTTTCCAAAGTAAAGTTTTCCAATTTAATAAAACAATTTGGGATTGAGTGAAATTCAATTTTTGTAACAATCAAAGTGAGCTTCTGTGGAGGAAGACTTTTAATATATATGGAATTTAAAAGGCTTTGTCGTTATTCCATTTATACTATTAGTCAGATACAAAAATTAATATCGATTATATATTGATCTGTTTTTCCGTGAAGATGCCATAATTAATGGAATGTAATTTTGGGTTTTTCATCAACTGTGTTTCAAATGACATTAGTTCTTTAACCCAGTTGAAGACACGATTACATGTCTAGCACTGTATTTCGAACTATGTTGTTGATCTCTGCTAAATATACATTTTTTTGGTAGTTGAGAATCTATTCTCTTGCTTAACACCCTTCCCCAAGACGTACGAGCTTAGAGGTTATATATCGGCAGAAATCAATGGTACGTTGTAGATTGTCGATGCGACATGTTTGATTTCCCAAAATTAAATAATCATTAATATTGATTTTTGGGAAGCTTAAAACTAAGTGAAATTTTAATTAATCTTTAATTAAATTGAAATGTGAATGTGACGGTTTAAATTATCAAATTTGGGAAATGATCAAAAATGGAGTATCACCAGTTCTGCTCCAAGCGATAGAAAATCTTTAATTAGATTTGAACGTGAAATGGTGATTAATTTTACCGATAATACCGTGCTGCTAGATATGGAGTATTACCAGTTTTGCGTCATGGGATGAACAGATTGGGATTGGGAAATTAAACAAATGATTACTTCGGTAAGGTTCGCTAATCTCGACTAGTTGATAAACCTTAATTTGATTTAGAATTGATATCCAAAGGAAGATTAAAGAATAAATTTAAAGAATTTATCTTTGATAAAATTAATGGGAACCTTTCCCAAATGATATGAATATTTGAATAAAAGAATATTCTGGATTGGAATGAGGCGTATGCTGTGTTTTAATAACACTTGATTATAAAATATGTGAATCATTCAGAAAGGCCGGGTTTATACCCATTTTGAATAACTGATTCGACGAAAAGTCGACGATGAAGAATGAAGACGGTGGTTGAAGCCCGGAGGTATTCACATCGTTTGGGTGATTATTGATGTCTTAATTGGGCTGTACACCCAAGACAAGGTAATAAGTTGTGATAATCCAGACGTACTTGGAGATCGACCAGATATGCGAGGAACTCTGTCTTATATTGAACATATGGGATGAGGAATAAAGTGCCTTTGGTTTCGTTTAGACCTAGAACGAACTAGTAAATGGATGTGTGTCTGATATTCGATTTTATTCTATGTTGATTGATCTCTATTAAATATATATCTATTTTGTGGTTGAGAATTTATTCTCTTGCTTAACACCCTTCTCTAAGACGTACGAGCGTAGAGGTTATATATCAACAGACATTAGTTGTATGGCATGAATTGTCAGTGTGGCATACTGAGATGCAAATGATCAAAGCTTTTGTTGAAAAGCAGAGTCTTGTGGTTACTGACTAAAGTACGGCTTTAAATAGCATTGTAATGTCCCGTATTTTTACAGTATAATAATTTGTTTGTTAAATTATTTAAAAAGTTATTTACAGATTTAAATGGTTATTTAATTAAACAATATTGAATATTTAATTAATATATATAATATAAAAATATATTATAATTCCGAAATTGTCAAAAATAGCTGAATTCACAATACAGTGTGAATTGGATCATATATAAGGTATAATACAGATTAGAATTGAATTAGAATAACGAATATATTATTTAAATCAATGTTAGAACATTTAAATTATAATTTAATTATAATCGAGCCCGCAATCGCGTGATAGTTCGTTATTTGGCGATTTGAATTTCAATTGAATATACAGAATCCATTTTAAATCGGATTTCTGTGAAACAAGAAACGTTTGGAGCTGGTGAAGTATATTTTTCTAATGGAAGAGAAAAATAGTGATTTCATCGTATAGATTGTGAGTTGTGTCCAAATTAAATTTTTGAAAAGTCGCTACGGAATTCCTTTATAATTTATAACAACTTATTTATATTATAAATGGATTTTTTAATATAAATTGAATACTGATATAATCTGGATTTGAAAGGTCGAGCTATAAATTCAAATAGGAATATTTTGGAGCTGTTTTATATTATATGTGAATATATACGATAATATTAATTTATTAATATTAAATTTAATTATTTTTAAATATATTAATATTTAAATGGGTTTATTTACAGTTTTAAAAATAACCATTTTTGCAAATGATCTCCATTTTTGACGAAACCAATTTTGTTGGATCCGAAATATTAAATTAATGTTACATTTCAATTTTTGTGATTTTCGGAGTCAATATTTGGCCGTGTGGAATTTTAATGTGAAATACAATCGATAATTTAACCTTTAAAAATACGCTGTGTGAGCAAACAGACTCGGAACATGACGAAACAAGTTTCCTTGGGTCCGTAATGTCAAATTGTAGTTGTGTAACAACCCGTATTTTAATAACATGTTATAACTATAAATCAAGGCAGAATTAAATTTTAAAATAAGAATCAAGGGAAACGGGTTACGCCATTACGTTCGTCTCGAAATTCTGCTTGAAAACGAGTCTGAGTTTACAAAAATCGGATTCCGTATGACCAAGATATGGCTCTCCAAAGTTTCAGAAAATTCCAGAGTTCAAAATAGTTCGAATTCAAGTTCAAAATTCGAATTTCAAAACCCAGACAGACTGCGCGGGAAAAATCCCGCCAACACCAGGTCGACTGGGGAGTCGACTGGCCATTCGACCCCCCAGACCAAGTCGACTGGGCAGTCGACTTGGGTGTCGACCTGGTCACCTAGCCTGTTTTTGGGACAGATGTATCTGGTCTTGTTGGCTGTCCAGGTTCAGCTCCCTAAACCCTATATAAACAACCCCTGACCCTAGACTCTCTATCACATTCTTATCCGGCCTTATGCTGCTGAGGTTCTGATTGGAAGATAGAGAGCAAGGAGGCTATTCAAGACTTTGTTAGAGCTACGTTGATTTGGGGATTTGCTAGAGATTCTTCTTCTACTCTTTTGCTTTCTCATTTTCTAGACCACGATTTGTAAGCCCTTTGTCACACTTAGATCTAAACTGTAAATTTAACATGAACATGATGTAAACTGAAATTATGCCTAAACATGATAACTAGGTTGGATCTACCATGGTATATCTTTGAACTATGACTATCCCTTTTAGATCTGTTATTTTGGATCTAGTTTTGTACACCCTAGATCTATTCATCTTAAATTTTGACTTGTGGAATATTAGTATGAACTTGATTTGGACATATTCATGTTTAATCTACAACCCCCATGACCTTTATCTTGACATGCCTGTGATGTTGAATTTATTATTGGGGTTACTATCTTATGTCAATCCTTTACCATGTCTATCACCATATTTTGCCAAGTTGATGTTGAGACCCTATTTCATATGCCTGTAATGTTATAATCATCATGCTTAACTTGTGAACACCTTTGCCATCCTATGACTATCCTTTTTGTGTTATATCTCTATTTTGACATGTTGTATTAATGCGAATTCACGTACGTTTGGGATACGTTTTGGGGTAGATTAGGCAAAATTGAAATTGGCTATGGAATTGACATGATATGACATGAAAATATGACATGAAAACTTGACATGAGAATAAGCTTTAAAACATGAATTTGGGACATGACAATTAGATAACTTGAAAGTGGCCAACTTGAGGTTGGGTTGAATTTGCAACGTAAATCTGCCCAGAACTGCCCGGCAAATCTAGTAGTTGCAAATAATAGGACGCAATGTGGGTAATTGGTCATATAGCACTTTAAACCCGAGGTTAGACTAGGTTATGGTGTAAAGCTGGTCGGACCCGCCCGGCACATCTAGTAACCATAACCAAGTCTAATGTGAGAGGTTGGGGTGCGTTAAGTAAATTAATGCCACATGGTAAGGTTAAGTCATGGACTACTTGAATACACTTAACCAATTTGATACATGTTTGGATAGGGGTTAAGTCATGACCTTTTTAATAACAACACTTAACCCATTAGAAATCCTAGCCACGTGGTCCCTTTCAGCAGTAACCCACTTAGAAGTATCACGATACCCTGGGGACTAGGTAGGATGGGGCACGATTACTGGGCTGATTGTAAGCGACCAAGAATAACGGCTGAGTAAGGTGCGCCAATGTAGGTTCAGGCAGACTAGGGTCGTGCACTTAGTCCGGAGTTGAAAAAGTAGGGATGGGCACCCATAGTACTACATTGTGCATGCTTGATTTGTGTCAGTGGTTGACACCCTAGGACCTGATACACCCTAGGGTGGACCTAGCACATGTGACTACATTCCGCGATTGGGCCGTATAACATCGACACACGACGAGTAAAGCCGATCGATTTGGATGGACTGTTGGACCCCGTATTGGGTCATTTCATGTTATTGGGTTTAGGGATCATTTCTGGATTTATACTTGACATGGATTTGGACACTAGTACAGTTAGTGCAGTAAACCTTGTATATGCGATGCCACTCTTATCTTGTTACCTTTTATTACCATGCCAGTCCAGTTATTATCTTTATGTTTAATCTCAGTTTCTCATGTCCAGTTAACTTTATTAGTTTTTATGCTGATAGTCACTAGGGCTTACCAATCTTTTTGACTGACCCGTTTTCTTCCACCTCCTTTTCTTTCGTCCCCCCCCCGGTTCTCAGGGAGGAAACTCTAGCTCTTAGCTTGGACTTTGCTTGCTTTCTGACAGATCATGTACGGTTTGGTCTTGTGCTATGCTATGGCTGCACTCATGCTCTTTTTGGGGAATAATATTGGGCTTATGTTGTTTTCAGTACTTTGCTTCTTTAGAACTTGATGTAATGAAATAATGACTTGGTATTTTGATGTAAGAGGGTTCGACTCTATTTTCCACGTAATGAGATTTGGTTAAATTTATATCCGCTGCTTTATATACTCTGTTTAATCTATGTTCTGTCTTGTGTTATCTCTGTGCCTGTTTACTAGATAATACCCCTCCAAAACTAGTGCATTCCCTTTGTGAGTGACCCTAGCAGAGGTGGGGTGTTACATTTGGTATCGGAGCAGAAGGTTACCAAAATGGGCAAAAGTTTTAAAAAAACTTTCTGAAAATTATTTTCAAAACCATTTATAAAGAAGGATTTTTGAAGAAAAGTTCTATTTTTAAGAAAAGGCTATTCCCCAAAAGCCATTAGCACTTTCCTTGTTTCCTCGTTTGAATCTTTTTCTTTTCGTTTTTCAGCATGGCCGATCTTAACCTTCCCGAGGGAGTACCCATACCCGGATGGTTCCGAAGGTACTTGGAAGCTAGGGCCAAGGATGCGGGCCCGACAGACATCCCTCCTCCTCCTCCTCCAATAGTCGCGGTTCCTCCTCCTCCCGGCACCGCCTTCACCAAAATATGCAAAGACTTTATAGGAATGGGCGGCAAGAGCTTCCTTGGAACTGAGACCTTCGCTGAGGCACGAAACTGGTTAAAGGAGACTGAAGACCTGTTCGTTATCTTCGATATGGAGGATCATAGGAAAGTTCAGTTGGCAGCATGGTTGTTGAAAGAGGAAGCTGCATTTTGGTGGGAAGTCACTAGCGCTACCAGACCAATTGAGACTTGGGCAGACTTTAGAGAGAGGTTTGGGCTTAAATTCTTATCGTCAGCAGAAGCGAACCTTCAGATGGATAGGTTCCTGGCACTCAAGCAGGGGGACATGTCTGTTAGGGAGTACGTGAATAAGTTTAATTAGCTTGCACGGTTTGGTTTGGACTTAGTCAACACGGTTGAGAAGAAGGCTCTACGATTTGCTCGAGGATTGAGCGAGCCACTCCACACTATGTCCATGACTCATGTGCCCATGGGGGCGACCTTTGAAAGCTTGGTGAATATGGCCCTACTTCATGAGGCAGACAAGGGTGACAAAAAGGAGGTTAAGTCTAATGAGACTCAGAACAAGAAGGTTGACTTCAAGAAGGGAGGAAACAAGAATAACAAGGGCAACAACAACAATGCTAACAAGCCACGTGAGACGAGGAAGTGCAACTTTAGTGGTATCACGGGACATATAGCTAAAGACTGTAGGAGGAAGAAAAGAAAGTTGGGTGAATGCTTTCACTGCGGGGATACCGGACACATCAGTAAGGATTGCCCTAAGAAGCAAGGACAGGGGCTAGGGCAGACATAGCAAGCAGGACCTTCTGGAGGGCAGTTGCAGGCTCTCAACACCACTCCAGCTCTTGACCGAGGTAGTAATATTTCTGTAGAAAGACTTGTTTACATTTCTGAATTTCCTGTTCGAACCTTATTTGACTCTGGCGCATCGCATATATCTCTTCTAATATTGTTGAAAATCTGCACTTAAGTACTAGTCTAGTAGATGATCTCATTAGTGTTTCAAATCCGATTGGGGGCGCCGCCCATTTATCTATGATTTGTGTTGATTTGAGGATTTCCATCTTATGCGTGGAATTCACGTGTAATGCTTATGTTCTCGGATTCATGGGATATGGTTTAATTCTGGGCATGGATTGGTTGTCCAATTATGGAGCTATCCTTGATTGTGAACGAAGGGTAGTGAGGCTCATGACATGCCTTGGTAATACCCTTGAACTTTCTTGTAACCCGAAGGGTCCGGTCATGTTATGTTATCTTGAATCTCTCGACTCGTTCGTCGACAATCTGCACTCCGTGAGAGTAGTCCGAGAATATCCAGATATCTTTGATGAGGTGAAAGGGTTACCCCCTAAACGGAAGATAGACTTCCGAATTTATCTGGTTGATAATGCCATTTTTGGAGGGAGGAAGTTCAGTTTCTTGGGCACGTAGTTTCTAAGCAAGGTTTAGCCGTAGACCCCGCAAAGGTAGTTGTGGTGCAAGACTGGAAAATTCCTAAGAATGCAACAGAGGTGAGAAGCTTTCTCGGTTTGGCGGGCTTTTATAGGAAGTTCATTAAGGACTTCGCTAATATTTCAGCCCCTCTTACTATGTTAACGAAGAAAACCTAGGATTTGCATGGGACATAGAATGTGAGACTGCTTTCCAGAGACTCAAGAGAGCCCTCACCACAGCTCCAGTTTTAGCATTACCCGATGGAGGAAAAATGTTTACGGTGTACACAGATGCGTGTGGCACGGGATTAGGCGCTGTCCTAATGCAAGAAGGAAGAGTGATATGCTATGGGGGTAGACAACTTAAAGTTCATGAGAAGAACTATCCCACACATGACTTGGAGTTAGCCGCCATTGTTTTTGCACTTAAAGCTTGGCGCCATTATCTCCTAGGAGAGAGATTCGAGCTGTACACCGACCACAAATCGCTTAAGTATCTCTTTTCACAAAAAGATTTGAATCTGAGATAGCAGCGGTGGATGGAATTCTTGGCCTCATATGACTTCGATATAAATTATACCCCTGGCAAGGGTAACATGGTGGCGGATGCGCTAAGTAGAAAAAGGTTGACTTTGAGCCCCTTATTTGTTGAAAGAAAAAGTCTAGAGTTTATAGCGACCTTTGATTTTACGCACGCTATTGAGTCATTGACTGGTACGTTAGCATCTCTTGAGCTGAGACCTACGCTTCTAGATCAAGTAGGGACTTCGTAGAAAGAAGACCCACAGATAGTCGAAATCATGGACAAGTGAATCAGTGGTGAGATGTCAAGTCACCTTGGTAGGTATGCCATTGATGACAAAGGATGGCTAAGGCGCGATGGAAGGCTATGTGTTCCACTAGTGGGAGACTTAGTAAATAAAGTTCTCGAAGAGGCGCATCATTCGAAGATGACTATACATCCCGGAGGCGATAAGATGTACAGAGATATGAAACGCATTTTCTTTTGGGCCGGAATGAAAAAGGACGTTGAAGAATTCGTCTCAAAGTGCATGGTGTGCCAAAATGTCATGGACGAATCTAAGAAGCCCGGTGGGCTATTACATCCTTTGGAAGTCCCGCAATGGAAGTGGGAAAGTATCTCGATGGATTTCGTGGATGGATTGCCTAGGTCGAGGGAAGGGAATACTAGCATATGGGTCACTGTTGATAGACTCACGAAGAGTGCTCACTTCATTCCGGTGAAAAGCAAAAGGACTGCATCATGGCTAGCGTCTATTTACCTTCGAGAGATAGTATGGTTGCACGGGGTTCCTTCTAGCATAGTCAGTGACCATGACCCAATTTTCACTAGCCAGTTTTGGAATAGTCTGCAAGAAGCAATGGGTACGCAACTTAATTTAAGTACAGCCTATCACCCTCAAATGAATGGATAGACCGAAAGGGTAAATAGAGTACTAGAGGATCTTTTGAGGCTATGCATTCTTGATATTGGTGGTACTTGGGAAGACCATCTCCCTCTCGTGGAGTTTGCTTATAATAATAGCTACCAAGCTAGCATAGGGATGGCACCGTTCGAAGCCCTGTATGGAAGACCGTGCAAGTCACCAACTTGTTGGTGGTAGATGACTGACAGACTTATACTTGGGCCCGACATGATACGAGACACTTCTGAGAAGGTGGAGTTGATACGAAGACGAATGAAAGCGGCCCAAGATAGACAAAAATCTTATGCGGACAAGATAAGGACAGACTTAGAGTTCGAAGTTGGAGATATGGTTTTCATAAAAGTCTCTCCTTTGCGCAATCTGGTTCATTTTGGAGCAATTGGAAAGCTAGCACCGAGATTCGTAGGACCGTTCCCTATCACTGAGAGGATTGGGCAGATGGCCTATAAGGTAGAGTTACCTGAGAGGCTGGCCGGAGTACACAATTCCTTTCACGTCTCGCATCTCCGAAAGTGCCTACATGAATCAGCTGAGGTGGTTGAGCCAAGCATCCTCGAAGGCGTAGAAGTGGAGAAAGAAGCAACGCTGAGGCGAGTTCCTATTCGTATCTTAGGGACGGAGATCATGAAGCTAAGGAATCGTGAAGTCAAGCTAGTTAAAGTACAGTGGAGTGAAGCCCAAGAAGACGCAACTTGGGAAACCGAGGAGAAGATACGCGCGCTTTACCCATTTCTTTTTGAGGGTACTTTCTCGATCTCTTTTTCCTTTGAGCATGTAAACCATTTGTATCATGCTACCTATGTTTGTTTTATTAATCTTGTCTTGAGAACCTTAGAACCCTCTTTGGATGTAAACATGTATTTCAAACATGTTATGGTTGATGTTTGCAAATGGTTGCAAGTGTTTGCAAGTGATTTCTAGTGGATGCATGACACACATTAGGCACTAGATCAGCTCAGACACCTTTTCATGTTGCATTTGCATGGGTGCTTATACTTGTACATGGATGAACTTGTTATGCTATCATGTGGATGTTGCATATGGATGATGTTTGTGCACTCATGTAGAAATTTTAAGTTATGATAGGAATTTGCATACATGTTGGACTCATTACACTAACATATCTTGCATTAAGGAGGTTTACTGAATCAGTAACCGCCCGATCTTTTGCATTAGATAAGTACATATACACACACATACTGCATATGTTCATACAGCATTAGAAACCTTTTTAAGGACAATGGTTGATCGTGAATGATGTTGTGAGTAGATGGATGTGGATGGTAGGATGCGTTCTTCCTAACTTAGAGATTTCGGGGACGAAATCCTTTAAGGAGGGGAGAATGTAACAACCCGTATTTTAATAACGTGTTATAACTATAAATCAAGGCAGAATTAAATTTTAAATTAAGAATCAAGGGAAAGGGTTATGCCATTACGTTCGTCTCGAAATTCTGCTTGAAAACGAGTCTGAGTTTACGAAAATCGGAGTCCGTATGACCAAGATATGGCTCTCCAAAGTTTCAGAAAATTCCAGAGTTCAAAACAGTTCGAATTCAAGTTCAAAATTCGAATTTCAAAACCCAGACAGACTGGGCGGGAAAAATCCCGCCAGCAACAGGTCGACTGGGGAGTCGACTGGGCATTCGACACCCCAGACCAAGTCGACTGGGCAGTCGACTTGGGTGTCGACCTGGTCACCTAGCCTGTTTTTGGGACAGATGTATCTGGTCTTGTTGGCTGTCCAGGTTCAGCACCCTAAACCCTATATAAACAACCCTTGACCCTAGACTCTCTATCACATTCTTATCCCGCCTTATGCTGCTGAGGTTTTGACTGGAAGATAGAGAACAAAGAGGCTATTCAAGACTTCGTTAGAGCTAAGTTGATTTGGGGATTTGCTAGAGATTCTTCTTCTACTCTTTTGCTTTCTCATTCTCTAGACCACGATCTGTAAGCCCTTTGTCACTCTTAGATCTAAACTGTAAATTTAACATGAACACAATGTAAACTGAAATTATGCCTAAACATGATAACTAGGTTGGATCTACCATGGTATATCTTTGATCTATGACTATCCCTTTTAGATCTATTATTTTGGATCTAGTTTTATACACCGTAGATCTATTCATCTTAAATTTTGACTTGTGGAATATTAGTATGAACTTGATTTGGACATATTCATGTTTAATCTACAACCCCCATGACCTTTATCTTGACATGCCTGTGATGTTGAATTTATTATTGGGGTTACTATCTTATGTCAATCCTTTACCATGTCTATCACCATATTTTGCCAAGTTGATGTTGAGACCCTATTTCATATGTCTGTAATGTTATAATCATCATGCTTAACTTGTGAACACCTTTGCCATCCTATGACTATCCTTTTTGTGTTATATCCCTATTTTGACATGTTGTATTAATGCAAATTCACGTACGTTGGGGATACGTTTTGGGGTAGATTAGGAAAACTTGAAATTGGATATGGAATTGACATGATATGACATGAAAATATGACATGAAAACTTGACATGAGAATAAGCTTGAAAACATGAATTTGGGACATGACAATTAGATAACTTGAAAGTGGCCAACTCGAGGTTGGGTTGAATTTGCAACGTAAATCTGCCCGGAACCGCCCGGCAAATCCAGTAGTTGCAAATAATAGGACCCAATGTGGGTAGTTGGTCATATAGCACTTTAAACCCGAGGTTAGACTAGGTTATGGTGTAAAGCTTCCCGGACCCGCCCGGCACATCCAGTAACCATAACCAAGTCTAATGTGAGAGGTTGGGGTGCGTTAAGTAAATTAATGCCACATGGTAAGGTTAAGACATGGACCTCTTGAATACACTTAACCAATTTGATACACGTTTGGATAGGGATTAACTCATGACCTTTTTAATGACAACACTCAACCCATTAGAAATCCTAGCCACGTGGTCCCTTTCAGCAGTAACCCACTTAAAAGTATCACGAAACCCTAGGGACTAGGCAGGGTGGGGCACGATTACTGGGCTGATTGTAAGCGACCAAGAATAACGGCCGAGTAAGGTGCGCTAGTGTAGGTTCAGGTGGACTAGGGTCGTGCACTTAGTCCGGAGTTGAAAAAGTAGGCATGGACACCCGTAGTACTACATTGTGCGTGCTTGATTTGTGTCAGTGGTTGACACCCTACGACCTGATACACCCTAGGGTGGACCTAGCACATGTGACTACATTCCGCGATTGGGCCGAATAACACCGACACACGACGAGTAAAGCCGATCGATTAGGATGGACTATTGGACCCCGTATTGGGTCATTTCATGTTATTGGGTTTAGGGATCATTTCTGGATTTATACTTGACATGGATTTATACACTAGTACAGTTAGTGCAGTAAACCTTGTATATGCGATGCCACTCATATCTTGTTACCTTTTATTATCATGCCAGTCCAGTTATTATCTTTATGTTTAATCTCAGTTTCTCATGTCCAGTTAACTTTATTAGTTTTTATGATGATAGTCACTAGGGCTTACCAGTCTTTTTGACTGACCCGTTTTCTTCCACCTCTTTTTCTTTCGTCCCCCCCTAGGTTCTCAGGGAGGAAACTCTAGCTCTTAGCTTGGACTTTGCTTGCTTTCTGACAGCTCATGTACGGTTTGGTCTTGAGCTATGCTATCGCTGCACTCATGCTCTTTTTGGGGAATAATATTGGGCTTATGTTGTTTTAAGTACTTTGCTTCTTTAGAACTTGATGTAATGAAATAATGACTTGGTATTTTAATGTAAGAGGTTTTGACTCTATTTTCCACGTAATGAGATTTGGTTAAATTTATATCCGTTGCTTTATATACTCTGTTTAATTTATGTTCTGTCTTATGTTATCTCTGTGCCTGTTTACTAGATAATACCGCTCCAAAACTAGTGCATTCCCTTTTTGAGTGACCCTAGCAGAGGTGGGGTGTTACAAGTTGTACGTCCATTTTTATTGAAATTGGATATTTTATATGATTATTGTGATTTTTAAACAGCATATATAGATAGCGATTCATTAAAATGGAATATAAAAATCAGATAAAAAAATATATAAATCTACTTATAAATATTCCAACATCCTTCTAACCCTAACCCTCGTTTTCTCTGGTTAAAATTTCTAAGCCGCCGGTATTTCTTTCTCCAAAACATAATTCCTGAGTTTCTAAAAAAAAGTGAAATAAAATCCTATAGATCCCGATATATATATATATATATATATATATATATATATATATTAGTGATCATTGGTTGTTTCTCTTCGATTCTATATGCCTATCACTTGGTGTGCATCCTCTTCGAAGTTGTCGAAAATGTACAGCGTTAGCCCGAGCAATGCAGGGCTTAGGATTTTGGGTGACTGAAGTATCGGTGTTTGAATTTAAGGTCGACTTGGAGTTCATAAGGTTTTCCACATCATTTGCTAATTTTTTAGGAATGTTTGTGCTAAAAGTTGTTGCGACTTTTAACGATAGTTCGTGAGTTCTACTGTTCAATGCAAAATGAGGGAGGCGTGCCAGTGTCGTAGATTGGTGATGGAGATGGAGTGGTTGAGGAGAGAAGCAGCATGACATTTTCAGTTTTTGAAATCGTAAAGAGGAGAGGGAGTTGTCGAAGCCTGAAATATGGAAAATGGCAAGAGCAATTTATAATGACCCGGATATTCCGTCGGTTAGATTTGAATATTTAATACGGTTTTAAATATTAATTTGATAAATTAAATGAATATTTATTTTTAAGTTATCAATTTAATAATCAGTTTCGATTTAATATCGAATATATTAAGTTATCAAAATACGAAGTTGATTGAATTAAAATTTAATTTTTGAATTAAATACAGTTCAAATGATCAATACAAACTTCTGTTTGAAGTGGAATAATAATATTAATTTATTTTTGCAGAATTTATTGTTTTCAAATTTGATTTATATCAATTTAAATAAATATCTTCTACAGACGATCGGACTGGACTTTGTGACTTATCCCAGTGTGTTCAGAACAGGGGTATTACCCTAGAATTGACAGTGGTTGGGTTCAGTAAAGAGTTCAGAATCAACGCGATAATTTAAATTAAAGGATATCGGTTTAAATAATTTAAAATAACAATAAATAAAATATTTTGTGGCTCCTCCCTCTCCACAAAACAAAACCCGTGGCCTTAACATCTCCTCAAGTTCAAAAGGGCTAGGAAGCACCACGTCCTCTTCCTTTCTGTATAAAATCGATGCCTAACTCCCATTCCAACCCTTCGAGAAAAAAATATAATCGAAGTCCCCCTTTTCATTTTTCTGTTGAAACTTCAATACTACAAAAATCGATCCTCCATAAAACAACGCCTGATTTCGTGGATCTCGTGTAGCTCGAGCTCCACTCTGGTGAGCTCCATGTTAAGTTCGAACATCCTGGAATCGCGATGACAGTTTGAGGGGTAAGGCAAGTGGAAGTCGCGAGTTAGGGCGACGCTCGTGAGAGGAGGGACTAGGGCTATCAACGTTGGTTAGTTCTGAGATTTTGTGAAGGGGGCTTACGATTTAGGGATGAAAGAGGGGTACTCGATGTTGTCAGGTGGTTGAAATTGAAGCAACGTTTACAGAAGAGGGCGATGTAGTGGCAGTGGAGTTCGACGGTTTTATGGATGAACTAGATGGTCTGAAGGGATTGTGCAACGCGGTGAAAGGGATGGGCAGTTCATGGAAAAGATGGAAGATGATGGGAGTCGGTCACTGATTGGGAAGAAGAAAGGTGCAACAGGAAATCCAGTTGGCTCCAGGAGGTCAGTTTCTGACTTTTGGTGACTTAAAGTTGATCGGTGATTTCTTTTGGGAGGTGCGGGACTGTATTTTTGGAGATAGGAAGGGCTGGAAATGTTTGAAGGGGACAGTCGAATTGATTGAAGAAGATGAGTTAAGCAAGTTAATAAGGTATACTTCATTTTGAAGTTCAAATCACATAGGTTAATTTACTAATTTACAATTTATGGTTAAATTAAATTAGGTAATTAACTTAAGTATTTGATTTAGTGTGGGATAATAATAAAGGAAAATTCAAATTTTGTTACAAGGTCAAATTGTTCAAGATAAGTTGAGTGGGGATCGCGGCTTTGAAGTAACGAGCAGGAAATTTATTTGAATAAATCATTGGATAAAATCACGGTGAGTAAATCTCACCGGTTTGTTTAGAATTATTTTTATATCGTTAAAAATAATTGTTATGCTTGTTTGAATGCTGTCTGATTGTTTTGAAATATATATATAGTTATTTAGGCTTAACTATTATATATATATATTGGGTTGATGATTGGTTGGATTCCCGCAGTCTCATTAGCGGATGCCCGCAGTTTCATAGCAGATGATTACCCTATTGTAACAACCCGTAAAATGCGAGCCAGTTTGAAATTTTTATTTTGGCAATTTTAGCGGATTTTGAATATTTAAAATGAATTATTTTAAATAATATCGACGATAAATTTATTTAGAACAGAATTCGAACGTATATATTATATACGTCGTCGTTAGAATATATAATAATTATATATAATTATAAAAGGAATCGAAAATGGCGCGGTAGTTCGATAATTCGATTTCAAACTTCAATTGAATGTACCGGATGCAAAACAATCCGGATTTTAATGAAACCAAAAACATTAGGATCTAATTGGTAATATCTTTCCAACGAATCCGAAAGATCGAAATTTCATATCGGGAATCAAAAGATATGTCCAGTTGAAAATTCTGAATAGTCGCTATGGAATTCAGGCCCTTAAAAATGGACATTTTGCAAACGACCTCGGATTTCGACGAAACCAGTTTTGTTGGGTCCGTGATGTCATGTTATTGCTAGGTTTTAAATTTCATAATTTTTCGAATCAATATATGAGCGTGGCATAGGAAAATGTGTTTTGACCATTTCAGTTGATTTTAATCGACTGGAAATTGGCCATTTTTCCAACGGTCTCGGAATTCGACGAAACTAGTTTTGTTAGGACCGTATCGTAAATACGAAGCTAGAAAATATTTTTCTGGAATTTTTAGAGTTAGTATGTGACCCCGGTAATTTGAAATGTACGTTTAAAATTCAATATAGTGATTTAAATGAAAATTCAAAAGGAAACTGATTGTAACAATCGAATCAGCTTGCGATACATATCCCATTGTGTTCGGAATGGGGGTAATTAGCTAGGGACGAGAGTCGTTGGGTCTCGTTTCGAGTTCGAATAAAAAGTCCACTTTTATTGGAAAATTAAATTAAATAAATTAATTAAATAACCCCCCTTTATCCCTTCACTACGGTCAACGATCCCCCCCCCCCTTTTCACTCTTCCTATTCGAAATTGAAAACGAGAAAAAAAAAAAAAAAAAAAAAAAAACGAAAAAAACCCTAAACCTAGTTGCTCCAGGAAGTCGCGACCGCCACCAATCGGAGCTGCTCCGATGAACGCACCGCCGCCCAGGTTGGCCCTCACCTCATCGCGCAACCCGTCCCTCCTTCCCCCTCTGACGAGAAGACCCCCCCCATCGATCAGAGAAAATCGCGCCCCCTTCCATCAAACCACCGCAATGACCCACCGCACCCCACAGGCCAGCTCACCCGCGACGCGGTTCCGCCTCACCAGACGCCGACCACCTCTGACGCCAACCCCTCCAGACACTGCCTCCCCTCGCGTCGTTCCAGTGAGTGTTTAAGTTCTTATTTATTTTGTTTTGTTTTATTTTATTTAAGTTTAAAAACTGTTTTATTTTATTTAAGTTTAAAAACTGTTTTATTTTATTTAAGTTTAAAAACTGTTTTATTTTATTTAAGTTTAAAAACTGTTTTATTTTATTTAAGTTTAAAAACTGTTTTATTTTATTTAAGTTTAAAAACTGTTTTATTTTATTTAAGTTTAAAAACTGATTTTATTTTATGCTATAAAAGTTTCGATTTTTAAACTAGAAAAGTTTCGATTTTTAAACTAGAAAAGTTTCGATTTTTAAACTAGAAAAGATTCGATTTTTAAACTAATAAAAATGTGATTTTTATATATTGAACATCGTAGTGAAAAATATGATTTTTATCTATTGAACTTCGAATTAAAAATATGATTTTTATATATGGAACTTCGATAGAAAAATAGCATTTTTATATATGGAACTTCGATAGAAAAATAGCATTTTTATATATGGAACTTCGATAGAAAAATAGCATTTTTATATATGGAACTTCGATAGAAAAATAGCATTTTTATATATGGAACTTCGATAGAAAAATAGCATTTTTATATATGGAACTTCGATAGAAAAATAGCATTTTTATAATGATGAAAACTTTATTTTTATAAAGGCGAAAACTTTATTTTTGAAATGGAATTTTAGTCTATATAGTAGCAATGTAGAAATAGAATTTTTATCTATAGAACGAGATAGTAAAAATAGGATTTTTATATATTGAACTTTGAACTAAAAATTCGATTTTTATATATTGAACTTTGAACTAAAAATTCGATTTTTATATATTGAACTTTGAACTAAAAATTCGATTTTTATATATTGAACTTTGAACTAAAAAATTCGATTTTTATATATTGAATAGCGAACTAAAAAATTCGATTTTTATATATTGAATAGTGAACTAAAAATTCGATTTTTATATATTGAACTTTGAACTAAAAATTCGATTTTTATATATTGAACTTTGAACTAAAAATTCGATTTTTATATATTGAACTTTGAACTAAAAATTCGATTTTTATATATTGAACTTTGAACTAAAAAATTCGATTTTTATATATTGAATAGCGAACTAAAAAATTCGATTTTTATATATTGAATAGTGAACTAAAAATTCGATTTTTATATATTGAACTTTGAACTAAAAAATTCGATTTTTATATATTGAACTTTGAACTAAAAATTCGATTTTTATGTATTGAACTTCGAAGTAAAAATTCGATTTTTAAATATATGAAGAGATTATAAAAATGTGATTTTTATAAATTGAAAGTGAATAAATAAAAATGTAATTTTTATTTAAAGACGTCGAAATATAAAAATGTGTGATTTTTATATATAGTGACTACGGGCACAAGAAGATGACAAAAAGGCGGGAAAGACGAAGACTTCTGCAAATGAAGAGCCGTGGAGCTAGGATAGCTATAAGTGAGAATTTCTCACCTTTCTATTTTATTTCTAGTTATATATATATACTAGGATGCAGACGGTGCTTAGTAGCACCCGACACAATCGTCCACAGACCATGGACTTGTTTGTTTGGCTGTTTGGTTATTGATTGTGATATTGGTTTGAATGTGGTTTGTGGTGTGAAAAATCGAATCGATAAATTGGTTAGGATTAGACGTGCGCCGTTATAAGGCGTAGGAGTAAGGCTAGGTTAGACCCTTACTCCAAATTTTGTGGTTTGCAAAATGAAATTGATTTGATTGATGAGTGAATGGCGTGGGCCTTCACTAGTCCGGGGATAAGGCTAGGCCTCGTCCCGTTTCTAGTATCGTGCCGTTATGCCGCCGAAATTTTCTAAAATAAAGTTAGAAAAATAAAAATAGCATTTTATTTAAAGAATGAACTGAATAGAAATTCATATGTTAAAATAAAATGTGTTATCGTTAAAAATATAATTTTTAACGTGAATGTGAATAAATAAATATTCATTTACAAACCAGACGGTTTGTTTATGTACACCTATTTGAATGACGTTGATTGGGTCGATAAATTTTACACATCGCCTAACTGCACAAATAAAATATGTGTTTGATTGTTTGAAACCCCACACGGGTGTTAGGATGAAATTTGAAGTTCACTCATCCTGATTGATTAAATATGTCGATCGATTGATTGACAGGCTGTTATAAGCGTTGAATATCTATATTTGATGCTTATACAGTGTAGTGCACTTTGGTTGATGGTTGATTATTTTCAATGCTATTATATACATGTGTTGTATGAAAATCCATATAATTAATTTTATATGGTAATTGATTGGGCCTCATTCCAGTTTTGAAAAAGAAATATTTGAAAAAGAAATATTTGAAATAAAATATTTGAAAATAAAGGAATATATGAAGCCGTGTTGATAGGATTGACGCCATTTTGACGTGAACGATATTTATATCGATTTTGAAAACGATTTCGAAATGAATTGAATTGAAAACGAATTCAAAATGAATTGAAAACGATTTCGAAATGAATTGAATTGAAAACGAATTCAAAATGAATTGAAAACGATTTCGAAATGAATTGAATTGAAAACGAATTCAAAATGAATTGAAAACGATTTCGAAATGAATTGAATTGAAAACGAATCCAAAATGAATTGAAAACGATTTCGAAATGAATTGAATTGAAAACGAATTCAAAATGAATTGAAAACGATTTCGAAATGAATTGAATTGAAAACGAATTCAAAATGAATTGAAACCGATTTCGAAATGAATTGAATTGAAAACGAATTCAAAATGAATTGAAAACGATTTCGAAATAAATTGAATTGAAAACGATTTCGAAATGAATTGAATTGAAAACGAATTCAAATGGAATTGAAAGCGAATTGAAATGAATTCAAATTGAATCGAAATTCGAATTGAATAGAAATGAATTTTAAAACGAATTTATAAAGAAGAATTCAATTTTGGCTTTGAATTGAAATAGAAGTTGAAATAGAATTTGAAACGAATTTAAAACTATTTATATAATCCGTTTTAAATAGAAATCGACGAAATATATATTATATATATTATATATATAATATAATGGCCTGAATAGAACGCGCCGCGCCGCGGTAGTTCGCGAATTTCGACCATTTATTTCAAACGGACATTGCGGGAGATCCGACCGTCGGATTCTCCTAAAACCGGAACCGTTGGGTTCGTATCGAAATGAGCTTTCTAATGAAAATTAGAAATTTGAAATCTAACGGTTGGATTTGGAATTATGTCCAAATCAAATTCGAAAAAGGTCGCTGTAAGTGCAGTTCGATGGCCATTGATGGAAATCGACTGTACGGGCCTTGATAAAATTATAAAAAAAAATAGTAATAATTTGTGTAAAATCATAAGAAATGATTTAGAAAGAATTGGGATGAAAAACTCCCTATTTGAAAAGATAAAAATAGATTTTTATCGAAATGAACTAGTTTTGAACTAGAATTATAATTCTATTTATTTTTAAATAAATAAATTGAATTTGAAAAGGGTTTTGAAAATAACCAAAATTTCCAATGATTGCATTGGAGTGGATTTGAATCGAAATTGTCTTCGGAATATTTCGATGTTGGAATTCGTGATTATACAGGTGTTGTTATGGAAATTTGAAAGATATATTTGTATCGTTATTTCTAATACGACATTTGTTAATCGTAGAATTTGATATTGAATGTAAGCCGATATATTTTCTATTCAGAGCCTTATATTGAATATCAAATGTGATTTGGGTTTGTCGTGAATGGTGTCTTCACTAACACTGTTCTTGAACCCAGTTGAGAAAAGATTAAATCTTTTTATTTAGATTTAATGAAGTGTACCAATTAAATAATATTTAATTGGAATTGAATTGATATTGATTTTTGGGTTTATCGTGAACAGTGTTTTAAATAACACTTGTTCTTTAACCCGATAATTAATGAATGTGATTTGGGTTTGTCGTGAATGGTGTCTTCACTAACACTGTTCTTGAACCCAGTTGAGAAAAGATTAAATCTTTTTATTTAGATTTAATGAAGTGTACCAATTAAAGAATATTTAATTGGAATTGAATTGATATTGATTTTTGGGTTTATCGTGAACAGTGTTTTAAATAACACTTGTTCTTTAACCCGATAATTAATGAATGTGATTTTGGGTTTATCGTGAACCGTGTTTTAAATGACACTGATTCTTTAACCCAGTTAACGATTAAAACTGAGTGGAGTTTTAATGAATCTTTAATTAGATTTGAACGTGAAATTAGAAACTAACTGTCGGTTAGCTAAGTAGAATGGTTTTCTGGATATTGATCTGATGTTGGTTTCGGCCTTCGGGGTTAATATTTGGGGAATTATTCTCTTGATTAATTTACGGTTAATGACTAATGAGTTGGAATGAGGCGTATGTTGTGTTTGTGTAACACTTTTATAATATATACGCGAGTTATTCGGAAAGACCGGGTTTATCCCATTCTGAATAACTGATACGACGATAAGTCGAAGATGAAGACGATGGTCGAAGACCGGAGGTCTTCACGTCGTTTGGGTGATAACTGATGATCTTGATTGGGCTGTACACCCAAGAAGATGGAAACAGTTGGGGATCGTCCAGACGTACTTGGAGATCGATGGATATGCGGGGTACTAGGTGCCTCCGGTTTCGTTCAGACCCAGAACGGACTTGTAAATGGACTGTGTGTCTGACATCGGATTTCATTCTGTGTGACTGATATCGGTTGCATAGGATGGTTTGCCTGTGTGGCATGCTAAGATGCAAATGATCAAGGCTTCTGTTGAAAAGCAAAGTCTTGTGGTGATGATCAAAGCACGGCCTTTGTGGCGTAGCTTTGTGTAACGTTTACCTCGCGTGTTTCACACCCGGTATGAACCAAAAACGGGAGAGGACATCAGGGAGGACTTGCGTTTCTTTCTAGCTAGAAGTGGCGTCAGTGGTTTTACACGCCCTGACGAGTTTGACTTTTGTGGTTGTTGCTGTTGCGAGGCGCCTCGGTTATATCGGTTTCGGCCGAATGCATTCTGGTCGGCTGACGGACCAGACTTACGCCCCATAGGGCGGAGAGACGTATTGTTCAGGCATAATAATCCACATCGGTGGACCGGCCCTGACGATCTAAAGGGTTGATGCGTTCTGATCCTGAGACATGGGCTAGATTGTCTCGAATCGGTTGAGGACTATCTTTTGCCTCGGTTCATAGATGGAAATCCAACCTCCAAATACGTGACATTTGCGGTTTTATTTGTAAACCTATATATGGCGACATGATATATGGTACCCATGCCGCCTATG
Organism: Allium sativum; assembly: GCA_030737875.1. Classification (NCBI taxonomy): domain Eukaryota; kingdom Viridiplantae; phylum Streptophyta; class Magnoliopsida; order Asparagales; family Amaryllidaceae; genus Allium; species Allium sativum. Next base: position 109,604,957 of record CM060916.1, on the reverse strand, counting down.
ATTGATACTTATGATTTGAAGTTGTTTTATACACTATGCACTTATAGTGGTATCAAATGATTTGTTTTAAACGTATCAAACATTCTTTGGCTGTTATAAGGGAAAACCCTATCCTCGACTGCGTTGCATTGTGTGATGGGACCTGGGTCTTATAACAGCTTCATTTTTCTTTATTTAGCATTGCGCTGTTCGTTTTATGCACTGGTATTCTTGGGAGGAAACCCGTTCCGTGTTATACGGCGTGGTCCCTTGATTTACCTAACTTTGAAATAAAGATTAACTGTTTTAGTTCTCACACCAGTCACATGACTGACCTGGAGTTTATTGTTTTAACCTAAACTCTGGGTGCCCCTATTTTGACACGGGCAGCTAGTAGTTTTGGTTTTGCAGATTTATATTCACAGGATCCTGGTTTACAGCTGGAACGATATCCGGAAAGCTTTGTATCCGTATATCTCTTCTAGTTGTGTATTGTATTATTTTCCGCTGCTATGTATTTAAATGTAATTTAAATCTCTGATATTTCTGTGTAATATTCATTTTTACTCTGTATATTCTTGTAATCTGATGCATTGTTGTAATATACAATGAAATGCTCTTCTGTATAAGTTCTATTGTGGCTTGTTCTCGAACTATCCGACGCTTTCCTTTACGGGGAAGTTGCGGGTCTTTACACGTGGTATCAGAGCTTTGGTTTACAAAGCAGAGAACGAGGCACATTAGAACCATATGAAAGAATTCATCAGATATTGGGTTAGTAAAATCCAATGGGAATGACTCGTTAGAGATGGGATCAGTAGTATCCTAGAACGAGTGTGAAGAGTAAATTTTTTTTAAGTGAAAACAAATTTTTGTTTTGAAAATTTAAATCAATTATTCGTATTTGATTATCTATTTATATTGAGTTGGACAGTCCAGTATATAAAGATTTTGCATATACGTCTTGCAAACGTGTATTTGAAATTTTAATATACTGGATAGATATAGAATCACATTCTAGACACCCGGAGATGGTTCTGATGATTGATCGATCATCATCAGAATCTATGTTCGTGTTTTGAAGATGTGATATTTATATATTTCCTATTGATTGGTGTGAGAACCAAAATTAGATAGGGCTTATTGTTGGGATTTGGCATCAAAAATCTGATTTTTGTATATGTATCAAAATTATGAATTTGAAACTCTAATTCACTAATTAATTGATGTTTGTGTTGTTTGTTCATTTGTTTGCTAATTTTGAACCATTTAGCCTAATAGAACCAAATATTGAGTTATATTGAAAATTGGTCGTATTTGCTTGCATATACTTGTATATCATTGAACAGGTCATAGCAAGGAGGCTAGAGCAGAGAATAAAATTTGTTTGCCCGACAAATAGGTACATGTTTATTACATAATTTCCTGTTTAGTTTGGGTGATGATGATTTTGTGAGCCTATTGGCTAGCCGCTTGGCTTTTTCTTTTTCTTTTTGAGATCTGAAGGACCGGGAACGCTATTTGCAATTTCCCGATGCTCCCATTGCAGGGGAGGTTATGGCGAAATTTTTCGAAAATTTAGGGTGTTAGCCAAATTTTTGAAATTTTGAAAATTCTCAAAAACTGAAAAGTTGGAGAATGGAAGCCAAATCGAATGTAGAGCTGAATAATCAAACCACTTTCGACTTTGTTCCTTTTCGGGGACGAAAAGTTTTAAGTGGGGGAGATTGTAACAACCCGTAAAATGCGAGCCAGTTTGAAATTTTTATTTTGGCAATTTTAGCGGATTTTGAATATTTAAAATGAATTATTTTAAATAATATCGACGATAAATTTATTTAGAATAGAATTCGAACGTATATATTATATACGTCGTCGTTAGAATATATAATAATTATATATAATTATAAAAGGAATCGAAAATGGCGCGGTAGTTCGATAATTCGATTTCAAACTTCAATTGAATGTACCGGATGCAAAACAATCCGGATTTTAATGAAACCAAAAACATTAGGATCTAATTGGTAATATCTTTCCAACGAATCCGAAAGATCGAAATTTCATATCGGGAATCAAAAGATATGTCCAGTTGAAAATTCTGAATAGTCGCTATGGAATTCAGGCCCTTAAAAATGGACATTTTGCAAACGACCTCGGATTTTGACGAAACCAGTTTTGTTGGGTCCGTGATGTCATGTTATTGCTAGGTTTTAAATTTCATAATTTTTCGAATCAATATATGAGCGTGGCATAGGAAAATGTGTTTTGACCATTTCAGTTGATTTTAATCGACTGGAAATTGGCCATTTTTCCAACGGTCTCGGAATTCGACGAAACTAGTTTTGTTAGGACCGTATCGTAAATACGAAGCTAGAAAATATTTTTCTGGAATTTTTAGAGTTAGTATGTGACCCCGGTAATTTGAAATGTACGTTTAAAATTCAATATAGTGATTTAAATGAAAATTCAAAAGGAAACTGATTGTAACAATCGAATCAGCTTGCGATACATATCCCATTGTGTTCGGAATGGGGGTAATTAGCTAGGGACGAGAGTCGTTGGGTCTCGTTTCGAGTTCGAATAAAAAGTCCACTTTTATTGGAAAATTAAATTAAATAAATTAATTAAATAACCCCCCTTTATCCCTTCACTACGGTCAACGATCCCCCCCCCTTTTCACTCTTCCTATTCGAAATTGAAAACGAGAAAAAAAAAAAAAAAAAAAAAAAAAACGAAAAAAACCCTAAACCTAGTTGCTCCAGGAAGTCGCGACCGCCACCAATCGGAGCTGCTCCGATGAACGCACCGCCGCCCAGGTTGGCCCTCACCTCATCGCGCAACCCGTCCCTCCTTCCCCCTCTGACGAGAAGACCCCCCCCATCGATCAGAGAAAATCGCGCCCCCTTCCATCAAACCACCGCAATGACCCACCGCACCCCACAGGCCAGCTCACCCGCGACGCGGTTCCGCCTCACCAGACGCCGACCACCTCTGACGCCAACCCCTCCAGACACTGCCTCCCCTCGCGTCGTTCCAGTGAGTGTTTAAGTTCTTATTTATTTTGTTTTGTTTTATTTTATTTAAGTTTAAAAACTGTTTTATTTTATTTAAGTTTAAAAACTGTTTTATTTTATTTAAGTTTAAAAACTGTTTTATTTTATTTAAGTTTAAAAACTGTTTTATTTTATTTAAGTTTAAAAACTGTTTTATTTTATTTAAGTTTAAAAACTGTTTTATTTTATTTAAGTTTAAAAACTGATTTTATTTTATGCTATAAAAGTTTCGATTTTTAAACTAGAAAAGTTTCGATTTTTAAACTAGAAAAGTTTCGATTTTTAAACTAGAAAAGATTCGATTTTTAAACTAATAAAAATGTGATTTTTATATATTGAACATCGTAGTGAAAAATATGATTTTTATCTATTGAACTTCGAATTAAAAATATGATTTTTATATATGGAACTTCGATAGAAAAATAGCATTTTTATATATGGAACTTCGATAGAAAAATAGCATTTTTATATATGGAACTTCGATAGAAAAATAGCATTTTTATATATGGAACTTCGATAGAAAAATAGCATTTTTATATATGGAACTTCGATAGAAAAATAGCATTTTTATATATGGAACTTCGATAGAAAAATAGCATTTTTATAATGATGAAAACTTTATTTTTATAAAGGCGAAAACTTTATTTTTGAAATGGAATTTTAGTCTATATAGTAGCAATGTAGAAATAGAATTTTTATCTATAGAACGAGATAGTAAAAATAGGATTTTTATATATTGAACTTTGAACTAAAAATTCGATTTTTATATATTGAACTTTGAACTAAAAATTCGATTTTTATATATTGAACTTTGAACTAAAAATTCGATTTTTATATATTGAACTTTGAACTAAAAAATTCGATTTTTATATATTGAATAGCGAACTAAAAAATTCGATTTTTATATATTGAATAGTGAACTAAAAATTCGATTTTTATATATTGAACTTTGAACTAAAAATTCGATTTTTATATATTGAACTTTGAACTAAAAATTCGATTTTTATATATTGAACTTTGAACTAAAAATTCGATTTTTATATATTGAACTTTGAACTAAAAAATTCGATTTTTATATATTGAATAGCGAACTAAAAAATTCGATTTTTATATATTGAATAGTGAACTAAAAATTCGATTTTTATATATTGAACTTTGAACTAAAAAATTCGATTTTTATATATTGAACTTTGAACTAAAAATTCGATTTTTATGTATTGAACTTCGAAGTAAAAATTCGATTTTTAAATATATGAAGAGATTATAAAAATGTGATTTTTATAAATTGAAAGTGAATAAATAAAAATGTAATTTTTATTTAAAGACGTCGAAATATAAAAATGTGTGATTTTTATATATAGTGACTACGGGCACAAGAAGATGACAAAAAGGCGGGAAAGACGAAGACTTCTGCAAATGAAGAGCCGTGGAGCTAGGATAGCTATAAGTGAGAATTTCTCACCTTTCTATTTTATTTCTAGTTATATATATATACTAGGATGCAGACGGTGCTTAGTAGCACCCGACACAATCGTCCACAGACCATGGACTTGTTTGTTTGGCTGTTTGGTTATTGATTGTGATATTGGTTTGAATGTGGTTTGTGGTGTGAAAAATCGAATCGATAAATTGGTTAGGATTAGACGTGCGCCGTTATAAGGCGTAGGAGTAAGGCTAGGTTAGACCCTTACTCCAAATTTTGTGGTTTGCAAAATGAAATTGATTTGATTGATGAGTGAATGGCGTGGGCCTTCACTAGTCCGGGGATAAGGCTAGGCCTCGTCCCGTTTCTAGTATCGTGCCGTTATGCCGCCGAAATTTTCTAAAATAAAGTTAGAAAAATAAAAATAGCATTTTATTTAAAGAATGAACTGAATAGAAATTCATATGTTAAAATAAAATGTGTTATCGTTAAAAATATAATTTTTAACGTGAATGTGAATAAATAAATATTCATTTACAAACCAGACGGTTTGTTTATGTACACCTATTTGAATGACGTTGATTGGGTCGATAAATTTTACACATCGCCTAACTGCACAAATAAAATATGTGTTTGATTGTTTGAAACCCCACACGGGTGTTAGGATGAAATTTGAAGTTCACTCATCCTGATTGATTAAATATGTCGATCGATTGATTGACAGGCTGTTATAAGCGTTGAATATCTATATTTGATGCTTATACAGTGTAGTGCACTTTGGTTGATGGTTGATTATTTTCAATGCTATTATATACATGTGTTGTATGAAAATCCATATAATTAATTTTATATGGTAATTGATTGGGCCTCATTCCAGTTTTGAAAAAGAAATATTTGAAAAAGAAATATTTGAAATAAAATATTTGAAAATAAAGGAATATATGAAGCCGTGTTGATAGGATTGACGCCATTTTGACGTGAACGATATTTATATCGATTTTGAAAACGATTTCGAAATGAATTGAATTGAAAACGAATTCAAAATGAATTGAAAACGATTTCGAAATGAATTGAATTGAAAACGAATTCAAAATGAATTGAAAACGATTTCGAAATGAATTGAATTGAAAACGAATTCAAAATGAATTGAAAACGATTTCGAAATGAATTGAATTGAAAACGAATCCAAAATGAATTGAAAACGATTTCGAAATGAATTGAATTGAAAACGAATTCAAAATGAATTGAAAACGATTTCGAAATGAATTGAATTGAAAACGAATTCAAAATGAATTGAAACCGATTTCGAAATGAATTGAATTGAAAACGAATTCAAAATGAATTGAAAACGATTTCGAAATAAATTGAATTGAAAACGATTTCGAAATGAATTGAATTGAAAACGAATTCAAATGGAATTGAAAGCGAATTGAAATGAATTCAAATTGAATCGAAATTCGAATTGAATAGAAATGAATTTTAAAACGAATTTATAAAGAAGAATTCAATTTTGGCTTTGAATTGAAATAGAAGTTGAAATAGAATTTGAAACGAATTTAAAACTATTTATATAATCCGTTTTAAATAGAAATCGATGAAATATATATTATATATATTATATATATAATATAATGGCCTGAATAGAACGCGCCGCGCCGCGGTAGTTCGCGAATTTCGACCATTTATTTCAAACGGACATTGTGGGAGATCCGACCGTCGGATTCTCCTAAAACCGGAACCGTTGGGTTCGTATCGAAAAGAGCTTTCTAATGAAAATTAGAAATTTGAAATCTAACGGTTGGATTTGGAATTATGTCCAAATCAAATTCGAAAAAGGTCGCTGTAAGTGCAGTTCGATGGCCATTGATGGAAATCGACTGTACGGGCCTTGATAAAATTATAAAAAAAAATAGTAATAATTTGTGTAAAATCATAAGAAATGATTTAGAAAGAATTGGGATGAAAAACTCCCTATTTGAAAAGATAAAAATAGATTTTTATCGAAATGAACTAGTTTTGAACTAGAATTATAATTCTATTTATTTTTAAATAAATAAATTGAATTTGAAAAGGGTTTTGAAAATAACCAAAATTTCCAATGATTGCATTGGAGTGGATTTGAATCGAAATTGTCTTCGGAATATTTCGATGTTGGAATTCGTGATTATACAGGTGTTGTTATGGAAATTTGAAAGATATATTTGTATCGTTATTTCTAATACGACATTTGTTAATCGTAGAATTTGATATTGAATGTAAGCCGATATATTTTCTATTCAGAGCCTTATATTGAATATCAAATGTGATTTGGGTTTGTCGTGAATGGTGTCTTCACTAACACTGTTCTTGAACCCAGTTGAGAAAAGATTAAATCTTTTTATTTAGATTTAATGAAGTGTACCAATTAAATAATATTTAATTGGAATTGAATTGATATTGATTTTTGGGTTTATCGTGAACAGTGTTTTAAATAACACTTGTTCTTTAACCCGATAATTAATGAATGTGATTTGGGTTTGTCGTGAATGGTGTCTTCACTAACACTGTTCTTGAACCCAGTTGAGAAAAGATTAAATCTTTTTATTTAGATTTAATGAAGTGTACCAATTAAAGAATATTTAATTGGAATTGAATTGATATTGATTTTTGGGTTTATCGTGAACAGTGTTTTAAATAACACTTGTTCTTTAACCCGATAATTAATGAATGTGATTTTGGGTTTATCGTGAACCGTGTTTTAAATGACACTGATTCTTTAACCCAGTTAACGATTAAAACTGAGTGGAGTTTTAATGAATCTTTAATTAGATTTGAACGTGAAATTAGAAACTAACTGTCGGTTAGCTAAGTAGAATGGTTTTCTGGATATTGATCTGATGTTGGTTTCGGCCTTCGGGGTTAATATTTGGGGAATTATTCTCTTGATTAATTTACGGTTAATGACTAATGAGTTGGAATGAGGCGTATGTTGTGTTTGTGTAACACTTTTATAATATATACGCGAGTTATTCGGAAAGACCGGGTTTATCCCATTCTGAATAACTGATACGACGATAAGTCGAAGATGAAGACGATGGTCGAAGATCGGAGGTCTTCACGTCGTTTGGGTGATAACTGATGATCTTGATTGGGCTGTACACCCAAGAAGATGGAAACAGTTGGGGATCGTCCAGACGTACTTGGAGATCGATGGATATGCGGGGTACTAGGTGCCTCCGGTTTCGTTCAGACCCAGAACGGACTTGTAAATGGACTGTGTGTCTGACATCGGATTTCATTCTGTGTGACTGATATCGGTTGCATAGGATGGTTTGCCTGTGTGGCATGCTAAGATGCAAATGATCAAGGCTTCTGTTGAAAAGCAAAGTCTTGTGGTGATGATCAAAGCACGGCCTTTGTGGCGTAGCTTTGTGTAACGTTTACCTCGCGTGTTTCACACCCGGTATGAACCAAAAACGGGAGAGGACATCAGGGAGGACTTGCGTTTCTTTCTAGCTAGAAGTGGCGTCAGTGGTTTTACACGCCCTGACGAGTTTGACTTTTGTGGTTGTTGCTGTTGCGAGGCGCCTCGGTTATATCGGTTTCGGCCGAATGCATTCTGGTCGGCTGACGGACCAGACTTACGCCCCATAGGGCGGAGAGACGTATTGTTCAGGCATAATAATCCACATCGGTGGACCGGCCCTGACGATCTAAAGGGTTGATGCGTTCTGATCCTGAGACATGGGCTAGATTGTCTCGAATCGGTTGAGGACTATCTTTTGCCTCGGTTCATAGATGGAAATCCAACCTCCAAATACGTGACATTTGCGGTTTTATTTGTAAACCTATATATGGCGACATGATATATGGTACCCATGCCGCCTATGATTGATACTTATGATTTGAAGTTGTTTTATACACTATGCACTTATAGTGGTATCAAATGATTTGTTTTAAACGTATCAAGCATTCTTTGGCTGTTATAAGGGAAAACCCTATCCTCGACTGCGTTGCATTGTGTGATGGGACCTGGGTCTTATAACAGCTTCATTTTTCTTTATTTAGCATTGCGCTGTTCGTTTTATGCACTGGTATTCTTGGGAGGAAACCCGTTCCGTGTTATACGGCGTGGTCCCTTGATTTACCTAACTTTGAAATAAAGATTAACTGTTTTAGTTCTCACACCAGTCACATGACTGACCTGGAGTTTATTGTTTTAACCTAAACTCTGGGTGCCCCTATTTTGACACGGGCAGCTAGTAGTTTTGGTTTTGCAGATTTATATTCACAGGATCCTGGTTTACAGCTGGAACGATATCCGGAAAGCTTTGTATCTGTATATCTCTTCTAGTTGTGTATTGTATTATTTTCCGCTGCTATGTATTTAAATGTAATTTAAATCTCTGATATTTCTGTGTAATATTCATTTTTACTCTGTATATTCTTGTAATCTGATGCATTGTTGTAATATACAATGAAATGCTCTTCTGTATAAGTTCTATTGTGGCTTGTTCTCGAACTATCCGACGCTTTCCTTTACGGGGAAGTTGCGGGTCTTTACACCTATGCGCCCCACGCTATGATAGTGGATGACCTTCATACTGCGATATCCTGCCTCGAAGCAGGATGGGTATTACTATGTTGACTAACATCTGTGGATGCAGGAAAACAGGTTGGAGCAATCCAACTGGATTCCTCAAAAATATATATTATCTGTTTGTTTGTTTGATATCATATATATTCATATATGATGTGATAAAAATCAAATGATTGAAAATTGGTTGATTGATTGTTTAAAATATCCCTGGGCTTGAATATTGATTCATAAAAATATCGGAAAGGGTATTTGATATTTAAAAAGGAAATTCTATTTTTATAAATAGAATTTGAATTTTAAATAAAACTATAGAAAATATTAACTTGTTTTGAAGGTATATAAAACAAGTAATTGAATTTATAAACTTTGTTTATAAATGGAAGATGGGATTTGAATCGAATTTATAAACTTTGTTTATAAATGAAAAAGGTGGGATTTGAAACGAATTTATAAACTTTGTTTATAAATGAAAAAGGTGGGATTTGAATCGAATTTATAAACTTTGTTTATAAATGAAAAAGGTGGGATTTGAATCGAATTTATAAAAAAGGTGGGATTTGAATTGAAGTTATAAACGTTGTTTATAAATAATGCAGAGAATTCGAATAGAATTTGAATATAGAATTCAAATGGACTTTAAAACTATAGAATTTGAATATAGAATTCAAATGGACTTTAAACTATAGAATTTGAAAATAGAATTCAAATGAAGTTGAAATAAAGAGAATTCAAATAGAATTGAATTGGAATTTGAATAGAGAAGTCGATAAGGAAACGAGAGTATGAATATAATTAGAATTTGTTAATATGCAAGTTAAAATATATTTGAACATGTCATGTTCAAATATGAAGGTGAAATAGACTGAAAAGTTAAGCAACGGATTTAATTAACAAATTGAGTTAAAACGATTGGTATAGTTAAAATAGATTAGACAGGCATAAATATACAGGAGACAGGTATGGAATAAAGTATAGAAGTGAAATAAATAGAATGCCCGACAAAAAGGTACGTATTTAATTCATATATGAGATTTTATGCGCCGTATCGGCTAGCCGCTTGGCTTTTTCTTTTTCTTTTTGAGATGAGAAGGACCGGGAAAGCTATTTGAAATTTCCCGATGCTCCCGGTACAAAGGAGGTTATGGCGAATTTTTCCGGGAATTTAAGGAGATAGAATATTTTTAAGATAATTTGATAGTTAGAAATCAACGTATCAAAATATATAGAAGTCGATAAGGAAACGAACTTAGAAATAGAATAGTATAATCAAAAAGGAAGACTAGGGATAAAATCTCGTAAGAATAAAAAGAGAAAGTGTATATGTGTTTAAAGGTGAATAATCAGTTGTATGGTATTGATTATTCGAGTAAGTAGTCCTATCTGTTTTGACGTTATAAATGTTATTCAGTCAAGGTCTGAGGGGTAGTTATACCCCAACTTGAATGATTTCATTATTAACAAATAAATAGTAAGATTCCAGGCTCGAAGATCAATGTTGAATGAGAGTTAGTTGAATATAGTATTTGGGTTGTCATACCGATGTTTTACACGACATCCGGTTTAACCCAAATAAATGTAAGCTTGGAAATAGAATGATAAATATTTCTAAAGTTAGAAAATAAAGGAGGCGATATATGAAAATATTTGTTTAACAAATATTGATAAAGAAATAGAGAAGAGATTTAATTAATGGAATATTAATTAAAGGCTCACTGATTTTTGGATGTTTGGATGAACACTTTTTTTATTCGATAGTTAAATCACAGACTATCGAAGTTTTGACCATCGTTGTCAATATGGAGAGACCGGTTGGATTATTATCCGAAGAACCACTCCGTATTGGCAGTAGCGTGCGAATCAGATTTTATAAAGATAATCGAAGACGGAGTAGAGTGCAAGGACTTTTTCTATTAATAGAAATAGTACCTTCGATTCATCATGTTCCTGGGTGACTGATATGGATGAATGTCTGACAGAGTATTTTCAGACAATCACGTATATTGATATCTCCAACCGTACCAAGAGTGGAAGCGGAGAAGGAAACTTCTTTTAGCTAACACGTAATGTACTGTTGAGGACGTCAATCGGTGATTTGATGGATTTGACGATGTGGCATTCGAAGTGAATCTGGTGTGATGATAAAGCGTAGCCTCAGGCCTCATCAACCGGTAAATGAAAGAAATCGGGCAAGCAGCATGGCTATGTAGGTCGCACCTACTAGGCTGTATAATCACCTGATCTAGAGTTTCATTTACTTCTAAAAATCTATTGTCGATGCTGTCCCATTCGGGAAACGGTTGCTGATCCCAATCGTTGGTGATATACATTCGATACACTAAAGCGAAATGAGTGGTCGGTCAAGTGTGGCTGAGTTGCAAGATGTTCTTGTTGAACTCGGTGTATTCTCCTCTAGAGATATACCAGCGGAAGGTGGTTCCATACCTTGTCATATTTGGAAATCCATTACCCAATACGTGCTTGTGGTTTTGATTGTATATTATATGTGGAACGTGAGATGCAAACGTTCCACTAGATTGTTATCTACTTGATTTAGACATTATTATAATATCAAAGGAGTTTTGATATAAAGCTATTGTTCCTTTCAAAAGGGATTTTTAAAAGTTAAATCAAGTGTTTGGATTCTCATAAGGGAAAAACCGTTCCGTGTTATACGGCGTGGTCTTATGAGATATCATTTATTTTTTCTAAAACTGTTTTAAACTGTTTACTCATACCAGTCCCATGACTGACCCGGAGTTTATTTGTTTTGTTCTACCTAAACTCTTGGGTGCCTAAATTTGTACGGGCAGTCAAGTAGTTCAGGATTTTACAGATCTATCTAAAGGAGCTTGGAGTAGGAGGCTTCAGCGTTAGTTATATAGAGTTTTGTTCCGCCGTGTTGTAAGTGTTGTACTCTGATAAGTGTGTGTTATACAGTTAAGATTTTGTATTTCAAAGATGTGATATATTATATTTTGTTCCGCTGCGATGTGAGATTCTGTGTTGTTAGTTCTGTTCTTCTTTTACCCCTTTCTTCTAAAAAAAAAATGTTTCGTATTTTCGTGATATTTGGGTTGGACGTATGATGTATATAGTCAACTCTGATGTTACGGAAATCTGGGTCATTACAGTTGGTATCAGAGCTTAGGTTGAGCGAATACCTAGGCTTGTTGGAATGTGCTCATTAGAGATAGGATCAGTAGTATCCTAGAATGAGTTGAGCGTATATATATACGAGAGAGCGTATTTGTTATTTGATATAAAAACTGTTTTATATTGTGTTGACTAGTCTGTTGAGTGGATTATAAATTTTGGTCGAATCGTGGGACGCCATGATGTAGATAGGAGTTTATAAACACTTGAACAGAAGATTGGACATGATATTGTTTTTAAATAGTTAAGTTGATTGTTAGGATTATAATCGAATTAGATTATAAAAACGGAAATAGTTATATATAACCAATAGGATTTGTATATGAAATCAAATATACAAATGTGATAAATTGAAATTGAATTCCAACCAGAATTCAGAATTTAAAATCCTGGGAGTTTGGGAAAATATTTTTTTCAAAATGAATGTCAAGTGATAAAGCACTGGACTCACTTCAGTGGCTGGAAAATAATTCTGATGATGGTCGCAACATCATCAGTGTTCATTTTCGAGTTTCTAAGTGATGAATTGCTGCCTTAGAAAAGTTTTTGATGGGATTTGTTTGAAAAGAAACAAGTTGTTTGAAAATTCAAATGTTTTGAATTTGAGATAGATATAAATATATGTATATATTTATATAACTTCAAAGGAATTTTGAAATGGGAATTGGAATATAGATTTCAAATAGAAATAAAATAAAGGAATTTGAATATATATATAATTCAAATAGAAGTGAAATAGAATTTGAATTCAAAGGAATTCAAATGAGTTTGAATAAAGAAAATTCAAATAGAAATTGAACAAAGGAATTTAAATAGAAATTGAATAAAGGATTTCAAATGGAATTTGAACAAAGGATTTGAAATAGAATTTGAATAAGGAATTTCAAATAGAAATTGAAGATAAGAAATTCAAATAGAATTTGAAGATAAGGAATTGAAATAGAATTCGAATAGAAGAAAATTCAAATAGAAATTGAATAGAAGGAAATAATACAGAGTTTGAATAAAGAAATTCAAATGGAATTTGAATATTGTAAATATATAGGATTTGAATATTAGAAGTGAAATAGATCGGGGATATTATGTTGGAATGGATTTGATATATATTAAAAAATATCAGAATGGAGTTGAATTTATTATAAGCAAAGTTAAAACGTTTATATTTATAAATATAATTAAAACGAGCTCGTCGTAGCACGGCAGTTCGTAAATTGGCAATTCGAACTTCAATTTAGTATACAGAACTCAATTGAAGTCGGAATTCTTTGAAACAAGAATCGTCGGGACCGGTTGAAAATAGTTTTCTAATGAAAGAGAAAAATCTAGATTTCGTCGTATAGATTTTGAGTTATGTCAAAATCAAATTTTTAGAAAAGCAGCGCCAGAACCATTATAAAACCATAACGGTTTAACTAAATAAATAAAAGGATTGTTAGGAAATAAAATCCGAATGGGCATTAGAAAAATCCAGACTGGGGATATAAAATAAATATGAACTCCAGTGAAGTAAGTGAAATGATTTTTAAGACAAAAATCATATTTTAAATGGTTAAATAGAATTAACTAAATTGGAGAATAAATAGTTAAGGGAAATTTGAGTCGAAATTGGGTTTTTGGATAAGTGGAAGAGATTGAGAATTTATATTCGAAATCGAATATATAACTCGGGTTGAAAATATAATTAGATTAGTTTATAATTAAGTTGACATATATTTGAACAAGTTATATTCAAATAAAAAGGGTGAAATAGGCAAAATGGTTAATTAGCAACTAGTTAATGGGAATGTGAATGATTTGAAATTAAATTTAACTTAAGTAAGTTAAATGGATTGAAGTAAATAAATTGAGTAAAATCAATGAAATATGAATTGGGAATGAATAAAGGAAAACCCAAAAGAGTAAAAAAGAAAATATATTTGTAAATCAAATATAAAGGAAATATATTTGTAACACAAATACAAAGGAAGTTATGTGCAAACAAATAGAAGGGAATATTTGTAAAAACATTTACAAATAGAATCAATGGAAATATTTATTTATAGAAAATAAATAGAATGTTATAGATGAGATATTTAATTGTTAAATAAATAGAATTTAATCAAAGGAATATTTAGAAGATGAATAGAAAATGGAAATCTGTTTTTAACAGATAAATAGAAAAGATTAATTTATAAATAACAGTTTATAAATTAAATTAAATATTTATCGTTCGATAAGTGGAATATATAAGTATGAACTTATATAGAGAAGAGATATTGGTTTTTAACACCGGTAGTTTTAAATAGAAGGGGTACACAACACTTGTATAAGTGAAGTAACGTTATTAAAGAGAACATTTATAAAGTGAAGAACCATTACTAAAAGTAAATCTTTATAAATAAATAAATAAACGTTATCCAATAGGAGTTATTCGAATAGGAGAAGTCGATTAGAGTTAGAATACATCGATTAGAGTAAGAATTAACCAGTTAGAGTTAACCAGTTAGGGTAAATCCGTAGAGTTAATTGAATATTAGTTATTCAATTAGAATTTATCGAATATTTGTTATTCAAATTAAGAGTTAACCAGATAGAGTTAATTGAACATAGTTAATCGAATTAGGAATTAATTGAATGTTAGTTATTCAATTAAAGTTGATCGAATATAGTTATTGAGATAGAGTTGGTCAAACATAGTTATTCAGGATAAGTTGCCATTTCGTACGACTGCTAACGTAATTCGCAGGGCTGCAGATAGCCTAGGGCGGTCGGATGTTTCCTGGGGAAATCAGGCGTAACCATTGTGATCGCTGCGATCTAGAGTCAAGCGAATGGAGTTAAATCAAATATTAGTTTATTCGAATAGAACTAAAGGAGTTATCGATTATAGTTTAATCGGAAAGAGTTATCGATTATTAGTTAATCGAAAGGAGTTATCGATTATAGTTTAATCGGAAAGAGTTATCGATTAGTTTAATCGAAGTGAGTTATAAAATATTGGCTATTCGAAGGAGTTATCGAATTTAGTTATTCGATGGAGTTAATCGAAAAGACTTAAATCCAATAGAGTTAATTGATAAGAGTAAATTGAATAGAGTAAATCGAATATAGTCGATTCAAAGAAAGGTTTTCGAATCCAGTAACTTGATAGAGAGATTATCGAATATAGTTATTCGAAGGGAGGAGTTATCGAATAGAGATCTATTCAAAAGAGAGTTATGCAAGGAAGTTTGAAATGTTGAGTATCAACATAAATAAGTTTTGAAAAGAAAATGGGTTGGTAGCACTTTTCCTACCTTAGCAATTTCGAGGAAGAAATTATTTTAAGTGGGGAAGAATGTAATGACCCGGATATTCCGTCGGTTAGATTTGAATATTTAATACGATTTTAACTATTAATTTGATAAATTAAATGAATATTTATTTTTAAGTTATCAATTTAATAATCAGTTTCGATTTAATATCGAATATATCAAGTTATCAAAATACGAAGTTGATTGAATTAAAATTTAATTTTTGAATTAAATACAGTTCAAATGATCAATACAAACTTCTGTTTGAAGTGGAATAATAATATTAATTTATTTTCGCAGAATTTATTGTTTCCAAATTCGATTTATATCAATTTAAATAAATATCTTCTACAGACGATCGAACTGGACTTCGTGACTTATCCCAGTGTGTTCAGAACAGGGGTATTACCCTAGAATTGACAGTGGTTGGGTTCAGTAAAGAGTTCAGAATCAACGCGATAATTTAAATTAAAGGATATCGGTTTAAATAATTTAAAATAACAATAAATAAAATATTTTGTGGCTCCTCCCTCTCCACTAAACAAAACCTGTGGTTTTAACATCTCCTCAAGTTCAAAAGGGCTAGGAAGCACCACGTCCTCTTCCTTTCTGTATAAAATCGATGCCTAACTCCCATTCCAACCCTTCGAGAGAAAAATATAATTGAAGTCCCCCTTTTCATTTTTCTGTTGAAACTTCAATACTACAAAAATCGATCCTCCATAAAACAACGCCTGATTTCGTGGATCTCGTGTAGCTCGAGCTCCACTCTGGTGAGCTCCATGTTAAGTTCGAACATCCTGGAATTGCGATGACAGTTTGAGGGGTAAGGCAAGTGGAAGTCGCGAGTCAGGGCGACGCTCGTGAGAGGAGGGATTAGGGGTATCAACGTTGGTTAGTTCAGAGATTTTGTGAAGGGGGCTTACGATTTAGGGATGAAAGAGGGGTACTCTATGTTGTCAGGGGGTTGAAATTGAAGCAACGTTTACAGAAGAGGGCGATGTAGTGGAAGTGGAGTTCGACGGTTTGATGGATGAACTAGATGGTCTGAAGGGATTGTGCAACGCTGTGAAAGGGATGGGCAGTTCATGGAAAAGATGGAAGATGATGGGAGTCAGTCACTGATTGGGAAGAAGAAAGGTGCAGCAGTAAATCCAGTTGGCTCCAGGAGGTCAGTTTCTGACTTTTGGTGACTTAAAGTTGATCGGTGATTTCTTTTGGGAGGTGCGGGACTGTATTTTTGGAGATAGGAAGGGCTGGAAATGTTTGAAGGGGACAGTCGAATTGATTGAAGAAGATGAGTTAAGCAAGTTAATAAGGTATACTTCATTTTGAAATTCAAATCACATAGGTTAATTTACTAATTTACGATTTATGGTTAAATTAAATTAGGTAATTAAATTAAGTATTTGATTTAGTGTGGAATAATAATAAAGGAAAATTCAAATTTTATTACGAGGTCAAATTGTTCAAGATAAGTTGAGTGGGGATCGCGGCTTTGAAGTAACGAGCAGGAAATTTATTTGAATAAATCATTGGATAAAATCACGGTGAGTAAATCTCACCTGTTTGTTTAGAATTATTTTTATATCGTTAAAAATAATTGTTATGCTTGTTTGAATGCTGTCTGATTGTTTTGAAATATATATATATAGTTATTTAGGCTTAACTATTATATATATATTGGGTTGATGATTGGTTGGATTCCCGCAGTCTCATTAGCGGATGCCCGCAGTTTCATAGCGGATGATTACCCTATGTGCCTCACGCTATGATAGTGGATGACCTTCATACCGCGATATCCTGCCTCGAAGCAGGATGGGTATTACTATGTTGACTAACATCTGTGGATGCAGGAAAACAGGTTGGAGGAATCCAACTGGATTCCTCAAAAATATATATTATCTGTTTGTTTGTTTGATATCATATATATTCATATATGATGTGATAAAAATCAAATGATTGAAAATTGGTTGATTGATTGTTTAAAATATCCCTGGGCTTGAATATTGATTCATAAAAATATCGGAAAGGGTATTTGATATTTAAAAAGGAAATTCTATTTTTATAAATAGAATTTGAATTTTAAATAAAACTATAGAAAATATTAACTTGTTTTGAAGGTATATAAAACAAGTAATTGAATTTATAAACTTTGTTTATAAATGGAAGATGGGATTTGAATCGAATTTATAAACTTTGTTTATAAATGAAAAAGGTGGGATTTGAATCGAATTTATAAACTTTGTTTATAAATGAAAAAGGTGGGATTTGAATCGAATTTATAAACTTTGTTTATAAATGAAAAAGGTGGGATTTGAATTGAAGTTATAAACGTTGTTTATAAATAATGCAGAGAATTCAAATAGAATTTGAATATAGAATTCAAATGGACTTTAAAACTATAGAATTTGAATATAGAATTCAAATGGAGTTTAAACTATAGAATTTGAAAATAGAATTCAAATGAAGTTTAAATAAAGAGAATTCAAATAGAATTGAATTGGAATTTGAATAGAGAAGTCGATAAGGAAACGAGAGTATGAATATAATTAGAATTTGTTAATATGCAAGTTAAAATATATTTGAACATGTCATGTTCAAATATGAAGGTGAAATAGACTGAAAAGTTAAGCAACAGATTTAATTAACAAATTGAGTTAAAACGATTGGTATAGTTAAAATAGATTAGACAGGCATAAATATATAGGAGACAGGTATGGAATAAAGTATAGAAGTGAAATAAATAGAATGCCCAACAAAAAGGTACGTAGTTAATTCATATATGAGATTTTATGCGCCGTATCGGCTAGCCGCTTGGCTTTTTCTTTTTCTTTTTGAGATGAGAAGGACCGGGAAAGCTATTTGAAATTTCCCGATGCTCCCGGTACAAAGGAGGTTATGGCGAATTTTTCCGGGAATTTAAGGAGATAGAATATTTTTAAGATAATTTGATAGTTAGAAATCAACGTATCAAAATATATAGAAGTCGATAAGGAAACGAACTTAGAAATAGAATAGTATAATCAAAAAGGAAGACTAGGGATAAAATCTCGTAAGAATAAAAAGAGAAAGTGTATATGTGTTTAAAGGTGAATAATCAGTTGTATGGTATTGATTATTCGAGTAAGTAGTCCTATCTGTTTTGACGTTATAAATGTTATTCAGTCAAGGTCTGAGAGGTAGTTATACCCCAACTTGAATGATTTCATTATTAACAAATAAATAGTAAGATTCCAGGCTCGAAGATCAATGTTTAATGAGAGTTAGTTGAATATAGTATTTGGGTTGTCGTGCCGATGTTTTACACAACATCCGGTTTAACCCAAATAAATGTAAGCTTGAAAATAGAATGATAAATATTTCTAAAGTTAGAAAATAAAGGAGGCGATATATGAAAATATTTGGTTAACAAATATTGATAAAGAAATAGAGAAGAGATTTAATTAATGGAATATTAATTAAAGGCTCACTGATTTTTGGATGTTTGGATGAACACTTGTTTTATTCGATAGTTAAATCACAGACTATCGAAGTTTTGACCATCGTTGTCAATATGGAGAGACCGGTTGGATTATTATCCGAAGAACCACTCCGTATTGGCAGTAGCGTGCGAATTAGATTTTATAAAGATAATCGAAGACGGAGTAGAGTGCAAGGACTTTTTCTATTAATAGAAATAGTACCTTCGATTCATCATGTTCCTGGGTGACTGATATGGATGAATGTCTGACAGAGTATTTTCAGACAATCACGTATATTGATTTCTCCAACCGTACCAAGAGTGGAAGCGAAGAAGGAAACTTCTTTTAGCTAACACATAATGTACTGTTGAGGACGTCAATCGGTGATTTG
The DNA here is from genome assembly GCA_030737875.1 of Allium sativum. Taxonomy (NCBI): domain Eukaryota; kingdom Viridiplantae; phylum Streptophyta; class Magnoliopsida; order Asparagales; family Amaryllidaceae; genus Allium; species Allium sativum. Next base: position 109,585,643 of record CM060916.1, on the reverse strand, counting down.
ACGGATTTGACGATGTGGCATTCGAAGTGAATCTTGTGTGATGATAAAGCGTAGCCTCTGGCCTCATCAACCGGTAAATGACAGAAATCGGGCAAGCAGCATGGCTATGTAGGTCGCACCTATTAGGCTGTATAATCACCTGATCTAGAGTTTCATTTACTTCTAAAAATCTATTGTCGATGCTGTCCCATTCGGGAAACGGTTGCTGATCCCAATCGTTGGTGATATACATTCGATACACTAAAGCGAAATGAGTGGTCGGTCATGTGTGGCTGGGTTGCAAGATGTTCTTGTTGAACTCGGTGTATTCTCCTCTAGAGATATACCAGCGGAAGGTGGTTCCATACCTTGTCATAGTTGGAAATCCATTACCCAATACGTGCTTGCGGTTTTAATTTTATATTATATGTGGAACGTGAGATGCAAACGTTCCACTAGATTGTTATCTACTTGATTTAGACATTATTATAATATCAAAGGAGTTTTGATATAAAGCTATCGTTCCTTTCAAAAGGGATTTTTAAAAGTTAAATCAAGTGTTTGGATTCTCATAAGGGAAAAACCGTTCCGTGTTATACGGCGTGGTCTTATGAGATATCATTTAGTTTTTCTGAAACTGTTTTAAACTGTTTACTCATACCAGTCCCATGACTGACCCGGAGTTTATTTGTTCTGTTCTACCTAAACTCTTGGATGCCTAAATTTGTACGGGCAGTCAAGTAGTTCAGGATTTTACAGATCTATCTAAAGGAGATTGGAGCAGGAGGCTTCAGCGTTAGTTATATAGAGTTTTGTTCCGCCGTGTTGTAAGTGTTGTAGTCTGATAAGTGTATGTTATACAGTTAAGATTTTGTATTTCAAAGATGTGATATATTATATTTTGTTCCGCTGCGATGTGAGATTCTGTGTTGTTAGTTCTGTTCTTCTTCTACCTCTTTCTTCTAAAAAAAATGTTTCGTATTTTCGTGATATTTGAGTTGGACGTATGATGTATATAGTCAACTCTGATGTTACGGAAATCTGGGTCATTACACAATTACTGTAAGTTATGGGATTTATTCCAAATGGGGAAGAAGGAGCTTTTGTGTTGATCGGCTATCAGTGGGTTCTGGGCCGAAAAATGAAAGTTAAGCGCAATTGGTTAATTAATTATATATACTGTTAATTTGTTATACATTGTAAGATTCATAACTCCATAATACATTATCAGAATCTAACGAAACAAGATCCTTTGGGATCGTATGGATGAGGGCTTCACAAAGAAACTGACTAGGAGTGTATTGGATCGCGTTACAATTTACAGCAAAATAATTTGCCTGTCTGAATCAAACGATAATTATCGTTATTTAACGATGATCATCCAATGTGAGTAAATCTCACTAACTCTGTACAGTTTATATTTTTATAAATATAATCTAGTATTGATAAATGATGATTGATTGCTATGTGTTGATTGTTTGGGTGAATTGCTGATTTATTGGTTGAAATTGTAGACAACGATATATACATAAATCGTTAATTAAATATTGGTTCTGTTTATCAGAATATTTCATATTGATATGAAACCGATGTTATTTATATTGTTTAACATCTGTGAATGCAGGGAAAACAGGTTGGAGGGATCCAACTAGATTTCTCAATATTTGTAATACTGTTTGTTTTCATATATTGTGATACATAATGTGATATAAAATCTGTGATTGATTATGATGACACTGGTCATGTTATTTGGTATTTTAATTACCATATGAAATACTGGAATGTAAAAAGGAAATTTTCAAAGTGAATATTGGAAATGAAATATTTATATATAAAATGAATAGGGTTATATAAAAGGATTTATATAAAATAAATAGAATTATATAGAAAGATTTATATAGAATAAACAGAATTATATAAAGGGAATTATAAATGAGATTTAAGTGTTAGAAATAAAAAGGCAATTTGAATGAAATTTTTTACAAATAAAAATATAATTTGGGTTAGCGATATTGTTTTTAAATATGGAATCAAACAATTTTGATTGCAAAGAAGAAATAGTATTCACATTTAATGTGAATAAAGGATTAAGTAAATATTTTGCAAATAAGATATTATAAAGGAATTTAGGGTTTGAATTAGGAATTTAAATGGAATTACTGAAATTAGAAACTGACTGGAAATTAGTTGAGTTAAATGGCTTTCTGGGTATCGATCTGATGTCGGTTTCGGCCTTCGGGGTTTATGCTTGGGAAGTTGTTCCCTTACTAGTTTACAGTTAGAGACTGATAGAGGCGGGAAGATATTGATTCATGAATCAGAAATGGAAACGTTTTCCAAAGTTAATAACGTATATTTTCTAATTTTAGAAAATAAGGAATTTATGAATATATGGAATCGATAAATGGGAAATTGGGAAATGAAACGATGATTGATCAGTAAGATTTCCATTTGAAAATACGACCATTGTTTGTACACATATTTTCCTTTGATAGTTAAATCACCGACTATCAAAGATTTTGACCATTTCCATTGTCAATACGGGGAGACCGGGATCAGATATATTATCTGAAAACCACTCAGTATGGCATTAGCATTGCGAATCAAATATGATGAAGATAATTGAAGACGGAGTTATGCAAGGACTGTTCTGTAAATCTTAGGTAAAAGTTCCTAAGATGGATTTACAAAATAGTAACTTCGGTTTGTCCAGTCACTGGATATCCTGTATGGAAGAATGTCTGATGGAGTATATGTAATAGATCGCATAAGTTGATCTTTTCAAACGTATTTACGTTTGGTGGCAGAGGAATTCGTTTCTCTGCTGTATACCCATGGTATTTTTTGGTAAATCAATTTGTAATTTGGTGGGTATGACGATGTGACATTCAAAGTAATTAAAGATGTGATCTATACGTTATGACCTCTAGCCTCACAACTAGGAAATGGTATAAAATCGGGTAGGTCGCTGTGTTGTAAGTGTTGTACTTCGGTAATGGAATTATATACATATACTATTTTATTTCAAAGTTATGTTATGAAACATATTTATTCGTTCCGCTATGAGATTCGTGTTTACAATAATGCTGTAGTTGTCTTCTTCTTCTTCTATTCTAATTTTCTATCTTATCTATCCTCACCCTCTAACTTCTTTCATTAACTATCCGGTATTTTCGATGCTTGGATAGTCGACATTGAGTTTATGTTTATAACCAGGATATCGAAAACCCTAGGTCGTTACAAGCATAGCTTTGTGTATGGCATTAATTCGCGAGCCACCCACCTCGGTATGAGTCAAAAACGAGATAAGGGACACAAGGATGCACGACGTTCCCTTCTAGCTATGGGTGGTGTCATGGTATGGAGCCCAGACATTTTTTTTTACCTATGTGGATGATGGATTGCGAGGCGCCTCGGATATATCGGTTACTACGGAGCCGATGGATAGATCCTATAGGACCGAGAAATGTGTGTTCAGGGATAATTAATCCTCAAACAAAAGTTTGGACCGGCTTTTGAGGATCCAAGGGTTCACTACGGGGAACCCTGAGGCATTTGCTAGAGTATCTCGAAGCCAACGAGGAGTACATCCCGTGCCTCGACTCTTGACCGAAATCCAATTTCCAATACGTGACATTTCGGTTTTGATTGTAGAGCCTAGTATGGCAACATGATATATGGTACCCATGTCGTCTATGATTGATACATTTATATTTGAAGTTGTTTTATACACTATGCACTTATAATAGTATCAAATGATGTGTTTTAGACGTACCAAGTAAGTTTGGCTATTATAAGGGAAAACTCTATCCTCCAGCTTGCGTTGCATTGTGTGATGGGACCCGAGTCTTATAATAGCTTCTTTTTTCAAAAAGCATTGCAATATTTATAACTTTTTATGCACTATATTCTTGGGAGAAAACTCGTTCCATGTTATACGGCATGGTCCCTTGATTTACTTTATTTTAAAGTAAAGTTTTAAATTACTGTTTTATTTCTCACACCAGTCCCATGAATGACCTGGAGTTTATTGTTTTAACCTAAAATCTGGGTGCTCCTATTTTCCAGACAGGCAGCTAGTAGTTTTGGTTTTGCAGATATTTCTTTATACAGGATTCTGGATTTGTAGCTGATGCTATATTCGGAAAGCTTTGAATCCGTGTATTTCTTTCACCTGTGTTATGCATTATTTTTCCACTGCTATGTAATGTAGTTTAATCTCTTATATTTTTCTGATGATTTATTCATAATCTTTTATATTCTTGTACTCTGATGTAATTGTTGTAATAAGCAATGAAATGATCTTCTGTTTGTGTTCTGATTTGTCGTGTTCTCAACTCAATCTGGGCTTTCCCGTAAGGGCGAGTTTGGGTTGTTTCAGCTTGGTATCGGAGCTTTGGTTTATAGAGCTCGAGAAAAAGACACATTAGAACCAAACGATAGAATTCATCAGAGATTGGATTAGTAATATCCAATGGGAATGACTCGTAAGAGATAGGATCAGTAGTGTCCTAAAACGAGTGTGAGGAGTGTTATTTTTAAAATAAAAATGAAAACAAAATTAGTTTTGAAAATTAAATCTAATTATATGTATTTGAGTATTTTATTTTAAATTGAATTTGGACAATCGAGTATATGAAGATTTTGCATATACGCCTTGCAAAGGTGTATACAAAGCCTCAAATATACCAGATATATATAAAATCACACTCTAGTCACCCGAAGAAGATTCTGATGATCGCTGCAGCATCATCAGTATTGTGTTCGAGTTTCGAAAGTGGGATATCTACATGATTCCGTCTACCTGGTGTCAGAACCAAAATTTAGATAGGGTTATTGTGACGACCCCAAAACCCCGAACGACGGCGACAAGGGTAATCTTTTGAATATAACACAAAAACAGATAATAGCAGAACAAAATTAAACAAATACACCAGATAATGCACGAATAATACACTAGATAAACATAATCATCAGAGTTACACAATATACAGGATCATACTTATTACAAATACATTTCAGCTATACATAAATGTCTACAGCGGAAAACAAACATAATATGTACAATAGGAGCTGAACAGCATAAAAAGAGATAAATGATAAAATCCATCTTCAGCTCCAGCTATCCAGAAAGAGCCTGCTAAAACCTGAATACAAGGTTGCCCGTGTAGAAAAAGGGGCACCCGAGTTTGCAAGTGAAACAAACTACGAGTCAGTCATGGGATTGGTATGAGAAATCTACTTAACACATTTTACAAAATGGCAAATCACAGGACCACGCCACTTTCGCGGAATGGGTTTACTCCATTGTTTTGCCAGTGCTTTACAACAAGTAAATCTTTTAAACATCGCAATTCTTTTCACAAAAATGAAGCCATTATAAGATTCATTTCCCATTACACAATGCAACGCAAACCGGCGGATAGAGTTTTTACCTTATAATGACCAAAATATGCTTGATACGAATAAAACAAATGCATTTGATATAATTACTAGTGTTTATATGTTTCAAATCATAAGTATCAATCATAGATGACATGAGCGTCCCATGCCACTATGTCGCCAAATATTGGTTTACAATCAAAACCACGGTGTCGTATTTGGAAATTGGATTTCCGTCATGAACCAAGGCAAAAGATAGTCCGTACCGACTTCGAGACGCTCTAGTCCGCCCCTCATGCAAGTACTTAGTCAAGCCTTTGGATCGTCAGGGCCGGTCCACCGATGTGGATTAAAATTCCTGAACACTGCGTTTCCCCGCCCTTTGGGGCATAAGTGAGCCAACGAATGACTCAATCGGTCCTGGATCGACCGATATATCTGAGGCGCCTCACAACAGCAACAACCACACAGGTGAAAATAATATAAATGTCAGCCAGTTTAAGCACCGACACCACCTCTAGCTAGAAAGAAGCGCATGTCCTCCCTGAGGTCCTCTCCCGTTTCTGGTTCATATCGGGGTGTGAGGCTCGTGAATTCACGTTATACACAAAGCTATGCCACACAGGCCGTGCTTTGATCATCAAACACAAGACTTTGCTTTTTAACAGAAGCCTTGATCACTGCATCTTAGCATGCCACACAGACAATTCACACCATGCAACTGATGGCTATCAATCACACAGAATGAATTCCAATGTCAGACACACAGTCCATTTGCAAGTTCGTTCTGGGTCTGAACTAAACCGGAGGCACTATATACCTCACATACCCATCGATCTCCACATATGTCTGGACGATCACCACTCATTATCTATATTTCGGAATGCCTCCCAATCAGGACATCAGTTATCATCCAACCGAGGTGAAGATCTCCGGTCTTTAACCACCGTCTTCATCATCGACTTCTTATCGTCGGTTCAGTTATTTAGAATGGAATAAACCTGGTCTATCTGAGCAACTCGCGTATATAATAAACAAGTGCTACACAAACACAACATACGCCTCATTCCTATTCATTATTCACTAACCATAAATTAGTATGAGAATGATTTCCCAAATATTAACCCGAAGGCCGAAACTGACATCAGATCAAAGCCCAGGAAACCATTCGACTTAGTTAACCTTCAGTTGGTTTATAAATTTCACATTCTTAGGGGTAAGTTCCCATTATTTTTATCAAAGATAATTTCTTTAGTATAATTTTCATATCAAACACATTCAACCATCAAATATCCAATAAACCGGTTAAGCTCGGTTTATTTCCATTCCATATCATTTATAATATTTTATAACGATTTATCGCTATTTTTATTTATTTAAAAATAGCCAATTTATTCAAACGATGCTTCAGGCCATAACGCGGCCGTGGCGCTGTTTTTCTTCAGATATTATTTACACATATATGAAAATCTAACTGTTGTATCTTCACAAATTTTACATCATTAGAAAGATCTTTTCAAAACAAATCCAACGGTTCCAGTTTTGGGAAAATCCGACGGTCGGATCTCCCGGTACACTCGTTTGAAGTTTCGATTTCAAAATACGAACTGCAGCATCGTTATTCGATTTAATTTAATTATATATATATATATATATAATCGAATCTGGTGCTGTTTTTCTTCAGATTTGAATTAAACATTCCAGACAATCCAACCGTTGGATCTTCACAAAGTTGGTGTCATTGGAAAGATATTTCCAAAGAGAAGCCGACGGTTTCGGTTTTAGGAAAATCCAATGGTCGGATCTCCCGCACTAATCGTTTGAAATCACAGTTTCAAAACACGAATTACTGCTTTGTTATTCGATTTATTTTGATTATATATATATATATATAATCTATTCTTCGATTTCAAAACCATATTTTTTTCATACATTTGATAAAAATGATATTTTTGTCTAACAAACATTTATTTCAACACTTCACTATTTTTAATTATTCATGTTTATAATAAAAATGTGATTTTTATTGTAAAACAATTAATTTCAAAACACGACTATTTTATATAGTTCATATAGAAGATAAAAATAGGATTTTTATTACAAAACAATTTATTTCAAAACACGACTATTTTATATAGTTCATATAGAAGATAAAAATATGGTTTTTATTATAAAACAATTTATTTCAAAACACGACTATTTTATATAGTTCATATAGATGATAAAAATATGATTTTTATTATAAAACAATTTATTTTAAAACATGAATGTCATTCAACACATGAATTTCTATTCAAAACATGAATTTCTATTCAACACACGAATATAGTTTTCAACACATGAAAATAATTCTAACACATGAATATTATTGAAAATTTTGGCAGCATAACGGCAGGGTAGTTAAAACCGGGGCCGTCCCTAGTACGGCTCCTCGCTCTATGTAACCACCCGCAACTTCCCCGTAAAGGAAAGTGTCGGATAGTTCGAGAACAAGCCACAAAAGAACGCATATAAAAGAACATTTCATTGCATATTACAACAATGCATCAGAATACAAGAATATACAGAGTATAAAAGAATAATTATTACACAGAAATATCAGAGATTTAAATTACATTTAAATACATTGCAGTGGAAAATAATACAATACACCACTAGAAGAAGATATACGGATACAAAGCTTTCCGGATATCGTTCCAGCTGTAAACCAGGATCCTGTGAATATAAATCTGCAAAACCAAAACTACTAGCTGCCCATGTCAAAATAAGGGCACCCAGAGTTTAGGTTAAAACAATAAACTCCAGGTCAGTCATGTGACTGGTGTGAGAACTAAAACAGTTATTAATCTTTATTTTTAAAGTTAGGTAAATCAAGGGACCACGCCGTATAACACGGAACGGGTTTCCTCCCAAGAATACCAGTGCATAAAACAAACAGCGCAATGCTAAATAAAGAAAAATGAAGCTGTTATAAGACCCAGGTCCCATCACACAATGCAACGCAGCCGAGGATAGGGTTTTCCCTTATAACAGCCAAAGAATGCTTGATACGGTTAAAACAAATCGTTTGATACTATATAAGTGCATAGTGTATAAAACAACTTCAAATCATAAGTATCAATCATAGGCGGCATGAATGCCCCATCCCACTATGTCACCACACTAGGTTCTACAATTAAAACCGCAAATGTCACGTATTTGGAAATTGGATTTCCGTCTATGAACCGAGGCAAAAGATAGTCCTCAACCGATTCGAGACGCTCTAGCCCGCCCCTCAGGAACAGCCGCAACTGCCCCCTGGATCCTCAGGGCCGGTCCACCGATGTGGATTATTATGCCTGAACACTACGTCTCCCCACCCTATGGGGTGTAAGTCTGGTCCGTCTGCCGACCAGAATGCATCGGCCAAAACCGATATAACCGAGGCGCCTCGCAACAGCAACAACCACATAAGTCAAACTCGTCAGGGCGTGTAAAACCATTGACGCCACTTCTAGCTAGAAAGAAACGCATGCCCTCCCTGACGTCCGTCTCCCGTTTTGGTTCACAACCGGGGTGTGAGGCTCGCGAATTCACGTTACACAAAGCTATGCCACACAGGTTGTGCTTTGATCATCACCACAAGACTTTGCTTTTCAACAGAAGCCTCGATCAATTGCCACTTAGGCATGCCACACAGGCAATTCACTCCATGCGTTTGATATCCATCAATATATAACCCCTGAGCTCGTACGTCTCAGAGAAGGGCGTTAAGCAAGAGAATAAATTCTCCGCCGCCAAACAGATATATATTTAATAGAGATCAATCACACAGACTAAAATCCAATGTCAGACACACAGTCCATTTACAAGTCCGTTCTGGGTCTGAACGAAACCGGAGGCACCTAGTACCTCGCATACCCATCGATCTCCAAGTACGTCTGGACGATCACAAACTGTTTCCATCTTCTTGGGTGTACAGCCCAATCAAGATCATCAGTAAGCACCCAAACGACGTGAAGACTTCCGGTCTTCGACCATCGTCTTCATCTTCGACACCACGTCGAATCAGTTATTCAGAATGGGATAAACCCGGTCTTTCTGAATAACTCGCGTATATATTATAAAAGTGTTACACAAACACAACATACGCCTCATTCCACTTCAGAATATTCTTTTATTCAAATATTCCCATTAATTTTATCCAAGATAAATTCTTTAAATTTATTCTTTAACCTCCTTTGAATATCAATTCAAACTAGTCGGGATTAGCGAACCACACCGAAGTAATCATTTATTTTATTTCCCAATCCCAACCTATTCATCCCATGAAGTAAAACTGGTAGTACTTCATATCTAACACCACAGTGTTATCGGTAATTCAATTACCATTTCACATTCAAATCTAATTAAAGATTTAACTATCGCCTGGAGTAAAACTGGTGATACTCCATTCTCGATCTTTTCAATCTATTTAAAGATTCATTAAAACTCCACTTAGTTTTAATCTTTAACTGGGTTAAAGAATCAGTGTCATCTAAAACACGGTTCACGATAAACCCAAAATCACCTTCCATTAATTATCGGGTTAAAGAACGAGTGTTATTTAAAACACTGTTCACGATAAACCCAAAAATCAATACCAATTCAATTCCAATTAAATATCATTTAATTAGTACACTTCATTAAATCTAACTAAAAAGATTTAATCTTTTCTCAACTGGGTTCAAGAACAGTGTTAGTGAAGACACCATTCACGACAAACCCAAATCACATTCGATATTCAATACAAGGCTCTGAATAGAAAATATATCGGCTTATATTCAATATCGAATTCTACGACTAACAAATGTCGTATTGGAAATAACGATATAAATATATATCTTTCAAATTTCCATAACAACCCCTGTATAATCACGAATTCCAACATCGAAATATTCCGAAGACAATTTCGATTCAAATCCACTCCAATGCAATCATTGGAAATTTTGGTTATTTTTAAAACCCTTTTTCAAATTCAATTTATTTATTTAAAAATAAATAGAATTATAATTCTAGTTCAAAACTAGTTCATTTCGATAAAAATCTATTTTTATCTTTTCAAATATGGAGTTTTCCATCCCAAATCTTCACAAATCATTTCTTATGATTTTACACAAATTATTACTATTTTTAATAATTTTATCAAGGCCCGTACAGTCGATTTCCACCAATGGCCATCGAACTGCACGTATAGCGACCTTTTTCCAATTTGATTTGGACATAATTCCAAATCCAACCGTTAGATTTCTAATTTATCACATTCGTTAGAAAGCTCTTTTCGATACGAACCCAACGGTTCCGGTTTTAGGAGAATCCGACGGTCGGATCTCCCGTAATGTCCGTTTGAAATCAATGGTCGAAATTCGCGAACTGCCGCGGCGCGGCGCGTTCTATTCAGGCCATTATATTATATATATAATATATATAATATATACTTCGTCGATTTCTATTCAAAACGAATTATATAAATAGGTTTGAATTCGTTTCAAAAAAACATTTTCAACTTCCTTTTCAATTCAAATCACAATTGAATTCTTCTTTATAGATTCGTTTTAAAATTCATTTCTATTCAATTCAAAAACGAATTCAATTTGAATTCGTTTTCAATTCAATTCATTTCGAAATCGTTTTCAATTCACTTTGAATTCGTTTTTAATTCAATTCATTTCGAAATCGTTTTCAATTCAATTTATTTCGAAATCGTTTTAAATTCAATTTATTTCGAAATCGTTTTAAATTCAATTCATTTCGAAATCGTTTTCAATTCAATTCATTTCGAAATCGTTTAAAATCGATATAAATATCGTTCACGTCAAAATGGCGTCAAACTAATCAACACGACTTCATAAATTTCTATTTTCAAATATTCTATTTCAAATATTTCTATTTCAAATATTTCCATTTCTAAACTGGAATGAGGCCCAATCAATTACCATATAAAATTAATTATATGGATTTTCATACAACACATGTATATAATAACATTGAAAAATGATCAACCATCAACCAAAGTGCACTACACTGTATAAGCATCAAATAAAGATATCTAACGCTTATAACAGCCTGTCAATCAATCGATCGACATATTTAATCAATCAGGATGAGTGAACTTCAAATTTCATCCCAACACCCGTGTGGGGTTTCAAACAATCAAACACAGATTTTAGTTGTGCAGTTGGGCGATGTGTAAAATTTATCGTCCCAATCAATGTCATTCAAATAGGTGTACATAAACAAACCGTCTGGTTTGTAAATGAATATTTTATTTATTCACATTCACGTTAAAAATTATATTTTTAACGATAAAACATTTTATTCTAACATATGAATTTCTATTTGGTTCATTTATTCAATAAAATGATATTTTTATTTTTCTAACATATTTTAGAAAATTTCGGCGGCATAACGGCACGATACTAGAAACGGGACAAGGCCTAGCCTTATCCCCGGTCTAGTGAAGGCTCACGCCATTCACACATCAATCAAATTCACCAAACAACCAAATTCAAATCAAATCATATAACTAAGCTATGCAACCAAACAAACAAGTCCATGGTATGTGGACGATTGTGTCGGGTGCTACTAAGCACCGTCTGCATCCTAGTATATATATAAATAGAAAATGAAATTGAAAGGTGAGAAATTCTCACTGATAGCTATCCTAGCTCCATGGCACTTCATTTGCAGAAGTCTTTGTCGTTTCGCCTTTTTGTCACCTTCGTTATCCGCTTTCACTACATATGTAAAAATCATATTTTTACTTCGCTATTCAATATATAAAAATCGAGTTTTTAATTCGAAGTTCAACATATATAAACATGGACTTTGCTTTTTCAAATTTAAAGATTTCATCTTTATAAAAATCTCATTTTTATTTTTCTACACATATAAAGATGACATTTTTAATATCCCGATCATGTAAAAATTATATTTTTAACTCTTTACATAAACAAAAATCATATTTTGACATCACCTATATAGTAAAGACTATATTTTTAATACTTTTAAAAATATAAAAATCATATTTTTATTACTTTAAAAATATAAAAATCATATTTATAATATTTCTATATAGTAAAGACTATATTTTTAATACTTTTAAAAATATAAAAATCATATTTTTATTACTAAATTAGCCTAAAAATCACACTTTTAATTAGACATTACACACAAAGCATATATATGAGCCAAGAACTGAATTCAACAACGTATTTAAATTAAAACTGAATTTAAATGAAGATAAAATTAAAATAAAATAAAATAAAAAAGAAGAGGCTCACTATTTTCATGAATCGGAGGAGGATGGGGTCGGAGATGAGGAAGGGAGGTGGCAGGGATTCGCTGGCGGCTTGCGGTCCTTTCTGGTGGCGGTGGCGACCCTTCAGGGCGGCGGCGCTGGGATCTCGAGGGTTTAGGGGGGCGTGTCGGAGAAGAAGTTGGGGGAGAGGAACTATGGGGCGCGCGATGTCGGACTTCGATGGCTGGGGAGGGGCGACGAGGCGTCGGCAGGGTGGAGGGCTCGAACGACGATACCGCGTTCTCTTTTTTTTTTCTTCTGATCTGAAATGAAAGTATAGGGGGGAGGATATAATAATTATATATTTATTTATATATTGATTTCAAAAAGCAACTTTTATTTTCGACCTCAAAATGAGGCCCATCGCCTGCCGTCCATAGCGTTCTACCCCCATTCTGAACACAATGGGATATGTATCGTAGGCTGATTTGATCTTTTGAATCAGTTTCCGTTGAATTTACATTTAAATCACTATATTGAATTTTAAACGTACATTTCAAATTACCGGGGCCACATACTAACTCGAAAAATTCCAGAAAAATATTTTCTAGCTTCGTATTGACGATACGGTCCTAACAAAACTAGTTTCGTCAAATTCTGAGATCGTTTGAAAAATTGTCAATTTCCAGTCGATTAAAATCAACTGAAATGGTCAAAACACGTTTTCCTATGCCACGCTCACATATTGATTCGAAAAATTATGAAATTTGAAATCTAGCAATAACTTGACACTGCGGACCCAACAAAACTGGTTTCATCGAGATCCGAGGTCATTTGCAAAATGTTCATTTTTAAGGGCCTGAATTCCATAGCGACTATTCAGAATTTTCAACTGGACATATCTTTTGATTCTCGCTACGAAATTTTGATTATTCGGATTCGTTGGAAAGATATTATCAATTAGATCCTAATGTTTTTGGTTTCACTAAAATCCGGATTGTTTTGCACCCGGTACATTCAATTGAAGTTTGAAATCGAATTATCGAACTACCGCGCCATTTTCAATTCTATTTATAATTATATATAAATATTTATATTCTAACGACGACGCGTATATAATATATACGTTCTAATTATATTCAAATAAATTTCTCGTCGATATTATTTAAAATAATTCATTTTAAATATTCAAAATTCGCTAAAATTGCCAAAATAAAAATTTCAAACTGGCTCGCATTTTACGGGTTGTTACAATCTCCCCCACTTAAAACTTTTCGTCCCCGAAAAGGAACAAAGTCGAAAGTGGTTTGATTATTCAGCTCTACGATCGGTCAGGCTTCCGTTCTCCAACTCTTTAGTTTCTGAGAATTTTCAAAATTTCAAAAATTTGGCTAACACCCTAAATTTTCGAAAAATTTCGCCATAACCTCCCCTGCACCGGGAGCATCGGGGAATTTCAAATAGCTTCCCCGGTCCTTCAGATCTCAAAAAGAAAAAGAAAAAGCCAAGCGGCTAGCCAATAGGCTCACAAAATCATCATCACCCAAACAAAACAGTAAATTATGTAGTAAACATGTACCTATTTGTCGGGCAAACAAATTTTATTCTCTGGCTCTAGCCTCCTCGCTATGACCTGTTCAATGTAAGTATATGTATATGCAAGCAAATGCGACCAATTTTCAATACAATTCAATATTTGGTTAAATTAGGCATAATGGTTCAAAATTAGCAAACAAATAAACAAACAACACAAACATCAATCAATTAGTGAATTAGAGTTTCAAATTCATAATTTTGATACATATACAAAAATTAGATTTTTGGTGCCAAATCACAACAATAGATCCTATATAGTTTTTGGTTCTCACACCTGTCTAATGGAAATATACAGATATCACACCTTCGTCACACGAATATAAATTCTGACGATGAGTACTCAACCATCAGAATCCTCTTCGGGCCACTAGAGTATGATTCTATATCTATCCAATATATTAAAACTTCGAATACACGCGGATCAGACGTATACGCAAAATCTTTATATACTGGACTGTCCAACTCAATATAAATAGATAATCAGATACGAATAATTGATTTAAATTTTCAAAACAAAAATTTGTTTTCATTTGAAAAAAAATATACTCTTCACACTCGTTCTAGGATACTACTGATCCTATCTCTAACGAGTCATTTCTAATTGGATATTACTAATCCAATATCTGATGAATTCTTTCGTATGGTTCTAATGTGTCTTGTTCTCTAAGCTTTGTAAACCAAAGCTCTGATACCACGTGTAACCACCCGCAACTTTCCCGTAAAGGAAAGTGTCGGATAGTTCGAGAACAAGCCACAAAAGAACGCATATAAAAGAACATTTCATTGCATATTACAACAATGCATCAGAATACAAGAATATACAGAGTATAAAAGAATAATTATTACACAGAAATATCAGAGATTTAAATTACATTTAAATACATTGCAGCGGAAAATAATACAATACACCACTAGAAGAAGATATACGGATACAAAGCTTTCCGGATATCGTTCCAGCTGTAAACCAGGATCCTGTGAATATAAATCTGCAAAACCAAAACTACTAGCTGCCCGTGTCAAAATAAGGGCACCCAGAGTTTAGGTTAAAACAATAAACTCCAGGTCAGTCATGTGACTGGTGTGAGAACTAAAACAGTTATTAATCTTTATTTTTAAAGTTAGGTAAATCAAGGGACCACGCCGTATAACACGGAACGGGTTTCCTCCCAAGAATACCAGTGCATAAAACAAACAGCGCAATGCTAAATAAAGAAAAATGAAGCTGTTATAAGACCCAGGTCCCATCACACAATGCAACGCAGCCGAGGATAGGGTTTTCCCTTATAACAGCCAAAGAATGCTTAATACGGTTAAAACAAATCGTTTGATACTATATAAGTGCATAGTGTATAAAACAACTTCAAATCATAAGTATCAATCATAGGCGGCATGAATGCCCCATCCCACTATGTCACCATACTAGGTTCTACAATTAAAACCGCAAATGTCACGTATTTGGAAATTGGATTTCCGTCTATGAACCGTGGCAAAAGATAGTCCTCAACCGATTCGAGACGCTCTAGCCCGCCCCTCAGGAACAGCCGCAACTGCCCCCTGGATCCTCAGGGCCGGTCCACCGATGTGGATTATTATGCCTGAACACTACGTCTCCCCACCCTATGGGGTGTAAGTCTGGTCCGTCTGCCGACCAGAATGCATCGGCCAAAACCGATATAACCGAGGCGCCTCGCAACAGCAACAACCACATAAGTCAAACTCGTCAGGGCGTGTAAAACCACTGACGCCACTTCTAGCTAGAAAGAAACGCATGCCCTCCCTGACGTCCGTCTCACGTTTTGGTTCACAACCGGGGTGTGAGGCTCGCGAATTCACATTACACAAAGCTATGCCACACAGGCTGTGCTTTGATCATCACCACAAGACTTTGCTTTTCAACAGAAGCCTCGATCAATTGCCACTTAGGCATGCCACACAGGCAATTCACTCCATGCGTTTGATATCCATCAATATATAACCCCTGAGCTCGTACGTCTCAGAGAAGGGCGTTAAGCAAGAGAATAAATTCTCCGCCGCCAAACAGATATATATTTAATAGAGATCAATCACACAGACTAAAATCCAATGTCAGACACACAGTCCATTTACAAGTCCGTTCTGGGTCTGAACGAAACCGGAGGCACCTAGTACCTCGCATACCCATCGATCTCCAAGTACGTCTGGACGATCACAAACTGTTTCCATCTTCTTGGGTGTACAGCCCAATCAAGATCATCAGTAAGCACCCAAACGACGTGAAGACTTCCGGTCTTCGACCATCGTCTTCATCTTCGACACCACGTCGAATCAGTTATTCAGAATGGGATAAACCCGGTCTTTCTGAATAACTCGCGTATATATTATAAAAGTGTTACACAGACACAACATACGCCTCATTCCACTTCAGAATATTCTTTTATTCAAATATTCCCAATAATTTTATCCAAGATAAATTCTTTAAATTTATTCTTTAACCTCCTTTGAATATCAATTCAAACTAGTCGGGATTAGCGAACCACACCGAAGTAATCATTTATTTTATTTCCCAATCCCAACCTATTCATCCCATGAAGTAAAACTGGTAGTACTTCATATCTAACACCACAGTGTTATCGGTAATTCAATTACCATTTCACGTTCAAATCTAATTAAAGATTTAACTATCGCCTGGAGTAAAACTGGTGATACTCCATTCTCGATCTTTTCAATCTATTTAAAGATTCATTAAAACTCCACTTAGTTTTAATCTTTAACTGGGTTAAAGAATCAGTGTCATCTAAAACACGGTTCACGATAAACCCAAAATCACCTTCCATTAATTATCGGGTTAAAGAACGAGTGTTATTTAAAACACTGTTCACGATAAACCCAAAAATCAATACCAATTCAATTCCAATTAAATATCATTTAATTAGTACACTTCATTAAATCTAACTAAAAAGATTTAATCTTTTCTCAACTGGGTTCAAGAACAGTGTTAGTGAAGACACCATTCACGACAAACCCAAATCACATTCGATATTCAATACAAGGCTCTGAATAGAAAATATATCGGCTTATATTCAATATCGAATTCTACGACTAACAAATGTCGTATTGGAAATAACGATATAAATATATATCTTTCAAATTTCCATAACAACCCCTGTATAATCACGAATTCCAACATCGAAATATTCCGAAGACAATTTCGATTCAAATCCACTCCAATGCAATCATTGGAAATTTTGGTTATTTTTAAAACCCTTTTTCAAATTCAATTTATTTATTTAAAAATAAATAGAATTATAATTCTAGTTCAAAACTAGTTCATTTCGATAAAAATCTATTTTTATCTTTTCAAATATGGAGTTTTCCATCCCAAATCTTCACAAATCATTTCTTATGATTTTACACAAATTATTACTATTTTTAATAATTTTATCAAGGCCCGTACAGTCGATTTCCACCAATGGCCATCGAACTGCACGTATAGCGACCTTTTTCCAATTTGATTTGGACATAATTCCAAATCCAACCGTTAGATTTCTAATTTATCACATTCGTTAGAAAGCTCTTTTCGATACGAACCCAACGGTTCCGGTTTTAGGAGAATCCGACGGTCGGATCTCCCGTAATGTCCGTTTGAAATCAATGGTCGAAATTCGCGAACTGCCGCGGCGCGGCGCGTTCTATTCAGGCCATTATATAATATATATAATATATATAATATATACTTCGTCGATTTCTATTCAAAACGAATTATATAAATAGTTTTGAATTCGTTTCAAAAAAACATTTTCAACTTCCTTTTCAATTCAAATCACAATTGAATTCTTCTTTATAGATTCGTTTTAAAATTCATTTCTATTCAATTCAAATTTCAATTCAATTTGAATTCGTTTTCAATTCAATTCATTTCGAAATCGTTTTCAATTCACTTTGAATTCGTTTTTAATTCAATTCATTTCGAAATCGTTTTCAATTCAATTTATTTCGAAATCGTTTTAAATTCAATTTATTTCGAAATCGTTTTAAATTCAATTCATTTCGAAATCGTTTTCAATTCAATTCATTTCGAAATCGTTTAAAATCGATATAAATATCGTTCACGTCAAAATGGCGTCAAACTAATCAACACGACTTCATAAATTTCTATTTTCAAATATTCTATTTCAAATATTTCTATTTCAAATATTTCCATTTCTAAACTGGAATGAGGCCCAATCAATTACCATATAAAATTAATTATATGGATTTTCACACAACACATGTATATAATAACATTGAAAAATGATCAACCATCAACCAAAGTGCACTACACTGTATAAGCATCAAATAAAGATTTCTAACGCTTATAACAGCCTGTCAATCAATCGATCGACATATTTAATCAATCAGGATGAGTGAACTTCAAATTTCATCCCAACACCCGTGTGGGGTTTCAAACAATCAAACACAGATTTTAGTTGTGCAGTTGGGCGATGTGTAAAATTTATCGTCCCAATCAATGTCATTCAAATAGGTGTACATAAACAAACCGTCTGGTTTGTAAATGAATATTTTATTTATTCACATTCACGTTAAAAATTATATTTTTAACGATAAAACATTTTATTCTAACATATGAATTTCTATTTGGTTCATTTATTCAATAAAATGATATTTTTATTTTTCTAACATATTTTAGAAAATTTCGGCGGCATAACGACACGATACTAGAAACGGGACAAGGCCTAGCCTTATCCCCGGTCTAGTGAAGGCCCACGCCATTCACACATCAATCAAATTCACCAAACAACCAAATTCAAATCAAATCATATAACTAAGCTATGCAACCAAACAAACAAGTCCATGGTCTGTGGACGATTGTGTCGGGTGCTACTAAGCACCGTCTGCATCCCAGTATATATATAAATAGAAAATGAAATTGAAAGGTGAGAAATTCTCACTGATAGCTATCCTAGCTCCACGGCACTTCATTTGCAGAAGTCTTCGTCGTTTCGCCTTTTTGTCACCTTCGTTATCCGCTTTCACTACATATGTAAAAATCATATTTTTACTTCGCTATTCAATATATAAAAATCGAGTTTTTAATTCGAAGTTCAACATATATAAACATGGACTTTGCTTTTTCAAATTTAAAGATTTCATCTTTATAAAAATCTCATTTTTATTTTTCTACACATATAAAGATGACATTTTTAATATCCCGATCATGTAAAAATTATATTTTTAACTATTTACATAAACAAAAATCATATTTTGACATCACCTATATAGTAAAGACTATATTTTTAATACTTTTAAAAATATAAAAATCATATTTTTATTACTTTAAAAATATAAAAATCATATTTCTAATATTTCTATATAGTAAAGACTATATTTTTAATACTTTTAAAAATATAAAAATCATATTTTTATTACTAAATTAGCCTAAAAATCACACTTTTAATTAGACATTACACACAAAGCATATATATGAGCCAAGAACTGAATTCAACAACGTATTTAAATTAAAACTGAATTTAAATGAAGATAAAATTAAAATAAAATAAAATAAAAAAGAAGAGGCTCACTATTTTCATGAATCGGAGGAGGATGGGGTCGGAGATGAGGAAGGGAGGTGGCAGGGATTCGCTGGCGGCTTGCGGTCCTTTCTGGTGGCGGTGGCGACCCTTCAGGGCGGCGGCGCTGGGATCTCGAGGGTTTAGGGGGGCGCGTCGGAGAAGAAGTTGGGGGAGAGGAACTATGGGGCGCGCGATGTCGGACTTCGATGGCTGGGGAGGGGCGACGAGGCGTCGGCAGGGTGGAGGGCTCGAACGACGATACCGCGTTCTCTCTTTTTTTTTTCTTCTGATCTGAAATGAAAGTATAGGGGGGAGGATATAATAATTATATATTTATTTATATATTGATTTCAAAAAGCAACTTTTATTTTCGACCTCAAAATGAGGCCCACCGCCTGCCGTCCATAGCATTCTACCCCCATTCTGAACACAATGGGATATGTATCGTAGGCTGATTCGATCTTTTGAATCAGTTTCCGTTCAATTTACATTTAAATCACTATATTGAATTTTAAACGTACATTTCAAATTACCGGGGCCACATACTAACTCGAAAAATTCCAGAAAAATATTTTCTAGCTTCGTATTGACGATACGGTCCTAACAAAACTAGTTTCGTCAAATTCTGAGATCGTTTGAAAAATTGTCAATTTCCAGTCGATTAAAATCAACTGAAATGGTCAAAACACGTTTTCCTATGCCACGCTCACATATTGATTCGAAAAATTATGAAATTTGAAATCTAGCAATAACTTGACACTGCGGACCCAACAAAACTGGTTTCATCGAGATCCGAGGTCATTTGCAAAATGTTCATTTTTAAGGGCCTGAATTCCATAGCGACTATTCAGAATTTTCAACTGGACATATCTTTTGATTCTCGCTACGAAATTTTGATTATTCGGATTCGTTGGAAAGATATTATCAATTAGATCCTAATGTTTTTGGTTTCACTAAAATCCGGATTGTTTTGCACCCGGTACATTCAATTGAAGTTTGAAATCGAATTATCGAACTACCGCGCCATTTTCAATTCTATTTATAATTATATATAAATATTTATATTCTAACGACGACGCGTATATAATATATACGTTCTAATTATATTCAAATAAATTTCTCGTCGATATTATTTAAAATAATTCATTTTAAATATTCAAAATTCGCTAAAATTGCCAAAATAAAAATTTCAAACTGGCTCGCATTTTACGGGTTGTTACACTCTACCTTAAAGCCTCGCAACTTTTGACAATAGGGATTTCATGCATCTAGTTCGCACGTAGGCGGCATGTTTATATTTTATTTTCTTTTCCACAAACTACTCCTATGTGGTTTCAACCAAATAATTCTCAACCACAAACGGGTATTTTTCAACCACAATCAATCAATTTCAACCATAAACAATTCTAATCAACCATTCGCTATCAACCAATTTTCACACCAATCACAACCAATAAATATCGTCCATGGTTTGTGGACGAGGGGCATATATATATATATATATATAAAAGTATATTTCACTTATATTTCAACACATATATAATTTTTATAACACATATATAACTTATACATCGAACGTACAACTTATACAACGCTTATACATGAGGTGTATAATGCTTATATAACTCATACATCGACCATACAATTTATACATCGTCATTTCCATATCGTTTATAATTCAGAAATCACACATTGGGTTCCACTCCACCAAAAATAGCAGAAGGCTCAGAAAAATATCCGGTCTCTTCTAGAATGTAGAAGATGTCCACACGAGTCCACTGTGGTTTGTATCACTGGATTTCGTCAACAAACGAAAAAGATATGATTTTTACAATGAAATTAAAATCCGTAGCGCTTTAAAGTGCTATTAAATAGTTTAATATAATTTAAACCGTACCTTTCTGATTTTGTTCAGAACTAGGTTTTCGATTTGCGACCAAACCGTGCAGCGATTCGTCGATTAGTCTTCACCACAAGGAAGAGGGAGGAGAGGCGCACGTGCGCAGGGGGTTGCGGTGGCATTCGATCGCCTGAGGCTGCGGTGGCGGCGGGTTGAAGTTCGAAACTTCCAGGGGACGAATCTCTCAAATTACTTAATGAAAAAAATTCCAAACTTGCTATGGATTTGAAGATCTTGACGAGCTCTACAAAATCCCCAACAGGATAGAGGTCTAATTTTGAGCGTATTGAGAGAAATCGAGGAGAGAAGGAAAGGATCAATTTCCGCTGTGCGCGATTCTGATTAACGGGGAGGGAAAGTGGTGCTGACCAATGAGAGATTTTTATTTTATTTATATATTTTAAAAATCCAAAAATACCCCTCTTCACGTACTAACACCAATCCAAACCCAACGACTATCGTCCCTAGCTAAATACCCCCATTCCGAACACAATGGGTTATGTTTCGTAGGCCCATTCGACTGTTTCAATCAGTTTTCCTTCAAATTAAAATATAAACATTCAATATTTGGTTTGAACGTACATTTCAATTTGCCGGGGCCACATACTGATCCTAAAAATTCCCAAAAAATAAATCTAGCTATTTTTTGACGATACGGTCCCAATAAAACTAGTTTCGTCGAATTCTGAGACCGTTTGAAAAATGGCCCTTTTCTGGTCGATCCAATTTAATAGAAATCGACCAAACACATTTTTCTTTTCCACGCTCACATACTAGCTTCAAAAATTATGAAATTTGAAACCTAGCAATAATTTGAAATCCCGGATCCAACAAAAGTGGTTTCGTCGAATTCTGAGGTCGTTTGCAAAATGGCCATTTTCACGGGCTATATAAATTCTATAGCGACCTGTCTAAAAATTCATTTGGCCATAACTTTTGCTTCCCGCTACGAAACTTTGATTTTTCAGATTCTTTAGAAAGATATTCACTAACGGATTTAAATATTTTTTATTTCACTAAAATCCGTTTTGTTTTGCACCCGGTACAGTCGGTCAATGTTTGAATTCAAAATTTGAAACTACCACGCCATTTCAGGCCTTGTTTATAATTAGAATTAATTATATTTATTTTCAAACGTCGATTCAAACTTACTTTTCATCGTTATAATTTAGAATATTTATTTTAGATATTTAAAATCCACTAAAATAGCCAATTTAAAATTTTTAAATTTGTTCAGATTTTACAGGTTGTTACAGTTATTATTGTGATTTGGCAACAAAAACATGATTTCGAATATATATATATATATATATCAAAGTTATGAATTTGAAAATTTAATCAACAAATTGATTGCTGGTTGTGATGTGTGATTATCAGTATAACTAATAAAATAATTGGAATGATAATTAAGTGAAACCAATATGTGAATGAAAGTAGAATTTAGCCAAATTGAGGCAAATATTGAACTGAATTGAAAATGGATTGAAATTGCATGCATGTACATATATACGTGTGAACAGGTCATAACATGAAAGCTAAGAAAAGGAATAAAATTGTTTGCCCGACAAGTAGGTACATGTTTACTAATTTATTAGGTTTTGATGATTTTAGGAGCCGATTGGCAGGCCGCTTGGCTTTTTCTTTTTCTTTCGGATTGGTGAGGGCCCGGTGAGGCTAGTTGCGGTTTTAAAGGTCTCTTGGTACAAAGGAGGTTATGGCAAAAAAATTCAAAAATTTAGGGTGTTAGCCAAATTTTTGAAGAATTTGAAAATTCTTAGAAACTGAAAAGTCGAAGAATGAATGCTAGAATGAAAGTTGAGTTGATTAGTAAAAAACTTTTAGCTCCATTCCTTTTCGAGGATGAAAAGATTTTAAGTTGGGGAGAATGTAACAACCCGGATTTTCCAAACCAATTTAAAATTTTTATTTTAGCTATTTTAATGGATTTTGATTATGTAGTGTGATATATTTTAAATAATAACGACTAAAAATTTATTTAAATGGAAGTTAAAACGTATAAATTTATGTTAATTATTAAACGAGCCTGAAAGGGTGCGGTAGTTTGAAAATTCGATTTTAAATTTCAAATGAATGTACAGGATTCAAAATAAATTGGATTTTGGTAAAAATAGAAATATTTGAATCTGTTTAATTATATCTTTCTAACAAATGTGAAAAATCCAGATTTCATAATGAGAATAAAAAGTTATGTCCAGTTTAAAATTTAAAATAGTCGCTATGGAATTTATATATTTTTTATGTTATATATAGCCCTTAAAAATAGTCACTTTTCAAACGACCTCCGTTTTCGACGAAACCAATTTTGTTGAATCCGGAATGTCAAATTATTGCTAGATTCAAAATTTCACAATTTTTGGAATTGATATGTGAGCGTGGTGAATTTAACGCATTTGGTACTTTTCGTTTGAATGTAATCGACTAGAAATTGACCATTTTTCAAACTGTCTCCTAATTTGATGAAATTAGTTTTGTTAGGATGGTATCATCAAACCATAGCTAAATTTAATTTTCTAGAACTTTTGGAGTTAGTACGTGGCCTCGGTAAATCAAATGTGCGTTGAATTCAATTTTGAACGTTAAATTAATTTATATTTTAATTATGATGAGAACTGATCGAAACTTTCGAATTGCCTTACGGGACATACCCCATTATGTCCGGAATGGGAGTAATTAGCTAGGGGTGGCAGTCAACCCCCCATCCTTCTCTCTCCCGTTAACTTCAGCAAAAAAAGATGATCGACGATCGATGTCACTTCCTCCAGCCCACCGCCGTGCGTCTTCGACCTCCCACCACCTCCACTACCTCCGGCGACCCCCCTCCTCCCTTCTCTCTCCTCACTACTCTCTCTCCCTCCAATTTAAACCCCCACTACCACCACAGCCGCCGCAAGTCACCGGACCAACCCCCTCAGCCCTGCGACCTCCCCCCTTGACCACCAGACTCCGGTGCTAAAGATCATCTACGAGCTCAAACCCTTGGCTACGTGTTTCTTTAATGTTGGCTACAGAAAATACAGTGAAGAAGACGACGTGCTTTAGATTTTAATAGAGAAAAGGTTTTGTTTGTTTTCTTCTTATGTAATTAAAATCAATTTTTTATATAATAACATTGATAAAAATATGATTATTATATAATTTGCATAGAACTTATTTTCAGTTTTTTATAAAAACAATAGTGTTTTATTTTCAGAAATATATATAATATCATAGTTTTGAAAATGTATTATTTTTAAACGAAATTGCTTTGGTTTAAAAATATGATTATATATATATATATATATATAAGAACATCAAATTAAAAATATGATTTTTATTATATAGATAGTGTTATAAAAATATGAATTTTACACATGTAGTTGCGTTATAAAAATGTGATTTTTATATATATAGTAGCAATATAAAAATGCGATTTTTATATATATAGTAGCAATTTAAAAAGGTGATTTTTATATATATAACGATATGATAAAAATATGATTTTTGTATATATAATTGTGAATCAAAAATATGGTTTTTAGGTATGTAAAAATATAATTTTTAATAGATAAAAATATGATTTTTATCGTATGAATGTCATGAATAAAATAGTCATATTATGGAATTATTTTTAGGAAGATAAAAATATGATTTTTATGTAAGCAACATAAAAATAAAAATATGATTATTATTATAGGAATAGCATAATAAAATTATGATTTTTATTATATGAAGAGCATTATAAAAATTTGATTTTTAATGTATGGATAACATTACAAAAATGGGATATATATATATATATATCATTGTTAAAAATATGATTTTTAATATAAGTCGCGTGAAACAAGTCTCGTTTGAAACACGATGAAGGACACAACATGCTTTAACAAATCCAAATCCAAACCGTTCAAATAAAGAATTATGGAGTGGAAACCAAAGGTGAGAACTCCTTCCCACTCAATTAATTTACAGTTAAATATATTTTAGAATGCAGATGGGGCTTAGAAGCCCTCGACACTATTTATTGTACAAACCATGTTGTCTGATTTGAATTATATGGAGTTCAACAATCGAATTTGCATAATCACATAAATTTTAAGCGATGTACAGATCGATATTACCGACACACAGATTCCATACTCCGTGAATAACCACTTATGGAGCCGTAAATGGCATAAGGATAGTTGAGTATTTATTTATTTGGATTTGATTGTAAAATTGGTTGTGGATTGATTGTGAATTGATTGGAATTGGTTTGTGTATGGCGCGAGCCAGTATTAGGCGAAGGATAAGGCTAGACCTTATTCCGGTTTTAATATCGGGCTGTTATGCTGCCAAAATTTTCTGAAATGTGTTAGAAAAATTAATAGCTAGTTAAAAATATTATTTTTCTAACATATATATGAGATATATAAAATGGATGTGTTATGGCGTAAATACAAGTTCGCTAAAAATATTATTTTTAATTTATAATGGCGACGAATAAAATTGTTTAGGCATTGTATAAAATTTTATAAGCAACGCTATAAAATTCTATATATTTATGGATAGTTAAAAATAAGTTTACACATCCATTTACAAGTCGGACGACTTGTTTATGCTCGCCTATTTTTGTGATATTGATTGGGACGATAAAACACATCGCCCAACTGCACCAATCATATTCAGTGTTTGTTGGTTGAAACCCCACATGGGTGTTGGGATGATATTTAACATACACTAGTCCCAATAATTAGCTGTATGTCAACCGATTGGTTGACAAACTGTTGTAAGCGTTAATTATTTATATTTAATGCTTATGCAGTTGTGTAATGCACTCTGGATGATGGTTGACTGTGTATAATTGTTGTTGTATACATATGTTGTATGAAATCCATATAAATAACATTATATGGCAATTGACTGTGTCTGATTCCAATTCAGAATGAACGAATATTTTAAAATAATATTCTGTAAAGGATAAAAATATGATTTGGGATGGACACGAAAATATTGAAATATATGAAGGCATGTTGATTAGATATGTGCCATTTTGACACGGATGATATTTATATCGATTTTATTCATTTTTGTAATGAATATTGAAAAGGAAATGATTTCAAAATCTGAATTTTGAAAATATTATCATTTATTTATTATAATGATAAGGAGCATTCAATTTTAATTTAAAAATTGAAATGAAGTTAGAATCATTTTAAAATGAATTTATAAACTATTTATAAAATATGTTTAAATGGAAATCGATGAAATATATATAATATATATATTATATATATTTAATGGCCTGAATAGAACACGCTACGCTGCGACCGTTTGCGAATTTCGATCATTGACTTCGAATTGATATTACGGGACATCCGATTGTCGGATTCTCCTAAAACTAGAGCCACTGGGTTCGTATCGGAAAGAGCTTTCCAACAAATATAAGAGATTTGAAATCTAACTATTGGATTTGGAAATATGTCCAAATCAAATTTGGAAAAGATCATTGTAAATGCAGTTCGATGACCGTTTATGGAAATCGACTGAAAGGGCCTTGATAAAATTATTAAAAATATTAATAATTTGTGTAAAATCATAATAAATGATTTGGAAAGAATTTAGATGAAAAATTTCATGTTTAGAAAGATAAAAATATATTTTGTATCAAAATGAACTAGTTATTAACTAATATAATAATCCAATTTTTTTTTTAAGAAATAAATTGGATTTGAAATGGTTTTAATATAACCAGAAATTTCCAACAAACAAATTGGAATGGAAATAATCTTCGGAATATTTCGACATTGGATTCCATGATTATACTGAAATTGTTATGGAAATTTGGAAGATATATTGATATCGTTATTTACAATATGATATTTGTTGGTTTCAGAATGTGATACTGAATATAAGCCGATATAATGTCTATTCAGAACCTTGTGTTTAGTATCAAATGGGATTTTGGGTTTGTCGTAAATGATGTCTTTAGTAACACTGTTCTTAAACCCAGTTGAGAAAAGAATAAATCTTTTACTTAAGATTTAGAGAAGTTTACCAATTAATTAATATTTAATTGGAATTCTATTAAGAATTGGATTTTTGGGTTTATCGTGAATGATGTTTTAAATAACACTTGTTCTTTAACACAATTAACAGTGAAGTTAAGATTTGGAATTTATAAATCTTTATTCTAAGATTTAATGGAATTTTTCAAAGTAAAGTTTTACAATTTAATAAAATAAACTGGGACTGAATGGAATTCGATTTGATAATCATCGAAGTGAGCTTCTGTGGAGGAAGACTGTTAATATATACGGAATTTAAAAGGCTTTGCCGTTATTCCATTTATATTATTAGTCGGATACGGAAATTGATATCGATTATATATTGATCTTTTTTTCTGTGAAGATTCCATAATTAATCGAATGCGATTTTGGGTTTATCGTGAACCGTGTTTTAAATGACATTAGTTCTTTAACCCTGTTACAGATAGGATTACATGTCTATCATTGTATTTCTAACTTTATTGTTGAACTCTGCTAAATATATATATCTGTTTGGTGGCGTAGAATCTATTCTCTTGCATAACACCCTTCTCTAAGACGTATGAGCTTAGAGGTTATACATCGGCAGAAATCAATTGAACAGTGTAGATTGTCAATGCGTCATGTTTGATTTCCCAAAGTTAAATAATCATTAATAATGATTTTTGGGAAGAATAAACTAAGTTGAGTTTTAATGAATTTTTAATTATATTGAAATGTGAATGTGTTAATTGAAATTATCAAATTTGGGAAATGATCGAAAATGGATATCAACAATTTTGCTCTATGCGATCGTAAATCTTTAATTAGATTTGAATGTGAAATGGTAATTAATTTTACCGATAACACCATGGTGTTAGATATGGAGTATTACCAGTTTTGCTCCATGGGATGAATAGGTTGGGATTGGGAAATTAAACAAATGGTTACTTCGGTAAGGTTCGCTAATCCCGACTAGTTGATAAACCTTAATTTGGTTTAGAATTGATATCCAAAGGAAGATTAAAGAATAAATTTAAAGAATTTATCTTCGACAAAATTAATGGAAACCTTTTCCAAATGATATGAATATTTGAATAAAAGAATATTCTAGATTTGAATGAGGCATATGTTGTGTTTTTATAGCACTTGATTATAAAATACGTGAATTATTCGGAAAGGTGGGGTTTATACCCATTCTGAATAACTGATTCGACGATAAGTCGACGATGAAGACAGTCGTTAAATACCAGAGGTCTTCACATCATTTGGATGATTCCTGGTGTCTTGATTGGGCTGTACACCAAAGACAAGTTAATAAGTGGTGACCGTCTAGACGTACTTGGAGATCGACCAAATATGCGAGGACCTCTCTCCTGTATTGGACATATGGGAAGAGGAATAAGGTACCTCCGGTTTCGTTCAGACCCAGAATGAACTAGTAAATGGATGTGTGTCTGACATTATATTTTATTCTATATTAATTGATCTCTATTAAATATATATATGTTTGGTGGCGAAGAATTTATTCTCTTGCTTAACACCTGCAGTGTCCCTAATTTCCTGTACCATTTGAGCTGACCAAGTAGCACAAGTCCAACCCAAATTGCACTGGAAACCAGAAAACTAATAGAAAGAAAATAGAGGATGAGAATAGATAAGATAGAAACTTAGAATAGAAGAAGAGGAACAATCAACATTAGAGTAAACACGAATCACACAGCAGAACGAACGATATATAATAGATACATAACTTTGAAATAAAATCAGTATATGTATACAGTAACAATATCAGAGTATAACACTTACAACATAGCAGAAAATAAACAATAGCTATATATTCCTGAAGTCTCCTACTCCAAGCTCTCCATGTATATCTGTAAAATCCTGACTACTTGACTGCCCACACAAAATTGGGCACCTTAGAGTTTAGGGAAAACAAAACAAAACAAACTCTGGGTCGTTCATGGTACTGGTGTGAGTAAAACAGTTTAAAACAGTTTGAGCAATTAAACGATATCTCATAAGATCATACCGTATAACGGAACGGGTTTTCCCTTATGAGAATCCAAAACACTTGATTTGACTTTCAAAATCCTTTTGAAAGAAACGATAATCTTTATATTAAAACTCTTTTGATATTACCATAGTATCTATCAATCTCAACTAATTATCATCTAGCAGAATGCTTTCATCTCACGTTCCACATATATAATATATAATCAAAAACCGTGGGTGCTTATTGGATAATGGATTCCAACTGGCAAGGTATGGGACCACCTTCCAATAGTGTATCTCTAGAGGGAAATATACCGGGTTCAACAAGAACATCTTGTAACCCAAGCTAAACATGACCGGTCACTCATTTCGCTTGAGTGCATCGAAATTATTATCACCAACGGTTAGGATCAACAACCGCTTCCCGAATGGGACAACATCGAAAATAGATTATAGAAGTAAATGGAATTTCTCTAGATCAGGTGACAATACACCCTAATTGGCAGCTAACCACTTATCCATGCGACCTACCCGATTTTATACCATTTCCTAGTTGTGAGGCTAGAGACCATAACGTATACATCACACCTTTATTTACTTTGAATGTCACATCGCCACACCCGCCAAATCACAAATTGATTTCCCTAAAAATACTATGGGTATACAGCTAAGAGAAACAAATTTCTCTGCCACCAAACGTACATACGTATGAAGAGATCAACTTACGCGATCTATTAAGTGTACTCTATAAGACATTCTTCCATACAGGTCGTCCTGGGACTGGACAAACCGAAGGCACTACCCTTTAATTCCATCTTAGGAAATTTCTATCTAGGATCGCCAGAATAGCCCTTGCATAACTCCGTCTTTAATTATCTTCATCATATTTGATTCGTAACACTAATGCCCATACATAGTGGTTTTTTTAGGTAACGAATCTGATCCTAATCTCTCTGTATTGACAACGGAAAAATAGTCAAAAACTTCGATAGTTCATGATTTAACTATAAAAGAAAAACATGTGTGCAACCAACGATATTATTTCCAGATGGAAATTTTATCAATCAATCCTCATTAGAAAACATTTCTGTGAAACGACCCGAACTTCCCCGTAAAGGAAAGCCCGGATTGAGTTTAGAACACGACGAATCAGAACACAAATAGAAGAACATTTCATTGCTTATTACAACAATTCCATCAGAATACAAGATTATAACAAAGTATGAATGAATAACATACATTTGATAAATATTAGAGATCTAAATTACATTTAAATACATAGTAGCGGAAAAACAATACAAAACACAACTGAAGGAGATATAAGAATACAGAGCTTTACGAATATCATTTCAGCTATAAACTAGGATTCTGTGAATATAAATCTGCAAAAACCCAACTACTAGCTGCCCATGTGGAAAATAGGGGCACTCAGAGTTTAGGTTAAAACAATAAACTCCAGGTCAGTCATATGACTGGTGTGAGAACTAAAATAGTTATCTAAAACTTTACTTTAAAAATAAAGTAAATCTAGGGACCAAGCCGTATAACACGAAACGGGTATAACCCCAAGAATACCAGTGCATAAAACAAACAGCACAATGCTTTTCGGAAAAATGAAGCTATTATAAGACTCAGGTCCCATCACACAATGCAACGCAAGCCGGAGGATAGAATTTTACCTTGTAATAGCCAAACATGCTTGGTATGTTAAAAAAAAATCATTTTGATACTATTATAATGTAAAGTATATGAAAACAACTTCAAATATAAATGTTTCAATCATAGACGGCATAGTGCCCCATCCCACTATGTCGCCATACTAAGCTCTACAAATAAAACCAAAAAATGTCATATTGGAAATTGGATTCTTGTCATGAGTCGAGGCCAGGGATGGCTCTTACCACTTCGAGACACTCTATCAAATGCCTCAGGACTACACACTCTGGTTAACCCTGAATCGGTTGGGCCAGTCCACACTTACGTTAGTGGATTGACAATTCCTGAACACACGTTTCCCAGTCCTATCGGACCTATCCATCGGCTCCGTAGAGACCGATGTACCCGACGCGCTCCCCAATCCAACAACCACATAGGTAAAAATATAATAATGTCAGGGCAAGCAAAACGCTAACAAAACTCATAGCTAAAAATACGTCATGTTCTCCCAACGGTCTGATCCCGTTTTTGACTCATACCGAGGTGTGATGTAACACCCCGTGTTTTCAATAAACCTTAAAGTAACGAATTAAAGAATAATTAATTTTAAATGTCAGAATTAAGGAAAATGGGTTACGCCATTGTGTTTGTCTCGAAATTATTGTTGAGATAGAGTCCGAGTTTGCGTGAATTGGACTTCGTATGAAGAAGTTACGACCTTCGGAAGTTTCAAAAAATTCAAAATTTCAAATTTAAACACTGAAGAGGGCAGGGCAGGAAAAATTCCCGCCCAGGCCAGGTCGACCATAGTGTCGACCTACCCTATAGGTCGACCTAGGGGTCGACCTACCCCTCCCCCCCGGGCAGATCTAAGAAGATGACGATTTCTGACTCCCTGCTGAGTCATTAGGGCTGAGGTGTTATCCTATCTTGATTGGATGGCCTTGATTATTTCTAGGGTTAATCTGACGGCTCTAAATTAACTAAACCTCTATAAAAGCAACCTAACTTTCTACCCTACATCACAATATTCATACCAAGAGCCTCCATGCCGTCAATGGTGAACCTAGAATAGCCACCATCTCTTTCAACTCAAAGGCAAGATTGAAGCTACGTCAAAATTAAATCTAATCTAATTCAACTAAGAAATTTCAACGATCTACATCAAAGGCGAGCAATTCAATTTCAGAATAAATATCCCGGAACTCAAGAATTCCTTTTTTTTGTAAGTGTAGTTATCTTTCAGATGTGAATGAATTAAAGACATGGTTTGCAATGAATTGTAAAATAGAATTGTATCAAGTTGTTTGTGATGCTGATTTATGTTTCTTCATGTCTATTCTATCGTATATGCCTATGAATTATTGTGATCTATCGAATCTATTATGTTATGTGGAAATTTGTGGATAAACCCATAATGTTATGAATTTATCGTATGTAAGTTTGGTGATATTATACAAGTTTTAGGCTAAGTCATGTAGTTTATGCCTAACTGTTTAGATCCATTATGCATACATGTTTAGATCTACGATCTTGTGATGACATGTATATGTTGTATGTCAATTTAGAAATTATGCCATGTTTATGCAAGTTAAGTGATGCTATCATGTTATGAATACATGCAAGTTTATTGGTTAAAAACATGATTATGTGAACCTACATGTTTAGATCTACACTTTACATGTTAGATCCATATGCCTCTATGTTAGATCAATATGCCTCTATGTTAGATCCATGTTAGCGTGATTCAATCCCTATGCAAGTTCACCACTACATGTTTAATTAGATTTTGGTAGTTCTTGGTAAACTATTATTTTATGACTCATGTTGCATAGATCTAGTTTGCAAGTTCATAATTAAAAGTGTATTATGCCAAGTTCGTGTGACACATCTGTAGTTAGATCCATATTTTTGTATGATGTTGGAATGTTGCAAGTTCCTCTTTTTCCCCATTTTAGTTTATTAGTTAAGCTAAAATGTCGAGCCTAACATCCTATGAAATTTTGCGAACGTACAACGGGGGTAACGTTAGGGAAAACATGAAAATATACGTAATTAACATATTTGGCTCATAACCATGTAAATTGTATGGCATTGAAATGGTATAATTTACTTACCAAAAATTATGAATTTGATTTAGAAGGAAAGTGGTCCGAAACAATAAATTGTTGACAAATTTACATATAATCATAAAAGGATAAATATATAAATTTAGAAAAGACGAATATGCCAAACCCGAGGTTAGACTGAGTTGTGGTGTAAAACTGCCCGGAACCGACCGGCACATCCATTGACCACAACAATACATGTCTAATGTGGGTGGTTAGTGCATTGAGCCCAAAAAAGGACCCGAGGTTAGATTGAGATTTGGTGTAAAACTTTCCGGAATCGACCAGCACATCCAGTGACCAAATAATACTTGTTTAATGTGAGTGGTTGGTGCTCTAATAAAGCTAAGTCAAGAGTGGTAGGGTTAAGTCAAATTAAGGAAACACTTAACCAATTCAACATGTTAGCTAAACTGATGGGTGGGTTTAGGTAAATTTGGACACTTAACCAATTTAACATATTGGCTGGAAAATCCTAACAACGGGGACCCATTTCAGCAGTAACCCATGTAGATGTATCGTGGGACTCTGAACTAGGCAGGGTGGGGCACGATTACTGGGTTGATTATAAGCGGTCAAAAACATCGGCGGTGGTGCATCAGTCTAGGTTCTGGCGGAGTACGGGCGTGCACGTACTCCAGAGTGGAAAAAGCAGGCATTGGGCATCAGTATTCATACACTGTGCATTTTGAATCGTGTTGGGTTGCCACCACAGGATTTGATACATCTAGTGGTAGGACCAGCACAGGTATCTACAGTCAAGCGGGGGCCGAAGGACACATGTGATAAATGCATGCGAGTAGGAGCCGATCGATATAAGGGGATCATTTCACCATGAACAAGTGGTGCTAGTTGGACAAATATAAGTAGGTGCAGAGAATTAAACATGGGTGCGATGTATGTTCAGTTATCCTGCCTTATATAGTTTTATGTTGGTTTGCTATTCTGGTACTTTCCTATTTTCAGTTTATTCCTATCATGACCTTTTCCTTATTCACACACTGAAAAATCACTAGACTTACTCAGACTTATGTCTGACCCATTTTTCTTTCTTATTCTTTTCTTCCGTTCCCCCCCACCCCCCCCCCCCAAGGTGGCCAAGGGGGAATAGCTCAGCTTAATTTGGACCGTTCATCTTTCCAAGCTTGAAGACTCTGTGATGTACGGCTTGGATCCTATTATCTTTGGCTATGGCTTTGGACACACTAGACTTGGGGATTTATGCAGTTTTATTTATGTTTTATGCTTCTTTATATAATAATCAAGACAGAAATTATGACGTAATGGTTTGGAAGTTGGTTTGAAACAGTTTGCTGTAATGATTTGTTATGAACCATGTTTGAAATAAAGTTAGTTTTATTTTCCACTGCTTATATATATGTCTTGTAAATTTTCTGTGTTTTTACCTATAATGCTCCATCGAAGTTAAGGCATTCCCTTTGTGAGTAACCTTAACGGAGGTGGTGTGTTTCACTTGGTATAAGAGTGAAGGTTTACTAGATCAAATAAAAGTTTTTGAAAACTATTTTCAAAAAGAAGCATTTTTCAAGAAAAATGTTATTTTACTTTAAGAGGCATAATCCCCCAAAGCCATATGCACTATCTTTCTATACTCTGTCTTGAATCTTTCCTTTTTCGTTTTAGAATCTTAACCTTCCAGAGGGTGTACCGATACCCGGCTAGTTCAGGAGGTACCTAGAGGCTAGGGCTAACGATGCAAGCCCAGCAGACATTCCTCCTCCCCCAGCTGCAGCGGTTCCTCCTCCTCCTCGCGCAAATGCTTTCTCAAAAATATGTAGGGACTTTCGAGCCATGGTTGGGAAGAACTTCAATGGAAATGAATCTTTCGTGGAAGAAAGAAACTGGCTCAAAGAAACTGAGGATTTGTTCGAGATCTTCGAAGTGGATGATAGACAGAAGATACAGTTAGCATTATGGTTGCTCAAAGATGAAGCTTCCTATTGGTGGGAAGTCGCTAATGCTGAAAGACTAATTGAAACTTGGATGGATTTAAGGATGAGGTTTGAAATGAAATTCCTCTCACAAGATGAACGAAGCCTACAGATGGAGAAGTTCTTATCTCTCAGACATGGAAGTACGTCGGTCAAGAAATACGTTAACCAATTTAATCAGCTGGCCAGATTCGGATTGGAGTTAGTGAACACTCCATATAAGAAGGCTCTTCGCTTTGTTAAAGGATTGAATGAGCCACTGCACAGCGTAGCTATGTCCCATATACCTATGGGTGCGACTTATGATAGACTGGTGGACATGGCACTGTTACAATAAGAAGATAAGGTTAGAAAGAAGGAGACAAAAGTGGAAGCATCTCAAGATAAGAAAGGGAAGGATCACATAGTAAGAAGACAAATTCTAAGAAAGGCAGGAAAAATAACAAAACCCATGACAAGAGGAAGTGTAATATTTGTGGCATTCCTGGACATCTGGTTAAGGACTGCAGGAAGAAGAAAAGGAAGATGGGTGGCTGTTTCCACTGCGGCGAGGCAGGACACATGGCTAGGGACTGCCCAAGAAAGCAAGGGCAAGGGCAGAGAGTTGGATCTACTTCTGGAGGGCAGGTTCACATTCTCATGGCACCTCCGCAAGAACAAGGTAGAAATGTTTCTGTTGAGAGTTTAGTTTATCTTTTTGATCATCCTGTTCGTACACTCTTTGATTCTGGTACATCGCACTCTTTTATATCTACTGCTTTAGTTGAATCTCTGCACCTAGACACCGGTTTAGTACAGGATCCCTTGGTTGTTTCAAATCCAATTGGGGGCTCAACTTATTTGTCAATGATTTGCTTGGATTTGGAAATTTCTATATTAAGTGTGGGGTTTAGATGCAATGCCTATGTTTTGGGCTTCACAGGCTATGGGTTGATTCTAGGCATGGATTGGCTATCCAATAATGGTGCCATCCTCGATTGTGAAAAGAGAGTGGTTAGACTCATGACTCGCCTTGGTAACACTCTTGAAATTTCTTGTAGTCCCATGAACTCTGTTATGTTTAGCTATCTAGAATCTCTTGATGCGTATATTGAGGATTTGCAGTCTGTTAGAGTAGTTTGTGAATATTCAGATGTCTTTGAAGAGGTTAAAGGGTTACCTCCGAAGCGGGAGATATACTTCCGCATATACCTCGTTGATAATGCAAAACCCGTCACTCTACCCATTAGATACATGGCTCCAAGGGAGAGGAAAGAACTCAGCAAGCAAGTTAAAGAGTTGCTTGAGAAGGGGTTTATAAAGCAGAGTATTTCTGAATGGGGTGCTCCAGTACTGTTCGCAACTAAAGCGGACGGTTCGCTTCGCCTATGTGTTGATTATAGGGAGCTAAACATGCTAACCAAGAAGAATACGCACCCACTCCCAAGAATAGACGACTTGTTCGATCAGCTTGTAGGTGCATCGGTTTTCTCCCAACTAGATTTAGCTATCGGGTTTCATCAGCTGAGAGTGGCTGAAGACAGCATTGACAAGACCGCGTTAAAAACTCCGGATGGTTTCTTCGAGTGGCTTGTCATGCCTTTTGGCCTGACAAACACACCCGCTTACTTTTTCGATTTGATGAGCAGGGTATTCAAGGAGTTCCTCAATAAGTTTGTGGTGGTCTTCATAGACAACATTTTGATTTTCTTGAAAAGTGAGGAAGAGCATGCTCAGCATCTAAAGGAAGTAATGGACACCCTTCGTGCACAGCAATTAAAAGCCAAATTATCCAAATGCCACTTCCGGAGGGAAGAAGTAAGGTTTCTTGGACACGTGGTGTCCAAAGAGGGATTAGCTGTGGACCCCGCAAAAGTAGTTGCGGTGCAAGATTGGAAGGTTCCACGGAATGCAACTGAAGTCCAAAGCTTCCTCGGGCTAGCAGGATTTTACCGGAAGTTCATCAAAGATTTTGCGAAAACTCAGCTCCACTTACAAAGTAGTCAAAGAAGAACTTAACTTTCACTTGGGATTTGGATTGCGATATTGCTTTCCAATGCTTAAAAAGAGCTCTAACGACAGCCCCAGTTCTGACATTGCCGGATGGAAGCAAGATGTTTACGTATACACGGATGCTTGTGGTACGGGATTAGGAGCTGTCTTGATGCAAGAAGGGAAGTTAGTAGCTTATGGAGGCCGTTAGTTGAAAGTACATGAGAAAAACTACCCAACCCACGACCTAGAGTTAGCTGCCATCGTCTTTGCGCTTAAGTCTTGGTGCCATTATCTCCTAGGTGAGAAGTTTGAAGTATATACTGACCACACACCCCAGTGGAGACAAGATGTATAAAGACATCAAAACGGTTTTCTTTTGGGATGGCATGAAGAGGGATGTAGCTAAATTCATCTCGAAGTGCTTAATATGCCAGCAAGTCAAGGCGGAACAGAAGAAGCATGGTGGTTTGGTTAATCCTCTAGAGGTCCCATAGTGAAAATGGGATAGCATCTCGATGGACTTTGTAACACCCCATAATTTTATAACATTAAAATTCACAAATTAAAGTATACTTAATTTTTAGAAAAGAATTAAGTGAAATGGGTTGCGCAGAGAAATATATATATATATTGATATATATATATATATATATAAATTAAAAATTAAATAAATAAATATGTGAAAAAGTTCAAACCAGCGAATTGGGAGGGGGAATAACCAAACCGGCCCATTTTTTAGGTCGACCCGAGCTCTGCTGGGTCGACTAGGGGTTAATCCAGGGTGTTTGGCTGTCAAACCGTGGGCCGATTCGCTCAAATGCAGATTTTGCATTTGATTGGTTCTCATGGTTCAGGGTTAATCTAATGGTCCTAAATAA
Source organism: Allium sativum (assembly GCA_030737875.1). Lineage (NCBI taxonomy): Eukaryota > Viridiplantae > Streptophyta > Magnoliopsida > Asparagales > Amaryllidaceae > Allium > Allium sativum. Next base: position 109,547,411 of record CM060916.1, on the reverse strand, counting down.
CTTCCTACACCTATAAATACATCCTAATGCTAACCCTAAACCTAATTAAAATTGGAACCAAAGCCGTTATGCCATCGCCATGGAACTCAGTGTAGCCGCCGCCAACTAAAGAGGAAGATAGCTAATCAATTCAACCTAATTCAAGCTTAGAGCTTCAACAACGAATCAACTAATGTAGCTACAACAATTCTGCATCACGTTTGATCAATTGTTCATAATTCTTTAACCACGAAAGGCAAGTTCGATTTCTCTAATCAAGATAATTATTAAATTAAGTAAGATTAGATATAATTGTGGATTATATGGATATGATGTGAATTATTGACCGTATGATATGATTATGTTGTTAAATTGTGATGTTATCATACATGTTGTAAATTCTATGATTTTATGTTGTCATCTATGTTGTAAAGTTACGATCTATGTTGTAATTCTACGATTGGCTTACGTGTAATCAAATCATCATGTTGTTTAAATGCTAGTTTGGTTATGTTGATTCATATGATAGATCATATGTATGTATGCAAGATTAGATGTTGATTTAGACATAAATCACATGCAAGTTAGTAAATATTATGACATCTATTTTAGATCAAATGTTAAGCTATGATATGCATAAGTTACATGCCAAATCTGTACATGCTAGTTTGTATATTTAGAGGTAAATTTACACCATTGTTATGTTGCATAAATCACATATGCAAGTTTATATAAAAATATGAGTTTGGAATATGAATCATGTTATGCAAGTTTTTGGTTATTGCCTATGTAAGTTTTGTGATGAAAATCTTGTTCATAACATGTAGGTTCATACTTTTAGGCCTATGTTTAGATCGATGATTTTATGCAGGTTATGTGGTAAATTCTCATATGCAAGTTAGGCCTATTTTGTATGTTATGTGAATATGTGGTGTTTTTCCCTTTTCCATGTGTTAGACTATTTCTAAGTCTATTATATATTCTATGTGAATGGACGCCGCGGGGGTTATGGAGAAAAATATTGATTATGTTAATAAATGTGAATTGGCATGTAATGGCCTTAAAAGAGGCATATATGTAAATTGAAATATTAATTGGTAAAGTGATATATGGACATAATTAATGTGAATTATGGTCATAAAGATAATTGGAATTTTATTAACATATTTGATTAGGAATAATTAATCCAAATATGGGATGAAAATATTATGTTAATAAATGTGAATTGGAATGTAAATGAGTCATATATGTAAATTAATTTGAATTTGAATAGGGATATTAAATAGTGAGATAAAAGGCCTTTAATGGCATATAATAAATTTGTGACGAAATTGGTATAATTTTGCATACCATAAATGGATGGACATAATTGAGTCAATTATGGACATCGTTAAATTTGGAATTAATTGATAATTTGAATAGAGAAAATAATTCAAATTGAGGTAAAGGATTATAAGTGATAATCAATGCTTAGGACACAAGGTTGGACTCATTTGTGACCTAAAACTGCCCGGACCCGCCCGGCAAATCCAGTAGTCACAAATGGTAGCCCAATGTGAGAGGTCCTAGGCCCAAATTAAAAGCGTAACAGTTGTAAAGACACGAGGTTAGGCTCTTTTATGGTGTAAGACTGCCCGGACCCGCCGGGCAAATCCAGCTGCCATAAATGTCAGTCTAATGTGAGAGGTCTTTATAAGGTTACAGCCTTAATGAATTAAGAAATACTTAACCAGATAAGCATGTAGTGGGACATGAGGGGGTTAAGTGGGTGCCTTGGGTGGCATGAGGAATCTAGTGGGTGACATGTGAGTGACATGTGGATGTCATGAGAAATACGATTAGAAAAATGGAGTAATTTGAATATAAACAATTATGACATGTAATTCAAATTATTGGATAAAATAGGTATTGACACCTATGAAGGGAAAGGTTTTAATTAATTGATTAATTAATTATAAATGGACATGGTAAATGAAATGGACTACTTAACCAAATCTGATCCCTAGGGATTGTAAGAACTTAAGTTTAAGTTGGGGGTTAAGTAAACTGGGTTATACGGAATGAGTGGGTTAAGTAAATCATGGGTAGGTGGGTAATATTAGTACATATAGGCCCACAAACTTAACCGTAAGTTAAATATGTCTGAACCAGTGAGAGGGTTAAGTAAATCTTGGGTAGGTGGGTAATATTTGTGTATATAGGCCCACAGACTTAACCAATACAATCTGTTAATCAAACAAAAGGGTGAGACTAGGTTAAATTAGAAAACACTTAACCAAATTTATACATGTAAGTGGACATGGGGTTAAGTGGGATGTATTAGAGGGGACCAAGCCTAGGTGGGAAGCTTGGTGTGGGACCTTTTCAGTCCAGTAGCCCATTAAGTATCTTTGTGAGCTCGACCCAAGTCGAGGACGGGACACGCCTACTGGGCATGATTGTTAGAGGCCAAAATGGGTTAGCGGTGGCAACGCAAGTCCAACGGGGTCATGTGCGTGCGTGGGCCCGGGCTGGTAGGTAAGACGTTGTTGCATCGTGTAGGTTTAAGCCGTGCATCCTTAAGTTGTATTGGGTTGCCACTTTAGGGGAGTGATACACCCCATTGTGGGACCAGCACGGGTATCTACGAGTTAGGGAGCCGATTGAATGGGCAGGGTAGTGGGTACATCTAGTGGAGATAGGAGCAGACGGCACCTATGTAGTCAGCTAGGGGTACACGAAGCTACCATTATTAATTAATCATTAAACGGATATACCTAGTGGAGATAGGAGTAGGCGGCACCTATGACGTCAGCTAGGAGTACATGGAATTACCATTGAAGGGGTACATCTAGTGGGGATAGTGGGTACATCTAGTAGTACACGAAGCTATCATCATTCTATTTAGTCAAGAGGGATCAAGTTTCTAGAGTGACTAGTATGGGTGCAGTTAGTGTTAGTACAGTATGTACAGTACGGTAGAGTATAGTAATTACCCTATATTGATTAGGAAGCGCCTTTAACGTTATCTTTGCTCATCCTATTATTTTTGGTTGCTTGGTCTTGCCATTAATTCACAGTCATTTCCTTATTTACCAAGCTTTTGTCTTATCCTAGTTACTTTGATAATTATATTGATGGATTTATCGGACTTGCCAGACTTTATGTCTGACCCCCTTTATTTCCACCTCTTTTCTTCCTTCCCCCCCCCCCCTTCGTTCTTAGGTTGGGAAGCTTGATGTGGATCTCTTTAGGAGCACTTGGATTTGGATTGCTGAAGTAATGCTCAACCTATCTCTTTTATGGCTATCTATGGGATTATGCTTTTTATATTATGTACTCTGATTTTGTCAAGATGGATATTATGTACTTGACTTTATTCTTTGGTTTTTGGTGATGTAACCAAACATATTTACCTTCCGTTGTAATAAATAAAGTTTTAAATTTTCAAGTACTATTTCATATTTGTTTTGCTGTGATTTTCTGTTCTATATTCATTTAAAACGCTCCATAGAAGTTAATGCATTCCCTTTGTGAGTGACATTAATGGACATGGGGCGTTACACGTGGTATCAGAGCTGAAGGTTACCAGAACAGATAAGATATTTTGAGAAACTATTTTTCAAAAGCATTTTTATAAAGAATACTTTCAAAAATATATTTGTAGAAGAGTATTTTTGAAAGAAAGGTTTGTTTTAAATACATAATCCCCAAGAGCCATATATCTTTCCTTCGATTCTCCGTTTTGAATCTCTTCCTCTTTCTCTTTTTGAATTTCCCCCTCCGCGTATAGATGCTTTTTCTAAGATAAATAGGGACTTCTGAAACACCCCACCTCCGTTAGGGTCACTCTCAAAGGGAATGCCCTAATTTTGGTGGAGGTTTATAAGTATAAATCACAGATATACAAGACAGATATAATAACACATATTTTTGAACAGCGGAAAACAACAACTTTTGTTTCATTCAAATACGTGTTACACCAACCATACCATAATTGTCTTACAACATTTACAAAAACATAACATCTTCATAACTGTCTTGATTACATTATTTAAAGAAGCATAAAGAAAACATAAATAAACTGCAAAAGCCCCATAATCACTGTCCAAAGCCATAGTCCAAAACGAAAAGATCCAAGCAATACATTCTTTCTCTTCAAGCTGGATATGAAGGCTGGTCAAGCTGCGGTATTCCCTCCCTGTGGACCTGGGGGGGGATGGGGAAACGGAAGAAAAGAATACGAAAGAAAAGTAGAGTCAGACATAAAGCCTGAGTAAGTCTAGGACTATTCAGTCTATGAATAAAGAACTGGGTATGATAAGTATAAACTAGAAATGGGAAAGCACCATAAACCAAGTTAAGTTGTCTAGGGTCGAATATACTATCGTACCCCATATTAATCTCTGTACCCATATAAACTAGTTCCCAACAGGCACCCCATAATCAGGGTGAAGTGATCCATTTTATGATGATCGGCTCCTACTCGCATAGTTACATGTGTCTTACGGCCCCCGATGTTGTAGTTACCTATGCTGGTCCCACCATGGGATGTATCAAGTCCTATGGTGGCGGCCCGACACAACCCTAGAATGCACAGGTATGCTACTGTTGCCCAGTGCCTTATTTTTCTGCGCCGGAGTGTGTGCACGCCCGCACCCCGTTAGAACCTACACTGCTGCACCACCGCCGTCGATTTGACCTCTTACAGTCAGCCCAGTAATCGTGCCCCACCCTGCCTAGTTTCAGGGTATCATGATACGCCTTGTAGGGTTACTGCTGAAAAGGGTCCCCCGCTACTAGGTTTTCTATTTCTAGCCAACATGCTAAGTTGGTTAAGTGTTTTATAAACCTAACCCCCAATCAGTCTGTTTAATTTAGCATGTTCTATTTTGATTAAGTCTTAATTCACTTAATCCTATCAATCCTGACTCAGCCTTAATTATCTTATTAAAGCCTTGACCTCTCACATTAGAAAGGTATTGTTGTGGCTGCCTGTTGCCGGTTGGGTCCGGGCAGTCTTACGCCACAACTTAGTCTAACCTCGGTTCCTTATTGGGCTCCGTGCTTAACCACCCACATTGGATAGGTATTGTTGTGACTACTGGACAGGCGGGCGGTTCCGGGCAGGTTTACATCACAACTCAATCCAACCTCAGGTTAAACACATCGTGTTTTCTACATTTACATATTTTGTCTCTTTTCTTTTTATATGTAAATATTTGCGGCCCATTATTCAAATTCATCTTTATTGGTTAAGATTTATTTATACCACTTAATTGTTTTTCAAGGTTGTTGGCATGCGTGAAACATGCCAACACATATGTTCTATATTTTCGCCCAAACGTCAATACCCCCGTTTTACACGTTCGTTCAAATGTAAGGTGTGTTGGGTTAAATACTTAAACCCAATTTAGCCATATGAAAAGGGGAGGCTTATAACATGGTGTTTATAAGGTAACATAAAAAAGGGGATTGTGAACGCATGAACTTGCAACATAACGATTCAATTAACATGAGGTAGGCACATGTGAACTTGCAATTGTAACAACATATAATATAAGCAATACTTAAACATGAATCATTCTATTCACATGATCATGGCATAAACAAAACATGAATCATTCTATTCGTGTAGTCATGGCATAAATGATACTTAAACATGAACCATTCTAATCATATAATTATGGCATAATCACAATTGAACATGAGTCTTTCTATTCATATAGTCATGGCATAAACATAATTGAACATGAATCCTATAATCATGGTTTTTATCCTATCTATGTAACTTGTAAGTGGGATGTAATTCTAGTGTAATTTCTAATATAACTTATGTGCCAAATATATTATCATATGATTATGATAACAACATAAGCCTAGAAAACATGTTTTTAACTAGGCATAATAACAAACATAGTTTAGTCATGTTCATAAAATTAATACAAGCTTACAAAGACGCTTGCTTTTGTCACTATCACAAGACTATGATTTTTATACTTGAACTATGATGCCAATTCCAACATAACCTTCGTATTAATCATAATACTTAAGTGGATCATATTACACTAAAGATGACTATAGAATTATACATCATGTTGGCATAAAAATGAATCATATACTTGCATGAATTTCAAATAAACTATTACAACATATAGTTGTTATTTCAACACGAATCTTATACTTGCAATTATCAAATGGGTGTTGTAAATAACTACAACAAACATGTAGTTTTCAATATGAATTATATGCTTGCATGAATCCCAATCAAAATTCCACAACATGTGGTTGTCAACATAAATCACATACTTGTATGAATCAAACCATAGCATTGCCAAATCAAAATAACATATAAACATAAGTTATTATCACCACAATTCCATTCCATTGTCAACTTTCAACGCAAATCGCGTACTTGCAAATATCCAATCGTATATCATAGTATTCCCAAATCGTTTAGCATCAAAGCAACATACAAATATAAATTATTATCGCCACAATTCCATTTCTTACATTATACAAATCAACACAATTATTTAATTCACATCAGAATAGCACTCTACTTACAGCGTATGACGAATCTTCAATTCAGGAATCTGAATTCTGAATTTGGAGATGCTATCCTTTGTTGTAGGCGTTGCTTTAATTTGATTAACGTTGCTTTAAGCTTTTGATTTATCTCCTAATTGTCTCTCTATTTTCTAACGGCTATCCTCAGTCTCTCCTCAGCAGCATGACGGTCTCATCTCCATTTTAGTTTATGTGAATTAGGGTTAGACTTAGGTCCTTTTTATAGAGTTTCTGAGTTGATTTAGACCGTCGATGGAGCTTGGTTTAATAATAGCCGTCCGTTCAAAGAAGAGACCAACCAGGAGCTGACACCTAGCCCTAGTGACAAGGCAGGGCTCAGAAAATCGACCAAACACAGACTAGGCCAGCCAGGGTGGGCTGGGTTCGACCTGGCTCAGGGGCCAGGTCGACTCCCAGGTCGACCCCCAGGTCGACTGGGGAGTCGACCTGCCTGGGCAGGTCGACACCTAGGTCGACTTCCATGTCGACCTGGCCTGGCAGGTTGACCCTAGGGTCGACCCCCAGGTCGGCCTGGTGGGTTTGGGCGGGAATTTTCCCGCCTGCTTTGATTGGGCTGAATTTAAATTCTGTTTTCGAAATTTGAATTTTCTGAAACTTCGTCGGGCCATAATTTGGTCATACGGGCTCCGTTTTTCGAAAACTCGGACTCTATTTCGCGTATTTTTCCGAGACGAACGCAATGGCGTATCCCGTTTCCCTTAATACTTTGTTTAGAAATTAGTTATACTTTAATTTGTGAATTTCACTGTTATAAAATACACGGGGTGTTACATTCTCCCCCACTTAAAAGGATTTCGTCCCGAAATCTTCAAGTTCAGGAAGAATGTACATCCTAACATCCAAACATCCATCTACTCATCCATCAAACACGAGCATCCATTGTCCTTAAAAGAGTTCTAATGTTTCATGATAATATGCGAAGTGTGTGTGTACATGTACTTATCTAATGCAAAATCAGGCGGTCTACTGATTCAGTTGACCTCCTTAATGCAAACTATGTAAGTGTCATGAATCCATTATGTATGCAAATCCCCCTATACATGATTCTACATGAGTGCACAATCATTCATACAAATGCAACATCCATATGACAACACATTAAAGTTCAACCATATACGAATGCAAACATATATGCATATGCAATATGAAGTGATTGAGCCGATCTGAAACATAGATTGTGTGTGTATATGCAACCACGAGCAACCACTAGCAATCACTTGCAACCACTTGCAATCATCATCCATAACATGTTTCAATTACATGTTTTCATCCAAAGGGTTTCTACCTAAAAGATAAGGTCGAGGAGATATACCTAAAAAGATAGATAAAAGCGAAACTTAAGGAAAAAGGAAAGATCAAAGATGTACCCTCGAAAAGAAAAGGGTAGGCTGCGCGTATTCTAGCTTCAGTTTCCCAAGTTGCATCTCCTTCGGTGTCGCTCCACTGAACTTTGACGAGCTTGACTTCGCGGTTGCGTTGCTTCTTCACTTCCGTTCCTAATATGCGGGTTGGAACTTTCCTTATGGTTGCTTCGCGTTCCACTTCAGCTTCTTCTAGGATATTTGGCTCTACCACTTCAGCAGACTCATGTAGACATTTTCGGAGATGTGAAACGTGAAAGACGTTGTGAACTCCGGCAAATTTTTCGGGTAGCTCTAATCTATAGGCCATTTTCCCAATTTTCTCAATGATAGGGAATGGACCTACGAACCTTGGTGCTAGCTTTCCTGTGGTTCCAAAACGAACAACGTTCTTTAGCGGAGATACCTTAAGAAAAACTTTGTCTCCAACCTCAAATTCAAGGTCGGTCCTCCTCTTGTCGGCGTAGGACTTTTGTCTGTCTTGGGCCGTCTTCATCCTTCTTCGTATTAAGTCTACTTTTTCTGAAGTCTCTCGGATCATATCTGGTCCAAGTATGAGCTTATCAGTAGACTCCCACCAACAAGTGGGCGATCGGCACGGTCTTCCATATAAAGCCTCGAAGGGCGCCATTCCGATGGTTGCTTGATAGCTGTTGTTGTAGGCAAATTCTAACAAAGGAAGATGGTCTTCCCACGTCCCTACGAAGTCAAGGATGCACAGTCTTAAAAGGTCCTCCAAAACTCTGTTCACTCTTTCTGTTTGGCCGTCGGTTTGGGGATGATAGGCTGTGCTCAAGCATAACTGTGTGCCTACCGCTTCTTGCAGACTCTGCCAAAACTCACTGGTGAAGATAGGGTCTCGGTCGCTAACAATGCTAGATGGTATTCCATGGAGTCGAACGATTTCCTTGAGGTAAAGAGATGCTAGAGATGAGGCAGTGCTTCTGCTTTTGACAGGTAAAAAGTGGGCGCTTTTAGTAAGCCTATCCACTATTACACAAATGCTAGTGTTGCCTCTCCTAGACCTAGGCAGCCCATCGATGAAGTCCATTGAGATGCTATCCCACTTCCACTGCGGGACCTCTAGGGGATGTAGCAGACCGCCAGGCTTTTTCTGTTCCGCCTTAACCTGTTGGCACACCATACACTTAGAAACGAATTCTGCCACGTCCTTCTTCATGGCGTTCCAAAAGAAAGTTCTTTTTATGTCCTTGTACATTTTATCGCCGCCTGGGTGTATCGTCATCTTAGAGTGATGTGCTTCCTCGAGGACCTTCTTTACTAAATCCCTTGTCTGTGGGACGCATAGTCTTCCGTCTCGCCTTAGCCAACCCTTATCGTCGATGGAGTATCTATTGAGGTGACTTGAAGTCTCACCCCTAATTAGCCTATCAATCGTCTCCACAAGCTGAGGGTCCTCGCGTTGTGTTGTCCCTATCGAGTCCACTAAAGTCGGGCGTACTTCGAGCGATGCTAGCAAGCCTGGTACAAAATCGGAGGAAGGCCTAAAGTCAAAGCTGGCTATAAACTCTAGGCTTTGTCTTTCAACAAACATTGGGCTTAAGTTCAGTTTCTTTCGGCTCAACGCGTCTGCCACTACGTTGCCTTTGCCCGGAGTATAGGAGATTCTCGAAATCATACGAGGCAAGAAACTCCATCCATCTCTGTTGCCTCAAGTTCAGATCTTTCTACGAGAAAAGATATTTCAACGATTTATGGTCAGTGTAAAGTTCAAACTTCTCACCTAGGAGATAGTGTCGCCAAGACTTGAGTGCAAAGACGATGGCGGCAAATTCAAGATCGTGGGTCGGGTAGTTCTTTTCGTGCACTTTCAACTGCCTCCCGCCATAAGCTACTACCCTTCCTTCTTGCATTAAGACGGCGCCTAGCCGTGTCCCACATGCATCTGTATAAACAGTGAACATCTTGCTTCCATCTGGCAACGTCAAAACTGGGGTTGTTGTAAGAGCCCTTTTTAGTCGCTGGAAAGCAAACTCGCAATCCAAGTCCCAATTGAACACTAGATTCTTCTTGGTCAACTTCGTGAGCGGAGCTGAGATTTTCGCAAAATCCCTTATGAACTTTCGATAGAAACCTGCTAGTCCTAGAAAACTTCGGATCTCAGTTGCATTCCTTGGTGTCTTCCAATCCTGTACCGCCACCACCTTAGCAGGGTCCACTGCTAACCCTTGTTTGGATACTATGTGCCCAAGGAACCTCACTTCTTCTCTCCAAAAGTGGCATTTGGAGAATTTGTCTTTTAGCTGATGGACTCGCAGAGTTTCCATGATTGCCCTTAAGTGCTGAGCATGTTCCTCTTCACTCTTTGAGAAGATAAGGATATCGTCTACGAAGACCATTACGAACTTATTGAGGAAATCTCTAAATACCCTACTCATCAGGTCCACGAAGTAAGCAGGTGCATTTGTCAAGCTGAAAGGCATGACAAGCCATTCAAAGAAGCCGTCTGGGGTTCTGAATGCCGTTTTATCGATACTATCTTCAGCCAACCTTAGCTGATGGAAACCGGTCGCTAAATCGAGTTGGGAGAAAACAGACGCTCCTACAAGCTGATCAAACAGATCGTCAATTCTGGGGAGAGGGTGCCTATTCTTTTTCGTTAGCTTGTTGAGCTCCCTATAGTCAACACATAGACGGAGTGAACCATCCGCCTTTGTAGCGAACACTACTGGAGCGCCCCATTCTGAAATACTCCTCCTAATGAACCCCTTTTCTAGAAGGTCTTTAATCTGTTTACTGAGCTCTTTCCTTTCCCGTGGAGCCATGTGTCTAACGGGCAACGCAACGGGCTTTACATTATCTACAAGATATATACGGAAGTCTATCTCCCGCTTCGGAGGCAAGCCCTTCACCTCTTCGAAGACATCCGGATATTCCCGGACCACTCTAACCGATTGCAAATTTTCGACGGAGGCATCTAGCGATTCAAGGTAACTAAGCATAACCGCATACGAGGGATTACAAGAAATTTCCAAAGTATTACCGAGCTAGGTTAGGAGCCTAACAACCCTTTTCTCACAATCAAGGATGGCCCCATTACTGGATAGCCAATCCACGCCCAAAATCAAACCATACCCCGAAAAGCCTAAAACAAAGGCACTACATTCAAATTCTATGCTTAGAATAGAAATTTTTAATCCCAAACAGATCATAGACAAATGAGCTGGGCCCCCAATTGGGTTTGAAACAATTAAGGGGTCCTCTACCATACTAGTTTTTAGGTGCAGAGATTCTACTAAAGCAGACGAGATAAAGGAGTGTGATGCGCCAGAATCAAATAAAGTACGAACGGGGTGATCATAAAGATAAACTACACTTTCTACAGAAGTATTTATACCTCGCTGTTGCAGAGGTGGCGCCTCTAGCACATGAACTTGTGCCCCTGAGGTAGATCCAGCCCTCTGCCCCTGTCCTCGTTTCTTTGGGCAGTCCTTAACCATGTGGCCTGTCTCACCGCAAGAAAAGCACCCACCATTCATCTTGGCCTTCTTTTTCCGGCAATCTTTCGCTAAGTGCCCCACTTTGCCACAGAAATTACACTTCCTCTTCTTTTTGTTGCCTTTCCCGCCCTTCTTAAAGTCTGTCTTCTTAGGCTGCAAACCTTCTTTCTTCCCTTGAGAGTTTTCTTCCTTTGCCTCCTTCTTGCCCTTATCCTCTTCGTTCAGCAACGCCATCTGTACCAACCTTTCATACGTAGCTCCCATGGGTATATGGGTCATGGCCAAACTGTGTAATGGCTCATTCAACCCTTTGACAAAACGGAGAGCCTTCTTGTGCGGGGTGTTGACTAGGTCCAGTCCGAACCTAGCCAGCTCATCGAACTGATTAACATACTCTTTGACTGTCTTGTTCCCTTGCTTAAGAAATAAGAATTTTTCCAACTGCAAACTCCTTTCCGCGTCTGAGAGAAATTTAGCCTCAAACCTTGCCCTAAAGTCCTCCTATGTTTCCACTGGTCTTTCTGCATTAGTGACTTCCCACCAGTAGGAAGCCTCGCCTTTAAGTAGCCATACTGCCAGTTGTACTTTCTGTCTATCCTCTACCTCAAAGATGATGAATAAGTCCTCGGTTTCTTTCAGCCAATTTCTAGCTGCCACGAAGGACTCAGTTCCATGGAAATCCTTTCCTCCCATAGCTTTAAAATCTTTACATATCTTAGCAAAGGTGTTTCCCCGCGGAGGAGGTGGAGGAAGAGGTGCTGCTGCAGCTGGATGGTTTCCTGCAGCTGGGGGAGGAGGAACGGTAGGACCTGGTTGAGTGGCCCTTGCTTCTAAGAACCGTCTAAACCAACCAGGTATTGGTACACCCTCTGGCAAGTTAAGTTCTTCGGACATGCTGAAACAAAAAGGATAGATTCAAGACGAAGGATAAGAGATAGTTCCTATGGCTTTGGGGGGACTTTGCCTTTTAAAATAAAATAATATTTTATCTTAAAAATGCTTCTTTAAATTTCTTTTTTGAAAAATAAATTTTCAAAACTTTTTATCTTATCTGGTAAACCTATGCTCTGATACCAAGTGAAACACCCCACCTCCGTTAGGGTCACTCTCAAAGGGAATGCCCTAATTTTGGTGGAGGTTTATAAGTATAAATCACAGATATACAAGACAGATATAATAACACATATTTTTGAACAGCGGAAAACAACAACTTTTATTTCATTCAAATACGTGTTACACCAACCATACCATAATTGTCTTACAACATTTACAAAAACATAACATCTTCATAACTGTCTTGATTACATTATTTAAATAAGCATAAAGAAAACATAAATAAACTGCAAAAGCCCCATAATCACTGTCCAAAGCCATAGTCCAAAACGAAAAGATCCAAGCAATACATTCTTTCTCTTCAAGCTGGATATGAAGGCTGGTCAAGCTGCGGTATTCCCTCACTGTGGACCTGGGGGGGGGGGGGACGGAAGAAAAGAAGACGAAAGAAAAGTAGAATCAGACATAAAGCCTGAGTAAGTCTAGGACTATTCAGTCTATGAATAAAGAACTGGGTATGATAAGTATAAACTAGAAATGGGAAAGCACCATAAACCAAGTTAAGTTGTCTAGGGTCGAATATACTATCGTACCCCATATTAATCTCTGTACCCATATAAACTAGTTCCCAACAGGCACCCCATAATCAGGGTGAAGTGATCCATTTTATGATGATCGGCTCCTAGTCGCATAGTTACATGTGTCTTACGGCCCCCAATATTGTAGTTACCTATGCTGGTCCCACCATGGGGTGTATCAAGTCCCATGGTGGTGGCCCGACACAACCCTAGAATGCACTGGTATGCTACTGGTGCCCAGTGCCTTATTTTTCTGCGCCGGAGTGTGTGCACGCCCGCACCCCGTTAGAACCTACACTGCTGCACCACCGCCGTCGATTTGACCTCTTACAGTCAGCCCAGTAATCGTGCCCCACCCTGCCTAGTTTCAGGGTATCATGATACGCCTTGTAGGGTTACTGCTGAAAAGGGTCCCCCGCTACTAGGTTTTCTATTTCTAGCCAACATACTAAGTTGGTTAAGTGTTTTATAAACCTAACCCCCAATCAGTCTGTTTAATTTAGCATGTTCTATTTTGATTAAGTCTTAATTCACTTAATCCTATCAATCCTAACTCAGCCTTAATTGTCTTATTAAAGCCTTGACCTCTCATATTAGACAGGTATTGTTGTGGCTGCCTGTTGCCGGTTGGGTCCGGGCAGTCTTACGCCACAACTCAGTCTAACCTCGGGTCCTTATTGGGATCCGTGTTTAACCACCCACATTGGATAGGTATTGTTGTGACTACTGGACAGCCGGGCGGTTCCGGGCAGGTTTACATCACAACTCAATCCAACCTCGGGTTAAACACATCGTATTTTCTACATTTACATATTTTGTCTCTTTTATTTTTATATGTAAATATTTGCGGCCCATTATTCAAATTAATCTTTATTGGTTAAGATTTATTTATGCCACTTAATTGTTTTTCAAGGTTGTTGGCATGCGTCAAACATGCCAACACATATGTTCTATATTTTAGCCCAAACGTCAATACCCCCGTTTTACACGTTCGTTCAAATGTAAGGTGTGTTGGGTTTAATTCTTAAACCCAATTTAGCCATATGAAAAGGGGAGGCTTATAACATGGTGTTTATAAGGTAACATAAAAAGGGGAGTGTGAACGCATGAACTTGCAACATAACGATTCAATTAACATGAGGTAGGCACATGTGAACTTGCAATTGTAACAACATATAATATAAGCAATACTTAAACATGAATCATTCTATTCACATGATCATGGCATAAACAAAACATGAATCATTCTATTCGTGTAGTCATGGCATAAATGATACTTAAACATGAACCATTCTAATCATATAATTATGGCATAATCACAATTGAACATGAGTCTTTCTATTCATATTGTCATGGCATAAACATAATTGAACATGAATCCTATAATCATGGTTTTTATCCTATCTATGTAACTTGTAAGTGGGATTTAATTCTAGTGTAATTTCTAATATAACTTATGTGCCAAATATATTATCATATGATTATGATAACAACATAAGCCTAGAAAACATGTTTTTAACTAGGCATAATAACAAACATAGTTTAGTCATGTTCATAAAATTAATACAAGCTTACAAAGACGCTTGCTTTTGTCACTATCACAAGACCATGATTTTTATACTTGAACTATGATGCCAATTCCAACATAACCTTCGTATTAATCATAATACTTAAGTGGATCATATTACACTAAAGATGACTATAGAATTATACATCATGTTGGCATAAAAATGAATCATATACTTGCATGAATTTCAAATAAACTATTACAACATATAGTTGTTATTTCAACATGAATCTTATACTTGCAATTATCAAATGGGTGTTGTAAATAACTACCACAAACATGTAGTTTTCAATATGAATTATATGCTTGCATGAATCCCAATCAAAATTCCACAACATGTGGTTGTCAACATAAATCATATACTTGTATGAATCAAACCATAGCATTGCCAAATCAAAATAACATATAAACATAAGTTACTATCACCACAATACCATTTCGTTGTCAACTTTCAACGCAAATCGCGTACTTGCAAATATCCAATCATATATCATAGTATTCCCAAATCGTTTATCATCAAAGCAACATACAAATATAAATTATTATCGCCACAATTCCATTTCTTACATTACACAAATCAACACAATTATTTAATTCACATCGGAATTGCACTCTACTTACAGCGTATGACGAATATTCAATTCAGGAATCTGAATTCTGAATTTGGAGATGCTATCCTTTGTTGTAGGCGTTGCTTTAATTTGATTAACGTTGCTTTAAGCTATTGACTTATCTCCTAATTGTCTCTCTATTTTCTGACGGCTATCCTCAGTCTCTCCTCAGCAGCATGACGATCTCATCTCCATTTTAGTTTATGTGAATTAGGGTTAGACTTAGGTCCTTTTTATAGAGTTTCTGAGTTGATTTAGACCGTCGATGGAGCTTGGTTTAATAATAGCCGTCCGTTCAAAGAAGGGACCAACCAGGAGCTGACACCTAGCCCTAGTGACAAGGCAGGGCTTAGAAAATCGACCATACACAGACTAGGCCAGCCAGGGTGGGCTGGGTTCGACCTGGCTCAGGGGCCAGGTCGACTCCCAGGTCGACCCCTAGGTCGACTGGGGAGTCGACCTGCCTGGGCAGGTCGACACCTAGGTCGACTCCCAGGTCGACCTGGCCTGGCAGGTCGACCCTAGGGTCGACCCCCAGGTCGACCTGGTGGGTTTGGGCGGGAATTTTCCCGCTTGCTTTGATTGGGCTGAATTTAAATTCTGTTTTCGAAATTTGAATTTTCTGAAACTTCGTCGGGCCATAATTTGGTCATACGGGCTCCGTTTTTCGAAAACTCGAACTCTATTTCGCGTATTTTTCCGAGACGAACGCAATGGCGTATCCCGTTTCCCTTAATACTTTGTTTCGAAATTAGTTATACTTTAATTTGTGAATTTCACTGTTATAAAATACACGGGGTGTTACAACTTCCATACGAAGGACGAAAAACCACTTCAAGGGACTTAGACGTTTTTCGGGCTAGAAGTTAGTTCAAGGAAGTGGAGGGCTTGTTGATAACTTTAAGGTAGACGATGGGAGGAAGGTTCAAATAGCTGTTGGTTAATGAAGGACGAAACCTCATCTTGGTGGGAGGTCACGAATGGGGAATGTGAACAAGAAGGCTAGTAGTTATCCTTTTGGAGAAATAGGACACCTTATTAGGATTGTCCAAAGAGTCAAGTGCAAAGTACAGGATCTTCTGGAGGGTAGTTATATTCCCTCACGGCTGGTATACCTGATAGGGGTAGGACCGTCTAGGTAGAAATTTGGTTTCCTTTATCATCCTGTTCGAACTTTGTTTGATTCTGGCGCTTCATACTCGTTAGTATCTGCTTCGTTAGTTGAAAACACTGCACCTAAATACTAGTCTAATTAAGGATCCCATCCTAGTCTCAAATCTTTTTAGTGGTTCGGCTCATCCTTCAATGGTTTGTCGGGATTTGAGAGTGTCTATCTTGGACGTTGGATTTGAATGCAGCGCCTTCGTCCTTGGTTTCATGGGCTATAGTTTGATTCTAGGGGTGGATTGGCTACCAAGGCAGGGTGCCATCCTAGATTGTGAAAGGAGGGTAGTTAGACTATTGATTCATTATGGAAAGACCCTCATATTTCTTGTGACCCTAGGGGTTCAGTGACGTTTAGCTGTCTAGAATCTCTTGACGTATCCAACGGTGATTTGGAATCTTTTCGTGTGGTCCGTGAGTATAGTGACGTCTTCGATGAAGTGCGGGGTTTACCTAGAGGCACGAGGTATTCGTGTATGCCTAGGGGATAATGCAAAGTCAGTTAGGTGATTAGTGATGGTTTTGAAGCAAGACTGGCGAGGACAGCCAGAATCGGTTAAGTGCCCAATTATTTGTTTTGCTAGTATCATCTCACGTAGACTGTCTGAAATCGGAGGAGGTATTCCTTGGGTGCTTGTCTGATATTGGTTTAGGCCTTTGGGGCTTGTGCTTGGGGGATATCAAGTTCGAAAAGGACGGCTTGCGTGGGAGATGGATAGTTGCGATGAGTTCACATGGATAGTATCTCGATAGATTTTGTTGATGGATTACCAAGATCGAGGAAGGGTAATACGGGGATTTGGGTTATAGTAGATAGACTTACTAAGAGCGCCCATTTTATTCCCGTGAAGAGTAAGAGGACTGCTCCATGGTTAGCTTCTGTATACGTCCGAGAGATAGTTCGTTTGCATGGTGTTCCTTCTAGCATAGTAAACGACCGCGATCCTATCTTCACTAGCGAATTTTGGAGGAGCTTACAAGAAGCGATAGGGACTCAGTTATGTTTGAGCACCGCATATCATCATCAGACGGACGGACAAACCGAGAGGGTGAATCGTATTCTAGAGGACCTTTTGAGGCTATGTATCCTAGACTTTGGGGGTACATGGGAAGAGCATCTTCCATTGGTGGAGTTCGCATATAATAATAGCTTTCAGTTTAGCATTGGCATGGCACCTTTCGAAGCTCTTTATGGACGACCTTGTCGTTCACCTACACGTTGGTGGGAATCTACGGATAAGATCTTACTTGGGCCCGATATGATTAGAGAGACTTCGGAGAAGATTGATTTGATTCGAAGAAGGATGAAAGCAGCGCAAGATAGGCAGAAATCTTATGTGGATAAGAGGAGGACAGATCTTGAGTTTGAGGTTGGGGACATGGTCTTTATCAAAGTGTCTCCATTACGGAATGTTGTTCGCTGTGGGTCGTTGGGAAATTAGCACCAAGATTCGTAGGGTCGTTTCCTATAAAGGAGAAGATTGGTCAGATGGAATATAGAGGGGAGTTGCCTGAGAGACTTAGTGGTGTACACGACGTATTCCATGTATCACATTTGAGGAAGTGATTACACGAGACCGCGGAGGTAGTGGAGCCGAGCTTGCTTAGAGAGGTGGAAATAGAGCGTGATGCGACGATTCGACGAGCTCCTACATGCATTCTTGGGTCGGAGATCAAGAAGTTGAGAAATCGAGAGGTCAGACTAGTCAAAGTACAATGGGGAGACGATGAGAGTAACGCTACTTGGGAGACGGAAGAGAAGATGCGTTTATTGTACCCTTTTCTTTTCGAGGGTATGTCTTTTAATTTCTCCTTTATCGCTTAGCTTGTGCTTATCTTATCTTTAGTATGTCCTCTCGCTAGTATCTTTGACCTTTAGTTAGGGAAATCCTATGGTTGAAACATGTGTTTGAGACATGTTATGTATGATGGATGCAAAGTGGATGCATGTGTTCGCTAGTGGTTGCTCGTGGATGCATATACACACGCTATTAGGCACCAGATCGGCTCAGTCACTTCATATTGCATATTGCATATATATGGATGTATTTAGTAAAATGGATGTATAATGGTTGTATTATCATATGGTTGCTGCATTCGGGTGGATGGTTGTGCACGCATACAGAATTAATATGTATCATTAGGAATCTTTTGCATACATATTGGACGCATGGCACTATCATGAATTGCACTAAGGAGGTCGACTGAATCAGTAGACCGCCTAATTTTGCATTAGATATGGATATATACACACACTGTGCATATAAACATTAAAGCATTAGAAGTCTTTTAAGGACAATGGATGCTGGTGTTTGATGGTTGAGTGGATGGACGATTAGATGGTAGGATATATATAGATTTCGGGGATGAAATCCTTTAAGGAGGGGAGAATGTAACACCCCGTAATTTTATAACATTAAAATTCACAAATTAAAGTATACTTAATTTTTAGAAAAGAATTAAGTGAAATGGGTGCGCAGAGAAATATATATATATATATTGATATATATATATATATAAATTAAAAATTAAATAAATAAATATGCGAAAAAGTTCAAAACAGCGAATTGGGAGGGGGAATAACCGAACCGGCCCATTTTTGAGGTCGACCGGAGCTTCGCTGGGTCGACTAGGGGTTAATCAAGGGTGTTTGGCTGTCAACCCGTGGGCCGATTCGCTCAAATGCAGATTTTGCTTTTGATTGGTTCTCATGGTTCAGGGTTAATCTAATGGTCCTAAATAACTTCCTACACCTATAAATACATCCTAATGCTAACCCTAAACCTAATTAAAATTGGAACCAAAGTCGTTATGACGTCGCCATGGAACTCAGTGTAGCCGCCGCCAACTAAAGAGGAAGATAGCTAATCAATTCAACCTAATTCAAGCTTAGAGCTACAACAACGAATCAACTAACGTCGCTACAACAATTCTGCATCAAGTTTGATCAATTGTTCATAATTCTTTAACCACGAAAGGCAAGTTCGATTTCTCTAATCAAGATAATTATTAAATTAAGTAAGATTAGATATAATTGTGGATTATATGGATATGATGTGAATTATTGACCGTATGATATGATTATGTTGTTAAATTGTGATGTTATCATACATGTGTAAAGACCCGCAACCTCCCCGTAAGGGAAAGCGTCGGATAGTTCGAGAACAAACCACAGCAGAACGCATACAGAAGAACATTTCATTGTATATTACAACAATGCATCAGATTACAAGAATATACAGAGTATAAATCAATATTACACAGAAATATCAGAGATTTAAATTACATTTAAATACATAGCAGCGGAAAATAATACAATACACAACTAGAATGAGATATACGGATACAAAGCTTTCCGGATATCGTTCCAGCTGTAAACCAGGATCCTGTGAATATAAATCTGCAAAACCAAAACTACTAGCTGCCCGTGTCGAAAATAAGGGCACCCAGAGTTTAGGTTAAAACAATAAACTCCAGGTCAGTCATGTGACTGGTGTGAGAACTAAAACAGTTATTAATCTTTATTTTTAAAGCTAGGTAAATCAAGGGACCACGCCGTATAACACAGAATGGGTTTCCTCCCAAAAATACCAGTGCATAAAACCAGCAGCGCAATGCTAAATAAAGAAAAATGAAGCTGTTATAAGACCCAGGTCCCATCACACAATGCAACGCAGCCGAGGATAGGGTTTTCCCTTATAACAGCCAAACATGCTTGATACGTTTAAAACAAATCATTTGATACTGTAATAAGTGTATAGTGTCAAAACAACTTCAATCATAAATATAAATCATAGACGACATGAGTGCCCCATCCCACTATGTCGCCATACTAGGCTCTACAAATAAAGCCGAAATACACGTATCGGAAATTGGATTTCCATCATGGTGGCTCCTGATTCGAAAGATCGCTCGCGTAGTACAAATCACCGCGGCTTACGTCTCAGCGAGAGAAAACACCGCTATGCACATCCGCACTTTTGGGGACTCAAGTATCACCGCGGCTTACGTCCCAGCAAGAGAAAACACCGCTTACTCTATCCCTCCGAGCACGAAGCTCAATATCGGTCGACCGAATCCACTACACTAAAAAAAATGTATACTGATCAAACCATCAGTTTACCACCATCCCGGGCTGTGAGGCTCGCGGATCAACGCTATACACAAAGCCATGCTATATCAGCTGCGCTTTGATCATCAACCACCAACCTTTGCTTTTCAACAAAAGTTTGGATCACTGCATCTCAGTATGCCACACTGTCAATCCATATCGTACCACTGATTTCTGCCAATATATAACCTCTGAGCTCATATGTCTCAGAGAAGGGCGTTAAGCAAGAGAATAAATTCTCCGCCGCCAAACAGATATATATTTAGCAGAGATCAACAAATACAATATAAAGGAATACAATGTCAGACACACCATCCATTTACAAGTCCGTTCCAGGTCTGAACGAAACCGGAGGCACCTAGTACCCCGCATATCCATCGATCTCCAAGTACGTCTGGACGATCACTAACTGTTTCCATCTTCTTGGGTGTACAACCCAATCAAGATCATCAGTAATTACCCAAACGACGTGAAGACCTCCGGTCTTCGACCATCGTCTTCATCTTCGACTTATCGTCGTATCAGTTATTCAGAATGGGATAAACCCGGACTTTCCGAATAACTCGCGTATATTTTAAATAAGTGTTACACAAACACAACATACGCCTCATTCCAATTCATCAGTCACTAACCGTAAATTAATCAAGAGAATAATTCCCCAAACATTAACCCCGAAGGCCGAAACCAACATCAGATCAATATTCAGAAAACCATTCTGCTTAGCTAACCGACAGTTAGTTTCTAATTTTCACATTCATAGGGAAAGGTTCCCATTAATTTTATCCAAGGTAATTTCCTGAATTTATTCTTTTATCATCCTTTGAATTTCGATTCAACTAGTCGGGATTAAGAAACTTATCGAAGTAATCATTTGTTTTAATTCCCCAATCCCAACCTATTCATCCCATGAAGTAAAACTGGTAATACTTCATATCTAACACCACAGTGTTATCGGTAAATTCAATTACCATTTCACGTTCAAATCTAATTAAAGATTTAACTATCGCCTGGAGCAAAGCTGGTGATACTCTATTTTCGATCAATTCAATCTAATTAAAGATTCATTAAAACTCCACTTAGTTTTAATCTTTGACTGGGTTAAAGAATCAGTGTCATTTAAAAACACGGTTCACGATAAACCCAAAATCACATTCATTAATCATCGGGTTAAAGAACGAGTGTTATTTAAAACACTGTTCACGATAAACCCAAAAATCAATATCGATTCAATTCCAATTAAATGTTATTTAATTGGTACACTTCATTAAATCTAAATAAAAAGATTTAATCTTTTCTCAACTGGGTTCAAGAATAGTGTTAGTAAAGACACCATTCACGACAAACCCAAATCACATTCGATATTCAATACAAGGCTCTGAATAGAAAATATAACGGCTTATATTCAATATCGAATTCTACGACTAACAAATGTCGTATTGGAAATAACGATATAAATATATATCTTTCAAATTTCCATAACAACACCTGTATAATCACGAATTCCAACATCGAAATATTCCGAGGACAATTTCGATTCAAATCCACTCCAATGCAATCATTGGATATTCTGGTTATTTTCAAAACCCTTTTCAAATTCAATTTATTTATTTAAAAATAAATAGAATTATAATTCTAGTTCAAAACTAGTTCATTTCGATAAAAATCTATTTTTATCTTTTCAAATATGGAGTTTTTCATCCCAATTCTTTCTAAATCATTTCTTATGATTTTACACAAATTATTACTATTTTTAATAATTTTATCAAGGCCCGTACAGTCGATTTCCATCAATGGCCATCGAACTGCACTTACAGCGACCTTTTTCGAATTTGATTTGGACGTATCTCCAAATCCAACCGTTAGATTTCAAATTTCTAATATTCATTAGAAAGCTCTTTTCGATACGAACCCAACGGTTCCGGTTTTAGGAGAATCCGACGGTCGGATCTCCCGTAATGCCCGTTTGAAATAAATGGTCGAAATTCACGAACTGCCGCGGCGCAGCGCGTTCTATTCAGGCCATTATATTATATATATAATATATATAATATATATTTCGTCGATTTCTATTTAAACCGAATTATATAATGAATTCGTTTCAAAAGAAATTTCAACTTCCTTTTCAATTCAAATCAAAATTGAATTCTTCTTTATAAATTCGTTTTAAAATTCATTTCTATTCAATTCCAATTTCAATTCAATTTGAATCCATTTCAATTCGCTTTCAATTCAATTTGAATTCGTTTTCAATTCAATTCATTTCGAAATCGTTTTCCATTCAATTCATTTCGAAATCGTTTTCAATTCATTTCATTTCGAAATCGTTATATATTCAATTCATTTCGAAATCGTTATATATTCAATTCATTTCGAAATCGTTATATATTCAATTCATTTCGAAATCGTTATATATTCAATTCATTTCGAAATCGTTATATATTCAATTCATTTCGAAATCGTTTTCAATTCAATTTATTTCGAAATCGTTTTCAATTCAATTCATTTCGAAATCGTTTATATATTCAATTCATTTCGAAATCGTTATATATTTAATTCATTTCGAAATCGTTATATATTCAATTCATTTCGAAATCGTTATATATTCAATTCATTTCGAAATCGTTATATATTCAATTCATTTCGAAATCGTTATATATTCAATTCATTTCGAAATCGTTATATATTCAATTCATTTCGAAATCGTTATATATTCAATTCATTTCGAAATCGTTATATATTCAATTCATTTCGAAATCGTTTTCAATTCAATTTATTTCGAAATCGTTTTCAATTCAATTCATTTCAAAATATTCGATTTCGAAATCACTCTTCAATATTCATTTTAAAATGAATAAAATCGATATAAATATCGTTCACGTCAAAATGGCGTCAATCTAATCAACATGGCTCCATAAATTTCTATTTTCAAATATTCTATTTCAAATATTTCTTTTTCAAAATAGTTGTTATTATCAAAATATTTCGTTCAACACATGACCAATCTCAATGGATGAGTACTGTCAACACATGAACTTTTATTTTATATTGATAAAGATGTAAATTTTATTACTAAAATATTTCGTTCAACACATGACCAATCTCAACGGATGAGTACTGTCAACACATGAACTTTTATTTTATATTGATAAAGATGTAAATTTTATTACTAAAATATTTCGTTCAACACATGACCAATCTCAACGGATGAGTACTGTCAACACATGAACTTTTATTTTATAATATTCTTTGTTTTTCAAATTGGAATGAGGCCCAATCAATTACCATATAAAGTTAATTATATGGATTTTCATACAACACATGTATATAATAACATTGAAAATAATCAACCATCAACCAAAGTGCACTACACTGTAAAAGCATCAAATATAGATATTTAACGCTTATAACAGCCTGTCAATCTATCGATCGACATATTTAATCAATCAGGATGAGTGAACTTCAAATTTCATCCCAACACCCGTGTGGGGTTTCAAACAATCAAACACATATTTTATTTGTGCTGTTGGGCGATGTGTAAAATTTATCGTCCCAATCAATGTCATTCAAATAAGTGTACATAAACAAACCGTCTGGTTTGTAAATGAATATTTTATTTTATTCACTTCACGTTAAAAATTTATATTTTAACGATAAAACATTTTATTTCAACCTATGAATTTCTATTCAATTCATTTACACAATAAAATGATATTTTTATTTTTCTAATATATTTTAGAAAATTTCGGCGGCATAACGGCACGATACTAGAAACGGGACAAGGCCTAGCCTTATCCCCGGTCTAGTGAAGGCCCACGCCATTCACACATCAATCAAATCAATTCCATCTCACCAAACAATTCAATTCATTTCAAACAAATAATTCAACTAATCTATGCAACCAAACAAACAAGTCCATGGTCTGTGGACGATTGTGTCGGGTGCTACTAAGCACCGTCTGCATCCTAGTATATATATATAATTAGAAAAGAAATTGAAAGGTGAGAAATTCTCACAGATAGCTATCCTAGCTCCTCGGCACTTCTTTGATAGAAATCTTCATCGCTATCACATCTTCGTCATCTTCGTTGCCCGTAGCCACTACATATGTAAAAATCGAATTTTTACTATGTTATTCAATATATAAAAATCGAATTTTTACTTCGCTATTCAATATATAAAAATCGAATTTTTATTTCGAAGTTCAATATATAAAAATCCTATTTTCCTGTCGAAGTTCAATATATAAAAATCCCATTTTCCTGTCGAAGTTCAATATATAAAAATCCCATTTTCCTGTCGAAGTTCAATATATAAAAATCCCATTTTCCTGTCGAAGTTCAATATATAAAAATCCCATTTTCCTGTCGAAGTTCAATATATTTAAAAACAAAACTTTATACGATTTTCATTTCCAAAACAATGATATTTATTTTCATTTCATATATAAAGCTAATTTTATATTTTTATTAAAAATTACATTTTTATTACTAATATATATATATATATATATATTACATTTTAAAATAATGCTATTATTATCAAATATGAAAATAAAATTCAGTGTCTTACATTTTTGAAAACTGATTTTCAAACAATGCATTTATAATTTTAAACTGAATTTTAAACTATGCATTTGAAAATAAAAAAAAAAACAAACAAGAGAGCTTACTGTTTTTCTTCCTGGACTGCTCGAACCACTCCTCCATATTGCTTCAGGCCTCATTGAAAATCAGAGCACCCACTTCGTCCAGACCCTCCTCCCCTGACGCACGCCAAACGAGGCGCCCTGGAGTCGATCGCCGGCCACCATGAGGTGCGCCTTCGCACCTACTGCCTCCGCCATGACTGGCGTCCACTTCGGTGGTTTCCTCCGACCTGGAGGTGCGTGCGAAGCTGGCGACTTCGAGCCAGGATTTCAATCGATTAACGAGGTGGTTTTTTGATCTTGCCCGTTGGATTGCTAGAACTCGAGGAGCCGAAGGTTTTTCACAATTGAAGTTTCGTGGATAGGGCTTGGAGTGGAAGATCGGTGGTGAGGAAAGCTGGAGCTTCTGGATCGCTTGTTAGGGTGGAGGCGGAAAGAAGAAGGTTGACCGCGAACTGAAAATTTGACCAATAGGGTTTTAGAAAATTAGGTTTTTATATATATATAATTTTATTTAATTCTAAAAATACCCTCCTCTCCATACAAACTCCAAACGAGACCCAACGACAGTCGCCCCTAGCTAAATACCCCCATTATGAACACAACGGGATATCTTTCGTAAGCCAATCCAATCGTCTCGAACAGTTTTTCTCAAAATTACAATATAAATCAGTATATTCAATTTTAAACGTACATTTCAAATTACCGGGGTCACATACTAACTAGAAAAATTCCAGAAAAATATTTTCTAGCTTCGTATTGACGATACGGTCCTAACA
Organism: Allium sativum; assembly: GCA_030737875.1. Lineage (NCBI taxonomy): Eukaryota > Viridiplantae > Streptophyta > Magnoliopsida > Asparagales > Amaryllidaceae > Allium > Allium sativum. The sequence goes on along the minus strand of CM060916.1, from coordinate 109,521,532 downwards.
AAACTAGTTTCGTTGAATTCTGAGACCGTTGGAAAAATGACCATTTTCCAGTCGATTAAAATTAACTGAAACTGGTCAAACGCGTTTTCCTTTGCCACGCTCACATATTGATTTGAAAAATTATGAAATTTGGAATCTAGCAATAACTTAACATCACGGACCCAACAAAAGTGGTTTCGTCGAAATCCGAGGTCGTTTGCAAAATTGCTATTTTTAAGGGCCTTATATATATAAAAATATATATAAATTCCACAGCGACTATTTCTAATTTTCAACTGGACATATCTTATCATTTCTAAGATGAAATCTCAGTTTGTTAACTTCGTTACAAAGATATAGTTATACAGATTCAAATATTTCTTGTTTCGTTCAATTCTGACTTATATTGAATTCTGTATATTCATTTGAAATTAGAAATCGAATTTTCGAACTACCGCGCCATTTTCAATTCCTTTTATAAATATAAATAAATATTTATATTCTAACGACGACGTATATAATATAAACGTTCGAATTATATTCAAAATAAATTTCTCGTCGATTATTATTTAAAATAATCCATTTTAAATAACCAAAATTCGCTAAAATTGCCAAAATAAAAATTTTAAACTGGCCCAGATTTTACGGGTTGTTACAATCTCCCCCACTTAAAACTTTTCGTCCCCGAAAAGGAACAAAGTCGAAAGTGGTTTGATTATTCAGCTCTACGATCGGTCAGGCTTCCGTTCTCCAACTTTTCAGTTTCTGAGAATTTCTAAAATTTCAAAAATTTGGCTAACACCCTAAATTTTCGAAAAATTTCGCCATAACCTCCCCTGCAATGGGAGCATCGGGGAATTTCAAATAGCTTCCCCGGTCCTTCAGATCTCAAAAAGAAAAAGAAAAAGCCAAGCGGCTAGCCAATAGGCTCACAAAATCATCATCACCCAAACAAAACAGGAAATTATGTAGTAAACATGTACCTATTTGTCGGGCAAACAAATTTTATTCTCTGCTCTAGCCTCCTTGCTATGACCTGTTCAAAGATATATATGTATATGCAAGCAAATGCAACCAATTTTCAATATAATCCAATATTTGGTTCAAATAGGCATAATGGTTCAAAATTAGAAAACAAATGAACAAACAACACAAACATCAATCAATTAGTGAATTTAACGTTTCAAATTCATAATTTTGATACATATACTGAAAATCTTGTTTTGATGCCAAATCACAACAATAGGCCCTATCTAATTTTGGTTCTCACACCAGTCAATAGGAAATATATAGAAAATCATACCTTCGAAACTCGAACACACACTACTGATGCTATATAGTCATTAGTAGAATCATCTCCGGGCGACTAGAGTGTGATGCTATATCTATCCAATATATTAAAACTTTGAATATACGTTTGCAAGGCGTATATGCAAATTCTTTATATACTGAATTGTCCAAAATCAATATAAACAAATAATCAAATACGAATAGTTGATTTAGATTTTCAAAACAAAGAATGTTTTCATTTGAAAAATATACTCTTCACACTCGTTCTAGGATACTACTGATCTCATCTCTAACGAGTCATTCCCATTGGATTTTACTAACCCAATATCTGATGAATTCTTTCGTATGGTTCTAATGTGCCTTGTTCTCTGAGCTTTGTAAACCAAAGCTCTGATACCACATGTAAAGACCCGCAACCTCCCCGTAAGGGAAAGCGTCGGATAGTTCGAGAACAAACCACAGCAGAACGCATACAGAAGAACATTTCATTGTATATTACAACAATGCATCAGATTACAAGAATATACAGAGTATAAATCAATATTACACAGAAATATCAGAGATTTAAATTACATTTAAATACATAGCAGCGGAAAATAATACAATACACAACTAGAATGAGATATACGGATACAAAGCTTTCCGGATATCGTTCCAGCTGTAAACCAGGATCCTGTGAATATAAATCTGCAAAACCAAAACTACTAGCTGCCCGTGTCGAAAATAAGGGCACCCAGAGTTTAGGTTAAAACAATAAACTCCAGGTCAGTCATGTGACTGGTGTGAGAACTAAAACAGTTATTAATCTTTATTTTTAAAGCTAGGTAAATCAAGGGACCACGCCGTATAACACAGAATGGGTTTCCTCCCAAAAATACCAGTGCATAAAACCAGCAGCGCAATGCTAAATAAAGAAAAATGAAGCTGTTATAAGACCCAGGTCCCATCACACAATGCAACGCAGCCGAGGATAGGGTTTTCCCTTATAACAGCCAAACATGCTTGATACGTTTAAAACAAATCATTTGATACTGTAATAAGTGTATAGTGTCAAAACAACTTCAATCATAAATATAAATCATAGACGACATGAGTGCCCCATCCCACTATGTCGCCATACTAGGCTCTACAAATAAAGCCGAAATACACGTATCGGAAATTGGATTTCCATCATGGTGGCTCCTGATTCGAAAGATCGCTCGCGTAGTACAAATCACCGCGGCTTACGTCTCAGCGAGAGAAAACACCGCTATGCACATCCGCACTTTTGGGGACTCAAGTATCACCGCGGCTTACGTCCCAGCAAGAGAAAACACCGCTTACTCTATCCCTCCGAGCACGAAGCTCAATATCGGTCGACCGAATCCACTACACTAAAAAAAATGTATACTGATCAAACCATCAGTTTACCACCATCCCGGGCTGTGAGGCTCGCGGATCAACGCTATACACAAAGCCATGCTATATCAGCTGCGCTTTGATCATCAACCACCAACCTTTGCTTTTCAACAAAAGTTTGGATCACTGCATCTCAGTATGCCACACTGTCAATCCATATCGTACCACTGATTTCTGCCAATATATAACCTCTGAGCTCATATGTCTCAGAGAAGGGCGTTAAGCAAGAGAATAAATTCTCCGCCGCCAAACAGATATATATTTAGCAGAGATCAACAAATACAATATAAAGGAATACAATGTCAGACACACCATCCATTTACAAGTCCGTTCCAGGTCTGAACGAAACCGGAGGCACCTAGTACCCCGCATATCCATCGATCTCCAAGTACGTCTGGACGATCACTAACTGTTTCCATCTTCTTGGGTGTACAACCCAATCAAGATCATCAGTAATTACCCAAACGACGTGAAGACCTCCGGTCTTCGACCATCGTCTTCATCTTCGACTTATCGTCGTATCAGTTATTCAGAATGGGATAAACCCGGACTTTCCGAATAACTCGCGTATATTTTAAATAAGTGTTACACAAACACAACATACGCCTCATTCCAATTCATCAGTCACTAACCGTAAATTAATCAAGAGAATAATTCCCCAAACATTAACCCCGAAGGCCGAAACCAACATCAGATCAATATTCAGAAAACCATTCTGCTTAGCTAACCGACAGTTAGTTTCTAATTTTCACATTCATAGGGAAAGGTTCCCATTAATTTTATCCAAGGTAATTTCCTGAATTTATTCTTTTATCATCCTTTGAATTTCGATTCAACTAGTCGGGATTAAGAAACTTATCGAAGTAATCATTTGTTTTAATTCCCCAATCCCAACCTATTCATCCCATGAAGTAAAACTGGTAATACTTCATATCTAACACCACAGTGTTATCGGTAAATTCAATTACCATTTCACGTTCAAATCTAATTAAAGATTTAACTATCGCCTGGAGCAAAGCTGGTGATACTCTATTTTCGATCAATTCAATCTAATTAAAGATTCATTAAAACTCCACTTAGTTTTAATCTTTGACTGGGTTAAAGAATCAGTGTCATTTAAAAACACGGTTCACGATAAACCCAAAATCACATTCATTAATCATCGGGTTAAAGAACGAGTGTTATTTAAAACACTGTTCACGATAAACCCAAAAATCAATATCGATTCAATTCCAATTAAATGTTATTTAATTGGTACACTTCATTAAATCTAAATAAAAAGATTTAATCTTTTCTCAACTGGGTTCAAGAATAGTGTTAGTAAAGACACCATTCACGACAAACCCAAATCACATTCGATATTCAATACAAGGCTCTGAATAGAAAATATAACGGCTTATATTCAATATCGAATTCTACGACTAACAAATGTCGTATTGGAAATAACGATATAAATATATATCTTTCAAATTTCCATAACAACACCTGTATAATCACGAATTCCAACATCGAAATATTCCGAGGACAATTTCGATTCAAATCCACTCCAATGCAATCATTGGATATTCTGGTTATTTTCAAAACCCTTTTCAAATTCAATTTATTTATTTAAAAATAAATAGAATTATAATTCTAGTTCAAAACTAGTTCATTTCGATAAAAATCTATTTTTATCTTTTCAAATATGGAGTTTTTCATCCCAATTCTTTCTAAATCATTTCTTATGATTTTACACAAATTATTACTATTTTTAATAATTTTATCAAGGCCCGTACAGTCGATTTCCATCAATGGCCATCGAACTGCACTTACAGCGACCTTTTTCGAATTTGATTTGGACGTATCTCCAAATCCAACCGTTAGATTTCAAATTTCTAATATTCATTAGAAAGCTCTTTTCGATACGAACCCAACGGTTCCGGTTTTAGGAGAATCCGACGGTCGGATCTCCCGTAATGCCCGTTTGAAATAAATGGTCGAAATTCACGAACTGCCGCGGCGCAGCGCGTTCTATTCAGGCCATTATATTATATATATAATATATATAATATATATTTCGTCGATTTCTATTTAAACCGAATTATATAATGAATTCGTTTCAAAAGAAATTTCAACTTCCTTTTCAATTCAAATCAAAATTGAATTCTTCTTTATAAATTCGTTTTAAAATTCATTTCTATTCAATTCCAATTTCAATTCAATTTGAATCCATTTCAATTCGCTTTCAATTCAATTTGAATTCGTTTTCAATTCAATTCATTTCGAAATCGTTTTCCATTCAATTCATTTCGAAATCGTTTTCAATTCATTTCATTTCGAAATCGTTATATATTCAATTCATTTCGAAATCGTTATATATTCAATTCATTTCGAAATCGTTATATATTCAATTCATTTCGAAATCGTTATATATTCAATTCATTTCGAAATCGTTATATATTCAATTCATTTCGAAATCGTTTTCAATTCAATTTATTTCGAAATCGTTTTCAATTCAATTCATTTCGAAATCGTTTATATATTCAATTCATTTCGAAATCGTTATATATTTAATTCATTTCGAAATCGTTATATATTCAATTCATTTCGAAATCGTTATATATTCAATTCATTTCGAAATCGTTATATATTCAATTCATTTCGAAATCGTTATATATTCAATTCATTTCGAAATCGTTATATATTCAATTCATTTCGAAATCGTTATATATTCAATTCATTTCGAAATCGTTATATATTCAATTCATTTCGAAATCGTTTTCAATTCAATTTATTTCGAAATCGTTTTCAATTCAATTCATTTCAAAATATTCGATTTCGAAATCACTCTTCAATATTCATTTTAAAATGAATAAAATCGATATAAATATCGTTCACGTCAAAATGGCGTCAATCTAATCAACATGGCTCCATAAATTTCTATTTTCAAATATTCTATTTCAAATATTTCTTTTTCAAAATAGTTGTTATTATCAAAATATTTCGTTCAACACATGACCAATCTCAATGGATGAGTACTGTCAACACATGAACTTTTATTTTATATTGATAAAGATGTAAATTTTATTACTAAAATATTTCGTTCAACACATGACCAATCTCAACGGATGAGTACTGTCAACACATGAACTTTTATTTTATATTGATAAAGATGTAAATTTTATTACTAAAATATTTCGTTCAACACATGACCAATCTCAACGGATGAGTACTGTCAACACATGAACTTTTATTTTATAATATTCTTTGTTTTTCAAATTGGAATGAGGCCCAATCAATTACCATATAAAGTTAATTATATGGATTTTCATACAACACATGTATATAATAACATTGAAAATAATCAACCATCAACCAAAGTGCACTACACTGTAAAAGCATCAAATATAGATATTTAACGCTTATAACAGCCTGTCAATCTATCGATCGACATATTTAATCAATCAGGATGAGTGAACTTCAAATTTCATCCCAACACCCGTGTGGGGTTTCAAACAATCAAACACATATTTTATTTGTGCTGTTGGGCGATGTGTAAAATTTATCGTCCCAATCAATGTCATTCAAATAAGTGTACATAAACAAACCGTCTGGTTTGTAAATGAATATTTTATTTTATTCACTTCACGTTAAAAATTTATATTTTAACGATAAAACATTTTATTTCAACCTATGAATTTCTATTCAATTCATTTACACAATAAAATGATATTTTTATTTTTCTAATATATTTTAGAAAATTTCGGCGGCATAACGGCACGATACTAGAAACGGGACAAGGCCTAGCCTTATCCCCGGTCTAGTGAAGGCCCACGCCATTCACACATCAATCAAATCAATTCCATCTCACCAAACAATTCAATTCATTTCAAACAAATAATTCAACTAATCTATGCAACCAAACAAACAAGTCCATGGTCTGTGGACGATTGTGTCGGGTGCTACTAAGCACCGTCTGCATCCTAGTATATATATATAATTAGAAAAGAAATTGAAAGGTGAGAAATTCTCACAGATAGCTATCCTAGCTCCTCGGCACTTCTTTGATAGAAATCTTCATCGCTATCACATCTTCGTCATCTTCGTTGCCCGTAGCCACTACATATGTAAAAATCGAATTTTTACTATGTTATTCAATATATAAAAATCGAATTTTTACTTCGCTATTCAATATATAAAAATCGAATTTTTATTTCGAAGTTCAATATATAAAAATCCTATTTTCCTGTCGAAGTTCAATATATAAAAATCCCATTTTCCTGTCGAAGTTCAATATATAAAAATCCCATTTTCCTGTCGAAGTTCAATATATAAAAATCCCATTTTCCTGTCGAAGTTCAATATATAAAAATCCCATTTTCCTGTCGAAGTTCAATATATTTAAAAACAAAACTTTATACGATTTTCATTTCCAAAACAATGATATTTATTTTCATTTCATATATAAAGCTAATTTTATATTTTTATTAAAAATTACATTTTTATTACTAATATATATATATATATATATATTACATTTTAAAATAATGCTATTATTATCAAATATGAAAATAAAATTCAGTGTCTTACATTTTTGAAAACTGATTTTCAAACAATGCATTTATAATTTTAAACTGAATTTTAAACTATGCATTTGAAAATAAAAAAAAAAACAAACAAGAGAGCTTACTGTTTTTCTTCCTGGACTGCTCGAACCACTCCTCCATATTGCTTCAGGCCTCATTGAAAATCAGAGCACCCACTTCGTCCAGACCCTCCTCCCCTGACGCACGCCAAACGAGGCGCCCTGGAGTCGATCGCCGGCCACCATGAGGTGCGCCTTCGCACCTACTGCCTCCGCCATGACTGGCGTCCACTTCGGTGGTTTCCTCCGACCTGGAGGTGCGTGCGAAGCTGGCGACTTCGAGCCAGGATTTCAATCGATTAACGAGGTGGTTTTTTGATCTTGCCCGTTGGATTGCTAGAACTCGAGGAGCCGAAGGTTTTTCACAATTGAAGTTTCGTGGATAGGGCTTGGAGTGGAAGATCGGTGGTGAGGAAAGCTGGAGCTTCTGGATCGCTTGTTAGGGTGGAGGCGGAAAGAAGAAGGTTGACCGCGAACTGAAAATTTGACCAATAGGGTTTTAGAAAATTAGGTTTTTATATATATATAATTTTATTTAATTCTAAAAATACCCTCCTCTCCATACAAACTCCAAACGAGACCCAACGACAGTCGCCCCTAGCTAAATACCCCCATTATGAACACAACGGGATATCTTTCGTAAGCCAATCCAATCGTCTCGAACAGTTTTTCTCAAAATTACAATATAAATCAGTATATTCAATTTTAAACGTACATTTCAAATTACCGGGGTCACATACTAACTAGAAAAATTCCAGAAAAATATTTTCTAGCTTCGTATTGACGATACGGTCCTAACAAAACTAGTTTCGTTGAATTCTGAGACCGTTGGAAAAATGACCATTTTCCAGTCGATTAAAATTAACTGAAACTGGTCAAACGCGTTTTCCTTTGCCACGCTCACATATTGATTTGAAAAATTATGAAATTTGGAATCTAGCAATAACTTAACATCACGGACCCAACAAAAGTGGTTTCGTCGAAATCCGAGGTCGTTTGCAAAATTGCTATTTTTAAGGGCCTTATATATATAAAAATATATATAAATTCCACAGCGACTATTTCTAATTTTCAACTGGACATATCTTATCATTTCTAAGATGAAATCTCAGTTTGTTAACTTCGTTACAAAGATATAGTTATACAGATTCAAATATTTCTTGTTTCGTTCAATTCTGACTTATATTGAATTCTGTATATTCATTTGAAATTAGAAATCGAATTTTCGAACTACCGCGCCATTTTCAATTCCTTTTATAAATATAAATAAATATTTATATTCTAACGACGACGTATATAATATAAACGTTCGAATTATATTCAAAATAAATTTCTCGTCGATTATTATTTAAAATAATCCATTTTAAATAACCAAAATTCGCTAAAATTGCCAAAATAAAAATTTTAAACTGGCCCAGATTTTACGGGTTGTTACAACATGTTGTAAATTCTATGATTTTATGTTGTCATCTATGTTGTAAAGTTATGATCTATGTTGTAATTCTACGACTGGCTTACCTGTAATCAAATCATCATGTTGTTTAAATGCTAGTTTGGTTATGTTGATTCATATGATAGATCATATGTATGTATGCAAGATTAGATGTTGATTTAGACATAAATCACATGCAAGTTAGTAAATATTATGACATCTATTTTAGATCAAAATTTAGACTATGATATGCATAAGTTACATGCCAAATCTGTACATGCTAATTTGTATATTTAGAGGTAAATTTACATCATTGTTATGTTGCATAAATCACATATGCAAGTTTATATAAAAATATGAGTTTGGAATATGAATCATGTTATGCAAGTTTTTGGTTATTGCCTATGTAAGTTTTGTGATGAAAATCTTGTTCATAACATGTAGGTTCATACTTTTAGGCCTATGTTTAGATCGATGATTTTATGCAGGTTATGTGGTAAATTCTCATATGCAAGTTAGGCCTATTTTGTATGTTATGTGAATATGTGGTGTTTTTCCCTTTTCCATGTGTTAGACTATTTCTTAGTCTATCATATATTCTATGCGAATGGACGCCGCGGGGGTTATGGGGAAAAATATTGATTATGTTAATAAATGTGAATTGGCATGTAATGGACTTAAAAGAGGCATATATGTAAATTGAAATATTAATTGGTAAAGTGATATATGGACATAATTAATGTGAATTATGGTCATAAAGATAATTGGAATTTTATTAACATATTTGATTAGGAATAATTAATCCAAATATGGGATGAAAATATTATGTTAATAAATGTGAATTGGAATGTAAATGAGTCATATATGTAAATTAATTTGAATTTGAATAGGGATATTAAATAGTGAGATAAAAGGCCTTTAATGGCATATAATAAATTTGTGACGAAATTGGTATAATTTTGCATACCATAAATGGATGGACATAATTGAGTCAATTATGGACATCGTTAAATTTGGAATTAATTGATAATTTGAATAGGGAAAATAATTCAAATTGAGGTAAAGGATTATAAGTGATAATCAATGCTTAGGACACGAGGTTGGACTCATTTGTGATGTAAAACTGCTCGGACCCGCCCGGCAAATCCAGCAGTCACAAATGGTAGCCAATGTGAGAGGTCCTAGGCCCAAATTAAAAGCGTAACAGTTGTAAGGACACGAGGTTAGGCTCTTTTATGGTGTAAGACTTCCCGGACCCGCCCGGCAAATCCAGCTGCCATAAATGTCAGTCTAATGTGAGAGGTCTTTATAAGGTTACAACCTTAATGAATTAAGAAATACTTAACCAAATAAGCATGTAGTGGGACATGAGGGGGTTCAGTGGGTGCTTTGGGTGGCATGAGGAATCTAGTGGGTGACATGTGGGTGACATGTGGATGTCATGAGAAATACGATTAGAAAAATGGAGTAATTTGAATATAAACAATTATGACATGTAATTCAAATTATTGGATAAAATAGGTATTGACACCTATGAAGGGAAAGGTTTTAATTTATTGATTAATTAATTATAAATGGACATGGTAAATGAAATGGACTACTTAACCAAATCTGATCCCTAGGGATTGTAAGAACTTAAGTTAAAGTTGGGGGTTAAGTAAACTGGGTTATACGGAATGAGTGGGTTAAGTAAATCTTGGGTAGGTGGGTAATACTAGTACTTATAGGCCCACAAACTTAAACGTAAATTAAACATGTCTGAACCAGTGAGAGGGTTAAGTAAATCTTGGGTAGGTGGGTAATATTTGTGTATATAGGCCCACAGACTTAACAAATACAACCTGTTAATTAAACATAAGGGTGAGACTAGGTTAAATTTGAAAACACTTAACCAAATTTGTACATGTAAGTGGACATCCGGTTAAGTGGGATGTATTAGAGGGGACCAAGCCTAGGTGGGAAGCTTGGTGGGGGCCCTTTTTAGTCCAGTAGCCCATTAAGTATCTTTGTGAGCTCGACCCAAGTCGAGGATGGGACACGCCTACTGGGCCTGATTGTTAGAGACCAAAATGGGTTAGCGGTGGCAACACAAGTCCAACGGGGTCATGTGCGTGCGTGGGCCCAGGCTGGTAGGTAAGACGTTGTTGCATCGTGTAGGTATAAGCCGTGCATCCTTAAGTTGTATTGGGTTGCCACTTTAGGGGAGTGATACACCCCACTGTGGGACCAGCACGGGTATCTACGAGTTAGGGAGCCGATCGAATGGGCCAGGGTAGTGGGTACATCTAGTGGAGATAGGAGCAGACGGCACCTATGTAGTCAGCTAGGGGTACACGAAGCTACCATTATTAATTAATCATTAAAGGGGTACACCTAGTGGAGATAGGAGCAGGCGGCACCTATGACGTCAGCTAGGAGTACATGGAATTACCATTGAAGGGGTACATCTAGTGGGGATATTGGGTACATCTAGTAGTACACGAAGCTATCATCATTCTATTTAGTCAAGAGGGATCAAGTTTTTAGAGTGACTAGTATGGGTGCAGTTAGTGTTAGTACAGTACAGTACGGTACAGTACGGTGGAGTATAGTAATTACCCTATATTGATTAGGAAGCGCCTTTAACGTTATCTTTGCTCATCCTATTATTTTTGGTTGCTTGGTCTTGCCATTAATTCACAGTCATTTCCTTATTTACCAAGCTTATGTCTTATCCTAGTTACTTTGATAATTATATTGTTGGAGTTATCGGACTTGCCAGACTTTATGTCTAACCCCCTTTGTTTCCACCTCTTTTCTTCCTTTCTCCCCCCCAGGTTCTTAGGGTGGGAAGCTTGATTTGGATCTCTTTGGGAGCACTTGGATTTGGATTGCTGAAGTAACGCTCAACCTATCTCTTTTATGGCTATTTATGGGATTATGCTTTTTATTTATGTACTCTGATTTTGTCAAGATGGATATTATGTACTTGACTTTAGTCTTTGGTTTTTGGTGATGTAACCAAACATATTTACCTTCCGTTGCAATAAATAAAGTTTTAAATTTTCAAGTACTATTTCATATCTGTCTTGTTGTGATTTTATGTTCTATATTCACTTAAAACGCTCCATAGAAGTTAATGCATTCCCTTTGTGAGTGACATTAATGGACATGGGGTGTTACAGACTTTATTGTTGGGCTGCCTAGGTCAAGAAGAGGCAATACCAGTATTTGGGTAATAGTGGACAGGCTCACAAAAAGAGCTCACTTCATACCCGTTAAGAGTAAAGGACTGCTAATCTCTAGCATCCATATATCTTAAAGAGATAGTCCGGCTCCTTGGGCTACCCTCCAGCATTGTTAGCGACCGAGATCCTATCTTTACGAGCGAGTTTTGGAAGAGCTTGCAAGAGGCTGTAGGCACACAGCTATGCTTAAGCACAACCTATCACCCCCAAACCGATGGTCAGACGGAGAGAGTGAACAGAGTATTAGAAGACCTCTTGAGATTATGCATTCTTGACTTCGGAGGAACGTGGGAGGATCATCTTCCTTTGGTGGAGTTTGCCTACAACAATAGCTACCAAGCCACCATAGGTATGGCACCCTTCAAAGCATTATATGGAAGACCGTGCCGATCACCAACTTGTTGGAAGGAATCTACAGATAAGCTCATACTTGGACCAGATATGATTAGAGAAACTTCAGAGAAAGTGGACTTGATACGAAAAAGAATGAAGACTGCCCAAGATAGACTAAAGTCCTACGTTGATAAGAGAAGGACCGACCTTGAGTTTGAGGTTGGGGACAGGGTTTTCCTTAAAGTATCTCCTTTGAGGAACGTCGTTCGCTTCGGATCCGCAGGAAAGTTGGCACCAAGATTTGTAGGGCCATTTCCTATCATTGAAAGGCTTGGAATGATGGCTTACAGAGTAGAGCTGCCCGAAAGATTGGCTGGAGTTCATAATGTCTTTCACGTTTCTCACTTACGAAAGTGCTTACATGAGTCTGCGGAAGTGGTGGAACCAAGCATATTAGAGGACATAGAAGTAGAACGAGAGGCACTTGTGAGAAGAGTTCCAACTCGTATCTTGGGTAAAGAAGTCAGAAAGCTATGCAACCGCGAAGTCAAACTTGTAAAAGTTCAATGGAGTGACATTGAGGAAGACGCGAATTAGGAGACTGAGGCAAGATACGCGCAGCCTACCTTTTTCTTTTTGAGGGTACATCTTTGATCTCTTTTTCCTTAAGTTTGTTCATGCTCGTATCTATCTTTTTAGTATTTTCCTCAGTGTCGTTCTCGATTTTTAGGTAGAAACCAATGGACGTAAACATGTACTTGAAACATGTTATGATTGATGGTTGCAAGTGGTTGCAAGTGATTGCTAGTGGTTGCTCGTGGATGCGTATACACACACTTTAGGTGTTAGATCGGCTCAGTCACTTTCATATTGCATATGCATATATGTACTTATATATGATTTAAACTTGATGTGTTATCATGTGGATGTTGCATTTGTATGAATGATTGTGCGCTCATGTAGAAATTATGATTAGGGAAGATTGCATACATTATGGACGCATGACACCAACATGACTTGCATTATGGAGGTCAATTAAATCAGTAGACCACCTGATTTTGCATGAGATTAGGACATGTACACACACTATGCATATGATTATAAAGCATTAGAAGTCTTTTAAGGACAATGGACGCCTGTGTTTGATGGTTGAGTAGATGGATGATTGGATGGTAGGATATACGTTCTTCTTGACTTGAAGATTTCGGGGACGAAATCTTTTAAGGAGGGGAGAATGTAACACCCCGTGTTTTCAATAAACCTTAAAGTAATGAATTAAAGAATAATTAATTTTAGATGCGAGAATTAAGGGAAACGGGTTATGCCATTGCATTTGTCTTGGAATTCTGGTTGAGATAGAGTCCGAGTTTGCGTGAATTGGACTTCGTATGAAGAAGGTATAGCCTTCGGAAGTTTCAAAAAATTCAAAATTTCAGATTTAAACACAGAAGAGGGCAGGGCAGGAAAAATTCCCGCCCAGGCTAGGTCGACCAGGAGGTCGACCATAGTGTTGACCTACCCTACAGGTTGACCTGGGATTCGACCTACGGGTCGACCTACCCCCCCTCCGCGGGCAGATCTGAAAAGATGACGATTTCTGACTCCCTGCTGAGTTATTAGGGCTGAGGTGTTATCCTATCTTGACTAGATGGCATTCATTATTTCTAGGGTTAATCTGACGGCTCTAAATTAATTAAACCTCTATAAAAGCAAACTAACTCTCAACCCTAAATCACAATATTCATACCAAGAGCCGCCATGCCGTCAATGGTGAACCTAGAATAGTCGTCATCTCTTTCAACTCAAAGGCAAGATTGAAGCTATGTCAAAATTAAATCTAATCTAATTCAACTAAGAAAATTCAACGATCTACATCAAAGGCGAGCAATTCAATTTCATAATAGATACCAGAACTCAAGAATTCTTTTTTGTTGTAAGTGTAGTTATCTTTCAAATGTGAATGAATTAAAGACATGGTTTGTAATGAATTGCAAAATAGAATTGTATCAAGTTGTATGTGATACTGATTTATGTTTATTCATGTCTATTCTATCGTATATGCCTATGAATTATTGTGATCTATCGAACCTATTATGTATGTGGAAATTGGTGAATAAACCTATGATGTTACAAAATTATCATATGTAAGTTTGGTGATATTATACAAATTTTAGGCTAAGTCATGTAGTTTATGTCTAACTGTTTAGATCCATTATGCATACATGTATAGATCTACGACCATGTGATGACATCCATATGTTGTATGTCAATTTAGAAATTATGCCATGTTTATGCAAGTTAAGTGATGATATCATGTTATGAATACATGCAAGTTTATAGGTTAAAAACATGATTATGTGAACCTATATGTTTAGATCTACACTTTATATGTTAGATCCATATGCCACTATGTTAGATCAATATGCCTCAATGTTAGATCCATGTTATCATGGTTCAATCCCTATGCAAGTTCACCACTACATGTTTAATTAGATTTTGGTAGTTCTTGGTAAACTATTATTTTATGACTCATGTTGCATAGATCTAGTTTGCAAGTTCATAATTAAAAGTACATTATGCTAAGTTCATGTGACACATCTGTAGTTAGATCCTTATTTTTGTATGATGTTGGAATGTTGCAAGTTCCTCTTTTTCCCCTCTTTAGTTTATTAGTTAGGCTAAAATGTCGAGCCTAACATCCTATGAAATTTTGCGAACGTACAATGGGGGTAATGTTGGGGAAAACATGAAACTCTACGTAATTAACATACTTGGCTCATAACCATGTAAACGGTATGGCATTGAAATGGTATAATTTACTTACCAAAAATTATGAATTTGATTTAGAAGGAAAGTGGTCCATAACAATAAATTGTTGACAAATTTACATATAAGCATAAAAGGATAAATATATAAATTTAGAAAAGACGAATATGCCTAACCCGAGGTTAGACTGAGTTGTGGTGTAAAACTGCCCGGAACCGACCAACACATCCAGTGACCACAACAATACCTATCAAATGTGGGTGGTTAGTGCATTGAGCCCAGAAAAGGCCCTGAGGTTAGACTGAGTTGTAGTGTAAAACTGCCTGGAACCGACCGGCACATCCAGTGACCACAACAATACCTGTCTAATGTGAGTGGTTGGTGCTCTAATAAAGCTAAGTCAAGAGTGGTAGGGTTAAGTCAAATTAAGCAAACATTTAACCAATTTAACATGTTAGCTAAACTGATGGGTAGGGTTTGGTAAATTTGGACACTTAACCAATTTAACATGTTGGCTGGAAAACCCTAGTAACGTGGACCCATTTCAGTAGTAACCCACGTAGATGTATCATGCGACTTTGAACTAGGCAGGGTAGGGCACGATTACTGGACTGATTATAAGCGGTCAAAAACATTGGCGGTGGTGCATCAGTTTAGGTTCCGGAGTGGAAAAAGCAGGCACTGGGCATCAGTAGTCATACACTGTGCATCTTGAATTGTGTCGGGTTGCCACCACAGGATTTGATACACCCATTGGTGGGACCAGCACATGTATCTACAGTCAAGCGGGTGCCGAAGGACACACGTGATAAATGCAAGCGAGTAGGAGCCGATCGATATATGGGGATCATTTCACCATGAACAAGCGGTGTTAGTTGGACATATATAAGTAGGTGTAGAGAATTAAACATGGGTGCGATGTATATTCGGTTATCCTGCCTTATATAGTTTTATTTTAGTTTGTTGTTCTGGTTCTGTCCTATTTCCGTTTATTCCTATCATGACCTTTTCCTTATTCACACACTGAAAAGTCACTAGACTTACTCCGACTTATGTCTGACCCATTTTTCTTTCGTCTTCTTTTCTTCCGTTTCTCCCCACCCCTCAGTTAGCCAGGGAAGGAACAGCTCAGCTTAATTTGGACCGTTCATCTTTCCAAGCTTGAAGACTCTGTGATGTACGGCTTGGAACCTATTATCTTTGGCTATGGATTTGGACACACTAGACTTGTGGATTTATGTAGTTTTATTTATGTTTTATGCTTCTTTATATAATAATCAAGACAAAAATTATGATGTAATGGTTTGGAAGTTGGTTTGAACCAGTTTGCTATAATGTTTTGTTATGAACCATGTTTGAAATAAAGTTAGTTTTATTTCTGCTGCTTATATACACATCTGTCTTGTAAATTTTCTGTGTCTTTTACCTATAATGCTCCATCAATGTTAAGGAATTCCCTTTGTGAGTGACCTTAACGGAGGTGGGGTGTTTTGTGAGGCCCGCGAATTAATGCTATACACAAAGCTATGCCATTTAAGGTCGTGCTTCGATCATCAACCACAAGACTCTACTTTTCAACAGAAGCCTTATTCATTTGCATCTCAGCATACCACATAGGCAATTCATGCCATGCTACTGATGTCTATCGATATATAACCTCTAAGCTCGTACATCTCAGAGAAGGGCGTTAAGCAAGAGAACAAATTCCCCACCGCCAAACAGATATATATTTAATAGAAATCAATCAACATAGAATAAAATTTAATGTCAGAAACACATCCATTTACAAGTTCATTCTGGGTCTGAACGAAACCAGAGGCACCTTATTCCTCATCCCATATGTCCAATACAGGAGAGACGTCCTCACATATCCAGTCAATCTCTACGTACGTCTGGACGATCACCACTTATTATCTTGTCTTTGGTGTACAGCCGAATCAAGACATCAGTAAACATCCAAACGATGTGAAGACCTCCGGTCTTCAACCACCGCCTTCATCGTCGACTTATCGTCGAATCAGATATACATAATGGGTATAAACCCGGCCTTTCTGAATAACTCGCATATATAATAAACAAGTGCTATAAAAACACAACATATGCCTCATTCCAATCCAGAATATTCTTTTATTCAAATATTCGTATCATTTGGGAAAGGTTCCCATTAATTTTATCAAAGATAAATTCTTTAAAATTTATTCTTTAATCTTCCTTTGAATATCAATTCAAACCATATTAAGGTTTATCCAAACTAGTCGGGATTAACGCACGTTATCGAAGTAAATATTTGTATAACTTCCCAATCCCAACCTATTCATCCCATGGAGCAAAATTGGTAATACTCCATAACTAACACCTCGGTCTTATCGGTAAAATTAATTACCATTCCCATTCAAATCTAATTAAAGATTTAACTATCGCTAGGAGCAAAACTAGGGATGCTCCATGCTTGATTATTTCCCAAATTTGATAATTTAAATTATCACATTCCCTTTTTCAATCTATTTAAAGATTCAATAAAACTCCACTTAGTTTTAATCTTCCCAAAAATCAATATTAATGATTATTTAACTTTGGAAACACAAACATGTCGCAACGACAATCTACACCGTACTATTGATTTCTGCCGATATATAATCTCTTAGCTCGTAAGCCTTGGAGAAGCGTGTTAAGAAAGAGAATAATTTCTACGCCATCAGAGAGATATATATTTAGCAGAGATCAACTATACAGTTCGAAATACAATGTTAGATATGTAATCCTGTCTTTAACTAGGTTTAAGAACTAATGTCATTTAAAACACAGTTTACGATAAACCCAAATCCATTCCATTAATTATGGAATTTTCACGGAAAAACAAATCAATATATAATCGATATCAGTTTATGTATCCGACTAATAATATAAATGGAATAATGGCAAACCCTTTTAAATTCCATATGTTTTAACAATCTTCCTCCATAGAAGTTCACTTCGATTATTATCAAATCGAATTCCATTCAATTCCAATTTAATATATTAAATTAGAAAACATTACTTTGGAAAATTCTCGTTAAATCTTAATAAAAAGATTTATAAATTCCAAATCACATTTCATTGTAAATCGGGTTAAAGAACGAATGTCGTTAAAAGCACAGTTCACAATAAACCCAATTCACATTCCATTTTCAGTTCCAATTAAATGTTAATTAATTGGTAATTCTTCTTCAAATCTTAATTAAAATATTTATTGTATTCAAACGGGGTTCAAGAACAGTGTTATTTAAGACACCATCCACGATAAACCAAAAATCGATTTGATATTAAATACAAGGCTCTGAATAGAAAATATATCGGCTTATATTCAATATCAAATTCTGAAACCAACTAATATCGTATTGGAATAACGATATATATCTACCAAATTCCTCCACAATATCCGTATAACCACAAAATCCAATATCGAAATATTCCGAAGATAATTTTGATTCAAATCCATTCCAATAATTATATTGGAAATTATGGTTATTTTTAAAACCATTTCAAACCCAATTTATTTATTTTAAAAATATTGGAATTCTAATTCTAGTTCATAACTAGTTCGTTTCAATAAAAATATCCTTTCAAATATGGAATTTTTCATCCCAATTCTTTCCAAATTATTTATTATGATTTTACACAAATTATTGATATTTTTAATAATTTTATCAAGGCCCATACAGTCGATTTCCATAAACGGCCATCGAACTACACTTACAATGACCTTTTCCAAATTTGATTTGGACATGATTCCAAATCCAACCGTTAGATTTCAAATCTCTTGTATTCATTGGACAGCTCTTTTCGATACGAACCCATCAGTTCTGGTTTTACGAGAATCCGATGGTCGGATCTCCTGTAATGTCCGTTCGAAGTCAATGGTCGAAATTCGCGAATTACCACGGCATGTCGTGTTCTATTCAAGCCATTAAATATATATAATATACATATTATTTATATCTCGTTGATTTCCGTTTAAAACATATTTTATAAATCGTTTTAAATTCATTTTCAAAATGATTTCAACTTCATATTCAATTTTATATCAAAATTGAATATTCCTTATCATTAATATATAAATGATAATATTTTCATAACATTAGATTTTGAAATCACTTACTTTTAGATATTCATTATAAAAATGAATAAAATCGATATAAATATCGTTCGCATCTAAATGGCGCATAACTAATCAACACGGCTTTACTTATTTAAATATTTTCGTGTCCATCCCAAATCGTGCATCAAAATTAGATTTTGATCCTTTACTGAATATTATTTTAAAATATTCTTTCTTTCTGAACTGGAATGAGACACAGTCAATTACCATATTATGTTAATTATATGGATTTCATACAACACATGTACATAACAACAATGATAAACAATTGACCATCATCCAAAGTGCACTTCACAACTGCATAAGCATTAAATATAAATAATTCACGCTTACACAGTCTGTCAACCAATCGATCGACATACAACAAAACAGTTGGGATTAATGTATGTCAAATATCATCTCAACACCCATGTGGGGTTTCAACCAACAAATACTGAATATTATTTCTGCAGTTGGGCGATGCGTAAAATTTATCGTCCCAATCAATATCAATCAAATAAGTGTACATAAACAAATCGTTTGATTTGTAAATGAATATTTATTTTATTCATATACACGTTAAAAATTATATTTTTAACGATAAAATATTTATTCAATTCGTTTACACCATAAAAATGATATTTTTATTATTCTAACATATTTTAGAAAATTTTGGCGGCACAACGGGGTGATACTAGAACTGGGATAAGGTTTAGCCTTATCCCTCACCCAATAATGGCTCGCGCCATACACAAACCAAATCACATCAATTCATTTCACATCCCAAACCAATCCAAACAAATAAATCAAACAAACCAAACAATCAAACAAGTCGTCCATGGTTTGTGGATGACGGGGAGCAGTTCATATATGCAGTTATAAAATAAATAACTAAACAGAAAATTTTAGTGAGAAATTCTCATCTTTGGGATCCACTCTGTCATTCTTTAATTGGCGGATTTTGTCGTCGCGCTCCATTTTGTCGCTTTCTCGCACTGAATTCGCCTCTTTGGCCCTAGAATTTGCATAATGCCTCCAATCTTCAACAAACTTTGTCACTAGCCTAAACGCGCTATTCCGGACAACTTTTGCCTAGTGGACTTTCTTCCAAAAACACACCAATTCGCCGGAAATCGCGAAAAACAGCAGCAGGTCAGTTGACTTCGGACGCGATTTCTTGATAGCTCCGCAATCCAAAATAGGACTTCCATATACCAAATCGAATATAAAATCGTGCTCTTCGACTTTGGTAGAGTGGAGTTTAGGCTAGAAATGCACGATTTGGGAGTTATTGGCGAAATAGTGGCAGATTGTTATTTGCAAAACGGGATTTTTGTGAAAAAATGGGTTTTTGGTGACGGGGGCCCACGGACGGAGCTAGGTGGTGGGTGGCGGTGGCAGGGCCTGACTGGGCGGCGGGATCCCGTGGGAGGTGGTGGTGTGGCCGGTAGTGGTGGTTGTGGTGTTTAGGTGTAGGATTTGGGTTTGTGAAGGGAGAGAGAGAAAGAGAAGATGAGAGGAAAGAGGAGGAGGAGGGTGGCCGGAGGGGGATGCGGCGCCCTGAGGTGGTGCAGCGGTGGCTGAGTGGGGTGCGGCAGCCAAGGAGAGGAGAAGGAGGCCATTTTTGCGGAAAATGAAGAAAAGAGGAAGGAGGAAATAATGAAGAAAGAAATGGAGGAAAGTGATTATATGCTAGTTTCTCGCGTATTGTCTGAATGCCAACGATCTCTAAATGCCGCGGATTTCGGGCATGACATGGTAGACGTGAAAACGAATCCAATGAAACAAGTTTCATCGAATTCCGAGTTCGTTTGACCATCAGTTAAAATTCACAAAAATGCTCAATATTGTTCGAAAATGCGATTTTAGCGCACCTTTTCTTCTTGCACGCTCACACGCTAACCCCACAAATCATGTCGATTTAACCATTTTTAGACGATACGAATCTAGAAAAAAAACATAATCGAATTCTAAGGTCGTATCAATAATGTTCCTTTGTAAAATGACTGTCTATTTTACCCTAAACTGTTTTAGCTCGCACGGACATATACTAACTCTGTTCGACGTGCATTTTGGAACTCAACAATGATTTTTCATTATGGATCCAGAAAAATTTATCTCATCGAATTCTAAGCTCATATGCAAAAATTCACTTTTTAAAGGCTATGTATTGATAACCGAAAACCCCATCCAATTCTCACTATTCCGAATCTCGGAATATATCGAAGCTTATACTTTTCAGTGTCGTAAACGGAATTTCGAACTCAATGGAAGTGGTTTCGAGTCCAAATTCATTAGTATGCAAAATGTGACTTTTTTGAGCTATATTTCTATGGTGACTATTCTGAATTTTCAACTGGGCATAACTTTTTATTCCCGCTATGAAAATTGGATTTTTCAGATTTGTGGGAAAGATATTTTCAAATAGATTGCAATATTTTTGGTTTCGCTAAAATCCGGTTTATTTTGAACCTGTACATTCATTTGAAATTTGAAATTAAATTTTCAAACTACCGCGCCATTTCAGGATCGTTATATAATTAAAATAAAATTATTCGTTTTGACTTCGATTAAAATAAATTTATTCATTCTTATTTTATTCAAAATTAATTTCTAGTCGTTATTATTTAAAATAAATCATTTTAAATCTTCAGAATTCATTAAAATTGCCAAAATAAAAATTTTAAATTGGTTCTGAATCCCCGGGTTGTTACAATCTCCCCCACCTAAAATATATTCGTCCTCAAAAAGGAAAGGAGCTGAAAGCTGTTTAACTAAACAACTCAACTTTGATTCTAGCTTCCATTATTCAACTTTTCAGTTTCTAAGAATTTTCAAATTTCTCAAAAATTTGGCTAACACCCTAAATTTTCGAAAAATTTCACCATAACCTCCTTTGTACGGGAAGGGGTTTGGAAATTTATTGGACCGTATTAGGTACCCAAAACATCCTAAAAAGCATATACATATTTATAGTGATATATTCCGGTGTCCACATGGAAGTGTGTATAGATCATAACTCCAGAGAATAAATTCTCGTCACCCTATAAATAGTTTTTGTGCCTTAATGACTAGAGAGACATGATTATTGTCAACTCCAGACCCATGTGGGGTTTTTATTAATCTAGCAATTTACCGTTACATTTTATATAGTCTATATCAGTTTTCGGTTCAACCTGAAATATAGACATCGCCATACAAGCCTCTCGCTTGTATGGTAAATCTTCAACCTCGTCACATAAGCTCCAAGTGCTTATGTGGTATATGATAGAGTATGCTATCTTCACGAAGTATGCCATGTAGTGAGGTTCAAAATTAATTGTTACTATCCTATAATGACGTTTATAATCTCACAAAGAACAACTATGTAACGACCCGCATATCCGTACTATCTGAGTTGACTAATAACACCACATGTCCAACCCAAATTGCACAAAAATACGAATTATTATTAGAAAGAAGTTATAGGATGAGAAATAGAAAGAAAGAAACGTTAGAATAGAAGAAAAAAAAGAAAACAAATCTCACAGCGGAACGAATAAAATATATTATAAAACATAACTTTTGAAATACAAATCAGTAACTTTATATACATACCATCATCAGAGCACAACAGTTATTCCTTGAACAGTTATAAACAGTTGTTTCTAGATACAACATAGTACACAGGGGAAATATGATATTCTATAGCTAATTGATGAAGCCTCCTGCTTCCAGCTCTTCCAAGTGAAACTGAAAAATCCCGACTACTTGACTGCCTGTACAAATTTGGGTACCCAAGAGTTTAGGGAAACAAACAAAATAAACTCCGGGTCAGTCATGGGACTGGTGTGAGTAAACTCCAACCATTTGTTTAACTTTAAAAATCCTTTCTAAAGAAATGATAATAGTAAGACCAGCCACACATAAACATGGACGATTTTTACCTTACTATAACCTAAAACACTTTGATACAAAAACCCAGTGATATTATAATAATGTCTAATCAAATAAATTGAATCTAGCGGAACGCTTGCATCTCACGCTCCATATATAATATAAAATCAAAAACCGCAGGGTGCTTCTTGGAGATTGGATTTCCAACATGACAAGGTATGGAACCACCTTCCGATAGCGTATCTCTAGAGAGGAATACACAGGGTTCAACAAGAACATCTTGCAACCCGGCCCACACATGACCGACCACTCATTTCGGTTGAGTGTATCGAATGTATATCATCAACGGTTGGGATCAGCAACTGTTTCCCGAATGGGACGACATCGAACAGAATAAGGAATTAAATGAATCTCTATATAGGTGATTATACACCCTAATGGGAGCGACCCACGTAGCCATGCTGCCTACCCAATTTTTGTCATTTCCTGGTTGTTGAGGCCTGAGGCTACGATTACTTGCCATTCATTTATAACATAATCACTTTGAATGCTACATCGTCAGATGCGTTAATCACTAGCTGATTTGCAAAAATATTCTGGATATTATGCTAAGGGAATAAATTCGTTGCCACCGTGTATATTTATACAGACCAATATATTAAATCATTGGAAATACTTTGTCAGACATTCGTCCATATGCGTTTGTTCAGGGATTGAATGAAACCGAAGGCACAATTTCTATTAATAAAAAAAGCTCATGCACTTTACTCCATCTTCGATTATCTTCATATAATCTGATTCGTAACACTACTGCCAATACA
Organism: Allium sativum; assembly: GCA_030737875.1. Classification (NCBI taxonomy): domain Eukaryota; kingdom Viridiplantae; phylum Streptophyta; class Magnoliopsida; order Asparagales; family Amaryllidaceae; genus Allium; species Allium sativum. Next base: position 109,497,669 of record CM060916.1, on the reverse strand, counting down.
GAGTGGTTCACGGATAATAATCCAACCGGTCTCTCCATATTGACAACGATATTGGCAAATACTTCAATAGTCGGTTATTTAACTATCGAAGAAAAACAAAAATCCATCCAAAACAATCAAAAAATCACTGGACCCTTGATTACCATTCATTAGTTAAATCACCCTTTCCATTTCCTTATCAATATTTGTTAAACAAATATTTTCAATTATCATCTCGGTCTCTTACATTCTTTGGAAAGCATTTCTATATCTCGCCTTCTTTTATTTTATACACTTAGAAAATATATTCTATTTGAAATTGAAACAATTTCAATCACTTATCTCTTTCCCGACTACTTTAATTATACTCAGGAAATATTTAATTTTGTATTTCGAAAATTCCATCACTTGGGTTAAAACGAATGTTGTGTAAAACATCGTTACAGCAACCCAAAATATTTTATTCAACTAACTATTATCCAACACTTCTCTTCGAGATTGGATCTTGCTATTCATCAATTAAAAATGAAATCAATCAAGTTAGGGTAAAATTACCTCTCAGACCTTGACTGAAAACATCATTAACTTCAAAACAGGCAAAATCACTTACCTCGAATAATCAACATTATAAAAACCAATTATTCATTATTTTACATATATATGTTTCTCTTTCTATTACCAGCCTATCAATTTCCTTTTTGTTTATAATATTCTATTCTTAAATTCGTTTCCTGTAATAACCCGGAAATCTGAGCCAATTTATAATTTTTATTTTGGCAATTTTAGTGAATTTTGAATATTTAAAATGAATTATTTTAAATAATAACGATGAGAAATTTATTTTGAATATAAATACAACGTATATTTTTATTTGAATCGTCGTTAGAATATAAATATTTATTTTAAATTATAAACGGAATTGAAAATGGTGCGGTAGTTTGAAAATTCAATTTCAAATTTCAAATGAATGTACAAGATTGAAAGTAAACTGGATTTTAGTGAAACAAAAAATAATAGAATCTATTTGAGAATATCTTTCCAACGAATCCGAAAAATTGAAATTTCATAGCGGGGATAAAAAGTTATGTCCAGTTGAAAATTCAAAATAGTTGCTATGGAATTCAGACCCTTAAAAATGGCTATTTTGCAAACGACCTCGGTTTTCGACGAAACCACTTTTATTGGATCCGGGATGTCAAATTATTGCTAGGTTTCAAAATTTGTAATTTTTCGAATCAATATGTGGGCGTGGCAAAGGAAAACGCGTTTGACCAGTTTTAGTTGATTTTAATCGACTGGAAAATGGCCATTTTTCAAACGATCTCAGAATTTGACGAAATTAGTTTTGTTAGGACCGTATCGTCAATACGAAGCTAGAAAATATTTTTCGGGAATTTTTCTAGTTAGTATGTGGCCCGGGTAAATTGAAATGTGCGTTCAAATTCAATATATAGAGTTATATTTTGATGTTAAAGAAAACTGATCAAAACGATCGAATCAGCTTGCAATACATATCCCATTGTGTTCGGAATGGGGTAATTAGCTATGGACGATAGTCGGTGGACTTGATTTCGAGTTCAAACGAAAAGTCAACTTTTATTGGAAATAAATAATAATTAAATTAATTTTTTTTATATTACCCCTACCCCTTTCGTTCTCTTCCCTCCACCCTTTTCTAATCGCCAGAACAAATGAAAAACAAGAAACCTAATCGAATCGCGCGCCGCCCCCCTACAGAGCCGCCACCGACGCGCGAGGCGCCCCCCTCTCCCTTTGCTCCTCCCTTCTCTTTCCTCCTCCCGCTCCTCTCTCTTCTTCCAACCCGATGAAACCCCCCACAGCCGTCGCCCCCTCAAAGAACTGAGCGCCGCGCGAGCCCAGTGCGCCACCGCCCCCTTTCCTGACCGTCGACCCTCTTCCAGTGCCACCGCAGATCCGGCAAAGCCCCATGACCCCCATTTGCCCATTTGCCCTATGAAAATGTCAGTTTTTGTGATATTTATTTCTAATTTCAGTTTTAACATAAGTATTCCTTGTTTTAAAAATATAAAGCTAGGGTTTTTACTTCGATAAAGTTAGGATTGTTAGCTTAATAAAGTTATGATGTTCATATGAACGATATGGATTTAAAAATATGATTTTTATATCATAGGAAGAATAAAAATATGATTTTTATATCATAGGAAGAATAAAAATATGATTTTTATTTATATAGAGTAATAAAAATATAATTTTTATTATATTAGTAGAAGAATAAAAATACAATTTTTAAATTATATAGATAGTAAAAATTTGATCTTTATATAAGTAGCGAAGTAAAAATATGATTTTTATTATATATATGTTGAAATAAAAATGGGATTTTTATAGCGATGATATAAAAATTCGATCTTTATATTAGAAGTAGATATAAAAATATAATTTTTATATAGGAAGGAGCATTATAAAAATATGTTCTTTATTGGAAGAAGAGCGATATAAAAATTTAAATTTTATATAGAGAATAGTGTAATAAAAATATAATCTTTATTATATAACACGGGTGTAAAAATAGAATTTTTATCTATATAGTAGCGGTGTAAAAATCGAATTTTTATTTATATGGTAGCAGTATAAAAATGTGACTTTTATATATATAGCGAAGTTATAAAAATGTGATTTTTAATATAAACTTCGTGAAAAAACTGCTTTGGAAACAAGAGGAAGATTTCCTACATATGAAGAGTCATGGTGTTTGGTTTAGCTCTCGGTGAGAACTCCTCACTTTTAATTTATTTTCTATTTCAAATATATACTAGGATACAGAGGGTGCTTAGCAGCACCCGACACCCGTCGTCCACAGACCATGGATGACTTGTTTGTTTGATTGCTGTGTTGTGAAATTTGATTGTGTGATGTGGAATGAAATAAAATATTTTATAGTGCAAAATATTTTATAGTTAAAAATATGATTTTTAACGTGTATATAAAATAAATAGTAATAAACAAATCAGACGATTTGTTTATACCTGCACAAATAAAAATCTGTGTTTGTTGATTTGAAACCCCACACGGTTATTGGGATGAGATTTAACGTACACTAATCTTGATTGTTTAGTTGTATGTCAATCGATGGGTTGACAGACTGTGTAAGCGTTAATTATTTATATTTAATGCTTATGTAGTTGTGTGGTGCACTCTGGATGATGGTTTATTATTTATCGTTGCTATTATATACATGCGTTGTAGAAAATCCATATAACTAACATTATATGGTAATTGATTGGGCCTCAATCCAATATAGAAAATAAATTCATGTGTTGAATTGAAAATAAATTCATGTGTTGAATAGAAAATAAATTCATGTATTGAATAAAATAAATATTCATGTGTTGAATAAAAGCCGTGTTGATTAGATTGACGCCATTTTAACTTGAACGATATTTATATCGATTTTATTCATTTTTATAATAAATATAGAAAAGAAAGTGATTTCAAAATATAACGTTTTGAAAATACTATCATTTGTATATCGATGATGTGGAATATTCAATTTTGACTTGTAATTGAATATGAATTTGAAATCGTTTCGAAAATGATTTATAAAATACGTTTTAAAAGGAAATCGATGAAATATTATATATATATATATATATATATATATATATATATATATAATGGCCTGAATAGAACGCGCCGCGCCACGGCAGTTCGCGAATTTTGACCATTGACTTCGAATGTATATTACGGGAGATCCGACCGTCGGATTCTCCTAAAACTGGAACCATTGGGTTCGTATCGAAAACAACTTTCTAACGAATATTAGAGATTTGAAATCTAATGGTTGGATTTGGAATTATGTCCAAATCAAATTTGGAAAAGGTCGCTGTAAGTGCAGTTCGATGGCCGTTAATGGAAATCGACTGTACGGGCCTTGATAAAATTATTAAAATAGTAATAATTTATGTAAAATCAAAAGAAATGATTTGGGGAAGAATTGGGATGAAAAACTCCATGTTTGAAAAGATAAAAATAGATTTTTATCGAAATGAACTAGATTTGAACTAGAATTATAATTCTATTTATTTTTAAAATAAATAAAGTGGATTTGAAATGGTTTTAAAAGTAACCAGAATTTCCAATAATTGAATTGGAACGGATTTGAATCGAAATTGTCTTTGGAATATTTCGATGTTGGATTTCGTGATTATACAGATATTGTTCTCGAAATTCGAAAGATATTTATATCGTTATTTCCAATACGATGTTTGTTGGTCGCAGAATTTGATATTGAATATAAGCCGATATATTTTATATTCAGAGCCTTGTATTTAATATTAAATGTGATTTGGGTTTGTCGTGAATGGTGTCTTCATTAACACTGTTCTTAACCCCAGTTGAGAAAAAGATTAAATCTTTTTATTTAGATTTAATGAAGTGTACCAATTAAATGGTATTTGATTAGAATTGAATTTGAATTGAATTTGAACTGATTTTTGGGTTTATCGTGAACGGTGTTTTAAATAACACTTGTTCTTTGACCCGATAATTAATGTAATGTGATTTTGGGTTTATAGTGAACCGGGTTTTAAATGACATTGGTTCTTTAACCCAGTTAAGATTAAAACTATGTGGAGTTTTAATGAATCTTTAATTAGATTGAAATGATCGAGAATAAAGTATCACCGGTTCTGCTCCAGTCGATAGTTAAATCTTTAATTAGATTTGAACGTGAAATGGTTATTGAATTTACCGATAACACCATGGTGTTAGATATGAAGTATTACAAGTTTTACTTCATAGGATGAATAGGTTGGGATTGGGAAATAAAATAAATAATTACTTCGGTGTGGTTCGCTGATGCCGACTAGTTTGAAGTGGTATTCAAAGGAGGATTAATGCATAAATTTGAGGAATTTATCTTTGATAAAATTAATGGGAACTTATCCATAAGAATGTGAAATTTAGCAACTAACTGAAGATTAGTTAAGAAGAATGGTTTCCTGGGTATTGATCAGATGTTGGTTTCGGCCTTCGGGGTTAATATTTGGGGAATTGTCCCTTACTAATTTACGGTTAGTGACTGATGAATTGGAATGAGGCATATGTTGTGTTTGTGTAACACTTGTTTATTATATACACGAGTTATTCAGAAAGACCGGGTTTATCCCATTCTAAATTACTGATTCGACGTGGTGTCGAGGATGAAGACGGTGGTTGAAGACCAGAGGTCTTCACGTCGTTAGGGTGATTACTGATGATCTTGATTGGGTCGTACACCAAAAAGGAGGGAATCAGTTGGTGATCGTCCAAACGTACTTGGAGTTCGATGGATATGCAAGGTACAAGGTGCCTCCTGTTTCGTTCATACCCAGAACGAACTTGTAAATGGACTGTGTGTCTGACATTGGATTTTATTCTGTGTGATTGATTTCTATTAAATATATATCTGTTTGGCGGCGGAGAATTTATTATCTTGCTTAACGCCCTTCTCTGAGACGTACGAGCTCAGGGGTTATATATTGATGGATATCAAACGCATGGAGTGAATTGCCTGTGTGGCATGCCTAAGTGGCAATTGATCAAGGCTTCTGTTGAAAAGCAACGTCTTGTGTTTGATGATCAAAGCACCGCCTTTGTGGCATAGCTTTGTGTAACGTGAATTCGCGAGCCTCACACCCCGGTTGTGAACCAAAAACGAGAGAGGACCTCAGGGAGGGCATGCGTTTCTTTCTAGCTAGAAGTGGCGTCAGTGGTTTTACACGCCCTGACAAGTTTGACTTATGTGGTTGTTGCTGTTGCGAGGCGCCTCAGATATATCGGTGACTATGTGAAGCCGATGGAGTCATTTGTTGGCTCATTGACGCCCCCAAAGGGCGGGGAAACGCCGTGTTCAGACATTTTAATCCTCATCGGTGGACCGGCCCTGTTGCTCCAAGGGTCACTCGAGCTCTGATCCCGAGACACGGGCTAGAGCGTCTCGAATCGGTAGAGGACTATCTTTTGCCTTGGTTCACAGATGGAAACCCAACTTCAAATAGTGACATTTGCGGTTGTGATTGTAGAGCCTAGTATGGCGACATGATATATGGTACCCATGCTGTCTATGATTGATACTTATGATTGAAATTGTTTTATACACTATACACTTATAGTAATATCAAATAATCTGTTTTTAAATGTATCAAGCATTCTTTGGCTATTATAAGATAAAATCCTATCCTATGGCTTGCGTTGCATTGTGTGATGAGATCTGGGTCTTATAATAGCTTCATTTTTCTTCATTTAGCACTGCGCTGTTGTTTTATGCACTGGTATTCTTGGGAGGAAACCCGTTCCGTGTTATACGGCGTGGTCCCACTTATTTACCTAACTTTAAGTTAAAGATTAATAATTGTTTTAGTTCTCACACCAGTCACATGACTGACTTGGAGTTTATTGTTTTAACCTAAACTCTGGGTGCCCCTATTTTCCGCATGGGCAGCTAGTAGTTTTGGTTTTGCAGATTTATATTCACAGGAACCTGATTTACAGCTAGAACGATACTCGGAAAGCTCTGTATCCGTGTATTACTTCTAATTGTGTATTGTATTATTTTCCGCTGCTATGTAATGTATTGTAATCTCAGATATTTTACAATGTATATTATTTGTTAATACTCTGTATATTCTTGTATCCTGATGAATTGTCGTAATAAGCAATGAAATGTTCTTCTGTTTGCGTTTTTATTCGTCATGTACTCACAGTAATCCTCTCTTTCCTAACCGGGGAAGTTACGGGTTATCTCAGTTGGTATCAGAGCTTTGGTTTACAAAGCTCGAGAACAAGACATATTAGAACCATATGAAAGAATTCATCAGAGATTGGATTAGTAACATCCAATAAGAATGACTCGTTAGAGATGGGATCAGTAGTATCCTAGAACGAGCGTGAAGTGTATATTTTAAATGTGAGAACAAATTTTGTTTTGAAAATTTAAATCAATTATTCGTATTTGATTATTTTTTTATATTGATTTGGACTATCCAGTATATAAAGATTTTGCGTATACGTCTGATCCGCATGTATTCGAAGTTTTAATATATTGGGTAGATATAGAATCACACTCTAGTCGCCCGGAGATGAAACTATTGATGATTGTACAACATTAGTCGTTTGGGTTCGAGTTTCGAAGGTGTGATGTTTATAAATTTCCAATTGACTGGTGTGAGAACCAAAATTAGATAGGGCTTATTGTTGTGATTTGGCATCAAAAAATCTAATTTTTGGGATATGTATTAAAGTTATGTGATTGAAAAGAAAATCAACTAATTGATTGATGGTTGTGTTGTTTGATTAATTGAAATTTGAACCATTTAGCCAAATTGTACCAAATAGTGAATTGTATTGAAAAGTAGTTGCATTTGCTTGCATATACATGTACTTACATTGAACAGGTCATAGCAAGGAGACCAGAGCAGAAGAATAAAATTGTTTGCCCGACAAATAGGTACATGTTTATTGTATTTCTTTGGGTTTGGATGATTTTATGAGCCGATTGGCTAGCTGCTTGGCTGTTTCTTTTTCTTTTTGGATTGATGAGGGCCATGGGAGGCTATTTGAAATATCTCGAAGTCCCCGGTGCAGGGGAGGTTATGGCGAAATTTTTTGAAATTTAGGGTGTTAGCCAATTTTTTGAAAAATTTGAAAAGTTCTTAGAAACTGAAAAGTTGAAAAACTTAAGCCGTAAAAAAAATACTGAAAGTTGACTTGATTTGTAAAACAACTTTCAGCTTCGTTCCTTTCTGGGGATGATAAGTTTTAAGTGGGGGAGATTGTAATAACCCGGAAATCTGAGCCAATTTAAAATTTTTATTTTGGCAATTTTAGTGAATTTGGAATATTTTAAATGAACTATTTTAAATAATAACGATGAGAAATTTATTTTGAATATAAATAGAATGTATATTTTTATATGAATCGTTGTTAGAATATAAATATTTATTTTAAATTATAAAAGGAATCGAAAATGGCGCGGTAATTTGAAAATTCGATTTCAAATTTCAAAAGGATGTACAAGATTCAAAATAAACCGGATTTTAGTGAAACCAAAAATAATAGAATCTATTTGAGAATATCTTTCCAACGAATCCGAAAAATTGAAATTTCATAGCGGGGATAAAAAGTTATGTCCGGTTGAAAATTCAGAATAGTCGCAATGGAATTCTGGCCCTTATAAATGAAAATTTTGCAAACGACCTCGGTTTTTGATGAAACCACTTTTGTTGGATCCGAGATGTCAAATTATTCCTAGGTTTCAAAATTCGTAATTTTTCGAATCAATATGTGGCCGTGGCAAAGGAAAACGCGTTTGACCAGTTTTAGTTGATTTTAATCGACTAGAAAATGGCCATTTTTCAAACGATCTCAGAATTTGACGAAATCAGTTTTATTAGGACCTATCATCAATACGAAGCTGGAAATTTGATCTTTATATAAGTAGGGAAGTAAAAATCTGATTTTTATTACGTATATGTTGAAATAAAAATGTGATTTTTATAGCGATGATGTAAAAATTCGATCTTTATATTAGAAGTAGATATAAAAATATAATTTTTATACAGGAAAGAGCGTTATAAAAATATGTTCTTTATTGGAAGAAGAGCGATATAAAAATATAAATTTTATATAGAGAATAGTGTAATAAAAATATAATCTTTATTATGTCACACCGGTGTAAAAATAGAATTTTTATCTATATAGTAGCGGTGTAAAAATAGAATTTTTATTTGTATGGTAGCAATATAAAAATGTGACTTTTATATATAAAGCGAAGTTAAAAAAATGTGATTTTTAATATAAACTTCGTGAAACAGACTGCGTTGAAAACAAGAGGAAGATTTCCTACATATGAAGAGTCGTGGTGTTTGGTTTAGCTCTCGGTGAGAACTCCTCACTTTTAATTATTTTCTAGTTGATATATATACAAGGATGCAGACCGTGCTTAGCAGCACCCGACACCCATCGTCCACAAACCATGGATGATTTGTTTGTTTGATTGTTGTGTTGTGCAATTTGATTGTGTGATGTGGAATGAAATGAAATATTTTATAGTGGAAAATATTTTATAGTTAAAAATATGATTTTTAACGTGTATATAATATAAATAGTAATAAACAATTCGGACGATTTGTTTATACACTAATTTGACTGATATTGATTGGGACGATAAATTTTACACATCGCCCAACTACACAAATAAGATTTTGTGTTTATTGATTTGAAACCCCACACGGGTATTGGGATGAGATTTGACGTACACTAATACCGATTGTTTAGTTGCATGTCAATCGATGGGTTGACAGACTGTGTAAGCGTTAATTATTTATATTTAATGCTTATGCAGTTGTGTGGTGCACTTTGGATGATGGTTGATTATTTATCGTTGCTATTATATATATGTGTTGTAGAAAATCCATGTAACTAACATTATATGGTAATTGATTGGGCCTCATTCCAATATAGAAAATAAATTCATGTGTTGAATTGAAAATAAATATTCATGTGTTGAATAAAAGCCGTGTTGATTAGATTGACGCCATTTTGACGTGAACGATATTTATATCTATTTTATTCATTTTTATAATGAATATAGAAAAGAAAGTGATTTCAAAATATCGTTTTGAAAATACTATAATTTGTCTGGACGATCACTAATTGATTCCCTCCTCTTGGGTGTACGGCTGTAACAACCCAAATTTTTATAACATATTAAAAGAGAAATCAATGCTGAATTAAATTCTAAAATCAGAATCAGGGGAAACAGGTTACGCCATTGCGTTCATCTCAAATTTTTACATGAAATAGAATCCGAGTTTTCGAAAATCGGAGTCCGTATGAGGGAGATATGACCCACTGAATTTTCAGGAATTTTCAGAATAAAAAACAGCTCGAAATTTGAATTCGAAATTCGAATTCAAACCCTAGATCAGACTGGGCGGGAAAATTCCCGCCCATGGACCAGGTCGACCAGGGGGTCGACTATAGTGTCGACCTCCCAGGGATCAGGTCGACCATAGTGTCGACCTGGGGGTCGACCTGCCTCCCGAACCACTTTTCTGAACCAGATGCATTCTAATGTATTTAGACTCGTTTTCTGTCCAGATTCGTCTGCCTAATCCTATTTAAACAGCCCCCTAGCCTCATTCTCTCCACACCATTTCATTCTGTCCTTATGCTGCTTCTGTAAATAATTAAATTAAAGAGAGAATGGCTACTTCTTCTTCGTCAAGACAATATTTAGGAATTGCAAATTCGGGGTTTTCAACTAGAACAAGACTAAACAAGTAGAGATTCAACAACTGCAATAACCATTTCTAGAATCAAATCTATGCACTCTAATTCTCGATCCGCGCTCTGTAAGTTCTGGTTGTTTTTAGATTTAAACATTTAATTATAATGTGGCCATGGAATGAAACGAAATTGGACCTAAGCTTGATTATCTATTTAGATCTGTTCTTGTCTCTCCTTGAATCTATGATTATTTCTTATCGATTGAATCATGCCTATTCATGTTGTTGGACCTAGTTTATTATTCAAAAGCTAGATTGTAATATAAACCCTTGGATCTTGACTATTGGGAATATTGTCTACGACGTTGAAACTATTTTTAATGACATAAGACTATGACTATGCCTATGGCTGTGGACATAAGGTTTTGCCTATGCCTATGACAATGACGACGAACATAAGACTATACCTATGCCTATGACAGAACATAAGACCGTGCCTATGACTGTAAACATAAGACTATGCCTATGATTATGACGAGGACAATTGCGGCTAGTCACTTATGACTCTTGACTACGAGAATTATTACCTATGATTGTGAACATAAGGCCATTATCTATGACCATGACTTTGAAACTATTACTATTAATTGCCTATGACTATTGCCTAGAACTATTTTGGATAATTAACCTTGACTATTGTGATTAATCGCTTAGGATTTTTAGTTATGAGATTTCTACCTATGACCATGACTATGACTAGCGGGGTTAATTACCTAGGATTATTATAATTGATTGAAACCCATGTTGTACACCGAATTGGCATTTTGTTGGATCTCATACCAAGGGTGTGACTTGCTTAGTTTATTCGCTATTATGTACACCAAAACCATTGAATCCATTCTTGTATTTGGCTTGCCTTTGCATGCCTATTCTTTTATGTCAGCGTTTACCATGGCTATCACCTTATCTTGCTAGATTTGAAATCCTATATGCCAGTGATGTTGTAACCAATTATCTCAAGTTATGTCATGCTAGTCTTGTAACCCCTTTTATTGCTTTATGCTAGTCCCTTTTGCCTATCATAGTTTTGTTGCTATTCCCTCTATTTCGAGATTTGGATTTATTTGTAGTAGAGATCGATTCACGTTCACGTGCGAAGGGAATACGATTTGGGTAGATTAGGCAAAACATGAATTGGTTATGAAGATGAATTATGAACTCGATAATAGGCAAAACTTGAAACATGAACCGCTTGAATATACTTAACCAATTTGACACGATGACTTGAATATACTTAACCAATTTGACACAATGACTTGATTGGGTTAAGTCATGAGCCGCTTGAATATACTTAACCAATTTGACACAATGACTTGATAGGGTTAAGTCATGAACCGCTTGAATATACTTAACCAATTTGACATGATGAGTTGATAGGGTTAAGTCATGAACTGCTTGAATATACTTAACCAATTTAACACAATGATTTGATAGGGTTAAGTCATGAACCGCTCAAATATACTTATCCAACTTGACACATGATTCGTAGGGCTAAGTCATGAACTTAAACGACAACACTTAGCCAATGACACGTAGACGGGTTAAGTCACGAACTTGAATGACAACACTTAACCAACTTGACATGCTAGACCGATGGGGTTAAGTCTCGAATTTAAATGACAACACTTAACCTACTAGACGGAAACCCTAGTTACGCGGTCCGTTTCAGCAGTAACCCACTAGATGTATCATGGTACCCTGGAACTAGGCAGGGTGGGGCACGATTACTGGGCTGATTGTAAGCGACCAGAACGACGGCTGTTTGGGTGCGCCAGTGTAGGTTTTAACAGAGTGTGGGTGTGCACACACTCCGGAGCAGAAAAAGCAGGCATTGGGCATCAGTAGATTTATCTGTGCGTGCTTGATTAATGTCGATGGTTGGCACCATAGGGCTTGATACACCCTATGGTGGACCTAGCACATGTGGCTACATTTCGTGACTGGGCCGTATGATACAGACACATGAACGAGCTAGGACTTGTAGGGAGCCTATCGATTAATAGATCGTTACGTGGAATTCGTTAGGTACCGTAATCCCAAGAGGTCCTACGTGGCGTAAATCCTAATCGAATCTAGGAAACGTTCAATAGGTAGCATAATCCCCAGTGGCCCTAGGTGGCATAAATCCTAGTTGAACACGCGATAGCTCATGATAAGGAAACCTAGCCAGAACAAGGTTGGCGGTCCCAACGATTTCAAGAATGGTGGTGCTACGTTGAAGTAGTATAGAAATACGTGACGAAACCCGTACGATATACGGCAAGGGACTGTACATATACATGAAAAGGATGATACGGGTTGGGATACTAGTACAGTTGGTGCAGAGAATTTAGGAAATCAGAGCAAATAGATATCATGGTGAAGCAGAGAAATCTTGCGATGATAAAAATCTTGCGAAACTATACTTAGTTCATCCTGAATAGGAACCTTGCAATGTTATACATGACAAAAATCCTTTGATGTTATTCTTAGTTACCGTGCCTGTAGCTTATCTTGTCACCATGCTTATGTTTACTTTCAGTTTATTCATGCCATGTTATCTTTACCTGTTTTTATGCTGAAAGTCACTAGGACTTACTCAGTCTTTATGACTGACTTTGTTTGTTTCGCCTCGTTTTCTTCCGTTTCTCCCCCCAGGTACTCAGGTAGGGAACACTACTATTTAGTTTCGACTCCTTTCTGCTTCAAGATCATCATATATGGCTTGGACCTCTCTTGGCTATGTCTTGCTTTGCTGCTTTATTGGGGAATGATTTATGACTATGGTTTTATGCTTCTTTACTATTGCAAGACAGATTTTGATGTAATGGGTTTAATAACATTTTGATGTAAAAGGCTTTAGACCTTTCTAGATCTTAAAGAAATGAAATTAGGTTTTTCTTCCTCTGTTTTATATGTGTTCTGTCTTGTAATATTTCTGTGTATGTTCACCTTGATAATGCTCCACCAAAGCTAGTGCATTCCCTTTGTGAGTGACCCTAGCGGAGGTGTGGTGTTACATTTGGTATCAGAGCAGAAGGTTACCAGACTGGGCAAAAAAAAATTAAAACCTTTTGAAATTATTTTCAAAACCGTTTACAAAGAAGCATTTTTCAAGAAAAAACTGGTTTATTTAAAAGGCTATTCTGCAAAGCCATATGCACTATCTTTTAATTCTCTCCTTGAGTCTCTTCTCCCTTTCTTTTTCCGCCATAGTTTGTAGGCATGCGACGCATGTCGGAGGGCAAAGTAGTGTCCAACCTCCATCTGTAACCGCAGTAGTTTTACCTACGACTAATATTATCTCAAGTTTTGTAGGGTTGACGTGCGATGGAAGTAGATTTCGAGAAACTTTACAAGGATAGTAAGAGCGAGGATAAAGAACACAAGCCTAAGGATGAGAAACTTGTTATTAAGGCGTAATCCAAGAAGGAGGAAAAAGTGAAAGGGAAGAGATCAAAGTAAAAGAATAATAAAACCCATGACAAGAAAGGACATCGTTGGTATGGTAAAAAGGGACATGTAGTTAAGTATCATAGGACAAGGGCAAAGAACAAGATCGTCGAGAGGGCAAATTGTATGCTCTCACTGCTAGCATACCTAAGAGAGGTGGTAACGTTTCTGTTAAATGTTTAGCTTCTCTTTTCTATCATACTGTGGGAACTTTGTTTTTATACATCGCATCCTTTTAATTCTGCCTCGATAATTGAGTCTCTGCACCTTAGTACTAGCGTAGTAGAGGATCCCATTTTTGTCTCAAATCCTATTGGGGAATCGGCTCATGACTTGTTTGGATTTGAGAATGTCTATGCTAAGTGTTGAGTTTAGAAGTAAAGCTTATGTTTTTGGGCTATGGGGTGATTCTAGGGATGGAGTGGTTGTCCAGAAATGGTACCATTCTCTAGTATGAAAAGAGGATAGTTAGATGCTTGACTTGCCTTGGTAATGCCCTCGCAGTCTAGTGTAAACCTTAGGGTTCTGCCATGTTTAGTTACCTGGAATCTCTTGATACACTTATCGATCCACTTGAGTAGTGTTCGCCACTAAGGCAGATGGTTCATTTCGCTTACGCATGAGTTATAGAAAATTACCTTAGTAAGTGCACTTGGCAAAATGGTTGGCATTTGTTTATTTTCAAGAGACAACTCATTTATGTGGAATACCTTCTAGTAAGTGAATGAGATCCAGGATTCACTAGTGAATTTTGGAGAGCTTGCATGAAACCATGAGTACGAAGTTATGTTTGAATCGGGTGTACTACAAAGAGAATAAGAGAAAGTGGAACGAGAGGCGATAGTGGAATGAGTTCCAACTCATATTCTGGGAACAAGAATTAAGGAACTACGAAATTGTGAAGTTAAAGACGGTCAAAGCACAATGGAGATAAGCTTAAGGAAATACGACTTAGAAGACTGAAGACTAGACACGCGCATCATATCTCTTTTTAAGAGTATATCCTTGATTCCTCTTTTCATGTAGAGCTTACTTGCATGCTATCTTTTAAGTATAACCTCTAGATCCCATTCTCAATCCTATTTCTGTTGCAAACCCCATAGGGAGTATGACTTATCTGTTAGTAATACATGTTGGGGCTTGAGGGTGTCCGTTGGGTTGACTATACTTTTTGGGTTTTATAGGATATGGGCTGATGCTTAGGGAGTTCTTCTCCTATTCAGTATATATATGACGTAGATTTCCAGCTTTGAAATTGCCTAATGGGCACAAAGTTTTTACTTGCTTCTATCGTTCGGCTATATCTTTAGGTAGGAACCATTGGGTTAAACATGTGTTTGAGACATGTTATGATTGATGGTTGCAAGTAGTTGCAAGAGGTCGCTGGTGGTTGCTCGTGGTTGCATAACACATTAGGCACTAGATCGGCTCAGACACATTTTCATATTGCATATGCATGAATGTTTATACATGTTTATGGATGGAATTGAATGTGTTATCATGTGGATTGTTGCATATGGATGGAAGTTTATGCACACATATAGTGTTTATATGACTAGGACTATTTGCATACATGCTGGACTCATTGCACTAAACATATTTTGCATTAAGAAGATCAACCAGGCCTGATCATTTGCATTAGATAAGGAACATATACGCACACTTTCTGCATATATTCATACAGAATTAGAAATCTCTTAAAGACAATGGATGCCTGTGACTGATGATTGGGTAGATGGATGATTGGATGGTAGGACATATTCTTCTTAACTTGAAGATTTCGGGGATGAAATCCTTTAAGGATGGGAGAATGTAACAACCCAAATTTTTATAACATGTTGAAACAAGAAATCAAGGCAGAATTAAATTTTAAAATTAGAACCAAGGGAAACGGGTTACGCCATTGCGTTTGTCTCAAAATTTTACATGAAACAGAGTCCAAGTTTTCGAAAATCGGAGTCCGTATGAGGGAGATATGACCCTCCGAAGTTTCAGGAATTTTCAGAATCAAAATCAGCTCGAAATTCGAATTCGAAATTCGAATTCAAACCCCAGATCAGACTGGGCGGGAAAATTCCCACCCATGGACCAGGTCGACCTGGGGGTCGACTATAGTGTCGACCTCCCAGGGACCAGGTCGACCATAGTATCGACCTACCTCCCGAACCACTTTCCTGAACCAGATGCATTCTGATGTATTTAGACTCGCTTTCTGTCCAGATTCGTCTGCCTAATCCTATTTAAACAGCCCCCTAGCCTCATTCTCTCCACACCATTTCATTCTGTCCTTATGCTGCTTCTGTAAATAATTAAATTAAAGAGAGAATGGCTTCTTCTTCTTTGTCAAGACAATATTTAGGAATTGCAAATTGGGGGTTTTCAACTAGAACAAGACTAAACGAGTATAGATTCAACAACTGCAACAACCGTTTCTAGAATCAAATCTCTGCACTCTAATTCTTGATCCGCGCTCTGTAAGTTCTGGTTGTTTTTAGATTTAAACATTTAATTATAATGTGGCCATGGAATGAAACAAAATTGGACCTAAGTTTGATTATCTATTTGGATATGTTCTTGTCTCTCCTTGAATCTATGATTATTTCTTATCGATTGAATCATGCCTATTCATGTTGTTGGACCTAGTTTATTATTCAAACGCTAGATTGTAACATAAAACCTTGGATCTTGACTATTGGGAATATTGTCTATGACGTTGAAACTATTTTTAATGACATAAGACTATGACTATGCCTATGACTGTGGACATAAGGTTTTGCCTATGCCTAGGACTTTGACGACGAACATAAGACTATACCTATGCCTATGATAGAACATAAGACCGTGCCTATGACTGTAAACATAAGACAATGCCTATGATTATGACGAGGACAATTGCGGCTAATCAACTATGACTCTTGATTATGAGAACTATTACCTATGATTATGAACATAAGGCCATTATCTATGACCATGACTTTGAAACTATTACTGTTAATTGCCTATGACTATTGCCTAGAACTATTTTGGATAATTAACCATGACTATTGTGATTAATCGCTTAGGATTTTTAATTATGAGATTTCTACCTATGATCATGACTATGACTAGCGGGGTTAATTACCTGGGATTATTATAATTGATTGAAACCCATGTTGTACACCGAATTGGCATTTTGTTGGATCTCATACCAAGGGTGTGACTTGCTTAGTTTATTCGCTATTATGTACACCAAAACCATTGAATCCATTATTCTTGTATTTTGCTTGCCTTTGCATGCCTATTCTTTTATGTCAGCGTTTACCATGGCTATCACCTTATCTTGCTAGATTTGAAATCCTATATGCCAGTGATGTTGTAACCAATTATCTCAAGTCATGTCATGCTAGTCTTGTAACCCCTTTTATTGCTTTATGCTAGTCCCTTTTGCCTATCGTAGTTTTGATGCTATTCCCTCTATTTCGAGATTTGGATTTATTTGTAGTAGAGATCAATTCACGTTCACATGCGAAGGGAATACGACTTGGGTAGATTAGGCAAAACATGAATTGGTTATGAACATGAATTATGAACTCGATAATAGGCAAAACTTGAAACATGAACCGCTTGAATATACTTAACCAATTTGACACGATGACTTGATTGGGTTAAGTCATGAACCGCTTGAATATACTTAACCAATTTGACACGATGACTTGATTAGGTTAAGTCATGAACCGCTTGAATATACTTAACCAATTTGACACGATGACTTGATAGGGTTAAGTCATGAACCGCTTGAATATACTTAACCAATTTGACACGATGACTTGATAGGGTTAAGTCATGAACTGCTTGAATATACTTAACCAATTTAACACGATGATTTGATAGGGTTAAGTCATGAACCGCTCGAATATACTTAACCAACTTGACACATGATTCATAGGGCTAAGTCATGAACTTAAATGACAACACTTAGCCAATGACACGTAGATGTGTTAAGTCACGAACTTGAATGACAACACTTAACCAACTTGACATGCTAGACTGATGGGGTTAAGTCTCGAATTTAACTGACAACACTTAACCTACTGGACGGAAACCCTATTTACCCGGTCCGTTTCAGCAGTAACCCACTAGATGTATCATGGTACCCTGGAACTAGGCAGGGTGGGGCACGATTACTGTGTTGATTGTAAGCGACCAGAACGACGGCTGTGTGGGTGCGCCAGTGTAGGTTCTAACGGAGTGTGAGCGTGCACACACTCCGGAGCAGAAAAAGAAGGCATTGGGCATCAGTAGATTTATCTGTGCTTGATTCGTGTCGATGGTTGGCACCATAGGGCTTGATACACCCTATGGTGGACCTAGCACAGGTGGCTACATTTCGTAATTGGGCCGTATGACACAGACACATGAACGATCTAGGACTTGTAGGGAGCCGATCGATTAATAGATCGTTACGTGGAATTCATTAGGTAGCGTAATCCCTAGTGGTCCTAGGTGGCGTAAACCCTAATCGAATCTAGGAAACGTTCAATAGGTAGCATAATCCCTAGTGGCCCTAAGTGGCATAAATCCTAGTTGAACACGCGATAGCTCATGATAAGGAAACCTAGCCAGAACAAGGGTAGCGGTCCCAACAATTTCAAGAATGGTGGCGCTACATTGAAGTAGTATAGAAATACATGATGAAACCCATACGATATATGGCAAGGGACTGTACATATACATGAGAAAGATTATACGGGTTGGGATACTAGTACAGTTGGTGTAGAGAATTTAGGAAATCAGAGCAAATAGATATCATGGTGAAGCAGAGAAATCTTGCGATGATAAAAATCTTGCGAAACTATACTTAGTTCATCCTGAATAGGAACCTTGCAATGTTATACACGACAGAAATCCTATGATGTTATTCTTAGTTATATTGCCTATAACTTATCTTGTCACCATGCTTATGTTTACATTCAGTTTATTCATGCCATGTTATCTTTACCTGTTTTTATGCTGAAAGTCACTAGGACTTACTCAATCTTTATGACTGACCCAGTTTGTTTCGCCTCTTTTTCTTCTGTTTCTCCCCCAGGTACTCAGGTAGGGAACACTACTATTTAGTTTGGATCCCTTTCATCTTCAAGATCATCATATATGGCTTTGACCTCTCTTGGCTATGGCTTGCTTTGCTGCTTTATTGGGGAATGATTTATGACTATGGTTTTATGCTTCTTTACTATTGCAAGACAGATTTTGATGTAATGGGTTTAATAACATTTTGATGTAAAAGGCTTTAAACCTTTCTAGATCTTAAAGATATGAAATTGGGTTTTTCTTCTGTTGTTTTATATGTGTTCTGTCTTGTAATATTTCTGTGTATGTTTACCCAGATAATGCTCCACCAAAGCTAGTGCATTCCCTTTGTGAGTGACCCTAGCGGAGGTGGGGTGTTACAACGACCCAATCAAGATCATTAGTAATTATCAAAACGACGTGAAGACCTCCGGTCTTCAACCACCATCTTCACCTTCGACTTATCTTCGTATCAGTTATTCAGAATGGGATAACCCCGGTCTTTCCAAATAACTCGCGTATATAATAAACAAGTGTTACACAAACACACATAGGCCTCATTCCAATATAGAAAATAAATTCATGTGTTGAATTGAAAATAAATTCATGTGTTGAATAGAAAATAAATTCATGTGTTGAATTGAAAATAAATTCATGTGTTGAATAGAAAATAAATTCATGTGTTGAATAAAATAAATATACATGTGTTGAATAGAATAAATATTCATGTGTTGAATAAAAGCCGTGTTGATTAGATTGACACCATTTTAACGTGAACGATATTTATATCTATTTTATTCAATTTTATAATGAATATGGAAAAGAAAGTGATTTCAAAATATAACGTTTTGAAAATATTATCATTTGTATATCGATGATGTGGAATATTCAATTTTGATTTGAAATTGAATATGAAGTTGAAATCGTTTCGAAAATGAATTTAAAACGATTTATAAAATACGTTTTAAAAGGAAATCAACGATATATATATATATTATATATATATATATAATGGCCTGAATAGAATGCGCCGCGCCGCGACAGTTCGCGAATTTCGACCATTGACTTCGAATGGATATTACGGGAGATCCGACCGTCGGATTCTCCTAAAACCGGAACCGTTGGGTTCATATCAAAAAGATCTTTCTAACGAATATTAGAGATTATAAATCTAACGGGTGGATTTGGAATTATGTCCAAATCAAATTTGGAAAAGGTCGCTGTAAGTGCAGTTCGATGGCCGTTGATGGAAATCGACTGTACGGGCCTTGATAAAATTATTAAAAATAGTAATAATTTGTGTAAAATCAAAATAAATGATTTGGGGAAGAATTGGGATGAAAAACTCCATATTCGAAAAGATAAAAATAGATTTTTATCGAAATGAACTAGTTTTGAACTAGAATTATAATTCTATTTATTTTTAAAATAAATAAAGTGTATTTGAAATGGTTTTAAAAGTAACCAGAATTTCCAATAATTAAATTGGAATGGATTTGAATCGAAATTGTCTTTGGGATATTTCGATGTTGGATTTCGTGATTATACAAATATTGTTATGGAAATTTAAAAGATATTTATATCGTTATTTCCAATACGATGTTTGTTGGTCGTAGAAATTCATATTGAATATAAGCCGATATATTTTCTATTAAGAGCCTTGTATTTAATATCAAATGTGATTTTGGTTTGTCGTGAATGGTGTCTTCATTAACACTGTTCTTAAACCCAGTTGAGAAAAAGATTAAACATTTTATTTAGATTTAATGAAGTGTACCAATTAAATGTTATTTGATTGGAATTGAATTTGAATTGAATTTGAATTGATTTTTGGGTTTATCATGAACGGTGTTTTAAATAACACTTGTTCTTTAACCCGATAATTAATGTAATGTGATTTTGGGTTTATAGTGAACCGTGTTTTAAATGACATTGGTTCTTTAACCCAGTTAAAGATTAAAACTAAGTGGAGTTTTAATGAATCTTTAATTAGATTAAAATGATCGAGAATGGAGTATCACCAGTTTTGCTCCAGTCGATAGTTAAATCTTTGATTAGATTTTAATGTGAAATGGTAGTTGAATTTACCGATAACACTGTGGTGTTAGATATGAAGTATTACCAGTTTTACTTCATGGGATGAATAGGTTGGGATTGGGAAATAAAATAAATAATTACTTCGGTGTGGTTCGCTAATCCCGACTTGTTTGAAGTGGTATTCAAAGGAGGATTAAAGCATAAATTTGAGGAATTTATCTTTGATAAAATTAATTGGAACCTATCCCTAAGAATGTGAAATTTAGCAACTAACTGAAGATTAGTTAAGATGAATGGTTTCCTGGGTATTGATCTGATGTTGGTTTCGGCCTTCGGGGTTAATATTTGGGGAATTGTACCTTACTAATTTACGGTTAGTGACTGATGAATTGGAATGAGGTGTATGTTGTGTTTCTGTAACACTTGTTTATTATATAAGAGAGTTATTCAGAAAGACCGGGTTTATCCCATACTGAATAACTGATTCGACGTGGTGTCGAGGATGAAGACGGTGGTTAAAGATCGGAGGTCTTCATGTCGTTTGGGTGATTACTGATGATCTTGATTGGGTCGTACACCCAAAAGGAGGGAATCAGTTGGTGATCGTCCAGACGTACTTGGAGATTGATGGATATGCGAGGTACAAGGTGCCTCCGGTTTCGTTCAGACCCAT
The DNA here is from genome assembly GCA_030737875.1 of Allium sativum. Classification (NCBI taxonomy): domain Eukaryota; kingdom Viridiplantae; phylum Streptophyta; class Magnoliopsida; order Asparagales; family Amaryllidaceae; genus Allium; species Allium sativum. Next base: position 109,476,189 of record CM060916.1, on the reverse strand, counting down.
AACTAACTTGTAAATGGACCGTGTGTCTGACATTGGATTTATTCTGTGCGATTGGTTCTATTAAATATATATCTATTTAGCGGTGGAGAATTTATTCTCTTGCTTAACGCCCTTCTCTGAGACGTACGAGCTCCGGGGTTATATATTTATGGATATCAAACGCATGGAGTGAATTGCCTTTGTGGCATGCCTAAGTGGCAATTGATCAAGGCTTCTGTTGAAAAGGATATTCTTGTGGTTGATGATCAAATCACCGCCTGTGTGGCATAGCTTTGTGTAACGTGAATTCACGAGCCTCACACCCCGTTTGTGAACCAAAAACGGGAGAGGACCTCAGGGAGGGCATGTGTGTAACGACCCGTGTTTTTCGACCATTTGAATATGAATATTTAAATTAGTTTTAAACATTATATTGGAAATATTAATGGAATTTAATATTTAATTCGATAATAAAACGAAGTTGAACGTTATAATTTATATATATTATAAATCAAGCTTGAAGATAGCGCTGCAGTTCGAAAATTCGAGTTTGAACTTCAACTGAGAATACAGAGTCTGATATAAGTCGGATTTCTATGAAACAAGAAATGTTGGGAGCGTGTTGACGATAGCTTTCATATGAAAGAGAAAAATCCAGATTCCGTGTTATTGGGTGCAAGTTACGGCTAAAACAAATTTTGGAAAAAACGTTGTGGAATTCGCTATCGACCTCTAAAATGGCCATTTTGCAAACAAACTCTGTTTTTGACGAAATTAGTTTCATTGGAACCGTATCGTTAAATTATTGTCAGAAAATCAAACTGCGTGGAAAACCGATGTCGTATGTGACCACGGTAGCCGTAAATGCCATTAATTTTCTATAACGCGTATTTAAATTAATAAAGAGATATTTAGGCGTAACTCGAACTGACGATCGAATTAGGCCGCGAAACCAGTTCCGTTGAGTTTGTATCGTCGATTAGAGTTAGGATAGGTATATAGTTTGTTATTTTTAGAGATCGAGAAATTTGGCGTTAAAAAGGGTAGGGCGGTTCGGGGTAAAAACAGCCTATCGGGCAAACAGTCTCAGAATGCGACGAAACTAGTGCCGTTGGGTTCGTATCGAAAAGTTATTGCAAGATATCAAAGTTTCAAGTTGATTCGATTTAGTGGGTGATCGTGGTAAATTAAAAAGCGTGTTTATTTCTGGTTTTATAAAGGAATTTTTTTCATACGACTTCGGATTTCGACGAAACTTGTCCCATTGGATCCGGAATATTTGTTTACACCAAGATTAGCTTTTTTATCAGTAGACGAAAGTCGTTTGTGGGGGTTTCTGCGAGTTACTTCACCGTAAAGTTTCGTAAAATAATATTTAATTAAATATTTCACCCTATATATATACTCACTTCAGCTTAACCCTAAATGTTTTCATTCTTGAGCGCCGCCACTCCTTAACAAACCAACGACAAATTAATCGATCCTTTCTCCTCTTTAAATCAATCGATCCAAGCGAAAATTCTTGGTTCGTTCAAAAGCAACATCGCTATACCCTTCAGGTCCTCCAAACTGAGGGTCGATGCTCGCTTGGAGATCTTTTCGGTGGTCGGAATTCTTCAGCAAAGACGCGGCGGGTATGGAGTTGAGGCCGTCGACATGAGGTGCTGGAAGATCTGAGAATTGGAGCGAAGGAAAGGGAGGTTTGGGCGCAGTCGCTGGTGATGACAGGTCACTGTCCGGCGGTCGGAGCTATGGATGGCGGAGGGTTTATCGGTGAGGATTAGATGAAGTAGAACGTGAGGAGCAGCACTGAAACGAGACAGTAGGAAGAAAACTAGTGGTTTGTTTGAGAAACAAATTTGGTCTTGGATTGGATGGGTGCGTTGGGTAGTAATTGTGGCAGGATGGGATGAATTACAAAGAGGCATTGTGTTGAAGGATGAAAACGTACTGCAAATGAAGGAAGCCAATCCCTGTAGCTTGAACGAGAACGAAGACAAAAGGGAAAACCAACGGCTGACCCTATGTATTGCTAATCCTTCTTATTTAAATCTTAATTAGTGATTAATTAAAACCATAACATGAATAATAATTGATTTAATTAATGTTACAGATGGGATCGGTTAACATAGCAGCAAAATCATGAGCAAATCATGAGGTGAACGCGAGCAGCAAATCATGAGGGAAAGGGTCATCAACGTAATTAGCTGGTTAATTTAAAGTAGTAAATTAATTTAATTAAAATTAAATCTAGAACTTTTAGTCACTTAAATTGTATTGGGACGTTGCAGGTATCATAGAACTAGTCCAGAACTCGTGTGATGAAAACTTTGAACAAAACCATGAATAGCGAGAATAAAGAAGGATAAGGGAAAATAGAGAATGACCAGACCAAAGTAATTAACTTATTTAGGATTTGATTTAAGAAAATAAATCATATTAGAACATATAATTTTATTGTTTATATCTTTTGAACATATGAACAGAATTTCACCAAACCAACTGCGTTCGAACCGTATCACCGAGCTCCACATTCTGGAATTGTCTTGGACATGACTGGAGATAGCAGAAATTTACTGTTAAAATTAAACGCTCGTTTAATTTTACTGGAACCGAACTGCTTTAGCGGCAATGGAATCAATTCAAGGTGAGTTAAACTCACTCAGTTTTCCCATTTATATTTTATATAAATTGGGTTCTTTATTTTGTGTGTGTTCTGCTTGCTGATGGTTGCCTATTTGCTAGTTATACCCTTGTTTGTTGATTTAACTGATGAAATTAAACTGTGTTTAATTTCAGTGAAATATCAAATCGTTATTTTTAACGATTGGTTCCAATAAAGGTGACTCACCTTGGTTGGTCATGTTTATTTATAAACATGTTTAAATGGTTGAATTGTTTGAATTGCTTCTGGTTGATGTTAAATGGTCGTTATTTAGTTTATCAGTTAAACAAAACTGAACCGTCTGATTTGAGAAAAACCATTTGAATACAGGAAAGAACAGGTTGGAGGGATCCAACAGGATTCCTCAAATATATTATTTATTTCATATTTTCGCATATGAACCGTCCTGTTTGGTTGATTGATTTGATTATTGAGTTGGACTGGGAATTCAACCTGTGTTGTGTTTAAACCAGTGAGCGGTATTGGTTGAGTATTTAGCAGTGTACGGCCTATAAAATCAATCGTGTTATAAATATTGATTCACCGTCAGGTGAATCGATAAAGATGAGGTTATAAAATTTATTATATAACTGGAGTTGGATTTTGAATATATTATTTTGAATAAAAGTTATAATAGGGAATTAAATAAATATTTTATTTAAGACTTTGATTGTTATTAAATTATTTTATAAAGTAAATACTGACGTTAATCAGGTTTACGAGTATGAGAACAAGTAATGAATCGAAGGATTAAACTTCGATAATTGTTTTGTAAAGAAAACAATTAATGGGATTATTTAAATTAATTATATTTTTAATTAATTTAAAGTGAGGATTAATTGGAATCGATTAACGAGATAATCGAGTTTTGAGTTAATTAAATCGATCGTTTGAATTGGAATTTGATTATCAAAATTGATGTGTTTTGATTTGAATAGTTTAATAAATATTGTTTAAATTTAAATAAGGTTTTAAAAAGGGATTTACCATTTAATGTTGTTATTAGAGAAATTAACTACTCATGTAGTTAATGATTGAAATAAATTATTATTTTAATTAATAATAATTTAGACAATTACTTTTCAAAAGTAATTGAAGTGAAATGAAATCAAAGGAGATTGGAAATAAGCGAATTTGGTTAAAGAACTGGGTTATAGGGTTGTATAACCAAATCCAATAGTTAAATGGAATTTGTTTGAGACTAGAATGAAATATTGATTTTGATTACAACTTATGTTTATCGAAGGATGAGAACGGTGTTGATCAAGGTCTGAGAGGTAAATAAAATACCCCAACTTGAACAACATCGGGATTATCTGAAGATAGTATTAGTTGGTAATCGTAAGAGACGTTAGTGGATATGTTTTGAAAATCTAAACAGCGATTTTAGCGCTGTTATTATAATATATGTTTTGTAAATCTAATATAGCGATTGTAGCACTTTTGCTATAGTAAATGGGTTGTAAACCTAAACAGCGATTATAGCGCTGTTGTTTTGTAAATCTAAATAGTAATTATAATGCTATTGTTATAACATATGTGCTATAAATTTCTTTGTTAAAACTAATGGATTTCCGAATTTAAAAGATGATTTGACGGAAGAATTAAGTGGGAAATTGAATATAGTTATTCGAGATAGAATTAGCCAAACATAATTATTCGGCTAAGTTGCCATTGCGTACGACTGCTAGCGTAATTCACAGGGCTGCAGATAGCCTACGGCGGTCGGATGTTTCCTGAGGGAATCAGGCGTAACCATTGTGATCACTGTGATCTAGAGTCAAGCGAATGGTGTTAAGTCGAATATTAGTAAATCAATAGGAGTTAATTAAGTCGAATTGGTCAAGTAGAATTAACCGGTTAAAGTTAATTAATTAGAGTTAATCGATTAGAGTTAAATCGAATTAGAGTTATTCAAATATCGTATTTTTAAATATTAAAAGAGTTAGAAGTTTAATTTAACAAAAGTAAACCAGTTGTTTAAAGGCCAAGTGGTGCTGAATACTGAACCAGTGAACTCATTGGAGTGTCATGATTGAAACACTGTATATTTTGATAGTTAAAACACCGACTATCAAATCTGTCCAATACGATTGTTGGTATGGAAAGACCGGGATCGAATTTATATTCGAAAACCATTCCGTCCAACAAATACGTGAAGATCTCAGAAGATGATCGAGATGGAGCATTGAAGACCGTGGATCTTCATAAACGGAAGAACCACTAATATTCTCTGCCTGGCAAGCAGAGGAAAGCTGTGATTCTGTCATGGTTGGAATCGACGGGTTGCAAGGACTTCTCGCTACTGATCCATGGGGTGATTCCTATATTGGATGCAGTAGGAGAGTACCTTCGGTTCATCCTGTTCCTGGATGACGTGTATGGACGAATGTCTGACAGAGTATTTCCAAAGGATCACGTACGTTGATTTCTTCAAACGTGCTATGGTTGTTGGCGGGGAAATTGCCGTTCTCTTAGCTTCCAGCTAGAGTACTTTTGTGGATATCAATTAGTGATATCTGATGGATCTGACAATGTGGCATTCAAAGTGAATGGTGACCAGATGTTCAAAGATAAATTCTGGCCTCAAGCCTCATCAACCAGAAGATGACAAAAATCGGGCAGGCAGCATGGCTATGTGGGTCGCTCCCATTAGGGTGTATAATCACCTATCTAGAGAAATTCCTATTTGTTTCTTAAATCTGTATTCGATGCTGTCCCTTTTCGGGAGACGGTTGCTGATCCCAACTGTCGGTGATATACATTCGATACACTCAAGCGAAATGAGTGGTCGGTCATGTGAGGGCCGGGTTGCAAGATGTTCTTGTTGAACCCAGTGTATTCGTCTCTAGAGATACACTATCGACAGGTGGTCCCATACCTTGTCAAGGTCGGAATCCAATCTCCAATAAGCGCCTGCGGGTTTTGATTTTATACTATATATGTGGAGCGTGAGATGCAAGCGTTCCACTAGATTGGTATTTACTTGTATTTAGACATTATTATAATATCAGAAAAGATATTGGTTTTAAAACTGTTTTGGGTTATCGTAAGGTAAAAACCTTCCGTGTTTATGTGTGGATTTGGTCTTACGATTATCCTTTTCTTTTGAAAGATTTTCGAAATTTAAAATCATTATTGGATGATTCACCCTTAGTACTGTGCGAGTTTATCTCACTCTGGTTCACCAGACTGACCCGGTGTTTTGTAAATGCTCGGGTTAGCCCGAGGTGTACAGGTTCAGGTTAGCGACTGCTATGAGGAGACGAGCTGGAAGAGTCCAGACGTATGATATTACTACTATTTCGTTGTGTGTTGTATATGGGAACAGGCTATTATAACTGTCCCATGGTATGATGTACTCTGATACTGTAAGTATTTTAAAGCTTTCAATAAAGATTATTTCTGTATTATATTTTGTTCCGCTGCGATGTGAGACTCTGTGTAGTGTTTCTTCTTCTTCTTCTATTCTAATATTTCTTTCTTTCTTATCTCACCCTCTAACTTCTTTCTAATAACTATCCAGTGTTTCGGTGCTTGGAGGATCGGCATGAGTTACAGTAAAGGTATTTATGTCGATTTTTGGGGCCGAAATCGCTGGGTCGTTACAGTGGTATCAGAGCTGAAGGTTAAGTAATTACCTTGGCTCTGTGGCGTGACTCAGTAGAGATGGGGTTAGTAATACCCTAGATTGAGTTTGAGTGTATATACACGAGTGAACGTATTTGTAGATCTTATAAAAATTGTTTTATATTGTGGAGATTTATGGTTTGAGTTGTTTATGGATTCTGGTCGATCAGTTTGATCCACTGTATCGATAGGAATTTATAAACGCTTGAATACGATAAACCGACACAGTATGTTTGAAAGAGGGTAAATGAAATAATTTTACCCAAATGATATTTTGATATAAAAGAATGATTAATATTTGAAGTATTATAATATATTGGATGTGTTGGTTGATGATAATTGAAATGGTTATATAAATAACCAATTAGAATTCGTATGATATAAAAGCAGATTTATTAAATCTGAAATCTAAATCAGAATTAGAATTAAAATTCCCAAAAGTGGGAAATGAGTTTGCAAATGAATTTGGATTGAATATATGAGAATCTTAAAATCCTGGGAGATTTTAAATTGTTTTGCAAACATTGAGGTGGATATTTTGAAATAATTTCAAAAGGAAGTGTTTAAATATGATTTTGAAAATTTATATAGTATTGAACTCACTTTGATAGCTGGGAAGTAACTATGATGATGCTGGCCACATCATCAGTGTGCATTTCCGAGTTCTAAGTGACGGATTGCTGCCAAAGATCTTGTTTTGAATTGCTTTGAGAAAAACAGGTTGTTTTGAATCCTGAAAAGAAATATTTGATTTTTGAAGGTGCTGAACTGTTTAAAACTCCCAGGAGAGATAGCATGAATTAAAACAAATTAAAGGAATTTGTGAAAGCAAATATGAATTGAATTGAAACCAATTAACTGGAAATTGAATCGGGCTAAAATATATCAAGTCGAATCAGATTTTGAATTATGAGACGGGAATCTGAAATGGTAATGGACTGGTAAGCTAAGAGTTGAAATTGATGGTGGATGGAAATTGAGTTAAGAATTGGTTTGGCCTGGGCAGGATTTGGTTTTGAGAATAAAATTGGAATTTTGTTTGGAAATGCATTTGTATATGCTGAAAGGGCAGCAGATGGAAAGAATATAATGATATGCCCGACAAAAAGGTACACGTTTATTTTTACATGGATTTGGAGATTTGTGAGCCTATTTGGCAAGCCACTTGGCTGTTTTATTTTCTTTTGAATTGGAAAAGGCCTAGAAAGGCGAGTTGGAGTTGTACCGATTAAGCCGTACAAAGGAGGTGCTGGCGAAATTTTTCGAAAATTTAAGGTGTTAGAAAATTTTCAATATTTTTGAAAATATTTATTTACAGTATTGAATTAATTTTTAATTTAAACTAAATTGGATTTGAAAATTAATGGGTTTATAACGTTCTTTCTTACCTTAGCAATTTCGAGGACGAAATTATTTTAAGGGGGGAAGAATGTAACGACCCGTGTTTTTCGACCATTTGAATATGAATATTTAAATTAGTTTTAAACATTATATTGGAAATATTAATGGAATTTAATATTTAATTCGATAATAAAACGAAGTTGAACGTTATAATTTATATATATTATAAATCAAGCTTGAAGATAGCGCTGCAGTTCGAAAATTCGAGTTTGAACTTCAAATGAGAATACAGAGTCTGATATAAGTCGGATTTCTATGAAACAAGAAATGCTGGGAGCGTGTTGACGATAGCTTTCATATGAAAGAGAAAAATCCAGATTCCGTGTTATTGGGTGCAAGTTACGGCTAAAACAAATTTTGGAAAAAACGCTGTGGAATTCGCTATCGACCTCTAAAATGGCCATTTTGCAAACAAACTCTGTTTTTGACGAAATTAGTTTCATTGGAACCGTATCGTTAAATTATTGTCAGAAAATCAAACTGCGTGGAAAACCGATGTCGTATGTGACCACGGTAGCCGTAAATGCCGTTAATTTTCTATAACGCGTATTTAAATTAATAAAGAGATATTTAGGCGTAACTCGAACTGACGATCGAATTAGGCCGCGAAACCAGTTCCGTTGAGTTTGTATCGTCGATTAGAGTTAGGATAGGTATATAGTTTGTTATTTTTAGAGATCGAGAAATTTGGCGTTAAAAAGGGTAGGGCGGTTCGGGGTAAAAACAGCCTATCGGGCAAACAGTCTCAGAATGCGACGAAACTAGTGCCGTTGGGTTCGTATCGAAAAGTTATTGCAAGATATCAAAGTTTCAAGTTGATTCGATTTAGTGGGTGATCGTGGTAAATTAAAAAGCGTGTTTATTTCTGGTTTTATAAAGGAATTTTTTTCATACGACTTCGGATTTCGACGAAACTTGTCCCATTGGATCCGGAATATCTGTTTACACCAAGATTAGCTTTTTTATCAGTAGACGGAAGTCGTTTGTGGGGGTTTCTGCGTGTTACTTCACCGTAAAGTTTCGTAAAATAATATTTAATTAAATATTTCACCCTATATATATACTCACTTCAGCTTAACCCTAAATGTTTTCATTCTTGAGCGCCGCCACTCCTTAACAAACCAACGACAAATTAATCGATCCTTTCTCCTCTTTAAATCAATCGATCCAAGCGAAAATTCTTGGTTCGTTCAAAAGCAACATCGCTATACCCTTCAGGTCCTCCAAACTGAGGGTCGATGCTCGCTTGGAGATCTTTTCGGTGGTCGGAATTCTTCAGCAAAGACGCGGCGGGTATGGAGTTGAGGCCGTCGACATGAGGTGCTGGAAGATCTGAGAATTGGAGCGAAGGAAAGGGAGGTCTGGGCGCAGTCGCTGGTGATGACAGGTCACTGTCCGGCGGTCGGAGCTATGGATGGCGGAGGGTTTATCGGTGAGGATTAGATGAAGTAGAACGTGAGGAGCAGCACTGAAACGAGACAGTAGGAAGAAAACTAGTGGTTTGTTTGAGAAACAAATTTGGTCTTGGATTGGATGGGTGCGTTGGGTAGTAATTGTGGCAGGATGGGATGAATTACAAAGAGGCATTGTGTTGAAGGATGAAAACGTACTGCAAATGAAGGAAGCCAATCCCTGTAGCTTGAACGAGAACGAAGACCAAAGGGAAAACCAACGGCTGACCCTATGTATTGCTAATCCTTCTTATTTAAATCTTAATTAGTGATTAATTAAAACCATAACATGAATAATAATTGATTTAATTAATGTTACAGATGGGATCGGTTAACATAGCAGCAAAATCATGAGCAAATCATGAGGTGAACGCGAGCAGCAAATCATGAGGGAAAGGGTCATCAACGTAATTAGCTGGTTAATTTAAAGTAGTAAATTAATTTAATTAAAATTAAATCTAGAACTTTTAGTCACTTAAATTGTATTGGGACGTTGCAGGTATCATAGAACTAGTCCAGAACTCGCGTGATGAAAACTTTGAACAAAACCGTGAATAGCGAGAATAAAGAAGGATAAGGGAAAATAGAGAATGACCAGACCAAAGTAATTAACTTATTTAGGATTTGATTTAAGAAAATAAATCATATTAGAACATATAATTTTATTGTTTATATCTTTTGAACATATGAACAGAATTTGACCAAACCAACTGCGTTCGAACCGTATCACCGAGCTCCACATTCTGGAATTGTCTTGGACATGACTGGAGATAGCAGAAATTTACTGTTAAAATTAAACGCTCGTTTAATTTTACTGGAACCGAACTGCTTTAGCGGTAATGGAATCAATTCAAGGTGAGTTAAACTCACTCAGTTTTCCCATTTATATTTTATATAAATTGGGTTCTTTATTTTGTGTGTGTTCTGCTTGCTGATGGTTTCCTATTTGCTAGTTATACCCTTGTTTGTTGATTTAACTGATGAAATTAAACTGTGTTTAATTTCAGTGAAATATCAAATCGTTATTTTTAACGATTGGTTCCAATAAAGGTGACTCACCTTGGTTGGTCATGTTTATTTATAAACATGTTTAAATGGTTGAATTGTTTGAATTGCTTCTGGTTGATGTTAAATGGTCGTTATTTAGTTTATCAGTTAAACAAAACTGAACCGTCTGATTTGAGAAAAACCATTTGAATACAGGAAAGAACAGGTTGGAGGGATCCAACTGGATTCCTCAAATATATTATTTATTTCATATTTTCGCATATGAACTGTCCTGTTTGGTTGATTGATTTGATTATTGAGTTGGACTGGGAATTCAACCTGTGTTGTGTTTAAACCAGTGAGCGGTATTGGTTGAGTATTTAGCAGTGTACGGCCTATAAAATCAATCGTGTTATAAATATTGATTCACCGTCAGGTGAATCGATAAAGATGAGGTTATAAAATTTATTATATAACTGGAGTTGGATTTTGAATATATTATTTTGAATAAAAGTTATAATAGGGAATTAAATAAATATTTTATTTAAGACTTTGATTGTTATTAAATTATTTTATAAAGTAAATGCTGACGTTAATCAGGTTTACGAGTATGAGAACAAGTAATGAATCGAAGGATTAAACTTCGATAATTGTTTTGTAAAGAAAACAATTAATGGGATTATTTAAATTAATTATATTTTTAATTAATTTAAATGAGGATTAATTGGAATCGATTAACGAGATAATCGAGTTTTGAGTTAATTAAATCGATCGTTTGAATTGGAATTTGATTATCAAAATTGATGTGTTTTGATTTGAATAGTTTAATAAATATTGTTTAAATTTAAATAAGGTTTTAAAAAGGGATTTACCATTTAATGTTGTTATTAGAGAAATTAACTACTCATGTAGTTAATGATTGAAATAAATTATTGTTTTAATTAATAATAATTTAGACAATTACTTTTCAAAAGTAATTGAAGTGAAATGAAATCAAAGGAGATTGGAAATAAGCGAATCTGGTTAAAGAACTGGGTTATAGGGTTGTATAACCAAATCCAATAGTTAAATGGAATTTGTTTGAGACTAGAATGAAATATTGATTTTGATTACAACTTATGTTTATCGAAGGATGAGAATGGTGTTGATCAAGGTCTGAGAGGTAATTAAAATACCCCAACTTGAACAACATCGGGATTATCTGAAGATAGTATTAGTTGGTAATCGTAAGAGACGTTAGTGGATATGTTTTGAAAATCTAAACAGCGATTTTAGCGCTGTTATTATAATATATGTTTTGTAAATCTAATATAGCGATTGTAGCACTTTTGCTATAGTAAATGGGTTGTAAACCTAAACAGCGATTATAGCGCTGTTGTTTTGTAAATCTAAATAGTAATTATAATGCTATTGTTATAACATATGTGCTATAAATTTCTTTGTTAAAACTAATGGATTTCCGAATTTAAAAGATGATTTGACGGAAGAATTAAGTGGGAAATTGAATATAGTTATTCGAGATAGAATTAGCCAAACATAATTATTCGGCTAAGTTGCCATTGCGTACGACTGCTAGCGTAATTCGCAGGGCTGCAGATAGCCTACGGCGGTCGGATGTTTCCTGAGGGAATCAGGCGTAACCATTGTGATCACTGTGATCTAGAGTCAAGCGAATGGTGTTAAGTCGAATATTAGTAAATCAATAGGAGTTAATTAAGTCGAATTGGTAAATTAGAATTAACCGGTTAAAGTTAATTAATTAGAGTTAATCGATTAGAGTTAAATCGAATTAGAGTTATTCAAATATCGTATTTTTAAATATTAAAAGAGTTAGAAGTTTAATTTAACAAAAGTAAACCAGTTGTTTAAAGGCCAAGTGGTGCTGAATACTGAACCAGTGAACTCATTGGAGTGTCATGATTGAAACACTGTATATTTTGATAGTTAAAACACCGACTATCAAATCTGTCCAATACGATTGTTGGTATGGAAAGACCGGGATCGAATTTATATTCGAAAACCATTCCGTCCAACAAATACGTGAAGATCTCAGAAGATGATCGAGATGGAGCATTGAAGACCGTGTATCTTCATAAACGGAAGAACCACTAATATTCTCTGCCTGGCAAGCAGAGGAAAGCTGTGATTCTGTCGTGGTTGGAATCGACGGGTTGCAAGGACTTCTCGCTACTGATCCATGGGGTGATTCCTATATTGGATGCAGTAGGAGAGTACCTTCGGTTCATCCTGTTCCTGGATGACGTGTATGGACGAATGTCTGACAGAGTATTTCCAAAGGATCACATACGTTGATTTCTTCAAACGTGCTATGGTTGTTGGCGGGGAAATTGCCGTTCTCTTAGCTTCCAGCTAGAGTACTTTTGTGGATATCAATTAGTGATATCTGATGGATCTGACAATGTGGCATTCAAAGTGAATGGTGACCAGATGTTCAAAGATAAATTCTGGCCTCAAGCCTCATCAACCAGAAGATGACAAAAATCGGGCAGGCAGCATGGCTATGTGGGTCGCTTCCATTAGGGTGTATAATCACCTATCTAGAGAAATTCCTATTTGTTTCTTAAATCTGTATTCGATGCTGTCCCTTTTCGGGAGACGGTTGCTGATCCCAACTGTCGGTGATATACATTCGATACACTCAAGCGAAATGAGTGGTCGGTCATGTGAGGGCCGGGTTGCAAGATGTTCTTGTTGAACCCAGTGTATTCGTCTCTAGAGATACACTATCGGCAGGTGGTCCCATACCTTGTCAAGGTCGGAATCCAATCTCCAATAAGCACCTGCGGGTTTTGATTTTATACTATATATGTGGAGCGTGAGATGCAAGCGTTCCACTAGATTGGTATTTACTTGTATTTAGACATTATTATAATATCAGAAAAGATATTGGTTCTAAAACTGTTTTGGGTTATCGTAAGGTAAAAACCGTCCGTGTTTATGTGTGGATTTGGTCTTACGATTATCCTTTTCTTTTGAAAGATTTTCGAAATTTAAAATCATTATTGGATGATTCACCCTTAGTACTGTGCGAGTTTATCTCACTCTGGTTCACCAGACTGACCCGGTGTTTTGTAAATGCTCGGGTTAGCCCGAGGTGTACAGGTTCTGGTTAGCGACTGCTATGAGGAGACGAGCTGGAAGAGTCCAGACGTATGATATTACTACTATTTCGTTGTGTGTTGTATATGGGAACAGGCTATTATAACTGTCCCATGGTATGATGTACTCTGATACTGTAAGTATTTTAAAGCTTTCAATAAAGATTATTTCTGTATTATATTTTGTTCCGCTGCGATGTGAGACTCTGTGTAGTGTTTCTTCTTCTTCTTCTATTCTAATATTTCTTTCTTTCTTATCTCACCCTCTAACTTCTTTCTAATAACTATCCAGTGTTTCGGTGCTTGGAGGATCGGCATGAGTTACAGTAAAGGTATTTATGTCGATTTTCGGGGCCGAAATCGCTGGGTCGTTACAGTGGTATCAGAGCTGAAGGTTAAGTAATTACCTTGGCTCTGTGGCGTGACTCAGTAGAGATGGGGTTAGTAATACCCTAGATTGAGTTTGAGTGTATATACACGAGTGAACGTATTTGTAGATCTTATAAAAATTGTTTTATATTGTGGAGATTTATGGTTTGAGTTGTTTATGGATTCTGGTCGATAAGTTTGATCCACTGTATCGATAGGAATTTATAAACGCTTGAATACGATAAACCGACACAGTATGTTTGAAAGAGGGTAAATGAAATAATTTTACCCAAATGATATTTTGATATAAAAGAATGATTAATATTTGAAGTATTATAATATATTGGATGTGTTGGTTGATGATAATTGAAATGGTTATATAAATAACCAATTAGAATTCGTATGATATAAAAGCAGATTTATTAAATCTGAAATCTAAATCAGAATTAGAATTAAAATTCCCAAAAGTGGGAAATGAGTTTGCAAATGAATTTGGATTGAATATATGAGAATCTTAAAATCCTGGGAGATTTTAAATTGTTTTGCAAACATTGAGGTGGATATTTTGAAATAATTTCAAAAGGAAGTGTTTAAATATGATTTTGAAAATTTATATAGTATTGAACTCACTTTGATAGCTGGGAAGTAACTATGATGATGCTGGCCACATCATCAGTGTGCATTTCCGAGTTCTAAGTGACGGATTGCTGCCAAAGATCTTGTTTTGAATTGCTTTGAGAAAAACAGGTTGTTTTGAATCCTGAAAAGAAATATTTGATTTTTGAAGGTGCTGAACTGTTTAAAACTCCCAGGAGAGATAGCATGAATTAAAACAAATTAAAGGAATTTGTGAAAGCAAATATGAATTGAATTGAAACCAATTAACTGGAAATTGAATCGGGCTAAAATATATCAAGTCGAATCAGATTTTGAATTATGAGACGGGAATCTGAAATGGTAATGGACTGGTAAGCTAAGAGTTGAAATTGATGGTGGATGGAAATTGAGTTAAGAATTGGTTTGGCCTGGGCAGGATTTGGTTTTGAGAATAAAATTGGAATTTTGTTTGGAAATGCATTTGTATATGCTGAAAGGGCAGCAGATGGAAAGAATATAATGATATGCCCGACAAAAAGGTACACGTTTATTTTTACATGGATTTGGAGATTTGTGAGCCTATTTGGCAAGCCACTTGGCTGTTTTATTTTCTTTTGAATTGGAAAAGGCCTAGAAAGGCGAGTTGGAGTTGTACCGATTAAGCCGTACAAAGGAGGTGCTGGCGAAATTTTTCGAAAATTTAAGGTGTTAGAAAATTTTCAATATTTTTGAAAATATTTATTTACAGTATTGAATTAATTTTTAATTTAAACTAAATTGGATTTGAAAATTAATGGGTTTATAACGTTCTTTCTTACCTTAGCAATTTCGAGGACGAAATTATTTTAAGGGGGGAAGAATGTAACGACCCGTGTTTTTCGACCATTTGAATATGAATATTTAAATTAGTTTTAAACATTATATTGGAAATATTAATGGAATTTAATATTTAATTCGATAATAAAACGAAGTTGAACGTTATAATTTATATATATTATAAATCAAGCTTGAAGATAGCGCTGCAGTTCGAAAATTCGAGTTTGAACTTCAACTGAGAATACAGAGTCTGATATAAGTCGGATTTCTATGAAACAAGAAATGCTGGGAGCGTGTTGACGATAGCTTTCATATGAAAGAGAAAAATCCAGATTCCGTGTTATTGGGTGCAAGTTACGGCTAAAACAAATTTTGGAAAAAACGCTGTGGAATTCGCTATCGACCTCTAAAATGGCCATTTTGCAAACAAACTCTGTTTTTGACGAAATTAGTTTCATTGGAACCGTATCGTTAAATTATTGTCAGAAAATCAAACTGCGTGGAAAACCGATGTCGTATGTGACCACGGTAGCCGTAAATGCCGTTAATTTTCTATAACGCGTATTTAAATTAATAAAGAGATATTTAGGCGTAACTCGAACTGACGATCGAATTAGGCCGCGAAACCAGTTCCGTTGAGTTTGTATCGTCGATTAGAGTTAGGATAGGTATATAGTTTGTTATTTTTAGAGATCGAGAAATTTGGCGTTAAAAAGGGTAGGGCGGTTCGGGGTAAAAACAGCCTATCGGGCAAACAGTCTCAGAATGCGACGAAACTAGTGCCGTTGGGTTCGTATCGAAAAGTTATTGCAAGATATCAAAGTTTCAAGTTGATTCGATTTAGTGGGTGATCGTGGTAAATTAAAAAGCGTGTTTATTTCTGGTTTTATAAAGGAATTTTTTTCATACGACTTCGGATTTCGACGAAACTTGTCCCATTGGATCCGGAATATCTGTTTACACCAAGATTAGCTTTTTTATCAGTAGACGGAAGTCGTTTGTGGGGGTTTCTGCGTGTTACTTCACCGTAAAGTTTCGTAAAATAATATTTAATTAAATATTTCACCCTATATATATACTCACTTCAGCTTAACCCTAAATGTTTTCATTCTTGAGCGCCGCCACTCCTTAACAAACCAACGACAAATTAATCGATCCTTTCTCCTCTTTAAATCAATCGATCCAAGCGAAAATTCTTGGTTCGTTCAAAAGCAACATCGCTATACCCTTCAGGTCCTCCAAACTGAGGGTCGATGCTCGCTTGGAGATCTTTTCGGTGGTCGGAATTCTTCAGCAAAGACGCGACGGGTATGGAGTTGAGGCCGTCGACATGAGGTGCTGGAAGATCTGAGAATTGGAGCGAAGGAAAGGGAGGTCTGGGCGCAGTCGCTGGTGATGACAGGTCACTGTCCGGCGGTCGGAGCTATGGATGGCGGAGGGTTTATCGGTGAGGATTAGATGAAGTAGAACGTGAGGAGCAGCACTGAAACGAGACAGTAGGAAGAAAACTAGTGGTTTGTTTGAGAAACAAATTTGGTCTTGGATTGGATGGGTGCGTTGGGTAGTAATTGTGGCAGGATGGGATGAATTACAAAGAGGCATTGTGTTGAAGGATGAAAACGTATTGCAAATGAAGGAAGCCAATCCCTGTAGCTTGAACGAGAACGAAGACCAAAGGGAAAACCAACGGCTGACCCTATGTATTGCTAATCCTTCTTATTTAAATCTTAATTAGTGATTAATTAAAACCATAACATGAATAATAATTGATTTAATTAATGTTACAGATGGGATCGGTTAACATAGCAGCAAAATCATGAGCAAATCATGAGGTGAACGCGAGCAGCAAATCATGAGGGAAAGGGTCATCAACGTAATTAGCTGGTTAATTTAAAGTAGTAAATTAATTTAATTAAAATTAAATCTAGAACTTTTAGTCACTTAAATTGTATTGGGACGTTGCAGGTATCATAGAACTAGTCCAGAACTCACGTGATGAAAACTTTGAACAAAACCGTGAATAGCGAGAATAAAGAAGGATAAGGGAAAATAGAGAATGACCAGACCAAAGTAATTAACTTATTTAGGATTTGATTTAAGAAAATAAATCATATTAGAACATATAATTTTATTGTTTATATCTTTTGAACATATGAACAGAATTTGACCAAACCAACTGCGTTCGAACCGTATCACCGAGCTCCACATTCTGGAATTGTCTTGGACATGACTGGAGATAGCAGAAATTTACTGTTAAAATTAAACGCTCGTTTAATTTTACTGGAACCGAACTGCTTTAGCGGTAATGGAATCAATTCAAGGTGAGTTAAACTCACTCAGTTTTCCCATTTATATTTTATATAAATTGGGTTCTTTATTTTGTGTGTGTTCTGCTTGCTGATGGTTTCCTATTTGCTAGTTATACCCTTGTTTGTTGATTTAACTGATGAAATTAAACTGTGTTTCATTTCAGTGAAATATCAAATCGTTATTTTTAACGATTGGTTCCAATAAAGGTGACTCACCTTGGTTGGTCATGTTTATTTATAAACATGTTTAAATGGTTGAATTGTTTGAATTGCTTCTGGTTGATGTTAAATGGTCGTTATTTAGTTTATCAGTTAAACAAAACTGAACCGTCTGATTTGAGAAAAACCATTTGAATACAGGAAAGAACAGGTTGGAGGGATCCAACTGGATTCCTCAAATATATTATTTATTTCATATTTTCGCATATGAACTGTCCTGTTTGGTTGATTGATTTGATTATTGAGTTGGACTGGGAATTCAACCTGTGTTGTGTTTAAACCAGTGAGCGGTATTGGTTGAGTATTTAGCAGTGTACGGCCTATAAAATCAATCGTGTTATAAATATTGATTCACCGTCAGGTGAATCGATAAAGATGAGGTTATAAAATTTATTATATAACTGGAGTTGGATTTTGAATATATTATTTTGAATAAAAGTTATAATAGGGAATTAAATAAATATTTTATTTAAGACTTTGATTGTTATTAAATTATTTTATAAAGTAAATGCTGACGTTAATCAGGTTTACGAGTATGAGAACAAGTAATGAATCGAAGGATTAAACTTCGATAATTGTTTTGTAAAGAAAACAATTAATGGGATTATTTAAATTAATTATATTTTTAATTAATTTAAAGTGAGGATTAATTGGAATCGATTAACGAGATAATCGAGTTTTGAGTTAATTAAATCGATCGTTTGAATTGGAATTTGATTATCAAAATTGATGTGTTTTGATTTGAATAGTTTAATAAATATTGTTTAAATTTAAATAAGGTTTTAAAAAGGGATTTACCATTTAATGTTGTTATTAGAGAAATTAACTACTCATGTAGTTAATGATTGAAATAAATTATTATTTTAATTAATAATAATTTAGACAATTACTTTTCAAAAGTAATTGAAGTGAAATGAAATCAAAGGAGATTGGAAATAAGCGAATCTGGTTAAAGAACTGGGTTATAGGGTTGTATAACCAAATCCAATAGTTAAATGGAATTTGTTTGAGACTAGAATGAAATATTGATTTTGATTACAACTTATGTTTATCGAAGGATGAGAACGGTGTTGATCAAGGTCTGAGAGGTAATTAAAATACCCCAACTTGAACAACATCGGGATTATCTGAAGATAGTATTAGTTGGTAATCGTAAGAGACGTTAGTGGATATGTTTTGAAAATCTAAACAGCGATTTTAGCGCTGTTATTATAATATATGTTTTGTAAATCTAATATAGCGATTGTAGCACTTTTGCTATAGTAAATGGGTTGTAAACCTAAACAGCGATTATAGCGCTGTTGTTTTGTAAATCTAAATAGTAATTATAATGCTATTGTTATAACATATGTGCTATAAATTTCTTTGTTAAAACTAATGGATTTCCGAATTTAAAAGATGATTTGACGGAAGAATTAAGTGGGAAATTGAATATAGTTATTCGAGATAGAATTAGCCAAACATAATTATTCGGCTAAGTTGCCATTGCGTACGACTGCTAGCGTAATTCGTAGGGCTGCAGATAGCCTACGGCGGTCGGATGTTTCCTGAGGGAATCAGGCGTAACCATTGTGATCACTGTGATCTAGAGTCAAGCGAATGGTGTTAAGTCGAATATTAGTAAATCAATAGGAGTTAATTAAGTCGAATTGGTAAATTAGAATTAACCGGTTAAAGTTAATTAATTAGAGTTAATCGATTAGAGTTAAATCGAATTAGAGTTATTCAAATATCGTATTTTTAAATATTAAAAGAGTTAGAAGTTTAATTTAACAAAAGTAAACCAGTTGTTTAAAGGCCAAGTGGTGCTGAATACTGAACCAGTGAACTCATTGGAGTGTCATGATTGAAACACTGTATATTTTGATAGTTAAAACACTGACTATCAAATCTGTCCAATACGATTGTTGGTATGGAAAGACCGGGATCGAATTTATATTCGAAAACCATTCCGTCCAACAAATACGTGAAGATCTCAGAAGATGATCGAGATGGAGCATTGAAGACCGTGGATCTTCATAAACGGAAGAACCACTAATATTCTCTGCCTGGCAAGCAGAGGAAAGCTGTGATTCTGTCGTGGTTGGAATCGACGGGTTGCAAGGACTTCTCGCTACTGATCCATGGGGTGATTCCTATATTGGATGCAGTAGGAGAGTACCTTCGGTTCATCCTGTTCCTGGATGACGTGTATGGACGAATGTCTGACAGAGTATTTCCAAAGGATCACGTACGTTGATTTCTTCAAACGTGCTATGGTTGTTGGCGGGGAAATTGCCGTTCTCTTAGCTTCCAGCTAGAGTACTTTTGTGGATATCAATTAGTGATATCTGATGGATCTGACAATGTGGCATTCAAAGTGAATGGTGACCAGATGTTCAAAGATAAATTCTGGCCTCAAGCCTCATCAACCAGAAGATGACAAAAATCGGGAAGGCAGCATGGCTATGTGGGTCGCTTCCATTAGGGTGTATAATCACCTATCTAGAGAAATTCCTATTTGTTTCTTAAATCTGTATTTGATGTTGTCCCTTTTCGGGAGACGGTTGCTGATCCCAACTGTCGGTGATATACATTCGATACACTCAAGCGAAATGAGTGGTCGGTCATGTGAGGGCCGGGTTGCAAGATGTTCTTGTTGAACCCAGTGTATTCGTCTCTAGAGATACACTATCGGCAGGTGGTCCCATACCTTGTCAAGGTCGGAATCCAATCTCCAATAAGCACCTGCGGGTTTTGATTTTATACTATATATGTGGAGCGTGAGATGCAAGCGTTCCACTAGATTGGTATTTACTTGTATTTAGACATTATTATAATATCAGAAAAGATATTGGTTCTAAAACTGTTTTGGGTTATCGTAAGGTAAAAACCGTCCGTGTTTATGTGTGGATTTGGTCTTACGATTATCCTTTTCTTTTGAAAGATTTTCGAAATTTAAAATCATTATTGGATGATTCACCCTTAGTACTGTGCGAGTTTATCTCACTCTGGTTCACCAGACTGACCCGGTGTTTTGTAAATGCTCGGGTTAGCCCGAGGTGTACAGGTTCTGGTAAGCGACTGCTATGAGGAGACGAGCTGGAAGAGTCCAGACGTATGATATTACTACTATTTCGTTGTGTGTTGTATATGGGAACAGGCTATTATAACTGTCCCATGGTATGATGTACTCTGATACTGTAAGTATTTTAAAGCTTTCAATAAAGATTATTTCTGTATTATATTTTGTTCCGCTGCGATGTGAGACTCTGTGTAGTGTTTCTTCTTCTTCTTCTATTATAATATTTCTTTCTTTCTTATCTCACCCTCTAACTTCTTTCTAATAACTATCCAGTGTTTCGGTGCTTGGAGGATCGGCATGAGTTACAGTAAAGGTATTTATGTCGATTTTCGGGGCCGAAATCGCTGGGTCGTTACAATGTGTTTCTTTCTAGCTAGAAGTGGCGTCAGTGGTTTTACACGCCCTGACGAGTTTGACTTATGTGGTTGTTGCTGTTACGAGGCGCCTCGGATATATCGGTGCCTATGTGAAGCCGATGGAGTCATTTGTTGGCTCATTGATGCCCCAAAGGGCGGGGAAACGTGGTGTTTAGGCATTTTAATCCACATCGGTGGACCGGCCCTGTCGCTCCAAGGGTCACTCGAGCTCTGATCCTGAGACACGGGCTAGAGCGTCTCGAATCGGTAGAGGACTATCTTTTGCCTCGGTTCACGGATGGAAACCCAACTTCCAATACGTGACATTTGCGGTTTTGATTGTAGAGCCTAGTATGGCGACATGATATATGGTACCCATGCCGTCTGTGATTGATACTTATGATTGAAATTGTTTTATACACTATACACTTATAGTAATATCAAAATAATCTGTTTTTAAACGTATCAAGCATTCTTTGGCTATTATAAGGTAAAACCCTATCCCCCGGGTTGCGTTGCATTGTGTGATGGGACCTGGGTCTTATAATAGCTTCATTTTTCTTTATTTAGCATTGTGCTGTGGTTTTATACACTGGTATTCTTGGGAGGAAACCGGTTTCGTGTTATACGGCGTGGTCCCTTGATTTACCTAACTTTAAGATAAAGATTAATAACTGTTTTAGTTCTCACACCAGTCACATGACTGACCTGGAGTTTATTGTTTTAACCTAAACTCTGAGTGCCTCTATTTTCCGCACAGGCAGCTAGTAGTTTTGGTTTTGCAGATTTATACTCACATGATCCTAATTTACAGCTGGAACGATACTCGGAAACTTCTGTATCCGTGTATTACATCTAGTTGTGTATTGTATTATTTTCCGCTGCTATGTAATGTATTGTAATCTCTGGTATTTTATAATGTATATTATTTATTAATACTCTGTATATTCTTGTATCCTGATGAATTGTTGTAATAAGCAATGAAATGTTCTTCTGTTTGCGTTCTGATTCGTTTTGTACTCACAGTAATTCTTTCTTTCCTAACCGGGGAAGTTACGGGTTATCTCATTTCCTTATCGAATTCTATATATATCGATACATTTATTTCTAACTATCAAATTTTTCTTAAAAATATTCTAACTCCTTAAATTCCTGGAAAAATTCGCCATAACCTCCCTTGTTCCGGGAGCATTAGGATATTTCGAATAGCCTCCCATGGCCCTCACCAATCCAAAAGAAAAAGAAAAAGCCAAGCTGCTTGCTGATACGGCGCATAAAACCTCATATATGAATTTTAAACATGTACCTTTTTGTCGGGCACATAAATTAAAATCTTCATATACTTCATTCCATACCTGTCTAACACATGCTCACCTGTTTTCAATTCAACTCAATCCAATTGTTTGAATTCAGTTTCGCTCATTTATTCATTATTAGCTATTTTGCATATTTCACTTCTTTGTTTGAACATAACATGTTCAAACAAAATATTTAACTTGCTCCTAACCAAATTGAAATTTCAATTCTAGTTTCCCTTTCGATTTCGAATATAAGTTTTCAAATCGAATTCACTTATTCAAAGCCCAATATCAATTCAAAATCTCATTAACTAATTACTATTCAAATTAGATAATTCTATTCAATAATCAAAAATTTGATTTCTGTTTCAAAAATCAATTCATCACTCCACTTGAGCTCACATATAATTTACAACTCAAATATGGAATTTTCTAAATAGAAATTCGGATTTTATTCGCTTAAAATCCTTTTATAAACTTAAATAAACCGTTATGGATTTTAAATGGTTATGGCGCCGCTTTTCTGAAAATTTGATTTTGACATAACTCAAAATATATACGATGAAATTCAGTTTTTTCTCCTCCATTAGAAAACTATTATCAAATTGGTCCTGACGTTTCTTGTTTCAAAGAATTTGGACTTCAATTGAGTTTTGTATACTCAATTGATGTTCGAAACGCCAATTTATGATCTGCCGCGCTACGACGAGCTCGTTTTAATTATATTTAATATATAAACGTTTTAAACTTTGTTTAAAATAAATTCAACTCCATTCTAATATATTTTTAATATATATCAAACCAGTTTTTCCCAATTCAACATCATATTTCCGATTTTCCAAAATTGTCGATTTTTCCTAACTCGAAAATAAATTTATTTATACTTCGATCTTCTATATTCAAATTCCATTTCAAATTGAATTTCCTATATTCAAATTCCATTTTCAATCTCCATTTGAATTTCAATTTATTTTCAAACTTCATTTGGATTTCTATATTCAAATATAGATTCAAACTCCATTTGAATTTCTATATTCAAATCTATTTCAATTCTATTTATATTTTATATTCAAATTCCATTTTAACTCTATTTGAATCCTATATTCAAATTCAATTTACATTCCTATATTCGAATTCTATATTTGAATTTCCTTTAAATTTTCTATATTAAACATCTATTTGAATTTCTATATCCAAATTCTATTTTTGAATTCTCTTTGAATTTCTATATTCAAATTCTATATTTAAAATTCTATATTCAAATCTTGTTTGAATTTTTATATTCAAACTCCATTTAATTTCTATAAATGAATTCCGTTTAAGTTTCTATATTCAAATTCTAAATTTGAATTCCCTTTGGTTAAATTCCATTTGAATTTAAAATATCCATATTATCAAATTTATGGTTTTTCACCTTTCTTTTAAACGTCGCCTTATATTACTTGTTTATATATATTAAAACAAGTCTCGACTTCAACTTCATTTGAAATAAATATTTTACTTTGGAAAAATAAATTTCCCTTTATTTAAATTCCACTTGTATTTATACTTCCTGAATTTATCAAATAATAATTCATTTCACATCCTTTTTAAACTATGTTTACAAACAAACTACTTGTTTTAAATACTCAAAACAAGTTAATATTTTTATTCTATTCGAATTTCAAATTCTATTTAGAAAAAAATAGAATTTCCCTTTGAAATCCCAAATATCCTTTCCATGATATTTTATAAATCAACCCACAGGCCCAGTGATATTTAAACACCAAACAACCAATTATTTATTTCAGGTTTCTAACACATCATATATGCCAGTATATATGCAAACAAGTAAACAAACAGATAATATATTTTTGAGGAATCCAGTTGATCCCTCCAACCTGTTTTCCTGCATCCACAGATGTTAGTCAACATAAATAATACCCATCTTGCTTCGAGGCAGGATATCGTGGTATAGAAGGTCATCCACTAACATAGCGTGGGGCGTATAGGGTAATCATCCGCTAATGGTACTGCGGGCATCCGCTAATGATAATGCGGGAACAATCCAATCATCAACCCAATGTGATAACCCGTAACTTCCCAGGTAAGGAAAGCCCGGATACTTTGAGAACAACACACAAAAGAACACAGACAGAAGAACATTTCATTGTATATTACCACAATTCCATCAGAATACAAGAATATACAGAGTATGAATAAATATTACACAGACAATATCGGAGATTTAAATTACATTTAAATATATCACAATGGAAAATGATACAAAACACAACCAGAAGTAATACACGGATACAGAGCTTTTCGAGTATCGTTCTAGTTGTAAATCTGGATTCTGTGAATATAAATCTGCAAAACCAAAACTACTAGCTGTCCATGTCAAAATAAGGGCATCAAGAGTTTAGGTTAAAACAATAAACTCTAGGTCAGTCATGTGACTGGTGTGAGAACTAAAACATTTATTTAAAACTTTACTTTAAATCAGATATATCAAGGGACCACGCCGTATAACACGGAACGGGTTTCCTCCCAAGAATAACAGTGCATATAACAAAACAGTGCAATGCTTTATGGAAAAATGAAGCAATTATAAGACCCGGTCCTATCACATAATGCAACGCAAGCCGGGGGATAGGGTTTTCCCTTATAATAGCCAGACATGCTTGGTACATTTAAAAAAAAATCATTTGATCCTATTATAAGTGCATAGTGCATAAAACAACTTCAAATCATAAGTATCAATCATAGACGGCATGGGTACCATATATCATGTCGCTAATACTAGGATCTACAATCAAAACCGCAAGTCACGTATTTGGAAATTGGATTTCCTTCTATGAACCGAGGCAAAAGATAGTCCTCTACCGATTCGAAACTGTCTAGCCCGAGTCTCAGGTCAGAGCTCGAGTGAACTTTGGAGCGACAGCGCCAATCCACCGATGTGGATTAAAATGCCTGAACACTGCGTTTCCCCACCCTTTTGGGGTGTAAATGAGCCAACAAATGACTTCATCGGCGTCACATAGTCACCGATATAACCGAGGCGCCTCGCAACAGCACCAACCACATAAGTCAAACTTGTCAGGGCGCGTCAAACCACTGACGCCACTTCTAGCTAGAAGGAAACGCATGTCCTCCCTGAGGTCCTCTCCCGTTTTTGGTTCAGAATCGGGGTGTGAGGCTCGCGAATCAACGCTACACAAAGCAATGCCACACATGCCGTGCTTTGGTCATCAACCACAAGACTCTTCTTTTCAACAGAAGCCTTGATCATTTGCATCTTAGCATGCCACACAGGCAAACCACTCCATGCAAACGATATCCATCAATCACACAAAATGATATCCAATATCAGACACACAGTCCATTTACAAGTCCATTCTGGGTCTGAACGAAACCGAAGGCACCTTGTACCTCGCATATCCATCGATCTCCAAGTACGTCTGGACGATCACTAACTGATTCCCTCCTCTTGGGTGTACGACCAATAAAGATCATCAGTAATTATCCAAATGACATGAAGACCTCCAGTCTTCAACCACCGTCTTCACCTTCGATTTATCGTCGTATCAGTTATTCAGAATGGGATAAACCCGGTTGTAACACCCCGAATTTTCTATTAACACTAAAGTTGCTAAAATAATAATAAGTGTGTAGAAGAGGGGATGTATCTAATATGAATATAAAAATATTAATAAGTATGTAAGAGAGGGGATGTATCTAATATGAATATAAAAATATTAATAAGTGTGTAAGAGAGGGGATGTATCTAATATGAATATAAAAATATTAATAAGAGAGGGGATGTATCTAATATGAATATAAAAATATTAATAAGTGTGTGAGAGAGGGGATGTATCTAATATGTATATAAAAACAATAATAAGTAAAGGGGGATGTATCTAATATGTACATTGTAGAAAATATATATATATTTATGACATGAATAGAAGTTTATTAATATGCTGAGTGTTTGCTGAGTCACTTCTGACTCATTGCTGAGTCAACAAGATAAACCCCATCTTGTCTGAACGACTGCGGTTATTTCTAGGTTAAATCTAATGGCCTAGAATGAATTCTAAAATCTATAAATAAGTGGGTAGACCCTAGACCTAAATCGCTTGTAAAATTAGAGAAGCTACCGTCATGCTGCTGCCATGGAGTTCAGCATAGCCGTCACAAACTAAGAAGAGGAAGCCTAATCATCTACAACTAAATCTACACAAATCAAATCAAAAGATCTCTCTTTCTCTAATTCTTTTCTTTTGTTGGTGAGTATGATGATTCTCACAAGACTATTACAAACTAATTTGACTCAGTTATGAATGGATCACAAGAAAGTGATGTGATTTGTAATTGTAAATTCTATATATTGTGGATCTCTTATTATGTTATTATGTTGTCGTATGATGTAAATTATATATGCTATGTCATGCTATGTTGTAAATTCTCTTATGCTATGTCGTGCTATGTTGAGAATCATGTCAAGCTATGTTATACTATCGTACTATGCCATGTTATAAATCATGCTATATTATGTTGAAAAATCATGTTGTTGGATCATGCTTAAAGTTATGTTTTTTTATGGATCTTGTTTATGGGAATTTGCCTATTAGGTAAGGTGTACCCATAAACTTGAAACTATAATTAAATAAAACTTGATTATGGTAATTTGCCTATTGAGTTAGGTGTACCCATATAAAACCATGTTGTTAAAAAATTAGATGATGTTGATTCACACATGTTCATATGTAAGTTTATGAAAATTGATTGAGATTATATTAGGTGAATTTTGAACAAGTTGACACCTTTAGGTCCATGACATGTATAATCTATGCAAGTTGGACATATGCAAGTTTCACCCCTTATTATGATTCATTTGGTCACATATACATGTTGTTATTATGATAATCTCTTTTATGCTATGAGTTAGGCTATTCGAGTCTAACATATATTTTGCGAATAAACGTTCAAACGTGGGGTAGGGGTAATATTAGGAATTAATAAATTGGGTGCAATTTTGTAAGATTTTGCATACCATGAATGGATGTCCATAATTGAGTCAATTATGGACATTGTTAAAAATTGGAAGTAATTAATAATTCAAGTAGGGAATTATTAAAATTGGGGGAAAGTGGATTATTATTAATAATCAATGCTTAGGACACGAGGTTGGACCCGTTTGTGATGTAAACCTGCCCGGACCCGCCCGGCAAATCCAGTAGTCACAAATGTCGGCCCAATGTGAGAGGTCCTAGGCCCAAACTAAAGCATAACAGTTGTAAAGACACGAGGTTAGACTCTTTTATGGTGTAAGACTGCCCGGACCCGCCCGGCAAATCCAGCTGCCATAAATGCCAGTCTAATGTGAGAGGTCTTTATGAGGTTATGGCCTTAATGAACTAAGAAATACTTAACCAGATAATCATGTAAGGTGGGACATGGGGGTTAAGTAAGTGCCTTGGGTGGCATGAGGAATCTGGTGGTTGCCTTTAGAGGCATTTGAAATACGATTAGACTTAACCAAACACACATGTAAATGAACATGACTAAGTGGGTTAAGTGGGATGGACTAATGGGGACAAGCTTAGGTGGAATGCTTGTGGTAAATAGTGGGGGCCCATTTCAACCAGTATCCCAAAACGTATCTTTGTGGGCTCGACCCAAGTCGAGGACGGGACACGCATACTGGGTTTGACTATAAGAGGCCAAAACAGGGAGCGGTGGCAACGCAAGTCCAACGGGTTTCATATGCGTGTGTGGACCCGGGCTGGTAGGTAAGACGTTGTTGCATCGTGTAGGTATAAGCCGTGCATGTCCGTTGTATCAGGTTGCCACTTTAGGGGAGTGATACACCCCACTGTGGGGCCAGCACGGGTATCTACGAGTTAGGGAGCCGATCGAATAATGGGAAGTAGGGTACACCTAGTGGAGATAGGGGCAGGCGGCACCTATGTAGTCAGCTAGGTGTACGTAAAGCCATTGGGAAAGTTTCTAAGTGAAGCTAAGTGGGATGAATCTTTAGGGTGACTGGTGTGGTGCAGTATAGTGTTTATCCTTTAGTATTTAGGAGCGCCTATAACGTTGCCTTTAGCGATTGTCTATGTCCTTAATCTGCTCTTCATAGACATTTTCTTGTTTTCCAGCTTATGCCTTAGTCCAGTTATTTTGGTAATAGTATTGTAGAACTATCATATTCACCAGACTTTATGTCTGACCCCCTCTTTTCCATCCTTTTTCTCCTTTCAGGTCCGCAGGTTGGGCCAAGTTCTAGTGGAGTCTAGTTGGATCGCTTATCTTCTGGAAAGCTTGGACTGCTGAAGTAAAGTCCAGCTTGTTATCTTTCTTTTTAATGGCTATTCATGTAATGGGATTATGTACTTGTTTTATCAAGATAGATATTGTACTTGACATTGAATATGGTGTTATGATGTAATCAAACATGTTTTGACTTCTGCTACAATGAAATAAAGTTTTTGAATTTCCAAGTACTATTTTATATCTGTCTTGTTGTAATTTTACTGTTCTATATTCACTTAAAACCTCCATGGAAGTTAATGCATTCCCTTTGTGAGTGACATTAATGGACGTGGGGTGTTACACGTGGTATCAGAGCATAAGGTTACCAGAACAGATAAAAAAATTTTTAGAAAAATATTTTTTTTTCTAAAGTATTTTTGGAAGAAGTGCTTTCAAAAAAAAAAACATGTTATTTAAAGAGAGTTTTTATGAAAAACATAATCCCAAATAGCCATATCCTTATCTTTATCTTTCGAATTCTCCATTTTGAATCTTTCCTTTTTCGTTCCAGCATGGCTGAAGATCTTAATCTCCCAGAAGGTGTGACGATTCCAGGGTGGTTTAGGAGATACTTGGAGGCTAGGGCCACCACTGCAGGCCCAGCGGATACTCCTCCACCCCTAGTTGCACCCATTCCTCCTCCTCCTCCTCCTCGTGTTGACACTTTTGCAAAGACGTGCAAGGAATTCAAGGCTATGGGAGGAAAAAATTTTCAAGGGACTGAGACGTTTGTGGAGGCCAGAGATTGGCTTAAGGAGACTGAGGAATTGTTGGATATCTTTGAAGTGGAAGATGGGAGGAAAGTCTGTTTAGCTGCCTGGTTAATGAAGGGAGAGGCCTCGTTTTGGTGGGAGGTCACTAACGGGGAACGTCCAGTTGATTCATGGGCGGATTTCAGACGAAGGTTTGAGGCAAAGTTTCTTTCAAGGGCAGAGGAGAACTTAAATATGGAAAAATTCCTGGCACTAAAGCAAGGGAGCTCATCAGTAAAGGAATATGTCAATAAATTTAATCAGTTAGCAAGGTTTGGCTTGGAGTTGGTGAACACGCCAGAGAAGAAAGCTTTGAGGTTCGTTAGAGGCTTGAATGAACCGTTGCAAGGGTTGGCTATGACCCACATCCCTATGGGAGCCACCTTTGAAAAGCTAGTAGAAATGGCACTTATGCATGAGGATAAGGCAGTTGAAAAGAAAGGGGATCAGAAGAAACCCCAATAGCAAAATAAGAAGGGTGGTAAAAACAATAATGGCAAAGGGAAGAAGAAATGCTTCAATTGTGGGACGCCTGGCCATCTCAGCAAAGATTGTAGAAAGAAAAAGAAGACTGGTTGTTTTCATTGTGGAGATGCGGGACATTTAGTGAAGGACTGTCCAAAGAAGGGGCAGAGGGCAGGGTCTACCTCGGGAGGACAGGTGCAGGCTCTTATGGCACCAGGGCAGGCAAGGGGGCAAGTTCAGGCTATTGCGGCCCCACCGCTGCAAGAAAGAGGTAGAACAATTTCTGTTGAAAGCTTAGTTTTTCTGTTTGATCATCCTGTCCGTACCTTATTCGATTCTGGCGCATCTCATTCGTTTATCTCTGCATCATTAGTTGAATCACTGCACTTGAACACCAGTTTAGTAGAGGATCCCTTGGTCGTTTCAAATCCAATTGGGGGTTCGGCTCATTTGACCATGATATGTTTGGATTTGAAAATCTCTATACTTAGCGTTGAATTTAGATGTGATGCTTATGTATTGGGCTTCACGGGCTATGGGCTAATTTTAGGAATGGATTGGTTGTCTAGAAATAGGGCCATTCTTGATTGTGAAAGGAGAGTAGTTAGGCTTGTGACTCGCCTTGGTAATGCTCTCGACATCTTTTGTAATCCCATAAATTCCGTTATGCTAAGTTATCTTGAATCGCTTGACGCGTCTGTAGAGAACCTGCGATCGGTAGAAGTGGTCCGGGAATATCCGGATGTGTTTGAGGAGGTGAAGGGCTTACCTCCAAAGCGGGAGATAGACTTTCGAATTTATCTTGTGGATAATGCTAAACCCGTATCTTTGCCAGTGCGCCACATGGCTCCTCGTGAAAGGAGGGAACTCATTAAGCAAGTAAAGGAGTTGCTTGAGAAGGGGTTCATAAGACGTAGTATATCGGAGTGGGGTGCTCCAGTAGTTTTTGCCACAAAGGTGGATGGGTCTCTTAGACTTTGTATGGACTATAGAGAACTAAACAAGCTTACTAAAAAGAACCGACACCCACTGCCGAGGATTGACGATCTCTTTGATCAGTTAGTTGGCGCCTCAGTGTTTTCGCAGTTGGACTTAGCCACTGGCTTTCATCAACTGAGAGTGGCTGAGGATAGTATAGATAAGACTGCTTTTAGGACTCCTGACGGATTCTATGAATGGCTAGTGATGCCCTTTGGTTTGACAAACGCCCCTGCATATTTTGTTGATTTGATGAGTAGGGTGTTTAGGGAATACCTTAACAAATTCGTGGTAGTCTTTGTGGATGACATCTTAGTCTTTTCTAAGAATAAAGAAGAGCACTCCCTACATCTTAGGGAAGTGTTGGAAACCCTTCGAGCACATAACCTTAAGGCAAAATTTTCTAAGTGTCACTTCTGGAGGAAGGAAGTACGGTTCTTAGGGCATGTGGTTTCCAAAGAAGGGATAGCAGTGGATCCCGCAAAGGTGGTGGCCATCCAAGATTGGAAGGTCCCTAAAAATGCAACCGAAGTAAGAAGTTTCTTGGGGTTGGCTGGCTATTATAGGAAGTTTATCAAAGACTTCGCAAAAATATCAGCTCCATTAACACGGTTAACGAAGAAGAACCTGGTTTTTACGTGGGACAAAGATTGCGATGATGCGTTCCAACGTTTAAAGAGAGCCTTAACTTCAGCCCCAGTCTTAGTGCTGCCAGACGGGAATAAACCGTTTACCATCTATATTGATGCTTGTGGGACGGGACTTGGCGCGGTCCTCATGCAAGAGGGAAGAGTAATAGCCTATGGTGGAAGGCAGTTGAGGGTTCATGAAAAGAATTACCCCACGCATGACTTAGAGCTAGCCGCAATTGTTTTCGCGCTTAAGTCTTGGCGTCACTATCTTCTTGGTGAGAAATTCGAACTGTTCACTGACCACAAATCATTAAAATACTTATTCTCTCAGAAGGATTTGAATTTAAGGCAGCAACGGTGGATGGAATTCTTAGCCTCCTACGATTTTGAAATAGCATATACCCCGGGCAAGGGTAACGTGGTGGCAGACGCCTTAAGTAGGAAAAGGTTGTCCTTGAGTCCGTTGTTTGTTGAACGACAAAGCTTAGAATTCATCTCTATGTTTGACTTTAGACCCTCCGTTGACTTAGTACCCGGTCTGTTAGCATCCTTGGAGGTTAGACCTACACTTCTAGGACGGGTTGGTGAGGCACAGCGAGACGACCCACAGTTGGTTGAGATAGTAGAAAAGCTCAAAGGGGGGGAGTCGTCAAGCCATCTTCGTAGGTATACCCTAGACGATAAGGGTTGGTTACGAAGGGATAATAGACTTTGTGTACCACAAGACGAAGACTTAAGGAAGGCCATTCTTGATGATGCTCATCGCTCAAAAATGACCATTCATCCCGGCGGGGATAAGATGTACAAAGATATGAAGCGGGTTTTCTTTTGGGCCGGTATGAAAAAGGATGTGGCCGAGTACGTCGCTAGATGCTTGGTGTGCCAACGATTTAAAGCAGAACAAAAGAAACCCGGTGGGTTGCTTCACCCATTAGAAGTTCCACTATGGAAATGGGAAAGCATCTCAATGGATTTTGTGGATGGATTACCAAGATCAAGGAAGGGTAACACGGGGATTTGGGTTATAGTAGATAGACTTACTAAAAGCGCCCATTTTATTCCCGTGAAAAGTAAGAGGACTGCTCCGTGGTTGGCTTCTGTATACATTAAGGAGATAGTTCGTTTGCACGGTATTCCTTCTAGTATAGTAAGCGACCGTGACCCCATCTTTACTAGCGAATTTTGGAAGAGTTTACAAGAGGCGGTAGGGACTCAGCTATGTTTGAGCACCGCATATCATCCTCAGACAGACGGCCAGACCGAAAGGGTGAATCGCATTCCAGAGGATCTTTTAAGGCTTTGTATCCTAGACTTTGGGGGTACATGGGAAGAGCACCTTCCGTTAGTAGAATTCGCATATAATAATAGCTTTCAGTCTAGTATTGGCATGGCACCTTTCGACGCTCTTTATGGAAGGCCTTGCCGTTCGCCTACATGTTGGTGGGAATCTACCGATAAAATCCTACTTGGGCCCGATATGGTTAGGGAAACCTCGGAGAAGATTGAGTTGATTCGAAGGAGGATGAAAGCAGCACAAGATAGGCAAAAATCGTATGCTGATAAGAGGAGGACAGATCTTGAGTTTGACATTGGGGACATGGTTTTTATCAAAGTATCTCCGTTACAGAATGTTGTTCGCTTTGGGTCCATGGGGAAATTAGCACCAAGGTTTGTAGGGCCCTTTCCTGTAAAAGACAGGATTGGGAAGATGGCATATAGGGTGGAGTTGCCTGAGAAACTTAGTGGAGTACACGACGTATTCCATGTATCACATTTGAGGAAGTGTTTGCACAAGAACGCGGAGGTGGTAGAGCCGAGCTTGCTTAAAGAGGTGGAAATAGAGCGTGATGCAACAATTAGACGAGCTCCTACATGCATTCTTGGGTCGGAGATCAAAAAGTTGAGGAATCGAGAGGTCAGACTGGTTAAAGTGCAATGGGGAGATGATGAGAGCAACGCAACTTGGGAGACAGAAGAGAAGATGCGTTCGTTGTACCCTTTTCTTTTTGAGGGTATGTCTTTTAATTTCTCCTTTATCGCTTAGCTTATCTTATCTTATCTTTAGTATGTCCTCTCATTAGTATCTTTGACCTTTAGTTAGGATAATCCTATGATTGAAACATGTGTTTGAGACATGTTATGTATGATGGATGCAAAATGGATGCAAGTGTTTGCTAGTGGTTGCTCGTGGATGCATATATACACACACTTTAGGCACTAGATCGGCTCAGTCACTACATATTGCATATTGCATATATATGAATGTATTTAGTAAAATGGATGAACGATGGTTGTATTATCATGTGGATGCTGCATTCAGATGATGGTTGTGCACGCATATAGAAGTATTATGTAGCATTAAGAATCTTTTGCATACATAATGGATGCATGGCACGATCATAATTTGCATTAAGGAGGTCAACTGAATCAGTAGACCGCCTGATTTCGCATTAGGTAAGGACATGTACACACACTTTGCATATGATCATAAAGCATTAGAAGTCTTTTAAGGACAATGGATGCCTGTGTATGATGGATGAGTAGATGGACGTTTGGATGGTAGGATATACATTCTTCCAGACTTGAAGATTTCGGGGACGAAATCCTAAAAGGAGGGGAGAACGTAACACCCCGAATTTTCTATTAACACTAAAGTTGCTAAAATAATAATAAGTGTGTAGAAAAGGGGATGTATCTAATATGAATATAAAAATATTAATAAGTATGTAAGAGAGGGGATGTATCTAATATGAATATAAAAATATTAATAAGTGTGTAAGAGAGGGGATGTATCTAATATGAATATAAAAATATTAATAAGAGAGGGGATGTATCTAATATGAATATAAAAATATTAATAAGTGTGTGAGAGAGGGGATGTATCTAATATGTATATAAAAACAATAATAAGTAAAGGGGGATGTATCTAATATGTACATTGTAGAAAATATATATATATTTATGACATGAATAGAAGTTTATTAATATGCTGAGTGTTTGCTGAGTCACTTCTGACTCATTGCTGAGTCAACAAGATAAACCCCATCTTGTCTGAACGGCTGCGGTTATTTCTAGGTTAAATCTAATGGCCTAGAATGAATTCTAAAATCTATAAATAAGTGGGTAGACCCTAGACCTAAATCACTTGTAAAATTAGAGAAGCTACCGTCATGCTGCTGCCATGGAGTTCAGCATAGCCGTCACAAACTAAGAAGAGGAAGCCTAATCGTCTACAACTAAATCTACACAAATCAAATCAAAAGATCTCTCTTTCTCTAATTCTTTTCTTTTGTTGGTGAGTATGATGATTCTCACAAGACTATTACAAACTAATTTGACTCAGTTATGAATGGATCACAAGAAAGTGATGTGATTTGTAATTGTAAATTCTATATATTGTGGATCTCTTATTATGTTATTATGTTGTCGTATGATGTAAATTATATATGCTATGTCATGCTATGTTGTAAATTCTCTTATGCTATGTCGTGCTATGTTGAGAATCATGTCAAGCTATGTTATACTATCATACTATGCCATGTTATAAATCATGCTATATTATGTTGAAAAATCATGTTGTTGGATCATGCTTAAAGTTATGTTTTTTTTATGGATCTTGTTTATGCGAATTTGCCTATTAGGTTAGGTGTACCCATAAACTTGAAACTATAATTAAATAAAACTTGATTATGGGAATTTGCCTATTGAGTTAGGTGTACCCATATAAAACCATGTTGTTAAAAAATTAGATGATGTTGATTCACACATGTTCATATGTAAGTTTATGAAAATTGATTGAGATTATATTAGGTGAATTTTGAACAAGTTGACACCTTTAGGTCCATGACATGTATAATCTATGCAAGTTGGACATATGCAAGTTTCACCCCTTATTATGATTCATTTGGTCACATATACATGTTGTTATTATGATAATCTCTTTTATGCTATGAGTTAGGCTATTCGAGTCTAACATATATTTTGCGAATAAACGTTCAAACGTGGGGTAGGGGTAATATTAGGAATTAATAAATTGGGTGCAATTTTGTAAGATTTTGCATACCATGAATGGATGTCCATAATTGAGTCAATTATGGACATTGTTAAAAATTGGAAGTAATTAATAATTCAAGTAGGGAATTATTAAAATTGGGGGAAAGTGGATTATTATTAATAATCAATGCTTAGGACACGAGGTTGGACCCGTTTGTGATGTAAACCTGCCCGGACCCGCCCGGCAAATCCAGTAGTCACAAATGTCGGCCCAATGTGAGAGGTCCTAAGCCCAAACTAAAGCATAAAAGTTGTAAAGACACGAGGTTAGACTCTTTTATGGTGTAAGACTGCCCGGACCCGCCCGGCAAATCCAGCTGCCATAAATGCCAGTCTAATGTGAGAGGTCTTTATGAGGTTATGGCCTTAATGAACTAAGAAATACTTAACCAGATAATCATGTAAGGTGGGACATGGGGGTTAAGTAAGTGCCTTGGGTGGCATGAGGAATCTGGTGGTTGCCTTTAGAGGCATTTGAAATACGATTAGACTTAACCAAACACACATGTAAATGAACATGACTAAGTGGGTTAAGTGGGATGGACTAATGGGGACAAGCTTAGGTGGAATGCTTGTGGTAAATAGTGGGGGCCCATTTCAACCAGTATCCCAAAACGTATCTTTGTGGGCTCGACCCAAGTCGAGGACGGGACACGCATACTGGGTTTGACTATAAGAGGCCAAAACAGGGAGCGGTGGCAACGCAAGTCCAACGGGTTTCATATGCGTGTGTGGACCCGGGCTGGTAGGTAAGACGTTGTTGCATCGTGTAGGTATAAGCCGTGCATGTCCGTTGTATCAGGTTGCCACTTTAGGGGAGTGATACACCCCACTGTGGGGCCAGCACGGGTATCTACGAGTTAGGGAGCCGATCGAATAATGGGAAGTAGGGTACACCTAGTGGAGATAGGGGCAGGCGGCACCTATGTAGTCAGCTAGGGGTACGTAAAGCCATTGGGAAAGTTTCTAAGTGAAGCTAAGTGGGATGAATCTTTAGGGTGACTGGTGTGGTGTAGTATAGTGTTTATCCTTTAGTATTTAGGAGCGCCTATAACGTTGCCTTTAGCGATTGTCTATGTCCTTAATCTGCTCTTCATAGACATTTTCTTGTTTTCCAGCTTATGCCTTAGTCCAGTTATTTTGGTAATAGTATTGTAGAATTATCATATTCACCAGACTTTATGTCTGACCCCCTCTTTTCCATCCTTTTTCTCCTTTCAGGTCCGCAGGTTGGGCCAAGTTCTAGTGGAGTCTAGTTGGATCGCTTATCTTCTGGAAAGCTTGGACTGCTGAAGTAAAGTCCAGCTTGTTATCTTTCTTTTTAATGGCTATTCATGTAATGGGATTATGTACTTGTTTTATCAAGATAGATATTGTACTTGACATTGAATATGGTGTTATGATGTAATCAAACATGTTTTGACTTCTTCTACAATGAAATAAAGTTTTTGAATTTCCAAGTACTATTTTATATCTGTCTTGTTGTAATTTTACTGTTCTATATTCACTTAAAACCTCCATGGAAGTTAATGCATTCCCTTTGTGAGTGACATTAATGGACGTGGGGTGTTACACCGGTCTTTCCAAATAACTCGCGTATATAATAAACAAGTGTTACACAAACACAATATATGCCTCATTCCAATTCATTAGTCACTAACCGTAAATTAGTAAGAGCACAACTCCCTAAATATTAACCCCGAAGGCCGAAACCAACATCAGATCTATACCCAGGAAACAATTCATTTAACTAATCTTCAGTTAGTTGCTAAATTTCACATTCTTAGGGAGAGTTTCCCATTAATTTTATCAAAGATAAATTCCTTAAATTTATTCTTTAATTTCCCTTTGAATATCAATTCAAACCAAATTATGGTTTATCCAAACTAGTTGGGATTAACGAATCTTACCGAAGTAATCAGTTGTTTTATTTTCCTAATCCCAACCTATTCATCCCATGAAGTAAAACTGGTAATACTTCATATCTAACACCACGGTGTTATCGGTAAATTCAATTACCATTTCACGTTCAAATCTAATTAAAGATTTAACTATCGCCTGGAGAAAAACTAGTGATACTCCATTCTCGATCTTTTCAATCTAATTAAAGATTCAATAAAACTCCACTTAGTTCTAATCTTTAACTAGGTTATAGAACCAATGTCATTTAAAACATGGTTCACGATAAACCCACCTCACATTCCATTCTATTAGTCTCTAACCGTAAATTAGTAAGAGAACAGTTCCCTAAATATTAACCTCGAAGGCCGAAACCAACATCAGATCTATACCCAAGAAACCATTCAACTTAACTAATCTCCAGTTAGTTTCTAATTTTCTTAACTCAGTTGGGTCTAAGAACAATATTATTGAAGATACCGTTCACGACAACCCAAAATCACATTCTATTAATTATCGGGTTAAAGAACGAGTGTTATTTAAAACACCGTTCACGATAAACCCAAAACTCAATTCAAATTCAATTCCAATTATATATCATTTAATTGGTACACTTCATTAAATCTAAATGAAAAGATTTAATCTTTTTCTCAACTGGGTTTAAGAAAACTGTTAATGAAGACACCATTCACGACAAACCTAAATCACATTTGATATTAAATACATGGCTCTGAATAGAAAATATATCGGCTTATATTTAATATCAAATTCTATGACCAACAAATATCGTATTAGAAATAACGATATATATATATATATATATCTTTCAAATTTCCATAACAATATCTGTATAATCACAAAATCCAACATCGAAATATTCCCAAGATGATTTCGATTCAAATCTATTCCAATTCATATATTGGAAACTTCTGGTTATTTTAAAAACATTTCAAATTCAATTTATTTATTTAAAAATAAATAGAATTATAATTCTAGTTCAAAACTAGTTTATTTCGATAAAAATCTATTTTTATCTTTTCAAATATGGAATTTTTTCATCCCAATTCTTCCCAAATCATTTCTTATGATTTTACACAAATTATTTCTAT
The DNA here is from genome assembly GCA_030737875.1 of Allium sativum. Lineage (NCBI taxonomy): Eukaryota > Viridiplantae > Streptophyta > Magnoliopsida > Asparagales > Amaryllidaceae > Allium > Allium sativum. The sequence continues at coordinate 109,437,741 of CM060916.1, read as the reverse complement.
TTTTAATAATTTTATCAAGGCTCGTACAGTCAATTTCCATCAACGGCCATCGAACTGCACTTACAGCGACCTTTTCCAAATTTGATTTGGACATAATTCCAAATCCAACCGTTAGATTTCAAATCTCTAATGTTCATTAAAAATCTCTTTTCGATACTAACCCAACGGTTCCGTTTTTAAAGAATCCGACGGTCGGATCTCCCGTAACGTCAATTCGAAGACAATGGTCGAAATTCGCGAACTGCCGCGGCGCGGCGCGTTCTATTCAGGCCATTATATATATAATATATATATATATATAATATATATATATAATATATATATTATATATTTCGTCGATTTCCTTTCAAAACGTATTTCATAAATCGTTTTCAAAACAATTTCAACTTCATATTCAATTTCTAATCAAAATTGAATATTCCACATCATCAATATACAAATGATAATATTTTCAAAACGTTATATTTTGAAATCAGTTTCTTTTCCATATTCATTATAAAAATGAATAAAATCGATATAAATATCGTTCACGTCAAAATGGCGTCAATCGAATCAACACGGCTTTTATTCAACACATGAATATTTATTCTATTCAGCACATGAATATTTATTTTATTCAACATATGAATTTATTTTCTATTCAACACATGAATTTATTTTCAATTCAACACATGAATTTCTTTTCTATATTGGAATGAGGCCTATGTTGTGTTTGTGTAACACTTGTTTATTATGTACGCGAGTTATTTGGAATGACCGGGGTTATCCCATTCTGAATAACTGATACGATGATAAGTCGAAGGTGAAGACGGTGGTTGAAGACAGGAGGTCTTCACGTCGTTTGGCTAATTACTGATGATCTTGATTGGGCCGTACACCCAAGAGGAGGGAATCATTTAGTGATCGTCTAGACGTACTTGGAGATCGATGGATATGCGAGGTACAAGGTGCCTCCAGTTTCGTTCAGACCTAGAATAGACTTGTAAATGGACTGTGTGTCTGACATTGGATATCATTCTGTGTGATTGATGGATATCGGTTGCCTGGAGTGTTTTGCCTGTGTGGCATGCTAAGATGCAAATGATGAAGGCTTCTGTTGAAAAGTAGAGTCTTGTGGTTGATGATCAAAGCACGACCTGTGTGGCATAGCTTTGTGTAGCGTTGATTCGCGAGCCTCACACCCTGGTTGTGAACCAAAAACGGGAGAGGACCTTAGGGAGGACATGCGTTTCCTTCTAGCTAGAAGTGGCGTCAGTGGTTTGACACGCCCTGACGAGTTTGACTTATGTGGTTGTTGCTGTTGCGAGGCGCCTCGGATATATCGGTGACTATGTGAAGCCGATGGATTCATTTTTTGGCTCATATACACCCCAAAGGGCGGGGAAACGCAGTGTTCAGGCATTTTAATCCACATCGGTGGACCGGTCCTGTCGCTCCAAAGGTCACTCGAGCTCTGACCTGAGACTCGGGCTAGACAGTCTCGAATCGGTAGAGGACTATCTTTTTCCTCGGTTCATAGAAGGAAATCCAATTCCAAAATACGTGACTTTGGGTTTTGATTGTAGAGCCTAGTATTGGCGACATGATATATGTTACCCATGCCGTCTATGATTGATACTTATGATTTGAAGTTGTTTTATGCACTATGCACTTATAAGAGAGTCAAATGATTTGTTTTAAATGTACCAAGCATGTTTGGCTATTATATGGGAAAACCCTATCCCCCGGCTTGCGTTGCATTGTGTGATAGGACCTGGGTCTTATAATAGCTTCATTTTTCCAAAAAGCATTGCGCTGTTTTGTTATATGCACTGTTATTCTTAGGAGGAATCCCGTTTCGTGTTATACGGCGTGGTCCCTTGATATATCTGATTTAAAGTAAAGTTTTAAATAACTGTTTTAGTTCTCACACAAGTCACATGACTGAGCTGGAGTTTATTGTTTTAAACTAAACTCTTGGTGCCCTTATTTTGACACGGGCAGCTAGTAGTTTTGGTTTTGCATATTTATATTCACACGATCCTGATTTACAGCTGGAACGATACTCGGAAAGCTATGTATCTGTGTATTACTTCTGGTTGTGTTTTGTATTATTTTCCGCTGCGACGTATTTAAATGTAATTTAAATCTCTGATATTGTCTGTGTAATATTTATTCATACTCTATATATTCTTGTATTCTGATGGAATTGTGGTAATATACAATGAAATGTTCTTCTGTATGCGTTCTTTTGTGTGTTGTTCTCGAAGTATCCGGGGTTTCCTTACCGGGGAAGTTACGGGTTATCACACCCAATATATATATAATAGTCAACCCTAAATAGCCAATATATTTAAATCAACCAGAAAGCATTCAAACAAGCAACAACAATTTTTTTTAACGAATAAAAAAAATTCTGAGTAAAAGGTGAGTGAGATTTAATAACCGTGATTTTCCATTGTCTAATATTCATTTAACATTCTCTACAGTCTCTCCTTTTTATCTGCTCGAACGAATCTCGAATGAAATCTTTTCCTAGGATTATTAATTTTAATTAACAATTAACGATACTTAAACTAAATTAATACTAATTAAATAAATGAATTATTCTAAGAACTTTCAAATTTATGAAACATGTACCTTATCTGAAACAACAAAAAAAATGGCCTAGCACATCGTTCGTCATAGCATCACCCATCTCCGACATTTTCAACAATCCCTACTGCATAAATTCTCCACTATTATTCATCATCTTGTACAACTAAAACAAACTCCAGACAGTTCTTTTAACAAAGCATCGACCAACCCCTCATCCAATTACTATAACCAAGTTCTAAAAACCCTTCTGTCCCTTTTGATATCCAACCAAATTTCTCACCATCCATTTTCAGAGTTTGACATCCCCAAATCAAATACTCGACGCCAGAACAACCACTCAACGCCATCCCCTCAGTACATAGTTCATCGGCTCAGCACCCCCTAGCCTGCACTCACAGCAATAACGCCACTGAACCCTATTACTGGCGTTGACTTCGGATTGCCCTAGCAGTTCTGACCATCGAGAGTTTGAATGCCATCATCGCTCCAAATCTCGAGCCCCACAAACTGTGGTTCGTACTCCTCACTTATTCGATGTCGCACCCCCAAATCGGTATTCCAGAAACGCCAATGAACCCTACCTCGAACATCCTTTTGCTCGAGATCAAGCTTCCTCTCTAATCGCGTTACTGGAAATCACGACATCCATTAACCCTAATCATCATAGCGGCTCTAACTTTGAACTTGAAATGAAATAGCAGCCCTCAACACTTATGGCCTCGAGCCGGATTAGTTTAGGAATTACGGTGTTTTTTCTTCTTCTTTTTTTCCAGAGAATGGAAATGAGATCAGGAAGGAAAGGGAGGATGTCGCAGTTTTACAGCAGAAGACTTCCTTGGCTATTAAGGAATTATATTAGCCTAGGTACAGTGAAGTACGATGAATTAAATTTGATTTGAATGTGATTTGATTTAAGATGATTTTTATTCTTTTTAAGTAGATATCGATTTGATTTCATGCCTATCCACAATTAAATATCTCGGGGTCCATTAATTTAAACCAGGAACCGCTATTTTAACGTAACCACTGTTATTTCAACAGAGTAACACTATTCTAAACTAACTGAATATATTTTGATATTAATTCGAACGTAAATATAAATAACCAAAATAAATTAATATAATATAATTTAAATTCAAAAACAAATAAATTCCTTGATAATAAATTATTATTATTATCGTTTAAATTCAAATAAAAATTCATATAAATCATTTTGACTCCATTTCAAATTAAATTGCTTAAGACCCTCGTATTACGATAATTATATCTATAATTCAATATAAAAATCGATTTATATTATCAGCTCAATATTTAAAATAATATTAAATATTCAAAATAAATCGACTAGAAAATCTGGGTCGTTAAATTCTTCCCCCCTTAAAATAATTTCGTCCTCGAAATTGCTAAGGTAAGAAAAATGATACAAATCCATTACTTTTCAAAACTCCATTATGTTGAAACTCACGTCTTCATATTTCAACAAGTTTTATTCTACCAGAACATTTAGTTTCCATTTAAATAACACATCATCTATACTCACATTCATTTATTCTGAATGATTTATCACCAATTCATATTTCATTCAGATGTGTTTAAATCCATTCAAATTGATTCTAGTCAATTTATTCACTTCAATTCATTTAACTTGCTTAAGTTAAATTTAAATTCCATAATTCAAATTCCCGGGTTTTCCTTTCAAAAAAATATTGAAATCCCATAAATATATACATATATATTCACCACTATCTTAAATTCAAAACATTTGAATTTCAAACCACTTGTTTACTTTCAAATAAATTTCCAACAAAACTTTTCTAAGGTGGCCATTCGTCACTTAGAACTCGAAAATGAACACTAATGATGCTGCAATCATCATCAGAATTATTTTCCAGCCACTGAAGTGAGTTCAGTGCTTTAACACTTTCAGAATCCATTCAAAATGATTTTTATTCAAAATCCTTCAAACACAAAGTTATATTGTTCTAATACACTTCAGAAAATATTTTCCCACTTCCCAGGATTTAAATTCTGAATTCTGGCTTGAATTCAATGTTAATTCATCCCATTTGTATATTTTATTCGTATACAAATTCTATTTGGTCCTATATAACCATTTCATTTCTTATAATCTCATTTGATTATAATAATAATAACAACCAACACATCCATATATTATAATAATTTCAAAAATTATTCTTTCTATATCAAAATAGAATTTTGGTTAAAATAATTTCATTCACCTATTTTAAAACAATATCGTGTTCAATCTTCTGTTCAATTGTTTAGAAATTCCTATCGACTTTGTGGCGTCCCACTACTCGATTAGAATTCATAAACCACTCAACAGACTAACCAACAAAATATAAAACAACTTTTATATCAATTAACAAATACGCTTTCTCGTATATATATACTCAACTCATTCTAGGGTACGACTGACCCTATCTATAATGAGCACATCCCAACAAATCCTAGGTATTCGCTCGACCTAAGCTCTGATACCAACTGTAACGACCCGCATATCCGTACTATCTGAGTTGACTAATAACACCACACGTCCAACCCAAATTGTACAGAAATACGAATCATTATTAGAAAGAAGTTAGAGGATGAGAAATAGAAAGAAAGAAATGTTAGAATAGAAGAAAACAAAGAAAACAGGTCTCACAATGGAACAAATAAAATATATTATTAACATAACTTTTGAAATACAAATCAGTAACTTTATATACATACCATCATCAGACCACAACAGTTATTCCTGGAATAGTTATAAACACCTGTTTCCAGATACAACATAGTACACAACGGAAATATGATATTCTATAGCTAATTGATGAAGCCTCCTACTTCCAGCTCTTCCAAGTGAAACTGAAAAATCCCGACCAATTGACTGACCATACAAATTTGGGCACCGAAGAGTTTAGGGAAACAAACAAAATAAACTCCGGGTCAGTCATGGGACTGGTGTGAGTAAACTCCAACCATTTGTTTAAATTTAAAAATCCTTTCTAAAGAAATGATAATAGTAAGACCAGCCACACATAAACATGGAAGATTTTTACCTTACTATAACCTAAAACACTTTGATACAAAAATCCAGTGATATTATAATAATGTCTAATCAAATAAACAGAATCTAGCGGAACACTTGCATCTCACGCTCCATATATAATATAAAATCAAAAATCGCAGGGTGCTTATTGGAGATTGGATTTCCAACATGACAAGGTATGGAACCACCCTCCGATAGTGTATCTCTAGTGATGAATACACTGGGTTCAACAAGAACATCTTTCAACCCGGCCCACACATGACCGACCTGTAACAACCCGAATTTTTATAACATGTTAATACACGAATCAAGGAAGAATTGAATTTTAAAATAATAATCAAGGGAAACGGGTTGCGCCATTGCGTTTGTCTCGAAATTCTGCTTGAAAACGAGTTCGAGTTTGCGAGAAACGGAGTTCGTATGAGAGGGAGATGACCCTCTGAAGGTTCAGGATTTTCAGAATCGAAAACGGCTCGGATTCGAATTCAAATTTCGAATTCAAAACCCAGAAAAGGCTAGGCCGGAAATTTCCCGCCCAGTACCCAGGTCGACTGCGGAATCGACTGGGCAGTCGACCCCCCCGGACCAGGTTGACTAGGCAGTCGACTTGGGTGTCGACCTGGTCCCCGAGCCCACTTTTGTGCCTGGGTGCATTCAATTGTTTCTAGTCTCGTTTTCTGTCCAGATTCGTCTACCTAATCCTATATAAACCCCCTGATGCCTAAACCCTAATCACTACAACACGTCTAGCCACCATTATGCTGTTGAAATCCCTCTTGGTCATGGCCGCCGTCTCTAATCTTCTTAAGCTCTCATATGCAATCCAATGCAAAGATGAAGACTTCTACAACAATTCAAGGAGATGAATCAACAACGCCACAACATCGATTTCAGTTCTTAAATTCGCTAGCCATGCTATGTAAGTTCTAGTTACTTTTTAGATTAAAATACTTAATTTTAATATGGCTATGGAATAAAGTGTATTTGGATATAAGCATGTTTATCAATTCAGATCTATTCCTGTTTACCTTTGAACCTTGAGTTTTGAGACTTGTTCATCTCCATTCTTATGTCTAGTTCATGCTCTATTCAGTCGTTGTAAATCAGTTTCTTGGATTCATGTTGATATTATTATCAAGATCTAAACTTTATGCCTATCATGACGATCTATGCTATTTTATCCCTGATCTTGTTTCATTGCAGCTTCTACCTCCCTCTATTTATTTTCCTTTGATGAACCTAGGACAATTTCGGACCTAGGCCTATACTACGATTTATGTGCGATTGGATACGGGGGAAATAACGAGATATTGCCTAGTTAGATATATGTGTGTTTGGTAGAATCGAAGGCATAATATAGAATTGGATAATTGGGTATTGCCATTAAAATGGTAATTGTAAGAATTGGGATTGGCATATGTAATTTTTGGCTAGAACTTGACATGTGTAAATTGACATAAAAATTAACATACGTATAAAACGGCATGAACTGAAGATATGTAGATTTGGTATGAATTGGGCATATGTAAAACTGATATGTAATCTAGAACTTGGGCATATGTTAATTATGTGAGATTTGTAGTTGAAACACATATGATAATTTATGTCTTTAAAAAGGGCAAATATGAACACGCCTAAGTGGGTTTTGGGTAGTTGGCATGTAATAGCCTTAAAGGAGGGATAAATATAAATTGAGATAAGTTACCTTTAATGGCATAAGATAAATTGTGATAAAATTGGTATGATTTTGCATACCATTAATTGGTGAACATAATTGAGTCAATTATGGACATAGTTAAATTAGGAATTAATTAATAATTTGAATAAGGAAATTATTATGACTGGGGTAAAAGATTATAAGTGATAATCAATGCTTATGACACGAGGTTGGACTCATTTGTGACGTAAAACTGCCCGGACCCGCCCGACGAATCTAGTAGTCACAAATGGTAGCCCAATGTGAGAGGTCCTAGGCCCAAATTAAAAGCGTAACAGTTGTAAAGACACGCGGTTAGACTCTTTTATGGTGTAAGACTGCCCGGACCCGCCCGGCAAATCCAGCTGCCATAAATGTCAGTCTAATGTGATAGGTCTTTATAGGGTTACGTCCTTAATGAATTAAGAAACACTTAACCAGATAAACATGTGGTGGGATATGGGGGTTAAGTGGGTGACATGAGGGTGACATGTGGGTGACATGTGGAAATACGAATAGTAATACTTAACCAACATAACATGGTAATTAGACCAGTTGATAGGGTTAAGTAAACTAATGTCACTTAACCAATATGGTATGAATGGGTGGGTTAAGTAATATGATTAGGCTAATGACACTTAACCAATATGGTATGAGCGGGTGGGTTAAGTAATATGATTAGGCTAATGACACTTAACCAATATGGTATGAATGGGTGGGTTAAGTAGTATGACCAGGCTAATAACACTTAACTGTTATGACATGAATGGTTGAGTTAATTAAATCTTAATTAATGCCTAAGTGGGAATGATAACTTATGGAATAAAGTATGTTAGGCAGAACAATAGACAAGATGAGATAACTTATGTAATAAGGAAAGATGTGCTTCATTGTAGATTAAGCAATATGTAAAGACAAGAATGAATTTACAATTGAAGGCGACATAAGTTATATTATAAAAAGGAACAAAACATTGGTTAGGTTGGATAATCCTCTGAGTATCAATCTGATGTTGATTCCGGTCTTCGGGGTTGGTATTTAGGAAATTATTCTCTCTCTCCAGTGTGTTTGTAAGTTAAGGGGTACTTGGTTGTAAAGATTGAATAAGAACATGTTATTGTACCATAACAGGGGTTAATTTATGAATCATAGGAATAACATGTTGCGGGCTTATTAATGGACTTAGTATAGTTCAAGTTAAGAATTGAATTAATAAGCAAGTTGAAGGTTGGTATAAACGGAAATAGCCAAGTTAAATGATAAGACTGATGAGGTAGCACAAGCGCATAGTTAATGGATAGACATAGGGTCTAATGGCAGATAAAGCCAAGGCGCTTGGTTAAACCCAGATGTTGGGGGTAATATGAATGACATGTAAAATATAACCAATAAGCACTTAACCAAGATAAATCATGTATTAAGACATAAGGATGATGTAGGGGTTAAGTGGAGGACATGGGTAACATGTAAGACATAACTGGTGTATACTTAACCAAAATTTAAGCATGTAAGTGGACATGAATAAGAAGGGGTTAAGTAAGAATTACTAGAGGGGACCAAGCATAGGAGGGAAGCTTGTGTCGAGGAAAGGGGACCCTTTTCAGACCAGTATCCCATTACGTATCTTCATGAGCTCGACCCATGTCGAGGACGGGACATGCATACTGGGTTTGATTGTAAGAGGTCAAAACGGGTTAGCGGTGGCAACGCAAGTCCAACGGGTTTCATATGCGTGTGTGGACCCGGGCTGGTAGGTAAGACGTTGTTGCATCGTGTAGGTATAAGTCGGGCATCCTCAAGTTCTATTGGGTTGCCGCTTTGGGAAATGATACACCCCACTGTGGGGCCAGCACGGGTATCTACGAGTTAGGGAGCCGATCGCATAGGGGTTGGTGGGTACACCTAGTGGAGATAGGGGCAGGCGGCACCTGTAGTCAGCTAGGGGTACATAAGACTAGTATTATGATTTCTAAGTAGTGGGTGGGATCACCTTATTATATAACATGGGCTACTAGTTGGGACACTAGTAGGGGGTAAGGATCCTTGTTACATAGGACACTAGTTGAAGTACTAATAAGAATACAAAACATTCCATGTAAGACACTTGTAAAGATGCTAGTTAGGTGGTGCAGAGCAAATAGATCTCATAGAAATATTTTAATGGCGAAGCAGAGGAATCTTGTTATGCTTGATAGGAATCCTACGAAATTATACTTAGTTTATCTTGAATGGGAACCTTCCGATGTTACTTGACAAAAATCACATCATGTTATCCTTAGTTGTCTTACCTGTTGCTTATCTTGTCATCATGCTTATGTTTACTTTTAGTTTACTCATGCCATATTATCTTTACCTGTTTTTATGCAGAAAGTCACTAGGATTTACTCAGTCTTTATGACTGACCCATTTTGTTTCGCCTCTTTTTCTTCCGTTTCCCCCCCCCCTCCAACCCCCAGGTTCGCAGGGTGGGAATACAGCTTAGTTCGGATCTTACCAAGCTCCAAGGCTCTTTCATGTATGGCTTGGATTTCTCTTGGCTATGGCTTGCTTTGCTTTATTGGGGAATACTACGGTTTGTTTTTATGCTTCTTTGTTTTTTGAGCAGGACAGATATTTTAACTATGTAATTGGGTATTGGAAGTTGATGGGTTTTTATTGTAAACATTTATATTTAATAAATGATTTTAAGTAATTCCACTTTACTTTCCGCTGTATTATATATGTCTGTCTTGTAATATTTCTGTTCCAGTACCCATAATGCTCCATTAAAGTTAAGGCATTCCCTTTGTGAGTGACCTTAATGGATGTGGGGTATTACATTTGGTATCCGAGCAGAAGGTTACCAGACTAGGCAAAAGTTTTCAAAAACCTTCTGAACTAGTTTTCAAAACATTAACAAAGAAGCAAATTTTCAAGAAAATTTTGTTTTGATTAAAAGGAATATTCCCCAAAGCCATATGCACTATCTTCTGATTCCCTCTTGAAATCTCTCCTCTCTCTCTTCACCATAGTTTCATAGGCATCCGACATATGTCGGAGGGCAAAGAAGTGCCCAACCTCCATCTGTAGCCGCAGTAGTTCCATCTGCGTCTAATCTTATTTCAAGTTGTGTAGAGTTGCTGTGCGTTGGAGGTAGCTTCGAGGGACTTGTCAACAAACTATACAAGGACAGTAAGAACAAGAGACTAGTTGTTATAGCTTAATCTACGAAGGAGGAAAAAGGTGAAAGCAAAGAGGCCAAAGTGAAAGAATAGTGAAATCCATGACAAGAGAGAGTATCTTTAGTATGGTAAGGAGGGAGTGTAGTTAAGTATTATAGTACAAGGACAGGATCGTCGAGAGGGCAATTGTATGCTCTCACTACTAGCGTACCTAAGGGAGGTGGTAACGTTACCGTTAAAGGTTTAGCTTTTCTTTTCTATCATCCCGCTAGAACTTTGTTTTTGTACATCGCATCCTTTAGCGTATTGGAGGATCCCAATTTTTGTCTCAAATCCTGTTGGGGAATTGGCTCATTTATTCATGATTTGTTTGGATTTGAGAATGTCTATACTAGGCATTGAGCTTAGAAGGAATGCTTATGATTTTTGGGCTAGGAGTGGATTCTAGGGATGGAGTGGTTATCCAATAAGGGTGCCATTCTCTGTTTTGAAAGGAGGGTAGTCAGACTCTTGACTTCCCTCGGTAATGCCCTCGAAGTCTAGTGTAACCCTTAGGATTTTTGCCATGCTTAGTTACCTAGAATCTCTAGATACATTGGTTGATCCGCTCGAGTAGTGTTCGCCACTAAGGCGGATGGTTCATTTCACTTATGCATGTGATGTAGAAAATCGCCTTAGTAAGTACATTTAGCAACATGGTTGACATTTGTTTATTTTCAAGAGATAATTCATCTATGTGGAATACCTTCTGGTAAGTGAACGAGATCCAAGATTCACTAGTGAATTTTGGAGAGCTTACATGGAACCCTCAGTACACAGTTATGTTTGAGACCGAGTATACTAGAGGGAGAATAAGTGAAAGTGGAACGAGAGGCAACAGTGAAATGAGTTCCAACTCGCATTTTGGAAATAAGAATCAAGGAGCTATGAAATTGTGAAATTAAAGTCGGTCAAAGAACAATGGAGTTAAGCTCAAGGGAATGTGGCTTAGAAGATTGAAGACTATATTCGTGCATCACATCTCTTTTTAATAGTATATTCCTGATTCCTTTTTCCTGTAGATCTTACTTGCATGCTATCTTTTGTGTATATCCTCTCGATCCTATTCTCAATCCAATTTCTGTTGCAAACCCCATAGGGAGTATGACTCATCTGTTTGTTTTACATGTTGGGGCTTGAGGGAGTCCGTTGGGTTGATTAAACCTTTTGGGTTTTATAGGATATGTGTTGGTTTTAGGAAGGGATTTCTTGTGACCTAAAAGGACTCCATCATGCTTAGTTTCCTAGAATCACATATATATTGGTTAGGTTGAGAATTTCTTTGGGTGTCAGTCTGATGTTGATTTCGGTCTTCGGGGCTGGTGCTCAGGGAATTCTTCTCCTAATCAGTATATATGTGACGTAGATTTCTAGCTTTGATGGGCGCAGAGTTTTTACTTGCTTCTATCATTCGACTATATCTTTAGGTAGGAACAGTTGGGTGTAAAGATGTGTTTGAGACATGTGATGATTGATGGTTGCAAGTGGTTGCTCGTGGATGCATATACACGCACATTAAGCACTAGATCGGCTCAGTTACCTTTCATATTGCATATGCATGAGTGTTTACACTTGTTTGTGGATGAAATTGAATGTGTTATCATACGGATGTTGCATATGGATGGATGTTTGTGCACACATATAGTGTTTATGTGACTAGGACTATTTGCATACATGTTGGACTCATGACACTAAACATATTTTTGCATTAAGAGGATCAACCAGGCCAGATCATTTACATTAGATAAGGAACATATACACACACTTCTCGCATATGTTCATACAACATAAAAAGTCTTTTAAGGACAATGATTGCTAGTGGGTGATGTTTTGAGTAGATGGATGATGGGTGGTAGGACACATTCTTCTTAACTTGAAGATTTCGGGGATGAAATCCTTCAAGGAGGGGAGAATGTAACAACCCGAATTTTTATAACATGCTAATACAAGAATCAAGGCAGAATTAAATTTTAAAATAAGAATCAAGGGAAACGGGTTGCGCCATTGCGTTCGTCTTGAAATTCTACTTGAAAACGAGTCGAAGTTTGCGAGAATCGGAGTCCGTATGAGAGAAATATGACCCTCTTAAGTTTCAGGATTTTCAGAATCGAAAACAGCTCGAATTCGAATTCAAATTTCGAATTCAAAACCCATAAAAGGCTGGGCGGGTAATTTCCCGCCCAGTACCCAGGTCGACTGGGGAGTCGACTGGGCAGTCGACCCCCCCCCCCCAGACCAGGTCGACTGGGCAGTCGACCTGGGTGTCGACCTGGTCCCCGAGCCCAATTTTGGGCCTGGGTGCATTCTGATGTTTCTAGTCTCGTTTTCTGTCCAGATTCGTCTACGTAATCCTATATAAACCCCATGATGCCTAAACCCTAATTCACTACAACACGTCTAGCCACCATTATGCTGTTTAAATCCCTCTTGGTCATGGCCACCGTCTCTAATCTTCTTAAGCTCTCATACGCAATCCAATGCAAAGATGAAGAATTCTACAACAATTCAAGGAGATGAATCAACAACGCCACAACATCGATTTCAGTTCTTAAATTCGCTAGCCATGCTATGTAAGTTCTAGTGCCAATACAAAGTGGTTCAGGGATAATAATCCAACCGGTCTCTCCATATTGACAACGATATTGGCAAATACTTCGATAGTCGACTATTTAACTATCAGAGAAAAACAAACATCCATCCAAAACAATCAAACAATCACTGGGCCCCTTGATTACCATTCATTATTTAAATCACCCTTTCCATTTCCTTATCAATATTTGTTAAACAAATATTTTCAATTATCATCTCGATCTCTTACATTCTTTGGAAAGCATTTCTATATCTCACCTTCTTTTATTTTCTACACTTAGAAAATATAGTCTATTTTAAATTGAAACAATTTCAATCACTTATCTCTTTCCCGACTACTTTAATTATACTCAGGAAATATTTACTTTTATATTTCCAAAATTCCATCACTTGGGTTAAAACGAGTGCTGTGTAAAACATCGTTACAGCAACCTAAAATATTTTATTCAACTAACTATTATCCAACACTTCTCTTCGAGATTGGATCTTTCTATTTATCAATTAAAAATGAAATCAATCAAGTTGGGGTAAAATTACCTCTCAGACCTTGACTGAAAACATCATTAACTTCAAAACAGACAAAATCACTTACCCCGAATAATCAACATTATAAAAACCAATTATTCATTTTTTTTTGCGTATATATGTTTCTCTTTCTATTACCAGCCTATCAATTTCCTTTTTGTTTATAATATTCTATTCTTAAATTCGTTTCCTTATCGAATTCTATATATATCGATACATTTATTTCTAACTATCAAACTTTTCTTAAAAATATTCTAACTCCTTATATTCCCGGAATAATTCTCCATAACCTCCCTTAAACCGGGAGCATCGGGATATTTCGAATAGCCTCCCATGGCCCTCACCAATCCAAAAGAAAAAGAAAAAGCCAAGCGGCTTGCCGATACGGCGCATAAAACCTTATATATGAATTTTAAACATGTACCTTTTTGTCGGGCAAATAAATTAAAATCTTCATATACTTCATCCCATACCTGTCTAACACATGCTCACCTGTTTTCAATTGAATTCAACTCAATCCAATCGTTTGAATTCAGATTCGCTCATTTATTCTTTAATCAGCTATTTTTCCTATTTCACTTCTTTGTTTGAACATAACATGTTCAAACAAAATATTTAACTTGCTCATAACCAAATTGAAATTTCAATTCCAGTTTCCCTTTCGATTTCGAATATAAGTTTTCAAATCGAATTCACTTATTCAAAGCCCAATATCAATTCAAAATCTCATTAACTAATTACTATTCAAATTAGATAATTCTATTCAATAATAAAAAATCTGATTTCTGTTTCAAAAATCAATTCATCACTCCACTTGAGTTCACATATAATTTACAACTCAAATCTGAAATTTTCTAAATAGAAATTCGGATTTTATTCGCTTAAAATCCTTTTATAAAATTAAATAAACCGTTATGGTTTTTAAATGGTTATGGCCCTGCTTTTCTGAAAATTTGATTTTGACATAACCCAAAATATATACGAAGAAATTCATATTTTTCTCCTCCATTAGAAAACTATTATCAAATTGGTCCTTACGTTTCTTGATTCAAAGAATTCCGACTTCAATTCAGTTCTGTATACTCAATTAAAGTTCAAAACGCCAATTTACGAACTGTCACGCTACGGTGAGCTCGTTTAAGTTATATTTAATATATAAACGTTTTAAACTTTGTTTAAAATAAATTCAACTCCATTCAAATATATTTTTAATATATATCAAACCAGTTTTTCCCAATTCAACATTATATTTCTGATTTTCTAAAATTGTCGATTTTTCCTAACTCAAAAATAAATTTATTTATACTTCGATCTTCTATATTCAAATTCCATTTCAAATTGAATTTTCTATATTCAAATTCCATTTTCAATCTCCATTTGAATTTCAATTTACTTTCAAACTTCTTTTGGATTTCTATATTCAAATCTATTTTCAAACTCCATTTGAATTTCTATATTCAAATCTATTTCAATTCTATTTATATTTTATATCCAAATTCCATTTTAACTCTATTTGAATCCTATATTCAAATTCAATTTACATTCTTATATTCGAATTCTATATTTGAATTTCCTTTAAATTTTCTATATTCAACATCTATTGGAATTTCTATATCCAAATTCTATTTTTGAATTCTCTTTGAATTTCTATATTCGAATTCTATATTTAAAATTCTATATTCAAATCTCGTTTGAATTTCTATATTCAAACTCCATTTAATTTCTATAAATGAATTCCATTTAAGTTTCTATATTCAAATTCTAAATTTGAATTCCCTTTGTTTAAATTCCACTTGAATTTAAAGTATCCATATTATCCAATTTATGGTTTTTCACCTTTCTTTGTAAACATCGCCTTATATTACTTGTTTATATATATTAAAACAAATCTCGACTTCAACTTCATTTGAAATAAATATTTTACTTTGGAAAAATAAATTTCCCTTTATTTAAATTCCACTTGTATTTATATTTCCTGAATTTATCAAATAATAATTCATTTCACCTCCTTTTTAAACTTTGTTTACAAACAAACTACTTGTTTTAAATAGTCGAAACAAGTTAATATTTATATTCTATTCGAATTTCAAATTCTGTTTAGAAAAAAATAGAATTTCCCTTTAAAATCTCAAATATCCTTTCCTTGATATTTTATAAATCAACCATCAGACCCAGTAATATTTAAAGACCAAACAACCAATTATTTATTTCAGGGTTTCTAACACGTTATATATGCCAGTATATATGCAAACAAATAAACAAACAGATAATATATTTTTGAGGAATACAGTTGGATCCCTCCAACCTGTTTTCCTGCATCCACGGACGTTAGTCAACATAAATAATACCCATCCTTCTTCGAGGCAGGATATCGCGGTATAGAAGGTCGTCCACTATAATAGCATGGGGCGTATGGGGTAATCATTCGCTAATGGTAATGCGGGCTTCCGCTAATGATACTGCGGGAACAATCCAATCATCAACCCAATATATATAATAGTCAACCCTAAACAACTAATATATTTAAATCAACCAGAAAGCATTCAAACAAGCAACAACAATTATTTTTAACGAATAAAAATAATTCTGAGTAAAAGGTGAGTGAGATTTACTCACCGTGATTTTCCATTGTCGAATATTCATTTAACATTCTCTATCGTCTCGCCTTTCTATCTGCTCGAACGAATCTCGAATGAAATCTTTTACTAGGATTATTTATTTTAATTAACGATACTTAAACTAAATTAATACTAATTAAATAAATGAATTATTCTAAGAACTTTCCAATTTATGAAACATGTACCTTATCTGAAACAACAAAAAAATGGCCCAACACATCGTTCATCATAGCATCACCCATCTCCGACATTTTCAACAATCCCTACTGCCTAAATTATCCACTGTTATTCATCATCTTGTACAACTAAAACAAACTCCAGATAGTTCTTTTAACAAAGCATCGACCAAACCCTCATCCAATTACTATAACCAAGTTCTAAAAACCCATAAGTCCCTTTGATATCCAACCAAACTTCTCACCATCCATTTTCAGAGTTTAACATCCCCAAATCAACTACTCAACGCTAGAACAACCACTCAACGCCACCCCCTCCGTACATAGTTCAGCGGCTCAGCACCCCCTAGCCTGCGCTCACAGCAGTAACGCCACCGAACCCTATTATTGGCGTTGACTTCGGATTGCCCTAGCAGTTCTGACCATCGCGAGTTCGAATGCCATCATCGCTCCAAATCTCGAGCTCCACAAACTGTGGTTCGCACTCCTCACTTGTTCGATGTCGCACACCCAAATCGGTATTCTAGAAACCCCGATGAACCCTAGCTCGAACATCCTTTTGCTCGAGATCAAGCTTCCTCTCTAATCGCGTTACTGGAAATCACGACATCCATTAACCCTAATCATCATAGCGGCCCTAACTTTGAACTTGAAATGAAACAGCAGCCCTCAACACTCATAGCCTTGAGCTGGATTAGTTTTGGAATTACACTGTTTTTTTTTTCTCTTCAGAGAATGGAAATGAGATCAGGAAGGGAAGGGAGGATTTCGCGGTTTTATAGCAGAAGACTTCCTTGGCTATTAAGGAATTATATTAGCCTAGGTACAGTGAAGTACAACGAATTAAATTCGATTTGAATGTGATTTGATTTAAGAAGATTTTTATTCTTTTTAAATAGATATCGATTTGATTTCAAGCCTATCCACAATTAAATATCTCGGGGTCCATTACTTTAAACCACGATCCGCTATTTTAACGTAACCACTGTTATTTCAACAGTGTAACACTATTCTGAACTAACTGAATATATTTTGATATTTAATTCGAACGTAAATATAAATAACCAAAATAAATTAATATAATATAATTTAAATTCAAAAACAAAAAAATTCCTTGATAATAAATTATTATTATAATCGTTTAAATTAAAATAAAAATTCATATAAATCATTTTGACTCCATTTCAAATTAAATTACTTAAGATCCTCGTATTACGATAATTATATCGATAATTCAATATAAAAATCGATTTATATTATCAGCTCAATATTTAAAATAATATTAAATATTCAAAATATATCGACCAGAAAATCTGGGTCGTTACAAACTAGCACTCCGCATCCAATGGCATTCACAGTAGTTTGTATAATAAATTTTTTTGCATCTAACTCATTAAGGTTTACCTATTTGTCGAGCACACAAATAAATTCTTTACTCAACAACTAATCCATTTACATGTTCAATGCATATGCATGTATATATAGGAAAGTCTAACAAAATTACAATCCAGATCAATATTTTGATTTGATTTGGCTAATGGTTTAAAATTTTAATTAATCAAACCAATAATCATACAACACAACCAGAAATTAATTAGTTGATTAGTTTTTCAAGCATATAACTTTGATATAAATATTCAAAATCCTTTTTTTATGCCAAATCACAACAATAGGTCCCATCTAGTTTTGGTTCTCACACCAGTCAATTGGAAATATATAAATATCTCACTTTCGAAACTTGAACACAAATACTGATGATGCCATGGTCATTATCAGCATCATCTCCAGGCGAATAGAGTGTGATTCTATATCTATCCAGTATATTAACTTCAAATCTACGTTTGCAAGGCGTATATGCGAAATCTTTATATATTAGATTGTCTAAATTCAATATAAAATAAATATTCAAATACGTATAAAATTGTTTAAATTTTCAAAATAAACTTTGTTTTCATTTTTATTTTTAAAACAACATTCTTTACACACATTCTAGGATACTACTGATCCCATCCCTAACGAGTCACTCTCATTGGATATTACTAATCTAATCTCTGATGAATTCTTTCGTATGGTTCTAATGTGTCTTGTTCTCGAGCTCTGTAAACCAGAGCTTTGATACCAACTGAAATTGTAATAACCCGGAAATCTGAGCCAATTTAAAATTTTTATTTTGGCAATTTTTGTGAGTTTTGATTATTTAAAATGAATTATTTTAAATAATTACGACAAAAAAAAATTAGTTTGAATGGAATTAGAACATATATATTTATATAGCTCGTCGTTAGAATATAAATATTTATTTTTATATATAAAAGGAATTGAAAATGGCGTGGTAGTTCGATAATTTGATTTCAAATTTCAAATGAATGTACAGGATTTAAAATAAACCAGATTTTAGCGAAACAAAAGATATTTGGATCTAATTGAGAATATCTTTCCAACGAATCCGAAAAATCAAGATTTCATAGCAGGAATCAAAAGATATATGCCCAGTTGAAAATCCAGAATAGTCGCTATGGAATTCTGGCCCTTAAAAATGGAAATTTTGCAAATGACCTCGGTTTTCGACGAAACAACTTTTGTTGGATCTGTGATGTCTAGTTATTGCTAGGTTTCAAATTTCGTAATTTTTCGAATCAATATGTGTGCGTGGCGAAGGAAAACGCGTTTGATTAGTTTCAGTTGATTTTAATCGACTAGAAAATGGTCATTTTTCAAATGATTTCAGAATTCAACAAAATTAGTTTTGTTAGAACCGTATCGTCAATATGAAGGTAGAAAATATTTTTTGGGAATTTTTCTAGTTAGTATGTGGCCCCGATAAATTGAAATGTGCGTTCAAATTCAATATGTAGAATTATATTTTGATTTTGACGAAAACTGATCAAAACGATCAAACCAGCTTACGATACATATCCCACTGCGCTCGGAATAGGGATAATTAGCTATAGATGGCAGTCGGTGGGTTCGATTTCGAGGTCGAAATTAAAAGTTGCTTTTTGAAATTAAATAATTAAATAAATAATAAAATAAAAATCCCCCTTTCATCCCCTTTAACTTCTCAGCCCCCCTCCCGTTCACTCATTTTTCAAATAAAAAAAAGAAAAAGAAAAGAAGGTCGCGCCCCCTCCCCCCAGGCGATTTCCGTGCCACTGACGCCCCACGAGGAAGCCGCTGCCCTGAGGCAGAGCACAGTTGCCCTCCTCCCTTCCTCTCTCCCCTCTCCTTCTTCTTCTTCGCGAATCCTCGAACCCATAAACCCGCCAGCATGCCTTAGCCCCTCTCCGACGCAAGCCACCGCGACTTCCTCCCTCCTGCTCCGATCTGCTTCCCTTCTCCCCCTCTGATCCCTCTTCTCCCCTCCTTCCAGCCATTGCTCGCAGAAACTTCCCCCTCCCCCCATTCGCTGTAAGATTTTTTTTTGTTATACCTTTTTAATATTTATTTTATTTATTGTGTTAAACTTTGTTTTTTTAACGCTATAAAAATCTGAAGATTTAGTGAGGATTACATAGGAAAGGCTGAATTTTTAACAATAGGAAATGTTGAATTTTTAACAATAGGAAAGGTTGAATTTTTAACGATAGGAAAGGTTGAATTTTTAACATAGGAAAATATGGATAACGTTATAAAAAAATAATCTTTACATAAGTTGTAGCGTTAGAAAAATATGATTTTGATTTATAATAAAAATTGAATTTTTATATAGGTGGTAGCAAAGAAAGATACGATTTTCATTTTGTAAAAGAAGTGAAGATAAAATTCGATCTTTATGTAAGAAGTAGAAATATAAAAATATAATTTTTAAATAGGAAGGAGCGTTTTAAAAATTTGATTTTTATAAGGTATAGAATATAAAAATACGATTTATATATATATATATAACGAAATAAAAATCTGATTCTTTTTATACGTATAGTGATATAAAAATGTGATTTTTATCTATATAGCGTTGGAATAAGAATGTGATCTTTAATGTGAACTGCATGACAAAGATTATGTTGGGAGTACGGGCAAATCCAGATTTTCAGAAATTCAGAAATAAAACTGGAGGAGTGGAACCCTCGATGAGAACTCCTTAGCTTTAATTTATTTCTAGTTTGATATATATACTAGGATGCAGACAGTGTTTAGTAGCACCCGACATCTGTCGTCCACAGACCATGGATGACTTGTTTGTTTGATTGCTATGTTGTGAAATTTGATTGTGTGACGTGGAATGAAATGAAATATTTTATAGCGGAAAATATTTTATAGTTAAAAATATGATTTTTAACGTGTATATAAAATAAATATTTATAAACAAATTGAGGATTTGTTTATATACACTGATTTGATTGATATTGATTGGGAAGATAAATTTTACACATCGCCCAACTGCACAAATAAAATCTGTGTTTGATTGATTGAAACCCCACACAGGTATTGGGATGATATGTGACATACACTAATCCCACGATTGATTGACAGACTGTGTAAGCGCTAATTATTTATATTTAATGCTTATGCAGTTGTGTGGTGCACTCTAGATGATGGTTGATTATTTATCGTTGTTATTTTATGCATCTGTTGTAGAAAATCCATATAATTAACATTATATGTTAATTGATTGGGCCTTATTCCAGTTTTGAAATAGAATATCTGAATAGAAATATTTGAAAAGAGATATTTGAAATAGAATATTTGAAAATAGAAATATATGAAGTCATGTTGATTAGACTGACGCCATTTTGACGTGAACGATATTTATATCGATTTTATTCATTTTTAAATGAATATTGAAAAGTGATTTCAATAATCGAATATTTTAGAAAATGAATTCGAATGGAATATTTTAGAAAATAAAATCGAATTAAAATTGAATTGAATAGAATTCAAATCGAATTGAAATTGAATTGAATAAGAATTGAAATTGAATTGAATAGAATTCAAATCGAATTGAAATTGAATTGAATAGAAAATGAATTCGAATTAAAATTGAATTGAATAGAATTCAAATCGAATTAACTAGAATTCAAATCGAATTGAAATTGAATTGAATCGAATTGAAATCGAATTGAAATCGAATTGAAATCAAATAGAAATGAAGGTAAAAAGGGATTTATAAAGGAAAATTCAATTTTGATTTAAAATCGAATAAGAAGTTGAAATCGTTTTGAAAACGAATTTAAAACGATTTATATAATATGTTTTAAAAGGAAATCGACAAAATATACATTACATATATTATATATATAATATAATGGCCTGAATAGTACGCGCCGCGCTGCCGCAGTTCGTGAATTTCGACCATTGACTTCAAATGGATATTGCGGGAGATCCGACCGTTGGATTCTCCTAAAACCGGAACCGTTGGGTTGCATAGAAAAGAGCTTTCTAATGAATATTAGAGATTTGAAATTTAACGGTTGGATTTGGAATTATGTCCAAATCAAATTTGGAAAAGGTCGCTGTAAGTGCAGTTCGATGGCCGTTGATGGAAATCGACTGTACGGGCCTTGATAAAATTATTAAAAATAGTAATAATTTGTGTAAAATCATAAGAAATGATTTGGGAAGAGTTAGGATGAAAAACTCCATATTTGAGAAGATAAAAATAGATTTTTATCGAAAAGAACTAGTTTTGAACTAGAATTATAATTCTATTTATTTTTAAATAAATAATTTGAATTTGAAAAGGGTTTTAAAAATAACCAGAATTTCCAATATATGAATTGGGATGGATTTGAATCAAAATTGTCATTGGAATATTTCAATGTTGGATTTCATGATGAAACATATATCGTTATGGGAATTTGAAAGATATATTTATATCGTTATTTCAAATACGATATTTGTTGGTCGTAGAATTTGATATTGAATATAAGCCGATATATTTTCTATTCAGAGCCTTGGGTTGGTCGTGAATGGTGTCTTCATTAACACTGTCCTTAAGCCCAATTGAGAAAAAGATTAAATCTTTTTATTTAGTTTAATGAAGTGTACCGATTGAATAATATTTAATTGGAATTGAATTTGTATTGATTTTTGGGTTTATCGTGAACAGTGTTTTAAATAACACTTGTTCTTTAACCCGATAATTAATGGAATGTGATTTTGGGTTGTCATGAACGGTATCTACAATAATACTATTCTTAGACCCAACGGAGTTAAGCAAATCAGAAACTAACTAGAGATTAGTTAAGTTGAATGGTTTCTTGGGTATTGATCCGATGTTGGTTTCGGCCTTCGGGGTTAATACTTAGGGAATTACTCACTTGCTATTTTACGGTTAAAAGATGATAGAATGGAATGTGATTTTGGGTTTATCGTGAATCGTATTTTAAATGACATTGATTCTTTAACCCTGTTAAAGATTAAAACTAAGTGGAGTTTTATTGAATCTTTAATTAGATTGAAAAGATCGAGAATGGAGTATCACCAGTTTTTCTCTAGGCGATAGTTAAATCTTTAATTAGATTTGAACGTGAAATGGTAATTGAATTTACAAACAACACCTTGGTGTTAGGTATGAAGTATTACCAGTTTTACTTCATGGGATGAATATGTTGGGATTGGGAAATTAAAACAAATGATTACTTCGGTAAGGTTCGTTAATCCCGACTAGTTTGGATTGAATGTATATTCAAAAGGAGATTAAAGAATAAATTTAAAGAATTTATCTTTGATAAAATTAATGGGAACCTTTCCCTAAGAATGTGAAATTTAGGAACTAACTGTAGGTTACTTAAGAAGAATGGTTTCAGGTGTATTGATCTGATGTTGGTTTCGGCCTTCGGGGTTAATATTTTGGGAATTGTTCTCTTACTAATTTACGGTTAGCGACTGATGAACTGGAACGAGGCGTATGTTGTGTTTGTGTAACACTTGTTTATAAAATACGCGAGTTATTCGAAAAGACCGGGTTTATCCCTTTCTGAATAACTGATACGACGATTAGTCGACGAGGAAGGCGATGGTTGAAGACCGGAGTTCCTTATGTCATTTCGGTGATTACTGATGATCTTGATTGGGCCGTACACCCAAGAGGAGGGAATCAGTTAGTGGTCGTCCGAACGTACCTGGAGATCGATGGATATGCGGGGTACTAGGTGCCTCCGGTTTCGTTCAGACCCAAAACGAACTTGTAAATTGACTGTGTGTCTGACATTGGATTTTAGTCTGTGTGATTGATTTCTATTAAATATACATCTGTTTGGCGATGGAGAATTTATTCTCTTGCTTAACGCCCTTCTCTGAGACGTACGGGCTCAGGGGTTATATATTGATGGATATCAAATGCATGGAGTGAATTTCCTCTGTGGCATGCTAAGATGAAAATGATCAAGGCTTTTATTGAAAAGGAGAGTCTTGTGGTTGATGATCAAAGCACGGCCTGTGTCGCATAGCTTTGTGTAGCGTTGATTCGCGAGCCTCACACCTTGGTTGTGAACCGGAAACGGGAGAGGACATCAGGGAGGGCATGCGTTTCCTTCTAGTTAGATGTGGCGTCAGTGGTTTTACACGTCTTGACGAGTTTGACTTAAGTGGTTGTTGCTGTTGCGAGGCGCCTCGGTTTGATCAGACGATTCGGGTCCGTTGGAGTCATTCGTTGGCTCATTTACGCCCCATAGGGCGGGGAGACGTATTTTTCTGGCACTATAATCCACATCGGTGGACCGGCCCTGACGATCCATGGGGCAGTTGCGGCTGTTCCTGAGACATGGGATAGATTGTCTCGAATCAGTTGAGGACGATCCCTGGCCTCGGTTCACAGATGGAAATTCAACTTCCAATACGTGACGTTTTGATTTTAGTTGTAATCCTATATATGGCGACATAGTGGGATGGGGAGCTCATGGCGTCTATGATTGATACTTATGATTTGAAATTGTTTTGACACTATACGCTTATAGTAATAATAAAACATGAAATTTCGCGTATCAAGCATTCGTTGGCTATTATAAGGTAAAAACCCTATCCTCCGGCTTGCGTTGCATTGAGTGATGGGACCTGGGTCTTATAATAGCTTCATTGTTCTTTATTTAGCATTGCGCTCTTTGTTTATGCACTGGTATTCTTGGGGTAAAAACCTTTTCCGTGTTATACGGCGTGGTCCCTTGATTTACCTAACTTTAAAATAAAGATTAATAACTGTTTTAGTTCTCACACCAGTCACATGACTGACCTAGAGTTTATTGTTTAACCTAAACTCTAGGTGCCCTTATTTTGACACGGGCAGCTAGTAGTTTTGGTTTTGCAGATTTATATTCACAGGATCCTGATTTACAGTTGGAACGATACTCGGAAAGCTCTGTATCCGTGTATTACTTCTAGTTGTGTTATGTATTATTTTTCCGCTGCGATGTATTTAAATGTAGTTTAAATCTCTGATATTTTCTATGTAATATTTATTCATACTCTGTATATTCTTGTATTTTGATGGAATTGTTGTAATATACAATGAAATGTTCTCCTGTCTGCGTTCTTATATGGCTTGTTCTCAACTCAATCCGGGCTTTCCTCCCTGGGGAAGTTCGGGTCATTTCAGAAACGACCCGAAATTCCCCGTAAAGGAAAGCCCGGCTTGAGTTGAGAGCACGACGAATCAGAACACAAACAAAAGAACATTTCATTGCTTATTACAACAATTCTATCAGAATACAAGAATATAATAGGGTATGAATGAATAACATACATTTGATAAATATCAGAGATTTAAATTCATTGAAATACATAGCAGCGAAAAACAATACAAAACACAACTGAAGGAGATATACGGATACAGAGCTTTCTGAATATCATTCCAGTTGTAAAGTAGGATCCTATGAATATAAATCTACAAAAACCCAACTACTAGCTAGCCGTGTGGAAAATAAGGGCACCCAGAGTTTAGGTTAAAACAATAAACTCCAGGTCAGTTATGTGACTGGGATAAGAACTAAAACAGTTATCTGAAATTTTACTTTAAAAATAAAGTAAATCAAGGGACCATGCCGTATAACACGGAACGAGTTTAACCCCAAGAATAACAGTGCATAAAACAAACAGCGCAATGCTTTTCGAAAAAACAAAGCTATTATAAGACTCAGGTCCCAACACACAATGCAACGCAAGCCGGAGGATAGAGTTTTACCTTACAATAGCCAAACATGCTTGGTACATTTAAAGGAAACCGTTTTGATACTATTATAATGTAAAGTGTTTGAAAACAACTTCAAATTTAAATTTATCAATCATAGACGGCATAATGCCCTATCCCACTATGTCGCCATACTAGGCTCTACAAATAAAACTGAGAAATGTCGTATTGGAAATTGGATTCTCGTCATGAGTCGAGGCCAGGGATGGCTCCTTACCTCTTCGAGACACTCTAGAAAATGCCTCAGGACTACACCCCCTAGGTGACCTTGGATCGGTTGGGTCGGTCCACACTTACTTTAGTTGATTGGCAATTCCTGAACACACGTTTCCCAGTCCTATCGGGTCTATCCATCGGCACCGCAGAGACCGATATATCTGAGGCGCCTCACAATTCAACAACCACATAGGTAAAATTATAACAAAGTCAGGGCATGCAAAACGCTGACACCGCCCATAGCTAGAAAGAAACGTCATGTTCTCCCAATGGTCCGATCCTGTTTTTGACTTATACCGCGGTGTGAGGCTCGCGAATTAACGCTATACACAAAGCTATGCCATTAAGGTCATGCTTGGATCATCAACCACAAGAATTTGCTTTTCAACAGAACCCTTGATCATTTGCGCATGCCACATAGGCAATTCACGTCATGCGACTGATGTCTATCGACATATAACCTCTGAGCTCGTGCATTTCAGAGAAGGGCGTTAAGCAAGAGAATAAAGTCCCCGCCGCCAAACAGATATATATTTAATAGAACTCAATCAACACAGAATAAAATCCAATGTTAGACTTACATCCATTTACAAGTTCATTCTGGGTCTGAACGAAAACGGAGGCACCTTATTCCTCGTCCCGTATGTCCAATACAGGAGAGATGTCCTCACATATCCAGTCGATCTCCAAGTACATCTGGACGATCACCACTTATTACCTTGTCTTTGGTGTACAGCCCAATCAAGACATTATTAATCATCAAAATGATGCGAAGACCTGTGGTCTTTAACCACCGTCTTCATCGTCGACTTATCGTCGAATCAATTCTTCAGAATAGGTATAAACACGGCCTTTCTGAATAACTCATGTATATAATAAAAAGTGCTATAAAAACACAACATACGCCGCATTCTAATCCAGAATATTCTTTTATTCAAATATTGATACCATTTGGGAAAGGTTCCCATTAATTTTATCAAAGATAAATTCTTTAAAATTTATTCTTTAATCTTCCTTTGAATATCAATTCAAACCATATTAAGGTTTATCCAAACTAGTCGGATTAGCACACCTTACCGAAGTAATCATTTGTTTAATTTCCCAATCCCCACCTACTCAACCCATGGAGAAAAACTGGTAATACTCCATAACTAACACCTCGGTCTTATCGGCAAAATTATTTAACATTTCCCGTTCAAATCTAATTAAAGATTTAACTATCAGTAGGAGCAAAACTGGCGATGCTCCATTCTTGATTATTTCCCAAATTTGATAATTTAAATTATCACATTCCCTTTTTCAATCTATTTAAAGAATCATTAAAACTCCACTTAGTTTTAATCTTCCCA
The DNA here is from genome assembly GCA_030737875.1 of Allium sativum. Classification (NCBI taxonomy): domain Eukaryota; kingdom Viridiplantae; phylum Streptophyta; class Magnoliopsida; order Asparagales; family Amaryllidaceae; genus Allium; species Allium sativum. The sequence continues at coordinate 109,410,619 of CM060916.1, read as the reverse complement.
AAAATCAATATTAATGATTATTTAACTTTGGAAACACAAACATATCGCATCGACACTCTACACCGTACTATTGATTTCTGCCGATATATAACCTTTTAGCTCGTATGTCTCAAATAAGGGTGTTAATCAAGCATATAAATTCTCTGCCACCAAACAATATATATTTAGCAGAGATCAACCATACAGTTCGAAATACAATGTTAGACATGTAATCCTGTCTTTAACTTGGTTAAAGAACTAACGTCATTTAAAGCACAATTCACGATAAACCCAAATCCATTCCATTAATTATGGAATTTTCACAGAAAAACAAATCAATATATATAATCGATATCAATTTCCGTATCCGACTAATAATATAAATGGAACAACGGCAAAGCCTTTTAAATTCCATATGTTTTAACAATCTTCCTCCACAAAAGTACACTTCAATTATTATCAAATCGAATTCCATTAAATTCCAATTTAATATATTAAATTGGAAAACGTTACTTTGGAAAATTCCCGTTAAATCTTAATAAAAAGATTTAAAAATTCCAAATCTGTAAAGACCCGCAACTTCCCCGTAAAGGAAAGCGTCGGATAGTTCGAGAACAAACCACAGCAGAACGCATATAAAAGAACATTTCATTGTATATTACAACAATGCATCAGATTACAAGAATATACAGAGTATAAATGAATATTACACAGAAATATCAGAGATTTAAATTACATTTAAATACATAGCAGCGGAAAATAATACAATACACAACTAGAAGAGATATACGGATACAAAGCTTTCCGGATATCGTTCCAGCTGTAAACCAGGATCCTGTGAATATAAATCTGCAAAAACCAAAACTACTAGCTACCCGTGTCAAAATAAGGGCACCCAGAGTTTAGGTTAAAACAATAAACTCCAGGTCAATCATGGGACTGGTGTGAGAACTAAAACAGTTATTAATCTTTATTTTCAAAGGTAAATCAAGGGACCACGCCGTATAACACGGAACGGGTTTCCTCCCAAGAACACCAGTGCATAAAACAAACAGCGCAATGCTAAATAAAGAAAAATGAAGCTGTTATAAGACCCAGGTCCCATCACACAATGCAACGCAGCCGAGGATAGGGTTTTCCCTTATAACAGCCAAAGAATGCTTGATACGTTTAAAACAAATCATTTGATACCATAATAAGTGCATAGTGTATAAAACACTTCAAATCATAAGTATCAATCATAGGCGGCATGGGTACCATATATCATGTCGCCATATATAGGTTTACAAATAACACCGCAAATGTCACGTATTTGGAAATTGGATTTCCATCTATGAACCGAGGCTAGGGGCAAGATCCTCAACCGATTCGAGACTGTCTAGTCCGAGCCTCAGGCAAGTACTCTGTCAAGCCTTTGGATCGTCAGGGCCGGTCCACCGATGTGGATTAAAATGCCTGAACACTACGTTTCCCCACCCTATGGGGTGTAAGTCTGGTCCGTCAGCCGACCAGAATGCATCGGCCGAAACCGATATAACCGAGGCGCCTCGCAACAGCAACAACCACATAAGTCAAACTCGTCAGGGCGTGTAAAACCACTGACGCCACTTCTAACTAGAAAGAAACGCATGCCCTCCCTGAGGTCCGTCTCCCGTTTTTGGTTCATACCTGGTGTGAAACACGCGAGGTAAACGTTACACAAAGCTACGCCACAAAGGCCGTGCTTTGATCATCACCACAAGACTTTGCTTTTCAACAGAAGCCTTGATCATTTGCATCTTAGCATGCCACACAGGCAAACCACTCTATGCAACCGATATCAGTCACACAGAATGAAATCCAATGTCAGACACACAGTCCATTTACAAGTCCGTTCTGGGTCTGAACGAAACCGGAGGCACCTAGTACCCCGCATATCCATCGATCTCCAAGTACGTCTGGACGATCACTAACTGTTTCCATCTTCTTGGGTGTACAGCCCAATCAAGATCATCAGTTATCACCCAAACGACGTGAAGACTTCCGGTCTTCGACCATCGTCTTCATCTTCGACTTATCGTCGTATCAGTTATTCAGAATGGGATAAACCCGGTCTTTCCGAATAACTCGCGTATATATTATAAAAGTGTTACACAAACACAACATACGCCTCATTCCAACTCATTAGTCATTAACCGTAAATTAATCAAGAGAATAATTCCCCAAATATTAACCCCGAAGGCCGAAACCAACATCAGATCAATATCCAGAAAACCATTCTACTTAGCTAACCGACAGTTAATTTCTAAATTTCACGTTCAAATCTAATTAAAGATTTAACTATCGCCTGGAGCAAAACTGGTGATACTCCATTCTCGATCTTTTCAATCTAGTTAAAGATTCATTAAAACTCCACTTAGTTTTAATCTGTGACTGGGTTAAAGAATCAGTGTCATTTAAAACACGGTTCACGATAAACCCAAAGTCACATCCCATTAATTATCGGGTTAAAGAACAAGTGTTATTTAAAACACTGTTCACGATAAACCCAAAAATCAATATCCATTCAATTCCAATTAAATATTATTTAATTGGTACACTTCATTAAATCTAAATCAAAAGATTTAATCTTTTCTCAGCTGGGTTCAAGAACAGTGTTAGTGAAGACACCATTCACGACAAACCCAAATCACATTCATTAATTATCGGGTTAAAGAACAAGTGTTATTTAAAACACTGTTCACGATAAACCCAAAAATCAATATCAATTCAATTCCAATTAAATATTATTTAATTGGTACACTTCATTAAATCTGAATAAAAAGATTTAATCTTTTCTCACTTGGGTTCAAGAACAGTGTTAGTGAAGACACCATTCACGACAAACCCAAATCACATTCATTAATTATCGGGTTAAAGAACAAGTGTTATTTAAAACACTGTTCACGATAAACCCAAAAATCAATATCAATTCAATTCCAATTAAATATTATTTAATTGGTACACTTCATTAAATCTAAATAAAAAGATTTAATCTTTTCTCAGCTGGGTTCAAGAACAGTGTTAGTGAAGACACCATTCACGACAAACCCAAATCACATTCATTAATTATCGGGTTAAAGAACAAGTGTTATTTAAAACACTGTTCACGATAAACCCAAAAATCAATATCAATTCAATTCCAATTAAATATCATTTAATTGGTACACTTCATTAAATCTAAATAAAAAGATTTAATCTTTTCTCAACTGGGTTCAAGAACAGTGTTAGTGAAGACACCATTCACGACAAACCCAAATCACATTTGATATTCAATATAAGGCTCTGAATAGAAAATATATCGGCTTACATTCAATATCAAATTCTACGATTAACAAATGTCGTATTAGAAATAACGATACAAATATATCTTTCAAATTTCCATAACAACACCTGTATAATCACGAATCCCAACATCGAAATATTCCGAAGACAATTTCGATTCAAATCCACTCCAATGCAATCATTGGAAATTTTGGTTATTTTCAAAACCCTTTTCGAATTCAATTTATTTATTCAAAAATAAATAGAATTATAATTCTAGTTCAAAACTAGTTCATTTCGATAAAAATCTATTTTTATCTTTTCAAATATGGAGTTTTTCATCCCAATTCTTTCTAAATCATTTCTTATGATTTTACACAAATTATTACTATTTTTAATAATTTTATCAAGGCCCGTACAGTCGATTTCCAACAATGGCCATCGAACTGCACTTACAGCGACCTTTTTCGAATTTGATTTGGACGTATCTCCAAATCCAACCGTTAGATTTCAAATTTCTAACATTCATTAGAAAGCTCTTTTCGATACGAACCCAACGGTTCCGGTTTTAGGAGAATCCGACGGTCGGATCTCCCGCAATGTCCGTTTGAAATAAATGGTCGAAATTCACGAACTGCCGCGGCGCGGCGCGTTCTATTCAGGCCATTATATTATATATATAATATATATAATATATATTTCGTCGATTTCTATTTAAAACAAATTATATAAATAGTTTTAAAATCGTTTCAAAAGCTATTTCAACTTTCTTTTCAATTCAAATCAAAATTGAATTCTTCTTTATAAATTCGTTTTAAAATTCATTTCTATTCAATTCGAATTTCAATTCAATTTGAATTCATTTCAATTCCATTCATTTCGAATCGTTTTCAATTCAATTCATTTCGAAATCGTTTTCAATTCAATTCATTTCGAAATCGTTTTCAATTCAATTCATTTCGAAATCGTTATAAATTCAATTCATTTCAAAATCGTTTTCAATTCAATTCATTTCGAAATCGTTTTCAATTCAATTCATTTCGAAATCGTTTTCAATTCAATTCATTTCGAAATCGTTATAAATATCGTTCACGTCAAAATGGCGTCAATCTAATCAACACGGCTTCATATATTGATATTTTCAAATATTCCATTTCGAATATTTCTATTTCAAATATTTCTTATTATAAAAATATTCTTTATTTTCACGATTGGAATGAGGCCCAATCAATTACCATATAAAGTTAATTATATGGATTCTCATACAACACATGTATATAATAACATTGAAAATAATCAACCATCAACCAAAGTGCACTACACTGTAAAGGCATCAAATATAGATATTCAACGCCTATAACAGCCTGTCAATCAATCGATCGACATATTTAATCAATCAGGATGAGTGAACTTCAAATTTCATCCCAACACCCGTGTGGGGTTTCAAACAATCAAACACATATTTTATTTGTGCAGTTGGGCGATGTGTAAAATTTATCGTCCCAATCAATGTCATTCAAATAGGTGTACATAAACAAACCGTTCGGTTTATAAATGAATATTTTATTTTATTCACTTCACGTTAAAAATTATATTTTTAACGATAAAACATTTTATTTCAACCTATGAATTTCTATTCAATTCATTTCCACAATAAAATGATATTTTTATTTTTCTAACATATTTTAGAAAATTTCGGCGGCATAACGGCACGATACTAGAAACGGGACGAGGCCTAGCCTTATCCCCGGACTAGTGAAGGCCCACGCCATTCACTCATCAATCAAATCAATTTCATTATGCAAACCACAAAATTTGGAGTAAGAGTCTAACCTAGCCTTACTCCTTCGCCTTATAACGGCGCACGTCTAATCCTAACCAATTTGTCTATTCGATTTTTCACACCACAAATCACATTCAAACCAATATCGCAACCAATCACCAAACAGTCAAACAAACAAGTCCATGGTTTGTGGACGGGTGTCGGGTGCTACTAAGCACCGTCTGCATCCTAGTATATATATAATTAGAAAAGAAATTGAAAGGTGAGAAATTCTCACTTTTAGCTATCCAACCATCTCGACTCTTCTTTTGCAGGAGTCTTCGTCGTTTCGCCTTTTTGTCACCTTCGTTGCCCAAGGCCACTATATATATAAAAATTGAATTTTTATTTCAAAGTTCAATATATAAAAATCGAATTTTTATTTCAAAGTTCAATATATAAAAATCGAATTTTTATTTCAAAGTTCAATATATAAAAATCGAATTTTTATTTCAAAGTTCAATATATAAAAATCATATTTTTAATTCGAAGTTCAATATATAAAAATTCCGCCTTTTTAAATTCAAAGATTTCACCTTTTCAAATTTCATCACTTGATTTCAATGTATATAAAATAAAAATCAGATTTTTATTTCGCCACATATACTAAGGTGATATTTTTAACTTCTCTATCCTATAAAGATTATATTTTTAATACTTTAAAAATATAAAAATCATATTTTTAATATTCCTATATAGTAAAGATTATATTTTTATTTCGATTCAAACAATACAAAAATTATATTTTCAAAGCAAATTCATTTTTAAAAACCATAGTTTTATATTCAAAGCAAATTCATTTTTAAACCATAAAGTAAAATCAGTTTTTATTCATAAATAATAAAAAAAAAACAGTTTTTACTTTTATAAAAATTTCAGTTCTAATTCATTAAAACAAACAGTTTTTATATAAAATAAAAATAAAATAAATAAAAATAAAATACAATTAAAACTTACAGAGGGTGGGTTGATGTCGGGTCGGAGACTGGGCGGTGCTGGAGTTCGACGAGGGGGGGGGGGCTCGGTCGCAGTCGGAAGGGGGAGATGGCGCGAGGGGGTCTTCGCGGTTTGACTGGAGGGAAGGGGAGAAGAAGAAGATGGAGGGCGGCGGTGATTGGGGTCCCCACCTGGGGCGTCGCGACTTCGATTTGGTTAGGGGGGGGGGGTGTCGCGACTGGAGATGGGGGGCTCGGGCGAGGCCGAGGGTGGAGCGAGGTCATCGAGGAGGAGCTGGGCAGAGGGGGGGGTCGATGGGGAGCGGCGGCTTCCATCGCTGGTGCAGCATTTTTTTTTCTTTGATTTCTGATTTAGGTTTCGAGGGAAAAGGGGGAAGGATATATTCATATTTTTTTTTTATTTATTTAATTATTTTATTCGAAAACAGTTGACTTTTACATACGACCTCGAAACGAGGCCCACCGCCTGTCGTCCATAGCGTATTACCCCCATTCCGAACACAATGGGATATGTATCGCAAGCTGATTTGATTGTTACAATCAGTTTCCGTTAAATTTACATTTAAATCATTATATTGAATTTTAAACGTACATTTCAAATTACCGGGGTCACATACTAACTAGAAAAATTCCAGAAAAATATTTTCTAGCTTCGTATTGACGATACGGTCCTGACAAAACTAGTTTCGTCGAATTCTGAGACCGTTGGAAAAATGGCCAATTTCCAGTCGATTAAAATCAACTGAAACTGGTCAAACGCGTTTTCCTTTGCCACGCTCACATATTGATTCGAAAAATTATGAAATTTGGAATCTAGCAATAACTTAACATCACGGACCCAACAAAACTGGTTTCGTCGAAATCCGAGGTCGTTTGCAAAATGTCCATTTTTAAGGGCCTGAATTCCATAGCGACTATTCAGAATTTTCAACTGGACATATCTTCTGATTCCCGCTATGAAAATTTGATTATTCGGATTCGTTGGAAAGATATCATCAATTGGATTCCATTATTTTTGGTTTCACTAAAATCCGGATTGTTTTGCACCCGGTATATTCAATTGAAGTTTGAAATCGAATTATCGAACTACCGCGCCATTTTCAATTCTATTTATAATTATATATAAATATTTATATTCTAACGACGACGTATATAATATATACGTTCGAATTATATTCAAAATAAATTTTCTCGTCGATATTATTTAAAATAATTCATTTTAAATAATCAAAATTCGCTAAAATTGCCAAAATAAAATTTTTAAACTGGCCCAGATTTTCGGGTTGCTACAATCTCCCCCACTTAAAACTTTTCGTCCCCGAAAAGGAACAAAGTCGAAAGTGGTTTGATTATTCAGCTCTACGTTCGATCTGGTTTCCATTCTCCAACTCTTTAGTTTCTGAGAATTTCCAAAATTTCCAAAATTTGGCTAACACCCTAAATTTTTGAAAAATTTCGCCATAACCTCCCCTGCACCGGGAGCATCGGGGAATTTCAAATAGCTTCCCCGGTCCTTCAGATCTCAAAAAGAAAAAGAAAAAGCCAAGCGGCTAGCCAATAGGCTCACAAAATCATCATCACCCAAACAAAACAGGAAATTATGTAGTAAACATGTACCTATTTGTCGGGCAAACAAATTTTATTCTTCGGCTCTAGCCTCCTTGCTATGACCTGTTCAATATAAGTATATGTATATGCAAGCAAATGCGACCAATTTTCAATACAGTTCAATATTCGATCAAATTAGGCATAATGGTTCAAAATTATCAAACAACTAAACAAACAACACAAACATCAATCTATTAGTGAATTAGAGTTTCAAATTCATAATTTTGATACATATACAAAAATCATGTTTTTGATGCCAAATCACAACAAGGTATTCTAGCTATATAAGATTTGGTTCTCACACCAGTCTAATGGAAATATATAGAAAATCACACCTTCGACACTCGAATATAAATGCTGATGATGATGCACCATCATCAGGATCATCCCCGGGTGACTAGAGTGTGGTTCTATATCTATCCAATATATTAAAACTTCGAATACACACGGATCAGACGTATACGCAAAATCTATATATACTGGATTGTCCACATCTATATAAATAGATAATCAAATACGAATAATTGATTTAAATTTTCAAAACAAAATTTGTTTTCACTTTAAAAATATACTCTTCACACTCGTTCTAGGATACTACTGATCCCATCTCTAACGAGTCACTCTAATTGGATATTACTAATCCAATATCTGATGAATTCTTTCGTAGGGTTCTAATGTGTCTTGTTCTCTAGCTTTGTAAACCAAAGCTCTGATACCACGTGTAAAGACCCGCAACTTCCCCGTAAAGGAAAGCGTCGGATAGTTCGAGAACAAACCACAGCAGAACGCATATAAAAGAACATTTCATTGTATATTACAACAATGCATCAGATTACAAGAATATACAGAGTATAAATGAATATTACACAGAAATATCAGAGATTTAAATTACATTTAAATACATAGCAGCGGAAAATAATACAATACACAACTAGAAGAGATATACGGATACAAAGCTTTCCGGATATCGTTCCAGCTGTAAACCAGGATCCTGTGAATATAAATCTGCAAAAACCAAAACTACTAGCTGCCCGTGTCAAAATAAGGGCACCCAGAGTTTAGGTTAAAACAATAAACTCCAGGTCAGTCATGGGACTGGTGTGAGAACTAAAACAGTTATTAATCTTTATTTTCAAAGGTAAATCAAGGGACCACGCCGTATAACACGGAACGGGTTTCCTCCCAAGAACACCAGTGCATAAAACAAACAGCGCAATGCTAAATAAAGAAAAATGAAGCTGTTATAAGACCCAGGTCCCATCACACAATGCAACGCAGCCGAGGATAGGGTTTTCCCTTATAACAGCCAAAGAATGCTTGATACGTTTAAAACAAATCATTTGATACCATAATAAGTGCATAGTGTATAAAACACTTCAAATCATAAGTATCAATCATAGGCGGCATGGGTACCATATATCATGTCGCCATATATAGGTTTACAAATAACACCGCAAATGTCACGTATTTGGAAATTGGATTTCCATCTATGAACCGAGGCTAGGGGCAAGATCCTCAACCGATTCGAGACTGTCTAGTCCGAGCCTCAGGCAAGTACTCTGTCAAGCCTTTGGATCGTCAGGGCCGGTCCACCGATGTGGATTAAAATGCCTGAACACTACGTTTCCCCACCCTATGGGGTGTAAGTCTGGTCCGTCAGCCGACCAGAATGCATCGGCCGAAACCGATATAACCGAGGCGCCTCGCAACAGCAACAACCACATAAGTCAAACTCGTCAGGGCGTGTAAAACCACTGACGCCACTTCTAACTAGAAAGAAACGCATGCCCTCCCTGAGGTCCGTCTCCCGTTTTTGGTTCATACCTGGTGTGAAACACGCGAGGTAAACGTTACACAAAGCTACGCCACAAAGGCCGTGCTTTGATCATCACCACAAGACTTTGCTTTTCAACAGAAGCCTTGATCATTTGCATCTTAGCATGCCACACAGGCAAACCACTCTATGCAACCGATATCAGTCACACAGAATGAAATCCAATGTCAGACACACAGTCCATTTACAAGTCCGTTCTGGGTCTGAACGAAACCGGAGGCACCTAGTACCTCGCATATCCATCGATCTCCAAGTACGTCTGGACGATCACTAACTGTTTCCATCTTCTTGGGTGTACAGCCCAATCAAGATCATCAGTTATCACCCAAACGACGTGAAGACTTCCGGTCTTCGACCATCGTCTTCATCTTCGACTTATCGTCGTATCAGTTATTCAGAATGGGATAAACCCGGTCTTTCCGAATAACTCGCGTATATATTATAAAAGTGTTACACAAACACAACATACGCCTCATTCCAACTCATTAGTCATTAACCGTAAATTAATCAAGAGAATAATTCCCCAAATATTAACCCCGAAGGCCGAAACCAACATCAGATCAATATCCAGAAAACCATTCTACTTAGCTAACCGACAGTTAATTTCTAAATTTCACGTTCAAATCTAATTAAAGATTTAACTATCGCCTGGAGCAAAACTGGTGATACTCCATTCTCGATCTTTTCAATCTAATTAAAGATTCATTAAAACTCCACTTAGTTTTAATCTGTGACTGGGTTAAAGAATCAGTGTCATTTAAAACACGGTTCACGATAAACCCAAAGTCACATCCCATTAATTATCGGGTTAAAGAACAAGTGTTATTTAAAACACTGTTCACGATAAACCCAAAAATCAATATCCATTCAATTCCAATTAAATATTATTTAATTGGTACACTTCATTAAATCTAAATCAAAAGATTTAATCTTTTCTCAGCTGGGTTCAAGAACAGTGTTAGTGAAGACACCATTCACGACAAACCCAAATCACATTCATTAATTATCGGGTTAAAGAACAAGTGTTATTTAAAACACTGTTCACGATAAACCCAAAAATCAATATCAATTCAATTCCAATTAAATATCATTTAATTGGTACACTTCATTAAATCTAAATCAAAAGATTTAATCTTTTCTCACTTGGGTTCAAGAACAGTGTTAGTGAAGACACCATTCACGACAAACCCAAATCACATTCATTAATTATCGGGTTAAAGAACAAGTGTTATTTAAAACACTGTTCACGATAAACCCAAAAATCAATATCAATTCAATTCCAATTAAATATTATTTAATTGGTACACTTCATTAAATCTGAATAAAAAGATTTAATCTTTTCTCACTTGGGTTCAAGAACAGTGTTAGTGAAGACACCATTCACGACAAACCCAAATCACATTCATTAATTATCGGGTTAAAGAACAAGTGTTATTTAAAACACTGTTCACGATAAACCCAAAAATCAATATCAATTCAATTCCAATTAAATATCATTTAATTGGTACACTTCATTAAATCTAAATAAAAAGATTTAATCTTTTCTCAGCTGGGTTCAAGAACAGTGTTAGTGAAGACACCATTCACGACAAACCCAAATCACATTTGATATTCAATATAAGGCTCTGAATAGAAAATATATCGGCTTACATTCAATATCAAATTCTACGATTAACAAATGTCGTATTAGAAATAACGATACAAATATATCTTTCAAATTTCCATAACAACACCTGTATAATCACGAATCCCAACATCGAAATATTCCGAAGACAATTTCGATTCAAATCCACTCCAATGCAATCATTGGAAATTTTGGTTATTTTCAAAACCCTTTTCGAATTCAATTTATTTATTCAAAAATAAATAGAATTATAATTCTAGTTCAAAACTAGTTCATTTCGATAAAAATCTATTTTTATCTTTTCAAATATGGAGTTTTTCATCCCAATTCTTTCTAAATCATTTCTTATGATTTTACACAAATTATTACTATTTTTAATAATTTTATCAAGGCCCGTACAGTCGATTTCCAACAATGGCCATCGAACTGCACTTACAGCGACCTTTTTCGAATTTGATTTGGACGTATCTCCAAATCCAACCGTTAGATTTCAAATTTCTAACATTCATTAGAAAGCTCTTTTCGATACGAACCCAACGGTTCCGGTTTTAGGAGAATCCGACGGTCGGATCTCCCGCAATGTCCGTTTGAAATAAATGGTCGAAATTCACGAACTGCCGCGGCGCGGCGCGTTCTATTCAGGCCATTATATTATATATATAATATATATAATATATATTTCGTCGATTTCTATTTAAAACAAATTATATAAATAGTTTTAAAATCGTTTCAAAAGCTATTTCAACTTTCTTTTCAATTCAAATCAAAATTGAATTCTTCTTTATAAATTCGTTTTAAAATTCATTTCTATTCAATTCGAATTTCAATTCAATTTGAATTCATTTCAATTCCATTCATTTCGAATCGTTTTCAATTCAATTCATTTCGAAATCGTTTTCAATTCAATTCATTTCGAAATCGTTTTCAATTCAATTCATTTCGAAATCGTTATAAATTCAATTCATTTCAAAATCGTTTTCAATTCAATTCATTTCGAAATCGTTTTCAATTCAATTCATTTCGAAATCGTTTTCAATTCAATTCATTTCGAAATCGTTATAAATATCGTTCACGTCAAAATGGCGTCAATCTAATCAACACGGCTTCATATATTGATATTTTCAAATATTCCATTTCGAATATTTCTATTTCAAATATTTCTTATTATAAAAATATTCTTTATTTTCACGATTGGAATGAGGCCCAATCAATTACCATATAAAGTTAATTATATGGATTCTCATACAACACATGTATATAATAACATTGAAAATAATCAACCATCAACCAAAGTGCACTACACTGTAAAGGCATCAAATATAGATATTCAACGCCTATAACAGCCTGTCAATCAATCGATCGACATATTTAATCAATCAGGATGAGTGAACTTCAAATTTCATCCCAACACCCGTGTGGGGTTTCAAACAATCAAACACATATTTTATTTGTGCAGTTGGGCGATGTGTAAAATTTATCGTCCCAATCAATGTCATTCAAATAGGTGTACATAAACAAACCGTTCGGTTTATAAATGAATATTTTATTTTATTCACTTCACGTTAAAAATTATATTTTTAACGATAAAACATTTTATTTCAACCTATGAATTTCTATTCAATTCATTTCCACAATAAAATGATATTTTTATTTTTCTAACATATTTTAGAAAATTTCGGCGGCATAACGGCACGATACTAGAAACGGGACGAGGCCTAGCCTTATCCCCGGACTAGTGAAGGCCCACGCCATTCACTCATCAATCAAATCAATTTCATTATGCAAACCACAAAATTTGGAGTAAGAGTCTAACCTAGCCTTACTCCTTCGCCTTATAACGGCGCACGTCTAATCCTAACCAATTTATCTATTCGATTTTTCACACCACAAATCACATTCAAACCAATATCGCAACCAATCACCAAACAGTCAAACAAACAAGTCCATGGTTTGTGGACGGGTGTCGGGTGCTACTAAGCACCGTCTGCATCCTAGTATATATATAATTAGAAAAGAAATTGAAAGGTGAGAAATTCTCACTTTTAGCTATCCAACCATCTCGACTCTTCTTTTGCAGGAGTCTTCGTCGTTTCGCCTTTTTGTCACCTTCGTTGCCCAAGGCCACTATATATATAAAAATTGAATTTTTATTTCAAAGTTCAATATATAAAAATCGAATTTTTATTTCAAAGTTCAATATATAAAAATCGAATTTTTATTTCAAAGTTCAATATATAAAAATCGAATTTTTATTTCAAAGTTCAATATATAAAAATCATATTTTTAATTCGAAGTTCAATATATAAAAATTCCGCCTTTTTAAATTCAAAGATTTCACCTTTTCAAATTTCATCACTTGATTTCAATGTATATAAAATAAAAATCAGATTTTTATTTCGCCACATATACTAAGGTGATATTTTTAACTTCTCTATCCTATAAAGATTATATTTTTAATACTTTAAAAATATAAAAATCATATTTTTAATATTCCTATATAGTAAAGATTATATTTTTATTTCGATTCAAACAATACAAAAATTATATTTTCAAAGCAAATTCATTTTTAAAAACCATAGTTTTATATTCAAAGCAAATTCATTTTTAAACCATAAAGTAAAATCAGTTTTTATTCATAAATAATAAAAAAAAACAGTTTTTACTTTTATAAAAATTTCAGTTCTAATTCATTAAAACAAACAGTTTTTATATAAAATAAAAATAAAATAAATAAAAATAAAATACAATTAAAACTTACAGAGGGTGGGTTGATGTCGGGTCGGAGACTGGGCGGTGCTGGAGTTCGACGAGGGGGGGGGGGGCTCGGTCGCAGTCGGAAGGGGGAGATGGCGCGAGGGGGTCTTCGCGGTTTGACTGGAGGGAAGGGGAGAAGAAGAAGATGGAGGGCGGCGGTGATTGGGGTCCCCACCTGGGGCGTCGCGACTTCGATTTGGTTAGGGGGGGGGGGTGTCGCGACTGGAGATGGGGGGCTCGGGCGAGGCCGAGGGTGGAGCGAGGTCATCGAGGAGGAGCTGGGCAGAGGGGGGGGGGGTCGATGGGGAGCGGCGGCTTCCATCGCTGGTGCAGCATTTTTTTTTCTTTGATTTCTGATTTAGGTTTCGAGGGAAAAGGGGGAAGGATATATTCATATTTTTTTTTTTATTTATTTAATTATTTTATTCGAAAACAGTTGACTTTTACATACGACCTCGAAACGAGGCCCACCGCCTGTCGTCCATAGCGTATTACCCCCATTCCGAACACAATGGGATATGTATCGCAAGCTGATTTGATTGTTACAATCAGTTTCCGTTAAATTTACATTTAAATCATTATATTGAATTTTAAACGTACATTTCAAATTACCGGGGTCACATACTAACTAGAAAAATTCCAGAAAAATATTTTCTAGCTTCGTATTGACGATACGGTCCTGACAAAACTAGTTTCGTCGAATTCTGAGACCGTTGGAAAAATGGCCAATTTCCAGTCGATTAAAATCAACTGAAACTGGTCAAACGCGTTTTCCTTTGCCACGCTCACATATTGATTCGAAAAATTATGAAATTTGGAATCTAGCAATAACTTAACATCACGGACCCAACAAAACTGGTTTCGTCGAAATCCGAGGTCGTTTGCAAAATGTCCATTTTTAAGGGCCTGAATTCCATAGCGACTATTCAGAATTTTCAACTGGACATATCTTCTGATTCCCGCTATGAAAATTTGATTATTCGGATTCGTTGGAAAGATATCATCAATTGGATTCCATTATTTTTGGTTTCACTAAAATCCGGATTGTTTTGCACCCGGTATATTCAATTGAAGTTTGAAATCGAATTATCGAACTACCGCGCCATTTTCAATTCTATTTATAATTATATATAAATATTTATATTCTAACGACGACGTATATAATATATACGTTCGAATTATATTCAAAATAAATTTTCTCGTCGATATTATTTAAAATAATTCATTTTAAATAATCAAAATTCGCTAAAATTGCCAAAATAAAATTTTTAAACTGGCCCAGATTTTCGGGTTGCTACAAAATCACATTTCACTGTAAATTGGGTTAAAGAAAGAATGTCGTTAAAAACACAATTCACAATAAACCCAATTCACATTCCATTTTCAGTTCCAATTAAATGTTAATTAACTGTTAATTCTTCTTCAAATCTTAATTAAAAGATTTATTCTATTCAAACGGGGTTCAAGAACAGTGTTATTTAGGACACCATTCATGACAAAACCAAAAATCCATTTGATATTAAATACAAGGCTCCGAAAAGAAAACATATCGGCTTATATTCAATATCAAATTTTGAAACCAACAAATATTTTATTAGAATAACGACATATATATCTTCCAAATTCCTCCACAATATCTGTATAATCACGAAATCCAATATCGAAATATTCCGAAGATAATTTCGACTCAAATCCATTCCAATAATTATATTCGAAATTCTGATTATTTTTAAAAACATTTCAAACCCAATTTATTTATTTTAAAAATATTGGATTTCTAATTCTAGTTCATAAATAGTTCATTTCGATAAAAATATATTTTTATCCTTTCAAATATGGAATTTTTCATCCCAATTCTTTTCAAATCATTTGTTATGAATTTACACAAACTATTGATATTTTTAATAACTTTATCAAGACCCGTACAGTCGATTTCCATAAATGGCCATCGAACTACACTTACAACGGCCTTTTCCGAATTTGATTTAGATATGATTCCAAATCCAACCGTTAGATTTCAAATCTCTTATATTCATTGGAAAGCTCTTTTTGCTACGAACCCAATGGTTCCAGTTTTAGGAGAATCCGACTGTCGGAACTCCCGTAATGTCCGTTCGAAGTCAATGGTCAAAATTCGCGAACTGCCGTAGTGCGGTGCGTTCTATTCCGGCCATTAAATATATATAATATATACGTTATATATATTTCGTCGATTTCCATTTGAAATGTATTTTATAAATCGTTTTAAATTCGTTTTCAAAACGATTTCAACTTCATATTCAATTTTAAATCAAAATTGAATATTCCATATCATTAATATATAAACGATAATATTTTCAAAACATTAGATTTTGAAATCACTTCCTTTTAGATATTCATTATAAAAATGAATAAAATCGATATAAATATAGTTCGCGTCTAAATGGTGCATAACTAATCAACACGACTTTACATATTTAATCATTTTCGTGTCCATCCCAAATCGGACATCAAAATCAGATTTTGATCCTTTACTGAATATTATTTTAGAATATTCGTTATTTTAAAATATTCTTTCTTTCTGTGCTGGAATCAGACACGGTCAATTACCATATAATGTTATATATATGGATTTCATACAATATATGTGCATAACAGCAATGATAAACCATCAACCATCATCCAAAGTGCACTACACAACTGCATAAGCATTAAATATAAAAAATTCATGCTTACACGTTCTGTCAACCAATCGATCAACATACAACTAAACAATTGGGATTAGTGTACGTCAAATATCCTCCCAACACCCGTGCGGGTTTTCAACCAAAAAATACCGAATATTATTTGTGCAGTTGGGCGATGTGTAAAATTTATTGTCCCAATCAATATCAGTCAAATAAGTGTACATAAAAAAATCATCTGATTTGTAAATGAATATTCATTTTATTCATATACACATTAAAAAATATATTTTTAATAATAAAATATTTATTCAATTCATTTACACAATAAAAATGATATTTTTATTGTTCTAACATATTTTAGAAAATTTTGGCGGCATAACGGCGCGATACTAGAATTGGGATAATGTCTAGCCTTATCCCTCGCCCAATAATGGCTTGCGCCATACACAAACCAAATCACATCAATTCATTTCACATCCTAAACCAATCTAAACAAATAAATCAAACAAACCAAACAATCAAACAAGTCGTCCACGGTTTGTGTATGACGGGGAGCAGCTCATATATGCAGCTATAAAATAAATAACTGAACAGAAAATTTTAGTGAGAAATTCTCACCTTTCGGATCCACTCTGTCATTCTTTAATTGGCGGATTTTGTCGTCGCACTCCGTTTTGTCGCTTTCTCGCACTTGAATTCGCCTCTTTGGCCCTAGAATTTGTATACGGCCTCCAATCTTCACCAAATTTTGTCACTAGCCTAAACGCGCCATTCCGAACAACTTTTGTGTGGACTTTCTTCCAAAAACGCACCAATTCCCCGGAAATCGCGAAAAATAGCTTCAGGTCCGTTGACATCGGACGCGATTTCCGGATAGCTCCACAATCCAAAATAGGACTTCCATATACCAAATCGCATATAAAATCGTACTCTTCGACTTTGGTAGAGTGGAGTTTAGGCTAGAAATGCATGGTTTGGGAGTTATTGGAAAAATAGTGACACAGTGTTATTTGCAAAACGGGATTTTTGTGAAAAAATGTGTTTTCGTTGACGAGGGGGCCCACGGACGGAGCTGGGTGGTGGGTGGCGGTGGAAGGGCCTGACTGGGCGGCAGCAGCCCGCGGGTGGTGGTGTGGCCGGTAGTTGTTGTGGTGTTTAGGTCTAGGGTTTGGGTTTATGAAGGGAGACAGAGAAAGAGAAGAGGAGAGAGAAGAGGAGGAGGGTGGCTGGAGGGGGGATGCGGTGTCTTGAGGTGGTGCGGCGGTGCCTGAGGGGGTGCAACATCCAAGGAGAGGAGGAGGAGGCCATTTTTGAGGAAAATGAAGAAAAGAGTAAGGAGGAAATAATGAAGAAAGAAAAGGAGGAAAGTGATTATATGCTAGTGTCTCGCTTATCGTCTGAATGCCGACGTTCTCTAAATGTCGCAGATTTCGGACACAACATAGTAGACATAAAGACGAATCCAACAAAACATGTTTCGTCGAATTCCGAGTTCGTTTGACCATTCGTTAAAATTCACAAAGATGCTCAGATATTATTCAAAAATGCGATTTTAGCGCATCTTTTCTTCTTGCACACTCACACGCTAGCTCCAAAAATCTTGCCCTTTTGGATTTAACCATTTTTTGACAATACGAATCTAGAAAAAAACGGAATCGAATTCTGAGGTCATATCAATAATGTTCCTTTGTAAAATGACTACCTGTTTTACCCTGAACTGTTTTAGCTTGCACAGCCACATACTAACTCCATGCGATGTGCATTTTGGAACTCAACAATGATTTGTCATTAAGAATCTAGAAAAATTTATCTCGTCGAATTCTGAGCTCATATGCAAAATTTCACTTTTTAATGGCTATGTATTGAAAACAAAAAACCCCATTAAGTTCTCACTATTCTGGATCTCAGAATATATCAAAGCTTAAACTTTTCGAAGTCGCAAACGGCATTTTGAACTCAATGGAAATGGTTTCGAGTCCAAATTCATTCGTATGCAAAATGTGACTTTTTTGGGCTATATTTCTATAGCGACTATTCTGAATTTTCAACTGGGCATAACTTTTTAATCCCGCTATGAAATTTGGATTTTTCAGATTCTTGAAAGATATTTTCAAATAGATTTTAATATTTTTGGTTTCGCTAAAATCCGGTTTATTTTGAATCCTGTACATTCATTTGAAATTTGAAATTGAATTTTCAAACTACCATGCCATTTCAGGCTCGTTATATAAATAAAATAAAATTATTCATTTTGACTTTGAGTAAAATAAATTTATACGTTCTAATTCTATTCAAAATAAATTTCTAGTCGTTATTATTTAAAATAAATCATTTTAATTCTTCAAAATTCATTAAAATTGCCAAAATAAAATTTCTAAATTGATTGTGATTTCCCAAGTTGTTACATTCTGATTCTTATTTGGGAAACATTTCCAAAACTCCTTCATTGGATTTAACTAGATGTTTAAATAAAACATCGCTTTGGCGATTCAAACTATTACACTCGTTAACTAATTTACTTAACAGACATTTGCTACCGAACTTTAAATATTTCTAAGTTAAAAATGAAGTTAATCAAGTTGGGGTATAACTGCCTCTCAGACCTTAACCGAACAACCTTTCTAACCTCGAAATAGACAAAGTACCATTTTATATATTTAACAAACTTCCTTACGTAACTCTCGGATTCTATCTACGAATCCACTTCTTTATTGTAAACATTGATTTTAACTCTGGCATTATAATCCCAACTTCTGAAATATCAAACTTCCAAATATAACTTTTAATCCTTACTTTAACTAAATAACTAAATAGACAATTTATAAATAAACCATTAAATCTTGATTAACAACGGAAAGTGAATGGTACCTTCCCGAATTCGATAAAAATCAAATTTCAACGTATAACACCCTTTCGAATAATTTCTATTCGATTACTCCTTTTCGAATAAACTATATTCGATTAACTCCGTTCGAATAAACTATATTCTAGTAACTCCTTCGAATAAACTATATTCGATAACTCCTTTCGAATAAACTATATTCGATTAACTCCTTCGAATAAACTATATTCAATAATAAACTATATTCGATTAACTCCTTTTTTTCTTCGATTAACCAATACTCGACTAACTCTAATTCGATTAACTCTTATGTGATTAACTCTATTCGATTAACTCTAATTCGATAACTCTTATTCAAATAACTAATATTCGATTAACTCTAATTCGATAAGTCCTATTTGAATAACTAATATTCGATTAACTCTATTTGAATAACTCTAATCAATTAACTCTAATCGACTAACTCTATCAATTAACTCTATTCAATTAACTCTATTTAATCAACTCTAATCAATTAACTATAGTCTATTTACTCTTATATATAATCCATTAAGTTTGATCTCGTATTTTAAAATAATATCGCATTTCCAAATCCTATTTATACTTCTATTTATAAAATGATCCATAAGAAATCTCCTTTTTATTTCTAACACTAAAATCTCATTTGTAATTCCCTTTATAAATGTTGAGTTCACATTCTAATTAAAATATCAGTGTTAAATCTTATTTCTATTTATCTATATAAGTTCTAACTTATATATTCAATTTATCCCATGATAAATTATTTACTTAATTTACATATCATTATTTATAAATTAATCTTCTCCATTTATCTGTTAAAACAGATTTCTATTTACCATCCACTTTAAATCCATAAATCTTATTTCCTTTTATAATTATTCTATTTATTTCTAAATAAATACATCCTTTATAATTCTATTTATTTTACAAATAAATATTCCTTTTTATATAATTCTTTGATTTTCCCAATATACACTTTGAAAATTCCTTTTTTCAATCTGGTATTTGTTATGGTATTTAACATACCATATAACAAAGATAAATATCATCCAAGCACCCATAATCAACAACAGATTATATATCACATCATATATCATAATATATGAAAAATAGTAAAATAAATGCTGAGGAGTCCAGTTGGATTCCTTCGACCTATTTTCCTGCATCCACAGATGTTAAACAATATAATTAACATCAATTCCATTTCAATATGAAATATTCTACTAAACTGAATCAAAGTTTGGTTAACGATTTATATATATATATATACATATATATATATATATATCGTTATCTATAATTTCAACCAATACATCAGCAATTCAACCAAACAATCAACACACAACAATCAATCATCATTTATCAGTTCTAACATCTAAAAATACGTTATAAAAATATAACTGTGCAGAGTTAGTGAGTTTTACTCACATTGGTCGGCTATCGTTAAATAAGGATAATCGATCGTTGATTTGATTCAGGCAATTTATTATGCCATAAATTGTAATGAGCCCCAATTCAATCCCAGTCAGTTCCATTTTGTAGATCTCGTCCATACGATCCCAACGGATCCAATTTCATCAAATTTTGATACTGTATGTGGAAGTTATTAATATCACAAGTTTCAATACATTATTAAATTAATTAAACACTTAAAATATAATTAGTTTGGGCCTCACCCCTTAACTTGGTAGCCCATTACCATTTCATCTGCACCTGCCTCCTTCTCCCCTGTTCTCATCAGATCGAACCCAATAGTTTCTAATGGCAATAGCTGATGCTCAAGCCTCCAACAACCTTATCAATACTTCACAATTTAAACCCAAACCAAAACCGAAGTTCTTCTCTTCACTTCCTCATCAACTCCATCTACATTTCGTACAACTCATGCTCTTAGATCGAAATGCGTCATCTACTCTTCAGCGTGCTGCCATCGACAGATATCGACATCTTTTTACATCGTATTTTCCAAAACTTTGTAAAACGACTCTACTTCAACTCCTCGATCCAAAACAATTAATGAAAACATGAATCGAAGCTTCAATTGATCGATTTCTCAAGCCGTAGAATCTGAAAACGGACGCTCAAAATTTACAGTGATCTAAGTCGATTTCGAACCTTATGAAACTGGTATCGGATTTGTAACAACCCGTTCATTCGATGATTTTAGATTCAGATATTTTATCTAAATATATCGTCATATCTTATGTATCACTCAAAATGTCGTTTTTCATAATTGATAAAATTAGGATTCTGAACCATTTCCATTGAGTCCGGATCATCGTTTATGACCTTTTTGACTGTAAGCATTGATATGTTTCGAGTTCGTGAAAATTGTCACCTTGGCTAGGGCTTGGTTGAGCTAACCTAGCTCATCATATAACCCTCAATAACTCCCTCCTCCTCATTCATTCATTCGAAAACTTAGAGAGAAATAAGAAAATGGAGAGTGGAATGGGAAATAGAAATTCCTAAGCTAGGGTTCTTGATTCTAAGCTCAATTCATATGCGAATTTAGTTTCAAGAAATGGGTAATCTCTATCTACTCGTTCTCTACCTTTCTCTCCTTTCAGTTGCAGTTTTTTAGTGTGCCCTAACACTCATGTGCCTTCATTTGAGTTCATGAGGTGACTAGAGAGGAGTGATTGAAGAAAGAAAGCTTCTTTGCTTGGATATGTGCTTGTTCTTCCTTGTTAGAGCTTGTTCTTCCTTATTGGAGCTTGTCCTTGTCATTCTAGAGCCAAAGTTGAGTTCTTTTTGAACTCATATCTATGCCACAAGCCATTGGCTTGTAAAAGTGTAACTTAGTGTTCATTTGAGTTTGCATATGCTAGTAAATTGGTTATATTAGTGTAATTTAGCAGATTCCATGTTTTATTTTCAATGAGTTGACAACTTATGTTAAGGATTGTTCATACGATCCAATGTATATGATATGAGTTGATTTAGTGATGTGGTGAAGCTCCGTTGTCCTCCGACACGTCCTAAATCTTCACAAGTTGCTTGAATCGCTTTGATATGCTTTTGTTTGTTCATTTGAAATAGAGATTATGACATATGTTATTCACACGATCAATACACATGATTTGAATTGATTAAGTGGTGTTGTGAAGTACCATTGTCGCACCCGGCAAGTTCTAAGACTTCATAATCCGGTTATATCGCGTTTATTAGTTTTGGTTTGGAATTTTGTTCATTTTAGAATCTATAATCCAAACCAATGCATTCAAGCATTGCGAGTTGATAGGTGGATCGAAGAGGTCTCATTGATGTCCCGAAGAAGTCACGAGCCTCGATGATCGGCGCCGGACACTCGCGGGGGACGAATCCCCCTGGTTTTGGCCTGGGCAACAGCCTAGGCCTAAACCGGTCGACCGATCAAATATGTGGCGGTTGACTAGTTCTGCTTCCAGGAAAAAACTGTCGACCGCTCTATTTGACCAGTCGACCGGCCGCCCTGAACCTGGGCTGTTTTGCCCAGGTCCGATCCAATTCAGGTTGTGCGCCTCCACGCACGATCACGTTGGTTTCTGGACTCCTCCTTGGCTCTCCCGTGCATGTCGATGGTCTTCGAATTTACTGGAGATCATCGTAAAGTCGTGCGCTCCTTTTGGTATATCAAATTTATTCGATACTCTTGTTAAGATGATTCACGACATTAAAAATGTGGATTATCGACTCGATATCCTTCGAGTCTATTCCGATGTAGTTTAAAACCTTCGGGTGCTAGTTTGGGATTTCGATTCATTCGTTGATCGAAATCACAGCCGTTATCCCTTTGATTTCCTGTGTGTTGTTGTAATGTGAATTGCACATTAGCGATCACCTTGGTTGTTTCTCTTTGATCTGGGGCACCTAAATTTGTGTCTTTGTTTCATGTCGCTCCAGGGTGATTTCTAACCGTTTCTTAATGTCATTGGATTCACTAACGAGCTATATGTATGTGCGATTTATTGAATTTACGTTTGATGATTTCTGATTTGGATTTATGTCATTATGACGTGAATCCCATTGATCGATTTGCCTCGACAATCGTACTACTGTTTATTGCCACTTTGAAATTATATAAAGAGGTCTTATGTTATTAGTAGATATCAAATTCTTGTACTAAAATGGTATCCAATCTTATACGAAGCTAATTTACGAAATCGTTTTATGAACCTTCTTCAAATCAACTAGTATATATTTTATAAACCTTTTTCCCATTCGCATGGGAAATCTAATTAAACATCTTAGTAAAATCAAGGACTATGAACCCTTGCTTTTGCTTTGATGGTTAATTCTTGGACTCGTCCTATCAAAAACCGTGGCAATGCTCCTTTTATTATATTCTCTGTTTTGAATAGGAACCAATTACGAGTGTGTAAATATTCGAGAATAACATGTGGTTATGGGACATTTTTCTATTTTATTATATTAACTAGCTCGGAGTAATTTCTATTCACCCGGATCCATGGTATCCGCCTCTATGACATGTTGTTTGTTTCCCGATCGCTCGAGTGGGAATATACGATTTGTGACCTTCTTTTGTGGGACTTCGGTCCAACCTTCTATGATTTTCTATGATTTATGTTTTCATTTAGCGGGGTCACAATCCAGTTTCATAGGGAGTTTCAACTCAAACAAATGGGTTGGCTACCTAAAGATCGTATCTCATCTATGAACACACCTGCCCCCTCTTTATGATGTTTTCTAGAGATTTCATGATTTATGTGTTTTTCTCTTCCGGGGTGAAAGAACCCGTAACTTCCCCGTAAAGGAAAGAGCGGATTGCTTTGAGGACAAGCCACATCGGAGCGCGAAAAGAAGAACATTTCATTGCTTATTACAACAATTCCATCAGAATACAAGAATATTACAGAGTATGAATAAATATTACACAGAAAACATCATAGATTTAAATTACATTTAAATACATCGCATCGGAAAAACAATACAAAGCACAACTGAAAATAGATACACGGATACAGAGCTTTCTGAATAACGATTTAGCTGTAAATCAGGATTCTGTGAATATAAATCTACAAAACCAAAACTACTAGCTGCCCGTGTCAAAAATAAGAGCACCCAGAGTTTAGGTTAAAACAATAAACTCCAGGTCAGTCATGTGACTGGTGTGAGAACTAAAACAGTTATTAATCTTTATTTTAAAGTTAGGTAAATCAAAGGACCACGCCGTATAACACGAGACGGGTTTCCTCCCAAGAATACCAGTGCATAAAACAACAACGCAATGCTAAATAAAGAACAATGAAGCTATTATAAGTCCCAAGTCCCATCACACAATGCAACACAAGCCGAAGGATAGGGTTTTACCTTATAATAGCCAAAGAATGCTTGATACGCTAAATTTCATGTTTTACTATTACAATAAGTGTATAGTGTCAAAACAATTTCAATCATAAGTATTAATCATAGACGGCATGGGTACCATATATCATGTCGCCAATACTAGGCTCTACAATCAAAACCGCAAAATCACATATTGGAAGTTGGGTTTCCATCTGTGAACCGAGGCAAGGGATCATCCTCTACCGAATTCGAGACGCTCTAGCCCTCCCCTCAGGAATAGCCGCAACTGCCCCTTGGATCATCAGGGATGGCCCACCAATGTGGATTATAATGCCTGAACACTGCGTTTCCCCGCCCTTTGGGGCGTCAATGAGCCAAATTACTCCATCGGCTCCACATAGTCACCGATATATTCGAGGCGCCTCGCAATCCAACAACCACACATGTGAAAATAATATAAATGTCAGGGCTGGTAGGTTACTGACACCACCCTAGATAGAAGGAAACACATTTCCTCCCTGAGGTCCTCTCATTTTTCTGGTTCACAACCGGGGTGTGAGGCTCGCGAATTAATGTTACACAAAGCTATGCCACACAGGCGGTGCTTTGATCATCAACCACTAGACTTTGCTTTTCAACAAAAGCCTTGATCATTTGCCACTTAGGCATGCTACACAGGCATTTCACACCATGCGACTGATGTCTATTGATATACAACCTCTGACCTTGTACGTCTTAGAGAAGGGTTAAGTAAGGGAATGAAATCCCCTTCACCAGGCATATGTATATTTAATAGGGACTAATCAACACAGAGCAAAATCCAATGTCAGACACACAGTCCATACAAGTTCGTTCTGGGTCTGAACAAAACCGGAGGAACCTTATTACTCGCATATCCATCGATCTCCAAGTACGTCTGGATGATCACCAACTAATTCCCTCCTCTTGGGTGTACAGCCCAATCAAGATCATCAGTAATCACCCAAACGATGTGAAGACCTCCGGTCGTCAACCACCGTCTTCTTCCTCGACACATCGTCGAATCAGTTATTCAGAATGGGATAAACCCGGTCTTTCTGAATAACTCGCGTGTATAATAAACAAGTGTTACACAAACACAACATACGCCTCATTCCAATTTAGAATATTCCTTTATTCAAATATTCTTATACTTTGGGAAAGGTTCCCATTAATTTTATCAAAGATAAATTCTTTAAATTTATTCTTTAATCTTCTTTTGAATATTAATTCAAACCAAATTATGGTTTATCCAAACTAGTCGTGATTAACGAACCTTGCCGAAGTAATCATTTGTTTTAATTTCCCAATCCCAACCTATTCATCCCATGAAGTAAAACTGACAATACTTCATATCTAACACCACGGTGTTATCGGTAAATTCAATTACCATTTCACGTTCAAATCTAATTAAAGATTTAACTATCGCCTGGAGCAAAACTGGTGATTTTCCATTCTCGATCATTTCAATCTAATTATAGATTCATTAAAACTCCACTTGGTTTTAATCTTCCCAAGAATCCATATCAATGATCGTTTAACTTGGGAAATCATATCCTATCTTTAACTAGGTTAAAGAACCAATGTCTTTCAAAACACGGTTCACTATAAACCCAAAATCACATTCCATTCTTTCAGCCTTTAACCGTAAATTAACAAGTGAACAATTCCCTAAGTATTAACCCCAAAGGCCGAAACCAACATCAGATCAATACCCAAGAAACCATTCAAACTTAACTAATCTCCAGTTAGCTTCTGATTTTCTTAACTCCTTTGGGTCTAAGAACAGTATTATTAAAGATACCGTTCACAACAACCCAAAATCACATTCCATTAATTATCAGGTTAAAGAACAAGTGTTATTTAAAACACCGTTCACGATAAACCAATAAATCAATTCAAATTCAATTCCAATCAAATACCATTTAATTGGTATAATTCATTAAATCTAAATAAAAAGATTTAATCTTTTTCTCAATTGGGTTTAAGAACAGTGTTAATGAAGACATCATTCATGACAAACCCAAATCCCATTTGATGTTAAATACAAGGCTTTGGATAGAAAATACATCGGCTTTGTAATAACACGGAAATCTGGGCCAATTTAAAATTTTTATTTTAGCAATTTTAGTGAATTTTCAATATTTAAAATGAATTATTTTAAATAAAAACGACGAGAAATTTATTTTGAATAGAATTAGAACATATATATTTATTTAGATCGTCGTTAGAATATAAAAATCTATTTTGATTTTTAAAAGGAATTGAAAATGGCGCGGTAGTTCGAAAATTCGATTTCTAATTTCAAATGAGTGTACAGGATTCAAAATAAACCGGATTTTGGTGAAACCAAAAATATTGGAATAAATTTGCGAATATCTTTCCAACAAATCCGAATAATCAAAATTTCATAGCGGGGATAAAAAGTTATGCCCAGATGAAAATTCAGAATAGTCACTATGGAAATCTGGCCCTTAAAAATGGAAATTTTGCGAACGACCTCGGCTTGATCCATGATGTCAACTTATTGCTAGGTTTCAAAATTCTTAATTTTCTAATTCAATATTTGAGTGTGGTAAAGGAAAACGCGTTTGACCAGTTTTAGTTGATTTTAATCGACTGGAAAATGGCCATTTTTCAAATGTTCTTAGAATTTGACGAAATCAGTTTTGTTAAGACCGTATCGTCAATACGATGCTAGAAAGTATTTTTCGAGAATTTGTAGAGTCTTTATGTGACCCCAGTAAATTGAAATGTATGTTCACATACAATATATAGAGTTATATTTTGATTTTGACGAAAACTAATCGAAACTATTGAATTAGACTGTGATACCTTTCCCATTGTGTTCGGAAAGGGGGCAATTATCTACGGACGACAGGCGGGGGGTCTCGTTTCGAGGTCAGAATAAAAAGTATCTTTTTGAAATAAATAATTAAATAAATAAAAAAATAAAAGCTCTCTCTCCTCTACCCCTTACTTTCTCTCACCCCCCCCGGTTTGAAATGATTTTCAAATCAAAATTAGAAAAAGAAAAAAGGGCGGAAGAAGACGGAGGAACCGTCGCTCCTCCGATGGGTGGCGCCGCCGCCTCTGGCGAGGCTCCCCAGGCCGCCGCACCCCTCTGCCCTCCTCCCCCTTCTTCTCCGATCACCCCGAGCCCCAATCCACTCCAAACCAAAACCCTAGCCGCGCCGCCACCCTATTTCGCCACCACCGCCACCTGACCTCGCCGCCGACCCCACCCTCCACCTTCCAGACCTCAACGCAGCAGCTGCCCCACCAATACGCAGTAAAACCAAAAGAAATGTGAGTTTTTTTCTTTTTCTATTTTAAATAACGTTGGTTTTCTTTATTTAATTAGTTTTATTTATATAAATTACAAGCATTGATTAAAGAAAGGATCTTTATATGAAAAGCGTTAAGAAAGATTTGATTTTTAATTATTAAAATCTGAATTTTAATTTATAAAGATTCAATTTTTAATGTGATAAAAATCTGATTTTTTAGGGGATTAAAGTTGTGATTTTTATGGGATAAAGGATTTGATTATTATGAGGTTAAAGTTTGAATTTTTTTAACATAGTAAAGTCTGAATTTTTAACACAGGAAAGTTCGAATTTTTAACATAAGAAAGATTGAATTTTTAGAATAGAAAAGTTTGATTTTTTAGGCAAGGAAAAGATTTGATTTTTTATATTCGATAAAGATATAATTTTTATGAAGCAATAGAAAATATAAAGATTTGATCTGTATTTAGTAAAAGTATTAAAGATATGATTTTTATATAGTAAGAAGATTAAAAATATGATTTTTATATTATAGAAATATTAAAAATTCGATCTTTATAATGTAGAAGGATCAAAGATGTGATCTTTATATGAGTGGCGATATAAAAATATAATCTTTATTATATGAAAACCGTTTTAAAAATAGAATTTTTATCTATATAGTAGCGGTGTAAAAATAGAATTTTTATCTATATAGTAGCGGTGTAAAAATAGAATTTTTATCTCTATAGTAGCGGTGTAAAAATAGAATTTTTATCTGTATAGTAGCGATAAAAAAATAGAATTTTTATCCATATAGCGTGGTTATAAAAATATGATTTTTATATACATAGCAATAATATAAAAATGTGATTTTTATATATGTAGTAAATACGGGCGACGAAAGTGACGAAGGGCGAGCACAGTGAAATTTTCTACATATGAAGAGTCGTGGCGTTTGGTTTAGCTTCTCGGTGAGAACTCCTCACCTTTAATTTATTTCTAGTTGAAATATATACTAGGATGCAGACGGTGCTCAGCAGCACCCGACATCCGTCGTCCACAGACCATGGATGACTTGTTTGTTTGATTGTTGTGTTGTGAAATTTGATTGTATGATGTGGAATGAAATAAAATATTTTATAGTGGAAAATATTTTATAGTTAAAAATATGATTTATAACGTGCATATATGATAAATAGCAATAAACAAATCGGATGATTTGTTTATGTACACCGATTTGACTGATATTGATTGGGACGATAAATTTTACACATCGCCTAACTGCACAAATAAAATCTGTGTTTGTTGATTTGAAAACCCACACGGGTATTGGGATGATATTTGTCGTACACTAATCCCGATTGTTTAGTTGTATGTCAATCGATGGGTTGACAGACTGTGTAAGCGTTAATTATTTATATTTAATGCTTACGCAGTTGTGTGGTGCACTCTGGATGATGGTTGATGATTTATCGTTGCTGTTATATACATGTGTTGTAGTGAATCCATATAATAAACGTTATATGGTAATTGATTGGGCCTCATTCCAATTTGGAAAATATAAAATATATCTTCATGTGTTGAATAGAAAAATAAATGTTCATGTGTTGAATTGAAAAATATTCCTGTGTTGAATAGAATAAACATTCATATGTTGAATAAAAGCCGTGTTGAGTAGATTGACGCCATTTTGACGTGAACGATATTTATGTCGAATTTATTCATTTTTATAACGAATATAGAAAAGAAAGTTATTTAAAAATATAATGTTTTGAAAATATTATCATTTGTATATCGATGATGTGGAATATTCAATTTTGATTTGAAATTGAATATGAAGTTGAAATCTTTTCGAAAACGAATTTAAAACGATTTATAAAATACGTTTTGAAAGGAAACCGACGAAATATATATAATATATATATTATATATAATAATGGTCTGAAAGAACGCACTGCGCCGCGGCAGTTCGCGAATTTCGACCATTGACTTCGAATGAATATTACGGGATATCCGACCGTCGGATTCTCCTAAAACCGGAACCGTTGGGTTCATATCGAAAAGAGCTTTCTAACGAATATTAGAGATTTGAAATCTAACGGTTGGATTTGGAATTATATCCAAATCAAATTTGGAAAAGGTCGTTGTAAGTGCAGTTCGATGGCCGTTCGTGGAAATCGACTGTACATGACTTGATAAAATTATTAAAAATACTAATAATTTGTGTAAAATCATAAGAAATGATTTGTAAAGAATTGGGACGAAAAATTTCATATTTGAAAAGATAAGAGTAGATTTTTATCGAAATGAACTAGTTTTGAACTAGAATTATAATCCCATTTATTTTTAAAATAAATAAATTGGATTTGAAATGGTTTTAAAAATAATCAGAATTTCCAATATATAAAGTGGAAATGGATTTGAATCGAAATTGTCTTTGGAATATTTCGATGTTGGATTTCGTGATTATACAGATAGTGTTATGGAAATTTGAAAGATATATTTATATCGTTATTTCAAATACGATATTTTTGGTCGTAGAATTTGATATTGAATATAAGCAGATATATTTTCTATTCAGAGCCTTGTATATAATATCAAATGTGATTTGGGTTTGTTGTGAATGGTGTCTTCATTAACACTGTTCTTAAACCCATTTGAGAAAAGATTAAATCTTTTTATTTAGATTTAACGAAGTGTACCAATTAAATGGTATTCAATTAGAATTGAATTTGAATGTGATTTTGGGTTTATCTTGAACCGTGTTTTAGATGACATTTGTTCTATAACCCAGTTAAAGGCAGGAGGTTGATTTTTGAGAAGATTAAAACTAAGTGGAGTTTTAATGAATCTTTAATTAGATTGAAATGATCGAGAATGGGGTATCTCCAGTTCTTGTTGCAGTCATGATGGGGGGTTCTCGCTTCGCGGTTTGGTGGCGAACGGGAGACTCTTACCCCCACATGTCCCTTGCGGGGGTTGGTTAGGCAGTGGCCGGGAGGCTCGAGAGGGTCGCCATAAAACAAGTGTACTGGGGAACCATTTGGGAGCCACGATGGGTATTACCTGCTGCTTGGGGGAGGAAGGGATGGTTGCAAAGCCTACCGGATTTCGATAACACTATGGTGTAAGATCTGAAGTATTACCAGTTTTACTTCATGCGATGAATAGGTTGGGATTAGGAAATTTAATAAATGATTACTTCGGTGTGGTTCGCTAATCCCGACTAGTTTGAATTGATATTCAAAAGAAGATTAAAGAATAAATTTAAAGAATTTATCTTTGATAAAATTAATGGGAACCTTTCCCAAAGTATAAGAATATTTGAATAAAAGAATATTCTGAATTGGAATGAGGCATATGTTGGGTTTTGGTAACAATTGTTTATTATATACGCGAGTTATTCAGAAAGACCGGGTTTATCCCATTCTGAATAACTGATTCGACGTAGTGTCGAGGATGAAGACGATGGTGGAAGACCGGAGGTCTTCACGTCTTTTGGGTGATTACTGATGATCTTGATTGGTCCGTACACCCAAGAGGAGGGAATCAGTTAGTGATCGTGCAGACGTACTTGGAGATCGATGGATATGCGGGGTACTAGGTGCCTCCGGTTTCGTTCAGACCCAAAACGAACTTGTAAATGGACTGTGTGTCTGACATTGGATTTTATTCTGTGTGATTGATTTCTATTAAATATATATCTGTTTGGCGGCGGAGAATTTATTCTCTTGCTTAACGCCCTTCTCTGAGACGTACGAGCTCAGGGGTTATATATTGATGGATATCAAACGCATGGAGTGAATTGCTTGTGTGGCATGCCGAAGTGGCAAATGATCAAGGCTTCTGTTGAAAAGCAGAGTCTTGTGGTTGATGATCAAAGCACAGCCTGTGTGGCATAGCTTTGTGTTGCATTGATTCGCGAGCCTCACACCCCGGTAGTGGACCAGAAACGGGAGAGGTCCTTAGGGAGGGCATGCATTTCCTTCTAGCTAGAAGTGGGGTCAGTGGTTTTACACGCCCTGACGAGTTTGACTTATGTGGTTGTTGCTGTTGCGAGGCGCTTCAGATTTATCAGTGACTGTGTGGAGCCGATGAAGTCATTGGACTCATTGACACCCCATAGGGTGAGGAAACGCAGTGTTCAGGCATTTTAATCCACGTCGGTAGACCATCCCTGACGATCCAAGGTTTGCCTGCGCGCTTTCCTAAGACACGGGCTAGAGCATCTCGAATTTGGTAGAGGACGATCCCTTGTCTCAGTTCACAGATGGAAATCCAACTTCCAATACGTGACATGTGCGGTTTTGATTGTATAGCCTAGTATGGCGACATGATATATGGTACCCATGCCGTCTATGATTGATATTTATGATTGAAATTGTTTTGACACTATACACTTATAGTAATAAAGGATGAAATTTAGCGTATCAAGCATTCTTTGGCTATTATAAGGTAAAACCCTATCACCCGGCTTGTGTTGCATTGTGTGATGGGACCTAGGTCTTATAATAGCTTCATTTTTCTTTATTTAGCTTGGCGCTGTTTGATTTACGCATCTGTATTCTTGGGAATAAACCCGTTCCGTGTTATACGGCGTGGTCCCTTGATTTACCTAACTTTAAAATAAATATTAATAATTGTTTTAGTTCTCACACCAGTCACATGACTGACCTGGAGTTTATTGTTTTAACCTAAACTCTGGGTGCCCCTATTTTCCGCACGGGCAGCTGGTAGTTTTGGTTTTGCAGATTTATATTCACAGAATCCTGATTTACAGCTGGAATGATATCCGGAAAGCTCTGTATCCGTATATCTCCTTCAATTGTCTATTGTATTATTTTTCCGCTGCTATGTAATGTATTGTAATCTCTGATATTTTGTGATGTATAATATTTATTCATACTCTGTATATTCTTGTATTCAGATGGAATTGTTGTAATATACAATGAAATGTTCTTCTGTTTGCGTTCTTTTGTGTGTTGTTCTCAATGTATCCGGGCTTTCCTTACCGGGGAAGTTACGGGTTTTCACAGTTAGTATCAGAGCTTTGGTTTACAAAGCTCGGAGAACAAGACATATTAGAACCATACGAAAGAATTCATCAGAGATTGGATTAGTAATATCTAATGGGAATGACTCGTTAGAGATGGGATCAATAGTATCCTAGAACGAGTGTGAAGAGTATATTTTTAAAATTTAAAACAAGTTTTGTTTTGAAAATTTAAATATACTATTCGTATTTGTTTATTTATTTTATATTGAATTGGGACAATCCAGTATATAAAGATTTTGCATATACGTCTAATCCGCGTGCATTTGATGTTTTAATATACTGGATAGATATAGAATCATACTCTAGTGGCCCGAAGATGATTCTGATGGTTGAGTACTCGTTGTCAGAATTTATCTTCTAGTGACGAAAGTGTGATATCTATATATTTCCATAGACTAGTGTGAGAACCAAAATTAGATGGGGTCTATTGTTGTGATTTGGCATCAAAAATCTGATTTTTTGACAATGTATCAAAGTTATGTGATTGAAAAGATAATCAACTAATTGATTGCTGGTTTTGTTGATTGATTATTGTTTGTTTAATTAAATGTTGAACCTTTAGCCAAATTGAACCAAATATTGAGTTGTATTGAAATTTGTCGCATTTGCATACATATACATGTACTTACATTGAACAGGTCATAACATGGAGGCTAGAGAAGAGGAATAAAATTGTTTGCCCGACAAATAGGTACATGTTTATTGTATTTATTTGGGTTTTGATGATTTTATGAGCCGATTGGCTAGCCGCTTGGCTGTTTCTTTTTATTTTTGGATTGGTGAGGGCCATGGGAGGCTATTTGAAATATCCCGAAGTCCCCGGTACAAGGGAGGTTATGGCGAAATTTTTTGAAAATTTAGGGTGTTAGCCATTTTTTTGTAAAATTTGAAAAGTTCTTAGAAACTGAAAAGTTGAAGAACTAAAGCCGTAATGAAAATACTGGAAGTTGAGTTGATTAGTTAAACAACTTTCGGCTTCGTTCCTTTTCGAGGACGAAAAGTTTAAAGTTGGGGAGATTGTAATAACCCGGAAATCCGAGCCAATTTAAAATTTTTATTTTGGCAATTTTAGTGAATTTTGAATATTTAAAATGAATTATTTTAAATAAAAACGACAAGAAATTTATAGAATTAGAATGTACATATTTATTTAGATCGTCGTTAAAATATAAAAATTTATTTTAATTTATAAAAGTAATTGAAAATGGCGCTGTAGTTCGAAAATTCGATTTTTAATTTCAAATGAGTGTACAGGATTCAAAATAAACCGGATTTTGGCGAAACCAAAAATATTGGGATCAATTTGAGATATCTTTCCAACGAATCCGAATAATCAAAATTTCATAGCGGGGATAAAAAGTTATGCCCAGATGAAAATTCAGAATAGTCGCTATGGAATTCTGGCCCTTAAAAATGGAAATTTTGCAAACGACCTCGATTTTCGATGAAACCACTTTTATTAGATCTGTGATGTCAAGTTATTGCTAGGTTTCAAAATTCATAATTTTTGGATTCAATATGTGAGCGTGGCAAAGGGAAACGCGTTTGACTCGTTTCAGTTGATTTTAATCGACTGGAAAATGACCATTTTTCAAACGGTCTCAGAATTTGACGAAATCAGTTTTGTTAAGACCGTATCATCAATACGAAGCTAGACAGTATTTTTCGGGAATTTGTAGAGTTCGTATGTGACCCTAGTAAATTGAAATGTACGTTCAAATTCAATATATTGAGTCATATTTTGATTTTGATGAAAAACTGATCGAAACAATTGAATCAGCCTGCGATACCTATCCCATTGTGTTCGGAATGGAGGCAATTAGATATGGACGATAGGCGGTGGGTTACGTTTCGAGGTCAGAATAAAAAGTACCTTTTTGAAATAAATAATTAAATAAATAAAAAAAATAAAAACTCTCTCTCCTCTTCCCCTTACTTTCTCTCAGCCCCCCCCCATTTGAAATGATTTTCAAATCGATATTAGAAAAAGAAAAAAAGGGTGGGGGAGAAGACGGAGGAGCCGTCACTCCTCCGATGGGTGGCGCCGTCGCCTCTGGCGAGGCTCCCCAGGCCGCCGCACCCCTCTGCCCTCCTAACCCTTCTTCTCCAATCAACCCGAGCCCCAATCCACTCCAAACCAAAACCCTAGCCGCACCGCCACCCTATTTAGCCACCACCGCCACCTGACCTCGCCGCCGACCCCACCATCCACCTTCCAGACCTTAAAGCAGCAGCCTCCCCAATACGCAGTAAAACCGAAAAAAATGTAAGTTTACCCTTTTTCTGTTTTAAATAACGTTGGTTTTCTTTATTTAATTAGTTTTATTTATATAAATTACAAGCATTGATTAAAGAAAGGATTTTTATATGAAAAGCGTTAAGAAAGATTTGATTTTTAATTATAAAAATCCGAATTTTAATTTATAAATATTCGATTTTTAGTGTGATAAAAATCTGATTTTTTAGGGGATTAAAGTTATGATTTTTATGGAATAAAGGATTTGATTATTATGATATTAAAGTTTGAATTTTTTTTAACATAGGAAATTTTGAATTTTTAACACAGGAAAGTTCAAAATTTTAACATAAGAAAGATTGAATTTTTAGAATAGAAAAGTTTGATCTTTAAGCAAGGAAAAGATTTGATTTTTTATATTCGATAAAGATATGTTTTGTGTGAAGTAATAGCGAATATAAAGATATGATCTTTATATAGTAAAAGTATGAAAGATATGATTTTTATATAGTAAGAAGATTAAAAATGTGATTTTTATACTATAGAAGTATTAAAAATTCGATCTTTAATATGTAGAAGGATCAAAGATGTGATCTTTATATGAGTGGCGATATAAAAATATAATCTTTATTATATGAACACCGTTTTAAAAATAGAATTTTTATCTATATAGTAGTGGTCTAAAAATAGAATTTTTATCTATATAGTAGCGGTGTAAAAATAGAATTTTTATCTATATAGTAGGTGTGTAAAAATAGAATTTTTATCTATATAGTAGCGATAAAAAAATAGAATTTTTATCCATATAGCGTAGTTATAAAAATATGATTTTTATATACATAGCAACAATATAAAAATGTGATTTTTATATATGTAGTGAATACGGGTGACGAAAGTGACGAAGGGTGAGCACGGCGAAATTTTCTTCATATGAAGAGTCGTGGCGTTTGGTTTAGCTTCTCGGCGAGAACCCTCACCCTTAATTTATTTCTAGTTGAAATATATTCTAGGATGCAGACGGTGCTTAGCAGCACCCGACACCCGTCGTCCACAGACCAAGGATGACTTGTTTGTTTGATTGCTGTGTTGTGAAATTTGATTTTGTTATATGGAATGAAATAAAATATTTTATAGTGGAAAATATTTTATAGTTAAAAATATGATTTTTAATGTGTATATAAAATAAATAGTAATAAACAAATCGGACGATTTGTTTATATACACTGATTTGACTGATATTGATTGGGATGATAAATTTTGCACATCGCCCAACTGCACAAATAAAATCTGTGTTTGTTGATTTGAAACCCCACACGGGTATTGGGATGATATTTGATGTACACTAATCCCTATTGTTTAGTTGAATGTCAATCGATGGGTTGACAGACTTTGTAAGCGTCAATTATTTATATTTAATGCTTACACAGTTGTGTGGTGCACTCTGGATGATGGTTGATGATTTGTCATTGCTGTTATATACATGTGTTATAGTGAATCCATATAATAAACGTTATATGGTAATTTATTGGGCCTCATTCCAATTTGGAAAATATAAAATATATCTTCATGTGTTGAATAGAAAAATAAATATTCATGTGTTGAATTGAAAAATATTCATGTGTTGAATAGAATAAACATTCATGTGTTGAATAAAAGCAGTGTTGATTAGATTGACGCCATTTTGACGTGAACGATATTTATATCGATTTTATTCATTTTCATAATGAATATAGAAAAGAAAGTGATTTCAAAATATAACGTTTTGAAAATATTATCATTTGTATATCGATGATGTGGTATATTCAATTTTGATTCGAAATTGAATATGAAGTTGAAATCGTCTCGAAAACGAATTTAAAACAATTTATAAAATACGTTTTGAAAGGAAATCGACGAAATATATAAAAAATATATATTATATATATTAAATGGACTGAATAGAATGCGCCGTGCCGCGCCAGTTCGCGAATTTCGACCATTGACTTCGAATGGATATTACGGGAGATCTGACCGTCAGATTCTCCTAAAACCGGAACCGTTGGGTTCATATCGAAAAGAGCTTTCTAACGAATATTAGAAATCTATTTTTATCTTTTCAAATATGGAATTTTTCATCCTAGTTCTTTCCAAATCATTTCTTATGATTCTACACAAATTATTGCTATTTTTAACACTTTTATCAAGGCCCGTACAGTCGATTTCCATCAACGGCCATCGATCTGCACTTACAGCGACCTTTTCCAAATTTGATTTGGACAAGATTCCAAATCCAACCATTAGATTTCTATTTTCTAATATTCGTTAAAAAGCTCTTTTCGATACGAACCCAACGGTTCTGGTTTTAGCAGAATCCGATGGTCGGATCTCCCGTAATGTCCATTCGAAGTCAATGGTCGAAATTCGCGAATTGCCACAGCGCGTCGCGTTTTATTCAGGCCATTATATTATATATATAATATATATTTCGTCGATTTCCTTTTAAAACGTATTTTATAAATCGGTTTCAATTTGTTTTCAAAACGATTTCAACTTCATATTCAATTTTTAATCAAAATTGAATATTCAATATCATCAATACATAAATGATAATATTTTCAAAACATTATATTTTGAAATCAATTACTTTTCGATATTCATTATAAAAATGAACAAAATCGATATAAATATCGTTCGCCTCAAAGTGGCGTCATCTAATCAACACGACTTTATATATTTCAATAACTTCGTTATTCTATTCAACAAATGAATATTTTCTTCAACACATGAATTTTCTTTTATTCAACACATGAATATATTTTTTATTCAACACATGAATTTTCTTTTATTCAACACATGAATATATATTTTACTCAACACATGAATTTTCTTTTATTCAACACATGAATATTCTTTCTATTCAACACATGAATATATATTTTATTCAACACATGAATATTCTTTTATTCAACACGTGAATATTCTTTCTATTCAACACATGAATATATATTTTATTCAACACATGAATATTCTTTTTATTCAACACATGAATATTCTTTCTATTCAACACATGAATATATATTTTATTCAACACATGAATATTCTTTTTATTCAACACATGAATATATATTTTATTTAACACATGAATTTTCTTTTATTCAACACATGAATATTCTTTCTATTCAACACATGAATATATATTTTATTCAACACATGAATATTCTTTTTATTCAACACATGAATATATATTTTATTTTCTAAATTGGAATGAGACCCACTCAATTACCATATAATGTTATTTATATGGATTCTATACAACACATGTATATAATAGCAATGATAAATAATCAACCATCATCCAAAGTGCACCACACAGCTGCATAAGCATTAAATATAAATAATTAACGCTTACATAGTCTGTCAACCCATCGATCGACATACTACTAAACAATTGGGATTAGTGTACGTCAATATCATCCCAATACCCGTGTGGGGTTTCAAATCAATAAACACGGATTTTTATTTGTGTAGTTGGGCAATGTGTAAAATTTATTGTCCCAATCCATTATCAGTCAAATGAGTGTACATAAACAAATCGCCGGATTTGTTTATAAATATTTATTTTATACACACGTTAAAAATTATATTTTTAACTATAAAATATTTTATTCATTCCACATCACACAATAAAATTTTCACAACACATCAATCAAACAACCAAGTCATCCATGGTATGTGGACAACGGGTGTCGGGTGCTGCTAAGCATCGTCTACATCCTATTATATATTTCAACTAGAAAATAAAATAAAAGTGAGGAGTTCTCACCTTGAAGCTAAACCAAATGCCACGACTCTTCATATGAAGAAAATCTTCGTCGCCGTTTCAACGAGATCTATTTCACGAAATTTATATTAAAAATCATATTTTTATCTCACTATATATATAATAAAAATCAGATTTTTATTATGCTATATATATAAAAATTATATTTTTTATTGCTTAAAATCACATTTTTATTTTTACTTCACATATTTTTACGATGCTTCTTTCTGTATAAAAAAATTATATTTTTATATTTCTACTTCTTATATAGAGATCGAATTTTTATTTCGACGATATAAAATCACATTTTTCTATCTCTACTATATGGATAAAAATCAAATCTTTCTATCGCTAATGAATATAAAAATCACATTTTTACATTGCCATTCAAACGATAAAAATCATATTTTTACTTTGCTAAATATATGATAAAAACCACAATTTTATATCGCTCCATCAATAAAAGATCACATTTTTATTTCAAAGTCATATAGATAAAAATCACATTTTTATTTTTTCCACTTCATTATAAAAATCGAATCTTTTATTTCCAAACCATATATATAAAATCTCGCCTTTTTATAAATAAAAATTTTGCCTTTTTATAAATAAAAATATTTCCTTTTTATAAATAAAAATCTTATCTTTTATATGACAAAAATATAATCTTTTATATGATAAAAATATAATCTCTTATATGATAAAAATATAATCTTTTATATGATAGAAATATGATCTTTTATCTCGCCATATATATATAAAATGTAATCGTTTTATTATTAAAAACCATGTCTTTTTATTATAAATGAAATCAAAAAGAAAAGGGGAAGCAAACTCACAAAATCTTAGGGTTTTGGTCGTCTGAGAGCTTGCTGGTCGGCGTCAGGGTACAACAGGCTGAGGGAGGCGACTGACCTACTTGGGTGGCGTGGGGAGGCCGGCCAGAGGCGCGCGGCACTGGCGTCGCGGCTTGCACGACGGAAAAGAAGGGGGACGGTGGCCAACATCGGAGGGCGGCGGCTCCTGAACGGCGGTGAAGGACTAGGGTGGTGCGCGACGGAGGAGGGGGGAGCGATCGTCAGTGGCGGCAGATCGAGATGGGAGAGAGGGTTCGATAAGTTTCGGTTTTTTTTTCTTTAGGTGACTTCTGAAATAAACGAGATAACTATGGGGAAGGAGTAATAATATATATTTCTATATTTTATTTTCAAAAAGTAAGTTTTTCATTCGACCTCTGAATTGAGCCAAACGACTGTCGCCCCTAACTAATTACCCCCATTCCAAACACAATGGGATATGTACCGTAAGCTGATTCGGTCTTTTCGATCAGTTTCCATCAAAATCAAAATATAAATCTCGTTGCACCGGGGCAGGCAAGGGAGCAGGTCCAGGCTCTCGCGGTCCCACCGCTGCAAGAACGAGGTAGAAACATTTCTGTTGAGAGCTTAGTTTTTCTATTTGAACATCCTGTCCGTACCTTGTTTGATTCTGGTGCATCACATTCGTTTATGTCTGCATCATTAGTTGAAACACTGCACTTAGATACTAGTCTTGTTATGGATCCCATTGTAGTCTCAAATCCTATTGGCAGGTCGGCTCATTTATCCATGGTTTATAGGGATTTGAGATTGTCTATCTTAGGTGTTGGTTTTGAATGTAATGCTTTTGTGCTTAGTTTCATGGGCTATGGGTTGATTCTAGTGATGGATTGGCTAGCCCGATATGGCGCCATCCTAGATTGTGAACGAAGAGTAGTAAAATTGTTGACTCGTAGTGGAAAGACCCTTGATATTTCTTGTGACCCTAGAGGACCGGTGATGCTTAGTTATCTTGAGTCACTTGACACATCCAATGATGATTTACATTCTGTTCATATAGTCCGTGAATATGTCGATGTCTTCGATGAGGTGAGGGGTCTACCTCCAAAACCATAGATAGACTTTCGTATTTATCTTGTAGACAATGCAAAACCAGTATCTCTGCCAGTGCGCCACATAGCTCCTCGTGAGAGGAGGGAGCTCAATAAGCAAGTAGGGGAGTTGCTTGAGAAAGGGTTCATAAGACGTAGTATATCAGAGTGGGGTGCTCCAGTAGTGTTTGCCACGAAGGCGGATGGGTCCCTTAGACTTTGTGTGGACTATAGAGAGCTTAATAAACTTACTAAGAAGAATAGGCACCCACTGCCGAGGATTGACGATCTCTTTGATCAGTTAGTTGGCACCTTAGTGTTTTCATAGTTGGACTTAGCTAATGGTTTGCATCAGTTGAGAGTGGCTGAGGATATCATGGACAAGACTACCCTTAGGACTCCGGATGGTTTCTATGAACGGCTTGTGATGACCTTCGGTTTGACAAACGCCCCCGCAGACTTTGTTGACTTGATGAGTAGGGTGTTTATGGAGTAACTTAATAAATTCGTGGTGGTCTTTGTGGATGACATCTTGGTCTTTTCTAAGAGCGAGGAAGAGCATGCCCCAAATCTTAGGGAAGTGGTGGAGACCCTTCGAGCGCATAACCTCAAAGCTAAATTTCTAAATGTCACTTTTGGAGGAAGGAAGTGCGATTCTTAGGGCACGTGGTTTCCAAAGAAGGGATAGATGTGGATCCCGCAAAGGTGGTGGCCATCCAAGATTGGAAGGTCCCTAAAAATGCTACCGAGGTGAGGAGTTTCTTGGGTTTGGTAGGCTATTATAGGAAGTTTATCAAGGACTTCGCAAAAACATCAGCCCCATTAACACGCTTGACGAAGAAGAACCTAGTTTTTACATGGGACGTAGATTATGATGATGCGTTCCTACGTTCAAACAGGGCTTTGACAACAGCCTAAGTCTTAGTGTTGCCAGATGGGAGTAAGCCATTTACCGTTTATACCGATGCTTGTGGGACAGGACTAGGCACAGTCTTAATGCAAGAGGAAAGGGTAATAGCCTACGGAGGAAGGCAGTTGAGAGTACATGAGAGAAATTACCCTACGCATGACCTAGAGTTGGCCGCTATTGTTTTCGCGCAAAAGTCTTGGCGCCATTATCTTCTTGGCAAAAATTCGAATTGTTCACTGACCACAAATCGCTAAAATACTTGTTCTCTCAGAAGGACTTAAACTTAAGGCATCAAAGGTGGATGGAATTCTTAGCGTCCTACGATTTCGAGATAGCATATACTCCTGGCAAGGATAACGGGGTGGTAGACACCTTAGGTAGGAAAAGATTGTCCTTGAGACCGTTGTTTGTTGAGCGGCGAAGCTTAGAGTTCATCTCAATGTTTGACTTTACACCTTCCATTGACTTTGTACCCAGTTTGCTAGCATCCTTATAGGTCAAACCTACGCTTTTGGGAAGGATTGGTGAGGCACAGCGAGATGACCCACAGTTGGTTGAGTTAGTAGAGAAGCTCATAAGGGGGGAGTCATCGAGCCATCTCAGTAGGTATACCCTAGATGATAAGGGTTGGTTACATAGGGACGGTAGACTTTGTGTACCACAAGACGAGGACTTGAGGAAGACCATTCTTGATGATGCACATCGTTCGAAGATGACCATTCATCCCAGAGGGGACAAGATGTACATGGACATGAGATGAGTTTACTTTTGGGCCGGAATGAGAAAGGATGTGGCCGAGTTTGTCGCTAGATGCTTGGTGTGCCACAAGTAAAAGCGGAGAAAAAGAAGCCCGGTGGGTTGCTTCACCCACTGGAGATCCCACAATGGAAGTGGGAGAGTGTCTCGATGGACTTTGTTGACGGGTTACCGAGATCAAGGAAGGGTAATACGGGGATTTCGGTCGTGGTAGACAGACTTACTAAGAGCGCCCATTTCATTCCCGTGAAGAGTAAGAGGACTGCTCCATGGTTAGCTTTCGTATACATTCGAGAGATAGTTCGTTTGCATGGTGTTCCTTCTAGCATAGTGAGCTATCGCGATCCTGTCTTTACTAGCGAATTTTTGAAGAGCTTGCAAGAGGAGGTAGGGACTCAGTTATGTTTAAGAACCGCATATCATCCTCAAACGGACGACCAGATCGAGAGGGTGAATCGTATTCTAGAGGACCTTTTGAGGCTATGTGTTTTAGACTTCGAAGGTACATGGGAGGAGCATTTTCCTTTGGTAGAGTTCGCATATAATAATAGTTTTCAGTCTAACATTGGCATGGCACCTTTCAAGGCTCTTTATGGACGATCGTGTCGTTCGCCTACATGTTGGTGGGAATCTACGGATAAGATCTTACTTGGACCCGATATGATTAGAGAGACTTCGGAAAAGATCGATTTGATTCGAAGGAGGATGAAGACGGCGCAAGATAGGCAGAAATCTTATGCGGACCAGAGGAGGACAGATCTTGAGTTTGATATTGAGGACATGGTCTTTATCAAGTTGTCTCCATTACGGAATGTTGTTCGCTTTGGGTCCGTTCGGAAGTTAGCACCAAGGTTCGTAGGGTCGTTTCCTATTAAGGAGGGGATTGGACAGATGGCGTATAGAGTGGAGTTTCCCGAGAGACTAAGTGGTGTACACGACGTATTCCATGTATCACATTTGAGGAAATACTTGCATGAGGCCGTAGAAGTGGCAGAGCCGAGCTTTCTTAGAGAGGTGGAGATAGAGCGTGATGCGACGATTCGACGAGTTCTTAGGTGCATTCTTGGGTCGGAGATTAAGAAGTTGAGGAATCGAGAGATCAAGCTAGTCAAAGTGCAATGGGGAGATGGTGAGAGCAACGCTACTTGGGAGACGGAAGAGAAGATGTGTTCATTGTACCCTTTTCTTTTCGAGGGTATGTCTTTTAATTTCTCCTTTATCGCTTAGCTTGTAATTGTTTTATCCTTAGTATGTCCTCTCGCTAGTATCTTTGACCTTTTGATAGGGTAGTCCTATGGTTGAAAAATGCGTTTGAGACATGTTATGTATGATGGATGCATGTGGATGCAAGTGTTTGCTAGTGGTTGCTCGTGGATACATATACACACACTTTAGGTAGTAGATCGGCTCAATCACTTCCATATTGCATATTGCATATAAATGTATGTATTTAGTAAAATGAATGTACATTGAATGTGTGTATCATATGGATGTTGCATTTAAATGGATGGTTGTGCACACATGTAGTGATGATATGTATAGGATTCTTTGCATACATGATGGATACATGGCACTATCATTATTTGCATTAAGGAGGTCGACTGAATCAGTGGACCGCCTGATTTAGCATTAGTATACGGACATATACACACACTATGAATATGTACATGAAAACCATTAGAAATCTTTTAAGGACCATGGTTTGTAGTGGTTGATGGTTGAGAAGATGGATGATTGGATGGTAGGATATGTTCTTCTTGACTTAGAGATTTCGAGGACGAAATTCTTTAAGTAGGGGAGAACGTAACACCCCAGATTTTTGAATAATCAAATAAACTAAATTCAAAGAATAATTAATCCCAGACATGAGAATTAAGGGAAACGGGTTGCGCCATTGTGTTCGTCTCGGAACTCTGGTTGAGACAGAGTCCGAGTTTGTGGGAAATGGATACCGGATGAAGGAGATATGGACGAACGAAGTTAGGCGGAAAAACAAAAAGAAAAAAAAATTCACTGGCGCACTTGGGAAGTGCACCAGTACAAATATTGCACTACCGCACCTGCCAAGTGCACCCAGGCAGAGCAGCAGGCCTGCACAGCTTTCTGGTGCAGTCTGATCCATATTGTGACTCATTACTGAGCCCTTTTTGACCCCTTGCTGAGTCATTAGGGCTGAGATGTCACCCTATCCCGACTGAGTGGTTTT
Organism: Allium sativum; assembly: GCA_030737875.1. NCBI lineage: Eukaryota > Viridiplantae > Streptophyta > Magnoliopsida > Asparagales > Amaryllidaceae > Allium > Allium sativum. The sequence goes on along the minus strand of CM060916.1, from coordinate 109,365,780 downwards.
GATTAACCCTAAGATCATCCGACGATTATAATTAAATTGAAATTCTATATAAACATGGGTAGACTCAAACCCTAAATTCAAATTAAAATTTGAATCATGGCCGCCATGCTGTCATCTTGTAACCTAGAGTAGCCGCCACCAACTAGAGGGAAATCAAAGCTAATCAATTCAGTTCTATTCAACTCTAATCTAAACAATAACGAATCTACTACAAAGGCGAGCTAAATCAACTTTAGAACTCAGATTTCAGAACGCAAGTCCTTCTTTTTTGTGAGTTCAATTTCTTTAATAAGATAATTAACAATTTAATCGGATTGAGCTATAATTTGGATTATATGGTTATGTAGTGAATCATTGACCATATGTTATTATCTATGTTGTAAATTCTATGGTGTTATCATCTATGTTGTAAATTCTATGATGTTATTATCCATGTTGTAAAGCTGTGATGTTATCATCTATGTTGTAAATCTATGATTCATAATGATGTTTCATATGCTAGTTTGGTTATGTTGTTGGAACTAATTCATATGTTAAATCATATGTATGTATGTATGCAAGTCTAGTTGTTAATTTAGATCTGAATCCTATGAAAGTTAGTGAGAATCATATACAACCTTACATGTTTCATGACATCTATTTTATGTGTAAATTGGATCTAAAGTTAGGCTATGACATGTGTGGGTTAGATGCAAGTTTACATCATAGTCTATGTTGTATAAATCACATATGCAAGTGTGTGTGTGTGTGTATATATATATATATATATATATATATATATATATATATATATTGGAGTATGAATCATGTAATGTAAGATGTTGACTATTGCCTATGCAAGTTTACACCTTATGATTAGATCTATGACATCCATAGTTTATGCAAGTTTGTAACCATTGCCTATGCAAGTTTACACCCTATGATTAGATCTATGACATCCATAGTTTATGCAAGTTTGTAACTTTGGCCTATGCAAGTTTTTGGATGAAAAACCTTATTCACACATGCAAGATCACCCCCTTATGTTTAGATCTAGTTTTTATTCTATGTATGTTGTGATGTTTTATCTTTATTCCATAAGTTAGACTATTCGAGTCTAACGTATATTTTATGTTAAACAAACGAACGTACAACGTGGGGCAATGGGAAAATATTAAAAGATTTAATATTGAGAATTGGCATAAATGCCTTAAATGTGATGTTAATTGGTATAATTTTATATACCATAAATAGATGGACATAATTAAGTCAATTATGGACATAGTTAAATTTGTAATTGATTGGCAATTTGAATAGGGAAATTAATTCAAATTGGAAGTAATTAATTAGGTGTAATTAATCGCCTAAGACACGAGGTTAGACTCTTTTGTGGTGTAAGACTGCCCGGACCCGCCCAACAAATCCAGCTGCCAAAAATGCCAGTCTAATGTGGGAGGTCTTGGCAAAAATTAAATGCGTAACAGTTGTAAAGACATGAGGCTAGGCTCGTTTGTGGTGTAAGACTGCCCGGACCCGCCCAGCAAATCCAGCTGCTACAAATGCCAGTCTAATGTGGGAGGTCTTTACAAGGTTACGGTCTTAATGAATTAAGAAACACTTAACCAGATAAACATGTAGTGGGACATGAGGGGGTTAAGTGGGTGCCTTGGGTGGCATGTGGAATTAAGTGGATGCCATAGGTGGCATTCTGAAATACGATTAGATGCACTTAACCAAGATTGAAACATGTAAAAGGCATGATTAAGAATGGGGTTAAGTGGGGAAAAACCTTAGAGGGGACCAAGCATAGGTGGAAAGCTTGTGTCATGCATGTGGGCCCTTTTCAAACCAACAACCCATTAAGTATCTTTGCATGGAAACTACTTATGTAAACTCGTTTTGAGTTATGATGAAATAAAATAAGTTTTATCTTCCGCTGTGTTGTTTTATTTATTTATTCTTGTAATTTATCTTTTTATACAAACAATAACGCTTCATGGACATTGATGCATTCCCTTTGTGAGTGACATTAATGGACGTGGGGTGTTACACTATACAAATATAATTTGGGTAAAATTATTTCATTTACCCTCTTGACAAAACAATACTGCGTCCATTTCCAGTTCGATGCTTTTCAACCCTTGAACTAATAAACCAACACAATACAAAACATTAGGATATAAAATTTACAATTACGCTCTCATATATATATATACACTCAATCTCGATCTAGGGTGTTACTAACCCAATCTCTATCGAGTTACGCCACAGAGCCAAGGTTATTACTAAACCAATAGCTCGGATACCACTGTAACGACCCAAGGATTTCGGCCCCGAAAATCGACATAATTAACTTTACCGTAACTCATGCCGACCTTCCAAACACAGAAAACACTGGATTGTTATTAGAAAGAAATTAGTGGGTGAGATAAGAAAGAAAGAAATATTAGAATAAAAGAAGAAGAAGAAACAACACAACACAGTCTCACATCGTAGAGGAATAATATATAATACAGAAATAAATCATTAATGAGATCTTTAAAAATACGTACAATATCAGAGTACATCACACATATGGACATTGATCATAACCTGTCCTCATATACAATCACACAATGGAATAGATACTAGATACAATACGTCTGAACACCTCCAGCTCGTCTCTGTACATCGCATCATCCAATAAACTGAATCTGTACACCCCGGTCTAACCCGAACATTTACAAAACACCGGGTCAGTCTGGTGAACCAGAGTGAGAAAAACTCACACAGTATTAAGGGTAATCATCCAAATTTTTTTTAAAGTTCAAAAATCTTTTCGAAAAAAAGGATAATCGTAAGACCAAATCCACACATAAATATGGATGGTTTTTACCTTACGATAACCCAAAACATTTTGGAAATCAATATCTTTGCTGATATTATAATAATGTCTAAATACAAGTAGATATCAATCTAGTGGAACGCTTGCATCTCACGCTCCACATATATAGTATACAATCAAAACCGCGGGCGCTTATTGGAGATTGGATTCCGACTATGACAAGGTATGGGACCACCTGCCGATAGTGTATATCTAGAGGGGAATACACTGGGTTCAACAAGAACGTCCTACAACCCGGCCCACACATGACCGACCACTCATTTTTCTTTAGTGTATCGAATGTATATCACCAACGGTTGGGCTCAAACCACCATTTCCGAAAGGGACAACATCGTAATAGGTTAAAGAAGCAGAAGGAATTTCTCTAGATAGGTGATTATACACCCTAATGGGAGCGACCCACATAGTCTTGCTGCTTGTCCGATTCTTGTAACACCCCACCTCTTCTAGGGTCACTCACAAAGGGAATGCACTAGTTTTGGAGGGGTATTATCTAGTAAACAGGCACAGAGGTAACACAAGACAGAACATAAATTAAACAGAGTATATAAGCAGTGGATATAAATTTAACCAAATCTCATTACGTGGAAAATAGAGTCAAAACCTCTTACATCAAAATATCAAGTCATTATTTCATTACATCAAGTTCTAAAGAAGCAAAGTACTTAAAACAACATAAGTCCAATATTATTCCCCAAAAAGAGCAAGAGTGCAGCCATAGCATAGCTCAAGACCAAACCGTACATGAGCTGTCAGAAAGCAAGTAAAGTCCAAGCTACGAGCTAGGGTTTCCTCCCTGAGAACATGGGGGGAGAAACGAAAGAAAAAGAGGTGGAAGAAAACGGGTCAGTCAAAAAGACTGGTAAGCCCTAGTGACTATCAGCATAAAAACTAATAAAGTTAACTGGACATGAGAAACTGAGATTAAACATAAAGATAATAACTGGGCCGGCATGACAATAAAAGGTAACAAGATAAGGGTGGCATCAGATATACAAGGTTTACTGCACTAACTGTACTAGTGTCCAAATCCATGTCGATTATAAATCCAGAAATGATCCCTGGGCCCAATAACATGAAATGACCCAATATGGGGTCCAACAGTCCATCCTAATCGATCGGCTTTACTCGTCGTGTATCGGTGTCGTACGGCCCAATCGCGGAATGTAGTCACATGTGCTAGGTCAACCCTAGGGTGTATCAGGTCCTAGGGTGTCAACCACTGACATAATTCAGCCACGCACAATGTAGTACTATGGGTGCCCATGCCTACTTTTTCAACTCCGGACTAAGTGCACGACCCTAGTCCTCCTGAACCTACACTGGCGCACCTTACTCAGCCATTATTCTTGGTCGCTTACAATCAGCCCAGTAATCGTGCCCTACCCTGCCTAGTCCCCAGGGTATCATGATACTTCTAAGTGGGTTACTGCTGAAATGGACCACGTGGCTAGGATTTCTAATGGGTTAAGTATTGTCATTAAAAAGGTCATGACTTAACCCTACCCAAACATGTATCTAGTTGGTTAAGTACATATACAAGCAGTTCAAGACTTAACCCAATCAAGTCGGCGTGTCAAATTGGTTAAGTATATTCAAGGGGTCCATGACTTAACCTTACCATGTGGCATTAATTCACTTAACACACCCTAACCTCTCACATTAGACTTGGTTACGGTTACTGGATGTGCCGGGCGGTTCTGGGCAGATTTACACCATAACCTAGTCTAACCTCAGGTTTAAAGTGCTATATGACCAACTACTCACATTGGGTCCTATTATTTGCCACTACTGGATTTGCCGGGCGGTTCCGGGCAGATTTACGTTGCAAATTCAACCCAACCTCGAGTTGGCCATTTTCAAGTTATCTAATTGTCATGTCCCAAATTCATGTTTTCAAGCTTATTCTCATGTCAAGTTTTCATGTCATATTTTCATGTTATATCATGTCAATTCCATAACAAATTTTCAAGTTTGCCTAATCTACCCAAAACGTATCCCCAACTTACGTGAATTTGCATTAATACAACATGTCAAAATAGGGAATAACACAAACAGGATAGTCATAGAATGGCAAAGGTGTCCACAAGTTAAGCATGATGATTATAAAATTACAAGCATATGAAATAGGGTCTCAACATCAACTTGACAAGACATGGTGATAGACATGGTAAAGGATTGACATAAAATAGTACCCCAATAATAGTTTCAACATCATAGGCATGGCAAGATAAAGATCGTAAAGGGGTTTTAGATTAAACATGAATATATCCAAATCAAGTTCATACTGATATTCCACAAGTCAACATTTTAGATGAATAGATCTAGGGTGTACAAAACTAGATTCAAAATAACAGATTTAAAAGTGATAGTCATAGATCCAAGATATACAAGAGTAGATCCAACTTAGTTATCATGTTTAGGCACAATTTCAGTTTACATCATGTTCAGGTTAAATTTGCAGTTTAAATCTAAGAGTGACAAAGGGCTTACAGATCGTAGTCTAGAGAATGAGAAAGCAAAAAGAGTAGAAGCAGAATCTCTAGCAAACCCCAAACCAACGTAGCACTAACAAAGTCCTGAATAGCCTCCTTATTCTCTATCTTCCACTCAGAACTTCAGCAGCATATGGTCGGACAAGAATGTGATAGAAAGTCTAGGGTCAGGGGCTGTTTATATAGTGTTTAGAGAGTGAATCTGGACAAGCAACGAGACCAGATACATCTGGCTCAAAAACAGGCTAGGTGACCAGTCGACTACCAAGTCGACTGCGCAATCGACCTGGTCCTGGGGGTGTCGACTGCCCAGTCGACTCCGCAGTCGACCTGGGTCTGGGCAGGAAATTTCCCACCCAGTCTGTTCTGCGTTTGAAATTCGAATTTTGAATTCGAATTCGAGCTGTTTTGAACTCTGAATATTTCTGAAACTTTGGGGAGCCATAACTTGGTCATACGGACTCCGATTTTCGAAAAATCGGACTCGATTTCATGCAGAATTCCGAGACGAACGCAATGGCGTAACCCATTTCCCTTGGTTATTATTTTAAAATTTAATTCTGCCTAGATTTATGGTTATAACACGTTATTAAAATAGGGGTCGATACATTCTCCCCTCCTTAATGGATTTCGTCCCCGAAATCTCTAAGTTAGGAAGAACGCATCCTACCATCCACATCCATCTACTCACAACATCATTCACGAGCAACCATTGTCCTTAGAAAGATCTCTAATGCTGTATGAACATATGCAACTTGTGTGTGTATATGTACTTATCTAATGCAAAAGATCAGGCGGTTACTGATTCAGTAAACCTCCTAAATGCAAGATATGTTAGTGTAATGAGTCCAACATGTATGCAAATTCCTAACATAACTTAAAATTTCTACATGAGTGCACAAACATCATCCATATGCAACATCCATGTGATAGCATAACAAGTTCATCCATGTACAAGTATAAGCACCCATGCAAATGCAACATGAAAAGGTGTCTGAGCCGATCTAGTGCCTAATGTGTGTCATGCATCCACTAGAAATCACTTGCAAACACTTGCAACCATTTGCAAACATCAACCATAACATGTTTCAAATACATGTTTACATTCAAAGAGGGTTATAAGCTTCTCAAGACAAACATAGGTAGTATGATACGAAAGATTTACAAGCTCAAAGGAAAAAGAGATCGAGAAAGTACCCTAAAAAAGAAATGGGTAAAGCGCGCGTATCTTCTCCTCGGTTTCCCAAGTTGCGTCTTCTTGGGCTTCACTCCACTGTACTTTGACTAGCTTGACTTCGCGATTCCTTAGCTTCTTGATCTCCGTCCCTAAGATACGAATAGGAACTCGCCTCATCGTTGCTTCTTTCTCCACTTCTACGCCTTCGAGGATGCCTGGCTCAACCACCTCAGCTGATTCATGTAGGCACTTTCGGAGATGCGAGACGTGAAAGACATTGTGTACTCCGGCCAGACTCTCAGGTAACTCTAACTTATAGGCCATCTGCCCAATCCTCTCAGTGATAGGGAACGGTCCTACGAATCTCGGTACTAGCTTTCCAATTGCTCCAAAACGAACCACATTGCGCAAAGGAGAGACTTTTATGAAAACGATATCTCCGACTTCGAACTCTAGGTCTGTCCTTCTCTTGTCTGCATAAGATTTCTGTCTATCTTGGGCCGCTTTCATTCGTCTTCGTATCAACTCCACCTTCTGAGAAGTGTCTCGTATCATGTCGGGCCCAAGTATAAGTCTGTCAGTCGTCTCCCACCAACAAGTTGGTGACTTGCACGGTCTTCCATACAGGGCTTCAAACGGTGCCATCCCTATGCTAGCCTGGTAGCTATTATTATAAGAAAACTCCACGAGAGGGAGATGGTCTTCCCAAGTACCACCAAAATCAAGAATGCATAGCCTCAAAAGACCCTCTTGTACTCTATTTACCCTTTCGGTCTGTCCATCTGTCTGAGGGTGATAGGCTGTACTTAAATTAAGTTGCGTACCCATTTCTTCTTGCAGACTATTCCAAAACTGGCCAGTGAAAATTGGGTCACGGTCACTGACTATGCTAGAAGGAACCCCGTGCAACCGTACTATCTCTCGAAGGTAAATAGACGCTAGCCCTGATGCAGTCCTTTTGCTTTTCACCGGGATGAAATGGGCACTCTTCGTGAGTCTATCAACAATGACCCATATGCTAGTATTCCCCTTCCTCGACCTAGGCAATCCATCCACGAAATCCATCGAGATACTTTCCCACTTCCATTGCGGGACGTCCAAAGGATGTAATAGCCCACCGGGCTTCTTAGATTCGGCCTTGACTTGTTGGCACACCATGCACTTTGAGACGAATTCTGCTATGTCGTTTTTCATTCCGACCCAAAAGAAAATGCGTTTCATATCTCTGTACATCTTATCCCCTCAGGGATGTATAGTCATCTTCGAGTGATGCGCCTCTTCGAGAACTTTATTTACTAAGTCTCCCACCAGTGGAACACATAGCCTTCCATCGCGCCTTAGCCATCCTTTGTCATCAATGGCATACCTACCAAGGTGACTTGATGTCTCACCACTGATTAACTTGTCCATGATTTCGACTATCTGTGGGTCTTCTTTCTGCGAAGTCCCTACTTGATCTAGCAGCATAGGTCTCGGCTCAAGGGATGCTAACGTACCGATCAATGACTCAACAGCATGTGTAAAATCAAAGGTCGCTATAAACTCTAGACTTTTTCTTTCAACAAATAAGGGACTCAAAGTCAACCTTTATCTACTTAGCGCATCCGCCACCACGTTACCCTTGCCAGGGGTATAAGTTATATCGAAGTCATATAAGGCCAAGAATATCATCCACCGCTGCTGTCTCAGATTCAAATCTTTTTGCGAAAAGAGATACTTAAGCGATTTGTGGTCGGTATTCAGCTCGAATTTCTCCCCTAGGAGATAATGGCGCCAAGCTTTAAGTGCAAAAACAATCGCGGCTAACTCCAAGTCATGTGATATAGTTCTTCTCATGAACTTTAAGTTGTCTACCCCCATAGCATATCACTCTTCCTTCTTGCATTAGGACAACGCCTAATCCCGTGCCGCACGCATCTGTGTACACCGTAAACATTTTTCCTCCATCGGGTAATGCTAAAACTGGAGCTATGGTGAGGGCTCTCTTGAGTCTCTGGAAAGCAGTCTCACATTCTATGTCCCATGCAAATGCTAGGTTTTTCTTTGTTAACTTAGTAAGAGGGGCTGAAATCTTAGCGAAGTCCTTAATGAACTTCCTATAAAAGCCCTCCAAACCGAGAAAGCTTCTCACCTCTGTTGCGTTCTTAGGAGTTTTCCAGTCTTGTACCACAACTACTTTTGTGGGGTCCACGGATAAACCTTGCTTAGAAACTACATGCCCAAGAAACCGAACTTCCTCCCTCCAAAAATGGCATTTGGAGAAGTTAGCCTTTAACTGGTGTGCTCTAAGCGTATCCATGACTTCCCTGAGGTGTCCAGCATACGCTTCTTCATCCTTTGAGAAGATTAGAATATCGTCCACAAAAACCACCACGAACTTGCTAAGGAACTCTCGAAACACCCTACTCATTAGGTCTACAAAGTACGCCGGTGCATTCGTTACCCCAAACGGCATGACGAGTCATTCGAAGAACCCATCTGGAGTCCTAAACGCAGTTTTGTCAATGCTATCCTCAGCCACTCTAAGTTGATGGAATCCTGTGGCTAGATCGAGTTGAGAGAAAACAGATGCTCCCACAAGCTGGTCAAAAAGATCATCGATTCTTGGTAGTGGGTGCCTATTCTTCTTCGTCAGCTTGTTTAACTCACGATAATCTACGCACAGACGAAGCGAACCATCCGCCTTAGTAGCGAATACGACTGGAGCACCCCATTCAGGAATGCTTCGCCTTATGAAATTTTTCTCGAGCAACTCCTTGATTTGTTTACTGAGCTCTCTTCTTTATCGCAGGGCCATATGCCTAACGGGCAATGAGACTGGCTTGGCATTATCAACAAGATAAATACGGAAGTCTATCTCGCGTTTAGGGGGTAACCCCTTCACCTCATCAAAGACATCAGGATATTCTCGGACCACCCTCACAGATTGAAGATTGTCGATGGACGAGTCGAGAGATTCAAGATAACATAACATGACCGGACCCTTCGGGTTACAAGAAAGTTCAAGGGTATTACAAAGGCGTGTCATGAGCCTCACTACCCTTCGTTCACAATCAAGGATAGCTCCATAATTGGACAACCAATCCATGCCCAGAATTAAACCATATCCCATGAATCTGAGAACATAAGCATTACACGTGAATTCCACGCTTAAGTTGGAAATCCTCAAATCAACGCAAATCATAGATAAATGGGCGGAGCCCCCAATCGGATTTGAAACACTAACGGGATCATCAACTAGACTAGTATTTAAGTGCAGATTTTCAACAATATCAGAAGAGATAAAAGTATGCGAGGCGCCAGAGTCAAATAAGGTTCGAACAGGAAATTCAGAAATGTAAACAAGGCTTTCTACAGAAATATTACTACCTCGGTCAAGAGCTGGAATGGTGTTGAGAGCCTGCAACTTCCCTCCAGAAGGTCCTGCCCGCTGTGTCTGCCCTAGCCCCTGTCCTTGCTTCTTAGGGCAATCCTTACTGATGTGTCCAGTATCCCCGCAGTGAAAGCATTCACCCAACTTTCTTTTCTTCCTCCTATAGTCTTTAGCTATATGTCCCGTGATACCACAAAAGTTGCACTTCCTCGTCTCATGTCGCTTGTTAGCATTGTTGTTGTTGCCCTTGTTATTCTTGTTATTCTTGTTGCCTCCCTTCTTGAAGTCAACCTTCTTGTTCTGAGTCTCATTAGACTTAACCTCCTTTTTGTCACCCTTGTCTTCCTCATGAAGTAGGGCCATATTCAGCAAGCTTTCAAAGGTCGCCCCCGTGGGCACATGAGTCATGGCCATAGTGTGGAGTGGCTCGCTCAATCCTCGAGCAAATCGTAGAGCCTTCTTCTCAGCTGTGTTGACTAAGTCCAAACCAAACCGAGCAAGCTGATTAAACTTATTCCCGTACTCCCTAACAGACACGTCCCCTTGCTTGAGTGCCAGGAACCTCTCCATCTGAAGGTTCGCTTCTGTTAACGATAAGATTTTAATCCCAAACCTTTCTCTAAAGTCTGCCCAAGTCTCAATTGGTCTGGTAGCGTTGGTGACTTCCCACCAAAATACAGCTTCCTCTTTCAACAACCATGCTGCCAACTGAACTTTCCTATGATCCTCCATATCGAAGATAACGAACAGGTCTTCAGTCTCCTTTAACCAGTTTCATGCCTCAGTGAAGGTCTCAGTTCCAAGGAATCTCTTGCCGCCCATTCCTATAAAGTCTTTGCATATTTTGGCGAAGGCGGTGCCGGGAGGAGGAGGAGGAACCGCGGCTACTGGAGGAGGAGGGATGTCTGCCGGGCCCGCATCATTGGCCCTAGCTTCCAAGTACCTTCGGAACCATCCGAGTATGGGTACTCCCTCGGGAAGGTTAAGATCGGCCATGCTGAAAAACGAAAAAAAAAAGATTCAAACGAGGAAACAAGGAAAATGCTAATGGATTTTAGGGAATAGCCTTTTCTTAAAAATAGAACTTTTCTTGGAAAAATGCTTCTTTATAAATGGTTTTGAAAATAATTTTCAGAAAGTTTTTAAAACTTTTACCCAGTCTGGTAACCTTCTGCTCTGATACCAAATGTAACACCCCACCTATGCTAGTGTCACTCACAAAGGGAATGCACTAGTTTTGGAGGGGAATTATCTAGTAAACAGGCATAGAGATAACACAAGACAGAACATAAATTAAACAGAGTATATAAGCAGCGGATATAAATTTAACCAAACCTCATTACGTGGAAAATAGAGTCAAAACCTCTTACATCAAAATACCAAGTCATTATTTCATTACATCAAGTTCTAAAAAAGCAAAGTACTTAAAACAACATAAGTCCAATATTATTCCCCAAAAAGAGCAAGAGTGTAGCCATAACATAGCTCAAGACCAAACCGTACATGAGCTGTCAGAAAGCAAGCAAAGTCCAAGCTAAGAGCTAGGGTTTCCTCCCTGAGAACATGGGGGGAGAAACGAAAGAAAAAGAGGTGGAAGAAAACGGGTCAGTCAAAAAGACTGGTAAGCCCTAGTGACTATCAGCATAAAAACTAATAAAGTTAACTGGACATGAGAAACTGAGATTAAACATAAAGATAATAACTGGGCTGGCATGACAATAAAAGGTAACAAGATAAGGGTGGCATCGGATATACAAGGTTTACTGCACTAACTGTACTAGTGTCCAAATCCATGTCAAGTATAAATCCAGAAATGAACCCTAGGCCCAATAACATGAAATGACCCAATACGGGGTCCAACAGTCCATCCTAATCGATCGGCTTTACTCGTCGTGTATCGGTGTCGTACGGCCCAATCGCGGAATGTAGTCACATGTGCTAGGTCCACCCTAGGGTGTATCAGGTCCTATGGTGTCAACCACTGACACAATTCAAGCACGCACAATGTAGTACTATGGGTTCCCATGCCAACTTTTTCAACTCCGGACTAAGTGCACGACCCTAGTCCGCCTGAACCTACACTGGCGCACCTTACTCAGCCGTTATTCTTGGTGGCTTACAATCAGCCCAGTAATCGTGCCATACCCTGCCTAGTCCCCAGGGTATCGTGATACTTCTAAGTGGGTTACTACTGAAAGGGACCACGTGGCTAGGATTTCTAATGGGTTAAGTATTGTCATTAAAAGGTCATGAATTAACCCTACCCAAACATGTATCTAGTTGGTTAAGTATATATACAAGCAGTTCAAGACTTAATCCAATCAAGTCGGCGTGTCAAATTGGTTAAGTATATTCAAGGGGTCCATGACTTAACCTTACCATGTGGCATTAATTCACTTAACGCACCCCAACCTCTCACATTAGACTTGGTTACGGTTACTGGATGTGCCGGGCGGTTCCGGGCAGATTTACACCATAACCTAGTTTAACCTCGGGTTTGAAGTGCTATATGACCAACTACTCACATTAGGTCCTATTATTTGCAACTACTGGATTTGCCGGGCGGTTCCGAGCAGATTTACGTTGCAAATTCAACCCAACCTCGAGTTGGCCATTTTCAAGTTATCTAATTGTCATGTCCCAAATTCATGTTTTCAAGCTTATTTTCATGCCAAGTTTCATGTCATATTTTCATGTCTAATCATGTCAATTCAATAGCAAATTTTCAAGTTTGCCTAATCTACCCAAAACGTATCCCCAACGTACGTGAATTCGCATTAATACAACATGTCAAAATAGGGAATAACACAAACAGGATAGTCATAGAATGGAAAAGGTTTCCACAAGTTAAGCATGATGATTATAACATTACAGGCATATGAAATAGGGTCTCAACATCAACTTGACAAGATATGGTGATAGACATGGTAAAGGATTGACATAAAATAGTACCCCAATAATAGTTTCAACATCACAGGCATGGCAAGATAAAGATCGTAAAGGGGTTTTAGATTAAACATGAATATATCCAAATCAAGTTCATACTGATATTCCACAAGTCAACATTTTAGATGAATAGATCTGGGGTGTACAAAACTAGATTCAAAATAACAGATTTAAAAGTGATAGTCATAGATCCAAGATATACAAGAGTAGATCCAACTTAGTTATCATGTTTAGGCACAATTTCAGTTTACATCATGTTCAAGTTAAATTTGCAGTTTAAATCTAAGAGTGACAAAGGGCTTACATATCGTAGTCTAGAGAATGAGAAAGCAAAAAGAGTAGAAGCAGAATCTCTAGCAAACCCCAAACCAACGTAGCACTAACAAAGTCCTGAATAGCCTCCTTATTCTCTATCTTCCACTCAGAACTTCAGCAGCATATGGTCGGACAAGAATGTGATAGAAAGTCTAGGGTCAGGGGCTGTTTATATAGTGTTTAGAGAGTGAATCTGGACAAGCAACGAGACAAGATACATCTGGCTCAAAAACAGGCTAGGTGACCAGTCGACTACCAAGTCGACTGCGCAATCGACCTGGTCCTGGGGGTGTCGACTGCCCAGTCGACTCCCCAGTCGACCTAGGTCTGGGCAGGAAATTTCCCGCCCAGTCTGTTCTGCGTTTGAAATTCGAATTTTGAATTCGAATTCGAGCTGTTTTGAACTCTGAATATTTCTGAAACTTTGGGGAGCCATAACTTCGTCATACGGACTCCGATTTTCGAAAACTCGGACTCGATTTCATGCAGAATTCCGATACGAACGCAATGGCGTAACCCGTTTCCCTTGGTTATTATTATAAAATTTAATTCTGCCTAGATTTATGGTTATAACACGTTATTAAAATAGGGGTTGATACATTCTCCCCTCCTTAAAGGATTTCGTCCCCGAAATCTCTAAGTTAGGAAGAACGCATCCTACCATCCACATCCATCTACTCACAACATCATTCACGAGCAACCATTGTCCTTAGAAAGATCTCTAATGTTGTATGAACATATGCAACTTGTGTGTGTATATGTACTTATCTAATGCAAAAGATCAGGCGGTTACCGATTCAGTAAACCCCCTTAATGCAAGATATGTTAGTGTAATGAGTCCAACATGTATGCAAATTCCTAACATAACTTAAAATTTCTACATGAGTGCACAAACATCATCCATATGCAACATCCACGTGATAGCATAACAAGTTCATCCATGTACAAGTATAAGCACCCATGCAAATGCAACATGAAAAGGAGTCTGAGCCGATCTAGTGCCTAATGTGTGTCATGCATCCACTAGAAATCACTTGATTACACTTGCAACCATTTGCAAACATCAACCATAACATGTTTCAAATACATGTTTACATTCAAAGAGGGTTATAAGGTTCTCAATACAAACATAGGTAGTATGATACGAAAGATTTACAAGCTCAAAGGAAAAAGAGATCGAGAAAGTACTCTCAAAAAGAAATGGATAAAGAGAGCGTATCTTCTCCTCGGTTTCCCAAGTTGCGTCTTCTTGGGCTTCACTCCACTGTACTTTGACTAGCTTGACTTCGCGATTCCTTAGCTTCTTGATCTCCGTCCCTAAGATACGAATAGGAACTCGCCTCATCGTTGCTTCTTTCTCCACTTCTACGCCTTCGAGGATGCCTGGCTCAACCACCTCAGCTGATTCATGTAGGCACTTTCGGAGATGCGAGACGTGAAAGACATTGTGTACTCCGGCCAGACTCTCAGGTAACTCTAACTTATAGGCCATCTGCCCAATCCTCTCAGTGATAGGGAGCGGTCCTACGAATCTCGGTGCTAGCTTTCAAATTGCTCCAAAACGAACCACATTGCGCAAAGGAGAGACTTTTATGAAAACCATATCTCCGACTTCGAACTCTAGGTCTGTCCTTCTCTTGTCTGCATAAGATTTCTGTCTATCTTGGGCCACTTTCATTCGTCTTCGTATCAACTCCACCTTCTCAGAAGTGTCTCGTATCATTTCGGGCCCAAGTATAAGTCTGTCAGTCGTCTCCCACCAACAAGTTGGTGACTTGCACGGTCTTCCATACAGGGCTTCAAACGGTGCCATCCCTATGCTAGCCTGGTAGCTATTATTATAAGCAAACTCCACGAGAGGGAGATGGTCTTCCCAAGTACCACCAAAATCAAGAATGCATAGCCTCAAAAGATCCTCTTGTACTCTATTTACCCTTTCGGTCTGTCCATCTGTCTGAGGGTGATAGGCTGTACTTAAATTAAGTTGCGTACCCATTTCTTCTTGCAGACTATTCCAAAACTGGCCAGTGAAAATTGGGTCACGGTCACTGACTATGCTAGAAGGAACCCCGTGCAACCGTACTATCTCTCGAAGGTAAATAGACGCTAGCCCTGACGCAGTCCTTTTGCTTTTCGCCGGGATGAAATGGGCACTCTTCGTGAGTCTATCAACAATGATCCATATGCTAGTATTCCCCTTCCTCGACCTAGGCAATCCATCCACGAAATCCATCGAGATACTTTCCCACTTTCATTGCGGGACGTCCAAAGGATGTAATAGCCCACCAGGCTTCTTAGATTCCGCCTTGACTTGTTGGCACACCATGCACTTTGAGACGAATTCTGCTATGTCCTTTTTCATTCCGGCCCAAAAGAAAATGCGTTTCATATCTCTGTACATCTTATCCCCTCAGGGATGTATAGTCATCTTCGAGTGATGCGCCTCTTCGAGAACTTTATTTACTAAGTCTCCCACCAGTGGAACACATAGCCTTCTATCGCGCCTTAGCCATCCTTTGTCATCAATGGCATACCTACCAAGGTGACTTGACGTCTCACCACTGATTAACTTGTCCATGATTTCGACTATCTGTGGGTCTTCTTTCTGCGAAGTCCCTACTTGATCTAGCAGCGTAGGTCTCAACTCAAGGGATGCTAACGTACCGATAAATGACTCAACAGCATGTGTAAAATCAAAGGTCGCTATAAACTCTAGACTTTTTCTTTCAACAAAAAAGGGACTCAAAGTCAACCTTTTTCTACTTAGCGCATCCGCCACCACGTTACCCTTGCCAGGGGTATAAGTTATATCGAAGTCATATGAGGCCAAGAATTCCATCCACCGCTGCTGTCTCAGATTCAAATCTTTTTGCGAAAAGAGATACTTAAGCGATTTGTGGTCGGTATTCAGCTTGAATTTCTCCCCTAGGAGATAATGGCGCCAAGCTTTAAGTGCAAAAACAATCGCGGCTAACTCCAAGTCATGTGATATAGTTCTTCTCATGAACTTTAAGTTGTCTACCCCCATAGCATATCACTCTTCCTTCTTGCATTAGGACAACGCCTAATCCCGTGCCGCACGCATCTGTGTACACCGTAAACATTTTTCCTCCATCGGGTAATGCTAAAACTGGAGCTGTGGTGAGGGCTCTCTTGGGTCTCTGGAAAGCAGTCTCACGTTCTATGTCCCATGCAAACGCTAGGTTTTTCTTTGTTAACTTAGTTAGAGGGGCTGAAATCTTAGCGAAGTCCTTAATGAACTTCCTATAAAAGCCCTCCAAACCGAGAAAGCTTCTCACCTCTGTTGCGTTCTTAGGAGTTTTCCAGTCTTGTACCACAACTACTTTTGTGGGGTCCACGGCTAAACCTTGCTTAGAAACTACATGCCCAAGAAACCGAACTTCCTCCCTCCAAAAATGGCATTTGGAGAAGTTAGCCTTTAACTGGTGTGCTCTAAGCGTATCCATGACTTCCCTGAGGTGTCTAGCATACGCTTCTTCATCCTTTGAGAAGATTAGAATATCATCAACAAAAACCACCATGAACTTGCTAAGGAACTCTCGAAACACCCTACTCATCAGGTCTACAAAGTACGCCGGTGCATTCGTTACCCCAAACGGCATGACGAGCCATTCGAAGAACCCATCTGGAGTCCTAAACGCAGTTTTGTCAATGCTATCCTCAGCCACTCTAAGTTGATGGAATCCTGTGGCTAGATCGACTTGAGAGAAAACAGATGCTCCCACAAGCTGGTCAAAAAGATCATTGATTCTTGGTAGTGGGTGCCTATTCTTCTTCGTCAGCTTGTTTAACTCACGATAATCTACGTACACACGAAGAGAACCATCCGCCTTAGTAGCGAATACCATTGGAGCACCCCATTCAGAAATGCTTCGCCTTATGAAATTTTTCTCGAGCAACTCCTTGATTTGTTTACTGAGCTCTCTTCTTTCTCGCGGGGCCATATGCCTAACGGGCAATGAGACTGGCTTGGCATTATCAACAAGATAAATACAGAAGTCTATCTCGCGTTTAGGGGGTAACCCCTTCACCTCATCAAAGACATTAGGATATTCTCGGACCACCCTCACAGATTGAAGATTGTCGATGGACGAGTCGAGAGATTCAAGATAACATAACATGACCGGACCCTTCGGGTTACAAGAAAGTTCAAGGGTATTACCAAGGCGTGTCATGAGCCTCACTACCCTTCGTTCACAATCAAGGATAGCTCCATAATTGGACAACCAATCCATGCCCAGAATTAAACCATATCCCATGAATCTGAGAACATAAGCATTACACGTGAATTCCACGCTTAAGATGGAAATCCTCAAATCAACACAAATCATAGATAAATGGGCGGAGCCCCCAATCGGATTTGAAACACTAACGGGATCATCAACTAGACTAGTATTTAAGTGCAGATTTTCAACAATATCAGAAGAGATAAAAGTATGCGAGGCGCCAGAGTCAAATAAGGTTCGAACAGGAAATTCAGAAATGTAAACAAGGCTTTCTACAGAAATATTACTACCTCGGTCAAGAGCTGGAATGGTGTTGAGAGCCTGCAACTGCCCTCCAGAAGGTCCTGCCCGCTGTGTCTGCCCTAGCCCCTGTCCTTGCTTCTTAGGGCAATCCTTACTGATGTGTCCAGTATCCCCGCAGTGAAAGCATTCACCCAACTTTCTTTTCTTCCTCCTATAGTCTTTAGCTATATGTCCCGTGATACCACAAAAGTTGCACTTCCTCGTCTCATGTGGCTTGTTAGCATTGTTGTTGTTGCCCTTGTTATTCTTGTTATTCTTGTTGCTTCCCTTCTTGAAGTCAACCTTCTTGTTCTGAGTCTCATTAGACTTAACCTCCTTTTTGTCACCCTTGTCTTCCTCATGAAGTAGGGCCATATTCATCAAGCTTTCAAAGGTCGCCCCCATGGGCACATGAGTCATGGCCATAGTGTGGAGTGGCTCGCTCAATCCTCAAGCAAATCGTAGAGCCTTCTTCTCAGCCGTGTTGACTAAGTCCAAACCTAACCGAGCAAGCTGATTAAACTTATTCCCGTACTCCCTAACAGACATGTCCCCTTGCTTGAGTGCCAGGAACCTCTCCATCTAAAGGTTCGCTTCTGTTAACAATAAGATTTTAATCCCAAACCTTTCTCTAAAGTCTGCCCAAGTCTCAATTGGTCTGGTAGCGTTGGTGACTTCCCACCAAAATACAGCTTCCTCTTTCAACAACCATGCTGCCAACTGAACTTTCCTATGATCCTCCATATCGAAGATAACGAACAGGTCTTCAGTCTCCTTTAACCAGTTTCATGCCTCAGTGAAGGTCTCAGTTCCAAGGAAGCTCTTGCCACCCATTCCTATAAAGTCTTTGCATATATTGGCGAAGGCGGTGCCGGGAGGAGGAGGAGGAACCGCGGCTAATGGAGGAGGAGGGATGTCTGCTGGGCCCGCATCGTTGGCCCTAGCTTCCAAGTACCTTCGGAACCATCCGAGTATGGGTACTCCCTCGGGAAGGTTAAGATCGGCCATGCTGAAAAACGAAAAGAAAAATATTCAAACGAGGAAACAAGGAAAATGCTAATGGCTTTTAGGGAATAGCATTTTCTTAAAAATATAACTTTTCTTGGAAAAATGCTTCTTTATAAATGGTTTTGAAAATAATTTTCAGAACGTTTTTAAAACTTTTACCCAGTCTGGTAACCTTCTGCTCTGATACCAAATGTAACACCCCACCTCTGCTAGTGTCACTCACAAAGGAAATGCACTAGTTTTGGAGGGGAATTATCTAGTAAACAGGCACAGAGATAACACAAGACAGAACATAAATTAAACAGAGTATATAAGCAGCGGATATAAATTTAACCAAATCTCATTACGTGGAAAATAGAGTCAAAACCTCTTACATCAAAATACCAAGTCATTATTTCATTACATCAAGTTCTAAAGAAGCAAAGTACTTAAAACAACATAAGTCCAATATTATTACCCAAAAAGAGCAAGAGTGCAGCCATAACATAGCTCAAGACCAAACCGTACATGAGCTGTCAGAAAGCAAGCAAAGTCCAAGCTAAGAGCTAGGGTTTCCTCCCTGAGAACATGGGGGGAGAAACGAAAGAAAAAGAGGTGGAAGAAAACGGGTCAGTCAAAAAGACTGGTAAGCCCTAGTGACTATCAGCATAAAAACTAATAAAGTTAACTGGACATGAGAAACTGAGATTAAACATAAAGATAATAACTGGGCTGGCATGACAATAAAAGGTAACAAGATAAGGGTGGCATCGGATATACAAGGTTTACTGCACTAACTGTACTAGTGTCCAAATCCATGTCAAGTATAAATCCATAAATGATCCCTAGGCCCAATAACATGAAATGACCCAATACGGGGTCCAACAGTCCATCCTAATCGATCGGCTTTACTCATCGTGTATCGATGTCGTACGGCCCAATCGCGGAATGTAGTCACATGTGGTAGGTCCACCCTAGGGTGTATCAGGTCCTAGGGTGTCAACCACTGACACAATTCAAGCACGCACAATGTAGTACTATGGGTTCCCATGCCTACTTTCTCAACTCCGGACTAAGTGCACGACCCTAGTCCGCCTGAACCTACACTAGCGCACCTTACTCAGCCGTGATTCTTGGTGGCTTACAATCAGCCCAGTAATCGTGCCCTACCCTGCCTAGTCCCCAGGGTATCGTGATACTTCTAAGTGGGTTACTGCTGAAAGGGACCACGTGGCTAGGATTTCTAATGGGTTAAGTATTGTCATTAAAAAGGTCATGAATTAACCCTACCCAAACATGTATCTAGTTGGTTAAGTATATATACAAGCAGTTCAAGACTTAACCCAATCAAGTCGGCGTGTCAAATTGGTTAAGTATATTCAAGGGGTCCATGACTTAACCTTACCATGTGGCATTAATTCACTTAACGCACCCCAACCTCTCACATTAGACTTGGTTACGGTTACTGGATGTGCCGGGCGGTTCCGGGCAGATTTACACCATAACCTAGTCTAACCTCGGGTTTAAAGTGCTATATGACCAACTACTCACATTAGTTCCTATTATATGCAACTACTGGATTTGCCGGGCGGTTCCGAGCAGATTTACGTTGCAAATTCAACCCAACCTCGAGTTGGCCATTTTCAAGTTATCTAATTGTCATGTCCCAAATTCATGTTATCAAGCTTATTTTCATGTCAAGTTTCATGTCATATTTTCGTGTCTAATCATGTCAAATCAATAGAAAATTTTCAAGTTTGCCTAATCTACCCAAAACGTATCCCCAACGTACGTGATTCGCATTAATACAACATGTCAAAATAGGGAATAACACAAACAGGATAGTCATAGAATGGAAAAGGTGTCCACAAGTTAAGCATGATGATTATAACATTACAGGCATATGAAATAGGGTCCCAACATCAACTTGACAAGATATGGTGATAGACATGGTAAAGGATTGACATAAAATAGTACCCCAATAATAGTTTCAACATCACAGGAATGGCAAGATAAAGATCGTAAAGGGGTTTTAGATTAAACATGAATATATCCAAATCAAGTTCATACTGATATTCCACAAGTCAACATTTTAAATGAATAGATCTGGGGTGTACAAAACTAGATTCAAAATAACAGATTTAAAAGTGATAGTCATAGATCACAGATATACAAGAGTAGATCCATCTTAGTTATCATGTTTAGGCACAATTTCAGTTTACATCATGTTCAGGTTAAATTTATAGTTTAAACCTAAGAGTGACAAAGGGCTTACAGATCGTAGTCTAGAGAATGAGAAAGCAAAAAGAGTAGAAGCAGAATCTCTAGCAAACCCCAAACCAATGTAGCACTAACAAAGTCCTGAATAGCCTCCTTATTCTCTATCTTCCAGTCAGAACTTCAGCAGCATATGGTCGGACAAGAATGTGATAGAAAGTCTAGGGTCAGGGGCTGTTTATATAGTGTTTAGAGAGTGAATCTGGACAAGCAACGAGACCAGATACATCTGGCTCAAAAACAGGCTAGGTGACCAGGTCGACTACCAAGTCGACTGCGCAGTCGACCTGGTCCTGGGGGTGTCGACTGCCCAGTCGACCCCTAGTCGACCTAGGTCTAGGCGGGAAATTTCCCGCCCAGTCTGTTCTGCGTTTGAAATTCGAATTTTGAATTCGAATTCGAGCTGTTTTGAACTCTGAATATTTCTGAAACTTTGGGGAGCCATAACTTGGTCATACGGACTCCGATTTTCGAAAACTCGGACTCGATTTCATGCAGAATTCCGAGACGAACGCAATGGCGCAACCCGTTTCCCTTGGTTCTTATTTTAAAATTTAATTCTGCCTAGATTTATGGTTATAACACGTTATTAAAATACGGGTTGTTACAATTTTGGCCATTTCCCGGTTGATGAGGCTTGAGGTTTTGACACGACCCGATCTTCCCCGTGAAGGAAAGCGCGGATGGCGTTGAGGAGAAGACAAAATCGAACGCAGACGGAAGAACATTTAATTGTTTATTACAACAATTCCATCAGAATACAAGAACATACAGAGTATGAATAAATGTTATACAACAAATACCAGAGATTACAATAAATTACATAGCAGCGGAAAAATATACAAAACACAACCGAAAGTGATACACGGATACAGAGCTTTCCGAGCATCATTCCAGCTGTAAATCAGGACCTTGTGAATATAAATCTGCAAAACCAAAACTACTAGCTGCCCGTGTGGAAAATAAGGGCACCCAGAGTTTAGGTTAAAACAATAAACTCCAGGTCAGTCATGGGACTGGTGTGAGAACCAAAATAGTTATTAATCTTTATTTTAAAGTTCGGTATATCAAGGGACCACGTCGTATAACACGGAACGGGTTTCCTCCCAAGAATACCAGTACATAAAACAAACAACGCAATGCTAAATGAAGAAAAATGAAGCTATTATAAGACCCAGGTCCCATCACACAATGCAACGCAAGCAGGAGGATAGCGTTTTTACCTTATAATAGCCAAAGCATGCTTGATACGTTAAAAACACATTATTTTGATATTACTATAAGTGTATAGTGTCAAAACAATTTCAATCATAAATAACAATCATAGGCGGCATGAATGACCCATACCACTATGTCGCTATACTAGGTTCTACAAATAAAACCGAATTATCACGTATTGGAAATTGGATTCCATCATGAGTCGAGGCAAGGGGCAAGCTCCTCTCCGTTCGAGACACTCTAGCAAATGTCTCAGGACCGCACACAACAATCCTTGGATCTTCAGGGCCGGTCCTCTCTTACTTTTGAGGATTTGCAATTCCTGAACACACGTTTCCCGGTCCTTACAGACCTATATCCGAGGCGCCTCGTATTCCAACAACCACACAGGTGAAAAGTATATAAATGTCAGGGCTGGTAGGTCATTGACACCGCCCTAGCTAGAAAGAAACGTCGTGCTCTCCCTGCAGTCACTATCCCGTTTTTGACTCATTCCGAGGTGTGAGGCTCGCGAATCCACGTTATACACAAAGCTACGTCACACAGACCATGCTTTGATCATCAACCACATGAATTTGCTTTTCAACAGAAGCCTTGATCAATTGCCACTTGCGCGTGCCACACTGGCAATTCACTCCATGCGACTGATGTCCATAGATATACAACCTCTGAGCTTGTACGTCTCAGAGAAGGGCCTTAAGCAAGAGAATAAATTCTCCACCGTCAAACAGATGTATATTTAATAGAGATCAATCAACACAGAATAAAATCCAATGTCAGACACACAATCCATTTACAAGTTCATTCTGGGTCTGAACGAAACCGGAGGCACTTTCCTCGCATATCCATCGATCTCCAAGTACGTCTGGACGATCACCAACTGTTTCCCTCATCTTGGGTGTACAACCCAATGGAGATCATCAGTAATCACCCAAACGATGTGAAGACTTCCGGTCTTCAACCACCGTCTTCATCTTCGACATCTCGTCGAATTGGTTATTCAGAATGGGTATAACCCCGGCCTTTCTGAATAACCAACGTATATGATAAACAAATGTTACACAAACACAACAAACGCCTCATTCCAATTCAGAATATTCTTTTATTCACAAAATCACATTCTTAGGGAAAGGTTCCCATTAATTTTATCAAAGATAAATTCTTCTAAATTTATTCTTTAATCTTCCTTTGGATATCATTTCAAACCATATCATGGTTTTCTAGTCGGGATTAGCGAACCACACCGAAGTAATTATTTATTTTATTTCCCAATCCCAACCTATTCATCCCATGGAGCAAAACTGGTAATACT
The DNA here is from genome assembly GCA_030737875.1 of Allium sativum. Lineage (NCBI taxonomy): Eukaryota > Viridiplantae > Streptophyta > Magnoliopsida > Asparagales > Amaryllidaceae > Allium > Allium sativum. The sequence continues at coordinate 109,342,288 of CM060916.1, read as the reverse complement.
CCATATCTAACGCCACGGTGTTATCGGTAAAATTAATTACCATTTCACGTTCAAATCTAATTAAAGATTTAACTATCGCTTTGGAGCAAAACTGGTGGTACTCCATTCTCGATCACCTTCCAGATTTGATAATTTAAATTATCAATTCACATTTTAATCTAATTAAAGATTCATTAAAACTCCACTTAGTTTTAATCTTTTCAAAAATCAATATCCTGTCTTTAACTGGGTTAAAGAACCAATGTCATCTAAAACACGATTCACGACAAACCCAAATCATATTTGATATTAAGTACAAGACTCTGAATAGAAAATATACCGTCTTATATTCAATATCAAATTCTGAGACCAACAAATATCATATTGGAAATAACGATATAAATATATCTTTCAAATTCCCGTAACAATATTTGTATAATCCCGAAATCCAACATCGAAATATTCCGAAGATAATTTCGATTCAAATCCACTTCCACTTTATATATATTGTAAATTATGGTTATTCTCAAAACCAATTCAAATTCAAATTATTTACTTCAAAAATAAATAAATTTTAATTCTAGTTCAAAACTAGTTCATTTCGATAAAAATATATTTTTATCTTTTCAAATGTGGAATTTTTCACCCCAATTCTTTCCAATTCATATATTATGATTTTACACAAATTATTAATATTTTTAATAATTTTATCAAGGCCCGTACAGTCGATTTCCATCAACGGTCATCGAACTGCACTTACAGCGACCTTTTCCAAATTTGATTTGGACATAATTCCAAAATTCAACCGTTAGATTTCAAATTTCTAATATTTATTGGAAAGCTCTTTTCGGTACGAACCCAACGGTTCCAGTTTTAGGAGAATCCGACGGTCGGATCTCCCGCAACGTCAGTTCGAAGTCAATGGTCGAAATTCACGAACTACCGCGGCGCGGCGCGGCGCGTTCTATTCAGGCCATTATATATAAAATATATACATATTATACATATCGTCGATTTCCTTTTAAATCGTATTTTATAAATCGTTTTAAATTCGTTTTCAAAACCATTTCAACTCCATATTCAATTTCAAAAAAAAATTGAATATTTCATATCATTACTATATAAATGATAATATTTTCAAAACGTTATATTTTGAAATCACTACCTTTTCTATATTCATTATAAAAACGAATATAATCGATATAAATATCGTTCACGTCAAAATGGCGCAACTCTAATCAACACGGCTTTATATATTTCGATAAATTCGTTATTCTATTCAACAAATGAATATATATTCTATTCAACACAAGAATATATTCTATTATATTCTTTATTTTTCCCAATTGGAATGAGGCCCAATCAATTACCATATAACGTTAATTATATATATTCCATACAACACAAGTATATAATAGCAACGGTAAACAATCAACCATCATCCAAAGTGCACCACACAACTGCATAAGCATCAAATATAAATAATCAACGCTTACACAGTCTGTCGACCAATCGATCGACATACAATTAAATAATTGGGATTAGTGCACGCCAAATATCATCCCAACACCCGTGTGGAGTTTCAAATCAACAAACACAAATTTTTATTTGTGCAGCTGGAGATGTGTAAAATTTATCGTCCCAATAAATATCAGTCAAATCAGTGTATATAAACTAATCGGCCGATTTGTTTATAAATATTTATTTATTCACATTCACGTTAAAAATTATATTTTTAGCGATAATTAATTTATTTGAACCATCTACATTTTATTATCGATTTCACATCAACATCACAAACAAATTTCACAACACATCAAACAAGCATACAAGCCGTCCATGGTCTGTGGACGACGGGTGTCGGGTGCTACTAAGTACCGTCTGCATCCTAATATATATTTATAACTAGAAAATTAAATTTAAAGTGAGAAGTTCTCACCGTTTAGCTAAACCAGCGCCACGACTCTCCATTTGCAGAAATCTTCGTCGCCCTCGCCTTTTGTCAATTCCATTGTCCATAGCCACTACATGGATAAAAATCACATTTTTATACTGATATTATATAGATAAAAATTCTATTTTTACACCGCTACTATATAGATAAAAATTCTATTTTTATACCGCTGTTCATATAATAAAGATTATATTTTTATATTGTCACTCGTATAAAAATCACATCTTTGCTTCTTCTACATAATAAAAATCATATTTTTATACCTCTTACATAATAAAGATCGAATTTTTATATCATCGCTATAAAAATCACATTTTTATTTCAATATATATATATATGTATATATATATATATAAAATCAGATTTTTATTTCGCCACATATATGAAGATCAATTTTTTTCTATCTATATATTATAAAAATCATATTTTTATTCTTCTCGTTATATAAAAATCATATTTTTACATACTTCATTTGTCAAAAACCATAGAAGATTTAAAGCGGAGAAAACTCACTTTTTTTCTAACGCCTGGATCCGCTGTTCTGCTTGCAGAATTTGCAAACAAGCTTTAATCTTCACACAATCTTTTTTTCTATCTTAAACGCGCCATTCCGGACAACTTTCGCCTAGTGGTCATCCTTCCGAAAATGTGCCATTTCGCCGGAAATCGCGAAAAGACAGCATTTTGACAGTGTTTGGACAACAGACTTTGGACGCGTTTTCCCGACAACCCCGCAATGCAAAATAGGACTATCATATACCAAATCTAAGAGAAAATCGTTCTCTTCGACTTGGGTTTTTAGGAACTTTGGCTAGAAACGCACGGTTTGGGAGTTATTTTTGAAATAGTGATAGGGTGTTTTGTGCAAAATGAGAAATTAGTGAAAATGTGATTTTTGAGGAGGAGGGGCCCACGGCCGGAATTGGGTGGCCATAAGGGGGCGCCGGACCTAATTGGGCGTGGGGGGACTGGTTGTGGCGGTGGTGGGGCCGGCGGAGTGGCGGCGGTGGTGGTTTGGGGGTAGGGTTTGCAAATTAGAAGAGGGAAAGAGGAGGGGAGAGAGAGGAGGAGGAAGAGGAGGAGGAGGAGGGGGAAGTGGGGTGGCGGCCGGCGGCCTGAGGTGGTGCGGCAGCGGGGTAGGGGGCGGTGGCAGCGGTGGTGGTCGAGGAGCTTTCCATTTTCAAGGAAAGAGGAAGAAAAGAGAAAGAGAAAAAGAGAACGAAGGAAAGGAGTAAAAGTGATTATATGCTAGTTTCTCGCCTATCGCCTGAACACTAACGATCTCCAATCATCGTGGATTTTGGACACGACATAGAAGACGTGAAGACGAGTCCAACGAAACAAGTTTCGTTGAATTCCGAGTTCATTTGACCGTCCGTTAAAAATCACAAAAATGCTCAGATAAGCTCTAAAAATGCGATTTTGGCGCACCTTTTCTTCTTGCACGCTCACATGTTAACTCCAAAAATCATGCCCTCTTGGATTTAAGCATTATTAGACGATACGAATCCAGAAAAAAAAAGTAGAATCGAATTCCGAGGTCGTATCAATAATGTTCCTTTGTAAAATGTCTGTCCGCTTTTGAACAAATGGTTTTGCTTCCCACGGCCACATACAGATTCCGTTTGACGCGCACTTTGGAACTCAACAATAATTTGTCATTGTGAATCCATAAAAATTTATCTCGTCGAATTATGAGCTCGTATGTAAAATTTCACTTTTTAAGGGCTATGTTTTGCTAACCGAACAACTCCAGAAAATAGCCACTATTTCGAATATCGGAATATATCGAAGCTTATACTTTTCGGAGTTCTAAACAGCATTTTGAACTAAATGGAAGTGGTTTCGAGTACAAATTCGTCATATGCAAAATATGACTTTTTGGGCCATGTATAATTTCCATAGCGTCTATTCTAAATTTTCAACTGGGCATAAATTTTGATTCCCTCTATGAAATCTTGATTTTTTGGATTCGTTGGAAAGATATTCTCAACTAGATTCTAATATTTTTGGTTTCGCCAAAATCCGGTTTATTTTGAATCCTGTACATTCATTTGAATTTTGAAATCGAGTTATCGAACTACCGCGCCATTTTCCATTCCTTTTACAATTATAAATAATTATTTATATTCTAACGACGATCTATATGAATATATACATCCTAATTCTATTCAAAATAAATTTCTCATCGATATCATTTAAAATAATTCATTTTAAATAATCAAAATTCATTAAAATTGTCAAAATAAATTTTTTAAGTTGGCTCAGAATTTCCGGGTTGTTACAGGTTTGAATTCCCTTTCTGAAACATCTGGTCACCATTCCCTTTGAATGCCACATTGTCAGATCCGCCAGAAATCACTAATTGACGTCCACAAAAATACTCTAGTTATTTGGCTAGTGAAAAACCATTTCTCCACCATCAACTATGGTACGTTCGAAGAAATCAACGTATGTAATTCCTTTGGAAATACTCTGTCAGACATCCGTCCATACAAGTCATCCAGGACCAGGATGAACCAAAGGCACTCTCCTACTGCATCCAAGGAATCGGCCTATAGACAAGTAGCGAGTAGTCCTTGCAACCCGTAGATTCCAACCACGACAGAACCACTGTTTATCTTTGGTTGCAATCCTAGAGATTTTTAGCAGTTCTTCCATTTAATGAAGATCCACGGTCTTCAAATCTCCATCTCGATCATCTTTTGATATCTTCACGTATTTGTTGGTCGGAATGGTTTTCGAATATGACTTCGATCCCGGTCTTTCCGTACCAACAATCGTATTGGACAGATTTGATAGTCAGTGATTTGACTATCAAAATAAACAGTGATTGAATCATGAACATCCAATGAGTTCACTAGTTCAGTATTCAGCATCAATTGGCCTTTTTAATTAAAACAAATGTAAATTTATAACTTCTAAATATTCGATATTATAAATATAGTTCTTCGCTACTTATTTAACATAAGATTTTTCTTTAAACAAATTCACTTTTATATATCCAGTTTCCTATTTTCACTTTCAAAACATTAGCCATATTATTATCTAATATTGGGTAAATCAATTCAACTTACTTATTCGTAAAATTAACGTTACGAAAAATCTTTTGTTTATTCCTTGATAGTACCTAGTGCTTATTCCTATTGAATAAGACCCAACTTTTATATTTACTTTCTAACTCAAAATATCGTTATAATTCACGCAATCCTCTTTTATTTCTCTTTTACTTGGAATCATCCCCTTTAAATATATATATTCTCACATTTTCTAATTTTCATTATTTCGGATCTCTCGTTATATATTCTCCAGATTTCCACCCATCATTGCATTATTATTTCATTAGTCCCTTTTACCACTACAACTTATATCATCCAGAAATAATCCTAATGTCGTTCAAGTTGGGGTATTTTAATTACCTCCCGAACCTTGATCAACAACGTTCTTATCTTCAGATGGATACCAGTTGTTATCCAAAAACTGATACTTCATTCTAATACTAATACAATTTTCCATTTTACTATTTTAATCAAAATACGGTTTCATACAACCTTCTTATCTCTTTGAAAATCTCCTCCTCAAAAATAACTTTATTCCTTAATTTAATAATTAAGTAATTCCTTATAAAACACCACTTCTTAACCCTTACCCTTTTAAACAATTTCATTTCATAATTAGGATTTGTTTATCAAATCCTATGATCCACTTCTTTACATACATTCACTACTACCAATCCCTTTTCAAACCCATTCAACAATTCCCCTCTTTGGAAATCGTATTTCAATTTATCCCTTTTCACTTAATCTCATTTTTAAGTAACGTCAATTTAAAATTAACGATATAACACCTCAAACCTCATTTATATAACCCTGCTTTATTATAAACCCTTTTTCTTTAATTCCTTTGACTAAAATTCAAGTAATTAAGTAATATTAATTTCAAGCTCTTGTAACCGCTTGGAATTCTTTTTTAACTTCGTTATAAAAATTCGGGTTTTAAATATAAAACCTGTTCATACACCCCTTTCACCATTCAACTGTATTTCCTTCCAACTTCAGTTACTTTTTAAATGAATTTCCATAAAAAAGTATTTTCCAAAATTATTATTAATTAAAATAATAATTTACTTACTTTAATCCTCAAATACTTCAGTGGTTAATTCCTTTATTAAATAAGTAAATAGTAAATCCTTTTAAAACCTTATTAAAATTAAACAATATTCATTGAACTATTTTATTTTAAATACACTAATTTAATCATTATCCCCAATTTAAAACGGCCGATTTAGTCACTCAAATCATGGTTATCTTATTAAATAATTCGAATTTGTTCTCCCTTTAAACCAATCAATGAAATAATTAATTTAAATAATTTCATTTAATTATTTCTTAATAAAACAATACACATTTAACCGTTAGGTTAATTTCTAATCACTTGTTTATAAATTTGATTAACACTAGAAATTTCCTTATAAAATCAATTTAATGATTAATTATAAGTTTAAATAATAAATAATAAATATTTATTTCCTTTTTACAAACTTATCTCAATATAATTCAATTCAAAATCTATATCCAGTTGTAAAAAAAAATTATAACTTCGTCTTTGTTGATCTGCTTGATAGTAAATGAACATTTATGAAACAATTGACTTCATAAGCTATGTACTGCCGCCAAGTACTTAACCAATACCGCCCATTGGTTAAACTAAACAAATGTTGAATTTGCAGTCAATAATCAACAATCAAATCAATCACCTCATCAGATCAGTTCATATATGATAATAAATAATATATTTGAGGAATCCCGTTGGATCCCTCCAACTTGTTCTTCCCTGTATCAAACTGGTTATCTCAAATAAGATTATTCAATTCCATTTAGCAGCAAATAACGACCATTTAACATCAATCAACAAAATAATTCAAACAATTCGAACACTTAAACACGTTTATAAATAAACGTGACTAATAAGGTAAGTTACCTTCTGTAACGACCCGGTTTTTGTCGACTTTGGTTATCGCCATAAACTCAATGATGACTAACCAAACATCGAAAAATACTGGAAAGTTAATAGAAAGATATTAAAGGGTGAGGATAGATAAGATAGAAACTTAGAATAGAAGAAGAAGAAGAAGAAACAACAACGGAGTAGCACGAATCTCACAGTGGAACGAACAACATATAATAGATAACATATCCTTGAAATAAAATCAGTATATGTATACAGTAACATTATCAGGGTACAACACAGCGGAAATAATTATAGCTATATAATCCTGAAGCCTCCTGCTCCAAGCTCTCCAAGTATATCTGTAAAATCCTGACTACTTGACTGCCCGTATAAAATTGGGCACCCAAGAGTTTAGGGAAAACAAAACAAAATAAACTCCGGGTCAGTCATGGGACTGGTATCAGTAAAACAGTTTAAACAGTTTTAGCCACTAAACGATATCTCATAAGACCACACTGTATAACGGAATGGGTTTTTCCCTCATGAGAATCCAAAATAATCTTTATCTCAAACTCAATGATATTGTAATAGTGTCTATCAACCACAATATAATAATCATCTAGCAGAAACGCTTTTATCTCACATTTTACATATATAGTATACAATCAAGACCGCAAGAACGTACTGGGTAATGGATTTCCAACTATGACAAGGTATGGAACCACCTTTCGCTAGTGTACCTCTAGAGAGGACTACACTGGGTTCAACAAGAACAACTTGCAACCCAGCCACACATGACCGGCCACTCATTTCGCTTGAGTGTATCGAATGTATATCACCAACGGTTGGGATCAGCAACCGTTTCCCAAATGGGACAGCATCGACAATAGATTTTTAGAAGTAAATGGAACACTAGATCAGGTGATTATACACCCTAATAGGTGCGACCTACATAGCCATGCTGCCTGCCCGATTTTTTTCATTTACCGGACGTGAGGCTAGAAGACATGCCACATCTTCATTCACTTAGAATGTCACATCGTCATACCCGCCAAATCACAAATTGATTTATCCAAAAATAACAGCGGTATACAGCTAAGAGAAATGAATTCCTCCGCCACCAAACATGAATACGTCTGAAGAGATCGACTTACGCGGTCTATTAGACATACTCTCTCAGACATTCTTTCATACATGTTGTCCTGGGACTGAACAAACCGAAGGCACTATTCAGTACATCCATCTTAGGCAATTGTTATCTAAGATTTATACAACAGCCCTTGCACTTTACTCCATCTTCAATATATTTAGCATACTTGATTCACAACGCTTATGCCAATACTGAGTGGTTCTTCAGATAATAATCCAACCGGTCTCTCCATATTAACAACGTTAAAATGGTCAAAACTTTGATAGTCAGTGATTTAACTATCAAACAAAAACACGTATGTAAACAACGATATTATTTCCAAATGGAAATTATATCGATCAATCATCATTAAACATTTATCTCTTTAGTTCATTAATTTACTTATCTCCTGTTTCCATATATTCCAAATTCTATTTTCTATTGTCAGAAAACATTTCTGATTTCTCATTTGGAAAACATTTCCAAAACTCCTTTACTATCAAACCTTACCATTCCTTAGTTAAGAAGGAAGTCAATCAAGTTGGAGTATAATTACCTCTCAGACCTTAACTGAACAACGTTTTAACTTTGAAATAGTCAAAGTTTATCTTTTAAACCTTTAACAAACTTCTATACGTCTCTCTCGGATTCAATTTAATCCACTTCTTTTATAAAAGCATTTGTTATAACGATAACATTATAATCCCTACTTTCAAATTATCTAACATCAAATTATAACTTCCATTTACTACTTAATTCGAATAATTAAACAAACACTAATTCATTAATATATTCTCTTGTTTTAAAACCGGAAAGCATAAGTACTTTCCCGAATTCGATATAATTGAATTCGACATATAACTCTCTTTCGAGAAATCTCTATTCTATTAACTCTTTTTCGAATAACCTATATTCGATTATCTCTCTTCGAATAACTTATATTCGATAACCCTATTCGAATAACTAAATTCGATTAACTCCTTTCGATTAAACTAATCGATAACTCCTTTCAACTCGATTCGAATAACTAATATTCGATAACTCCTTTTAACTCGATTCGAATAACTAATATTCGATAACTCCTTTTAACTCAATTTGAATAACTAATATTCGATAACTCCTTTTTACTCGATTTGAATAACTAATATTCGATTAACTTGCTTCGAATAACCAATATTCGATTACTCTTCTCGAATAAACTCTATTCGATTACTCTTCTCGAATAAATTATATTCGATTACTCTTCTCGAATAAACTATATTCGATTACTCTTCTCGAATAAGTGATATTCGATAACTCTACTCGATTTACTCCATTTGAATAACTCTAACTCTAACTGGTTAACTTTAACTCTAACTGGTTAACTCTAACTGATTAATTCTAACTGAATAACTCTGACTGGTTAACTCTAACTGATTAATTCTAACTGACTAACTCTGACTGGTTAACTCTAACTGATTAACTCTAACTGGTTAATTCTAACTGATTAATTCTCACTGATTAACTCCTTTGAATCATTTCCTTCTGAATTATCTCCTTTGAATTATTCCTTTTCTGTTTGTTTAGACAAATAATTCCTTTTCTATTTGTTTACTTAACAAATAACTATTCCCTTTCAATTCTATTGATTTAACAAATAAATATTCCCTTCAATTCTATTTATTTAACAAATAAATGTTTCTTTTATTTTTTCTATTTATTTAACAAATAAATATCTCATTTATCTTTCCTATTTATTTCCTATAAATAAATATTTCCATTTAAATCTATTTGTAAATGTTTTACAAATATTTCCTTTTAAATTCTATTTGTAAATGTTTTTACATATATTTCTCTTTCTATTTGTTTTGCAAATATCTTCCTTTGTATTTGTTTTACAAATATTTCCTATTTATTTTTCAAATAAATATCCTTATAATATCATATTTATTTTCTAAATAAATATTCCTTTTCTATTTGTTTACTTAACAAATAACTATTCCCTTTGAATTCTATTTATTTAACAAATAAATATTCCCTTCAATTATATTTATTCAACAAATAAATATTTCTTCTATCTTTTCTATTTATTTAACAAATAAATATCTCATTTATCTTTCCTAATTATTTCCAAATGAATATTCCTTTATACTTCTATTTATTTTCCAAATAAATATTTCCTTTATATTTGTTTTCACAAATAATTTCCTTTATATTTGTTTCCACAAATAATTTCCTTTACATTTGTTTTCACAAGTAATTTCCTTTACATTTGTTTTCACAAGTAATTTCCTTTATATTTGTTTTCACAAATAATTTCCTTTACATTTGTTTTATCTATTTTCCAAATAAATATCCCTTTATAATTCTATTTATTTTCTAAATAAATGTTCCCCTTTATAAAAAACTATGATTTTATAAATACTTTATTTTCAAAATATTTCCTTTTATAAAATCAGTTGATTTTATAAAATTCCTTTATTTCAATAATCATTGAAATAATTCTTTTTACATCCCAGGGTTTCTTATGATGTTCAACATATCGAATAGCAATGATCAACATCATTATAACACACATAATCCATAACAGATTATATATCACATCATATATCAAAGTATATGAAAAACAGTAAAATAAATGTTGAGGAATCCAGTCGGATTCCTCCAACTTGTTTCCCTGCATCCACAGATGTTGAACAATATAGATAACATCACTTTCAATTCAAGAAGAAATATTCTGATCGACAGAATTAATATTTAATAATGATATATATATGTATATATATATATATAACCATAACTGTGTTTTCAATCAATTATTTAACAGTCCATCTAAACAGTCCATACACAGCAATCAATCAATATTTATCAAAAATAAATTATAGTATATAAAAATATAAACTGAACAGAGTTAGTGAGGTTTACTGACATTTTGCGTTAACCGTTAAATAACAATTTGCGTCTGTTGATTCAGATGGACAATTTATTTTACTATAAATTGTAATGAGCTCCAATCCACTCCTAGTCAGTTCCAGTCGTAGGCACCATCTATACGACCCCAACGGATCCTGTTTCGTCGGATTTGATACTATATGAGCAAGTTTCTGTTATTACAAATTTACATAAAAATTTAAATGGATTCTAAATTAAATAGGTTAATCTCCATATGGCTTACCGTTTTCCCAAAATCGGTCCACTAGAAAATCAGGCCCGTTCGCTTAAATTCCTTGGCCCATGTTTAACTAACGAACCACTTTTTGAAATTTGATTAACTGTTCATCTTTTCCTACAGGGACACTGAGCTCTTGTAATTGCTATTCACGCATTTCTTAACTCCATTATCGTTCTTTCATGCCACCGTGATTCTTAGATCTGAAAGCACCGTTCTTCACCTCATCAAACTCTCTTCTACTCTATTACAAAAAAACCATACTCGATCCATTTTCAATAATTCTCCCTCCACCCTATCGTTTCATCTCTCACGTATTCTTAGTCCCGCCGGACCACAACAAAACTTCCTTCCCAACACAAAAGAACTGCTCCTTCTACTGCTGCCAAAACCGTACGCTCACTTCTTTCCCTTACTGCCAAATTCTTGAACCTCTGTTACCTCTCCTGTACCAATTTCCACCATCACGACAGAACCTACAAACTCGCCCACGCCGAGCACAACCAGGTCCTCTTTAAATCCATTTTCTGGTCGCCATAGATGGCCGGATCTGACCAGACCGACCCCAAAACCTCCTCTACTACCTGCGATAGTGAACCCTAACCTTTCCGCGCCCATTTGAACATCAGAGAACTCCGTCGAGCTTCCAGGAAATAGTATGGGTCTTTAGAGTGCCTTGAAGAGAATCCAAGTTTATAAGTTTCAAAATTTATAGGATTTTATAAAATTTCTTGAATCTTTTAAGAAGGGGGCGACCTACTTTTTGATTTACTGAAGAACAATTAGGTCGTAAGGAAACAAAGAAATAAAAAGTTATTTATAGCTTTTAGTTGGAAATTTGATTTGTGGAGAATTTGTTTCCACGTGGAACACAAAGGAGAAGTGGTGGTTGAAAAGAATGAGGGACGTGGCTTTAGTTTTGATCATAAATAGATTTGGATATTTATTCTACACTTGAGAGTACCCCATTATGTGAAGCTCTATTTGTCCATGGACTGATATGAAAATATCCTTAAATCGAGTAATGTGCCGTGATCCCAAAAATATAAAAATATCGGTAGGTTACCTTATTCTGTGAAACTCCGAAATGTTGATTACAGGGTGCAAAATACTTCAAATAAAAAGTTGTTTATTTAATTAATTAAAAATTACAATAAAATTCTAAAAATTAAATTATCACTACATCTCAAAAGAACCTTGTCTAAATTCGAATCCGATATCTAGTTATATCGAATAAACCGTTATGGTCGATAAACGATTCTATAGCGACTATTCGAAAAATTTATTTGAACACAACTCACAATCTACATGATGAAATCCCGGTTTTTCACTTCCACTAGAAAGATATACTTCACCAGCTCCGTACGTTTCTTGTTTCACGGAAATCCGGCTTAAAACGAATCCTGTGCATTCATTTAAAGTTCGAATCGCCAAATAGCGAACTACCGTGCCATTTCGAGCTCGATTTTAATTATAATATAATTATATGTTCAAACATCATTTATATAATATATTTGTGAATATAATTCAACTCTAAACTGAATTATATATTTTAAATAATCCAATTCACACCATATTGTGAATTCCACTATTTTTGATTATTTCTGAATTAAATATATTATTTAATTATTATTTTAAATAAATATTCAATATAATTTAATTAATCGACCATTTGAATTCTAAATCACTATTTAAATAATTAAATAAATAAATTATTATATTGTTGAAAAATGCGGGTCGTTATACCTTCATTGGACCCAATCGTTAAAATAACGATTTGGTATTTCACTAAAATTAAACACAGTTTAATTTCATCGGTTAAATCAAAAAATGGATATATAATTTGCAAACAGTCAACCATTAATGAACAGAGTACACAAAATAAAAACCCAATTCATATAAAATATAAATAGGGAGAACTGAGTGAGTTTAACTCACCTTGTTTTTATTATCGCTAAAACAGTTCGGCATCAGTTCCAATTAAATTAAACTAGTGTTTAATTTAACAATAATCTTCAGCATTCTCCGGCTTTGCCCAAGTCAGTCCCATAATATAGAGTTCAGCAATACGATCCCAATGTCTCTTGTTTGGTTAAATTCTGATAATACGCACGAGTTATATTATTATAAGCATACGATTTCATTTAAAATAATTAATCCTTAAATTAAACAATTTTTATCTGTTATTTAATTACTTTGTTTTATTCAGAAATTAGGTCTGATCCTTTCTCCATGACCATTCACTGTCGGAAAACAAAAATCAAAACCCAAAATTTTATATTTTTGCGTAGGCGTACCTTTTACGAGCGCTATTGTAACAACCCGGAAATTCTGGGCCAATTTAAAATTTTCAAATTGGCTATATAAGTGGATTTTAAATATTTAAAATGAATTATTTAAATAATAACGACGGAAAATTTATTTTCGATGAAGTTAAAATGAATAAATTTATTTTAATTATAATTCAGGCCTGTAATGGCGTGGTAGTTCGAAAATTCGATTTCGAATTTCAAATGAATATACAGAATTCATTATAAATCAGAATTGAACGAAACAAGAAATATTTGAATCTGTTTAACGATATCTTTCAGACAAAGGTAAGAAACTGAGATTTCACTTTATAGAGTGTAAGATATGTCCAGTTTAAAATTCAGAAAAGTCGCTGTGGAAGTTATATATTTTAATATATATAAAGCCCTTAAAAATGGAAATTTTGCAAACGACCTTCGTTTTCGACGAAACCACTTTTGTTGGATCCGAGATGTCAAATTATTGCTAGATACCAAAATTCATAATTTTCTGACTCAATATGTGAGCGGGGCAAAAGAAAACGTGATTTAACAGTTTTAGTCAATTTCGATCGACCAGGAAATGGCCATTTTTCAATCGGTCTCAGAATTTGATGAAATTAGTTTTGTTAGGACCGTATCATCGATACGAAGCTAGAAATAATTTTTCTTGAATTTTTAGAGACTGTATGTGGCCCCGGTAAATTGAAATGTGTGTTTAAATTGAATATATAAAGATTTATATTTTAATTTAAGAGTAAACTGATCGAAACGATGGAATAGGCCTATGAAACATATCCCATTGTATTCGGAATGGGGGTAATTAGCCAGGGGCGACAGTCGTTGGGTTTGATTTAGAGTTAGTGGAATTAAACGATTAATTATCGAATTAAATAAAATTAAATATATAACCCGACCAATAGAATTTCGTTTTAACCTAATTTCATTAATCGAAAAATCCGCCGCCTCTTCTAAAAACCAACGGATCTGGAGCTCCCAAGAACCCTTTCCCCGACTCCTCCAAGGTGCTGCAATTGGCCATGGCCCCTGAGGGAAAAGTGTGCAGTTAAGGGGGGCTACCCATCGACGGCGGCGCTTGACATCCGGTGGGCCCTGGCGGTCGCAATCGTGCTCGAGACGAAGGGTGTTGGAAGACGAAAATAGGGCGATTTACTGAATTGCAGGAGGCGAAGCTAGTACAGATTGAAGGAGTGGAGGACAGCGTGCGTGGTAATGCTCTCCGATAAGATTCCGACCTCCTTGGGAAGGTGCAACGACGGAAAAATAGTTTGAACAGGGGGTTCGACATCGTATACAGGCCTGGAGCTTAATGAACATAACAGTGAAAGGTAATCTAAATTTATTAAATTATTAATCATATTAGTAAATGTTAATTACATGATATTGTTTATAAAAAAAATATAAAAAGAATGACATAGCTTTCAAATTTTCAGATTTATATATATATTAGCAAAATAAAATATGATTTTGTTTATACAAAAATATGGTTTTGAAATTATAAATGTACCTTAGTTTTTGTAAAATAAATAGACCATTGTTTTTTAATATATAAATAGTTTTGTTTTTTAAAAATAAAAATGCGATTTTTAGAAATAAAAATGCCAATGTTTTTAAAAGAAAAATTAGCTTTGTTTTAAAAATAAAAGTAGCACGGATTTAGCAGAAGAAAAATATGATTTTTATCGTATGTTGAAAATATTTTTATGCAGATAAAAGTATGATTTTTATACAGAAAGTTGAGAAATAAAAATACGATTTTTATATGCAGAGATTTGAAATAAAAATTGGATTTTTACATATACAGTAGCAGAATAAAAATGTGATTTTTATATATATTGTAGCGAAATAAAAATTCGATTTTTATATATGTAGCAGATTAAAAATAGAATTTTCATATATAAAACTGAATAATAAAAATGTGATTTTTATTATGAGCAGAGTGAAATAGACGGCGATGGAACTGATTGTAATCAAATTAAATTCTGAACCGTTCAGAAATACAGAATGGAGGAGTGGAACCCAAAGGTGAGAACTTCTCACTCTAATTTATTTCATGTTAGAATATATATACTAGGATGCTGACGGTGCTTAGCAGCACCCGACACCCGTCGTCCACAGACCATGGATGGCTTGTATGCTTATTGGTTTGATTTTGATGTGTAGTATTCTGTGTGAAAATTGATCGTGATGTGAAATGAATTATATATATATATTAGGAGTGTATGAAATATGTATACGATGTGAAATAAATAAATAAATAAATATATATATATATGTGAAAAGTGAAAATATTATATATAGTGAAAGTGAAAATATTATATATAGTGAAAGTGAAAATATTGTATGTATTGAAAGTGAATATATCGTATATATTGAAAGTGAAAATATTATATATAGCGAAAGTGAAAATATTATATATAGTGAAAGTGAAAATATTATATATAGTGAAAGTGAAAATATCGTATGTATTGAAAGTGAATATATCGTATGTATTGAAAGTGAATATATCGTATGTATTGAAAGTGAATATATCGTATATATTGAAAGTGAAAATATCGTATATATTGAAAGTTAAAATATCGTATATATTGAAAAGTGAAAATATTATATATATGAAAGGTGGAAATAATATATATATATATATATATGAAATGAAAACGATATATATATAAATTGAAAACGAACTGAAATAGAAATTGAATTCGAATTGAATGGAATAGAAATTTGAATTGAAATGAATTTAAAACGAATTTATATGGAAAATTCAGTTTGGATTTGAATTTGAAATGAAAGTTGAAATTGTTTTTGAAACGAATTTAAAACGATTTATAAAATTCGTTTTAAATAGAAATCGACGAAATATATATTATATATATAATATAATGGCCTAAATAGAACGCGCCGCGCTGCGGCAGTTCGCGAATTTCGACCATTAACTTCGAACGGACATTACGGGAGATCCGACTGTTGGATTCTCCTGAAACCAGAACCGTTGGGTTCGTATCGAAAAGAGCTTTCTAACGAATATTAGAGAATTGAAATCTAACAGTTGGATTTGGAATTATGTCCAAATCAAATTTGGAAAAGGTCGTGTAAGTGCAGTTCGATGACCGTTGATGGAAATCGACTGTACGGGCCTTGACAAAATTATTAAAAATATCGATAATTTGTGTAAAATCATAAGAAATGATTTGTGAAGAATTGGGATGAAAAATTCCACATTTGAAAAGATAAAAATATGTTTTTATCGAAACGAACTAGTTATTAACTAGAAAAATAATCAAATGCTTATAAATAAATAAATTGGATTGGATTTGAATTGAAATTATCTTTGGATATTTTCGATATTGGATTCCGTGTTTATATAGATATCGTGATGGGAATTTGGAAGATATCGATATCGTTATTCCCGATACGATATCTGTTAGTTTCAAGATTTGATGTTGAATATAAGTCAGTACTATCTCTATTCAAAACCTTATATTTAATGTCAAATTTGATTGATTGATTGTTTGGATTGTGCTCGACCAGTTTATGAGCAGATTATGCTTTTACATTTAGCATTGGGTTGGGTTGAAAATATCTGTGTGCTAACGCCTTGTGAAACACTTCACGATTTGACGATAAGGTGTTTAGCGATGTTGTGTTCATTTCAAATTGAATGAATGATTGTGAAATGATATTTTTCTTAAGTGAAAAGAAATGTATTCCCGATTTTGGACAGGGAATGTTTTATAAAAATGTTTTATAAAACAGAAAGTATTTCGAGGCCCAAAACCCGATGATTTCTAAAATGATTTAGAAATGTATTACGGATTTACATTGTATTTCATCGCGTACTGATTAGTTGCTATTATTATGTTGTGATTAATAGTGACTGATCATATGCATGAATTACTGATGTGAAGTACTATATTTTGAAAGTACTTGTGATTATTATGTTGTGAAATGATTTTCCCTACTTTGGGATATGAAATGATTTAGTATGTGGCTAAAGAGTCCGGTAACCCTGAGACTAAAAGTATGGGTGAGAGGGGGGTGTAGCCTGCTCCTATGTGGGGTAGGTGCATCGTTGGTGTAGCCTACTCCTATGTGGGGTAGGTGCACATTTATATATCGAGTTGCGAGGTGCGTACCCTTTGCCTTGTCGATGGGGAGCATGACATTTGGTTAAATACTTGTTTGTATGCATTGTTATGTTTTGGAATTCATATTTCCAGACGATTTGATTTGAGATCCCGAAGTGAAATCTACTTTGATATAGAAATTTATATATATTTCAAATGATTTGAAATAAGAAATCGGGAATAAAATCCAAAGGAATATTTTCTGTAAATTGAATTGGATTTAGAAAATCTAAGTGTAGTTATTAATCTAAGTGGGTAGATTGGGATATTGCATGTTGATTGATGCATAGTAGATCCATATATCTATATTGATTGTTGTTTATACACTGGTATTCATGGGGGTAAACCCATTCCGCGTTAGAGGCGTGGTCCCGTGATATGCCATATTATTAAATAAGTTAATTATAACTGTTTAGAGTTTCTCATACCAGTCCCATGACTGACCTGTAGTTTACTTTTCCCTTGCGAACTCGGGTGCCCCTATTTTCCACATGGGCAGTCGAGTAGTTTTATTTTGCAGATGTACTGAGCAGGATTCTGGATTGAAGCTTTAAGCTGTGTCCAGGCATTTACAGTCTTCCGCTGTGTAGTTTATATTTCCGCTGTGCCTTGTATTACATTTATGTAAATTTATCTTCCGCTGTGTATTACTTTCGATATATTCTGATATTCTGTGCTCTGATGTAACATTATTACGATGTTTATAGAAGTCTTCTGTTATTTTTTCTGATGTGTTGTATACCCAGAGTTAGCGTATACGTGATTCGTACGGTCTTGGTCGATTTAGCAATCGATTAGGTCCGGGCGAAATCCATGTCGTTACATATGGTATCATAGCTTTGGTTAACTCAAATCTTTGGGTTACAACTCGTTAGAACTGAACAAAAGACTCATCAGAGGTAGGATTAGTAATGTCCTATAAAAGAATCCTCATTAGAGATAGAATCAGTAGCATTCTAGAATGAGTAACTCGTTAGAGATGGGGTTAGAAATACCCTAGAACGAGTTGAGAGTGTCAAGTTTATAAATAACGCATTTGTGATTATGTATGTAATCTGGGTTTAAAAATAGGATTTTTGAGTATATATAAAGTTATATATTTGAAAAGTTAATCAACAAATTGATTGTTCGTTGTGATGTTTGATTATTAGTTTAACTAATAAAAATATTGGATTGATAATATCAAGAAGAGAAACTAAGCCAATTTTAACCAGATATTGAACTGTATTGTAAATTGTTTGGAAATACATGTATATATGTGTGAACAGGTCATAGCAAGGAGGCTAGAGCAGAAGAATAAAATTGTTTGCCCAACAAATACGTACATGTTTACCATAATTTACTGTATTGTTTGGGTGATGATGATTTTATGAGCCGCTTGGCTTTTTCCTTTTCTTTTTGAGATCAGAGGGCTTGTATGGCAATTTCGGGATTTTCCCGGTGCTGGAGAGGTTATGGCGAAACTTTTCGGAAATTTAGGGTGTTAGCCAAATTTTTGAAAAATTTGAAAAGTTCTTAGAAACTGAAAAGTTGAAGAACTTAAGCCGTAACGAAAATACAGAACGTAGAGTTGATTAATCAAACCACTTTCAACTTTGTTCCTTTTCGGGGACGAAAAGTTTTAAGTGGGGTAGATTGTAACAACCCGGAAATTCTGGGCCAAATTAAAATTTTCAAATTGGCTATTTTAGTGGATTTTAAATATTTAAAATGAATTATTTAAATATAACGATGGAAAATTTATTTTCGATGAAGTTAAAACAAATAAATTTATTTTAGTTATAATTTAGGCCTGTAATGGCGCGGTAGTTCGAAAATTTGATTTCGAATTTCAAATGAATATCAGAATTCATTACAAATCAGAATTGAACGAAACAAGAAATATTTGAATCTGTTTAACGATATCTTTCAGACAAAGGTAAGAAACTGAGATTTCACTTTACAGAGTGTAAGATATGTCCAGTTTAAAATTCAGCAAAGTCGCTGTGGAATTTATATATATATTAATATATATAAAGCCCTTAAAAATGGAAATTTTGCAAATGACCTTCGTTTTCGACGAAACCACTTTTGTTGGATCCGAGATGTCAAATTATTGCTAGATTCCAAAATTCATAATTTTATGACTCAATATGTGAGCGTGGCAAAAGAAAACGTTTTTTAACAGTTTACTCAATTTCAATCGACCAGAAAATGACCATTTTTCAATCGGTCTCACAATTTGATGAAATTAGTTTTGTTAGGACCGTATCGTCGATACAAAGCTAGAAATAATTTTTCTGGAATTTTTAGAGACTGTATGTGGCCCCGGTAAATTGAAATGTGCGTTTAAATTGAATATATAAAGATTTATATTTTAATTTAAGAGAAAACCGATCGAAACGATGGAATTGGCCTACGAAACATATCCCATTGTGTTCAGAATGGGGGTAATTAGCTAGGGGTGACAGTCGTTGGGTTTGATTTAGAGTTAGTGGCATTAAACGATTAATTATCGAATTAAATAAAATTAAATATATAACCCGACCAATAGAATTTCGTTTTAACCTAATTTCATTAATCGAAAAATCCGCCGCCTCTTCTAAAAACCAACGGATCTGGATCTCCCAAGAACCCTTTCCCCGATCTCGTCCAAGGAGCTGCGATTGGCCATGGCCCCTGAGGGAAAAGTGTGCAGTGAAGGGGGGCTACCCATCGACGGCGGCGCTTGACCTCCGGTGGGCCCTGGAGGTCGCAATCGTGCTCGAGACGACGGGTGTTGGAAGAGGAAAATGGGGCGATTTACTGAATGGCAGGAGGCGAGGCTAGTACAGATTGAAGGAGTGGAGGACAGCGTGCGTGGTGATGCTCTTCGATAAGATTCCGACCTCCTTGGGAAGGTGCAACGACGGAAAAACAGTTTGAATAGGGGGTTGGACATCGTATACAGGCCTGGAGCTTAATGAACATAACAGTGAAAGGTAATCTAAATTTATTAAATTATTAATCATATTAGTAAATGTTAATTACATGATATTGTTTATAAAAAATATAAAAAAAATATGTCATAGCTTTCAAAATTTCAGATTTATATATATATTAGCAAAATAAAATATGATTTTGTTTATACAAAAATATGGTTTTGAAATTATAAATGTACCTCAGTTTTTATAAAATAAATAGAGCATTGTTTTTTAATATATAAATAGTTTTGTTTTTTTAAATAAAAATGCGATTGTTAGAAATAAAAATACCAAAGTGTTTAAAAGAAAAATTAGCTTTGTTTTAAAAATAAAAGTAGCATGGATTTAGTAGAAGAAAAATATGATTTTTATGAAGATAAAAATATGATTTTTATACAGAAAGTTGAGAAATAAAAATATGATTTTTATATGCAGAGATTTGAAATAAAAATTGGATTTTTACATATACAGTAGCAGAATAAAAATGTGATTTTTATATATATTGTAGCGAAATAAAAATTCGATTTTTATATATGTAGCGGATTAAAAATAGAATTTTCGTATATAAAACTGAATAATAAAAATGTGATTTTTATTATGAACAGAGTGAAATAGACAGCGATGGAACTGATTGTAATCAAATTAAATTCTGAACCGTTCAGAAATACAAAATGGAGGAGTGGAACCCAAAGGTGAGAACTTCTCACTCTAATTTATTTCAAGTTAGAATATTGTGACGAACAAGGAATTTCGCTCGGTCCGAACCAGTCGCTAAACCGACCCAGACCGTTCGAGACGCCCTATCGTTGAGAACACGACAAAATAGAACGCATATAGAAAGAACATTTCATTGTATATTACAACAATGCATCAGATTACAAGAATATACAGAGTATGAATGAATATTACACAGAAATATCAGAGATTTAAATTACATTTAAATACATAGCAGCGGAAAATAATACAATACACAACTAGAAGGAGATATACGGATACAAAGCTTTCCGGATATCATTCCAGCTGTAAACCAGGATCCTGTGAATATAAATCTGCAAAAACCAAAACTACTAGCTGCCCGTGTCAAAATAAGGGCACCCAGAGTTTAGGTTAAAACAATAAACTCCAGGTCAGTCATGTGACTGGTGTGAGAACTAAAACAGTTATTAATCTTTATTTTAAAAGTTAGGTAAATCAAGGGACCACGCCGTATAACACGGAACGGGTTTCCTCCCAAGAATACCAGTGCATAAAACAAACAGCGCAATGCTAAATAAAGAAAAATGAAGCTGTTATAAGACCCAGGTCCCATCACACAATGCAACGCAGCCGAGGATAGGGTTTTCCCTTATAACAGCCAAAGAATGCTTGATACGGTTAAAACAAATCGTTTGATACTATTGTAAGTGCATAGTGTATAGAACAACTTCAAATCATAAGTATCAATCATAGGCGGCATGAGCGCCCCATCCCACTATGTCACCATACTAGGTTCTACAAGTAAAACCGCAAATGTCACGTATTTGGAAATTGGATTTCCGTCTATGAACCGAGGCAAAAGATAGTCCTCAACCGTTTTCGTGACTCTCTAGCCCGAGCCACAGGGTCAGAGCGCATCGACCCTTGGATCATCAGGGCCGGTCCACCGATGTGGATTAAACTTAAACCCTGAACACTACGTCTCCCCACCCTATGGGGTGTAAGTCTGGTCCGTCTGCCGACCAGAATGCATCGGCCGAAACCGATATAACCGAGGCGCCTCGCAACAGCAACAACCACATAAGTCAAACTCGTCAGGGCGTGTAAAACCACTGACGCCACTTCTAACTAGAAAGAAACGCAAGTCCTCCCTGAGGTCCGTCTCCCGTTTTTGGTTCATACCGGGTGTGAAACTCGCGAATTCACGTTACACAAAGCTGTGCCACACAGGCTGTGCTTTGATCATCACCACAAGACTTTGCTTTTCAACAGAAGCCTCGATCAATTGCCACTTAGGCATGCCACACAGGCAATTCACTCCATGCGTTTGATATCCATCAATATATAACCCCTGAGCTCGTGCGTCTCAGAGAAGGGCGTTAAGCAAGAGAATAAATTCTCCGCCGCCAAACAGATATATATTTAATAGAGATCAATCACACGGATTAAAATCCAATGTCAGACACATAGTCCATTTACAAGTCCGTTCTAGGTCTGAACGAAACCGGAGGCACCTAGTACCCCGCATATCCATCGATCTCCAAGTACGTCTAGACGATCACCAACTGTTTCCATCTTCTTGGGTGTACAGTCCAATCAAGATCATCAGTTATCACCCAAACGACGTGAAGACTTCCGGTCTTCGACCACCATCTTCATCTTCGACACCACGTCGAATCAGTTATTCAGAATGGGATAAACCCGGACTTTCTGAATAACTCGCGTATATATTATAAAAGTGTTACACAAACACAACATACGCCTCATTCCAATTCAGAATATTCTTTTATTCAAATATTCCTATCCTTTGGGAAAAGTTCCCATTAATTTTATCCAAGATAAATTCTTTAAATTTATTCTTTAATCTCCTTTAAATATCAATTCAAACTAGTCGGGATTAGCGAACCACACCGAAGTAATCATTTATTTTATTTCCCAATCCCAACCTATCCATCCCATGAAGTAAAACTGGTAATACTTCATATCTAACACCACAGTGTTATCGGTAAATTCAATTACCATTTCACGTTCAAATCTAATTAAAGATTTAACCATCGCCTGGAGCAAAACTGGTGATACTCCATTTTCGATCATCTCAATCTAATTAAAGATTCATTAAAACTCCACTTAGTTTTAATCTTTAACTGGGTTAAAGAATCAGTGTCATTTAAAACACGGTTCACGATAAACCCAAAATCACATTCCATTAATTATCGGGTTAAAGAACAAGTGTTATTTAAAACACTGTTCACGATAAACCCAAAAATCAATACCAATTCAATTCCAATTAAATATCGTTTAATTGGTACACTTCATTAAATCTAAATAAAAAGATTTAATCTTTTCACAACTAGGTTCAAGAACAGTGTTAGTGAAGACACCATTCGCGACAAACCCAAATCACATTTGATATTCAATACAAGGCTCTGAATAGAAAATATATCGGCTTATATTCAATATCAAATTCTACGACTAACAAATGTCGTATTGGAAATAACGATATAAATATATATCTTTCAAATTTCCATAACAACATCTGTATAATCACGAATTCCAACATCGAAATATTCCGAAGACAATTTCGATTCAAATCCACTCCAATGCAATCATTGGAAATTTTGGTTATTTTCAAAACCCTTTTCAAATTCAATTTATTTATTTAAAAATAAATAGAATTATAATTCTAGTTCAAAACTAGTTCATTTCGATAAAAATCTATTTTTATCTTTTCAAATATGGAGTTTTTCATCCCAAATCTTCACAAATCATTTCTTATGATTTTACACAAATTATTACTATTTTTAATAATTTTATCAAGGCCCGTACAGCCGATTTCCATCAATGGCCATCGAACTGCACTTATAGCGACCTTTTTCAAATTTGATTTGGACATAATTCCAAATCCAACCGTTAGATTTCTAATTTCTAATATTCGTCAGAAAGCTCTTTTCGATACGAACCCAACGGTTCCGGTTTTAGGAGAATCCGACGGTCGGATCTCCCGTAATGTCCGTTTGAAATAAATGGTCGAAATTCGCGAACTGCCGCGGCGCGGCGCGTTCTATTCAGGCCATTATATTATATATATAATATATATAATATATACTTCGTCGATTTCTATTTGAAACGAATTATATAAATAGTTTTGAATTCGTTTCAAAAACATTTTCAACTTCCTTTTCAATTCAAATCACAATTGAATTCTCCTTTATAGATTCGTTTTAAAATTCATTTCTATTCAATTCAAATTTCAATTCAATTTGAATTCATTTCAATTCACTTTCAATTCAATTCGAATTCGTTTTCAATTCAATTCATTTCGAAATCGTTTTCAATTCAATTCATTTCGAAATCGTTTTCAATTCAATTCATTTCGAAATCGTTTTCAATTCAATTCATTTCGAAATCGTTTTCAATTTAATTCATTTCGAAATCGTTTTCAATTCAATTCATTTCGAAATCGTTTTCAATTCAATTCATTTCGAAATCGTTTTCAATTCAATTCATTTCGAAATCGTTTTCAATTCAATTCATTTCGAAATCGTTTTTCAATATTCATTTCGAAATCGTTTTCAATTCAATTCATTTCGAAATCGTTTTCAATTCAATTCATTTCGAAATCGTTTTCAATTCAATTCATTTCGAAATCGTTTTCAATTCAATTCATTTCGAAATCGTTTTCAATTCAATTCATTTCGAAATCGTTTTCAATTCAATTCATTTCGAAATCGTTTTTCAATATTCATTTTAAAATGAATAAAGTCGATATAAATATCGTTCACGTCAAAATGGCGTCAATCTAATCAACACGGCTTCATAAATTTCTATTTTCAAATTTTCTTTATTTTTCAAATTGGAATGAGGCCCAATCAATTACCATATAAAATTAATTATATGGATTTCCATACAACACATGTATATAATAGCATTGAAAAATAATCAACCATCAACCAAAGTGCACTACACTGTATAAGCATCAAATATAGATATTCAACGCTTATAACAGCCTGTCAATCAATCGATCGACATATTTAATCAATCAGGATGAGTGAAATTCATATTTCATCCCAACACCCGTGTGGGGTTTCAAACAATCAAACACAGATTTTATTTGTGCAGTTGGGCGATGTGTAAAATTTATCATCCCAATCAATATCAGTCAAATAGGTGTACATAAACAAACCGTCCGGTTTGTAAATGAATATTTTATTTTATTCACTTCCACGTTAAAAATTATATTTTTAACGATAAAATATTCTATTTCAACATATGAATTTCTATTCATTTCATTTACACAATAAAATGATATTTTTATTTTTCTAACATATTTTAGAAAATTTCGGCGGCATAACGGCACGATACTAGAAACGGGACAAGGCCTAGCCTTATCCCCGGTCTAGTGAAGGCCCATGCCATTCACACATCAATCAAATCAATTTATTTCACCCAACAATTCAATTTCAAATCAAATCATCTAAACAACTACACAACCAATCAAACAAGTCCATGGTCTGTGGACGGGTGTCGGGTGCTTCTAATAAGCACCGTCTGCATCCTAGTATATATATATATATATATAACTAGAAAAGTAGAATTTGAGTGAGAAGTTCTCACCGATAGCTATCCTAACTCCACGGCACTTCTTTTACAGAAATCTTCTTCATTCTCGCCTTTTTATCATCTTCGTTATCCGCTCACTACCTATGTAAAAATCGAATTTTTACTTCGCTATTCAATATATAAAAATCATATTTTTATTTCGAAGTTCAATATATAAAAACCATATTTTTATTTCGAAGTTCAATATATAAAAATCATATTTTTAATTTGAAGTTCAATATATAAAAATCATATTTTTTTTATAACGCCATTTTCAATATAAAGATTATAATTTTTTTTCCCTTTTCTTTAACATAAAAATTATATTTTTATTATCTATAACTATAAATAAAAATCGTTTCTTTATCTACCAAAAATCAAATCTTTTTATATTTAAAAATATAATCTTTTCTAAACTAAAGACCAAATCTTTTTCATATCAAATATCGAACCTTTTTCATATTAAAGATCAAATCTTTTCTTTTACTTTTTAAGTTTAAATCTTTTCTATTTTAAATCTAAAAATAAAATCAGTTTTTAAATGCTTTTTCAAAATCAATTTTTACTTCTTTAAACAAAATCAGTTTTTGAAAACCTAAAAATCAGTTTTTTTTTCTTTAAACAAAATCAGTTTTTGAAAACCTAAAAATCAGTTTTTAAACTGTTAAAATAAAAACAGTTTTTAATCTGTAAATATAAAACAAAAATAAAATATTAATAATAAAAATAAAAAAAACGAAAACTTACAGCCGAGGGGGGGGTTTCTTCCTGCGTCGGAGGAGGATGGTAGGGGGGGAGCGCGAGTCAGCAGGGAGGAGGAAGAAGAAGGTGGAGGTGGGGAAGATCGGAGGAGGGGGGTGTTCGATTTGATGGAGGATAGAGGGGAGCCGGTGGGCGGCGGTTGTTGTCGCGAGAAGGAAAGGGGAAAGAGGAGAAGAGGGGCGGCGCGCTGATCGAATCAGCAAAAGGGGGGGAGAGAAGGCGGAGGTAGCGGCGTCGTGGGGAGGGCGGCGGTCCTCCGCTGTTTTTTTTTTTTCTTCTTTTTAATTTTGATTTCTGGAAAAATAACGGGGGGGGTCTAATAGGAGATAAAGGGGAGATATGAAAAAGAGTTTTATTTATTTTAATTATTTTATTTGGCAAAAAGTTGACTTTTACATACGACCTCGAAACGAGGCCCACCGCCTGTCGTCCATAGCGTATTACCCCCATTCCGAACACAATGGGATATGTATCGTTGGCTGAATCGATCGTTTGAATCAGTTTCCGTTGAATTTACATTTAAATCACTTTATTGAATTTTTAACGTACATTTCAAATTACCGGGGTCACATACTAACTCTAAAAATTCTCGAAAAATATTTTCTAGCTTCGTATTGACGATGCGGTCCTAACAAAACTAGTTTCGCCGAATTCTGAGACCGTTTGAAAAATGGCCAATTTCCAGTCGATTAAAATCAACTGAAACTGGTCAAACGCGTTTTCCTTTGCCACGCTCACATATTGATTCGAAAAATTATGAAATTTAAAACCTAGCAATAACTTGACACTGCGGACCCAACAAAACTGGTTTCGTCGAAATCCGAGGTCGTTTGCAAAATGTCCATTTTTAAGGGCCTGAATTCCATAGCGACTATTCAGAATTTTCAACTGGACATATCTTTTGATTCCCGATATGAAATCTTGATTTTTCGGATTCGTTGGAAAGATATTCACAATTAGATCCCATTATTTTTGGTTTCACTAAAATCCGGATTGTTTTGCACCCGGTACATTCAATTGAAGTTTGAAATCGAATTATCGAACTACCGCGCCATTTTCAATTCTATTTATAATTATATATAAATATTTATATTCTAACGACGACGCGTATAATATATACGTTCGATTCTATTCAAAATAAATTTCTCGTCGATATTATTTAAAATAATTCATCTTAAATAATCAAAATTCGCTAAAATAGCCAAAATAAAAAAATTTAAACTGGCCCAGATTTTCGGGTTATTACAAATATATATACTAGGATGCTGACGGTGATTAGCAGCACCCGGCACAAGTCGTCCACAGACCATGGATGGTTTGTATGCTTGTTGGTTTGATTTTGATGTGTTGTATTCTATGTGAAAATTGATCGTGATGTGAAATGAATTATATATATATTAGGAGTGTATGAAATATGTATACGATGTGAAATAAACAAATATATATATATATATATATATATATATATATATATATATATGAAAAGTGAATATATTATATATAGTGAAAGTGAAAATATTATATAAATATATAGTGAAAGAGAAAATATCGTATGTATTGAAAGTGAATATATCGTATATATTGAAAGTGAAAATATTATATATAGTGAAAGTGAAAATATTATGTATAGTGAAAGTGAAAAAATTATATATAGTGAAAGTGAAAATATCGTATGTATTGAAAGTGAATATATCGTATGCATTGAAAGTGAATATATCGTATGTATTGAAAGTGAATATATCGTATATATTGAAAGTGAAAATATCGTATATATTGAAAGTGAAAATATCATATATATTGAAAAGTGAAAATATTATATATATGAAAGGTGGAAATAATATATATATATATGAAATGAAAACGATATATATATACGAATTGAAAACGAACTGAAATAGAAAATGAATTCGAATTGAATGGAATAGAAATTTGAATTCAAATGAATTTAAAACGAATTTATATGGAAAATTCAATTTGGATTTGAATTTGAAATGAAAGTTGAAATTGTTTTTGAAACGAATTTAAAACGATTTGTAAAATTCATTTTAAATAGAAATCGACAAAATATATATTATATATATATTATATATATAATATAATGGCCTGAATAGAACGCGCCGCGCTGCGGCAGTTCGTGAATTTCGACCATAAACTTCGAACGGACATTACGGGAGATCCAACCGTCGGATTCTCCTGAAACCGGAACCGTTGGGTTCGTATCGAAAAGAACTTTCTAACGAATATTAGAGATTTGAAATCTAATAGTTGGATTTGGAATTATGTCCAAATCAAATTTGGAAAAGGTCGCTGTAAGTGCAGTTCGATGACCGTTGATGGAAATCGACTGTACGGGCCTTGATAAAATTATTAAAAATATCGATAATTTGTGTAAAATCATAAGAAATGATTTGTGAAGAATTGGGATGAAAAATTTCACATTTGAAAAGATAAAAATATATTTTTATCGAAACGAACTAGTTATTAACTAGAAAAATAATCAAATGGTTATAAATAAATAAATTGGATTGGATTTGAATTGAAATTATCTTTGGATATTTTCGATATTGGATTCCGTGATTATATAGATATCGTGATGGGAATTTGGAAGATATCGATATCGTTATTCCCGATATGATATCTGTTGGTTTCAGGATTTGATGTTGAATATAAGTCGGTACTATCTCTATTCAAAACCTTATATTTAATGTAAAATTTGATTGATTGACTGTTTGGATTGTGCTCGACCAGTTTATGAGCAGATTATGCTTTTACATTTAGCATTGGGTTGGGTTGAAAATATCTGTGTGCTAACGCCTTGTGAAACGCTTCACGATTTGATGATAAGGTGTTTAGCGATGTTGTGTTCATTTCAAATTTAATGAATGATTGTGAAATGATATTTTTCTTAAGTGCAAAGAAATGTATTCCCGATTTTGGAAAGGGAATGTTTTACAAAAATGTTTTATAAAACAGAAAGGATTTCGAGGCCCAAAACCCGATGATTTCTAAAATGATTTAGAAATGTATTATGGTTTTACATTGTACTTCATCGCGTACTGATTAGTTGCTATTAATGATGTATCTGTTTGGTGGCGGAGAATTTATTCTCTTGCTTAACACCCTTATTTGAGACGTACGAGCTCAAAGGTTATGTGATTAATAGTGACTGATCATATGCGTGAATTACTGATGTGAAGTACTATATTTTGAAAGTACTTGTGATTATTACGTTGTGAAATGATTTTCCTTACTTCGGGATATGAAATGATTTAGTATGTGGCTAAAGTGTCGGGTTACCCTGAGACTAAAAGTATGGGTGAGAGGGCGGTGTAGCCTGCTCCTATGTGGGGTAGGTGCATCGTCGGTGTAGCCTACTCCTATGTGGGGTAGGTGCTTATTTATATATCGAGTTGCGAGGTGCGTACCCTTTGCCTTGTCGATGGGGAGCATGATATTTGGTTGCATACTTGTTTGTATGCATTGTTATGTTTTGGAATTCATATTTCCAAACGATTTGATTTGAGATCCCGAAGTGAAATCTACTTTGATATAGAAAGTTAGATATATATTTCAAATGATTTGAAATAAGAAATCGGGAATAAAATCCAAAGGAATAATTTCTGTAAATTGAATTGGATTTAGAAAATCTAAGTGTAGTGATTAATCTAAGTGGGTAGATTGGGATATTGCATGTTGATTGATGCATAGTAGATCCATATATCTATATTGATTGTTGTTTATACACTGGTATTCATGGGGGTAAACCCATTCCGCGTTAGAGGTGTGGTCCCGTGATATGCCATATTATTAAATAAGTTAATTATAACTGTTTAGAGTTTCTCACACCAGTCCCATGACTGACCTGTAGTTTGCTTTTCCCTTGCGAACTCGGGTGCCCCTATTTTCCACATGGGCAGTCGAATAGTTTTATTTTGCAGATGTACTGAGCAGGATTCTGGATTGAAGCTTTAAGCTGTGTCCAGGCATTTACAGTCTTCCGTTGTGTAGTTTATATTTCCTTTGTGCCTTGTCTTACATTTATGTAAATTTATCTTCTGCTGTGTATTACTTTCGATATATTTTGATATTCTGTGCTTTGATGTAACATTATTACGATGTTTATAGAAGTCTTCTGTTATTTGTTTTGATGTGTTGTATACCCAGAGTTAGCGTATACGGGATTCATACCGTCTTGGTCGATTTAGCGATCGATTAGGTCCGCGCGAAATCCATGTCGTTACAGCTATTGAGCATAATTGCTCAATGTAAATGCGATTTACTCAACCAATGCAAATCTGCCTAGCCATCTGGCACCTATACTTAGCTTAGTTCACACATAAGTAACGTATATATGAAATTCTGATATAATATTTCACTAATCAACTAGTATAATTACACCAATTCCAAAATCAAATAGATGGCATCACTTCATTATCAAATACAGGGTTAAACTATAAATTCCGATTCTTATGTAGTTTCATTCTAGTTTAATTATACCGGAGATTATTCTTTAGTTTACAATTCATTTAGCTCCGTTAAATTGTTGATTATTTCTATTCAAACAAACTATCATCCAATAACAACATTTCATAATCAACAACTAATACACAACCTAATCAATTGAATTTACATTCAATATTAGTATTTTATTTTGGTTTCATATGTTTGAGCACCAATCGATTAGTACCCGATTGATTTCGATTTGATTATTATTTATCAATTTCCAAATTTATTTAGTTAAATTTCAATATCATGATTAATTAAATTTTCACTTAACCAGGTTAAGTTTTCAACTCAAATCTTCAATCCAATTTGAATTCCATTCAAATTAGTCAAACACACTAATATCTCAATAATTTGATAAAATTATTTCCTTTCTATACAAATATAATTTGGGTAAAACTATTTCATTTACTGTAACAACCCGGAAATTCTGAGCCAATTTAAAATTTTTATTTTGGCTAAATTTAATGAATTTTGAATATTTAAAATGAATTATTTTAAATAATAATGACGGAAAATTTATTTTCGACGAAGTTAGAACGAATAATTTTATTTTAATTATATAACGAGCCTGAAATGGCGCGGTAGTTCGAAAATTCGATTTTTAATTTCAAATGAATATACAGAATTCAGTATAAGCCAGAATTAAACGAAACAAGAAATATTTGAATCTGATGAGCAATATCTTTCAAACGAAGTTAACAAACTGAGATTTCACTTTAGAAATGATAAGATACGTCCAGTTTAAGATTTGAAAAAAGTCGCTGTAGAATTTATATATATTTTTATATAATATAAGGCCTTTAAAAATAGCCATTTTGCAAATGACCTCGGTTTTCGACGAAACCAGTTTTGTTGGATCCGTGATGTCAAGTTATTGCTAGATTCCAATTTTCATAATTTTTCGAATCAATATGTGAGCGTGGCACACTCAAACGCGTTTGACCAGTTTCAGTTGAATTTAATCGACTGGAAAATGGTCATTTTTCAAACGGTCTCAGAATTTAACGAAATTAGTTTTGTTAGGACCGTATCGTCAATACGAAGTTGGAAATAATTTTTCTGGAATTTTTAGAGACTGTATGTGGCCCCGGTAATTTAAAATGTGCATTTGAATTTAAAATATAAGGATTTATATTTTAAATTTAACAGAAACTGATCGTAACAGCCGAATTGGGTTACGAAACATATCCCATTGTGTTCAGAATGGGGGTATTACGTTAGGGACGACAGTCGTTAGACCCGATGCGGAGCTCGTTTGAAAAGTCAACTATAAAGGAGGATAAAATAATAAAATAATTAAAAACATAAGTGGGCCAAGCCCTTTATACTCACTTACCAGGTCAAACACCCCCCTTATCGTTCCACAACAGTAATCGAAATAAAGAAAAAAAAGCTTGAAACCTAAATTGCGAGGCCTCCAGCACTGTGCTCGCCGTCGACCACCGCGGTGCCTCCTCAGGCCGGCGCCTCCCCCTTCGACCCTCCCCCCTCGCTCCTCTACTCGCCCGCCTTTCTTCTCTCTCCCGTTCGAAACGTCCAACCACCAAAACCAGAAGCAAACCCCGACCCTGCCACCCCGTACCCGACCGCCACCTCAGCGAGCGCTTCCCACCCCCTCTGCAATTGAATCAGCAAAATTTTCACCCCCGAATCCAACTGTAAGTTTTTTTTTTTGATTTTATTTTTATTTATGTAGATAAAATTCTGATTTTTATATGAGATTTTTCATATATAAAAGTAGTGATTTTTCATATATAAAAGTAGAGGTATTTCATATATAAAAGAAGTGATTTTTATCATTCAAAGAAGTGATTTTTAATACATTAAAGTTTCGATTTTTAATACATGAAAGGTAGATTTTTGCTAGTATAAAGATATAATTTTTAATCCATATCATGAAGTTAAAGGAGCGACTTTATATTAAGAAGAAGCGAAAAGATTTGAGTTTTAATTATAAAAAGCATTGATTTTTCATTATATAAAGTAAGGATTTTCTTTCCACTATAAATATGTGAATTTATAAGAAATACGTTAGAATAAAGATATGATTTTAACATGATAAAAATATGATTTTTACATTATAGAAGTATTAAAGATTTGATCTTTATTATGTAAAAGGAGCAAAGATGTGATTTTTATATAAGTGGCGATATAAAAATATAATCTTTATTATATGAACACCGTTGTAAAAATAGAATTTTTATCTATATAGTAGTAGTATAAAAATGTGATTTTTATATACATAGCAACAATATAAAAATGTGATTTTTATATAATGTAGATAATAAAAATGTGATTTTTATACATGTAGTGGCTACGGGCAACGAAAGTGACAAAAGGCGAGAGCGACAAGATTTTCTACATAAGAAGAGTCGTGGTATTGGATAGCTTTTGGTGAGAATTTCTCACCTTTCAACTTCTTTTTCTAGTTATATATATATAAACTAGGATGCAGACGGTGCTTAGTAGCACCCGACACAATCGTCCACAAACCATGGACTTGTTTGTTTGGTTGTGTAGTTGGTTAGATTATTTGGTTTGAATTGAATTGTTTGGTGAAATGAAATTGATTTGATTGATGTGTGAATGGCGTGGGCCTTCACTGGACCGGGGATAAGGCTAGGCCTCGTCCCGTTTCTAGTATCGTGCCGTTATGCCGCCGAATTTTTCTAAAATATGTTAGAAAAATAAAAATATCATTTTATTGAATAAATGAACTGAATAGAAATTCATGTGTTAAAATAAAATGTTTTATCGTTAAAAATATAATTTTTAACGTGAAAGTGAATAAAGGAATATTTATAAACAAATCGGCCGATTTGTTTATATACACTGATTTGACTGATATCGATTGGGTCGATAAATTTTACACGTCGCCCAACTGCACAAATAAAATCTGTGTTTGATTGTTTGAAACCCCACACGGGTGTTGGGATGAAATTTGAAGTTCACTCATCCTGATTGATTAAATATGTCGATCGATTGATTGACAGGCTGTTATAAGCGTTAGATATCTATATTTGATGCTTATACAGTGTAGTGCACTTTGGTTGATGGATGATTATTTTTCAATGCTATTATATACATGTGTTGTATGGAATCCATATAATTAGCGTTATATGGTGATTGATTGGGCCTCATTCCAATCGGGAAAATAATGAGTATTATAAAAGTAAATTCATGTGTTGAATATAAAAATAGTCATGTGTTGACGATGTTCATGTGTTGAAAATATTCAAGTGTTGAGTAAAATATTTTATACAATGAAATTTACATCTTTATCATATTTAAAATTAGAACTACTTCCCAGTAGAAGTCTAAGTGAAAATCAAACGATAGATACCATAGTTTTATAAAATATTTTACATAACAAAAATAGTGATGTGTTGACAGTACTTATGTGTTGAGATTAGTCGTGTGTTGGAAGAAATATAGATTCATGTGTTGAATAGAATAAATATTCATTTGTTGAATAGGATAACGAATTTATTGAAATATATAAAGCTGTGTTGATTAGAGTTGCGCTATTTTGACGTGAACGATATTTATATCGATTATATTCGTTTTTATAATGAATATAGAAAAGAAGTGATTTCAAAATATAACGTTTTGAAAATATTATCATTTATACAGTAATGATATGAAATATTCAATTTTGATTAGAAATTGAATATAGTGTTGAAATGGTTTTGAAAACGAAGTTAAAACGATTTATAAAATACGTTTTAAAAGGAAATCGACGAAATATATATATAATATATATATATTATATATATAATGGCCTGAATAGAACGCGCCGCGCCGCGGTAGTTCGTGAATTTCGACCATTTATTTCAAATTGACATTGCGGGAGATCCGACCGTCGGATTCTCCTAAAACCGGAACCGTTGGGTTCGCATCGAAAAGAGCTTTCCAATGAATATTAGAAATTTGAAACCTAACGGTTGGATTTGGAATTATGTCCAAATCAAATTCGAAAAAGGTCGCTGTAAGTGCAGTTCGATGGCCGTTGATGGAAATCGACTGTACGGGCCTTGATAAAATTATTAAAAATATCTATAATTTGTGTAAAATCAAAAGAAATGATTTGGGAAAAATTGGGCTGAAGAATTCCACATTTAAAAGGATAAAAATAGATTTTTATCGAAAAGAACTAGTTTTGAACTAGAATTTAAATCAATTTATTTGTGACATAAATAAATTGAATTTGAAAGTGATTTTAAAAATAATCAATATTCCCAATACGTGGATTGGACTGGAGTTGAATCGAAATTATCTTCGGGATATTTCGATGTTGGATTTCGTGACTATACAGATATTGTTATGGGAATTTGAAAGATATATTTTATATCGTTATTTCCAATACGATATATGTTGGTTTCAGAATTTGATATTGAATATAAGCCGATATATTTTCTATTCAGAGCCTTGTATTTAATATCAAATGTGATTTGGGTTTATCGTGAATCGTGTTTTAGAAGACATTGGTTCTTTAACCCAGTTAAAGGCAAGATGTTGATTTTTGAAAAGATTAAAACTAAGTGGAGTTTTAATGAATCTTTAATTAGATTAAAAATGGGAATTGATAATTTAAATTATCAAATCTAAAAAGTGATCGAGAGTGGAGTATCACCAGTTTTACTCCAAAGCGATAGTTAAATCTTTAATTAGATTTGAACGTGAAATGGTAATTAATTTTACCGATAACACCGTGGTGTTAGGAATGGAGTATTACCAGTTTTCTCCATGGGATATATAGGTTGGGATTGGGAAATAAAATAAATAATTACTTTGGTGTGGTTCGCTAATCCCGACTAGTTTGAAATGATATCCAAAGGAAGATTATAGGATAAATTTAGAAGAATTTATCTTGGATAAAATTAATGGGAACATTTCCCTAAGAATGTGATTTTGTGAATAAAAGAATATTCTGAATTGGAATGAGGCGTTTGATGTGTTTGTGTAACATTCGTTTATTATATACGTGGGTTATTCAGAAAGGCCGGGTTTATACCCATTCTGAATAACCGATTCGACGAGATGTCGAAGATGAAGACGGTGGTTCAAGACCGGAAGTCTTCACATCGTTTGGGTGATTACTGATGATCTTGATTGGGCTATACACCCAAGATGAGGGAAATAGTTGGTGATCGTCCAGACGTACTTGGAGATCGATGGATATGCGAAGAAAGTGCCTCCGGTTTCGTTCAGACCCAGAACGAACTTGTAAATGGATTGTGTGTCTGACATTGGATTTTATTCTATGTTGATTGATCTCTATTAAATATACATCTGTTTGGCGGCGGAGAATTTATTCTCTTGCTTAACGCCCTTCTCTGAGACGTACGAGCTCAGAGGTTGTATATCGATGGACATCAGTCGCATGGAATGAATTGCCAGTGTGGCATGCGTAAGTGGCAGTTGATCAAGGCTTCTGTTGAAAAGCAAAGTCTTGTGGTTGATGATCAAAGCACGGCCTGTGTGGCGTAGCTTTGTGTATAACGTGAATTCGCGAGCCTCACACCTCGGTATGAGTCAAAAACGGGATATGGACCCAAGGAGTGCACGACGTTTCTTTCTAGCTATGGTGGTGTCAGTGACCTACCAGCCCTGACATTTATATACTTTTCACCTGTGTGGTTGTTGGATACGAGGCGCCTCGGATATAGGTCTGTAAGGACCGGGAAACGTGTCTTCAGGAATTGCCAATCCTCAAAAGTAAGAGAGGACCGGCCTTGGAGGTTCCAAAGGATCATAGTGGGGTCCTGAGGCATTTGCTAGAGTGTCTCGAACGCGGAGAGGAGCTTGCCCCTTGCCTCGACTCATGATGGAATCCAATTTCCAATACGTGTGTTTCGGTTTTATTTGTAGAACCTAGTATGGCGACATAGTGGTATGGGTCATTCATGCCGCCTATGATTGATATTTATGATTGAAATTGTTTTGACACTATACACTTATAATAGTATCAAATAATGTGTTTTAACGTATCAAGCATGCTTTGGCTGTTATAAGGTAAAAACCCTATCCTCCGGCTTGCGTTGCATTGTGTGATGGGACCTGGGTCTTATAACAGCTTCATTTTTCTTTATTTAGCATTGCGCTGTTTGTTTTATGCACTGGTATTCTTGGGAGGAAACCCGTTCCGTGTTATACGGCGTGGTCCCTTGATTTACCTTACTTTAAAAATAAAGATTAATAACTGTTTTAGTTCTCACACCAGTCACATGACTGACCTGGAGTTTATTGTTTTAACCTAAACTCTGGGTGCCCCTATTTTCCGCACGGGCAGCTAGTAGTTTTGGTTTTGCAGATTTATATTCACAGGAACCTGGTTTACAGCTGGAACGATGCTCGGAAAGCTCTGTATCCGTGTATCACTTTCAGTTGTGTTTTGTATATTTTCCGCTGCTATGTAATTTATTGTAATCTCTGATATTTGTCAAATGTAATTTATTCATTCTTACTCTGTATATTCTTGTATCTGATGGAATTGTTGTAATAACAATGAAATGTTCTTCTGTATGCGTTCTATTTTGTCATGTCCTCAATTCTATCCGTGCTTTCCTTCACAGGGAAGTTCGGGTCGTCTCATTTACCCTCTTTACAAAACAATACTGCATCCATTGCCAGTTCAATGCTTTTCAACACTTGAACTGATCAACCAACACAATACAAAACATTTGGATATAAAATTTACAATTACGCTCTCATATATATATATATATATATATATACACACACTCAATCTCGATCAAGGATATTACTAACCCAATCTCTATCGAGTTACGCCATAGAGCCAAGGTTATTACTAAACCAATAGCTCTGATACCACTGTAACGACAAAAGGATTT
This sequence comes from Allium sativum, assembly GCA_030737875.1. Classification (NCBI taxonomy): domain Eukaryota; kingdom Viridiplantae; phylum Streptophyta; class Magnoliopsida; order Asparagales; family Amaryllidaceae; genus Allium; species Allium sativum. The sequence continues at coordinate 109,304,333 of CM060916.1, read as the reverse complement.
TGGCCCCGAAAATTGACATAATTACCTTTACCGTAACTCATGACGACCTTCCAAACACCGAAAACACTGGATTGTTATTAGAAAGAAATTAGAGGGTGAGATAAGAAAGAAAGAAATATAAGAATAAAAGAAGAAGAAGAAACAACACAACATAGTCTCACATCGTAGCGGAAAAAAATATAATACAGAAATAAATCTTTAATGAGATCTTTAAAATATGTACAATATCATAGTACATCACACATATGGACAGTGATCATAACCTGTCCTCATATACAATCACACAATGGAATAGATACTAGATACAATACGTCTGAACACCTCCAGCTCGTCTCTGGAGATCGCACCATCCAATAAACTGAACCTGTACACCCCGGTCTAACCCGAGCATTTACAAAACACCGGGTCAGTCTGGTGAACCAGAGTGAGAAAAACTCATACAGTATTAACGGTAATCATCCAAATTGCTTTTAAAGTTCAAAAATCTTTTCGAAAGAAAAGGATAATCATAAGACCAAATCCACATATAAATATGGACGGTTTTAACCTTACGATAACCCAAAACATTTTTGAAATCAATATCTTTGCTGATATTATAATAATGTCTAAATACAAGTAGATATCAATCTAGCGGAACGCTTGCATCTCACGCTCCACATATATAGTATACAATCAAAACCGCGGGCGCTTATTGGAGATTGGATTCCGACTATGACAAGGTATGGGACCACCTGCCGATAGTGTATCTCTAGAGGGGAATACACTGGGTTCAATAAGAACGTCTTGCAACCCGGCCTACACATGACCGACCACTCATTTCGCTTGAGTGTATCGAATGTATATCACCAACGGTTGGGCTGAAACCACAGTTTCCGAAAGGGACAACATCGTAATAGATTAAAGAAGCAGAAGGAATTTCTCTAGATAGGTGATTGTACACCCTAATGGGAGTGACCCACATAGCCATGCTGCCTGCCCGATTTTTGTCATTTCCCGGTTGATGAGGGAGCGACCCACATAGCCATGCTGCCTGCCCGATTTTTGTCATTTCTCGGTTGATGAGGCTTGAGGTTTGAATTCCCTTTCTAAAACATCTGGTAACCATTCACTTTGAATGCCACATTGTCAGATCCTCCAGATATCACTAATTGACGTCCACAAAAATACTCTAGTTATTTGGCTAGTGAAATACCATTTCTCCACCATCAACTATGGTACGTTCGAAGAAATCAACGTACGTAATTCATTTGGAAATACTCTGTCAGACATCCGTCCATACAAGTCATCCAGGAACAGGATGAACTGAAGGCACTCTCCTACTACATCCAAGGAATCACCCTATAGACAAGTAGCGAGTAGTCCTTGCAACCCGTAGAATCCAACAACGACAGAACCACAGTTTATCTCTGGTTGCAATCCTAGAGATTTTTAGCAGTTCCTCCATTTAATGAAGATCCACGGTTTTCAATGCTCCATCTCGATCATTTTTTGATATCTTCACGTATTTGTTGGTCGAAATGGTTTTCGAATATGACTTCGATCCCAGTCTTTCCGTACCAACAATCGTATTGGACAGATTTGATAGTCTGTGATTTAACTATCAAAATAATTTATGATTGAATCATGAACATCCAATGAGTTCACTAGTTCAGTATTCAGCATCAATTGGCCTTTTTAATTAAAACATATGTAAATTTAAAACTTCTAAATATTCGATATTATAAATATAGTTCTTCGCTACTTATTTAACATAAGATTTTTCTTTAAACAAATTCACTTTTATATATCCGGTTTCCTATTTTCACTTTCAAAACATTAGCCATATTATTATCTAATATTGGGGAAATCAATTCAACTAACTTATTTGTGAAAATAACGTTACGAAAAATCTTTTGTTTATTTCTTGACAGTACCCAGTGCTTATTCCTATTGAATAAGACCCAACTTTTATATTTACTTTCTAACTCAAAGTATCGTTATAATTCACGCAATCCCCTTTTATTTCTCTTTTACTTGGAATCATACCCTTTAAATATATATATTCTCACATTTTCTAATTTTCTTTACTTCGAATCTCTCGTTATATATTCTCTAGATTTCCACCCAACATGGCATTATTATTTCACTAATCCCTTTTACCATTACAACTAATATAATCCTTAAATAATCCTGATGTCGTTCAAGTTGAGGTATTTTAATTACCTCTCAAACCTTGATCGACAATGTTCTTATCTTCAAATAGATACTAATTGTAATCTAAAAACTGATACTTCATTCTAATACCAATACAATTTCCCATTTTACTATTTTATTCAAAATACGGTTTCATACAACCTTCTTATCTCTTTGAAAACCCCCTTCTCAAATATAACATTATTCCTTAATTTAATATTTAAGTAATTCCTTATAAAACACCACTTCTTACCTTTTCCCTTGTAAACAATTTCATTTCATAATTCAGATTTGTTTATCAAATCCAATGATCCACTTCTTTACCCGAATTCACTACTAACATTCCCTTTTCAAACCCATTTAACAATTCCCCGCTTTGGAAATCTTATTTCAATTTATCCCTTTTCACTTGATCTCATTTTTAAGTAACATTAATTTAAAATTAACGACATAACACCTTAAACCTCATTTATATAACCCTAGTGTATTATAAACCCTTTTTCATTACTTCCTTTGACTTAATTCAAGTAATTAAGTAATATTTATTTCAAGCTCTTGTAACCGCTTGGAATTACTTTTTAACTTCGTTATAAAAATTCGGGTTTTAAATATAAATCCTGTTCATACACCCCTTTCACCATTCAACTAGATTTCCTTTCAACTTCAATTACTTTTTAAATGAATTTCCATAAAAATGTAATTTCCAAAATTATTATTAATTATAATAATAATTTACTTACTTTAATCGTCAACTACTTCAGTGGTTAATTCCTTTATTAAATAAAATAAATAGTAAATCCTTTTTAAAACCTTATTAAAATTAAACAATATTCATTGAACCATTTTATTATAAATACATTAATTCAATCATTATCCCCAATTTAAAACGGTGGATTTAGTCACTCAAATCATGGTTATCTTATTAACCAATTCCAATTTGTTCTCCCTTTAAACTAATTAATGATATAATTAATTTAAATAATTTCATTTAATTATTTCTTAATAAAACATTATACAAAGTTAACCGTTCGTTTAATTTCTAATCACTTGTTTATAAATCTGATTAACACTAGAAATTTCCTTATAAAATCAATTTAATGATTAATTATAAGTTTAAATAATAAATAATGACTATTTATTTCCTTTTTACAAACTTATCTCAATATAATTCAATTCAAAATCTACATCAAGTTGTAAAAAAAAATTATAACTTCATCTCTATTGATCTGCCTGACAGTAAATCAACATTTATGAAACAGTTGACTTCATAGGCCATGTACTTGTGAAAACCCGTAACTTCCCCGTAAAGGAAAGCGGCGGATAGTTCGAGAACAAGCCACAACAGAATGCATACGGAAGAACATTTCATTGTATATTACAACAATGCATCAGATTACAAGAATATACAGAGTATAAATGAATATATTACAGAAATATCAGAGATTTAAATTACATTTAAATACATAGCAGCGGAAAATAATACAATACACAACTAGAAGAGATATACGGATACAAAGCTTTCCGGATATCATTCCGGCTGTAAACCAGGATCCTATGAATATAAATCTGCAAAACCAAAACTACTAGCTGCCCGTGTCAAAATAGGGGCACCCAGAGTTTAGGTTAAAACAATAAACTCCAGGTCAGTCATGGGACTGGTGTGAGAACTAAAACAGTTATTAATCTTTATTTTTAAAGTTAGGCAAATCAAGGGACCACGCCGTATACCACGGAACGGGTTTCCTCCCAAGAATACCAGTGCATAAAACAAACAGCGCAATGCTAAATAAAGAAAAATGAAGCTGTTATAAGACCCAGGTCCTATCACACAATGCAACGCAAGCCAGGGGATAGGGTTTTCCCTTATAACAGCCAAAGAATGCTTGATACGTTTAAAAACAAATCATTTGATACTATTATAAGTGCATAGGGTATAAAACAACTTCAAATCATAAGTATCAATCATAGGCGACATGAGCGTCCCATGCCACTATGTCGCCATATATAGGTTTACAAATAAAACCGCAAATGGCACGTATTTGGAAATTGGATTTCCATCTGTGAACCGAGGCCAGGGATCGTCCTCACCGTCTTCGAGACAATCTAGCTCATGTCTCCGGAACAGCCGCAACTGCCCCTTGGAGCGACAGGGCCGGTCCACCGATGTGGATTATAGTGCCTGAACAATACGTTTCCCCGCCCTTTGGGGCGTAAATGAGCCAACGAATGGCTCCATTGGACCCGGATCGTCCGATCTAACCGAGGTGCCTCGCAACAGCAACAACCACACAGGTGAAAAGTATATAAATGTCAGGGCTGGTAGGTCACTGACACCACCCTAGCTAGAAGGAAACGCATGCCCTCCCTGAGGTCCTCTCCCGTTTTTGGTTCACAACCGGGGTGCGAAACTCGCGAAGTAAACGTTACACAAAGCTACGCCACAAAGGCCGTGCTTCGATCATCACCACAAGACTTTGCTTTTCAACAGAAGCCTTGATCAATTGCCACTTATGCATGCCACACAGGCAATTCACTCCATGCGTTTGATATCCATCAATATATAACCCCTGAGCTCGTACGTCTCAGAGAAGGGCGTTAAGCAAGAGAATAAATTCTCCGCCGCCAAACAGATATATATTTAATAGAGATCGATCACACAAACTAAATCCAATGTCAGACACACAGTCCATTTACAAGTCTGTTCTGGGTCTGAACGAAACCGGAAGCACCTAGTACCCCGCATATCCATCGATCTCCAAGCACGTCTGGACGATCACCAACTGTTTCCATCTTCTTGGGTGTACAGCCCAATCAAGATCATCAGTAATCACCCAAACGACGTGAAGACTTCCGGTCTTCGACCATCGTCTTCATCTTCGACTTATCGTTGTATCAGTTATTCAGAATGGGATAAACCCGGTCTTTCCGAATAACTCGCGTATACTTTAAATTAGTGTTACGCAAACACAACATACGCCTCATTCCAATTCATCAGTCACTAACCGTAAATTAACCAGAGAATAATTCCCCAAATATCAACCCCGAAGGCCGAAACCAACATCAGATCAATATCCAGAAAACCATTCTGCTTAGCTAACCGACAGTTAGTTTCTAAATTTCACATTCATAGGGAAAGGTTCCCATTAATTTTATCCAAGATAAATTTCTTGAATTTATTCTTTAATCTATTTTTGAATATCAATTCAAAACTAGTCGGGATTAGCGAACCTTACCGAAGTAATCATTTGTTTTAATTTCCCAATCCCACTCTATTCATCCCATGAAGTAAAACTGGTAGTACTTCATATCTAACACCACGGTGTTATCGGTAAATTCAATTACCATTTCACGTTCAAATCTAATTAAAGATTTAACGATCGCCTGGAGCAAAACTGGTGATACTCCATTCTCAATCATTTCAATCTAATTAAAGATTCATTAAAACTCCACTTAGTTTTAATCGTTAACTGGGTTAAAGAATCTGTGTCATTTAAAACACGGTTCACGATAAACCTAAAATCACATTCCATTAATTATCGGGTTAAAGAACGAGTGTTATTTAAAACACTGTCCACGATAAACCAAAAAATCAATATCCATTCAATTAAATATTATTTAATTGGTACACTTCATTAAATCTAAATAAAAAGATTTAATCTTTTCTCTACTGGGTTCAAGAACAGTGTTAGTGAAGACACCATTCACGACAAACCCAAATCACATTTGATATTAAATACAAGGCTCTGAATAGAAAATATATCGGCTTATATTCAATATCAAATTCTACGACCAACAGATATCGTATTGGAAATAACGATATATAAATTTATATCTTTCAAATTTCCATAACAACATCTGTATAATCACGAAATCCAACATCGAAATATTCCGAAGACAATTTCGATTCAAATCCATACCAATGCAATCATTGGAAATTCTGGTTATTTTCAAAACCATTTCAAATTCAATTTATTTACTTAAAAATAAATAGAATTATAATTCTAGTTCAAAACTAGTTTATTTCGATAAAAAATCTATTTTTATCTTTTCAAGTATGGAGTTTTTCATCCCAATTCTTTCTAAATCATTTCTTATGATTTTACACAAATTATTATTATTTTTAATAATTATATCGAGGCCTGTACAGTCGATTTCCAACAACGGCCATCGAACTGCACTTATAACGACCTTTTTCAAATTTGATTTGGACATATTTCCAAATCCAACCGTTAGATTTCAAATTTCTAATATTCATTAGAAAGCTCTTTTCGATACGAACCCAACGGTTCCGGTTTTAGGAGAATCCGACGGTCGGATCTCCCGTAATGTCCGCTTGAAATAAACGGTCGAAATTCACGAACTGCCGCGGCGCGGCGCGTTCTATTCAGGCCATTATATTATATATATAATATATATTTCGTCGATTTCTATTTAAAACGAATTATATAAATAGTTTTAAATTCGTTTCAAAAGCAATTTCCACTTCCATTTCAATTCAAATCAAAATTGAATTCTTCTTTATAAATTCGTTTTAAAATTCATTTCTATTCAATTCAAATTTCAATTCAATTTGAATTCATTTCAATTCGCTTTCAATTCAATTTGAATTCGTTTTCAATTTAATTCAATTCCAAAGTCGTTTTCTATTCGATTCAATTCAAATTGGTTTTCTATTCGATTCAATTCAAATTGGTTTTCTATTCGATTCAATTCAAATTGGTTTTCTATTCGAATCAAATTCGTTATATATTCCATTGAAATCAAATTCGTTATATATTCAAATCAAATCAAATTCGTTTTATATTCAATTCGAAGTCAAATTCTTTTCAAAATTTCAGATTTTGAAATCACTTTCGATATTCATTATAAAATGAATAAAATCGATATAAATATCGTTCACGTCAAAATGGCGTCAATCTAATCAATACGGCTTCATATATTTCGATTTTCAAATATTCTATTTCAAATATTTCTTTTTCAAATATTTCTATTTTAAGACTGGAATGAGGCCCAATCAATTACCATATAATGTTAATTATATGGATTTTCTACAACACATGTATATATCAACAACGATGAATAATCAACCATCATCCAAAGTTCATTCTACACTGTATAAGCATCAAATATAAATATTCAACGCTTATAACAGTTTGTCAATCAATCGTTCGACATACAACTAAACAATCGGGATTGGTGTACATCAAATATCATCCCAATACCCGTGTGGGGTTTCAAACAATCAAACACAGATTTTATTTGTGCAGTTGGGCGATGTGTAAAATTTATCGTCCCAATCAATGTCCTTCAAATAGGTGTACATAAACAAACCGTCCGGTTTGTAAATGAATATTTATTTATTCACATTCACGTTAAAAATTTTATTTTTAACGATCAAACTATTTTATTCAACCTATGAATATTCTATTCGGTTCATTTATTAAATAAAATGTTATCTTTATTTTTCTAACTTATTTTTAGAAAATTTCGGCGGCATAACGGCACGATACTAGAAACGGGACGAGGCCTAGCCTTATCCCCGGTCTAGTGAAGGCCCACGCCATTCACACATCAATCAAATCAATTCCATTTCACCAAACAATTCAAACCAAATAATCTAGCCAACTACACAACCAAACAATTAAACAAACAAGCCATCCATGGTCTGTGGATGACGGGTGTCGGGTGCTACTAAACACCGTCTGCATCCTAGTATATATATAACTAGAAAAATTAAATTAAAAGGTGAGAAGTTCTCACCGAAAGCTATCCAATACGACGAATCTTCATTTATAGAAATCTCCGCCATTCTCGCTCTTTGTCGCTTTCGTTGCCCGTAGCCACTATATATATAAAAATCACATTTTTACTTTGCTATTCAATATATAAAAATCGAATTTTTACTTCGCTATTCAATATATAAAAATCGAATTTTTACTTTGCTATTCAATATATAAAAATCGAATTTTTACTTTGCTATTCAATATATAAAAATCGAATTTTTACTTTGCTATTACTTTCAAAAACCATATTTTTATATAACTAAAACCATAGCCTTTTATATCTAAAAATTTATAACCTTACGTAATTAAAGACCGTACTTTTAGCTATGTAAAAATCTAATCTTTTCTATTTTAAAAAAACCTGATCTTTCCTATTTTCAAACTCCGAAGTTTTTTCATATAAAAATTCAGTCTTTCTTCATATAAAAATTATATTTTTATGGTTATACAAAAAAACTGAAAAAGATAAACAATTTAAATGTGAATAAATAAGTAAAACTCACCGAATTGGAGGGGGGAAAGGTCGCCGAGCTGAGGAGGTCGTGTGGGTGGCGGATGGTGGCGCTGCAGGTGGGGGTGGCTCAACGGTCGGGTGTCGCGGTTATGGATTTGCGGGCGGTGGCGATTTGCAGCGGAGGAGGGGGTTTAAGCTGTGGAAATTCGAACGGAAGAGGGGGGGTGCTGGCGCGAGGCCAACGGCGGCGGTGGCCCTCTGGTGCGGCGGCGACTGTGCTTCGCGGTGGCCTAGGGTTGATTGGGGAGGGCTGTGAAGAGGTGAACGCGAGAACTGAGGTGAGAGGGGAGTTGGACGAAGGTGAAGGAGATGGAGGCGCGGGGTGCTGACCGCCGGCGAACGACGGTTGGTGGAGGAGGTGAAGGCGACGGGAGGTGGTTTAGAAAGGAGCGCGATATTTTTCCTTTTTTTTATTTTATTTCTGACCTAGTTTATGAGAGAGAGAGAGAGAGGTGAGTGTATATTATATAACTATTTTATTTTATTTTATTAAAAAGGTTGACTTTTTATTTGAACTCGAAATCAAGCCCACCGACTGTCGTCCATAGCGTTTCACCCCCATTTCGAACACAATGGGATATGTATCGTAGTCTGATTCGACTGTTACAATCAGTTTCCGTTAAAATCAACATACAACTCTATATATTGAATTTGAACGCGCATTTCAATTTACCGGGGTCACATACGAACCCAAAAAATTCCCGAAAAATATTTTCTAGCTTCGTATTGACGATACGGTCCTAACAAAACTAGTTTCATCGAATTCTGAGACCGTTGGAAAATTGGCCATTTTCCAGTCGATTAAAATCAACTGAAACTGGTCAAATGCGTTTTCCTTTGCCACGCTCACATATTGATTCGAAAAATTATGAAATTTGGAACCTAGCAATAAATTGACACTGCGGATCCAACAAAAGTGGTTTCGTCGAAATCCGAGGTTGTTTGCAAAATTTCCATTTTTAAGGGCCTGAATTCCATAGCGACTATTCAGAATTTTCAACTGGACATAACTTTTGATTCCCGCTATGAAATTTCGATTTGTCGGATTCGTTAGAAAGATATCATCAATTAGATCCTAATGTTTTTGGTTTCACTAAAATTCGGATTGTTTTGCACCCAGTACATTCAATTGAAGTTTGAAATCGAATTATCGAACTACCGCGCCATTTTCAATTCTATTTATAATTATATATAAATATTTATATTCCAACGACGACGTATATGATATATACATTCGAATTCCATTCAAAATAAATTTCTCGTCGATATTATTTAAAATAATTCATTTTAAATAATCAAACTTCGCTAAAATTGCCAAAATAAAAATTTTAAACTGGCCCAGATTTTCGGGTTGTTACAATCTCCCTCACTTAAAACTTTTCGTCCCCGAAAAGGAACAAAGTCGAAAGTGGTTTGATTAATCAACTCTACGTTCGATTCGGCTTCTATTCTCCAATTGTTCAGTCTCTGAGAATTTTCAAATTCTTCAAAAATTTGGCTAACACCCTAAATTTTCGAAAAATTTCGCCATAACCTCCCCTGCACTGGGAGCATCGGGGAATTTCAAATAGCTTCCCCGGTCCTTCTAATCTCAAAAAGAAAAAGAAAAAAGCCAAGCGGCTAGCCAATAGGCTCATAAAATCATCATCACCCAAACAAAACAGTAAATTATGTAGTAAACATGTACCTATTTGTCGGGCAAACAAATTTTATTCTCTGCTCTAGCCTCCTTGCTATGACCTGTTCAATGTAAGTACAAGTATATGCATGCATATGCGACCAATTTTCAATACAATTCACTATTTGATCAATTAGGCTAAATGGTTCAAAATTATCAAATAAATAAACAAACAACACAAACATCAATCAATTAGTTGATTAACGTTTCAAATTCATAACTTTGATATATAGTCAAAATTCAGATTTTTGATGCCAATTCACAACAATAAGCCCTATCTAATTTTGGTTCTCACACCAGTCATTAGGAAATATATAGAAATCTCACTTTCGTTACTCGAAAATAAATACTGGCGACGGTGCCCCATCACCAGAATTATCCCCGGGCAACTAGAGTATGATTCTATAACTATCCAGTATATTAAAACTCCGAATACACGTTTGCAAGACATATATGCAAAATCTTTATATATCGGATTGTCCCGATCAATATAGAATAAATAATCAAATACGAATAGTTGATTTAAATTTTCAAAACGAAATTTGTTTTCATTTTTAAAAATATACTCTTCACACTCGTTCTAGGATACTACTGATCCTATCTCTAACGAGTCATTCCCATTGGATATTACTAATCCAATATCTGACGAATTCTTTCGTATGGTACTAACGTGTCTTGTTCTCTAAGCTTTGTAAACCAAAGCTCTGATACCAACTGTGAAAACCCGTAACTTCCCCGTAAAGGAAAGCGGCGGATAGTTCGAGAACAAGCCACAACAGAATGCATACGGAAGAACATTTCATTGTATATTACAACAATGCATCAGAGTACAAGAATATACAGAGTATAAATGAATATATTACAGAAATATCAGAGATTTAAATTACATTTAAATACATAGCAGCGGAAAATAATACAATACACAACTAGAAGAGATATACGGATACAAAGCTTTCCGGATATCATTCCAGCTGTAAACCAGGATCCTGTGAATATAAATCTGCAAAACCAAAACTACTAGTTGCCCGTGTCAAAATAGGGGCACCCAGAGTTTAGGTTAAAACAATAAACTCCAGGTCAGTCATGGGACTGGTGTGAGAACTAAAACAGTTATTAATCTTTATTTTTAAAGTTAGGCAAATCAAGGGACCACGCCGTATACCACGGAACGGGTTTCCTCCCAAGAATACCAGTGCATAAAACAAACAGCGCAATGCTAAATAAAGAAAAATGAAGCTGTTATAAGACCCAGGTCCTATCACACAATGCAACGCAAGCCGGGGGATAGGGTTTTCCCTTATAACAGCCAAAGAATGCTTGATACGTTTAAAAACAAATCATTTGATACTATTATAAGTGCATAGTGTATAAAACAACTTCAAATCATAAGTATCAATCATAGGCGACATGAGCGTCCCATGCCACTATGTCGCCATATATAGGTTTACAAATAAAACCGCAAATGGCACGTATTTGGAAATTGGATTTCCATCTGTGAACCGAGGCCAGGGATCGTCCTCACCGTCTTCGAGACAATCTAGCCCATTTCTCCAGAACAGCCGCAACTGCCCCTTGGAGCGACAGGGCCGGTCCACCGATGTGGATTATAGTGCCTGAACAATACGTTTCCCCGCCCTTTGGGGCGTAAATGAGCCAACGAATGGCTCCATCGGACCCGGATCGTCCGATCTAACCGAGGCGCCTCGCAACAGCAACAACCACACAGGTGAAAAGTATATAAATGTCAGGGCTGGTAGGTCACTGACACCACCCTAGCTAGAAGGAAACGCATGCCCTCCCTGAGGTCCTCTCCCGTTTTTGGTTCACAACCGGGGTGCGAAACTCGCGAAGTAAACGTTACACAAAGCTACGCCACAAAGGCCGTGCTTCGATCATCACCATAAGACTTTGCTTTTCAACAGAAGCCTTGATCAATTGCCACTTAGGCATGCCACACAGGCAATTCACTCCATGCGTTTGATATCCATCAATATATAACCCCTGAGCTCGTACGTCTCAGAGAAGGGCGTTAAGCAAGAGAATAAATTCTCCGCCGCCAAACAGATATATATTTAATAGAGATCAATCACACGAACTAAAATCCAATGTCAGACACACAGTCCATTTACAAGTCCGTTCTGGGTCTGAACGAAACCGGAGGCACCTAGTACCCCGCATATCCATCGATCTCCAAGCACGTCTGGACGATCACCAACTGTTTCCATCTTCTTGGGTGTACAGCCCAATCAAGATCATCAGTAATCACCCAAACGACGTGAAGACTTCCGGTCTTCGACCATCGTCTTCATCTTCGACTTATCGTCGTATCAGTTATTCAGACTGGCATAAACCCGATCTTTCCGAATAACTCGCGTATACTTTAAATAATTGTTACGCAAACACAACATACGCCTCATTCCAATTCATCAGTCACTAACCGTAAATTAACCAGAGAATAATTCCCCAAATATCAACCCCGAAGGCTGAAACCAACATCAGATCAATATCCAGAAAACCATTCTGCTTAGCTAACCGACAGTTAGTTTCTAAATTTCACATTCATAGGGAAAGGTTCCCATTAATTGTATCCAAGATAAATTTCTTGAATTTATTCTTTAATCTATTTTTGAATACCAATTCAAAACTAGTCGGGATTAGCGAACCTTACCGAAGTAATCATTTGTTTTAATTTCCCAATCCCACTCTATTCATCCCATGAAGTAAAACTGGTAGTACTTCATATCTAACACCACGGTGTTATCGGTAAATTCAATTACCATTTCACGTTCAAATCTAATTAAAGATTTAACTATCGCCTGGAGCAAAACTGGTGATACTCCATTCTCAATCATTTCAATCTAATTAAAGATTCATTAAAACTCCACTTAGTTTTAATCGTTAACTGGGTTAAAGAATCTGTGTCATTTAAAACACGGTTCACGATAAACCTAAAATCACATTCCATTAATTATCGGGTTAAAGAACGAGTGTTATTTAAAACACTATCCACGATAAACCCAAAAATCAATATCCATTCAATTAAATATTATTTAATTGGTACACTTCATTAAATCTAAATAAAAAGATTTAATCTTTTCTCTACTGGGTTCAAGAACAGTGTTAGTGAAGACACCATTCACGACAAACCCAAATCACATTTGATATTAAATACAAGGCTCTGAATAGAAAATATATCGGCTTATATTCAATATCAAATTCTACGACCAACAGATATCGTATTGGAAATAACGATATATAAATTTATATCTTTCAAATTTCCATAACAACATCTGTATAATCACGAAATCCAACATCGAAATATTCCGAAGACAATTTCGATTCAAATCCATTCCAATGCAATCATTGGAAATTCTGGTTATTTTCAAAACCATTTCAAATTCAATTTATTTACTTAAAAATAAATAGAATTATAATTCTAGTTCAAAACTAGTTTATTTCGATAAAAAATCTATTTTTATCTTTTCAAGTATGGAATTTTTCATCCCAATTCTTTCTAAATCATTTCTTATGATTTTACACAAATTATTATTATTTTTAATAATTATATCGAGGCCTGTACAGTCGATTTCCAACAACGGCCATCGAACTGCACTTACAACGACCTTTTTCAAATTTGATTTGGACATATTTCCAAATCCAACCGTTAGATTTCAAATTTGTAATATTCATTAGAAATCTCTTTTCGATACGAACCCAACGGTTCCGGTTTTAGGAGAATCCGACGGTCGGATCTCCCGTAATGTCCGCTTGAAATAAACGGTCGAAATTCACGAACTGCCGCGGCGCGGCGCGTTCTATTCAGGCCATTATATTATATATATAATATATATTTCGTCGATTTCTATTTAAAACGAATTATATAAATAGTTTTAAATTCATTTCAAAAGCAATTTCCACTTCCATTTCAATTCAAATCAAAATTGAATTCTTCTTTATAAATTCGTTTTAAAATTCATTTCTATTCAATTCAAATTTCAATTCAATTTGAATTCATTTCAATTCGCTTTCAATTCAATTTGAATTCGTTTTCAATTTAATTCAATTCCAAAGTCGTTTTCTATTCGATTCAATTCAAATTGGTTTTCTATTCGATTCAATTCAAATTGGTTTTCTATTCGATTCAATTCAAATTGGTTTTCTATTCGAATCAAATTCGTTATATATTCCATTGAAATCAAATTCGTTATATATTCAAATCAAATCAAATTCGTTTTATATTCAATTCGAAGTCAAATTCTTTTCAAAATTTCAGATTTTGAAATCACTTTCGATATTCATTATAAAATGAATAAAATCGATATAAATATCGTTCACGTCAAAAAGGCGTCAATCTAATCAATACGGATTCATATATTTCGATTTTCAAATATTCTATTTCAAATATTTCTTTTTCAAATATTTCTATTTTAAGACTGGAATGAGGCCCAATCAATTACCATATAATTTTAATTATATGGATTTTCTACAACACATGTACATATCAACAACGATGAATAATCAACCATCATCCAAAGTGCATTCTACAGTATATAGGCATCAAATATAAATATTCAACGCTTATAACAGTCTGTCAATCAATCGATCGACATACAACTAAACAATCGGGATTGGTGTACATCAAATATCATCCCAATACCCGTGTGGGGTTTCAAACAATCAAACACAGATTTTATTTGTGCAGTTGGGCGATGTGTAAAATTTATCGTCCCAATCAATGTCCTTCAAATAGGTGTACATAAACAAACCGTCCGGTTTGTAAATGAATATCTATTTATTCACATTCACGTTAAAAATTATATTTTAACGATCAAACTATTTTACTCAACCTATGAATATTCTATTCGGTTCATTTATTAAATAAAATGTTATCTTTATTTTTCTAACTTATTTTTAGAAAATTTCGGCGGCATAACGGCACGATACTACAAACGGGACGAGGCCTAGCCTTATCCCCGGTCTAGTGAAGGCCAACGCCATTTACACATTAATCAAATCAATTCCATTTCACCAAACAATTCAAACCAAATAATCTAGCCAACTACACAACCAAACAATTAAACAAACAAGCCATCCATGGTCTGTGGATGACGGGTGTCGGGTGCTACTAAACACCGTCTACATCCTAGTATATATATAACTAGAAAAATTAAATTAAAAGGTGAGAAGTTCTCACCGAAAGCTATCCAATACCACGACTCTTCATTTATAGAAATCTCCGCCATTCTCGCTCTTTGTCGCTTTTGTTGCCCGTAGCCACTATATATATAAAAATCACATTTTTACTTTGCTATTCAATATATAAAAATCGAATTTTTACTTCGCTATTCAATATATAAAAATCGAATTTTTACTTTGCTATTCAATATATAAAAATCGAATTTTTACTTTGCTATTACTTTCAAAAACCATATTTTTATATAACTAAAACCATAACCTTTTATATCTAAAAATTTATAACCTTACGTAATTAAAGACCGTACTTTTAGCTATGTAAAAATCTAATCTTTTCTATTTTAAAAAAAACTGATCTATCTTATTTTCAAACTCCGAAGTTTCTTCATATAAAAATTCAGTCTTTCTTCATATAAAAATTATATTTTTATGGTTATACAAAAAAACTGAAAAAGATAAACAATTTAAATGTGAATTAATAAGTAAAACTCACCGAATTGGAGGGGGGGAAAGGTCGCCGAGCTGAGGAGGTCGTGTGGGTGGCGGATGGTGGCGCTGCAGGTGGGGGTGGCTCGACGGTGGGGTGTCGCGGTTATGGATTTGCGGGCGGTGGCGATTTGCAGCGGAGGAGGGGGTTTAAGCTGTGGAAATTCGAACGGAAGAGGGGGGGTGCTGGCGCGAGGCCAACGGCGGCGGTGGCCCTCTGGTGCGGCGGCGACTGTGCTTCGCGGTGGCCTAGGGTTGATTGGGGAGGGCTGTGAGGAGGAGAACGCGAGAACTGAGGTGAGAGGGGAGTTGGACGAAGGTAAAGGAGATGGAGGCGCGGGGTGCTGACCGCCGGCGAACGACGGTGGGTGGAGGAGGTGAAGGCGACGGGAGGTGGTTTAGAAAGGAGCGCGATATTTTTCCTTTTTTTTATTTTATTTCTGACCTAGTTTATGAGAGAGAGAGAGGTGAGTGTATATTATATAATTATTTTATTTTATTTTATTAAAAAGGTTGACTTTTTATTTGAACTCGAAATCAAGCCCACCGACTATCGTCCATAGCGTTTCACCCCCATTAGGAACACAATGGGATATGTATCGTAGTCTGATTCGACTGTTACAATCAGTTTCCGTTAAAATCAACATACAACTCTATATATTGAATTTGAACGCGCATTTCAATTTACCGGGGTCACATACGAACCCGAAAAATTCCCGAAAAATATTTTCTAGCTTCGTATTGACGATACGGTCCTAACAAAACTAGTTTCATCGAATTCTGAGACCGTTGGAAAAATGGCCATTTTCCAGTCGATTAAAATCAACTAAAACTGGTCAAACGCGTTTTCCTTTGCCACGCTCACATATTGATTTGAAAAATTATGAAATTTGGAATCTAGCAATAATTTTACACTGCGGATCCAACAAAAGTGGTTTCGTCGAAATCCGAGGTTGTTTGCAAAATTTCCATTTTTAAGGGCCTGAATTCCATAGCGACTATTCAGAATTTTCAACTGGACATAACTTTTGATTCCCGCTATGAAATTTCGATTTGTCGGATTCGTTGGAAAGATATCATCAATTACATCCTAATGTTTTTGGTTTCACTAAAATCCGGATTGTTTTGCACCCGGTACATTCAATTGAAGTTTGAAATCGAATTATCGAACTACCGCGCCATTTTCAATTCTATTTATAATTATATATAAATATTTATATTCTAACGACGACGTATATAATATATACATTCGAATTCCATTCAAAATAAATTTCTCGTCGATATTATTTAAAATAATTCATTTTAAATAATCAAACTTCGCTAAAATTACCAAAATAAAAATTTTAAACTGGCCCAGATTTTCGGGTTGTTACAGTACTGCCGCCAAATACTCAACCAATACCGCCCATTGGTTTAAACTAAATAGATGTTGAATATGTAGTCAATAATCAACAATCAAATCAATCACCTCATCATATCAGTTCATATATGTTAATATGAAAATAAATTGTCACGAAAAGGAATTTCGCTCGATCCGAATCGATCGCTAAACCGACCAAGACAATTCGAAACCCCTAATTGTTTTGAGAACATGACAAATTGGAACGCAAATAGAAGAACATTTCATTTTTTATTACAACAACTCCATCAGAATACAAGAATATACAGAGTATGAATAAATAGTACACATCATAAATTATCACAGATTTAAATACATTACTACAGCGGAAAAGTAATACAATACACAACTGAAAAGAATATACAGATACAGAGCTTTCTGGATATCGTTCCAGCTGTAAGTCAGGATCCTGTGAATATAAATCTGCAAAACCAAAACTACTAGCTGCCCGTGTCAAAATAAGGGCACCTAGAGTTTAGATTAAAACGATAAACTCCAGGTCAGCCATGTGACTGGTGTGAGAACTAAAATAGTTTTTTAAAGCTTTACTTTAAATCAGATATATCAAGGGACCACGCCGTATAACACGGAACGGGTTTCCTCCTAAGAATACCAGTGCATATAACAAAACAGCGCAATTCTCTTTGAAAAAAATGAAGCTATTATAATACCCAGGTCCCATCACATAATGCAACACAAGCTAAAGGATAGGGATTTCCGTTATAATAGCCAAATATGCTTGGGACATTAAAAACAAATCACTTGATATTATTATAAGTGCGTAGTGTATAAAACAACTTCAAATATAAATGTATCAATCCTAGACGGCATGGGTACCATATATCAGGTCGCCATACTGGGCTCTACAATCAAAAACCGCAAAGTTACGTATTTGGAAGTTGGATTTCCATCTATGAACCGAGGCAAGGGATCATCCTCTACCGAATTTGAGACTGTCTAGCTCGAGCCTCAAGAGCCAGACTCAGTTGGGCCCTTGGATCGGTAGGGCCGGTGCACCGATGTGGATTAAAATGCCTGAACACTGCGTTTCCCCATCCTTTGGGGTGTAAATGAGTCCTATGACTCCATCGGCTCTACATAGTCACCGAATATCCGAGGGGCTTCACTACAGCAACAACCACATAGGTGAAAATAAAATAAATGTCAGGGCTTGTAGGTCACTGACACCACCCTAGCTAGAAAGAAACGCATGCCCTCCCTGATGTCCTCCCAGTTTCTGGTTCACAACCGGGATCTGAGGCTCGTGAATTAACGCTACACAAAGCTATGCAACACAGGTCGTGCTTTGATCATCAACCACAAGACTTTGATTTTCAGCAAAAGCCTTGATCATTTGCATCTTAGCATGCCAAACATGCAAACCACTCCATGCAAACGATATCCATCAATCACACAGAATGATATCCAATGTTAGACACATAGTCCATTTACAAGTCCGTTATGGGTTTGAACGAAACCGGAGACACCTTGTACCTCGCATATCCATCGATCTCCAAGTACGTCTGTACGATCACCAAATGATTCCCTCCTCTTAAGTGTACAGCCCAATCAAGATCATTAGTAATTATCAAAACAATGTAAAGACCTCCGGTCTTCGACCACCGTCTTCATCTTTGACTTATTGTAACAACCCGTATTTTGATAACGTGTTATAACCATAAATCTAGGCAGAATTAAATTTTAAAATAATAACCAAGGGAAACGGGTTGCGCCATTGCGTTCGTCTCGGAATTCTGCTTGGAAACGAGTTCGAGTTTGCAAGAATTGGAGTCCGTATGAGGGAGATATGACTCTCCGAAGTTTCAGGAATTTTTAGAATCGAAAACAGCTCGAATTTGAATTCAAAATTCGAATTTCAAACGCAGGACAGACTGGGCAGGAAATTTCACACCCAAACCCAGGTCGACTGGGCAGTCAACTCCCCCCCCCCCCAGACCAGGTCGACTGGACAGTCGACCTGGGTGTCGACCTGGTCCCCGAGCCCATTTTTGGGCCAGTGTTCGTTCTGATGTTTCTAGTCCGATTTTTGTCCAGATTCATCTGCCTAAACCTATTTAAACAGCCACAAACCTAGCCTTCTCTACACACAATTCTATTCTGCTTCTACTCTGCCTCTGTTCTAAATAAAAATAAAAATGGCGTTGCTACTCTGCTGGAATCAAAACTAGAAGCTAATCAACATCAACCTAAGCAACTCAATTCAAACCAGAGATTAAAGCTTCTGCAACGATCCTACGACAATTTCTGTTCTTAGTTCTCAAAAACCACGATCTGTAAGCCCTTGTTACTCTTAGATCTAAACTCTAAACTTAATATGGACATGTGTAAATTGAAGTTGAACATAAACATGATAACTACTTGAGACCTACTCTTGTATATCTTTGATCTATGACTATTCCTTTTTATCTATTATTTTAGATCTACTCTTGTTCACCCAAGATCTATTCACCTTGAACCTAGTACGGTTCATATTGAACCTTGATTTGTGGAATACTGATAAGAACTTGATTTAGGGGCCTGTTCATGTCATAACCTAAACCCTATTATTATTTTAACATGCCTGTGATGTTGTGATGTTGAAACTATTGCTAGTCACAAGTTTAGGATTATCATCTTATGTCATTTATAGCTATGTTTATCACCCTATTTCATATGCCAGTGATGTTATGATCATATCACAAGTTACACCATGCTTGTCTTGAAATCACCTTTGCCACTTTATACCCATCCTTGTTATGTTATTCCCTAGTTACATCTATTGCCTTGATTCGAATTCATGAGCGTTGGGGATGCGATTTGGGTAGTTTAGGAAAACCTGAATTTAGTATTACCTTAAAAACATGAATATCGTTATAACTTGAGCTTGGATAGGAACATGAACTTGACATGAAATTATACTTGAAAATATGAATTTGGGACATGACACTTAGATAACTTGAACATGGCCAACTCGAGGTTGGGTTGAGTTTGTAGCATAAATCTGCCCGGAACCGCCCGGCGAATCCAGTAACTGCAAACAATAGGACCCAATGTGAGTAGTTGGTCATATCGCACCCGAACCCGAGGTTAGACTAGGTTATGGTGTAAAACTGCCCGGAACCGCCCGGCACGTCCAGTAACCATAACCAAGTCTAATGTGAGAGGTTAGGTGTGCATTAAGTAAATTAATGCCACTGGATAGGGTTAAGTCATGGACCACTTGAATATACTTAACCAATTTGACACGTTGATTTGATAGGGTTAAGTCATGAACCGCTTGAACACACTTAACCAACCTGACACATGATTCGTAGGACTAAGTCTTGAACTAGAACGACACACTTAGTCAATTTGACATGCCACTTAGATGGGGTTAAGTCTCGATTTTAAATGACAACTTAACCTCCTGAACGAAACCCTAGTTACGCGGTCCTTTTCAGCAGTAACCCACTAGATGTATCACGGTACCCTGGGACTAGGCAGGTTGGGGCACGATTGCTGGGCTGATTGTAAGGACCAGAATGACGGCTGAGTTGGTGCGCCATTGTAGGTTCAGGCGGACTAGGGTCGTGCACTTAGTCCGGAGTTGAAAAAGCAGGCATTGGGCATCAGTAGGATTATCTGTGCATTCTTGATTCGTGTCGGTGGTTGGCAACCTAGGGCTTGATACACCCTATGGTGGACCTAGCACAGGTGACTACATTCGTGATAGGGCCGTATGACACAGCCACACGACGAGCTAGACTTGTAGGGAGCCGATCGATTAGATCGTACCGTTGGACCCCGAATTGGGTCACTTCAAGATATTGGGCCAAGGGATTATTTCTTGATTTATAGTTGACACGGGATTAGTATACCAGTATAGTTGGTATGGCGAACCTTGAATACGCAATGTTAGACTTAAGTTATCTTGTTAGCTTAGTTATCATGTCAGACTTATCATCATTCCTATGTTTAATTCTAGTTTATTCATGTCTTGTTAACTTTACTAGTTTCTATGCTGATAGTCACTAGGGCTTACCAGTCTTTTTGACTGACCCGTTTTCTTTCGCCTCTTTTCTTTCGTTCCCCCCCCCCTCCTCAGGTTCTCAGGGAAGAGACCCTAGCTCTTAGCTTGGACTTTGCTTGCTTTCTGACAGCTCATGTACGGTTTGGTCTTGAGCTATGCTATGGCTGCACTCATGCACTTTTTGGGGAATAATATTTTACTTATGTTGTTTTAAGTACTTTGCTTCTTCAGAACTTGATGTAATGAAATAATGACTTGGCATTTTGATGTAAGAGGTTTTGACTCTATTTTTCAGTAATGAGATTTGGTTTTAAAGTTTGTATCTACTGCATTATACACTATATTTTATCTATGTTCTATTTTGTGTTATTTCTGTGCCTGTTTACTAGATAATACCCCTCCAAAACTAGGGCATTCCCTTTGTGAGTGACCCTAGCGGAGGTGGGGTGTTACATTTGGTATCAGAGCAGAAGGTTACCAGACTGGGCAAAAGTTTAAAAAAAAACTTCTGAAACTATTTTCAAAACCGTTTATAAAGAAGCATTTTTTTCAAGAAAAGTTTACTTTGAAAAGGCTATTCCCCAAAAGCCATTAGCACTTTCCTTTGTTTCCTCGTTTGAATCTTTTTCCTTTTCGCTTTTCAGCATGTCTGATCTTAACCTTCCTGAGGGAGTACCCATACCTGGCTGGTTCCGAAGATACTTGGAAGCTAGGGCCAACGGCGCGGGCCCGGAAGATATCCCTCCTCCTCCTCCCCCGGTGGCCACAGTTCCTCCTCCTCCTCCTCCTCCGGGTGCCGCCTTTACCAAAATATGCAAGGACTTTATAGGAATGGGCGGCAAGAACTTCGTTGGAGCTGAAACCTTCATTGAGGCGCGAAACTGGCTAAAAGAGACTGAAGACTTGTTTGTTATTTTCGATATGGAGGATCATAGGAAAGTTCAGTTGGCAGCATGGTTGTTGAAAGAGGAAGCTGCATTTTAGTGGGAAGTCACCTACGCTACCAGGCCAATTGAGACTTGGGCAGACTTTAGAGAGAGGTTTGTGCTTAAGTTTTTATCATCCGCAGAAGCGAGTCTTCAGATGGAGAGGATCTTGGCTCTCAAGCAAGGGGACATGTCAGTTAGGGAATACGTGAATAAGTTTAATCAGCTTGCTCGGTTTGGTTTGGACTTAGTCAACACGGCTGAGAAGAAGGCTCTACGCTTTGCTCGAGTATTGAGCGAGCCACTCCACACTATGGCCATGACTCATGTACCCATGAGGGCGACCTTTGAAAGCTTGGTGAATATGGCCCTACTTCATGAAGAAGACGAGAATGACAAGAAGAAGGTCAAGGCGAATGAGTCTCAAGACAAGAAGGTAGACTCCGAGGAAGGAGGAAAGAACAACAACAACAAGAATGACAAGTTACGTGAGAAAAGAAAATGCAACTTCTGTGGTATTGATGGGCATATAGTCCTGGACTGTAGGAAGAAGAAGATGAAGATAGGAGCATGTTTTCAATGCGGTGAAACTGGACACATCAGCAAGAACTGCCTTAAGAAGCAAGGGCAAGCCCCGTAAGAAGGACTTTCTAGGGGTACATCTTTAACTTCTTTTCCCTAGATACTCTGTTTTATCTTGTATATCCTTTCGATCCTGTCTTGAGAACCTTAGGTAGAATCCTATGAATGTAAACATGTATTTGAAACATGTTATGCTTGATGTTTGCGAATGGTTGCAAGTGATTGCTCGTGGTTGCATAACACACATTAGGCACTAGATCGGCTCAGACACATTTTCATATTGCATATGCATGAGTGTTTATACTTATCTATGGATGAAATTGAATGTGTTATCATATAAATGTTGCATATGGATGAATGTTTGTGCACACATATAGTGCTTACGTGACTAGGACTATTTGCATACATGTTGGATTCATGACACTAAACATATTTTGCATTTGAAAGATCAATCACGCCTGATCATTTGCATTAGATAAGGAACATATACACATACTTTATGCATATGTTCATACGACATTAGAAATCACTTAAGGACAATGTTTGCTTGTGGATGATGTTTTGAGTAGATGGATGATGGATGGTAGGATACGTTCTTCCTAACTTAGAGATTTCGGGGACGAAATCCTTTAAGGAGGGGAGAATGTAACAACCCGTATTTTGATAACGTGTTATAACCATAAATCTAGGCAGAATTAAATTTTAAAATAAGAACAAAGGGAAAAAGGTTGCGCCATTGCGTTCGTCTCGGAATTCTACTTGGAAACGAGTCCGAGTTTGCAAGAATCGGAGTCCGTATGAGGGAGATATGACTCTCTGAAGTTTCAGGAATTTTCAGAATCGAAAACAGCTCGAATACGAATTCAAAATTCGAATTTCAAACGCAGAACAGGCTGGGCGGGAAATTTCCCGCCCAGACCCAGGTCGACTGGGGAGTCGACTGGGCAGTCGACCCCCACCCCAAACCAGGTCGACTGGGCAGTCGACCTGGGTGTCGACCTGGTCCCCGAGCCCATTTTTGGGCCAGTGTTCGTTCGGATGTTTCTAGTCCGATTTCTGTCCAGATTCATCTACCTAAACCTATTTAAACAGCCCCAAACCTAGCCTTCTCTACACACAATTCTATTCTGCTTCTACTCTGCCTCTGTTCTAAATAAAAGTAAAAATGGCGTCGCTACTCTGCTGGAATCAAAACTAGAAGCAAATCAACATCAACCTAAGAAACTCAATTCAAACTAGAGATTAAAGCTTCTACAACGATCATATGACAATTTCTGTTCTTAGTTCTCAAAAACCACGATCTGTGAGCCCTAGTTACTCTTAGATCTAAACTCAAAACTTAATATGGACATGTGTAAATTGAAGTTGAACATAAACATGATAACTACTTGAGACCTACTCTTGTATATCTTTGATCTATGACTATTCCTTTTTTATTTATTATTTTAGATCTACTCTTGTTCACCCTAGATCTATTCACCTTGAACCTAGTACCGTTCATATTGAACCTTGATTTGTGGAATACTGATAAGAACTTGATTTAGGGGCCTGTTCATTTCATAACCTAAACCTTATCATTATTTTAACATGCCTGTGATGTTGTGATGTTGAAACTATTGCTAGTCACAAGTTTAGGATTATCATCTTATGTCATTTATAGCTATGTTTATCACCCTATTTCATATGCCAGTGATGTTATGATCATATCTCAAGTTACACCATGCTTGTCTTGAAATCACCTTTGCCACTTTATACCATCCTTGTTATGTTATTCCCTAGTTACATCTATTGCCTTGATTCGAATTCACGAGCGTTGGGGATGCGATTTGGGTAGTTTAGGAAAACCTGAATTTAGTATGAACTTAAAAACATGAATATCGTTATAACTTGAGCTTGGATAGGAACATGAACTTGACATGAAATTATACTTGAAAATATGAATTTGGGACATGACACTTAGATAACTTGAATGTGGCCAACTCGAGGTTGGGTTGAGTTTGCAGTATAAATCTGCCCGTAACCGCCCGGCGAATCCAGTAACTGCAAACAATAGGACCCAATGTGAGTAGTTGGTCATATCGCACTCGAAACCCGAGGTTAGACTAGGTTATGGTGTAAAACTGCCCGGACCCGCCCGACACATCCAGTAACCATAACCAAGTCTAATGTGAGAGGTTAGGGGTGCATTAAGTAAATTAATGCCACTGGATAGGGTTAAGTCATGGACCACTTGAATATACTTAACCAATTTGACACGTTGATTTGATAGGGTTAAGTCATGAACCGCTTGAACACACTTAACCAACCTGACACATGATTCGTAGGACTAAGTCTTGAACTAGAACGACACACTTAGTCAATCTGACATGACACGTAGATGGGGTTAAGTCTCGATTTTAAATGACAACTTAACCTGCTGAACGAAACCCTAGATACGTGGTCCTTTTCAGCAGTAACCCACTAGATGTATCACGGTACCCTGGGACTAGGCAGGGTGGGGCACGATTGCTGGGCTGATTGTAAGCGACCAGAACGACGGCTGAGTTGGTGCGCCATTGTAGGTTCAGGCGGACTAGGGTCGTGCACTTAGTCCGGAGTTGAAAAAGCAGGCATTGGGCATCAGTAGGATTATCTGTGCATTCTTGATTCACGTCGGTGGTTGGCACCCTAGGGCTTGATACACCCTATGGTGGACCTAGCACAGGTGACTACATTCGTGATAGGGCCGTATGACACAGACACACGACGAGCTTGACTTGTAGGGAGCCGATCGACTAGATCATACCGTTGGACCCCGAATTGGGTCACTTCACGATATTGGGCCAAGGGATTATTTCTTGATTTATAGTTGACACGGGATTAGTATACCAGTATAGTTGGTATTGCGAACCTTGAATACGCAATGTTAGACTTAAGTTATCTTGTTAGCTTAGTTATCATGTCAGACTTATCATCATTCCTATGTTTAATTCTAGTTTATTCATGTCTTGTTAAGTTTGCTAGTTTCTATGCTGATAGTCACTAGGGCTTACCAGTCTTTTTGACTGACCCATTTTCTTTCGCCTCTTTGTCTTTCGTTTCCCCCCCCCCCCGGTTCTTAGGGAGGAGAATGGGACGACCCGAAATCCCGTTCAGACGGAAACAGGGTTATCTTTTGGAATATAACACGGAAACATATAATAGCAGAACAGAATTAAATAAGTACACCAGATAATGAACAATAAAATATACTGGATAAAAGTAATCATCAGAGTTACACAGTATACAGGATCTTACTTAGTACAAATGCAGTTCAGCTATACATAAATGTCTACAGCGGAAATAAACAAAATATGTACAATAGCAGCTGAACAGCATAAAAAGAAATAAATGATAGAATCCATCTTCAGCTCCAGCTATCCAGAAAGAACCAGCTAAACCTGAATACAAGGCTGCCCGTGGAAAAAGGGGCACCCGAGTTTGAGAGTGAAACAAACTACGAGTCAGTCATGGGACTGGTATGAGAAATCCACTCAACACATATATAATTGGCTAATCACAGGACCACGCCACTTTCGTGGAACGGGTTTACTCCATTGGATTTCCAGTGCTTTAAAACAAATCTTTCTTTTAAACATCGCTATGCTTTTATAAAAATGAAGCCGTTATAAGACTCAGTTCCCATCACACAATGCAACGCAAACCGGAGGATAGAGTTTTACCTTATAACGGCCAAAATATGCTTGATACGATCAAAACAAAGGCATTTGATATTATTACTAGTGTTTATATGTTTTGAAAACAATTTCAAATCATAACTATCAATCATAGACGGCATGGGTACCATATATCATGTCGCCATATATATATACAATCAAAACCGCACGATGGCGTATATGGAAATTGGATTTTCGTCATGAACCAAGGCAAAAGATAGTCCTTACCGAGTTCGAGACTGTCTAGCCCGAGCCTCAGGACCCAGACTCAGGTGGGCCCTTGGAGCGACAGGGCCGGTCCACCGATGTGGATTAAAATGCCTGAACAATGCGTTTCCCCACCCTTTGGGGTGTAGATTAGCCAACGAATGACTCCATCGGACCCGGATCGTCCGATCAAACCGAGGCGCCTCGCAACAGCAACAACCATATAGGTGAAAAGTATATAAATGTCAGGGATGGTAGGTCACTGACACCACCCTAGCTAGAAAGAAACGCATGCCATCCCTGAGGTCCTTCTCCCGTTTTAGGTTCATACCGGGGTGTGAGGCTCGCGAATTCACGTTATACACAAAGCTACGCCACACAGGCGGTGCTTTGATCATCACCACAAGACTTTGCTTTTCAACAGAAGCCCTGATCACTACATCTTAGCATGCCACACAGGCAATTCATGCCATGCGATTGATGTCCATCGATATACAACCTCTGAGCTCGTGCGTCTCAGAGAAGGGCGTTAAGCAAAAGAATAAATTCTCCGCCGCCAAACAGATGTATATTTAACAGAAATCAATCAACACAGAATAAACTCCAATGTCAGACACACAGTCCTTTTACAAGTCTGTTCTGGGTCTGAACGAAACCGGAGGCACTAAATACCTCGCAAACCCTTCGATCACCACGTACGTCTGGACGATCACCACTCATTATCCATATTTCGGGATGCCTCCCAATCAGGACCTCGGTTACCATCCAAACGAGGTGAAGATCTCCGGTCTTCGACCACCGTCTTCATCTTGAATTTCAATCGTCGGTCAATTATTCGAAATGAGAATTAACTCGGCCTTTTCAAATAATTCATGTATATTTAGAATTTCAAATCAATTTATTTCAATGGTTAAATTATTCGACAACACCAATATTGTTCTTTAATGTAATTTTCACACCAAACACATTCAACCATCAAATACAACATAAATCGAGCAAATTCAGTTTATTTCCATTCCATATCGCTTATGATATTTTATAACTATTTATCGCTATTTTTATTTAATTTAAAATAGCTAATTTATTCAGAACGACGCTTCGGGCCATAAAGCGGCCGTGGCGCTGTTTTTCTTCAGATTTGATTTACACATATCTAAAAATCTAACCGTTGGATCTTCACAAAATTTACATCATTAGAAAGGTCCTTTCAAAACGAATCCAACGGTTCCAGTTTCGGGAAAATCCGACGGTCGGATCTCCCGGTACAATCGTTTGAATTTTCGATTTCAAAATACGAACTGCAGCGTCGTTATTCGATGAAATATAATTATATTTATATTTATATATAAATATAATCGCTTCTGGCGCTGTTTTTCTTCAGATTTGAATTAAACATTCCAGACAATCCAACCGTTGGATTTTTACAAGGTTGGTGCCGTTGGAAAGATTATTCCAAGGCGAACCCGACGGTCGAGGTTTCGGGAAAATCCAATGGTCGGATTTCCCGCATTAGTTGTTTGAAATCACGGTTTCAAAATACGAACTGCACGGCCTCGTTTCGTTTTAATTTTATTTATATTTATATATTTATATAAATATAGTTCATTCAATGATTTCCATATCGTTTTCACTTCAAATATTTTTCTAACACCTTAAAATTTTGGAAAATTTCGCCATAACCTCCCCTGCACCGGGAGCAACGGGAAATCGCAAATAGCTTTCCCGGTCCTTCTAATCTCAAAAAGAAAAAGAAAAAGCCAAGCGGCTAGCCAACAGGCTCATAAAATCATCACCCAAACAAAACAGTAAATGTGTACCTATTTGTCGGGCACAAAATTTTATTCCTCTTCTCTAGCCCCTTTGCTATAACCTGTTCAATGAATATGCATGTACATATATATACAGTTCTTAACATTTATCATTTTCTATTCAACTTCATATTTGATTTCTATTTGGTTTAAAAACACCATTCATTCTAATGTTACATAAATAGGTGCAAATCATTTCATTAGCTAATTAATGAATATTTCAACTCATATATGTTTATTTTGAACAAGTGGCTATTTTTAACACTTCACATTTCAACGATTTATGCATACAATAAAAATGTGATTTTTATTGTAAAACAATTCATTTCAAAACACTATTTTTCTATATAGGTCAAGTTGGTGATAAAAATGGGATTTTTATCATAAAACAATTTCTTTTAAAACGAGATTATTTTACACAGTTCATATAGTCAATAAAAGGTGATTTTTATTATCAAACAATTTATTTCAAAATATGAATACCATTCAACACATGAATTTCTAATCAACGAATGAATATCAATTCAACACATGAATGTTTTCTATAGCTTCTATATATAGATAAAAATGTGATTTTTATTATCAAACGATTTATTTCAAAATATGAATACCATTCAACACATGAATTTCTAATCAACGAATGAATATCAATTCAACACATGAATGTTTTCTATAGTTTCTATATATAGATAAAAATGTGATTTTTATTATCAAACAATTTATTTCAAAATATGAATACCATTCAACACATGAATTTCTAATCAACGAATGAATATCAATTCAACACATGAATGTTTTCTATTTAATGAATAAATATAGTTTAAGCAGATGAAAATAATTCAAACACACGAATATTATTCAAAATTTCGGCAGCATAACGGCAGGGTAGTTAAAACTGGGACCGTCCCTAGTACGGCTCCTCGCTCTACCTTAAAACCTCGCGGTTTTTGACAATGGGAATCATGCATCTAATTCGCACGCAGGCGGCATGTATATATTTATTTCATTTCCACAAACTAATCCTATGTGGTTTCAACCAAATATTTCTCAACCACAAATGGGTATTTTTCAACCACAATCAACCAATATCAATCACAAACAATCCCAAACAATCATTCGCTATCAACCAATTTTCACAACAATTTCAACCAATAAATATCGTCCATGGTTTGTGGACGAGGGGCGTATTTATATATATATATATTATATATAGCAATTCACTTTTGTATCAACACATATATATATATATAGAAAAAGAAATTGAAGAGTGAGAAATTCTCACCAAAAGCTATCCAATACCACGACTCTTCCTTTATAGAAATCTTCGCCAATCTCGCCTTTTGTCGCTTCGTTGCCCGTATTCTCTACATATGTAAAAATCGAATTTTTACTATGTTATTCAATATATAAAACTTGCATTTTGACTTCGCTATTCAATATATAAAGATCATATTTTTATTATTCCTATGATGTAAAAATTATATTTTTATTACTTTAAAAATATAAAAATCATATCTTACTTCTTCTACTCAATAAAAATTCCGTCTTTTCTATTTTAAAAATATGATCTTTTCTATTCTAAAAATCTGATCTTTCTATCCCAGTTCAAATCTTTTCTTTTTAAAGTTCTAATCTTTTTTTTTCTTTTTAAAGTTTAAATTAAAAATAAGTTTTTAAATATGTAAAAAATCAGTTTTTGACTTCTTAAAAATCAGTTTTAACTTCTTTAAAAAAATTCAGTTTTTAACTTCTTAAAAATCAGTTTGAAACCCTAATTAAAATCAGTTTGAAACCCTAATTAAAATCAGTTTGAAACCCTAATTAAAATCAGTTTGAAACCCTAATTAAAATCAGTTTTAAATCCTAATTAAAATCAGAAATTTTCAGAATTAAAAATAAAAATAAAAAATAAAATAAAATGCTTACATTGGTCTGCGAGGGGGGGGGAAAGAAGACGTCGGCGGCAGGCAGTGGTCTTCGGTGGTGGTGGCGTCGATGCTTCAGGGGGGGGCTCTCGAATCGCGTCGCGATGGCTTCGAGGGGGACGGGGTCTTCGGGGGTTTCGCCACTGGGAGGAGGAGGCTGGACGGAGGGGGGGGGGCGATGTCTTCGTCGGCGGCGTTCGCTTGAGGGGGGGGCTGTCGATAGTTTTAGGGTTTTTTTTTTCTCTTTCGTTTTGAAATTGAAATGAACGGGGGGGGGGGGCAGAACGAAGGATAAAGGGAGGGAATTAAAAATATTTTTTTTTATTAATTAAATTAATTGCATAAAGTTGACTTTTACCCACGACCTCGAAACGAGGCCCACCGCCTGTCGTCCATAGCGTTTTACCCCCATTCCGAACACAATGGGATATGTATCGCAAGCTGATTTGATCGTTACAATCAGTTTCCATTGAATTTACATTTAAATCACTATATTGAATTTTAAACGCACATTTCAAATTACCGGGGTCACATACTAACTAGGAAAATTCCAGAAAAATATTTTCTAGCTTCGTATTGACGATACGGTCCTAACAAAACTAGTTTCGTCGAATTCTGAGACCGTTTGAAAAACGGCCAATTTCCAGTCGATTAAAATCAACTGAAACCGGTCAAACGCGTTTTCCTTTGCCACGCTCACATATTGATTCGAAAAATTATGAAATTTGAAACCTAGCAATAACTTGACACTGCGGATCCAACAAAAGTGGTTTCGTCGAAATCCGAGGTCATATGCAAATTGTCCATTTTTAAGGGCCTGAATTCCATAGCGACTATTCAGAATTTTCAACTGGACATATCTATTGATTCCCGCTATGAAATTTCGATTGGTCGGATTCGTTAGAAAGATATCATCAATTAGATCCTAATGTTTTTGGTTTCACAAAAATCCGGATTGTTTTGCACCCGGTACAGTCCGACAAAGCTTGAATTCAATTTTTGAAACTGCCACGCCATTTTAGGCCTTGTTTATAATTATAATTAATTATATTCGTTTTCAATCGTCGATTCAAACTCAGTTTTCATCGCCATTATTTAAAATATTTATATTAAATATTTAAAATCCATTATTTTAGCCAATTTAAAAAAAAATTAAATTGGTTCAGATTTTCTGGGTCGTTACAGAGACTCTAGCTCTTAGCTTGGACTTTGCTTGCTTTCTGACAGCTCATGTACGGTTTGGTCTTGAGCTATGCTATGGCTGCACTCACGCACTTTTTGGGGAATAATATTTTACTTATGTTGTTTTAAGTACTTTGCTTCTTTAGAACTTGATGTAATGAAATAATGACTTGGCATTTTGATGTAAGAGGTTTTGACTCTATTTTCAATAATGAGATTTGGTTTTAAAGTTTATATCCGCTGCTTTATACACTCTATTTTATCTATGTTCTGTCTTGTGTTATCTCTGTGCCTATTTACTAGATAATACCCCTCCAAACTAGGGCATTCCCTTTGTGAGTGACCCTAGCGGAGGTAGGTGTTACACTTATCGTCATATCAGTTATTCAGAATGGGATAAACCTGGTCTTTCCGAATAACTCGCGTATATAATAAACAAGTGTTACATAAACACAACATACGCCTCATTCCAATTCATTAGTCACTAACCTTTAGTTAGTAAGAGAACAATTCCCCAAATATTAAACCCGAAGGCCGAAACCAACATCAGATCAGTACCCAGGAAACCATTCATCTTAACTAATCTTCAGTTAGTTTCTAAATTTCACATTCTTAGGGAGAGGTTCCCATTAATTTTATCAAAGATAAATTCCTTAAATTTATTCCTTAATCTTCTTTTGAATATCAATTCAAACCAAATTATGGTTTATCCAAACTAGTCGGGATTAGCGAAGCTTACCGAAGTAATCATTTGTTTTAATTTCCCAATCCCAACCTATTCATCCCATGAAGTAAAACCGATAATACTTCATATCTAACACCACGATGTTATCGGTAAATTCAATTACCATTTAATGTTCAAATCTAATCAAAGATTTAACTATCGCCTGGAGCAAAACTGGAGATACTCCATTCTCGATCATTTCAATCTAATTAAAGATTCATTAAAACTCCACTTGGTTTTAATCTTCCCAAAAATCAATATTAATGATTATTTAACTTGGTAAATCATATCCTGTCTTTAACTAGGTTAAAGAACCAAGGTCATTTAAAACATGATTCATGATAACCCCTAAATCACATTCTATTCCATCAGCCTTTAACCATAAATTAGCAAGTGAACAATTCCCTAAGTATTAACCCCGAAGGCCGAAACCAACATCAGATCAATACCCAAGAAACCATTCAACTTAACCAATCTTCTTAACCCCGTTGGGTTTAAGAACAGTATTACTGAAGATACCGTTCACGACAACCCAAATCCCATTTGATATTAAATACAAGGCTGTGAATATAAATTATATCGTCTTATATTCAATATCAAATTCTACGACCAAAAAATATCGTATTGGAAATAAGATATAAAAATATCCTTCAAATTTCCATAACAATATCTATATAATCACGAAATCCAACATCGAATATTCCAAAGAAAATTTTGATTCAAACCCATTTCCACTTTATATATTGGAAATTCTGGTTATTTTCAAAACCATTTCAAATCCACTTTACTTATTTTAAATATAAATGGGATTATAATTCTAGTTCAAAACTAGTTCATTTCGAAAAAATCAATTTTTATCTTTTCAAATTTGGAATTTTTAATCCTAATTCTTTACAAATCATTTGTTATGATTTTACACAAATTATTACTATTTTTAATAATTTTATCAAGGCCCGTACAGTCGATTTCCATCAACGGCCATCGAACTGCACTTACAATGACCTTTTTCCAAATTTGATTTGGACATAATTCCAAATCCAACCGTTAGATTTCAAATCTCTAATATTCATTAGAAAGCTCTTTTCGATACAAACAGAACGGTTCCTGTTTTAGGAGAATCCGACGGTCGGATCTCCCGTAATATCCATTCGAAATCAATGGTTGAAATTCGCGAACTGCCGCGGCGCGGCGCGTTCTATTCATGCCATTTAATATAATATATATATATATATATATTATATATATTTCATCGATTTCTTTTTAAAACGTATTTTATAAATCGTTTTAAAATCGTTTTCGAAACGATTTCAACTTCATATTCAATTTTGAATCAAAATTGAATATTCCACATCATCGATATACAAATGATAATATTTTCAAAATATTATATTTTGAAATCACTTCTTTTTCTATAATCATTATAAAAATGAATATAATCGATATAAGTATCGTTCACGTCAAAATGGCGCAGTTCTAACCAACACGGCTTTATATATTTCAATAACTTTGTTATTCTATTCAACAAATGAACATTTTCTTCAACACATGAATATATATTTTTATTCAACACCTGAATATATATTTTTATCCAACACATGAATATTCATATTTTTGAACACATGAATTTTCTATTCTATTCAACACATGAATTTTTGTTCTACTCAACACATGAATTTTCTATTCTATTCAACACATGAATATTTATTCTATTCAACACATGAATTTTTATTCTATTCAGCACATGAATTTTCTATTCTATTCAACACATGAATATTTATTCTATTCAACACATGAATTTTTATTCTGTTCAACACATGAATTTTTAAATTTTATTCAACATATGAATTTTTATATTCTATTCAACACGTGAATTTTTATATTCTGTTCAACACATGAATTTTCTATTATAATATTCCTTATTTTCCAAATTGGAATGAGACCCAATCAGTTACCATATAATGTTAATTATACGGATTTTCTACAGCACATGTATGTAACAGCAATGATAAATCATCAACCATCATCCAGAGTGCACCACACAACTGCAAAAGCATTAAATATAAATAATTAACGCTTACACAGTCTGTCAACCAATCGGTCGACATACTACTAAACAATTGGGATTAGTGTACGTCAATATCATCCCAACACCCGTGTGGGGTTTCAAATCAACAAACACAGATTTTTATTTGTGCAGTTGGGCGATGTGTAAATTTTATCGTCCCTATCAATATCAGTCAAATCAGTGTATATAAAAAAATCGTCAGATTTGTTTATTACTATTTATTTTATATACATGTTAAAAAGTATATTTTTAGCTATAAAATATTTTCCACTATAAATTATTTTATTCCATTCCACATCACACCATAAAATTTCACAATGCAGAAATCAAACAAACAAGTCATCTATGGTCTGTGGACGACGGGTATCAGGTGCTACTAAGCACTGTCTGCATCCTAGTATATATTTCAACTAGAAAATAAATTAAAAGTGAGGAGTTCTCACCGAGGGTTCCACTCCGCCATTTCATTTCTGAATAGCCGGGGTTTGCCCAAAATTCAATGCAATCCATTACACGCGGTTCATATTAAAAATCACATTTTTTTCTCAACATATATATAATAAAAATCATATTTTTATTTCGCTACTTATATAAAAATTATATTTTTATATTCTCTATTATATAAAAATTCTATTTTTATTATCTCTACTAAATAAAAATTATATTTTTATTTCCACTTCATATATATAAAAATCCAATTTTTATCTTGCTAATCAAATAAATATTTTTTTTCTTCTCTCTACATATAATAAAAATTATATTAAAAAATACTCTACTAATATAAAAATCATATTTTTAATTTTTCTATAATATAAAAATCATACTTTTATTCTTTCTATAATATAAAAATCATATTTTTATTTCAAAACAACATATATAAAAATCCAATTTTTCTATAATGATTCATATAATGAAAATCACTTCATATATAAAAATCGTATTTTTATCCTATCGCTACATATATATAGATCAAATTTTTATTTCGTTATATATATAAAAATAATATTTTTATTATCTATATAATATAAATATCATATCTTTATAATCTCTATAATATAAAAATTAAATCTTTATCGTCTTTTCCTTCATATAAAAAAATCTATTCCTTTTCTTTAGAAAAATTCAATCTTTTTCATGTTAAAAATGTAATCTTTTCTTTAACAAAAATCATTTCTTTCTACTTATAAAAATCAAACCTTTCCTAACACCAAAAACCTAATCTTTCTTGAATTAAAACTGAAATTAAAATCTACATTATTAACTACATTTAATAAACTAAAAACTAAGTAATTAAATCAATAAATTACCTTAAATTTCCTCATTCTCCGAAGAGAGGGGGGGTCCACGGGGTCAGGGCTGGGCTGAGGTGACGCTGGAAGGGGTGCGGGTGGTGGAAAGGGGCGGCGCACGGGGGTATGGAGCCAGGGGAGGCGGTGGCAGCTGTCTTGCGGTTGGGTTAGGGTTTGTGGGTTTGTGCGAGTTAAAGGGGAGCGATGAGGGTGTCGAAGGAAGAAGGGGATGCTGGGGGGTTCTGGCGGTGTGCGACATCGCGCCTGAGGCGGCGGTGGCAGCGAATGGCCTTTTTCTAGTCGATCGAAATTGACTGAAACTGTTAAAACACGTTTATCTTCACATGCTCACATATTGATTCATAAAATTATGAATTTTGAAATCTAGCAATAATTTGACATCCCGGATCCAACAAAAGTGGTTTCGTCGAAAACAGAGTCGTTTGCAAAATGGCTATTTTCAAGGCCTTTATATATGTTAAAATATATACCAATTCCACAGCGACTTTTTTGAATTTTAAACTAGCCATGTCTTACACTGTAAAGTGAAATCTCAGTTTCTTACATCCATTAGAAAGATATGATTAAACAGATTCAAATATTTCTGGTTTCGTTCAATTCCGACTTAAAACGAATTCTGTATACTCATTTGAAATTTGAAATCGAATTTTCAAACTACCGCGCCATTTCAGGCTCGTTATATAATTAAAATAAATTTATTCGTTTTAACTTCGTCGAAAATATATTTTCTGTCGTTATTATTTAAGATAATTAATTTTAAATACTCAAAATTCACTAAAATCGCCAAAATAAAAATTTCAAATTGGCTCAAATTTCCGTGTTATTACAATCTCCCCCACTTAAAATTTTCGTCCCCGAAAAGGAACGAAGTTGAAATTTGTTTTACCAACCAACTCAACTTCCATTGTTTTCATTACGGCTTAAGTTCTTCAACTTTTCAGTTTCTAAGAACTTTTCAAAAATTTCAAAAATTTGGATAACCCCCTAAATTTCCGAAAAATTTCGCCATAACCTCCCCTGCACCTGGAGCTTCAGGATATTTCAAATAGCCTCCCATGGCCCTTACCAATCCAAAAAGAAAAAGAAACAGCCAATCGGCTCATAAAATCATCGAAGACCCAAGAAATACAATAAACATGTACCTATTTGTCGAGCAAACAATTTTATTCCTCTTCTCTAGCCTCCTTGCTATGACCTGTTCAATGTAAGTACATGTACAAGCATGCAAATGCGATAAATTTTCAATACAATCCACTATTTGGTTCAATTTGGCTAAATGGTTCAACATTTAATTAATCGAACAATAATCAAACAACACAACCATCAATCAATTAGTTGATTATCATTTTAAATTCATATCTTTGATACATAGTCCAAAAATCAGATTTTTGATGCCAAATCACAAAAATAAGCCCTATCTAGTTTTGGTTCTCACACCAATCTATGGAAATATATAAATATCACACTTTCGGCAGTCGAATATAAATACTGATGATGCGACCGCATCATCAGAATTATCCACGGGCGACTAGAGTGTGACTCTATATCCATCCAGTATTTTGGAGGATTCCAATACACGTGGATCAGACGTATATTAAAATCTCTATGTACCTGATAGTCCAAATAAATATAAATAAATATTCAAATACGAATAATTGAATTAAAATTTCAAAACAGAACTTGTTTTAAATTTTATTTTTCAAAACAACACTCTTTACACTCGTTTTAGTATACTACTGATCCTATCTCTAATGAGTCATTCTCATTGGATATTACTAATCCAATCTCTGATGAATCCTTTCTTTTGGTTCTAATGTGTCTTGTTCTCCGAGCTCTGTAAACCAAAGCTTTGATACCAAATGTCACAAAAAGGAATTTCGCTCGATCCGAATCGATCGCTAAACCGACTAAGACCGTTCGAAACCCCTAATTGTTTTGAGAATACGACAAATTGGAAAGCAAACAGAAGAATATTTCATTGTTTATTTCAACAATTCCATCATAATACAAGAATACACAGCGTATGAATAAATAGTACACATCATAAATTATCAGAGATTTAAATACATTACTGCAACAGAAAAGTAATACAATACACAACTGAAAAGAATATACGGATACAGAGCTTTCCGGATATCGTTCCAGCTGTAAGTCAGGATCCTGTGAGTACAAATCTGCAAAACCAAAACTACTAGCTGCCCGTGTCAAAATAAGGGCACCTAGAGTTTAGGTTAGAACAATAAACTCCAAGTCAGTCATGTGACTGGTATGAGAACTAAAACAGTTATTTAAAGCTTTACTTTAAGTCAGATATATCAAGGGACCACGCCGTATAACACGGAACGAGTTTCCTCCCAAGAATACCAGTGCATATAACAAAACAGCGCAATGCGTTTTGGAAAAATGAAGCAATTATAAGACCTAGGTCCCATCACATAATGCAACACAAGCCGGAGGATAGGGTATCTAACACCACGGTATTATTTGTAAATTCAATTACCGTTTCACATTCAAATCTAATTAAAGATTTAACTATAGCCTGGAGCAAAACTGGAGATACTCCATTCTCGATCATTTCAATCTAACTAAAGATTCATTAAAACTACACTTGGTTATAATCTTCCCAAAAATCAATATTAATGATTGTTTAACTTGGGAAATCATATCCTGTCTTTAACTAGGTTAAAGAACCAAGGTCATTTAAAACACGGTTCACGATAAACCCAAAATCACATTCTATTTCCTTAGCCTTTAACCGTAAATTAGCAAGTGAACAATTCCCTAAGTATTAACCCCAAAGGCCGAAACCAACATCCGATCAATACCCAAGAAACCATTCAACTTAACTAATCTTCTTAACCCCATTGGGTTTAAGAACAGTATTATTGAATATACCGTTCACGGCAACCCAAATCCTATTTGATATTAAATACAAGGCTCTGAATAGAAAATATATCGGCTTATATTCAATATCAAATTCTACGACCAACAAATATCGTATTGGAAATAACGACATAAATATATCTTTCAAATTTCCATAACAATATCTGTATAATCATGAAATCCAACATCGAAATATTCCGAAGACAATTTCGATTCAAATCCATTTCCACTTTATATATTGGAAATTCTGGTTATTTTCAAAACCATTTCAAATCCACTTTATTTATTTTAAAAATAAACGGGATTATAATTCTTGTTCAAAACTAGTTCATTTCGAAAAAAATCAATTTTTATCTTTTCAAATTTGGAATTTTTCATCCCAATTCTTCACAAATCATTTCTTATGATTTTACACAAATTATTACTATTTTTAATAATTTTATCAAGGCCCGTATAGTTGATTTCCATCAACGGCCATCGAACTGCACTTACAGCGACCTTTTCCTAATTTGATTTGGACATAATTTGTAGTAGCCCATAACTTCCCCGGTAAGGAAAGTCCGGATTACCTTGAGAACACGACAAAATAGAACGCAAACGGAAGAACATTTCATTGTTTATTACAACAATTCCATCAGATGCAAGAATATACAGAGTATAAATGAATAAATTACATTCGATAAATATCAGAGATTACAATAAATTACATAGCAGCAGAAAATAATACAAAGCATAACTGAAGGTGATATACGGATACAGAGCTTTCCGAATATCATTCCAGCTGTAAACCAGGATCCTGTGAATATAAATCTGCAAAACCAAAACTACTAGCTGCCCGTGTAGAAAATAGGGGCACCCAGAGTTTAGGTTAGAACAATAAACTCCAGGTCAGTCATGGGACTAGTGTGAGAACTAAAACAGTTATTATTTTAACTTTCAAAGTTCGGTAAATCAAGGGACCACGCCGTATAACACGGAACGGGTTTCCTCCCAAGAATACCAGTGCATAGAACAAACAGCACAACGCTAAATAAAGAAAAATGAAGCTATTATAAGACCCAGGTCCCATCACATAATGCAATGCAAGCCGGAGGATAGGTTTTTACCTTATAATAACCAAAGCATGCTTGATACGTTTAAAACACATTATTTGATACTAATATAAGTGTATAGTGTCAAAACAATTTCAATCATAAATATCAATCCTAGGCGGCATGAATGACCCATACCACCATGTCGCCATACTAGGTTCTACAAATAAAACCGCAATATCACGTATTGGAAATTGGATTTCCGTCATTAGTCGAGGCAAGGGGCAAGCTTCTCTCTGACTCGAGACACTCTAGCAAATGCCTCAGGACCCCACTATGATCCTTGGATCATCAGGGCCGGTCCTCACCTAACTTTGGAGGATTAATTATTCCTAAGCACACGTTTCCCGGTCCTTACAGACCTATATCCGAGGCGCCTCGCATTCCAACAACCACATGGGTGAAAAGTATATAAATGTCAGGGCTGGTAGGTCATTGACACCACCACTAGCTAGAAAGAAACGTCATGCTCTCCCTGCAGTCACTATCCCGTTTTTGACTCATACCGATGTGTGAGGCTCGCGAATTCCTGTTATACACAATGCTGCGCCACACAGGCCGTGCTTTGATCATCAACCACAAGACTTTGCTTTTCAACAGAAGCCTTGATCAATTGCCACTTACGCGTGTCACACAGCCAATTCACTCCATGCGACTGATATCCATCGATATACAACCTCTGAGCTCGTACGTCTCAGAGAAGGGCGTTAAGCAAGTGAATAAATTCTCCGCCGCCAAACAGATATATATTTAACAGAGATCAATCAACACATAACAAAATCCAATATCAGACACACAGTCCATTTACAAGTTCGTTCTGGGTCTGAACGAAACCGGAGGCACTTTCCTCGCATATCCATCCATCTCCAAGTACGTCTGGACGATCACCAACTGATTCCCTCATCTTGGGTGTACAACCCAATCAAGATCATTAGTAATCACCCAAACGATGTGAAGACTTCTGGTCTTCAACCACCGTCTTCATCTTCGACTTATCGTCGAATCGGTTATTCAGAATGGGTATAAACCCGACCTTTCTGAATAACCCGCGTATATAATAAACACGTGTAACACAAACACAACATATGCCTCATTCCAATTTAGAATATTCTTTTATTCACAAAATCACATTCTTAGGGAAAGGTTCCCATTAATTTTTATCAAAGATAAATTCTTCTAAATTTATTCTTTAATCTTCCTTTGGGTATCATTTCAAACCATGTTATGGTTTTCCAAACTAGTCGGGATTAGTGAAACACACCGAAGTAATTATTTATTTTATTTCCCAATCCCAACCTATTCATCCCATGGAGCAAAACTGGTAATACTCCATATCTAACACCACGGTCTTATCGGTAAAATTAATTACCATTTCACGTTCAAATCTAATTAAAGGTTTAACTATCGCCTTGGAGCAAAACTGGTGGTACTCCATTCTCGATCACTTTTCAGATTTGATAGTTTAAATTATCAATTCACATTTCAATCAAATTAAAGATTCATTAAAACTCCACTTAGTTTTAATCTTCTCAAAAATCAATAATCTGTCTTTAACTAGGTTAAAGAACCAATGTCATCTAAAACACGATTCACGATAAACCCAAAATCACACTCTATTGTTAATCGGGTTAAAGAACAGGTATTGTTCAAAACACTGCTCACGATAAACCCAAAAACCAATTCAAATTCAATTCCAATTAAATATTATTTAATTGATACACTTCATTAAATCTAAATAGAAAGATTTAATCTTTTTCTCTATTGGGCTTAAGAACAGTGCTAATGAAGACACCATTCATGACAAACCCAAATCACATTGGTTATTAAGTACGAGGTTCTGAATAGAAAATATACCAGCTTATATTCAATATCAAATACTGAAACCAACAAATATCGTATTGGAAATAACGATATAAAATATATCTTTCAAATTCCCATAACAATATCTGTATAGTCACGAAACCCAACATCGAAATATTCCGAAGGTAATTTCGATTCAACTCCAGTCCAATTCACGTATTGGGAATATTGATTATTTTTAAAATTGCTTTACAATTCAATTTATTTATTTCAAAAATAAATTGATTTTAATTCTAGTTCAAAACTAGTTCATTTCAACAAAAATATATTTTTATCCTTTCAAATGTGGAATTTTTCATCCCAGTTCTATCCAATTCACATATTATGATTTTACACAAATTATTGATATTTTTAATAATTTTATCAAGGCCCGTACAGTCGATTTCCATCAACGG
The DNA here is from genome assembly GCA_030737875.1 of Allium sativum. Classification (NCBI taxonomy): domain Eukaryota; kingdom Viridiplantae; phylum Streptophyta; class Magnoliopsida; order Asparagales; family Amaryllidaceae; genus Allium; species Allium sativum. The sequence goes on along the minus strand of CM060916.1, from coordinate 109,262,446 downwards.
CCATCGAACTGCACTTACAACGACCTTTTCCAAATTTGATTTGGACATAATTCCAAATCCAACCGTTAGATTTCAAATTTCTATTATTCTTTGGAAAGCTCTTTTCGATACGAACCCAACGGTTCCGGTTTTAGGAGAATCCGATGGTCGGATCTCCCGCAACGTCGATTCGAAGTCTATGGTCGAAATTCACAAACTGCCGCGGCGCGGCGCGTTCTATTCAGGCCATTATATATATATAATATATATATATATTATATATTTCGTCGATTTCCTTTTAAAACGTATTTTATAAATCGTTTTAAATTTGTTTTCAAAACCATTTCAACTTCATTTCAAATTCAAATCGAAATTGAATTTTTCCTTATAGATTCGTTTTAAATTCATTTCAAATTGATTTCAATTCAAATCGATTTTTAATTCAATTTCAATTCAATTTGAATTTCAAATTAATTCAATTTTAATTCGAATTCATTTCTATATATTCGATTTTGAAATCACTTTTCGATATTCATTAAAAATTGAATAAAATCGATATAAATATCGTTCACGTCTAAATGGCGCATCTCTAATCAACACGGCTTTATATATTTCAATAAATTCGTTATTCTATTCAACAAATGAATATTTATTCCATTCAACACATGAATTTATATTTCTTCTTACTTACAATAAAAAGGTAAATTTTATTGTATAAATATTTTATTCAACACATGAATACACTTTCAACACATGAATTCTCAACACCTGAACATTGTCAACACATGACTATTTATTCTATTCAACACATGAATTTTCTTTTATAATATTCATTATATCCCAATTGGAATGAGGCCCAATCAATCACCATATAATGTTAATTATATGGATTTCATACAACACATGTATACAATAGCAACGATAAATAATCAACCATCATCCAAAGTGCACCACACAACTGCATAAGCATCAAATATAAATAATTAACGCTTATAACAGCCTGTCGACCAACCGATCGACATACAATTAAATAATTGGGATTAGTGTATGCCAAATATCATCCCAATACCCGTGTGGGGGTTCAAATCAACAAACACAGATTTTTATTTGTGCAGTTGGGCGATGTGTAAAATTTATCGTCCCAATCAATATCAGTCAAATCAGTGTATATAAACAAATCGGCCGATTTGTTTATAAATATTTATTTATTCACATTCACGTTAAAAATTATATTTTTAACGATAAAATATTTTTAACTATATAAATATTTTATTTCATTTCACATCACACAATCAATTTTCACCACTACAAACAATCAAAGATACAAGCCATCTATGGTCTGTAGATGACGGGTGTCGAGTGCTACTAAGCACCATCTGCATCCTAGTATATATTTTTATAACTAGAAAAAGAAATTTAAAGTGAGAAGGTCTCACCAACTAGCTAATCCAAACGTCTCGACTCTTTTTATGTAGAAGTCATCGCTGTTCTCGCTTATTGTCACTTTCATTGCCCGTAGCCACTACATATATAAGGATCACATTTTTATATTGTTGCCATGTATATAAAAATCATATTTTTATAATCACTCCATATGGATGAAAATTCTATTTTTACACCGCTACTATATAGATAAAAATTATATTTTTACATTGCTACTATATAGATAAAAATTCTATTTTTACACCACTACTATATATATGAAAATTCTATTTTTACACCGCTACTATATAGATAAAAATTATATTTTTACAACGCTTCCTTTTATATAAAAATTATATTTTTATATTTCTACTTCTTATATAAAGATTATATTTTTATTCTTCACATCATATAAAAATTATATCTTTATTTCTCTACTTCTTATCTGTAAAAATAGAATTTTTATATTTCTATAAATATAATCTTTTCTTCGTTTTAAAAATAAAGTCTTTTCGATTTTAAAATATAATCTTTTTATATTTCTAAAATCAAATCTTTTCCTTCATGAACACATTATAAAAATCGACACTTTATCTCGCTACACCCATAATAAAAATCTCAACTTTTACATAAATAAAAATATCACCTTTAATATAGATTAAAAATCTAAACTTTTTATATGATAAAAAATCCAACTTAAAAAATCGTATTTTTATTACAAAATCATATATTTTACTTTACCGTTTAAATAATAAAAATCCTATCTTTCTATTTGTAAAATCATACTTTTCCTATATAAAGATTCGACCTTTTCTAAAATAAAGATCCGACCTTTTCTAATATGAACATCTAATTTTTTTTCTCTAATATGAATACCCTATTTTACATTGAAGAAAATAAGTATATCATAAAAATAAAGCCCACCCTTTTTATAACATACATAAATAAAAACAAATAAACAAAAATAAATATAAATTAAAACTTACAGTTGAAGGTTGGAAGAGGGGAGGGGCTGCTGGCGATGCGTCGGAGGTGGCGCATGGCCTAGGGGAGTCTGGGTCAGCTGTTTCAATTAGGGGAGGAGCGAAGGAGGAAGAGAAAGGGGGGGAGAGGGGTAACGGGTCTTGGATCTGCGGAGGGAGGAAGGGGAAGAGAAGAGCTGGAGGCGCGACAGAGGGTTGGAGCGGGTGTGGGTGATGGTGCGGCGGCTTTACTGGCGGTGCACGACGGAGCTTTATGGCTCAGGCGGCGTCGTTCGGGTTTGGGGGAAGAAGAGGGAACGGAGGAGAGAGGGAGGAGGCTGGAGGGAAAGGGATGCCGGGGTGCTGCGCCGCGGTAGCGCGCCAGGCCGGGGGGGCCCACGATGGAGGGCGGTGGTTCGATGGAAGGCTCCGTCCTTCGTTTTTTTTTTCCGATTGAATGAACTGACGTGGGGGGCCTGAGAGGAATTAAGGAGAGAGGGGGAGATATTTTTTTTATTTTTAATTTCAAAAAGTTGATTTTTTAATTCGACCTCTAAACGAGGCCCACCGCCTGTCGTCCTTAGCGTTTTACCCCCATTCCGAACATAATGGGATATGTATCGTAGGCTGATTCAACTGTTTCGACAAGTTTTCGTCAAAATCAAAATATAACTCTATGTATTGAATTTGAATGCGTATTTCAATTTACTGGGTCACATACTAACACGAAAAATTCCAAAAATATATTTTCTAGCTTCGTATTGATGATACGGTCCTAACGAAACTAATTTCATCAAATTCTGAGATCGTTAGAAAAATGGCCATTTTCCAGTCGATTAAAATCAACTGAAACTGGTCAAACGCGTTTTCCTTTTCCACGCTCACATATTGAATCTGAAAATTATAAAATTCGAAACCTAGCAATAACATGACATCACAGATCCAAAAAAAGTGGTTTCATCGAAATCCGAGGTCGTTTGCAAAATGGCTTTTTTAAGGGCCAGAATTCAATAGCGACTATTCTGAATTTTCAACTAGGCATATCTTTTGATTCCCGCTATGAAATTTCGACTTTTCAGATTCGTTGGAAAGATATTATCAATTAGGTTCTATTATTTTTGGTTTCACAAAAATCCAGTTTATTTTGCACCCGGTATGTTCATTTGAAGTTTGAAATCGAATTATCGAACTACTGCGCCATTTTCAATTCCTTTTATAATTATAAATAATTATTTATATTCTAACGACGATCTATATAACTATATACGTTCTATTTCTATTCAAATTAAATTTCTCGTCGATATTATTTAAAATAATCATTTTAAATGTTCAAAATTTACTAAAATTGCCAAAATAAAAATTTAAAACTGGTTCGCATTTTATGGGTTGTTACACCCACTTAAAACTTTTCGTCCTCGAAAAGGAACAAAGCCGAAAGTTGTTTTACTAATCAACTCAACTTCCAGTTTTTCCGTTACGGCTTAAGTTCTTCAACTTTTCAGTTTCTAAGAACTTTTCTAAATTTTAAAAAATTTGGCTAACACCCTAAATTTCGCCATAACATCCCCTGCACCGGGAGCACCTGGAAAATCCCGAAATTGCCATACAGGCCCTCTGATCTCAAAAAAGAAAAAGAAAAAGCCAATCGGCTCATAAAATCATCATCACCCAAACAAAACCGTAAATTATGGTAAACATTTACCTATTTGTCGGGCAAACAATTTTATTCTTCTGCTCTAGCCTCGCTTTTACATGTTCAATGTTAGTACTTGTATATGCAAGCAAATGCGACCAATTTTCAATACAGTTCAATATTTGATTCTATTAGGCATAATGTTTCAAAATATCAAACAAATAGACAAACAACACAAACATCAATCAATTAATTGATTATCATTTCAAATTCATAATTTTGATACATATATACAGAAAATCATGTTTTGATGCCAAATCACAACAATAAACCTATCTAGTTTTGGTTCTCACACCAGTCTAATGGAATCATATAGAAATCACACCTTCGAAAAACGAACATAAATATTGATGATGTCATGGTCATTATCAACATCATCTCCGAGCGACTAGAGTGTGATTCTGTATCTATCCAGTATATTAAAACTTCGAATATACGTTCATGATGCGTATACGCGAAATCTTTAAATATTGGATTGTCCAAATTCAAAATAAATAAATATTCAAATACGTATAAAACGATTTAAATTTCAAAACAAAATTGTTTTCATTTGAAAAATATACTCTTCACACTCGTTCTAGGATACTACTGATCCTATATCTAACGAGTCATCCTAATTGGATATTACTAATGCAATATCTGATGAATTCTTTCGTTCGGTTCTAATGTGTCTTGTTCTCGAGCTCTGTAAACCAAAGCTCTGATACCACTGTAGTAGCCCGTAACTTCCCCGGTAAGGAAAGCCCGGATTGCCTTGAGAACATGACAAAATAGAACGCAGACGGAAGAACATTTCATTGTTTATTACAACAATTCCATCAGATACAAGAATATACAGTGTATAAATGAATAAATTATATTCGATAAATATCAGAGATTACAATAAATTACATAGTAGCGGAAAATAATACTAAGCACAACTGAAGGTGATATACGGATATAGAGCTTTCCGGATATCATTCCAGCTGTAAACCAGGATCCTGTGAATATAAATATGCAAAACCAAAACTACTAGCTGCCTGTGTAGAAAATAGGGGCACCAGAGTTTAGGTTAAAACAATAAACTCCAGGTCAGTCATGAGACTGGTGTGAGAACTAAAACAATTATTATTTTAAATTTCAAAGTTCGGTAAATCAAGGGACCACGCCGTATAAAACGTAACGGGTTTCCTCCCAAGAATACCATTGCATAAAACAAACAGCGCAATGCAAAATAAAGAAAAATGAAGCTATTATAAGACCCAGGTCCCATCACGCAATGCAACGCAAGCCGGAGGATAGGGTTTTTACCTTATAATAGCCAAAGCATGCTTGATACGTTTAAAACACATTATTTGATACTATTATAAGTGTATAGTGTCAAAACAATTTCAATCATAAATATCAATCCTAGGCGGCATGAATGACCCATACCACTATGTCGCCATACTAGGTTCTACAAATAAAACCGCAATATCACGTATTGGAAATTGGATTTCCGTCATGAGTCGAGGCAAGGGGCAAGCTCCTCTCCGATTCGAGACACTCTAGCAAATGCCTTAGGACCCCACTATGATCCTTGGATCTTCAGGGTCGGTCCTCTCCTAACTTTGGAGGATTAATTATTCCTGAGCACACGTTTCCCAGTACTTACAGACCTATATCCGAGGCGCCTCGCATTACAACAACCACATATGTAACAACCCGAAAATCTGGGCCAGTTTAAAATTTTTATGTTGGCAATTTTAGCGAATTTTGAACATTTAAAATGAAATATTTTAAATAAAATCGATGAGAAATTTATTTTGAATAGAATTCGACGTATATATTTATATACGTCGTCGTTAGAATATAATAATTATATATAATTATAAAGGGAATTGAAAATGGCGCGGTAGTTCGATAAATCGATTTCAAACCTCAATTGAATATACCAGGTGCAAAACAATCCGGATTTTAGTGAAACCAAAAACATTAGGATCTAATTGGGAATATCTTTTCAACGAATCCGAAAAATCGAAATTTCATAGCGGGATTCAAAAGATATGTCCAGTTGAAAATTCTGAATAGTCGCTATGGAATTCAGGCCCTTAAAAATAGACATTTAGCCAAAGACCTCGGATTTCGACGAAACCACTTTTGTTGGGTCCGTGATGTCAAATTATTGTTAGATTCCAAATTTCATAATTTTTCGAATCAATATGTGAGCATGGCAAACAAAATCGCGTTTGACTAGTTTCTGTTGATTTTAATCGACTGGAAAATGGCCATTTTTCCAACGGTCTCAGAATTCGACGAAATTAGTTTTGTTAGGACCGTATCGTCAATACGAAGCTAGAAAATATTTTTCTGGGATTTATAGAGTTAGTATGTGACCCCGGTAAATTGAAATGCGCGTTCAAAATCAATATATAGAGTTATATGTTGATTTTGACGAAAACTGATTGTAACAACCGAATCAGCTTACGATACATATCCCATTTTGTTCGGAATGGGGGTAATTAGCTATGGTCGACAGGCGGTGGGCCTCGTTTAGAGGTCGTATGTAAAAGTCAACTTTTCTTGAAATCAAATAATATAAAATAATTAACTTCCTCTCTCCTCCCCTTCAAAACCGTTGCCCCCCCTTTCTTCAAAATCGATTCAGTAGAAGGAAAAAAAAAGCATCGCGCCCCTTTCCCCATCGACCACGCCACCGGTCGCCACCTCCAGGCGTAGCGCCCCCACCCCCCCACCGGAGCCCCATTCCTCTCGGCGCAGCGAAACCCCCAATTCCCCAACACTAAAACTGACGTCGCCCCTCCCTCGATCGAAGCCACCCCTGCCTCCGGCCAAGCGCTACCACCGCGACCCCCTGCCCCCTCGTTGACCGCGCCACCAGCCACCCACAGCACCGCCGCTCCACTGCTCCGCACCACCAACGATCCTCCGACGTGAAAACCCTCCTCCTCCGAAAATGTAACGACCCAGAAAATCTGAACCAATTTTAATTTTTTAAATTGGCTAAAATAATGGATTTTAAATATTTAAAATAAATATTTTAAATAATGGCAATGAAAACTGAGTTTGAATCGACATTTGAAAACAAATATAATTAATTATAATTATATATAGAATTGAAAATGGCGCGGTAGTTCGATAATTCGATTTCAAACTTCAATTGAATATACCGGATGCAAAACAATCCGGATTTTAGTGAAACCAAAAATAATGGAATCTAATTGATAATATCTTTCCAACGAATCTGACCAATCGAAATTTGATAGCGGGAATCAAAAGATATGTCCAGTTGAAAATTCTGAATAGTCGTTATGGAATTCAGGCCCTTAAAAATGGACATTTTGCAAACGACCTCGGATTTCGACGAAACCACTTTTGTTGGGTCCGGGATGTGAAGTTATTGCTAGGTTTCAAATTTCATAATATTTCGAATCAATATGTGAGCGTGGCAAAGGAAAACGCGTTTGACCAGTTTCAGTTGATTTTAATCGACTGGAAATTGGCCATTTTTCAAACAGTCTCAGAATTCGACGAAACTAGTTTTGTTAGGACTGTATCGTCAATACGAAGCTAGAAAATATTTTTTTGGAATTTTTCTAGTTAGTATGTGACCCGGTAATTTGAAATGTACGTTTAAAATTCAACATAAGGATTTAAATGTAAATTCAACGGAAACTATTCGAAACAATCGAATCAGCTTACGATACATATCCCATTGTGTTCGGAATGGGGGTAAAACGCTATGGACGACAGCGGTGGGCCTCGTTTCGAGGTCGTATGTAAAAGTCAACTTTTTTGGAAAATTAAATAATAAAATAATAAAAATAAATTCTAATTCCCTCCCTTTATCTCCCTTTCTGCCCCCCCCCCCGATTCAATAAACAGAAAAAAAGAAGAAGAACGGAGCAGCAACAGCTCCACTGAAGCTCCGCCCTGACGACCCACGACGTCCTCGATCCCGCTCCTCTCCACATCGCGACGCACCCGAACCCCACTCGCGACGCATCCGCCTTCCCCGTTCGAAACCCTAGCGCCGCCTTTCCCCGTTCGAGACCACGAAGCCGCCTTCCCCGTTCGAAACCCTAGCGCCCCCCCCTCGAAGCCAGCTCCGACCCTGACGACGCCTCCCCCACTGCTTCGCAGATAAGGTAAGTATTTTATGTTATTTTATTTTCATTTTAATTCTGAATACTGATTTTTTTAAAAAGGTGAATACTGATTTTTTTAAACGTGAATACTGATTTTTTTTAAAGGTGAATACTGATTTTTTTAAAAGGAAAATACTGATTTTTGAAAAAAGAATACTGATTTTTAAAGGATTTAAAAACTGATTTTTTTTAAGGATATAAAAAGAAAAAGGTTTGAACTTTAAAAAGAAAAGGGTTTGAATTTTAAAAAGGAAAAGATTTGAGATTTAAAAAGGAAAAGATTAGAACTTTAAAAAGAAAAAGGTTTAAACTTTAAATAGAAAAAGATTTGAACTTTAAAAAGGAAAACATTAGAACTTTAAAAAGAAAAAGGTTTAAACTTTAAATAGAAAAAGATTTGAATTTTAAAAAGGAAAAGATTTGAACTTTAAATAGAAAAGATTTGAACTTTAAATAGAAAAAGATTTGAATTTTAAAAAGGAAAAGATTTGAACTTTAAATAGAAAAGATTTGAACTTTAAATAGAAAAAGATTTGAACTTTAAATAGGAAAAGATTTGAACTTTAAATAGAAAAGATTTGAACTTGGAAAAATAAAGATCATATTTTTAAAATAGAAAAGACGGAATTTTTATTAAGTAGAAGAAGTAAGATATGATTTTTATTTTTTTTTAAGTAATAAAAATATAATTTTTATATCATAGGAATATTAAAAATATAATCTTTATTTTTGAAAAGGCGGAATCTATATTTTTGAAATGCAATTTTTATATATTGAATAACATAGTAAAAATTCGGTCTTTACATATGTAGAGAATACGGGCAGCGAAAGCGACAAAAAAGGCAAGATCGGTGAAGATTTTATGCAAAGAAGAGTCGTGGGATTGAATTAGCTATTCGGTGAGATTTCTGATTTAAAAATTATATATGTGTTGAAATAAAAGTGAATTACTATATATAAATATATATATATATATATACGCCCCTCGTCCAAAAACCATGGACGATATTTATTGGTTGAAATTGTTGTGAAAATTGATTGATAGCGAATGATTGTTTGGGATTGTTTGTGATTGATATTGATTGATTGTGGTTGAAAAATACCCGTTTGTGGTTGAGAAATATATGGTTGAAACCACATAGGATTAGTTTGTGGAAATGAAATAAATATATACATGCCGCCTGCGTGCGAACTAGATGCATGATCCCCATTGTCAAAAACCGCGAGGTTTTAAGGTAGAGTGAGGAGCCGTACTAGGGACGGTCCCGGTTTTAACTACCCTGCCGTTATGCTGCAGAAATTTTGAATGATATTCGTGTGTTTGAATTATTTTCATCTGCTTAAACTATATTTATTCATTGAATAGAAAACCTTCATGTGTTGAATTGATATTCATTCGTTGATTAGAAATTCATGTGTTGAATGGTATTCATATTTTGAAATAAATTGTTTGATAATAAAAATCACCTTTTATCTATATATAAAAACTATAGAAAACATTCATGTGTTGAATTGATATTCATTCGTTGATTAGAAATTCATGTGTTGAATGGTATTCATATTTTGAAATAAATTGTTTGATATAAAAATCACATTTTTATCTATATATAGAAACTATAGAAAACATTCATGTGTTGAATTGATATTCATTCGTTGATTAGAAATTCATGTGTTGAATGGTATTCATATTTTGAAATAAATTGTTTGATATAAAAATCACATTTTTATCTATATATAGAAACTATAGAAAACATTCATGTGTTGAATTGATATTCATTCGTTGATTAGAAATTCATGTGTTGAATGGTATTCATATTTTGAAATAAATTGTTTGATAATAAAAATCACCTTTTATCGACTATATGAACTGTGTAAAATAATCTCGTTTTAAAAGAAATTGTTTTATGATAAAAATCCTATTTTTATCACCTATATGAACTATATAGAAAAATAGTGTTTTGAAATGAATTGTTTTACAATAAAATCACATTTTTATTGTATGCATAAATCGTTGAAATGTGAAGTGTTAAAAATAGCCACTTGTTCAAAATAAACATATATGAGATGAAATATTCATTAATTAGCTAATGAAATGATTTGCACCTATGTATGTAACATTAGAATAAATGGTGTCTTTAAACCAAACAGAAATCAAATATGAAGTTGAATAGAAAATGATAAATGATAAGAACTGTATATATATGTACATGCATATTTATTGAACATGTTATAGCAAAGGGGCTAGAGAAGAGGAATAAAATTTTGTGCCCGACAAATAGGTACACATTTACTGTTTTGTTTGGGTGATGATTTTATGAGCCTGTTGGCTAGCCGCTTGGCTTTTTCTTTTTTCTTTTTGAGATTAGAAGGACCGGGAAAGCTATTTGCGATTTCCCGATGCTCCCGGTGCAGGGGAGGTTATGGCGAAATTTTCCAAAAATTTAAGGCGTTAGTGAAATATTTGAAGTGAAAACGATATTGAAATCATTGAATGAACTATATTTATATAAATATATAAATATAAATAAAATTAAAACGAAACGTAGCCGTGCAGTTCGCATTTTGAAACCGTGATTTCAAACAACTAGTACGGGAAATCCGACCAGTGGATTTTCCTGAAACCGCAACCGTCGGGTTCGCCTTGGAAATATCTTTCCAACGGCACCAACCTTATAAAAATCCAACGGTTGGATTGTCTGGAATGTTTAATTCAAATCTGAAGAAAAACAGCGCCAGAAACGATTATATATATATATATATAAAATTATATTTAATCGAATAACGACGCTGTAGTTCGTATTTTGAAATCGAAAATTCAAACGATTGTACCGGGAGATCCGACCGTCGGATTTTCCCGAAACTGGAACCGTTGGATTCGTTTTGAAAAGACCTTTCTAATGATGTAAATTTTGTGAAGATCCAATGGTTAGATTTTCAGATATGTGTAAATCAAATCTGAAGAAAAACAGCGCCACGGCCGCTTTATGGCCCGAAGCGTCATTTTGAATAAATTAGCTATTTTAAAATAAATAAAAATAGCGATAAATAGTTATAAAATATCATAAGCGATATGGAATAGAAATAAACTGAATTTGCTTGATTTATGTGGCTTTTGATGGTTGAATGTGTTTGGTGTGAAAATTACATTAAAGAACAAAATTGGTGTTGTTGAATGATTTAACCATTGAAATAAATTGATTTGAAATTCTAAATACGCGTGAATTATTTGAAAAGGCCGAGTTAATTCTCATTTCGAATAATTGACCGACGATTGAAATTCGAAGATGAAGACGGTGGTCGAAGACCGGAGATCTTCACCTCGTTTGGATGGTAACCGAGGTTGGGAGGCATCCCGAAATATGGATAATGAGTGGTGATCGTTCAGACGTACGTGGTGATCGATGGGTTTGCGAGGTATTTAGTGCCTCCGGTTTCATTCAGACCCAGAACGGACTTGTAAATGGACTGTGTGTCTGACATTGGATTTTATTCTGTGTTGATTGATCTCTATTAAATATACATCTGTTTGGCGGCGGAGAATTTATTCTTTCGCTTAACGCCCTTCTCTGAGACGCACGAGCTCAGAGGTTGTATATCGATGGACATCAGTCGCATGGCATGAATTGCCTGTGTGGCATGCTAAGATGCAGTGATCAGGGCTTCTGTTGAAAAGCAAAGTCTTGTGGTGATGATCAAAGCACCGCCTGTGTGGCGTAGCTTTGTGTATAAAGTGAATTCGCGAGCCTCACACCCCGGTATGAACCTAAAACGGGAGAAGCACCTCAGGGAGGGCATGCGTTTCTTTCTAGCTAGGGTGGTGTCAGTGACCTACCAGCCCTGACATTTATATACTTTTCACCTATGTGGTTGTTGCTGTTGCGAGGTGCCTCGGTTTGATCGGACGATCCGGGTCCGATGGAGTCATTCGTTGGCTCGTTTACGCCACAAAGGGCGGGGAAACGTAGTGTTCAGGCATTTTAATCCACATCGGTGGACCGGCCCTGTCGCTCCGAAGGCTTGACTGAGTACTTGCCTGTGGCTCAGGCTAGAGAGTCACGAATTCGGTAAGGACTATCTTTTGCCTTGGTTCATGACGGAAATCCAATTCCCAAATACGACATCGTGCGGTTTTGATTGTATATATATATGGCGACATGATATATGGTACCCATGCCGTCTATGATTGATAGTTATGATTTGAAATTGTTTTCAAAACATATAGACACTAACAATAATATCAAATGCCTTTGTTTTGATCGTATCAAGCATATTTTGACCGTTATAAGGTAAAACTCTATCCTCCGGTTTGCGTTGCATTGTGTGATGGGAACTGAGTCTTATAACGGTATCATTTTTATAAAAAGCATAGCGATGTTTAAAAGAAAGATTTGTTTTAAAGCACTGGTAATCCAATGGAGTAAACCCGTTCCACGAAAGTGGCGTGGTCCTGTGATTAGCCATATTATATATGTGTTGAGTAGATTTCTCATACCAGTCCCATGACTGACTCGTAGTTTGTTTCACTCTCAAACTCGGGTGCCCCTTTTTCTACACGGGCAGCCTTGTATTCAGGTTTAGCTGGTTCTTTCTGGATAGCTGGAGCTGAAGATGGATTCTATCATTTATCTCTTTTTATGTTGTTCAGCTCCTATTGTACATATTTTGTTTATTTCCGCTGTAGACATTTATGTATAGCTGAACTGTATTTGTACTAAGTAAGATCCTGTATACTGTGTAACTCTGATGATTACTTTTATCCAGTATATTCTGTTGTTCATTATCTGGTGTATTTATTTAATTCTGTTCTGCTATTATCTGTTTCTGTGTTATATTCCAAAGATAACCCTTGTTTCCGTCTGAACGGGATTTTGGGTCGTCTCAACGTGGTATCAGAGCTTTGGTTAAGCTTAGTTCTGGAATATAACATTTGAACGAACTGGTCAGAAACAGAACCAGTAGTGTTCTAGGACGGGTAACTCTATACAGATAGGACCAGTAAAATCCTAGTACGAGTAAAGCAGAATGAAATTACACCTCGATAGACACATTTACACTTCAAGTATTTGTCTCTATATTTTAAAATACCTTTTCTGTGACCTGACACTTGATCTGCTAATTGCAGAAGTACTAGAAAAATGAGTGCCAGAAACAGAAGGAATGCAGAACCCGATCTAGAGGCTCTATTTAAGAGATATCGAAATCTGGGTGGAGCAAAATTCTCGGGCAATGAATCTATTATTCAAACTCAAGCTTGGATGAGTTCTGTCGAGAGAATCCTTGAGCATATCCAGCTGAGAGATGACCAGAAATGGTTAGTAGCATCTTGGGCGCTCAAGGAAGAAGCTTTAATCTGGTGGGAAACAATCATCAGAAATAATCCAGAAGGTGATATCACCTGGGACAGATTCAAAGTGATTTTCCTGGAAAGATTTACTCCTCCCGAAGCAACTGAGAGATTATGTGATGAATTTTCTTATCTAATACAAGGTGATATGACTATACCAGAATATCATAAGAAATTCAACGAACTTGCTCACTTTGCTCCTCATCTGATTCAAGATCCAAAGAGGAAAAATCTGAGATTTATTCATGGCCTGCAAAGGAGATATCAGAATAGTGTAATGAGGAATGTGAAGCTTCCTTTCTCTGAAATGATATACATGGCTTATCAGTATGAAGATCTCCATAAGAAAGGAATGTTGCGCGACGAAGAAGAAGTCTGTTCTAGTAATAAAACAGAGTCAGAAATTGATCGTCCAGAGGCCATAACAACGTTGGAGGTCAGCAAGAAGCCCAAAGCAAATCGAAAAAGGGCTGAATCTGAGAAAGGGCAAGGAACGACTACCATATGCAGTAACTGTAAGAAGCCAGGGCATTTGTCGATTAACTGCGGACCCTTAAAGAAGCGATTAAGAGGCGGGTTTCAATCCAAGAAGGAATTTCGAGAGAATAGAAAGTGTAGTCAATGCCATGAGGTCGGTCATCTTTCCAAGGCCTGCCCGTTAATTAGAAAATCTGAAGTAGTACATGTGAACGAAGTGGCAGAAGTGCCTGCATCTTCGTCTATTCAGGAAAGGCCAGATGTTTTAGAAGGCACGCTAACTGTCAAAGATATTCCAGTCAAAGTACTGTTTGACACTGGCGCGTCACGAAGCTTTGTTGCAAAGAATGCAGCTAAGAAACTGGATTTGAATTTGAAAAAGCTCAAGGAACCAATGACTGTCCAGAATCCGGTTGGGGGTTCCATTGATCCCAGTTTGGTTTGTGGACTGCCGGTTTCTTTCTCTCGTTATCGGTTTCCTATTATCGCAGTCGTCATGAATTTTAAAGAGTTTGATCTTATCTTGGGATTAGACTGGCTGACCAAATATGAAGCTGAAGTCAAATGCGCCGACAGAGTCGTAAAGGCGAGGATTAAATCAGGGGATTATATAACCATCCCCTGTGAAGGTCAGAATGCTAATAGAAAGGACTTCTGGGCAGCTTTGAATGTTTCTCCAGCCCAAATTGAAAATGTCCCTGAAGTCATAGAGAATATTCCTGACCTCATCAAAGACATTCCTGTCGTCAAGAACTATGCGGATGTGTTCGAAGAAGTTGTTCGCTTACCTCCGTAGAGAGAAATAGATTTCAAAATTGCTTTAATTCCCAATGCAAGGCCGGTAGTTCACGCTATTCGAAGAATGTCCTTGAAAGAGAAGGAGGAATTAGACAATCAGACACGACAGCTAGTATGGAAGGGTCTGATCAGACCTAGTTTCTCTGATTGGGGAGCAGCAGTGGTTTTTGTCCCAAAATCTGACGGTACTCTACGTCTATGTGTGGATTATCGTGATCTGAACAAACAGACAATAAAGAACAAATATCCATTGCCGCGAATTGATGATTTGCTGGATCGATTAAATGGAGCACAAGTATTTTCACGAATGGACCTAGCTACAGGCTTCCATCAACTTCGAATTGCCGAAGAGTGTGTTCCAATGACAACGTTCAGAGGCCCCGACTTATTCTACGAGTGGTTAGTAATGCCGTTCGGCTTATGTAACGCTCCAGCTTACTTCGTTGATCTGATGAATAGAGTGTTCAGAGGAGTATTGAATAAATTTGTCCTGGTTTTCATTGACGATATTCTAATCTTCTCTAAATCAAAGGAAGAACATGAAAAGCATCTGGAACAGGTTCTAGAAATCCTGAGAAGGAATGTGTTAAAAGCCAAGTTTTCTAAATGTATATTCTGGCAAGATGAAGTGAAATTTCTGGGCCATGTTGTATCGAAAGAAGGAATCGCTGTGGATCCAAGTAAAATCACAGCCATTCAAAATTGGAAACAGCCCAGTACCCCCACTTGAGTCCGCAGTTTTCTCGGATTGGCTAGCTATTACCGGAAATTCGTAAAAGACTTTTCGAAGATATCTGGTCATTTAACGAAGCTTACAAAGAAGCATTCTAAATTCAAATGGACTCAAGAGAGTGAGGAAGCTTTCGAAGAGCTAAAGTTGAGATTAACTACAGCTCCAGTGTTAACCATCATCGATGGCAACCAAGATCTAATGGTCTGGACTGATGCTTCTAGAGAAGGCCTTGGGGCAGTGTTAATGCAAAGGGGTCAAGTGATTGCTTATGCTAGCCGTCAACTGAAGCCGCACGAGAAAAACTATGTAACTCATGATCTTGAGTTATTGGCTATCATATTCTCTTTGAAAATCTGGAGACACTATCTTCTGGGTGAGAGATTTGAACTGTTTACAGATCACCAGTCGCTAAAATATCTGTTCACTCAGAAAGACTTGAATTTGAGGCAGCAACGTTGGCTGGAGTTTCTTGCGGCATATGACTTTGAAATTATATATACTCCAGGAAAAGCCAATGTCGTGGCCGATGCATTAAGCCGAAAGAATGAAATGATCGCCAGTTTTATTATCACGACTTCATTGCTAGATAAGATATCTGCTCTTCAGGAGGATGATCACTTCATTCAGAAGATCAGAGGGATAATTCAACAAGGCGAGCCCTCGAGTTTTCAAGTAGACAATGATGGGATTTTAAGGCTCAATGGTCGAATCTGTGTCCCTAACATTCCTGAACTTCGAAAGGAAGTACTGGATGAATGCCACAAGTCAAAACTCAGTATCCATCCGGGAGTAAGCAAAATGTATAATGACATCAAACGCACTTTCTGGTGGAAGTCGATGAAAAGGGACATTTCCTAATATGTTAGCCGGTGCCCTACTTGCCAGCTAGTCAAAAGTGACCAACAGAAACTGGCTGGATTATTACAACCGCTAGAAGTTCCTGGCTGGAAGTGGGAACATATTTCTATGGATTTCATTGATGGTTTGCCCAGAACCAGAAAGGGAAATGACAGTATTTGGGTGATCGTAGATCGCTTCACGAAGACCGCCCATTTCATACCTGTCAGATCAAACAGAACTGCTCAGAGTCTGGCGCAGATATACTTCAGGGAAATAGTTAGACTACATGGAGTGCCGCTCAGCATAGTTAGTGATAGAGATACAATATTCACTAGCAAATTCTGGGAAGCATTTCAAGTCGAGCTAGGAACGAAGTTAAACCTAAGCACCGCTTATCATCCTCAGACAGACGGTCAGACTGAGAGGGTGATTCGCATTTTAGAAGATCTATTGCGGGCTTGTGTTATAGATTTCGGTGGATCATGGGAAGACAATCTGCATTTGGCTGAATTCTCTTATAACAACAGCTATCAGGCAAGCCTGACAATGTCGCCATTCGAAGCATTGTATGGTAGACCGTGCCGATCTCCTGCTTGTTGGGTCGAGCCTGGAAATAGACTTGTGTTAGGGCCTGATATGATTCGAGAAGCTGCCGACAAAGTCGATTTTATTAAGAAGCGATTACTCGCCGCTCAAAGCCGACAAAAGAGCTATGCCGATAGAAGAAGAAGGGATGTATCCTTTGAAGTTGGTGACTATGTATATTTGAAAGTATCGCCGATGAGAGGAGTTATCCGGTTCGGTAAAACTGGAAAGTTAGCGCCCAAATTTATTGGTCCGTTTCCTATTCTGGAACGGATTGGAACTCTCGCTTATAGGGTCAAATTGCCTGATTGGTTGCCTGGAGTGCATGATGTATTTCATATATCTCAACTTCGAAAGCACGTTCATGATCCAGACTTGATCGTGGAAGAAGCAGCTCAGCAGGATATTGAAATTACTCCAGAATTAGCTGTGAGGCGAGAGCCGCTAAAGATTATCGGCAAAGAAACCAAAGAGCTGAGGAACAAGAAAGTTCACTTAGTCAAAGTGCAATGGAGTGGAGATCCGCGAGATTGTACTTGGGAAACTGAGGAGAGCATTCAGAAAGCTTATCCTAGATGCCGAGTGGATATCTCTGATTGACTCCGGTGCCAGGTACATTTACCCTACTTTGCACTACCATTCAATTCTCTACTCTATTGTTATTTTCTTTTCATAGATGTGCACTTTTAATTATATGGTCTGAAGGATTTTTAAAGGGGTATAAAATTTGATTAGTATATTTTTAAAGGTTAAAAACAATTGGATTGGTTGTTGTGTTGTGTGATTGTAGATTTATCAAACCACTTTCGACTTTATTCCTTTTCGGGGACGAAAAGTTTTAAGTGGGGGAGATTGTAACGACCCAGAAAATCTGAACCAATTTAAAATTTTTAAATTGGCCAAAATAATGGATTTTAAATATTTAAAATAAATATTTTAAATAATGGCAATGAAAACTAGTTTGAATCGACATTTGAAAACGAATATAATTAATTATAATTATATATAGAATTGAAAATGGTGCGGTAGTTCGATAATTCGATTTCAAACTTCAATTGAATATACCGGATGCAAAACAATCCGGATTTTAGTGAAACCAAAAATAATGGAATCTAATTGATAATATCTTTCCAACGAATCTGACCAATCGAAATTTGATAGCGGGAATCAAAAGATATGTCCAGTTGAAAATTCTGAATAGTCGCTATGGAATTCAGGCCCTTAAAAATGGACATTTTGCAAACGACCTCGGATTTCGACGAAACCACTTTTGTTGGGTCCGGGATGTGAAGTTATTGCTATGTTTCAAATTTCATAATATTTCGAATCAATATGTGAGTGTGGCAAAGGAAAACGCGTTTGACCAGTTTCAGTTGATTTTAATCGACTGGAAATTGGCCATTTTTCAAACGGTCTCAGAATTCGACGAAACTAGTTTTGTTAGGACCGTATCGTCAATACGAAGCTAGAAAATATTTTTCTGGAATTTTTCTAGTTAGTATGTGACCCCGGTAATTTGAAATGTACGTTTAAAATTCAACATAAGGATTTAAATGTAAATTCAACGGAAACTATTCGAAACAATCGAATCATCTTACGATACATATCCCATTGTGTTCGGAATGGGGGTAAAACGCTATGGACGACAGGCGGTGGGCCTCGTTTCGAGGTCGTATGTAAAAGTCAACTTTTTTGGAAAATTAAATAATAAAATAATAAAAATAAATTTTAATTCCCTCCCTTCATCTCCCTTTCTGCCCCCCCCCCCCGATGCATTAAACAGAAAAAGAAAAAAAAAGAACGGAGCAGCAGCAGCTCCACCGAAGCTCCGCCCTGACGACCCACGACGTCCTCGATCCCGCTCCTCTCCACATCGCGACGCACCCGAACCCCACTCGCGACTCATCCGCCTTCTCCATTCGAAACCCTAGCGCCGCCTTTCCCCGTTCGAGACCACGAAGCCGCCTTCCCCGTTCGAAACCCTAGCGCCGCCCCCCCCCTCGAAGCCAGCTCCGACCCTGACGACGCCTCCCCCCCTGTTTCGCAGATAAGGTAAGTATTTTATGTTATTTTATTTTCATTTTAATTCTGAATACTGATTTTTTTTAAAAGGTGAATACTGATTTTTTTTAAAGGTGAATACTGATTTTTTTTAAACGTGAATACTGATTTTTTTTAAAAGGAAAATACTGATTTTTGAAAAAAGAATACTGATTTTTAAAGGATTTAAAAACTAATTTTTTTTAAGGATATAAAAAGAAAAAGGTTTGAACTTTAAAAAGAAAAGGGTTTGAATTTTAAAAAGAAAAAGACTTGAGATTTAAAAAGGAAAAGATTAGAACTTTAAAAAGAAAAAGGTTTAAACTTTAAATAGAAAAAGATTTGAACTTTAAAAAGGAAAAGATTAGAACTTTAAAAAGAAAAAGGTTTAAACTTTAAATAGAAAAAGATTTGAATTTTAAAAAGGAAAAGATTTGAACTTTAAATAGAAAAGATTTGAACTTTAAATAGAAAAAGATTTGAATTTTAAAAAGGAAAAGATTTGAACTTTAAATAGAAAAGATTTGAACTTAAAATAGAAAAAGATTTGAACTTTAAATAGGAAAAGATTTGAACTTTAAATAGAAAAGATTTGAACTTGGAAAAATAAAGATCATATTTTTAAAATAGAAAAGACAGAATTTTTATTAAGTAGAAGAAGTAAGATATGATTTTTATATTTTTTTTTAAGTAATAAAAATATAATTTTTATATCATAGGAATATTAAAAATATAATCTTTATTTTTGAAAAGGCGGAATCTATATTTTTGAAATGCAATTTTATATATTGAATAACATAGTAAAAATTCGGTCTTTACATATGTAGAGAATACGGGCAGCGAAAGCGACAAAAAAGGCAAGATCGGTGAAGATTTTATGCAAAGAAGAGTCGTGGGATTGAATTAGCTATTCGGTGAGATTTCTGATTTAAAAATTATATATGTGTTGAAATAAAAGTGAATTACTATATATAAATATATATATATATATATATATATATATATATATACGCCCCTCGTCCACAAACCATGGACGATATTTATTGGTTGAAATTGTTGTGAAAATTGATTGATAGCGAATGATTGTTTGGGATTGTTTGTGATTGATATTGATTGATTGTGGTTGAAAAATTCCCGTTTGTGGTTGAGAAATATTTGGTTGAAACCACATAGGATTAGTTTGTGGAAATGAAATAAATATATACATGCCGCCTGCGTGCGAACTAGATGCATGATCCCCATTGTCAAAAACCGCGAGTTTTTAAGGTAGAGCGAGGAGCCGTACTAGGGACGGTCCCGGTTTTAACTACCCTGCCGTCATGCTGCCGAAATTTTCAATAATATTCGTGTGTTTGAATTATTTTCATCTACTTAAACTATATTTATTCATTGAATAGAAAACCTTCATGTGTTGAATTGATATTCATTCGTTGATTAGAAATTCATGTGTTGAATGGTATTCATATTTTGAAATAAATTGTTTGATAATAAAAATCACCTTTTATCTATATATAAAAACTATAGAAAACATTCATGTGTTGAATTGATATTCATTCGTTGATTAGAAATTCATGTGTTGAATGGTATTCATATTTTGAAATAAATTGTTTGATATAAAAATCACATTTTTATCTATATATAGAAACTATAGAAAACATTCATGTGTTGAATTGATATTCATTCGTTGATTAGAAATTCATGTGTTGAATGGTATTCATATTTTGAAATAAATTGTTTGATATAAAAATCACATTTTTATCGATATATAGAAACTATAGAAAACATTCATGTGTTGAATTGATATTCATTCGTTGATTAGAAATTCATGTGTTGAATGGTATTCATATTTTGAAATAAATTGTTTGATAATAAAAATCAACTTTTATCGACTATATGAACTGTGTAAAATAATCTCGTTTTAAAAGAAATTGTTTTATGATAAAAATCCTATTTTTATCACCTACATGAACTATATAGAAAAATAGTGTTTTGAAATGAATTGTTTTACAATAAAAATCACATTTTTATTGTATGCATAAATCGTTGAAATGTGAAGTGTTAAAAATAGCCACTTGTTCAAAATAAACATATATGAGATGAAATATTCATTAATTAGCTAATGAAATGATTTGCACCTATGTATGTAACATTAGAATAAATGGTGTCTTTAAACCAAACAGAAATCAAATATGAAGTTGAATAGAAAATGATAAATGATAAGAACTGTATATATATGTACATGCATATTTATTGAACATGTTATAGCAAAGGGGCTAGAGAAGAGGAATAAAATTTTGTGCCCGACAAATAGGTAAACATTTACTGTTTTGTTTGGGTGATGATTTTATGAGCCTGTTGGCTAGCCGCTTGGCTTTTTCTTTTTTCTTTTTGAGATTAGAAGGACCGGGAAAGCTATTTGCGATTTCCCGATGCTCCCGGTGCAGGGGAGGTTATGGCGAAATTTTCCAAAAATTTAAGGCGTTAGTGAAATATTTGAAGTGAAAACGATATTGAAATCATTGAATGAACTATATTTATATAAATATATAAATATAAATAAAATTAAAATGAAACGTAGCCGTGCAGTTCGCATTTTGAAACCGTGATTTCAAACAACTAGTACGGGAAATCCGACCAGTGGATTTTCCCGAAACCGCAACCGTCGGGTTCGCCTTGGAAATATCTTTCCAACGGCACCAACCTTATAAAAATCCAACGGTTGGATTGTCTGGAATGTTTAATTCAAATCTGAAGAAAAACAGCGCCAGAAATAATTATATTTATATATATATATATATATAAATATAATTATATTTAATCGAATAACGACGCTGTAGTTCTTATTTTGAAATCGAAAATTCAAACGATTGTACCGGGAGATCCGACCGTCGGATTTTCCCGAAACTGGAACCGTTGGATTCGTTTTGAAAAGACCTTTCTAATGATGTAAATTTTGTGAAGATCCAACGGTTAGATTTTCAGATATGTGTAAATCAAATCTGAAGAAAAACAGCGCCACGGCCGCTTTATGGCCCGAAGCGTCATTTTGAATAAATTAGCTATTTTAAAATAAATAAAAATAGCGATAAATAGTTATAAAATATCATAAGCGATATGGAATAGAAATAAACTGAATTTGCTCGATTTATGTGGCTTTTGATGGTTGAATGTGTTTGGTGTGAAAATTACATTAAAGAACAAAATTGGTGTTGTTGAATGATTTAACCATTGAAACAAATTGATTTGAAATTCTAAATACGCGTGAATTATTTGAAAAGGCCGAGTTAATTCTCATTTCGAATAATTGACCGACGATTGAAATTCGAAGATGAAGACGGTGGTCGAAGACCGGAGATCTTCACCTCGTTTGGATGGTAACCGAGGTCCTGATAGGGAGTGTAACAACCCGTATTTTCAATAACCTGTTATAACATAAATGGAGGCAGAATTAAACTGTAAAATCTGAATCAAGGGAAATGGGCTATTCCATTGCGTTCGTCTCGGAAAAATACGCGAAATAGAGTCCGAGTTTTCGAAAATCGGAGTCCGTATGACCAAGATATGGCCTCGCGAAGTTTCATGAAAAATTCCCAAATTAAAGTATACTTAATTAAGTGAAATGGGTTGCGCAGAGAAATATATATATATTGATATATATATATATATATATAATTGAAAATTTAATAAATAAATATGCAAAAATGTTCAAAACAGCGAATTGGGAGAGGGGAATAACCGAACCGGCCGATTTTTGAGGTCGACCCGAGCTCGCTGGGTCGACTAGGGGTTAATCCAGGGTGTTTGGCTGTCAACCCGTGGGCCGATTCGCTCAAATGCAGATTTTGCATTTGGATGGTTCTCATGGTTCATCTTTAATTTAAAGGCCCTAGATGGTTCCTACACTTGACTTCTTCCCCAAGACATGCTTTGATGGCTTGGATTGAATCTAGGTTTAATCCTATGGCCTAAAACACTTGCCTAATCTATAAATAAGACCCTAACCTATCCTAATCCCTCATTATTCATTCATGCAACTAAACTATGGCAAAATTGCTACTCTCATTGCCTCCACACAACTATTCTAGCCTCCACTTCATTGCTATGAGAGATTTCATGATCATGAGAGTATTAGAGAGTCCCTATGTTAGTATGAGAGCTTCTCAAGTTGATCTCAAGGCTAAAGCTTTGATCTTTGTTCATAAAGATGGGGTTTTTATTGATTTGGAGTGTTCATCTTTGGGTTTTTGGGTGATGGCATGCATAGGCTTCATCACAATCTTTGTTTTGCATTTCGATTTGTGCCTTCATAACAATGTAAGCCCTTTCCCTACTCTTAGATATTAACTATAAAGTTAAATGTTCATGTTGCAAGTTTGGGTTTGATCATTGAGAATGATACATGCTATCATGTCATGCAAGCTAATGAAGTCATTATCTTGATCTTATGAGCTAAAAGCTACAACCTTTATGTTGAAATGTTGCATTATTCAACATGAGAACCTTCATAATCTTTATGTCAACTTGCATATGAAGTCATAACCCTTATATGATGATACATGCGAGTTTCTAGTCATCATTCCATGTCTTTTGTCACCATGATTCGTTTATGTGCCAAGTTTGGGTTTATGCATGATTTTGAGGCTTAAGAATGTAACATGCAAGCTAATGAACACATTTGTGCCTCATTTGCCACCATGATTAACTTGTGGCTTAATATCCATTTTTGTCATGCCTTTGCCAAGTCTCTTCTTTTAATCCATTACGTTGTTGCGAACGTATATGCGAGTTTAAAAGCGTTGGGTTATGTTATGGGTAATTTCTAATGACATGAAAATACAACTTGAAAACATGACTTGAATCATAACATGGAAGTTGACATGTAAGTATGCTTGAAAACATAAGCTTGGGAATTTACCTATTAAGTTAGGTCTACCCAATTGCTTGAAAACTTGAATATGAACATGACACTAGACTAAACATGAAAGTGGCCAACTCGAGGTTGGGTTGAGTTTGCAACGTAAAACTACCCGGAACCGACCGGCCTAACTAGTAGTTGCAAACAATAGGACCCAATGTGAGAAGTTGGTCATGTTGTGCTTGAACCCGAGGTTAGACCAAGTTGTGGTGTAAAGCTACCCGGAACCGACCGGCTTAACTAGTAACCACAACAAAGTCTAATGTGAGAGGTGAAGGTGCATTAATTAATTAATGCCACATGATAGGGTTAAGTTAATTTGATTAATGACTCTTAACCAAATATGACATGGACAAATGGGTTAAGTAATTTGATTAGGCTAATGATACTTAACAAAACATGACAAGGTTGGGTAGGTTAAGTAACTTGATTTGCCTAATGACACTTAACCATTTTTATACGACTAGTGGACGGGGTTAAGTTAACCAACACTTAATCAATCCAACACGATAATTTGGTAAGGTTAAGTAAGTTTTCTTAATGACACTTAACCGAAAGATACAGTTAATGGATGGGGTTAAGATTAGACTCAACTAGTCTAAACAGGGAAATCGGATGGGGTTAAGTTAGCCTAGACTTAATTAATCCCACTTGGCAGTTTAATGGGGTTAAGTTAAACGCTTAACTAATCTAACATGATGATTTGATGTGGTTAAGTGACCTTTACTTAACCAATCTAACCCGTGAATTTATTGAGGTTAAGTGACCTATACTTAACCAATCTAACCCGTGAATTTATTGAGGTTAAGTTAACCTATACTTAACCAATCTAACGTGAAGACATGATAAGGCTAAGTCACGAATCGTTTGAATACGCTTGACCAGTTTGACTCAGTAATTTGATGGGGTCAAGTTAATACATACTTAACCAACTTGAGCATGGTTTGTAGGGTTAAGTCTTGGACTTGGATACTTAGCCAATTTTGACATGATTTGTAGACGGGATTAAGTCATGAACTTAAGTGACACTTAATCTATTATATAAACCCTAATTCGGAGAATTAGGTGGATAACCGTAGTTATTAAGGATAACGGGAATAAGGCTAAGTGGTAAACCTTAGTTGAAGGATAACTAAGTAATGATTCTTAGTCAAGGAAATTTAGACCAGTTCATAGATAGATGAGTAACCCGATACGGTAGGTCATCGTTTAAATATACGAGTAGGAGCAAGTATCTGGTTTGGATAAAGGCTCCAGCGAACTGGGTAACGAAGCAGCCGCTTCGGGGAACGTGAGGGTATTCTTGGTATCCCTCTATGAGCTGCCAGGTGATTATACTAGGCTCATGAGAGGTTAAGGTCTGCGTTAGAAGAACCAAGATTATGCCTTGGTTGCTATACGAGCAACCTAAAGACGGGGATGGATAGGGGATAGTCGACGATACACGGTCGTACCCTAGATAGCATTTTCGTCAGGCTACCTACCATCTTTGGTCAAGCGTGTACGTACGGAAAGGCAGAGAACACCCAATAGACCATAATTGCTATCTAATTATGGGTGCGGTAAGGCTCGGATGTGGGTTGGCCAGTGTTGTGTTCTCATACAGGATTTATCCTGTCTTGTCTTTCGCTAGTTGAGGGAGTGGTCTCGTGGGACCATAGCCACGTATAGGAAAAACAGACCTTAGCATCTGCATCGGCAGATAAATCTAAAGCTCCCGACCGAGTCCTGTATTTCCTGGTCTGCCCTATGACAGGACTCGGATGGCACGATGTGATACATGTGCATACAGTCATGGAAAACGATTCACGATGAATGCGTGGGAAAAAGGGCGCGGTTGACGGTTAGCGTAATCCCCAGTGGCCCTGGGTGGTTGAACCAAAACCGAGATACGAAAACGTGCAATAGGTAAGCATAATCCCTAGTAGCCCTAGGTAGCATAAGTCCTAGTTGTACAAACGATAATTCATGTTGGAAGACCCTAGCTAGGTTTAGGGTAACAGTCCAAACCGACCTTAAGGATCATGGAACTATGTTAAAGTAATATAGAATCTCATGAGAAAGCCCGTATGGTCTACGGCAAGGGACTGAACATTTACGTGGAATAAAACATACAAGTTGAGTAACCTATATATGCAAAATATTAGGTTGACATGGACCATTAAACGACTTTTGAGTGAGGGTCATTCTTGGTTAACACATGACACGGTAGGGATACTAGTACGGTAGGTGCAGAGCTAAAATACAGGATAGATATCACGGGGCGTTATACGTGACAGATATCTTGGGGATATTATACTTGATAGAAACCTGAAGATGTGATACCTTGTTTTATCTTGACATCGTAATTTATCATGACACCTTAGTTTATCTGAGTTCAGTAGTTCATCCTGTTATTTTGATTTAGCTTATCTATCTTGTTATCATGCTTATGTTCATCTCAGTTTCTCATGTCAGTTAACTTTACTAGTTTTTATGCTAATAGTAGATAGGGCTTACTCAGTCTTTTTGACTGACCCGTTTTGTTTCGCCTCTTTTCTTCCGTTTCCCCCCAGGTTACAGGGAGGAAATACTGTTGTTTAGTTCGGACTTCTTCTGCTTGAAGGTCATCATGGATGGCTTGGACTTTTCTTGGCTAATGGCTACTTTACTGTTTTTACTTAGGGAATAATTTATGAAAATGTCTTTATGCTTCTTTACTATTGCAAGACAGGTTTTGATGTACTCTGATGTAAAAGGCTTTAGACCTTATTTATTCATGTTATGAAAGTTTGATTTTACTTCCGCTATTGTATATGTTCTGTCTTGTGATATTTCTGTGCATGTTTACCAATAATGCCCCTCTAAAGCTAGCGCATTCCTTTGCGAGTGACCCTAGCGGAGGCGGGGTGTTACACGTGGTATCAGAGCAGAAGGTTACCAGACTGGGCAAAAGTTTTTAAAGACCTTCTGAAAACTATTTGAAAAAAAAAGCCGTTTACAAAGAAGCATTTTTCAAGAAAATTTTCTTTTAAAAGAAAAAGGCTATTCCCCAAAGGCCATTAGCACTTGTGAAGACCCGTAACTTCCCCGTAAAGGAAAGCGTCGGATAGTTCGAGAACAAACCACAACAGAACGCATATAGAAGAACATTTCATTGTATATAACAACAATGCATCAGATTACAAGAATATACAGAGTATAAAAGAATATTACACAGAAATATCAGAGATTTAAATTACATTTAAATACATAGCAGCGGAAAATAATACAATACACAACTAGAATGAGATATACGGATACAAAGCTTCCCGGATATCGTTCCAGTCGTAAACCAGGATCCTGTGAATATAAATCTGCAAAACCAAAACTACTAGCTGCCCGTGTCAAAATAAGGGCACCCAGAGTTTAGGTCAAAACAATAAACTCCAGGTCAGTCATGTGACTGGTGTGAGAACTAAAGCAGTTATAAATCTTTATTTTCAAAGCTAGGTAAAACAAGGGACCACGCCGTATAACACGGAACGGGTTTCCTCCCAAGAATACCAGTGCATAAGACAAACAACGCAATGCTAAATAAAGAAAAATGAAGCTGTTATAAGACCCAGGTCCCATCACACAATGCAACGCAGTCGAGGATAGGGTTTTCCCTTATAACAGCCAAAGAATGCTTGATACGTTTAAAACAAATCATTTGATACTATTATAAGTGCATAGAGTATAAAACAACTTCAAATCATAAGTATCAATCATAGGCGGCATGAATGCCCCATACCACTATGTCGCCATATATAGGTTTACAAATAAAACCGCAAATGTCACGTATTTGGAAATTGGGTTTCCATCTATGAACCGAGGCTAGGGGCAAGATCCTCAACCGATTCGAGACGCTCTAGCCCGCCCCTCAGGAACAGCCGCAACTGCCCCTTGGATCGTCAGGGCCGGTCCACACGGAGTGGATTATTATGCCTGAACAATACGTCTCCCCACCCTATGGGGTGTAAGTCTGGTCCGTCAGCCGACCAGAATGCATTCGGCCGAAACCGATATAACCGAGGCGCCTCGCAACAGCAACAACAACATAAGTCAAACTCGTCAGGGCGTGTAAAACCACTGACGCCACTTCTAACTAGAAAGAAACGCATGCCCTCCCTGAGGTCCGTCTCCCGTTTTTGATTCATACCGGGTGTGAAACTCGCGAATCAAACGTTACACAAAGCTACGCCACAAAGGTCGTGCTTTGATCATCAACCACAAGACTTTGCTTTTCAACAGAAGCCTTGATCATTTGCATCTTAGCATGCCACACAGGCAAGCCATCCTATGCAACCGATATCAGTCACACAGAATGAAATCCGATGTCAGACACACAGTCCATTTACAAGTCCGTTCTGGGTCTGAACGAAACCGGAGGCACCTAGTACCCCGCATATCCATCGATCTCCAAGTACGTCTGGACGATCACTAACTGTTTCCATCTTCTTGGGTGTACAGCCCAATCAAGATCATCAGTTATCACCCAAACGACGTGAAGACCTCCGGTCTTCGACCATCGTCTTCGTCTTCGACTTATCGTCGTATCAGTTACTCAGAATGGGATAAACCCGGTCTTTCCGAATAACTCGCGTATATTTTAAATAAGTGTTACACAAACACAACATACGCCTCATTCCAATTCATTAGTCACTAACCGTAAATTAATCAAGAGAATAATTCCCCAAATATTAACCCCGAAGGCCGAAACCAACATCAGATCAATATCCAGAAAACCATTCTGCTTGGCTAACCGCCAGTTAGTTTCTAAATTTCACATTCAAATCTAATTACAGATTTATCTATCGCCTGGAGCAAAACTGGTGATACTCCATTCTCGATCTTTTCAATCTAATTAAAGATTCATTAAAACTCCACTTAGTTTTAATCATTATCTGGGTTAAAGAATCAGTGTCATTTAAAACACGATTCACGATAAACCCAAAATCACATTCCATTAATTATCGGGTTAAAGAACAAGTGTTATTTAAAACACTGTTCACGATAAACCCAAAAATCAATACCAATTCAATTCCAATTAAATATCATTTAATTGGTACACTTCATTAAATCTAAATAAAAAGATTTAATCTTTTCTCAACTGGGTTCAAGAACAGTGTTAGTGAAGACACCATTCACGACAAACCCAAATCACATTCGATATTCAATACAAGGCTCTGAATAGAAAATATATCGGCTTATATTCAATATCGAATTCTACGACTAACAAATGTCGTATTGGAAATAACGATACAAATATATATCTTTCAAATTTCCATAACAACACCTGTAATGTCACGAATTCCAACATCGAAATATTCCGAAGACAATTTCGATTCAAATCCACTCCAATGCAATCATTGGAAATTTTGGTTATTTTCAAAACCATTTCAAATTCAATTTATTTATTTAAAAATAAATAGAATTATAATTCTAGTTCAAAACTAGTTCATTTCGATAAAAATCCATTTTTTTATCTTTTCAAATATGGAGATTTTCACCCCAAACTTTCACAAATCATTTCTTATGATTTTACACAAATTATTACTATTTTTAATAATTTTATCAAGGCCCGTACAGTCGATTTCCAACAATGGCCATCGAACTGCACTTACAACGACCTTTTTCGAATTTGATTTGGACGTATCTCCAAATCCAACCGTTAGATTTCAAATTTCTAACATTAATTAGAAAGCTCTTTTCGATACGAACCCAACGGTTCCGGTTTTAGGAGAATCCGACGGTCGGATCTCCTGTAATGTCCGTTTGAAATAAATGGTCGAAATTCGCGAACTGCCGCGGCGCGGCGCGTTCTATTCAGGCCATTATATTATATATAATATATATAATATATATTTCGTCGATTTCTATTTAAAACGAATTATATAAATAGTTTTGAATTCGTTTCAAAAACATTTTCAACTTCCATTTCAATTCAAATCAAAATTGAATTCTTCTCTATAAATTCGTTTTAAAATTCATTTCTATTCAATTCGAATTTCAATTCAATTTGAATTCATTTCAATTCGCTTTCTATTCCATTTGAATTCGTTTTCAATTCAATTCATTTCGAAATCGTTTTCAATTCATTTCATTTCGAAATCGTTTTCAATTCAATTCATTTCGAAATCGTTTTCAATTCATTTCATTTCGAAATCGTTTTCAATTTATTTCATTTCGAAATCGTTTTCAATTCAATTCATTTCGAAATCGTTTTCAATTCAATTCATTTCGAAATCGTTTTCAATTCATTTCATTTCGAAATCGTTTTCAATTCGATATAAATATCGTTCACGTCAAAATGGCGTCCATACACGGCTTCATAAATTTCTATTTTCAAATATTCTATTTCAAATATTTCTTTTTCAAAATAGTTGTTATTATCAAAATATTTCGTTCAACACATGACCAATCTCAATGAATGAGTACTGTCAACACATGAACTTTTATTTTATAATATTCTTTATTTTTCAAATTGGAATGAGGCCCAATCAATTACCATATAAAGTTAATTATATGGATTTTCATACAACACATGTATATCATAGCATTGAAAAATAATCAACCATCAACCAAAGTGCACTACACTGCATAAGCATCAAATACAGATATTCAACGCTTATAACAGCCTGTCAATCAATCGATCGACATATTTAATCAATCAGGATGAGTGAACTGCATATTTCATCCTAACACCCGTGTGGGGTTTCAAACAATCAAACACAGATTTTATTTGTGCAGTTGGGCGATGTGTGAAATTTATCGACCCAATCAATATCATTCAAATAAGTGTACATAAACAAACCATCTGGTTTGTAAATGAATATTTATTTATTCACTTCACTATTTTCATATTCACGTTAAAAATTATATTTTTAACGATAAAACATTTTATTTCAACCTATGAATTTCTATTCAATTCATTTATTCAATAAAATGATATTTTTATTTTTCTAACATGTTTTAGAAAATTTCGGCGGCATAACGGCACGATACTAGAAACGGGACAAGGCCTAGCCTTATCCCCGGTCTAGTGAAGGCCCACGCCATTCACACATCAATCAAATCAATTCGTTATGCAAACCGCAAACTTTGGAGTAAGGATCTAACCTAGCCTTACTCCTTCGCCTTATAACGGCGCACGTCTAATCCTAACCAATTTATCGATTCGATTTTTCACACCACAAACCACATTCAAACAATATCGCAATCAATCACCAAACTGTCAAACAAACAAGTCCATGGTCTGTGGACGATTGTGTCGGGTGCTACTAAGCACCGTCTGCATCCTAGTATATATATATAACTAGAAAATAAATAGAAAGGTGAGAAATTCTCACCGATTAGCTATCCTAGCTCCACGGCACTTCATTGATAGAAATCTTCATCGCTATCGCATCTTCGTCATCTTCGCTGCCCGTAGCCACTACATATGTAAAAATCGAATTTTTACTATGCTATTCAATATATAAAATCGAATTTTGACTTCGCTATTCAATATATAAAAATCGAATTTTTTTTCTTTTGCAAGTTCAAATCTTTTTCTACTAAAAGATTAAACTTTTTTTCCTATTTTAAAGTTCAAAATAAAATCAGTTTTTCGCTTTCATAAAAATGCAGTTTTTTCATAACTTAAAAAATAAAAATACAGTTTTTGCCTTATTTAAAAATTCAGTTTAAAAATCATTTAAAAATCAGTTTTCTAATCTAAAATAAAATTCAGTCTTAAACCTAAAATAAAATTCAGTTTTAAACCTACCTAAAATCAGAATTTTAAAAACATAAAAATCGGTTTTTAATATTAACAAAATCAGTTTTATAAATTAAGTAAAAATCAGTTTTATAAATAAAGTAAAAACTTACAGTTCGAAAGGGGGGGGTTCACCACCATCGGAGAGGCTTCGGGTGGCTCTGGGTCGGCGGCAGGAGGAGGCGGAGGGTTGGGGCGGCCTTCAGTTCGTCGGCGGTCATCACTGTGGGGGGGGAAAGCTCTGGCGTTTTCGTCTTCGATTCGAAGGGAGGAAGGAGATGAGCTAGAGGGGAGAGGAAGGCGCGACTTTAGGGGGGAGCGGCGGTCCATCGTCGGCGTCAGCAAGGGGGAGGAAGAGGCGTCGCGATCTGAAACTGGAAGGGGTTTTTTTTTTTTTTTTTTTTTTTTATATTTTGACCGTGGTTTGACTTGTGAGGAAAGAGAGAGCTCAAGGGGGTTATATAATATTTTAATTATTTAAATAATTAATTTCTCCATAAAGTAACTTTAAATTTCGATCTCCGAACGAGGCCCAATGACTGTCGTCCCTAGCTAATTACCCCCATTCCGAATACAATGGGATATGTTTCATAAGCCAGTTCGGCTGTTACGCTCAGTTTTCGCTGAAATTAATGTATAAATCTATATATTCAATTTTAAACGTACATTTCAATTTACCGGGGTCACATACTAACTTTAAAAATTCTAGAAAAATATTTTCTAGCTTCGTATTGACGATACGGTCCTAACAAAACTAGTTTCGTCGAAATCTGAGACCGTTAGAAAAATGGCCAATTTCCAGTCGATTAAAATCAACTGAAACTGGTCAAACGCGTTTTCCTTTGCCACGCTCACATATTGATTCGAAAAATTATGAAATTTGAAATCTAGCAATAACTTTACATCACGGACCCAACAAAACTGGTTTCGTCGAAATCCGAGGTCGTTTGCAAAATGTCCATTTTTAAGGGCCTGAATTCCATAGCGACTATTCAGAATTTTCAACTGGACATATCTTTTGATTCCCGCTAAGAAATTTTGATCATTCGGGTTCGTTGGAAAGATATTCACTATTAGATTCCATTATTTTTGGTTTCACTAAAATCCGGATTGTTTTGCACCCGGTACATTCAATTGAAGTTTGAAATCGAATTATCGAACTACCGCGCCATTTTCAATTCTATTTATAATTATATATAATTATTTATATTCTAACGACGACGCGTATAATATATACGTTCGAATATATTCAAAATAAATTTCTCGTCGATATTATTTAAAATAATTCATTTTAAATAATCTAAATTCGCTAAAATGGCCAAAATAAAAATTTTAAACTGGCCCAGATTTTACGGGTTGTTACAATCTCCCCCACTTAAAACTTTTCGTCCCCGAAAAGGAACAAAGTCGAAAGTGGTTTGATTATTCAGCTCCACATTTGATCTGGCTTCCATTCTCCAACTCTTTAGTTTCTGAGAATTTTTAAAATTTCAAAAATTTGGCTAACACCCTAAATTTTTGAAAAATTTCGCCATAACCTCCCCTGCACCGGGAGCATCGGGAAATTGCAAATAGCGTTCCCGGTCCTTCAGATCTCAGAAAGAAAAAGAAAAAGCCAAGCGGCTAGCCAATAGGCTCATAAAATCATCATCACCCAAACAAAACAGTAAATTATGTAATAAACATGTACCTATTTGTCGGGCAAACAAATTTTATTCTCTGCTCTAGCCTCCTTGCTATGACCTGTTCAATGATATATATGTATATGCAAACAAATGCGACCAATTTTCAATAGAGTTCAATATTTGATTCAATTAGGCATAATTGTTCAAAATTAGCAAACAATTAAACAAACAACACAAACTTCAATCAATTAGTGGATTAACGTTTCAAATTCATAATTTCGATATATATACAAAAATCAGATTTTTGATGCCAAATCACAACAATTAGCCCTATCTAATTTTGGTTCTCACACCAGTCAATAGGAAATATATAGATATCAAACCTTCGAAACACGAACATAAATGTTGATGATGCGATCGCTATCATCAATATCATCTCCGGGCGACTAGGGTGTGGTGCTATATCTATCCAATATATTAAAACTTCGAATACACGCTAGCTAGGCGCATACGCAAAAATCTTTATATTTTGGATTGTCCTAATCAATATAAAATAAATAATCAAATACGAATAATTGATTTAAATTTTCAAATCAAAAATCGTTTTCATTTTAAAAATATACTCTTCACACTCGTTCTAGGATACTACTGATCCCATCTCTAACGAGTCATTCCATTGGATATTACTAATCCAATATCTGATGAATTCCTTCGTACGGTTCTAATGTGTCTTGTTCTCTGCTTTGTAAACCAAAGCTCTGATACCAACTGTGAAGACCCGTAACTTCCCCGTAAAGGAAAGCGTCGGATAGTTCGAGAACAAACCACAACAGAACGCATATAGAAGAACATTTCATTGTATATAACAACAATGCATCAGATTACAAGAATATACAGAGTATAAAAGAATATTACACAGAAATATCAGAGATTTAAATTACATTTAAATACATAGCAGCGGAAAATAATACAATACACAACTAGAATGAGATATACGGATACAAAGCTTCCCGGATATCGTTCCAGTCGTAAACCAGGATCCTGTGAATATAAATCTGCAAAACCAAAACTACTAGCTGCCCGTGTCAAAATAAGGGCACCCAGAGTTTAGGTCAAAACAATAAACTCCAGGTCAGTCATGTGACTGGTGTGAGAACTAAAGCAGTTATAAATCTTTATTTTCAAAGCTAGGTAAAACAAGGGACCACGCCGTATAACACGGAACGGGTTTCCTCCCAAGAATACCAGTGCATAAGACAAACAACGCAATGCTAAATAAAGAAAAATGAAGCTGTTATAAGACCCAGGTCCCATCACACAATGCAACGCAGTCGAGGATAGGGTTTTCCCTTATAACAGCCAAAGAATGCTTGATACGTTTAAAACAAATCATTTGATACTATTATAAGTGCATAGAGTATAAAACAACTTCAAATCATAAGTATCAATCATAGGCGGCATGAATGCCCCATACCACTATGTCGCCATATATAGGTTTACAAATAAAACCGCAAATGTCACGTATTTGGAAATTGGGTTTCCATCTATGAACCGAGGCTAGGGGCAAGATCCTCAACCGATTCGAGACGCTCTAGCCCGCCCCTCAGGAACAGCCGCAACTGCCCCTTGGATCGTCAGGGCCGGTCCACACGGAGTGGATTATTATGCCTGAACAATACGTCTCCCCACCCTATGGGGTGTAAGTCTGGTCCGTCAGCCGACCAGAATGCATTCGGCCGAAACCGATATAACCGAGGCGCCTCGCAACAGCAACAACAACATAAGTCAAACTCGTCAGGGCGTGTAAAACCACTGACGCCACTTCTAACTAGAAAGAAACGCATGCCCTCCCTGAGGTCCGTCTCCCGTTTTTGATTCATACCGGGTGTGAAACTCGCGAATCAAACGTTACACAAAGCTACGCCACAAAGGTCGTGCTTTGATCATCAACCACAAGACTTTGCTTTTCAACAGAAGCCTTGATCATTTGCATCTTAGCATGCCACACAGGCAAGCCATCCTATGCAACCGATATCAGTCACACAGAATGAAATCCGATGTCAGACACACAGTCCATTTACAAGTCCGTTCTGGGTCTGAACGAAACCGGAGGCACCTAGTACCCCGCATATCCATCGATCTCCAAGTACGTCTGGACGATCACTAACTGTTTCCATCTTCTTGGGTGTACAGCCCAATCAAGATCATCAGTTATCACCCAAACGACGTGAAGACCTCCGGTCTTCGACCATCGTCTTCGTCTTCGACTTATCGTCGTATCAGTTACTCAGAATGGGATAAACCCGGTCTTTCCGAATAACTCGCGTATATTTTAAATAAGTGTTACACAAACACAACATACGCCTCATTCCAATTCATTAGTCACTAACCGTAAATTAATCAAGAGAATAATTCCCCAAATATTAACCCCGAAGGCCGAAACCAACATCAGATCAATATCCAGAAAACCATTCTGCTTGGCTAACCGCCAGTTAGTTTCTAAATTTCACATTCAAATCTAATTACAGATTTATCTATCGCCTGGAGCAAAACTGGTGATACTCCATTCTCGATCTTTTCAATCTAATTAAAGATTCATTAAAACTCCACTTAGTTTTAATCATTATCTGGGTTAAAGAATCAGTGTCATTTAAAACACGATTCACGATAAACCCAAAATCACATTCCATTAATTATCGGGTTAAAGAACAAGTGTTATTTAAAACACTGTTCACGATAAACCCAAAAATCAATACCAATTCAATTCCAATTAAATATCATTTAATTGGTACACTTCATTAAATCTAAATAAAAAGATTTAATCTTTTCTCAACTGGGTTCAAGAACAGTGTTAGTGAAGACACCATTCACGACAAACCCAAATCACATTCGATATTCAATACAAGGCTCTGAATAGAAAATATATCGGCTTATATTCAATATCGAATTCTACGACTAACAAATGTCGTATTGGAAATAACGATACAAATATATATCTTTCAAATTTCCATAACAACACCTGTAATGTCACGAATTCCAACATCGAAATATTCCGAAGACAATTTCGATTCAAATCCACTCCAATGCAATCATTGGAAATTTTGGTTATTTTCAAAACCATTTCAAATTCAATTTATTTATTTAAAAATAAATAGAATTATAATTCTAGTTCAAAACTAGTTCATTTCGATAAAAATCCATTTTTTTATCTTTTCAAATATGGAGATTTTCACCCCAAACTTTCACAAATCATTTCTTATGATTTTACACAAATTATTACTATTTTTAATAATTTTATCAAGGCCCGTACAGTCGATTTCCAACAATGGCCATCGAACTGCACTTACAACGACCTTTTTCGAATTTGATTTGGACGTATCTCCAAATCCAACCGTTAGATTTCAAATTTCTAACATTAATTAGAAAGCTCTTTTCGATACGAACCCAACGGTTCCGGTTTTAGGAGAATCCGACGGTCGGATCTCCTGTAATGTCCGTTTGAAATAAATGGTCGAAATTCGCGAACTGCCGCGGCGCGGCGCGTTCTATTCAGGCCATTATATTATATATAATATATATAATATATATTTCGTCGATTTCTATTTAAAACGAATTATATAAATAGTTTTGAATTCGTTTCAAAAACATTTTCAACTTCCATTTCAATTCAAATCAAAATTGAATTCTTCTCTATAAATTCGTTTTAAAATTCATTTCTATTCAATTCGAATTTCAATTCAATTTGAATTCATTTCAATTCGCTTTCTATTCCATTTGAATTCGTTTTCAATTCAATTCATTTCGAAATCGTTTTCAATTCATTTCATTTCGAAATCGTTTTCAATTCAATTCATTTCGAAATCGTTTTCAATTCATTTCATTTCGAAATCGTTTTCAATTTATTTCATTTCGAAATCGTTTTCAATTCAATTCATTTCGAAATCGTTTTCAATTCAATTCATTTCGAAATCGTTTTCAATTCATTTCATTTCGAAATCGTTTTCAATTCGATATAAATATCGTTCACGTCAAAATGGCGTCCATACACGGCTTCATAAATTTCTATTTTCAAATATTCTATTTCAAATATTTCTTTTTCAAAATAGTTGTTATTATCAAAATATTTCGTTCAACACATGACCAATCTCAATGAATGAGTACTGTCAACACATGAACTTTTATTTTATAATATTCTTTATTTTTCAAATTGGAATGAGGCCCAATCAATTACCATATAAAGTTAATTATATGGATTTTCATACAACACATGTATATCATAGCATTGAAAAATAATCAACCATCAACCAAAGTGCACTACACTGCATAAGCATCAAATACAGATATTCAACGCTTATAACAGCCTGTCAATCAATCGATCGACATATTTAATCAATCAGGATGAGTGAACTGCATATTTCATCCTAACACCCGTGTGGGGTTTCAAACAATCAAACACAGATTTTATTTGTGCAGTTGGGCGATGTGTGAAATTTATCGACCCAATCAATATCATTCAAATAAGTGTACATAAACAAACCATCTGGTTTGTAAATGAATATTTATTTATTCACTTCACTATTTTCATATTCACGTTAAAAATTATATTTTTAACGATAAAACATTTTATTTCAACCTATGAATTTCTATTCAATTCATTTATTCAATAAAATGATATTTTTATTTTTCTAACATGTTTTAGAAAATTTCGGCGGCATAACGGCACGATACTAGAAACGGGACAAGGCCTAGCCTTATCCCCGGTCTAGTGAAGGCCCACGCCATTCACACATCAATCAAATCAATTCGTTATGCAAACCGCAAACTTTGGAGTAAGGATCTAACCTAGCCTTACTCCTTCGCCTTATAACGGCGCACGTCTAATCCTAACCAATTTATCGATTCGATTTTTCACACCACAAACCACATTCAAACAATATCGCAATCAATCACCAAACTGTCAAACAAACAAGTCCATGGTCTGTGGACGATTGTGTCGGGTGCTACTAAGCACCGTCTGCATCCTAGTATATATATATAACTAGAAAATAAATAGAAAGGTGAGAAATTCTCACCGATTAGCTATCCTAGCTCCACGGCACTTCATTGATAGAAATCTTCATCGCTATCGCATCTTCGTCATCTTCGCTGCCCGTAGCCACTACATATGTAAAAATCGAATTTTTACTATGCTATTCAATATATAAAATCGAATTTTGACTTCGCTATTCAATATATAAAAATCGAATTTTTTTTCTTTTGCAAGTTCAAATCTTTTTCTACTAAAAGATTAAACTTTTTTTCCTATTTTAAAGTTCAAAATAAAATCAGTTTTTCGCTTTCATAAAAATGCAGTTTTTTCATAACTTAAAAAATAAAAATACAGTTTTTGCCTTATTTAAAAATTCAGTTTAAAAATCATTTAAAAATCAGTTTTCTAATCTAAAATAAAATTCAGTCTTAAACCTAAAATAAAATTCAGTTTTAAACCTACCTAAAATCAGAATTTTAAAAACATAAAAATCGGTTTTTAATATTAACAAAATCAGTTTTATAAATTAAGTAAAAATCAGTTTTATAAATAAAGTAAAAACTTACAGTTCGAAAGGGGGGGGTTCACCACCATCGGAGAGGCTTCGGGTGGCTCTGGGTCGGCGGCAGGAGGAGGCGGAGGGTTGGGGCGGCCTTCAGTTCGTCGGCGGTCATCACTGTGGGGGGGGAAAGCTCTGGCGTTTTCGTCTTCGATTCGAAGGGAGGAAGGAGATGAGCTAGAGGGGAGAGGAAGGCGCGACTTTAGGGGGGAGCGGCGGTCCATCGTCGGCGTCAGCAAGGGGGAGGAAGAGGCGTCGCGATCTGAAACTGGAAGGGGTTTTTTTTTTTTTTTTTTTTTTTTATATTTTGACCGTGGTTTGACTTGTGAGGAAAGAGAGAGCTCAAGGGGGTTATATAATATTTTAATTATTTAAATAATTAATTTCTCCATAAAGTAACTTTAAATTTCGATCTCCGAACGAGGCCCAATGACTGTCGTCCCTAGCTAATTACCCCCATTCCGAATACAATGGGATATGTTTCATAAGCCAGTTCGGCTGTTACGCTCAGTTTTCGCTGAAATTAATGTATAAATCTATATATTCAATTTTAAACGTACATTTCAATTTACCGGGGTCACATACTAACTTTAAAAATTCTAGAAAAATATTTTCTAGCTTCGTATTGACGATACGGTCCTAACAAAACTAGTTTCGTCGAAATCTGAGACCGTTAGAAAAATGGCCAATTTCCAGTCGATTAAAATCAACTGAAACTGGTCAAACGCGTTTTCCTTTGCCACGCTCACATATTGATTCGAAAAATTATGAAATTTGAAATCTAGCAATAACTTTACATCACGGACCCAACAAAACTGGTTTCGTCGAAATCCGAGGTCGTTTGCAAAATGTCCATTTTTAAGGGCCTGAATTCCATAGCGACTATTCAGAATTTTCAACTGGACATATCTTTTGATTCCCGCTAAGAAATTTTGATCATTCGGGTTCGTTGGAAAGATATTCACTATTAGATTCCATTATTTTTGGTTTCACTAAAATCCGGATTGTTTTGCACCCGGTACATTCAATTGAAGTTTGAAATCGAATTATCGAACTACCGCGCCATTTTCAATTCTATTTATAATTATATATAATTATTTATATTCTAACGACGACGCGTATAATATATACGTTCGAATATATTCAAAATAAATTTCTCGTCGATATTATTTAAAATAATTCATTTTAAATAATCTAAATTCGCTAAAATGGCCAAAATAAAAATTTTAAACTGGCCCAGATTTTACGGGTTGTTACAGCACTATCCTTGTTTCCTTAATTGAGTCTCTTTTCCTTTCTTTCCTCCATCTGTAGTCACAGTAGTTTTAACTGCGACTAGTCTTTTCTACCTACGAAAGTGCTTTCCATACGATGGAGGTGGTTCTCGAGAGACCAGTGGCCGCGTTATAAGAAAGGATCGTGAGAAAGAAGGATAAAGGATACGAGCTTAAGGATGAGCAACTTGTTGGTATGGCTTAGTCCTCAAAGGAGGGAGAAAGATGAACAATGAAACCCATGACGAGAGAGTACCTTTGGCATGGTAAAACGGGGCGGATAGTTAAGTATTATGGGACAAGGACAAGATCATCGGGAGGGCAGTAGTATGCTCTCATTTCTAGAGTACCTCGGAAGGAGGGTAACGATCTTGTTAAAGGTTTAGCTTTTCTTCTCTATCATCCCGTTAGGACTTCGTTGTTCGTATCATTTAAGTCTGCTTCGATAGTTGAGTCTCTGCACCTTAAGTACTAGCGTAATAGAGAATCCCATTTTTGTCTCAAAGTCCTATTGGAGAATCAGTCCATTTATACATGACTTGTTTGGATTTGGGAATGTCTATGCCAAGTGTTGAGTTTGGAAATAATGCTTATGTTTATAAGCTATGTATGGATTCTAGGGATGAAGTGGTTATCCAGTAGGGGGTGCCACTCTCGGTTTTGATAGGAGGGTAGTTAGACCTTTTGACTAGCCTTGGTAATGCCCTCGAAGTATCGGGTAACCTTTTTGAGGTTCTGTCATGACTAGTTACTTAGAATCCCTTGATGCCTTTATTGGAAATTTGAAGCCCGATCGAGTGGTGTTCGCCAATAAGACGGATGGTTTACTTCATTTATGCATGGGTTATAGAGATCACCCTAGTAAGTGCGCATGATAACCTGATTGACATCTGTTTACTTTCAAGAGAAAGTTCTTCTACATGGAATGCCTTATAGTATATAAACGAGATCCAAGATTCACTAGTGAATTTTGGAAAGCTTGCATGAGATCATGAGTACGCAGTCATGTTTGCGTCAAGTATTCTAGGAAAAGGATAAGTGCAAGTGGAACGAGAGGCGACGAAGAAATGAGTTCCAGCTCGTGTTATGGAAACAGGAATAAGAAGCTACAAAATTGCGAAGTTAAAAGACGACTTTGATGGTCAAAGACTAGATACGCGCATGATATCTCTTTTTGGGAGTATATCCTTGATCCCTGTTTTCCTGTAGAGCTTGCTTGTAGGCTATCTTTTGTGGACATCCCCTCGGTCCTATTTTCTGTTACAAACCCCGTAAGGAGTTTGTCTTGTTTATCTTCTCGACCCTGTTTCAGGGAATCCTAGGTAGAACCCTATGGATGTAAACATGTATTTGAAACATGTTATGATTGATATGGTTGCAAGTGGTTGCTCGTGGATGCGCGAATACACATTAGATACTAGCTCGACTCGGTCACACTTCATATTGCATATGCACGAGTATTTATACTTGTTTATGGATGAAATCGAATGTATTATCATGCGGTTGTTGCATATGAATGAATGATTGTGCACGCATATAGTATCTATATGACTAGGACTATTTGCATAGATGTTGGATTCATGGCACTATACATATTTTTGCATTAGAAAGATTATTCAGGCCTGATCATTAGCATTAGCTAAGGAACATGTACACACACGTTTTGCATATATTCATACAGCATTAGAAATCATCTAAGGACAATGGTTGCTTGTGGATGATGTTTTGAGTAGATGGATGATGGATGGTAGGATATGTTCTTCCTAACTTGGAGATTTCGGGGACGAAATCCTAAAAGGTGGGGAGAATGTAACAACCCGTATTTTCAATAACCTGTTATAACATAAATGGAGGCAGAATTAAACTGTAAAATCTGAATCAAGGGAAACGGGCTATGCCATTGCGTTCATCTCGGAAAAATACGCGAAATAGAGTCCGAGTTTTCGAAAATCGGAGTCCGTATGACCAAGATATGGCCTCGCGAAGTTTCACGAAAAATTCCCAAATTAAAGTATACTTAATTAAGTGAAATGGGTTGCGCAGAGAAATATATATATATTGATATATATATATATATATAATTGAAAATTTAATAAATAAATATGCAAAAATGTTCAAAACAGCGAATTGGGAGAGGGGAATAACCGAACCGGCCGATTTTTGAGGTCGACCCGAGCCTGCTGGGTCGACTAGGGGTTAATCCAGGGTGTTTGGCTGTCAACCCGTGGGCCGATTCGCTCAAATGCAGATTTTGCATTTGGATGGTTCTCATGGTTCATCTTTAATCTAAAGGCCCTAGATGGTTCCTACACTTGACTTCTTCCCCAAGACATGCTTTGATGGCTTGGATTGAATCTAGGTTTAATCCTATGGCCTAAAACACTTGCCTAATCTATAAATAAGACCCTAACCTATCCTAAACCCTCATTATTCATTCATGCAACTAAACTATGGCAAAATTGCTACTCTCATTGCCTCCACTCAACTATCCTAGCCTCCACTTCATTTCTATGAGAGGTTTCATGATCATGAGAGTATTAGAGAGTCCCTATGTTAGTATGAGAGCTTCTCAAGTTGATCTCAAGGCTAAAGCTTTGATCTTTGTTCATAAAGATGGGGTTTTTATTGATTTGGAGTGTTCATCTTTGGGTTTTTGGGTGATGGCATGCATAGGCTTCATCACAATCTTTGTTTTGCATTTCGATTTGTGCCTTCATAACAATGTAAGCCCTTTCCCTACTCTTAGATATTAACTATGAAGTTAAATGTTCATGTTGCAAGTTTGGGTTTGATCATTGAGAATGATACATGCTATCATGTCATGCAAGCTTATGAAGTCATTATCTTGATCTTATGAGCTAAAAGCTACAACCTTTATGTTGAAATGTTGCATTATGCAACATGAGAACCTTCATAATCTTTATGTCAACTTGCATATGAAGTCATAACCCTTATATGATGATACATGCGAGTTTCTAGTCATCATTCCATGTCTTTTGTCACCATGATTCGTTTATGTGCCAAGTTTGGGTTTATGCATGATTTTGAGGCTTAAGAATGTAACATGCAAGCTAATGAACACATTTGTGCCTCATTTGCCACCATGATTAACTTGTGGCTTAATATCCATTTTTGTCATGCCTTTGCCAAGTCTCTTCTTTTAATCCATTACGTTGTTGCGAACGTATATGCGAGTTTAAAAGCGTTGGGTTATGTTATGGGTAATTTCTAATGACATGAAAATACAACTTGAAAACATGACTTGAATCATAACATGGAAGTTGACATGTAAGTATGCTTGAAAACATAAGCTTGGGAATTTACCTATTAAGTTAGGTCTACCCAATTGCTTGAAAACTTGAATATGAACATGACACTAGACTAAACATGAAAGTGGCCAACTCGAGGTTGGGTTGAGTTTGCAACGTAAAACTACCCGGAACCGACCGGCCTAACTAGT
Source organism: Allium sativum (assembly GCA_030737875.1). Classification (NCBI taxonomy): domain Eukaryota; kingdom Viridiplantae; phylum Streptophyta; class Magnoliopsida; order Asparagales; family Amaryllidaceae; genus Allium; species Allium sativum. The sequence goes on along the minus strand of CM060916.1, from coordinate 109,218,822 downwards.
AGTTGCAAACAATAGGACCCAATGTGAGAAGTTGGTCATGTTGTGCTTGAACCCGAGGTTAGACCAAGTTGTGGTGTAAAGCTACCCGGAACCGACCGGCTTAACTAGTAACCACAACAAAGTCTAATGTGAGAGGTGAAGGTGCATTAATTAATTAATGCCACATGATAGGGTTAAGTTAATTTGATTAATGACTCTTAACCAAATATGACATGGACAAATGGGTTAAGTAATTTGATTAGGCTAATGATACTTAACAAAACATGACAAGGTTGGGTAGGTTAAGTAACTTGATTTGCCTAATGACACTTAACCATTTTTATACGACTAGTGGACGGGGTTAAGTTAACCAACACTTAATCAATCCAACACGATAATTTGGTAAGGTTAAGTAAGTTTTCTTAATGACACTTAACCGAAAGATACAGTTAATGGATGGGGTTAAGATTAGACTCAACTAGTCTAAACAGGGAAATCGGATGGGGTTAAGTTAGCCTAGACTTAATTAATCCCACTTGGCAGTTTAATGGGGTTAAGTTAAACGCTTAACTAATCTAACATGATGATTTGATGTGGTTAAGTGACCTATACTTAACCAATCTAACCCGTGAATTTATTGAGGTTAAGTGACCTATACTTAACCAATCTAACCCGTGAATTTATTGAGGTTAAGTTAACCTATACTTAACCAATCTAACGTGAAGACATGATAAGGCTAAGTCACGAATCGTTTGAATACGCTTGACCAGTTTGACTCAGTAATTTGATAGGGTCAAGTTAATACATACTTAACCAACTTGAGCATGGCTTGTAGGGTTAAGTCTTGGACTTGGATACTTAGCCAATTTTGACATGATTTGTAGACGGGATTAAGTCATGAACTTAAGTGACACTTAATCTATTATATAAACCCTAATTCGGAGAATTAGGTGGATAACCATAGTTAACAAGGATAACGGGAATAAGGCTAAGTGGTAAACCTTAGTTGAAGGATAATTAAGTAATGATTCTTAGTCAAGGAAATTTAGACCAGTTCATAGATAGATGAGTAACCTGATACGGTAGGTCATCGTTTAAATATACGAGTAGGAGCAAGTATCTGGTTTGGATAAAGGCTCCAGCGAACTGGGTAACGAAGCAGCGGCTTCGGGGAACATGAGGGTATTCTTGGTATCCCTCTATGAGCTGCCAGGTGATTATACTAGGCTCATGAGAGGTTAAGGTCTGCGTTAGAAGAACCAAGAGTATGCCTTGGTTGCTATACGAGCAACCTAAAGACGGGGATGGATAGGGGATAGTCGACGATACACGGTCGTACCCTAGATAGCATTTTCGTCAGGCTACCTACCATCTTTGGTCAAGCGTGTACGTACGGAAAGGCAGAGAACACCCAATAGACCATAATTGCTATCTAATTATGGGTGCGGTAAGGCTCGGATGTGGGTTGGCCAGTGTTGTGTTCTCATACAGGATTTATCCTGTCTTGTCTTTCGCTAGTTGAGGGAGTGGTCTCGTGGGACCATAGCCACGTATAGGAAAAACAGACCTTAGCATCTGCATCGGCAGATAAATCTAAAGCTCCCGACCGAGTCCTGTATTTCCTGGTCAGCCCTATGGCAGGACTCGGATGGCACGATGTGATACATGTGCATACAGTCATGGAAAACGATTCACGATGAATGCGTGGGAAAAAGGGCACGGTTGACGGTTAGCGTAATCCCCAGTGGCCCTGGGTGGTTGAACCAAAACCGAGATACGAAAACGTGCAATAGGTAAGCATAATCCCTAGTAGCCCTAGGTAGCATAAGTCCTAGTTGTACAAACGATAATTCATGTTGGAAGACCCTAGCTAGGTTTAGGGTAACAGTCCAAACCGATCTTAAGGATCATAGAACTATGTTAAAGTAATATAGAATCTCATGGGAAAGCCCGTATGGTCTACGGCAAGGGACTGAACATTTACGTGGAATAAAACATACAAGTTGAGTAACCTATATATGCAAAATATTAGGTTGACATGGACCATTAAACGACTTTTGAGTGAGGGTCATTCTTGGTTAACACATGACACGGTAGGGATACTAGTACGGTAGGTGCAGAGCTAAAATACAGGATAGATATCACGGGGCGTTATACGTGACAGATATCTTGGGGATATTATACTTGATAGAAACCTGACGATGTGATACCTTGTTTTATCTTGACATCGTAATTTATCATGACACCTTAGTTTATCTGAGTTCAGTAGTTCATCCTGTTATTTTGATTTAGCTTATCTATCTTGTTATCATGCTTATGTTCATCTCAGTTTCTCATGTCAGTTAACTTTACTAGTTTTTATGCTAATAGTAGATAGGGCTTACTCAGTCTTTTTGACTGACCCGTTTTGTTTCGCCTCTTTTCTTCCGTTTCCCCCCAGGTTACAGGGAGGAAATACTGTTGTTTAGTTCGGACTTCTTCTGCTTGAAGGTCATCATGGATGGCTTGGACTTTTCTTGGCTAATGGCTACTTTACTGTTTTTACTTGGGGAATAATTTATGAAAATGTCTTTATGCTTCTTTACTATTGCAAGACAGGTTTTGATGTACTCTGATGTAAAAGGCTTTAGACCTTATTTATTCATGTTACGAAAGTTTGATTTTACTTCCGCTATTGTATATGTTCTGTCTTGTGATATTTCTGTGCATGTTTACCAATAATGCCCCTCTAAAGCTAGTGCATTCCTTTGCGAGTGACCCTAGCGGAGGCGGGGTGTTACAGGGAGGCATCCCGAAATATGGATAATCAGTGGTGATCGTTCAGACGTACGTGGTGATCGATGGGTTTGCGAGGTATTTAGTGCCTCCGGTTTCGTTCAGACCCAGAACGGACTTGTAAATGGACTGTGTGTCTGACATTGGATTTTATTCTGTGTTGATTGATCTCTATTAAATATACATCTGTTTGGCGGTGGAGAATTTATTCTTTCGCTTAACGCCCTTCTCTGAGACGCACGAGCTCAGAGGTTGTATATCGATGGACATCAGTCGCATGGCATGAATTGCCTGTGTGGCATGCTAAGATGCAGTGATCAGGGCTTCTGTTGAAAAGCAAAGTCTTGTAGTGATGATCAAAGCACCGCCTGTGTGGCGTAGCTTTGTGTATAATGTGAATTCGCGAGCCTCACACCCCGGTATGAACCTAAAACGGGAGAAGGACCTCAGGGAGGGCATGCGTTTCTTTCTAGCTAGGGTGGTGTCAGTGACCTACCAGCCCTGACATTTATATACTTTTCACCTATGTGGTTGTTGCTGTTGCGAGGCGCCTCGGTTTGATCGGACGATCCGGGTCCGATGGAGTCATTCGTTGGCTCGTTTACGTCCCAAAGGGCGGGGAAACGTAGTGTTCAGGCATTTTAATCCACATCGGTGGACCGACCCTGTCGCTCCGAAGGCTTGACTGAGTACTTGCCTGTGGCTCGGGCTAGAGAGTCACGAATTCGGTAAGGACTATCTTTTGCGTTGGTTCATGACGGAAATCCAATTCCCAAATACGACATCGTGCGGTTTTGATTGTATATACATATATGGCGACATGATATATGGTACCCATGTCGTCTATGATTGATAGTTATGATTTGAAATTGTTTTCAAAACATATAGACACTAACAATAATATCAAATGCCTTTGTTTTGATCATATCAAGCATATTTTGACCGTTATAAGGTAAAACTCTATCCTCCGGTTTGCGTTGCATTGTGTGATGGGAACTGAGTCTTATAACGGTATCATTTTTATAAAAAGCATAGCGATGTTTAAAAGAAAGATTTGTTTTAAAGCACTGGTAATCCAATGGAGTAAACCCGTTCCACGAAAGTGGCGTGGTCCTGTGATTAGCCATATTATATATGTGTTGAGTAGATTTCTCATACCAGTCCCATGACTGACTCGTAGTTTGTTTCACTCTCAAACTCGGGTGCCCCTTTTTCTACACGGGCAGCCTTGTATTCAGGTTTAGCTGGTTCTTTCTGGATAGCTGGAGCTGAAGATGGATTCTATCATTTATCTCTTTTTATGCTGTTCAGCTCCTATTGTACATATTTTGTTTATTTCCGCTGTAGACATTTATGTATAGCTGAACTGTATTTGTACTAAGTAAGATCATGTATACTGTGTAACTCTGATGATTACTTTTATCCAGTATATTCTGTTGTTCATTATCTGGTGTATTTATTTAATTCTGTTCTGCTATTATCTGTTTCTGTGTTATATTCCAAAGATAACCCTTGTTTCCGTCTGAACGGGATTTTGGGTCGTCTCAGAAAACAGTAAGCTTTTCCTTTTTAGCTTATTTTAATTCAGTTTTAAATTTTAAAATGCTTTATGTAAATTCAGTTTTAGTTTATAAAAATAAATAGAAAAGATTAGATTTTTAAAATAGAAAAGATTAGATTTTTAAAATAGAAAGATTAGATTTTTTAAATAGAAAAGATTATATTTTTAAAATGGAAAAGATTAGATTTTTGAAATGGAAAAGGCGAAATCTTTATATAGAGTATAGCGATGTAAAAATAGAATTTTTATCTATATAGTAGCAATGTAAAAATAGAATTTTTATCTATATAGTAGCGATGTAAAAATAGAATTTTTATCTATATAGTAGCGATGTAAAAATAGAATTTTTATCTATATAGTAGCGATGTAAAAATAGAATTTTTATCTATATTGGAGCGGTGTAAAAATAGGATTTTTATATATTGAATAGCAATATAAAAATGTGATTTTTATATATGTAGTGGCTAAGGGCAACGAAAGTGACAAAAGGCGAGAACGGCGATGATTTCTATAAATGAATGTCGCGAAGTCGGGATAGCTATTGGTGAGAATTTCTCACTCTTCAATTTCTTTTCTAGTTATATATATACTAGGATGCAGACGGTGCTTAGCAGCACCCGACACCCGTCATCCACAGACCATGGATGGCTTGTTTGTTTGATTGATGTGTTGTGAAAATTGTTTGTGATGTTGATGTGAAATCGATAATAAAAGTAGATGGTTGAAATAAATTAATTATCGTTAAAAATATAATTTTTAACGTGAATGTGAATAAAGAAATATTTATAAACAAATCGGCCGATTTGTTTATATACACTGATTTGACTGATATTGATTGGGTCGATAAATTTTACACATCGCCCAATTGCGCAAATAAAAATCTGTGTTTGTTGATTTGAAACCCCGCACGGGTGTTGGGATGATATTTGGCGCACACTAATCCCAATTATTTAATTGTATGTCGATCGATTGGTCGACAGGCTGTGTAAGCGTTAATTATTCATATTTGTTGCTTATGCAGTTGTGTGGTGCACTTTGGATGATGGTTGATTGTTTGTCATTGCTATTATATACATGTGTTGTGTGGAATCCATATAATTAACATTATATGGTAATTGATTGGGCCTCATTCCAATCGGGAAAATAATGAATATTATAAAAGAAAATTCATGTGTTGAATAGAATAAATAGTAATGTGTTGACGATGTTCAAGTGTTGAAACTATTCGTGTGTTGAGTAAAATATTTTAACAATAAAATTTACATCTTATCATATTTAAAATTAGAATCTACTTCACGGTGGAGTCAGATTAAAAATCAAACGATAGATACCATAATTTTATAAAATATTTTACATAACAAAAAAAGTAATGTGTTGACAGTACTCATGTGTTGAGATTAGTCGTGTGTTGAAAGAAATATAGATTCATGTGTTGAATAGAATAAATATTCATTTATTGAATAGAATAACGAATTTATTTAAATAAATATATAAAGCCATGTTGATTAGAGTTGCGCTATTTTGACGTTAACGATATTTATATCGATTATATTCATTTTTATAATGAATATAGAAAAGAAGTGATTTCAAAATATAACGTTTTGAAAATATTACCATTTATATAGTAATGATATGAAATATTCAATTTTGATTAGAAATTGAATATAGAGTTGAAATGGTTTTGAAAACGAAATTAAAACGATTTATAAAATACATTTTAAAAAGGAAATCGACGAAATATAATATATATATATATATATATTATATATAATGGCCTGAATAGAACGTGCCGCGCCGCGGCAGTTCGTGAATTTCGACCATTAACGTCGAATTGACGTTGCGGGAGATCCGACCGGAGTTTTAATGAATCTTTAATTATATTGAAATGTGAATTGATAATTTAAATTATCAAATCTGAAAGGTGATCGAGAATGGAGTACCACCATTTTTGCTCCAAAGCGATAGTTAAACCTTTAATTAGATTTGAACGTGAAATGGTAATTAATTTTACCGATAACACCATATTGTTAGATGTGGAGTATTACCAGTTTTCTCCATGGGATATATAGGTTGGGATTGGGAAATAAAATAAATAATTACTTCGGTGTGGTTCGCTAATCCCGACTAGTTAGAAATGATATCCAAAGGAAGATTATAGGATAAATTTAGAAGAATTTATCTTGGATAAAATTAATGGGAACCTTTCCCTACGAATGTGATTTTGTGAATAAAAGAATATTCTGAATTGGAATGAGGCGTTTGTTGTGTTTGTGTAACAATTGTTTATTATATACGTGGGTTATTCTGAAAGGCCGGGTTATACCCATTTTGAATAACCGATTCAACGAGATGTCGAAGATGAAGACGGTGGTAGAAGACTGGAAGTCTTCACATTGTTTGGTTGATTACTGATGATCTTGATTGGGCTGTACACCCAAGATGAGGGAATCAGTTGGTGATCCTCCAAACGTACTTGGAGATGGATGGATATGCGAGGAAAGTGCCTCCGGTTTCATTTAGACCCAGAGCGAACTTGTAAATGGATTGTGTGTCTGACATCGGATTTTATTCTGTGTTGATCGATCTCTATTAAATATACATCTGTTTGGCGGCAGAGAATTTATTCTCTTGCTTAACGCCATTCTCTGAGACGTACGAGCTCAGAGGTTGTATATCGATGAACATCAGTCGCATGGAGTGAATTGCCAGTGTGGCACGCGTAAGTGGCAATTGGTCAAGGTTTCTGTTGATAAGCAAAGTCTTGTGGTTGATGATCAAAGCACGCCCTGTGTGGCGTAGCTTTGTGTATAACGTGAATTCGTGAGCCTCACACCTCGGTATGAGTCAAAAACGGGATAGTGACTGCAGGGAGAGCACGACGTTTCTTTCTAGCTAGGGTGGTGTCAGTGACCTACCAGCCCTGACATTTATATACTTTTCACCTGTGTGGTTGTTGGAATGCGAGGCGCCTCAGATATAGGTCTGTAAGGACCGGGAAACGTGTGTTCAGGAATAATTAATCCTCAAAAGTAAGAGAGGACCGGCCCTGAAGATCCAAGGATCAGAGTGGGGTCCTGAGGCATTTGCTAGAGTCTCGAACGCGGAGAGGAGCTTGCCCCTTGCCTCGACTCATGACGGAAATCCAATTTCCAATACGTGATATTGCGGTTTTAATTGTAGAACTAGTATGGCGACATGATAGATGGTACCCATGCCGCCTATGATTGATATTTATGATTAAATTGTTTTGACACTATACACTTATAATAGTATCAAATGATTTGTTTTGACGTACCAAGCATGTTTGGCTACCTATCCTCCGGCTTGCGTTGCATTGTGTGATGGGACCTGGGTCTTATAACAGCTTCAATTTTCCAAAGAGAATTGCGCTGTTTTGTTATATGCACTAGTGTTCTTGGGAGGAAACCCGTTCCGTGTTATACGGCGTGGTCCCTTGAATTACTATCTTTTAAAGTAAAGTTTTAAATAACTGTTTTAGTTCTCACACCAGTCACATGACTGACCTGGAGTTTATTGTTTTAACCTAAACTCTTGGTGCCCTTATTTTTGACACGGGCAGCTAGTAGTTTTGGTTTTGCAGATTTATATTCACAGGATCCTGATTTACAGCTGGAACGATGCTCGGAAAGCTCTGTATCCGTGTATCACTTTCAGTTGTGTTTTGTATATTTTTCCGCTGCTATGTAATTTATTGTAATCTCTGATATTTATTGAATGTAATTTATTCATTTATACTCTGTATATTCTTGTATTCTGACGGAATTGTTGTAATAACAATGAAATGTTCTTCCGTCTGCGTTCCAATTTGTCCTGTTCTCAAAACGATCAGGGGTTTCGAACGGTCTTAGTCGGTTTAACGATCGATTCAGATCGAGCGAAATTCTTTGCCGTTACAGTTGGTATCAGAGCTTTGGTTTACAGAGCTCGAGAACAAGACACATTAGAACCATACAAAAGAATTCATCAGATATTGGATTAGTAATATCCAATTAGAATGACTCGTTAGAGATAGGTTCAGTAGTATCCTAGAACGAGTGTGAAGAGTATATTTTTCAAAGAAAACAATTTTCTTTTGAAAATTTAAATTATTTTAAAACGTATTTGATTATTTATTTATTTTGAACATGGACAATAGAGTATATATAGATTTCGCGTATACGCGTCATGAACGTATAGTCGAAGTTTAAATATACTGGATAGATATAGAGTCACATTCTAGACACCCGGGGATAATTCTGATGATGTGGCCACATCATCAGTATTTATATTCGTGTTTCGAAGGTATGATTTCTATAAATTTCCATTAGACTGGTGTGAGAACCAAAACTAATATAGCTAGAATACATTGTTGTGATTTGGCATCAAAACATGATTTTTGACTATATATTAAAATTATGAATTTGAAACTCTAATTCACTAATTGATTGATGTTTGTGTTGTTTGTTTAATTGTTTGATAATTTTGAACCATTTAGCCTAATTGTATCAAATATTGAATTGTATTGAAAATTGGTCGCATTTACTTGCATATACATGTACTTACATTGAACAGGTCATAGCAAGGAGGCTAGAGCAGAGAATAAAATTTGTTTGCCCGACAAATAGGTACATGTTTACTACATAATTTACTGTTTTGTTTGGGTGATGATGATTTTATGAGCCTATTGGCTAGCCGCTTGGCTTTTTTTTTCTTTTTGAGATCAGAAGGCCTGTATGGCAATTTCGAGATTTTCCCGTGGCTCCCGGTGCAGGGGAGGTTATGGCGAATTTTTTCCAAAATTTAGGGTGTTAGCCAAATTTTTGAAGAATTTGAAAATTCTCAGAAACTGAAAAGTTGGAGAATGGATGCCAGATTGAGCGTAGAGTAGATTGATCAATCCACTTTCGACTTCGTTCCTTTTTCGGGGACGAAAAGTTTTAAGTGTGGGAGATTGTAACAACCCGAAAATCTGGGCCAGTTTAAAATTTTTATGTTGGCAATTTTAGCGAATTTTGAACATTTAAAATGAATTATTTTAAATAAAATCGATGAGAAAATTATTTTGAATATAATTCGACGTATATATTTATATACGTCGTCGTTAGAATATAATAATTATATGTAATTATAAAGGGAATTGAAAATGGCGCGGTAGTTCGATAAATTGATTTCAAACTTCAATTGGATATACCGGGTGCAAAGCAATCCGGATTTTAGTGAAACCAAAAGCATTATGATCTAATCGGGAATATCTTTCCAACGAATCCAAAAAATCGAAATTTCATAGCGGGAATCAAAAGATATGTCCAGTTGAAAATTCTGAATAGTCGCTATGTAATTCAGGCCCTTAAAAATAGACATTTAGTAAACGACCTCGGATTTCGACGAAACCACTTTTGTTGGATCCGTGATGTCAAATTATTTTTAGATTCCAAATTTCATAATTTTTCGAATCAATATGTGAGCGTGGCAAAAGAAAACGCGTTTGACCATTTTCAGTTGATTTTAATCGACTGGAAAATGGCCATTTTTCCAGCGGTCTCCGAATTCGACGAAAATAGTTTTGTTAGGACCGTATCGTCAATACGAAGCTAGAAAATATTTTTCTGGGATTTATAGAGTTAGTATGTGACCCCTGTAAAATGAAATGCGCGTTCAAAATCAATATATAGAGTTATATGTTGATTTTGACGAAAACTGATTGTAACAGCCGAATCAGCTTACCATACATATCCCATTGTGTTCAGAATGGGGGTAATTAGCTATGGACGATAGGCGGTGGGCCTCGTTTAGAGGTCGTATGTAAAAGTCAACTTTTCTTGAAATTAAATAATATAAAATAATTAACTTCCTCTCTCCTCCCCTTCAAAACCGTTGCCCCCCTTTCTTCAAAATCGATTCAGCAGAAGGAAAATAAAATAGAAAAAAATGCATCGCGCCCCTTTCCCCATCGACCACGCCACCGGTCACCACCTCCAGGCGTAGCGCCCCCCCCCCCCCCCCCCCACCGGAGCCCCCTTCCTCTCGGCGCAGCGAAACCCCCAATTCCCCAACCCTAAAACCGACGTCGCCCCTCCCTCGATCGAAGCCACCCCTGCCTCCGGCCAAGCGCCACCACCGCGACCCCCTGCCCCCTCGTTGACCGCGCCACCAGCCACCCACAGCACCGTCGCTCCATTGCTCCGCACCACCAACGATCCTCCGACGTGAAAACCCTCCTCCTCCGGAAACAGTAAGCTTTTCCTTTTTAGCTTATTTTAATTCAGTTTTAAATTTTAAAATGCTTTATGTAAATTCAGTTTTAGTTTATAAAAATAAATAGAAAAGATTAGATTTTTAAAATAGAAAAGATTAGATTTTTAAAATAGAAAAGATTAGATTTTTAAAATGGAAAAGATTAGATTTTTGAAATGGAAAAGGCGAAATCTTTATATAGAGTATAGCGGTGTAAAAATAGAATTTTTATCTATATAGTAGCAATGTAAAAATAGAATTTTTATCTATATAGTAGCGATATAGAAATAGAATTTTTATCTATATAGTAGCGATGTAAAAATATAATTTTTATCTATATAGTAGCGATGTAAAAATAGAATTTTTATCTATATTGGAGCGGTGTAAAAATAGGATTTTTATATATTGAATAGCAATATAAAAATGTGATTTTTATATATGTAGTGGCTAAGGGCAACAAAAGTGACAAAAGGCGAGAACGGCGATGATTTCTATAAATGAAGTGTCGTGAAGTCGGGATAGCTATTGGTGAGAATTTCTCACTCTTCAATTTCTTTTCTAGTTATATATATACTAGGATGCAGACGGTGCTTAGCAGCACCCGACACCCGTCATCCACAGACCATGGATGGCTTGTTTGTTTGATTGATGTGTTGTGAAAATTGTTTGTGATGTTGATGTGAAATCGATAATAAAAGTAGATGGTTGAAATAAATTAATTATCGTTAAAAATATATTTTTTAATGTGAATGTGAATAAATAAGTATTTATAAACAAATCAGCCGATTTGTTTATATACACTGATTTGACTGATATTGATTGGGTCGATAAATTTTACACATCGCCCAACTGCACAAATAAAAATCTGTGTTTGTTGATTTGAAACCCCGCACGGGTGTTGGGATGATATTTGGCGCACACTAATCCCAATTATTTAATTGTATGTCGATCGTTTGGTATACAGGCTGTGTAAGCATTAATTATTCATATTTGATGCTTATGCAGTTGTGTGGTGCACTTTGGATGATGGTTGATTATTTGTCATTGCTATTATATACATGTGTTGTGTGGAATCCATATAATTAACATTATATGGTGATTGATTGGGCCTCATTCCAATCGGGAAAATAATGAATATTATAAATGAAAATTCATGTGTTGAATAGAATAAATAGTAATGTGTTGACGATGTTCATGTGTTGAAACTATTCGTGTGTTGAGTAAAATATTTTAACAATAAAATTTACATCTTTATCATATTTAAAATTAGAATCTACTTCACGGTCGAGTCTGATTAAAAATCAAACGATAGATACCATAATTTTATAAAATATTTTACATAACAAAAATAGTGATGTGTTGACAGTACTCATGTGTTGAGATTAGTCGTGTGTTGAAAGAAATATAGATTTATGTGTTGAATAGAATAAATATTCATTTGTTGAATAGAATAACGAATTTATCGAAATAAATATATAAAGCCGTGTTGATTAGAATTGCGCTATTTTGACGTGAACGATATTTATATCGATTATATTCGTTTTTATAATGAATATAGAAAAGAAGTCATTTCAAAATATAACATTTTAAAAATATTACCATTTATATAGTAATGATATGAAATATTCAATTTTGATTAGAAATTGAATATAGAGTTCAAATGGTTTTGAAAACGAATTTAAAACGATTTATAAAATACGTTTTAAAAAGGAAATCGACGAAATATACTTAATATATATATATATATTATATATATAATGGCCTGAATAGAACGTGCCGCGCCACGGCAGTTCGTGAATTTCGACCATTAACTTCGAATTGACATTGCGGGAGATCCGACCGTCGGATTCTCCAAAAACCGGAACCGTTGGGTTCGTATCGAAAAGAGCTTTCGAATGAATATTAGAAATTTGAAATCTAACGGTTGGATCTGGGGTTATGTCTAAATCAAATTCGAAAAAGGTCGTTGTAAGTGCAGTTCGATGGCCGTTGTTGGAAATCGACTGTACGGGCCTTGATAAAATTGTTAAAAATATTGATAATTTGTGTAAAATCATAATATGTGAATTGGAAAGAACTGGGATGAAAAACTCCACATTTGAAATGATAAAAATAGATTTTTATCGGAATGAACTAGTTTGAACTAGAATTAAAATCAATTTATTTTTTGAAATAAATAAATTGAATTTGATAGTGATTTTAAAAATAATCAATATTCCCAATACATGGATTGGACTGGAATTGAATCGAAATTATCTTCGGAATATTTCGATGTTGGATTTCGTGACTATACAGATATTGTTATGGGAATTTGAAAGATATATTTTATATCGTTATTTCCAATACGATATTTGTTGGTTTCAGAATTTGATATTGAATATAAGCCTGTATATTTTCTATTCAGAGCCTAGTAGGAAATATCAAATGGGATTTTGGTTTGTCGTGAACCGTGTTCTAGATGGCATTGGTTCTTTAACCCAGTTAAAGACAGGATATTGATTTTTGAAAAGATTAAAACTAAGTGGAAAATTAATGAATCTTTAATTAGATTGAAATATGAATTGATAATTTAAATTATCAAATCTGAAAGGTGATCGAGAATGGAGTACCACCAGTTTTGCTCCAAAGCGATAGTTAAACCTTTAATTAGATTTGAACGTGAAATGGTAATTAATTTTACCGATAACACCGTATTGTTAGATGTGGAGTATTACCAGTTTTCTCCATGGGATATATAGGTTGGGATTGGTAAATAAAATAAATAATTACTTCGGTGTGGTTCGCTAATCCCGACTAGTTAGAAATGATATCCAAAGGAAGATTATAGGATAAATTTAGAAGAATTTATCTTGGATAAAATTAATGGGAACTTTTCCCTAAGAATGTGATTTTGTGAATAAAAGAATATTCTGAATTGGAATGAGGCGTTTGTTGTGTTTGTGTAACATTTGTTTATTATATACGTGGGTTATTCAGAAAGGCCGGGTTATACCCATTCTGAATAACCGATTCGACGAGATGTCGAAGATGAAGACGGTGGCAGAAGACCGTAAGTCTTCACATCGTTTGGGTGATTACTGATGATCTTGATTGGGTTGTACACCCAAGATGAGGGAATCAGTTGGTGATCCTCCAGACGTACTTGGAGATGGATGGATGTGCGAAGAAAGTGCCTCCGGTTTCGTTCAGACCCAGAGCGAACTTGTAGATGGATTGTGTGTCTGACATCGGATTTTATTCTGTGTTGATCGATCTCTATTAATTATACATCTGTTTGGCGGCAGAGAATTTATTCTCTTGCTTAACGCCCTTCTCTGAGACGTACGAGCTCAGAGGTTGTATATCGATGGACATCAGTCGCATGGAGTGAATTGCCAGTGTGGCACGCGTAAGTGGCAATTGATCAAGGCTTCTGTTGAAAAGAAAAGTCTTGTGGTTGATGATCAAAGCACGGCCTGTGTGGCGTAGCTTTGTGTATAACGTGAATTCGCGAGCCTCACACCTCGGTATGAGTCAAAAACGGGATAGTGACTGCAGGGAGAGCACGACGTTTCTTTCTAGCTAGGGTGGTATCAGTGACCTACCAGCCCTGACATTTATATACTTTTCACCTGTGTGGTTGTTGGAATGCGACGCGCCTCGGATATAGGTCTGTAAGGACCGGGAAACGTGCGTTCATGAATAATTAATCCTCAAAAGTAAGAGAGGACCGGCCCTGAAGATCCAAGGATCAGAGTGGGGTCCTGAGGCATTTGCTAGATTGTCTCGAACGCGGAGAGGAGCTTGCCTTGACTCATGACGGAAATCCAATTTCCAATACGTGATATTGCGGTTTTAATTGTAGAACTAGTATGGCGACATGATAGATGGTACCCATGCCGCCTATGATTGATATTTATGATTAAATTGTTTTGACACTATACACTTATAATAGTATCAAATGATTTGTTTTGACGAACCAAGCATGTTTGGCTATTATAAGGGAAAACCCTATCCTCCGGCTTGCGTTGCATTGTGTGATGGGACCTGGGTCTTATAATAGCTTCATTTTTTCAAAGAGCATTGCGTTGTTTTGTTATATGCACTAGTGTTCTTGGGAGGAAACACGTTCCGTGTTATACGGCGTGGTCCTTTGAACTACTATCTTTTAAAGTAAAGTTTTAAATAACTGTTTTAGTTCTCACACCAGTCACATGACTGACCTGGAGTTTATTGTTTTAACCTAAACTCTAGGTTCCCTTATTTTCGACACGGGCAGCTAGTAGTTTTGGTTTTGCAGATTTATATTCACAAGATCCTGATTTACAGCTGGAACGATGCTCGGAAAGCTCTGTATCCGTGTATCACTTTCAGTTGTGTTTTGCATATTTTTCCGATGCTATGTAATTTATTGTAATCTCTGATATTTATCGAATGTAATTTATTCATTTATACTCTGTATATTCTTGTATTCTAATGGAATTGTTGTAATGACAATGAAATGTTCTTCCGTCTGCATTCCAATTTGTCCTGTTCTCAAAACGATTAGGGGTTTCGAACGGTCTTAGTCGGTTTAACGATCGATTCGGATCGAGCGAAATTCCTTGCCGTTACAACATGGGTGAAAAGTATATAAATGTCAGGGCTAGTAGGTCACTAACACCACCACTAGCTAGAAAGAAACGTCGTGCTCTCCCTGCAGTCACTATCCCATTTTTGACTCGTACCGAGGTGTGATTCTCGCGAATTCACGTTATACACAAAGCTGCGCCACACAGGCCGTGCTTTGATCATCAACCATAAGACATTGCTTTTCAACAGAAGCCTTGATCAATTGCCACTTATGCGTGTCACACAGGCAATTCACTCCATGCGACTGATGTCCATCGATATACAACCTCTAAGCTCGTACGTCTCAAAGAAGGGCGTTAAGGAAAAGAATAAATTCTCCATCGCCAAACAGATATATATTTAACAGAGATCAATCAGCACAGAACAAAATCCATTGTCAGACACACAGTCCATTTACAAGTTCGTTCTGGGTCTGAACGAAACCGGAGGCACTTTCCTCGCATATCCATCCATCTCCAAGTACGTCTGGACGATCACCAACTGATTCCCTCATCTTGTGTGTACATCCCAATCAAGATCATCAGTAATCATCCAAACGATGTGAAGACTTCTGGTCTTCAACCACCATCTTCATCTTCGACTTATCGTCGAATCGGTTATTCAGAATGGGTATAAACCCGGCCTTTCGGAATAACCCGCGTATATAATAAACACGTGTTACACAAACACAACGTATGCCTCATTTCAATTCAGAATATTCTTTTATTCACAGAATCACATTCTTAGGGAAAGGTTCCCATTAATTTTTATCAAAGATAAATTCTTCTAAATTTATTCTTTAATCTTCCTTTGGGTATCATTTCAAACCATGTTATGGTTTTCCAAACTAGTCGGGATTAGCGAACCACACCGAAGTAATTATTTATTTTATTTCCCAATCCCAACCTATTCATCCTATGGAGAAAAATTGGTAATACTCCATATCTAACACCACAGTGTTATCGATAAAATTAATTACCATTTCACGTTCAAATCTAATTAAAGTTTTAACTATCGCCTTGGAGCAAAACTGGTGGTACTCCATTCTCGATCACTTTTCAGATTTGATAGTTTAAATTATCAATTCACATTTCAATCAAATTAAAGATTCATTAAAACTCCACTTAGTTTTAATCTTCTCAAAAATCAATAATCTGTCTTTAACTGGGTTAAAGAACCAATGTCATCTAAAACACGATTCACGATAAAACCAAAATCACACTCTATTGTTAATCGGGTTAAAGAACAGGTGTTGTTCAAAACACCGCTCACGATAAACCCAAAAACCAATTCAAATTCAATTCCAATTAAATATTATTTAATTGATACACTTCATTAAATCTAAATAGAAAGATTTAATCTTTTTCTCTATTGGTCTTAAGAACAGTGTTAATGAAGACACCATTCACGACAAACCCAAATCACTTTTGATATTAAATACAAGGCTCTGAATAGAAAATATACCGGCTTATATTCAATATCAAATCCTGAAACCAACAAATATCGTATTGGAAATAACGATATAAAATATATCTTTCAAATTCCCATAACAATATCTGTATAGTCACGAAATCCAACATCGAAATATTCTGAAGGTAATTCCGATTCAACCCCAGACCAATTCACGTATTGGGAATATTGTTTATTTTTAAAATCACTTTCAAATTCAATTAATTTATTTCAAAAATAAATTGATTTTAATTCTAGTTCAAAACTAGTTCATTTCAACAAAAATATATTTTTATCCTTTCAAATGTGGAATTTTTCATCCCAGTTCTTTCCAATTCACATATTATGATTTTACACAAATTATTGATATTTTTAATAATTTTATCAAGGCCCGTACAGTCGATTTCCATCAACGGCCATCGAACTGCACTTACAGCGACCTTTTCCAAATTTGATTTGGACATAATTCCAAATCCAACCATTAGATTTCAAATTTCTATTATTCATTGGAAAGATCTTTTCGATACGAACCTAACGGTTCCGGTTTTAGGAGAATCCGACGGTCGGATCTCCCGCAACGTCGATTCGAAGTCTATGGTCGAAATTCACGAACTGCCGCGGCGCGGCGCTTTCTATTCAGGCCATTATATATATATATATATATATATTATATTATATATTTCATCGATTTCCTTTTAAAATGTATTTTATAAATCGTTTTAAATTCGTTTTCAAAACCATTTCAACTTCATTTCAAATTCAAATTAAAATTGAATTTTTCCTTATAGATTCGTTTTAAATTCATTTCAAATTGATTTCAATTCAAATCGATTTTTAATTCAATTTCAATTCAATTTCAATTCGAATTCATTTCTATATATTCGATTTTGAAATTACTTTTCGATATTCATTAAAAATTGAATAAAATCGATATAAATATCGTTCACGTCTAAATGGCGCATCTCTAATCAACACGGCTTTATATATTTGAATAAATTCGTTATTCTATTCAACAAATGAAAATTTATTCCATTCAACACATGAATCTATTTTTCTTCTTACTTACAATAAAAAGGTAAATTTTATTGTATAAATATCTTATTCAACACATGAATTCTCAACACCTGAACATCGTCAACACATGACTATTTATTCTATTCAACACATGAATGTTTTTTATAATATTCATTATATCCCAATTGGAATGAGGCCCAATCAATCACCATATAATGTTAATTATATGGATTTCATACAACACATGTATACAATAGCAACGATAAATAATCAACCATCATCCAAAGTGCACCACACAACTGCATAAGCATCAAATATAAATAATTAACGCTCATAACAGCCTGTCGACCAACCGATCGACATACAATTAAATAATTGGGATTAGTGTATGCCAAATATCATCCCAATACCCGTGTGGGGTTTCAAATCAACAAACACAGAATTTTATTTGTGCAGTTGGGCGATGTGTAAAATTTATTGTCCCAATCAATATCAGTCAAATCAGTGTATATAAACAAATCGGCCGATTTATTTATAAATATTTATTTATTCACATTCACGTTAAAAATTATATTTTTAATGATAAAATATTTTTAACTATATAAATATTTTATTTCATTTCACATCACACAATCAATTTTCACCACAACAAACAATCAAACATACAAGCCATCCATGGTCTGTGGATGACGGGTGTCGGGTGCTACTAAGCACTGTCTGCATCCTAGTATATATTTTTATAACTAGAAAAAGAAATTTAAAGTGAGAAGTTCTCACCAACTAGTTAATCCAAACGTCTCGACTCTTCTTATGTAGAAGTCATCGTTGTTCTCGCCTATTGTCACTTTCGTTGCCCATAGCCACTACATATATAAAGATCACATTTTTATATTGTTGCCATGTATATAAAAATCATATTTTTATAATCACTCCATATGGATAAAAATTCTATTTTTACACCGCTATTATATAGATAAAAATTCTATTTTTACACCGCTACTATATAGATAAAAATTCTATTTTTACACCGCTACTATATAGACAAAAGTTCTATTTTTACACCGCTACTATATAGACAAAAATTCTATTTTTACACCGCTACTATATAGACAAAAATTCTATTTTTACACCAATACTATATAGATAAAAATTCTATTTTTACAACGCTTCCTTTTATATAAAAAATTATATTTTTATATTTTTACTTCTTATATAAATATTATATTTTTATTCTTCACATCATATAAAAATTATATCTTTATTTCGCTACTTCATATATGTAAAAATAGAAATTTTTTTTTCCATAAATATAATCTTTTCTTCGTTTTAAAAATAAAGTCTTTTCGATTTTAAAATATAATCTTTTTATATTTCTAAAATCAAATCTTTTCCTTCATGAACACATTATAAAAATCGACTCTTTATCTCGCTACACCCATAATAAAAAACTCAACTTTTACATAAATAAAAATCTCACCTTTAATATAGATTAAAAATCTAAACTTTTTATATGATAAAAAATCCAACTTAAAAAATCGTATTTTTATTACGAAATCATATATTTTACTTTACCGTTTAAATAATAAAAATCCTATCTTCCTATTTGTAAAAATCATACTTTTCCTATATAAAGATTCGACCTTTTCTAAAATAAAGATTCGACCTTTTCTAACATGAACATCTAATTTTTTTTCTCTAATATGAATACCCTATTTTACATTGAAGAAAATAAGTATATCATAAAAATAAAGCCCACCCTTTTTATAACATACATAAATAAAAACAAATAAACAAAAATAAATATAAATTAAAACTTACAGTTGAAGGTTGGAAGAGGGGAGGGGCTGCTGGGGATGCGTCGGAGGTGGCGCAGGGCCTAGGGGAGTCACGGTCGGCTGTTTCAATTAGGGGAGGAGCGAAGGAGGAAGAGAAAGGGGGAGAGGGGTAACGGGTCTCAGATCTGCGGAGGGAGGAAGGGGAAGAGGAGAGCTGGAGGCGCAGCAGAGGGTTGGAGCGGCTGTGGGTGATGGTGCGGCGGCTTTACCGGCGGTGGGCGACAGAGCTTTATGGCTCAGGCGGCGTCGTTCGGGTTTGGGGGAAGAAGAGGGAACGGAGGAGAGAGGAGGCTGGAGGGAAGGGGGTGTCGGGGTGCTACGCCACGGTGGCGCGCTAGGCCGGGTGGGGGGGGGGGGACGATGGAGGGTGGCGGTTCGATGGAAGGCTCCGTCCTTCGTCTTTTCCGATTGAATGAACTGACGTGGGGGGCATGAGAGGAATTAAGGAGAGTGGGGGAGATATATTTTATTTATTTATTTTTAATTTCAAAAAGTTGACTTTTTTATTCGACCTTAAATGAGGCCCACCGCCTGTCATTCCTAGCATTTTACCCCCATTCTGAACACAATGGGATATGTATCGTAGGCTGATTCGACTGTTTCGACCAGTTTTCGTCAAAATCAAAATATAACTCTATATATTGAATTTGAATGTGTATTTCAATTTACTGGGGTCACATACTAACATGAAAAATTCTAGAAAAATATTTTCTAGCTTCGTATTGACGATACGGTCCTAACGAAACTAATTTCGTCAAATTTTGAGACCGTTAGAAAAATGGCCATTTTCCAGTCGATTAAAATCAACTGAAACTGGTCAAACGCGTTTTCCTTTGCCACGCTCACATATTGAATCGGAAAATTATGAAATTTGAAACCTAGAAATAACTTGACATCACGGATCCAACAAAAGTGGTTTCGTCAAAATCCGAGGTCGTTTGCAAAATGGCTATTTTTAAGGGCCAGAATTCCATAGCGACTATTCTAAATTTTCAACTAGGCATATCTTTTGATTCCCGCTATGAAATTTCGATTTTTCGGATTCGTTGGAAAGATATTATCAATTAGATTCTATTATTTTTGGTTTCGCTAAAATCCGGTTTATTTTGCACCCGGTATGTTCATTTGAAGTTTGAAATCGAATTATCGAACTATCGCGCCATTTTCAATTCCTTTTATAATTATAAATAATTATTTATATTCTAACGATGATCTATATAACTATATACGTTCTATTTCTATTCAAATTAAATTTCTCGTCGATATTATTTAAAATAATCATTTTAAATGTTCAAAATTCACTAAAATTGCCAAAATAAAAATTTAAAACTGGTTCGCATTTTCCGGGTTGTTACATAATTCCAAATCCAACCATTAGATTTCAAATCTCTAATATTCGTTAGAAAGCTCTTTTCGATACGAACCCAATGGTTCTGTTTTAGGAGAATCCGATGGTCGGATCTCCCTGTAACGGCTGGAAATTTTCGACTCCTCGAGAGTCGAAAATTCCGAGATGTTAGTGAAAGAAAGTAGAGGGTGAGGAAGAAAAGATAGAACTAATAGAATGGAAGAAGAAGAAGAACTTACATCATCATAGTAAACACGAATCTCATAGCGGAACGAATAAAATATAACATAACTTTGAAATACAAATCAGTACTCGTATATACATACCATTTCAAAGTACAACACTTAACAACATAGCGGAATAATCATAGCTATAATCCTGAAGCCTCCTGCTCCAAGCTCTCCAAGTGTATCTGTAAAATCTCGACTACTTGACTGCCCGTACAAATTTAGGCACCCAAGAGTTTAGGGAAAACAAACAAAATAAACTCTGGGTCAGTCATGGGACTGGTGTGAATAAAACTCCAACACTTGGTTAAATAAAGGATATCTTTATGATATTATAATAATGTCTAAATACAAATAGATATCAATCTAGCAGAACGCTTGCATCTCACGTTCCACATACATAGTATACAAATAAACCGTGAGCGCTTATTGGAGATTGGATTCCAACAGACAAGGTATGGGAGCACCTTCCGATCAGTGTACTCTAGAGGAGATACACTAGGGTTCAACAAGAACGTCTTGCAACCCGGCCACACATGACCGTCCACTCATTTAGCTTGAGTGTAACGAATATATTATCACCGATGGTTGGGATCAGCAACCATCCTTCCCGATAAGGGACATCATTGAAATAGATTATAAAGAAGTACAATTGAATATTCTCTAGATGGTGATAATACACCCTGCTTGGGTATGGCCCAACTAGCCATGCTGCCTAGCCCAACTTCTGTTATTTTCCGGTTGTGAGGTTTTGAGGTCACGTTTATCACTTTGACAGATTATTTCTTCAATTACTTTGAATGCCACATCGTCATACCAGCCAAATCATTATCGATTTCTCAAGGCATCACGGGTAGAAAAGCTAAGAGAAACGAATTTCTCCGCCACCAACGTAATACGTTTAAAGAGATCAACATATATGATTTGTTAAGAATACTTTATCAGACACTCGTCCATATACGTTGTCCTGGGACTGAATAAACCGAAGGCACTATTCAGTGAATCCATCCTACCTAGGCTTTTCACAATAGCCCTTGCACTTCACTCCGTCTTCAATTATCTTTAGCGTACTTGATTCGCAACGCTTATGCTAATACGGAGTGGTTCTTCGGATAATAATCCAACCGGTCTCTCCATATTTACAATGTAAATATGGTCAAAACTTTGATAGTCTGTGATTCAACTATCAAATGAAAACATGTCGGTGTACAAACAACGATCTTATTTCCTAATGGAAATTCGATCGATCAATCATCATATACATATATATGTTCATATTTCCTTATTTCATATATTCAGAAAATATATGTTATTAATCATTGGAAAACATTTCCATAGCTTATTTACGCATCACTTATTATTTCACCACTATCAGTCCCTAACGGTAAACCACTAAGAGAACAACTCCTAAGTATAAATCCCGAAGGTCGAAACCAACATTAGATCATCACTTAGGAAACTGTTCAACTTAACTAATTTCCAGTCAGTTTCTAAATTTGCTTAACTCGATTTCTTAATTCTTATCATTAAAACATTTCATTTTCTATGTTTAGAAAACATATTTGACTATATTTGGAAAACGTTTCCAAATCTCATTTACGGATTTCCAATGAACGTTGTATAAAACATCGTTTCGCTTAATCCATTTATCGCTTATTCCTTAACTTTATTCCTAATCAACCTTTTAGATCGAACCACAACTATTCCTTTGTCAATTCTGAAGTCAATCAAGTTGGGGTATAATTACCTCGCAGACCTTAATTGAACAACGTCCTTTACTGTGAAATAGATGAAGTTCATCACTCACTTTTTACAATCATCTATTTACGCAAATTCTCGGATTCAGGTTACGAATCCACTTCTTATATGACAACGTTTGATTATAACTATAACGTTATAATTCCTACCCCTAAAATGTCTAACCTAAATTATAAATTTATTTCCTAACTCGAATAATTTAACAGACACCTAATTTCTAAATCAATAACTAAATCTTGATTTAAACCCTGGAAAGTAAATAGTACTTTCCTGAATTCGCTATAATCGAATTCGGCGTATAACTCTCTTTCGAGAAATCTCTATTCGATTAACTCTCCCTTTTTAATAACTTATATTCGATAAACTCTATTTCGATTAACTTCTATCGAATAACTAATATTCGAATAACTCTTCTTGGTTGGCTCTATTTCATGAACTCTTATTGAATAACAAATATTCGATTTTCTTAAATGTGTCAATTCTTATCGAATAACTAACATCCGATTAACTTTAATGGATTTACTCTTATCGAATAACTTTTTCGATTAGCTTAACTTGATTTTCTTAACTCGATTATCTCAACTCGATTACTTAACTCGATTACTTAACTCGATAAATCTTAACTCGATTACTTAACTCGATAACTTAACTTAACCCAAATCGATTAACTCAACTCTAATCGATTAACTTAATTTGATTTACTCCTTCGAATAACTAATTCGAATAACTTAATTGATTAACTCCTTCGAATAACTAATTCGAATAACTTACCTTCGAATAACTGCTATTCGATTTACTCTAACTCGATTAACTTAATTCTAATCGATTTACTCCATTTCGATTCAACTTAATTCAAATCGATTAACTTAACTCAAATTGATTAACTCCTTTCGAATAACTAAATTCGATTTAACTCTTCTCGAATAACTACATTCGATTAACTCAAATTGAATAACTAATATTCAATTAAGTCTTACGTGTTTAACTCTATTCTAATAACTAATTCGAATAACTCTAATGTGTTTAACTCTATTCAAATATCAAATTCGAATAACTCATTTCGAATAACTAAATTCGATTTACTCCTTTTTATAACGTTTATTCATTTCAAAAGATTTCCTTTTTACAACGTTTATCCATTTATAAAGATTAACTTTTTACAACGTTTATCCATTTATAAAGATTTACTTTTAGTAACGGTTCTTCACTTTATAAATGTCCTTTTAATAACGTTTCTCCCCTTCTAAGGATTTCCCTTTAACAGCGTTTATTTACTTTATCGGTGTTAAAAACAATTTCTACTTCTCTATATAAGTTCAAACTTATATATCCCATTTATCAAACAATAAATATTTTATTTAATTTATAAAACATTATTTATTAATTAAATCTTCTTACTTTATCTGTTAAAAATAGATTTCCTATTTAATATCTCCTTAAAATCCATATCGTGTTATACTTGTGTGCGAAGCACGTGTTTAAATCTATCCTAGTATAATTCTATTTATTTTCCGAACAAGTGTTCCTTTATTTATTCCCTAAATAAATATTCCTTTATTTCATTTATTTATAATCTAAATAAATGTTCCTTTATTTATTTCCTAAATAAATATTCCTTTATATTCAAATTCATTTATTTTCTAAATAAATGTTTCTATTTTATTTCATTTATTTTCTAAATAAATGTTTCCTTTTTCATTTATTTATTTTCTAATTAAATAAATGTTTTCCTTTTATAAAATCCTATCGATTTTATAAATAAGATTCATTTTCAATATAAACATTGAAAATCCCCTTATCAACTTTCGGTATGTTATGGTATTCAATCATATCAAATCACGATGTTCAATATCATCCAAGCACATATAATTTCCCACAGATTTTATATCACATCATATAACAATATATGAAAAACAATAAAATAACTGTTGAGGAATCCAGTCGGATTCCTCCAACCTGTTTCCCTGCATCACAGATGTTAGACAATATAGATAACATCACTTTCAGTTCCATATGATATATTCTGTTAAACAGAATCAATATAGAAATTTAACTAACTGACTATCAGTTCAATCAACTAATCAACACACAGTCAAACAGACAATTTTAACAGTTCTAACAATGCAACATGAAATTATAAACTGTTCAGAGTTAGTGAGATTTACTCACATTGGATGATCATCGTTAAATAACGATAACTATCACTTGATTCAGACGGACAATTTATTTTGCAATAAATTGTAACGAGCTCCGCATTACTTCCAGTCGGTTCCATGGTGTAGCCGTCGTCCATACGATCCCAACGGATCTGACTGTTCGAATTTCTGACCATGTATGAGCGAGATATATCATTTACAAGTTTGCAGATATTTATTTAATTAAATTAAATTTTAGTTATTAACATACTGGGCTCACCCCATTTTTTCCATTTCGGCCCATCTAGCAAATACCTCAATCCGCTTTGCATTGTTACTCCTTCTTCCAAAATAAACATACTGGCTTCAGCATTTAACACCATTTCTACAAATTCACACTCCATTTTCTCCCTCATAACGCAACTAATCCATAAACGACCTGCACAGTTGATCTTCCCTTCTCAACAGCCCCAACCTCCGCTGGCTTCGCCTCCTTCACACACCCCATACATGTATAACACACACACATCCACTTATGCACTTCCCAAAACTTTCTTGCGTTACTCAGGAAAACTAAGACTCCTTCTATTTTGTTTTTATTTTAAACATAATATGCTTTTCTCCCATCCATTAGAAAAAATCTTTCTGCCCCTCCTTTACATCATTGCCGACTGTTTTACATGCACCAAACTCCTTCCTACCGCTCACACTTGCACCCGTTCTTCCTGCTGCATCAACCGCAGTGATCACGTAGGGTATTCGCCCCCAGCTTCCATGCGAGACCATATTGTTCACCAGAGAACGACTCGCCTCAATCCCAGAAAGCAACGCCACTTTCTTTCCAGTTTTAACATCCGTGACCTCCTCTTGTTAACTCACCTCAACAACTGGCCATTTCGATTCTTCCACAACAACATACGTCCTCTTTTTAATTACCGTGTCTCCTTTGATCCACACGGCAACCGCAAGCATCAGGTTTTGCTGAGTATATATTGTGTACCCCTTACACCAGCATACAACTCACGACTTCAACAACTCTCATGAGTTTAGATCAAAACCCAAAACTCATAGCAGCTACTATGAAGTTGCGCTCATTTTATTTATTTATTTAGTTTGGGTTTTATCTTCTGGAAACGTGAGTGGTTGAGTGGGTGAAATATATATAGTGTTGGTTTCCTTCATGGCAAAGGAATGGTGGTAGGAGGTCATACGTATTTGGTTTGAGGACACCAGCATTTGTGCGGTTGAAATAAAGGAGCGTGGACTCCTTTTGGTGCAAAGAAATAGGATATTTTTAATGCCAAGGAATATTCCCAGAATATTCTTTTGTAAATTCGTTTCACCTTTAAAACTATCACAAATATTCTCTAAAATAGAGATCTAATACATGTTCCTAGTATAAAAACGTATTCCGGATCCAATGGGACAGGTTTCGTCGAATTCCGACACCGTTTGCGAAAATCCTTTAGAAAATATCGATGAAAAACACCGAGCAATAATTCCTAACAATTCCAGAAAAAATCCTAAAAATATGAGGCCTTGACGTTTCACTAGACCTCTTCCTAAGGTTTCGTATGAAACTTGTTTCGTTGAATTTCGAGTTCGTTTGACCAGTTAACCATTCAGTTTTAGTTTGTTTTAAGTTAAAAATATAGTGTACCGTACTATGAAATATTCTGTTCACGTAGGGACTGTTATGGACAGAAACAAAAATACCATTGAAATGAGTGACGTGCTCTGGTCCCAAAAATGTAATAATACCGGTAGATGGACTCATATTGTGAAATCCCGAAATGTCGATACAGGGTACCAAATACTCCAAATAAAAAGTTGCTTATTAAATTAATTAAAAATTACCATAAAATTATAAAAATTAAATTATCACTACGCCTCAAAAGAACCTTGTCTAAATTCAAACCCGATCTCTAGTTATATCGAATAAACCGATACGGTCGATAAACGATTCTATAGCGACTATTTTAAAATTTGATTTGGACATAACTCAAAATCTACACGACGAAATCCTGATTTTTCTCTTCCACTAGAAAGATATACTCCACCAGCTCCACACGTTTCTTGTTTCACAGAAATCCGGCTTAAAATGAATCATGTACATTCAGTTGAAGTTCAAATCGCCAATTTGCGAACTGCCGCGACGTTTCAGGTTCGTTTTAATTATAATTATAAATTATAAGTTCGAACATTTTACTTTAAGTTATCGATATTGCCAAATCGATATATAAATAATTAAATAAATTAATTATTCGACAGCTAACAAAACGCGCCATTACACTCCCGTAATATCCATTCGAAGTCAATGGTCGAAATTCTCAAACTGCCGCGGCGCGGCGCGTTCTATTCAGGCCATTTAATACATATAATATATATATTGAATATATTTCGTCGATTTCCTTTTTAAACGTATTTTATAAATTGTTTTAAATTGGTTTTCGAAACTATTTCAACTTCATATTCAATTTCGAGTCAAAATTGAATATTCCACATCATCGATATACAAATGATAATATTTTCGGAATATTATATTTTGAAATCACTTCTTTTTCTATAGTCATTATAAAAACGAATATAATCGATATAAATATCGTTCGCGTCAAAATGGAGCACATCTAACCAACACAGCTTTATATATTTCAATAACTTCGTTATTCTATTCAACAAATGAATATTTTCTTCAACACATGAATATATATTTTTATTCAACACCTGAATATATATTTTTATCCAACACATGAATATTCATATTTTTCAACACATGAATTTTCTATTCTATTCAAAACATGAATTTTTATTCTATTCAACACATGAATTTTCTATTCTATTCAACACATGAATATTTATTCTATTCAATACATGAATTTTTATTCTATTCAACACATGAATTTTCTATTCTATGATTTTTTATTCTATTAAACACAAGAATTTTTATTTTATTCAACACATGAATTTTTATATTCTATTCAACACATGAATTTTTATATTCTATTCAACACATGAATTTTTATATTTATCAACACATGAATTTTCTATTATAATATTCCTTATTTTCCAAATTGGAATGAGACCCAATCAATTACCATATAATGTTAATTATATGGATTTTCTACAACACATGTATGTAACAACAACGTTAAATCATCAACCATCATCCAGAGTGTACCACACAACTTCATAAGCATTAAATATAAATAATTAACGCTTACACAGTCTGTCAACAAATCGGTCGACATACTACTAAACAATTGGGATTAATGTACGTCAATATCATCCCAACACCCGTGTAGGGTTTAAAATCAACAAACACAGATTTTTATTTGTGTAGTTGGGCGATGTGTAAAATTTATCGTCCCAATCAGTATAAGTCAAATCAGTGTATATAAACAAATCGTCCAATTTGTTTATTACTAATTATTTTATATACACGTTAAAAATTATATTTTTAACTATAAAATATTTTCCACTATAAAATATTTTATTCCATTCCACATTACACCATAAAATTTCACAACACAGAAATCAAACAAACAAGTCATCCATGGTCTGTGGACGACGGGTGTTAGGTGCTACTAAGCACCGTCTGCATCCTAGTATATATTTCAACTAGAAAATAAATTAAAAGTGAGGAGTTCTCAATGAGGGTTCCACTCCACCATTTCATTTCTGAATTTCTGAATAGCCGGGGTTTGCCCAAAATTCAATGCAATCCTTTACACGATGTTCATAGTAAAAATCACATTTTTATCTCAACATATATTTAATAAAAATCAGATTTTTATTTTGCTATTTATATAAAAATTCTATTTTTATATTCTCTATTATATAATATTTTTATTATCTCTACTATATAAAAATCATAATTTTATTTCCACTTCATATATATAAAAATCGAATTTTTATCTCGCTATTCAAATAAAAATTATATTTTTTTTCTTATCTCTACATATAATAAAAATTATATTTTTAATACTCTGCTAATATAAAAATCATATTTTTATTCTTTCTATAATATAAAAATCCTATTTTAATTCTTTCTATAATATAAAAATCATATTTTTATTTCAAAACAACATATATAAAAATCGAATTTTTCTATAATGATTCATATAATGAAAATCACTTCATATATAAAAATCGTATTTTTATCTTATCGCTACATATATATATAGATCAAATTTTTATTTCGTTATATATATAAAAATCATATTTTTATTATCTATATAATATAAAAATCATATCTTTATAATCTCTATAATATAAAAATTAAATCTTTATCGTCTTTTCTTTCATATAAAAAAAATCTATTCTTTTTCTTCAGAAAAATTCAATCTTTTTCATGTTAAAAATAAAATCTTTTCTTTAACAAAAATCATTTCTTTCTACTAATAAAAATCAAACCGTTTCTAACACCAAAAACATAATCTTTCTTGAATTAAAACTGAAATTAAAATCTACATTATTAACTACATTTAATAAACTGAAAACTAAGTAATTAAATCAATAAATTACCTTAAATTTCCTCATTCTTCGAAGAGAGGGGGGTCCACGGGGTCGGGGTTGGGTTAAGGTGACGTGGGTGGTGGAAAGGGGCGGCGCACGAGGGTCTAGAGCCATGGGAGGCGGTGGTGGCTGTCTTGCGGTTGGGTTAGGGTTTGTGGATTTGTGCGTGTTGAAGGTGAGAGATGAGGGGGTCGAAGGAAGAAGGGGGTCCTGAGGGTGGGGGGTTCCGGCGGTGTGCGACATCGCGCCTGAGGCGGCGGTGGCTGCGAATGGCGGCTTCGATTTGTTTTTTTTTTCTTTCTTTATTTTTTTTCTATTTTGATTTTAGGGGGGGGGGGTCGACTTGAAGAGGGAAGGAGAGGAGGGTTTTTATTTGTATATATATATATATATTATTATTTCATAATTCAAAAAAGCAACTTTTTATTTTGAACTCAAAATTGAACCCGCCGACTATCGTCCCTAGCTAATTACCCCCATTCCGAACCCAATGGGATATATTTCATTAGCCAATTCTATCGTTTCGATCAGTTTTGATTTAAATTAAAATATAAATCTATATATATTCAATTTAAAGGTACATTTCAATTTACCGGGGCCACATACGGACTCTAAAAATTTCCGAAAATATTTTCTAGCTTTGTATTGACCATACGGTTCTAACAAAACTAACTTCGTCAAATTTTGAGACTGTTTGAAAAATGGCCCTTTTCTGGTCGATCGAAAGTGACTAAAACTGTTAAAACACGTTTAACTTCGCCACGCTCACATATTGATTTAGAAAATTATGAATTTTGAAATATAGCAATAATTTGACATCACAGATCCAACAAAAGTGGTATCGTCGGAAACAGAGGTCGTTTGCAAAATGGCTATTTTCAAGGCCTTTATATATATTAAAAAATATGTAAATTCCACAGCGACTTTTCTGAATTTTTAACTGGACATATCTTACACTCCATAAAGTGAAATCTCAGTTTCTTACATCCGTTAGAAAGATATGATTAAATAGATTCAAATATTTTTGGTTTCGTTCAATTCTGACTTAAAACGAATTCTGTATATTCTTTTGAAATTTGAAATCGAATTTTCAAACTACCGTGCCATTTTAGGCTCGTTACATAATTAAAATAAATTTATTCGTTTTAACTTCATCGAAAAAATATTTTTCGTCGTCATTATTTAAGATAATTCATTTTAAATACTTAAAATTCACTAAAATCGCCAAAATAAAAATATTAAACTGGCTCAGATTTCCGGGTTATTACATAAATAATATATTTGAGGAATCCCGTTGGATCCCTCCAACCTATTCTTCCCTGTATCAAACTGGTTATCTCAAATAAGATTATTCAATTCCATTTACTAGCAAATAACAACCATTTAACATCAATCAATCAACAAAACAATTCAAACAATTCGAACACTTAAACACGTTTGTAAATAAACGTGACCAATAAGGTAAGTTACCTTAATTGGATCCAATCGTTAAAATAGCGATTTAGTATTTCATTGAAATTAAACACGGTTTAATTTCATCTGTTAAATCAGCAAATGGATATATAATTTGCAAACAGTCAACCATTAGCGAACAGAGCACACAAAATAAAAACCCAATTTATATAAAATATAAAGTGAATATTAGGCTCACGTCCCTATTTTGAAACTTAATTAGGCTCACATCCGGTCATAAACTTTATATAAATTAGGTCCCTGTTTTCAAAACTTATAAAATAATAATTAAAAAAATAAAAAAAATTCGTAAATTAGTAATAAAATAAATTATGCATTATACAAAAAATTCAGTTCAAAAAACAACAAAAATAATGTTAGAAAGAAGAAAACAGCAAAAAAACAGAAAAAACTGCAGTTAAATGCATAATATTATGCACTTTTTTGATTTTATTGCATGCATATATGCAATTAACTGCAGTTCTTCCAGCGGATAGATTTAACTTAATATTTCAGTTCATTTTTATTTGCATCCAAATGTGCAAATTTCTCAAAAAAATGCACACATGTGTGCAACATTTTTATAGGATAAAAGTAGGGACCTAATTTATATATATAAAAAAAAGATTTGAAAATTTTAAACCCGCCCCTTATTTTATTACTTCCGCCTTTTTTATTTTTATTTTAAAAAGTACGTTCCTTCATAAAAAAAAATAAAAAAAAAAATTTCTAAAATATGGAAATAATTTCAGGATTCTACGGAAAAAAAAAGTTGCATACATTTATGCAAATATTACTGATAATTGCATATATGTATGCAACTTTTCCGTAAGTTGTGTTCGGTTTGAAAATTTGAAACTAAACCTGCACAAATGTGTGCAAATATTGGGTATATTTGCACACATGTAAGCATGTTTTTGTATGAATAAAAATCAACGAAGATGTATGTAGTGAAAAATATGCACGGATGTATGCAGGAAAATGATATATGTGCATACTATTATGCATTTAACTGGAAATTTCGTTTTTTTTTTTATGTTTTTTGGATTTTTGACGCCTTCTTTGATGGTTTTTTGTTCTGAATTTTTTAGTGTTTACATGTTTTATTTAAATACGAATTTACGTGATTTTTTTATATATTTTTTTATGACTTTTCAAAAAATAGGGACCTAATTTACAATAAGTTTATGACCGGGTTTTTTTTATATTTTGAAACTTAATAGGGACCTCTAAAAAACGCAGCCAAATATAAATGGGGAAAACTGAGTGAGTTTAACTCACCTTGTTTTTGTTGTCGCTAAAGCGGTTCGGCTTCAGTTCCAATTAAATTAAACTAGTGTTTAATTTAACAATAATCTTCAGCAGTCTCTTGCTTTGTCCAAGTCAGTCCCATAATATAGAGTTCGGCAATACGATCCCAATGTCTCATGTTTGGTTAAATTCTGATAATACACGCGAGTTATATAATTACAAGCAAACGATTTCATTTAAAATAATTAATCCTTAAATTAAACATTTTTTATCTGCTATTTAATTACTTTGTTTTTTTCAGAAATTAGGTCTGATCCTTTCTCCCTGACCATTCACTGCCGTATATAATTTCCTTTGTTCTTTTGTTGTCCAGAAACCCTTTCACCTGTTCACGATTTAATTAAATGAATTATAATTCCTTAATCAAAAAGTTAGGTAAACTAATTACTTTGTCATAAAAAAATTGGCCTATTACTTTGTCTAAATAAATAGCAGGCCGACTCTTTTTCCAGTTCGTTCAAATCGCTATCACCTCATTTTTCAGAAAACTTTGCTACATCCTGTGCAAACAATACCAACAACATTTTAATTAACTTCTAACCAAATTTAAAATCCTTAATTAGTCAACTATATACCCTATTTACCCTGATTAACAACGTTGCAGGCCGATTTAAAAGCTTTTCAGATTCGAATACATGTTCCCTTTCCACTTCTCCGTGCTCGTCACTTTCATTCCACCGTTGGCAGCTCCATAGTTCACTGGAGTCCAATCAGATAATCCCACGCCAAAACCTGATCCACGACGCCCCGATCCCCCCTGGTGCGAGCCTCCATCTCCTCCTCTAGGTCCAGCAAAGTCTCCTTGAACTCCACACTTTCCTACTACATTTCCAGTTACCTTGTCCTCTAGCGTCGATTACCGCCGGTTGGTTTCGACGGCCTTGCCAAGCACTACGAGTTTGCTGGTGAACTCCTTCGCCAGCGGTTATCGAACTGAGAGGGATCAATGGAAAACGTGGGGAAGTATTAGCCGTCCATTTCCTAAGTGGCGGCTATATTTTGGGTTGACTATAAATTAGGGTTTGACAAAGAATAAGGGTGGATGGCTGATGTATTTATAGGGACAATGTAACGACCCAGAAAATCTGAACCAATTTAAAAATTTTAAATTGGCTAAAATAATGGATTTTAAATATTTAAAATAAATATTTTAAATAATAGAGATGAAAAGTGAGTTGAATCGACAATTGAAAACGAATATAATTAATTATAATTATAAACAAGGCCTAGAATGGCGCTGTAGTTTCAAAAATTGGATTCAAACTTTGTCGAACTGTACCAGGTGCAAAACAAAACGGATTTTAGTGAAACCAAAAATATTTAAATCTGTTAGTAAATACCTTTCTGACGAATCTGAAAAATCGAATTTTCATAGCGGAAAGCAAAAGTTATGGCCGAATGAATTTTCAGAAAGGTCGCTATGGAATTTATATAGCCCGTGAAATTGGCCATTCTGCATACGACCTCGGAATTCGATGAAACCACTTTTGTTGGATCCGGGATGTGGAATTATTGCTAGGTTTCAAATTTCATAATTTTTGAAGCTAGTATGTGAGCGTGGCAAAGGAAAACGTGTTTTGGTCAATTATAGTTAAATTGGATCGACCAGAAATGGGCCTTTTTGCAAACGGTCTTAGAATTCGACGAAACTAGTTTTGTTGGGACCGTATCGTCAAAACATAGCTAGATTTATTTTTCTGGAATTTTTCGAATCGGTCTGTGGCCCTGGCAAATTGAAAAGTACGCTCAAATTGAATATTGAATATTTTATATTTTAATTTGAAAGAAAACTGACTGAAACATTCGAATGGGCCTACGACACATATCCCATTGTGTTCGGAATGGGGGTAAAACGCTAGGGACGACAGTCGTTGGGTTTGAATTGGTGTTCGTATGTGAAGAGGGGTATTTTCGGATTTTTGAAATAAATAAATAAATAAAAAATGAGCCGGCCAATCACAATTCATCTTCCACCCGTAACCCCCCTACGCACGGCGGAAATGATTTCAAATCTTCCCGGAGAGATTTCTCTCTCGTTTCTCAATGAAATCGAGTGATTCCAGATCCATTTTAAAGCTCTTCTTCCCCTCTTTAAATCCATACCAAGTTTGAATATTTTCATTGAGTGTGGAGAGAGAACTGAGCTCGAGAAGGTCAGCACTTTGGAGTGCCGCCGTGGCCACTGGGCCCCACCGAGCCGGCCGCCTCCACCCGCCGTTCAGGCGCCTTCCAGCCCTCTTCGACACCGTATGACCCGATTCCCCTATCGCGCAACAGTTTGGTCGAAAGATCAAACCCTAGTTTCGAACCAGGTTTGAAAACTAACGGCTGCTCTATATTTTCAACTGTTTTTACACTTTTAAGTGTTGCAAACTTTGAAAAATCATATCTTTTTGCTTTTTGGTCGAAATTCAGTGAAACAAGAGACAGTGGACTCGTGTGGACGTCTTCTATATTTTAGAAGAGACCGCATATTTTTCTGAGCCTTCTGCTATTTTTGTTGGAGTGGAACCCAAAGTGAGATTTCTAATTTATAAAAAATATGGAAAACGACGATGTATAAATTATATAGTCAATGTATGAGTTATATAAGCGTTGTACACCTCTTGTATAAGCGTTGTATAAGTTGTATGTTCGATGTATAAGTTATATATGCGTTGTAAAAATTATATATGTGTTGAAATAGAAGTGAATTGCTATATATATATATATATATATATATATATATATATATATATATATATACGCCCCTCGTCCACAAACCATGGACGATATTTATTGATTGTGATTGGTGTGAAAATTGATTGATAGCGAATGGTTGTTTGGGATTGTTTGTGGTTGATATTGATTGATTGTGGTTGAAAAAGACCAATTTGTGGTTGAGAAATTTTTGGTTGAAACCAAATAGGATTAGTTCGTGGAAATGAAATAAATATATACATGCCGCCTGCGTGCGAACTAGATGCATGATCCCCATTGTCAAAAACCGCGAGGTTTTAAGGTAGAGCGAGGAGCCGTACTAGGGACGGTCCCGGTTTTAACTACCCTGCCGTTATGCTGCCGAAATTTTGAATAATATTCATGTGTTTGAATAATTTTCATTTGATGAAACTATATTTATTCGTTGAATAGAAAACCTTCATGTATTGAATCGATATTCATTCGTTGATTAGAAATTCATGTGTTGAATGGTCTTCGTGTTTTAAATATAAACATCACATTTTTATCTATATATAGAAACTATAGAAAACCTTCATGTGTTGAATCGATATTCATTCGTTGATTAAAAATTCATGTGTTGAATGGTATTCATATTTTGAAATAAATTGTTTCATAATAAAAATCACCTTTTTATCTTCTATATGAGCTATGTAAAATGACCTCGTTTTAAAAGAAATCGTTTTATAAGAAAAATCCTATTTTTATCACCTATATAAACTATATAAAATAATAGTGTTTTGAAATGAATTGTTTTACAATAAAAATCACTTTTTTATTATACACATGGATTGTTGAAACGTGAAGCGTTAAAAATAGCAACTCGTTCAAATAAATATGCATGAGTCGAAATATTCACTAATTAGCTAATGATATGATTTTCGCCTATGCATGCAACATTAGAATGAACGGTGTTTTTAAACCAAATGGAATCAAATATGAAGTTGAATAGAAAAGGATAAGTGATAAGAACTGTGTATATGTACATGCATATTTATTGAACAGGTTATAGCAAAGGGGCTAGAGAAGAGGAATAAAATTTTGGGCCCGACAAATAGGTACACATTTACTGTTTTGTTTGGGTGATGATTTTATGAGCCTGTTGGCTAGCCGCTTGGCTTTTTCTTTTTCTTTTTGACATGAGATGCCTGTGTGGCTATTTGGGAATTTTCCCAGCCCCTCCCGTACAAAGGAGGTTATGGTGAAATTTTGGCGTTAGTGAAATATTTGAAGTGAAAACGATATTGAAATTGTTGAATGAACTATATTTATATAAATATATAAATATAAATAAAATTAAAACGAAACGTGGCCGTGCAGTTCGTGTTTTGAAACCGTGATTTCAAACAATTAGTGCGGGAAATCCGACCATTGGATTTTCCCGAAACCGCAACTGTTGGGTCCGCCTTGGAAATATCTTTCCAACGGCACCACCTTTGTAAAAATCCAACGGTTGGATTGTCTGGAATGTTTAATTCAAATCTAAAGCAAAACAGCGCCAGAATCGGTTATATTTATATATATATATATAAATATACTTATATTTAATCGAATAACGACGCTGCAGTTCGTATTTTGAAATCGAAACTTCAAACGATTGTACCGGGAGATCCGACCGTCGGATTTTCCCGAAACTGGAACCGTTGGATTCGTTTTGAAAAGACCTTTCTAATGATGTAAATTTTGTGAAGATCCAACGGTTAGATTTTCAGATATGTTTAAATCAAATCTGAAGAAAAACAGCGCCACGGCCGCGTTATGGCCCGAAGCGTCGTTTTGATTAAATTAGCTATTTTAAAATAAATAAAAATAGCGATAAGTCGTTATAAAATACCATAAACAATATGGAATGGAAATAAACTGAATTTGCTCGATTTATGTGGTACTTGATGGTTGAATGTGTTTGGTGTGAAAATTACATTAAAGAACAAAATTGGTGTTGTCGAACGATTTAACCATTGAAATAAGTTGATTTGAAATTCTAAATATACGTGAATTATTTGAAAAGGCCGAGTTAATTCTCATTTCAAATAATTGACCGACGATTGAAAGTTGAAGATGAAGACGGTGGTAGAAGACCGGAGATCTTCACCTCGCTTGAATGGTAACCGAGGTCCTGATTGGGAGGCATCCCGAAATATGGATAATGAGTGGTGATCGTCCAGACGTACGTGGTGATCGAAGGGTTTGCGAGGTATTTAGTGCCTCCAGTTTCGTTCAGACCCAGAACGGACTTGTAAATGGACTGTGTGTCTGACATTGGATTTTATTCTATGTTGATTGATCTCTATTAAATATACATCTGTTTTGGCGGCGGAGAATTTATTCTTTTGCTTAACACCCTTCTCTGAAACGCACGAGCTCAGAGGTTGTATATCGATGGACATCAGTCGCATGGCATGAATCGCCTGTGTGGCATGCTAAGATGCAGGGATCAGGGCTTCTGTTGAAAAGCAAAGTCTTGTGGTGATGATCAAAGCAACGCCGGTGTGGCGTAGCTTTGTGTATAACGTGAAATCGCGAGCCTCACAGCCCGGTATGAACCAGAAACGGGAGAGGACATCAGGGAGGACCTGCGTTTCTTCCTAGCTAGGGTGGTGTCAGTGACCTACCAGCCCTGACATTTATATACTTTTCACCTGTGTGGTTGTTGCTGTTGCGAGGCGCCTCCGTTAGATCGGACGATCCGGGTCCGATGGAGCCATTCGTTGGTTCGCTTACGCCCCAAAGGGCGGGGAAACGTAGTGTTCATGCATTTTAATCCACTCCGTGTGGACCGACCCTGACGATCCAAAGGTCGATGCGTTCTGATCCTGAGACTCGGGCTAGGCAGTCTCGAATACGGTAAGGACCATCTTTTGCCTTGGTTCATGATGGAAATCCAATTTCCAAATACGACATCGTGCGGTTTTGATTGTATACCTATATATGACGACATAGTGGTATGGGGCATTAATGCCGTCTATGATTGATAGTTATGATTTGAAATTGTTTTCAAAACATACAAACACTAGCAATAATATAAATGCCTTTGTTTTATTCGTATCAAGCATATTTTGGCCGTTATAAGAGAAAAACTCTATCCTCCGGTTTGCGTTGCATTGTGTGATGGGAACTGAGTCTTATAATGGCTTTATTTTTATAAAAAGCATAGCGATGTTTAAAAGAAAGATTTGTTTTAAAGCACTGGCAATCTAATGGAGTAAACCCGTTCCACGAAAGTGGCGTGGTCCTGTGATTGGCCATATTATATATGTGTTGAGTAGATTTCTCATACCAGTCCCATGACTGACTCGTAGTTTGTTTCACTTTCAAACTCGGGTGCCCCTTTTTCTACACGGGCAGCCTTGTATTCAGGTTTAGCTGGTTCTTTCTAGATAGCTGGAGCTGAAGATGGATTCTATCATTTATTTATTTTTATGCTGTTCAGCTCCTATTGTACATATTTTGTTTATTTCCGCTGTAGACATTTATGTATAGCTGAACTGTATTTGTACTAAGTAAGATCCTATATATAGTGTAACTCTGATGATTACTTTTATCCATTATATTCTATTGTTCATTATCTGGTGTATTTTATTTAATTTTGTTCTGCTGTTATCTGTTTTTGTGTTATATTCCACGGATTACACTTGCCGCCGTGAGTACGGGGTTTGGGGTCGTCTCATTTTGGTATCAGAGCCTTGGTTAAGCTTAGTTCTAGAATATAACATTTGAACGAACTCGTTAGAAATAGAACCAGTAGTGTTCTAGGACGGGTAACTCTATACAGATAGGATCAGCAATATCCTAGTATGAGAAAAGAAGAATGAAATTACACCTAGATAGACATATTTGCATTCAAGTATTTGTCTCTATATTTTGAAATATCTTTTCTGTTGACCTGACACTTTGTCTGCTAATTGCAGACGTACTAGAAAATGAGTGACAGGAACAGAAGAAATAATCGTATGGCTCGACCAGTTAATGAGCCAGTTGTGCTCCCGCAGCCAGAATCCGATATAGAAGTTCTATTCAAGAGATTTCGAAATCTGGGAGGATCGCCATTCTTAGGCAAGGAGTCCATTATGGAAACACAAGCTTGGATTCGTTCTGCAGAGAAAATCTTTGAGGGTTTAAAGCTGAGAGACGATCAGAAAAGATTACTGGCGTCTTGGGCACTCAAAGAAGAAGCTTTGTTTTGGTGGGATTCGGTTATTAAAGATAATCCAGAAGGTGATATCACCTGGGACAGATTCAAAGTGGTTTTCTTAGGAAGATTTACTCCTCCCGAAGCAACCGAGCGATTATGTGACGAATTTTCTTATCTGATACAAGGTGATATGACCATCCTAGAATATCATAAGAAATTCAACGAACTTGCTCACTTTGCTCCTCATCTGATTCAAGATCCAAAGAGGAAGAATCTGATATTTATTCATGGCCTGCAAAGAAAATATCAGAATAGTGTGATGAGGAATGTGAAACTTCCTTTCTCAGAAATGATTTATATGGCTTATCAATACGAAGATCTCGACAGGAAGGGTATGTTACCTAACGAAGAAAGGGTCAGTTATAGTAATGAAGGCAAGCCTGAAACCGATAATCCCGAGGCCAGTGTGATATCTGAGGTGAGTAAGAAGCCCAAAGTCAATCGAGAAAGGGCCAGTTCTGGAAAAGAAGCAGCAACGATGGCCACCTGTTCTAACTGCAGGAAACCAGAGCATTTTACCAGAAATTGTAGAACCTCCAAGAAACGAAAGAAGGGATTTAAACCCGATAACCAGTTTTGAGAGAATAGAAAATGTTGTCAATGTCATCGGATTGGCCATCTAGAAAAGGATTGCAGGCAATTTAAGAAATCCAAAGCAATACATATAAATGAGGTAGCAGAAACATCTGGGCCCTCAGCTATCCAAGAAAGGCCAGATGTTTTAGAAGGAACGCTTACTGTCAAAAACATTCCGGTCAAAGTACTGTTTGACACAGGCGCGTCAAGAAGCTTTATTGCGAAAAGTGCAGTCAAGAAGTTAGATTTAAAATTGAAGAAGCTCAAGGAACCAATGACTGTCCAAAATCCAGTTGGGGGTTCTATCAGTCTCAGTTGGGTTTGTGGGGTGCCTGTCTCTTTTTCCTGCTATAAATTCCCTACTATCTCTGTCATTATGAATTTTGATGAATTCGATCTTATTCTAGGATTGGATTGGTTAACCAAATATGAAGCAGAGGTTAGATGTGCCGAGAGAGTTGTTAGAGCTAAGATTAAATCAGGGGGTTATATAACCATACCGTGTGAAGGTCAGAAATCTAATAGAAAAGACTTCTGGGCAGCTCTCGATGTTTCTCCAGCCCAAATAGAAAATGTCCCTGAAATCTCAGAGAATATTACCGACCTAGTGAAAGATATTCCTGTCGTCAAGAACTACGCGGATGTGTTTGAGGAAGTTGTTCGCTTACCTCCGCAGAGAGAAATAGATTTCAAAATTGCTTTAATTCCAAATGCAAGGCCGGTAGTTCATGCTATTCAAAGAATGTCCTTGAAAGAGAAGGAGGAATTAGACAATCAAACACGACAGCTCGTATGGAAGGGTCTGATCAGGCCCAGTTTCTCTGATTGGGGTGCAGCAGTGGTGTTTGTCCCGAAATCTGACGGTACTCTACGTCTATGTGTGGATTATCGTGATCTGAACAAACAGACAATAAAGAACAAATTTCCATTGCCGCAGATTGATGATTTGTTGGATCGATTAAATGGCGCACAAGTATTTTCACGGATGGACCTAGCTACAGGTTTCCATCAACTTCGAATTACCGAAGAGTGTGTTCCGATGACAGCGTTCAGAGGTCCTGACTTATTCTACGAGTGGTTAGTAATGCCGTTCGGCTTATGTAACGCTCCAGCTTACTTCGTCGATCTGATGTATAGAGTGTTCAGAGAAGATTTGAATAAATTTTTTCTGGTTTTTATTGATGATATCCTAATCTTCTCTAAGTCAAAGGCCGAACATGAAGAGCATCTGGAACAGGTTCTGGAAATTCTGAGACGGAATGTATTAAAAGCCAAATTTTCCAAATGAATCTTCTGGCAAGATGAAGTAAATTTCTGGGCCACGTTGTATCGAAAGAAGGAATTGCTGTGGATCCAAGCAAAATCACAGCTATTCAAAATTGGAAACAGCCCAGTACCCCCATAGAAGTCCGCAGTTTTCTCGGATTGGCTAGCTATTACCAGAAGTTTGTTAAAAACTTTTCGAAGATATCTGGTCACTTAACGAAGCTTACAAAGAAGCATTCAAAGTTCAAATGGACTCCAGAAAGTGAGGAGGCTTTCGAAGAGCTAAAGTTAAGACTAACGACTGCTCGAGTGTTAACCATCATCGATGGCAATAAAGATTTGAAAGTCTGGACCGATGCTTCTAGAGAAGGCCTTGCCGCAGTGTTAATGCAAAGGGGTCAAGTGATTGCTTACGCTAGCCGTCAGTTGAAGCCGCACGAGAAAAACTACGTAACTCATGATCTTGAGTTATTGGCTATAGTATTTCCCTTGAAAATTTGGAGGCACTATCTTCTGGGTGAGAGGTTTGAACTGTTTACAGATCATCAGTCGTTAAAGTATCTGTTCACTCAGAAGGACTTGAATCTGAGGCAGCAACGTTGGCTAGAGTTCCTTGCAGCGTACGATTTTGAAATTATATACACTCCAGGGAAAGCCAATGTCGTGGCCGATGTGCTGAGCCGAAAGAATGTAATGATCGCCAGCTTTATTATCATGACTTCCTTGATTGACAAAATATCTATTCTGCGGAAGGAGGATAACTTTATTAAGGATATGATCAAAATGATTCAGAAAGGCGAACCCTCGTGTTTTCAAATAGATAACGATGAGACCTTGAGGTTGAAAGGAAGGATTTGTGTTCCCGACATCCCAGAGTTAAAAAGGGAAGTGTTAGACGAGTGTCACAAGTCCAAGCTGAGTATCCATCCTGGTGTGGCCAAAATGTATAACGATCTCAAATGAACATTCTGGTGGAAGGCTATGAAAAGAGACGTTTCAATATATGTTAGCCGATGCCCTACTTGCCAGCTAGTCAAAAGCGACCAACAGAAATTGGCTGGATTGTTACAACTGCTAGAAGTTCCTGGTTGGAAGTGGGAGCATATTTCTATGGATTTCATTGATGGTCTGCCCAGAACCAGAAAAGGGAATGACAGTATTTGGGGGATCGTAGATCGCTTCACGAAGACCGCCCATTTCATACCTGTCAGATCAAATGAAACTGCTCAGAGTCTGTCGCAGATATACTTCAGGAAAATAGTTAGACTACATGGAGTGCCGCTCAGTATAGTCAGTGATAGAGATACAATATTCACTAGCAAATTCTGGGAAGCATTTCAAGTCGAACTGGGAACGAAGTTGAACTTGAGCACCGCTTATCATCCTCAGACAGACGGTCAGACTGAGAGGGTGAATCGTATTTTAGAAGATCTATTGCGGGCTTGTGTTATAGATTTCGGTGGATCATGGGAAGACCATCTGCATTTGGCTGAATTCTCATATAACAACAGTTACCAGGCGAGCCTGACAATGTCGCCATTCGAAGCCTTGTATAGTAGACCGTGCCGATCTCCTGCTTGTTGGGTCGAACCTGGTAATAGACTGGTGTTATGGCCAGA
Organism: Allium sativum; assembly: GCA_030737875.1. Classification (NCBI taxonomy): domain Eukaryota; kingdom Viridiplantae; phylum Streptophyta; class Magnoliopsida; order Asparagales; family Amaryllidaceae; genus Allium; species Allium sativum. The sequence goes on along the minus strand of CM060916.1, from coordinate 109,176,268 downwards.
TATGATTCTGGAAGCTGCCGACAAAGTCGACTTTATTAAGAAGCGATTACTGGCCGCTCAAAGCCGACAAAAGAGCTATGCCGATAGAAGAAGAAGAGATATATCCTTTGCTGTTGGAGACTATGTATATTTGAAAGTATCGCCGATGAGAGGAGTTATCTGGTTCGGTAAAACTGGAAAGTTGGCGCCCAAATTCATTGGTCCGTTTCCTATTCTGGAACGGATCGGAACTCTCGCTTATAGGGTCAAACTGCCTGATTGGTTGCCTGGAGTGCATGATGTATTTCATATATCTCAACTTCGAAAGCACGTTCATGATCCAGACTTGGTCGTCGAAGAAGCAGCTCAACAGGATATTGAAATTACCCCTGAATTAGCTGTGAGAAGAGAACCGCTAAAGATTATCGGCAAAGAAACCAAAGAGCTGAGGAACAAGAAAGTTCACTTAGTCAAAGTACAATGGAGTGGAGATCCGTGAGATTGTACTTGGGAAACTGAGGAGAGCATTCAGAAAGCTTATCCTAGATGCCGAGAGGATATCTCTGATTGACTCTGGTGCAAGGTACATTTACACTACTTTGCACTACCATTTAATTCTCTACTCTGTTGTTATTTTCTTTCCATGGATGTGCACTTTTAAATTCTGTAGTCTGAATGATTTTAAAAAGAGTATAGAAAGTGATTAGTATATTTTTGAAAGGTCGAAAACAATTGGATTGGTTGTTGTGTTGTGTGATAGTAGATTTATCAAACCACTTTCGACTTTGTTCCTTTTCGGGGACGAAAAGTTTTAAGTGGGGGAGATTGTAACGACCCATAAAATCTAAACCAATTTAAAAATTTTAAATTGGCTAAAATAATGGATTTTAAATATTTAAAATAAATATTTTAAATAATAGAGATGAAAAGCGAGTTGAATCGACAATTGAAAACGAATATAATTAATTATAATTATAAACAAGGCCTAGAATGGCGCTGTAGTTTCAAAAATTGGATTCAAACTTTGTCGGACTGTACCAGGTGCAAAACAAAGCGGATTTTAGTGAAACAAAAAATATTTAAATCTGTTAGTAAATACCTTTCTAACGAATCTGAAAAATTGAATTTTCATAGAGGAAAGCAAAAGTTATGGCCGAATGAATTTTCAGAAAGGTCGCTATGGAATTTATATAGACCGTGAAATTGGCCATTCTGCATACGACCTCGGAATTCGACGAAACCACTATTGTTGGATCCGGGATGTGAAATTATTGCTAGGTTTCAAATTTCATAATTTTTGAAGCTATTATGTGAGCGTGGCAAAGGAAAACGTGTTTTGGTCAATTACAGTTAAATTGGATCGACCAGAAATGGGGCCTTTTGCAAACGGTCTCAGAATTCGACGAAACTAGTTTTGTTGGGACCGTATCGTCAAAACATAGCTAGATTTATTTTTCTGGAATTTTTCGAATCAGTCTATGGCCTTGGCAAATTGAAAAGTACGCTCAAATTGAATATTGAATGTTTTATATTTTAATTTGAAAGAAAACTGACTGAAACAGTCGAATGGCCTACGACACATATCCCATTGTGTTCGGAATGGGGGTAAAACGCTAGGGACGACAGTCGTTGGGTTTGAATTGGTGTTCGTATGTGAAGAGGGGTATTTTCAGATTTTTGAAACAAATAAATAAATAATGAGCCGGCCAATCACAATTCATCTTCCACCCGTAACCCCCCTGCGCACGGCGGAAATGATTTCAAATCTTCCCGGAGAGATTTCTCTCTCGTTTCTCAATGAAATCAAGTGATTCCAGATCCATTTTAAAGCTCTTCTTCCCCTCTTTAAATCCATACCAAGTTTGAATATTTTCATTGAGTGTGGAGAGAGAACTAAGCTCGAGAAGGTCAACACTTTGGAGCGCCGTCGTGGCCACAGTGCCCCACCGAGCCGGCCGCCTCCACCCGCCGTTCAGGCGCCTTCCAGCCCTCTTCGACACCGTATGACCCGATTCCCCTATCGCGCAACAGTTTGGTCGAAAGATCAAACCCTAGTTTCGAACCAGGTTTGAAAACTAACGGCTGCTCTATATTTTCAACTGTTTTTACACTTTTAAGTGTTGCAAACTTTGAAAAATCATATCTTTTTTCTTTGTGGTCGAAATTCAGTGAAACAAGAGACAGTGGACTCGTGTGGACGTCTTCTACATTTTAGAAGAGACCGCATATTTTTCTGAGCCTTCTGCTATTTTTGGTGGAGTGGAACCCAAAGTGAGATTTCTAATTTATAAACAATATGGAAAACGACGATGTATAAATTATATAGTCGATGTATGAGTTATATAAGCGTTGTACACCTCTTGTATAAGCGTTGTATAAGTTGTATGTTCGATGTATAAGTTATATATGCGTTGTAAAAATTATATATGTGTTGAAATAGAAGTGAATTGCTATATATATAAATAAATATATACGCCCCTCGTCCACAAACCATGGACGTTATTTATTGATTGTGATTGGTGTGAAAATTGATTGATAGCGAATGGTTGTTTGGGATTGTTTGTGGTTGATATTGATTGATTGTGGTTGAAAAATACCCATTTGTGGTTGAGAATTTTTTTGTTGAAACCACATAGGATTAGTTCGTGGAATGAAATAAATATATACATGCCGCCTGCGTGCGAACTAGATGCATGATCCCCATTGTCAAAAACCGTGAGGTTTTAAGGTAGAGCGAGGAGCCGTACTAGGGACGGTCCCGGTTTTAACTACCCTGCCGTTATCCTGCCGAAATTTTGAATAATATTCATGTGTTTGAATAATTTTCATTTGCTGAAACTATATTTATTCGTTGAATAGAAAACCTTCATGTTTTGAATCGATATTCATTCGTTGATTAGAAATTCATGTGTTGAATGGTCTTCGTGTTTTAAATATAAACATCACATTTTTATCTATATATAGAAACTATAGAAAACCTTCATGTGTTGAATCGATATTCATTCGTTGATTAGAAATTCATGTGTTGAATGGTATTTATATTTTGAAATAAATTGTTTCATAATAAAAATCACCTTTTTATCTTCTATATGAGCTATGTAAAATGACCTCGTTTTAAAAGAAATCGTTTTATAAGAAAAATCCTATTTTTATCACCTATATAAACTATATAAAATAATAGTGTATTGAAATGAATTGTTTTACAATAAAAATCACATTTTTATTATACACATGAATTGTTGAAATGTGAAGCGTTAAAAATAGCAACTCGTTCAAATAAATATGCATGAGTCGAAATATTCACTAATTAGCTAATGATATGATTTTCGCCTATGCATGCAACATTAGAATGAATGGTGTTTTTAAACCAAATGGAATCAAATATGAAGATGAATAGAAAAGGATAAGTGATAAGAACTGTGTATATGTACATGCATATTTATTGAACAGGTTATAGCAAAGGGGCTAGAGAAGAGGAATAAAATTTTAGGCTCGACAAATAGGTACACATTTACTGTTTTGTTTGGGTGATGATTTTATGAGCCTGTTGGCTAGCCGCTTGGCTTTTTCTTTTTCTTTTTGACATGAGACGCCCGTGTGGCTATTTGGGAATTTTCCCAGCCCCTCCCGTACAAAGGAGGTTATGGCGAAATTTTCCAAAATTTAAAGGCGTTAGTGAAATATTTGAAGTGAAAACGATATTGAAATTGTTGAATGAACTGTATTTATATAAATATATAAATATAAATAAAATTAAAACAAAATGTGGCCGTGCAGTTCGTGTTTTGAAACCGTGATTTCAAACAACTAGTGCGGGAAATCCGACCATTGGATTTTCCCGAAACCGCAACCGTTGGGTCCGCCTTGGAAATATCTTTCCAACGACACCAACTTTGTAAAAATCCAACGGTTGGATTGTCTGGAATGTTTAATTCAAATCTGAAGAAAAACAGCGCCAGAATCGATTTTATATGTATATATATATAATTATATTTAATCGAATAACAACGCTGCAGTTCGTATTTTGAAATCAAAACTTCAAACGATTGTACCGGGAGATCCGACCGTCGGATTTTCCCGAAACTGGAACCGTTGGATTCGTTTTGAAAAGACCTTTCTAATGATGTAAATTTTGTGAAGATCCAACGGTTAGATTTTCAGATATGTGTAAATCAAATCTGAAGAAAAACAGCGCCACGGCCGCGTTATGGCCCAAAGCGTCGTTTTGATTAAATTTGCTATTTTAAAATAAATAAAAATAGTGATAAATCGTTATAAAATACCATAAACAATATGGAATGGAAATAAACTGAATTTGCTCGATTTATGTGGTATTTGATGGTTGAATGTGTTTGGTGTGAAAATTACATTAAAGAACAAAATTGGTGTTGTCGAACGATTTAACCATTGAAATAAGTTGATTTGAAATTCTAAATATACGTGAATTATTTGAAAAGGCCGAGTTAATTCTCATTTCAAATAATTGACCGACGATTGAAAGTCGAAGATGAAGACGGTGGTCGAAGACCGGAGATCTTCACCTCGTTTGGATGGTAACCGAGGTCCTGATTGGGAGGCATCCCGAAATATGGATAATGAGTGGTGATTGTCCAGACGTACGAGGTGATCGAAGGGTTTGCGAGGTATTTAGTGCCTCCGGTTTCGTTTAGACCCAGAACGGACTTGTAAATGGACTGTGTGTCTGACATTGGATTTTATTCTGTGTTGATTGATCTCTATTAAATATACATCTGTTTTGGCGGCGGAGAATTTATTCTTTTGCTTAACGCCCTTCTCTGAAACGCACGAGCTCAGAGGTTGTATATCGATGGACATCAGTCGCACGGCATGAATCGCCTGTGTGGCATGCTAAGATGCAGGGATCAGGGCTTCTGTTGAAAAGCAAAGTCTTGTGGTGATGATCAAAGCACCGCCGGTGTGGCGTAGCTTTGTGTATAACGTGAAAACGCGAGCCTCACACCCCGGTATGAACCAGAAACGGGAAAGGACACCAGGGAGGGCCTGCGTTTCTTCCTAGCTAGGGTGGTGTCAGTGACCTACCAGCCATGACATTTATATACTTTTCACCTGTGTGGTTGTTTTTGTTGCGAGGCGCCTCGGTTAGATCGGACGATCCGGGTCCGATGGAGCCATTCGTTGGTTCGCTTACGCCCCAAAGGGCGGGGAAACGTAGTGTTCAGGCATTTTAATCCACTTCGTGTGGACCGGCCCTGACGATCCAAGGGTCGATGCATTCGGATCCTGAGACTCGGGCTAGGCAGTCTCGAATACGGTAAGGACTATCTTTTGCCTTGGTTCATGATGGAAATCCAATTTCCAAATATGACATCGTGCGATTTTGATTGTATACCTATATATGACGACATAGTGGTATGGGGCATTAATGCCGTCTATGATTGATAGTATGATTTGAAATTGTTTTCAAAACATACAAACACTAGCAATAATATAAATGCCTTTGTTTTATTCGTATCAAGCATATTTTGGCCGTTATAAGAGAAAAACTCTATCCTCCAGTTTACGTTGCATTGTGTGATGGGAACCGAGTCTTATAATGGCTTCATTTTTATAAAAAGCATTGCGATGTTTAAAAGAAAGATTTGTTTTAAAGCATTGGCAATCCAATGGAGTAAACCCGTTCCACGAAAGTGGCGTGGTCCTGTGATTGGCCATATTATATATGTGTTGAGTAGATTTCTCATACCAGTCCCATGACTGACTCGTAGTTTGTTTCACTTTCAAACTCGGGTGCCCCTTTTTCTACACGGGCAGCCTTGTATTCAGGTTTAGCTGGTTCTTTCTGGATAGCTGGAGCTGAAGATGGATTCTATCATTTATTTATTTTTATGCTGTTCAGCTCCTATTGTACATATTTTGTTTATTTCCGCTGTAGACATTTATGTATAGCTGAACTGTATTTGTACTAAGAAAGATCCTATATACTGTGTAACTCTGATGATTACTTTTATCCAGTATATTTTATTGTTCATTATCTGGTGTATTTATTTAATTTTGTTCTGTTGTTATATGTTTATGTGTTATATTCCACGGATTACCCTTGCCGCCGTGAGTACGGGGTTTGGGGTCGTCTCAGACAAAGTGGATGTAAATAATATTTTTTTTATTGAGTATAACTTTGCATGAAGAAATATTTGAAAACAACTACAATAGAATTCCGTTTTCTTCCGTACAAATGTCAATCCTAGCATAAAAAAATATTCCGGATCCAATGGGACAAGTTTCGTCGAAATCCGAGGTCGTTTGCGAAAAGTCCTTTATAAATATCGATGAAAAATCAAGCTTTTAAAATTCCTAAAATTCCTGAAAAAATCTAATATGTTTGTAGCCTTGACACTTTACTACACCTCTTCCTTACGGATCTAGTGAAACTTTCGTCCAAATCGGAGTTCATTTGGCTAGTCGTTTGTTCATTTAAAGTTACCCCTGTCCGAATTGACCAAATTTAATAGAATTGATTTGGACGCTTATCATTGCAACGATCAAACGGTTAGTCTGATTGACACGAAAATTCAAAATTCTACAATAATTAATTAATATGAACCCAATGGCACCAGTTTTGTCGCATTCTGAGACTGTTCCCCGGTACGCTATTTTTACACGCACTACAATGCCATTTTGGGCACCAAATTATCTGATCTTCAAAAATAACAAACTATATACCTATCCTGACTCTAATCGTCGATACAAACCGAACGGAATTGGTTTAGTGGATTAATTCGATCGTCTTCTCAAGTTACACTCAAATATCTCTCTATTACGTTAAATTAATTTAATTACGCGCTATAGAAAATGAATGGGCGTTTACGGCTACCGTGGCCACATACGACATCGGTTTGCCACACAATTCAACATCGTACAATAATTTAACGTTACAGTTCCAATTAAACTGATTTCATCAAAAACGGATTTTGTTTGCAAAATCGCTATTTTAAAGGCTTATATTTTAAATAACGATTTCCATAACGACTATTTCAAAATTTGATTTGGCCATAACTAACAATCTATAACACGAAATCTAGATTTTTCTCTTCCATATGAAAATTATTATCAATACGGTTCCAACGTTTCTTGTTTCATAGAAATCCGACTTATATCGGACTTTGTATATTCAACTGAAGTTCAAAACTCCGTATTACGAACTGCAGCGCTATTTAGAGCTCGATTAATATTATACATAAATTATAGCATTCAACCTCGTTTAAATAACGAATTAAATACTAAATCCATTATTATTCCAAATATAATATTTAAAATAAACAAATTAATTAAATTAAATATTTGTTTGCTAAAAATACGGGTCGTCACAGGTGAGGAGAGTTGTTTATTATTTTAAATAAATTTGAATTTCAAATGCTAATATGCGTATAACTTCTTCAAACAGTGATGAAATCAAACGATTTCAGAAGCGTTGGACTCGTAAAGACCAGATCTAGACAATGGAACAAACCAGATCTAAAACGGAGCACTTTGGAAATCCAGCCAAATTTGAACGCGAATAGAAATTCAGATAAATCGATGTGAGATTTCTATTTAATTAAATTACTTCTCGCTATTTGGAATCTATATAGATAAGTAAATAAAATCATATCTATTGTGATGTTTGAAATTTGTTGATTTTGCTGCTCATGTTTATTAGATCTGGATCTTTACTACAAATTCTTTAATTTGAATCTACAGTTCATTCTTAGATCTGTATTTGAAATAAAAAGTTTATTTTTATTTAAGATTTATTGTAACAACCCGTAAAATGCGAGCCAGTTTGAAAATTTTATTTTGGCAATTTTAGCGAATTTTGAATATTTAAAATGAATTATTTTAAATAATATCGACGAGAAATTTATTTTGAATCTAATTAGAACGTATATATTACATACGTCGTCGTTAGAATATATAATAATTATATATAATTATAAAAGGAATTGAAAATGGCGCGGTAGTTCGAAAATTCGATTTCTAATTTCAAATGAATATACAGAATTCAATATAAGTCAGAATTGAACGAAACAAGAAATATTTGAATCTGTATAACTATATCTTTGTAACGAAGTTAACAAACTGAGATTTCATCTTAGAAATGATAAGATATGTCCAGTTTAAAATTAGAAATAGTCGCTGTGGAATTCATATATATAAGGCCCTTAAAAATAGCAATTTTGCAAACGACCTCGGATTCCGACGAAACCAGTTTTGTTGGGTCCGCAGTGTCGAGTTATTGCTAGATTCCAAATGTCATAATTTTTCGAATCAATATGTGAGCGTGGCAAAGGAAAACGCGTTTGACCGGTTTCAGTTGATTTTAATCGACTGGAAATTGGCCATTTTTCAAACGGTCTCAGAATTCGACGAAACTAGTTTTGTTAGGACCGTATCGTCAATACGAAGCTAGAAAATATTTTTATGGAATTTATAGAGTTGTTATGTGACCCTGGTAATTTGAAATGTACGTTTAAAATTCAATATAGAGATTTAAATGTAAATTTAACGGAAACTGATTCAAACGTCCGAATCAACCTACGATACATGACCCATTGTGTTCAGAATGGGGGTGAAACGCTATGGACGACAGGCAGTGGGTCTGATTTCGAATTCGTAATAAAAGTTTGCTTTTTGGACCTAAATTAAAATAAATATATATTTATATATAGAAGTCAACTCCTTTCCCTCTCCTCTCTCTTCATTTTCAATCGTTCAGAACCAAATAAAAAAAAAATTGAATACCGACGGAGCCACCCTCCCCCCATCGCGATCGGCGCCGCCATCCAGGGGGACCCCACCGCCGTCGCCCCTTTTTCCGCCTCTCTCCCGCTCCCTCCCTCCTCCTCGAATTAAACCGCAGTGCCCCCCCCTCTGCTGTCGCCACCGCCGTTTCTTCTTCCTCCTCCCCTCCTGCTCCCCGCGCCTCCTTCTTCTCCTATCCCCTTTCGTCGTTCAGCACCCAAACGCGCCCCTCCTCTTTAATTTCGAACGCTAGTGCCCTAAACCCCAAACTGACGACCTTCGGCCATCCCTTGGCCACCGCCCGCCTGTTTTCTTCCCCCCCCCCCCCCCACGAGCGCGTAGGTCCCTGACTCCCCTCTTCTTCCAACTGTAAGTTTAAATATCTATTTTTATTTGTTTTTTTTCCATGTAAGGGTTTTTATGAATTTAAAAATCGGGGTTTAGCATAAATTAAAATCGGTTTGTATATATGAAGTGTTATTATATAAAAGGCGATATTTTTATTATATGTATAACAATATAAAAATTCGATTTTTATATGTAGAAGAAGAATAAAAAATATAATTTTTATATAAGTAAAGAGAAAACAAAGATTTGATGTTTTACTTAGAAAAGGTCGGATTTTTAAAGGTATAAAGATTAGATTTTTCATGGTACAAAGATTTGATTTTCATGATAGCAAAGATACGATTTTTAAGATGGTAAAAATATGATTTTTACATATAAGAGGTAGCGATAAAAATTCTATTTTTATATATTCATTAGATAAATAAAAATGTGACTTTTATTTTAAAGACATCAAAATATAAAAATTTGATTTTTACATATGTAGTGAAAGCGGACAATGAAAGCGACAAAGGACGAAGATGCGATAGCGATGAAGATTTCTATCAATGAAGTGCCGTGGAGCTAGGATAGCAAAAGGTGAGAATTTCTCACCTTTCAATTTAATTTTTCTAGTTATATATATATACTAGGATGCAGACGGTGCTTAGTAGCACCCGACACAATCGTCCACAGACCATGGACTTGTTTGTTTGGTTGCATAGATTAGTTGAATTATTTGTTTGAATTGAATTGTTTGGTGAGATGAAATTGATTTGATTGATGTGTGAATGGCGTGGGCCTTCACTAGACCGGGGATAAGGCTAGGCCTCGTCCCGTTTCTAGTATCGTGCCGTTATGCCGTCGAAATTTTCTAAAATATGTTAGAAAATAAAAATATCATTTTATTGTGTAAATGAATTGAATAGAAATTCATAGATTGAAATAAAATGTTTTATCGTTAAAAATATAATTTTAACGTGAAGTGAATAAAATAAAATATTCATTTATAAACCGGACGGTTTGTTTATGTACACCTATTTGAATGACATTGATTGAGACGATAAATTTTACACATCGCCCAACAGCACAAATAAAATATGTGTTTGATTGTTTGAAACCCCATACGGGTGTTGGGATGAAATTTGAAATTCACTCATCCTGATTGATTAAATATGTCGATCGATCGATTGACAGGCTGTTATAAGCGTTAGATATCTATATTTGATGCTTATACAGTGTAGTGCACTTTGGTTGATGGTTGATTATTTTTCAATGATATTATATACATGTGATGTATGGAATCCATATAATTAACTTTATATGGTGATTGATTGGGCCTCATTCCAATCGTGAAAATAAAGAATATTTTGATAATAACAAATATTTTGATAATAGGAAATATTTGAAATAGAATATTTGAAAATAGAAATATGTGAAGCCGTGATGATTGGATTGACGCCATTTTGACGTGAACGATATTTATATCGATTGAAAACGATTTCGAAATGAATTGAATTGAAAACGATTTCGAAATGAATTGAATTGAAAACGATTTCGAAATGAATTGAATTGAAAACGATTTCGAAATGAATTGAATTAAAAACGATTTCAAAATGAATTGAATTGAAAACGATTTCGAAATGAATTGAACTGAAAACGAATTCGAATTGAATTGAAAGTGAATTGAAATGAATTCAAATTGAATTGAAATTTGAATTGAATAGAAATGAATTTTAAAACGAATTTATAAAGAAGAATTCAATTTTGATTTGAATTGAAAAGAAAGTTGAAATTGCTTTTGAAACGACTTTAAACCTATTTATAAAATTCGTTTTAAATAGAAATCGACGAAGTATATATTATATATATTATATATATAATATAATGGCCTGAATAGAACGTGCCGCGCCGCGGCAGTTCGTGAATTTCGACCATTTATTTCAAACGGACATTACGGGAGATCCGACCGTCGGATTCTCCTAAAACCGGAACCGTTGGGTTCGTATCGAAAAGAGCTTTCTAACGAATATTAGAAATTAGAAATCTAACGGTTGGATTTGGAATTATGTCCAAATCAAATTCGAAAAAGGTCGCTGTAAGTGCAGTTCGATGGCCGTAGATGGAAATCGACTGTACGGGCCTTGATAAAATTATTAAAAATAGTAATAATTTGTGTAAAATCATAAGAAATGATTTGTGAAGAATTGGGATGAAAAACTCCATATTTGAAAAGATAAAAATAGATTTTTATCGAAATGAACTAGTTTTGAACTAGAATTATAATTCTATTTATTTTTAAATAAATAAATTGAATTTGAAAACGGTTTTGAAAATAACCAGAATTTCCAATGATTGCATTGGAGTGGATTTGAATCGAAATTGTCTTCGGAATATTTCGATGTTGGAAATCGTGATTATACAGATGTTGTTATGGAAATTTGAAAGATATATATTTATATCGTTATTTCCAATACGACATTTGTTAGTCGTAGAATTTGATATTGAATATAAGCCGGTATATTTTCTATTCAGAGCCTTGTATTGAATATCAAATGTGATTTGTGTTTGTCGTGAATGGTGTCTTCACTAACACTGTTCTTGAACCCAGTTGAAAAAAGATTAAATCTTATTATTTTAGATTTAATGAAGTGTACCAATTAAATGATATTTAATTGGAATTGAATTGGTATTGATTTTTGGGTTTATCGTGAACAGTGTTTTAAATAACACTCGTTCTTTAACCCGATAATTAATGGAATGTGATTTTGGGTTTATCGTGAACCGTGTTTTAAATGACACTGATTCTTTAACCCAGTCGAAGATTAAAACTAAGTGGAGTTTTAATGAATCTTTATTTAGATTGAAATGGTCGAGAATGGAGTATCACCAGTTTTGCTCCAGGCGATAGTTAAATCTTTAATTAGATTTGAACGTGAAATGGTAATTGAATTTACCGATAACACTGTGGTGTTAGATAAGAAGTATCACCAGTTTTACTTCATGGGATGAATAGGTTGGGATTGGGAAATAAAATAAATGATTACTTCGGTGTGGTTCGCTAATCCCGACTAGTTTGAATTGATATTCAAAGGAGATTAAAGAATAAATTTAAAGAATTTATCTTGGATAAAATTAATGGGAACTTTTCCCAAAGTATAGGAATATTTGAATAAAAGAATATTCTGAATTGGGATGAGGCGTATGTTGTGTTTGTGTAACACTTTTATAATATATACGTGAGTTATTCAGAAAGACCGGGTTTATCCCATTCTGAATAACTGATTCGACGTGGTGTCGAAGATGAAGACGGTGGTCGAAGACCGGAAGTCTTCACGTCGTTTGGGTGATTACTGATGATCTTGATTGGGCTGTACACCCAAGAAGATGGAAACAGTTTGTGATCGTCCAGACGTACTTGGAGATCGATGGATATGCGGGGTACTAGGTGCCTCCGGTTTCGTTCAGACCCAGAACGGACTTGTAAATGGACTGTGTGTCCGACATTGGATTTTAGTCTGTGTGGTTGATCTCTATTAAATATATATCTGTTTGGCGGTGGAGAATTTATTCTCTTGCTTAACACCCTTCTCTGAGACGTACGAGCTCAGGGGTTATATATTGATGGATATCAAACGCATGGAGTGAATTGCCTGTGTGGCATGCCTAAGTGGCAATTGATCGAGGCTTCTGTTGAAAAGCAAAGTCTTGTGGTGATGATCAAAGCACGGCCTTTGTGGCGTAGCTTTGTGTAACGTTTACTTCGCGAGTTTCACACCCGGTATGGACCAAAAACGGGAGAGGACCTCAGGGAGGGCATGCGTTTCCTTCTAGCTAAAAAGTGGCGTCAGTGGTTTTACACGCCCTGACGAGTTTGACTTATGTGGTTGTTGCTGTTGCGAGGCGCCTCGGATATATCGGTCGTTCTCGAACCGATGGAGTCATTTGTTGGCTCATTGACACCCCAAAGGGTGGGGAAACACATGTTCAGGGTTTAAGTTTAATCCACATCGGTGGACTGGCCCTGACGATCCAAGGGTCACTCGAGCTCTGATCCTGAGACACGGGCTAGAGCGTCTCGAATCGGTTGAGGACTATCTTTTGCCTCGGTTCATAGACGGAAATCCAATTTCCAAATACGTGACATTTGCGGTTTTATTTGTAGAGCCTAGTATGGCGACATAGTGGGATGGGGCATTCATGCCGCCTATGATTGATACTTATGATTTGAAGTTGTTTTATACACTATGCACTTATGGTAGTATCAAATGATTTGTTTTAAACGTACTAAGCATGTTTGGCTATTATAAGGGAAAACCTTATCCTCGGCTGCGTTGCATTGTGTGATGGGACCTGGGTCTTATAATAGCTTCATTTTTAGAAAAGCATTGCGCTGTTTGTTTTATGCACTGGTATTCTTGGGAGGAAACCCGTTCCGTGTTATACGGCGTGGTCCCTTGATTTACCTAATGATTTAAAATAAAGATTAATAACTGTTTTAGTTCTCACACCAGTCACATGACTGACCTGGAGTTTATTGTTTTAACCTAAACTCTGGGTGCCCTTATTTTCGACACGGGCAGCTAGTAGTTTTGGTTTTGCAGATTTATATTCACAGGATCCCGGTTTACAGCTGGAACGATATTCGGAAAGCTTTGTATCCGTATATCTCCTCTAGTTGTGTATTGTATTATATTCCGCTGCTATGTATTTAAATGTAATTTAAATCTCTGATATTTCTGTGTAATATATATTCATTTATACTCTGTATATTCTTGTAATCTGATGCATTGTTGTAATATACAATGAAATGTTCTTTTATATGCGTTCTGTTGTGGCTTGTTCTCGAACTATCCGACGCTTTCCTTTACGGGGAAGTTACGGGTTTTCACAATTGGTATCAGAGCTTTGGTTTACAAAGCAGAGAACAAGACACATTAGAACCATACGAAAGAATTCATCAGATATTGGATTAGTAATATCCAATTAGAATGACTCGTTAGAGATGGGATCAGTAGTATCCTAGAACGAGTGTGAAGAGTATATTTTTGATAATGAAAACAATTTTTGTTTTGAAAATTTAAATCAATTATTCGTATCTGATTATCTATTTATATTTAGTTGGACAGTCCAGTATATAAAGATTTTGCGTATACGTCTGATCCGCGTGTATTCGAAGTTTTAATATATTGGATAGATATAGATTCACACTCTAGTCGCCCGAAGGTGATTCTGATGATTGTAGCTACATCATCAGAATTAATATTCGAGAGTCGAAGGTGTGATATTTATATATTTCCTATTGACTGGTGTGGGAACCAAAAATTAGATAGGGCCTATTGTTGTGATTTGACATCAAAAACATGATTTTTGTATATGTATCAAAGTTATCAATTTGAAACTCTAATCCACTAATTGATTGATGTTTGTGTTGTTTGTTTATTTGTTTGATAATTTTGAACCATTTAGCCTAATTAAACCAAATATTGAATTATATTGATAATTGGATGCGTTTGCTTGCATATACATTATATCATTGAACAGGTCATAGCAAGGAGGCTAGAGCCAAAGAATAAAATTTGTTGCCCGACAAATAGCTACATGTTTACTACATAATTTACTGTTTTGTTTGGGTGATGATGATTTTATGAGCCTATTGGCTAGCCGCTTGGCTTTTTCTTTTTCTTTTTGAGATCTGAAGGACCGGGGAAGCTATTTGAAATTCCCCGATGCTCCCGGTGCAGGGGAGGTTATGGCGAAATTTTTCGAAAATTTAGGGTGGTAGCCAAATTTTTGAAATTTTGAAAATTCTCAGAAACTAAAGAGTTGGAGAATGGAAGCCTGATCGATCGTAGAGCTGAATAATCAAACCACTTTCGACTTTGTTCCTTTTCGGGGACGAAAAGTTTTAAGTGGGGGAGATTGTAACAACCCGTAAAATGCGAGCCAATTTGAAATTTTTATTTTGGCAATTTTAGCGAATTTTGAATATTTAAAATGAATTATTTTAAATAATATCGATGAGAAATTTATTTTGAATCTAATTAGAACGTATATATTTTATACGTCGTCGTTAGAATATATAATAATTATATATAATTATAAAAGGAATTGAAAATGGCGCGGTAGTTCGAAAATTCGATTTCTAATTTCAAATGAATATACAGAATTAAATATAAGTCAGAATTGAACGAAACAAGAAATATTTGAATCTGTATAACTATATCTTTGTAACGAAGTTAACAAACTGAGATTTCATCTTAGAAATGATAAGATATGTCCAGTTTAAAATTAGAAATAGTCGCTGTGGAATTTATATATATTTTTATATATATAAGGCCCTTAAAAATAGCAATTTTGCAAACGACCTCGGATTCCGACGAAACCAGTTTTGTTGGGTCCGCAGTGTCGAGTTATTGCTAGATTCCAAATTTCATAATTTTTCGAATCAATATGTGAGCGTGGCAAAGGAAAACGCGTTTGACCGGTTTCAGTTGATTTTAATCGACTGGAAATTGGCCATTTTTCAAATGGTCTCAGAATTCGACGAAACTAGTTTTGTTAGGACCGTATCGTCAATACGAAGCTAGAAAATATTTTTATGGAATTTATAGAGTTGTTATGTGACCCTGGTAATTTGAAATGTACGTTTAAAATTCAATATAGAGATTTAAATGTAAATTTAACGGAAACTGATTCAAACGTCCGAATCAACCTACGATACATGACCCATTGTGTTCAGAATGGGGGTGAAACGCTATGGACGACAGGCAGTGGGTCTGATTTCGAGTTCGTAATAAAAGTTTGCTTTTTGGACCTAAATTAAAATAAATATATATTTATATATAGAAGTCAACTCCTTTCCCTCTCCTCTCTCTTCATTTTCAATCGTTCAGAACCAAATAAAAAAAAAATGAAGACCGACGGAGCCACCTCCCCCCCCCCCATCGCGATCGGCGCCGCCATCCTGGGGGACCCCACCGCCGTCGCCCCTTTTTCCGCCTCTCTCCCGCTCCCTCCCTCCTCCTCGAATTAAACCGCAGTCCCCCCCCTCTGCTGTCGCCACCGCCGTTTCTTCTTCCTCCTCCCCTCCTGCTCCCCGCGCCTCCTTCTTCTCCTATCCCCTTTCGTCGTTCAGCACCCAAACGCGCCCCTCCTCTTCAATTTCGAACGCCAGTGCCCTAAACCCCAAACTGACCACCTTCGGCCATCCCTTGGCCACCGCCCGCCTGTTTTCTTCCCCCCCCCCCCCCCCGAGCGCGTAGGTCCCTGACCCCCCTCTTCTTCCAACTGTAAGTTTAAATATCTATTTTTATTTGTTTTTTTTTCATGTAAGGGTTTTTATGAATTTAAAAATCGGGGTTTAGCATAAATTAAAATCGGTTTGTATATATGAAGTGTTATTATATAAAAGGCGATATTTTTATTATATGTATAACAATATAAAAATTCGATTTTTATATGTAGAAGAAGAATAAAAAATATAATTTTTATATAAGTGAAGAGAAAACAAAGATTTGATGTTTTATTTAGAAAAGGTCGGATTTTTAAAGGTATAAAGATTAGATTTTTCATGGTACAAAGATTTGATTTTCATGATAGCAAAGATACGATTTTTAAGATGGTAAAAATATGATTTTTACATATAAGAGGTAGCGATAAAAATTCTATTTTTATATATTCATTAGATAAATAAAAATGTGACTTTTATTTTAAAGACATCAAAATATAAAAATTTGATTTTTACATATGTAGTGAAAGCGGACAATGAAAGCGACAAAGGACGAAGATGCGATAGCGATGAAGATTTCTATCAATGAAGTGCCGTGGAGCTAGGATAGCAATAGGTGAGAATTTCTCACCTTTCAATTTAATTTTTCTAGTTATATATATATACTAGGATGCAGACGGTGCTTAGTAGCACCCGACACAATCGTCCACAGACCATGGACTTGTTTGTTTGGTTGCATAGATTAGTTGAATTATTTGTTTGAATTGAATTGTTTGGTGAGATGAAATTGATTTGATTGATGTGTGAATGGCATGGGCCTTCACTAGACCGGGGATAAGGCTAGGCCTCGTCCCGTTTCTAGTATCGTGCCGTTATGCCGCCGAAATTTTCTAAAATATGTTAGAAAATAAAAATATCATTTTATTGTGTAAATGAATTGAATAGAAATTCATAGATTGAAATAAAATGTTTTATCGTTAAAAATATAATTTTAACGTGAAGTGAATAAAATAAAATATTCATTTATAAACCGGACGGTTTGTTTATGTACACCTATTTGAATGACATTGATTGAGACGATAAATTTTACACATCGCCCAACAGCACAAATAAAATATGTGTTTGATTGTTTGAAACCCCACACGGGTGTTGGGATGAAATTTGAAGTTCACTCATCCTGATTGATTAAATATGTCGATCGATCGATTGACAGGCTGTTATAAGCGTTAGATATCTATATTTGATGCTTATACAGTGTAGTGCACTTTGGTTGATGGTTGATTATTTTTCAATGATATCATATACATGTGATGTATGGAATCCATATAATTAACTTTATATGGTGATTGATTGGGCCTCATTCCAATCGTGAAAATAAAGAATATTTTGATAATAACAAATATTTTGATAATAGGAAATATTTGAAATAGAATATTTGAAAATAGAAATATGTGAAGCCGTGATGATTGGATTGACGCCATTTTGACGTGAACGATATTTATATCGATTGAAAACGATTTCGAAATGAATTGAATTGAAAACGATTTCGAAATGAATTGAATTGAAAACGATTTCGAAATGAATTGAATTGAAAACGATTTCGAAATGAATTGAATTAAAAACGATTTCGAAATGAATTGAATTGAAAACGATTTCGAAATGAATTGAATTGAAAACGAATTCGAATTGAATTGAAAGTGAATTGAAATGAATTCAAATTGAATTGAAATTTGAATTGAATAGAAATGAATTTTAAAACGAATTTATAAAGAAGAATTCAATTTTGATTTGAATTGAAAAGAAAGTTGAAATTGCTTTTGAAACGACTTTAAACCTATTTATAAAATTCATTTTAAATAGAAATCGACGAAGTATATATTATATATATTATATATATAATATAATGGCCTGAATAGAACGTGCCGCGCCGCGGCAGTTCGTGAATTTCGACCATTTATTTCAAACGGACATTACGGGAGATCCGACCGTCGGATTCTCCTAAAACCGGAACCGTTGGGTTCGTATCGAAAAGAGCTTTCTAACGAATATTAGAAATTAGAAATCTAACGGTGGGATTTGGAATTATGTCCAAATCAAATTCGAAAAAGGTCGCTGTAAGTGCAGTTCGATGGCCGTAGATGGAAATCGACTGTACGGGCCTTGATAAAATTATTAAAAATAGTAATAATTTGTGTAAAATCATAAGAAATGATTTGTGAAGAATTGGGATGAAAAACTCCATATTTGAAAAGATAAAAATAGATTTTTATCGAAATGAACTAGTTTTGAACTAGAATTATAATTCTATTTATTTTTAAATAAATAAATTGAATTTGAAAAGGGTTTTGAAAATAACCAGAATTTCCAATGATTGCATTGGAGTGGATTTGAATCGAAATTGTCTTCGGAATATTTCGATGTTGGAAATCGTGATTATACAGATGTTGTTATGGAAATTTGAAGGATATATATTTATATCGTTATTTCCAATACGACATTTGTTAGTCGTAGAATTTGATATTGAATATAAGCCGGTATATTTTCTATTCAGAGCCTTGTATTGAATATCAAATGTGATTTGGGTTTGTCGTGAATGGTGTCTTCACTAACACTGTTCTTGAACCCAGTTGAAAAAAGATTAAATCTTTTTATTTTAGATTTAATGAAGTGTACCAATTAAATGATATTTAATTGGAATTGAATTGGTATTGATTTTTGGGTTTATCGTGAACAGTGTTTTAAATAACACTCGTTCTTTAACCCGATAATTAATGGAATGTGATTTTGGGTTTATCGTGAACCGTGTTTTAAATGACACTGATTCTTTAACCCAGTCGAAGATTAAAACTAAGTGGAGTTTTAATGAATCTTTAATTAGATTGAAATGGTCGAGAATGGAGTATCACCAGTTTTGCTCCAGGCGATAGTTAAATCTTTAATTAGATTTGAACGTGAAATGGTAATTGAATTTACCGATAACACTGTGGTGTTAGATAAGAAGTATCACCAGTTTTACTTCATGGGATGAATAGGTTGGGATTGGGAAATAAAATAAATGATTACTTCGGTGTGGTTCGCTAATCCCGACTAGTTTGAATTGATATTCAAAGGAGATTAAAGAATAAATTTAAAGAATTTATCTTGGATAAAATTAATGGGAACTTTTCCCAAAGTATAGGAATATTTGAATAAAAGAATATTCTGAATTGGGATGAGGCGTATGTTGTGTTTGTGTAACACTTTTATAATATATACGTGAGTTATTCAGAAAGACCGGGTTTATCCCATTCTGAATAACTGATTCGACGTGGTGTCGAAGATGAAGACGGTGGTCGAAGACCGGAAGTCTTCACGTCGTTTGGGTGATTACTGATGATCTTGATTGGGCTGTACACCCAAGAAGATGGAAACAGTTTGTGATCGTCCAGACGTACTTGGAGATCGATGGATATGCGGGGTACTAGGTGCCTCCGGTTTCGTTCAGACCCAGAACGGACTTGTAAATGGACTGTGTGTCCGACATTGGATTTTAGTCTGTGTGGTTGATCTCTATTAAATATATATCTGTTTGGCGGCGGAGAATTTATTCTCTTGCTTAACGCCCTTCTCTGAGACGTACGAGCTCAGGGGTTATATATTGATGGATATCAAACGCATGGAGTGAATTGCTTGTGTGGCATGCCTAAGTGGCAATTGATCGAGGCTTCTGTTGAAAAGCAAAGTCTTGTGGTGATGATCAAAGCACGGCCTTTGTGGCGTAGCTTTGTGTAACGTTTACTTCGCGAGTTTCACACCCGGTATGGACCAAAAACGGGAGAGGACCTCAGGGAGGGCATGCGTTTCCTTCTAGCTAAAAAGTGGCGTCAGTGGTTTTACACGCCCTGACGAGTTTGACTTATGTGGTTGTTGCTGTTGCGAGGCGCCTCGGATATATCGGTCGTTCTCGAACCGATGGAGTCATTTGTTGGCTCATTGACACCCCAAAGGGTGGGGAAACGCATGTTCAGGGTTTAAGTTTAATCCACATCGGTGGACTGGCCCTGACGATCCAAGGGTCACTCGAGCTCTGATCCTGAGACACGGGCTAGAGCGTCTCGAATCGGTTGAGGACTATCTTTTGCCTCGGTTCATAGACGGAAATCCAATTTCCAAATACGTGACATTTGCGGTTTTATTTGTAGAGCCTAGTATGGCGACATAGTGGGATGGGGCATTCATGCCGCCTATGATTGATACTTATGATTTGAAGTTGTTTTATACACTATGCACTTATGGTAGTATCAAATGATTTGTTTTAAACGTACTAAGCATGTTTGGCTATTATAAGGGAAAACCCTATCCTCGGCTGCGTTGCATTGTGTGATGGGACCTGGGTCTTATAATAGCTTCATTTTTAGAAAAGCATTGCGCTGTTTGTTTTATGCACTGGTATTCTTGGGAGGAAACCCGTTCCGTGTTATACGGCGTGGTCCCTTGATTTACCTAATGATTTAAAATAAAGATTAATAACTGTTTTAGTTCTCACACCAGTCACATGACTGACCTGGAGTTTATTGTTTTAACCTAAACTCTGGGTGCCCTTATTTTCGACACGGGCAGCTAGTAGTTTTGGTTTTGCAGATTTATATTCACAGGATCCCGGTTTACAGCTGGAACGATATTCGGAAAGCTTTGTATCCGTATATCTCCTCTAGTTGTGTATTGTATTATTTTCCGCTGCTATGTATTTAAATGTAATTTAAATCTCTGATATTTCTGTGTAATATATATTCATTTATACTCTGTATATTCTTGTAATCTGATGCATTGTTGTAATATACAATGAAATGTTCTTTTATATGCGTTCTGTTGTGGCTTGTTCTCGAACTATCCGACGCTTTCCTTTACGGAGAAGTTACGGGTTTTCACATTTATGAACTTCGATTTGATTCTATAATATAAGTTTCATCTTCGATTTAGATACGTTAAACATAGGTTGTTTAGAATTAGATTAACGATAAAAAAATCTCATTTTTATTTTTTACACCGAACCTGGTTTTGTTTAAAATTAAAATAACAATAAAATATTCAATTTTATTGTTTACGTTAAACATGGTTTTGTCAAAATATAGTTATTGAAATAAAAAGAGACATTTTGTCCAAAATATAGCTATGGAAATAAAAAGATACATTTTGTCAAACATGTTATGCAAAATAAAAATAAAGACTTTGTCGAAACATGATTATTGAAATAAAAATATAGATTCTGTCGAAACATGATTATTGAAATAAAAATAACATTTTTGTCAAAACATGTTAATTAAATAAAAATAACATTTGTGCTTAAAACTTGTTAGTTGAAATAAAAATAACATTTATGTTTAAAACTTGTTAGTTGAAATAAAAATAACATTTGTGTTTAAAACTTGTTAGTTGAAATAAAATTAACATTTGTGTTAAAACATGTTAGTAGGAATAAAAGATTTATCTTTATTGTCATAAAAGAACAGATTTAAAAGATTACATTTTTATGTAATATTGTTTTCATTAGAAAGAATAGAATTAAAATCATTTTTATGTAACATTGTTTACAATAAAAAAAAAATTGAAATAGGAGATTTGATTTTTATTGTCGATTTGTTACAATAAAAAAATATAGTTATTAAAGTTTATATTTTTAAATGTCATTTTGTTATAATAAAATTATACCTTTATTGCCACTTAGTTTTCAATAAAAGATTAAAATAAAAAGATTAAAGTAAAAAGATTAAAATAAAAAGATTATGATAAAAAGAATTCATCTTTGTTGTAACTTTGTTAAATTAAATAAAATGTTTTTTATTGTCATTATAGATTATAATAAAAAGATTAGAATTAAAAGATAATTTTTTAGGGCCATCTTAGTTTCAATAAAAAGAGTAAATAGAAAGATAAGTTTTATTTGTCATTTTGTTGCAATAAAAAAAAGATGCATTTTTGTTGAACAAGAATTAGGCATTTTTAGTTCGTTAAAAATGATTAAACGAAAAGATACATTTTTATCATTTAAATAGAATGAGACAAAATTATTCAATTTTGTCATTTTAAAAGATAAAGACAAATATATTCACTTTTGTCATTTAAAAGGAATGAGACAAAATATTCATTTTTGTCACTTAAAAAGAATGAAACAAAAACATTCACTTTTATCAAATAAAAATAGTTAAATCCAATTTGTCATTATTATCAATTTATAATAGTTAAATCCATTTTGTTCCTTTTGTCAAATTACCAAAGTTAAAATTATTTTGTCGCTTTTGTCAAATTACCAAATTTAAAACTATTTTGTCGCTTTTGTCAAATTACCAAAGTTAAATCCAATTTGTCGCTTTTGTCAAAATTATCATAGTTAAAACAAATTTGTCACTTTTGTAAAATTATAATGGTTAAAAACAAACATTATCATACTCGTCGCATTAGACTTTACAAAACAAATATGTTACTTTCATTTGTTTTGTTGAATTAGAATTGTCGACAAAACAAAGTTATCATTCTTATTGTTTTGTTGAAATGAATTTATCAACAAAACAAGGTCATTATCCTTATTGTTTTGTTGAAAAAGATTAGTTAAATCAAAATATACATTTTGTCAAAATATTCATTTTTGTCAAAATAGATTAGTTAAAGCAAACCATATATTTTTGTCAAAATATACACTTTTGTCAAGATAGATTAGTTGAATCGAAATACACCTTTTTGGTCAAAATGAACATTTTTGACCAAATAGCTTAGTTGAACCAAAATATTTATTTTTGTCAAAAATACAATAGTTGAAACAAAAATTACATTTTGTTAAATATGATTATTGAAAACAAAAATTACATTTTTGTTAATTAGATTTGAAATATAAACAAAAATCACATTTTTGGATTAAATAAAAGAGTTAAACACAAATAGCATTTTGTTAAATAGGTTTGTGTTATAAACAAAAATATTCATTTTGGTAAAATAGAATTGTCAGCAAAATGGGTGTATCACTTCTTATAAATTTTGTTGAAATAAAATTTATAAGCAAATATAATAATCATTTTTAGTTGCGTTACATATAATAGAATTTATATGCAAATATAAAAAACATTTTTATTTGCAAATTTACATTAGAATTTATATTCAAATATAAGAATCATATTATTGGTCAAAACATACATTAGAATGTATAGGCGAGCTAAAGTGACATTTTTATATGTTAATGCATACATTAGAATTTGTATGCAATTTAAAAATAAACATTTTTATGTGTTTGGTTATACATTGAAAAACAAATACAAATGAGATTATTTCTTTTATGTGTTAAAGTTAAGAACAATTACATACAAATAAAGTATAATGAAAATTACCTTTTATTTGTCATCCGCAATAATGTCATATAAATAAATTACATTTTATTAGACATTAGAAATGTATAAGGAAATTATACGAGTCAAATACATTTTTGTTCGACATTAGGAAAAAAAAAACATGTTTTGTTCATTATCATCAATAAGTTAGCAGTATTAAAATTTGTTAAATTCATTTACCAATTATTTATTTATATGAACTGTTATTAGTTGAAAACCCCCCATGGGTATTGGGATAATAATTGATATACACTAGTTCCAATATTTATTTGTTTGTCAATCGATAGATTGACATGCTGCGATGAGCGTTATTATTTTATTTTAATGCTCATATAGTTGTGAACTGTTGAATGGATGGTTTGTTGATTATTTATCATTTGTTGTCATTTACAAACGACGTATGAAATCCATATAACCGAAGTTATTTGGAAAATGATTGAGTTGCTTTCCGATTCAGAATATTTTTATACAAAGAATATTTTAAAACAAAGAATTTCTTTCAAATAAAGAATATTTTTAAACGATATTGAAATAAAAGAATTGGATTTTGGGTTGTCGTGGATGGTGTCTTAAATAACACTATTCTTAAACCCCGTATGAAAGAATAAATCTTTTGACTAAGATTATTAGTGTTTCAAATTATATTTATTATTGGAATAAATTGATATGTGAATTGGGTTTACCGTGAACTTTTCCAAAGTAATATAATATAATATTATATTATTGGAATAAATTAGTATAATATAGAATTTGTAAATCTTTTATTAAGATTTAAAAAGAAATTTTCCAAAGTAAAGTTTTCCAATTTAATATATTAAATTGGAATTGAATGGTATTTCGATTTGATAATAATCGAGATAGGCTTCTGTAAAAGAAGACCGTTACTATATATTGAAATTAAAAGGCTTTGCCGTTATTCCATTTATATTATCGATCTGATATGGAAGTTTATATCGATTATATATCGATTTGATTTCTATGAAAATTCCATGGTTAATGGAAATTGATTTGGGTTTATCATGAAAAATGTTTTTAAATGACATTGATTCTTTAACCCAGTTAAAGATAAGATTAATTTCTTAAAAATAAATAATCATTAAGTAATAATTTTTGAAATTAAAATCAAATTGGAGTTTGATGATTCTTTAAAAAAAAGAATTAATTTATAAGAATTTATCTTCGATAATTTTATGGGAAACTTTCCCTAATTATATGAATATTCTATTAAAAGAGTATTCTGAATTGGAATGAGGCGTATGTTGTGTCATTATAACACCTAATTTTAATTATAAAATATGTGAGTTATTCGGAAAGACCAGGTTTAACCCATTCTGGATAATTACTACGACGATTAGAGCCGATGATGAAGACGGTGGTTGAAGACTGAAGATCTTGACATCGAATGGACAACTACTGATGCCCAGCATTGGCTAGCAACTAGTAAAGGGTTAAAAGTGGTATTTGTCTGGACATACTTGTTGATTGTCTGGATATGTGAGCATCTCACTTCCGTATTGGACATACGGGACGAGGAATAAGGTGACTCCGGTTTCGTTCAGACGCAGAACGGACATGTAAATGGATGTGTGTCTTACATTGGATTTCATTCCATGTAATTAAATTGATTTCTATTTAATATATATGAAACGACCCGAAATCCCCCTTATAGGAAATCACGGATTGAGTTGAGAACAAGCCACATCAGAATGCAGACAGAAGAACATTTTATTGTTTGTTACAACAATTTCATCAGATTACAAGAATATACAGAGTATGAATAAATATTACACAGAAAATATCAGATATTTAAATTACATTTAAATATATGGCAGCGGAAAATAATACAAAGCACAACTAAAAACAGAAACACGGATACAGAACTTTCTGAATACCGCTTCAGCTGTTAATCAGGATCCTGTGAATATAAATCTGCAAAACCAAAACTACTAGCCGCGCGTGTGGAAAATAGGGGCACCCAGAGTATAGGTTAAAACAATAAACTCCAGGTCAGTTATGGGACTGGTGTTAGAACCAAAACAGTTATTAATCTTTATTTTAAAGTTAGGTAAATCAAGGGACAAAGCCGTATAACACGGAACGGGTTTCCTCCCAAGAACACCAGTGCATAAAACAACAACGCAATGCTAAATAAAGAACAATGAAGCTATTATAAGACCCAGGACCCATCACACAATGCAACGCAAGCCGGAGGATAGGGTTTTTACCTTATAATAGCCAAAAATGCTTAGTACGTGAAATTTCATTTTTTATTATTACTATAAGTGTATAATGTCCAAACAATTTCAAATCATAAGTATCAATCAAAGACGGCCTAAGCGCCCCATCCCACTATGTCGCCATATTAGGCTCTACAATCAAAACCGCACATGTCACGTATTGGAAGTTGGATTTCCATCTGTGAACCGAGGCAAAAGATAGTCCTCTACCGATTTGAGACGCTCTAGCTCATGTCTCAGGATTAGAGCTCGAATGACCCTAGGATCGTCACGGCCGGTCCACTGATGTGGATTAAAATGCCTGAACACTGCGTTTCCCCGCCCTTTGGTGCGTCAATGAGTCAACAAATGACTCCATCGGCTTTACATAGTCACCGATATATCTGAGGCACCTCGTAATAGCAACAACCACATAAGTCAAACTCGTCAGGGCGTGTAAAACAACTGACGTCACTTCAAACTAGAAGGAAACGCATGCCCTCCCTGAGGTCCTCTCCCGTTTCTGGTTCATATCGGGGTGTGAGGCTCGCGAATCAACGTTATACACAAAGCTATGCCGCACAGGCCGGACTTTGATCATCAACCGCAAGACTTTTCTTTTCAACAGAAGCCTTGATCACTGCATCTTAGCATGCCGCACAGGCAATTTACACCATGCAACTGATGGCTATCAATCACACAGAATGAATTCCAATGTTAGACACACAGTTCATTTGCAAGTTCGTTCTAGGTCTGAACGAAACCGGAGGCACTATATACCACGCATACCCATCGATCTCCACGTACGTCTAGACGTTCACCACTTATTATCTATATTTCGGGATGCCTCCCAATCAAGACATCAGTTACCATCCAACCGAGGTGAAGATCTCCGGTCTTCAACCACCATCTTCATCTTCGACTTCTTATCGTCGATTCAGTTATTCACAATGGGATTAACCCGGTCTTTTTGAGCAACTAGCGTATATAATAAACAAGTGCTACACAAACACAACATACGCCTCATTCCAATTCATCATTCACTAAGCGTAAATTAGTAAGAGGAGGATTTCCCAAGTATTAACCCCGAAGGCCGAAACCAACATCAGATCAAAACCCAGGAAACCATCCGACTTAGCTAACCTTCAGTTAGTTTATAAATTTCACACTCAACTATCAAATATCCAACAAACCTGGTAAATTCGGTTTATTTCCATTCCATATCATTTATAATATTTTATAACGACTTATTGCTATTTTTATTTATTTAAAAATAGCAAATTTATTCAAACGACGCTTCAGGCCATAACGCGGCCGTGGCGCTGTTTTTCTTCAGATTTGATTTACACATATCGGAAAATCTAACCGTTGGATCGTCACAAAATTTATATCATTAGAAAGATCTTTTCAAAACGAATCCAATAATTCTAGTTTTGGGAAAATCCGACGGTCGGATCTCCCAGTACACTCGTTTGAAGTTTCGATTTCAAAATACGAACTGCAGCGTCGTTATTCGATTTAATTTAATTATATATATATACATATAAATAAAATTAATTCTCGCGCTGTTTTTCTTTAGATTTGATTTAAACATTCCAGATAATCCAACCGTTGGATTTTCACAAAGTTGGTGTCGTTGGAAAGATATTTCCAAAGCGAACCCAAGGGTTTCGGTTTCGGGAAAATCCGACGGTCGGATCTCCCGCACTAATCGTTTGAAATCACGGTTTCAAAACACGAACTGCAGCTACGTTATTCGATTTATTTTAATTATATATATATAATCCATTCTTCGATTTCAAAACCATACTCTTTCCATACATTGGATAAAATTGACATTTTTATCCAATAGACATTTATTTAAACACTTCACTATTTTTAACAATTCATTTATATCATAAAAATGTGATTTTTAATGTAAAACGATTTATTTCAAAACACAAATATTTCATATAATTCATATAGATGATAAAAATATGATTTTTATTATAAAACAATTCATTTCAAAACACGACTATTTTATATAGTCCATATAGATGATAGAAATATAATTTTTATTATAAAACAATTTATTTCAAGACACGACTATTTTATATAGTTCATATAGATGACAAAAATATATTTTTTATTATAAAACAATTTATTTCAAGACACGACTATTTTATATAGTTCATATAGATGATAAAAATATAATTTTTATTATAAAACAATTTATTTTAAAACACGACTATTTTATATAGTTCATATAGATGATAAAAATATGATTTTTACTATAAAACAATTTATTTCAACACATGAATGTCGTTCAACACATGAATTTCTATTCAACACATGAATTTCTATTCAATACACGAATATAGTTTAAACACATGAAAATAATTCTAACACATGAATATTATTCAAAATTTCGGAAGCATAATGGCAGGGTAGTTAAAACCGGGGTCGTCCCTAGTACGGCTCCTCGCTCTACCTTAAAGCCTCACAGCTTTTGACAATGGGGATTTCATGCATCTAGTTCGCACGCAGGCGGCACGTTTATTTTCTTTTTTTCCACAAACTAATCCTATGTGGTTTCAACCAAATAATTCTCAACCACAAACGGGTATTTTTCAACCACAATCAATCAATTTCAACCACAAACAATTCAAATCAACCATTCGCTATCAACCAATTTTCACACCAATCACAACCAATAAATATCGTCCACGGTTTGTGGACGAGGGGCGTGTGTGTATATATATATATATATAAGTATTTCACTTCTATTTCAACACATATATAATTTTTACAACGCATATATAACTTATACATCGAACGTACAACTTATACAACGCTTATACATGAGGTGTACAACGCTTATATGACTCATACTTCGCATATATAATTTATACATCATCATTTCCATATCGTGTACAATTCAGAAATCTCACATTGGGTTCCACTCCACCAAAAATAGCAGAAGGCTCAGAAAAATATGCGGTCTCTTCTAGAATGTAGAAGGCGTCCACACGAGTCCACTGTCTCTTGTTTCACTGAATTTCGTCAACAAACGAAAAAGATATGATTTTTACAGTGAAATCAAAAACCGTAGCGCTTTAAAGTGCTATTAAATAGTTTAATATAATTTAGGCCGTCACCTTCAAAATTCGTTCAAAACTAAGGTTGGATTTTCTGGTCAAAGCGTGTAGCGTGGTGATGATCAGACCTCGCCACGTTGGAGAGTTAGGAGGCGTGCACCCGAAGAGGTAGGTGGGGCCCAGTTCGACAGTGCCAGTCGACGACGGCGGCTCCTCGAAGCTCCGAACTTCGAGTTGGTAGATCTCGTCGCACATGGCACGGCTTAGGGTGAGGCTTGCGTTGATTTGAAGCTCTCGGAGAGGTCTTCGAAATCTTCAATTGCGTCGAGGGTCAACGATGAAGGAATCGGTCGGAAATTAGGAGGGAAGGGGAGAAAGAGTAGCTGCCATTCGCGGTTTTTAATCAGGGAAGAGAGAGTCAGCTGACCAATGATATTTTTTATATTTATATATTTTAAAAAATCCAGAAATACCCCTCTTCACGTACTAACACGAATCCTGTAACGACCCGGGTTTTTCAGCTATTTGATTCGAATATTTAAATTTTTTTAAATATTATATTTGAATTATTTACAGAATTTAATATCGAATTCATTTATTTAACGATGAATGAACGTTTATATTTATATTTAATATAAAAAGAATTAGAAACAGCGCGGTAGTTCGTAAAATTGAATTTCAACTTCAATTGATCATACCGAATCCATTTTAAATCGGATTTCCTCGAAACAAGAAACACTGGAATCTGTTAAAGTATATCTTTCTAACAGAAGTGAAAAATCGAAATTTCGGATTATATATTGCAAGGTATGCCTAAATCAAATATACAGAAAAGCAGCGCCATGGCCATAACAGGTTATTTAAATATATTTAAATATTGGCTTCGAATGTAGACAAGTCCTTTGAGACGTAGTCATAATTTAATTTTTAGAATTTTACTGTAATTTTTGTTTCGTAAAATATGCAACTTTTTATTCGGAGTATTTCGCACCCTGTATCAACATTTTGGGGTTTCACAATATAAGTTAACCTACCGATATTATTATATATTTGTGATCGTGACATAACGCTGGACGCGACGGTATATTTATTTCTGTCGATGGCAAGTCGTATAAGGACGGAGTCCTATATGACGGGGTACGCTCACTATTAAACTAAAAATCCTTTGTCAAATCAAATCAAATAAAATAAAAACTTACAGACCTTCTACCCTAAAATCACTACAGCTACCCTATATGGGAGCTAATATCTGAAACAACAAGCACATGCAAAAAGGGAAGGCGCAGACAAATTGTTATACAGCTACTCTAGACCCTTCAGACATGCATTCTGCCAAATTTTGTATGACTGAAATGGAAACACCATGTGATTTCTGATAATATAAATTTAAAATACATATAAGAGTCAAGTCCTTGTTCTTTTCACCAGCAGCAAACCCACATGCCTCGTCTGAAAATTTCCAAACATATGAAAACGACGTGTCAGTAAGTTTGCCGACCAAGTTTTATAAATGAAGATGACAGTTCAAAAACCTTGCCGACAACGCTGCTGCTCGTATGAAGAGACAGCTGTACCATGGACAACTTGATGACCACGGTTTTGCTCCTATAAATATACATGAGCCGCTTTCTTTCTTTTTCATTCAGACATGAGAAAAAAAAAAAAAAAAAAAAAAAAAAAAACAAACCGCCTGGAAGAGGAAAAACGCAAGTATGGGGAAGGTAAAGGGGATATGCGCATGGTTGCCAGGGTGTTTTCATGCAAGGAATGGAGGCACGTGGGGCGGATAGGCCGTGAAAGCCTTGGGTCTTACGGTATTTAAAAAAAAGGGACATGCAACAGGTGGGAGCAAAGTTTTTATAGGAGACTATGGGGATGTTGGAGCGTACTGTGCATGCGGGAGGAGTGAACGGCCGTGGCTTCATTGGCATGGTGGGTTTTCACGAAACATGGTTATAAGATAATCAAGGTGGTTAAGGGAAGTTGCTAGCGGATGCATACAGTGGAGGTAAGAGGTGTTGTTCTTCAGCGCAAATCCGGTAGGTTGGACGGTCGGAGGCGTTGATTCAGATCAGGCAAATCTGTGGTGGGCACTGTGATTGGTTTGTCAAGCTGAGCTCCTCATGTTCAACTGTTTTGGGTTGCTTGCTGTAGAGGTTTATTTTCATGCCAGAAGAAGATTACAGGAGGGGATGGGGTGTAGCATTAACGATAAGCGGATGTGGGCTGTGGATTTAATCATGGGTCGTGGGCCTAAATTTAAAGAAGAAGAAAAAAAAGGAAAACGTAAATTAAAGGGAAGTGTGGGCTGACATATGGTCTGAGCTAACGTATGGTATGGTTCAATAGTGCATGGCGGGTTGGCATGCTTTGCATACATGGTGGAATGAAGACGAAATGGTTTATCTCGACGGTAATAAACTTATTTGTTGATAATTAGAAGACTTAATTTCAGTTTAAAATGATTTAAACTTATAATATCAATAATCGTCCTATACGTTATCAGATCAAAATAAAACAAGCAGTGAGGGATTCGTTTCGGCAAACACTACGCATGAGGGATGGTTTGAATAGGATCTGAACAACTGGAAATCTTATATAATTTCAAACCTTGGTTTGAAATTACATAAATCGTTCTGCATCGTCAATCGAACCGAAACAAGGTGAGTTAATTCTCACACATTTCTGAAATACTAGGATGTGCTAATTTCATATAATTAGATTTAATTGGTTGATTGGATGCTTTGGATGCCTATGGTTGCTTTAATGGTTGACGTTAATTTTATTATCGTCATTTAAATTATTTCTGTTTACTGATATGAAATATTTTAATAACCTGTGTTGCAGGGAAGAACAGGTAGGAGGAACCAAACCGGTTCCTCAAACCTTTAATGTGCTGTTATTTCATATTTTATATGAATTGTTTGAAAACCCGTTGACTTTAAAAACCTGTTGATTGTTGGTTGTTGATTGTGGTTGAATTTTGAATCAATATATAGTATTGATGGTCATGATATACACCGTTGTATAAAAGATCGATTCACCGTCAGATGAATCGCTAGAAAAGAAGTTATGAAATTATTTTATAACCAATATAGATGTTTAAAATACATTATTTTCAATAAAGTCCTAATAGGAAGAATAAACCAACTACATAAATACGTTGGTTGGTTTAACCAAATTGACCGTGCGCGAAGCACGTGCTTATTAAGTAAGTGTTAAAAACGACTTTATTTAGCTAATTCAAGTGGCCAGATTTGACGTAACAATTAGAATGGGTTTATATTGATAAGGATCAAAGTGAATAAAATTATTTAGATTAATTAATTATTAATTAATTTAAATGACAAGATCAATAACGATTGATCACGTTTAAAGTTGAACGGTTAACGACGTTAACTGGAGTTGTTTAGTTAATTAGTTCACTTAAGGATAGTTAATGGTAAAACAAACCATGTTATTTGATTGAAAGGTTGAAGGATGATTATTATTATAACGATAATAATCAAATGGGATTTATTTGAATAGTTTGGTGATTATTTTAAATGGAATTTGTGGTGACATAGGAAATGAGTGTCGGGTTTTATTACAACTGATATCTACCTTAAGATAAGAACGTTGTTGATCAAGGTATGAGAGGTAACTAAAATACCCCAACTTGAACAACTTCAAGATTATCAAAGGATGATATTAGTCGTAATGATAAAAGTGATAGAACAAAGTATTTTGGTCAAATAATAAAGTAGCATTATTAGAAGGATTTGGAAAGGTATTTATAATGAGATTCTGAAAATTAAAGGAAATAAAAGGAGCTTATGGTATGGAATGATATTCCCATACATAAAGAAATAAGAAGGGAGATTGGTGAAAGTTTAATAAAATTGTCAAAGTATTGAAATGAGATTTTAATGGATTTATTCTAAAAGAATGAGTGGTGGTTTTGGTATTCATATATGAAGCTAAGGAAGGTGTCGTAATAATTATTTTACGAATGATAAGTGATTCGATAAGATAATGAGAAATGTAGGGCCAAGTGATGCTGTGTATAAACCAATGGTTCTGTTTGTTGTATGGTTGTTTGTTTTGATAGTTAAATAACCGACTATCAAAAACTGACCCAACGTTATTGGTACGGAAAGACCGGGATCGAATTTATATTCGAAAACCATTCCGACCAATGAATACGAATACGTCGAAGACGTTGATCGAGGTGGAGCAAATTGAAGACCGTAGATCTTCATGAGATGGAAGGATTACTTACAATCTCTGGCTGATCCCTAGAGGTATACTGTGATTCTGTCGTGATTGGAATCTGCGGATTGCAAGGACTACTCGCTACTGATCCATGGGGTGATTCCTATTGGAGGCGGTAGGAGGGTGCCTTCGGTTCATCCTGTTCCTGGGTGACGTGTATGATGTGAATGGTGGCCAGATGTTTCAAAAGTCGATTATAGCCTCAAGCCTCATCAACCGGGGAATGACAAAAATCGGGCAGGCAGCATGGCTATGTGGGTCGCACCCATTAGGATGTATTGTCACCATCTAGAGAATATTCATATTCGTTACTTCTTTTCGTTTCTGTATCTCCCGGGGATTTCGGTGGTCGCGACAAAAAGCCGAAGGGGTGACAATATATTCGATACACTCAAGCGAAATGAGTGGTCGGTCATGTGTGGGCCGGGTTGCAAGACGTTCTTGTTGAACCCAGTGTATTCGTCTCTAGAGATACACTAGCGGCAGGTGGTCCCATACCTTGTCATAGTTGGAAATCCAATCTCCAATAAGCGCCTGCGGTTTTGATTGTATACTATATATGTGGAGCGTGAGATGCAAGCGTTCTGCTAGATTCTATTTACTTGTATTTAGACACTATGATAATATCAGAAGAAGATATTGATTTCAAAACGATTTGGGTTATAGTAAGGTAAAAACCGTCCGTGTTTATGTGTGGACTGGTCTTACTATTATCCTTTTATTTCAAAAGGATTTCAAAGTTAAACAAGTTGGTTGCTGTATGAATTTATCACTGAAAAGTATTTCAGACTGATCCGGGTGAATTTTGTTTTAAATCAAATGTGCTCGGGTCAGACCAAGCATATTTACAGGTCAGGTTTCCGCTGGAAGCAACAGAGATGGAGTTGAAGTCGAGACGTATTCCATATATATAATGGTACTAGTTTATTTCCGCTGTGTGTTGTATTGATCTGAATGTATACTCTGATGTGGTAATATACAGTTCTGTTAAAAAGTATTATTGATTATTATATTTTGTCCATTCCGCTGTGAGACTCTGATCTTCTTACTCTTCTATTCTAATATTTCTTTCTTTCTTTTCTCACCCTCTAACTTCTTTCTATTAGCTTTCTGGGTTTTTGATACTGGAGTTTAGACAACGAGATGTATTAGTGTCGGAATTCTAGTGTCGAAATTCCCGGGTCGCTACAGTTGGTATCAGAGCAATGGTTTAGGAATAACCTTGGCTCTGTGGTGTAACTCGATAGAGATTGGGCTAGTAATACCCTAGATCGAGTTGAGTGTATATATATACGAGAGTGCGTATTTGTAATTTGAATATAAATTATTTTTATATTGTTTCGACCCAAATATTTCATAAGAAGGTAAAATTTATTATTTCCTCAAATTATTATTTAATTCGAAGCTTGTATGAAGTTGGAATCATTTCAAATATGAAATGAGAATTAAATTCAATTATATGGATCAATCCTTTGGATTGGAATTGAAATAAGCCAACCAGAACTTGATTTGCGTTGGATAAAATAAAAATTGAATAAATATAAATAGAATGAGTGGAAATTTGTTGGATTGTATGTTTGGGATATATTACATGAGTATGGATTTGAGCATGATTTGACATGAATAAATTGAAATAAAATTCAAATATACTGAATTTGAATGGTTTAAATAGAACTAGAAGGAAATTTAAAATTTATAGAATTAATGAATAAAATTTGAGTTGGAATAAAAAAATTTAACTAAAGATAAGTTAAATAAAAATTAAAAACAAAGAAAATTGAAATGATTGGATTAAGGGATTTTTGCTTGCTTGACTGGGTTAGATTAAATTGAAACCATTCGCAGTTAATTAAGAAGTTGAATGGATTGAAAAGGAAGGAATTCTAGCATAACGACTTTTGAATGGGATTATATGATATAACCCAGTATCAGTTTTTGAATTGGAAGTTGAGTAAAGGGCAGACTGCCAGAAGGCTATGATAATTGACTTGATCACGGAGACTGAAGAGCAGATTGGGAAATGAAGAGCTGTTGGTTGATTTGCTTCGGGACTGGGATGAAGTGGCCCGACAAAAAAGGTAAACCTTAATATTATTGTTTGGGCATTTGAATTTATACCCAAGATGGGTAGCCGCATGGCTTTATTTTCTTTGGATCAATATGAGAGGCTGAGAGCACCATTTGTAGTTGTTGGGATCGAACAGTACAGAAGAGGTGATGACGAATTTTTCGTAAAATTTTAAAATTTAGAAAATATTTTGATAATATTTTGAATTAATTATTTTGAAATAAATGCAGTTGGAGCTTTCTTTTTACCTAGCAATTTCGAGGACGAAATTTATTTAAGGGGGGAAGAATGTAACGACCCGGGTTTTTCAGCTATTTGATTCGAATATTTAAATTTTTTTAAATATTATATTTGAATTATTTACAGAATTTAATATCGAATTCATTTATTTAACGATGAATGAACGTTTATATTTATATTTAATATAAAAAGAATTAGAAACAGCGCGGTAGTTCGTAAAATTGAATTTCAACTTCAATTGATCATACCGAATCCATTTTAAATCGGATTTCCTCGAAACAAGAAACACTGGAATCTGTTAAAGTATATCTTTCTAACAGAAGTGAAAAATCGAAATTTCGGATTATATATTGCAAGGTATGCCTAAATCAAATATACAGAAAAGCAGCGCCATGGCCATAACAGGTTATTTAAATATATTTAAATATTGGCTTCGAATGTAGACAAGTCCTTTGAGGCGTAGTCATAATTTAATTTTTAGAATTTTACTGTAATTTTTGTTTCGTAAAATATGCAACTTTTTATTCGGAGTATTTCGCACCCTGTATCAACATTTTGGGGTTTCACAATATAAGTTAACCTACCGATATTATTATATATTTGTGATCGTGACATAACGCTGGACGCGACGGTATATTTATTTCTGTCGATGGCAAGTCGTATAAGGACGGAGTCCTATATGACGGGGTACGCTCACTATTAAACTAAAAATCCTTTGTCAAATCAAATCAAATAAAATAAAAACTTACAGACCTTCTACCCTAAAATCACTACAGCTACCCTATATGGGAGCTAATATCTGAAACAACAAGCACATGCAAAAAGGGAAGGCGCAGACAAATTGTTATACAGCTACTCTAGACCCTTCAGACATGCATTCTGCCAAATTTTGTATGACTGAAATGGAAACACCATGTGATTTCTGATAATATAAATTTAAAATACATATAAGAGTCAAGTCCTTGTTCTTTTCACCAGCAGCAAACCCACATGCCTCGTCTGAAAATTTCCAAACATATGAAAACGACGTGTCAGTAAGTTTGCCGACCAAGTTTTATAAATGAAGATGACAGTTCAAAAACCTTGCCGACAACGCTGCTGCTCATATGAAGAGACAGCTGTACCATGGACAACTTGATGACCACGGTTTTGCTCCTATAAATATACATGAGCCGCTTTCTTTCTTTTTCATTCAGACATGAGAAAAAAAAAAAAAAAAAAAAAAAAAAAAAAAAACAAACCGCCTGGAAGAGGAAAAACGCAAGTATGGGGAAGGTAAAGGGGATATGCGCATGGTTGCCAGGGTGTTTTCATGCAAGGAATGGAGGCACGTGGGGCGGATAGGCCGTGAAAGCCTTGGGTCTTACGGTATTTAAAAAAAAAGGGACATGCAACAGGTGGGAGCAAAGTTTTTATAGTAGACTATGGGGATGTTGGAGCGTACTGTGCATGCGGGAGGAGTGAACGGCCGTGGCTTCATTGGCATGGTGGGTTTTCACGAAACATGGTTATAAGATAATCAAGGTGGTTAAGGGAAGTTGCTAGCGGATGCATACAGTGGAGGTAAGAGGTGTTGTTCTTCAGCGCAAATCCGGTAGGTTGGACGGTCGGAGGCGTTGATTCAGATCAGGCAAATCTGTGGTGGGCACTGTGATTGGTTTGTCAAGCTGAGCTCCTCATGTTCAACTGTTTTGGGTTGCTTGCTGTAGAGGTTTATTTTCATGCCAGAAGAAGATTACAGGAGGGGATGGGGTGTAGCATTAACGATAAGCGGATGTGGGCTGTGGATTTAATCATGGGTCGTGGGTCTAAATTTAAAGAAGAAGAAAAAAAAGGAAAACGTAAATTAAAGGGAAGTGTGGGCTGACATATGGTCTGAGCTAACGTATGGTATGGTTCAATAGTGCATGGCGGGTTGGCATGCTTTGCATACATGGTGGAATGAAGACGAAATGGTTTATCTCGACGGTAATAAACTTATTTGTTGATAATTAGAAGACTTAATTTCAGTTTAAAATGATTTAAACTTATAATATCAATAATCGTCCTATACGTTATCAGATCAAAATAAAACAAGCAGTGAGGGATTCGTTTCGGCAAACACTATGCATGAGGGATGGTTTGAATAGGATCTGAACAACTGGAAATCTTATATAATTTCAAACCTTGGTTTGAAATTACATAAATCGTTCTGCATCGTCAATCGAACCGAAACAAGGTGAGTTAATTCTCACACATTTCTGAAATACTAGGATGTGCTAATTTCATATAATTAGATTTAATTGGTTGATTGGATGCTTTGGATGCCTATGGTTGCTTTAATGGTTGACGTTAATTTTATTATCGTCATTTAAATTATTTCTGTTTACTGATATGAAATATTTTAATAACCTGTGTTGCAGGGAAGAACAGGTAGGAGGAACCAAACCGGTTCCTCAAACCTTTAATGTGCTGTTATTTCATATTTTATATGAATTTTTTGAAAACCCGTTGACTTTAAAAACCTGTTGATTGTTGGTTGTTGATTGTGGTTGAATTTTGAATCAATATATAGTATTGATGGTCATGATATACACCGTTGTATAAAAGATCGATTCACCGTCAGATGAATCGCTAGAAAAGAAGTTATGAAATTATTTTATAACCAATATAGATGTTTAAAATACATTATTTTCAATAAAGTCCTAATAGGAAGAATAAACCAACTACATAAATACGTTGGTTGGTTTAACCAAATTGACCGTGCGCGAAGCACGTGCTTATTAAGTAAGTGTTAAAAACGACTTTATTTAGCTAATTCAAGTGGCCAGATTTGACGTAACAATTAGAATGGGTTTATATTGATAAGGATCAAAGTGAATAAAATTATTTAGATTAATTAATTATTAATTAATTTAAATGACAAGATCAATAACGATTGATCACGTTTAAAGTTGAACGGTTAACGACGTTAACTGGAGTTGTTTAGTTAATTAGTTCACTTAAGGATAGTTAATGGTAAAACAAACCATGTTATTTGATTGAAAGGTTGAAGGATGATTATTATTATAACGATAATAATCAAATGGGATTTATTTGAATAGTTTGGTGATTATTTTAAATGGAATTTGTGGTGACATAGGAAATGAGTGTCGGGTTTTATTACAACTGATATCTACCTTAAGATAAGAACGTTGTTGATCAAGGTATGAGAGGTAACTAAAATACCCCAACTTGAACAACTTCAAGATTATCAAAGGATGATATTAGTCGTAATGATAAAAGTGATAGAACAAAGTATTTTGGTCAAATAATAAAGTAGCATTATTAGAAGGATTTGGAAAGGTATTTATAATGAGATTCTGAAAATTAAAGGAAATAAAAGGAGCTTATGGTATGGAATGATATTCCCATACATAAAGAAATAAGAAGGGAGATTGGTGAAAGTTTAATAAAATTGTCAAAGTATTGAAATGAGATTTTAATGGATTTATTCTAAAAGAATGAGTGGTGGTTTTGGTATTCATATATGAAGCTAAGGAAGGTGTCGTAATAATTATTTTACGAATGATAAGTGATTCGATAAGATAATGAGAAATGTAGGGCCAAGTGATGCTGTGTATAAACCAATGGTTCTGTTTGTTGTATGGTTGTTTGTTTTGATAGTTAAATAACCGACTATCAAAAACTGACCCAACGTTATTGGTACGGAAAGACCGGGATCGAATTTATATTCGAAAACCATTCCGACCAATGAATACGAATACGTCGAAGACGTTGATCGAGGTGGAGCAAATTGAAGACCGTAGATCTTCATGAGACGGAAGGATTACTTACAATCTCTGGCTGATCCCTAGAGGTATACTGTGATTCTGTCGTGATTGGAATCTGCGGATTGCAAGGACTACTCGCTACTGATCCATGGGGTGATTCCTATTGGAGGCGGTAGGAGGGTGCCTTCGGTTCATCCTGTTCCTGGGTGACGTGTATGATGTGAATGGTGGCCAGATGTTTCAAAAGTCGATTATAGCCTCAAGCCTCATCAACCGGGGAATGACAAAAATCGGGCAGGCAGCATGGCTATGTGGGTCGCACCCATTAGGATGTATTGTCACCATCTAGAGAATATTCATATTCGTTACTTCTTTTCGTTTCTGTATCTCCCGGGGATTTCGGTGGTCGCGACAAAAAGCCGAAGGGGTGACAATATATTCGATACACTCAAGCGAAATGAGTGGTCGGTCATGTGTGGGCCGGGTTGCAAGACGTTCTTGTTGAACCCAGTGTATTCGTCTCTAGAGATACACTAGCGGCAGGTGGTCCCATACCTTGTCATAGTTGGAAATCCAATCTCCAATAAGCGCCTGCGGTTTTGATTGTATACTATATATGTGGAGCGTGAGATGCAAGCGTTCTGCTAGATTCTATTTACTTGTATTTAGACACTATGATAATATCAGAAGAAGATATTGATTTCAAAACGATTTGGGTTATAGTAAGGTAAAAACCGTCCGTGTTTATGTGTGGACTGGTCTTACTATTATCCTTTTATTTCAAAAGGATTTCAAAGTTAAACAAGTTGGTTGCTGTATGAATTTATCACTGAAAAGTATTTCAGACTGATCCGGGTGAATTTTGTTTTAAATCAAATGTGCTCGGGTCAGACCAAGCATATTTACAGGTCAGGTTTCCGCTGGAAGCAACAGAGATGGAGTTGAAG
Source organism: Allium sativum (assembly GCA_030737875.1). Classification (NCBI taxonomy): domain Eukaryota; kingdom Viridiplantae; phylum Streptophyta; class Magnoliopsida; order Asparagales; family Amaryllidaceae; genus Allium; species Allium sativum. The sequence goes on along the minus strand of CM060916.1, from coordinate 109,136,065 downwards.
TCGAGACGTATTCCATATATATAATGGTACTAGTTTATTTCCGCTGTGTGTTGTATTGATCTGAATGTATACTCTGATGTGGTAATATACAGTTCTGTTAAAAAGTATTATTGATTATTATATTTTGTCCATTCCGCTGTGAGACTCTGATCTTCTTACTCTTCTATTCTAATATTTCTTTCTTTCTTTTCTCACCCTCTAACTTCTTTCTATTAGCTTTCTGGGTTTTTGATACTGGAGTTTAGACAACGAGATGTATTAGTGTCGGAATTCTAGTGTCGAAATTCCCGGGTCGCTACAAATCCAAACCCAATGACTGTCGTCCCTAGCTAAATACCCCCATTCCGAACACAATGGAATATGTTTCGAAGGCCCATTCGACAGTTTCATTCAGTTTTCCTTCAAATTAAAATATAAAACATTTAATATTCTATTTGAACGTACCTTTCAATTTGCCGGGGCCACATACTGATTCTAAAAATTCCCGAAAAATAAATCTAGCTATGTTTTGACGATACGGTCCCAACAAAACTAGTTTCATCGAATTCTGAGACCGTTTGAAAAATGGCCCTTTTCTGGTCGATCCAATTTAATAGAAATCGACCAAACTCATTTTCCTTTGCCACGCTCACATACTAGCATCAAAAATTATGAAATTTGAAATCTAGCCATAATTTGACATCCTGGATCCAACAAAAGTGGTTTCGTCGAATTCTGAGGTCGTTTGCAAAATGGCCATTTTCACGGGCTATATAAACTCTATAGCGACCTTTCTGAAAATTTATTTAGCCATAACTTTTGCTTCCCGCTACGAAACTTCGATTTTTCAAATTCATTAGAAAGATATTCGCTAATAGATTTAAATATTTTTGGTTTCACTAAAATCTGTTTAATTTTGCACCTGGTACAGTCAGTCAAAGTTTGAATTCAAATTCTGAAACTACCGCGCCATTTCAGGCCTTGTTTATAATTAGAATTAATTATATTTATTTTCAAACGTCAATTCAAACTTACTTTACATCGCTATTATTTAAAATATTTATTTTAAATGTTTAAAATCCACCAAAATAACCAATTTAAATTTTTTAAACTGATTAAGATTTTCCGGGTCTTACAATTTGTTTATTACTATTTATTTTATATAAACGTTAAAAATCATATTTTTAACTATAAAATATAACCAATTTAAAATTTTTAAACTGGTTAAGATTTTCCGGGTCATTACAATTTGTTTATTACTATTTATTTTATATAAACGTTAAAAATCATATTTTTAACTATAAAATATTTTCCACTATAAAATATTTTATTTCATTCCATATCACACAATCAAATTTCACAACATAGCAACCAAACATACAAGTCATCCATGGTCTATGGACGACGGGTGTCGGGTGCTGCTAAGCACCGTCTGCATCCTAGTATATATTTCAAACTAGAAATAAATTAAAGGTGAGGAGTTCTCACCGACTAGCTAAACCAATACACCGCGACTCTTCATATATAGGAATCTTCGCCGTTCTCGCCTTTTGTCAATTTCGTTATCCGTAGCCACTACATATACAAAAATCACATTCTTATATTGTTGGTATGTATATAAAAATCACATTTTTATAACTACGTTATATGGATAAAAATCACATTTGTATACCGCTACTATGTAGATAAAGATTCTATTTTTATATCGCTACTATATAGATAAAAATTCTATTTTTATACCGGTGTTCATATAGTAATGATTATATTTTTATCACGCTATTCTCTATATATAAATTATATTTTTATATCGCTTCCACCTACGCAAATATCACTCCTTTACAACGCTACTTCCATGATAAAAAATATAGTTTTATCCTGTTAGTAATATAATAAAAATTATATTTTTATTCTTTCTATAATATAAAAATCATAGCTTTCCTATGGTAAAAATCACCTCCTTAACATATTAAAAATCCAATCTTTTCCCATTCTAAAAATCAAATCTTTTCTTTATAATATTAAAAAATCTCGGCTTCATATTTCTAAATAAAAATCATATTTTATAACCTTGAAAATCATAGCTTTTCCTTATTAAAAATACGATCTTTCAAACATTAAAAATCTGATCTTTCAAACATTAAAAATACAACCTTTTAACTTATAAAAACCACGGCTTCATAAATTAAAAATCATATATATTTCTATAAAACTGAAAATCAATTTTCACATAGACTGAAAATCATATTATATATTTTTATAAGGTAAAACATTAAATATAGAAAGGCAAATAAAATAAAAGATTTACCGATTTTCAGCGAGGGGGAGGGAGGAGTCCATCGTCGGAATCGGGAATGGGGAAAGGTCGCCTGGAGCTCGAGATCGTCGAAGTTGGGTCACGGGATGGCGGAGCTAGGCGGAAGGGGGGTCTTGCGTCGTGGTCATCGATTGAGGAGGGGGGAGAGCGACGCTGCGCTGGGGAAGAGGGGGGAGGGCGGAGTCGAGGAGGGGCTGTCGGAGGGGGCGGAGGTGGCGGGGTGGCCCACCCAGGCGGCGGCGGCTGTTATCGCGCCCTCGTTTCCCTTTTTTTCTTTCTGACCTAATTCGATTTGAGGGGGGTGTAAAGGAGAGGGATTTGGGAATATATTAATATATATTATTTAATTACTTAATTATTTTAAAAAGGTACTGTTTATTTTGACCTCGAAACGAGACCCATCGCCTGTTGTCCATAGCTAATTACCCCAATTCCAAACACAATGGGATATGTATCGTAAGCTGATTAGATCGTTCCGATCAGCTTCCGTCAAAATCAAAATATAACTCTATATATTGAATTTGAATGCGCATTTCAATTTATCGGAGCCACACACTAGCTAGAAAAATTTCCAAAAAAAACTTTCCAGCTTTGTATTAACGATACGGTCCTAACAAAACTAATTTCATCGAATTGTGAGACCGTTTGGAAAATGGCCATTTCCCAGTCGATTAAAATCAACTGTAACTGTCAATACACGTTTTCTTTCACCACGCTCACATATTGATTTAGAAAATTACGAAATTTGAAACCTAGCAATAACTTGACATCACGGATCCAACAAAATTCCTATTTTTAAGGGCCAGAATTCCATAACGACTATTCTGAATTTTCAACTGGGCATATCTTTTGATTCCCACTATGAAATTTCAATTTTTTGGATTCGTTGGAAAGATATTCTCAAATAGATTCTAAATTTTTGGTTTCACTAAAATCCGGTTTATTTTGCACCCGGTACATTCATTTGAAATTTGAAATCGAATTATCGAACTACCGCGCCATTTTCAATTCCTTTTATGTATATAAATAATTATTTATATTCTAACGACGACTCAAATAAATATATACATTCGAATTCTATTCAAAATAAATTTTTCATCGTTATTATTTAAAATAATTCATTTTAAATATTCAAAATTCAGCAAAATTTCCAAAACAAAAATTTTAAATTGGCTTAGATTTCCTTGTTTTTACAATATATATCTATGGTGGCGGAGAATTCATTCTCTTGCTTAATACCCTTCTCTGAGACGCACGAGCTCAGACGTTATATACTGGTAGTTATTGATTGATGGCGTGAATTATCAATGTGGCATGCCAAGATGCAAATGATCAAGGCTTTTGTTGAAAAGCAGAGCCTTGTGGTTGATGATCAAAGCATAGCCTATTTTGGCATAGCTTTGTGTATAGCGTGACTTCGTGTGATAACCCCAAATGTAACGACCCGCATTTCTACAGTATAATAATTAATTTATTTAATTATTTAAAATATAAATTAGAATGTTAATTGGTCGTGAATTAAATATTATTGAATATTTAATTAAAATAAATAATATAATAATATATTTTATTTCTGAAATAGTCAGAAATAGTGGAATTCGCAAAGTGGTGTGAGTTCGATCATCGGTGATATTTAATTCAGTTTAGAATTGAATTAGAATAACGAATATATTATTTGAATGGCAGTTTGAACATATAATTATAATATAATTATAATCGAGCTTGAAATGGCGCGGCAGTTTGCTATTTGGCGATTTGAACTTCAACTGAATATACATGATTCATTTTAAATCGGATTTCCGTGAAACAACGAACGTTAGGAGCTGGTGAAGCATATTCTTCTAATGGAAGAGAAAAATCGAGATTTTGTCGTGTAGTTTTTTAGTTATGTCCAAATCAAATTTTAGAAAATTCGCTATGGAATTCCTTTATAATTTATATCGATTTATTTATATTTTAAAATGGATTTTTGAATATAAATCGAATATTGATGTAACACTGGATTTGAAATATCGAGTTATAAATCCTAGTGGAGCAGTATGATATTCTATTGTGAATATATACAATAATATTTATTTTTAAATATTAAATTTAAATGTTTTTAAATATATTTATATATAAGGTTTATTTAGAGCTTTAAAAATAGCCAGCTTTTCAAACTACCTCAGAATTCGACGAAACTAATTTTGTTGGATCCGCAATATTAAATTATTGCTAGATTTCAATTTCCGTGATTTTTGAAGCCATTGTGTGGTCGTACAGGATTTTAATGTGGAAAACAGTCAGTATTTTGACGGTTAAAAATACATAGTGTGAGCAAACGGAGTCGGAATTTGACGAAACCTATTTCATTGGGACCGTAATGCCAAACTGCAGCTGCATGTCCATTTTCGTGATTTTTGGGTATCGTGTGCGATCATAGTGATTTTTAAACAGCGAATACAAACTGCGATAGCTTAAAATAAATAAAATATTAAATATAAAAATAATATTTTCTCTCTATATATAATCCTCTTCAGCTCAACAACCCTAGAAAAAAAACTCCCGTGGTCAATTTCCATCTGCACCTCCATCTTCTTTCAGTAAACTCGTGATAAATAAAATTCAAAGAATCGGAAATAAAATCCTATAAATTCCAAGATCGATCTCTTTGGACTCGCAGCGAGTAGTACTTCGATTTCGTACATATGAGGTGGTATTCGATTCATGTTTGGTCGACATCGAGTTTTGCCTGGTGAACTAGGGTTCATCGCTGCGAGCGATTTAGGGATTTTTGCATCAATTCGAGTTCATATTCGAACTTGTGGGGGAGAGTGGTTGTAGCGGTGAAATTTTGGGTTGGTTTGGGATCAACTTTGTTCGGTGGTTTTACAGTGTACGCGTGTACCTGGGGTCGCGACTGTCACGGAAGCGACGAGTTTGAATGTATGGTGGTGGATAGATGGAGATGGGAAAGAGGAGTTAAATGGTGTTGTTATTTTGATTTTAAATTGAGTATTGGTGGAGAATAGTGAGCGGGAAGTTCGGCCATGTCCTGTGAAGTGTTGCATGAATTCCCTGGAGCAAGAGTTCGAAGGAGAAGAAGCTTAACGGTTTGGGTTTGTTGGTGAATGGGCCGCTTAAAAACAACTTAAGCCCAATAGAAAAGAAAATTAGTTTATATTATTATTTAAATTGTATAGCAACTTATAAACTGTATAACTCTGTCGTACGTAATCAGAATTGGACAAAACTGGATCCGATGAGATCATATGGACGGACACTACACGCTGGAACTAACTGGGAGTGGATTCGAGCTCGTTACAGTTTATGGCAAAATAAATTGTCTGATCAGAATCAACTAACGCAAATCGTTATTTAACGGTTAACGCGAAATGTGAGTAAACTCACTAACTCTTCTCAGTTATATTTTTCTAAAGTATTTTTAGAAATGATAAATGATGGTTGTTTGCTATGTGTTGGCTGTTTGGTTGAACTGCTAGTCACTTGATTGAAAATATAGATAACGGTATGAATATAAATCATTAATCAAATATTGATTCTTTTTAGCAGAATATTTCATAGTGAAATGAAATTGATGTTAATTTTATTGTTTAAAATTTGTGGATGCAGGGAAACAGGTCGGAGGGACCCAACTGGGTTCCTCAACATTTATTTTATTGTTTTTCATATATTGTGTTATATGATGTGATATGAAATTTGTTGTTGATTTTATATGTTGGAATGATACCAATCATTGTTGTATGGTACGTTAAATACCATAAGGAATACTGGAGTGTTAAAAAGGAATTTTTCAATGTTATATTGAAAAAGAAATATTTATAAAATCAAAAGATTTTATAAGAAGAGAATATTTATTTAGAAAATAAATAGATTAAAAAAGGAATATTTATTTGTAAATCATTTAGATAGGATTGGAAAAGAAATATTTGTAACTATTTACAAATAGAATTGAAAATGGATATTTATATGAATAAATAAATAAATAGAATAGAAAGGGGAAATGCGTGTAAAGTAAATAGAAAAAGAAAATAGTTAGATTACTAAAGGAATTACTTATAAAATCCATAGATTTTATATAAAAAGAAAACATTTTATAAAATAAATAGAATTATCAAAAAGGGGATTTATTTTGTAAATAAATAGATTATAAAAGGAAATACTTGAAAAGTGAAAAGAATTGTATAAAAGGAGAATTTTACATTTGAAAAGTTTAGACCCGTGCTTCGCACATGGGTATAACATGCTATGGATTTAAAGCAAAGATTTTAAATAGAATATATTCTGACCGATAGATTGAGAAGATAAATTTATAAATAATATTTTATAAATCAAATGAAATGTTTATCATCGGATAAATAAAATATATAAGTCAGGACTTATATAGAGAAGTAAATGTCGATTTCAACATCGATATTTGAAACTGGATATGGACAAAGAGTTAGTCGAATAGGAGTTAATCAGTTAGAGTTAATCAGTTAGTGTAAATTGATTAGAGTTAAAATTAATCGAATTAGAGTTAGCTGAACATAGTTAATCGAATTTGAATTAATTGAATATTAGTTATTCAACTAGAGTTGATCGAATATAGTTATTTGAGATAGATTTAGTCAAACGTAGTTATTTAGGATGAGTTGCCATTTCGTATGACAACTAGCGGAATTTGTAGGGCTGCAGATAGCCTACGGCGGTCGGATGTTTCCTGAGGTGTAACAACCCGAAAATCTGGGCCAGTTTAAAATTTTTATTTTGGCAATTATAGCGAATTTTGATTATTTAAAATGAATTATTTTAAATAATATCGACGAGAAATTTGTTTTGAATAGAATTCGACGTATATATTTATATACGTCGTCGTTAGAATATAAATATTTATATATAATTATAAATAGAATTGAAAATGGCGCGGTAGTTCGATAATTCGATTTCAAACTTCAATTGAATGTACCGGGTGCAAAACAATCCGGATTTTAGTGAAACCAAAAACATTAGGATCTGATTGATAATATCTTCCCAACGAATCCGAATAATCAAGATTTCATATCGGGAATCAAAAGATATGTCCAGTTGAAAATTCTGAATAGTCGCTATGGAATTCAGGCCCTTAAATATGGACATTTTGCAAACGACCTCGGATTTCGACGAAACCAGTTTTGTTGGGTCCGTGATGTCAAGTTATTGCTAGATTCCAAATTTCATAATTTTTCGAATCAATATGTGAGCGTGGCAAAGGAAAACGCGTTTGACCAGTTTCAGTTGATTTTAATCGACTGGAAAATGGCCATTTTTCAAACGGTCTCAGAATTCGACGAAACTAGTTTTGTTAGGACCGTATCGTCAATACGAAGCTAGAAAATATTTTTCTGGAATTTTTCTAGTTAGTATGTGACCCCGGTAATTTGAAATGTACGTTTAAAATTCAATATAGTGATTTAAATGAAAATTCAAAAGGAAACTGATTATAACGATCAAATCAGCTTGCGATACATATCCCATTGTGTTCGGAATGGGGGTGAAACGCTATGGACGACAGGCGGTGGGCCTCGTTTCGAGGTCGTGGGTAAAAGTCAACTTTATGCAATTAAATAAATTAAATAATAATAATAATATATATTATATATTTTCCCTCCCTCCCTTTATTCTTCTTCCTGGCCCCCCCCCCCCCCCGATTTCATTCTTCAGAAATAAAAAAAAAAGGGAAAAGAAAAAAAAGAAGATCGGAGCAGTAGCGACGCTGCCCACCCTCCTCCCTCACCATCGTCGATCGCAACCTCGCGAGATCCCCCTTCCCTCTCTCTCCTCTCCTCCTCCGAATAGAAGCCCTCACCCGAAACCCCAATCCGCCAGCGAGCTTCGCCCTCCTCCGCTATCATCGTGGTTTCCCACCGCTGCGCCCTAGCCTGGAAAACCCCCCCCCCCCCCCTTCGCCGACGTGACGACCGCCACCAATCCCCGAGCCCCCCTCGCAGTAGCGGCCGCTCGCGCCTGACAGCCCCCCCTGTGAGTTTTTAATGATTTATTTAACTGTTTTTTTTTATTTATTTAATTGTAAAAACTGGTTTTTATTTTACAATTAAAACTGATTTTTATTTTACTGTAAAAAAAAAAAAAAAAACTGATTTCGATTTTAAAAGCTTTAAAACTGATTTTTAATTTAAGATTAAAACTGATTTTATTTATTTATTTCTAAAACTGAATTTTCTTTAGTTTAAAAACTGTTTTTTTACTTATGTTGTAAAGTGATAAAAATATAATCTAAAGTATTAAAGATAGGATTTTTATATTTTTAAAGTAGTAAAGATAGGATTTTTATATTTTTAAAGTAGTAAAGATAGGATTTTTATATTTTTAAAGTATTAAAGATAGGATTTTTATATTTTTAAAGTATTAAAGATAGGATTTTTATATTTTTAAAGTATTAAAGATAGGATTTTTATATTTTTAAAGTAGTAAAGATAGGATTTTTTATATTTTTAAAGTATTAAAAATATAGTCTTTACTATATGGATGATGAAAAAAATATGATTTTTGGTTAGGTGGAGAATTAAAAATATAATTTTTACCTGATAGGAAGATTAAAAATATCATCTTTATATGTGTAGAAAAATAAAAATGAGATTTTTTATAAAGGCGAAATCTTTAAATTAGAAAAGGTGAAATCTTTAAATTAGAAAAGGCGAAATATTTGAAAAGGCGAGATCTTTATATAGAAAATAGCGAAGTAAAGATATGATTTTTATAAATATTGAATAGAAGTAAAAAATTCAATTTTTACATATGTAGTGACTACGGGCAACGAAGATGCGATGAAGATTTCTATCAAAGAAGAGTCAAGATGTTTGGATAGCTATATGTGAGAACTTCTCACCTTTCAATTTCTTTTCTAGTTATATATATATACTAGGATGCAGACGGTGCTTAGTAGCACCCGACACAATCGTCCACAGACCATGGACTTGTTTGTTTGGTTGCATAGATTAGTTGAATTATTTGTTTGAATTGAATTGTTTGGTGAGATGAAATTGATTTGATTGATGTGTGAATGGCGTGGGCCTTCACTAGACCGGGGATAAGGCTAGGCCTTGTCCCGTTTCTAGTATCGTGCCGTTATGCCGCCGAAATTTTCTAAAATATGTTAGAAAAATAAAAATGTCATTTATTGAATAAATGAACTGAAAAGAAAATTCATGTGTTGGAATAAATATTTTATCGTTAAAAATATAGTTTTAACGTGAATGTGAATAAAATAAAATATTCATTTACAAACCAGACGGTTTGTTTATGTACACTGATTTGACTGATATGGATTGGGACGATAAATTTTACACATCGCCCAACTGCACGAATAAAATCTGTGTTTGATTGTTTGAAACCCCACACGGGTGTTGGGATGAAATTTGAAGTTCACTCATCCTGATTGATTAAATATGTCGATCGATTGATTGACAGGCTGTTATAAGCGTTAGATATCTATATTTGATGCTTATACAGTGTAGTGCACTTTGGTTGATGGTTGATTATTTTTCAAGGCTATTATACATGTGTTGTGTGAAAATCCATATAATTAACTTTATATGGTAATTGATTGGGCCTCATTCCAGTTTTAAAATAGAAATATTTAAAATAGAAATATTCGAAATGGAATATTTGAAAATGTCAATATATGAAGCCGTGTTGATTAGAGTGACGCCATTTTGACGTGAACGATATTTATATCGATTTTATTCATTTTAAAATGAATATTAAAAAGTAATTTTGAAATCAAATATTTCGAAATGAATTGAATTGAAAACGATTTCGAAATGAATTGAATTGAAAACGAATTCAAAGTGAATTGAATTGAAAGTGATTTCGAAATGAATTGAATTGAAAACGAATTCAAAGTGAATTGAATTGAAAGTGATTTCGAAATGAATTGAATTGAAAACGAATTCAAAGTGAATTGAAAGTGATTTCGAAATGAATTGAATTGAAAACGAATTCAAAGTGAATTGAAAGTGATTTCGAAATGAATTGAATTGAAAACGAATTCAAAATGAATTGAAAGAAAATTGAAATGAATTCAAATTGAATTGAAATTTGAATTGAATAGAAATGAATTTTAAAACGAATTTATAGAGAAGAATTCAATTTTGCTTTGAATTGAAATGGAAGTTGAAATAGATTTTGAAACGAATTTTAAAACTATTTATATAATTCGTTTTAAATAGAATCGATGAAATATATTATATATATATTATATATATAATATAATGGCCTGAATAGAACGCGCCGCGCCGCGGCAGTTCGTGAATTTCGACCATTTATTTCAAACGGACATTACGGGAGATCCGACCGTCGGATTCTCCTAAAACCGGAACCGTTGGGTTCGTCTCGAAAAGAGCTTTCTAACGAATATTAGAAATTAGAAATCTAACGGTTGGATTTGGAGTTATGTCCAAATCAAATTCGAAAAAGGTCGCTGTAAGTGCAGTTCGAAGGCCATTGATGGAAATCGACTGTACGGGCCTTGATAAAATTATTAAAAATAGTAATAATTTATGTAAAATCATAAGAAATGATTTGTGAAGATTTGGGATGAAAAAATCCATATTTGAAAAGATAAAAATAGATTTTTATCGAAATGAACTAGTTTTGAACTAGAATTTTAATTCTATTTATTTTTAAATAAATAAATTGAATTTGAAAACGGTTTTGAAAATAACCAAAATTTCCAATGATTGCATTGGAGTGGATTTGAATCGAAATTGTCTTCGGAATATTTCGATGTTGAAATTCGTGATTATACAGATGTTGTTATGGAAATTTGAAAGATATATATTTATATCGTTATTTCCAATACGACATTTGTTAGTCGTAGGATTTGATATTGAATATAAGCCGATATATTTTCTATTCAGAGCCTTGTATTGAATATCGAATGTGATTTGGGTTTGTCGTGAATGGTGTCTTCACTAACACTGTTCTTGAACCCAGTTGAGAAAAGATTAAATCTTTTTATATAGATTTAATGAAGTGTACCAATTAAACGATATTTAATTGGAATTGAATTGGTATTGATTTTTGGGTTTATCGTGAACAGTGTTTTAAATAACACTTGTTCTTTAACCCGATAATTAATGGAATGTGATTTTGGGTTTATCGTGAACCGTGTTTTAAATGACACTGATTCTTTAACCCAGTTAAAGATTAAAACTAAGTGGAGTTTTAATGAATCTTTAAATAGATTGAGATGATCGAAAATGGAGTATCACCAGTTTTGCTCCAGGCGATAGTTAAATCTTTAATTAGATTTGAACGTGAAATGGTAATTGAATTTACCGATAACACTGTGGTGTTAGATATGAAGTATTACCAGTTTAACTTCATGGGATGAATAGGTTGGGATTGGGAAATAAAATAAATGATTACTTCGGTGTGGTTCGCTAATCCCGACTAGTTTGAATTGATATTCAAAGGAGATTAAAGAATAAATTTAAAGAATTTATCTTGGATAAAATTAATGGGAACTTTTCCCAAAGTATAGGAATATTTGAATAAAAGAATATTCTGAATTGGAATGAGGCGTATGTTGTGTTTGTGTAACACTTTTATAATATATACGCGAGTTATTCAGAAAGACCGGGTTTATCCCATTCTGAATAACTGATTCGACGTGGTGTCGAAGATGAAGACGGTGGTCGAAGACCGGAAGTCTTCACGTCGTTTGGGTGATAACTGATGATCTTGATTGGGCTGTACACCCAAGAAGATGGAAACAGTTAGTGATCGTCCAGATGTACTTGGAGATCGATGGATATGCGGGGTACTAGGTGCCTCCGGTTTCGTTCAGACCCAGAACGGACTTGTAAATGGACTGTGTGTCTGACATTGGATTTTAGTCTGTGTGGTTGATTTCTATTAAATATATATCTGTTTGGCGGCGGAGAATTTATTCTCTTGCTTAACGCCCTTCTCTGAGACGTACGAGCTCAGGGGTTATATATTGATGGATATCAAACGCATGGAGTGAATTGCCTGTGTGGCATGCCTAAGTGGCAATTGATCGAGGCTTCTGTTGAAAAGCAAAGTCTTGTGGTGATGATCAAAGCACAGCCTGTGTGGCACAGCTTTGTGTAACGTGAATTCGCGAGCCTCGCACCCCGGTTGTGAACCAAAACGGGAGACGGACCTCAGGGAGGGCATGCGTTTCTTTCTAGCTAGAAGTGCCATCAGTGGTTTTACACGCCCTGACGAGTTTGACTTATGTGGTTGTTGCGAGGCGCCTCGGTTATATCGGTTTCGGCCGATGCATTCTGGTCGGCTGACGGACCAGACTTACACCCCATAGGGTGGGGAGACGTAGTGTTCAGGGTTTAAGTTTAATCCACATCGGTGGACCGGCCCTGTCGCTCCAAGGGACGATGCGTTCTGTTCCTGAGACACGGGCTAGAGCGTCTCGAATCGGTTGAGGACTATCTTTTGCCTCGGTTCATAGACGGAAATCCAATTTCCAAATACGTGACATTTGCGGTTTTAATTGTAGAACCTAGTATGGTGACATAGTGGGATGGGGCATTCATGCTGCCTATGATTGATACTTATGATTTGAAGTTGTTTTATACACTATGCACTTATAATAGTATCAAATGATTTGTTTTAAAACGTATCAAGCATTCTTTGGCTGTTATAAGGGAAAACCCTATCCTCGACTGCGTTGCATTGTGTGATGGGACATGGGTCTTATAACAGCTTCATTTTTCTTTACTTAGCATTGCGCTGTTTGTTTTATGCACTGGTATTCTTGGGAGGAAACCCGTTCCGTGTTATACGGCGTGGTCCCTTGATTTACCTAATGTTTTAAAATAAAGATTAAAACTGTTTTAGTTCTCACACCAGTCCCATGACTGACCTGGGGTTTATTGTTTTAACCTAAACTCTGGGTACCCTTATTTTGACACGGGCAGCTAGTAGTTTTGGTTTTGCAGATTTATATTCACAGGATCCTGGTTTACAGCTGGAACGATATCCGGAAAGCTTTGTATCCGTATATCTACTTCTAGTTGTGTATTGTATTATTTTCCGCTGCTATGTATTTAAATGTAATTTAAATCTCTGATATTTCTGTGTAATATTCATTTATATTCTGTATATTCTTGTAATCTGATGCATTGTTGTAATATACAATGAAATGTTCTTCTGCATGCGTTCTGTTTTGTCCTGTTCTCAAACGATAGGGCGTTTCGAACGGCCTGGATCGGTTTAACGACTGGTTCGGACCGAGCGAAATTCCTTGTCGTCACAGTTGGTATCAGAGCTTTGGTTTACAAATCTAGAGAACAAGACACATTAGAAACATACGAAAGAATTCATCAGATATTGGATTAGTAATATCCAATTAGAATGACTCGTTAGAGATGGGATCAGTAGTATCCTAGAACGAGTGTGAAGAGTATATTTTTAAAGTGAAAACAAATTTTGTTTTGAAAATTTAAATCAATTATTCGTATCTGAATATCTATTTATATTGAGTTGGACAGTCCAGTATATAAAGATTTTGCGTATACGTCTGATCCGCGTGTATTCGAAGTTTTAATATATTGGATAGATATAGAATCATACTCTAGTGGCCCGAAGATGATTCTGATGGTTGAGTACTCATCGTCAGAATTTATATTCGTGTGACGAAGGTGTGATATCTATATATTTCCTATTGACTGGTGTGAGAACCAAAAATTAGATAGGGCCTATTGTTGTGAATTGGCATCAAAAACAAGATTTTCAGTATATGTATTAAAATTATGGATTTGAAAAGCTAATCAACTAATTGATTGATGTTTGTGTTGTTTGTTTATTTGTTTGCTAATTTTTAGCCATTTAGCCTAACAGAACCAAATATTGAATTATATCGAAAATTGGTTGCGTTTGCTTGCATATACATATGTTTATATTGAACAGGTCATAGCAAGGAGGCTAGAACCAGAGAATAAAATTTGTTTGCCCGACAAATAGGTACATGTTTACTACATAATTTCCTGTTTTGTTTGGGTGATGATGATTTTGTGAGCCTATTGGCTAGCCGCTTGGCTTTTTCTTTTTCTTTTTGAGATCTGAAGGACCGGGGAAGCTATTTGAAATTCCCCGATGCTCCCGGTGCAGGGGAGGTTATGGCGAAATTTTTCGGAAATTTAGGGTGTTAGCCAAATTTTTGAAGTTTTGAAAATTCTCAGAAACTAAAGAGTTGGAGAATGAAAGCCAGATCGAGCGTAGAGCTGAATAATCAAACCACTTTCGACTTTGTTCCTTTTCGGGGACGAAAAGTTTTAAGTCGGGGAGATTGTAACAACCCGAAAATCTGGGCCAGTTTAAAATTTTTATTTTGGCAATTATAGCGAATTTTGATTATTTAAAATGAATTATTTTAAATAATATCGACGAGAAATTTGTTTTGAATAGAATTCGACGTATATATTTATATACGTCGTCGTTAGAATATAAATATTTATATATAATTATAAATAGAATTGAAAATGGCGCGGTAGTTCGATAATTCGATTTCAAACTTCAATTGAATGTACCGGGTGCAAAACAATCTGGATTTTAGTGAAACCAAAAACATTAGGATCTGATTGATAATATCTTCCCAACGAATCCGAATAATCAAGATTTCATATCGGGAATCAAAAGATATGTCCAGTTGAAAATTCTGAATAGTCGCTATGGAATTCAGGCCCTTAAAAATGGACATTTTGCAAACGACCTCGGATTTCGACGAAACCAGTTTTGTTGGGTCCGTGATGTCAAGTTATTGCTAGATTCCAAATTTCATAATTTTTCGAATCAATATGTGAGCGTGGCAAAGGAAAACGCGTTTGACCAGTTTCATTTGATTTTAATCGACTGGAAAATGGCCATTTTTCAAACGGTCTCAGAATTCGACGAAACTAGTTTTGTTAGGACCGTATCGTCAATACGAAGCTAGAAAATATTTTTCTGGAATTTTTCTAGTTAGTATGTGACCCCGGTAATTTGAAATGTACGTTTAAAATTCAATATAGTGATTTAAATGAAAATTCAAAAGGAAACTGATTATAACGATCAAATCAGCTTGCGATACATATCCCATTGTTTTCGGAATGGGGGTGAAACGCTATGGACGACAGGCGGTGGGCCTCGTTTCGAGGTCGTGGGTAAAAGTCAACTTTATGCAATTAAATAAATTAAATAATAATAATAATATATATTATATATTTTCCCTCCCTCCCTTTATTCTTCTTCCTGGCCCCCCCCCCCCCGATTTCATTCTTCAGAAATAAAAAAAAAGGGAAAAGAAAAAAAAGAAGATCGGAGCAGTAGCGACGCTGCCCACCCTCCTCCCTCACCATCGTCGATCGCAACCTCGCGAGATCCCCCTTCCCTCTCTCTCCTCTCCTCCTCCGAATAGAAGCCCTCACCCGAAACCCCAATCCGCCAGCGAGCTTCGCCCTCCTCCGCTATCATCGTTGTTTCCCACCGCTGCGCCCTAGCCTGGAAAACCCCCCCCCCCCTTCGCCGACGTGACGACCGCCACCAATCCCCGAGCCCCCCTCGCAGTAGCGGCCGCTCGCGCCTGACAGCCCCCCCTGTGAGTTTTTAATGATTTATTTAACTGTTTTTTTTTTATTTATTTAATTGTAAAAACTGGTTTTTATTTTACAATTAAAACTGATTTTTATTTTACTGTAAAAAAAAAAAAAATGATTTCGATTTTAAAAGCTTTAAAACTGATTTTTAATTTAAGATTAAAACTGATTTTATTTATTTATTTCTAAAACTGAATTTTCTTTAGTTTAAAAACTGTTTTTTTACTTATGTTGTAAAGTGATAAAAATATAATCTAAAGTATTAAAGATAGGATTTTTATATTTTTAAAGTAGTAAAGATAGGATTTTTATATTTTTAAAGTAGTAAAGATAGGATTTTTATATTTTTAAAGTATTAAAGATAGGATTTTTATATTTTTAAAGTATTAAAGATAGGATTTTTATATTTTTAAAGTAGTAAAGATAGGATTTTTTATATTTTTAAAGTATTAAAAATATAGTCTTTACTATATGGATGATGAAAAAAATATGATTTTTGGTTAGGTGGAGAATTAAAAATATAATTTTTACCTGATAGGAAGATTAAAAATATCATCTTTATATGTGTAGAAAAATAAAAATGAGATTTTTTATAAAGGCGAAATCTTTAAATTAGAAAAGGTAAAATCTTTAAATTAGAAAAGGCGAAATATTTGAAAAGGCGAGATCTTTATATAGAAAATAGCGAAGTAAAGATATGATTTTTATAAATATTGAATAGAAGTAAAAATTCAATTTTTACATATGTAGTGACTACGGGCAACGAAGATGCGATGAAGATTTCTATCAAAGAAGAGTCAAGATGTTTGGATAGCTATATGTGAGAACTTCTCACCTTTCAATTTCTTTTCTAGTTATATATATATACTAGGATGCAGACGGTGCTTAGTAGCACCCGACACAATCGTCCACAGACCATGGACTTGTTTGTTTGGTTGCATAGATTAGTTGAATTATTTGTTTGAATTGAATTGTTTGGTGAGATGAAATTGATTTGATTGATGTGTGAATGGCGTGGGCCTTCACTAGACCGGGGATAAGGCTAGGCCTTGTCCCGTTTCTAGTATCGTGCCGTTATGCCGCCGAAATTTTCTAAAATATGTTAGAAAAATAAAAATGTCATTTATTGAATAAATGAACTGAAAAGAAAATTCATGTGTTGGAATAAATATTTAATCGTTAAAAATATAGTTTTAACGTGAATGTGAATAAAATAAAATATTCATTTACAAACCAGACGGTTTGTTTATTATGTACACTGATTTGACTGATATGGATTGGGACGATAAATTTTACACATCGCCCAACTGCACGAATAAAATCTGTGTTTGATTGTTTGAAACCCCACACGGGTGTTGGGATGAAATTTGAAGTTCACTCATCCTGATTGATTAAATATGTCGATCGATTGATTGACAGGCTGTTATAAGCGTTAGATATCTATATTTGATGCTTATACAGTGTAGTGCACTTTGGTTGATGGTTGATTATTTTTCAAGGCTATTATACATGTGTTGTATGAAAATCCATATAATTAACTTTATATGGTAATTGATTGGGCCTCATTCCAGTTTTAAAATAGAAATATTTAAAATAGAAATATTCGAAATGGAATATTTGAAAATGTCAATATATGAAGCCGTGTTGATTAGAGTGACGCCATTTTGACGTGAACGATATTTATATCGATTTTATTCATTTTAAAATGAATATTAAAAAGTAATTTTGAAATCAAATATTTCGAAATGAATTGAATTGAAAACGATTTCAAAATGAATTGAATTGAAAACGAATTCAAAGTGAATTGAATTGAAAGTGATTTCGAAATGAATTGAATTGAAAACGAATTCAAAGTGAATTGAATTGAAAGTGATTTCGAAATGAATTGAATTGAAAACGAATTCAAAGTGAATTGAAAGTGATTTCGAAATGAATTGAATTGAAAACGAATTCAAAGTGAATTGAAAGTGATTTCGAAATGAATTGAATTGAAAACGAATTCAAAATGAATTGAAAGCAAATTGAAATGAATTCAAATTGAATTGAAATTTGAATTGAATAGAAATGAATTTTAAAACGAATTTATAGAGAAGGATTCAATTTTGCTTTGAATTGAAATGGAAGTTGAAATAGATTTTGAAACGAATTTTAAAACTATTTATATAATTCGTTTTAAATAGAAATCGACGAAATATATTATATATATATTATATATATAATATAATGGCCTTAATAGAACGCGCCGCGCCGCGGCAGTTCGTGAATTTCGACCATTTATTTCAAACGGACATTACGGGAGATCCGACCGTCGGATTCTCCTAAAACCGGAACCGTTGGGTTCGTATCGAAAAGAGCTTTCTAACGAATATTAGAAATTAGAAATCTAACGGTTGGATTTGGAGTTATGTCCAAATCAAATACGAAAAAGGTCGCTGTAAGTGCAGTTCGAAGGCCATTGATGGAAATCGACTGTACGGGCCTTGATAAAATTATTAAAAATAGTAATAATTTGTGTAAAATCATAAGAAATGATTTGTGAAGATTTGGGATGAAAAACTCCATATTTGAAAAGATAAAAATAGATTTTTATCGAAATGAACTAGTTTTGAACTAGAATTATAATTCTATTTATTTTTAAATAAATAAATTGAATTTGAAAAGGGTTTTGAAAATAACCAAAATTTCCAATGATTGCATTGGAGTGGATTTGAATCGAAATTGTCTTCGGAATATTTCGATGTTGAAATTCGTGATTATACAGATGTTGTTATGGAAATTTGAAAGATATATATTTATATCGTTATTTCCAATACGACATTTGTTAGTCGTAGGATTTGATATTGAATATAAGCCGATATATTTTCTATTCAGAGCCTTGTATTGAATATCGAATGTGATTTGGGTTTGTCGTGAATGGTGTCTTCACTAACACTGTTCTTGAACCCAGTTGAGAAAAGATTAAATCTTTTTATATAGATTTAATGAAGTGTACCAATTAAACGATATTTAATTGGAATTGAATTGGTATTGATTTTTGGGTTTATCGTGAACAGTGTTTTAAATAACACTTGTTCTTTAACCCGATAATTAATGGAATGTGATTTTGGGTTTATCGTGAACCGTGTTTTAAATGACACTGATTCTTTAACCCAGTTAAAGATTAAAACTAAGTGGAGTTTTAATGAATCTTTAAATAGATTGAGATGATCGAAAATGGAGTATCACCAGTTTTGCTCCAGGCGATAGTTAAATCTTTAATTAGATTTGAACGTGAAATGGTAATTGAATTTACCGATAACACTGTGGTGTTAGATATGAAGTATTACCAGTTTTACTTCATGGGATGAATAGGTTGGGATTGGGAAATAAAATAAATGATTACTTCGGTGTGGTTCGCTAATCCCGACTAGTTTGAATTGATATTCAAAGGAGATTAAAGAATAAATTTAAAGAATTTATCTTAGATAAAATTAATGGGAACTTTTCCCAAAGTATAGGAATATTTGAATAAAAGAATATTCTGAATTGGAATGAGGCGTATGTTGTGTTTGTGTAACACTTTTATAATATATACGCGAGTTATTCAGAAAGACCGGGTTTATCCCATTCTGAATAACTGATTCGACGTGGTGTCGAAGATGAAGACGGTGGTCGAAGACCGGAAGTCTTCACGTCGTTTGGGTGATAACTGATGATCTTGATTGGGTTGTACACCCAAGAAGATGGAAACAGTTAGTGATCGTCCAGACGTACTTGGAGATCGATGGATATGCGGGGTACTAGGTGCCTCCGGTTTCGTTCAGACCCAGAACGGACTTGTAAATGGACTGTGTGTCTGACATTGGATTTTAGTCTGTGTGGTTGATTTCTATTAAATATATATCTGTTTGGCGGCGGAGAATTTATTCTCTTGCTTAACGCCCTTCTCTGAGACGTACGAGCTCAGGGGTTATATATTGATGGATATCAAACGCATGGAGTGAATTGCCTGTGTGGCATGCCTAAGTGGCAATTGATCGAGGCTTCTGTTGAAAAGCAAAGTCTTGTGGTGATGATCAAAGCACAGCCTGTGTGGCACAGCTTTGTGTAACGTGAATTCGCGAGCCTCGCACCCCGGTTGTGAACCAAAACGGGAGACGGACCTCAGGGAGGGCATGCGTTTCTTTCTAGCTAGAAGTGGCCTCAGTGGTTTTACACGCCCTGACGAGTTTGACTTATGTGGTTGTTGCGAGGCGCCTCGGTTATATCGGTTTCGGCCGATGCATTCTGGTCGGCTGACGGACCAGACTTACACCCCATAGGGTGGGGAGACGTAGTGTTCAGGGTTTAAGTTTAATCCACATCGGTGGACCGGCCCTGTCGCTCCAAGGGACGAT
This sequence comes from Allium sativum, assembly GCA_030737875.1. NCBI lineage: Eukaryota > Viridiplantae > Streptophyta > Magnoliopsida > Asparagales > Amaryllidaceae > Allium > Allium sativum. The sequence goes on along the minus strand of CM060916.1, from coordinate 109,115,795 downwards.
GCGTTCTGTTCCTGAGACACGGGCTAGAGCGTCTCGAATCGGTTGAGGACTATCTTTTGCCTCGGTTCATAGACGGAAATCCAATTTCCAAATACGTGACATTTGCGGTTTTAATTGTAGAACCTAGTATGGTGACATAGTGGGATGGGGCATTCATGCTGCCTATGATTGATACTTATGATTTGAAGTTGTTTTATACACTATGCACTTATAATAGTATCAAATGATTTGTTTTAAAACGTATCAAGCATTCTTTGGCTGTTATAAGGGAAAACCCTATCCTCGACTGCGTTGCATTGTGTGATGGGACCTGGGTCTTATAACAGCTTCATTTTTCTTTACTTAGCATTGCGCTGTTTGTTTTATGCACTGGTATTCTTGGGAGGAAACCCGTTCCGTGTTATACGGCGTGGTCCCTTGATTTACCTAATGTTTTAAAATAAAGATTAAAACTGTTTTAGTTCTCACACCAGTCCCATGACTGACCTGGGGTTTATTGTTTTAACCTAAACTCTGGGTGCCCTTATTTTGACACGGGCAGCTAGTAGTTTTGGTTTTGCAGATTTATATTCACAGGATCCTGGTTTACAGCTGGAACGATATCCGGAAAGCTTTGTATCCGTATATCTACTTCTAGTTGTGTATTGTATTATTTTCCGCTGCTATGTATTTAAATGTAATTTAAATCTCTGATATTTCTGTGTAATATTCATTTATATTCTGTATATTCTTGTAATCTGATGCATTGTTGTAATATACAATGAAATGTTCTTCTGCATGCGTTCTGTTTTGTCCTGTTCTCAAACGATAGGGCGTTTCGAACGGCCTGGATCGGTTTAACGACTGGTTCGGACCGAGCGAAATTCCTTGTCGTCACAGTTGGTATCAGAGCTTTGGTTTACAAAGCTAGGGAACAAGACACATTAGAAACATACGAAAGAATTCATCAGATATTGGATTAGTAATATCCAATTAGAATGACTCGTTAGAGATGGGATCAGTAGTATCCTAGAACGAGTGTGAAGAGTATATTTTTAAAGTGAAAACAAATTTTGTTTTGAAAATTTAAATCAATTATTCGTATCTGAATATCTATTTATATTGAGTTGGACAGTCCAGTATATAAAGATTTTGCGTATACGTCTGATCCGCGTGTATTCGAAGTTTTAATATATTGGATAGACATAGAATCATACTCTAGTGGCCCGAAGATGATTCTGATGGTTGAGTACTCATCGTCAGAATTTATATTCGTGTGACGAAGGTGTGATATCTATATATTTCCTATTGACTGGTGTGAGAACCAAAAATTAGATAGGGCCTATTGTTGTGAATTGGCATCAAAAACAAGATTTTCAGTATATGTATTAAAATTATGGATTTGAAAAGCTAATCAACTAATTGATTGATGTTTGTGTTGTTTGTTTATTTGTTTGCTAATTTTTAGCCATTTAGCCTAACAGAACCAAATATTGAATTATATCGAAAATTGGTTGCGTTTGCTTGCATATACATATGTTTATATTGAACAGGTCATAGCAAGGAGGCTAGAGCCAGAGAATAAAATTTGTTTGCCCGACAAATAGGTACATGTTTACTACATAATTTCCTGTTTTGTTTGGGTGATGATGATTTTGTGAGCCTATTGGCTAGCCGCTTGGCTTTTTCTTTTTCTTTTTGAGATCTGAAGGACCGGGGAAGCTATTTGTAATTCCCCGATGCTCCCGGTGCAGGGGAGGTTATGGCGAAATTTTTCGAAAATTTAGGGTGTTAGCCAAATTTTTGAAGTTTTGAAAATTCTCAGAAACTAAAGAGTTGGAGAATGAAAGCCAGATCGAGCGTAGAGCTGAATAATCAAACCACTTTCGACTTTGTTCCTTTTCGGGGACGAAAAGTTTTAAGAGGGGGAGATTGTAACAACCCGAAAATCTGGGCCAGTTTAAAATTTTTATTTTGGCAATTATAGCGAATTTTGATTATTTAAAATGAATTATTTTAAATAATATCGACGAGAAATTTGTTTTGAATAGAATTCGACGTATATATTTATATACGTCGTCGTTAGAATATAAATATTTATATATAATTATAAATAGAATTGAAAATGGCGCGGTAGTTCGATAATTCGATTTCAAACATCAATTGAATGTACCGGGTGCAAAACAATCCGGATTTTAGTGAAACCAAAAACATTAGGATCTGATTGATAATATCTTCCCAACGAATCCGAATAATCAAGATTTCATATCGGGAATCAAAAGATATGTCCAGTTGAAAATTCTGAATAGTCGCTATGGAATTCAGGCCCTTAAAAATGGACATTTTGCAAACGACCTCGGATTTCGACGAAACCAGTTTTGTTGGGTCCGTGATGTCAAGTTATTGCTAGATTCCAAATTTCATAATTTTTCGAATCAATATGTGAGCGTGGCAAAGGAAAACGCGTTTGACCAGTTTCAGTTGATTTTAATCGACTGGAAAATGGCCATTTTTCAAACGGTCTCAGAATTCGACGAAACTAGTTTTGTTAGGACCGTATCGTCAATACGAAGCTAGAATAGAAAGGGGAAATGCGTGTAAAGTAAATAGAAAAAGAAAATAGTTAGATTACTAAAGGAATTACTTATAAAATCCATAGATTTTATATAAAAAGAAAACATTTTTTAAAATAAATAGAATTATCAAAAAGGGGATTTATTTTGTAAATAAATAGATTATAAAAGGAAATACTTGAAAAGTGAAAAGAATTGTATAAAAGGAGAATTTTACATTTGAAAAGTTTAGACCCGTGCTTCGCACATGGGTATAACATGCTATGGATTTAAAGCAAAGATTTTAAATAGAATATATTCTGACCGATAGATTGAGAAGATAAATTTATAAATAATATTTTATAAATCAAATGAAATGTTTATCATCGGATAAATAAAATATATAAGTCAGGACTTATATAGAGAAGTAAATGTCGATTTCAACATCGATATTTGAAACTGGATATGGACAAAGAGTTAGTCGAATAGGAGTTAATCAGTTAGAGTTAATCAGTTAGTGTAAATTGATTAGAGTTAAAATTAATCGAATTAGAGTTAGCTGAACATAGTTAATCGAATTTGAATTAATTGAATATTAGTTATTCAACTAGAGTTGATCGAATATAGTTATTTGAGATAGATTTAGTCAAACGTAGTTATTTAGGATGAGTTGCCATTTCGTATGACAACTAGCGGAATTTGTAGGGCTGCAGATAGCCTACGGCGGTCAGATGTTTCCTGAGGGAATCAGGCGTAACCATTGTGATCGCTGCGATCTAGAGTCAAGCGAATAGAGTTGAATTGAATATTACCCATTCGAAATAAAGTTAAAACAAACATAGTTATTTGAATATAAATTAATCGAAGATTAGTTATTCGATAGGAGTTAAATATATTGAGTTAAATAAGTTGAGTTAATTAAGTTAAGTTAAATAAGTTGATTTAATCAAGTAAGTTAATCGAGTTGAGTTAATCGAGTTGAGTTAGTCAAGATGAGTTAATCAAACCGAGTTAATCCGACTGAGTTAATCCAAAGGAGTTATTAGAAATAGTTAATTGGAATAAAATTAAAGGAGTTAATCGAATATAGTTTATTAGAACGGAGATTAATTGAATGTAAATCATTTGTAGAAAATCAATCGAATGTGAATCATTCGAAGAGAGATTATCGAATGTATTAATTCGAAGAAAGAGTTATCGAATATAGTTTATTCAAAAGGAGTTATCGAATAAAGTTTGTTCGAAAGAGAATTATACGTTGAATTCGATTATATTGAATTTGGGAAAAGTAATATTTACTTTTCGTTTTAATCAAGATTTACTTATCTATAAATAAATTAGTGGTTTAGTTATTTAGTTAAACTAAGGAATAAAAATTATATTGTGAAAGTAGATATTTAGGAAGAAGGGATTATAACGCTAGTTATAATCAATGTTTTAAAATAAAGAAGTGGGTTCGTAAATAGAATCCGAGAGTTACGTAAGGAAGTGTTAAAGATTTAAAAGGTGAACTTTGTCTATTTCGAGGTTAGAAAGGTTGTTCAGATAAGGTCTGAGAGGTAATTATACCCCAACTTGATTGACTTCGTTTTTTACTAAGAAATGGTTAAAGTTCGATAGTGAAGGTTGATTAAGTGAATTTAGTTGATGAGTGAAATGGTTTGAATTGGCTAGTAATGTTTTATTTAAACATCCGTTTAAATCAAATGAAGAAGTTTGGGAAGTTTTCCAAATAAGGATCATAAATGTTTTCCAATATAGGAAATAAGAAATGGAAGCAAATATTGTGATGTGGTCCAAATGATTTATAAAGTATGTTTTTTTCCAAATTTAAAAATTAAGAATTTACGAATATATAGAAAGGGAAAATGGATAAATTAATGATAATTTAAATAAAAGAAATAAACCTTTGGATGATGATTGATCGATAAAATTTCCATCTGGAAATAATATCGTTGTTTGCACACCTGTTTTTCTTTGATAGTTAAATCACCGACTATCGAAGTTTTTGACCATTTTTCCCTCGTCAATACGGAGAGACCGGGATCAGGTTCATTATCTGAAAACCACTCTGTATGGACGTTAGCGTTGCAATCAAACATTGAAGACGGAGTTATGCAAGGGCTATCCTGTTTACATAATAGTGCATTCGGTTTGTCCAGTCCCAGGACAAACGTGAATGGACGAATGTCTGATAGAGTATATTTAAAGGATCGCGTAAGTTGATCTCTTCAAACGTACTTACGCTTGGTGGTGGAGGAATTTGTTTCTCTTTGCTTTATACCCGTGGTATTTTTGAGGAAATCAATTTGTGATTTGGCTGGTATGACGATGTGGCATTCAAAGTGAATGGTGGTCAGATGTTCCAAAGATACGTTTTGACCTCAAGACTCATCAACCGGGAAATGACAAAAATTGGGCAGGTAGCATGGCTAAGTGGGTCGCTCCCATTAGGGTGTATATCATCTATCTAGAGAAAATCCATTTCATTCTTTTATCTATGATCGATGTTGTCCCTTTTCGGGAAACGGTAGGGTAGCTCCCAACCGTTGGTGGTATACATTCGATACACTCAAGTGAAATGAGTGGTCGGTCATGTGTGGGACGGGTTGCAAGGCGTTCTTGTTGAACCCAGTGTATTCGTCTCTAGATATACACTATCAGCAGGTGGTCCCATACCTTGTCATAGTTGGAATCCAATCTCCAATAAGAGCCTGTGATTTTGATTGTATACAATATATGTGGAACGTGAGATGCAAATGTTCTGCTAGATTGTTAATTACTTGTGATTAGACATTATTATAATATCAGAGAAGTATTGATTTCCAAAGCTGTTTGGGTTATCATAAGGTAAAAACCATCCGTGTTTATGTGTGGATCGGTCTTACGATTATCTTTTCTTTTGAAAAAGATGTTTGAAAAGTTAAACCGATGATTTGAGTTTACTTACACTAGTCCCATGACTTACCCAGAGTTTATTTTGTTTTGTTTTCCCTAAACTCTTGGGTGCCCAAATTGGTACGAGCAGTCAAGTGGTTCAGGTCTTTACAGATATACTTGGAGGAGCTTGAAGCAGGAGGCTTCAGGATTATATAGCTATTGTTATTTCGTCTATGTGTAAGTGTTGTACTCTGATAATGTTATTGTATATATATATATACTATTTTATTTCAAAGTTATGTTATATACTATATTTATTCGTTCCGCTGTGAGATTCGTATTACTCTGATTCTGTTCTGTAGTGATCTTCTTCTTCTATTCTAATTTTCTATCTTATCTATTCTCACCCTCTAATTTCTTTCTAATAATGATCAGGAATTTCCAATGTCTGAATAGTCAACATGGTAGTTTTGTGTTGATTTTCGGAGTCAAAAATCCCAGTTCGTTACAGTGGTATCAGAGCTGAAGGTTAAGTGATTACCTTGGCTCTGTGGCGTGACTCTGTAGAGATGGGATCAGTAATACCCTAGATTGAGTTTGAGTGTATATATACGAGTGAACGTATTTGTAGATTGAATAAAAATGATTTTATATTGGGGAGATTTATTGGTTGTGTAGTTTGTGAATTCTGGTTGATCAATTTGATCCACTGTATCGGTAGGAGTTTCTAAACACTCGAATACGATGGACCGACACAGTATGTTTTGAAAAAGGGTAGACGAAATAATTTTACCCAAAGTATATTTCGATATAAAGAAAATATTTATATTTGAATTATTATAGTATGTTGGATGTGATGGTTGATTATAATGAAAATGGTTATATAAATAACCAATTTGAGTTCGTATAATATAAAAGTAGATTAATTAAATCTGAGTTAAATCAGAATTGGAATTAAAATTCTGAAAACTGGGAAAAGTGTTTGTAAGTGGATTTAAGTATAAGGAAATTTTAAGATCCTAGGAGATTTTAAATTGTTTTACAAGTTTCATGAATGATATTTTGAAAAAGATTTCAAAATGAAAGTGTTTAAATATGGTTTTGACAAGTGTTATAGTATTGAACTCACTTCGATAGATGGAAAATAACTCTGATAATGATGGCCACATCATTAGTGTCGTTTTCGAGTTACTAAGTGACGGATTACTACCAACGACTTTATGCTGAATTGTTTTGAGAAAACAAGTAGTTTTGAATCCTGAAAGGGAATACTTGATTTTTGAAAGAGCTAAACTGTTTAAAAACTTCCAGGAGAGATTGTTGGAAAAAAATTTAAACAGAAATTGGTGAAAGAAAATATGCATTGAATTGAAACCAATTAACTGTAAATTGAATTGGAATAGAACGATATCGAATAAAGTTGGATTTGTGAGTTATGAATTTCTTTAAAATATTGGACGGGTAAGAAAGAGGTGAAATTAGTAATAGAATTTGAGATCGAGTATGAGATTTGGTTTAAAAATAGGATGATTGGATTTGAGAACAGATAATTGGAGATTGATTGGGATGACTTTCGTATATGCTGAATTCGCAGCAGAATGAAAGGATTTAATGATATGCCTGAAAAAAAGGTACATGTTTATTTTATGGACTTGGTGATTTATGGGCCAATTTGGCAAGCCGCTTGGCTATTTGGTTTTCTTTTGGATTGGAAAAGGCCTAGAGAGGCGAGATGGGGTTTTAACTATTGACCGGTGAAAAGGAGGTGCTGGCGAAATTTTTCGAAAATTTCGGGAGTTAGAAAATTTTCAGGATTTTTGAAAATTATCGTTGATAAAAATTAATTAATATTTTAGTTGGAATTAAATTGGTTCAGTTGAAAATAAAGTTGGTAAGTAAACAAATAAATTTGTACTAGTCAATAGAATTTATTCTCTACCATAGCAATTTCGAGGACGAAATTATTTTAAGGGGGGAAGAATGTAACGAACCGCATTTCTACAGTATAATAATTAATTTATTTAATTATTTAAAATATGAATTAGAATGTTAAATGGTCGTGAATTAAATATTATTGAATATTTAATTAAAATAAATAATACAATAATATATTTAATTTCTGAAATAGTCAGAAATAGTGGAATTTGCAAAATGGTGTGAATTGGATCATCGGTGATATTTAATTCAGTTTAGAATTGAATTAGAATAACGAATATATTATTTGAACGGCAGTTTGAACGTATAATTGTAATATAATTATAATCGAGCTCGAAATGGCGCGGTAGTTCGCTATTTGGCGATTTGAACTTCAACTGAATATACAAGATTCGTTTTAAATCAGATTTTTGTGAAACAAGGAACGTTAGAAGCTGGTGAAGCATATTTTTCTAATGGAAGAGAAAATCGAGATTTCGTCGTGTAGATTTTTAGTTATGTCCAAATCAAATTTTGGAAAAGTCACTATGGAATTCCTTTATAATTTATATCGATTTATTTATATTTTAAAATTGATTTTTGAATATAAATCGAATATCGATGTAACACTGGATTTGAAATATCGAGTTATAAATCCCAATGGAGCAGTATGATATACTTTGTGAATATATACGATAATATTTATTTTTAAATATTAAATTTAAATGTTTTTAAATATATTTATATATTTAAAAGGGTTATTTTGAGCTTTAACAATAGCCAGCTTTTCAAATGACCTCAGAATTCGACGAAACTAATTTCGTTGGATCCGCAATATTAAATTATTGCTAGATTTCAATTACTGTGATTTTTGAAGTCAGTATGTTGTCATACGGGTTTTTAATGTGGAAAACAGTCAGTATTTTGACGCTTAAAAATACGCCGTGTGAGCAAACGGAGTCGGAAATTAACGAAACCAGTTTCATTGGGACCGTAATGTCAAACTGTAGCTGCATGTCCATTTTCGTGATTTTTGGGTATCGTGTGCGATCATAGTGATTTTTAAACAGTGAATACAAACTGTGATAGCTTAAAATAAAATAAAATATTGAATATAAAAATAATATTTTCTCTCTATTTATAATCCTCTTCAGGTCAACAACCCTAGAAAAAAACTCTTGTGGTCAATTTCCATCTGCGCCTCCATCTTCTTTCAGTAAACTCGTTAGAAATAAAATTCAAAGAATCGGAAATAAAATCCAATAAATTGCAAGATGGGTCTCTTTGGATTCGCAGGGAGTAGCACTTTGATTTCGTACGTATGAGGTGGTATTCGATTCATGTTTAGTCGACATCGGGTTTTGCCTGGTGAACTAGGGTTCATCGCTGCGAGCGATTTAGGGATTTTTGGATCAATTCGAGTTCATATTCGAACTTTTGGGGGAGAGTGGTTGTTGCAGTAACATTTTGGGTTAGTTTGGGATCAACTTTGTTCGGTGGTTTTACAGTGTATGTGGGTACCTGGGGTCACGACTGTCACGGAAGTGACGAGTTTGAATGTACGGTGGTGGATAGATGGAGATCGGCAAGAGGAGTGAAATGGTGTTGTTTGTTTGATTTTAAATTGAGTATGGGAGGGGAATAGTGAGCAGGAAGTTCGGCCATATCCTATGAAGTGTTGCGTGAATTCCCTGGAGCAAGAGTTCGGAGGAGAAGAAGCTTAACGGTTTGGGTTTGTTGGTGAATGGGCCGCTTAAAAACAAGTTAAGCCCAATAGAAAAGAAAATTAGTTTATATTTTTATTTAAATCGTATAATAACTTATAAACTATATAACTCTGTCGTACGTAATCAGAATTGGACAAAACTTGATCCGAGGGGATCATATGGACGGACACTACACGTTGGAACTGACTGGGAGTGGATTCGAGCTCGTTACAATTTATGGCAAAATAAATTATCTGATCAGAATCAACTAACGCAAATCGTTATTTAACGGTTAATGCGAAATGTGAGTAAACTCACTAACTCTTCTCAGTTATATTTTTCTAAAGTATTTTTAGAAATGATAAATAATGGTTGTTTGCTATGTGTTGGCTGTTTGGTTGAACTGCTAGTCACTTGATTGAAAATATAGATAACGATAAAAATATAAATCATTAATCAAATATTGATTCTGTTTAGTAGAATATTTCATAGTGAAATGAAAATGATGTTAATTTTATTGTTTAACATCTGTGGATGCAGGGAAATAGGTCGGAGGGACCCAACTGGGTTCCTCAACATTTATTTTATTGTTTTTCATATATTGTGGTATATGATGTGATTGAAATCTGTTGTTGATTTTATATGTTGGAATGATACCGATCATTATTTTATGGTACGTTAAATACCATAAGGAATACTGGAGTGTTAAAAAGGAAATGTTCAATGTTATATTGTAAAAGAAATATTTATAAAATCAAAAGATTTTATAAGAAGAGAATATTTATTTAGAAAATAAATAGATTAAAAAAGGAATATTTATTTGTAAATCAAATAGATAGGATTGAAAAAGAAATATTTGTAACTATTTACAAATAGATTTGAAAAGGGATATTTATTTGAATAAATAAATAAATAGAATAGAAAGGGGAAATGCGTGTAAAGTAAATAGAAAAAGAAAATAGTTAGATTACCAAAGGAATTACTTGTAAAATCCATAGGTTTTATATAAAAAGAAAATATTTTATAAAATAAATAAGATTATCAAAAAGGGGATTTATTTTGTAAATAAATAGATTATAAAAGGAAATACTTGAAAAGTGACTAGAATTGTATAAAAGGAGAATTTTACATTTGTAAAGTTTAGACCCATGATTCACACACGGGTATAACATGCTATGGATATAAAGCAAAGATTTTAAATAGAATCTATTTTGACCAATAGATTGTGAAGATAAATTTATAAATAATATTTTATAAATCAAATGAAATGTTTATCATCGGATAAATAGAATATATAAGTCAGGACTTATACAGAGAAGTAAATGTCGATTTCAACATCGATATTTGAAACTGGATATGGACAAAGAGTTAGTCGATTAGGAGTTAATCAATTAGATTTAATCAGTTAGAGTTTATTGATTAGAGTTAAAATTAATCGAATTAGAGTTAACTGATCATAGTTAATCGAATTTGAATTAATTGAATATTAGTTATTCAACTAGAGTTGATCGAATATAGTTATTTGAGATAGAGTTAGTCAAACGTAGTTATTTAGGATGAGTTGCCATTTCGTATGACTGCTAGTGGAATTCGCAGGGCTGTAGATAGCCTACAGCAGTAGGATGTTTCCTGAGGGAATCAGGTGTAACCATTGAGATCGCGGCGATCTAGAGTCAAGCGAATGGAGTTAAATTGAATATTAGCCATTTGAAATAAAGTTAAAACAGACAAAGTTATTCGAATATAAATTAATCGAAGATCAGTTATTCGATAGGAGTTAAATATATTGAGTTAAATAAGTTGAGTTAATTAAGTTAAGTTAAATAAGTTGAGTTAATCAAGTAAGTTAATCGAGTTGAGTTAATCGAGTTGAGTTAGTCAAGATGAGTTAATCAAACCGAGTTAATCCAAGTGTGTTAATCCAAAGGAGTTATTCGAAATAGTTTATTCGAATAAAATATAAGGAGTTAATCGAATATAGTTTATTAGAAAGGAGATTAATCGAATGTAAATCATTCGTAGAAAATCAATCGAATGTGAATCATTCGAAGAGAGATTATCGAATGTAGTAATTCGAAGAAAGAGTTATCGAATATAGTTTATTCAAAAGGAGTTATCGAATAAAGTTTATTCGAAAGAGAATTATACGTTGAATTCGATTATATCGAATTTGGGAAAAGTAATATTTACTTTTCGTTTTAATCAAGATTTACTTATCTATAAATAAATTAGTGGTTTAGTTATTTAGTTAAATTAAGGGGAAAAAGTTATATTGTGAAAGTGATATTTAGGAAGAAGGGATTATAACACCATAGTTATAATCAATGTTTTAAAATAAAGAAGTGGGTTCGTAAATAGAATCCGAGAGTTACATAAGGAAGTGTTAAAGATTTGAAAGGTGAACTTTGCCTATTTCGAGGTTAGAAAGGTTGTTCAGTTAAGGTCTGAGAGGTAATTATACCACAAGTTGATTGACTTCGTTTTTAACTAAGAAATGGTTAAAGTTCGATAGTGAAGGTTGATTAAGTGAATTGAGTTAATGAGTGAAATGTTTTGAATTGGCTAGTGATGTTTTATTTAAACATCGGTTTAAATCAAATGAAGAAGTTTGGGAACATTTTCCAAATAAGGATCCGAAATGTTTTCCAATATAGGAAATAAGAAATGGAAGTAAATATGGTGATGTGGTCCAAATGATTTATAAAGTATGTTTTTTTTTCAAATTTAGAAATTAAGAATTTACGAATATATAGAAAGGGAAAATGGATAAATTAATGGTAATTTAAATAAAAGAAATAAACCTTTGGATGATGATTGATCGATAGAATTTCCATCTGGAAATAATATCGTTGTTTGCACACCTTTTTTTCTTTGATAGTTAAATCACCGACTATCGAAGTTTTTGACCATTTTTCCGTCGTCAATACGGAGAGACCGGGATCAGATTCATTATCTGAAAACCACTCTGTATGGACGTTAGCGTTGCGATCAAACATTGAAGATGGAGTTATGCAAGGTTTATCCTGTTTACAGAATAGTGCCTTCGGTTTTCCAGTCCCAGGACAAACGTGAATGGACGAATGTCTGACAGAGTATATCTAAAGGATCGCGTAAGTTGATCTCTTCAAACGTACTTACATTTGGTGGCGGAGGAATTTGTTTCTCTTTGCTTTATACCCGTGGTATTTTTTAGGAAATCAATTTGTGATTTGGCGGGTATGACGATGTGGCATTCAAAGTGAATGGTGGTCAGATGTTCCAAAGATACGTTTTGACCTCAAGACTCATCAACCGGGAAATGACAGAAATCGGGCAGGTAGCATGGCTAAGTGTAACAACCCGAAAATCTGGGCCAGTTTAAAATTTTTATTTTGGCAATTTTAGCAAATTTAGATTATTTAAAATGAATTATTTTAAATAATATCGACGAGAAATTTATTTTGAATATAATTAGAACGTATATATTATATACGCCGTCGTTAGAATATAAATATTTATATATAATTATAAATAGAATTGAAAATGGCGCGGTAGTTCGATAATTCGATTTCAGACTTCAATTGAACATACCGGGTGCAAAACAATCCGGATTTTAGTGAAATAAAAAAATCGATAGGATCTAATTGATAATATCTTTCCAACGAATCAGAATAATTAAAATTTCATAGCGGGAATCAAAAGATATGTCCAGTTGAAAATTCTGAATAGTCGCTATGGAATTCAGGCCCTTAAAAATGGACATTTTGCAAACGACCTCGGATTTCGACGAAACCAGTTTTGTTGGGTCCGGGATGTAAAATTATTGCTAGGTTTCAAATTTCATAATTTTTCTAAATCAATATGTGAGCGTGGCAAAGGAAAACGCGTTTGACCAGTTTCAGTTGATTTTAATCGACAGGAAATTGGCCATTTTTCTAACGGTCTCGGAATTCGACGAAACTAGTTTTGTTAGGACCGTATCGTCAATACGAAGCTAGAAAATATTTTTATGGGATTTATAGAGTTAGTATGTGACCCCGGTAATTTGAAATGTACGTTTAAAATTCAATATAGCGATTTAAATGTAAATTCAACGGAAACTGATCGAGACGTCCGAATCAACCTACGATACATATCCCATTGTGTTCGGAATGGGGGTGAAACGCTATGGATGACAGGCGGTGGGCCTCGTTTCGAGGTCGTATGAAAAAGTCAACTTTTAGTAAATAAATTAATTAAATAATAAAAAAAACCCTTTTCTTCCCCCCCGTTAACCCGCTCTGGCCCCCCCTCTCTTCTTTCAGTTCGAAACGAAATAAAAAAAGGAAAAAAAAAAAGGGCGGAGGCGGAAAATCGCCATCACCATCGCCGTCGCCTGGACCCTACGGCCTCGCCCTCCACCAGGAACCCCCCCTCCTCTCGCGCTCGGTCCTCTCTCCCTCCCTCTCCGTTGAAGCACGAACGAGATCCCCCAGGCCTCCCAAACCCTAGAAATCCCACCACCGCCTCCAACGTCTCCACCCGCCTGACCGCACTCCGACGAGCCCCTACCCCCTGCGATGACGTGGACAAGCCCCCCCCCCCCCCCCCCACACCTCGTCGTATACTGTAAGTTTTATTTTTCTTATTCGATTTTAATTCTAAAAAAAATACAGTAAATTATATTTGTATTTATTTTGAAAATCAGTTTTCTAGTGCATACCAATAGCGATTTTAAAAATCAGTTTTGATTTAAACAAAATATTGTTTAAAAGTCAGTTTTTATTTATAGAAAATATTTTAAAAAGAGGATCTTTGGTTATTTAAAAATATCATCTTTATATGTGTAGAAAAATAAAAATGAGATTTTTATAAAGATGAAATCTTTATTTTAGAAAAGGCGAAATCTTTAGGTGGAAAATAGCGTGATAAAAATATAATTTTTATCTATATAACATAGTAGTAAAAATTCGATTTTTATATATTGAACATCGAAGTAAAAATATGATTTTTATATATTGAACATCGAAGTAAAAATATGATTTTTATATATTGAACATCGAAGTAAAAATATGATTTTTATATTGAACATCGTAGTAAAAATTCGATTTTTAAATGTAGGAAGCGATTATAAAAATATGATTTTTATTTTAAAGACATCAGCAAATATAAAAATGTGTGATTTTTACATATGTAGTGAATACGAGCAACGAAGGTGACAAAGAGGCGAGAACGTTGAAGATTTCCTGCATTAGAAGCGCCGTGGAGTTAGGATAGCTATCGGTGAGAATTTCTCACCTTTCACTTTCTTTTCTCTAGTTATATATATATATACTAGGATGCAGACGGTGCTTAGTAGCACCCGACACAATCGTCCACAGACCATGGACTTGTTTGTTTGGTTGCATAAATTAATTTGATGACTTGATTTGAATTGGTTGTTTGGGTGAATTTGATTGAGGTGTGAATGGCGTGGGCCTTCACTAGACCGGGGATAAGGCTAGGCCTCGTCCCGTTTCTAGTATCATGCCGTTATGCCGCCGAAATTTTCTAAAATAAGTTAGAGAATAAAAATACCATTTTATTTAAAGAATGAACTGAATAGAAATTCGTATGTTAAAATAAAATGTTTTATCGTTAAAAATATAATTTTTAACGTGAATGTGAATAAATAAATATCCATTTACAAACCAGACGGTTTGTTTATGTACACCTATTTGAAGGACATTGATTGGGTCGATAAATTTTACACATCGCCCAACTGCACGAATAAAATATTTGTTTGATTGTTTGAAACCCCACACGGGTGTTGGGATGAAATATGAAGTTCACTCATCCTAATTGATTAAATATGTCGATCGATTGATTGACAGGCTGTTATAAGCGTTAGATATCTATATTTGATGCTTATACAGTGTAGTGCACTTTGGTTGATGGTTGATTATTTTTCAATGCTATTATATACGTGTGATGTATGAAAATCCATATAATTAACATTATATGGTAATTGATTGGGCCTCATTCCAATTTAGAAGATAAAGAATACTATAAAGTAAATGTTCATGTGTTGACAGTACTCATCCATTGAGATTGGTCATGTGTTGAACGAAATATTTTGATAATAACAACTATTTTGAGAAAGAAATTTATGAAGCCGTGTTGATTAGATAGACGCCATTTTGACGTGAACGATATTTATATCGAAATGAATTGAAAACGATTTCGAAATGAATTGAATTGAAAACGATTTCGAAATGAATTGAACTGAAAACGATTTCGAAATGAAATGAATTGAAAACGATTTCGAAATGAAATGAATTGAAAACGATTTCGAAATGAAATGAATTGAAAACGATTTCGAAATGAAATGAATTGAAAACGATTTCGAAATGAAATGAATTGAAAACGATTTCGAAATGAAATGAATTGAAAACGATTTCGAAATGAAATGAATTGAAAACGATTTCGAAATGAAATGAATTGAAAACGATTTCGAAATGAATTGAATATAAAACGAATTCAAATTGAATTGAAAACAAATTGAAATGAATTCAAATTGAATTGAAATTTGAATTGAATAGAAATGAATTTTAAAACGAATTTATGAAGAAGAATTCAATTTTGATTTGAATTGAAAAGGAAGTTGAAATTGCTTTTGAAACGAATTTAAAACTATTTATATAATTCGTTTTAAATAGAAATCGACGAAATATATATTATATATATTATATATATAATATAATGGCCTGAATAGAACGCGCCGCGCCGCGGCAATTCGTAAATTTCGACCATTTATTTCAAACGGACATTACGGGAGATCCGACCGTCGGATTCTCCGAAAACCGGAACCGTTGGGTTCGTATCGAAATGAGCTTTCTAACAAATATTAGAAATTTGAAATCTAACGGTTGGATTTGGAGATGCGTCCAAATCAAATTCGAAAAAGGTCGCTGTAAGTGCAGTTCGATGGCCATTGATGGAAATCGACTGTACGGGCCTTGATAAAATTATTAAAAATAGTAATAATTTATGTAAAATCATAAGAAATGATTTATAAAGAATTGGGATGAAAAACTCCATATTTGAAAGGATAAAAATAGATTTTTATCGAAATGAACTAGTTTTGAACTAGAATTACAATTCTATTTATTTTTAAATAAATAAATTGAATATTGAAATGGTTTTGAAAATAACCAGAATTTCCAATAATTGCATTGGAATGGATTTGAATCGAAATTGTCTTCGGAACATCTCGATGTCGAATTTCGTGATTATACAGGTGTTGATATGGAAATTTGAAAGATATTTATATATCGTTATTTCCAATACGATATTTGTTGGTCGTAGAATTTGATATTGAATATAAGCCGGGATATTTTCTATTCAGAGCCTTGTATTGAATATCAAATGTGATTTGGGTTTGTCGTGAATGGTGTCTTCACTAACACTGTTCTTGAACCCAGTTGAGAAAAGATTAAATCTTTTTATTTAGATTTAATGAAGTGTACCAATTAAATGATATTTAATTGGAATTGAATTGGTATTGATTTTTGGGTTTATCGTGAACAGTGTTTTAAATAACACTTGTTCTTTAACCCGATAATTAATGGAATGATTTTTGGGTTTATCGTGAACAGTGTTTTAAATAACACTTGTTCTTTAACCCGATAATTAATGGAATGTGATTTTGGGTTTATCGTGAACCGTGTTTTTAAATGACACTGATTCTTTAACCCAGTCACAGATTAAAACTAAGTGGGGTTTTAATGAATCTTTAATTAGATTGAAATAATCGATATGAAGTATTACCAGTTTTACTTCATGGGATAAATAGGTTGGGATGGGGAAATTAAAATAAATGATTACTTCGGTAAGGTTCGCTAATCCCGACTAGTTTGAATTGAGATTCAAAAATAGAATAAAGAATAAATTCAAAGAATTTATCTTTGATAAAATTAATGGGAACCTTTCCCTATGAATGTGAAATTTAGAAACTAACTGTCGGTTAGCCAAGCAGAATGGTTTCCTGGATATTGATCTGATGTTGGTTTCGGCCTTCGGGGTTAATATTTGGGGAATTATTCTCTTGATTAATTTACGGTTAGTGACTAATGAATTGGAATGAGGCATATGTTGTATTTGTGTAACACTTATTTAAAATATACGCGAGTTATTCGAAAAGACCGGGTTTATCCCATTCTGAATAACTGATACGACGATAAGTCGAAGATGAAGACGATGGTCGAAGACCGGAGGTCTTCACGTCGTTGGGGTAATTACTGATGATCTTGATTGGGCTGTACACCCAAGAAGATGGAAACAGTTAGTGATCGTCCAGACGTACTTGGAGATCGATGGATATGTGGGGTACTAGGTGCCTCCGGTTTCGTTCAGACCCAGAACGGACTTGTAAATGGACTGTGTGTCTGACATTGGATTTTAGTCCGTGTGATTGATCTCTATTAAACATATATCTGTTTGGCGGCGGAGAATTTATTCTCTTGCTTAACGCCCTTCTCTGAGACGTACGAGCTCAAGGGTTATATATTGATGGATATCAATCGCATGGAGTGAATTGCCTGTGTGGCATGCCTAAGTGGCAAATGATCAAGGCTTCTGTTGAAAAGCAAAGTCTTGTGGTGATGATCGAAGCACGGCCTTTGTGGCGTAGCTTTGTGTAACGTTTACTTCGCGAGTTTCACACCCGATATGAACCAAAAACGGGAGACGGACCTCAGGGAGGACTTGCGTTTCTTTCTAGTTAGAAGTGGCGTCAGTGGTTTTACACGCCCTGACGAGTTTGACTTATGTGGTTGTTGCTGTTGCGAGGCGCCTCGGTTTGATCGGACGATCCGGGTCCGATGGAGTCATTCGTTGGCTCATTTACGCCCCAAAGGGCGGGGAAATGTAGTGTTCAGGCATAATAATCCACATCGGTGGACCGGCCCTGACGATCTAAAGGGTTGATGCGTTCTGATCCTGTGGCTCGGGCTAGAGAGTCACGAATCGGTTGAGGACTATCTTTTGCCTCGGTTCATAGCTGGAAATCCAATTTCCAAATACGTGACATTTGCGGTTTTATTTGTAAACCTATATATGGCGACATGATATATGGTACCCATGCCGCCTATGATTGATACTTATGATTTGAAGTTGTTTTATACACTATGCACTTATAGTAGTATCAAATGATTTGTTTTAAACGTATCAAGCATTCTTTGGCTGTTATAAGGGAAAACCCTATCCCCCGGCTTGCGTTGCATTGTGTGATAGGACCTGTGTAACGAACCAGAATTTTCTAAATTTAAATATGAATTTCCATAGCATATTTTGAGATTTTTCTGAATACATATTTTGGAATTAATAGGATTTAATATTTGAAATTCCCTTTTTATTAGTTTAAATAAATAATTTTATTTTGTATAAGACTTATTTTAAAGATTTTGTATAGAAATGATTTTTCGTAATTTTTATATAATGGTTTTATATTTATAGGTAATAATATTTTTGTATTTATATATATATAAATGTTTTATAATATGAATTTTTATAATTGAAAGATTTCTTTTAAGAAATATTTAATATATAAAGATTTTAAAACAATTAGATACGGAGTTTATATGGATTTTTAAATTTTTATAATTGTTTGACTTGAAAATAAATTATAATTAAATATCAGTTAAAAATATTCATCCGATTTCTGTACGCGCTGTTTTAAAATAATTTTTAGAATTTTTCTGTAATTTTTATTTTGAAAAATAAGCAGATAATTTTTCAACGTATTTTGGGTATAAATGTGGTCCTTTAGACGCTTTACAGAATTGATCAATCAGACCGGTTTTATTGCTGTTTTCAAATCAGAGCGTGTTGTTGTTTACGACGATGATTTTATTTCAGTGCAAATCGCGGTAAATAACTCTAAAAATCAAAAATTGGAAGTGAACAAAATATATACACTATATGGACATGATGCATGTGATAGTAGGAATGGATATAGGGGCAACGCATGGACTGTTCGCATAGTTTGAAATGGCTTTATATGTAATTTTAACTAATTAAATAAATAATGTATATGTGGCACCTTGCATGAGTTAGTGTATGTGATAAAGACACATAACTTTGTACGTGGAATCCATGAGTGAAATGAGGCATGCGAGAGAACCAAGTGTCCCTTGTTCTAAAGACAAAACTACCCTCACATGCATGTGCAAATGCATACGCACCCTTCTTTTCCCACTCACGCATCATCCTCTTTCTCACCACTCCACACTACAGCCAATGGTCCTCCGCCCTTCCTCCAACTGCCAACACCACCCCACTTCAGTTTATCCGTCCACCTTCCTCTCACTTTCAACTCTCGGCCTTCCTCTTCCCCTTACAATCCGCACCTTAGCAACCTATCACCATCGTCCAAGTATCCAGCTCCTTAGTCCTCTTTAGCACAGTACGCTGCTCCCTCCTCAAGCCAAGAACAGCCGCACCTTTCTCCATTTCCAATGTTTCTCCCTTTCTCTCCTTAGAAACTGACGTCCTCACTCCTCTCCTTAAAGAACCGCATGCATGCAAACCCAACCCAGTCCGTCCCTCCTCATTTCAATCGGCTCCAAAGCACATCCGTGCTTTTCTCAAAAAAAAAAAAAAAAAAAAAAAAAAAAATTATGTGAATATAAATTTGCAAAGCGTAGCGTCCATGGAGAAGCAAGAGCGTGTGTAGAGCGGTGTACGGTGCATGCATGTTATTGCAAAGAACGGTGCGCGCTTGTCAATTATAATGTTCGTGAACCGATTTGCAGTTAATACCGGGTTCGTCAGTGAAACCAGAGCGCAGCGCAGGTGAGAACTCCACTTTAATTATTTCATTTTGAGTAGAAATAATTTGTTATAATTTATTTATAATTATAATAATTGACGGAAAATCAGTGGTTGTGGATGCTTGAAATGTTATGGTTGTATGTCGCTGATTGATCGATGGATATGTATGCTGTAGTAACACCGTAAAACACCGAGCGTTACTGACAATAACGCTTCGTACACACTTGATTTATTTTGTGGTTGCGATGAATGGATGGTGTATGTTTGTTTAGTTATGTTATTGCAATTGTTCTGTTTGAGTAAAGTCGTATGCACCGTAGTTACAGATCTTACGGGTGACCGATTTTAAATACTCCTTTAATTAAATAAATATTTTTATTTTAATAACGATTGGAAAATTGGTTGAAAGTTAATTTGAAACCATTTGAAATCAAATTCAAGATGAATAATTTTGGAAATTTCCAATGAAATATTAAGCTTTGTTTGCCTTTAAAATGATCTGAGATTTAGCGTCGATTTTATCGATAATACTAAGAATGATTGTTTGAATAAAAGAAAAAAAAATTAAAATTTTGAAATTTAAAGGAGATTGAACAAATTTTATTTTATTGATATCAGGCGTATAAATATATATTGAATATTTAAATTATTTAAATTTAGAATAAATTGGTGTTTTAAATTTATCGCATCAAGTAATATATATTCTTGAATATCAATTTTTAATTTTCGAGTGAAGTGTTTTGAAAATAAGCTTCAATTCTCATATATTATTTAAAGGTTTAAATTTCGAAATTTGGAAATGATTCAAATATGGGTTTAATATGGATTTTGAGGCGAACCAAAATTTTAACGATTATTTGAAATGAAACAAGTTTTGAAAAGCATGAAATCCATATATCATTTGAATTGAAGGTTTGACAATGTTAAGCGATTTGGACAAACTTGATTTTTGAATTAAAAGTGAAATATTTTACAAATAAATTCTCGAGTGTTTGTTTCATAATACTATGTCACATTGGAAATGAATTAACATAGTAAAAAAATGTTGAATCCATCGTATGCAAGAAGATTTGGGAAAATGGAATATATATATATACTTGAGAATTTGGTTTCAAAGGAATTTGAAATACATTCGATTTGGTAATATTAAAACAATACTAGTTTGAAACTGGGATACGCCAAATCAGAGTGCGTAGCGGAAGTGTGGTGCTATTTTGAGAAAAACTACAAGAGATTTTCCATCGATCAAAAATATGAACTTTGCAAATAAAAATGTGATATCTGAAATGAGAATGAATTTAACTATCGGATAGGAAATTGAAATAAGATTTGAATTAAAGTGAGAATGAGTTTGATTAGAATCAGTCGTCAGATAGTCGATGTGGATTTACAGTGGCAGACAATACAATCAGAATATTAAACGTATTCATATCATGATTCTGATTATATCGCCTGAGTTGTGAATCAATATTGAGTACAAGTCAATTTGATTCTATATGAACTGATATTTGAAATATGGGTATTGAAATGGAAATCCAAAATCCAAATAAAGATTTGGTTATTCAAGTGACGACGAACTAATTAAGTCGTTTTGAAATGTAAATTTGGGAAAACAAATGTTGAATTTGAGAAAAGGATTTAAAGGGTAACGGGTTCCGGGAATTGAATCCAACCGTAATTCAAAATAAAACAACAATAATACTTGGGAAGGAGATTTGAATTAAGAAACCCGTGTGATTGGTAACTATTGTTTTAAGATACGTTGTTACTTGGAAAGTCCGGGATCGGATACAGGTCCGAAACCATTCCAAGTAATATTACGACGTTATGGAGCAAATTCAAGATTTGGAATTTGATAAATGAAGACCGGAAATATCCAGATTATTTGGATCGATTGCTGGTATCTCGGATCGGGCCGTACACCCGATACGAGGGTGGCAGGAGATCTGAGTATATTTGGAGATTTTCGGATTATGTTCCGTTAAGACCTAGAACGGACTTGTATGGATGGTGTGTCTGACATTGTAATTGACCTCGTAGCACTGATTCGTGTGAATATATATATGATTTGTGGCAATTGAATATCTCCGTCTCTAAGTTACGTTCTTAGAGAATATGTATTAATTCGAATCAGTGATATGTGGAGATATTGACAATGTGGCATACCCAAGTATGATATGAGCTAATGATGATCAAAGCATGGCTTATCGAAGCGTAGCTTTGTGTATGACGTGACATCGACAAACCTCACACACCGGATGATGAGAAACTGGCGGTTTGGTCTGTATATATATATATGATTTGATGAGTGCTGCAGCAGTGGGAAACCACTTGTGAACTGGGGATGGGGTATGTTCGGGGGGCCGCGTCTGGTCGAAAACCGTAGATACTGCCCTGGCGATTTGTTGCGTTACATTTCGCTCAAGTCCCTGATTGATCTTTCGTGCCAGGAATCATCAAGTTGGAAATCCAAATCTCCAATACGAGCCTTGCGATTTTGATTGTATTTATATATGGCGACATAGTGGTATGGGACACTCATGCCGTCTAGGATTAATACATTTAATTGCGAATTTGTTTTCCACACTATATGATAATATTAAAGAGGATTTTCACGTATGAAATCATGTTTGGTTATCATAAGACAAAACTCGCCCATCTGGTGTGCGCTTGCATTGTGTGATATGGGACGAGCTTATGATAGCTTCATTTTTCGAAAGTCATTGCGTATTTCTATGCACGGGAATTCATATGGAGTAAAACCCGTTCTGCATTAGCGGCGTGGTCCGTTGAATTACCCAACTTTAAAATGAAACCTAAATGATAACTGTTTTTGAGTTCTCACACCAGTCCCACGACTGACCTGGAGTTTATTGTTCCTTCCTAAACTCTGAGTGCCCACAAATTCCCACACGGGCAGCTAGTGTTTAGTTTTGCAGTTATGGATCGTTGAAGAAGATTCAGAACGCTTCCGGAGTTAGAGTTCACGCTAGAGTTGGAGCTTCCGCTGTATCAGATAATATTCTTCCGCTGAGAGTTTTATTTCTTCCGCTGTGTATATTTATGTGTCACTCTGATATTCATGTAACTCTGATGTAATATTGAATTATTCAATGGAAAGTTCTGTTGTTTTTGTTCAATGTATGTAAGTACCCATAACAATTCGTCTTTCTGAACGGTTTAAGTTGGTTTAATTACCGGCAAGAACCGGGCAAAAAGTCGGGTCGTTACAACCTGGGTCTTATAACAGCTTCATTTTTCTTTATTTAGCATTGCTCTGTTTGTTTTATGCACTGGTATTCTTGGGAGGAAACCCGTTCCGTGTTATACGGCGTGGTCCCTTGATCTACCTAACTTTAAAAATAAAGATTAACTGTTTTAGTTCTCACACCAGTCACATGACTGACCTGGAGTTTATTGTTTTAACCTAAACTCTGGGTGCCCCTATTTTGACACAGGCAGCTAGTAGTTTTGGTTTTGCAGATTTATATTCACAGGATCCTGGTTTACAGCTGGAACGGTATCCGGAAAGCTTTGTATCCGTATATCTCCTTCTAGTTGTGTATTGTATTATTTTCCGCTGCTATGTATTTAAATGTAATTTAAATCTCTGATATTTCTGTGTAATCTTCATTTAAACTCTGTATATTCTTGTAATCTGATGCATTGTTGTAATATACAATGAAATGTTCTTTTATATGCATTCTGTTGTGGCTTGTTCTCGAACTATCCGACACTTTCCTTTACGGGGAAGTTACGGGTTTTCACAGTTGGTATCAGAGCTTTGGTTTACAAAGCTCAGAGAACAAGACACATTAGAACCATACGAAAGAATTCATCAGATATTGGGTTAGTAATATCCAATGGGAATGACTCGTTAGAGATGGGATCAGTAGTATCCTAGAACGAGTGTGAAGAGTAAATTTTCAAAGTGAAAACAAGTTTGTTTTGAAAATTTAAATCAACTATTATTATTTGATTATTTATTTATATTGATTTTGGACAATTCAGTATATAAAAAATTTGCATATACGCCTTGCAAACGTATATTCAAAGTTTTAATATATTGGATAGATATAGCATCGCACTCTAGTCGCCCGGAGATGATATTGATAATAGCGATCGCATCATCAACATTTATGTTCGAGTTTCGAAGGTGTGACATATATATATTTCCATTAGACTGGTGTGAGAACCAAAACTTATATATAGCTGGAACACATTGTTGTGAATTGGCATCAAAAACAAGATTTTCAGTATATATATCAAAATTATGAATTTGAAACGTTAATCCATTAATTGATTGATGTTTGTGATGTTTGTTTAATTGTTTGATAATTTTGAACCATTATGCCTAATTGTATCAAATATTGAATTGTATTGAAAATTGGTTGCATTTGCTTGCATATGCATATATATCATTGAACAGGTCATAGCAAGGAGGCTAGAGCCAGAGAATAAAATTTGTTTGCCCGACAAATAGGTACATGTTTACTACGTAATTTACTGTTTTGTTTGGGTGATGATGATTTTATGAGCCTATTGGCTAGCCGCTTGGCTTTTTCTTTTTCTTTTTGAGATCTGAAGGACCGGGGAAGCTATTTGAAATTCCCCGATGCTCCCGGTGCAGGGGAGGTTATGGCGAAATTTTTCGAGAATTTAGGGTGTTAGCCAAATTTTTGAAATTTTAGAAAATTCTCAGAAACTGAAAAGTTAGAGAACGGAAGCCAGATCGAACGTAGAGTTGATTAATCAAACCACTTTCGACTTTGTTCCTTTTCGGGGACGAAAAGTTTAAAGTGGGGGAGATTGTAACAACCCGAAAATCTGGGCCAGTTTAAAATTTTTATTTTGGCAATTTTAGCAAATTTAGATTATTTAAAATGAATTATTTTAAATAATATCGACGAGAAATTTATTTTGAATATAATTAGAACGTATATATTATATACGCCGTCGTTAGAATATAAATATTTATATATAATTGTAAATAGAATTGAAAATGGCGCGGTAGTTCGATAATTCGATTTCAGACTTCAATTGAACATACCGGGTGCAAAACAATCCGGATTTTAGTGAAACAAAAAATCGATAGGATCTAATTGATAATATCTTTCCAACGAATCCGAATAATTAAAATTTCATAGCGGGAATCAAAAGATATGTCCAGTTGAAAATTCTGAATAGTCGCTATGGAATTCAGGCCCTTAAAAATGGACATTTTGCAAACGACCTCGGATTTTGACGAAACCCGTTTTGTTGGGTCCGGGATGTAAAATTATTGCTAGGTTTCAAATTTCATAATTTTCCGAATCAATATGTGAGCGTGGCAAAGGAAAACGCGTTTGACCAGTTTTAGTTGATTTTAATCGACTGGAAATTGGCCATTTTTCTAACGGTCCCGGAATTCGACGAAACTAGTTTTGTTAGGACCGTATCGTCAATACGAAGCTAGAAAATATTTTTATGGGATTTATAGAGTTAGTATGTGACCCCGGTAATTTGAAATGTACGTTTAAAATTCAATATAGCGATTTAAATGTAAATTCAACGGAAACTGATCGAGACGTCCGAATCAACCTACGATACATATCCCATTGTGTTCAGAATGGGGGTGAAACGCTATGGACGACAAGCGGTGGGCCTCGTTTCGAGGTCGTATGAAAAAGTCAACTTTTAGTAAATAAATTAATTAAATAATAAAAAAAAAAACCCTTTTCTTCCCCCCGTTAACCCGCTCTGGCCCCCCCCTCTCTCCTTTCAGTTCGAAACGAAATAAAAAAAGGAAAAAAAAAGGGCGGAGGCGGAAAATCGCCATCACCATCGCCGTCGCCTGGACCCTACGGCCTCGCCCTCCACCAGGAACCCCCCTCCTCTCGCGCTCGGTCCTCTCTCCCTCCCTCTCCGTTGAAGCACGAACGAGATCCCCCAGGCCTCCCAAACCCTAGAAATCCCACCACCGCCTCCAACGTCTCCACCCGCCTGATCGCACTCCGACGAGCCCCTACCCCCTGCGATGACGTGGACAAGCCCCCCCCCCCCTCACACCTCGTCGTATACTGTAAGTTTTATTTTTCTTATTCGATTTTAATTCTGAAAAAAATACAGTAAATTATATTTGTATTTATTTTGAAAATCAGTTTTCTAGTGCATACAAATAGCGATTTTAAAAATCAGTTTTGATTTAAACAAAATATTGTTTAAAAGTCAGTTTTTATTTATAGAAAATATTTTAAAAAGAGGATCTTTGGTTATTTAAAAATATCATCTTTATATGTGTAGAAAAATAAAAATGAGATTTTTATAAAGATGAAATCTTTATTTTAGAAAAGGCGAAATCTTTAGGTGGAAAATAGCGTGATAAAAATATAATTTTTATCTATATAACATAGTAGTAAAAATTCGATTTTTATATATTGAACATCGAAGTAAAAATATGATTTTTATATATTGAACATCGAAGTAAAATTATGATTTTTATATATTGAACATCGAAGTAAAAATATGATTTTTATATTGAACATCGTAGTAAAAATTTGATTTTTAAATGTAGGAAGCGATTATAAAAATATGATTTTTATTTTAAAGTCATCAGCAAATATAAAAATGTGTGATTTTTACATATGTAGTGAATACGAGAAACGAAGGTGACAAAGAGGCGAGAACGTTGAAGATTTCCTGCATTAGAAGCGCCGTGGAGTTAGGATAGCTATCGGTGAGAATTTCTCACCTTTCACTTTCTTTTCTCTAGTTATATATATATATACTAGGATGCAGACGGTTCTTAGTAGCACCCGACACAATCGTCCACAGACCATGGACTTGTTTGTTTGGTTGCATAAATTAATTTGATGACTTGATTTGAATTGGTTGTTTGGGTGAATTTGATTGAGGTGTGAATGGCGTGGGCCTTCACTAGACCGGGGATAAGGCTAGGCCTCGTCCCGTTTCTAGTATCGTGCCGTTATGCCGCCGAAATTTTCTAAAATAAGTTAGAGAATAAAAATACCATTTTATTTAAAGAATGAACTGAATAGAAATTCATATGTTAAAATAAAATGTTTTATCGTTAAAAATATAATTTTTAACGTGAATGTGAATAAATAAATATCCATTTACAAACCAGACGGTTTGTTTATGTACACCTATTTGAAGGACATTGATTGGGTCGATAAATTTTACACATCGCCCAACTGCACGAATAAAATATTTGTTTGATTGTTTGAAACCCCACACGGGTGTTGGGATGAAATATGAAGTTCACTCATCCTAATTGATTAAATATGTCGATCGATTGATTGACAGGCTGTTATAAGCGTTAGATATCTATATTTGATGCTTATACAGTGTAGTGCACTTTGGTTGATGGTTGATTATTTTTCAATGCTATTATATACGTGTGATGTATGAAAATCCATATAATTAACATTATATGGTAATTGATTGGGCCTCATTCCAATTTAGAAGATAAAGAATACTATAAAGTAAATGTTCATGTGTTGACAATACTCATCCATTGAGATTGGTCATGTGTTGAACGAAATATTTTGATAATAACAACTATTTTGAGAAAGAAATTTATGAAGCCGTGTTGATTAGATAGACGCCATTTTGACGTGAACGATATTTATATCGAAATGAATTGAAAACGATTTCGAAATGAATTGAATTGAAAACGATTTCGAAATGAATTGAATTGAAAACGATTTCGAAATGAATTGAATTGAAAACGATTTCGAAATGAAATGAATTGAAAACGATTTCGAAATGAAATGAATTGAAAACGATTTCGAAATGAAATGAATTGAAAACGATTTCAAAATGAAATGAATTGAAAACGATTTTGAAATGAAATGAATTGAAAACGATTTCGAAATGAAATGAATTGAAAACGATTTTGAAATGAAATGAATTGAAAACGATTTCGAAATGAATTGAATATAAAACGAATTCAAATTGAATTGAAAACAAATTGAAATGAATTCAAATTGAATTGAAATTTGAATTGAATAGAAAT
This sequence comes from Allium sativum, assembly GCA_030737875.1. Taxonomy (NCBI): domain Eukaryota; kingdom Viridiplantae; phylum Streptophyta; class Magnoliopsida; order Asparagales; family Amaryllidaceae; genus Allium; species Allium sativum. Next base: position 109,087,977 of record CM060916.1, on the reverse strand, counting down.
GAATTTTAAAACGAATTTATGAAGAAGAATTCAATTTTGATTTGAATTGAAAAGGAAGTTGAAATTGCTTTTGAAACGAATTTAAAACTATTTATATAATTCGTTTTAAATAGAAATCGACGAAATATATATTATATATATAATATAATGGCCTGAATAGAACGCGCCGCGCCGCGGCAGTTCGTAAATTTCGACCATTTATTTCAAACAGACATTACGGGAGATCCGACCGTCGGATTCTCCTAAAACCGGAACCGTTGGGTTCGTATCGAAAAGAGCTTTCTAACAAATATTAGAAATTTGAAATCTAACGGTTGGATTTGGAGATGCGTCCAAATCAAATTCAAAAAAGGTCGCTGTAAGTGCAGTTCGATGGCCATTGATGGAAATCGACAGTACGGGCCTTGATAAAATTATTAAAAATAGTAATAATTTATGTAAAATCATAAGAAATGATTTAGAAAGAATTGGGATGAAAAACTCCATATTTGAAAGGATAAAAATAGATTTTTATCGAAATGAACTAGTTTTGAACTAGAATTACAATTCTATTTATTTTTAAATAAATAAATTGAATATTGAAATGGTTTTGAAAATAACCAGAATTTCCAATAATTGCATTGGAATGGATTTGAATCGAAATTGTCTTCGGAACATTTCGATGTCGAATTTCGTGATTATACAGGTGTTGATATGGAAATTTGAAAGATATTTATATATCGTTATTTCCAATACGATATTTGTTGGTCATAGAATTTGATATTGAATATAAGCCGGGATATTTTCTATTCAGAGCCTTGTATTGAATATCAAATGTGATTTGGGTTTGTCGTGAATGGTGTCTTCACTAACACTGTTCTTGAACCCAGTTGAGAAAAGATTAAATCTTTTTATTTAGATTTAATGAAGTGTACCAATTAAATGATATTTAATTGGAATTGAATTGGTATTGATTTTTGGGTTTACCGTTAACAGTGTTTTAAATAACACTTGTTCTTTAACCCGATAATTAATGGAATGATTTTTGGGTTTATCGTGAACAGTGTTTTAAATAACACTTGTTCTTTAACCCGATAATTAATGGAATGTGATTTTGGGTTTATCGTGAACCGTGTTTTTAAATGACACTGATTCTTTAACCCAGTCACAGATTAAAACTAAGTGGGGTTTTAATGAATCTTTAATTAGATTGAAATAATCGATATGAAGTATTACCAGTTTTACTTCATGGGATAAATAGGTTGGGATGGGGAAATTAAAATAAATGATTACTTCGGTAAGGTTCGCTAATCCCAACTAGTTTGAATTGAGATTCAAAAATAGAATAAAGAATAAATTCAAAGAATTTATCTTTGATAAAATTAATGGGAACCTTTCCCTATGAATGTGAAATTTAGAAACTAACTGTCGGTTAGCCAAGCAGAATGGTTTCCTGGATATTGATCTGATGTTGGTTTCGGCCTTCGGGGTTAATATTTGGGGAATTATTCTCTTGATTAATTTACGGTTAGTGACTAATGAATTGGAATGAGGCGTATGTTGTATTTGTGTAACACTTATTTAAAATATACGCGAGTTATTCGGAAAGACCGGGTTTATCCCATTCTGAATAACTGATACGACAATAAGTCGAAGATGAAGACGATGGTCGAAGACCGAAGGTCTTCACGTCGTTTGGGTAATTACTGATGATCTTGATTGGGCTGTACACCCAAGAAGATGGAAACAGTTAGTGATCGTCCAGACGTACTTGGAGATCGATGGATATGCGGGGTACTAGGTGCCTCCGGTTTCGTTCAGACCCAGAACGGACTTGTAAATGGACTGTGTGTCTGACATTGGATTTTAGTCCGTGTGATTGATCTCTATTAAATATATATCTGTTTGGCGGCGGAGAATTTATTCTCTTGCTTAACGCCCTTCTCTGAGACGTACGAGCTCAGGGGTTATATATTGATGGATATCAATCGCATGGAGTGAATTGCCTGTGTGGCATGCCTAAGTGGCAAATGATCAAGGCTTCTGTTGAAAAGCAAAGTCTTGTGGTGATGATCGAAGCACGGCCTTTGTGGCGTAGCTTTGTGTAACGTTTACTTCGCGAGTTTCACACCCGGTATGAACCAAAAACGGGAGACGGACCTCAGGGAGGACTTGCGTTTCTTTCTAGTTAGAAGTGGCGTCAGTGGTTTTACATGCCCTGACGAGTTTGACTTATGTGGTTGTTGCTGTTACGAGGCGCCTTGGTTTGATCGGACGATCCGGGTCCGATGGAGTCATTCGTTGGCTCATTTACGCCCTAAAGGGCGGGGAAACGTAGTGTTCAGGCATAATAATCCACATCGGTGGACCGGCCCTGACGATCTAAAGGGTTGATGCGTTCTGATCCTGTGGCTCGGGCTAGAGAGTCACGAATCGGTTGAGGACTATCTTTTGCCTCGGTTCATAGATGGAAATCCAATTTCCAAATACGTGACATTTGCGGTTTTATTTGTAAACCTATATATGGCGACATGATATATGGTACCCATGCCGCCTATGATTGATACTTATGATTTGAAGTTGTTTTATACACTATGCACTTATAGTAGTATCAAATGATTTGTTTTAAACGTATCAAGCATTCTTTGGCTGTTATAAGGGAAAACCCTATCCCTCGGCTTGCGTTGCATTGTGTAATAGGACCTGGGTCTTATAACAGCTTCATTTTTCTTTATTTAGCATTGCGCTGTTTGTTTTATGCACTGGTATTCTTGGGAGGAAACCCGTTCCGTGTTATACGGCGTGGTCCCTTGATCTACCTAACTTTAAAAATAAAGATTAACTGTTTTAGTTCTCACACCAGTCACATGACTGACCTGGAGTTTATTGTTTTAACCTAAACTCTGGGTGCCCCTATTTTGACACGGGCAGCTAGTAGTTTTGGTTTTGCAGATTTATATTCACAGGATCCTGGTTTACAGCTGGAACGGTATCCGGAAAGCTTTGTATCCGTATATCTCCTTCTAGTTGTGTATTGTATTATTTTCCGCTGCTATGTATTTAAATGTAATTTAAATCTCTGATATTTCTGTGTAATCTTCATTTAAACTCTGTATATTCTTGTAATCTGATGCATTGTTGTAATATACAATGAAATGTTCTTTTATATGCGTTCTGTTGTGGCTTGTTCTCGAACTATCCGACACTTTCCTTTACGGGGAAGTTACGGGTTTTCACACTAAGTGGGTCGCTCCCATTAGGGTGTATATCACCTATCTAGAGAAAATCCATTTCATTCTTTTATCTATGATCGATGCTGTCCCTTTTCGGGAATGTTAGGGTAGCTCCCAACCGTTGGTGGTGTACATTCGATACACTCAAGCGAAATGAGTGGTCGGTCATGTGTGGGCCGGGTTGCAAGACGTTCTTGTTGAACCCAGTGTATTCGTCTCTAGAGTTACACTATCGGCAGGTGGTTCCATACCTTGTCATAGTTGGAATCCAATCTCCAATAAGAGCCTACGATTTTGATTGTATACTATGTATGTGGAATGTGAGATGCAAGCGTTTTGCTAGATTGTTAATTACTTGTGATTAGACATTATTACAATATCAGAGAAGTATTGATTTCCAAAGCTATTTGGGTTATCGTAAGGTAAAAACCATCCGTGTTTATGTGTGGATCGGTCTTACGATTATCTTTTCTTTTGAAAAGGATTTTTGAAAAGTTAAACCGATGATTTGAGTTTACTCACACCAGTCCCATGACTGACCCAAAGTTTATTTTGTTTTCTTTTCCCTAAACTCTTGGGTGCCCAAATTGGTACAGGCAGTCAAGTGGTTCAGGTCTTTACAGATATACTTGGAGGAGCTTGAAGCAGGAGGCTTCAGGATTATATGGCTATTGTTATTTCCGCTGTGTGTAAGTGTTGTACTCTGATAATGTTATTGTATATATATACTGTTTTATTTCAAAGTTATGTTATATATTATATTTATTCGTTCCGCTGTGAGATTCGTATTACTCTTATTCTATTCTATAGTGATCTTCTTCTTCTATTCTAATTTTCTATCTTATCTATTCTCACCCTCTAATTTCTTTCTAATAATGATCAGGAATTTCCGATGTCTGAATAGTCAACATGGTAGTTTTGTGTTGATTTTCGAAGTCGAAAATCCCAGTTCGTTACACCAAACCCCTGTTCGATGGTGACAAGGGTAATCTTTGGAATATAATATATAAACAAATAACAGCAGAACATAAATAAATAAATACACCAGATAATGTACAATAAAATACACTGGATAAACATAATCATCAGAGTTACATAGTATACAAGATCTTACTTAGTACAAAATACAGTTTAGCTTGACATAAAATGTTTACAGCGGAATCAAAACATAATATGTACAACAGGAGCTGAACAGCATAAAAAGAAAGAAGTGATCGAATCCATCTTCAACTCCATAGCTATCCAGAGAGAGCCTGCTAAAACATGAATACAAGGCTGCCCGTGTAGAAAATAGGGCACCCGAGTTTGCAAGTGAAACAAACTACGAGTCTGTCATGGGATTGGTATGAGAAATCACTTAACTTATTTTATAATATGGCCAATCACAGGACCACGCCACTAACGCAGAACTGGTTTACTCCATTGGATTGCCAGTGCTAAAACAAGTAAATCGTTTAAATATTGTAATTCTTTTTACAAAAATGAAGCCATTATAAGGCACAGTTCCCATCACACAATGCAACGCAAACCGGAGGATAGAGTTTTACCTTATAATGGCCAAAATATGCTTGATACAAATAAACAAAAACATTTGATATTATTACTAGTGTTTATATGTTTCAAAAACAATTTCAATCATAAGTATCAATCATAGGCGGCACGGGTACCATATATCATGTCGCCATATATAGGTTTACAATCAAAACCGCACGATGTCGTATTTGGAATTGGATTTCCATCATGAACCAAGGCAAGATCGTCCTTACCGCTTTCGAGATGCTCTAGCCCGCCCCTTAGGAACAGCCATAACCGCACCTTGGATCTTCAGGGCCGGTCCACACGGATTGGATTAAAATGCCTGAACACTGCGTTTCCCCTCCCTATGGGGTGTCAAATTGGTCATATCCCGACCAAACCATCTGCTCCGAAGAGACCGAAGTAACAGAGGCGCCTTATTATCCATCATCCACATAAGTAAAATGCCCGGGTATGCAAAACCCAAAACACTACTCCTAGCTAGAAGGAAACACATGCTCTGCCTGCAGTCCTTTCCCGTTTCTGGTTCATACCAGGGTGTGAGGCTCGCGAATCAATGCTAAACACTAGGCTAGCTATTTAAAGCCCTGCTTTGATCATCAACCATAAAGCTCTTCTTTTCAAAAAAAGCTTTGATCATAGCATCTCTGTATTCCACGTTGTCAATCTACAACATTAGACACACATCCATTTACAAGTCCGTTCTGGGTTTGAACGAAACCGGAGGCACCTTATTCCTCTCCCATATGTCCAATACAGGAGAGAGGCCCTCGCACATCTGAACGATCAACAAGTACATCCGGACAACCACCATTGTAACCCCTTCTGGGCAACAACTCCCAACAAAGGCATCAGTAGTCATCCATTCAATGTGAAGATCATCGGTTTGGCACCATCTTCATATTTTCAACTTCTAACCGTCGTTCGATTATTTGAAATGAGAATTAACTCGGCCTTTTCAAATAATTCACGTATATTTAGAATTCAAATCAATTCATTTTCATGGTTAAATTATTTGACATCCATAATTCAGTTCATTAATGTAAATTTCATGTCAAACACATTCAACCGTCAAATACCGAATAAACTGGGCAAATTCGGTTCATTTCCATTCCATATCGTTTTATAATATTTTATAACGATTTATCGCTATTTTTATTTATTTAAAAATAACCAATTTATACAAATAAAGCTTCAGGCCATAACGCGGCCATGGCGCTGTTTTTCTTCAGATTTGATTTTAACATTTCACAAAATCTAACTATTGGATCATTACAAATTTGTTGTCGTAAGAAAGATATTTCCAAACCGAACCCAAAGGTTTCGGTTTCGGGAATATCCAACGGTCGGATCCCCCGCAATAATCGTTTAGAACCACGGTTTCAAAATACGAACTACAGCTTCGTTATTCGATTTATTTTAATTGTATATATATAATTCGTTCTTCAATTTTCCAAATCATTTTCAGTTCACACATGTGATAAAAATAATATTTTTATCCAACAAATATTTATTTCAACACGTGACTATTTTTAACACTTCATGTATATAATCAAAATGTAATTTTTATCGTCAAAACAATTTATTTCAAACATGAATACTTTTAGCGATTCATATATATTACAAAAATGTGATTTTTATTGTTAAAACAATTTATTTCAAACATGAATATTTTTAGCGATTCATATATATTATAAAAATGTGATTTTTATTGTTAAAACAATTTATTTCAAACACGAATATTTTCCAACACATCAATATATTTCAATACATGAATGTAAATCAAACACATGAATATTTCACAAAATTTCGGCAGCATAATGGCAGGGTAGTTATAACCGGCACCGTCCCAAGTACGGCTCCTCATTCTACCTTAAAGCCTCGCAGATTTTGACAATAGGGATTTCAGTAATCTAGTTCGTACCAGACAAATTATTCCACAAACTAATCCTATTTGTTTTCAACCACAATCAGTCATACCAACCATTCGCATTTATCAACCAAATTTCACATCAACCAAAATCCAAACAATCACAACCAATATATATCGTCCATGGTCTGTGGACGAGGGGAGTGTGTGTATATATATATATATTAATTTCATTTCAATATCATTCAACACACATATGATTTTTTTTCAATGCATATATAACTTATACATCACACACACAACTTATACAACGCTTATACATGAGGTGTACAACACTTATATAACTCATACATCGATTATATAATTTATACACCGTCTTTCCATATCGTTTATAATTTAGAAATCTCACATTGGGTCCCACTCCTCCAAAAATTCTCTTGTGTCCCCTAGAATGTAGAAGACATCCTTACGGTCTAGGTGTCCCTCGTTTCACTGGATTTCGACAACATATGAAAATGATACGATTTTTATACGGTTAATCAATTTTGCAGTGCTTAGAAGTGTTATAAACTTTTTTATTTAAAATAGTCGTACCTTTCACGTTTGATTCAAACTAGGGTTGGGTTTTAACTTTGAATCCGTGTATCGATTGAAGGATCAGGCTTCACCAAGATGGAGAGCGACTGAAGGCGCACCGGGGGTGGGGACCACGGACAACTCGAACTAGGCTAGGTGGAGGAAACGGCGACGGCGGGGTCTGAATTCAGGGGCTCTGATCTCCTCACATACTCAACGATAATCTTCAAAATTTATATGGATTTGAAGAGAATGGGAAGGTCTACAAATTTCTCAATAGGATCTAGGAGTACTAGTGCGTGGATTTGAAGAAAACGATGAGAGAAGGAAGAAGAAGCAGCCGCCGTATATCGCAAGGGGGGTTTTACGGGTTTATTTGGATCGGAGAAAAATGATTGGCCCACGGGTTTTAATAATTATTTTTAATTTATTTAAATTCGAAAATACCCCTCGCTCCATACAAACTCCAATTCAAACCCAACAACTGTCGCCTCTAGCTAAATACCCCTATCTCAAACCTAATAGGATATGTTTCGTAAGCCCATTTGACTGTTACAGTCAGTTATTCTTCAAATTAAAATATAAAACATTCAATATTTGATTTGAACGTACATTTCAATTTGTCGGGGCCACATGCTAAACCCAAAAATTCCATAAAAATTATTTCTAACTACGTATTGACGATACGATCCTAAAAAAACTAGTTTCGTTGAATTTGAAAATCGTTTGAAAAATGGTCATTTTCTGGTCGATCCAAATTGATTGAAACGGTCTAAACACGTTTTCCTTTGCCACGCTCATATATTGATTTCAAAAATCATGGAATTTGATACCTAGTGATAATTTGACATCCCGGATCCAACAAAAGTGGTTTCGTAAAAAACGGAGGTCATTTGAAAAAGTCTTTTTTCAAGGGCTATATAAACTCCATAACGACCTTTCCGAAAATTCATTTGGCCATAACTATTTATTCCCGCTATGAAACTTCGATTTTTCAGATTCGTTAGAAAGATGTTCATAAATAGATTTAAATATTTTTGGTTTCACTAAAATCTGTTTTAGTTTGCATCTTGTACAGTCAGTCAAAGTTCGAATTCCAATTTTCAAACTACCGCACCATTTCAGGCCTTGTTTTATAATTAAAATAAATATATATATTTTCCAACATCAATTCAAATAGACTTTTGGTTGTTATTATTTAAAATAATTTAAATATTCAAAATCCACTAAAATAGCCAAATTAAAATTTTTAAATTGGTTTAGATTTTCCGGGTTGTTACACTTCGCGAGCCTCACACCCCGGTATGAGTCAGAAACGAAGCAAGGGAACGCAGGGAGTGCACACATTTCTTTCAAGCTAGAAGTGGTATCAGGGTTTTACATGCCCTGACATTTACTTATGTGGATGATGGAATTTTCGAGGCCTTGGATTTATCGGTCGCCAATGGCTGTATTATAGGTTTAATAGGACCGGAAAACGTGTGTTCAGGAATTGCTAATCCACTAAAGTATTTGTGGACCGACCCTGCAGGATCCAAGGGTTCGCCAGCGTACGAATCCTGAGACATTGCTACAGTGTCTTGAATCGTTATGGATATCGTTCCTACCCTTGACTCTTGATGGAAATCCAACCTCCGATGCGACATTCTGCGGCTTTGATTGTAGAACTAGTATGGCATATTGTAGTTATGCCGTATATGATTGATACATTATGATTGAAATGTCTTTAAAACATATATACACTAATAATAATATCAAATCCGCTTTATCGTATCAAACATTTTTGACCATTATAAGGTAAACCTCTATCCTCCGGTTTGCGTTGCATTGTGTGATGGGACTTGAGTCTTATAATGGTCTCATTTTTCTAAAATGCATTACGGTGTTTAATGATTTACTTTATTTCATGCACTAGTAATCCAATGGAGTAAACCCATTCCACGTTAGCGGCGTGGTCCTGTGATTTTCCTTCTTATTAGATAAGTTAAGTAAGATTTTTCGTACCAGTCCCATGACTGACCCGTAGTTTGTTTCACTATGCAAACTCAGGTGCCCTCTTTTCCACACGGGCAGTCGAGTAGCTTATTTTGCAGATATATTGAGCAGGATTCTGGATCGAAGCTTAAAGCTGTGTCCAGACCATTGATAGACGTCCGCTATATCAGTTTATTATTTCCGCTTCACTATATCATATACATCGTAAATTTATCTTTCATTGTATTATTTCCGATGTTCTCTGATATTTTGTACTCTGATGTAACATTATTATGATGTAATAAAAGTCGGCTGTTATTTGTTCTGATGTGTTGTATTCCCAGAGTTAGCGTATTCGGGTTTTGAACGGTCTTGGTCCATTTTCCAATCAATTAAGTACGCGCGATATCCGTGTTGTTACATCATTCATACAAAGGAGACTATGCCAAAAAAATTCAAAAAATTCGGGAGTTTGAAAAGTTAACATTAATTTTTGAATTCAGCATAAAAGTAAAAGATGTTAACACTTGTTTATTAAAATTCATTACATTGCTTGTATAAAATGAGTAGATTATAAAAGGCTATGTAGAAAACATGGTTGTTATATGTGTTAAAAGATAGAATACGAGTTTATCATTTTCATATTAGAAATGGCGAGGACGTAATTTTGATAAGCGGGGAAGTCTATAACAACCCTGTTTTTATCAAATGTGTGCGAGTATTTAATCGAGGTAAGAATGTTAAACTTGTGTTGTGACATTTTGTTAACTGAATAAATGGATTAAACCATATAAAATTGTTTGTGTTATTAAATAATTTTAATTTATACATGTATAAGTGAAGTGAAAAGCACAATTAATTTATAATGAATATCGAACTATTAAATAAATTATCAATCGTTGCATTAAATAAAGTTGACTATGATCAACAAATAAATTACTGAATGTGATATGACTTAAATTGTAATGGATGTTTATAGTTTTGAAGTTGTTAAATATCTTTTTAATATAAATAGAATAATATGATAAAAATATTTTAGTATATTGAACATTGAATCAATAAATAAATTAAGCGACTTTGCGATGCACTAAAATCATCAATTGATTAGTTGCAACTTGTAAAATAAGATGTGAATGGGGTTATATCATGATTGTAATTTATATAATGACTATAACATAAATTTAACATGCATTAGTACTTGAATTAAGTTTAACAAAAAATGTGATATGGCTATTGGACCACAAAGGAAATAAGACCCAAACCCACTTGGATAAACCATTTTTCCTTGCACAAGAAGCCAAATTTTTCCAGACCATCCTAACAGGCGACGAGATTTTGATTTTTCAAAAGCCCTATCAGAATTTCCCAATTCGAAAAATACAAGGGAGACAGAGTTGCTCGTTGCCCTATCATCAGGCAAATCCGCGCGACTACCAGATTCTCTAAGCGGCAAGGAAGGCGCGACTGGCCGAGGCTAAGCACAAGCGGCGCTCGACAAATGGAGGTGCGACTTAGGGCTAGGCGTAACTTGTAGGAATAATTGCTGGCAATCATGGGCGACTTGGTTAGTTTGGGCTTAGTTTTTGCTGTTGACCGCGGTGATGGGAATAATATCACTTACTGATTTTAGACGGGTGGAGCATCTAAACGGTGAGTAGCCCTCACTCACGCTATATCTATATCCTTTTTATTTATTTATAATCTATTATATCATCTCTTAATTTGAATGGATGTTCGTTAGATGTGACGATTATTTGTGATGATCGATGTTTGGAAATTGTTTGAGCTAGATGTTAGTAATTATAAGGAAGGTGTTGTTGATTTTATACTGGTTATAAAAGTAAATTTTAGTTATATCCGTTATTTTACTTGTATATGATTGCTGAATTTAAAATTTAGAAAGAAATTATTTGTGAATAATCATACAAATTGTTTTATGTTTGGAATTATATTTATAATCAAAATATATTCACATGAATTAATTACATGAATCAACATACTCTTTTTAATTAACTTATGTACATTAGTTATTTTGAAATGTAAATTATTCTATTATTAATTAATCTCTTAAATGTTTATATTTTGAGAGAGGTGTGAAAATATTCTTTTGATTAATATATATTGAAATATGCTTTAATTGGGAGTTGAATTGAAATTTTATGTCTATAATTCTTATACATCATTGATTTCATAATTTTGTGTGTATCTTAATAATGTGAATGGTTCATCATTGATATTAATTTGATATTTATTTTGGTGCATTACTTTGATCTATTATATGTATATTATGTTTGACGAGAAAACTGAGCAAGCGATATTGTTTGTTACGGAACACTTGGCTCCATATATTTTTGGACAATCGATTAAATATTGTCTTCGAAAATTTTAAAGATCCTAAATTTATTCATAATTAATTTTGTGAATAATATCACTTACTCTCATGAATTTCGGACGTATGAGAAAGAAAATTAAACGGTAAAATAAACAACCAAAACATCGCATCTAAAATATTTCGATCGTACAAGTCCAATATTAAGCGATAAAGCAAAATCACATGTTCATAATTAAGTTACCATGCCATTTAGTACTAGTCAAGAGAGATAGAGAAAGATGGGACGAGTTGGGCATCTCTGCACTCGCCAATGATATGAGCCAGTGTGTATTTGAAGATATTCTATGATGGTTTTTTTTTCTAATGTGACATCAGCTAACGATTAGTAAACCAATAGGTGTGAACGTATGGTATGGGACATACTTTAACGCCAATTGGGTTCCTGTTCGAGAAGTTGAGGCACATTGAAGATGTTACCAATATTACTACCAAGTACACAATTGTAGTCATCACGATGATTTTGACTATTACCATCATGACGATCACGATGTTTGTGTCTCCAATCACCACGATCACTACAAGAAAAACAGAGATTAGCAATAGATTTTTTGCAGCGAAAAATTCCGTCGCTTATTAGCGACGGATTTCCGTGGGCTTTGTAAGAGAAAATATTTTGGATTTTATATGTCATCTTATTATAAATTATTACCGTCGAATACTAATTCTGTCGGTAAATCAATGGAAACTCCAGCTCTTTACCGTCATATAATATTTGACGCTAAATTTCGTTGCTAATAGATTCGGATTACCGTCGACATAATTTTGAAGCTATTTTCCTGTAGTTTTCCAAGAGATTTGAAACGAACTTTTTTATTTATTAAATGATTTAAATTTGTGTTATTACTCAGTAATTAATTAGTAAATTTAAATTTTAAATAATTAATGTTAATAAAACATTAGTAATTAATAATAAATAATGACTATTAGAAGTAAATAAAATTCAATAGTTAATGTTGATTAATTTTTTTTTTGAAAATTAGTGATGATTAATTATTAATTACTATATAATATTAACTATTTTACAAATCCTTATTTCTTAATTAAAATTTGGGAAGGCTTATACATTTAAGCCATGATAAATTCTATAAAATATATATTTAATAATCAAATAACCATTGATTAATACTTAATAATTAAAAAATAATTTATAATAATTAATTTTTATTGGTAAGAAATTATTACTAAACAATTGATAATTAACAATATATTTATTACTTAGTCTCTAATATTTGATAATTATATTTGAAATCAAATTAAATATGTATTAATTAAAAAAGTAAAATTTTGGAATTTTCTAAAATATATTTAATGTTATTCATAAATTTTAAATATAAATTTTTTAATTTTTCCTTGAGATTCTAAAATATTCTTTTAAATAAATATATAAGTTTGTAAAATATTCAAAATTATAAAGAATTCCAAAATGAATAAAGAATTTCAAAATATTCGACAATATTTTGGATGGTCTACATGGGTAGAGTAGTACTGCAATACTTGGTTAGTTATAATTTTTTACTTTTTTGGCTGCTAGTTTCATTTTGACATATTGTAGACAAATTAGGGTGGAGTTGTGCTCAAATTCATAACTCGTTGATTTATTTTTTATATTGTTTATTTCATTGCTATGCATTCTAGACAAATTGATTATGCAAATAATATGTTACTTAATTCAGAAGTTTTTTCTTGGTTAATCTTCAATTTAGAAAGTTCTTCATAAAGACTGAGGCGTTACGGAAATATAATTGATAAATAATAATACTAATTATAACCAAATAGTGATAATGAAGGATTAATTTAAAAATTATTATTTTAATTATTAATAATTAATCAAATAATGGACAATAATTAATAAATTATAAATATGAGTCTTTCTATTTTTTCACAACCTGCATCAATCATCCGCTTAACTTAGAAAAGAATAGGCGCCACAAATTTCAATGCCCGCCTTCATTTTGGTTCAATGCCCGCCCTCATTTTCATTCAACGCCCGCCTTCCACCTTTTTTATTTTAATTTTCCTTTGAACCCTAAATCAAAAATTGATCCCCAATTCCTGAATAGGCCACCTTTATCGTCGCCTCCCTTCTACCCAAATCCTGAATAGCACGCATTCAGTTTCACCTAGTATCTCCTCCTCGTCTTTCCTTTCCTATTTATTACCATAACGAAAAAAATCATTTTTCTACAACGACTTATCAAGGGAGCAGACGAGTTTTGAGTTCTGGTGTGCTCGGGGTTTTATCTTTGCCTGGTTAGTTGATGGATCAGCTCACGTTCTTCCACTTACTAATGGCGAAAAGGTATGTATATTTTCTAGATTATTTAATGAATTGGTGGCCGGTGGAAAATTTTCTCCATTACAAATGCGCTACTTCTGATTCTGTGTATTGTTTTTTTCGATTAACCAGTGATGCGCTGATAGCCTTGTACCATAAAATCATTATTATGCTCTACAAAAGTGGAGTGTTTCCCTTTAAATTGGAAACTGATTTTTTTTTACCCTCCGCTTGTTACTTAAAAAGCTCCCTTCCGGTTGGTATGTCCAGCTAACCTTTCAAATTGCTCTATGCTTACTGGAGTTTTGTTTAGTATTCAACAATCAGGATATTTATTTTGAATTCATCATTAAGCAGTAAGAATCTTTTTAATCTTGGTAATCCATATCCATTCTTCTACACAATGTTTTGTTCTTCTTTTGGGGATGTGTGTGTACCATTTACCCTTTGTGAGTTATCTTGAGACTTAGTCCTTTCACCATATTTGCAGTGCTTTCAAAATAAGTAAACTAATGCAAAACAGTGTTTTCATGATAGGGAAACAATATTTCTTTCTTGATACACTAAATTATCTCTCAGTTATATTCTAACCAAAGCGCGCATGCCAATACAGGCTGAACAGCCAGAATTAATAGCTTTTGAGAAAGCGCTGAAAGATGCAATGGTTCCCGCAGGTTCTGCAAGGGAGGTAAATGTCAATGCAACTGATATATGGTGCATATCTAAGGTTCTCAAATATGTACTCATATTTATTTATTCGCATGTTAAATGTAGAAAGCCCACTGATCTTTTTTTTATAGCATTGCCACTTGAAAACCTATACTTCAAGGCAACTATTATATTTCTACTTCATCTAAATTGTAGAGTGGATGAAAATGTGTTGTCTACAAGTACATAGTGATACCTAAATTTATATATTTTACTATGTTTTTTAACTAGTTGTGTCCTGATATATGCAGGAACAAAGAGAGAGTGATAATGAATGCTGAATGTGGTCATCTTACGAGGACAAAGGTTGCTTCATCAAATGAATGTGGGGTTGCTACTGGATTTGTAGTTTTGCTATTTCGGACAGCATTCATTTGACTTAAACCATAAATTTTACTCAAGGTAACTTGCATAATGTTTAAGCCATGCATTCGACACCGAGTAAAGGTATTAGCAATCTATTTTCATTTGGAGCAGGCTTCATGAAATCTCTGTTCCTGATACCATTTTATTTGTGTTTGGTTAAGTGTTTGTGAATGGTGAAGCAGCAGCTGTAGTGGTGCTTGTTGATGTGTGGTAGAGTTGCTGACTACTGAGTCGAAGGGCATCTCCAGAATATCCTTTTGAGGTAAATATATTGTTATGTGATCCATATTGGATTCCTAATTTGTAAAAATGAAGTTAAGCATCGACACACACATACACACAAATATATATATATATATATATATATATATATATATTTGTGTGTGTGTGTGTGTGTGTCAAACCTGTGTTAGGACACATTGAGGGTTGTATGCATCTAGCAGGTGATGGCTATGTAAACCGAACGTCTTCATCTTTTCAAGGTTCCAAATGCAAGGTTAGCAGCACAAGTGGTTTGCAAGGCTAGCAGCAACACAAGTGGTTGTGTGAAAGAATAGTTTTGTTGTTCATAATCCAGCTTGGTGTATGAATTGATGAAAGATTATGGATGTTGTGGTTTTTTTTTTTGTATATCATTATCAATGTTCTTTTTAGTTCCAAATTAATATTGTTGACTAATTTATCTTTGTTTTTTTAATATGTTATTTATTTCAATGTTCAAAGTTGAATGATGTTTGTTGCATGTGTGTGTGTGTGTATGTATTGGAAGATAAGAAGGGGAATAGCGGCGGATTACCAACAAAAAAAGTGAGGTTAAGTTTACCTCATTTTATTTTCCGTCGTTAATCCTTTGGAAATCAGTAAGGGTTTACCAACGTCTTTTATAAATAATAATTTATTATAAATTAATTATCCGTCTATAAATAGTCGGTAATTAATTAAAATAAAATAAATAAAATTATATTTTTATTATATAATTAGTGAAATGACGGAAAACTGTCAGAAAAATCATGCTAAATTCCATCGCAAAATCTGACACAATTACCGTCGCAATTTTTACCGACCAAAGTATCATGTAGGAAATCCGTCGCTAAGGCCAAAATAGCAACGGATTAGAAGCGGATTCTGCCGTTGCTATATGCTGTTTTTCTTATTGTGGATGTTGTTTCTCAGATTTTGTGACCAAGGGCATCACGATGTTTCGATTGTAGCCATTAAGATGTTTATGGCCCTGGTCATCACGATGGATGGTACCAAAATGTAGTACTAGTCAAGATGTAAAGCACATGCAATTTTCTATGAAGTTTTCGATGTTTCGATTTCACCTTTTGATGATGATGTTTAAACACGTCCTTGAGTATGAAAAAATATACATTTGTATTATGTTTGTGGTGATTTCGATCATGATTTCCATTAACCATTATTGAGTTTTTATGATGGATTAGGATGATTTGATGTTTCTTTATGAAGTTATTGTATTGTTCTCATTATTTATCCACTCTACTTATCGATGTCCTTAAGAGAAACCATATGCATGTTATTTATTAAATTCCCTTGAAATAAATAGATGGATAATTGATGCTTCTTTCTTATAAATGATTATTGTGGATTAAATAATGTTGTACCTCTTTCTGTTGTTGTTCTTGTTTAGAGCATCCAAATATTTATATTAACTATAATGGATATAGATATAGACTGATCCGTTTATTATTTATATAACACTCGGGTCAGACCAAGACATTCCAGGTACAGGGACATTAAGATTAATCGAGTTACACTTGGCTTAGAAGAATATAGTTGATTAGTGTATTACTTACAACCAAGTACTATATGGTTTTATGTATGGATATTTCTATATAAAGGTTAAATGTGTATAAAATATTAAATATGATATATTATATTTCATCGTTGTGATTGACTCTTTGACTTTATATTTCTGTATATCCTTTATTGTTCTGTCCTGGAGGCATACGTGTAATTGTTTTGTACCGACATTGAGTACGTAAGAGTAAGGAATATTTCAGAAGTTTTAATACGTACCGGTGTTAGTCCAAGAGAATTTACAAGTATGAGCCCCTACAGCCTCATTCTCCGTATTATCTGACGGTATTACTTAGTAATGCTCTTGGATAATATGCGTATAGAGGGGGGTGTTACAGTTTTAAACCTTAGTTTCTAATTAATGCAATTCTAATATCCTTTCTGGATATAGTTATTTTATAATTTCAGCATAATCTAATTTAATTTTCCAATTAAATTTATATTCCGAACATCAAAATAGATTTTATCGTTTTCTATCTAAAACAATTTCTAATTCTTATTTTAAATTCACATTTGAATTTAAACTCTCCAATTATCCAATGATAATTATCCATTTCATTTATAAACACCATTTATAAATTTATTTCAATTTCTGCATTATTCAACTTATAAACATCGTTTATAAATTCAATACCTCAATTTCCTGTATTATTTAATTTATAAACATCATTTATAAATTTAATACTTGTCTTATTTATTCAAACAAGTTAATATCTTTATAATCCATTTGAAATTCAAATTCTGTTTTAGAAAAAACATTTTCCCATTCAAATCTCAATGTCGACTATCCAAGCATCGGAAATACCGAATAGTTAATGAAAGAAGTTAGAGGGTGATGATAGATAAGATAGAAAATTAGAATAGAAGAAGAAGAAGAAGAAGAAGAAGAACATACAATAGAATCAGAGTAACACGAATCTCGCAGCGGAACGAATAAAATATAACATAACATTGAAATAAAACTAGTATATTTATACAATAACGTTTATCAGAGTACAACACTTACAACACAGCAGAAATAAACAATTGCTATAAAATCCTAAAACCTCCTGCTCCAAGCTCTCAGTATATCTATAAAATCCTGACTACTTGACGGCCCATACAAATTTGAGCACCAAAAAGTTTAGAGAAAACAAAACAAAATAAACTCCGGGTCAGTGTAACGTCCCGCATTTTTATCAGTTTGAGTTTGAATATTTAAATCACTTTAAATATTGAATTCGTAATATTAGTGGATTTGTATATTAATTAAAACAAAGTTGAACATATAAAAATATATATTAAATATAATCGAGCCCATAATATCGCGGTAGTTCGTAATTTAACGTTTTGAACTTCAACTGAGCGTACATGATCCGTTACAAGTCAGATTTTCTTGAAACAAGAAACGTTCGAATCTGTTGAATTATATCTTTCTAATGGAAATGAAAAATGGAGATTTCATCTCATAGATTACAAGACATGTCCAAATCAAATATTCAGAAAGTCACTATAGAACTGTTTATCGACCGTAACAGTTTATTTGATATAACTTGATACCATTTGCAAATATGGACAAGATTCTTTTGAGAGGCAATTACAATATAATTTTTAGAATTTTACTGTAATTTTTAATTAATGAAATACGCAACTTTTTATTTGAAGTATTTTGCACCCTGTATCAGTATTTCGGGGTTTTAAAATATGAGTCGACTTACCGATGTTATTATATTTTTGGGATCGTGACGCCTTGTTGAGCACGACTGTACTCTTATTTTTGTCTGTATGTAAGCGTAATTTTAGGAACTGAGGTAAACCAATCTTTAAAACAATTAAAAGGATGTATACATCTGTTTTCTAATAGCCTATATCTCAGAAATCTTCACGACTAAGTTTGCATTGTTGCTACCCTAAGTATAGCAGGCCAAATAAAATAAGAGGACATGCATCATTTCCAACAGGTAGTATAGAGACTACTAGGTGGAAGTTGAAATGTGGAAATATCTAGTTGTGTATTGTTACCGTCCTATCCTACCTTATGCTTCAGTCATATCGTTCCATTAAATTTAACTTGCTCTTCCCTACGTACAACCTGCATTTTTTCATTTCCTTAGATCATAAGTCTTCCGTATATATTTTATATATATATAAGGTAGACTACCCTATACACTGCTAGTTGCTACGACATATCAACAATCACAGATGTGAAAACTTATGCGGTACCTATAAATCCTATTTATGGACTATTACGTATGAGTTAAGTAATATCTTCTATAAATACTGAGCATTTCATCCTTCTCGTATATACAAAACCAGATCATTAAGTAAATAAAATAACGAAAGAAGATGAAAGATACTTGCGGAGTACTTGTAATTCTGGAGCGGTGATGTATACGGGAAGGGTACTCCTTAGAATATGGTGCACGTTTTGGTGGCCAAGGTGGGAACACCAATGATCGAAAGCCGATAGTGACCGTATGGGGAACAATAGGTTTCCGATAGTCGGTTTGATCGGTAAGGACGGAGATGGCATGAAGGACTAGGTTTGGCCTAGCTATGGAGGTGGATGTGGTTTACATGATGGCATTTGAAGAGGTTAGGTGGCTTCATGGGTTTGCGTGAGGTATCAAGGAAGAACAGAGGGAGTTCAGTATGGTGGTGTAAATGCTACAGCATGGATCTGGGTGTGCGTTGAGAGCTGTGTCTTCATGAATGGAAACACGGGTGTTGATGCAGTTCTAGTTCAGGTAATGAGGGAGAGCTGAGCATCGTTGAAGCCTGTGAGGGATTTTGCATGAGAAATGGCACTGGATCTTGTAGGACTGTTGAACGTTGGATGCTGGGTTTGGTTGTGAATAGGACATTGGAGTACTCAATGATATGAAATGGTGGGTGAGGAAAAAAAAACCGGAATTAACAAAGGAAGAGTGAAGGTGAAGTGCTGTGAATCGGTTGGGGTGTGAGCGTGCAAATATGATGTGGGTTTAAGATTGGCGAGAGGAAGTTCATCGGGTTACTGCATGAGTTTGCAGCAGTAAGATTTTAAGTGGAGGTTGCGGGTATTTTAATTACAGGAGAATGGGTTGGGTATCATTTGGGTTTAAATAGTGTAGAGATGGACTCAGAAGGCTGATGGAAAAATGCGACCTTGTTGTAAAAGTGGAGCAGGTAGGCATTTGTATTAGAGGAGGGAGAAGACGTGTTTGAAAGTATGGAGATGACACTGTGTATTTGAGGGTTCGGGTCGTCATTTGTAGGAGGAGGCGTTGGGCCAAATTGAGAAAAGCCCAATATATATATATATAACGAGAAAATAAAAAAAGAGGAAGACAAAACAATGGAGACATGGAAACTGGAACATGGACAGTGTGGTTATAAGATAGAGTGGTGGGCCGTTCTAGTTGAAGTCCAGACTTTTATAAATAAATAAAAGGGGACAAGGCGCAGTATAGTAAAGGATTATACGTACACTAGAATTTGCAAATGTAGAATATGGGAAGTAAGCACATTGGTGAAGTTAGTAGGAGGAGGTCCGTCAAACCGAAGATTAACTGGCTACTAGGCTGACATGTGAATGGTTAAACAAAGAAGAGGGGAAACCGGCTTTGTGTGTATGTCGGTTACAATTGAAGGATGTGGAGACAGTTTGGGTGGTCCGAACTATAGGAGTGAAGACCATATATATATATATATATATATATATATATATATATATATATATATATAAGAGGGTGACTTGAATGGCAACAAGGAACTGGGTTCAAAGTTTGGAGCAAGGGAAGGTTGTACGGCGTATGGCAAAATTTAGAACGGTCGGATTCGTTGGACCTGTATGAAAGTGGGCTATGCTACGAAGCTGGTTCGGAACCCTTTGGAGCACATTACAATTATAGATGAAAAATGCTCGACTGGATTAACCGACGCAAATCATTTTTTAACGGTTAACGCGCAAAGTGAGTAAATTCACTAACTCTGATCTATTTTAAAATATTTCAATTATATTTTAATATTGGTTGAATGCTGTGTGATGGTCGTATAGTTAAATTGGTTGAAATATATATATCGTTGCATATGTTGGATACTTATTCCATCGCTTATAATATTCCCTAGTACAGAATTATTGTTGATTGTGTTGACCAACATCTGTGGATGGAAGAAACTGTTTGGAGGAATCCAACCAGATTCCTTAATATTTATATGTATCGTTTTTTTATATATGCACTGTTTGAACACAAATAACTTTGTTGACAGAGATTAAGCGTGACTGTAATGTCGAGATTAGTTATAAAGTGAAATATAGCAGCGTATTGCAGTAGTTACAAAGGAGAACATAACAGCATATTGCATTAGTTATAAAGGAAAATATGGCAGCATATTGCAGTAGTTATAAAGGGAAATATAACAGCGTATTGCATTCGTTATAAAGGAAAATATGGCAGCGTATTGCAGTAGTTATAAAGGGAAATATAGCAGCATATTGCATTAGTTATAACGGGAAATAAAGAAGAGTTTATGAAAATAAGAGAAACTATAAGGTTAGTATTAAATAAAAGGGCCACTGTTTGTGTGATGTTTGGTTGTACATTTGAATAGTTGTTTGTTTTTACTTCAATAGTTAAGTAACCAACTATCGAAGTGTTTTGACCATTGTTGTCAATACGTAGAGACCGGTTGGATTTATTAGCCGAAAACCACTACGTATAGGCATAAGCGTTGCGAATTAGATTATGCTGAAGATAATTGAAGACGGAGTAAATTGCAAGGGTCGTTCTGTTCCAGAAGGGTGCTTTTTGTTTGTCCAGTCCCAGGACAACTTGTATGGACGAGTGTCTTACGGAGTATACCTGACAAATCACATAAGGTTGATCTCTAAAAGGTATTACGTCTAGTGGTAGAGGAATTCGTTCCTCTTAGCTTTTTATACCCGTGATATTTTTGGAAGTCGATTAGTGAATTGACGGGTTTGACGATGTGGCATTCAAAGTGAATGGTAATTAGATGTTCTGAAGATAGACATAGCATATAGCCTCACATACAGAAAGTAACAAAAGTTGGGCTAGGCAGCATGGATAGTTCGGTCATCCCCAAGCAGGGTGTATTGTCACAGATCTAGAGAAAATTCATATTTGTTCTTCTTTCGACTCTGTATCTTCGGATGACGGTTGGATGGCCAACAACCGTGGGTGGCAATATATTCGCTACACTCAAGCTAAATGAGTGGGCGGTCATGTGTGGCCCGGTTGCAAGACGTTCTTAGTTAACCCAGTGTATGCCCTCTAGAGTACACTGATCGGAAGGTGCTCCCATACCTTGTCTGTTGGAATCCATTCGCCAATAAGAGCCCTGTGGTTTTTGATTTTATATTATATATATGTGGAGTGTGAGATGCAAGCGTTCTGCTACTTGGATATTTATTTGTTTAGACATTATCATAATATCACTCGATTTTGATATCAAAGTATTTTGGGTTATAGTAAAGTAAAAACCGTCCATGTTTATGTGTGGGCTGGTCCTATTATTATCTTTTTCTTCAAAAGGATTTTCAAAGTTAAACAGTATGGTTGGAATTTACTCACACCCGTCCCATGACTGACCCAGAGTTTATTTATTTATTTTGCTTTCCCTAAACTCTTGGGTTCCCCAATTTGTATGGGCAGTCAAGTGTTTCAGGCTTTTACAGATACACTTGGAGGAGCTCAAAGCAGGAGTCTTCACCATTAGTTATGTAGAGATTATTTCCGTTGTGATGTAAATGAGTTATACTCTGATATGATATGTAAGTACAAATTCAGATTTTGTATTTCAAAGGTATGTTAAAATACAATTTATTCATTCCGCTATGAGATTCGTGTTTACTCTGGTTCTGTTCAGTTGTGTTCTTCTTCTTCTATTCTATTAGTTCTATCTTTTCTACCCCATCCTCTAATTTCTTTCTATTAATGATCTGAACTTTCATGCACCTTGAGTTGAATGTGTAGGATATTAGTCAGCTCAAATTGGTACGGATTTTCGGGCCTTTACAGTTGGTATCAGAGCTGAAGGTTAAATGATTACCTTGACTCTGTGGCGTAACTCAATAGAGATGGAGTTAGTAATACTCTAGATTAAGTTTGAGTGTATATATATGAGCACGTATTTGTAAATTAATATAAAAACAATTTTATATTGTCTTGGCTGGTCAGTCGTGTGGTTGATGAATTTTGGTCGAAACAATAATGCAAACTGCGTCGATAGGTGTTTCCAAACTCTTGAACAGAGTAATTCGACACATTATCGTTTTGAAAAGATGGGTAAATGAAATGAATCACCCAAAATATATTTGATATAAAAGAAGTATATACCTTGAGATTATTATAGTATATTGGATGAGTTGATCGTTTTTATGATCGAATAAGAATTATAATTGAGATGGTTATATAAATAACCAATCGAAATATTATATAAGTGTAATATGCAAAATCAGTGAACTAAATTTGAAATTAAAACCAGAATAAAACTCCAAAACTTGGAAAAGTATTTGAAATTGAATGCTGGATTAAATATATAGAGATTTCAAAATCTTGGAAAATTTTGTTAATGTTTTCCAACTGTTTTGAAGATGTTTTGAAATAAATTTCAAAATAGAAATGCTTGAATTTTCTTTGAAGATGATATAGTATTGAACTCACTTCTACCACTGGAAAATAATTTTGATGATGCTGGCCACATCATTAGTGTCATTTTCGAGTTTCGGAGTGATGGATTACTACCAAAAGATTTTGTTTTTTAAATATTGTGAAGAAATAAGTTGTCAGAAATTCAAATGTTTTAAATAATATATGATTTCAAACTAATTTGAAATAAATCCTATGAAATTGTATTCTGAAACAAAGATTTAACTTATGGAGTTGAAATGGTAAAAATGGAACTTAAACTGAGTTAAACAAAATTAGACTAAATTTGGAACGATCTAGAATGGAAATTGTAAAAGAGACATATTGGAGATTCGAGTTATTAAAATGAATTGACTCTTGAGAATAAGAATCTAATTTTGAATTTGGAGATGAAGATAACTGATTTAAGAAATAAATCGGTAAATGGAATTTCGTAATAGAACTTAACAAGGTTAAGAATTTGGAATTGAAATCAGAACTAGAGTTTGAAATGAAGTCTGATTTGGGTATACGTGAATGATTCGATTGGAGAATAAATTGATTGGAGATCAGTTGGAAATGTTTGGATGTATACTGGTTTGATAGCAGATGGCAAAGATAGAGTTGAATGCCCAATAGAGAAGGTACACGTTTATATTTTATACGAATATGAGATCTTTATGAGTCTGCTTGGCAAACCGTTTGGCTGTTTGATTTTCTTTTGGATTGGAAAATGCCCAGAGTGGCAAGTTGTAGTAGTACTAAATGAGCCATGTAGAGGAGATGCTGACGAAATTCTCCGAAAATTTAAGCTGTTAGGAAATTTTCAAAATTTCTGAAAGTATTTATAAGAAGGAATTAATATTTTAATTAGAATTAATCGGTTATGTTGAAAAATGAATTTAAGAAATTAAATAAAAGATTTTTAACCTGGTTATAACATGGATTGTAGCACTTTCCCTACCTTAGTAATTTCGGGGACGAAATTCTTTTAAGGGGGAAGGAATGTAACATCCCACATTTTTTCAGTTTGTATTCGAATATTTAAATCAGTTTAAATATTGAATTCGTAATATAAGACGATTTATACATTAATTAAAACGAAGTTGAATGTATAAAAATATATATTAAATATAATCGAGCCCGTAATATCGCGGTAGTTCGTAATTTAACGTTTTGAACTTCAATTGAGCGTACATGATCCGTTACAAGTTGGATTTCCTTGAAATAAGAAATGTTCGAATCTATTGAACTATATCTTTCTAATGGAAATGAAAAATGGAGATTTCGTCTTATAGATTGCAAGACATGTCCAAATCAAATATTCAGAAAGTCCTATAGAATCGTTTATCGACCGTAACAGTTTATTTGATATAACTAGATACCGGTTGCAAATCTGGACAACATTTGTAACACCCCGTAATTTTATAACATTAAAATTCACTAATTAAAGTATACTTAATTTTTAGAAAAGAATTAAGTGAAATGGGTTGCGTAGAGAAATATATATATATATATATATATATATATTGATATATATATATATTAAAAATTAAATAAATAAATATGCGAAAAAGTTCAAAACAGCGAATTGGGAGGGGAAATAACCGAACCGGCCCATTTTTGAGGTCGACCCGAGCCTCGCTGGGTCGACTAGGGGTTAATCCAGGGTGTTTGGCTGTCAACCCGTGGGCTGATTCGCTCAAATGCAGATTTTGAATTTGATTGGTTCTCATGGTTCAGGGTTAATCAAATGGTCCTAAATAACTTCTTACACCTATAAATACATCCTAATGCTAACCCTAAACCTAATTAAAATAGAATAGTTACCGTCATACCGTCGCCATGGAAATCAATGGAGCCGCCGCCAACTAAGAAAGAAGAAAAGCAAATTCAATTCTAATTCTCTCAACCCTAAAGCAAAGCAAAACTCTCTCTTTTCTTCTCTAAATTGTGAGTATGATGATCTTAACAAGATTATTATCATTTTAATTAGGTTGAGTTATGAATGGATTATGAGTAGATGATGTGAATTATCATATATGTTGTTGTAAACCCCTTTTTCTATCATGTATATTGTAAATCCAATGTTATGTGATGATGATAACTTATATGTTGTAAATCATGCTATGATGATGTTATGTATGTTGAAAGTTTCTATGCTAAGTTGTGATGAATCATACATGTTAAAAAGGCCATGATGTTACCTTCTATGCTAGTTAGTTCATATTAATTAAATCATCATGTTTGGGCTATGTTGATCTATATGACAAGTTACATATGCAAGTTAGATTGATTAGAAAAGCTATGAACATATGCCACGACATATATTATGACATCTAGAATTATGCTATGACACATGTGATACCCTATGCTAGTTCACACCATCATTATGTTGCCTAAAAACCCCATATGTATAGATTTGGGCTATGATCATATCATGTAAATTGAGACATTTAACAAGTTGACAGCTTTTGATCCTTAACATGTGTAGTTTATGCAAGTTTCACCCCTATTATGATTAGATTTATTTTAATCGTCTATATGTTGTGATAATTTATCTTTGTGCTTGGTGTTAGACTATACAAGTCTAGCCTATATTATGTGTTGAATAAGCGAACGTATAAACGTGGGGTAGGGGTAATATTAAGGATTTAATATTAAAAAATTGGGGTGCAATTGATATGATTTTGCATGCCATAAGTGGATGGCCATAATTGAGTCAATTATGGACATCAATAAAATTGGACTTAATTAATAATTTGAATAGGGAATTATTAAAACTGGGGTAAAAGATTTTAAGTGTTAATCAATGCTTAGGACACGAGGTTGGACTCATTTGTGACGTAAACCTGCCCGGACCCTCCCGGCAAATCCAGCTGCCATAAATGCCAGTCTAATGTGAGAGGTCTTTATGAGGTTATGGCCTGAATGAATTAAGAAATACTTAACCAGATAAACATGTCAGGTAGGACATGGGGGTTAAGTAGGTGCCTTGGGTGGCATGAGGAATCTAGTGGATGCCCTTAGTGGCATGTGAAATACGATTAGTAAGACTTAACCAAACACACATGTAAATGAACATGACTAAGAGGGTTAAGTGGGATATACTAGTGACAAGCTTAGGTGGGTAGCTTGTGGGGGCCTATTTCGACCAGTATCCCAAACGTATCTTTGTGGGCTCGACCCAAGTCGAGGACGGGACACACATGCTGGGTTCGACTGTAAGAGGCCAAAACGGGGAGCGGTGGCAACGCAAGTCCAACGGGTTTCGTATGCGTGTGTGGACCCGGGCTGGTAGGTAAGATGTTGTTGCATCGTGTAGGTATAAGCCTTGCATTCTCAAGTTGTATCGGGTTGCCACTTTAGGGGAGTGATACACCCCCAATGTGGGGCCAGCACGGGTATCTACGAGTAGGGAGCCGATCGAAAGTGGGTAGTGAGGTACACCTAGTGGAGATAGGGGCAGACGGCACCTATGTAGTCAGCTAGGGGTACGTAAGGCTATTTATAAAGTTTCTGTGTGAAGCAAGTGGGATCAAACAATAGGGTGACTGGTGTGGTGCAGTGTACTAATGTGCGGTGCAGTGTAGTAATCATTCGTTAGTAATTAGGTGTGCCTTTACCGTTATCTTTAACGTTATCTTAAACGCTATCTTTATCTTCCTAAGAGTTCATAGACATTTACTTGTCTTCCAGCTTATGCCTTAGTCTAGTTATTTTGATAATAGTATTGTTAGAATTATCATACTCGCCAGACTTTATGTCTGACCCCCTCTATTTCTATCCTTTTTTCCCCTCCAGGTCTTCAGGTTGGGCCCAGCTCTAGTGGAGTTTGATTGAATTGCTTCATCTCTCTTTGGAAAGCTTGGACCGTTGAAGTAAAGTCCAGCTTGTTATCTTTTTAATGGCTATTTATGTAATGGGATTATGTATTTTGTTTTTATGAAGATGGATATTGTACTTGGTTATGATCTATGGTTTTATGATGTAACAAACATGTTTATTTTCCGCTGCAATAAAATGAAGTTTTAGATTTCCAAGTACTATTTACTATCTGTCTTGTTGTAATTTTTCTGTCCTATATTCACTTATAACCTCCATGGAAGTTAATGCATTCCCTTCGTGAGTGACATTAATGGACATGGGGTGTTACAAGATTCTTTTGAGACGCAGTTATAATTTAATTTTTAGAATTTTACTGTAATTTTTAATTAATTAAATATGCAATTTTTTATTTGAAGTATTTTGCACCCTGTATCAGTATTTCGGGGTTTCAAAACATGAGCAACCTACCGATATTATTATATTTTTGGGATCGTGACACCTCGTTAAGCACGACTGTACTCTTGTTTATGTTCGTACGTAAGCGTAATTTTAGGAACTGAGGTAAATCAATCTTTAAAACAATTAAAAGGATGTATACAACTGTTTTCTAATAGCCTATATCTCAGAAATCTTCATGACTAAGTTTGCACTGCTGCTACCCTAAGTATAGCAGGCCAAATAAAATAAGGGGACATGCATCATTTCCAATAGGTAGTATAGAGACTACTAGATGAAAGTTGAAATGCGGAAATATCTAGTTGTATATTGTCACCATCCTATCCTACCTAATGCTTCAGCCATACCGTTCCATTAAATTCAACTTGCCCTTCCCTACGTACAACCTGCATTTTTCCATTTCCTTAGATCTTAAGCCTTCCGTATATATATTATATATATAAGGTAGACTACCCTATACAATGCTAGTTGCTACGACATATCATCAATCACTGATATGAAAACTCATGCGGTACCTATAAATCCTATTTATGGCCTATTACGTATGGGTCAAGTATTATCTTCTATAAATACTGAGCATTTCATCCTTCTCATATATACAAAACCAGATCTTTATGTAAATAAAATAACAAAAGAAGATGAAAGGTACTTGCGGAGGACTTGTAATACTGGAGCGGTGATGTATAGTGGAAGGGTACTCCTTACAATATGGAGCACGTTTTGGTGGCCAAGGTGGGAACACCAGTGATTGGAAGCCGATAGCGATCGTATGGGGAACAATAGGTTTCCGACAGTTGGTTTGATTGGCAAGGACGGATATGGCATGAAGGGCTGTGTTTGGCCGAGCTATGGAGGTGGATGTGATTTACATGATGACATTTGAAGCTGTCAGGCGGCTTCATGGGTTTGCGTGAGGTATTAAGGGAGGACGGAGGGAGTTCAGTATGGTGGTGTGAATGCTATGGCATGGATCTGGGTGTTTGTTGAGAGCTGTGATGGAAGAACGGGTGTCGATGCAGTTCTGGTTCAGGTAATGAGGGCGAGCTGAGCATCGTTGAAGCCTATGATGGATTTTTCATGAGAAATGGCACTGTGTCTTGTAGGACTGTTGAACGTTGGATGCTGGGTTTGGTTGTGAAGAGGACTTTGGAGTACTCAATGATATGAAATGGCGGGTGAGGGAAAAATGCTGGAATTAACAGTGGAAGAGTGAAGGTGAAGTGCCATGAATCGATTAGGGTGTGAGCGTGACAATATGACGTGGGTTTAAGACTGGCGAGAGGAAGTTCACGGGGTTACTGCATGTGTTTGCAGCAGTAAGATTTTAAGTGGAGGTTGCGGGTATTTTAATTACAGGAGAACGGGTTGGGTATCGTTTGGGTTTAAATAGTGTAGAGATGGACTCGAAAGGCCGATGGAAAAATGCAACCTTGTTGTAAAAGTGGAGCAGGTAGGCATTTGTATTGGAGGAGGGAGAAGACGCATTTGAAAGTAAGGAAATGACACTGTGTATTTGTGGATTCGGGTCGTCATTTGTAGGAGGAGGCGTTGGGCCAAATTGAGCAAAGCCCAATATATATATAAAGAGAAAATAAAAAAAGAGGAAGACAAAACAATGGAGACACGGAAACTGGAACATGGACAGTGTGGTTATAAGATAGAGTGGTGGGACGTTCTGGTTAAAGTCCAGACTTTTATAAATGAACAAAAGGGGACAAGGCCCAGTATAGTAAAGGATTATACGTACAATGGAATTTGCAAATGTAGAATATAGGAAGTAAGCACGTTGGTAAAGTCAATAGGCGGAGGGACATGGGACTGGAGATGATGTGGCTACTAGGCTGACATGCGAACGGTTAAACAAAGAAGAGGGGAAACCGGCTTTGTGTATATGTCGGATACAATTGAAGGATGTAGAGACAGTTTGGGTGGTCCGAACTATAGGTGTGAAGACAATATATATATATAAGAGGTGAGTTGAAGGGCAACAGGGAATTCGGTTCAAAGTCCGGAGGAAGGGAAGGTTGTACAGTGTGTGACAAAATTTAGAACAGTCGGATTCGTTGGAGCTGTACGAAAGCGGGCTATGCTACGAATCTGGTTCGGAACACTTTGGAGCACGTTACAATTATAGATGAAAAATGCTCGACTGGATCAATCGACGCAAATCATTATTTAATGGTTAACGTGCAAAGTGAGTAAATTCGCTAACTATAATCTATTTTAAAATATTTTAATTATATTTTAATATTGGTTGAATGTTGTGTGATGGTCGTATAGTTAAATTGGTTGAAATATATATATCATTGCATATGTTGGATGCTGATTCCATCGATTATAATATTCCCTAGTATAGAATTAGTGTTGATTGTGTTGACCAACATCTCTGGATGGGAGAAACTGGTTGGAGGAATCCAACCAGATTCCTCAATATTTATATGTATCGGTTGTTTTATATATGCACTGTTCGAACCCAAATAACATTGTTGACCAAGCTTAATCATGAATGTGATGTCGAGATTAGTTATAAAGTGGAATATAGCAGCATGTTACAGTAGTTACAAAGGAGAATATAACAGCGTATTGCATTAGTTATAAAGGAAAATATGGCAGCGTATTGCAGTAGTTATAAAGGTAAATATAACAACGTATTGCATTAGTTATAAAGGAAAATATGGCAGTGTATTGTAGTAGTTATAAAGGGAAACATAGCAGCATATTGCATTAGTTATAAAGGGAAATAAAGAAGAGTTTATGGAAATATGAGAAAATAGAAGGTTAGTATTAAATAAAAGGGCCAGTGTTTGTGTGATGTTTGGTTGTACATATGAATGGATGTTTGTTTTTACTTCAATAGTTAAATAACCGACTATCGAAGTGTTTTGACCATCGTTGTCAATACGGAGAGACCGATTGGATTTATTAGCCAAAAACCACTCCGTATAGGCATAAGCGTTGTGAATTAGATTATGTTGAAGATAATTGAAGACGGAGTTAATTGCAAGGGTCGTTCTATTCCAGAAGGGTGCTTTTGTTTGTCCAGTCCCACGACAACTTGTATGGATGAGTGTCTGACAGAGTATACCTGACAAATCACACAAGGTTGACCTCTAAAAGGTATTACGTTTGGTGGCGGAGGAATTCGTTCCTCTTAGCTTTTTAAACCCGTGATATTTTTGGAAGTCGATTACTGAATTGACGGGTTTGACGATGTGGCATTCAAAGTGAATGGTGATCAGATGTTCTGAAGATAGACGTAACCTCTAGCCTCACTACCAGGAAGTAACAAAAGTTGGGCTAGGCAGCATGGCTAGTTGGGTCATCCCCAAGTAGGGTGTATTGCCACCGATCTAGAGAAAATTCATATTTTTCTTCTTTCGACTCTGTATCTGCGGATGACGGTTGGATGGCCAACAACCGTAGGTGGCAATATATTCACTACACTCAAGCTAAATGAGTGGGCAGTCATGTGTGGCCGGGTTGCAAGACGTTCTTGTTGAACCCAGTGTATACCCTCTAGAGTACACTGATCGGAAGGTGCTCCCATACCTTGTCTGTTGGAATCCATTCTCCAATAAGCGCCCTGCGGTTTTTGATTTTATATTATATATACGTGGAGCGTGAGATGCAAGCGTTCTGCTACTTGGATATTTATTTGTTTAGACATTATCATAATATCACTGGATTTTGATATCAAAGTATTTTGGGTTATAGTAAGGTAAAAACCGTCCATGTTTCTGTGTGGGCCGGTCTTACTATTATCTTTTTCTTCAAAAGGATTTTCAAAGTTAAACGATATGGTTGGAATTTACTCACCTAGTCCCATGACTAACCAAGAGTTTTTTTTTTTGCTTTACTTAAACTCTTGGGTGCCCAAATTTGTATGGGCAGTCAAGTGTTTCAGGATTTTACAGATACACTTGGAGGAGCTCAAAGCAGGAGTCTTCACCATTAGTTATGCAGAGATTATTTCCGCTGTGATGTAAATGAGTTATACTCAGATATGATATGTAAGTACAAATTCAGATTTTGTATTTCAAAGTTATGTTAAAATACAATTTATTCATTCCGCTGTGAGATTCGTGTTTACTCTGATTCTGTTTAGTTGTGTTCTTCTTCTTCTATTCTATTAGTTCTATCTTTTCTCTCCCATCCTCTAATTTCTTTCTATTAATTATCGGAACTTTCGTTCACTTTGAGTTGAATGTGTAGGATATTAGTCAGCGTAAATTAGTACGGATTTTCAGGCCTTTACAGTCAGTCATGGAACTGGTATGAGTTAACAATTTTAAGCAGTTTCAGGAAATAAACGATATCTCATAAGACCACGTCATATAAAACGGAATGGGTTTTTCCCTTATGAGAATCCAAAACACTTGATTCAACATTATAAAATCCTTTTGAAAGAACGATAATATTTATATCAAAATCCTTTTGATACTATAATAATGTCTATCAACCACAACCAAATAATCATTAGCAGAACGCTTTCATCTCACGTTCCACATACATAATATAAAATCAAAAACCCCAAGTGCTTATTGGGTAATGAATTCCAACTGGCAAGGTATAGGACCACCTTCCGACAGTTTATCTCTAGAGAGGAATACACCGGGTTCAACAAGAACATCTTGGAACCCAGACTAAACATGACTGGTCACTCATTTCGCTTGAGTGTACTGAATGTATTATCACCAACGGTTGGGATCAACAACCATTTTCCAAAAGGGAAACATCGAAATAGATTACAGAAGTAAATGAAATTTCTCTAGATCAGGTGACAATACACTCTAATTGGCAGCCAACCACTTAGCTATGCAACCTACACGATTTTATACCATTTCCAGGTTTTGAGGCTAGAGGCCACGCTTATCTCTAACAGATCACACATTTATTCACTTTGAATACCACATAGTCATACCCGCAAAATCACAAATTGGTTTCTCTAAAATACCATGGGTATACAGCTAAGAGAAATGAATTCCTCTTCCACCAATCGTAAATAAGATTGAAGAGATCAACTTACGTGATCTGTTAAATATACTTTGTCAGACATTCGTCCATTCAAGTTGTCCTGGGACTAGACAAACCGAAGGTACTTGTAACGACCCGGAAAATCTGAACCAATTTAAAAATTTTAAATTGGCTAAAATAATGGATTTTAAATATTTAAAATAAATATTTTAAATAACGGCGATGAAAACTGAGTTTGAATCGACATTTGAAAACGAATATAATTAATTATAATTATATATAGAATTGAAAATGGCGCGGTAGTTCGATAATTCGATTTCAAACTTCGATTGAATATACCGGGTGCAGAACAATCCGGATTTTAGTGAAACCAAAAACATTAGGATCTAATTGATGATATCTTTCCAATGAATCTGACCAATCGAAATTTGATAGGGGGAATCAAAAGATATGTCCAGTTGAAAATTCTGAATAGTCGCTATGGAATTCAGGCCCTTAAAAATGGACATTTTGCAAATGACCTCGGATTTCGACGAAACCACTTTTGTTGGATCCGCAGAGTCAAGTTTTTGTTAGGTTTCAAATTTCATAATTTTTCGAATCAATATGTGAGCGTGGCAAAGGAAAACGCGTTTGACCAGTTTCTGTTGATTTTAATCGACTGGAAATTGGCCATTTTTCCAACGGTCTCAGAATTCAACGAAACTAGTTTTGTTAGGACCGTATCGTCAATACGAAGCTAGAAAATATTTTTCTGGAATTTTTCTAGTTAGTATGTGACCCCGGTAATTTGAAATGTGCGTTTAAAATTCAATATAGTGATTTAAATGAAAATTCAAAAGGAAACTGATTGTAACGATCAAATCAGCTTGCGATACATATCCCATTGTGTTCGGAATGGGGGTAAAACGCTATGGGCGACAGGCGGTGGGCCTCGTTTCGAGGTCGTATGTGAATGTCAACTTTATGCAATTAAATTAATTAATAAAATAAATAAAAAAATATATTATATATTCCCTCCCTCCATTTATCTCCCTTTCTGCCCCCCCCCCCCGATTCATTAATCAGAGAAAAAAAACCCTAAAACTATCGATCGACGCCACCGCCGCCCATCACCGCACCCGCTCCCCTCGTTCGTCGAACCAGTGACGAGCCCAAACCCCCCCTGAAGCATCGCGACACCAATTCACGAGCCCCGTTCGAGACCCCTCCGCCTCTGCCTGTCCCTCCTCCAACCGCGACCTCCCCGACGCCGCCGAGCTTGGCTGTCCCCCCCCTTCGCAGCTAATCGGTGAGTATTTTTTTTTTTATTATTATTATTCTGTAAATTCTGAATTTGAAAATGATTTTAAAACTGATTTTGAAAAGGATTTAAGACTGATTTTGAAAAGGATTTAAAACTGAGTTTTTTTAAGGTTTAAAACTGAATTTTAATTAGGTTTAAAACTGATTTTTAATAAAGATTTAAAACTGTTTTTATAAAGGATTAAACTGATTTTAATTTTAAGTTAAAAGAAAAAGATTTGAACTTTAAACTGATTTTAATTTTAACCTTAAAAAGAAAAAGGTTTAAACTTTAAAAAAGAAAAAGGCTTGAACTTTAAATAGAAAAGATTTGAACTTGGATAGTAAAGATCATATTTTTAAAATGGAAAAAAGACGGAATTTTATTAAGTAGAAGAAGTAAGTTATGATTTTTATATTTTTAAAGAAATAAAAATATAATTTTTACATCATAGGAATATTAAAAATATAATCTTTATATATTGAATAGCGAAGTCAAAATTCGATTTTTATATATTGAATAACATAGTAAAAATTCGATTTTTACATATGTAGAGAATACGGGCAACGAAGCGACAAAAGGCGAGATTGGCGAAGATTTCTATAAAGGAAGAGTCGTAGTATTGGATAGCTATTGGTGAGAACTTCTCCCCTTTCAGTTTCTTTTTCTAGTTATATATATACTAGGATGCAGACGGTGCTTAGTAGCACCCGACACAATCGTCCATAGACCATGGACTTGTTTGTTTGATTGCAAAAATTAGTTAGATTATTTGATTGAAATTGAATTGTGTGGTGAAATGAATTGATTTGATTGATGGGTGAATGGCGTGGGCCTTCACTAGACCGGGGATAAGGCTAGGCCTTGTCCCGTTTCTAGTATCGTGCCGTTATGCCGCCGAAATTTTCTAAAATAAGTTAGAAAATAAAAATATCATTTTATTTAAAGAATGAACTGAATAGAAAATTCATAGGTTGAATAAAATAGTTTGATCGTTAAAAATATAATTTTTAACGTGAATGTGAATAAATAAATATTCATTTACAAACCGGACGGTTTGTACACCTATTTGAAGGACATTGATTGGGACGATAAATTTTACACATCGCCCAACTGCACAAATAAAAATCTGTGTTTGATTGCTTGAAACCCCACACGGGTATTGGGATGATATTTGACGTACACTAATCCCGATTGTTTAGTTGTATGTCGATCGATTGATTGACAGGCTGTTATAAGCGTTGAATATTTATATTTGATGCTTATACAGTGTAGAATGCACTTTGGATGATGGT
Source organism: Allium sativum (assembly GCA_030737875.1). Taxonomy (NCBI): domain Eukaryota; kingdom Viridiplantae; phylum Streptophyta; class Magnoliopsida; order Asparagales; family Amaryllidaceae; genus Allium; species Allium sativum. The sequence continues at coordinate 109,052,798 of CM060916.1, read as the reverse complement.
TGATTATTCATCGTTGTTGATAAATACATGTGTTGTAGAAAATCCATATAATTAACATTATATGGTAATTGATTGGGTCTCATTCCAGTTTTGAAATAGAAATATTTGGAAAAAGAAATATTTGAAATAGAAATATTTGAAATAGAAATATTCGAAATGGAATATTTGAAAATGTTAATATATGAAGCCGTGTTGATTAGATTGACGCCATTTTGTCGTGAACGATATTTATATCGATTTTATTCATTTTATAATGAATATCGAAAGTGATTTCAAAATCTAATATTTTGAAAAGAATAGAAATTCGAATTGAAACTGAATAGAATTGAATTCGAATTGAAATTGAATAGATTTGAAATTCGAACTATATAGAAATGAATTCGAATTGAAAATAAATAGAAGGGAATTCGAATTGAATTTGAATGTAAATGAATTCGAATAGAAATCGATTTGAAATGAATTTAAAACGAATTTATATTGTAATATTCAATTTTGATTAGAAATTGAATATGAAGTTGGAACCGTTTTGAAAACGAATTTAAAACGATTTATAAAGCACGTTTTGAATTGAAATCGAAAAAGTATATATTATATATATTATATATATAATATATAGTGGCCTGAATAGAACGCGCCGCGCCGCGGCAGTTCGTGAATTTCGACCATTTATTTCAAACGGACATTCCGGGAGATCCGACCGTCGGATTCTCCTAAAACCGGAACCGTTGGGTTCGTATCGAAAAGAGCTTTCTAACAAATGTGATAAATTAGAAATCTAACGGTTGGATTTGGAGTTACGTCCAAATCAAATTTGAAAAAGGTCGCTGTAAGTGCAGTTCGATGGCCATTGATGGAAATCGACTGTACGGGCCTTGATAAAATTATTAAAAATAGTAATAATTTGTGTAAAATCATAAGAAATGATTTAGAAAGAATTGGGGTGAAAAACTCCATATTTGAAAAGATAAAAATAGATTTTTATCGAAATGAACTAGTTTTGAACTAGAATTACAATTCTATTTATTTTTAAATAAATAAATTGAATTTGAAATGGTTTTGAAAATAACCAGAACTTCCAATGATTGCATTGGAATGGATTTGAATCGAAACTATCTTCGGAATATTTCTATGTTGGATTTCGTGATTATACATATGTTGTTATGGAAATTTTGAAAGATATAGATATATTTATATCGTTATTTCCGATACGACATGGGTTAATCGTAGAATTTGATATTGAATATAAGCCGATATATTTTCTATTCAGAGCCTTGTATTGAATATCAAATGTGATTTGGGTTTGTCGTGAATGGTGTCTTCACTAACACTGTTCTTGAACCCCGTTGAGAAAAGATTAAATCTTTCTATTTAGATTTAATGAAGTGTACCAATTAAATAATATTTAATTGGAATTGAATTGATATTGATGTTTGGGTTTATTGTGGACAGTGCTTTAAATAACACTCGTTCTTTAACCGACAATTAATGGAATGTGATTTTGGGTTTATCGTGAACCATGTTTTAAATGACACTGATTCTTTAACCCAGTTAAAGATTAAAACTAAGTGGAGTTTTAATGAATCTTTAAATAGATTGAAAAGATCGAGAATGGAGTATCACCAGTTTTACTCCAAGCGATAGTTAAATCTTTAATTAGATTTGAACGTGAAATGGTAATTGAATTACCGATAACACTGTGGTGTTAGATATGAAGTACTACCAGTTTTACTTCATGGGATGAATAGGTTGGGATTGGGAAAATAAAATAAATGATTACTTCGGTGTGGTTCGATAATCCCGACTAGTTTGAATTGATATTCAAAGGAGATTAAAGAATAAATTTAAAGAATTTATCTTGGATAAAATTAATGGGAACTTTTCCCAAAGTATAGGAATATTTGAATAAAAGAATATTCTGAATTGGAATGAGGCGTATGTTGTGTTTGTGTAACACTTTTATAATATATACGCGAGTTATTCAGAAAGACCGGGTTTATCCCATTCTGAATAACTGATTCGACGTGGTGTCGAAGATGAAGACGGTGGTCGAAGACCAGAAGTCTTCACGTCGTTTGGATAATTATTGATGATCTTGATTGGGCTGTACACCCAAGAAGATGGAAACAGTTGGTGATCGTCCAGACGTACTTGGAGATCGATGGATATGCGGGGTACTAGGTGCCTCCGGTTTCATTCAGACCTAGAACGGACTTGTAAATGGACTGTGTGTCTGACATTGGATTTTAGTCTGTGTGATTGATCTCTATTAAATATATATCTGTTTGGCGGCGGAGAATTTATTCTCTTGCTTAACGCCCTTCTCTGAGACGTACGAGCTCAGGGGTTATATACTGATGGATATCAAACGCATAGAGTGGATTGCCTGTGTGGCATGCCTAAGTGGCAAATGATCAAGGCTTCTGTTGAAAAGCATAGTCTTGTGGTGATGATCGAAGCACGGCCTTTATGGCGTAGCTTTGTGTAACGTTTACTTCGCGAGTTTCGCACCCCGGTTGTGAACCAAAAACGGGAGACGGACCTCAGGGAGGGCATGCGTTTCTTTCTAGCTAGGGTGGTGTCAGTGACCTACCAGCCCTGACATTTATATACTTTTCACCTGTGTGGTTGTTGCTATTGCGAGGCGCCTCGGTTTGATCGGACGATCCGGGTCCGATGGAGTCATTCGTTGGCTCATTTACGCCCCAAAGGGCGGGGAAACGTAGTGTTCAGGCATAATAATCCACATCGGTGGACCGGCCCTGTCGCTCCATAGGGCAGTTGCGGCTGTTCCTGAGACATGGGCTAGATTGTCTCGAATCGGTTGAGGACTATCTTTTGCCTCGGTTCATAGATGGAAATCCAATTTCCAAATACGTGACTTTGCGGTTTTATTTGTAAACCTATATATGGCGACATAGTGGCATGGGACGCTCATGTCGCCTATGATTGATACTTATGATTTGAAGTTGTTTTATACACTATACACTTATAGTAGTATCAAATGATCTATTTTAAACGTACTAAGCATGTTTGGCTATTATAAGGGAAAACCCTATCCTCGGCTGCGTTGCATTGTGTGATGGGACCTGGGTCTTATAACAGCTTCATTTTTCTTTATTTAGCATTGCGCTGTTTGTTTATGCACTGGTATTCTTGGGAGGAAACCCGTTCCGTGTTATACGGCGTGGTCCCTTGATTTACCTAACTTTAAAATAAAGATTAACTGTTTTAGTTCTCACACCAGTCACATGACTGACCTGGAGTTTATTGTTTTAACCTAAACTCTGGGTGCCCCTATTTTGACACGGGCAGCTAGTAGTTTTCGGTTTTGCAGATTTATATTCACAGGATCCTGGTTTACAGCTGGAACGATATCCGGAAAGCTTTGTATCCGTATATCTCCTTCTAGTTGTGTATTGTATTATTTTCCGCTGCGATGTATTTTAATGTAATTTAAATCTCTGATATTTCTGTGTAATATTCTTTTATACTCTGTATATTCTTGTAATCTGATGCATTGTTGTAATATACAGTGAAATGTTCTTTGGTATGCGTTCTGTTTTGTCGTGTTCTCAAACGATAGGGCGTTTCGAACGGTCTGGGTCGGTTTAGCGACCGGTTCGGACCGAGCGAAATCCCTTTTCGTCACATTTGGTATCAGAGCTTTGGTTTACAAAGCAGAGAACAAGGCACATTAGAACCGTACGAAAGAATTCATCAGATATTGGATTAGTAATATCCAATGGGAATGATTCGTTAGAGATAGGATCAGTAGTATCCTAGAACGAGTGTGAAGAGTATATTTTTCAAATGAAAACAATTCTGTTTTGAAATTTTGATCGTTTTACACGTATTTGATTATTTATTTATTTGGAATATGGACATTCCAATATATAAAGATTTTGCATATACGCGTCATGAACGTATATTCGAAGATTTAATATACTGGATAGATATAGGACCGCACTCTAGTAGCCCGGAGATGTTCTGATGGTGGTTCGAAACATCATCAGCATTTATTTTCGAGTGACGAAGGTGTGATACCTATATATTTCCATTAGACTGGTGTGAGAACCAAAACCTATATATATAGCTAGGACACATTGTTGTGAATTGGCATCAAAAACATGATTTTTGTATATGTATCAAATTATGAATTTGAAACGTTAAATTCACTAATTGATTGATGTTTGTGTTGTTTGTTCATTTGTTTGCTAATTTTGAACCATTATGCCTATTGAACCAAATATTGAACTGTTTGGAAAATTGGTCGCATCTGCTTGCATATACATGTATATCATTGAACAGGTCATAGCAAGGAGGCTAGAGCAGAGAATAAAATTTGTTTGCCCGACAAATAGGTACATGTTTATTACATAATTTACTGTTTTGTTTGGGTGATGATGATTTTATGAGCCTATTGGCTAGCCGCTTGGCTTTTTCTTTTTCTTTTTGAGATCTGAAGGACCGGGGAAGCTATTTGAAATTCCCCGATGCTCCCGGTGCAAAGGAGGTTATGGAGAAATTTTTCGAAAATTTAGGGTGTTAGCCAAATTTTTGAAATTTTGAAAATTCTCAGAAACTAAAGAGTTGGAGAATGGAAGCCAGATCGAGCGTAGAGTTGATTAATCAAACCACTTTCGACTTTGTTCCTTTTCGGGGACGAAAAGTTTTAAGTGGGGGAGATTGTAACGACCCGGAAAATCTGAACCAATTTAAAAAATTTAAACTGGCTAAAATAATGGATTTTAAATATTTAAAATAAATATTTTAAATAATGGCGATGAAAACTGAGTTTGAATCGACATTTGAAAACGAATATTATTAATTATAATTATATATAGAATTGAAAATGGCGCGGTAGTTCGATAATTCGATTTCAAACTTCGATTGAATATACCGGGTGCAGAACAATCCGGATTTTAGTGAAACCAAAAACATTAGGATCTAATTGATGATATCTTTCCAATGAATCTGACCAATCAAAATTTGATAGCGGGAATCAAAAGATATGTCCAGTTGATAATTCTGAATAGTCGCTATGGAATTCAGGCCCTTAAAAATGGACATTTTGCAAATGACCTCGGATTTCGACGAAACCACTTTTGTTGGATCCGCAGGGTCAAGTTTTTGTTAGGTTTCAAATTTCATAATTTTTCGAATCAATATGTGAGCGTGGCAAAGGAAAACGCGTTTGACCAGTTTCTGTTGATTTTAATCGACTGGAAATTGGCCATTTTTCCAACGGTCTCAGAATTCAACGAAACTAGTTTTGTTAGGACCGTATCGTCAATACGAAGCTAGAAAATATTTTTCTGGAATTTTTCTAGTTAGTATGTGACCCCGGTAATTTGAAATGTGCGTTTAAAATTCAATATAGTGATTTAAATGAAAATTCAAAAGGAAACTGATTGTAACGATCAAATCAGCTTGCGATACATATCCCATTGTGTTCGGAATGGGGGTAAAACGCTATGGGCGACAGGCGGTGGGCCTCGTTTCGAGGTCGTATGTGAAAGTCAACTTTATGCAATTAAATTAATTAATAAAATAAATAAAAAAATATATTATATATTTCCCTCCCTCCCTTTATCTCCCTTTCTTCCCCCCCCCCCCCCCCGATTCATTAATCAGAGAAAAAAAAAACGCTAAAACTATCGATCGACGCCACCGCCGCCCATCACCGCACCCGCTCCCCTCGTTCGTCGAACCAGTGACGAGCCCAAACCCCCCCTGAAGCATCGCGACACCAATTCGCGAGCCCCGTTCGAGACCCCTCCGCCTCCGCCTGTCCCTCCTCCACCCGCGACCTCCCCGACGCCGCCGAGCTTGGCTGTCCCCCCCCCCTTCGCAGCTAATCGGTGAGTATTTTTATTTTTATTTTTATTTTTTTTTATTATTCTGTAAATTCTGAATTTGAAAATGATTTTAAAACTGATTTTGAAAAGGATTTAAAACTGATTTTGAAAAGGATTTAAAACTGAATTTTTTTAAGGTTTAAAACTGAATTTTAATTAGGTTTAAAACTGATTTTTAATAAAGATTTAAAACTGGTTTTATAAAGGATTAAACTGATTTTAATTTTAAGTTAAAAGAAAAAGATTTGAACTTTAAACTGATTTTAATTTTAACCTTAAAAAGAAAAAGGTTTAAACTTTAAAAAAGAAAAAGGCTTGAACTTTAAATAGAAAAGATTTGAACTTGGATAGTAAAGATCATATTTTTAAAATGGAAAAAAGACGGAATTTTATTAAGTAGAAGAAGTAAGTTATGATTTTTATATTTTTAAAGAAATAAAAATATAATTTTTACATCATAGGAATATTAAAAATATAATCTTTATATATTGAATAGCGAAGTCAAAATTCGATTTTTATATATTGAATAACATAGTAAAAATTCGATTTTTACATATGTAGAGAATACAGGCAACGAAGCGACAAAAGGCGAGATTGGCGAAGATTTCTATAAAGGAAGAGTCGTAGTATTGGATAGCTATTGGTGAGAACTTCTCCCCTTTCAGTTTCTTCTTCTACTTATATATATATACTAGGATGCAGACGGTGCTTAGTAGCACCCGACACAATCGTCCACAGACCATGGACTTGTTTGTTTGATTGCAAAAATTAGTTAGATTATTTGATTGAAATTGAATTGTGTGGTGAAATGAATTGATTTGATTGATGGGTGAATGGCGTGGGCCTTCACTAGACCGGGGATAAGGCTAGGCCTTGTCCCGTTTCTAGTATCGTGCCGTTATGCCGCCGAAATTTTCTAAAATAAGTTAGAAAATAAAAATATCATTTTATTTAAAGAATGAACTGAATAGAAAATTCATAGGTTGAATAAAATAGTTTGATCGTTAAAAATATAATTTTTAACGTGAATGTGAATAAATAAATATTCATTTACAAACCGGACGGTTTGTTTATGTACACCTATTTGAAGGACATTGATTGGGACGATAAATTTTACACATCGCCCAACTGCACAAATAAAAATCTGTGTTTGATTGCTTGAAACCCCACACGGGTATTGGGATGATATTTGACGTACACTAATCCCGATTGTTTAGTTGTATGTCGATCGATTGATTGACAGGCTGTTATAAGCGTTGAATATTTATATTTGATGCTTATACAGTGTAGAATGCACTTTGGATGATGGTTGATTATTCATCGTTGTTGATAAATACATGTGTTGTAGAAAATCCATATAATTAACATTATATGGTAATTGATTGGGTCTCATTCCAGTTTTGAAATAGAAATATTTGGAAAAAGAAATATTTGAAATAGAAATATTTGAAATAGAAATATTCGAAATGGAATATTTGAAAATGTCAATATATGAAGCCGTGTTGATTAGATTGACGCCATTTTGTCGTGAACGATATTTATATCGATTTTATTCATTTTATAATGAATATCGAAAGTGATTTCAAAATCTAATATTTTGAAAAGAATAGAAATTCGAATTGAAACTGAATAGAATTGAATTCGAATTGAAATTGAATAGATTTGAAATTCGAACTATATAGAAATGAATTCGAATTGAAAATAAATAGAAGGGAATTCGAATTGAATTTGAATGTAAATGAATTCGAATAGAAATCGATTTGAAATGAATTTAAAACGAATTTATATTGTAATATTCAATTTTGATTAGAAATTGAATATGAAGTTGGAACCGTTTTGAAAACGAATTTAAAACGATTTAAAAAGCACATTTTGAATTGAAATCGAAAAAGTATATATTATATATATTATATATATAATATATAGTGGCCTGAATAGAACGCGCCGCGCCGCGGCAGTTCGTGAATTTCGACCATTTATTTCAAACGGACATTCCGGGAGATCCGACCGTCGGATTCTCCTAAAACCGGAACCGTTGGGTTCGTATCGAAAAGAGCTTTCTAACGAATGTGATAAATTAGAAATCTAACGGTTGGATTTGGAGTTACGTCCAAATCAAATTTGAAAAAGGTCGCTGTAAGTGCAGTTCGATGGCCATTGATGGAAATCGACTGTACGGGCCTTGATAAAATTATTAAAAATAGTAATAATTTGTGTAAAATCATAAGAAATGATTTAGAAAGAATTGGGGTGAAAAACTCCATATTTGAAAAGATAAAAATAGATTTTTATCGAAATGAACTAGTTTTGAACTAGAATTACAATTCTATTTATTTTTAAATAAATAAATTGAATTTGAAATGGTTTTGAAAATAACCAGAACTTCCAATGATTGCATTGGAATGGATTTGAATCGAAACTGTCTTCGGAATATTTCGATGTTGGATTTCGTGATTATACATATGTTGTTATGGAAATTTTGAAAGATATAGATATATTTATATCGTTATTTCCGATACGACATGGGTTAATCGTAGAATTTGATATTGAATATAAGCCGATATATTTTCTATTCAGAGCCTTGTATTGAATATCAAATGTGATTTGGGTTTGTCGTGAATGGTGTCTTCACTAACACTAATCTTGAACCCCGTTGAGAAAAGATTAAATCTTTCTATTTAGATTTAATGAAGTGTACCAATTAAATAATATTTAATTGGAATTGAATTGATATTGATGTTTGGGTTTATTGTGGACAGTGCTTTAAATAACACTCGTTCTTTAACCCGACAATTAATGGAATGTGATTTTGGGTTTATCGTGAACCATGTCTTAAATGACACTGATTCTTTAACCCAGTTAAAGATTAAAAACTAAGTGGAGTTTTAATGAATCTTTAAATAGATTGAAAAGATCGAGAATGGAGTATCACCAGTTTTACTCCAAGCGATAGTTAAATCTTTAATTAGATTTGAACGTGAAATGGTAATTGAATTACCGATAACACTGTGGTGTTAGATATGAAGTACTACCAGTTTTACTTCATGGGATGAATAGGTTGGGATTGGGAAAATAAAATAAATGATTACTTCGGTGTGGTTCGATAATCCCGACTAGTTTGAATTGATATTCAAAGGAGATTAAAGAATAAATTTAAAGAATTTATCTTGGATAAAATTAATTGGAACTTTTCCCAAAGTATAGGAATATTTGAATAAAAGAATATTCTGAATTGGAATGAGGCGTATGTTGTGTTTGTGTAACACTTTTATAATATATACGCGAGTTATTCAGAAAGACCGGGTTTATCCCATTCTGAATAACTGATTCGATGTGGTGTCGAAGATGAAGACGGTGGTCGAAGACCAGAAGTCTTCACGTCGTTTGGATAATTACTGATGATCTTGATTGGGCTGTACACCCAAGAAGATGGAAACAGTTGGTGATCGTCCATACGTACTTGGAGATCGATGGATATGCTGGGTACTAGGTGCCTCCGGTTTCGTTCAGACCTAGAACGGACTTGTAAATGGACTGTGTGTCTGACATTGGATTTTAGTCTGTGTGATTGATCTCTATTAAATATATATCTGTTTGGCGGCGGAGAATTTATTCTCTTGCTTTACGCCCTTCTCTGAGACGTACGAGCTCAGGGGTTATATACTGATGGATATCAAACGCATAGAGTGGATTGCCTGTGTGGCATGCCTAAGTGGCAAATGATCAAGGCTTCTGTTGAAAAGCAAAGTCTTGTGGTGATGATCGAAGCACGGCCTTTATGGCGTAGCTTTGTGTAACGTTTACTTCGCGAGTTTCGCACCCCGGTTGTGAACCAAAAACGGGAGACGGACCTCAGGGAGGGCATGCGTTTCTTTCTAGCTAGGGTGGTGTCAGTGACCTACCAGCCCTGACATTTATATACTTTTCACCTGTGTGGTTGTTGCTGTTGCGAGGCGCCTCGGTTTGATCGGACGATCCGGGTCCGATGGAGTCATTCGTTGGCTCATTTACGCCCCAAAGGGCGGGGAAACGTAGTGTTCAGGCATAATAATCCACATCGGTGGACCGGCCCTGTCGCTCCATGGGGCAGTTGCGGCTGTTCCTGAGACATGGGCTAGATTGTCTCGAATCGGTTGAGGACTATCTTTTGCCTCGGTTCATAGATGGAAATCCAATTTCCAAATACGTGACTTTGCGGTTTTATTTGTAAACCTATATATGGCGACATAGTGGCATGGGACGCTCATGTCGCCTATGATTGATACTTATGATTTGAAGTTGTTTTATACACTATACACTTATAGTAGTATCAAATGATCTGTTTTAAACGTACTAAGCATGTTTGGCTATTATAAGGGAAAACCCTATCCTCGGCTGCGTTGCATTGTGTGATGGGACCTGGGTCTTATAACAGCTTCATTTTTCTTTATTTAGCATTGCGCTGTTTGTTTTATGCACTGGTATTCTTGGGAGGAAACCCGTTCCGTGTTATACGGCGTGGTCCCTTGATTTACCTAACTTTAAAATAAAGATTAACTGTTTTAGTTCTCACACCAGTCACATGACTGACCTGGAGTTTATTGTTTTAACCTAAACTCTGGGTGCCCCTATTTTGACACGGGCAGCTAGTAGTTTTGGGTTTTGCAGATTTATATTCACAGGATCCTGGTTTACAGCTGGAACGATATCCGGAAAGCTTTGTATCCGTATATCTCCTTCTAGTTGTGTATTGTATTATTTTCCGCTGCGATGTATTTTAATGTAATTTAAATCTCTGATATTTCTGTGTAATATTCTTTTATACTCTGTATATTCTTGTAATCTGATGCATTGTTGTAATATACAGTGAAATGTTCTTTGGTATGCGTTCTGTTTTGTCGTGTTCTCAAACGATAGGGCGTTTCGAACGGTCTGGGTCGGTTTAGCGACCGGTTCGGACCGAGCGAAATCCCTTTTCGTCACAGTACTATTCTATAAATCCATCTTAGGCAATTTCTACCTAGGATTTACTGAACAGCCCTTGCATAATTTCATCTTCAATTATCTTCATCATATTTGATTCGCAATGCTAATGCCATACGGAGTGGTTTTCAGATGATATATTTGATCCTCGTCTCTCCGTATTGACAACGAAAATGGTCAAAATCTTTGATAATCGGTGATTTAACTACAAAGAAAAACATGTGTACAACTAACGGTCATATTTCCAAATGGAAATCTTACCGATCGATCATCATTTCATTTCCCAATTTCCCATTTTTCGTTTCCATATATTCATAAATTCCTTATTTTCTAAAATTAGAAAATATACGTTATTAACTTTAGAAAATGTTTCCATTTCTGATTCAAGCCTCAATATCTTCCCGCCTCTATCAGTCTCTAACTGTAAACTAGTAAGAGAACAACTTCCCAAGCATAAACCTCGAAGGCCGAAACCAACATCAGATCGATACGTAGAAGGCCATTCAGATCAACTAATTTCCAGTCAGTTTCTAATTTCAGTAACTAAATTTAAGTTCCTAATTCAAACCCCAAATTCCTTTATAATATTTTATTTGCAAAATATTCACTTTAATCTAATTTATCACATAGAATGTGGATAATATTTCTTTATATAATCAAAACAGTTTGATTTTGTATTTAAAAACAATATGTCAAACCCAAATTCTAATTATATTTTTATTTGTAGAATTTTTCATACAAATCTCCTTTTAATTTCTAACACTTAAATCTCATTTATAATTCCCTTTATATAATTCTTTTTATTCTATATAAAACTTTTATATAATTCTATTTATTTTATAAAAATCCTTTTATATAATTCTATTTATTTTATATAAATCCTTTTATATAATTCTATTCATTTTATATAAATCCTTTTATATAATTATATTTATTTTATATAAATCCGTTTATATTTTCTAATATTTTTTTTCCAAATATTACCTTTTGTAATATCCTATTTATTTCACATAAAAATATTTCATTTTCAATATTCACTTTGCAAATTTCCTTTTTACATTCCGGTATTTCATATGGTACTTAAAATACCAAATAACATGACCATTGTGACATAATCAATCCCAAATTATATATCACATCATATATCAAAATATATGAAAACAAGCAGTATTATAAATATTGAGGAGTCCAGTTGGATCCCTCCAACCTATTTCTCTACATTTACAGATGTTACATAATATAAATAACATCAATTTCATTTCAATATGAAATATTCTGATAAACAGAATCAATATTTGATTAACGATTTATATATATACCGTTATCTATAATTTTGACCAATACATCAGCAATTCAACCAAACAATCAACACACAGCAATCAATCATCATTTATCAATGCTAGATTATATTTATAAAAATATAAACTGTACAAAGTTAGTGAGATTTACTCACATTGGACCAACATCATTAAAAAACGATAACTGTCGGTTGATTCAGATAGACAATTTATTTCACTATAAATTGTAACGAGCTCCAATTCACTTCCAGTCAGTTCCATTTTGTAGCAATCATCCATACGATCCCAATGGATTTTGTTTTATCGGATTCTGACCATGTAAGATGTACACTTATTTAAGTTTAACATAGATATAAGTCATTAATAATTAATAACTAATAATTTAATTAATGATTTACTCTAATCACCTTTGAACTCCTAAACCATGTTTCAATGCATGTTCACTGTCTTCTACCCGCACGCTGTACAGAGCTTCCAATGGCCATTGCGCAATCTCCTTGATTCCAATTCTCCTTCCACACATCATGTTTTCTCATCAGCTAAACAATTCCTCCAAATAATTTTGACCCACCCAATATAAACTTCAATCCGCCTCTAAGTCTTTCTTCCCCAATATAAATCTTTGAATTTCATAGTACTGTAACCCATCATGCATCATTTCTGCTCTTCACATGCCTTCCCTTCGAACCAATTGCATTTCACAGTACTGTAACACTGACTCATGTTCCAAACTCAAACCGCCCACTTAATACATCTCCTTCATCTAGGCAAAACTCATGAACTCCTTATAGTCATTACCAAGTTTTCAAACATCTACCGCTCCTTCATCTGTTGATAAAAATTTAAACCAATATCACCATTCAATTTTCCTCCACAAACTCTTTCATTTTATGTAAAAAAACAATAAACTCGCACCTCTCTTTGTCATCCCGTCCTCTAAGTGTTTCCGCACCTGTACAGTGCCTGATCGGCATTATTTTTCCTAGAAACTTCCTAGACTTCACTACAAGTTGCTAAAAACAACAACGATCCCAAAACCCATGGCAAACACATGTAACGAAGCTTGAATTTCACCAATAGTTGAACCCTAAAACCCTTCTCACCGCGCTGGAACAAACCCAGCCATACCAGTGTTGTTCGAACACTTCAATACGCATATAGACTTGAACGAAATCGACCCAGGAATTCAAATATAAAGGTTGTATGATTTACAGATTTTTCTATGATTTCTCTATGATTTTATAAAGCTGCGATTTGTTTGAGGAAAGCTAATACTGGAGGCTTACAATTTGACCAGACGAAAAAGTGAATTAGGTTTAAGGAGTAAGTAGGGTATTTATAGTATTGAATTAATATTTTTATATTTTAATTTTATATTTATTTTTAATCAACCGCTATTTGTTTTGCTATTTAAAAATTCGTGTGATCACATACAACATACAAAAATCATGAAAATGGACATGCAGCTACAGTTCGACATTACGAACCCAACGAAACTTGTTTCGTCGAATTTCGAGTCCATTTTCTCACACAGCATATCTTTAAAGTCAAATTATCGACTGTTTTTCACATTAAAATCCCGTAAGGCCACATACTGACTCCAAAAATAATGAAACTTGAAATCTAACAATAATTTAATATTACGGACCCAACAAAATTAGTTTCATCAAAAACAAAGCTCATTGCAAAACTAGCTATTCTTAAAGCTCTAAATAAACCCATTTAAATACTAAAATATTTAAAAAAAATAAATATAATATTAATAAATAAATATTATCGTATATATATTCACATGCATACCATATAACTCCAAAATAAATATATCTGGATTTAGAACTCGATATTTTAAATCCGGGTAAAATCGATATCCAATTTATATTAAAAATCCTTTTATAATATAAATAAATAATTATAAATTATAAAGGAATTCCATAGCGACTATTTTATTATTTGATTTGGACATAACTAACAATCTATACAATGAAATCCCGATTTTTCTCTTCCACTAGAAAAATATCATTCCATAGATTCGAACGTTTCTTGTTTCACAGAAATCCGACTTAAAATGGATTCTGTATATTCCTTTAAAGTTCAAGTCGCCAAATTATGAACTGTCGTGCCATTTCGAGCTCGATTATAATTATAATATAAATTATACGTTCAACTGACATATATAAATAAATTGTTAATATAATTTAATTATAAACTGAATTATATAATTTGAATTGTCCAATTCACATAATATTGTCAATTCACTATTTCTGACTATTTCAGAATTTAAATATATTATTCTATTATTTATATTAATTAAATATTAAATATTATTTAATTCTGGTCATTTTAAATTACCAAACCATCATTTAAATATTTAAATAAATTATTTATTATCCTTTAAAAATACGGGTCATTACATTCTTCCTTCCTTAAAATAATTTCATCCTCGAAATTGCTAAGGTAGAAAACAACCCTATTAACTGGGTTAAAATGATTCATTTACTTCTTAACTCCAATTTCACGGAACCAATTTACTTTAACTAAATTACTAATTCATTTCTATTAACAAAAAAATTCAAAAATCCTGAAAATTTTCTATCACCTTAAATTTCCAAAAAATTTCGCCAGCACCTCCTTTGTACGGCTTAATTGGTACAACTACAACTCGCCTCTCTAGTCCTTCTCCTACACAAAAGAAAATCAAACAGCCAAGCGGCTTGCCCAGTAGGCTCATAAATCACCAAACTCATATAAACATAGACTAGTACCTTTTTGTCGGACATATCAACTTTATCTCTTTCGTTCGCAATCAATTCAGCATATACAAATGCATTCCCAACTAATTTCCAATTTTTATCCTCAAAAACAATCATTCACGTATCCAAGCCAAATTCCATTTCAACCCAATGTTCCATTCTTGATTCCAAACTGCTAACTCATCAACCCAATATACTTAAATAAGTTAAGTTACATTTCCATATTTCATTAACTAATTTATTTCTCTAATTAGTTATCTTTATCTCATAACTCTAATCTGATTTTTATTTTAACAATCAGTCCATTCACATGTGTCCAATTATATTGAAGAATTTAATTTTTCTTGATATTATTCTACTTCAATTCAGTTTCCACTTAACTAGCTTTAATTTAATTCCAATTTGCTTTCGTAAATTTCAATTCAATTTGTTTTTAATTCAAACAGTATCTTCCTGGAAATTTTAAACAGCTTTGCTTTTCTAAGACCAAATATCCCTTTCGGATTTCAAACAATCTTATTTCCTCAAAACAATTCAAAACAAAATCCTTGGTGGTAATTCGTCACTTAGAAACTCGAAAATGAACATCGATGATGCTGCACAGTCATTATCGGAATTATTTTCCTGTGACCTGAGTGTGTTCAATACTATATCACTTTTCAAAACTCATATCTTAACTACCTCTAGTTTGAAATCAATTCAAAATACCCTTCACAATGCTTGTAAACATTTTAAAATCTCCCAGGATTTTAAAGTTTCCATATATTTAATCCAAATCCATTTACAAACACTTTTCCAAATTTTAGGAATTTTAATTCCAATTCTGATTTTAATTTCAGATTTAATTCATCTGGTTTCGTATATTACGTTCATATGAATTCTAATTGGCTATTTATAATCATTTTACTTCTATAATCTTATTCAATTATAATAATAACCAACACATTAAATATACTATAGAAATTCTTTTATATTAAAATATAATTTGGGTAAAATTATTTCATTTTACCATATTTTCAAAGCATACTACGTTGTTTTATCGTCTTCAAGTGTTTAGAAACTCTTACTGATATAGTGGATTAAACTGATCGACCAGAATTCATAAACAACTCAACCAACAAATCTCCATAATATAATACAATTTTTATAAAATATGCAAATACGTTCTCTCGTTTATACACTCAACACAATCTAGGGTATTACTAACCCCATCTCTACTGAGTTACGTCACAGAGCCAAGGTAATTACGTAACCTTCAGCTCTGATACACTATAACGACCCGGGGGATTTGCGACCTTGGTTATCGACATAAACTCAATGTCGACTATCCAAGCATCGGAAATACCAGATAGTTAATGAAAGAAGTGAGAAGGTGAGGATAGATAAGATAGAAAATTAGAATAGAAGAAGAAGAACATACAATAGAATCAAAGTAACATGAATCTCACAATGGAATGAATAAAATATAACAAACTCTGAAATAAAACCAATATATGAATACAATAACATTTATCATAGTACAACACTTACAACACATCGGAAATAAACAATTGCTATAAAATCCTGAAGCCTCCTGCTCCAAGCTCTCAGTATATCTGTAAAATCTTGACTACTTGACTGGTTGTATAAATTTGAGCACCCAAGAGTTTAGGGAAAAAAATAAACTACAGGTCAGTTATGGAACTTATATGAGTAAACAATTTTAAACAGTTTGAGGAAATAAAGATATCTCATAAGACCACGTCGTATAACACGGAACGGGTTTTTCCCTTATGAGAATCCAAACACTTGATTTAACATTCAAAAAGCCTTTTGAAAGAACGATAATCTTTATATCAAAATCCTTTTGATATTTTAATTGTAGCGACCCGAACTTCCCCGGCAAGGAATGCACGGATTGCATTGAGGGCACGACAAAATAGAACGCAAACAGAAGAACATTTCATTGTTTTTACAACAATTCCATCAGATACAAGAATATACAGAGTATGAATAAATATTACATATTCAATAAATATCAGAGATTATAATAAATTACATAGCAGCGGAAAAATATACAAAACACAACTAAAAGTAATACACGGATAAAGAGCTTTCCGAGCATCGTTCCAGTTGTAAATCAGGATCCTGTGAATATAAATCTGCAAAACCAAAACAACTAGCTGCCCGTGTAGAAAATAAGGCCACCCAGGGTTTAGGTTAAAACAATAAACTCCAGGTCAGTCATGTGACTGGTGTGAGAACTAAAACAGTTATTAATCTTAATTTGAAAGTTCGATAAATCAAGGGACCACGCTGTATAACACGGAATGGGTTTCCTCCCAAGAATACCAGTGCATAAAACAAACAGCGCAATGCTAAATAAAGAAAAATGAAGCAATTATAAGACCTAGGTCCCATCACACAATGCAACGCAAGCCGGAGGATAGGGTTTTTACCTTATAATAGCCGAAGCATGCTTGATACGTTTAAAACACATTATTTTGATATTACTATAAGTATATAGTGTCAAAACAATTTCAATCATAAACATCAATCATAGGCGGCATGAATGACCCATACCACTATGTCGCCATACTAGGTTCTACAAATAAAACCGCAATATCACGTATTGGAAATTGGATTTCCGTCATGAGTCGAGGCAAGGGGCAAGCTCCTCTCCGATTCGAGACACTCTAGCAAATGTCTCAGGACCCCACTATGATCCTTGGATCTTCAAGGCCGGTCCTCTCTTACTTTTGAGGATTAGTTATTCCTGAACACACGTTTCCCGGTCCTAGCAGACCTATATCCGAGGCGCCTCGCATTCCAACAACCACACAGGTGAAAAGTATAAAAATGTCAGCCAGTTTAAGCACTGGCACCACCACTAGCTAGAAAGAAACGTCGTGCTCTCCCTGCAGTCACTATCCCGTTTTTGACTCATACCGAGGTGTGAGGCTC
Organism: Allium sativum; assembly: GCA_030737875.1. Lineage (NCBI taxonomy): Eukaryota > Viridiplantae > Streptophyta > Magnoliopsida > Asparagales > Amaryllidaceae > Allium > Allium sativum. Next base: position 109,034,987 of record CM060916.1, on the reverse strand, counting down.
GCGAATTCACACTATACACAAAGTTGTGCCACACAAGTCGTGCTTTGATCATCAACCACAAGACTTTGCTTTTCAATAGAAGCCTTGATCAATTGTCACTTAGGCGTGCCACACAAGCAATTCATGCCATGCGAATGATGTCCATCGATATGCACCCTCTGAGCTCGTACATCTCAGAGAAGGGCGTTAAGCAAGAGAATAAATTCTCCGCCGCCAAACAGATGTATATTTAATAGAGATCAATCAACACAGAATAAAATCCAATGTCAGACACACAGTCCATTTACAAGTTTGTTCTGGGTCTGAACGAAACCGGAGGCACTTTCCTCGCATATCCATCCATCTCCAAGTACGTCTAGACGATCAGCGACTGTTTCTCTCCTCTTGGGTGTACAGCCCAATCGAGATCATCAGCAATCACCCAAATGATGTGAAGACTTCCAGTCTTCAACCACCGTCTTCATCTTCGAAATATCGTCGAATCGGTTATTCAGAATGTGTATAAACCCGGCCTTCCAAATAACCCGCGTATATAATAAACACGTGTTACACAAACACAACATACGCCTCATTCCAATTCAGAATATTCTTTTATTCAAAAATTCACATTCTTAGGGAAAGGTTCCCATTAATTTTATCAAAGATAAATTCTTCTAAATTTATTCTTTAATCTTCCTTTGGATATCATTTCAAACCATATTATGGTTTTCCAAACTAGTCGGGATTAGCCAACCACACCAAGGTAATCATTTATTTTATTTCCCAACCCAACCTATTCATCCCCTGGAGAAAAATTGGTAATACTCCATATCTAACACCACAGTGTTATCGGTAAAATTAATTACCATTTCACGATCAAATCTAATTAAAGGTTTAGCTATCGCCTTGGAGCAAAACTGGTGATACTCCATTCTCGATCACTTTTCAGATTTGATAATTTAAATTATCATTTCACATTTCAATTTAACTACAGATTCATTAAAACTCCACTTAGTTTTAATCTTTCCCCCAAATCAATATCCTGTTTTTAACTGGGTTAAAGAATCAATGTCACCTAAAACACGATTCACGATAAACCCAAAATCACTTTCTATTGTTAATCGGGTTAAAGAACAGGTGTTATTCAAAACACCGCTCACGATAAACCCAAATCACATTTGATATTAAATACAAGGCTCGGAATAGAAAATATATTGTCTTATATTCAATATCAAATTCCACGACCAACAAATATCGTATTGGAAATAATGATATGAATATATCTTTCAAATTTCCATAACCATATCTGTATAATCCCAAAATCCAACATTGAAAGATTCCGAAGACAATTTCGATTCAAATCCATTCTAGTTCACGTATTGGAAATTCTGATTATTCTTAAAACCACATTCAAATTCAATTTATTTATTTCAAAAATAAATTGATTTTAATTCTAGTTCAAAACTAGTTCATTTCAATAAAAATATATTTTTATCCTTTCAAATGTGGAATTTTTCATCCCAGTTCTTTCCAATTCACATATTATGATTTTACACAAATTAATAATATTTTTAATAATTTTATCAAGGCCCGTACAGTCGATTTCCATCAACGGCCATCGAACTGCACTTACAACGACCTTTTCCTAATTTAATTTGCACATAATTCCAAATCCAACCGTAGATTTCAAATTTCTAATATTCGTTAGAAAGCTCTTTTCGATACGAACCCAACGGTTTCGGTTTTAGGAGAATCTGACGGTTGGATCTCCCGCAACGTCAATTCGAAGTCAATGGTCGAGATTCACGAACGGCCGCGGCGCGGCGAGTTCTATTCAGGCCATTATATATATAATATATTCATATATAATATATATATATATATATATATTTCGTTGATTTCCTTTTAAAACATATTGTATAAGTCGTTTTAAATTCGTTTTCAAAACCATTTCAACTCTATATTCAATTTCAAATCAAAATTGAATATTTCATATCATTACTATATAAATGATAATATTTTCAAAACGTCATATTTTGAAGTCACTTCTTTTTCTATATTCATTATAAAAACGAATATAATCGATATAAATGCCGTTCACATCAAAATGGAGCAACTCTAATCAACACGGCTTTATATATTTCAATAAATTAGTTACTCTATTCAACAAATGAATATTTATTCTATTCAACATATGAATATATATTTCTTTCAACACCTGACTAATCTCAACACATGAGTACTGTCAACACATAACTATTTTTGTTATGTAATATATTTTATAAAATTATGGTATCTATCGTTTGATCTTCAATCAGACTCCAACCGTAAAGTAGTTTCTAATATTAAATATGATAAAGATGTTGTTAAAATATTTTACTCAACACATGAATAGTTTCGACACATGAATATTCTCAACACATGAGCATCGTCAACACATGACTATTCTAATATTCTTTATTTTCCCAATTGGAATGAGGCCCAATCCATTACCATATAATGTTAATTATATGGATTCCACCCAACACATGTATATAATGGCGCTGACAAATAATCAACCATCATCCAAAGTGCACTACTCTATATAAGCATCAAATATAGATATCTAACGCTTATAACAGCTTGTGAATCAATCGATCGACATACAACTAATTATTGGGATTAGTGTATGCCGTATTTTATCCCAATACCCGTGTGGGGTTTCAAATCAACAAACATAGATTTTTATTTATTCACATACCCGTTAAAAATTATATTTTTAACGATAAAATATTTTTTAACTATATAAATCTTTTATTTCATTTCACATCACACCATCAATTTTCACCACAACAAACAATCAAACATACAAGCCATCCATGGTCTGTGGACGATGGATGTCGAGTGCTACTAAGCACCGTCTGCATCCGAGTACATAATTTAAACTAGAAAAGAAAATTTAAAGTGAGAAGTTCTCACCGACTAGCTGATCCAAACTCCACGACTCTTCATATGTAGGAATCTTCGTCGTTCTCGCCTTTTGTCACTTTCGTTGCCCATAGCCACTACATTTATAAAAATCACATTTTTATATTGTTGCTATGTATATAAAAACCACATTTTTATACTACTACTATGTAGATAAATATTCTATTTTTACACCGCTACTATATCGATAAAAATTCTATTTTTACATCGCTACTATATGGATAAAAATTCTATTTTTACATCACTACTATATGGATAAAATTCTATTTTTACATTGCTAATATATGGATAAAAATTCTATTTTTATATCGCTGCTATATGGATAAAAATTTTATTTTTACATCGCTACTATATGGATAAAAATTCTAGTTTTACATCGCTACTATATGGATAAAAATTCTATTTTTACAACGGTGTTCATATAATAAAGATTATATTTTTATCACGCTATTCTCTATATAAAAATTATATTTTTATATATCTATAGATTGTATTTTTATATCACGGCTTCATATGTAAAAATCACTCCTTTACAACGCTACTTCCATGATAAAAATTATATTTTTGTCTTGCTAGCAATATAATAAAAATTATATTTTTATTACTCTACATGAGTAAAAATCATATTTTTATATCCCCTACATAATAAAGATCGAATTTTTATTCTTTCTAAAATATCAAAATCATATAGTTATTATCGCCACTTTATAAAAATCATATTTTTATAATTCTAACTTCATATTAAAATCAGATTTTTATAGCTTCAACTTCATATTTTTCCATACGATAAAAATCAAACCTTTCTCTGATTAAAAATCGGATCTTTCTCTATATAAAGATCTCATCTTTATACTTCGTATATAAAGATCGAACCTTTATCTAACTAAAGATCAAAGCTTTTATAAATTCTAAATGAAGCTTTCATGTAGTAAAAATCGTACCATTATATAAATAAAATAAAATAAAAACTATTTTTTTCCTATAACTAAATAATAAAATAAAAAAAAACTCACTGTTTTTAGTCGGAGGGGTTCGCGGTGGTCCTTGTTGGTGGTCAGAGGGGCGCTGGAGGTGGCGGCATAGGCGGGGTTAGGGGTTGAGGGGGCACGGGTTCTCGTTTTGGGGTTGGCGCGTGGGAGGAAGGGGGCGGATTTCAAAGGAAAGGGGGGCGAGGCTGGAGGGGATGATGAAAAGGGAGCGGTGGCGGAGGATGGAGGGGCGCGGTCGCGCCTGGCAGCGGCTAGGGTTCTAAGCGCGGCGGTTTTTTTCGTTTGATTTTAATCGGGGAGAGAGAGTGCTGAGGGTTATTATATATATATATATATATTTAATTATTTATTTTAAGTTCAAAAGGTTACTTTTTATTTTCAATTCGAAACGAAACCCACAGCCTGTCGTCCATAGCTAATTACCCCTATTCCAAACACAATGGGATATGTATCGTAAGCTGATTCGATCGTTTCGAACAGTTTTCGTCAAAATTAACATATAACTATATATATTGAATTTGAAAGTGCATTTCAAGTTACCGGGGCCACATACGAACTCGAAAAATTCCAAAAAAATATTTTCTAGCTTCGTATTAACGATACGGTCCTAACAAAACTAGTTTCGTCGAATTCTGAGGCCCTTTGAAAAATGGCCATTTTCCAGTCGATTAAAATCAACTAAAACTAGTCAAACGCGTTTTACTTCGCCACGCTCACATTTTGATTCGAAAAATTACGAAATTTTGAATCTAGCAATAATTAGACATCACGGATTCAACAAAAGTGGTTTCATCGAAAACCGAGGTCGTTTGCAAAATTTCCTTTTTAAGGGCCTAAATTCCATAGCGACTATTCTGAAATTTCAACTTGACATAACTTCTGATCCCCGCTATGAAATTTCAATTTTTCGGATTCGTTGGAAAGATATTCTCAATTAGATTCAAATATTTTTGGTTTCGCTAAAATTCGGTTTACTTTGCATCCGGTATGTTCATTCGAAATTTTGAAATCGAATTATCGAACTACCACGCCATTTTCAATTCCTTTTATAATTAAAATAAAATATTTATATTCTAACGACGACGTATATAAATATATACGTTCGATTCTATTCAAAATAATTTTCTCGTCGATATTATTTAAAATAATTCATTTTGAATATCCAAACTTCATTAAAATTGCCAAAATAAAATTTTTAAATTGGCTCGCATTTCCGGGTTATTACAATCTCCCCCACTTAAAACTTTTCGTCCCCGAAAAGGAACGAAGCCGAAAGTAGTTTAACAAACCAGCTCAACTTCCATTATTTTAATTACGGCTTAAGTTCTTCAACTTTTCAGTTTCTAAGAACTTTTCAAATTTTTCAAAAATTTGGCTAACACCCTAAATTTCCGAAAAATTTCGCCATAACCTCCCCTGCACCGGGGACTTCGGCATATTTCATATAGCCTCCCACGGCCTTCTTCAATCCAAAAGAAAAAGAAAAAGCCAATCGGCTCATAAAATCATCATCACCCAAACAAAACAGTAAATTATGATAAACATGTACCTATTTGTCGGGCAAACAATTTTATTTCTCTGCTCTAGCCTCCTTGCTATGACCTGTTCAATGTAAGTACATGTATATGCATGCATTTGTAATCATTTTTCAACACAAATCAATTTGGCATAACGGTTCAAAATTTCAAACAAATAGACAAACAACACAACACAACCATCAATCAATTAATGGATTAACGTTTCAAATTCATAATTTTGATATATATACAAAAATCACTTTTTTGATGTTAATTCACAACAATGTATTCTAGCTATATTTTGGTTCTCACACCAGTCTAATGGAAATATATAACATCACAACTTCGTCGCTCGAAAATAAATACTGGTGACGCTGCAGCATTATCAGAATCATCCCCGGGCAACTAGAATGTGATTCTATATCTATCCAGTATATTAAAACCTCGAATATACGTTCATGATGCGTATATGCAAAATCTTTATATACTCGATTGTCCAAATTCAAAATAAATAAATATTCAAATACGTATAAAATGGTTTAAATTTCAAAACAAAATTGTCTTCATTTGAAAAATATACTCTTCACACTCGTTCTAGGATACTACTGATCCTATCTCTAACGAGTTATTCTAATTGCATATTACTAATCCAATATCTGATGAATTCTTTCGTACGGTTCTAATGTGTCTTGTCCTCGAGCTCTGTAAACCAAAGTTCTGATACTACTCTGTAGCGACCCGAACTTCCCCGGCAAGGAAAGCACGGATTGCATTGAGGACACGACAAAATAGAACGCAAACAGAAGAACATTTCATTGTTTTTACAAAATTCCATCAGATACAAGAATATACAGAGTATGAATAAATATTACATATTCAATAAATATCAGAGATTACAATAAATAACATAGTAGCGGAAAAATATACAAAACACAACTGAAAGTACTACACGGATACAGAGCTTTCCGAGCATCGTTCCAGTTGTAGATCAGGATCCTGTGAATATAAATCTGCAAAACCAAAACTACTTGCTGCCTGTGTTGAAAATAAAGGCACCCAGGGTTTTGGTTAAAACAATAAACTCCAGGTCAGTCACGTGACTAGTGTGAGAACTAAAACAGTTATTAATCTTTGTTTGAAAGTTCGGTAAATCAAGGAACCACGCCATATAACACGGAACGGGTTTCCTCCAAAGAATACCAGTGCATAAAACAAACTGCGCAATGCTAAATAAAGAAAAATGAAGCTATTATAAGACCCAGGTCCCATCACACAATGTAACGCAAGCCGGAGGATAGGGTTTTTACCTTACAATAGCCAAAGCATGCTTGATACTTTAAAAACACATTATTTTGATATTACTATAAGTATATAGTGTCAAAACAGTTTCAATCATAAATATCAATCATAGGCGGCATGAATGACCCATACCACTATGTCGCCATACTAAGTTCTACAAATAAAACCGCAATATCACGTATTGGAAATTGGATTTCCGTCATGAGTCGAAGCAAGGGGCAAGCTCCTCTCCGATTTGAGACACTCTAGCGAATGTCTAAGGACCCCACTATGATCCTTGGATCTTCAAGGCCGGTCCTCTCTTACTTTTGAGGATTAGTTATTCCTGAACACACGTTTCCCGGTCCTAACAGACCTATATCCGAGGCGCCTCGCATTCCAACAACCACACAGGTGAAAAGTATAAAAATGTCAGCCAGTTTAAGCACTGACACCACCACTAGCTAGAAAGAAACGTCGTGCTCTCCCTGCAGTCACTATCCCGTTTTTGACTCATACCGAGGTGTGAGGCTCGCGAATTCACGCTATACACAAAGCTGCGCCACACAAGTCGTGCTTTGATCATCAACCACAAGACTTTGCTTTTCAACAGAAGCCTTGATCAATTGCCACTTAGGCGTGCCACACAGGCAATTCACGTCATGCGACTGATGTCCATCGATATACAACCTCTGAGCTCGTACGTCTCAGAGAAGGGCGTTAAGCAAGAGAATAAATTCTCCACCGCCAAAAAGATGTATATTTAATAGAGATCAATCAACACGGAATAAAATCCAATGTCAGACACACAGTCCATTTGCAAGTTCGTTCTGGGTCTGAACAAAACCAGAGGCACTTTCCTCGCTTATCCATCCATCTCCAAGTACGTCTGGACGATCACCGACTGTTTCTATCCTCTTGGGTGTACAGCCCAATAGATCATCATCAATCACCCAAACGATGTGAAGACTTCCAGTCTTCAACCACCGTCTTCATCTTCGATATATCATCGAATTGGTCATTCAGAATGGGTATAAACCCGGCCATTCCAAATAACACGCGTATATAATAAACACGTGTTACACAAACACAACATACGCCTCATTCCAATTCAGAATATTCTTTTATTCAAAAATTCACATTCTTAGGGAAAGGTTCCCATTAATTTTATCAAAGATAAATTCTTCTAAATATATTCTTTAATCTTCCTTTGGATATCATTTCAAACCATATTATGGTTTTCCAAATTAGTCTGGATTAGCGAACCACACCGAGGTAATTATTTATTTTATTTCCCAATCCCAACCTATTCATCCCCTGGAGGAAAACTGGTAATACTCCATATCTAACACCATGGTGTTATCGGTAAAATTAATTACCATTTCACGTTCAAATCTAATTAAAGGTTTAACTATCGCCTTGGAGCAAAACTTGTGATACTCCATTCTCGATCACTTTTCAGATTTGATAATTTAAATTATCAATTCACATTTAAATTTAACTACAGATTCATTAAAACTCCACTTAGTTTTAATCTTTCCCCCAAATCAATATCCTGTCTTTAAATGGGTTAAAGAATCAATGTCACCTAAAACACGATTCACGATAAACCCAAAATCACTTTCTATTGCTAATTGGGTTAAAGAATAGGTGTTATTCAAAACACCGCTCACGATAAACCCAAATCACATTTGATATTAAATACAAGGCTCTGAATAGAAAATATATTGGCTTATATTCAATATCAAATTCCACGACCAAAAAATATCGTATTGGAAATAACGATATGAATATATCTTCAAATTTCCATAACCATATCTGTATAATGACAAAATCCAACATCGAAATATTCCGAAGACAATTTCAATTCAAATCCATTCCAATTCAAGTATTCGAAATTCTGATTATTCTTAAAACCACTTTCACATTCAATTTATTTATTTATTTCAAAAATAAATTGATTTTAATTCTAGTTCAAAACTAGATCATTTCGATAAAAATATACTTTCATCATTTCAAATGTGGAATTTTTCATCCCAGTTCTTTCCAATTCACATATTATGATTTTAAACAAATTATTAATATTTTTAATAATTTTATCAAGGCCCGTGCAGTCGATTTCCATTAATGGCCATCGAACTGCAGTTACAACGACCTTTTCCTAATTTAATTTGGACATAATTCCAAATCCAACCGCTAGATTACAAATTTATAATGTTCGTTAGAAATCTCTTTTCGATACGAACCGAACGGTTCTAGTTTTAGGAGAATCCGACGGTCGGATCTCCCGCAACGTCAATTCGAAGTCAATGGTCGAAGTTCACGAACTGCCTCGGCGTGGCGCGGCGCGTTCTATTCAGGCCATTATATGTATAATATATATATATATATATTATTTCGTTGATTTCCTTTTAAAACGTATTTTATAAATCGTTTTAAATTCGTTTTCAAAACCATTTCAACTCTATATTCAATTTCAAAATCAAAAATGAATATTTCATATCATTTCTATACAAATGATAATATTTTGAAAACATTATATTTTGAAATCACTTCTTTTTCTATAATCATTATAAAAACGAATATAATCGATATAACTATCGTTCACGTCAAAATGGCGCAACTCTAATCAACACAGCTTTATTTATTTCAATAAATTCGTTACTCTATTCAACTAATGAATATTTATTCTATTCGACACATGAATATATATTTCTTTCAACACCTGACTAATCTCAACACATGAGTACTGTCAACACATGACTATTTTTGTTATGTAATATATTTTATAAAATTATGGTATCTATAGTTTGATCTTCAATCAGACTCCAACCGTAAGTAGTTTCTACTCTTAAATATGATAAAGATGTAAATTTAATTGTTAAAATATTTTACTCAACACATGAATAGTTTCGACACATGAATATTCTCAACACATGAGCATCGTCAACACATGACTATTCTTATATTGTAATATTCTTTATTTTCCCAATTGGAATGAGGCCCAATCCATTACCATATAATGTTAATTATATGGATTCCACCCAACATGTAATAACCCGGAAATTCTGGGCCAATTTAAAAAATTTATTTTGGCAATTTTAACGAATTTTGAATATTTAAAATGAATTATTTTAAATAAAAACGATGAGAAATTTATTATAAATGGAATTCGAATGTATATATATTTGAATCGTCGTTAGAATATAAAAATTTATTTTAAATTATAAAAGGAATTGAAAATGGCGCGGTAGTTCGATAATTCAATTTCAAACTTCAAATGAATGTACCGGGTGCAAAATAAACTAGATTTTAACGAAACCAAAAATATTAGAATCTATTTGTTAATATCTTTCCAACGAATCAGAAAAATTGAAATTTCATAGCGGGGATAAAAAGTTATGTCCAGTTGAAATTTCATAATAATCACTATGGAATTTCGGCCCTTAAAAATGGTCATTTTGCAAACGACCTCGGATTTCGACGAAACCACTTTTGTTGGGTCCGCGATGTCTGGTTATTGCTAGATTCCAATTTTCATAATTTTTCGAATCAGTATGTGAGCACGGTAAAGGAAAACGCGTTTTACCAGTTTCAGTTGATTTTAATCGACCGGAAAATGGTCATTTTTCCAAAGGTCTCAAAATTCGACGAAATTAGTTTTGTTAGGACCGTATCATCAATACAAAGCTACAAATAATTTTTCTGTAATTTTTGGGATCCGTATGAGGCCCCAGTAAATTGAAATGCGCGTTCAAATTCAATATATAGAGTTATATGTTGATTTTGATGAAAACTAATCGAAACGAGCGAATCAGCCTACGATACATATCCCATTGTGTTTCGGATGGGGGTAATTAGCGATGGAAGACAGGCGGTAGGTCCCGTTTTGAGTTCGAAATTTTAAGTTGCTTTTTGAAATTGAAAATAAATAAATAATATATAAAAAAATTACAAAACCCCCCATCTGTTTCTTTCTCTTTCCCCGTATACTTTTCAGAAATAAAAAAATATAGCAGGAAGGGAATCGTGATCCGCCACCCCCCTTATTTACTCGCCGCCGCCGCCATAGGTGGGGCGCCACCACCGCACGCCTCCCCTTACTCCTCCTCCCCACCATCTCCCTCTCCATCGATCCCCTACCACGCGCATTGTCGAGCACCCCCACCCCTCTCCGTTGAAGCCAGCGTCACCACCAACCCAAGACCCTCCACCGCGTCGACCACCCTGCCACCGCCTTCATCGCCCGAAACCTTCCACCGCCCCTTCTCTCTCCCTCTGCCTCGATTTAAACCCGTCCAACCTCGAAACCCCCGCCCCAAATCAGTGCCGTGGACCTCCCTAGCACCACCGCCTCTGACCCTCCTTCGATCTAGATCGGTGAGTTTTTCTATTTATTTATTTATTTACTTTTCTGTTTTTTTATTAGGTAATTAGGAAAGAGATTATATTTTTTATATATATATATAAATCACATTAGATTAGAAATCAGATTTATATATATTAAAGCGTTACAAAGATTAGATTTTTAATCATAGAAAGTTTTGATTTTTTATTCAGTAAAGGCACAATTTTTATGAATGGAAAATACGATTTTTATAATGAAAAAGAATTTATAAAAATATGATTTTTATTACGAAGTTGGAGAAGCAAAAATATGGTCTTTATATGAAGTTAGTTTAGAGAAGAATTAATTTTTATCCATGAAAAGATGTAGATTTTATTTATAGAAAAGCTTTGATCTTTACGTTAAGAAAAGCCATGATTTTTATAGAAGAAAGAATAATTTTTTAATATAAGAAAGTTGAGGATGTGCGTATAGGCAAGTTGAAAATATTTTTAAAGGTATGAAAATATGATTTTTTTTTTATATAGTAGAGATTATAAAAATATAATTTTTATAAGGTAGAGAATATAAAAATACGATTTTTATATATGTAGCAAAATAAAAATCTGATTTTTATTATATATAAGGCGAAATTTTTATATTTGAAAAGGCGAAATTTTTATATTGGAAAAGGCGAAATCTTTATATAGAGAATAGTGTGATAAAAATATAATCTTTATTATATGAACATCGTTGTAAAAATAGAATTTTTATCTATATAGTTGTAGTATAAAAATGTGATTTTTACATATGTAGTGGCTACGGGCAACTAAAGTGACAAAAGGCGAGAACAGTGATGATTTCCTACATTTGTAGTGTCGCGGAGTTGGGATAGCTTTGGTGAGAACTTCTCACTTTAACTTTTCTTTTCTGGTTATATAAATATATACTAGGATGCAGACGGTGTTTAGTAGCACCCGACACCATCGTCCACAGACCATGGACTTGTTTATTTGGTTGTGTAGTTGGTTAGATTATTTGATTTGAATTTGATTGTTTGGTGAAATGGAATGGATTTGATTGATATGTGTATGGCGTGGGCCATTATTTGACCGGGGATAAGGCTAGGCCTGGTCCCGTTTCTAGTATCGTGTCGTTATGCCGCCGAAATTTTCTAAGTTAGAAAAATAAAGATATCATTTTATTTTATAAATGAACCGAATAGAATATTCATAGGTTGAATAAAATAATTTGGTTGTTAAAAATATAATTTTTAACGTGAACGTGAACAAATAAATATTCATTTACCAACCAGACGGTTTGTTTATGTACAACTATTTGAAGGACATTGATTGGGACGATAAATTTTACACATCGCCCAACTGCACAAATAAAAATCTGTGTTTGTTGATTAGAAACCCCACACGAATATTGGGATAATATATGACATACACTAATCCCAATAATTAGTTGTATGTCGATCGATTGATTGACAGGCTGTCATAAGCGTTAGATATCTATATTTGATGCTTATACAGTATAGTGCACTTTGGATGATGGTTGACTATTTATCGTTGCTATTATATACATGTGATGTATGGAATCCATATAATAACTTTATATGGTGATTGATTGGGTCTCATTCCAATTGGGAAAATAAAGAATATTACAAAATAAAGGTTCATGTGTTGACAGTACTCATCCGTTGAGATTAGTCATGTGTTGAACGAAATATTTTGACGACAAAATTTACATCTTTATCATATATAAAATTAGAAACCAACTTCTTTATAAAATAAAGGTTCATGTGTTGACAGTACTCATCTGTTGAGATTAGTCATGTGTTGAACGAAATATTTTAACGATAAAATTTACATCTTTATCATATATAAAATTAGATACTAACTGGAAAATAGATAAGATGAGTGGTCTCTTGGATGTTGATCTGATGTTGGTTTCGGCCTTCGAGGTTAATATTCCGGGAATCGTTCTCTTACTAATTTACGGTTGGAGTCTGATTTGAAATCAAACGATAGATACCATAATTTTTATATAATATATTAAATAACAAAAATAGTCACACGTGGACAGTACTCATTCGTTGAGATTAGTCATGTGTTGACAAAAATATAGATTCATGTATTGAATAGGATAAATATTCATTTGTTGAATAGAATAACAGAATTATTGAAATATATAAAGCCGTGTTCACTAGAGATGCGCTATTTTGATGCGAACGATATTTATATCGATTATATTCGTTTTTATAATTGAATCGAATATATAACGAATTTGAATTGAATCGAATAGAAAACGAATTTGAATTGAATCGAATATATAACCGATTTGAATTGAATCGAATATAAAATGAATTTGAATTGAATCGAATAGAAAACAAATTTAAAATAGAATTGAAATCGATTTGAATTGATATCAAATAGAAATGAATATAAAAAGAATTTATAAGGGAAAATTCAATTTTGATTTGAATTTGAAATGAATGTTGAAATTGTTTTTGAAACAAATTGAAACGATTTATAAAATTCGTTTAAAAAGGGAAATCGACGAAATATAATATATATATATATATTATATGTATAATGGCCTGAATAGAATGCGCCGCGCCGCGGCAGTTCGTAAATTTCGACCATTGACTACGAACGGACATTACGGGAGATCCGACCGTCGGATTCTCCTAAATCCGGAACCGCTGGGTTCGTATCGAAAAGAGCTTTCTAACGAATATTATAAATTTGAAATATAACGGTTGTATTTGGAGATACGTCCAAATCAAATTTGGAAAAGGTCGTTGTAAGTGCAGTTCGATGGCTGTTGATGGAAATCGACTGTACGGACCTTGATAAAATTATTAAAAATAGTTATAATTTATGTAAAATCATAAGAAATGATTTGTGAAAAATTGGGATGAAAAATCCCACATTTGAAAAGATAAAAATAGATTTTTATCGAAATGAACTAGTTTTGAACTAAAATTAGAACCCAACTATTTTTATTATATATAATTGGAATTGAATTAGAATTGATTTATGGGTCTATCGTGAACGGTGTTTTAAATAACATTTGTTCTTTATCCCGATAATAATTAGAATGTGATTTGGGTTTATCATGAACTGTGTTTTAAATGGCATTAGTTCTTTAACCCAGTAAAGGGAGTTTTAATGAATCTACAATTAGATTGAAATGTGAATTGCTAATTTAAATTATCAAATTTGGAAAATGAGCGAGAACGGAGTATCACCAGTTTTGCTCCAAGCGATAGTTAAATCTTTAATTAGATTTGAACGTGAAATGGTAATTAATTTTACCGATAACACTGTGGTGTTAGATATGGAGTACTACCAGTTTTGCTTCATGGGATGAATAGGTTGGGACTGGGAAATAAAATAAATAATTACTTCGGTGTGGTTCGCTAATCACGACTAGTTTGGAAAACCTTAACATGGTTTGAAATAACATCCAAAGTAAGATTAAAGAATAAATTTTAAAGAATTTATCGTTGATAAAATTAATGGGAACCTTTCCCTAAGATATGAAATTTAGAAACTAGCTGTAGGTTAGCTAAGAAGAATGGTTTCCTGGGTATTGATCTGATGTTGGTTTCGGCCTTCGTGGTTAATATTTAGGAAATTGTTCTCTTACTGATTTACGATAAGTGGCTGCTGAATTGGAATGAGGCATATGTTGTGTTTGTGTAACATTCGTTTTAATATACGTGGGTTGTTCGGAAAGGCCGGGTTTATACACATTCTGAATAACCGATTCGACGATATGTCGAAGACGAAGATGGTGGTTGAAGACCGGAAGTCTTCACATCGTTTGGGTGATTACTGATGATCTTGATTGGGCTGTACACCCAAGATGAGGGAATCAGTTGGTGGTCATCCAGACGTACTTGGAGATCGATGGATATGCGAGGAAAGTGCCTCCGGTTTCGTTCAGACCCAGAACGGACTTGTAAATGGACTGTGTGTCTGACAATTGGATTTTATTCTATGTTGATTGATCTCTATTAAATATACAAATGTTTGGCGGCAGAGAATTTATTCTTTTGCTTAACGCCCTTCTCTGAGACGTACGAGCTCAGAGGATGTATATCGATGGACATCAGTCGCATGGCATGAATTACCTGTGTGGCACGCCTAAGTGGCAATTGATCAAGGCTTCTGTTGAAAAGCAAAGTCTTGTGATTGATGATCGAAGCACGGCCTTTGTGGCATAGCTTTGTGTATAACGTGAATTCTCGAGCCTCACACCTCGGTATGAGTCAAAAACGGGATAGTGACTGCAGGGAGAGCACGATGTTTCTTTCTAGCTTTGCTGGTGTCAGTGACTTACCAGCCCTGACATTTATATACTTTTCACCTATGTGGTTGTTGGATGAGGCGCCTCGATTTTAGGTCTGTAAGGACCGGGAAACATGTGTTCAGGAATAATTAATCCTCAAACGTAAGAGAGGACCGGCCCTGAAGATCCAAGGGTTGCCCAGAGTGTGTAGTCGTGAGGCATTTGCTAGAGTGTCTCGAAGCGGAGAGGAGCTTGCCCTTTGCCTCGACTCATGACGGAAATCCAGTTTCCAATACGTGTATTTCGGTTTTATTTGTAGAGCCTAGTATGGTGACATAGTGGGATGGGACATGTGTTATTTAAAACACTATACATTGTTTTGACACTATACACTTATTATAGTATCAAATGATTTGTTTTTAAACGTACCAAGCATGTTTGGCTGTTATAAGGTAAAACCCTATCCTCCGGCTTGCGTTGCATTGTGTGATGGGACATGGATCTTATAATAGCATCATTTTTCGAAAATTCATTGCGTTGTTTATTCTATGCACTGGTATTCTTGGGAGAAAACCCGTTCCGTGTTATACGGCGTGGTCCCTTGAATTACTCTCTTTTAAAGTAAAGTTTTAAATAACTGTTTTAGTTCTCACACCAGTCACATGACTGACCTGGAGTTTATTGTTTTAACCTAAACTCTGGGTGCCCATATTTTCTATACGGGCAGCTAGTAATTTTGGTTTTGCATATTTATATTCACAGGATCCTGATTTACAGCTGGAACGATGCTTGGAAAGCTCTGTATCCGTGTATTACTTTCAGTTGTGTTTTATATTGTTTTTCCGCTGCTATGTAACTTATTGTAATCCCTGATATTTATCGAATGCAATTTATTCATTTATACTCTGTATATTCTTGTATTCTGATGGAATTGTTGTAAATAACAATGAAATGTTCTTCTGTCTGCGTTCTGATTTGTCCTGTTCTCAAAATGATCAGGGGTTTCGAACGGTCTTGGTCGGTTTAATGATCGATTCGGATCGAGCTAAATTCCTTGCTGTTACATTTGGTATCAGAGCTTTGGTTTACAGAGCTCGAGAACAAGACAAATTAGAACCATACGAAAGGATTCGTCAGATATTGGATTAGTAATATCCAATTAGAATGACTCGTTAGAGATATGATCAGTAATATCCTAGAACGAGTGTGAAGAGTGTATTTTTCAAATGAAAACAGTTTTGTTTTGAAAATTTAAATCGTTTTAAACGTATTTGAATATTTATTTATTTTGAATTTGGACAATCCGGTATATAAAGGTTTTGCATATACGCGTCATGAATGTATATTCGAAGTTTTAATATACTGGATAGATATAGAATCACATTCTAGACACCCGGAGATGGTTCTGATGATTGATCGATCATCATCAGAACTTATGTTCGTGTTTCGAAGATGTGATATCTATATAAATTTCCATTAGACTGGTGTGAGAACCAAAACTAGATTAGGTTTATTGTTGTGATTTAGCATCAAAAACATGATTCTCTTTATATGTAGTAAAATTATGAATTTGAATCGTTAATCCACTAATTGATTGATGTTTGCGTTGTTCGTGTATTTGGTTGATAATTTTGAACCATTTATGCTTAATTGCATCAAATATTGAATTGTGTTGAAAATTGGTTGCATTTGCTTGCATATACATGTACTTATATTGAACAGGTCATAGCAAGGAGGCTAAAGCAGAGAAATAAAATTGTTTGCCCGACAAATAGGTACATGTTTACCATAATTTACTGTTTTTATTGGGTGATGATGATTTTATAAGCCGATTGGCTAGCCGCTTGGCTTTTCCTTTTTCTTTTTGAGATCAGAGGGACTGTATGGCAATTTCGGGATTTTCCCGGTGCTCCCAGTGCAGGGGAGGTTATGGCGAAATTTTTCGAAAATTTAGGGTGTTAGTCAAAATTTTGAAAAATTTGAAAAGTTCTTAGAAACTGAAAAGTTGAAGAACTTAAGCCATAGTCAAAATACTGGAAGTTGAGTTGATTTGTTAAACAACTTTCGGCTTCGTTCCTTTTCGGGGATGAAAAGTTTTAAGTGGGGGAGATTGTAATAACCCAGAAATTCTGGGCCAATTTAAAAATTTTATTTCGGAAATTTTAACGAATTTTGAATATTTAAAATGAATTATTTTAAATAAAAACGGCGAGAAATTTATTATGAATGGAATTCGAACGTATATATATTTGAATCGTCGTTAGAATATAAAAATTTATTTTAAATTATAAAAGGAATTGAAAATGGCGCGGTAGTTCGATAATTCGATTTCAAACTTCAAATGAATGTATCGGGTGCAAAATAAACCGGATTTTAACGAAACCAAAAATATTAGAATCTATTTGTGAATATCTTTCCAATGAATCAGAAAAATTGAAATTTCATAGCGGGGATTAAAAGTTATGTCCAGTTGAAATTTCAGAATAGTCGCTATGGAATTTCAGCCCTTAAAAGTGACCATTTTGCAAACGACCTCGGATTTCGACGAAACCACTTTTGTTGGGTCCGCGATGTCTAGTTATTGCTATATTCTAATTTTCATAATTTTTTGAATCAGTATGTGAGCATGGCAAAGGAAAACGCGTTTTACCAGTTTTAGTTGATTTTAATCGACTGGAAAATGGTCATTTTTCCAAAGGTCTCAGAATTCGACGAAACTAGTTTTGTTAGGACCGTATCGTCGATACGAAGGTAGATATAATTTTTCTATAATTTTTGGGGTCCGTATGGGGCCCCAGTAAATTGAAATGCGCGTTCAAATTCAATATATAGAGTTATATGTTGATTTTGACGAAAACTGATCGAAACGATCGAATCAGCCTACGATACATATCCCATTGTGTTTAAAATGGGGGTAATTAGCTATGGACGACAGGCGGTGGGTCCCGTTTCAAGTCCGAAATTTTATGTTGCTTTTTGAAATTGAAAATAAATAAATAATATATAAAAAAAATTACAAAACCCCCTCTCTTTCTTTCTCTTTCCCCGTATACTTTTCAGAAATAAAAAAAATATAGTAGGGGGAATCGCGATCTACCGCCCCCCTATTTACTCGCCGCTGCCGCCCCAGGTGGGGCGCCACCACCGCACGCCTCCCCTTACTCCTCCTCCCCACCATCGCCCTCTCCATCGATCCCCTACCACGCGCGTTGTCGAGCACCCCCACCCCTCTCCGTTGAAACCAGCGTCGCCAACCAACCCAAGACCCTCCACTGCGTCGACCACCCTGCCACCGCCTTCATCGCCCGACCCTTCCACTGCCCCTTCTCTCTCCCTCTGACTCGATTTAAACCCGTCCAACCTCGAAACCCCTGCCCCAAATCAGTGCCGTGGACCTCCCTAGCACCACCGCCTCTGACCCTCCTTCGATCTAGATCGGTGAGTTTTTCTATTTATTTATTTACTTTTCTATTTTTTATTAGGTAATTAGGAAAGAGATTATATTTTTATATATATATATATATATAAATCACATTAGATTAGAAATCATATTTATATATATTAAAGCGTTACAAAGATTAGATTTTTAATCATAGAAAGTTTTGATTTTTAATTTAGTAAAGGCATGATTTTTATGAATGGAAAAACGATTTTTATAATGAAAAAGAATTTATAAAAATACGATTTTTATTACGAATTTGGAGAAGCAAAAATATGGTCTTTATATGAAGTTAGTTTAGAGAAGAATTAATTTTTATCCATGAAAAGTTGTAGTTTTTATTTATAGAAAAGCTTTGATCTTTACTTTAAGAAAAGCCATGATTTTTATAGAAGAAAGAATAATTTTTTAATATATGAAAGTTGAGGATGTGCGTATATGCAAGTTGAAAATATTTTTAAAGGTATGAAAATATGATTTTTTTTATATGGTAGAGATTATAAAAATATAATTTTTATAAGGTAGAGAATATAAAAATACGATTTTTATATATGCAGCGAAATAAAAATCTGATTTTTATTATATATAAGGCGAAATCTTTATATTTGAAAACGCGAAATCTTTATATTGGAAAAGGCGAAATCTTTATATAGAGAATAGTGTGATAAAAATATAATCTTTATTATATGAACATCGTTGTAAAAATAGAATTTTTATCTATAGAGTAGTAGTATAAAAATGTGATTTTTATATATGTAGGGGCTACGGGCAACGAAAGTGACAAAAGGCGAGAACAGTGATGATTTCCTACATTTGTAGTGTCGCGGAGTTGGGATAGCTTTGGTGAGAACTTCTCACTTTAACTTTTTTTTCTAGTTATATAAATATATACTAGGATGCAGACGGTGTTTAGTAGCACCCGACACCATCGTCCACAGACCATGGACTTGTTTGTTTGGTTGTGTAGTTGGTTATATTATTTGATTTGAATTTGATTGTTTGGTGAAATGGAATGGATTTGATTGAAATGTGTGGGCGTGGGCCATTATTAGACCGGGGATAAGGCTAGGCCTTGTCCCGTTTCTAGTATCGTGTCGTTATGCCGCCGAAATTTTCTAAAATAAGCTAGAAAAATAAAGATATTTTATTTTATAAATGAACCGAATAGAATATTCATAGGTTGAATAAAATAATTTGGTCATTAAAAATATAATTTTTAACGTGAACGTGAACAAATAGATATTCATTTACCAACCGGACGATTTGTTTATGTACACCTATTTGAAGGACATTGATTGGGACGATAAATTTTACACATCGCCCAACTGCACAAATAAAAATATGTGTTTGTTGATTTGAAACCCCACACGGGTATTGGGACAATATATGACATACACTAATCCCAATAATTAGTTGTATGTCGATCGATTGATTGACAGGCTATTATAAGTGTTAGATATCTATATTTGATGCTTATACAGTGTAGTGCACTTTGGATGATGGTTGTTTATTTATCGTTGCTATTATATACATGTGTTGTATGGAATCCATATAATTAACTTTATATGGTGATTGATTGGGTCTCATTCCAATTAGGAAAATAAAGAATATTATAAAATAAAGGTTCATGTGTTGATAGTACTCATCCGTTGAGATTAGTCATGTGTTGAACGAAATATTTTAACGATAAAATTTACATCTTTATCATATATAAAATTAGAAACCAACTTCTTTATAAAATAAAGGTTCATGTGTTGACAGTACTCATCCGTTGAGATTAGTCATGTGTTGAACGAAATATTTTAACGATAAAATTTACATCTTTATCATATATAAAATTAGAAACTAACTGGAAAATAGATAAGATGAGTGGTCTCCTGGATGTTGATCTGATGTTGGTTTCGGCCTTCGGGGTTAATATTCAGGGAATCGTTCTCTTACTAATTTACGGTTGGAGTCTGATTTGAAATCAAATAATAGATACCATATTTTTTATAAAATATATTAAATAACAAAAATAGTCACACGTTGACAGTACTCATTCGTTGAGATTAGTCATCTGTTGACAAAAATATAGATTCATGTATTGAATAGGATAAATATTCATTTGTTGAATAGAATAACGGAATTATTGAAATATATAAAGCCGTGTTGATTAGAGATGCGCTATTTTGTCGCGAACGATATGTATATCGATTATATTCGTTTTTATAATTGAATCGAATATATAACGAATTTGAATTGAATCGAATATATAACGAATTTGAATTGAATCGAATAGAAAACGAAATTGAATCGAATATATAACGAATTCGAATTGAATCGAATAGAAAACGAATTTGAATTGAATCGAATAAATAACGAACTTCAATTGAATCGAATATAAAACGAATTGGAATTGAATCGAATAGAAACGAATTTGAAATAGATTTGAAATCGATTTGAATTGAAATCAAATAGAAATGAATATAAACAGAATTTATAAGGGAAAATTCAATTTTGATTTGAATTTGAAATGAATGTTGAAATTGTTTTTGAAACAAATTGAAACGATTTATAAAATTCGTTTCAAAAGGGAAATCGACGAAATATATTTAATATATATATATATATATATTATATATATAATGGCCTGAATAGGACGCGCCGCGCCGCGGCAGTTCGTAAATTTCGACCATTGACTTCGAACGGATATTACGGGAGATCCGACCGTCGGATTCTCCTAAAACCGAAACCGTTGGGTTCGTATCGAAAAGAGCTTTCTAACGAATATTAGAAATTTGAAATCTAACAGTTGGATTTGGAGATACGTCCAAATCAAATTTGGAAAAGGTCGCTGTAAGTGCAGTTCGATGGCCGTTGATGGAAATCGACTATACGGGCCTTGATAAAATTATTAAAAATAGTAATAATTTATGTGAGATCATAAGAAATGATTTATGAAAAATTGGGATGAAAAATCCCATATTTGTAAAGATAAAAATAGATTTTTATCGAAATGAACTAGTTTTGAACTAAAATTAAAACCCAACTATTTTTAATATATATAATTGGAATTGAATTAGAATTGATTTATGGGTCTATCGTGAACGGTGTTTTAAATAACATTTGTTCTTTAACCCGATAATAATTAGAATGTGATTTGGGATTATCGTGAACTGTGTTTTAAATGGCATTAGTTCTTTAACCCAGTAATGGGAGTTTTAATGAATCTACAATTAGATTGAAATGTGAATTGATAATTTAAATTATCAAATTTGGAAAATGAGAGAGAATGGAGTATCACCAGTTTTGCTCCAAGCGATAGTTAAATCTTTAATTAGATTTGAACGTGAAATGGTAATTAATTTTACCGATAACACCGTGGTGTTAGATATGGAGTATTACCAGTTTTGCTTCATGGGATGAATAGGTTGGGATTGGGAAATAAAATAAATAATTACTTCGGTGTGGTTCGCTAATCCCGACTAGTTTGGAAAACCTTAACATGGTTTGAAATAACATCCAAAGGAAGATTAAAGAATTAATTTTAAAGAATTTATCTTTGATAAAATTAATGGGAACCATTCCCTAAGATATGAAATTTAGAAACTAGCTATAGGTTAGCTAAGAAGAATGGTTTCCTGGGTATTGATCTGATGTTGGTTTCGGCCTTCGGGGTTAATATTTAGGAAATTGTTCTCTTGCTGATTTACGATTAGTGGCTGCTAAATTGGAATGAGGCATATGTTGTGTTTGTGTAACATTCGTTTTAATATACGTGGGTTGTTCGGAAAGGCCGGGTTTATACCCATTCTAAATAACCGATTCGACGATATGTCGAAGACGAAGATGGTGGTTGAAGACTGGAAGTCTTCACATCGATTGGGTGATTACTGATGATCTTGATTGGGCTGTACACCCAAGATGAGGGAATCAGTTGGTGGTCGTCCAGACGTACTTGGAGATCGATGGATATGCGAATAAAGTGCCTCCGGTTTCATTCAGACCCAGAACGGACTTGTAAATGGACTGTGTGTCTGACAATTGGATTTTATTCTATGTTGATTGATCTTTATTAAATATACATCTGTTTGGCGTCGGAGAATTTATTCTTTTGCTTAACGCCATTCTTTGAGATGTACGAGCTCAGAGGTTGTATATCGATGGACATCAGTCGCATGGCATGAATTGCCTGTGTGGCACGCCTAAGTGGCAATTGATCAAGGCTTCTGTTGAAAAGCAAAGTCTTGTGGTTGATGATCAAAGCACGGCCTTTGTGGCGTAGCTTTGTGTATAACGTGAATTCGCGAGCCTCAAACCTCAGTATGAGTCAAAAACGGGATAGTGACTGCGGGGAGAGCACGACGTTTCTTTCTAGCTTTGGTGGTGTCAGTGACTTACCAGCCCTGACATTTATATACTTTTCACCTATGTGGTTGTTGGATGAGGCGCCTCGATTTTAGGTCTGTAAGGACCGGGAAAAGTGTGGTCAGGAATAATTAATCCTCAAACGTAAGAGAGGACCAGCCCTGAAGATCCAAGGGTTGCCCAGAGTGTGTAGTACTGAGGCATTTGCTAGAGTGTCTCGAAGCGGAGAGGAGCTTGCCCCTTGCCTCGACTCACGACGGAAATCCAAATTCCAATACGTGTATTTCGGTTTTATTTGTACAGCCTAGTATGGAGACATAGTGGGATGGAGCGCTCATGCCGTCTATGATTGATATTTTTGATTGAAATTGTTTTGACACTATACACTTATTATAGTATCAAATGATTTGTTTTTAAACGTACCAAGCATGTTTGGCTGTTATAAGGTAAAACCCTATCCTCCGGCTTGCGTTGCGTTGTGTGATGGGACCTGGGTCTTATAATAGCACAATTTTTCGAAAAAACATTGCGTTGTTTATTCTATGCACTGGTATTCTTGGGAGGAAACCCGTTCTGTGTTATACGGCGTGGTCCCTTGAATTACTCTCTTTTAAAGTAAAGTTTTAAATAACTGTTTTAGTTCTCACATCAGTCACATGACTGACCTGGAGTTTATTGTTTTAACCTAAACTCTGGGTGCCCTTATTTTCGACACGGGCAGCTAGTTGTTTTGGTTTTGCAGATTTATATTCATAGGATCCTGATTTATAGCTGGAACAATACTCGGAAAGCTCTGTATCCGTGTATTACTTTCAGTTGTGTTCTATATTGTTTTTCCGCTGCTATGTAACTTATTGTAATCCCTGATATTTATCGAATACAATTTATTCATTTATACTCTGTATATTCTTGTATTCTGATGGAATTGTTGTAAATAATAATGAAATGTTCTTCTGTCTTCGTTCTGATTTGTCCTGTTCTCAAAACGATCAGGGCTTTCGAACGGTCTTGGTCGGTTTAACGATCGATTCGGATCGAGCGAAATTCCTTGCCGTTACACAACACATGTATATAATGGCACTGACAAATAATCAACCATCATCCAAAGTGCACTACTCTGTATAAGCATCAAATATAGATATCTAATGCTTATAACAACTTGTGAATCAATCGATCGACATACAACTAATAATTGGGATTAGTGTATGCCGTATTTTATCCCAATACCCGTGTGGGGTTTCAAATCAACAAACACAGATTTTTATTTATTCACATACCCGTTAAAATTTTTATTTTTTACGATAAAATATTTTTTAACTATATAAATATTTTATTTCATTTCACATCACACCATCAATTTTCACCACAACAAAAAATCAAACATACAAGCCATCCATGGTCTATGGACGACGGGTGTCTGGTGCTACTAACCACCGTCTACATTCTAGTATATAATTTAAACTAGAAAAGAAAATTTAAAGTGAGAAGTTCTCACCAACTAGCTGATCCAAACTCCACGACTCTTCATATGTAGGAATCTTCGTCGTTCTCGCATTTTGTCACTTTCGTTGCCTGTGGCCACTACATATATAAAAATCACATTTTTATATTGTTGCTATGTATATAAAAACCACATTTTTATACTACTACTATATAGATAAAAATTATATTTTTACGCCGCTACTATATCGATAAAAATTCTATTTTTACATCGCTACTATATGGATAAAAATTCTATTTTTACATCGCTACTATATGGATAAAAATTTTATTTTTACGTCGCTACTATATGGATAAAAATTCTATTTTTACATCGCTACTATATGGATAAAAAATTTAGTTTTACATTTCTACTATATGGATAAAAATTCTATTTTTACAAAGGTGTTCATATAATAAAGATTATATTTTTATCACGCTATTCTCTATATAAAAATTATATTTTTATATATCTATAGATCGTATTTTTATATCACGGCTTCATATGTAAAAATCACTCCTTTAAAACGCTACTTCCATGATTAAAATTATATTTTTATCTTACTAGCAATATAATAAAAATTATATTTTTATTACTCTACATGAATAAAAACAAATTTTTATATCCCCTACATAATAAAGATCGAATTTTTATTCTTTCTAAAATATCAAAATCATATTTTTATTATCGCTACTATATAAAAATCATATTTTTATAATTCTAACTTCATATTAAAAATTCGATTTTTATAGCTTCAACTTCATATTTTTCCATACGATAAAAATCAAACCTTTCTCTGATTAAAAATCGCATCTTTCTCTATATAAAGATCTCATCTTTATACTTCGTTTATAAAGATCGATCCTTTATCTAACTAAAGATCAAAGCTTTTATAAATTCTAATCGAAGCTTTCATGTAGTAAAAATAATACCATTATATAAATAAAATAAAATAAAAACTGTTTTTTTTCTATAACTAAATAAAAAATAAAATAAAAAGAACTCACCGTTTTCAGTCGGAGGGGTTCGCGGTGGTCCTTGGTGGTGGTCAGAGGGGCGCTGGAGGTGGCGGCATCCCTCTAGGTGGCGGCGCAGGTGGGGTTAGGGTTTAAGGGGGGCACAGGTTCTCGTTTTGGGGTTGGCGCGTGGGAGGAAGGGGGCAGATTTCAAAGGATAGGGGCGAGGCTGGAGGAGAGGGATGAAGAGTGAGCGGCGGCGGCAGATGGAGGGGTGCGGTCGCGCCTGGCAGCGGCTAGGGTTCTGAGCGCGGCGGTTTTTTTTTCTTTTGATTTTAATCGGGGAGAGAGAGTGTTGAGGGGTGAGGGTTATTATATATATATTTAATTATTTATTTTAAGTTTAAAAAGTTACTTTTTATTTTCAATTCGAAACGAAACCCACCGCTTGTCGTCCATAGCTAATTACCCCCATTTTGAACACAATGGGATATGTATCGTAAGCTGATTCGATCGTTTCGATCAGTTTTCATCAAAATCAACATATAACTCTATATATTGAATTTGAACGTGCATTTCAATTTACCAGGGCCACATAGGTACTCGAAAAATTCCATAAAAATATTTTCTAGCTTCGTATAAACGATACAGTCCTACAAAAACTAGTTTCACCAAATTCTGAGGCCGTTTGAAAAATGGCCATTTTCCAGTCGATTAAAATCAACTAAAACTGGTCAAACGCGTTTTACTTCGCCATGCTCACATATTGACTCGAAAAATTACAAAATTTGGAATCTAGCAATAATTAGACATCACAGATCAAACAAAAGTGGTTTCATCGAAAACCGAGGTCGTTTGCAAAATTTCCATTTTTAAGGGCCTGAATTCAATAGCGGCTATTCTGAAATTTCAACTTGACATAACTTCTGATCCCCGCTATGAAATTTCAATTTTTCAGATTCGTTGGAAAGATATTCTCAATTAGATTTAAATATTTTTGATTTCGCTAAAATCCGGTTTATTTTGCATCCGGTATGATCATTTGAAATTTTAAAATTGAATTATCGAACTACCGCGCCACTTTCAATTCCTTTTATAATTAAAATAAAATATTTATATTCTAACGATGATGTATATAAATATATACGTTCGATTCTATTAAAAATAAATTTCTCGTCGATATTATTTAAAATAATTCATTTTAAATATCCAAACTTCATTAAAATTGCAAAAATAAAATTTTTAAATTGGCTCGCATTTCCGGGTTATTACATTAATAATGTCTATCAACCATAACTAAATAATCATTAGCAGAACGCTTTCATCTCACGTTCTACAAACATAATATACAATCAAAAACTACAGGCACTTATTGGGTAGTGAATTCCAACTGGCAAGGTATGGGGCCACCTTTAGTGTATTTCTAGAGAGGAATACACCGGGTTCAACAAGAACATCTTGCAACCCAGGCTAAACATGACCAGACACTCATTTCGCTTGAGCGTACCGAATGTGTTATCACCAACGATTGGGATCAGCAATCATTTCCCAAAAGGGACAGCATCGAAATAGATTATAGAAGTAAATGGAATTTCTCTAGATTAGGTGGCAATACACCCTAATTGGCAGCTAACCACTTAGCCATGCGACCTACCCGATTTTATACCATTTCCTGGTTTTGAGGATAGAGGCCACGCTTATCTCTGACAGATCACACATTTATTCACTTTGAATATCACATCGTCATACCCGCCAAATTACAAATTGATTTCTCCAAAAATACCACGGGTATACAGCTAAGAGAAATGAATTCCTCCGCTACCAAACGTAAATACGTTTGAAGAGATCAACTTACGCGATCTGTTAAATTTACTTTGTCAGACATTCGTCCATTCAAGTTGTCCTGGGATTGGACGAACCGAAGGTACTATTTTGTAAATCCATCTTTTGCAATTTCTACCTAGGATTTACTGAACAGCCCTTGCATAACTCCGTCTTTAATTATCTTCATCATATTTGATTCACAACGCTAATGCCATACGGAGTGGTTTTCGGATAATATATCTGATTCCGATCTCTCCGTATTGACAACGGAAATGGACAAAATCTTTGATAGTCAGTGATTTAACTATGAAAGGAAAACATGTGTACAACCAACGGTCGTATTTCCAAATAGAAATCTTACTAATCAATCATCATTTCATTTCCCAATTTCCCATTTTTCGTTTCCATATATTCATAAATTCCTTATTTTCTAAAATTAGAAAATATACATTATTAACCTTGGAAAACATTTCCATTTCTAATTCATGCCTAAATATCTTCCCACCTCTATCAGTCCCTAACTGTAACTGGTAAGAGAACAACTTCCCAAGCATAAGCCCCAAAGGCCGAAACCAACATCGGATCGATACCCAGAAAGCCATTCAACTCAACTAATTTCCAGTCAGTTTCTAATTTCAGTAATTCAATTTAAATTCCTAATTCAAACCCCAAATTCCTTTATAATATTTTATTTGCAAAATATTTACTTTAATATAATTTATCACATAGAATGTGGATAATATTTCTTTATATAATCAAAACAGTTTGATTTCATATTTAAAAACAATATCTCAAATTCAATTTATATTTTTATTTGTAGAATTTTTTATACAAATCTCCTTTTTATTTCTAACACTTAAATCTCATTTATAATTCCTTTTATACAATTCTATTTATTCTATATAAACCCTTTTATATAATTCGATTTATTTTATATAAATCCTTTTGTATAATTCTATTTTTTTATAAATCCTTTTATATCGTTCTATTCATTTTATATAAATCCTTTTATATAATTCTATTTATTTTATATAAATACTTTTATATTTTCCAATATTTGTTTTTCAAATATTACCTTTTATAATATCCTATTTATTTCACATATAAATATTTCATTTTCAATATTCACTTTGCGAATTTCCTTTTTACATTCCAGTATTTCATATGGTATTTAAAATACCAAATAACATGACCAGTGTCATCATAATCAATCATAGATTATATATCACATCATACATCACAATATATGAAAACAAATAGTATTATAAATATTAAGGAATCTAGTTGGATCCCTCCAACCTGTTTCCTTGCATCCACAGTGTTAAACAGTATAAATTACATCGATTTCATTTCAAAATGAAATATTCTGATAAACAAAATCAATATTTGGTTAACGATTTATATATATATATCGTTATCTATAATTTCAACCAATACATCGGCAATTCAACCAAACAATCAACACACCGCAATCATTCATCATTTATCAATACTAGATTATATTTATAAAAATATAAACTGTACAGAGTTAGTGAGATTTACGCACATTGGATGATCATTGCTAAATAATAATAATTGGCAGTTGATTCAGACAGATAATTTATTTCGCTATAAGTTGTAACGAGCTCCAATTCACTCCAATCAGTTCCATTTTGTAGTCATCGTCCATACGATCCCGATGGATTTTGTTTTATCGGATACTGACCACGTACGAATAAGATGTTCATTTATTTAAGTTTAATATATATAAGTCATTAATAATTAATAATTTAATTAATGATTTTCTCTAATCACCTTTGAACTCCTAATCCATGTTTCAACGCATGTTCACTATCTTCTACCTGCACGCTGTACACGGCTTCCAATGGCCATTGTGCAAGCTCCTTGTATCCAATTCTCCTTCCACACATCATGTTTTCTCATAAGCTAAACAATTCTACCATATAATTTCTTTTCTTTTCTTTTTCATCAAGCTTACCCAAAGTTCGGCCCACCCAATATAAACTTCAGTCCGCCTCTAAGTCTTCCTTCCCCAATATAAATTTTCGAATTTCACAATACTGTAACCCATCGTGCACCATTTCTGCTCTTCACATGCCTTCCCTTTGAACCAGTTGCATTTCACAGTATTGTAAAGCTGACTCACGTTCCAAACTCAAGCCACCCTCTTAATACATCTGAAACGACCTGAACTTCCCCGTGAAGGAAAGCACGGATAGAATTGAGAACAAGACAAAATAGGACGCAGACGGAAGAACATTTCATTGCTATTACAACAATTCCATCAGATACAAGAATATACCGAGTATAAATGAATAAATTACATTCAACAAATATCAGAGATTTAAATTACATTTAAATACATCGCAGCGGAAAATAATACAAAAGCACAACTAGAAGTGATACACGGATACAGAGCTTTCCGAGCATCGTTCCAGCTGTATATCAGGAACCTGTGAATATAAATCTGCAAAACCAAAACTACTAGCTGCCCGTGCGGAAAATAGGGGCACCCAGAGTTTAGGTTAAAACAATAAACTCCAGGTCAGTCATGTGACTGGTGTGAGAACTAAAACAGTTATTAATCTTTATTTTTAAAGTTAGGTAAATCAAGGGACCACGCCGTATAACACGGAACGGGTTTCCTCCCAAGAATACCAGTGCATAAAACAAACAACGCAATGCTAAATAAAGAAAAATGAAGCTGTTATAAGACCCAGGTCCCATCACACAATGCAACGCAAGCCGGAGGATAGGGTTTTTACCTTATAATAGCCAAAGCATGCTTGATACGTTTAAAACACATTATTTGATACTATAATAAGTGTATAGTGTCAAAACAATTCAAATCATAAATATCAATCATAGGCGGCATAGCTACCATCTACTATGTCGCCATACTAGGCTCTACAAATAAAACCGAAACACACGTATTGGAAATTGGATTCCGTCATGAGCCGAGGCAAGGGGCAAGCTCCTCTCCGATTCGAGACACTCTAGCAAATGTCCCAGGACCCCACTATGATCCTTGGATCTTCAGGGCCGGTCCTCTCTTACTTTTGAGGATTGGCAATTCCTGAACACACGTTTCCCGGTCCTTACAGACCTATATCCGAGGCGCCTCGTATCCAACAACCACACAGGTGAAAAGTATATAAATGTCAGGGCTGGTAGGTCACTGACACCACCCTAGCTAGAAAGAAACGTCGTGCTCTCCCTACAGTCACTATCCCGTTTTTGACTCATACCGAGGTGTGAGGCTCGCGAAATCACGTTATACACAAAGCTACGCCACACAGGCCGTGCTTTGATCATCAACCACAAGACTTTGCTTTTCAACAGAAGCCTTGATCAATTGCCACTTACGCATGCCACATTGGAAATTCACTCCATGCGACTGAGGTCCATCGATATACAACCTCTGAGCTCGTATGTCTCAGAGAAGGGCGTTAAGCAAGAGAATAAATTCTCCGCCGCCAAACAGATGTATATTTAATAGAGATCAATCAACACAGAATAAAATCCAGTGTCAGACACACAATCCATTTACAAGTTCGTTCTGGGTCTGAACGAAACCGGAGGCACTTTCCTCGCATATCCATCCATCTCCAAGTACGTCTGGACGATCACCAACTGATTCCCTCATCCTGGGTGTACAGCCCAATCAAGATCATCAGTAATCACCCAAACGATGTGAAGACTTCCGGTCTTCAACCACCGTCTTCATCTTTGACATCTCGTCGAATCGATTATTCAGAATGGGTATAAACCCGGCCTTTCTGAATAACCCACGTATATAATAAACGAATGTTACACAAACACAACAAACGCCTCAATCCAATTCAGAATATTCTTTTATTCACAAAATCACATTCTTAGGGAAATGTTCCCATTAATTTTATCCAAGATAAATTCTTCTAAATTTATTCTTTAATCCTCCTTTGGATATCATTTCAAACTAGTCGGGATTAGCGAACCACACCGAAGTAATTATTTATTTTATTTCCCAATCCCAACCTATATATCCCATGGAGAAAACTGGTAATACTCCACATCTAACACCACTGTGTTATCGGTAAAATTAATTACCATTTCACGTTCAAATCTAATTAAAGATTTAACTATCGCTTTGGAGCAAAACTGGTGGTACTCCACTCTCGATCACTTTTCAAATTTGATAATTAAAATTATCAATTCACATTTTAATCTAATTAAAGATTCATTAAAACTCCACTTAGTTTTAATCTTTCCAGAAATCGATATCTTGCCTTTAACTGGGTTAAAGAACCAATGTTATCTAAAACACGATTCACGATAAACCCAAATCACATTTGATATTGAATACAAGGCTCTGAATAGAAAATATACCGGCTTATATTCAATATCAAATTCTGAAACCAACAAATATCGTATTGGAAATAACGATATAAAATATATCTTTCAAATTCCCAAAACAATATCTGTATAGTCACGAAATCCAACATCGAAATATTCCGAAGATAATTTCGATTCAGCTCCAGTCCAATCCACGTATTGGAAATTATCGATTATTTTCAAAATCACTTTCAAATTCAATTTATTTATTTTAAAAATAAATTGATTTCAATTCTAGTTCAAAACTAGTTCATTTCGATAAAAATCTATTTTTATCTTTTCAAATGTGGAATTTTCCAGCCCAAATCTTTCCAATTCACATATTATAATTTTACACAAATTATAGATATTTTTAATAATTTTATCAAGGCACGTACAGTCGATTTCCAACAACGGCCATCGAACTGCACTTACAACGACCTTTTTCGAATTTGATTTGGACATAATTCCAAATCCAACCGTTAGATTTCAAATTTCTAATATTCATTGGAAAGCTCTTTTCGATACGAACCCAACGGTTCCGGTTTTAGGAGAATCCGACGGTCGGATCTCCCGCAATGTCCGTTTGAAATAAATGGTCGAAATTCACGAACTGCCGCGGCGCGTTCTATTCAGGCCATTATATTATATATATAATATATAATATATATTTCGTCGATTTCCTTTTTAAAACGAATTTTATAAATCGTTTTAAATTCGTTTTCAAAACCCTTTCAACACTACATTCAATTTCAAATCGATTTGATTTCAATTCAATTCGAGTTCATTTCAATTCAATTCAAATTCTAACTCGTTTCAATTCAATTCAAATTCAAATTCAAATTCGTTTCAATTCAATTCAATTCGAATTTACTTTCTATTTGATCTAATTCGATTTCGTTTCAAATTGATTTCAATTCACTTTCAGTTCGTTTTAAATTTCAATTTCAATCTAATTCAATTTGAATTCATTTCTATTTTACTCGAATTCAAATTCACTTTCTATTCAATTCGAATCGAATTCACTTTCTATTCGATTCCAATTCATTTCAAATTGATTCAATAAAATTTCAATTTTTAATCTAATTCAATTTGAATTTCCTTTCAAAATATTAAATCTTGAAATCACTTTTCAATATTCATTATAAAACGAATAAAATCGATATAAATATCGTTCGCGTCAAAATAACGCATCTCTAATCAACACGGCTTTATATATTTCAATAAATTCGTTATTCTATTCAACAAATGAATATTTATTTCATTCAACACATGAATTTATATTTCTTTCAACACACGACTAATCTCAACACATGAGTACTGTTAACACATCACTATTTTTGTTATGTAAAATATTTTATAAAACTATGGTATCTATCGTTTGATTTTCAATTAGACTTCTACTAGGAAGTTGTTCTAATTTTAAATATGATAAAGATGTAAATTTTTATTATATAAAATATTTCACTCAACACATGAACATCGTCAATACATGACTATTTTTATATTCAACACATGAATTTTCTTTTATAATATTCATTATTTTCCCGATTGGAATGAGGCCCAATCAATCACCATATAATGTTAATTATATGGATTCCATACAACACATGTATATAATAGCATTGAAAAATAATCAACCATCAACCAAAGTGCACTACACTGTATAAGCATCAAATATAGATATCTAACGCTTATAACAGCCTGTCAATCAATCGATCGACATATTTAATCAATCAGGATGAGTGAACATCAAATTTCATCCCAACACCCGTGTGGGGTTTCAAACAATCAAACACAGATTTTATTTGTGCAGTTGGGCGACGTGTAAAATTTATCGACCCAATCGATATCAGTCAAATCAGTGTATACAAACAAATCGGCCGATTTGTTTATAAATATTTATTTATTCACTTTCACGTTAAAAATTATATTTTTAACGACCAAACTATTTTATTTTAACACTTGAATTTCTATTCAGTTCATTTACTCAATAAAATGATATTTTTATTTTTCTAACATATTTTAGAAAATTTCGGCGGCATAACGGCACGATACTAGAAACGGGACAAGGCCTAGCCTTATCCCCGGTCTAGTGAAGGCCCACGCCATTCACACATCAATCAAATCCATTCCATTTCACCAAACAATTCAATTCAAACCTAACAACCTAACCAACTACTCAACCAAACAATTTAACAAACAAGCCATCCATGGTCTGTGGATGACGGGTGTCGGGTGCTACTAAGCACCGTCTACATCCTAGTATATATATATATAACTAGAAAAAGAGAATTTGAGTGAGAAGTTCTCACCGAAAGCTATCCAATACCACGACTCTTCATTAATAGAAATCTTCTTCGTTATCCCATCTTCGTCATCTTCGTTGCCCGTAGTCACTATATATATAAAAATCACACATTTTTATATTTCGATGTCTTTAAAATAAAAATCACATTTTTATTTATTCACTTTCAATTTAAAAGTCATATTTTTATAATCACTTCATATATTTAAAAATCGAATTTTTACTTTGCTATTCAATATATAAAAATCATATTTTTACTTTGGTGTCATATAGATAAAAATTCCATTTCAAAAATATTGATTTCGCCTTTATAAAAATAAAGTTTTCGCCTTTATAAAAATAAAGTTTTCGCCTTTATAAAAATATAGTTTTCATCTTTATAAAAATCATCACTTTATTTCAACGTATATAAAATAAAAATCAGATTTTTATTTCGCTACATATACAAAGATGATATCTTTATATTCTCTATCCTATAAAGATTATATTTTTAATACTTTAAAAATATAAAAATCATATTTTTAATATTTCTATATAGTAAAGATTATATTTTTAATACTTTTTATAAATTAAAAACCGAATTTTAAAAATAAAAATCTTCTCTTCCTTATAAATAAAAAAAAAATCGAAACTTTAATGTATTGAAAATCACTTCTTTGAATGATAAAAATCACTTCTTTTATATATGAAAAATTTCATAAAAAAAATCAGAACTTTATCTAAATAAAAATAAAATCAAAAAAAAAAAAAAAAACTTACAGATCGGAGAGGAGAGGGGGGCGTCGGTTGCGTCAGGGGAGGGAACTGCTGGCACGTTCGGAGGCTGAGGTGGAAGAGGGGGAGGAGCAGGCGGTTGCGGTTGTGGGTGGATAGGGCGCATCGGGTTTTTGGGTAGGGTGGGGCTCGGTTGCGTCAGGGGAGGGGAGGAAGGAAGGAGGAAGAAGAGGAGGGGGTGCGCCGCCTCTGGCGCGGCGGTGGCCCATCGGGGGGGGGGGGGGGGGGGGCGATGCGGCGGCGGCTTCCCCCCCCCCCCCCCCCCGTCGCTCTCGTTTTTTTTTCTTTTTTTTTGTTTCTGAAATGAAATAGGGGGGGTATATGAAAAAAGATTTTTATATATTTAATTTAATTTTAATTTATTTTATCCCAAGGAGTTAACTTTTTATTCGACTTCGAAACGAGGCCCACCGACTGTCGCCCATAGCGTTTCACCCCCATTCCGAACACAATGGGATATGTATCGCAAGCTGATTCGATTTCTTTGATCAGTTTCCGTTGAAATTACATTTAAATCACTATATTGAGTTTTAAACGTACATTTCAAATTACCGGGGTCACATACTAACTAGAAAAATTCCAGAAAAATATTTTCTAGCTTCGTATTGACGATACGGTCCTAACAAAACTAATTTCGTCGAATTCTGAGACCGTTAGAAAAATGGCCAATTTCCAGTCGATTAAAATCAACTGAAACTGGTCAAACGCGTTTTCCTTTGCCACGCTCACATATTGATTCAGAAAATTATGAAATTTGAAACCTAGCAATAATTTGACATCACGGACCCAACAAAAGTGGTTTCGTCGAAATCCGAGGTCGTTTGCAAAATGTCCATTTTTAAGGGCCTGAATTCCATAGCGACTATTCAGAATTTTCAACTGGACATATCTTTTGATTCCCGCCATGAAATCTCAATTTGTCGGATTCGTTGGAAAGATATCATCAATTAGATCCTAATGTTTTTGGTTTCACTAAAATCCGTATTGTTTTGCACCCGGTACATTCAATTGAAGTTTGAAATCGAATTATCGAACTACCGCGCCATTTTCAATTCTATTTATAATTATATATAAATATTTATATTCTAACGACGACGCGTATATAATATACGTTCGAATTCTATTCAAAATAAATTTTTCGTCGATTTTATTTAAAATAATTCATTTTAAATATTCAAAATTCACTAAAATTGCCAAAATAAAAATTTCAAACTGGCTCGCATTTTACGGGTTATTACAATCTCCCCAACTTAAAACTTTTCGTCCCCGAAAAGGAACAAAGTCGAAAGTGGTTTGATTAATCAGCTCTACGCTCGATCCGGCTTCCATTCTCTAACTTTTCAGTTTCTGAGAATTTTTAAATTCTTCAAAAATTTGGCTAACACCCTAAATTTTCGAAAAATTTCGCCATAACCTCCCCTACACCGGGAGCATCGGGGAATTTCAAATAGCTTCCCCGGTCCTTCAGATCTCAAAAAGAAAAAGAAAAAGCCAATAGGCTCACAAAATCATCATCACCCAAACAAAACAGGAAATTATGTAGTAAACATGTACCTATTTGTCGGGCAAACAAATTTTATCCTCTGCTCTAGCCTCCTTGCTATGACCTGTTCAATATAAGTATATGTATATGCAAGCAAATGCGACCAAATTTCAATATAATTCAATATTTGATTATATTAGGCATAAATGGTTAAAAATTAGCAAACAATTAAACAAACAACACAAACATCAATCAATTAGTGAATTAGAGTTTCAAATTCATAATTTTGATATATATACAGAAAATCTTGTTTTGATGCCAATTCACAACAATGTATTCTAGCTATATAAGTTTTGGTTCTCACACCAGTCTAATGGAAATATATAGATATCACACCTTCGAAATTCGAATATGAATACTGATGATGATGCACCATCATCAGAATCATCCCCGGAGGTCTAGAATGTGATTCTATATCTTCCCAGTATATTAAAACTTCGAATATATGTTCATGACGCGTATACACGAAATCTATATATACTCGATTGTCCATATTCAAAATAAATAAATATTCAAATACGTTTAAAACGATTTAAATTTTCCTAAACAAAATGGTTTTCTTTTGAAAAATATACTCTTCACACTCGTTCTAGGATACTACTGATCCTATCTCTAACGAGTCATTCTAATTGGATATTACTAATCCAATATCTGATGAATTCTTTCGTATGGTTCTAACGTGTCTTGTTCTCGAGCTCTGTAAACCAAAGCTCTGATACCAACTGAAACGACCCGAACTTCCCCGTGAAGGAAAGCACGGATAGAATTGAGAACAAGACAAAATAGGACGCAGACGGAAGAACATTTCATTGCTATTACAACAATTCCATCAGATACAAGAATATACCGAGTATAAATGAATAAATTACATTCAACAAATATCAGAGATTTAAATTACATTTAAATACATCGCAGCGGAAAATAATACAAAAGCACAACTAGAAGTGATACACGGATACAGAGCTTTCCGAGCATCGTTCCAGCTGTATATCAGGAACCTGTGAATATAAATCTGCAAAACCAAAACTACTAGCTGCCCGTGCGGAAAATAGGGGCACCCAGAGTTTAGGTTAAAACAATAAACTCCAGGTCAGTCATGTGACTGGTGTGAGAACTAAAACAGTTATTAATCTTTATTTTTAAAGTTAGGTATATCAAGGGACCACGCCGTATAACACGGAACGGGTTTCCTCCCAAGAATACCAGTGCATAAAACAAACAGCGCAATGCTAAATAAAGAAAAATGAAGCTGTTATAAGACCCAGGTCCCATCACACAATGCAACGCAAGCCGGAGGATAGGGTTTTTACCTTATAACAGCCAAAGCATGCTTGATACCTTTAAAACACATTATTTGATACTATAATAAGTGTATAGTGTCAAAACAATTCAAATCATAAATATCAATCATAGGCGGCATAGCTACCATCTACTATGTCGCCATACTAGGCTCTACAAATAAAACCGAAACACACGTATTGGAAATTGGATTCCGTCATGAGCCGAGGCAAGGGGCAAGCTCCTCTCTGATTCGAGACACTCTAGCAAATGTCCCAGGACCCCACTATGATCCTTGGATCTTCAGGGCCGGTCCTCTCTTACTTTTGAGGATTGGCAATTCCTGAACACACGTTTCCCGGTCCTTACAGACCTATATCCGAGGCGCCTCGTATCCAACAACCACACAGGTGAAAAGTATATAAATGTCAGGGATGGTAGGTCACTGACACCACCCTAGCTAGAAAGAAACGTCGTGCTCTCCCTGCAGTCACTATCCCGTTTTTGACTCATACCGAGGTGTGAGGCTCGCGAATTCACGTTATACACAAAGCTACGCCACACAGGCCGTGCTTTGATCATCAACCACAAGACTTTGCTTCTCAACAGAAGCCTTGATCAATTGCCACTTACGCATGCCACATTGGCAATTCACTCCATGCGACTGATGTCCATCGATATACAACCTCTGAGCTCGTATGTCTCAGAGAAGGGCGTTAAGCAAGAGAATAAATTCTCCGCCGCCAAACAGATGTATATTTAATAGAGATCAATCAACACAGAATAAAATCCAGTGTCAGACACACAATCCATTTACAAGTTCGTTCTGGGTCTGAACGAAACCGGAGGCACTTTCCTCGCATATCCATCCATCTCCAAGTACGTCTGGACGATCACCAACTGATTCCCTCATCCTGGGTGTACAGCCCAATCAAGATCATCAGTAATCACCCAAACGATGTGAAGACTTCCGGTCTTCAACCACCGTCTTCATCTTCGACATCTCGTCGAATCGATTATTCAGAATGGGTATAAACCCGGCCTTTCTGAATAACCCACGTATATAATAAACGAATGTTACACAAACACAACAAACGCCTCAATCCAATTCAGAATATTCTTTTATTCACAAAATCACATTCTTAGGGAAATGTTCCCATTAATTTTATCCAAGATAAATTCTTCTAAATTTATTCTTTAATCCTCCTTTGGATATCATTTCAAACTAGTCGGGATTAGCGAACCACACCGAAGTAATTATTTATTTTATTTCCCAATCCCAACCTATATATCCCATGGAGAAAACTGGTAATACTCCACATCTAACACCACTGTGTTATCGGTAAAATTAATTACCATTTCACGTTCAAATCTAATTAAAGATTTAACTATCGCTTTGGAGCAAAACTGGTGGTACTCCACTCTCGATCACTTTTCAAATTTGATAATTAAAATTATCAATTCACATTTTAATCTAATTAAAGATTCATTAAAACTCCACTTAGTTTTAATCTTTCTAGAAATCGATATCTTGCCTTTAACTGGGTTAAAGAACCAATGTTATCTAAAACACGATTCACGATAAGCCCAAATCACATTTGATATTGAATACAAGGCTCTGAATAGAAAATATACCGGCTTATATTCAATATCAAATTCTGAAACCAACAAATATCGTATTGGAAATAACGATATAAAATATATCTTTCAAATTCCCAAAACAATATCTGTATAGTCACGAAATCCAACATCGAAATATTCCGAAGATAATTTCGATTCAGCTCCAGTCCAATCCACGTATTGGAAATTATCGATTATTTTCAAAATTACTTTCAAATTCAATTTATTTATTTTAAAAATAAATTGATTTCAATTCTAGTTCAAAACTAGTTCATTTCGATAAAAATCTATTTTTATCTTTTCAAATGTGGAATTTTCCAGCCCAAATCTTTCCAATTCACATATTATAATTTTACACAAATTATAGATATTTTTAATAATTTTATCAAGGCACGTACAGTCGATTTCCAACAACGGCCATCGAACTGCACTTACAGCGACCTTTTTCGAATTTGATTTGGACATAATTCCAAATCCAACCGTTAGATTTCAAATTTCTAATATTCATTGGAAAGCTCTTTTCGATACGAACCCAACGGTTCCGGTTTTAGGAGAATCCGACGGTCGGATCTCCCGCAATGTCCGTTTGAAATAAATGGTCGAAATTCACGAACTGCCGCGGCGCGGCGCGTTCTATTCAGGCCATTATATTATATATATAATATATAATATATATTTCGTCGATTTCCTTTTTAAAACGAATTTTATAAATCGTTTTAAATTCGTTTTCAAAACCCTTTCAACACTACATTCAATTTCAAATCGATTTGATTTCAATTCAATTCGAGTTCATTTCAATTCAATTCAAATTCTAACTCGTTTCAATTCAATTCAAATTCAAATTCAAATTCGTTTCAATTCAATTCAATTCGAATTTACTTTCTATTTGATCTAATTCGAATTCGTTTCAAATTGATTTCAATTCACTTTCAGTTCGTTTTAAATTTCAATTTCAATCTAATTCAATTTGAATTCATTTCTATTTTACTCGAATTCAAATTCACTTTCTATTCAATTCGAATCGAATTCACTTTCTATTCGATTCGAATTCATTTCAAATTGATTCAATAAAATTTCAATTTTTAATCTAATTCAATTTGAATTTCCTTTCAAAATATTAAATCTTGAAATCACTTTTCAATATTCATTATAAAACGAATAAAATCGATATAAATATCGTTCGCGTCAAAATAACGCATCTCTAATCAACACGGCTTTATATATTTCAATAAATTCGTTATTCTATTCAACAAATGAATATTTATTTCATTCAACACATGAATTTATATTTCTTTCAACACACGACTAATCTCAACACATGAGTACTGTCAACACATCACTATTTTTGTTATGTAAAATATTTTATAAAACTATGGTATCTATCGTTTGATTTTCAATTAGACTTCTACTAGGAAGTAGTTCTAATTTTAAATATGATAAAGATGTAAATTTTTATTATATAAAATATTTCACTCAACACATGAACATCGTCAACACATGACTATTTTTATATTCAACACATGAATTTTCTTTTATAATATTCATTATTTTCCCGATTGGAATGAGGCCCAATCAATCACCATATAATGTTAATTATATGGATTCCATACAACACATGTATATAATAGCATTGAAAAATAATCAACCATCAACCAAAGTGCACTACACTGTATAAGCATCAAATGAATGGAATTGAAAACGATTTCGAAATGAATGGAATTGAAAACGATTTCGAAATGAATTGAATTGAAAACGATTTCGAAATGAATTGAATTGAAAACGATTTCGAAATGAATTGAATTGAAAACGATTTCGAAATGAATTGAATTGAAAACGATTTCGAAATGAATTGAATTGAAAACGATTTCGAAATGAATTGAATTGAAAACGATTTCGAAATGAATTGAATTGAAAACGAATTCAAATTGAATCGAAAGTGAATTGAAATGAATTCAAATTGAATTGAAATTTGAATTGAATAGAAATGAATTTTAAAACGAATTTATAAAGAAGAATTCAATTTTGATTTGAATTGAAATGGAAGTTGAAATTGCTTTTGAAACGAATTTAAAACTATTTATATAATTCGTTTTAAATAGAAATCGACGAAATATATATTATATATATTATATATATAATATAATGGCCTGAATAGAACGCGCCGCGCCGCGCAAGTTCGTGAATTTCGACCATTTATTTCAAACGGACATTACGGGAGTTCCGACCGTCGGATTCTCCTAAAACCGGAACCGTTGGGTTCGTATCGAAAAGAGCTTTCTAATGAATGTTAGAAATTTGAAATCTAACGGTTGGATTTGGAGATACGTCCAAATCAAATTCGAAAAAGGTCGATGTAAGTGCAGTTCGATGGCCGTTGATGGAAATCGACTGTACGGGCCTTGATAAAATTATTAAAAATAGTAATAATTTGTGTAAAATCATAAGAAATGATTTAGAAAGGATTGGGATGAAAAACTCCATATTTGAAAAGATAAAAATAGATTTTTATCGAAATGAACTAGTTTGAACTAGAATTATAATTCTATTTATTTTTAAGTAAATAAATTGAATTCGAAAAGGGTTTTAAAAATAACCAGAATTTCCAATGATTGCATTGGAGTGGATTTGAATCGAAATTGTCTTTGGAATATTTCGATGTTGGAATTCGTGATTATACAGGTGTTGTTATGGAAATTTGAAAGATATATATTTATATCGTTATTTCCAATACGACATGTGTTAGTCGTAGAATTTGATATTGAATATAAGCCGATATATTTTCTATTCAGAGCCTTGTATTGAATATCGAATGTGATTTGGGTTTGTCGTGAATGGTGTCTTCACTAACACTGTTCTTGAACCCAGTTGAGAAAAGATTAAATCTTTTTATTTAGATTTAATGAAGTGTACCAATTAAATGATATTTAATTGGAATTGAATTGGTATTGATTTTTGGGTTTATCGTGAACAGTGTTTTAAATAACACTTGTTCTTTAACCCGATAATTAATGGAATGTGATTTTGGGTTTATCGTGAACTGTGTTTTTAAATGACACTGATTCTTTAACCCAGTTAAAGATTAAAACTAAGTGGGAGTTTTAATGAATCTTTAATTAGATTGAAAAGATCGAGAATGGAGTATCACCAGTTTTACTCCAGGCGATAGTTAAATCTTTAATTAGATTTGAACGTGAAATGGTAATTGAATTACCGATAACACTGTGGTGTTAGATATGAAGTACTACCAGTTTTACTTCATGGGATGAATAGGTTGGGATTGGGAAATAAAATAAATGATTACTTCGGTGTGGTTCGCTAATCCCGACTAGTTTGAATTGATATTCAAAGGAGATTAAAGAATAAATTTAAAGAATTTATCTTGGATAAAATTAATGGGAACTTTTCCCAAAGTATAGGAATATTTGAATAAAAGAATATTCTGAATTGGAATGAGGCGTATGTTGTGTTTGTGTAACACTTTTATAATATATACGTGAGTTATTCAGAAAGACCGGGTTTATCCCATTCTGAATAACTGATTCGACGTGGTGTCGAAGATGAAGACGGTGGTCGAAGACCGGAAGTCTTCACGTCGTTTGGGTGATTACTGATGATCTTGATTGGGCTGTACACCCAAGAAGATGGAAACAGTTTGTGATCGTCCAGACGTACTTGGAGATCGATGGATATGCGGGGTACTAGGTGCCTCCGGTTTCGTTCAGACCCAGAACGGACTTGTAAATGGACTGTGTGTCTGACATTGGATTTTAGTCCGTGTGATTGATCTCTATTAAATATATATCTGTTTGGCGGCGGAGAATTTATTCTCTTGCTTAACGCCCTTCTCTGAGACGTACGAGCTCAGGGGTTATACATTGATGGATATCAAACGCATGGAGTGAATTGCCTGTGTGGCATGCCTAAGTGGCAATTGATCGAGACTTCTGTTGAAAAGCAAAGTCTTGTGGTGATGATCAAAGCAAGGCCTTTGTGGCGTAGCTTTGTGTAACGTTTGCTTCGCGAGTTTCACACCCGGTATGAACCA
This sequence comes from Allium sativum, assembly GCA_030737875.1. NCBI lineage: Eukaryota > Viridiplantae > Streptophyta > Magnoliopsida > Asparagales > Amaryllidaceae > Allium > Allium sativum. Next base: position 108,991,655 of record CM060916.1, on the reverse strand, counting down.
AAAACGGGAGAGGACGTCAGGGAGGGCATGCGTTTCTTTCTAGCTAGAAGTGGCGTCAGTGGTTTTACACGCCCTGACGAGTTTGACTTATGTGGTTGTTGCTGTTGCGAGGCGCCTCGGATTGATCGGTCGTTCTCGAACCAACTGAAACAACCCGAACTTCCCCGTGAAGGAAAGCACGGATAGAATTGAGAACAAGACAAAATAGGACGCAGACGGAAGAACATTTCATTGCTATTACAACAATTCCATCAGATACAAAAATATACCGAGTATAAATGAATAAATTACATTCAACAAATATCAGAGATTTAAATTACATTTAAATACATCGTAGCGGAAAATAATACAAAAGCACAACTAGAAGTGATACACGGATACAGAGCTTTCCGAGCATCGTTCCAGCTGTATATCAGGAATCTGTGAATATAAATCTGCAAAACCAAAACTACTAGTTGCCCGTGCGGAAAATAGGGGCACCCAGAGTTTAGGTTAAAACAATAAACTCCAGGTCAGTCATGTGACTGGTGTGAGAACTAAAACAGTTATTCATCTTTATTTTTAAAGTTAGGTAAATCAAGGGACCACGCCGTATAACACGGAACGGGTTTCCTCCCAAGAATACCAGTGCATAAAACAAACAGCGCAATGCTAAATAAAGAAAAATGAAGCTGTTATAAGACCCAGGTCCCATCACATAATGCAACGCAAGCCGGAGGATAGGGTTTTTACCTTATAACAGCCAAAGCATGCTTGATACGTTTAAAACACATTATTTGATACTATAATAAGTGTATAGTGTCAAAACAATTCAAATCATAAATATCAATCATAGGCGGCATAGCTACCATCTACTATGTCGCCATACTAGGCTCTACAAATAAAACCGAAACACACGTATTGGAAATTGGATTCCGTCATGAGCCGAAGCAAGGGGCAAGCTCCTCTCCGATTCGAGACACTCTAGCAAATGTCCGAGGACCCCACTATGATCCTTGGATCTTCAGGGCCGGTCCTCTCTTACTTTTGAGGATTGGCAATTCCTGAACACACGTTTCCCGGTCCTTACAGACCTATATCCGAGGCGCCTCGTATCCAACAACTACACAGGTGAAAAGTATATAAATGTCAGGGCTGGTAGGTCACTGACACCACCCTAGCTAGAAAGAAACGTCGTGCTCTCCCTGCAGTCACTATCCCGTTTTTGACTCATACCGAGGTGTGAGGCTCGCGAATTCACGTTATACACAAAGCTACGCCACACAGGCCGTGCTTTGATCATCAACCACAAGACTTTGCTTCTCAACAGAAGCCTTGATCAATTGCCACTTACGCATGCCACATTGGCAATTCATTCCATGCGACTGATGTCCATCGATATACAACCTCTGAGCTCGTATGTCTCAGAGAAGGGCGTTAAGCAAGAGAATAAATTCTCCGCCGCCAAACAGATGTATATTTAATAGAGATCAATCAACACAGAATAAAATCCAGTGTCAGACACACAATCCATTTACAAGTTCGTTCTGGGTCTGAACGAAACCGGAGGCACTTTCCTCGCATATCCATCCATCTCCAAGTACGTCTGGACGATCACCAACTGATTCCCTCATCCTGGGTGTACAGCCCAATCAAGATCATCAGTAATCACCCAAACGATGTGAAGACTTCCGGTCTTCAACCACCGTCTTCATCTTCGACATCTCGTCGAATCGATTATTCAGAATGGGTATAAACCCGGCCTTTCTGAATAACCCACGTATATAATAAACGAATGTTACACAAACACAACAAACGCCTCAATCCAATTCAGAATATTCTTTTATTCACAAAATCACATTCTTAGGGAAATGTTCCCATTAATTTTATCCAAGATAAATTCTTCTAAATTTATTCTTTAATCCTCCTTTGGATATCATTTCAAACTAGTCGGGATTAGCGAACCACACCGAAGTAATTATTTATTTTATTTCCCAATCCCAACCTATATATCCCATGGAGAAAACTGGTAATACTCCACATCTAACACCACTGTGTTATCGGTAAAATTAATTACCATTTCACGTTCAAATCTAATTAAAGATTTAACTATCGCTTTGGAGCAAAACTGGTGGTACTCCACTCTCGATCACTTTTCAAATTTGATAATTAAAATTATCAATTCACATTTTAATCTAATTAAAGATTCATTAAAACTCCACTTAGTTTTAATCTTTCTAGAAATCGATATCTTGCCTTTAACTGGGTTAAAGAACCAATGTTATCTAAAACACGATTCACGATAAGCCCAAATCACATTTGATATTGAATACAAGGCTCTGAATAGAAAATATACCGGCTTATATTCAATATCAAATTCTGAAACCAACAAATATCGTATTGGAAATAACGATATAAAATATATCTTTCAAATTCCCAAAACAATATCTGTATAGTCACGAAATCCAACATCGAAATATTCCGAAGATAATTTCGATTCAGCTCCAGTCCAATCCACGTATTGGAAATTATCGATTATTTTCAAAATCACTTTCAAATTCAATTTATTTATTTTAAAAATAAATTGATTTCAATTCTAGTTCAAAACTAGTTCATTTCGATAAAAATCTATTTTTATCTTTTCAAATGTGGAATTTTCCAGCCCAAATCTTTCCAATTCACATATTATAATTTTACACAAATTATAGATATTTTTAATAATTTTATCAAGGCACGTACAGTCGATTTCCAACAACGGCCATCGAACTGCACTTACAGCGACCTTTTTCGAATTTGATTTGGACATAATTCCAAATCCAACCGTTAGATTTCAAATTTCTAATATTCATTGGAAAGCTCTTTTCGATACGAACCCAACGGTTCCGGTTTTAGGAGAATCCGACGGTCGGATCTCCCGCAATGTCCGTTTGAAATAAATGGTCGAAATTCACGAACTGCCGCGGCGCGGCGCGTTCTATTCAGGCCATTATATTATATATATAATATATAATATATATTTCGTCGATTTCCTTTTTAAAACGAATTTTATAAATCGTTTTAAATTCGTTTTCAAAACCCTTTCAACACTACATTCAATTTCAAATCGATTTGATTTCAATTCAATTCGAGTTCATTTCAATTCAATTCAAATTCTAACTCGTTTCAATTCAATTCAAATTCAAATTCAAATTCGTTTCAATTCAATTCAATTCGAATTTACTTTCTATTTGATCTAATTCGAATTCGTTTCAAATTGATTTCAATTCACTTTCAGTTCGTTTTAAATTTCAATTTCAATCTAATTCAATTTGAATTCATTTCTATTTTACTCGAATTCAAATTCACTTTCTATTCAATTCGAATCGAATTCACTTTCTATTCGATTCGAATTCATTTCAAATTGATTCAATAAAATTTCAATTTTTAATCTAATTCAATTTGAATTTCCTTTCAAAATATTAAATCTTGAAATCACTTTTCAATATTCATTATAAAACGAATAAAATCGATATAAATATCGTTCGCGTCAAAATAACGCATCTCTAATCAACACGGCTTTATATATTTCAATAAATTCGTTATTCTATTCAACAAATGAATATTTATTTCATTCAACACATGAATTTATATTTCTTTCAACACACGACTAATCTCAACACATGAGTACTGTCAACACATCACTATTTTTGTTATGTAAAATATTTTATAAAACTATGGTATCTATCGTTTGATTTTCAATTAGACTTCTACTAGGAAGTAGTTCTAATTTTAAATATGATAAAGATGTAAATTTTTATTATATAAAATATTTCACTCAACACATGAACATCGTCAACACATGACTATTTTTATATTCAACACATGAATTTTCTTTTATAATATTCATTATTTTCCCGATTGGAATGAGGCCCAATCAATCACCATATAATGTTAATTATATGGATTCCATACAACACATGTATATAATAGCATTGAAAAATAATCAACCATCAACCAAAGTGCACTACACTGTATAAGCATCAAATGAATGGAATTGAAAACGATTTCGAAATGAATGGAATTGAAAACGATTTCGAAATGAATTGAATTGAAAACGATTTCGAAATGAATTGAATTGAAAACGATTTCGAAATGAATTGAATTGAAAACGATTTCGAAATGAATTGAATTGAAAACGATTTCGAAATGAATTGAATTGAAAACGATTTCGAAATGAATTGAATTGAAAACGATTTCGAAATGAATTGAATTGAAAACGAATTCAAATTGAATCGAAAGTGAATTGAAATGAATTCAAATTGAATTGAAATTTGAATTGAATAGAAATGAATTTTAAAACGAATTTATAAAGAAGAATTCAATTTTGATTTGAATTGAAATGGAAGTTGAAATTGCTTTTGAAACGAATTTAAAACTATTTATATAATTCGTTTTAAATAGAAATCGACGAAATATATATTATATATATTATATATATAATATAATGGCCTGAATAGAACGCGCCGCGCCGCGCAAGTTCGTGAATTTCGACCATTTATTTCAAACGGACATTACGGGAGTTCCGACCGTCGGATTCTCCTAAAACCGGAACCGTTGGGTTCGTATCGAAAAGAGCTTTCTAATGAATGTTAGAAATTTGAAATCTAATGGTTGGATTTGGAGATACGTCCAAATCAAATTCGAAAAAGGTCGATGTAAGTGCAGTTCGATGGCCGTTGATGGAAATCGACTGTACGGGCCTTGATAAAATTATTAAAAATAGTAATAATTTGTGTAAAATCATAAGAAATGATTTAGAAAGGATTGGGATGAAAAACTCCATATTTGAAAAGATAAAAATAGATTTTTATCGAAATGAACTAGTTTGAACTAGAATTATAATTCTATTTATTTTTAAGTAAATAAATTGAATTCGAAAAGGGTTTTAAAAATAACCAGAATTTCCAATGATTGCATTGGAGTGGATTTGAATCGAAATTGTCTTTGGAATATTTCGATGTTGGAATTCGTGATTATACAGGTGTTGTTATGGAAATTTGAAAGATATATATTTATATCGTTATTTCCAATACGACATGTGTTAGTCGTAGAATTTGATATTGAATATAAGCCGATATATTTTCTATTCAGAGCCTTGTATTGAATATCGAATGTGATTTGGGTTTGTCGTGAATGGTGTCTTCACTAACACTGTTCTTGAACCCAGTTGAGAAAAGATTAAATCTTTTTATTTAGATTTAATGAAGTGTACCAATTAAATGATATTTAATTGGAATTGAATTGGTATTGATTTTTGGGTTTATCGTGAACAGTGTTTTAAATAACACTTGTTCTTTAACCCGATAATTAATGGAATGTGATTTTGGGTTTATCGTGAACTGTGTTTTTAAATGACACTGATTCTTTAACCCAGTTAAAGATTAAAACTAAGTGGGAGTTTTAATGAATCTTTAATTAGATTGAAAAGATCGAGAATGGAGTATCACCAGTTTTACTCCAGGCGATAGTTAAATCTTTAATTAGATTTGAACGTGAAATGGTAATTGAATTACCGATAACACTGTGGTGTTAGATATGAAGTACTACCAGTTTTACTTCATGGGATGAATAGGTTGGGATTGGGAAATAAAATAAATGATTACTTCGGTGTGGTTCGCTAATCCCGACTAGTTTGAATTGATATTCAAAGGAGATTAAAGAATAAATTTAAAGAATTTATCTTGGATAAAATTAATGGGAACTTTTCCCAAAGTATAGGAATATTTGAATAAAAGAATATTCTGAATTGGAATGAGGCGTATGTTGTGTTTGTGTAACACTTTTATAATATATACGTGAGTTATTCAGAAAGACCGGGTTTATCCCATTCTGAATAACTGATTCGACGTGGTGTCGAAGATGAAGACGGTGGTCGAAGACCGGAAGTCTTCACGTCGTTTGGGTGATTACTGATGATCTTGATTGGGCTGTACACCCAAGAAGATGGAAACAGTTTGTGATCGTCCAGACGTACTTGGAGATCGATGGATATGCGGGGTACTAGGTGCCTCCGGTTTCGTTCAGACCCAGAACGGACTTGTAAATGGACTGTGTGTCTGACATTGGATTTTAGTCCGTGTGATTGATCTCTATTAAATATATATCTGTTTGGCGGCGGAGAATTTATTCTCTTGCTTAACGCCCTTCTCTGAGACGTACGAGCTCAGGGGTTATACATTGATGGATATCAAACGCATGGAGTGAATTGCCTGTGTGGCATGCCTAAGTGGCAATTGATCGAGACTTCTGTTGAAAAGCAAAGTCTTGTGGTGATGATCAAAGCAAGGCCTTTGTGGCGTAGCTTTGTGTAACGTTTGCTTCGCGAGTTTCACACCCGGTATGAACCAAAAACGGGAGAGGACGTCAGGGAGGGCATGCGTTTCTTTCTAGCTAGAAGTGGCGTCAGTGGTTTTACACGCCCTGACGAGTTTGACTTATGTGGTTGTTGCTGTTGCGAGGCGCCTCGGATTGATCGGTCGTTCTCGAACCAACTGAAACAACCCGAACTTCCCCGTGAAGGAAAGCACGGATAGAATTGAGAACAAGACAAAATAGGACGCAGACGGAAGAACATTTCATTGCTATTACAACAATTCCATCAGATACAAAAATATACCGAGTATAAATGAATAAATTACATTCAACAAATATCAGAGATTTAAATTACATTTAAATACATCGTAGCGGAAAATAATACAAAAGCACAACTAGAAGTGATACACGGATACAGAGCTTTCCGAGCATCGTTCCAGCTGTATATCAGGAATCTGTGAATATAAATCTGCAAAACCAAAACTACTAGTTGCCCGTGCGGAAAATAGGGGCACCCAGAGTTTAGGTTAAAACAATAAACTCCAGGTCAGTCATGTGACTGGTGTGAGAACTAAAACAGTTATTAATCTTTATTTTTAAAGTTAGGTAAATCAAGGGACCACGCCGTATAACACGGAACGGGTTTCCTCCCAAGAATACCAGTGCATAAAACAAACAGCGCAATGCTAAATAAAGAAAAATGAAGCTGTTATAAGACCCAGGTCCCATCACACAATGCAACGCAAGCCGGAGGATAGGGTTTTTACCTTATAACAGCCAAAGCATGCTTGATACGTTTAAAACACATTATTTGATACTATAATAAGTGTATAGTGTCAAAACAATTCAAATCATAAATATCAATCATAGGCGGCATAGCTACCATCTACTATGTCGCCATACTAGGCTCTACAAATAAAACCGAAACACACGTATTGGAAATTGGATTCCGTCATGAGCCGAAGCAAGGGGCAAGCTCCTCTCCGATTCGAGACACTCTAGCAAATGTCCGAGGACCCCACTATGATCCTTGGATCTTCAGGGCCGGTCCTCTCTTACTTTTGAGGATTGGCAATTCCTGAACACACGTTTCCCGGTCCTTACAGACCTATATCCGAGGCGCCTCGTATCCAACAACTACACAGGTGAAAAGTATATAAATGTCAGGGCTGGTAGGTCACTGACACCACCCTAGCTAGAAAGAAACGTCGTGCTCTCCCTGCAGTCACTATCCCGTTTTTGACTCATACCGAGGTGTGAGGCTCGCGAATTCACGTTATACACAAAGCTACGCCACACAGGCCGTGCTTTGATCATCAACCACAAGACTTTGCTTCTCAACAGAAGCCTTGATCAATTGCCACTTACGCATGCCACATTGGCAATTCATTCCATGCGACTGATGTCCATCGATATACAACCTCTGAGCTCGTATGTCTCAGAGAAGGGCGTTAAGCAAGAGAATAAATTCTCCGCCGCCAAACAGATGTATATTTAATAGAGATCAATCAACACAGAATAAAATCCAGTGTCAGACACACAATCCATTTACAAGTTCGTTCTGGGTCTGAACGAAACCGGAGGCACTTTCCTCGCATATCCATCCATCTCCAAGTACGTCTGGACGATCACCAACTGATTCCCTCATCCTGGGTGTACAGCCCAATCAAGATCATCAGTAATCACCCAAACGATGTGAAGACTTCCGGTCTTCAACCACCGTCTTCATCTTCGACATCTCGTCGAATCGATTATTCAGAATGGGTATAAACCCGGCCTTTCTGAATAACCCACGTATATAATAAACGAATGTTACACAAACACAACAAACGCCTCAATCCAATTCAGAATATTCTTTTATTCACAAAATCACATTCTTAGGGAAATGTTCCCATTAATTTTATCCAAGATAAATTCTTCTAAATTTATTCTTTAATCCTCCTTTGGATATCATTTCAAACTAGTCGGGATTAGCGAACCACACCGAAGTAATTATTTATTTTATTTCCCAATCCCAACCTATATATCCCATGGAGAAAACTGGTAATACTCCACATCTAACACCACTGTGTTATCGGTAAAATTAATTACCATTTCACGTTCAAATCTAATTAAAGATTTAACTATCGCTTTGGAGCAAAACTGGTGGTACTCCACTCTCGATCACTTTTCAAATTTGATAATTAAAATTATCAATTCACATTTTAATCTAATTAAAGATTCATTAAAACTCCACTTAGTTTTAATCTTTCCAGAAATCGATATCTTGCCTTTAACTGGGTTAAAGAACCAATGTTATCTAAAACACGATTCACGATAAACCCAAATCACATTTGATATTGAATACAAGGCTCTGAATAGAAAATATACCGGCTTATATTCAATATCAAATTCTGAAACCAACAAATATCGTATTGGAAATAACGATATAAAATATATCTTTCAAATTCCCAAAACAATATCTGTATAGTCACGAAATCCAACATCGAAATATTCCGAAGATAATTTCGATTCAGCTCCAGTCCAATCCACGTATTGGAAATTATCGATTATTTTCAAAATCACTTTCAAATTCAATTTATTTATTTTAAAAATAAATTGATTTCAATTCTAGTTCAAAACTAGTTCATTTCGATAAAAATCTATTTTTATCTTTTCAAATGTGGAATCTTCCAGCCCAAATCTTTCCAATTCACATATTATAATTTTACACAAATTATAGATATTTTTAATAATTTTATCAAGGCACGTACAGTCGATTTCCAACAACGGCCATCGAACTGCACTTACAGCGACCTTTTTCGAATTTGATTTGGACATAATTCCAAATCCAACCGTTAGATTTCAAATTTCTAATATTCATTGGAAAGCTCTTTTCGATACGAACCCAACGGTTCCGGTTTTAGGAGAATCCAACGGTCGGATCTCCCGCAATGTCCGTTTGAAATAAATGGTCGAAATTCACGAACTGCCGCGGCGCGGCGCGTTCTATTCAGGCCATTATATTATATATATAATATATAATATATATTTCGTCGATTTCCTTTTTAAAACGAATTTTATAAATCGTTTTAAATTCGTTTTCAAAACCCTTTCAACACTACATTCAATTTCAAATCGATTTGATTTCAATTCAATTCGAGTTCATTTCAATTCAATTCAAATTCTAACTCGTTTCAATTCAATTCAAATTCAAATTCAAATTCGTTTCAATTCAATTCAATTCGAATTTACTTTCTATTTGATCTAATTCGAATTCGTTTCAAATTGATTTCAATTCACTTTCAGTTCGTTTTAAATTTCAATTTCAATCTAATTCAATTTGAATTCATTTCTATTTTACTCGAATTCAAATTCACTTTCTATTCAATTCGAATCGAATTCACTTTCTATTCGATTCGAATTCATTTCAAATTGATTCAATAAAATTTCAATTTTTAATCTAATTCAATTTGAATTTCCTTTCAAAATATTAAATCTTGAAATCACTTTTCAATATTCATTATAAAACGAATAAAATCGATATAAATATCGTTCGCGTCAAAATAACGCATCTCTAATCAACACGGCTTTATATATTTCAATAAATTCGTTATTCTATTCAACAAATGAATATTTATTTCATTCAACACATGAATTTATATTTCTTTCAACACACGACTAATCTCAACACATGAGTACTGTCAACACATCACTATTTTTGTTATGTAAAATATTTTATAAAACTATGGTATCTATCGTTTGATTTTCAATTAGACTTCTACTAGGAAGTAGTTCTAATTTTAAATATGATAAAGATGTAAATTTTTATTATATAAAATATTTCACTCAACACATGAACATCGTCAACACATGACTATTTTTATATTCAACACATGAATTTTCTTTTATAATATTCATTATTTTCCCGATTGGAATGAGGCCCAATCAATCACCATATAATGTTAATTATATGGATTCCATACAACACATGTATATAATAGCATTGAAAAATAATCAACCATCACCCAAAGTGCACTACACTTTATAAGCATCAAATATAGATATCTAACGCTTATAACAGCCTGTCAATCAATCGATCGACATATTTAATCAATCAGGATGAGTGAACATCAAATTTCATCCCAACACCCGTGTGGGGTTTCAAACAATCAAACACAGATTTTATTTGTGCAGTTGGGCGACGTGTAAAATTTATCGACCCAATCGATATCAGTCAAATCAGTGTATACAAACAAATCGGCCGATTTGTTTATAAATATTTATTTATTCACTTTCACGTTAAAAATTATATTTTTAACGACCAAACTATTTTATTTTAACACTTGAATTTCTATTCAGTTCATTTACTCAATAAAATGATATTTTTATTTTTCTAACATATTTTAGAAAATTTCGGCGGCATAACGGCACGATACTAGAAACGGGACAAGGCCTAGCCTTATCCCCGGTCTAGTGAAGGCCCACGCCATTCACACATCAATCAAATCCATTCCATTTCACCAAACAATTCAATTCAAACCCAACAACCTAACCAACTACTCAACCAAACAATTTAACAAACAAGCCATCCATGGTCTGTGGATGACGGGTGTCGGGTGCTACTAAGCACCGTCTACATCCTAGTATATATATATATATAACTAGAAAAAGAGAATTTGAGTGAGAAGTTCTCACCGAAAGCTATCCAATACCACGACTCTTCATTAATAGAAATCTTCTTCGTTATCCCATCTTCGTCATCTTCGTTGCCCGTAGTCACTATATATATAAAAATCACACATTTTTATATTTCGATGTCTTTAAAATAAAAATCACATTTTTATTTATTCACTTTCAATTTAAAAGTCATATTTTTATAATCACTTCATATATTTAAAAATCGAATTTTTACTTTGCTATTCAATATATAAAAATCATATTTTTACTTTGGTGTCATATAGATAAAAATTCCATTTCAAAAATATTGATTTCGCCTTTATAAAAATAAAGTTTTCGCCTTTATAAAAATAAAGTTTTCGCCTTTATAAAAATATAGTTTTCATCTTTATAAAAATAATCACTTTATTTCAACGTATATAAAATAAAAATCAGATTTTTATTTCGCTACATATACAAAGATGATATCTTTATATTCTCTATCCTATAAAGATTATATTTTTAATACTTTAAAAATATAAAAATCATATTTTTAATATTTCTATATAGTAAAGATTATATTTTTAATACTTTTTATAAATTAAAAACCGAATTTTAAAAATAAAAATCTTCTCTTCCTTGTAAATAAAAAAAAATCGAAACTTTAATGTATTGAAAATCACTTCTTTGAATGATAAAAATCACTTCTTTTATATATGAAAAATCTCAAAAAAAAAAATCAGAACTTTATCTAAATAAAAATAAAATCAAAAAAAAAAAAACTTACAGATCGGAGAGGAGAGGGGGGCGTCGGTTGCGTCAGGGGAGCGAACTGCTGGCACGTTCGGAGGCTGAGGTGGAAGAGGGGGAGGAGCAGGCGGTTGCGGTTGTGGGTGGATAGGGCGCATCGGGTTTTTGGGTGGGGGGGGGGGGCTCGGTTGCGTCAGGGGAGGGGAAGAAGGAAGGAGGAAGAAGAGGAGGGGGTGCGCCGCCTCTGGCGCGGCGGTGGCCCATCGGGGGGGGTGATGCGGCGGCGGCTTCCCCCCCCCCCGTCGCTCTCGTTTTTTTTTCTTTTTTTTTGTTTCTGAAATGAAATCGGGGGGGGGGGGTATATGAAAAAAGATTTTTATATATTTAATTTAATTTTAATTTATTTTATCCCAAGGAGTTGACTTTTTATTCGACTTCGAAACGAGGCCCACCGACTGTCGCCCATAGCGTTTCACCCCCATTCCGAACACAATGGGATATGTATCGCAAGCTGATTCGATTGCTTTGATCAGTTTCCGTTGAATTTACATTTAAATCACTATATTGAGTTTTAAACGTACATTTCAAATTACCGGGGTCACATACTAACTAGAAAAATTCCAGAAAAATATTTTCTAGCTTCGTATTGACGATACGGTCCTAACAAAACTAATTTCGTCGAATTCTGAGACCGTTAGAAAAATGGCCAATTTCCAGTCGATTAAAATCAACTGAAACTGGTCAAACGCGTTTTCCTTTGCCACGCTCACATATTGATTCAGAAAATTATGAAATTTGAAACCTAGCAATAATTTGACATCACGGACCCAACAAAAGTGGTTTCGTCGAAATCCGAGGTCGTTTGCAAAATGTCCATTTTTAAGGGCCTGAATTCCATAGCGACTATTCAGAATTTTCAACTGGACATATCTTTTGATTCCCGCCATGAAATCTCAATTTGTCGGATTCGTTGGAAAGATATCATCAATTAGATCCTAATGTTTTTGGTTTCACTAAAATCCAGATTGTTTTGCACCCGGTACATTCAATTGAAGTTTGAAATCGAATTATCGAACTACCGCACCATTTTCAATTCTATTTATAATTATATATAAATATTTATATTCTAACGACGACGCGTATATAATATACGTTCGAATTCTATTCAAAATAAATTTTTCGTCGATTTTATTTAAAATATTCAAAATTCACTAAAATTGCCAAAATAAAAATTTCAAACTGGCTCGCATTTTACGGGTTATTACAACATCTCCCTCATCTAGGCAAAACTCAAAAACTCCTTACAGCCATTACCAAGCTTTCAAACATACACCGCTCCTCCATCTGTGGAAAAAATTTAAACCAATATCACCATTCAGTTCTCCTTCACAAACTCTATCATCTTATATAAACAATAAGAAACTCGCACCTCTCTTTATCATTCCTTCCTCCAAGTGTTTCCACGCCTTTACAGTGCCTGATCGACGTTATTTTTCCGAGAAACTTCCCAGACTTCACTACAAGTTGCTAAAAACAACAACGATCCCAAAACCCATGGCAAGCACATGTATCGAAGCTTGAATTTCACCAATAGTTGTACCCTAAAACCCTTCTCCCCACGTTGGAACGAACCCAACCATACTAGTGTTGTTCGAACACTTTAATACGTATATAGACTTGAATGAAATTGACCCAGGAATTCAAATATAAAGGTTGTACGATTTATAGATTTTTCTATGATTTTATAAAGCTTCGATTTGTTTGAGGAAAGAAAATACTGGCGGCTTACATTTTGACCAGACGAAAAAGTGAATTAGGTTTAAGGAGTAAGTAGCGTATTATAGGATTGATTTAATATTTTTATATTCGAATTCTATATTTATTTATAATCAACCGTTATTTGTTTTCCTGTTTAAAAATTCATGTGATCACATACAACATCAAAAAATCATGAAAATGGACATGCAGCTACAGTTCGACATTACGGACCCAACAAAACTTGTTTCATCAAATTGCGAGTCTGTTTGCTCACACAACATATTTTTAAAGTCAAATTAACGACTGTATTTCAGATTAAAATCCCATACGGCAACGTACTGACTTCAAAAATCACGAAAATTGAAATCTAACAATAATTTAATATTTCGGATCCAACAGAATTAGTTTCATCGAAAATGGAGCTCGTTTGCAAAACTGGCTATTTTTAAAGCCCTAAATAAACCCATTTAAAAATTAATATATTTAAAAACAATTAAATATAATATTAATAAATAAATATTATCGTATATATATTCACATGCCATATCATGTAACTCCAAAATAAATATATCAGGATTTATAACTCGATATTTTAAATTCGGGTTAAATCGATATCTAATGTACATTAAAAATCCTTTTATAATATAAATAAATTGTTATAAATTATAAAGGATTTCCATAGAGACTATTTTAAATTTTGATTTGGACATAACTCACAATCTATACAATGAAATCCCAATTATTCTCTTCCATTAGAAACATATCGTTCCATAGATTCGAACGTTTCTTGTTTCACAGAAATCCGACTTAAAAGGGATTTTGTATATTTGTTTAAAGTTCGAATCGCCAAATTACGAACTGTCGCGCCATTTTGAGCTCGATTATAATTATAATTTAAATTATATGTTCAACTGACATTTATAAATAAATTCGTTAATATAATTCAATTATAACCTGAATTATATAATTTGAATTGTCCAATTCACGTAATATTGTCAATTCACTATTTCCGACTATTTCGGAATTTAAATATATTATTCTATTATTTATATTCATTAAATATTCAATATTATTTAATTCTGTTCATTTTAAATTACCAAACCATCATTTAAATAATTAAAAAAATTATTTATTATCCATTAAAAATACGGGTCGTTACAACAGACGTTAGCCAACATAATTAATACCATCCTGCTTCAAGGCAGGATATCGCGGTATAGAAGGTCATCCACTATCATATTGTGGGGCGTATAGGGTCATCCGCTAATGGTACTGTGGGCATCCACTAATGGTAATGTAGGAAATATCCAACCACCAATAAATATAATAATAGTCACAAACACCAATCTTATATAACTAATAAATATATAAAATAGCACAAAAATATTTAAACGCAATCACACAACCAACAATTATTTTTAACAATTAAAAATAATTCTAAATAATAAATTATGAATGAGATTTACTCACCTGATCCGGTTCAATGATTATCGAAGTAACCGTTAGTTTTTGATTAGATTAAATGAGTGTTTCATTTAATCAAAATACCAACCAGGCTCCAATCTGCTTCCATTCAACCCCGGCGTGCACATAATTCTTTTATAATCGCAACATAACTCGTTTTGGACCTAATGTGAATATGATAGCTTGTTTATTTATTTACTTCCCTCAAGTTTTAATTAAACATTCTAAATTAATTTAAATGTAATAACCCGGAAATCCGAGCCAATTTAAAATTTTTATTTTGGCAATTTTAGCGAATTTTGATTATTTAAAATGAATTATTTTAAATAATAACGATGAGAAATTTTAAATTTTGAATAGAAATAGAACGTATATATTTATATACGTCGTCGTTGGAATATAAATAATTATTTACAATTATAAAAGGAAGTGAAAATGGCGCGGTAGTTCGAAAATTCGATTTCAAATTTCAATTGAACATACCGAGTGCAAAATAAACCGGATTTTAGTGAAACCAAAAATATTAGAATATATTTGAGAATATCTTTCCAACAAATTCGAAAAATTGAAATTTCATAGCGGGGATAAAAAGTTACGTCCAGTTGAAAATTCAGAATAGTCGCTATGGAATTCTGGCCCTTAAAAATGGAAATTTTGCAAACGACCTCGGTTTTCAACAAAACCACTTTTGTTGGATCCGTGATGTCTAGTTATTGCTAGATTCTAAAATTCGTAATTTTTCGAATCAATATGTGAGCGTGGCAAAGGAAAACGCGTTTGACCAGTTTTAGTTGATTTTAATCAACTTGAAAATGGCCATTTTTCAAACGGCCTCAGAATCTGACGAAATTAGTTTTGTTAGGACCGTATCGTCAATACGAAGCTAGAAAATATTTTTTTGGTAATTTTTCTTGTTAGTATGTGGGCTCGGTAAATTGAAATTTGCGTTTAAATTCAATATATAGAGTTATATTTTGATTTTGACGAAAACTGATCGAAATGATTGAATCAGCCTACGATACATATCCCATTGTGTTCGGAATGGGGGTAATTAGCTAAGGGTGGCAGACGGTGGGTTCAATTTCGAGGTCGAAATAAAAGGTTGCTTTTTGAAATTAAATAATTAAATAAAAAAATCTCTCTCTCCCCTTATTCCCTCTCAGGCCCCCCACCCCCGATTTCATTTTCAACTGAAATAAAAAAGGGCAAGAGGAGGGCGCGATAGCAGCCGCCGCCGCCTCTGGGCGGAGCGCCGCCGCACCTCCTCCCCCTAGTGCGCCTCCCCTCCTTCCCCTCCTCCTCATCCTCTCTCTTTCGTCCCTCCTCCTCTAATTTTGACCGTAGCCTCCCCCAAACCTCATCGAAGACCACCTCCACTGCACCAGCCTACCTCCGCCTCCATCACTCCGGCGCACCCCCTACACCATTTCCAACCACCGGCGATCCAAGAAACCCTCCCCCCTCGCATTGAAACCCAATCACAGTAAGTTTTATAATTTAACTTTTTTTATTTTTTATTTATATTAAATCCGATTTTTCTTCTTTTATCATGTTTATATTCTTAGGATGTTAAAGTTAATATTTTTACTTAGTTAGAGTTAATATTTTTACTTAGTTAAAGATAATATTATTGCTTAGTTAAAGTTAATATTTTTATGATGTAAAATATTTATCTTTATTTTTGAAAAGTTTGAATTTTTATAATAGGAAAGGGTTAATGTTTATACATGGGAAAAGTTAGTAAAAATCGAATTTTTTTATATATGAAGACATAGAGTAATAAAAAAAATATAATATTTACTATATTACTAGCGAGATAAAAATGGAATTTTTATCTATATAGTAGCGGTGTAAAAATATAATTTTTATCTATATAGTAGCGTTGTAAAAATAGAATTTTTATCTATATAGTAGCATTGTAAAAATATAATTTTTGTATATGTAGTAGCGGTATAAAAATATATTTTTTATCTATATAGTAGCGGCATAAAAATGTGATTTTTATCCATATAGAGCGAATTAAAAATGTAATTTTTATACACATAGCTACAATATAAAAATGTGATTTTTATATACGTAGTGGCTACGGGCAACGAAAGTGACAAAAGGCGAGAACGGCGAAGACTCCTACATAAGAAGAGTTGTGGCGTTTGGTTTAGCTTGGGTGAGAACTCCTCACCTTTAATTTATTTCTAGTTTGAAATATATACTAGGATGCAGACAGTGTTTAGTAGCACCCGACTCCCGTCGTCCACAGACCATGGATGACTTGTTCGTTTGATTGCTGTGTTGTGAAATTTGATTGTGTGATGTGAAATAAAATAAAATATTTTATAGTGGAAAATATTTTATAGTTAAAAATATGATTTTTAACGTGTATATAAATGAAATATTTATAAACAAATCGGAGATTTGTTTATATACATTGATTTTATTGATATTGATTGGGATGATAAATTTTACACATCGCCCAACTGCACAAATAAAATCTGTGTTTGTTGATTTGAAACCCCACACGGGTATTGGGATGAGATTTGACGTACACTAATCCCGATTGTTTAGTTGTATGTCAATCGATGGATTGACAGACTGTGTAAGCGTTAATTATTTATATTTAATGCTTATGAAGTTGTGTGGTGCACTCTGGATGATGGTTGATTATTTATCATTGCTGTTATATACATGTGTTGTAGAAAATCCATATAATTAACGTTATATGGTAATTGATTGTGCCTCATTCTAATTTGGAAAATAAGAAAATAATTTCAGGTGTTGAATAAAAGCCGTGTTGATTAGATTGACGCCATTTTGACGCGAACGATATTTATATCGATTTTATTCATTTTAATGAATATCGAAAGTGATTTCAAAATCCGATATTTTGAAATGAATTGAAATTCGAATTGAATTGAAATGAATTGAAATATGAATTAAATTGAAATAAATTGAAATTCGAGTTAAATTGAAAAGAATTGAAATTCGAATTAGATTGAAATAGAATTGAAATCGTTTTGAATTGAATTTAAAACGTATTGAAATTGAACTGAAATGGATTTGAATTGAAATCGAGTTGAAATGAATTCAAAACGAATTTATATTGGAAAGATTCAATTTTGATTTGAATTTGAGATGGAAGTTCAAATCGTTTTGAAAACGAATTTAAAACGATTTCTGTAACACGTTTTAAAAGGAAATCGACGAAATATATATTATATATATATAATGGCCTGAATAGAACGCGTCGCGCTGCGGCAGTTTGTGAATTTCGACCATTGACTTCGAATGGACGTTTCGGGAGATCCGACCATCGGATTCTCCTAAAACCAGAACCGTTGGGTTCGTATCGAAAAGAGATTTCTAATGAATATTAGAAATTAGAAATCAAACGTTTGTATTTGGAATTATGTCCAAATAAAATTTGGAAAAGGTCGCTGTAAGTGCAGTTCGATGGCCGTTAATGGAAATCGACTGTACGGGCCTTGATAAAATTATTAGAAATAGTGATAATTTGTGTAAAATCATAAGAAATGATTTAGGAAGAATTGGGATGAAATTTTCCATATTTGAAAAGATAAAAATATATTTTTATCAAAATGAACTAGTTTTGAACTAGAATTAAAATTCTATTTATTTTTAAAATAAATAAATTGAATTTGAAATGGTTTTAAAAGTAACCAGAATTTCCAATAATTGAATTGGAATGGATTTGAATTGAAATTATCTTTGGGATATTTCAATGTTGGATTTCGTGATTATACAGACATTGTTATGGAAATTTGAAAGATATTTATATCGTTATTTCCAATACGATATTTGTTGGTCGTAGAATTTGATATTCAATATAAGTCGATATATTTTCTATTCAGAGCCTTGTATATAATATCAAATGTGATTTGGGTTTGTCATGAATGGTGTCTTCTTTAACACTGTCTTTAAACCCAGTTGAGAAAAAAAATCTTTTATTTAGATTTAATGAAGTGTACCGATTAAATGGTATTTAATTGGAATTGAATTTGAATTGATTTCTGGGTTTATCATGAACGGTGTTGTAAATAACACTTGCTCTTTAACCCGATAATTAATGTAATGTGATTTTGGCTTGTCGTGAACGGTATATTCAATAATACTATTCTTAGACCCAACTGAGTTAAGAAAATCAGAAACTAACAGGAGATTAGTTAAGTTGAATGGTTTCTTGGGTATTGATCTGATGTTGGTTTCGGCCTTCGGGGTTAATACTTAGGGAATTGCTCACTTGCTATTTTACAGTTAAAAGCTGATAGAATGGAATGTGATTTTGGGTTTATCGGGAAGCGTGTTTTAAATGACACTAATTCTTTAACCCAGTTAAAGATTAAAACTAAGTGGAGTTTTAATGAATCTTTAATTAGATTGAAATGGTCGAGAATGGAGTATCACCAGTTTTGCTCCAAACGATTGTTAAATCTTTAACTAGATTTGAACGTGAAATGGTAATTAAATTTACCGATAACACCGTGGTGTTAGATATGAAGTATTACCAGTTTTACTTCATAAGATAAATAGGTTGGGATTGGGAAATAGAATAAATGATTACTTCGGTGTGGTTCGCTAATCCCGACTAGTTTGAATTGATATTCAAAAGAAGATTAAAGAATAAATTTAGAAGAATTTATCTTTGATAAAATTAATGGGAACCTTTCCTTAAGAATATGAAATTTAGAAACTAACTGGAGATTAGTTAAGTTGAATGGTTTCTTGGGTATTGATCTGATGTTGGTTTTGGCCTTCGGGGTTAATATTTGGGGAGTTGTTCTCTTACTAATTTACGGTTAGTGGCTGATGAATTGGAAGGAGGTGTATGTTGTGTTTGTGTAACATTTGTTTATTATATACGTGAGTTATTCAGGAAGACCGGGTTTATCCCATTCTGAATAACTGATTCGACGTGGTGTCGAAGATGAAGACGGTGGTTGAAGACCGGAGTTCTTCGCGTCGTTTTGATAATTACTGATGGTCTTGATTTGGCCGTACACCCAACAGGAGGGAATCAGTTGGTGATCGTCCAGACGTACTTGGAGATCGATGGATATGCGGGTTACTAGATGCCTCCGGTTTCGTTCATACCCAGAACGAACTTGTAAATGGACTGTGTGTTTGACATTGGATTTTAGTCTGTGTGATTGATTTCTATTAAATTTATATATCTATTTGGCAGCGGAGAATTTTTTCTCTTGCTTAACGCCCTTCTCTGAGACGTTCGAGCTCAGGGGTTATATATTGATGGATATCAAACGCATGGAGTGAATTGCCTGTGTGGCATGCCTAAGTGGCAAATGATCAAGGCTTCTGTTAAAAAGCAAAGTCTTGTGGTTGATGATCAAAGCACGACCTGTGTAGCATAGCTTTGTGTAGCGTTGATTCGCGAGCCTCAGACCCCGGTGGTGGACAAAAAACGGGAGAGGACCTCAGGGAGCACATGCGTTTCCTTCTAGTTAGAAGTGGCGTCAGTGGTTTTACACGCCATGACGAGTTTGACTTATGTGGTTGTTGGTTTTCGAGGCACCTCGGATACATCGGTGACTATGTGAAGCCGATGGAGTCATTCGTTGGCCCATTTACGCACCAAAGGGTTGGGAAACGCAGTGTTCAGGCATTTTAATCTACATCGGTGGACCGGCCCTGACGATCCAAGGGTCACTCGAGCTCTGACCCTGAGGGGCGGACTAAAGGCTTTCGAATCGGTAAGGACTATCTTTTGCCTTGGTTCACAGATGGAAATCCAACTTCCAATACGTGACTTTGCGATTTTGATTGTAAACCTATATATGGTGACATGATATATGGTACCCATGCCGTCTATGATTGATATTTATGATTGTATATAAAATCAGAAACTAACTGGAAACGAGCTAAGATGGGTGGTTTCCTGGGTATTGGTCTGATGTTGGATTCGGCCTTCGGGTTTAATACTTAGGGAATCGTTCTCTTACTAATTTACGGTTGGAGTCTGATTAAGAATCAAAAGATAAAATTTCGCGTATCAAGCATTCTTTGGTTGTTATAAGGTAAAACACTATTCTCCAGCTTGCGTTGCATTGTGTGATGGGACCTGGGTCTTATAACAGCTTCATTTTTCTTTACTTAGCATTGCTCTGTTTGTTCTATGCACTGGTATTCTTGGGAGGAAACCCATTTCGTGTTATACAGCGTGGTCCCCTGATTTACCGAACTTTAAAAACCAATATTAATAACTGTTTTAGTTCCTACACCAGTCACATGACTGACCTGGAGTTTATTGTTTTAACCTAAACTCTGAGTGTACTTATTTTGACATGGGCAGCTAGTAGTTTTGGTTTTGCAGATTTATATTCACATGAAGTTGATTTACAGCTGGAACGATACTCGGCAAGCTTTGTATCCGTGTATTACTTCTAGTTGTGAATTGTATTATTTTCCGCTGCTATGTAATTTATTGAAATCTCTGATATTTTCTGTATAATATTTATTCATACTCTGTATATTCTTGTAATCTGATGGAATTGTTGTAATATACAATGAAATGTTCTTCTGTTTGTGTTCTTTTGTGTGTTGTTCCCGAAGTATCCGGGCTTTCCTTATCGGGGAAGTTACGTGTGACGATCCCAAAACCCCGTGACATGGTGTTAAGGATAATCATTGGAATATAACACATTAATCATCATTAGCAGATCACAGATAATAGCATAAACAGAAAATAGAATAATTTACACACATATGACAGCGGAATCATATAGATAACATCACATCAGAGAAGCACAGTACAGGATACAACTTAGTGCATATTGATACATAATCAGTCACCATCGCCAGAGGCGGAATCATACATAAAGAGTACACAAAAGGAATATCAGTCTACATCGCCAGTGGCGGAATCATAATATAGATACAATAATGGCGGAGAAAATCCAAGTCAGCACGGTGTAGTCAAGCCTCGCCATGAGCCAAAAGGTAAGTCAGAAACCTGTAACTAGGCTGCCCGTGTGAAAATAAGGGCACCCGAGTTTGCAAGGTGAAACAAACTACGAGTCAGTCATGGGACTGGTATGAGAAATCTATTCAACTTATTAACAACAATAATAAGGCAAATCAAAGGACCACGCCACTTTCGCGGAACGGGTTTACTCCAATGAGTGCTAGTGCATGAAATAAAGTAAATGATTAAATCAACGCAATGCTTTTTATAAAATGAAGCCATTATAAGACTCAGGTCCCATCACACAATGCAACGCAAGCCGGAGGATAGAGTTTTTACCTTATAATGGCCAAAGATGCTTCATACGAATAAACAAAAGTGCTTGATATTATTACTAGTGCATATATGTTTCAAAAGCGATTTCAATCATAAATATCAATCATAGGCGGCATAAATGACCCATACCACTATGTCGCCATACTAGTAATACAATCACGTCCGCATATTTCGTATTGGAAATTGGATTCCTTCATGAGTCGAGGCAAGGGGCAAGCTCCTCTCCGTTCGAGACACTCTAGCAAATGTCCCAGGACCCCACTATGATCCTTGGAATCGGCTGGGCCGGTCCTCTCTTACTTTTGAGGATTGGCAATTCCTGAACACACGTTTCCCGGTCCTTACAGACCTATAATCGAGGCGCCTCGCATTCCAACAACCACACAGGTGAAAAGTATATATAATGTCAGGGCTGGTAGGTCACTGGCACCACCATAGCTAGAAAGAAACGTCGTGCCCTCCCAGCGGTCCGTCTCCCGTTTTTGACTCATACCGAGGTGTGAGGCTCGCGAATTCACGTTATACACAAAGCTACGTCACACAGACCATGCTTTGATCATCAACCACAAGACTTTGCTTTGCAACAGAAGCCTTGATCATATGCCACTTAGGCGTGCCACACAGGCAATCCACTCCATGCGACTGATTTCTGTCAATACATAACCTCTAAGCTCGTACGTCTCAGAGAAGGGCGTTAAGCAAGAGAATAAATTCTCCGCCGCCAAGCAGATATATATTTAACAGAGATCAATCAACACAGAACAAAATCCAATGTCAGACACACAGTCCATTTACAAGTCCGTTCTGGGTCTGAATGAAACCGGAGGCACCAATTCCTCGCATATCCGTACAATCAACAATATGTTTGGACGGCTACTACTTCAATTCCTTCATGGTAGCTACTCCAATCACGAGCATCAGTAGCGCCCATCCATCCAATGTGGAGATCGTCGGTCTTCAGTCGTCTTCGACTCTTCGACTTCTCAACGTCGATCGATTATTTGAAATGAGATAAACTCGGCCTTTTCAAATAACCCACGTATATTTAGATTTTCAAACCAATTAATCACAGGGTTGAACTATTCAACTTCACATTTCAGTTATTTAGTTATAATTTTCACGTCAAATACATTCAACCATCACATATCAAGCAAACACAACAAAATTGGTTTATTTTCACTCTATATCGTCTATAGCACTTAATAACGATATATCGCCATTTTTATTTAATTTAAAACGGCCATATTTAATTAAACGACGTTTCAGGTCGTGTCGATGCACTGGTGCTGCTTTCCACTAATTTTGTTTTACACATATAGGAAAATCTAACCGTTGGATCTTCACAAATTTTACATCATTAGGAAGGTCTTTTCAAAACGAATCCAACGGTTCCAGTTTTGGGAAAATCCGACGGTCGGATCTTCCATACTAACCATTTGAAGTTACGATTTCAATTTACGAACTGCAGCGTCGTTATTCGATTTAATTTAATTATATTTATATATATATATATATATAAATATAATCGTTTCTGGCGCTGTTTTTCACTAATTTTGAATTAAACATTCCAGACAATCCAACCGTCGGATCTTCACAAAGTTGGTGCCGTTGGAAAGATATCTCCAAGGCGAACCCAACGGTTGAGGTTTCGGGAAAATCCAATGGTCGGATCTTCCGCACTAATCATTTGAAATCACGGTTTCAAAATATGAACTGCACGGCCACGTTTCGTTTTAATTATATTTATATTTATATATATATATATAAATATAGTTCATTCAATGATTTCCATATCGTTTTCACTTCAAATATTTTTCTAACACCTTAAAATTTTGGAAAAATTTCGCCATAACCTCCCCTGCACCGGGAGCATCGGGAAATCGCAAATAGCGTTCCCGGTCCTTCTAATCTCAATAAGAAAAAGAAAAAGCCAAGCGGCTAGCCAACAGGCTCATAAAATCATCACCCAAACAAAACAGTAAATGTGTACCTATTTGTCGGGCACAAAATTTTATTCCTCTTCTCTAGCCTCTTTGCTATAACCTGTCCAATGAATATGCATGTACATATATATGCAGTTCTTATCATTTATCAATTTCTATTCAACTTCATATTTGATTTGCTTTGGTTTAAAAACACCATTCATTCTAATATCGCATGCATAGGCTAAAATCATATCATTAGCTTGTTAATGTATATTTCAACTCATGCACGTTTATTCGAACCAGTGGCTATTTTTAACACTTCACATTTCAAAGATGATAATTTTGGCGAACTAAAGTAGATTTCAACACATGACTATTTTATTTAGTTCCTATGCATGTTAAAAATAATATTTCTATCACAAATATTTGTTTCAACGTCTGCATATCTTTAGCATATCACACATATGATAAAAATGATATTTTTATCATTTAAAATATTTATTCAACCAATGTATGGTTTCAACACTTCATAGTTTCAATAAAAATGTAATTTTTATCGTTCAATCTTTTTATTCAACACATGAACCTTTCCACTTCACACATTTCTCAACAAATGAGTATTTCCACACATGGACAATTTATTTATGTTGTTCATATTAGAAAGATGGGATTTTTATGATTGAAATTATTTATATAAGGCGAATATTTTTCATTCTTCATATATATATAAAAATGTGATTCTTATTGTTTATACACTTCATTCATTCACAAATGAATTTTATTTTCACACAACACTTTCCAACACATGAACAATTTCCACAAATGGATATAGTTTCAATATATGGCTTTAATTTCTATGCATGCAAATAATTTCAACATATGAAAATAATTCTAACATACAAATATTATTCAGAATTTCGGCAGCATAACGGCAGGGTAGTTAAAACCGGCACCGTCCCTAGTACGGCTCCTCGCTCTACCTTAAAACCTCGCGGTTTTTGACAATGGGGATCATGCATCTAATTCGCACGCAGGCGTCATGTTTATATTTATTTCATTTCCACAAACTAATCCTATGTGGTTTCAACCAAATATTTTCCAATCACAAACGGGTATTTTTCAACCACAATCAATTCAATACCAACCACAAACAATCCCAAACCACAATTTGCCGTCAATCAATTTTCACAACAATTTCAACCAATAAATATCGTCCATGGTTTGTGGACGAGGGGGCGTATATATATATATATATAAATATTTATATATAGCAATTCACTTTTATTTCCACACATATATATATATATAAAAAGAAATTGAAGAGTGAGAAATTCTCACCAATAGCTATCCAATAACACGACTCTTCCTTTATAGAAATCTTCGTCTATTTCGTCTTCTTGTCGCTTTCGTTGCCCGTATTCTCTACATAGGTAAAAATCGAATTTTTACTATGTTATTCAATATATAAAGATTGCAATTTGACTTCGCTATTAAATATATAAAGATTATATTTTTATTATTCCCATGATGTAAAAATTATATTTTTATTGCTTTAAAAATATAAGAATCATATCTTACTTCTTCTACTTAACAAAAATCCCGTCTTTTCTATTTTTAAAAATATGATCTTTATTTTTGCAAGTTCAAATCTTTTTCTTTTAAAAGATTAAACCTTTTTCTATTTCAAAGTTTTTATTTCCAAAAAAAAAATCAGTTTTTAAATTCTTATAAATCAGTTTATAAATCTTTAAAAATCAGTTTTTAAATTCTTAATTAAATCAGTTTATAAATCTTTAAAAATCAGTTTTTAAATTCTTTTTCACATCAGTTTTTAAATTCTTTTTCAAATCCAGAAATTAGTTTTTAAATCATTTTTAAATCAGTTTTTGCAAAACAAAAATAAAAATAAAAATAAAATAACCTAAATGCTCACCGTAGCCTGCGAAGGGGAGGGAAGAAGAAGGAGGGTCGGCGGCTTCGTGGTGGTGGTGCTCGGTGGTGTCGGCGTCGAGGTAAGGGCGGCGACTCGATTTGATTCGACTGGGGGGGGGGGCGTCGCGAGGGGTTCGTCGGTTTCGACACTGGAAGGAGGAGGTTGGACGGAGGGGGGGCGCGGCGGCGAAGTCTTCGTCGGCGGCGATGTCTCGAGGGGGGAAGCGGCTGTCTAGGTTTAGGTTTTCTTTTTTTCTTTTTTTTTCTCGTTTCTGAATAATGAATCAGGGGGGGGGGGCAAGAAGAAGAAAAGGAGGGAAATAATATATTTTTTTCCTTTTTATTATTTAATTATTTAATTATTTAATTTTGCAAAAAGGTTGACTTTTACATACGACCTCGAAACGAGGCCTACCGCCTGTCGTCCATAGCGTTTTACCCCCATTCCGAACACAATGGGATATGTATCGTAAGCTGATTTGATCGTTACAATCAGTTTCCGTTGAATTTACATTTAAATCCTTATATTGAATTTTAAATGTACATTTCAAATTACCGGGGCCACATACTGACTAGAAAAATTCCAGAAAAATATTTTCTAGTTTCGTATTGACGATACGGTCCTAACAAAACTAGTTTCGTCGAATTCTGAGACCGTTTGAAAAATGGCCAATTTCCAGTCGATTAAATTCAACAGAAACTGGTCAAACGCGTTTTCTTTTGCTACGCTCACATATTGATTCGAAAAATTATGAAATTCGAAACCTAGCAATAGTTTGACATCCCGGACCCAACAAAAGTGGTTTCGTCGAATTCCGAGGCCGTATGCAAAATATCAATTTTTCCAGGCCCATATATTCTATATACCGACTCTTCTGAAAATTCATTCGGCCATACTTTTGACTCCCGTTATGAAACTTCGATTTTTCAGATTCGTTAGAAAGGTATTGACTAACAGATTTAAATATTTTTGGTCTCACTAAAATCCGTTATATTTTCCACCCTGCATAGTCAGTCAAAGTATGAATTCAAATTTTCAAACTGACTTACTATTTCTAATTCACTAATTTATTGAAATATTCTATTTCAATGGTTCAAATTGCTTTGAAATAATCAATTTAAAAATTTTAAATTGGCTCGTATTTTCCGGGTTATTACATTATGGGTCCTTACATTAAATTAATTAAATCATTTACCTTAATCCTTCTTCGTATATCAAACAACCACTTATCAATCTCTACTCCATCCCAAACCCCACTGAATGACCTTTCACCAACCACACAACAATATGTAACAACCCGGAAATGTGAGCCAGTTTAAAAAAATTATTTTGGCAGTTTTGGTTAATCTTGAATATTTAAAATGAATTATTTTAAATAATAACGACGAGAAATTTATTTTGAATAGTAATAGAACGTATATATTGATTGAATCATCGCTAGAATATAAATATTTTATTTTAAATATAAAAGGAATTGAAAATGGCGCGGTAGTTCGAAAATTCGATTTCAAAGTTCAAATGAATGTGCAGGATTCAAAATAATCCGGATTTTGGCAAAACCAAAAATATTAGAATCTGTTTGAAAATATCTTTCCAACGAATCCGAAAAATTGAAATTTCATAGCGGGAATAAAGAGTTATGTCCAGTTGAAAATTCAGAATAGTCGCTATGGAAAATATAGCCCTTAAAAATTGAAATTTTGCAAATGTCCTCGGTTTTCAATGAAACCACTGTTGTTAGATCCGTGATGTCAATTTATTGCAAGGTTTCAATATTTGTAATTTTCTGAATCAATATGTGAGCGTAGCGATGGAAAACATGTTTTGACAGTTTCAGTCAATTTCCATCGACTGCAAAATGGCCATTTTTCAAATGGTCTTAGAATTTGATGAAATTAGTTTGCTAGGACTGTATCGTCAATACGAAGCTAGAAAATATTTTTCGAGAATTTTTAGAGTCCATACGTGGCCCCGGTAAACTGGAATGCTCGTTAGAATTCAATATATAGATTTATATTTTGATCTTGATGAAAACTGATCGAAAAGAGCAAATCAGCCTACGATACGTATCCCATTGTGTTCGGAATGGGGGTAATTAGCTATGGACGACAGTCGATGGGTTCGATTTCAAGTTTGAAATAAAAAGTTACTTTTTGAAATTAAATAATATATATATATATAACTATATACTTCCCTCTTCTCTCTCGATGAAACATCTCAAACTTCCTCGGTAAGGAAAGCCCAGATGTTTCATCGTGGTATCAGAGCTTTGGCTTACAAAGCTCAGAGAACAAGACACATTAGAACTGTACGAAAGAATTCATCAGAGATTGGATTAGTAATAACCCATGGGAATGACTCGTTAGAGATGGGATCAGTAGTATCCTAGAACAAGTGTGAAGAGTGATGTTTTTAAAATAAAAGTGAAAACAAATTTTGTTTTGAAAAATTTAATTCAATTATTCGTATTTGAATATTTATTTTGTATTGAATTTGGACAGTCCAGTATATAAAGATTTTGCGTATACGTCTGATCCGCGTGTATTTGGAGTTTTAATATACTAGATAGATATAGAATCACACTCTAGTCGCCCGAAGATGGCTCTGATGATCGCTATAGCGATCGCATCATCAGTATTCATGTTCGAGTTTCGAAGGTGGGATGTCTATATATTTCCTACTGACTGGTGTGACAACCAAAACTAGATAAGACTTATTGTTGTGATTTGGCATCAAAAATGTGATTTTTGACTATGCATCTAAAATATGAATTTGAAACGTTAATCAACTAATTGATTGCTGATTGTGTTGATTGGTTATTCGTTGATTAATTAAAATGTTGAACCTTCAGCCAAATTGAATCAAAAAGTGAATTGTATTGAAAATTTGTTGCATTTGCATACGTATACATGTACTTACATTGAACAGGTCATAGCAAGGAGGTTAGAGAAGAGGAATAAAATTGTTTGCCCAACAAATACGTACATGTTTACAAATTTATTAGGTTTTTGATGTTTTTATGAGCCGATTGGCTAGCCGCTTGGCCGTTTCTTTTTCTTTTTGGATTGGTGAGGGCCATGGGAGGCTATTTGAAATATCCCGAAGCTCCCGGTGCAGGGGAGGTTATGGCGAAATTTTTCGAAAATTTAGGGTGTTAGCCAAATTTTTGAAAATTTAAAAAGTTCTTAGAAACTGAAAAGTTGAAGAACTTAAGCCGTAATGAAAATAATGAAAGTTGAGTTGATTTGTGAAACAACTTTCAGCATCGTTCCTTTCCGGGGATGAAAAGTTTTAAGTGGGGGAGATTGTAACAACCCGGAAATGTGAGCCAATTTAAAAAATTTGTTTTGGCAGTTAAAATGAATTATTTTAAATAATAACGACGAGAAATTTATTTTGAATAGAAATAGAACGTATATATTATTTGAATCGTCGCTAGAATATAAATATTTTATTTTAAATATAAAAGGAGTTGAAAATGGCGCGATAGTTTGAAAATTCGATTTCAAAGTTCAAATGAATGTGCAGGATTCAAAATAATCCGGACTTTGGCGAAACCAAAAATATTAGAATCTATTTGAAAATATCTTTCCAACGAATCCGAAAAATTGAAATTTCATAGCGGGAATAAAGAGTTATGTCCAGTTGGAAATTCAGAATAGTCGCTATGGAAAATATAACCCTTAAAAATGGAAAATTTTCAAATGACCTCGGTTTTTGACGAAACCACTTTTGTTGGATTCGTGATGTCAAGTTATTGCTAGATTTCAAAATTCGTAATTTTCCGAATCAATATGTGAGCGTGGTAAGGAAAACGTGTTTTGACAGTTTAAGTTAATTTCGATCGACTGGAAAATGGCCATTTTTCAAACGGTCTCAGAATTTGACAAAATTAGTTTTGTTAAGACCGTATCGTCAATACGAAGCTAGAAAATATTTTTTGAGAATTTTTAGAGTCCATACGTGTCCCCGGTAAATTGAAATGCGCGTTAGAATTCAATATATAGATTTATATTTTGATCTTGACGAAAACTGATCGAAATGAGCGAATCAGCCTACGATACATATCCCATTGTGTTCGGAATGAGGGTAATTAGCTATGGATGACAATCGGTGGGTTCGATTTCGAGTTTGAAATAAAAAGTTACTTTTTGAAATTAAATAATAATAATAAAATATATATATAACTATATACTTCCCTCTTCTCTCTCATATTCACGAATTAAAAAAAAGGGAAAGACCCGTCGCTCCTCCAATTGCCATCACCGCCCACCCTCGCGCCACCTCCGATCGTGCGCCACCTCCCTAGGCTGCGCCACCCCCTCCCGTTCTCTCTCTCCTCCCTATTCCCTTTCAGTTCGAAAACCCTAGCCCTAATCACTTGTTTTCGCGCCGCCCAACCCCTCTGAAGCCTGACGCCAACCCCCTGACCACCCACCGCCACCTCTCCGCGCCTCGTACCACCTACGCAAGCCTCACCCCCTCTTCCTTCAGCCGCTGCCTCCAAGAAGGCCCCCTCTTCGTTTTAAAACCCCTTTCCTTCGCCTGAACCACCCCTCGAGGCCACCTCCACTTGGCTGCCACCACCTCGCCTTGTCCGCACCGCCGGTGAGTTTTAATATGAGTTTTTATTTATTTAAAAAATATTATAAAATCAGTTTTTATATGTGATTTTTATAAATGAAGAAAGATTTGATTTTGTTTTCCTTAGTAAAAGATTTGATTTTTATCGGTAGAAGGATTGGATTTTTATCGGTATAAAGATTAAATTTTTTATCAATAAAAAGTATAGATTTTGATTTGAAGAAAATAAGATTTTAGCAAATAAAAATATGATTTGAATTTATTAAAATCTGATTTTTAATATGAAGTTAGATTGGTAAAAATATAATTTTTAGAAGAGTAAAGGTAAGTTTTTTTCAAAATAGAAAAGGCGAGATTTTTATAAAGATAAAAATGTGAATTTTCATTTATTTGAAGTTATGAGTTATATGTTACGAAGTTAGCGCTATAAAAATATAATCTTTATACAGGAAGTAGCGTTGTTAAAAATATAATTTTTAACATATACCGCGTGAAACAGATCTCGTTGGAGACACGATGAAGATTTTCTACAGAAGAAGACTCGCGGCGTTTGGTTTAGCTTCTAGGTGACAACTCCTCACCTTTAATTTATTTCTAGTTTGAAATATATACTAGGATGCAGACGGTGCTTAGCAGTACATGACACCCGTCGTCCACAGACCATGGACGGCTTGTTTGTTTAATTGATGTGTTGTGAAAAAATTGATTGGGTGATTGGAATTGAAATAAAATATATATATTCATGTGTTGAAATAAAATATATATTCATTTACAAATCGAACGATTTGTTTATGTACACCGATTTGACGGATATTGATTGGGACGATAAATTTTACACATCGCCCAACTGCACGAATAAAATCTGTGTTTGATTGTTTGAAACCCCACACGTGTGTTAGGATGAAATTGGACATACACTAATCCCAATAATTAGCTGTATGTCGATCGATGGATTTACAGGCTGTTATAAGCGTTGAATATTTATATTTGATGCTTATAAAGTGTAGAATGCACTCTGGATGATGGTTAATTATTTACCGTTGCTATTATATACATGTGTTGTATGGAATCCATATAATTAACATTATATGGTAATTGATTGGGCCTCATTTCAATTTGGAAAATAGAAAAATTCATGTATTGAATAGAATAAAAATTCATGTGTTGAATAGAATAAATATTCATGTGTTGAATAGAAATATATATATATTCATGTGTTGAATAAAAATATATATATTCATGTGTTGAAGAAAATATTCATTTGTTGAATAGAATAACGAAGTTATTGAAATATATATAAAGCCGTGTTGGTTAGATTGACGCCATTTTGACGTGAACGATATTTATATCGGTTTTATTCATTTTTATAATGAATATCTAAAAAGAAGTGATTTCAAAATATAATGTTTTGAAAATATTATCATTTATAGATTAATGATATGGAATATTCAATTTTGATTCGAAATTGAATATGAAGTTGAAATCGTTTAGAAAACGAATTTAGAACGATTTATGAAATACGTTTTGAAAGGAAATCGATGAAATATATATAATATATATATTATATATAATGGCCTGAATAGAACGCGCCGTGGTAGTTCGCGAAATTCGACCATTGACTACGAATGGATATTGCGGGAGATCCGACCGTCGGGTTCTCCTAAAACCAGAACCGTTGGGTTTGTATCGAAAAGTGCTTTCTAACGAATGTTAGTGATGTGAAATCTAACGGTTGAATTTGGAATTATGTCCAAATAAAATTTGGAAATGGTCGCTGTAAGTGCAGTTCGATGGCCGTTGATGGAAATCGACTGTACGGGCCTTGATAAAATTACTAAAAATATCAATAAGAAACGATTTGTGAAGAATTGGGACGAAAAATTCCAAATTTGAAAAGATAAAAATAGATTTTTTATCGAAATGAACTAGTTTTGAACTAGAGTCAAAATCCGTTTATTTTAAATAAATAAATTGGATTTGAAATGGTTTTGAAAATAACCAGAATTTGCAATATATAAAGTGGAAATGGATTTGAATCCAAATTGTCTTTGGAATATTTTGATGTTGGATTTTGTGATGATACAGATATTGTTATGGGAATTTGAAAGATATATTTATATCGTTATTTCCAATACGATATTTGTGGGTCGTAGAATTTAATATTGAATATAAGTCGATATATTTTCTATTCGGAGCCTTGTATTTAATATCAAATTGGTTTTGAGTTTGTCGTGAATGGTGTCTTCATTAACACTGTTCTTAAACCCAGTTGAGGAAAGGTTAAATCTTTTTATTTAGATTTAATGAAGTGTACCAATTAAATGGTATTTAATTGGAATTGAATTTGAATTGATTTTTGGGTTTATCGTGAACGGTGTTTTAAATAACACTTGTTCTTTAACCCGATAATTAATGGAATGTGATTTTGGGTTTATCGTGAACCGTGTTTTAGATGACATTGGTTCTTTAACCCAGTTAAAGACAGGATATTGATTTTTGGGAAGATTAAAACTATGTGGGGTTTTAATGAATCTTTAATTAGATTGAAGTGATCGAGAATGTGGTATCACCAGTTTTGCTCCAGGCGATAGTTAAATCTTTAATTAGATTTGAACGTGAAATGGTAATTGAATTTACCGATAACACCGTGGTGTTAGATATGAAGTATGACCAGTTTTACTTCATGGGATGAATAGGCTGGGATTGGGAAATAAAATAAATGATTACTTCGGTGTGGTTCGCTAATACCAACTAGTTTGAATTGATATTCAAAAGAAGTTTAAAGAATAAATTTAAAGAATTTATCTTTGATAAAATTAATGGGAACCATTCCCAAAGTGTAAGAATATTTGAATAAAAGAATATTCTGAATTGGAATGAGGCATATGTTGTGTTTGTGTAACACTTGTTTATTATATACGCGAGTTATTCAGAAGGGTTTATCCCATTCTGAATAACTGATTCGACGTGGTGTCGAGGATGAAGACGGTGGTTTAAGACCGAAGGTCTTCACATCATTTGGGTGATTACTGATGATCTTGATTGGGTTGTACACCCAAGAGGAGGGAATCAGTTGGTGATCGTCCAGACGTACTTGGAGATCGATGGATATGCGAGGTACAAGGTGCCTCTGGTTTCGTTCAGACCCAGAACGAACTTGTAAATGGACTGTGTGTCTGACATTGGATTTTATTCTGTGTGATAGATTTCTATTAAATATATATCTGTTTGTCGGCGGAGAATTTATTCTCTTGCTTAACGCCCTTCTCTAGGATGTACGAGCTCAGGGGTTATATATTGATGGATATCAATCGCATGGAGTGAATTTCCTGTGTGGCATGCCTAAGTGGCAATTGATCGAGGCTTCTGTTGAAAAGCAAAGTCTTGTGGTTGAGGATCAAAACACCGCCTGTGTGACATAGCTTTGTGTAACGTTGATTCGCGAGCCTCACACCCTGGTTGTGAACCAGAAACGGGTGAGGACTTCAGGGAGGGCATGTGTTTCCTTCTAGCTAGAAGTGGCGTCAATGGTTTTACACGCCCTGACGAGTTTGACTTATGTGGTAGTTGTTGTTGCAAGGCGCCTCGGATATATCAGTGACTATGTGGAGCCGATGGAGTCAGTGGACTCATTGACACCCCATAGGGTGGGAAAACGCAGTGTCCAGGGTTTAAGTTTAATCCACATCGGTGGACCGGCCCTGACGATCCAAAGGTCACTCGAGCTCTGACCTGAGGGGCGGGTTAGAGCATCTTGAATTCGGTGGAGGATGATCCCTTGCCTTGGTTCACATATGGAAATCCAGCTGCCAATACGTGACTTTGCGGTTTTGATTGTAGAGCCTAGTATGGCGACATTGTGGGATGGGGCACTTATGCCATCTATGATTGATACTTATGATTGAAATGGTTTTGACACTATACACTTATAGTAATAATAGAAGATGAAATTTAGCGTATCAAGCATTCTTTTGCTATTATAAGGTAAAACCCTATCCTCCGGCTTGTGTTGCATTGTGTGATGTGACCTGAGTCTTATAATAGCTTCATTGTTCTTTATTTAGCATTGCGCTATTGTTTTATGCACTGGTGTTCTTGGGAGGAAACCCGTTCTGTGTTATACGACGTGGTCCCTTGATTTACCGAACTTTAAAATAAAGATTAATAACTGTTTTAGTTCTCACACCAGTCACATGACTGACCTAGAGTTTATTGTTTTAACCTAAACTCTGGGTGCCCTTATTTTGACATGGGCAGCTAGTAGTTTTGGTTTTGCAGATTTATATTCACAGGAACCTGGTTTACAGCTGGAATGATATCCGGAAAGCTCTGTATCCGTATATCTCTTTCAGTTGTGTATTGTATTATTTTCCGTTGCTATGTAATGTAATTTAAATCTCTAATATTTTGTGATGTATATTATTTATTCATACTCTGTATATTCTTGTAATCTGATGAATTGTCGTAATTAACAATGAATTTTTCTTCTATTTGCGTTCCGATGTGGCTTGTACTCAGCTCAATCTGGGCGTTCCTTATCGGGGAAGTTCAGGATGTTTCACAATAAGTAAGACCCTTCACTTTAATTGAAATCCCTATTTCGGAATGAGACCTTCACTTGAAACTTGTAAGTCTCGACAGCCCTTTTTTCCTAAATCCCAACATCACAAAGCTACATTCGATCATTATCCCCAAATTCGAAGTCCACCAGAAATCTGCAGTTACTCCTATTTCCCACCGCGACACCCTTATTCAACCTAATTCCTTTGCTTCACCATGAACAAACAACGACAGAGCCTCCATCCTCTGCCAATCATGAACGTCACCACCGCTTGTCGAACTCCAGTTTGCAACAAACACCTTCGAGAGATGCACCCAACACCAACTCTCTTTTAAACCCGTAGTGACCATTTTCCATTTACATATCACAACGTAGATCGAAACCCCCTTTTCTGATTTGCGAGCTTCTAGCATTGTAGATAAGATCACAATACCCAAATCTGCAATTACCTTCAACATTCGGTTGTGCTTCTGATGTTTCTCGGCCTTTGATCGCGATGATCGATTTTGATTTTGATTTCTATACTACTATTTTTGTAATGCTAGAATTGGTTTTCGATTGGGAAATAAAATCAAAGGAATCGGCTTTAAATCGGGTTTCACTGGTTTAAGGAAATGGAAAATGAAGGCTATATTTATTATATACATAGAACAAGGGGACAAAGCGTATAGGTAATTAACTCCATGTTTTACTTTGTTATGAAGATAGGGAACCATCGTACAAGAAATTTTATAGAAGACAGTGACTAGAGGTAGAGAGGCCAGCGTTACAATGTAGTTTAGGGTGAGTTTTCTACTTCATTACTTAGAGTAGAAGGAAATAATAATTTTACCCTTAATTTAATTCAAACCGATGTGGATTTATTTAATTTAAATTATCTTGTGATTCTGAACTCTTATTTAAACGTAGCAACCAGCATTCCTAGGGTTATACCACTATTTGAACACGCTGGAAAAGGTTTTGAAGCCCCACTCAATCGTCTGGAAAAGATATTAATTTAAATCGATATAAATTAAATTCAAAATAATTTATTCTTTGATAATAAATTATTATTATCGTCGTTTTTATTCAGTTAGAATTTATATTGATTATCTGAATCAATTTCAATACAGTCTAAATCTTCGAATTCAATTATAATTCAAATTACGATAATTTAATATATTTGATATTAAATCAAAATAGATTATTAAATCAATAATTTAATATAAAAATTCATTTATATTATCAACTAAATAGTTAAAACAATATTAAATATTTAAAATTAATCATTTAAAAATCCATGTCGTTACAATACATATATGTTACAATATAGACTAGGAATTAAATCCCCTTGTCATCACGGCCGACCCTGAATGTAACGAGGCCCTAGGCCAAAATGTGTAGGGTAAAAGAAGCAAATAATGACATGAGCATAGAAGAAAGTGCAGCTTCTAAAAATCAAACCGCACTCATCCACATGGAGGCCCCTTTGCATACCATTCAGCCACGCCAGTTTCCGTAAACATGTTCCCATCATACGCTATATATACCAATCGTCGGGACAGAGGCCCACAACCAACCCACCACCAGCCACCATCGCCCGGAGGCCCTAAGAGGCCGCCTAGTAGGCCCCTACCTAGGACCGACCCTGCCTGTCATACAAGTATCATAAA
Organism: Allium sativum; assembly: GCA_030737875.1. Lineage (NCBI taxonomy): Eukaryota > Viridiplantae > Streptophyta > Magnoliopsida > Asparagales > Amaryllidaceae > Allium > Allium sativum. The sequence continues at coordinate 108,954,790 of CM060916.1, read as the reverse complement.
TTTTCTGTTCATATCGATATGTAATAGTGTATTCATACATGTTGACAATCTGTTGTGCCAGGGTGAATTTTTTTTCATTGTACTTATAAACTACAAGTGGTTGTTACATGATTACACATGTATTATATTTGCTGCCTACATTAGTTCATGTTGCAATAGTGGTACTGATGGTATGTATGTGTGTATATGTATAATTGTTGAATAAATTTTCATATTACATATATATATATATTAATACATAGGTCAGTTGGTTATTTGTTGAATAGGATTTCATATTAAATATGTGTGTGTGTGTGTATATATATATATATATATATATATTGAAACATATGTAGCTTATTTTGTTAATATATGTATATATATATATATATGTCAAAATGTGGGTAAATGTAGGTTTTATAAAATTGGCTTATGTATTGATACTTGAATATATATTATACACAACAAATGATATATGTGTAATTTCACATTCTTGTGAACGAACATATTTTTTTCTGTTTGTTAATGTGATAACCTATTGGAGTTTATTTATATATTTTTTTTGTATTTGCCCCTGAGAAAATTGATGGGTTGGATGCAGTTTTTCCAATTCAATAAATTGGAATGGAATGGAATTCGATTTGGTAATAATCAAGATGAGTTTCTATGAAGGAAGACCGTTAATATATATGGAATTTAAAAGGCTTTGCCGTTATTCCATTTATATTATTGGTTTGATACAGAAATTTACATTGGTTATATATATTGATCTGTTTTCCGTGAAGATTCCACAATCAATGGAATGTGATTTTGGGTATATCGTGAACTATGTTTTAAATGACATTGGTTCTTTAACCCAGTTAAAGATAGGATTTATTTCCTAAATTTGAATAATCATTACATAATGATTTTTCAAGATTGAAACTAAGTGGAGTTTTAATGAATCTTTGATTAGATTGAAATGGAAAGGTGATAATTTAAATTATCAAATTTGGAAAATGATCGAGAATGTAGTACCCCGGTTTTACTCCAGGACGTAGTAAAATCTTTAATTAGATTTGAATGTGAAATGGTAATTAAATTTATCGATAACACCGTGGTGTTAGATATGGAGTATTAGCAGTTTTGCTCCATGGGATGAGTAGGTTGGGATTGGGAAATAAAACAAATGATTACTTCGGTAAGGTGCGCTAATCCCGACTAGTTTGGAAAACCTTAATTTGGTTTTAATTGATATCCAAAGGAAGATTAAAGAATAAATTTAAAGAATTTATCTTTGATAAAATTAATGGGAACATTTCCCTAATGATGTGAATATTTGAATAAAAGAATAGTCTGGATTGGAATGAGGCGTATGTTGTGTTTTTATAGCACTTGTTTATAAGATACGCGAGTTATTCAAAAAGATCGGGTTTATCCCATTTTGAATAATTGATACGACGATAAATCGACGATGAAGACGGTGGTTAAAGACCGGATATGCAAGGACCTCTCTCCTGTATTGGACATATGGGACAAGGAATAAGGTGCCTTTGGTTTAGTTCAGACCCAGAACGGACTTGCACATTAATGGTATTTCTGACATTGTATTCCTTTATATGTATTCATTGATCTCTGCTAAATACATATATGTTTGGTGGCGGAGAATTTATTCTCTTGCTTAACACCCTGCTCTAAGATGTTGAAATGACCCAAAGTTCCCCATAAAGGAAAGTACATATTGAATTGAGAAAACGACAAATTAGAACAAAAACAGAAGAAAATTTCATTGCTTATTACAACAATTACATCAGAGTACAAGAATATGCCAGAGTATGAATAAATACAACACATTGGAAATACAATATAAGAGATTTAAATTACATTTAAATAGCATGGAAAATAATACAAAATACAACTGAAAGAAATACACGGATATAAAGCTTTTCGAATATCGCTTCAGTTGTAAACCCGGATCTTGTGAATATAATATCTGCAAAACAAAAACTACTAGCTGCCCGTGTAGAAAATATGGGCACCCAGAGTTTAGGTAGAAATAATAAACTCCAGGTCATTCATGGGACTGGTGTCAGAACTAAAACAGTTATTTGCTTGATTTTAAAGTTGGGTAAATCAAGGGACCACGCCGTATAACACGGAACATGTTTACTCCACATGAATCTTAGTTTGAAATAAAACAACGCAATGCTTTTTGGAAAAATGAAGCTATTATAAGACTCAGGTCCCATCACACGATGCAATGCTAGCCGGAGGATAGAGTTTTCCCTTATAACAGCCAAATATGCTTGATACGTATAAAACAAATCATTTTCTATATTATTATAAGTTCATATTGTTTAAAACAACTTCAAATATAAATGTATTAATCATAGACAGCATGGGTACCATATATCATGTCGCCATACTAGTTCTACAATCAAAGCCGCATGATGTCGTATTGGAAGTTGGATTTCCATCTATGAACCAAGGCAAGGGACCGTCCTTACCGGATTCGAGACTCTCTAGCCCGAGCCTTAGGATCAGCCTCAACTGCACCTTGGGTCTTCAGGGCCAGTCCATAATTACTTTAGTGGATTGGTTATGCCTGAATAATACGTTTCCCTGCCCTATGGGGTATAAAATCTGAGCCACTAGGGACTCAATATCCGAGGTGCCTCATTCCATCATCCACATAAGTAAAATGTCTAGGCTCCATACCATGACACAATTCTTAACTAGAAAGAAACGTATGTTCTCCTTGCAGCCTCTCCTGTTTCTGGTCCATACCGGGGTGTGAGGCTCGCGAAGTAACGCTATACACAAAGTTTTGCCTAAATAAGCTGTGCTTTTAACATTGACCACAATGCTCTGCTTTTCAACAAAAACTTGATCATTTGCATCTTAGCATGCCACATTGTCAGTCCATACCATACCATTGATTTCTACCAATATATAACCTTTAAGCTCGTACATCTCAAAGAAGGGTGTTAAGCAAGAGAATAAATTCTCCGCCACCAAACAGATAATTATTTAGCAGATATCAACGAATACAGCATAAAGGAATACAACGTCAGACATACCATCCATTTACAAGTCCGTTCTGGGTCTGAACGAAACCAGAGGCACCATATTCCTCATCCCATATCTCCAATACAGGAGAGAGGTCCTCGCATATCCATTGATCTCCAGGTATGTTTGGACGATCACCACTTATTAGCTTGTCTTGGGTGTATGGCCTAATCAAGACATCAGTAATCACCCAAACGATGTGAAGAACTCTGGTCTTCAACCACTGTTTTCATCTTCAACTTTTGGTTGTCGTATTAATTATTCAGAATGTGTCAAACCCGTTCTATCCGAATAATTCGTGTAATTTATAATCAAGTGCTATAAAAACACATTATATGCCTCATTCCAATTCATAATATTCTTTTAATAAAATATTCACATTATTAGGGAAAGTTTCCCATTAATTTTATCAAAAATAAATTCTTTTAAATTTATTCTTTAATCTTCCTTTGGATATCAATTTCAAATGATTTTATTAACTAGTTGGGATTATCGAACCTTACCGAAGGAATCATTTATTTATATTTATTATCCCAATCCCAACCTATTCATCCCATGGAGCAAAACTAGTAGCACTCTGTATCTAACACCCACAGTGTTATTGGTAAATTTAATTACCATTTCACGTTCAAATCTAATTAAAGATTTAACTATCACCTGGAGTAAAACTGGTGGTACTCCATTCTCGATCATTTTAAGAATTTGATAAATTAAATTATCTCATTTCCATTTCAATCTAATTAGATATTTATTAAAACCTTAATTTTATTTTAGTATCAAAAATCATTACTTTATGATTATTCAAATCTAGAAAATCTTTATCTTTAACTGGGTTAAAGAACTAATGTCATTTAAACATAGTTCACGATAAACCCAAATCATCTTCCATTAACTATGGAATCTTCACAGAAAACGAATCAATATGTAATCGATATAAATTTCCGTATCAGACTAATAATATAAATGGAATAACAGCAAGGCCTTTTTAAATTCTGTATATAGTAAAATTCATTCAAAGAAGCTCATCTCGATTATTATTAAATCGAATTCCCTTTAATTTCAATTTAATATGTTAATTTGGAATACATTACTTTGGAAAATTTTCCATTTAAATCTTAATAAAAGATTTATAAATTCAATATAAATCTTAATAAAAGATTTATAAATTCCATTATTATATTTGCACTGTTAATTGGGATTAAAGAACAAATGTCGTTTAAAACATAGTTCACGATAAACCCACAATCAACTTTCATTTCAATTCTAATTAAATATTAATTAATTAGCAAACTTCTCTAAATCTTAATTAAAAGATTTATTCTTTACACACGGGGTTTAAGAGTGTTTATTAAGACACCCTTCACGACAAACCAAAAATCCAGTTTATTTTATTTACTTCCAAATAAATATTAATTAATTGGAAAACTCCATTAAATCTTAATTAAAGATTTATTCTAGTTAATAAATAGTCCATTTCGATAAAAATGCATTTTTATCTTTTCAAATATGGAATTTTCCATCCAAAATCTTTCCAAATTATTAATTATGATTTTACATAATTTTTCCATATTTTTAATAATTTTATTATAGCTCGTACAGTTGGTTTCCAATAACGGCCATCGAACTGCATCCATAGCGACCTTTTTCAAATTTGATTTGGACATAATTCCAAATTCAACCGTTAGATTTCAAACATCTTATATTCATTGGAAAGAACTTTTCGATACTAACCCAACGGCTCTGGTTTTAGGAGAATCCGACGGCCGGGTCTCCTTTTACATTAAGTTGAAGTTAATGTTCGAAATTCGCGAACAATCGCTGCATGGCGCGTTCTATTTAGACCATTTAATTTATATAATATAAATTATATATATTTCATCGATTACCATTTAAAACGTATTTATAAATCGTTTATATATTCGTTTTAAAAATGATTTCAACTTCATTTTCCATTTTAAATAAAAATTGAATATTCTATATCTTTATCATATTAAAATGATAATATTTTCAAAATATTAAATTTTGAAATCACTTCTTTTTTATATTCATTTTAAAATGAATAAAATCGATCGATAAACCAGTTCGGGTTAAAATGGCGTTTCTATACTTAACCCGGCTTCATATTTTTATATTTTTTGTCCATTCAAAGTCAGACATAAAAATCATAATGTTATTTCTCACTGAATATTATTTTAAAATATTCGTTATTTTAAAATATTCTTTATTTTAAAATATTCTTGATGTTAAAATATTATTTACATTAAGATGTTCTGTTACATTAAAATGTCTTATTACATTAAAATGTTCTGTTACATTAAAAAGGTTCCTTTGCATTATTTACCTTAAAAATGTTCTTTTATATAAAAATGTTCTTATACATTATTTACATTAAAAAAATTCTTTTATATAAAAAATGTTCTTTTACATTATTTTCCTTAAAAATGTTCTTTTATATAAAAATGTTTTTTTACATTATTTACGTTAAAAAGTTTCTTGTATACCAAATAATCTTTATTCTAAAATGTCTTTATAAAACATTATTTATTACAAAATATTATTTATTTCTGAATCGGAATGCGACTCAATCAATTACCATATAATTTTAGTTATCTGGATTTCAAACACCGCATGTATTCAACAATAATGATAAATAATCATTAAGTAGTCCATTCACATCCATAGTGAAATTTACAACTGTGTGAGCATTAAAATAAATAAATAACACTCATCACAGACTGTCAATCCATCGATTGACATACAACCAAATATTTGGACTAGTGTATGTCAAATATCATCCCAATACCCATGTGGGGTTTTCAAACAACAACAGTGTGACGACCCGCAACCTCCCCGTAAAGGAAAGCGTCGGATAGTTCGAGAACAAACCACAGCAGAACGCATACAGAAGAACATTTCATTGTATATAACAACAATGCATCAGATTACAAGAATATACAGAGTATAAATGAATATTACACAGAAATATCAGAGATTTAAATTACATTTAAATACATAGCAGCGGAAAATAATACAATACACAACTAGAAGAGATATACGGATACAAAGCTTTCCGGATATCGTTCCAGCTGTAAACCAGGATCCTGTGAATATAAATCTGCAAAACCAAAACTACTAGCTGCCCGTGTCAAAAATAGGGGCACCCAGAGTTTAGGTTAAAACAATAAACTCCAGGTCAGTCATGTGACTGGTGTGAGAACTAAAACAGTTATTAATCTTTATTTTCAAAGCTAGGTAAATCAAGGGACCACGCCGTATAACACGGAACGGGTTTCCTCCCAAGAATACCAGTGCATAAAACAAACAGCGCAATGCTAAATAAAGAAAAATGAAGCTGTTATAAGACCCAGGTCCCATCACACAATGCAACGCAGTCGAGGATAGGGTTTTCCCTTATAACAGCCAAAGAATGCTTGATACGTTTTAAAACAAATCATTTGATACTATTATAAGTGCATAGTGTATAAAACACTTCAAATCATAAGTATCAATCATAGGCGGCATGAACGGCCCATATCACTATGTCGCCATATATAAGTTTACAATCAAAACCGCAAATGTCGTATTTGGAAATTGGATTTCCGTCTATGAACCGAGGCAAAAGATAGTCCTCAACCGATTCGAGACAATCTAGCCCATGTCTCAGGAACAGAACGCATCGTCCCTTGGAGCGACAGGGCCGGTCCACCGATGTGGATTAAGAATGCCTGAACAATACGTTTCCCCGCCCTTTGGGGCGTAAATGAGCCAACCAAATGACTCCATCGGTTCGAGAACGACCGATCAATCCGAGGCGCCTCGCAACAGCAACAACCACATAAGTCAAACTCGTCAGGGCGTGTAAAACCACTGACGCCACTTTTTATCTAGAAGGAAACGCATGCCCTCCCTGAGGTCCGTCTCCCGTTTTTGGTTCATACCTGGTGTGAAACACGCGAGGTAAACGTTACACAAAGCTACGCCACAAAGGCCGTGCTTTGATCATCACCACAAGACTTTGCTTTTCAACAGAAGCCTTGATCATTTGCATCTTAGCATGCCACACAGGCATACCATCCTATGCAACCGATATCAGTCACACAGAATGAAATCCGATGTCAGACACACAGTCCATTTACAAGTCCGTTCTGGGTCTGAACGAAACCGGAGGCACCTAGTACCCCGCATATCCTTCGATCTCCAAGTACGTCTGGACGATCACCAACTGTTTCCATCTTCTTGGGTGTACAGCCCAATCAAGATCATCAGCTATCACCCAAACGACGTGAAGACCTCCGGTCTTCGACCATCGTCTTCATCTTCGACTTATCGTCGTATCAGTTATTCAGAATGGGATAAACCCGGTCTTCCCGAATAACTCGCGTATATTTTATAAAAGTGTTACACAAACACAACATACGCCTCATTCCAATTCATTAGTCACTAACCGTAAATTAATCAAGAGAATAATTCCCCAAATATTAACCCCGAAGGCCGAAACCAACATCAGATCAATATCCAGAAAACCATTCTGCTTGGCTAACCGCCAGTTAGTTTCTAAATTTCACATTCAAATCTAATTAAAGATTTAACTATCGCCTGGAGCAAAACTGGTGATACTCCATTCTCGATCTTTTCAATCTAATTAAAGATTCATTAAAACTCCACTTAGTTTTAATCTGTGACTGGGTTAAAGAATCAGTGTCATTTAAAACACGGTTCACGATAAACCCAAAGTCACATCCCATTAATTATCGGGTTAAAGAACAAGTGTTATTTAAAACACTGTTCACGATAAACCCAAAAATCAATATCAATTCAATTCCAATTAAATATCATTTAATTGGTACACTTCATTAAATCTAAATAAAAAGATTTAATCTTTTCTCAACTGGGTTCAAGAACAGTGTTAGTAAAGACACCATTCACGACAAACCCAAATCACATTCATTAATTATCGGGTTAAAGAACAAGTGTTATTTAAAACACTGTTCACGATAAACCCAAAAATCAATATCAATTCAATTCCAATTAAATATCATTTAATTGGTACACTTCATTAAATCTAAATAAAAAGATTTAATCTTTTCTCAACTGGGTTCAAGAACAGTGTTAGTAAAGACACCATTCACGACAAACCCAAATCACATTCGATATTCAATACAAGGCTCTGAATAGAAAATATATCGGCTTATATTCAATATCGAATTCTACGACTAACAAATGTCGTATTGGAAATAACGATACAAATATATATCTTTCAAATTTCCATAACAACACCTGTAATATCACGAATTCCAACATCGAAATATTCCGAAGACAATTTCGATTCAAATCCACTCCAATGCAATCATTGGAATTTTGGTTACTTTTAAAACCCTTTTCGAATTCAATTTATTTATTTAAAAATAAATAGAATTATAATTCTAGTTCAAAACTAGTTCATTTCGATAAAAATCTATTTTTATCTTTTCAAATATGGAGTTTTTCATCCCAAACTTTCACAAATCATTTCTTATGATTTTACACAAATTATTACTATTTTTAATAATTTTATCAAGGCCCGTACAGTCGATTTCCAACAACGGCCATCGAACTGCACTTACAGCGACCTTTTTCGAATTTGATTTGGACGTATCTCCAAATCCAACCGTTAGATTTCAAATTTCTAACATTCATTAGAAAGCTCTTTTCGATACGAACCCAACGGTTCCGGTTTTAGGAGAATCCGACGGTCGGATCTCCCGCAATGTCCGTTTGAAATAAATGGTCGAAATTCACGAACTGCCGCGGCGCGGCGCGTTCTATTCAGGCCATTATATTATATATATAATATATATAATATATACTTCGTCGATTTCTATTTAAAACGAATTATATAAATAGTTTAAATTCGTTTCAAAATTCATTTCTATTCAATTCAAATTTCAATTCAATTTGAATCCATTTCAATTCGTTTTCAATTCAATTCTTTTCGAAATCGTTTTCAATTCAATTCATTTCGAAATCGTTTTCAATTCAATTCATTTCGAAATCGTTTTCAATTCATTTTGAATTCGTTTTCAATTCAATTCTTTTCGAATTCGTTTTCAATTCAATTCATTTCGAAATCGTTTTCAATTCATTTTGAATTCGTTTTCAATTCAATTCTTTTCGAAATCGTTTTCAATTCAATTCATTTCGAAATCGTTTTCAATTCAATTCATTTCGAAATCGTTTTCAATTCAATTCATTTCGAAATCGTTTTCAATTCATTTTGAATTCGTTTTCAATTCAATTCATTTCGAAATCGTTTTCAATTCATTTCATTTCGAAATCGTTTTCAATTCATTTCATTTCGAAATCGTTTTCAATTCAATTCATTTCGAAATCGTTTTCAATTCATTTTGAATTCGTTTTCAATTCAATTCTTTTCGAATTCGTTTTCAATTCAATTCATTTCGAAATCGTTTTCAATTCATTTTGAATTCGTTTTCAATTCAATTCTTTTCGAAATCGTTTTCAATTCAATTCATTTCGAAATCGTTTTCAATTCAATTCATTTCGAAATCGTTTTCAATTCAATTCATTTCGAAATCGTTTTCAATTCATTTTGAATTCGTTTTCAATTCAATTCTTTTCGAATTCGTTTTCAATTCAATTCTTTTCGAAATCGTTTTCAATTCAATTCATTTCGAAATATTCGATTTCGAAATCACTTTTCAATATTCATTTTAAAATGAAAAAAATCGATATAAATATCGTTCACGTCAAAATGGCGTCAATCTAATCAACACGGCTTCATATATTGATATTTTCAAATATTCCATTTCGAATATTTCTATTTCAAATATTTCTATTTTAAAACTGGAATGAGGCCCAAACAATTACCATATAAAGTTAATTATATGGATTTTCATACAACACATGTATAATAGCATTGAAAAATAATCAACCATCAACCAAAGTGCACTACACTGTATAAGCATCAAATAAAGATATCTAACGCTTATAACAGCCTGTCAATCAATCGATCGACATATTTAATCAATCAGGATGAGTGAACTTCATATTTCATCCCAACACCCGTGTGGGGTTTCAAACAATCAAACACAGATTCTAGTTGTGCAGTTGGGCGATGTGTAAAATTTATCGTCCCAATCAATGTCATTCAAATAAGTGTTCATAAACAAACCGTCTGGTTTGTAAATGAATATTTATTTATTCACTTCACTATTTTCATATTCACGTTAAAAATTATATTTTTAACGATAAAACATTTTATTTCAACCTATGAATTTCTATTCAATTCATTTATTCAATAAAATGATATTTTTATTTTTCTAACATATTTTAGAAAATTTCGGCGGCATAACGGCACGATACTAGAAACGGGACAAGGCCTAGCCTTATCCCCGGTCTAGTGAAGGCCCACGCCACTCACACATCAATCAAATAAATTAGTTATGCAAACCACAAAATTTGGAGTAAGAGTCTAACCTAGCCTTACTCCTTCGCCTTATAACGGCGCACGTCTAATCCTAACCAATTTATCGATTCGATTTTTCACACCACAAACCACATTCAAACCAATATCACAATCAATAACCAAACAGCCAAACAAACAAGTCCATGGTCTGTGGACGATTGTGTCGGGTGCTACTAAGCACCGTCTGCATCCTAGTATATATATATATAACTAGAAATAAAATTGAAAGGTGAGAAATTCTCACATATAGCTATCCTAGCTCCACGGCACTTCATTGATAGGAATCTTCTTCGTTATCCCATCTTCGTCATCTTCGTTGCCCGCTTTCACTACATATGTAAAAATCGAATTTTTACTTCGCTATTCAATTAATAAAAATCGAATTTTTATTTCAAAAATCTAATTTTTTCCTAAATCAAAACTACGATCTTTTTCTAAACAAAATACGATCTTTTCCTAAACAAACATATGAACCTTTTCTAAACAAAAATATGAACTTTTTCTTAGATAAAAATCCTATCTTTATTCTCTAATCATTTTAAAAAAAAATCAAATCTTTTAGGTTTTAAAAAAAATCAAATCTTTTAGGTTTTAAAAAAAATCAAATCTTTTAGGTTTTAAAAAAAATCAAATCTTTTAGTTTTTAAAAATCAGTTCTTTTAGTTTTTAAAAATCAGTTCTTTTAGTTTTTAAAAATCAGTTCTTTTAGTTTTTAAAAATCAGTTCTTTTAGTTTTTAAAAATCAGTTCTTTTAGTTTTTAAAAATCAGTTCTTTTAGTTTTTAAAAATCAGTTCTTTTAGTTTTTAAAAATCAAATCTTTTAGTTTTTTTTAAAAATCAGTTCTTTTAGTTTTTAAAAATCAGTTCTTTTAGTTTTTAAAAATCAGTCTTTTAGTTTTTAAAAATCAAATCCTTTAGTTTTTAAAAATCAGTTCTTTTAGTTTTTAAAAATCAAATCTTTTAGTTTTTAAAAATCAAATCCTTTAGTTTTTTAAAAATCAAATCTTTTAGTTTTTTAAAAATCAAATCTTTTAGTTTTTAAAAATCAGTTCTTTTAGTTTTTAAAAATCAGTTTATAAAAATAAATAAATCCCAGAAAAACTTACAGGGGGCTTCTCCGTTTGTCAGTGAGGGGGGGGGCTCTCCGCTGATCATCTGAGAGGAGGCGGAGTTCGCTTCCGGGGGGGGGCGTCGGCAATCAGGTGGCAGCGGCACTGTGGTTCGACGAGGAGAGGGGCGCGGGGTTCTGTGGCTCGCGATGGAGGAAAAGGGGAGGGTCGCGGAGGAGAAGCAGGCGGAGGGAAGTGGAGGGGGAGATCGAGTGGGGGGAGAGGCAAACGGGGGCCGCGCCACCACGACGGCGGCGGGCGGGCGGCGCTCGATTCCGTCGAGCTCCTTCGGGTTTTTTTTTTTTTTTTTTTTTTTCTTTATCTCTGAACTGAAATAGAAACGGGGGGGGGCCAGAAATATAAAGTAGGAAGAGATATTTTTTTTTTATTATTTAATTATTAAATTTTTGCAAAAGGGTTGACTTTTTCCATACGACCTCTAGACGAGGTCCACCGCCTGTCGTCCATAGCGTTTTACCCCCATTCCGAACACAATGGGATATGTATCGCAAGCTGATTCGATAGTTACAATCAGTTTCTGTTGAATTTACCTTTAAATCTCTATATTGAATTTTAAATGTACATTTCAAATTACCGGGGCCACATACGAATTCTAAAAATGGCAGAAAAATATTTTCTAGCTTCGTATTGACGATACGGTCCTAACAAAACTAGTTTCGTCGAATTCTGAGACCGTCTGAAAAATGGCCATTTTCCAGTCGATTAAAATCAACTGAAACTGGTCAAACGCGTTTTCCTTTGCCACGCTCACATATTGATTCGAAAAATTATGAAATTTGGAATCTAGCAATAACTTAACATCACGGACCCAACAAAACTGGTTTCGTCGAAATCCGAGGTCATTTGCAAAATGTCCATTTTTAAGGGTCTGAATTCCATAGCGACTATTCAGAATTTTCAACTGGACATATCTATTGATTCCCGCTACGAAATTTCGATTCGTCGGATTCGTTGGAAAGATATCATCAATTAGATCCTATGATTTTTGGTTTCACTAAAATCCGGATTGTTTTGCACCCGGTATATTCAATTGAAGTTTGAAATCGAATTATCGAACTACCGCGCCATTTTCAATTCTATTTATAATTATATATAAATATTTATATTCTAACGACGACGCGTATAATATATACGTCGAATTTCAATTCAAAATAAATTTCTCGTCGATATTATTTAAAATATTTCATTTTAAATAATCTAAATTCGCTAAAATTGCCAAAATAAAATTTTCAAACTGGCTCGCATTTTACGGGTTGTTACAATCTCCCCCACTTAAAACTTTTCGTCCCCGAAAAGGAACAAAGTCGAAAGTGGTTTGATTATTCAACTCTACGTTCGATCTGGCTTCCATTCTCCAACTCTTTAGTTTCTGAGAATTTTCAAAATTTCAAAAATTTGGCTAACACCCTAAATTTTTGAAAAATTTCGCCATAACCTCCACTGCACCGGGAGCATCGGGGAATTTCAAATAGCTTCCCCGGTCCTTCAGATCTCAAAAAGAAAAAGAAAAAGCCAAGCGGCTAGCCAATAGGCTCACAAAATCATCATCACCCAAACAAAACAGGGAATTATGTAGTAAACATGTACCTATTTGTCGGGCAAACAAATTTTATTCTTCGGCTCTAGCCTCCTTGCTATGACCTGTTCAATGTAAGTGCAAGTATATGCATGCATTTGCAACCAAATTTCAATGCAGTTTACTATTTGGTTCAATTGGCTAAATGGTTAAAAATTATCAAACAAATAAATAAACAGCACAAACATCAATCAATTAGTGAATTAACGTTTCAAATTCATAATTTTGATACATATACAAAAATCAGATTTTTGATGCCAAATCACAACAATAGGCCCTATCTAATTTTGGTTCTCACACCAGCCTAATGGAAATATATAGATATCACACCTTCGTCACTCGAAAATAAATACTGGTAACGCTGCAGCATTATCAGAATCATCCCCGGGCAACTAGAATGTGATTCTATATCTACCCAATATATTAAAACTTTGAATATACGTTTGCAAGGCGTATATGCAAATTCTTTATATACTGAATTGTCCAAAATCAATATAAATAACTAATCAAATACGAATAATTGATTTAAATTTTCAAAACAAAATTTGTTTTCACTTTAAAAATATACTCTTCACACTCGTTCTAGGATACTACTAATCCTATCTCTAACGAGTCATTCTAATTGGATATTACTAATCCAATATCTGATGAATTCTTTCGTATGGTTCTAATGTGCCTTGTTCTCTGAGCTTTGCAAACCAAAGCTCTGATACCACGTGTAAAGACCCGCAACCTCCCCGTAAAGGAAAGCGTCGGATAGTTCGAGAACAAACCACAGCAGAACGCATACAGAAGAACATTTCATTGTATATAACAACAATGCATCAGATTACAAGAATATACAGAGTATAAATGAATATTACACAGAAATATCAGAGATTTAAATTACATTTAAATACATAGCAGCGGAAAATAATACAATACACAACTAGAAGAGATATACGGATACAAAGCTTTCCGGATATCGTTCCAGCTGTAAACCAGGATCCTGTGAATATAAATCTGCAAAACCAAAACTACTAGCTGCCCGTGTCAAAAATAGGGGCACCCAGAGTTTAGGTTAAAACAATAAACTCCAGGTCAGTCATGTGACTGGTGTGAGAACTAAAACAGTTATTAATCTTTATTTTCAAAGCTAGGTAAATCAAGGGACCACGCCGTATAACACGGAACGGGTTTCCTCCCAAGAATACCAGTGCATAAAACAAACAGCGCAATGCTAAATAAAGAAAAATGAAGCTGTTATAAGACCCAGGTCCCATCACACAATGCAACGCAGTCGAGGATAGGGTTTTCCCTTATAACAGCCAAAGAATGCTTGATACGTTTTAAAACAAATCATTTGATACTATTATAAGTGCATAGTGTATAAAACACTTCAAATCATAAGTATCAATCATAGGCGGCATGAACGGCCCATATCACTATGTCGCCATATATAAGTTTACAATCAAAACCGCAAATGTCGTATTTGGAAATTGGATTTCCGTCTATGAACCGAGGCAAAAGATAGTCCTCAACCGATTCGAGACAATCTAGCCCATGTCTCAGGAACAGAACGCATCGTCCCTTGGAGCGACAGGGCCGGTCCACCGATGTGGATTAAGAATGCCTGAACAATACGTTTCCCCGCCCTTTGGGGCGTAAATGAGCCAACCAAATGACTCCATCGGTTCGAGAACGACCGATCAATCCGAGGCGCCTCGCAACAGCAACAACCACATAAGTCAAACTCGTCAGGGCGTGTAAAACCACTGACGCCACTTTTTATCTAGAAGGAAACGCATGCCCTCCCTGAGGTCCGTCTCCCGTTTTTGGTTCATACCTGGTGTGAAACACGCGAGGTAAACGTTACACAAAGCTACGCCACAAAGGCCGTGCTTTGATCATCACCACAAGACTTTGCTTTTCAACAGAAGCCTTGATCATTTGCATCTTAGCATGCCACACAGGCATACCATCCTATGCAACCGATATCAGTCACACAGAATGAAATCCGATGTCAGACACACAGTCCATTTACAAGTCCGTTCTGGGTCTGAACGAAACCGGAGGCACCTAGTACCCCGCATATCCTTCGATCTCCAAGTACGTCTGGACGATCACCAACTGTTTCCATCTTCTTGGGTGTACAGCCCAATCAAGATCATCAGCTATCACCCAAACGACGTGAAGACCTCCGGTCTTCGACCATCGTCTTCATCTTCGACTTATCGTCGTATCAGTTATTCAGAATGGGATAAACCCGGTCTTCCCGAATAACTCGCGTATATTTTATAAAAGTGTTACACAAACACAACATACGCCTCATTCCAATTCATTAGTCACTAACCGTAAATTAATCAAGAGAATAATTCCCCAAATATTAACCCCGAAGGCCGAAACCAACATCAGATCAATATCCAGAAAACCATTCTGCTTGGCTAACCGCCAGTTAGTTTCTAAATTTCACATTCAAATCTAATTAAAGATTTAACTATCGCCTGGAGCAAAACTGGTGATACTCCATTCTCGATCTTTTCAATCTAATTAAAGATTCATTAAAACTCCACTTAGTTTTAATCTGTGACTGGGTTAAAGAATCAGTGTCATTTAAAACACGGTTCACGATAAACCCAAAGTCACATCCCATTAATTATCGGGTTAAAGAACAAGTGTTATTTAAAACACTGTTCACGATAAACCCAAAAATCAATATCAATTCAATTCCAATTAAATATCATTTAATTGGTACACTTCATTAAATCTAAATAAAAAGATTTAATCTTTTCTCAACTGGGTTCAAGAACAGTGTTAGTAAAGACACCATTCACGACAAACCCAAATCACATTCATTAATTATCGGGTTAAAGAACAAGTGTTATTTAAAACACTGTTCACGATAAACCCAAAAATCAATATCAATTCAATTCCAATTAAATATCATTTAATTGGTACACTTCATTAAATCTAAATAAAAAGATTTAATCTTTTCTCAACTGGGTTCAAGAACAGTGTTAGTAAAGACACCATTCACGACAAACCCAAATCACATTCGATATTCAATACAAGGCTCTGAATAGAAAATATATCGGCTTATATTCAATATCGAATTCTACGACTAACAAATGTCGTATTGGAAATAACGATACAAATATATATCTTTCAAATTTCCATAACAACACCTGTAATATCACGAATTCCAACATCGAAATATTCCGAAGACAATTTCGATTCAAATCCACTCCAATGCAATCATTGGAATTTTGGTTACTTTTAAAACCCTTTTCGAATTCAATTTATTTATTTAAAAATAAATAGAATTATAATTCTAGTTCAAAACTAGTTCATTTCGATAAAAATCTATTTTTATCTTTTCAAATATGGAGTTTTTCATCCCAAACTTTCACAAATCATTTCTTATGATTTTACACAAATTATTACTATTTTTAATAATTTTATCAAGGCCCGTACAGTCGATTTCCAACAACGGCCATCGAACTGCACTTACAGCGACCTTTTTCGAATTTGATTTGGACGTATCTCCAAATCCAACCGTTAGATTTCAAATTTCTAACATTCATTAGAAAGCTCTTTTCGATACGAACCCAACGGTTCCGGTTTTAGGAGAATCCGACGGTCGGATCTCCCGCAATGTCCGTTTGAAATAAATGGTCGAAATTCACGAACTGCCGCGGCGCGGCGCGTTCTATTCAGGCCATTATATTATATATATAATATATATAATATATACTTCGTCGATTTCTATTTAAAACGAATTATATAAATAGTTTAAATTCGTTTCAAAATTCATTTCTATTCAATTCAAATTTCAATTCAATTTGAATCCATTTCAATTCGTTTTCAATTCAATTCTTTTCGAAATCGTTTTCAATTCAATTCATTTCGAAATCGTTTTCAATTCAATTCATTTCGAAATCGTTTTCAATTCATTTTGAATTCGTTTTCAATTCAATTCTTTTCGAATTCGTTTTCAATTCAATTCATTTCGAAATCGTTTTCAATTCATTTTGAATTCGTTTTCAATTCAATTCTTTTCGAAATCGTTTTCAATTCAATTCATTTCGAAATCGTTTTCAATTCAATTCATTTCGAAATCGTTTTCAATTCAATTCATTTCGAAATCGTTTTCAATTCATTTTGAATTCGTTTTCAATTCAATTCATTTCGAAATCGTTTTCAATTCATTTCATTTCGAAATCGTTTTCAATTCATTTCATTTCGAAATCGTTTTCAATTCAATTCATTTCGAAATCGTTTTCAATTCATTTTGAATTCGTTTTCAATTCAATTCTTTTCGAATTCGTTTTCAATTCAATTCATTTCGAAATCGTTTTCAATTCATTTTGAATTCGTTTTCAATTCAATTCTTTTCGAAATCGTTTTCAATTCAATTCATTTCGAAATCGTTTTCAATTCAATTCATTTCGAAATCGTTTTCAATTCAATTCATTTCGAAATCGTTTTCAATTCATTTTGAATTCGTTTTCAATTCAATTCTTTTCGAATTCGTTTTCAATTCAATTCTTTTCGAAATCGTTTTCAATTCAATTCATTTCGAAATATTCGATTTCGAAATCACTTTTCAATATTCATTTTAAAATGAAAAAAATCGATATAAATATCGTTCACGTCAAAATGGCGTCAATCTAATCAACACGGCTTCATATATTGATATTTTCAAATATTCCATTTCGAATATTTCTATTTCAAATATTTCTATTTTAAAACTGGAATGAGGCCCAAACAATTACCATATAAAGTTAATTATATGGATTTTCATACAACACATGTATAATAGCATTGAAAAATAATCAACCATCAACCAAAGTGCACTACACTGTATAAGCATCAAATAAAGATATCTAACGCTTATAACAGCCTGTCAATCAATCGATCGACATATTTAATCAATCAGGATGAGTGAACTTCATATTTCATCCCAACACCCGTGTGGGGTTTCAAACAATCAAACACAGATTCTAGTTGTGCAGTTGGGCGATGTGTAAAATTTATCGTCCCAATCAATGTCATTCAAATAAGTGTTCATAAACAAACCGTCTGGTTTGTAAATGAATATTTATTTATTCACTTCACTATTTTCATATTCACGTTAAAAATTATATTTTTAACGATAAAACATTTTATTTCAACCTATGAATTTCTATTCAATTCATTTATTCAATAAAATGATATTTTTATTTTTCTAACATATTTTAGAAAATTTCGGCGGCATAACGGCACGATACTAGAAACGGGACAAGGCCTAGCCTTATCCCCGGTCTAGTGAAGGCCCACGCCACTCACACATCAATCAAATAAATTAGTTATGCAAACCACAAAATTTGGAGTAAGAGTCTAACCTAGCCTTACTCCTTCGCCTTATAACGGCGCACGTCTAATCCTAACCAATTTATCGATTCGATTTTTCACACCACAAACCACATTCAAACCAATATCACAATCAATAACCAAACAGCCAAACAAACAAGTCCATGGTCTGTGGACGATTGTGTCGGGTGCTACTAAGCACCGTCTGCATCCTAGTATATATATATATAACTAGAAATAAAATTGAAAGGTGAGAAATTCTCACATATAGCTATCCTAGCTCCACGGCACTTCATTGATAGGAATCTTCTTCGTTATCCCATCTTCGTCATCTTCGTTGCCCGCTTTCACTACATATGTAAAAATCGAATTTTTACTTCGCTATTCAATTAATAAAAATCGAATTTTTATTTCAAAAATCTAATTTTTTCCTAAATCAAAACTACGATCTTTTTCTAAACAAAATACGATCTTTTCCTAAACAAACATATGAACCTTTTCTAAACAAAAATATGAACTTTTTCTTAGATAAAAATCCTATCTTTATTCTCTAATCATTTTAAAAAAAAATCAAATCTTTTAGGTTTTAAAAAAAATCAAATCTTTTAGGTTTTAAAAAAAATCAAATCTTTTAGGTTTTAAAAAAAATCAAATCTTTTAGTTTTTAAAAATCAGTTCTTTTAGTTTTTAAAAATCAGTTCTTTTAGTTTTTAAAAATCAGTTCTTTTAGTTTTTAAAAATCAGTTCTTTTAGTTTTTAAAAATCAGTTCTTTTAGTTTTTAAAAATCAGTTCTTTTAGTTTTTAAAAATCAGTTCTTTTAGTTTTTAAAAATCAAATCTTTTAGTTTTTTTTAAAAATCAGTTCTTTTAGTTTTTAAAAATCAGTTCTTTTAGTTTTTAAAAATCAGTCTTTTAGTTTTTAAAAATCAAATCCTTTAGTTTTTAAAAATCAGTTCTTTTAGTTTTTAAAAATCAAATCTTTTAGTTTTTAAAAATCAAATCCTTTAGTTTTTTAAAAATCAAATCTTTTAGTTTTTTAAAAATCAAATCTTTTAGTTTTTAAAAATCAGTTCTTTTAGTTTTTAAAAATCAGTTTATAAAAATAAATAAATCCCAGAAAAACTTACAGGGGGCTTCTCCGTTTGTCAGTGAGGGGGGGGGCTCTCCGCTGATCATCTGAGAGGAGGCGGAGTTCGCTTCCGGGGGGGGGCGTCGGCAATCAGGTGGCAGCGGCACTGTGGTTCGACGAGGAGAGGGGCGCGGGGTTCTGTGGCTCGCGATGGAGGAAAAGGGGAGGGTCGCGGAGGAGAAGCAGGCGGAGGGAAGTGGAGGGGGAGATCGAGTGGGGGGAGAGGCAAACGGGGGCCGCGCCACCACGACGGCGGCGGGCGGGCGGCGCTCGATTCCGTCGAGCTCCTTCGGGTTTTTTTTTTTTTTTTTTTTTTTCTTTATCTCTGAACTGAAATAGAAACGGGGGGGGGCCAGAAATATAAAGTAGGAAGAGATATTTTTTTTTTATTATTTAATTATTAAATTTTTGCAAAAGGGTTGACTTTTTCCATACGACCTCTAGACGAGGTCCACCGCCTGTCGTCCATAGCGTTTTACCCCCATTCCGAACACAATGGGATATGTATCGCAAGCTGATTCGATAGTTACAATCAGTTTCTGTTGAATTTACCTTTAAATCTCTATATTGAATTTTAAATGTACATTTCAAATTACCGGGGCCACATACGAATTCTAAAAATGGCAGAAAAATATTTTCTAGCTTCGTATTGACGATACGGTCCTAACAAAACTAGTTTCGTCGAATTCTGAGACCGTCTGAAAAATGGCCATTTTCCAGTCGATTAAAATCAACTGAAACTGGTCAAACGCGTTTTCCTTTGCCACGCTCACATATTGATTCGAAAAATTATGAAATTTGGAATCTAGCAATAACTTAACATCACGGACCCAACAAAACTGGTTTCGTCGAAATCCGAGGTCATTTGCAAAATGTCCATTTTTAAGGGTCTGAATTCCATAGCGACTATTCAGAATTTTCAACTGGACATATCTATTGATTCCCGCTACGAAATTTCGATTCGTCGGATTCGTTGGAAAGATATCATCAATTAGATCCTATGATTTTTGGTTTCACTAAAATCCGGATTGTTTTGCACCCGGTATATTCAATTGAAGTTTGAAATCGAATTATCGAACTACCGCGCCATTTTCAATTCTATTTATAATTATATATAAATATTTATATTCTAACGACGACGCGTATAATATATACGTCGAATTTCAATTCAAAATAAATTTCTCGTCGATATTATTTAAAATATTTCATTTTAAATAATCTAAATTCGCTAAAATTGCCAAAATAAAATTTTCAAACTGGCTCGCATTTTACGGGTTGTTACAAACAGTTTATTGTTAATAAATTTAACCAATTCTAATTCAGTTTGAATTACCTTCTATTTAACCAATCTTCACTGTTCAAATTATAAATGAATATTTATAATCTAATTTCAACTACCAAATTAACGTTAACATTATTTTTAATATATTAAATATTTCAACATCACAAACAACACACAATACAATCAATTTAAATCTTCCATGGTCTGTGGATGAAGAAAGTCATCTAACAGGCATCGTATACAGTTTATAGAGATCAAACTGATAAAAACCTATACTGGCAATTTAATATATTTTCCTGTTATGAAAATAAATAAATAACTGTGCATAATTTTTAGTGAGAAGTTCTCACCTTCATTTCCAATCCGTCATTCTTTAGCGGACAATGATTTTTTTGGATTTGCTCCAGTACGCAGTGTTCTTCACCGTGATCCCAATGCAATTTGTTTCATGCAGTTTGTGTTAAAAATCATATTTTTAATGTTGTTATATATATATATGGTTAAAATCATACTTTTATTTATGTTTATATAAAAATCATATTTTTATATTGCTATTTCTATTTTAAAAACAATGCAATTTTTATGTTAAAAAAAATGCGACTTTTATATTAAAGACAATGTTTTCTTTTATATTAAAACCATGCTTTCTTTTATATAAAACAATGCTTTCTTTTATATTAAAAACAATGCTTTCTTTTATATTAAAACAATGCTTTCTTTTATTTTTAAAAAATGCTTTCTTTTTTATTAAAACAATGCTTTCTTTTATATTAAAACAATGCTTTTTTTATTTTTAAAAAATGCTTTCTTTTATATTAAAACAATGCTTTCTTTTATATTAAAACAATGCTATTTTTTTCTTTCAAAATATTACATTTTTTTTTTTAAAAACATTACATTTTAATTTTTAAACAATGCTAATTTTTCTCTTTAAAAACATTACATTCTTATTTTGAAACAATGCTTTATTTTTATAATTTAAAAACAATGTCATTTATATTTACAAAATTAATGCTTTTTCTATTTTTCAAAATTTATGCTATTTCTATTTTCAAAATTTATGCTATTTCTATTTACAAAATTTATTACAGCTTAATATACAAGATTAAGTTAACTAATATGATTAAAAATGAAAGATAACCTTTTTTATTATTTATAACGTTTAAAAACGTTGTTGTTTGTTGTTTCTTCTTCGTTCCAGACGTTGTTCACCAAAGAACCCATTTCATTCGCCTCAACCATCCTCCGTCACATGTCCACCAGAGCCTCTAGCACCCCATCAGAGCCACCCACGCCAATGCCCTCCATGTCGCCTCCCTACGGCTCGAACCGCGTCAAGTTCGTTCGAGCTAAGTGCCCCAAAACCGCCAGCAAACCCTACCACTTTGAGGGCCCGATTCTACCTTCTCGCGGAATTAAAACTGATCACCACCATTGATCTAAACGAGCTCGACAAGCTCTACATAATTTGATTTAGAATCCTGTTAAATCATTGCATATGGAAGGAGAAAAAGAGAGAATAAGAAGAGTGCTCACTGGCCATTGATAAAGATAAGCGGTGGCTGGTTGGTTAAGTGAATTAGGGTTTCGGATGAGAGAGGGTTTTATAATAAAATATTTACTTAATTTTTTATTCAATTTTAATTCAAATAAAATGAATTTAACATCCGAACTCCTATTTAAACCCAACGACTGCCGCCTCTAGCTAAATACCCCCATTTTGGACACAATGGGATATGTCATGTAAGCCAATTCGATTGTTACGATCAATTTTCGTTAAATTTATAATATAAATCAATATATTTTGAATTCAAACATACATTTTAATTTATCGGGACAACATGCTGACTCCAAAAATTCTAGAAAAATAAATCCAGCTATGTTTTGATGATACAGTCCTAACAAAACTATTTTCGTCAATTTTGGAGACTGTTTGAAAAATGGCCGTTTTCTAGTCGATCCAATTTGCCTGAAACTGACAAAACACATTTTCTTTTGCCATGCTCACGTATTAATTCCAAAAATTATAAAAATTGGAATCTAGAAATAATTTGATTTTCCGGATTCAACAAAAGTGGTCTCATCGAAAACGGAGGTCGTTTGTAAAATGGCTATATATTATATTTAAAAAAATTATAAATCCATAACGACTATTCTGAATTTTAATCTGGGAATTACTTTTTATTCCCGCTATTAAATCTGGATTTTCACGTTCGTTGGAAAGATATAATTAAACTGATTTAAATATTCCTTGTTTCACCGAAATCCGATTTATTTTGAATCCTGTATGCTCGTTTGAAATTTGAAATCGAATTTTCAAACTACCGCGCCATTTTAGGCTCGTTATATAATTAAAATAAATTCATTCGATCTAACTTCGATTTAAATAAATTTCTAGTCGTTATTATTTAAAATAAATCATTTAAAATATTAAATCTATTAAAATATCTAAAATAGAAAAAATTAATTGGTTCAGAATTTTCGGGTTGTTATAGACATACGAGCTTAGAGGTCAAATATCAGTAGAAATCAGTGGTACGGTATGGATTGATAGTGTGGCATGCTGAGTGGCATGTGATCAAGGCTTTTGTTGAAAAGCAGGGCCTTGTGGTTGATGATCAAAGCATGGCTTTAAATAGCATAGCTTTGTGTAGCATTTATTCGCGAGCCTTACACACCTATATGAACCAGAAATGGGAGAGGACTGCAGGGAGGGACGCATTTCCTTCTAGCTAGGAGTGGTGTCATGGTATGGAGCCCAGACATTTTACTCATGTGGATGTTTCATATTATTATTTGATGGATTGCGAGGTACCTCGGACATATCAGTCGCTACGGGGATGGTGAATGATATGATCAACATACTGACCAAACTTAAGCCCCATAGGGCGGGGAAACGTATTATTCAGGAACTATGATCTATCTTCAAATGTAAGAGAGGACTAGCCCTGAAGAACCAAGGTGCAGTTGCGGCTGAGCCTAAGGCGCAGTCTAGAAGGTCTCGAATTCGGTAAGGATGATCCCTTCCCTAGGTTCATAGATGGAATCCAACTTCCAATACGACATTGTGCGGTTTTATTTGTAGAACTAGTATGGCGACATGATATATGGTACCCATGCCATCTATGATTGATACATTTATATTTGAAGTTGTTTTTAACACTATGCAGTTATAATAGTATCAAATGATTTGTTTTTAAACGTATCAAGCATGTTTGGCTATTATAAGGTAAAACTCTATCCTCCGGCTTGCGTTGCATTGTGTGATGGGACATGAGTCTTATAATAGCTTCATATTTCAAAAAACATTGCGTTGTCTATAAACTGTGTTATGCACTGGTATTCTTGGTAGAAAACTCGTTCCGTGTTATATGGCGTGGTCCCTTGATTAACCTGATTTGAAAATAAAGTTTTAATTAATTGTTTTAGTTCTCACACCAGTTACATGACTGACCTGGAGTTTATTGTTTTAACCTAAACTCTGGGTGCCCCTATTTCCCTCATGGGTAGCTAGTAGTTTTGGTTTTACAGCTGGAGTTATATTCGGAATGCACTGTATCCGTGTATTTCTTTCAGTTGTATTTGTTAATGTATTTCCGCTACGCATTGTATTAATTTTCCGTTGTTTTGTAATTTGAATCTCTAATATTTTTCTGTTGTATAATATTTATTCATACTCTGTTATATTCTAGAACTTTGATGGGAATTGTTGTAACAGCAATGAGATGTTCTTCTGTTTGTATTTTGATTTGTCGTGTTCTCAACTCAATCCGGCCTTTTCCATCTCTTCGAAGATGGGGGGATTTCGGGTTATTTCAGCTACTCAATTGTATAATTGGGTCTGACTTAACTAGGCTGCCATAATAAGATTACGGGATTAGACACAAACAACATGAAGTATTTAATATTTAAAATGAATAAAGTTTTTCATTATGCTATCCAAGAATTATATGTGATATAATTGATATAAGATGTCTACCTAAAAGATTGTGCTTTGAGGATTAGCCGAAGCTAAGTCAAGGCATGATTAGATATGGATCTTGGATCACTAAGATATATGTATACCGATATATATATATAGGGCCCTCTATTTGGTTAAACACAAAGAGAGAGACACAAAGCCTCCACCATTGGATTTGTTTGTCTTTATGTGAAGAGTGGAATTCATGAAGGATCCTGTGGTTGAGATTTATTGTGTGCAATATTGTATCTTCATTTTTGTGTCTAAATAGAGTTTCCCTCGCTATATATACATACACACACATATATAAATATATACATATATATATAAGGAGGGTGTTAATTTGAGTGGGAGGAAGTTTAAACTACACATTTACGTTAATATGCAATGTTCTATATGATTTTGATTGTCAAAATTTGTATGTATTACAAAATCATTGTTTTTATCATTTATTATCTACTGTAGATATTAAATGGTACACAACTTTGATAATTTACTATTAAAATTGATCCTTAAGAAGGATAAACTAAATTAAATCAAATTTCTTGACTAACATTGAAAGTTGAGGATTATCCTCAAAAAAAAGGAGAAATGTAATTGTTATGTATAATTAGAAGACCTGAAAGTAAAAAAAGGGAGAAGTATGACTTCAACCAAATTCGAAATAAATGTTATGACTATCTATACATCTCTGGTATTAAATATTAGATATAGATCATATATATGTATGTGAGTTTGCAAGAATTGCAGAGCGAGCAGAAATTTGGCAAAAGGAGAAATGGGCTAGTGAGTGGGATTGAATCAAATGTTGCTGCATTATCCATAGAAAATTGTCGATTGTCCTAACTTCTGGCTTAATTGAAGAATTAAATATTGATATGTAATTTCCATTTAAAATAAATGTCATTCTGTATCTTGTTTAGACAAGTTTGAATTTTCATTTGTAATAAACTACAATTGTTTTTCATTTTATATAAATGAAACATCTTATGGAAATTAACTGTTAGTTAATGATTTTTATAAATCCTTAATTATGATGTGCTTGATAATAACATAAATAATAAGCGGTTTAAATCCATTGATTTAAATCCAACATACCTTTGGCATTTTCATTTAGACCAAACAAACAAGAAACACATATCAAAACTCCATAACAATGATATTTTGAATTCGTTTTATTTCGAATCATATGAAGAATGAAAATCTTGTTTATTAGGCAAAATGACTAAAGAATGTTTCACTAAAAATAGTGAACGGGCTGGTGATGTATTGAGCATTATACATTGATGTATATTGACCAATGAGTACATCAACTAGAGGTAGGTTTTACTGCTTCGTTACATTTACTGATGATGTTAGTAAATATGATTTTGTGTATCTTACGAAACATAAATCAAAATCCTTTGAAAAGTTCAATGAATTCAAAAATAAAGTTCAAGACCAATTTTGATAGAATATAAGGATTCTTCAAACAGATCAAGGAGAATAATTAAGCCAATAATTTAATGACTATCTAAAAGAGTGTGGAATTTTCTCATAACTCATTTTACCTAGAACACCACATTGGAATGGTGTATCTGAAAGGAGAAGTCACACCTTATAAGACACGGTATGATCAATGATGAGTCATGCAGATCTTCCAATAAATATTAAGGTTATCCCCTTAAAATAACTACAATTATACTAAATTATAATCCTACTAAAATGATTCTGAAGATGCCATATAAGATATGCACTAGGAAAATGTCCTGGTATGTCGTTTATAAAGATTTGGGATGTGAAGCGTAAAGATTTGGGATGTGAAGCGTAAAGATTTGGGATGTGAAGCGTTTGTTTAACGTCTTGCCCCTAACAGGTTTGGAGCTAAATATAATTAATGTTATTTCGTGGGATATCCAAAATAAAAGGAAATAATTTCTATTAATCCTCTGAAAATAAAATGTTTATTGCTCGAATTGGTACCCTTTTAAAAGGATAACTAGTCTCAGAAATACCAATAGGAATAAAATAGAACTCAAAACATCTCGGGAACCACAAAACACCATTGAGCCTTGTATAGACTAGGAGTCTAGCGGGGGTAACACAATAATCATAATATTAGATATATTGGTTATTGGAAATGATATTAGTTTAAAACAATAAATAGACATTGATTCTACTTAAGTATGTTTGCATTAAAAAGTTCATTATAGAATTTAATCCATTATTGATCCAATGATTTTACATTGTGATAACAATGGAGCTATTGATCAGGCCTAGAAACCTTGATCTCATTATCGATCCATGCACATATTTAAGAAATATAATTTCTTCCATGAAACTATTCGCGGATGAGATATACATATCTTGAAAACACCATATATGGCAGACTCACTGACTAAAACTCTATCGTAGAAGAAGTATGATAGTTACACTTGTTTCATGAGTATACGATACATGATTGATTGACTCTAGTGCTAGTGGGAGATTGTTAGAGTTTGTGCCCTAAGGGCAATCCATTTGATGTGATTAATAACAATGTCGATGTTATATTTTATTTTGAATAAAATATTTTGTTATGTACTGCGTAATATAAATATTAACATAATAGAAGTCCTTAGAATAATATTCAAAATTATATTTTTTCAAGTAAGTGACTTGAACAAGAGATTATATAATATAATAGTAAGTATTATAATTCTCAAATGCCCCTAGTCAAGTTTTATTGTATAAATATGACAACAATAAAACGTTGAGACTAGTATGTTGATTGGTTGATGATCATATCTCATTGATCATTAATATACACAGTATTAATGTCAATACATAAATATGTGTTAGAGAACAGTGTATTGGGCTGATCCAACAAGATAAAACTTCATGGAATATAATTAATAGTATCATAAGTTATTCTCATAATGACAGTGATGTCATTATCCTCTTAGCCAAAATCATTATATTTTTATTTGAGGATATTTGTGTTTTGATATCATCAAAAGTTACTTTTAACCGAGTAAGCGATAAAGGCAATTATCGGATACATCTCGAATCGATTGAAAATTATAAATGATCTAGATGAAATTTAACCCTACAACGTAAGTAGTGATATCCATAAGCCTCTTGATTGAGTGAGACTATGAAATGCATGTCCATGCTCAAATATTGATTTGTTTTTTATAGTCTACTCATTGATCAAGATAAAAGGATTAAATTATAAAGAGGATGATATGTTTCATGACTCGAGTTTAATCTTGGATATACCGGTTAAAAGGATTAAATTACGTTGAAACACTGATCATAGAAAAGGTTGTATTGAATCGTTGATTTTATTATAACTTGGGTAACAAAGATGCATTACTAGGTGTCGCTCACTGTTTATAATTTAAATGTTTTTTAAATTATTGCCAACGTCATAGTAACCTCTGGGGTCACACATAAGAACATGTAAAAGTAAGAGAACTGCTCATAACCAAAGAAAAACAAATGTTAAATTTTTCTTTAATGCTGAAGTTGTATACGGGTTTAACGCAACCCCTTAGAAATCTAATTATGTATTATAAATGAAAGGGTCTGACCCTTGTTTTCATTTGGAATATATAGAAAAATAAAATGACATTAGAAAAGGGAAAACCCTAAATCCAAGGCGGCTAGTACCATTCCTCTCATTTTTCTCTTCGATCTGTATGACAATTGAAGAGAATCTTGTTCGTGGACTCCTCTAGATGCATAAATACTTGTTGTGCTTGCGATTCAATCCATCCTGGCTCTAGTGTCATTCAAGAATCGAAGCAGATTAGATTCAGTGATTTTGTAAAAACCCTAGAAGGTTTGAATTTTTTATTTACTGACTTTTGCATAAATCCTCAATTTTAAATTGTTTAAAATGTTATAATTGGTTACCGATTAGATCGTTAAAATGCAACAACTTCTTAGTTATAATTTAAGTATAAATTACACTTAAAATTTCATTATTAAGTGAATAGTAAATCAAACTATCATCGATAATCCAATTCTTAATTTTTAAACCATCATTAATGAATAATCAAAAAAAAATTCTAAATAATTAAATCAACCTAAATCATTTTAAAAATACTTGATAAATTCTTAAAGACCTTGGTACGTAATATTTTTAAGTTAGTCAGAATGAAATATTTAACTTTTAAAACCAATTTTATTAACGAATTTTAACAACTAAAAATAATTTCAAATTTTAAGGCTTAGGGAACAAGATCGTAATTAACTATGTTACCACTAATTTCATATGCAAGGTATTAACATGTCTATAACATAAGAAATATGACCAGGTAACAAAATTTCATACCCTTAATCACAATTAGTAATTAATTAACTGCCCAATCCATAATAATCAATACTAAAGACAATTAACCATACAATTTAAACTATAACTTGACAAGCATAAAATGAGGGTTTTATTCACTCAACAGATCTCCATAATGATCTACACAATTCAAACTAGCTTGATAGTATGTTATTTGGTCTAATAAGCAACACAAACTTAAATATATAATTTTAAACGATGTTACTATTGAAAATAACGCAATTTAAAATCTAACTGTTTAGATAAATCATAAATTTCTATTGATCCAACTTGTGTACAAGCTGCACTATATTGTTGTGCTCATTGTCATGAGTTCAACGTAACAACCTGCTCATGAATCAGGTGCAGTATGAATGAGTTATTGAATTTTAAGCATAGCAAGTCATCACACACACACACACAAACACACACACACACACACACACACACACACATATATATATTTGTGTGTATGTACAAAACACCCAAGCTAACTCACTATATACCTAATTGAAGCGAGCCCAAACTCCAACCCACACCCAAAAGCCCCTGTCTACAATAGCTTCTTCGCCAAATACTCCCGCCTCTCCTTTTCCTTGAAATTTCGGAAATCTAAAGCAGGAATGGTGAATCATAGAGCATGTGCACACCAGTCCGGATACCCAAATGGCCATCGGAGATCACCAATTTACCTGCCACTACCACCTTGTCATATCTGCACTCTTGCCACATGATCTAGAGCCCGCGTAATTTGACCCTTCTGTTGTAGGTAAGCCATGTCACAACAAGAATCTATCGCACTCTTTATCTCATCGATCAAATCCAAATTTCGCCACAAACTGCTTCTCTCCACATCAAACATCGTTGCACCTTCCATTCCTTCATCTCTACTAAAATTTTCCAAAACCCTAACTCTTGCTCACTTTTAACTGGCCATGGTTCACACACCAAAAGCAACAAAGTCATGATACCATTCACTTATACTTGTTTGATGAATTCTAATTAAGCATATAACTTGATATTTGAATTTACTTCCCTTCCCAATTTACAGACCCTTTTTTAATCCTAGATGTCTTCCTCATTTTGGTCCTATATATATATATATATATATTTACATATTAGAGCTGCCATCAGTCATTTTAATGACATAAAGGTTAATGTGTTATCATCATCCACTAGTGATCGTTATCCTCTTCACATAACACTGAATATTCTTGATGGTCAAAAAAAGGGAAACTATTCAGATTTGCAAACTACTGGCGACAAATTGGGGGTTACAAAAACTATTTTTTAAACCTGATTTAGTACTCATTTGTGAAAGTTACAAGTGCAATTTGGTGAAACTTTACAAAGCAACTAAAGCTAGAATAAAAAACTGAAATAAGTGAAGACCCAATGAAATGAACAAATTGATCAGTTAGAGAGACAAAGCGAAGAACTTCTATCCAAAATTGAAGCCGAGGATGGAGATGACAACACTTGGAAAATGTTCACTGAAAACCAAGTGAATCTTAAACTAGAGCTTAAAACAAAAACCATTAATCTTAAGCAAAAAGAAAACGACAAATGGCTAACAACTAGAGACACTACTTCTACTTTTTATATACTTAAATATCAGTTAGAAGGAATACTAACATTAATTTTAAATTCTTAATTAGGAGGGTAATTTGATTGTCAACCACGAGATGATTGAAAGAGAAGCAATTACTTGTTTCGATGAGTTATACAATGGAAGTACTAAAGAAAACTTGCGTATCGATGAACCATGCAAACTCGTCAATGCTCATAGTAGACGAATGATGTCAAACAAAATCACTGTTGATGATGTTTCTAATTCTCTAAAGCCCATTCATATTGATTCTTCTCCCAAGCCTGATAGGTTCGGTTCCACTTTCTTCATTAGTCGCTGGTCTAGCCTGGGAAAATATATGGTGCCAGCAATATAAGAATCTCTCAGTTCAAGGATTTTTTTGAAATAAATAAATCATACTTTTATTTGCCTCATTTCAAAAACCGACAAAATTACCAGTGTGGAGGATTACCAGCCAATCGCTTATTGCAATGTATTATAGAAAGTCTTAAGTAAAGTTATTTATAATAGATTAATTTTTTTTAACTAGATCTGATATCTAACTGTCAGAGTGCTTTCATTACAGGTAGGAACATATCTAAAAACTCATTGATAGCTCATGAACTGATTAGAAATTCCAATAAGAAAGGAGAGGACAATTTTTTTTTGAAAGTTTATCTTCAAAAATCTTATGATCAAATTAATAGATCATTTATTGTTTATATGCTTAAATGTATGGAGTTTCCAGTTAAGGATTTGGAATTAATCGTAGAATGCATTACCATCCGACTTTTTCCATTCTGATTAATCGAGTTCCGAAAGAATTATAGTAATTGAGGTATTAAACAAGATGATCCACTCTCTCCTTATTAGTTTGCTGCAGCTATGGTGTATTTTCATTAGAAGATGGAGTTATGTAGCCACAAAATGCTTATACAGACCATTCACAGTGTTCCATCCATATTAACTCATTTGCTATATGTTGAGGATTTAATTATTTGTTTAA
Source organism: Allium sativum (assembly GCA_030737875.1). Lineage (NCBI taxonomy): Eukaryota > Viridiplantae > Streptophyta > Magnoliopsida > Asparagales > Amaryllidaceae > Allium > Allium sativum. Next base: position 108,923,016 of record CM060916.1, on the reverse strand, counting down.
ATCGAATTGTGAAGCAGCTAAAAAGGTGAAGGTGATTTAAACAGGTTGAATTACCTTATGGGACTCAAATTTAATGAACATAAAACGAAATGTTAGTTTAATACTTACCACATGAGGAAGGAAGATATTATTAACATTCTTAATGTTATAGATGGTGAATTACTAGTTAAGTACTTGGATGCACCTCTTTCTTCATATAAAATCACGGATAGAAAATGTGCCACTCTAATCTATGGTATTAGAGAAAGCGTTGCAGTTACAGACTACTATCTTTTGCTTGGAGAATTGAATTAGTTCATACTGTGATTCAACAAAGGTGTATTTCTAGATGCAAACATTTCAACTTTCAAATGCAACTATTGGTAAAATTGAAAAAATACGTGTATATCTCACTTGCCGAGGTAGGATGCGTAGATCCATGTAAACCTAAAAAAGGAGGAGTTGGCTTATCAAATCTCAAAGTAATGAGGGATCTGTTTTCCTTAGAACTAGGATGGAAAATTATTATCTCCCAGAGAGTGAAGGCACGATGGATAAGGAGGAAGTACAGTAAGGGATTTCCTAGACCTTGCCTGCGGATTACAATGCTTCGACCATATGGAAGGTTATACTAAAAACATATGACGCGTTGGCAAGAAACTATATCAAAGAGATGGCTAATGCAAGGATGTTGAATTATGGCGTGACCTATGGTTTCAGTGCAAATCTTTAATTAAACAATTGGATTAAGATACGTATTCTGCATAAGGCTTGTCCGATAGGGAAGTTGAACAAATTATTCAATATGGTGGTTGGCAGTTAGGGTCATTAGCTATTAACGATAAGCAATGACATTATATTAAATATACTCCTATATATTTAGAAAGAGAAAATGATATACGAATGTGTAAGTGAGTTTACTATCAAATCTACCTGTGAAAATGTAAGAAATATGTTGGCTAGCTTTTTATTCCAGCCACCAAAGACTTAAACATATACAAAGTAGACAAAAAAAGAGGCTCGCATAATTGAATACGCGGCTCCTTATCCTGGTTAGCCAAACGGCTCGTTATCCTTCCCCACCATTAGCTTGTGATCCCCCTTTGTTGCCACCATCAGCTCGCGTTTTATTACAATGATCCGGTTCCCATATAAGGGTCACGAACAAGACTTATATCCCGAAAGAATGACCAGGATTTGGTCAATGCCCACCAAGCCACGAACCGAAAGCCAAAGATCTGATAACACGTGTCTATAATGGACATTTTGACCACTTCTCCACTCACTCCAGAATGGCTCCGAGATCTTCATGATGGATGCCACGTCGTGTCCTCATGAACTGCCTGTAGAAACTGTCTATAAATACCTCAACACTTGGCATATTTGGGGGTTGATATATAACTGTCAGAGTGCTTTCATTACAGGTTGGAACATATCTGAAAACTCACTGAAAGCCCATGAACTAATTAGAAATTCCAATAAGAAAATAGAGGACAAATTTTATTTGAAAGTTTATCTTCAAAAATCTTATGGTAAGATTAACAGATCATTTATTACTTATATGCTTAAATGTATGGAGTTTCCAGTTAAGAATGTGGGATTAATCGTAGAACGCATTACCATCCTACCATTTCCATTCTGATTAATAGAGTTCCTAAAGAATTATAAGTAATTAAGGTATTAAACAAGGTGATCCACTCTCTCCATATTAGTTTGTTGCGGCTATGGTGTATTTTCATTTGTAGACGGAGTTATGTAGCCACAAAAAGCTTTTACAGATCATTCACAGTTTTCTATCCATAATAAGTCATTTTCTATATGCTGATGATTTAATTATTTGTTTAAATCGAATTTTGAAGTAGCTAAAAAGGTGAAGGAGATTTTAAACAGGTTGAATAACATTATGGGACTCAAATTTAACGAACATAAAACAAAATGTTAGTTTAATACTTAACACGGGAGGAAGGAAGATATTATTAACATTCTTAATGTTATAGAAGGTGAATTACTAGTTAAGTATTTGGGTGTACCTCTTTCTTCATATAAAATCATGGAGAGAAAATGTGCCACTCTAATCTATGGTATTAGAGATAGACTACAATGCTGGAGTTCCAGACTACTGTCTTTTTGTTGGAGAATTGAATTAGTTCATACTGTGATACAACAAAGGTGTATTTCTAGATGCAAACATTTCAACTTCCAGATGCAACTATTAGTAAAATTGAAAAATTACGTGAATATCTCATTTGGCGAGGTAGGATGCGTAGATCCTTGTGGACATAAAAAAGGAGGAGTTGGCTTATGAAATCTCAAAGTAATGAGGGATGTGTTTTCCTTAGAACTAGGATGGAAAATTATTATCTCTCAGAGAGTGAAGGCAAGATGGATGAGGAGTAAGTACAGTAAGGGTACTTTCTAGCCCTTGCTTGCGGATTACAAAGCTTCAAACATATGGAAGGCTATATTAAAAACATATGATGCATTGGCAAAAAAACTGTATCAAAGAGATGGCTAATGCAAGGATGCTAAATTATGAAATGCCTATGATTTCAGTGTAAATCTTTAATTAAACAATTGGGTTGAGATACGTATTTTGCATGCGGCTGGTTCGATAGTGAAAATGAACCAATTATTCAATACAGTGGTTCGCAATTAGGGTCACTAGATATTAACGATAAGCAATGGCATTGTATTAAATATACTCGTATGTATTGTGGAAGAGAAAATGATATACGAATGTGTAACTATTCTAGTGAGTTTACTGTCAAACCTACCTATGAAAACGTAAGAAATATTTTGGCTAGCTTTTCATTCCAGCCACCAAAGACTTAAGCATATACGAAGTAGACGGAAAAAAGGCTCGCATACTCGCATACACAGCTCACCATCCAGATTAGCCAAACGGCTCGTGATCCTTCCCCACCATCGGCTCGTGATCCCCCTTTGTTACCACCATCATCTCACGCTCTATTACCATGACACGGTTCTCGTATAGGGTCACAAACCGGACCTATATTCAGGAAAGAATGACTAGGATTTGGTCAATGCCCATCAAGCCATGAACCGAAAGCCAAAGATCTGAAAACTAGTATCTATAACGGCTATATTGACCACTTCTCCACTCATTCCCGAATGGCTCCGAGATCTTCGGGACGAATGCCACGTGTCCTCACGAATCGCCTATAGAAACTGTATATAAATATCAACACTTGGCATATTTAGGGACAAATATCTAACTGTCAAATTGCTTTCATTACAGGAAGGAACATATCTAAAAACTCATTAACAGCTCGTGAACTGATTAGATATTCCAATAAGAAAGGAGAGGACAAATTTTATTTAAAAGTTTATCTTCAAAAAGCTTATATAAGATTAACATATTATTTATTATTTATATGCTTAAATGTATGGAGTTTCCAGTTAAGAATGTGGAATTAATTGTAGAATGCATTACCACCCTACCTTTTCCATTCCGATTAATGGATTTCCCAAAGATTTAAAAGTAATTGAGGTATTAAACAAGGTGATGCACTCTCTCCTTATTAGTTTGTTGCAACTATGGTGTATTTTCATTTGCAGATGAAGTTATGTAGCCACAAAAAGCCTACATAGACCATTCATAGTTTTCCATCCATAATAAGTCATTTGTTATATGCTGATGATTTAATTATTTTTTAAATCGAATTGTGAAGCAGCTAAAAAGGTGAAGGAGATTTTAAATAGGTTGAATAACCTTGTGGAACTCAAGTTTAACGAACATAAAACAAAATGTTAGTTTAATGCTTACCACAGGAGGAAGGAAGATATTATTAATATTCTTAACGTTATAGAAGGTGAATTACTAGTTAAGTATTTGAATGTACCTCTTTCTTCATATAAAATCACGAATAGAAAATGGGCCACTCTAGTCTATGGTATTAGAGATAGGCTACAACGCTGGAGTTCCATACTACTGTCTTTTGCTTAGACAATTGAATTAGTTCATACTATGATTCAACAAAGATGTATTTTCTTGATGCAAACATTTCAACTTTCGAATGCAACTATTGGTAAAATCGAAAAATATGTGTATATCTCATTTACTGAGGTAGGATACGTAGATCCATGTAGACCTAAAAAGGAGAAGTTGGCTTATGAAATCTCAAAGTAATGAGGTGTAACACCCCACCTCCGCCAGGGTAACTCTTGCAAGCACACTGGCTTTAGAGGGGCGTTAAACAAGGTAAACATGCATGCAGATATCACAAGACAGAACATATAAGTAAAACAGAGTAGTAAAGCAGCGGATAAAACTTAGCATTTCAAAACCATAGTCATGTTACAACAAAGTACTTGGTCATTATTTTCCAACAACAAAGTCTAGATAAAAGCATAAACTGAAAAACTGAAATACATAAAGTACTATCCCCAAAATGAAGTGATAAACCATAGCTAGCTCAATGTCCAAAACCGTACATGAGCAAATCCAGTAAGCAAGCTGTAAAGATCCAAGCTAAGCTCCAATGTTCCCACCCTGAGAACCTGAGGGGGGGAGAAACGGAAGAAAAGAGGCAAAAGAAAACAGGTCAGTCAAAAAGACTGGTAAGCCCTACTACTATCTGTCTATGAACTAGTAAAGTTAACTGGCATGAGAAGCTGAGATGAACATAAGGATAACAACATACTGGCATGATGATTAACTAACAAGATAGATAAAGGTGTCATCGCATAATTAAGGTTAAGTTTTGCACCACGGGTGTACTAGCATTCTAACATGTCAAGTAAAAACAAGAATTGATCCCTTGGCCCAAGCTTGGCCCATCATCATGAGGTGACCTAAATCAAGGTCCAACTACACGGTCTTGTCGATCGGCTCCCTATAAGCCTAACTCGTCAAGTGTCGGTGTCATACGGCCTAATCATGTAATGTAGTTGACTGTGCAGGGTCCACCCTAGGGTGTATCAGGCCCTATGGTGTAACCCTCTGACACCATACCATGATGCACAGTCCAAACCTACCGGTGCCCGTGTTCAACTCCGGACTTAATGTGCACGACCATGGTCCGCCTGAACAACCGGGGCATCATTCAGCCGTCTCTTTTGGTCTCTTACAATCAGCCCAGTAATCGTGCCCCACCCTAGCCTAGTCCTAGTGTCTTATGATACTACCAAGGAGGTTACTGCTGAAAAGGACCATGCAAATAGGGTTTCTTAACGGGTTAAATGTGGTTAACCCGATCCACACGTGGATTAAATTGGTTAAGAGTACCCAAGGCTCCTGACTTAACCTCGATTAATCCATCAAGCCCAAATTAGTTAAGTATTAAGTGGACCATGACTTAACCCTAATCAGGAGGCATTCATTAACTTAATGTGCTTTAACCTCTCACATTAGACCTTGTTGTGGTTACTAGTTAAGCCGGGCGGGTCCGGGTAGCTTTACACCACAACCTGGTCTAACCTCGGGTTCGTGCACAACATGACCAACTTCTCACATTGGGTCCTATTGTTTGTAGCCACTAGTTAAGCCGGGCGGGTCCGGGTAGATTTATGCTACAAACTCAACCTAACCTCGAGTTGGCCACACTCATATTTTCTAAGTGTCATGTCCATTATGTTTCCAAAACATAATTACAAGTTAACATATCACGTTATGTTATAAAAACCATGTTCATGTCATTATGTTACCCAACACCAACGTAATCCCATCGTTTACATAATCGCAACAACGCATAAAGGATAAAAGAGGGAACTTGGCATAATCATGACAAAAAGGTGTTGAAGCCACAAGCTTAACATGGTGGCATATGAGATGTACATATGTTCATATACTTGCATATTTTATTATTAGGCTTCAAAAGCATGCATAAAACCAAACTTAGCATATGAGTGATACATGGTGATAAATAACATGTAGAAGTTGCTAGAAGTTCGCATTTGGCCTCACATGCAAGTTATCATAAGGGATATGATAACTTTCATGTTGCCAAAATGCAACCTTTAACATAAAGCTTGAAGCTTTAAGGTCATAAACTCAAGTTTAACTTGCATAACATGATAACATGATCAACCCAAACTTGCATAACATGATAACATGATCAACCCAAACTTGCATGACATGATCAACCCAAACTTGCATAACATGGCAACATGTGTCATACATAACTTGCATAATGATCAACCAAACTTGCATATAATGATCAACCAAACTTGCATATAATGATCACCCAAACTTGCATCATTCATTTAACTTTAGAGTTCAATAAAAAGAAAGTATAAAAGGCTTACTACGCTATGAAGACACAAATGAATATTTATTATAAAGATTGAGACGAAGCCCTTATGCAAGCACCAAAATATGAAAGCCCCAATTGAAAAACCCTTGCGCCAAATCAATAAAAATCCTTGCTTTGAAATAGAAATGTTGCAACTTGACTTGAATGCAAACTAAGAACACTCATACAAGTTTGAAAGCACTTGTATGAACTCACAATCTCTCATAGAAATAGGCTTAAGAATTTTAGCATGAGAGTGGAGGCCATGAGAGGAACAAATTTGACATAGTTTAGTTGTAGGATTGAATAATGGTGATTTAGGCTAGGTTTAGGGGTCTTTTTATAGAGGATTAGGATAGTATTAGCCATAGGATTAACCCTAGATTCAATCCAAGCCATCAAAGCATGTCTTGGGGAAGAAGTCAAGTGTAGGAACCATCTAGGGCCTTTAGATTAAAGCTGAACCATGAGAACCATTCAAATGCAAAATCTTCATTTGAGCGAATCGGCCCACGGGTTGACAGCCAAACATCCAGGATTAACCCCTAGTCGACCCAGCGAGCTCGGGTCGACCTCAAAAATCGGCCGGTTCGGTTATTCCCCTCTCCCAATTCGTTGTTTTGAACATTTTTGCATATTTATTTATTCAATTTTCAAATATATATATATATATATTTCTCTGCGCAACCCATTTCATTTAATTAAGTATACTTTAATTTTTGAATTTTTATGTTCAAATTACGGGGTGTTACATTCTCCCCTCCTTAAAGGATTTCGTCCCCGAAATCTCCAAGTAAGGAAGAACGTATCCTACTATCCATCATCCATCTACTCAAAACATCATACACGTGCAGTCATTGTCCTTAAAGGATTCTAAATGTTGTATGATCATATGCAAAGGTGTGTGTATATGTACTTATCTAATGCAAAAATCAGGCGGTTACTGATACAGTAAACCTCCTTAATGCAAAGCATGTTAGTGAAATGAGTCCATATGTATGCAAATTCCTAACATAATTTATAATCTCTACATGAGTGCACATAACATTCATCCAAATGCAACATCCACGTGATAGCATAACAAGTTTCATCCATGAATAAGTATAAGCACTCATGCATATGCAACATGAAAGTGTGTGAGCCGATCTTAGTGCCTAATGTGCACCATGCATCCACGAGTATCCACGTGCAAACACTTGCAACCACTTGCAACCATCAAGCATAACATGTTTCAAATACGTGTCTCATCCAAAGGGTTTCTACCTAAGATCCTCATAACATGATTAACGAGATGACAAGATAAACAGGATAAACGCGGATAAACAGAAAGATATGCTAATTAGGAAAGAGGTCGAGAATGTACCCTAAAAAAGAAATGGATAAAGCCCACGCATCTTCTCCTCGGTTTCCCAAGTTGCATCTTCGTCGGCTTCACCCCACTGAACTTTCACCAATTTGACTTCTCGATTCCTCAGTTTCTTGATCTCTGTTCCCAAGATACGAATCAGAGCTTTTCTCAAGGTTGCTTCTTTCTCTACCTCAATGTCTTCAAGAATGCTTGGTTCAACCACCTCAGCAGACTCATGAAGGCACTTTCGGAGATGCGAGACATGAAAGACATTATGCACTCCGGCTAGCTTTTCGGGCAATTCCACCTTATAGGCCATCTTTCCAATTCTCTCTGTGATAGGGAAAGGTCCTACGAACCTTGGTGCCAGCTTCCCCACTGCTCCAAAACGAACCACATTACGTAAAGGAGAAACCTTTATGAAAACCATGTCTCCCACTTCAAATTCCAAATCTGCCCTTCGTCTGTCAGCATAGGATTTCTGTCTGTCTTGGGCCGCTTTCATCCTTCTTCTCACTAATTCAACTTTCTCGGATGTGTCCCGTATCATATCGGGCCCAAGTATAAGTCTATCTGTTGTCACCCACCAACAAGATGGTGACCTACACGGCCTCCTATACAAAGCTTCAAATGGTGCCATCCCTATGCTGGCTTGATAGCTATTATTATAAGCAAACTCTACAAGAGGAAGGTGGTCTTCCCAAGTACCACCGAAGTCGAGAACACAAAGCCTCAAGAGATCTTCTAGCACTCTATTCACCCTTTCGGTTTGGCCATCCGTCTGGGGGTGATAGGCTGTACTCAGATTCAATCGTGTACCCATCGCTTCTTGCAAACTGTTCCAGAACTGGCTAGTGAAAATTGGGTCATGATCGCTAACTATGCTAGAAGAAACTCCATGCAACCATACTATCTCTCGAAGATAAACAGATGCTAGCCATGATACGGTCCTCTTGCTTTTCACCGGAAAAATGGGTTCTCTTCGTAAGTCTATCAATTATTACCCATATCCCATAAAGCCCAAATAGTTTGGTGACGAACTTCTTCACCCCAACCATATATCACAAATAGGCTAGTCATACTCCTTAGGGGGTTTGCAACAGATCTAAGATTGAGGATAGGGCTGAGAGGATATACTTAAAAGATAGCATGCGAGTAAGCTCTACGGAACAATAGGGATCAAGGATATACTCTTAGAAAGAGATTAAATGCGCGTATCTAGTCTTCAATCTTCTAAGCCGCATTTTCTTGTGCTTAATCCCATCGTGCCCTGACCGTCTTTTAACTTCGCAATTCCGTAGTTCTTAATTCTTGTTCCCAAAATATGAGTTAGAACTCATTTCACCGTTGCCTCTCGTTCCACTTCCACTTATTCTTTGCCTAAAATACTTGGCTTAAACATAACTGCGTGCTCATGGTTTCGTGCAAGCTTTCCAAGATTCGTTAGTGAATATTGGATCTCGTTTACATATTATACGGTATCCCACGCAGAAAACTATCTCTTGAAAACAGTGCCAATCCACGTTGCCAAACTAGAGCTGAGGTAAGGGCTCTCTTGAGCCTTTGAAAAGCAAGCTCACACTCCAAGTCCCATGAAAAGACTAAGTTCTTCTTCGTCAACTTAGTAAGAGGGGCCGAAATCTTAGCGAAGTCCCTGATGAACTTCCTATAGTAGCCCGCCAAACCGAGAAAGCTCCTTACTTCGGTTGCATTCCTCGGAGTCTTCCAGTCTTGAACCACAACCACTTTCGCGGGATCCACCGCTATGCCTTGCTTAGAAACTATATGTCCAAGAAACCGAACTTCCCTTCTCCAGAAATGACATTTGGAGAACTTGGCTTTCAACTGATGCGCTCTAAGCGTATCCATCACTTCCTTGAGATGCCTAGCATGCTCTTCCTCATCCTTTGAGAAGATCAGAATATCATCCACGAAGACAACCACGAACTTGTTAAGGAACTCTCTGAACACCCTACTCATCAAATGTACGAAGTAGGCGGGTGCATTAGTCAAACCGAATGGCATGACAAGCCATTCAAAGAATCCATCTGGAGTCCTAAACGCAGTCTTATCAATACTATCCTCAGCCACTCTAAGCTGATGGAATCCGGTGGCTAGATCGAGCTGAGAGAAAACAGAAGCACCTACCAACTGGTCAAAGAGATCATCAATCTCGGTAACGGGTGCCTATTCTTTTTTGTCAGCTTGTTCAACTCTCGATAATCAACACATAGACGAAGCGAACCATCCGCCTTAGTGGCGAATACCACCGGAGCACCCCATTCAGAAATGCTTCGCCTAATAAAATTCTTCTCAAGCAATTCCTTGATTTGCTTACCGAGCTCCCTTCTTTCTCGAGGGGCCATGTGCCTAACGGGCAATGATACTGGCTTGGCATTATCGACTAGATAAATGCGGAAATCTATCTCTCGTTTAGGGGGTAACACCTTAACTTCTTCAAAGACATCGGGATAGTCTCGGACCACCCTTACAGATTGCAGATCATCGATGGACGAGTCGAGAGATTCATGATAACATAACATGACGGGACCTCTAGGGTTACAAGAATTTTCTAGGGGGTTACTGAGGCGAGTCATGAGCCTCACTACCCTATGCTCACAGTCAAGAATGGCTCCATAACTGGACAACCAATCCACCTCCAAAATCAACCCGTATCCCATAAACCCGAGAACCTAAACATTACACATGAATTCTATGCTCAAGATAGAAATTTTCAAATCCATACAAACCACAGGTAGATGGGCGGAACCCCCAATTGGATCTGAAACACAAACGGGATCCTCAGCTAAGTTAGTACTTAGGTGCAAACTTTCAACAATACCAGAAGAGATAAAACTATGCGATGCGCCAGAATCAAATAAGGTGCGAACAGGAAAATCAGAAATGTAAACATGAATTTCTATAAAAACTCTACCTCAATCAAAAGCTGGAAGAGCGAGGAGAGCCTGCAATTGCCCTCCAGAGGGTCTTACTTGCCGAGTTTGTCCTTGCAATTGTCCTTGCTTCTTGGCGCAATCCTTGCTAAGATGTCCAGGCTCTCCACAGTGAAAGCATTCGCCCAACTTCCTCTTCTTCTTCCTACAGTCTTTGGCTATGTGCCAAGTAATCCCACAGAAGTTGCACTTCCTCCTTTCTCTTGACTTGTTGTTCTTGCTATTGTTGTTCTTGCCTCCTTTTCCGGAATCTACCTTCTCGCCTTGAGACTCATTTGCCTTGACCTCCTTCTTGCCACTCTTATCTCCCTCTTGAAGCAGGGCCATATTCACCAAACTCTCGAAAGTTGCCCCCAGGGGTATATGAGACATGGCCAAACTGCGCAATGGCTCATTCAATCCTAGAGCAAAGTGTAGGGCCTTCTTCCGAGCTGTGTTTACCAATTCTAGACCGAAATGAGCAAGTTGATTAAACATATCCACGTATTCCCCAACTGTCATGTCCCCTTGCTTTAGAGATAGGAACTTCTCCATCTGAAGATTCTCTTCGGTCGATGATAGGAACTTTAGTCCAAACCTTCTCCTAAAGTCATCCCAAGTCTCAATGGGTCTAGTAGTGGTGGTGACTACCCACTAATAAGTGGCTTCCCCTTTCAATAGCCATACCGCCAACAGAACTTTCCTACGATCTTCCACATCCAAGATATCAAAGAGGTCTTCAGTTTCCTTTAACCAGTTTCTTGCCTCCACAGAAGTCTCCGTTCCGTCAAAATTCTTGCAACCCATCGCCTCAAAGTCTTTGCAAAGCTCCGCGAAATTCACTTGTGTATGCTGAGGGGGAGGAGGAACCTCAGCTACGGGAGGAGGAGAGATGTTAGCGACGGGGGAAGGAGGAGGAATGTTTGCGGGGCCGGCTTCATTCGCCCTTGCCTCCATAAATCTCTGGAACCAGACGGGTACTTGTACGTCTTCCGGGATGTTAAAGCGATCGGCCATACTGAAACAAAGAAAAAGATAGATAGATTCAGAACGAAGGAACGAAGGATAGTGCTATGGCTTTTGGGGAATAGCCTTTTTTAAAATAACTAGACTTTTCTTGGAAAATACTTAATTGGTTTTGAAAATAGTTTTTCAAATGGTAAATTTTAAAAACCTTTTGCTCGAATCTTGTTAACCTTATGCTCTGATACCAAATGTAACACCCCACCTCCGCCAGGGTAACTCTTGCAAGCACACTGGCTTTAGAGGGGCGTTAAACAAGGTAAACATGCATGCAGATATCACAAGACAGAACATATAAGTAAAACAGAGTAGTAAAGCAGCGGATAAAACTTAGCATTTCAAAACCATAGTCATGTTACAACAAAGAACTTGGCCATTACTTTCCAACAACAAAGTCTAGATAAAAGCATAAACTGAAAAACTGAAATACATAAAGTACTATCCCCAAAATGAAGTGATAAACCATAGCTAGCTCAATGTCCAAAACCGTACATGAGCAAATCCAGTAAGCAAGCTGTAAAGATCCAAGCTAAGCTCCAATGTTCCCACCCTGAGAACCTGAGGGGGGGGGGAACGGAAGAAAAGAGGCGAAAGAAAACAGGTCAGTCAAAAAGACTGGTAAGCCCAACTACTATCTGTCTATGAACTAGTAAAGTTAACTGGCATGAGAAGCTGAGATGAACATAAGGATAACAACATACTGGCATGATGATTAACTAACAAGATAGATAAAGGTGTCATCGCATAATTAAGGTTAAGTTTTGCACCACGGGTGTACTAGCATTCTAACATGTCAAGTAAAAACAAGAATTGATCCCTTGGCCCAAGCTTGGCCCATCATCATGAGGTGACCTAAATCAAGGTCCAACTACACGGTCTAGTCGATCGGCTCCCTATAAGCCTAACTCGTCAAGTGTCGGTGTCATACGACCTAATCATGTAATGTAGTTGACTGTGCAGGGTCCACCCTAGGGTGTATCAGGTCCTATGGTGTAGCCCTCTGACACCATACCATGATGCACAGTCCAAACCTACCGGTGCCCGTGTTCAACTCCGGACTTAATGTGCACGACCATCGTCCACCTGAACAACCGGGGCATCATTCAGCCGTCTCTTTTGGTCTCTTACAATCAGCACAGTAATCGTGCCCCACCCTAGCCTAGTCCTAGGGTCTTATGATACTACCAAGGAGGTTACTGCTGAAAAGGACCACGCAACTAGGGTTTCTTAACGGGTTAAATGTGGTTAACCCGATCCACACGTGGATTAAATTGGTTAAGAGTACCCAAGGCTCCTGACTTAACCTCGATTAATCCATCAAGCACAAATTAGTTAAGTATTAAGTGGACCATGACTTAACCCTAATCATGAGGCATTCATTAACTTAATGTGCTTTAACCTCTCACATTAGACCTTGTTGTGGTTACTAGTTAAGTCGGGCGGGTCCGGGTAGCTTTACACCACAACCTGTTCTAACCTCGGGTTCGTGCACAACATGACCAACTTCTCACGTTGGGTCCTATTGTTTGTAGCCACTAGTTAAGCCAGGCGGGTCCGGGTAGATTTATGCTACAAACTCAACCCAACCTCGAGTTGGCCACACTCATATTTTCTAAGTGTCATGTCCATTATGTTTCCAAAACATAATTACAAGTTAATATATCACGTTATGTTATAAAAACCATGTTCATGTCATTATGTTACCCAACCCCAACGTAATCCCATCGTTTACATAACCACAACAACGCATAAAGGATAAAATAGGGAACTTGGCATAATCATGACAAAAAGGTGTTGAAGCCACAAGTTTAACATGGTGGCATATGAGATGTACATATGTTCATATACTTGCATATTGCATTATTAGGCTTCAAAAGCATGCATAAAACCAAACTTAGCATATGAGTGATACATGGTGATAAATAACATGTAGAAGTTGCTAGAAGTTCGCATTTGGCCTCACATGCAAGTTATCATAAGGGATATGATAACTTTCATGTTGCCAAAATGCAACCTTTAACATAAAGCTTGAAGCTTTAAGGTCATAAACTCAAGTTTAACTCGCATAACATGATAACATGATCAACCCAAACTTGCATAACATGATAACATGATCAACCCAAACTTGCATAACATGATAACATGATCAACCCAAACTTGCATAACATGATAACATGATCAACCCAAACTTGCATAACATGATGACATGATCAACCAAAACTTGCATAACATGGCAACATGTGTCATACATAACTTGCATAATGATCAACCAAACTTGCATATAATGATCAACCAAACTTGCATCATTCATTTAACTTTAGAGTTCAATAAAAAGAAAGTAGAAAAGGGCTTACTACGTTATGAAGACACAAATGAATATTTATTATAAAGATCGAGACGAAGCCCTTATGCAAGCACCAAAATATGAAAGCCCCAATTGAAAAACCCTTGCGCCAAATCAATAAAAATCCTTGCTTTGAAATAGAAATGTTGCAACTTGACTTGAATGCAAACTAAGAACACTCATACAAGTTTGAAAGCACTTGTATGAACTCACAATCTCTCATAGAAATAGGCTTAGGAATTTTAGCATGAGAGTGGAGGCCATGAGAGGAACAAATTTGACATAGTTTAGTTGTAGGATTGAATAATTATGATTCAGGCTAGGTTTAGGGGTCTTTTTATAGAGGATTAGGATAGTATTAGCCATAGGATTAACCCTAGATTCAATCCAAGCCATCAAAGCATGTCTTGGGGAAGAAGTCAAGTGTAGGAACCATCTAGGGCCTTTAGATTAAAGCTGAACCATGAGAACCATTCAAATGCAAAATCTGCATTTGAGCGAATCGGCCCACGGGTTGACAGCCAAACACCCTGGATTAACCCCTAGTCGACCCAGCGAGCTCGGGTCGACCTCAAAAATCGGCCGGTTCGGTTATTCCCCTCTCCCAATTCGCTGTTTTGAACATTTTTGCATATTTATTTATTTAATTTTCAAATATATATATATATATATCAATATATATATATTTCTCTGCGCAACCCATTTCACTTAATTAAGTATACTTTAATTTTTGAATTTTTATGTTCAAATTACGGGGTGTTACACGAGGGATGTGTTTTCCTTAGAACTAGGATGGAAAATTATTATCTCTCAGAGAGTGAAGGCAAGATGGATGAGGGGGAAGTACAGTAAGGGTACTTTCTGGACCTTGCCTCCGGATTACAATGCTTCGACCATACGGAAGTCTATACTAAAAACATATGACGCGTATGCAAGAAACTATATCAAAGAGATGGCTAATGCAAGGATGTTTAATTATGGCGTGACCTATGGTTTCATTGTAACTCTTTAATAAAACAATTGGGTTGAGATACGTATTCTGCATACAGATGGTTCGATAGGGAAGTTGAACAAATTATTCAATACGGCATATAGACCTAATAAAGGATCAGTTGGCTTGAGAAATCTAAAAGTAATGAGGGATGTGTTTTCCTTAGAACTTCCATGGAAAATTATTATCTCTTAGAGAGTGAAGGCAAGATAGATGAGGAGGAAGTACAGTAAGGGTACTTTCTGAACTGTTACGACCCGAATTGGCTAGCCTCCAAGGAGACCAGAATACACGGATTGTAATGAGAACATGACAAATCGAAATGCAAACAATAGAACATTTCATTTGTATTATAACAGTTTACATCAGAGTACAAGAATATAACAGAGTATGAATAAATAATGTACATCAGAAAAATACCAAAGATTAATATACATTACATAGCAGAGGAAAAATAATACATAATACAACTGAAATAAATACACGGATACAAAGCTTTCCGAATATAGCTCTAGCTGTAAATCCAGGATCCTGGAAAAGAATTATTTGCAAAAACCCAACTATTAGCTGCCCATGTGGAAAATGGGGCACCCAGAGCTTAGGTAGAAACAATAAACTCTGAGTCAGTCATGGGACTGGTGTGAGAACTAAAACAATTATTTGTTTGATTTTTGTAACGATCCAAACTCGCCCTTACAGGAAACCCCGGATTGAGTTGAGAACATGACAAATCGGAACACAAACAAAAGAACATTTCATTGCTTATTACAACAATTTACATCAGAGTACAATAATATACATAGTATGAACAAATAATATACATTTGATAAATATTAGTGATTTACAAATTACAATGCAGCGGAAAATAATACAAAACACAATTGAAAGGAATATATGGATATAGAGCTTTCCGAATATAGCTCCAGTTGTATCCAGGATCCTGTGAATATAATATCTGCAAAACAAAAACTCCTAGCTGCCCGTGTGGAAAATAGGGCACCCAGAGTTTAGGTTAAAACAATAAACTCCAGGTCAGTCATGTGACTGGTGTGAGAACTAAAACAGTTATTAAATCTTTATTTTAGAAATAAAGTAAATCAAGGACCACACCATATAACATGGAATGGGTTTCCTCCCAAGAATACCAGTGCACGAAATAGTTTATAAACAGCGCAATGCTTTTCGAAAAATGAAGCTATTATAAGACTCAAGTCCCATCACACAATGCAATGCAAGCCGGAGGATAGAGTTTTCCCTTATAGTAGCCAAACATGCTTGGTACATTTAAAACAAATCATTTGATAGTATTATAAGTGCATAGTGTATAAAACAACTTCAAATATAAATGTATCAGTCATAGATGGCATGGGTACCATATATCATGTCGCCATACTAGGCTCTACAATCAAAACCGAAAAGTCACGTATTGGAATTTGGATACCATCTATGAGTCGAGTCCAGGGATGGCTCATCACCGCTTCGAGACACTCTAGAAAATGTCTCAAGACTACACACTCTGAGCAACCCTTGGATCGGTTGGGCAGGTCCTCCCTTACGTTTGAGGATTAGTTACTTCTGAACACACGTTTCCCGGTCCTATCGGACCTATATCCATCGGCTCCGTAGTAACCGATATATCCGAGGCACCTCGCTATCCATCATCCACATAGGTAAAAATATAATAAATGTCTGGGCTCCATACCATGACACTACCCATTGATAGAAAGAAACGTCATGTTCTCCCAATGGTCCGATCCGGGTTTTGACTCATACCGAGGTGTGAGGCTCGCGAATTAACGCTATACACAAAGCTATTCCGTTTAAGGCTGTGCTTTGATCATCAACCACAAGACTCCGGTTTTCAACAGAAACCTTGATCATTTGCATCTCAGCATGCCACACTGACAATCCACGCCATGCAAATGATGTCTATCTATATATAACCTCTAAGCTCGTACGTCTCAGAGAAGGGTGTTAAGCAAGAGAATAAATTCTCCACCACCAAACACACACACACACACACACACACACACACACATATATATATATATATATATATATATATATATATTTAATAGAGATCAATCAATACAGAATAAAATCCAATGTTTGACACACATCCTTTTACAAGTCCGTTCTGGGTCTGAACGAAACCGGAGGCAACTTATTCATTGTCTCATATGTCCAATACAGGAGAGAGGTCCTCGCATATCATGTCGATCTCCAAGTACGTCTGGACGATCACCACTTATTACCTTGTCTTGGGTGCACAGCCCGATCAAGACATCAGTAATCATCCAAACGATGTGAAGACCTCCGGTCTTCAACCACCGTCTTCATCGTCGACTTATCGTGGAATCAGTTATTCAGAATGGGTATAAACCCGGCCTTTCCGAATAACTCGCGTATATTCTAAACAAGTCCTATAAAACACAACATACGCCTTATTCCAATTCTGAATATTCTTTTATTTAAATGTTCATATCCTTTGCGAAAGGTTCCCATTAATTTTATCAAAGATAAATTCTTTGAATTTATTCTTTAATCTTCCTTTGGATTTTAATTCAAACCAAATTAAGATTTATCGAAACTAGTCGGGATTAGCGAACCTTACCGAAGTAATCATTTATTATATTTCCCAATCCCAGCTTATTCATCCCATGGAGAAAAACAGGTAATATTCCATACCTAACAACACGGTGTTATCGGTAAGTTTAATTACCATTTCACGTTCAAATTTGATTAAAGATTTAACTATCGCTTGGAGCAAAACTGGTGAAACTCCATTCTCGATCATTTCCTGTAACAACACGCAAATTCTGAACCAATTTAAAAATTTTATTTTAGAAATTTTAATGGAAATTTAATAGTTAAAATAATTTATTTTAAATAATAATGACTAAAAATTTATTTAAATTGAAGTTAGATTGAATAATTTTATTATAATTATAAAAGGGAGTTAGAAATTGCACGGTAGTTTGAAATTTTGAATTTGAACTTTGACTGATTGTATAGGATGCAAAATTAATCTGATTTTTGTGAAACCAAAAATATTAGAATATATTTTAAAATATCTTTCCAAATCTGAAAAATTGAAATTTCATAGCGGGAATCAAAAGTTATGTCCAGTTTAAAATTCAGAACAGTTGCTATAGAATTTATATATATATATATATATATATATATTAAAAATAACCATTTTTCAAACGACCTCCGTTTTCGACGAAATCAATTTTGTTGGATTCGGAATGTCAAATTATTGCTAGCTTTCAATTTTCATAATTTTCTGAATTAATATGTGAGCGTGGCAAACAAAAATGTGTTTTGTCAATTTTAGTCAAATCTGATCAACTTGAAAATAGCCATTTTTCGAACAATCTCATAATTCGATGAAATTAATTTTGTTAGGACCTTATAGTCAAAACAAAGCCAAAAATAATTTTTTGGGATTTTTCTGAGTTTGTATGTGGCCCGGTGGATTTAAATAGACGATCAAATTTATTATTTAAATGATTTAAATAATAAATTAAATATTTCAGGCCACAGAACGTCGTTTGGACTAACGAGACCTAGCCCATTGGATCCGAAACAGGGGCTATTGGCTAGGGACACCTTCGGTTGGACTGAAATCGGATTAATTTAAGAGGTATGGTTTTATTTGTAAAAATCACATTAAAATATTATAAATAATAAAAAGAAACCCTAAAACACTATTCATCTTTCTTCTAGCCGCCTCCTTCATACAAATCCATGGCCATCGTGCTCTTCTTTTCATCCCTTAAAATCCGCCGATCCTCTCAATAAAATTCCTCACTCCAGTTCAAGCTTTTGAAGAGATTTTCTTGCTCTTCATTTTCATACGGCTTGATCGATCTCTGGTGGCCCGAGCTTCGAGGACCAGACCCTCAAACCTGCACCAAAGATCACCGCCGCCCTCCCCCTAGGCTCCACCGAGTTGCATGCGTGTGGGTCCCCTGGTGTGCTGCTTGTAGCTCTTCGACGCGCCGCCTTCTGATCGTCCTCTGGTGCTGTAGATCGGAAGCAAAGTTCTACCCAAGTTCTGAAGTAATTGGGTTAACTAACGGCCGATTTCTGTTTTGAGGAAGAAGGTATAAATCATTAAATAAATTAATCAACTTATCATATTTAAATGTTACAACCTTAAATAAATCATAACTTATACATACGATATCGAAACTGAACAATTTCAGATCCTATTCGATCATGAAACTGAGATCTACGTTGTTGTCCATACTAGATCCAATTCCGAGCAATTCAAATTTTGGACCAATTTGCGTTACGACTGTGAGAATTCTTCTTTTTATAATTAATTAATTAATTAATTTAATTGTTATGTAATGGTTGAATGTGTATAATTCAGATATGTTATATGATGATATTGTGGATGTTTTATCTGTTGTTGTTGATGTACAAACACAGATTTGGTTATGTTTCAATAAAACAATCAGTATTGTTTATTTATTTATTTGGAGTAGAATTTCCAAATCGATAAAAATAATCACCTTGTTTATTTATTGATTTGGATTAGAATTTACAAATCAGTAAAAATAATCATGTAACACCCCACCTCCGCTAGGGTCACTCACAAAGGGAATGCACTAGCTTTGGTGGAGCATTATCTAGGTAAACATACACAAAAATATTACAAGACAGAACATATAAAATAGCGGAAGAAGAACCAAATTTTATTACTTTAAAAATCTAGAAAGGTCTAAAGCCTTTTTACATCAAAATGCCATTAAATCCATTACATCGAAATCTGTCTTGCAATAGTGAAGAAGCATAAAACCATGGTCATAAATCATTCCCCAAGTAAAACAGTAAAGCAAGCCATAGCCAAGGGAAATCCAAGCCGTACATGAAAGGGCCTTGGAGCTTGGTAAGATCCGAACTAAGCTGTATTCCCACCCTGCGAACCTGGGGTGGAAAACGGAAGAAAAAGAGGCGAAATAAAACGGGCCAGTCATAAAGACTGAGTAAGTCCTAGTGACTTTCAGCATAAAAATAGGTAAAGATAACATGGCATGAATAAACTGGAAGTAAATGTAAGGATGATGAAAAGATAGGCAAGTTAAACTAGGATAACAAGATAAACTATGGTAACAAGATAAACTAAGGTCACAAGAAAACTAAGGTAACAAGATAAACTAAGGTCACAAGAAAAACAAAGGTAGCAAGATAAACTATGTATAGCAACGCATGTTTAACATTCTCTGCACCAACTGTACTAGTACCCCAACCCGTATCATCCTCTCCGTGTATATGTACAGTTCCTTGCCGTATATCATACGGGTTTCATCACATATTTCTATACTACTTTAACGTGGTGCCACCATTCTTGAAATCGTTTGGACTGCCACCCTTGTTCTAGCTAGGTTTTCTTATCATGAACTATCGCGTGTTCAACTAGGATTTATGCCACCTAGGACCACTAGGGATTATGCTACCTATTGAACGTTTTCTAGATTCGTTTAAGGTTTATGCCACCTAGGACAACTAGGGATTATGCTACCTAACGAATTCCACGTAACGATCTATTAATCGATCGGCTCCCTACAAGTCCTACCTCATTCATGTGTCTGTGTCATACAGCCCAATCACGAAATGTAGTTACATGTGCTAGGTCCACCATAGGGTGTATCAAGCCCTATGGTGCCAACCATCGACACAAATCAAGCATGCACAGATAATCCTACTAATGCCCAATGCCTGCTTTTTCTTCTCCGGAGTGTGTGCACGCCCGCACTCCGTTAGAACCTACACTGGCGCACCCACACAGCCGTCATTCCGGTCGCTTACAATTAGCCCAGTAATCGTGCCCTACCCTGCCTAGTTCCAGGGTACCATTATACATCTAGTGGGTTACTGCTGAAACGGACCGCGTAACTAGGGTTTCCGTCTAGTAGGTTAAGTGTTGTCATTTAAGTTCGAGACTTAACCCCATCGGTCTAGCATGTCAAGTTGGTTAAGTGTTGTCATTTAAGTTCGTGACCTAACTCGTCTATGTGTCATGTCAAATTGGCTAAGTGTTGTCATTTAAGTTCATGACTTAGCCCTACGAATCATGTGTCAAGTTGGTTAAGTATATTCAAGCGGTTCATGGCTTAACCCTACCAAATCATTATGTTCAATTGGTTAAGTACATTCAAGCGGTTCATGACTTAACCCTATCAAATCATCGTGTTAAACTGGTTAAGTATATTCAAGCAGTTCAGGACTTAACCTTATCAAGTCATCGTGTCAAATAGGTTAAGTATATTCAAGTGGTTCATGACTTAACCCTATCAAGTAATCGTGCCAAATTGGTTAAGTATATTCAAGTGGTACATGACTTAACCCTATCTAATCATCGTGTCCAATTGGTTAAGTATGTTCAAATAATTCATGGCTTAATCCACCCACGTATCATGCTAAGTTTGTTAAGTATTATCTATATGTTCAAGTTGACTTAAACCTGCCATGTGTCAGGTTATATCGATTGGGTGTTATCAACCTATTCAAGTTAGCCCAACCCATCCGCTAGTCATGTTATAACGGTTAAGTGTCATTAGCCTAGCTATGTTACTTAACCTACCCATTAGTCTGATTAACAGTTATGTTGGTTAAGCCCACATTTATAAGTTTTACATGTTCTTAACTCATACCGGTTAGGTCCATATTCAGATGTCAAATTTCCATGTCATCCCACCTAACCCTCTAACCATACCCACGTCTTATTATGGTTAGTATTCCTTAATTCATTCATTATGACGAACGAATCATGACCTCTCACATTAGACCGTGCATTTTGTGGCCACTGGATTTGCCGGGCGGTTCCGGGCAGATTTACACCACAAACTGGGTCTAACCTCGTGGCATAAGTCGTTACGCCTACAATTCGACCTTCGACCTCTCACATTAGACTGACACTTTGTGGCTACTGGATTTGCCGGGCGGTTCCGGGCAGATTTACACCACAAACCGAGTCTAACCTCGTGTCAAAGGTTCATTATTGGTCGTATTCCACCCAAAACCCCAATATCAGTTCATGTGTTTAACATATAGAAATGTTCATGATTCACGTTTTTGTCCCAAAATGTGTTCCCAAATTATTATCATAATTCACTATAAGGTTATGCCAAGTTATAGCCTTTTATTTACAATACATGCCAATTACCCAAAACCCAACTTAGGCGCGTTCATACTAAACCTCTACTAAGTCATAAATTATCATGTATGTTTCAACTCCAAATTTTACATAATTAACATATGCCCAATTTCTAGATTACATGTAAATTTTACATATGCCAATTCCTACCAAATTTACATATGTTCAATTCATTCTGTTTTACATGTATGCCAACTTTATGCCAATTTACACATATACCAAGTTTCATGCCGCTTAACATATGTCAAGATTCATGATTTACATGTTTACAAAGCTATGCCCAATTTAAATAGATCAAGTTTTATACCCAAAATTACATGTATACTACGTTTACACCAATTTACTAACAACAAGTTCTAGCCAAATTACATATATCAAGATCCATGTCAAATTATATATATATATATATATATAAATTTCAAGATCCACATCAAGTTATATATATCAAGATCCATGTCAAATTATATATGCCAATCCCCGTTCTTGCAATTACCATTATAATGACAATACCCAAATATCAAATTTCATGTTAATGATAAATTATCCCCCAAACATCCAATTTCCATATTATGCCTTCGATCCCACCAAACACATATATTCCACTAGGCAATATTCCAATATTTTCCCCGTATACCATTGCACGTATATCATAGTTAGGACTAGGTCCGAAATTGATCTAGGTTCATCAAAAGAAAATAAATAGGGGGAGGTAGAAGTTGCAATAAAAACAAGATCAGAGAGAAAACGGCATAAAAGCATCATCTCAGGCATAAAGAATAGATCTTGATAATAAAACATGAACCAAGAAAAATTGATTTACAACAAACTGAATAGACCATAAACTTGTCATGCGAATAAAGATAGAAAAGTTCTCATGATCGAGATCCAAGAAGAAACAAGAATTGAATCAAAAGTCCAATTTCATTTCATCACATATCCATATTAAATTTAATTATTTTAATCTGAAAATAACTAGAACTTACGGAGCATGGCAAATGAATTAAGAACTACAATTGTCGTAAAACGTTATAGAGACATTGACTTATCTTCTTGAATTGTTGTAGAATTGCTGTAGAAGCTTTAATCTCTAGTTTGAATCTAGTTTGGAGGCTTAGAGAAAAGTTTAGAGAGCGGCGGCCATGATCAAGAGGAAGTCCAGCAGCATAATAGTGTAAGAATGATTTGATATGAATTAGGTTAGGTTTAAGGGTGTTTTTATAGGTGTAGCAACTAGTCTAGGCCCTTAGATTAACCCTAGAATCAACCCGGATTGTCAAAACACGTCTCAAGCTTTAAAAAATGAGTTCTGGGTCAAACCAGGCCGACCAGGTCGACCTGTAAGGGGGGAGGTCGACACTATGGTTGACGTGGGGCGTAGGTCGACCCTATGGTCGACCTGGGGGAGGGGGGGGGGTAGGTCGACCCTATGGTCGACCCCCTGGTCCAGTGCTGCCTGAAAACTGCTAAAACTTGTATAGGCCATAACTTCTTCATGCGGACTCCGATTTTCGAAAACTAGGGCTCTATTTCATGTAAAATTTCGAGACGAACGCAATGGCGTAACCCGTTTCCCCTGATTTTGATTTTGAAATTTAATTCTGCCTTGATTTCTTGTTTTAACATGTTATAAAAATACGGGTTGTTACATTCTCCCTTCCTTAAACGATTTTGTCCCCGAAATCCTCAAGTTAAGAAGAATGTGTCCTACCATCCAATCATCCATATACTCAATCATCAATCACCGGCATCCATTGTCCTTAAGAGATTTCTAATGCTGTATGAACATATGCAGAAAGTGTGTGTATATGTTCCTTATCTAATGCAAATGATCAGGCCTGATTGATCTTCTTAATGCAAAATATGTTTAGTGCAATGAGTCCAACATGTATACAAATAGTCCTAGTAACATAAATACTATATGTGTGCACAAACATCCATCGATATGCAACATCCACATGATAACACATTCAATCTCATCCATAAAAAAGTATAAACACTCATGCATATGCAATATGAAAATGTGTCCGAGCTGATCTAGTGCCTAATGTGTGTTATGCAACCACAAGCAACCCCTTACGACCACTTGCAACCACTTGCAACCATCAATCATAACATGTCTCAAACACATGTTTCACCTAATTTTTCCTACCTAACGATATAGCCGAATGATAGAAGCAAGTAAAAACTTTATGCCCATTAGGCAATGTCAAAGCTGGAAATCTACGTCACATATATACTGAATAGGAGAAGAACTCCCTAAGCACCAGCCCATATCCTATAAAACCCAAAAAAAGTTTAGTCAACCCAACGAACACCCTCAAGCCCCAACATGTATTACTAACAGATAAGTCATACTCCTTATGGGTTTGCAACAGAAATAGGATTGAGAATAGGACCGAGAGGTTATACTTAAAAGATAGCATGCAAGTAAGCTCTACAGGAAAAGAGGAATCAAGTATATACTCTTAAAAAGAGATATGATGCGAGTGTCTAGTCTTCAATCTTCTAAGTCGTATTTCCTTGAGCTTAACTCCATTGTGCTTTGTCCATCTTTAACTTCATAATTTCGTAGCTTCTTAATTCTTGTTTCCAAAATATGAGTTGGAACTCATTCCATTGTTGCCTCTCATTCCACTTTTACTTATTCTTCTTCTAGTATACTTGGCTTAAACATAACTGCGTACTCAATGGTTTCATGCAAGCTCTCCAAAATTCACTAGTGAATCCTGGATCCCATTTATAGGGTATTCCATGCAGAAGGATTATCTCTTGCAAATAAACAAATGTCAACCATGTTGCCAAACGTACTTACTAAGGTGATTTTCTATAACTCATGCATAAGCAAAATGAACCATCCGCCTTAGTGGCGAACACTACTCGGGCGGATCGATAAATGTATGAAGAGATTCTAGGTAACTAAACATGGTAGAACCCTAAGGGTTACACTAGACTTCGAGGGCATTACCAAGGCAAGTCAATCGTCTAACTACCCTCTTTTCATACTCAAGAATGGTACCAGTACTGGATAACTATTCCATCCCTAGAATCGACCCATAGCCCAAAAACATTAGCATTGCTTAGCATAGACATTCTCAAATCCAAAAAAGTCATGAATAAATGAGCTGATTCCCCAACAGGATTTGAAAGAGAAAAAAAATGGGATCCTCTACTACGCTAATACTAAGGTGCAGAGACTCAACTATCGAAGCAGAAATAAAAAGGATGCGATGTACCATAATCAAAAGGGTACGGACAGGATAGAAAGATAAACTAGGCTTTCCTACAGAAACATTTCTACCTTCTTGTTCTGAGCCACTTTTGCCTTAACCACCCTTATCCCCTCTTATTATACGTGTTAATAGGTCTCTCGAGAACTACCTCATTCGCACCGCAACCCTTCAAAGCTTGACATAAGATTAGTCGCAGATGTAACTAATGTGACTACAGATGGAGGAAAGAAAGGAAAAGGGATTCAAACAAGGAAACAAAGGATAATGCTAATGGCCTTTGGGGAATAGCCTTTAAAAATAAAACTTTTCTTGAAAAATGCTTCTTTGTAAATGGTTTAGAAAATAGTTTCAAAAGGTTTTAAAAACTTTTGCCCAGTCTGGTAACCTTCTGCTCTGATACCAAATGTAACACCCCACCTCCGCTAGGGTCACTCACAAAGGGAATGCACTAGCTTTGGTGAAGCATTATCTAGGTAAACATACACAGAAATATTACAAGACAGAACATATAAAACAGCGGAAGAAGAACCAAATTTTATTACTTTAAAAATCTAGAAACGTCTAAAGCCTTTTTTCATAAAAATGCCATTAAATCCATTACATCGAAATCTGTCTTGCAATAGGGAAGAAACATAAAACCATGGTCATAAATCATTCACCAAGTAAAACAGTAAAGCAAGCCATAACCAAGGGAAATCCAAGCCGTACATGAAAGAGCCCTGGAGCTTGGTAAGATCCGAACTAAGCTGTATTCCCACCCTGCGAACCTGGGGGGGGGGACGGAAGAAAAAGAGGCGAAACAAAACGGGTCAGTCATAAAGACTGAGTAAGTCCTAGTGACATTCAGCATAAAAATAGGTAAAGATAACATGGCATGAATAAACTGAAAGTAAACATAAGGATAATGACAAGATAGGCAAGTTAAACTTGGATAACAAGATAAACTACGGTAACAAGATAAACTAAGGTCACAAGAAAACTAAGGTAACAAGATAAACTAAGGTCACAAGAAAAACCAAGGTAGCAAGATAAACTACGTATAGCATCGCATGTTTAACATTCTCTGCACCAACTGTACTAGTACCCCAACCCGTATCATCCTCTCCATGTATATGTACAGTCCCTTGCCTTATATCATACAGGTTTCATCACATATTTCTATACTACTATAACGTGGTGCCACCATTCTTGAAATCGTTTGGACTTCCACCCTTGTTCTAGCTAGGTTTTCTTATCATGAACTATCACGTGATTAACTAGGATTTATGCCGCCTAGGACCACTAGGGATTATGCTACCTATTGAACGTTTTCTAGATTCATTTAGAGTTTATGCCACCTAGGACCACTAGGGACTATGCTACCTAACGAATTCCACGTAACGATCTATTAATCGATCGGCTCCCTACAAGTCCTAGCTCGTTCATGTGTCTGTCATTCGGCCCAATCACGAAATGTAGTTACATGTGCTAAGTCCACCATAGGGTGTATCAAGCCCTATGGTGCCAACCATCGACACAAATCAAGCATGCACAGATAATCCTACTGATGCCCAATGCCTGCTTTTTCTGCTCCGGAGTGTGTGCACGCCCGCACTCCGTTAGAAACTACACTGGCACACCCACACAGCCGTCGTTCTGGTCGCTTATAATCAGCCCAGTAATCGT
Organism: Allium sativum; assembly: GCA_030737875.1. Taxonomy (NCBI): domain Eukaryota; kingdom Viridiplantae; phylum Streptophyta; class Magnoliopsida; order Asparagales; family Amaryllidaceae; genus Allium; species Allium sativum. The sequence goes on along the minus strand of CM060916.1, from coordinate 108,896,081 downwards.
GCCCCACCCTGCCTAGTTCCAGGGTACCATGATACATCTAGTGGGTTACTGCTGAAACGGACCGCGTAACAAGGGTTTCCGTCTAGTAGGTTAAGTGTTGTCATTTAAGTTCGAGACTTAACCCCATCGGTCTAGCATGTCAAGTTGGTTAAGTGTTGTCATTCAAGTTCGTGACTTAACTCGTCTACGTGTCATGTCAAATTGGCTAAGTGTTGTCATTTAAGTTCATGACTTAGCCCTACGAATCATGTGTCAAGTTGGTTAAGTATATTCAAGCGGTTCATGGCTTAACCCTACCAAATCTTTGTGTTCAATTGGTTAAGTATATTCAAGCGGTTCATGACTTAACCATATCAAATCATCGTGTTAAACTGGTTAAGTATATTCAAGCGGTTCAGGACAAACCCTATCAAGTCATCGTGTCAAATAGGTTAAGTATATTCAAGCGGTTCATGACTTAACCCTATCAAGTAATCGTGTCAAATTGGTTAAGTATATTCAAGTGGTACATGACTTAACCCTATCTAATCATCGTATCCAATTGGTTAAGTATGTTCAAATAATTCATGGCTTAACCCGCCCACGTATCATGCTAAGTTGGTTAAGTATTATCTATATGTTCAAGTTGACTTAACCCTGCCATGTGTCAGGTTATATCGATTGGGTGTTATCAACCTATTCAAGTTAGCCCAACCCATCCGCTAGTCATGTTATAACGGTTAAGTGTCATTAGCCTAGCTATGTTACTTGACCTACCCATTAGTCTAATTAACAGTTATGTTGGTTAAGCCCACATTTATAAGTTTTACATGTTCTTAACTCATACCGGTTAGGTCCGTATTCAGATGTCAAATTTCGATGTCATCCCACCTAACCCTCTAACCATACCCACGTCTTATTATGGTTAGTATTCCTTAATTCATTCATTATGACGAACGAATCATGACCTCTCACATTAGACCGTGCATTTTGTGGCCACTGGATTTGTCGGTCGGTTCCGGGCAGATTTACACCACAAACTGGGCCTAACCTCGTGTCATAAGTCGTTACGCCTACAATTCGACCTTCAACCTCTCACATTGGACTGACACTTTGTGGCTACTGGATTTGCCGGGTGGTTCCGGGCAGATTTATACCACAAACCGAGTCTAACCTCGTGTCAAAGGTTCATTAATGGTCGTATTCCACCCAAAACCCCAATATCAGTTCATGTGTTTAACATATAGAAATGTTCATGATTCACGTTTTTGCCCCCAAAACGTGTTCCCAAATTATTATCATAATTCACTATAAGGTTATGCCAAGTTATAGCCTTTTATTTACAACACATGCCAATTACCCAAAACCCAACTTAGGCGCGTTCATATTAAACCTCTACTACGTCATAAATTATCATATATGTTTCAACTCCAAATTTTACATAATTAACATATGCCCAAGTTCTAGGTTACATGTAAATTTTACATATGCCCAATTCCTACCAAATTTACATATGTTCAATTCATGCCGTTTTACATGTATGCCAACTTTATGCCAATTTACACATATACCAAGTTTCATGCCGCTTTACATATGTCAAGATTCATGATTTACATATTTACAAAGCTATGCCCAATTTACATAGATCAAGTTTTATACCCAAAATTACATGTATACTACGTTTACACCAATTTACTCATAACAAGTTCTAGCCAAATTACATATATCAAGATCCATGTCAAATTATATATATATATATATATATATATATATATAAAGATCCACATCAAGTTATATATATCAAGATCCATGTCAAATAATATTTGCCAATCCCCTTTCTTGCAATTACCATTATAATGACAATACCCAAATATCAAGTTTCATGTTAATGATAAATTATCCCCCAAACATCCAATTTTCATATTATGCCTTCGATCCCACAAAATACATATATTCCACTAGGCAATATTCCAATATTTTCCCCGTATACCATCGCACGTATATCGTAGTTAGGCCTAGGTCCGAAATTGAACTAGGTTCATCAAAAGAAAATAAATAGGGGGAGGTAGAAGTTGCAATAAAAACAAGATCAGAGAGAAAACGACATGAATGCATCATCTCAGGCATAAAGAATAGATCTTGATAATAAAACATGAACCAAGAAAAAATTGATTTACAACAGGCTGAATAGACCATAAACTTGTCATGCGAATAAAGATAGAAAACTTCTCAAGATCGAGATCTAAGAAGAAACAAGAATTGAATCAAAAGTCCAATTTATCTTTTGTCATAGAAACAGGTTAAATTTAATTATTTTAATCTGAAAATAACTAGAACTTACAGAGCAAGGCTAATGAATTAAGAACTACAATTGTCATAGAACGTTGTAGAGACATTGATTTATCTTCTTGAATTGTTGTAGAATTGCTGCAGAAGCTTTAATCTCTAGTTTGAATCTAGTTTGGAGGCTAAGAGAAAAGTTTAGAGACCGGCAGCCATGATCAAGAGAAAGTCCAGCAGCATAATAGTGTAAGAATGATTTGATATGAATTAGGTTAGGTCTAAGGGTGTTTTTATAGGTGTAGCAACTAGTTTAGGCCTTTAGATTAACCCTAAAATCAATTTGGACCGTCAAAACACGTCTCAGGCTTCAAAAATGAGTTCTGGGTCAAACCAGGCCGACCAAGTCGACCTGTAAGGGGGGAGGTCGACACTATGGTCGACCTGGGGGGTAGGTCGACCCTATGGTCGACCTGGGGGGAGGGGGGGTAGGTTGACTCTATGGTTGACCCCCTGGTCTAGTGCTGCCTGAAAACTGCTGAAACTTGTACAGGCCATAACTTCTTCATCCGGACTCCGATTTTCGAAAACTCGGACTCTATTTCATGTAAAATTTTGAGACCAACGCAATGGTGTAACCCGTTTCCCTTGATTCTGATTTTAAAATTTAATTCTTCCTTTATTTCTTGTTTTAACATGTTATAAAAATACGGGTTGTTACAAATCACCTCGCTATGTCGAATTTCATTGTATTAGAATTTAGAAATCAATAAAAATAATCACCTTTCTATATTGAATTTCATTGGATTAGAATTTACAAATCGATGAAAATAATCACCTTGTTTATTTATTTATTTGGATTAGAATTTCCAAATCGATGGAAATAATCACCTTGTTTATTTATTTATTTGGATTATAATTTCCAAATTGATAAAAATAAATCATTTTGTAAAATCACTGACTGGGAATAGAATCGCCATTCCGATAAAAATAAATCATTTTGTTATGTTGAATTGCATCGGATTCCTAATTCAACATCAAAACATTATTTGGATTATTTTTGTTGAGTTGAATAAAATTGTCAATTCAATGTAAAATTATTATCTTGATCATACTTGTTGAACTGAATAGATTGTCAATTCAATATTTAAAATCTCTTTTTTACATTTTGGAGCATTGAAATAGGATTATCAATTTAACATAAAACATTATTTTATCATTTTTATTGTATTGAAGTAGAAGTGTCAATACAATGGAAAATATATCATTTTTATATCATTGAATTGAGAAAAGTTACTCCTTCATTTGCATTCTTTTATGCAAATATACATTGAAATAAAATTGTTCCTTTATTTGCATTTCGCTAATGCAAATATACATTACAAAATAAAGAATGTTCTTTTATTTGCATTCTTTTATGCAAATATATTTAGAATATTTAAAATGTTCTTTTATGAAAATATACATAAAAATATAAAATGATCTTTTATTTGCATTCTTTTATGCAAATATATATATAAAAATATAAAATAATCTTTTATTTGCATTCTTTTATGCAAATATAAATAGAAATAAAAATGTTCTTTTATTTGCATCCTTCTACACAAATATGCATAAAAAATGTTTCTTTATTTACATTAGAAGTAAAACTATATTTTTATTTGCAATTTTAGATGCAAACAAACATTAGAGTTAAAATTACATTTTTGCAATTATAAATGCAAACAAAAACACTAGAATGAATATGATATTTTTATTTTGTATTTTAGATAGAAATAAGAATATGATTTAAAGAGTTACATTTTTGTTTGTAAATTTAGTTGCAAACAAAGAAAAAAAAGGGATTATAATTTTTATTTAGATGCAAATAAACATCGAAGGTAAGCGATTATATTTTTATTTGCATTCTTTGATGCAAATAAACACCGTATTTAAAAGTCGAATTTTTATTTGTATTCTTTGATGCAAATAAACCACTATATTAAAAGTTGAACTTGTATTTGCATTCTTTGATGCAAATAAACTATGAAATTAAAAGTTGCACATTTATTTGCATTCCTTGATGCAAATAGAATACTGAATTAGAAGTTGCATTTTTATTTGCAATTTTAGATGCGAATAAAATATTGAATTAGAAGTTGCATTTTTATTTGCAATTTTAGATGCAAATAAAATATTGAATTAGAAGTTGCATTTTGTTTGCATTCTTTGATGCAAATGAAACATGAAATTGAAAGTTGTATTTTTAATTGCATTCTTTGATACAAATAAATTATAAGTTAAGATATTACACTTTCATTACAATTTAGATATAAATAAAAGAATAGGATTAAAAATATCATTTTTACTTTTAAAATAGAGAAAATAAAAATAGAAAGCGGATTATGATAAAATGTATTCACTTTTGTCATTTTAAAGGAATGAGGTAAAATATTCATTTTTGTGTCACTTAAAAGAACGAAGCAAAATAATTATTTTTGTCAATTTACACTAGTTGAAACAAAATAATCATTTTTGTCAATTTACACTAGTTGAAACAAAATAATCACTTTTTTCAATTTACATTAGTTGAAACAAAATAATCATTTTTGTCAATTTACACTAGTTGAAACAAAATAATCACTTTTGTCAAGTTACATTGGTTGAAACAAAATAATCACTTTCGTCAATTTATATTGGTTGAAACAAAATTATTCACTTTTGTCAATTTATATTGGTTGAATCAAACATTCATTTTGCCGAATTATATTGGTTTAAAAAAAATCGCATTTTGATAATTTAGAATCGTCGGCAAATGAATGTATCACTCTTCTTATACATATTGTTGAGATAGAATTTATATGTAAATAAAGTAATCATTTTTATTTGCATAACATACAAAAGAATTTATATGCAAAGATAAAAATCATTTTTATTTGCAAACTTACATTGGAGATTATATTCATTTATAAGAATCATATTATTGGTCAAAATATATATTAGAATGTATAAGTGTATTAAAGTGACATCATTATATGATAATGCATACATTAGAATTTGTATGCAATTTAAAATAAAACATTTTAGTTGTTAGGTTATACATTGAAACATATACAAATGAGATTATTTCTTTTACGTTAAGAAAATTACATACAAATTAAGTATAATGAAAATTATCTTTTTATTTGTCATCACAATAATGTCATATAAATAAATTACATTTTATTAAATATTATAAATGTATAAGGAAATTATGCGAGCCAAATATATTTTATTTCGACATTAGGAATAAAATATCATTTTTTGTCCATCATTATCAACATTGTGACGACCCCAAAACCCCGTACGATGGTGGCAAGGGTAATCTTTGGAATATAACACATAAACAGAAAATAGCAAAACAGAAATAAATAAATACACCAGATAATGTACAATAGAATACACTGGATAAACATAATCATCAGAGTTACACATTATACAGGATCATACTTGGTACAAAATACAGTTCAGCTATACATAAATGTCTACAGCGGAAAACAAAACATAATATGTACAATAGGATCTGAACAGCATAAAAAGAGATAAATGATAGAATCCATCTTCCGCTCCAGCTACCCAGAAAGAGCCTGATAAAACCTGAATACAGGGCTGCCCATGTAGGAAAAGGGGCACCCGAGTTTGCAAGTGAAACAATCTACGAGTCAGTCATGGGACTGGTATGAGAAATCTACTTAACATTTTTTATAATATGGCCAATCACAGGACCACACCACTTTCACGGAACGGGTTTACTCCACTGGATTGCCAGTTCTTTAAAACAAGTAAATCTTTTAAACATCGCAATGCTTTTTATAAAATTGAAGCCATTATAAGACTCAGTTCACATCACACAATGCAACGCAAACCAGAGGATAGACTTTTTACCTTATAACGACCAAAATATGCTTGATACGAATAAAACAAAAGCATTTGACATTATTACTAGTGTTTATATGTTTCAAAAACAATTTCAAATCATAAGTATCAATCATAGACGGCATTAATGCCCCATACCACTATGTCGCCATATATAGGTTTACAATCAAAACCGCAAAGTCACGTATTTGGAAATTGGATTTCTGTCATGAACCAAGGCAAAAGATAGCCCTTACCGAATTCGAGACTGTCTAGCCCGAGCCTTAGGACCCAAACACAGGTGGGCCCTTGGAGCGACAGGGTCGGTCCACCGATGTGGATTAAAATGCCTGAACACTGGGTTTCCCCACCCTTTGGGGCGTAAATGAGTCCTATGACTCCATCGGCTTCACATAGTCACCGATATATCCGAGGCGCCTCGCAACAGCAACAACCACGCAGGTGAAAATAATATAAATGTCAGGGCTAGTAGGTCACTAACACCACCCTAGCTAGAAGGAAACACGTGGCCTCTCTGAGGTCCTCTCCCGTTTCTGGTTCATACCGGGGTGTGAGGCTCGTGAATCAACGTTATACACAAAGTTATGCCACACAGGCGGTGCTCTGATCATCAACCACAAAACTTTGCTTTTCAACAGAAGCCTTGATCATCTGCCACTTAGGCATGCCACACAGGCAAGTGGCATGCCACACAGGCAATTCAATCTATGCAACTGATTTCTATCGATATATAACCACTGAGCTCGTATGTCTCAGAGAAGGGCGTAAAGCAAGAGAATAAATTCTCCGCCGCCAAATAGATATATATATATATTTAATAGAGATCAATCAGCACCGAACAAAATCCAATGTCAGACACGCAGTCCATTTGCAAGTTCGTTCTGGGTCTAAGTGAAACCGGAGGCACTATATACCTCGTATATCCATCGATCTCCAAGTACGTCTGGACGATCACCACTTATTATCTATATTTTGGGATGCCTCCCAATCAAGACATCAGTAATCAACCAACCGAGGTGAAGATCTCCGGTCTTCAACCACCTTCTTCATCATCGACTTCTTATCGCTGATCAATTATTTGAAATGAGATTTAACTCCGCCTTTTCAAATAATTCACGTGTATTTAGAATTTCAAATCAATTTATTTCAATGGTTAAATTATTCGGCACCAATAATTAAATTCATTAATGTAATTTTCACACCAAACACATTCAACCATCAAATATCACATAAACTGAGCAAATTCAGTTTATTTCCATTCCATATCATTTATAATATTTTACAATGATTTATCGCTATTTTTATTTATTTAAAAATAGCCAATTCATTCAAACGACGCTTCGGGCCATAACGCGGTCGTGGCGCTGTTTTCCTTCAGATTTGATTTACACATATCTAAAAATATAACCGTTGGATCTTCACAAATTTTATGTCATTAGAAAGATCTTTTCAAAACAAATCCAACGGTTTCAGTTTTGGGAAAATCCGACGGTCGGATCTCCTGGTACACATGTTTGAAGTTTCGATTTCAAAATACGAACTTCAGCGTCGTTATTCGATTTAATTTAATCATATATATATATATAATCGATTCTGGTGATGTTTTTCATCAGATTTGAATTATACATTCCAGGCAATCCAACCATTGGATTTTCACAAAATGGGTGTCGTTGGAAAGGTATTTCCAAAGCGAACCCAACAGTTTCGGTTTCGGGAAAATCTGATGGTCGGATCTCCCGCACTAATCGTTTGAAATCACGGTTTCAAAACACGAACTACTGCTTCGTTATTCGATATATTTTAATTATATTTATATATAAATATAATCGATTCTTCAACTTCAAAACCATTTTCACTTCATATATTTGATAAAAATGATATTTTTATCCAACAGATATTTATTTCAACACATGAATTTTTATTTCAACACATGAATTTAATCTCAACATTCAACACATGAATTTTATTTCAACATTCAACACATGAATTTAAATCAAACACAGAAATATTTCAAAAAAATTCGACACCATAACGGCAGGGTAGTTAAAACTGGGACCGTCCCTAATACGGCTCCTCGCTCTACCTTAAAGCCTCGCAGCTTTTGACAATGGGGAATTTCAATATCTAGTTCGTACACAGATGAATTTTCCCATATACTAATCCTATTGGGATTTCAACCACAATCAATCATTTCAAATCAACCATTCATGATATTCACTATATTTTCACATCAACCAATAATCTATACAATATCACAACCTATATATATCGTCCACGGTCTGTGGATGAGGGGAGTATATATATATACGTATATAGCTATATTTCGATTTCATTTCAATATCATTTCAATTTATTTCAACGCATATCTCATTTTTACAGTGCATATATAACTTATACATCGAACATACAACTTATACAATGCTTATACATGTGGTGTACAATGCTTATATAACTCATACTTCGACTGTATAATTTATACATTGTTGTTTTCCATATCGTTTATAATTCGGAAATCTCACATTGGGTTCCACTCCACCAAAAATTGTAGAAGGCTCAGAAAAATATGCGGTCTCTTCTAGAATGTAGAAGACGTCCACACGAGTCCACTGTCTCTTGTTTCACTGGATTTCGACAGGAAACGAAAAAGATATGATTTTTAGAAGTTAATCGAATTTCGCGATGGTTTAAAGGTGTTGAAACAGTTCAAAATAGAAAAAACCCGTATACCTGCTTGAAGCTTCAAAACTAGGTTTCGATTTTTCGAACGAACCGCTGCCCGGTAGCAAAATCCGTCAGCACCGCTTGAAAGAGCTATGAGCAATGCGCAAAACGAGGGGTGCCACCTCAAACTCGGTGGAACTGGGTGAGCATGGCGGTAGTCCAAAGTCCCAAACTTTGGGGACTCGATTCTCGCAGCAGGGTCGACGACGGAGGGTGCAATAACTATCAATTTAAAGCTCTCCTCGAGCTCTACAAATAACTCCAAAGAAGCATATGGTTTTGGTGCGTGGATCGAGAGGAAAGGAGGAGAGAAGGTTGGAAGCGGTTTCCACCTTGTGCGATGAAGAGGAGTCGGGGTGTCGAGTTATGATTGGCTGAGGGTTTTTTTTATTTTATTTATATTTATAAAATTTCAAAAATACCCCTCTTTACATACTAGCTCCAATGCAAACCCAACAACTGTCACCCCTAGCTAAATACCCCCATTCCAAACAGAATGGGATATGTTTCGTAGGGCCATTCGACTGTTTCATTCAGTTTCTCTTCAAATTAAAATATAAAACTTTCAATATTTGATTTGAGCGTACATTTTAATTTGCCGGGGCCACATACTAATCCCAAAAACTCCAGAAAAATAAATCTAGCTATGTTTTGACGATACGGTCCCAACAAAACTAGTTTCGTCGAATTCTGAGACCGTTTGAAAAATGGCCCTTTTCTGGTCGATCCAATTTAACAGAAATCGACCAAACACATTTTCCTTCGCCACGCTCACATATTAAACTTCAAAATTTATGAAATTTAAAACCTAGCAATAATGTGACATCCTGGATCCAACAAAAGTGGTTTCGTCGAATTCTGAGGTCGTTTGCAAAATGTCTATTTTCAAGGGCTATATATTCTCTATAGCGACCTTTCTGAAAATTCATTTGGCCATAACTTTTGATTATCGCTATGAAACTTCGATTTTTCAGATTTGTTAGAAAGATTTTCACTAACAGATTTAAATATTTTTGGTTTCACTAAAATCCGTTTTGTTTTGCACCCGGTACATTCAGTCAAAGTTCGAATTGAAATTTTGAAACTACCGCGCCATTTCAGGCCTTATTTATAATTAAAAGTAATTATATTCATTTTCAAACATCGATTCAAACACACTTTTCATTGTTATTATTTAAAATATTTATTTAAAATATATAAATAGCCAAATTAAAATTTTTAAATTGGCTTGGATTTTCCGGGTTGTTACAAACATGTTGGTAGTATCAAAATTGGTTAAATTCATTAACCAATTATTTATTTATATGTACTGTTGTTGGCTGAAAATCCCACACGGGTATTGGGATGATAATTGATATACACTAGTCCCAATATTTATTTGTATGTCAATCGATAGATTGACAGGCTGCAATGAGCGTTATTATTTCATTTTAATGCTCACACAGTTGTGAACTTCACTCTGGATGTTGAATGAATGGTTTGATGATTATTTATCAATTGTTGTCATTTACATACGATGTATGAAATCCATACAACCAAAGTTATATGGTAAATGATTGAGTCGCTTTCCGATTCAGAATATTCTTCATATAAAGAATATTAAAAAAAAAAGAATTTCTTTTAAATAAAGAATAAATCTTTCAACTAAGATTATTAGTATTTCAATTTATATTTATTTAATGGAAAATGATTTTGAGTTTATTGTGAACAATGTTTTTAAATGACATTGATTCTTTAACCCAATTGAAGATAAGTTTATTTTTAAAATTGGAATAATCATAAAATAATGATTTTGGATATTAAATTTGAATCGGAGTTTTAATAAATCTTTGGAAATAAGATCTAAGAATAAATGTAAAAGAATTTATCTTTGATAAAATTAATGGGAACCTTTCCCTAATAATATGAATATTTTATTTAAAGAATATTCTGAATTGGAATGAGGGGTTGGATGTGTCTTTACAACACTTCATTTTTAAATTATAAAAATACACGAGTTATTCGAAAAGACTGAGTTTTACCCATTCTGAATAATTACTACGACGATTAAAAGTCAAAGACATTGAAGACCGGTGATCTTCACATCGAATGGATGTGTTGCTAATGAGAACCATGATAGGAGTAGCTACCCTAAAGGGGCTTCGGTGGTAGTCGTTCGGACGTATGTGTTGATTGTCCGGATACGAGAGCACCTAGGTGACTCCGGATTCATTCAAAACCAGAACGGACTTGTAAATGGACGTGTGTCCGACATTGAATTTCATGTTGTGTAATTAAATTGATATCTATTCATATAAATATATCTATGGTGGCGGAGGATTTATTCTCTTGCATAACACCCTTCTTTGAGATGCACGAGCTCGAAGGTTATATATTGGTAGTTATCGATTGCATGGTGTGATCTGTCAATGTGACACGCCAAGATGCAATTGATCGGGGTTTTTGTTGAAAAGCAGAGCCCTATGGATGATGATCAAGGCATAGTCTATCTAGGCATAGCTTTGTGTATTTCGCTACCTCGCGAGCCTCACACCGTAGTAGAGTCAAAAACGAACCAAGGGAAAGCATGGAGTTTAAACGTTTCTTTCTAGCTAGAAGTGGTGTATAGGTTTAACATGACCCGACATTTTACTTATGTGGTTAATGGATTTTGAGGTGCCTGGATATTTTTATTGGTCGCCAATGGCCAATTTATAGGTCCAATAGGATCGGGAAGCATGTGTTCAGGCATAACTAATCCAACCCATTACACTATTGGGGGACCGGCCCTGCTGTGTGATGCCCTGCAACTTCCCCGTGAAGGAAAGAGTAGATACTTTGAGAACAACACACAAAAGAACGCAGACGGAAGAACATTTCATTGTATATTACAACAATTCCATCAGAATACAAGAATATATAGAGTATTAACAAATAATGTACATTATAAAATATCAAAGATTACAATACATTACATAGCAACGGAAAATAATACAATACACAACTAGAAGTAAGACACGGATACAGAGCTTTCCGAGTATCGTTCCAACTATAAATCAGGATCCTGTGAATATAAATCTGCAAAACCAAAACTACTAGCTGCCCGTGTCAAAATAAGGGCACCCAGAGTTTAGGTTAAACCAATAAACTCCAAGTCAGTCATGTGACTGGTGTGAGAACTAAAACAGTTATAAATCTTTATTTTAAAGTTAGGTAAATCAAGGGACCATGCCGTATAACATGGAGCGGGTTTCCTACCAAGAATATCAGTGCATAAAACAACGGCGCAATGCAAAATAAAGAACAATGAAGCTATTATAAGACCCAGGTCCCATCACACAATGCAACACAAGCCGAAGGACAAGGTTTGTAACAAACCGAAAATCTTGGCCAGTTTAAAATTTTTATTTTGGCAATTTTAGCGAATTTTGATTATTTAAAATGATTATTTTAAATAATAACGACGAGAAATTTATTCTGAATATAAATCGAACGTATATATTATATAGTTCGTCGTTAGAATATAAAAAATTATTTATAATTATAAAAGGAATTGAAAATGGCGCGGTAGTTCGATAATTCGATTTCAAACTTCAATTGAATGTACCGGGTGCAAAATAAACCGGATTTTAGTGAAACCAAAAATAATGGAATCTAATTGATAATATCTTTCCAACGAATCCAAAAAATCAAAATTTCATAACGGGAATCAAAAGATATGTCCAGTTGAAAATTCTGAATAGTCGCTATGGAATTCAGGCCCTTAAAAATGGACATTTTGCAAACGACCTCGGATTTCGACGAAACCACTTTTGTTGGGTCCGTGATGTCAAATTATTGCTAGGTTTCAAATTTCATAATTTTTCGAATCAATATGTGAGCGTGGCAAAGGAAAACACGTTTGACCAGTTTTAGTTGATTTTAATCGACTGGAAAATGGCCATTTTTCTAACGGTCTCAGAATTCTACGAAACTAGTTTTGTTAGGACCGTATCGTCAATATGAAGCCAGAAAATATTATTTGGGAATTTTTCGAGTTAGTATGTGACCCCGGTAAATTGAAATGCGCGTTCAAATTCAATATATAGAGTTATATGTTGATTTTGACGAAAACTGATCGAAACGATCGAATCAGCTTACGATACATATCCCATTGTGTTCGGAATGGGGGTAATTAGCTATGGACGACAGGCGGTGGGCTCGATTTCGAGGTCGAAAATAAATGTTGCTTTTTGAAATTTAATAATTAAATAAATAAATAAATATATACACATACCTTTTTACATTCACTCCCCCCTCACTACTTTCTCACTTCAGGAGAAAAAAAAGAAAAAAAAAGGGGCTCGACGGTTTTCTGCGATCGATGGAGGTCGTCGCCTCCTCTAAGACCACCGCCGCCCCGATCTCTCCCCCTTCCTCTTCTCTTCCGTGCATCCCCCTTCAGCCCTCACGAGAAACCCCTAATCCTGATCGATCCGCACCCCTGCACCCGCCGTCACCGCGCCCCACCCTCCAGACGGCAATCGCCACCTCCGCCATTCTCTCAGCCGCCGCGAGCAGCTCCGAGGCCGACGAGCTCCAGACCAGTAGAAACCCCCATCCCTTTTTCTCTAGCTCATCGACGCAGCCACCCCGATCGAAGACCAGCACCCCCACCTCATCAATGACAGCAAGCTAAGACCCTCAGCCTCCGACAAGCAGTAAACCAGCCCCCTTTTTTGGATACAATGCAGCGAGTTATCCGATGAATGCAACCCTAGAAATGTAAGTCTCCTAATTTGAAAGCTATGATTTTTTTTTATATAAAGGTTTGATTTTTATGCATGTAAAGATTAAATTTCTAAGCGAATAAAGATTATATTTTTATCGTAGTAAAGGCGAGATTTTTATTATAAAGATAGGATTTTTATTATGTAAACATCATTATATAAGTGAAAGGATTATATTTTTATTTATAAAAATATGATTTTTATATTTTAGAAAGAATAAAAATTCGATTTTTAATTTATAGAAGGGATAAAAATATGATTTTTATAAAGTAGAAGTAATAAAAATACGATTTTTATAGAAGTAGCGAAATAAAAATATAATTTTTATTATAGTAGAAGGTTAAAAATATAATTTTTACACTAGTGGCATAGTAAAAATTCGATTTTTATATATTGAATAGCATAGTCAAAATTCGATTTTTATATATTGAATAGCGAAGTAAAAATTCGATTTTTATATATCAAATAGCAAAGTAAAAATTCGATTTTTATATATTGAATAGCGAAGTAAAAATTCGATTTTTATATATCGAATAGCAAAGTAAAAATTCGATTTTTATATATTGAATAGCGAAGTAAAAATTCGATTTTTATATATTGAATAGCAAAGTAAAAATTCGATTTTTATATATTGAATAGCAAAGTAAAAATTCGATTTTTATATATTGAATAGCGAAGTAAAAATTCGATTTTTCTATATCGAATAGCAAAGTAAAAATTCGATTTTTCTATATCAAATAGCAAAGTGAAAATTCGATTTTTATATATTGAATAGCGAAGTAAAAATTCAATTTTTCTATATCGAATAGCAAAGTAAAAATTCGATTTTTATATATTGAATAGCAAAGTAAAAATGTGATTTTTACATATGTAGAGAATACGGGCAGTGAAAAGTGACGAGAGGCAAGAACGGCGAAGATTTCTACCTAAGAAGAGCCGTGGAAATGGATTAGCTAATCTGTGAGAACTTCTCACCTTTTAATTTTGTCTTTCTAGTTAAAATATATATTAGGATGCAGACGGTGTTTAGTAGCACCTGACACCCGTCGTCCACAGACCATGGACGGCTTGTATGCTTGTTTGTTTGATTTTGATGTCTAGTTGATTGTGTGATGTGATGTGAAATGAAATAAAATATTTTATAGTGGAAAATATTTTATAGTTAAAAATAGAATTTTTAACGTGTATATGAGATGAAATAAAAACAAACAAATCGGACGATTTGTTTATATACACACATTTGACTGATATTGATTAGGACGATAAATTTTACACATCGCCCAACTGCACAAATAAAATCTGTGTTTGATTGTTTGAAAACCCAACACGGGTATTGGGATAAAATACGACATACACTAATCCCAATAGTTAGTTGTATGTCGATCGATTGATTGACAGACTGTTATAAGCGTTAAATATTTATATTAGATGCTTATACAGTGTAGAGTGCACTTTGGATGATGGTTGATTGTTCATCGTTGTTTTTGTATACATGTGTTGTAGAAAAATCCATATAATTAATATTATATGGTAATTGATTTGGCTTCACTCAATATTTGAAAACGAAATATTTGAGAAAGAAATATTTGAAAAGAAATATTTGAAAAGAAATATTTGAAAAAGAAATATTTGAAAAAGAAATATTTGAAATAGAATATTTGAAAATAGAAATATATGAAGCCGTGTTGATTAGATTGACGCCATTTTGACGTGAACGATATCTATATCGATTTTATTCATTTTATAATGAATATCAAAAGTGATTTCAAAATCTGATATTTTGAAAAGAATTGAAATTCAAACCAATTAGAATTGAATCGAATAGAAAACCAATTTGAATTGAATTGAATAGAAAACCAATTTGAATTGAATCGAATAGAAAACCGATTTGAATTGAATCGAATAGAAAACCAATTTGAATTGAATCGAATAGAAAACCAATTTGAATTGAATCGAATAGAAAACCAATTTGAATTGAATCGAATAGAAAACCAATTTGAATTGAATCAAATAGAAAACCAATTTGAATTGAATGTAAAACGAATTCGAATTGAATTGAAAACGAATTCGAATTGAATTGAAAACGAATTGAAGTGAATTCAAATTAAATTGAAATTTGAATTGAATAGAAATGAATTTTAAAACGAATTTATAAGGAAAAATTCAATTTTTATTTGAATTGAAATGGAAGTTGAAATTGTTTTTGAAATGAATCCAAAACTATTTATAAAATTCGTTTTAAATAGAAATCAACGAAATATATATTATATATATAATATAATGGCCTGAATAGAACGCGCCGCGCCGCGGCAGTTCGCGAATTTCAACCATTTACTTCGAACGGACATTACGGGAGATCCGACCGTCGGATTCTCCTAAAACCGGAACCGTTGGGTTCGTATCAAAAAGAGCTTTCTAACGATTATTAAAAATTTGAAATCTAACGGTTGGATTTGGAGATACGTCCAAATCAAATTTGGAAAAGGTCGCTATAAGTGCAGTTCGATGGCCGCTGTTGGAAATCGACTGTACGGGCCTTGATAAAATTATTAAAAATAGTAATAATTTGTGTAAGATCATAAGAAATGATTTGGGAAAAATTGGGATGAAAAACTCCATATTTGAAAAGATAAAAATAGATTTTTATCGAAATAAACTAGTTTTGAACTAAAATTAAAACCCAATTATTTTTAATTAAATAAATTGGATTTGAAATGGGTCGTAAATAGAATTGATTTGTGGGTTTATCGTGAAGGGTGTTTTGAATGACACTTGTTCTTTAACCCGATAAATAAATAGAATGTGATTTGGGTTTGTCGTGAACTGTGTTTTAAATGACATTAGTTCTTTAACCCAGTAAAAGGAGTTTTAATGAATCTGCAATTAGATTGAAATGTGAATTGATCATCTAAATTATAAAATTTGGGAAATGAGCGAGAATGGAGTATCACCAGTTTTGCTCCAAAGCGATAGTTAAATCTTTAATTAGATTTGAACGTGAAATGTTAATTAATTTTACCGATAACACCGTGGTGTTAGATATGGAGTATCACCAGTTTTGCTTCATGGGATGAATAGGTTGGGATTGGAAAATAAAATAAATAATTACTTCGGTGTGGTTCGCTGATCCCGACTAGTTTGGAAAACCATAATCTGGTTTGAAATGACATCCAAAGGAAGATTAAAGAATAAATTCAAAGAATTTTGCATGGATAAAATTAATGGGAACCTTTCCCTAAGAATATGAAATTTAGAAACTAGCTGTAGGTTGGCTAAGAAGGATGATTTCCTCGGTATTGATCTGATGTTGGTTTCGGCCTTCGGGGTTAATATTTAGGGGATTGCTCTCTTACTGATTTACGGTTAGTGACTAATGAATTGGAATGAGGCGTATGTTGTGTTTGTGTAACATTTGTTCTTAATGTACGCGGGTTGTTCGGAAAGGCCGGGTTTACACCCATTCTGAATAACCGATTCGACGATAAGTCGAAGATGAAGACGGTGGTCGAAGACCGGAAGTCTTCACATCATTTGGGTGATTACTGATGATCTTGATTGGGTTGTACACCCAAGATGAGGGAATCAGTTGGTGGTCGTCCAGACGTACTTGGAGATCGACGGATATGCGAGGAAAGTGCCTCCGGTTTCGTTCAGACCTAGAACGGAATTGTAAATGGATGGTGTGTCTGACATTGTATTCCTTTATATTGTATTCGTTGATCTCCGCTAAATATATATCTGTTTGGCGGCGGGGAATTTATTCTCTTGCTTAACGCCCTTCTCTGAGACATACGAGCTCAGAGGTTATATATTGGCAGAAACCAATGTTACGATATGGATTGATAGTGTGGCATGCTGAGATGCAGTGATCCAGACTTTTGTTGAAAAGCAAAGTTTGGTGGATGATGATCAAAGCGCAGCTTTAATACAGCATGGCTTTGTGTATAGCGTTGATTCACGAGCCTCACACCCCGGTATGGTGGTAAACTGATGGTTTGATCAGTATGCTTTTTAGTGGATGGGCACCTTAGTGGTTTCGTGGATTCGGTCGACCGAGATGAGCTTAGTGCTCAGGGACATATAGAGTAAGCGGTGTTTTCTCTCGCTGGGACGTAAGCCGCGGTGATACTCTGGTCCCAAAGGTGCGGATGTGCATTACGGTGTTTTCTCTTGCTGGGACTTAAGCCGTGGGGAATTGCACTACGCGATCGATCTTTCGAATCAGGAGCCACCATGATGGAAATCCAACTTTCCAATACGTGTATTTCGGCTTTATTTGTAGAGCTTAGTATGGCGACATGATATATGGTACCCATGCCATCTATGATTGATATTTATGATTGAAATTGTTTTGACACTATACACTTATTATAGTATCAAATGATTGGATTTTTAAAACGTACCAAGCATATTTGGCTATTATAAGGGAAAACCCTATCCTCCGACTGCGTTGCATTGTGTGATGGGACCTGGGTCTTATAATAGCTTCATTTTTCTTTATTTAGCATTGCGCTGTTGTTTTATGCACTGGTGTTCTTGGGAGGAAACCCGTTCCGTGTTATACGGCGTGGTCCCTTGATTTACCTAACTTTAAAATAAAGATTTACAACTGTTTTAGTTCTCACACCAGTCCCATGACTGACCTGGAGTTTATTGTTTTAACCTAAACTCTGGGTGCCCCTATTTTCCACACGGGCAGCTAGTAGTTTTGGTTTTGCAGATTTATATTCACAGGATCCTGGTTTACAGCTGGAATGATATCCGGAAAGCTTTGTATCCGTATATCTCTTCTAGTTGTGTATTGTATTATTTTCCGCTGCGATGTATTAAAATGTAATTTAAATCCCTGATATTTCTGTGTAATATTCATTTGTACTATGTATATTCTTGTAATCTGATGCATTGTTGTAATATACATTGAAATGTTCTCCCGTCTGCGTTCTATTTTGTGGCTTGTTCTCGAACTATCCGCGCTTTCCTCACCGGGGAAGTTACGGGTTTTCACAGTTGGTATCAGAGCTTTGGTTTACAAAGTAGAGAACAAGGCACATTAGAGCCATACGAAAGAATTCATCAGATATTGGATTAGTAATATCCAATGGGAATGACTCGTTAGAGATGGGATCAGTAGTATCCTAGAACGAGTGTGAAGAGTATATTTTTAAAATGAAAACCAATTTTGTTTTGAAAATTTAAATCAACTATTCGTATTTGATTATTTATTTTAAATTGATTTGGACAGTCCAATATATAAAGATTTTGCATATACGCCTTGCAAACGTGTATTTGAAATTTTAATATACTGGATAGATATAGATTCACACTCTAGTCGCCCGGAGATGATTCTGATGATTGTAGCTACATCATCAGAATTAGTGTTCGAGTGTCGAAGGTGTGATATTTATATATTTCCAATTGACTGGTGTGAGAACCGAAACTAGATAGGGCTTACTGTTGTGATTTGGCATCAAAAATCTGA
This sequence comes from Allium sativum, assembly GCA_030737875.1. NCBI lineage: Eukaryota > Viridiplantae > Streptophyta > Magnoliopsida > Asparagales > Amaryllidaceae > Allium > Allium sativum. The sequence continues at coordinate 108,876,980 of CM060916.1, read as the reverse complement.
TTTTTGACTATATATCAAAGTTATGAATTTCAAAAGCTAATCAATTAATGGATTGATGTTTGTGTTGTTTGTTTATTTTTTTGATAATTTTGAACCATTACGCCTAATTGTATCAAATATTAAATTGTATTGAAATTGGGTCGCTTTTGCTTGCATATATATATATAAACTTACATTGAACAGGTCATAGCAAGGAGGCTAGAGCAGAGAATAAAATTTGTTTGCCCGACAAATAGGTACATGTTTATCATAATTTACTGTTTTGTTTGGGTGATGATGATTTTATAAGCCTATTGGCTAGCCGCTTGGCTTTTTCTTTTTCTTTTTGAGATCAGAAGGCCTATATGGCAATTTCGGGATTTTCCCGTGGCTCCTGGTGCAGGGGAGGTTATGGCGAAATTTTTCGAAAATTCCGGGTGTTAGCCAAATTTTTGAAGAATTTGAAAATTCTCAGAAATTGAAAGGTTGGAGAATGAAAGCCAGATCGAACGTAGAGTTGATTAATCAAACCACTTTCGACTTTGTTCCTTTTCGGGGATGAAAAGTTTAAGTGGGGGAGATTGTAACAACCCGAAAATCTGGGCCAGTTTAAAATTTTTATTTTGGCAATTTTAGCGAATTTTGATTATTTAAAATGATTATTTTAAATAATAACGACGAGAAATTTATTCTGAATATAAATCAAACGTATATATTATATAGTTCGTCGTTAGAACATAAATAATTATTTATAATTATAAAAGGAATTGAAAATGGCGCGGTAGTTCGATAATTCGATTTCAAACTTCAATTGAATGTACCGGGTGCAAAATAAACCGGATTTTAGTGAAACCAAAAATAATGGAATCTAATTGATAATATCTTACCAACGAATCCGAAAAATCAAAATTTCATAACGGGAAACAAAAGATATGTCCAGTTGAAAATTCTGAATAGTCACTATGGAATTCAGGCCCTTAAAAATGGACATTTTGCAAACGACCTCGGATTTCGACGAAACCACTTTTGTTGGGTCCGTGATGTCAAATTATTGCTAGGTTTCAAATTTCATAATTTTTCGAATCAATATGTGAGCGTGGCAAAGGAAAACACGTTTGACCAGTTTTAGTTGATTTTAATCGACTGGAAAATGGCCATTTTTCTAACGGTCTCAGAATTCGACGAGACTTGTTTTGTTAGGACCGTATCGTCAATACGAAGCCAGAAAATATTATTTGGGAATTTTTCGAGTTAGTATGTGACCCCGGTAAATTGAAATGCGCGTTCAAATTCAATATATAGAGTTATATGTTGATTTTGACGAAAACTGATCGAAACAATCGAATCAGCTTACGATACATATCCCATTGTGTTCGGAATGGGGGTAATTAGCTATGGACGACAGGCGGTGGGCTCGATTTCGAGGTCGAAAATAAATGTTGCTTTTTGAAATTTAATAATTAATTAAATAAATAAATATATACACATACCTTTTTACACTCACTCCCCCCTCACTCCTTTCTCACTTCAGCAGAAAAAAAAGAAAAAAAAGAGAAAAAAAGGGGCCCGACGGTTTTCTGCGATCGATGGAGGTCGTCGCCTCCTCCAAGACCACCGCCGCCCCGATCTCTCCCCCTTCCTCTTCTCTTCCGCGCATCCCCCTTCAGCCCTCACGAGAAACCCCTAATCCTGATCGATCCGCACCCCTGCACCCGCCGTCACCGCGCCATACCCTCCAGACAGCAATCGCCACCTCCGTCATTCTCTCAGCCGCCGCGAGCAGCTCCGAGGCCGACGAGCTCCAGACCAGTAGAAACCCCCATCCCTTTTTCTCTAGCTCATCGACGCAGCCACCCCGATCGAAGACCAGCACCCCCACCTTGTCAATGACAGCAAGCTAAGACCCTCAGCCTCCGACAAGCAGCAAACCAGCCCCGTTTTTTGGATACAACGCAGCGAGTTATCCGATGAATGAAACCCTAGAAATGTAAGTCTCCTAATTTGAAAGCTATGATTTTTTTTTATATAAAGGTTTGATTTTTATGCATGTAAAGGTTAAATTTTTAAGAGAATAAAGATTAGATTTTTATCATAGTAAAGGCGAGATTTTTATTATAAAGATAGGATTTTTATTATGTAAACATCATTATATAAGTGAAAGGATTATACTTTTATTTATAAAAATATGATTTTTATATTTTAGAAAGAATAAAAATTCGATTTTTAATTTATAGAAGGGATAAAAATATGATTTTTATAAAGTAGAAGTAATAAAAATACGATTTTTATAGAAGTAGCGAAATAAAAATATAATTTTTATTATAGTAGAAGGTTAAAAATATAATTTTTACACTAGTGGCATAGTAAAAATTCAATTTTTATATATTGAATAGCATAGTAAAAATTCGATTTTTATATGTTGAATAGCAAAGTAAAAATTCGATTTTTATATATTGAATAGCAAAGTAAAAATTCGATTTTTATATATTGAATAGCGAAGTAAAAATTCGATTTTTATATATTGAATAGCAAAGTAAAATTTCGATTTTTATATATTGAATAGCGAAGTAAAAATTCGATTTTTATATATTGAATAGCAAAGTAAAAAATTTGATTTTTATATATTGAATAGTGAAGTAAAAATTTGATTTTTATATATTGAATAGCAAAGTAAAAATTCGATTTTTATATAATGAATAGCAAAGTAAAAATTCGATTTTTATATATTGAATAGCAAAGTAAAAATTCGATTTTTATATATCGAATAGCAAAGTAAAAATTCGATTTTTCTATATCGAATAGCGAAGTAAAAATTCGATTTTTATATATTGAATAGCGAAGTAAAAATTCGATTTTTCTATATCGAATAGCAAAGTAAAAATTCGATTTTTCTATATCGAATAGCAAAGTAAAAATTCGATTTTTATATATTGAATAGTGAAGTAAAAACTAGATTTTTATATATTGAAAAATGAAGTAAAAATTCGATTTTTATATATTGAATAGCAAAGTAAAAATGTGATTTTTACATATGTAGAGAATACTGGTAGTGAAAAGTGACGAGAGGCAAGAACGGCGAAGATTTCTACCTAAGAACAGCCGTGGAATTGGATTAGCTAATCTGTGAGAACTTCTCACCTTTTAATTTTTTCTTTCTAGTTAAAATATATACTAGGATGCAGACGGTGTTTAGTAGCACCCGACACCCGTCGTCCACAGACCATGGACGGCTTGTATGCTTGTTTGTTTGATTTTGATGTCTAGTTGATTGTGTGATGTGATGTGAAACGAAATAAAATATTTTATAGTGGAAAATATTTTATAGTTAAAAATAGAATTTTTAACGTGTATATGAGATGAAATAAAAATAAACAAATCGGACGATTTGTTTATATACACACATTTGACTGATATTGATTGGGACAATAAATTTTACACATCGCCCAACTGCACAAATAAAATCTGTGTTTGATTGTTTGAAAACCCCACACGGGTATTTGGATAAAATACGACATACACTAATCCCAATAGTTAGTTGTATGTCGATCGATTGATTGACAGACTGTTATAAGCGTTAAATATTTATATTAGATGCTTATACAGTGTAGAGTGCACTTTGGATGATGGTTGATTGTTCATCATTGTTATTGTATACATGTGTTGTAGAAAAATCCATATAATTAATATTATATGGTAATTGATTTGGCTTCATTCAATATTTGAACAAGAAATATTTGAGAAAGAAATATTTGAAAAGAAATATTTGAAAAGAAATATTTGAAAAAGAAATATTTGAAAAAGAAATATTTGAAATAGAATATTTGAAAATAGAAATATATGAAGCCATGTTGATTAGATTGACGCCATTTTGACGTGAACAATATCTATATCGATTTTATTCATTTTATAATGAATATCGAAAGTGATTTCAAAATCTGATATTTTGAAAAGAATTGAAATTCAAACCAATTTGAATTGAATCGAATAGAAAACCAATTTGAATTGAATTGAATAGAAAACCAATTTGAATTGAATCGAATAGAAAACCAATTTGAATTGAATCGAATAGAAAACCAATTTGAATTGAATCCAATAGAAAACCAATTTGAATTGAATCGAATAGAAAACCAATTTGAATTGAATCGAATAGAAAACCAATTTGAATTGAATCAAATAGAAAACCAATTTGAATTGAATCGAATAGAAAACCAATTTGAATTGAATGTAAAACGAATTCGAATTGAATTGAAAACGAATTCGAATTGAAAACGAATTGAAGTGAATTCAAATTAAATTGAAATTTGAATTGAATAGAAATGAATTTTAAAACGTATTTATAAGGAAAAATTCAATTTTGATTTGAATTGAAATGGAAGTTGAAATTGTTTTTGAAACGAATCCAAAACTATTTATAAAATTCGCTTTAAATAGAAATCGACGAAAAATATATTATATATATTATATATATATAATATAATGGCCTGAATAGAACGCGCCGCGCCGCGGCAGTTCGCGAATTTCAACCATTTACTTCGAACGGACATTACGGGAGATCCGACCGTCGGATTCTCCTAAAACCGGAACCGTTGGGTTCGTATCGAAAAGAGCTTTCTAACGAATATTAGAAATTTGAAATCTAATGGTTGGATTTGGAGATACGTCCAAATCAAATTTGGAAAAGGTCGCTATAAGTGCAGTTCGATGGCCGCTGTTGGAAATCGACTGTACGGGCCTTGATAAAATTATTAAAAATAGTAATAATTTGTGTGAGATCATAAGAAATGATTTGGGAAAAATTGGGATGAAAAACTCCATATTTGAAAAGATAAAAATAGATTTTTATCGAAATAAACTAGTTTTGAACTAAAATTAAAACCCAATTATTTTTAAATAAATAAATTGGATTTGAAATGGGTCATAAATAGAACTGATTTGTGGGTTTATCGTGAAGGGTGTTTTGAATGACACTTGTTCTATAACCCGATAAATAAATAGAATGTGATTTGGGTTTGTCGTGAACTGTGTTTTAAATGACATTAGTTCTTTAACCCAGTAAAAGGAGTTTTAATGAATCTGCAATTAAATTGAAATGTGAATTGATCATCTGAATTATCAAATTTGGGAAATGAGCGAGAATGGAATATCACCAGTTTTGCTCCAAAGCGATAGTTAAATCTTTAATTAGATTTGAACCTGAAATGGTAATTAATTTTACCGATAACACCGTGGTGTTAGATATGGAGTAATACCAGTTTTGCTTCATGGGATGAATAGGTTGGGATTGGAAAATAAAATAAATAATTACTTCGGTGTGGTTCGCTAATCCCGACTAGTTTGGAAAACCATAATCTGGTTTGAAATGACATCCAAAGGAAGTTAAAGAATAAATTCAAAGAATTTAGCTTGGATAAAATTAATGGGAACCTTTCCCTAAGAATATGAAATTTAGAAACTAGCTGTAGGTTAGCTAAGAAGGCTGATTTCCTCGGTATTGATCTGATGTTGGTTTCGGCCTTCGGGGTTAATATTAAGGGGATTGCTCTCTTACTGATTTACGGTTAGTGACTAATGAATTGGAATGAGGCGTATGTTGTGTTTGTGTAACATTTGTTTTTAATGTACGCGGGTTGTTCGGAAAGGCCGGGTTTACACCCATTCTGAATAACCGATTCGACGATAAGTCGAAGATGAAGACGGTGGTCGAAGACCGGAAGTCTTCACATCATTTGGGTGATTACTGATGATCTTGATTGGGCTATACACCCAAGATGAGGGAATCAGTTGGTGGTCGTCCAGACGTACTTGGAGATCGACGGATATGCGAGGAAAGTGCCTCGGGTTTCGTTCAGACCTAGAACGGAATTGTAAATGGATGGTGTGTCTGACATTGTATTCCTTTATATTGTATTCGTTGATCTCTGCTAAATATATATGTTTGGCGGCGGGGAATTTATTCTCTTGCTTAATGCCCTTCTCTGAGACATACGAGCTCAGAGGTTATATATTGGCAGAAATCAGTGGTACGATATGGATTGATAGTGTGGCATGCTGAGATGCAGTGATCCAGACTTTTGTTGAAAAGCAAAGTTTGGTGGATGATGATCAAAGCGCAGCTTTAATATAGCATGGCTTTGTGTATAGCGTTGATTCGCGAGCCTCACATCCCGGTATGGTGGTAAACTGATAGTTTGATCAGTATGCTTTTTAGTGGATGGGCACCTTAGTGGTGTTGTGGATTCGGTCGACCGAGATGAGCTTAGTGCTCAGGGACATATAGAGTAAGCGGTGTTTTGTCTCGCTGGGACGTAAGCCGCGGTGATACTATGGTCCCAAAGGTGCGGATGTGCATTACGGTGTTTTCTCTTGCTGGGATGTAAGCCGTGAGGAATTGCACTACGCGATCGATCTTTCGAATCAGGAGCCACCATGATGGAAATCCAACTTTCCAATACGTGTATTTCGGCTTTATTTGTAGAGCCTAGTATGGCGACATGATATATGGTACCCATGCCGTCTATGATTGATATTTATGATTGAAATTTTTTTGACACTATACACTTATTATAGTATCAAATGATTGGATTTTTAAAACGTACCAAGCATGTTTGGCTATTATAAGGGAAACCCTATCCTCGGGCTGCGTTGCATTGTGTGATGTCACCTGGGTCTTATAATAGCTTCATTTTTCTTTATTTAGCATTGCGCTGTTGTTTTATGCACTGGTGTTCTTGGGAGGAAACCCGTTCCGTCTTATACGGCGTGGTCCCTTGATTTACCTAACTTTAAAATAAAGATTTACAACTGTTTTAGTTCTCACACCAGTCCCATGACTGACCTGGAGTTTATTGTTTTAACCTAAACTCTGGGTGCCCCTATTTTCCACACGGGCAGCTAGTAGTTTTGGTTTCGCAGATTTATATTCACAGGATCCTGGTTTACAGCTGGAATGATATTCGGAAAGCTTTGTATCCGTATATCTCTTCTAGTTGTGTATTGTATTATTTTCCGCTGCGATGTATTTAAATGTAATTTAAATCTCTGATATTTCTGTGTAATATTCATTTGTACTCTGTATATTCTTGTAATCTGATGCATTGTTGTAATATACATTGAAATGTTCTCCCGTCTGCGTTCTATTTTGTGGCTTGTTCTCGAACTTTCCTTGCTTTCCTCACCGGGGAAGTTACGGGTTTTCACAGGGTTTTACCTTATAATAGCCAAAGAATGCTTGATACGCTAAATTTCATCTTTTATTATTACTATAAGTGTATAGTGTATAAAATAATTTCAATCATAAGTATCAATCATAGATAGCATGGGTACCATATATCATGTCGCCAATACTAGGCTCCACAATCAAAACCGCAAAGTCACGTATTTGGAAATTGGATTTCCGTTTGTGAACCGAGGCCAGGGATCGCCCTCTACCGATTCGAGACAATCTAGCACATGTCTCAGGCAAGCGCATAGACAAGCCTTGGAACATCAGGGACGGTCCACCGATGTGGATTAAAATGCCTGAACACTGCGTTTCCCCGCCCTTTGGGGTGTAAATGAGCCAATGAATGACTTCATCGGTCCCGGATTGACCGATATAATTGAGGCGCCTCGCAACAGCAACAACCGCACAGGTGAAAATAATATAAATGTCAACCGGTTTAAGCATTGACACCACCTCTAGCAAGAAGGAAATGCATGCCTCCATGAGGTCCTTCTCCCGTTTCTGGTTCACAACCGGGGTGTGAGACTCGCGAATCAACATTACACAAAGCTATGCCACACAGGTCATGCTTTGACCATCAACCACAAGACTCTACTTTTCAATAGAAGCCTTGATTATTTTGCCACTTAGGCATGCCACACAGGCAATTCACTCCATGTGTTTGATATCCATCAATATATAACCTCTGAGCTCGTACGTCTCAGAGAAGGGCATTAAGCCAGAGAATAAATTTTCCGCCGCCAAACAGATATATGTTTAATAGGAATCAATCACACAGAATAAAATCCAATGTTAGACACACAGTCCATTTACAAGTTCGTTCTGGGTCAGAACGAAACCGGAGGCACCTTGTACCTCGCATATCCATCGATCGCCAAGTACGTCTGGACGATCACCAACTGATTCCCTCCTCTTGGGTGTACAGCGCAATCAAGATCATCAGTAATCACCCACACGACGTGAAGACCTCCGGTCTTCAACCACCGTCTTCCTCTTCGACCCTCGTCGAATCAATTATTCAAAATGGGACAAACCCAGTCTTTTTGAATAACTCGCGTATATAATAAACAAGTGTTACACAAACACAACATACGCCTCATTCCAATTCATCAGTCACTAACCGTAAATTAGCAAGAGAATAATTCCCCAAACATTAACCCCGAAGGCCGAAACCAACATCAGATCAATACCCAGGAAACCATTCTTCTTAGCTAACCTACACTTAATTTCTAAATTTCACATTCTTTGGGAAAGGTTCCCATTAATTTTATCAAAGATAAATTTTTTTAAATTTATTCTTTAATCTTCCTTTGAATATCACTTCAAACCAAATTATGGTTTATCCAAACTAGCCGGGATTAACGAACCTTACCGAAGTAATCATTTGTTTTAATTTCCCAACCCAACCTATTCATCCCATGAAGTAAAACTGGTAATACATCATATCTAACACCACGGTGTTGTCGATAAATTCAATTGCCATTACACATTCAAATGTAATTAAAGATTTAACTATCGCCTGGAGCAAAACTGGTGATACTCCATTCTCGATCATTTCAATCTAATTAAAGATTCATTAAAACTCCACTTAGTTTTAATCTTTAACTGGGTTAAAGAACCGATGTCATTTAAAACACGGTTCACGATAAACCCCAAAATCACATCACATTTCAATAAGTCCCTAACCGTAAATTAGTAAGAGGACAATTCCCTAAATATTAACCCTGAAGGCCGAAACCAACATTAGATCAATATCCAAGAAACCATCCAACTTAATTGATCCCAGTTAGTTCTTAATTTTCTTAACTCCACTTGGGTTTAAGAACAATATTATTAAAGATACCGTTCACGACAACCCAAAATCCCATTTAATATTAAACACATGGCTCTGAATAGAAAATATATCGGTTATATTCAATATCAAATTCTGAAACCAACAAATATCGTGTTGGAAATAACGATATAAATATATCTTTCAAAATTCCATAACAACATCTGTATAATCACGAAATCCAACATCAAACTATTCCGAAGATGATTTCGATTCAAATCCATTCCAATTCATATATTGGAAACTTCTGGTTATTTTAAAACCATGTCAAATCCAATTTATTTATTTTAAAAATAAATAAATTATTATTCTAGTTCAAAACTAGATCACTTCGATAAAAATATATTTTTATCCCCTCAAATAGGGAATTTTTCATCCCAGTTCTTCTCAAATCATTTCTTATGATTTTACACAAATTATTACTATTTTTAATAATTTTACCAAGGCCCGTAAAGTCGATTTCCATCAACGGCCATCGAACTGCACTTACAGTGACCTTTTCCAAATTTGATTTGGACATAATTCGAAATCCAACTATTAGATTTCAAATCTCTAATATTCATTAGAAAGCCCTTTTCGATACGAACCCAACGGTTCCGGTTTTAGGAGAATCCGACTGTCGGATCTCCCGTAATATCCATTCGAAGTCAATGGTCGAAATTCACGAACTACCGTGGCGCGGCGCGTTCTATTCAGGCCATTATATATATAATATATATTATGCATATTTCTTCGATTTCCTTTCAAAACGTATTTTATAAATCGTTTTAAATTTGTTTTCGAAACGATTTCAACTTCATCTTCAATTTCGAATCAAAATTGAATATTCCACATCATCGATATGCAAATGATAATATTTTCAAAATGTTATATTTTGAAATCTCTTTCTTTTCTATATTCATTATAAAAAGGAATAAAATCGATATAAATATCGTTCACGTCAAAATGGCGTCAATCTAACCAATACGGCTTTTATTCAACACATGAATATTTTTCAATTCAACACATGAATTTATTTTCTATTCAACACATGAATTTATTATATATTCAACACATGAATTTATTTTCTATTAAACACATGAATTTATTTTCTATTCAACACATGAATTTATTTTCAATATTGGAATGAGGCCCAATCAATTACCATATAGTGTTAATTATATGGATTTTCTACAACACATGTATATAATAGCAACGATAAATAATCAACCATCATCCAGAGTGCACCACACAACTTCATAAGCATTAAATATAAATAATTAACGCTTACACAGTCTGTCAATCCATCGATTGACACACAATTAAACAATCGGGATTAGTGTATGTCAAATCTCATCCCAATACCAGTGCGGAGTTTCGAAACAACAAACACAGATTTTATTTGTGCAGTTGGGCGATGTGTAAAATTTATCGTCCCAATCAATATCAGTCAAATCAGTGTATATAAACAAATCGTCCGATTTGTTTATAAATATTTATTTTATATACACGTTAAAAATCATATTTTTAACTATAAAATATTTTCCACTATAAAATATTTTATTTCATTCCACATCACACAATCAAATTTCACAACATAGCAACCAAACAAACAAGTCATCCATGGTCTGTGGACGACGGGTGTCGGGTGCTACTAAGCACCGTCTGCATCCTAGTATTTATTTCAACTAGAAATTAAAATAAAAGTGAGGAGTTCTCACCGACTAGCTAAACCAATACACCGCGCCTCTTCATATGTAGGAAATCTTCGTCACTCGCCTTTTGTCAATTTCATTGTCCGTAGCCACTACATATATAAAAAATCACATTTTTATAATCATTCTAGATGGATAAAAATCACATTTTTGTACCACTACTATATAAATAAAAATTCTATTTTTACATCGCTACTATATAGATAAAAATTCTATTTTTACATCGCTACTACATAGATAAAAATTCTATTTTTACATCGCTACTACATAGATAAAAATTCCATTTTTACTAACGGTGTTCATATAATAAAGATCATATTTTTATAACCTCTATATGATAAAGGTCGAATTTTTATTTAGCTTTATATATAAAAATCATGTCTTTACACTTTTTATAATATAAAAATCTAATCTTTATACTTTCTATTCTATAAAAATCTAATTTTTATACTTTCTATAATATAAAAATCTAATTTTTCTTAGTTAAAAATCATAGTTTCTCTAAACTAAAAATCTCAATTAAAAACATAAATTTATACAAACTTCATTTATATAAAAACCGAAATTAACTTGACTACTAAATTAAGTAAACTAATTATAAAAACTTACCGCATTCTCGGGTTTGGGGTGGCATTGAGTGGCGGAGGAGGGCGCTGCAGGTGGCCGGCGCGGCGGTTGGCGGGCCTAAGGGGGCTGACGGCGCGGTTTAGGTTTTACGGTGGGGGGGCTCAGGGGAATCGAACGAGGGGGAGAGGGTGGAGGGAGTAGGAGAAGGACGGGGGAAAGAGGGAGATGGCGGATGGGGGGCATGGCGGCTCTCCCTGGCGGCGCGTCTCCTCCTTTTTTTTCTTTGTTTCGATCTGAAATCGATCGTGAATAAAGGGGGGGTTCACATCGGTTATGGAGAGAGGGAGGGAGGGGATTATATTATTTATTTAATTTATTTTAATCCACTAAAAGTAACTTTTTCTTTCGAACTCAGAATCGAACCCATTGCCTATCGTCCATAGCTAATTACCCCCATTCTGAATACAATGGGATATGTATCGTAAGCTGATTCGATCATTTCGATCAGTTTTCGTCAAAATCAAAATATAACTCTATATATTGAATTTGAACGTGCATTTCAATTCACTGGGGTCACATACGGACTCTAAAAATTCCTGAAAAATATTTTCTAGCTTCGTATTGACGATACGGTCCTAACACAACTAGTTTCCTCGAATTCCGAGACCATTTGAAAAATGACCATTTTCCAGTCGATTAAAATCAACTAAAACTGGTCAAACGCGTTATCCTTTTCCACGCTCACATATTCATTCAGAAAATTACGAATTTTGGAATCTAGCAATATCTTGACATCATGGATCCAACAAAAGTGGTTTCGTCGAAAACCGAGGTCGTTTGCAAAATTTCCATTTTTAAGGGCCAGAATTCCATAGCGACTATTCTGTATTTTCAACTGGGCATAACTTTTTATCCCCGCTATGAAATTTCAATTTTTCGGATTCGTTGGAAAGATATTCTCAATTAGAATCCAATATTTTTGGTTTCGCTAAAATCCGGTTTATTTTGAATCCTGTACACTCATTCGAACATTGAAATCTAATTTTCAAACTACCGCGCATTTCAAGCTCGTTATATAATTAAAATAAATTATTTGTATTCTAACGGCGATTCGAATAAATATACATGTTCGAATTCTATTCAAAATAACTTTCTCGTCATTATTATTTAAAATAATCTATTTTAAATATTCAAAATTCGCTAAAATTGCCAAAATAAAAATTTTAAATTGGCTCAGATTTCCGGGTTATTACAATCTCCCCCACTTAAAGCTTTTCATCCCCGAAAAGGAAGGAAGCTGAAAGTTGTTTAACTAATCAACTCAACTTTCGCTATTTCCATTACGGCTTCAGTTTTTCAACTTTTCAGTTTCTAAAAACTTTTCAAATTTTTCAAAAATTTGGCTAACACCCTAAATTTTCGAAAAATTTCGCCATAACCAACCCTGCACCGGGAACTTTGGGATATTCTCCCATGGCCTTCTTCAATCCAAAAGAAAAAGAAAAATCCAAGCGGCTAGCCAGTCGGCTCATAAAATCATCCAAACCCAAAGAAATACAATAAATATGTACCTATTTGTCGGGCAAACAATTTTATTCCTCTTCTCTAGCCTCCTTGCTATGACCTGTTCAATGTAAGTACATGTATATGTATGCAAATGTGACAAATTTTCAATACAATTCACTATTTGGTTTAATTTGGCTAAAGGTTCCAAATTTAATTATTCAAACAAATAATCAAACAACACAATCAGCAATCAATTTGTTGATTATCTTTTCAAATTCATAATTTTGATACATAGTCCAAAAATCAGATTTTTGATGCCAAATGACAACAATAAGCCCTATCTACTTTTGGTTCTCACACAAGTCAATTGGAATCATATAGATATCACACCTTCGAAACTCGAATACCAATTCTGATGATGTTCGAACTATAGCGATCATCAGAACCATCTCTGGGAAACTAGAGTGTGATTCTATATCTATCCAGTATATTAAAACTTCGAATACACGTGGATCAGACGTATATGCAAAATCTTTATATACTGGATTGTCCAAATTTAATATAAAATAAATAATCAAATACAAATAGTTGATTAAAATTTTCAAAACAAAATTTGTTTTCATTTTAAAAATATACTCTTCACACTCGTTCGAGGATACTACTGATCATATCTCTAACGAGTCATTCTCGTTGGATAATACTAATCCAATCTCTGATGAATTCTTTCGTATGGTTCTAATGTGTCATGTTCTCGAGCTCTGTAAACCAAAGCTCTGATACCACTGTGATGCCCCGCAACTTCTCCGTGAAGGAAAGAGCAGATACTTTGAGAACAACACACAAAAGAACGCAGATGGAAGAACATTTCATTGTATATTACAATAATTCCATCAGAATATAAGAATATACAGAGTATTAACAAATAATGTACATTATAAAATATCAGAGATTACAATACATTACATAGCAGCGGAAAATAATACAATACACAACTAGAAGTAATACACGGATACAGAGCTTTCCGAGTATCGTTCCAGCTCTAAATCAGGATCCTGTGAATATAAATATGCAAAACCAAAACTAGTAGCTACCCGTGTCAAAATAAGAGCACCCAGAGTTTAGGTTAAAACAATAAACTCCAGGTCAGTCATGTAACTAGTGTGAGAACTAAAACAGTTATAAATCTTTATTTTAAATTTAGGTAAATCAAGGGACCACGCCATATAACACGGAATGGGTTTCCTCCCAAGAATACCAGTGCATAAAACAACAGTGCAATGCTAAATAAAAATGAAGCTATTATAAGACCCAGGTCCCATTACATAATGCAACACAAGCCGGAGGATAGGGTTTTACCTTATAATAGCCAAAGAATGCTTGATATGCTAAATTTCATCTTTTATTATTACTATAAGTGTATAGTGTATAAAACAATTTCTATCATAAGTATCAATCATAGACGGCATGGGTACCATATATCATGTCGCCAATACTAGGCTCCACAATCAAAACCGCAAAGTCACGTATTTGGAAATTGGATTTCCGTCTATGAACCGAGGCCAGGGATCGTCCTCTACCGATTCGAGACAATCTAGCCCATGTCTCAGGCAAGCGCATAGACAAGCCTTGGATCGTCAGGGCCGGTCCACCGATGTGGATTAAAATGCCTGGACACAGCGTTTCCTCGCCCTTTGGGGCGTAAATGAGCCAACGAATGACTTCATCGGTCCCGGATCGACCAATATAACTGAGGCGCCTCGCAACAGCAACAACCACACAGGTGAAAATAATATAAATATCAGCCGGTTTAAGCATTGACACCACCTCTAGCTAGAAGGAAACGCATGCCCTCCATGAGGTTCTTCTCCCGTTTCTAGTTCACAACCGGAGTGTGAGGCTCGCGAATCAACGTTACACAAAGCTATGCCACACAGGCCGTGTTTGATCATCAACCACAAGACTCTGCTTTTCAACAGAAGCCTTGATCATTTTGCCACTTAGGCATGCCACACAGGCAATTCACTCCATGCGTTTGATATCCATCAATATATAACCTCTGAGCTCGTACGTCTCAGAGAAGGGCGTTAAGCAAGAGAATAAATTCTCCACCGCCAAACAGATATATATTTAATAGGAATCAATCACACAGAATAAAATCCAATGTCAGACACACAGTCCATTTACAAGTTCGTTCTGGGTCTGAACGAAACCGGAGGCACCTTGTACCTCGCATATCCATCGATCTCCAAGTACATCTGGACGATCACCAACTTATTCCCTCCTCTTGGGTGTACAGCCCAATCAAGATCATCAGTAATCACCCAAACGACGTGAAGACCTCCGGTCTTCAACCACCATCTTCCTCTTCGACACCACGTCAAATCAGTTATTCAGAATGGGATAAACCCGGTCTTTCTGAAAAACTCGCGTATATAATAAACAAGTGTTATACAAACACAACATACGCCTCATTCCAATTCATCAGTCACTAACCGTAAATTAGCAAGTGAATAATTCCCCAAACATTAACTCCGAAGGCCGAAACCAACATCAGATCAATACCCAGGAAACCATTCTTCTTAGCTAAACTACACTTAGTTTCTAAATTTCACATTCTTAGGGAAAGGTTCCCATTATTTTTATCAATGATAAATTCTTTTAAATTTATTCTTTAATCTTCCTTTGAATATCACTTCAAACTAAATTATTGTTTATCCAAACTAGCCGGGATTAACGAACCTTACCGAAATAGTCATTTCTTTTAATTTCCCAATCCCAACCTATTCATCCCATGAAGTAAAACTGGTAATACTTCATATCTAACACCACAGTGTTATCGGTAAATTCAATTGCCATTTTACGTTCAAATCTAATTAAAGATTTAACTATCGCCTGGAGCAAAACTGGTGATACTCTATTCTCAATCATTTCAATCTAATTAAAGATTCATTAAAACTCCACTTAGTTTTAATCTTTAACTGGGTTAAGGAACCGATGTCATTTAAAACACGGTTCAATACATCACATTTCAATCAGTCCCTAACCGTAAATTAGTAAGAGGACAGTTCCCTAAATATTAACCCCGAAGGCCGAAACCAACATCAGATCAATATCCAAGAAACCATCCAACTTAACTGATCCCCAGTTAGTTCTTAATTTTCTTATCTCAATTTGGGTTTAAGAACAGTATTATTAAAGATACCATTCACGACAACCCAAAATCCCATTTGATATTAAACATAAGGCTCTGAATAGAAAATATATCGGCTTATATTCAATATCAAATTCTAAAACCAACAAATATCGTGTTGGAAATAACGATATAAATATATCTTTCAAATTTCCATAAAAACATCTGTATAATCACGAAATCCAACATCGAACTATTTCGAAGATGATTTCGATTCAAATCCATTCCAATTCATATATTGGAAACTTCTGGTTATTTTAAAACCATTTCAAATCCAATTTATTTATTTTAAAAATAAATAAATTATTATTCTAGTTCAAAACTAGTTCATTTCGATAAAAATATATTTTTATCCCTTCAAATAGGGAATTTTTCATCCCAGTTTGTAATAACCCAGAAATCTGGGCCAGTTTAAAATTTTTATTTTGGTAATTTTAGTGAAATTTGAATATTTAAAATGAATTATTTTAAATAATATCGACAAGAGATTTATTTTGAATAGAATTCGAGCGAATATATTTATATAGTTCGTCGTTAGAATATAAATATTTATTTTAAATTATAAAAGGAATTGAAAATGGCGCGGTAGTTCGATAATTCGATTTCAAACTTCAATTGAACATACCGGGTGCAAAATAAACCGGATTTTAGCAAAACCAAAAATAATAGAATCTAATTGTGAATATCTTTCTAACGAATCCGAAAAATCAAAATTTCATAGCGGGAATCAAAAGATATGTCCAGATGAAAATTCAGAATAGTCGCTATGGAATTCAGGCCCTTAAAAATGGAAATTTTGCAAACGACCTTGGATTTCGACGAAGCCACTTTTGTTGGATCCGGGATGTAAAGTTATTGCTAGGTTTCAAATTTCATAATTTTTCGAATCAATATGTGAGCGTGGCAAAGGAAAACGCGTTTGACCAGTTTCAGTTGATTTTAATCGACTGGAAAATGGCCATTTTTCAAACGGTTTCAGAATTCAACGAAACTAGTTTTGTTAGGACCGTATCGTCAATACGAAGCTAGAAAATATTTTTCGGGAATTTTTCGAGTGAGCATGTGACCCCAATAAATTGAAATGTACATTTAAAATTCAATATAAAGATTAATATTTTAATTTAAGCGAAAACTGATCGAAACGAGAGTATTGGCCTGCGATACATATCCCATTGTGTTCGGAATGGGGGTAATTAGCTAGGGACGACAGTCGTTGGGTTCGATTTGGGGATCGGATTAAAAGTCAACAGTTGGTATTAAATATAATATAAAATTAAAATAAATAACCCTCCTTTTCTCTCATCCCCCTCCCCTCTTTCTCTTTACAGTCCCCCCACCCCCCGTTTTCTAAATCAAAACGAAATAAAAATGTCGGGCTCCTCCAAATCGAAGTGGTGCGCCTCCCCATCGTTGGCCACCATCAAGCGCGCCCCCTCCCCTATCGATCACCGTCGTGGGTAGGGCTGTAAATTTTGTTCGAATGTCCGACGTCCGTTCGTGTCCGTGACCGAAATACGTCCGTTCGAGTCCGTCCGATTTTCATTTAGGACACGAGTTAGGACAACAAGATTTGTACGAGAAAAAATCATGTCCGGTCCGGGCTCGTCCGAATTCGTCCGAATTATTTGAAATTCGTCGTATAGTAGAGAGAAAATCTAGTAAAATGTACAAAATGTGATATAAATAGCCATGTTCGACCGAGTCCGACTAGTCCGATCATGTCCGTGTCCGACCGATTTTATTTAGGACACGAATTAGGACAACGAAATTTGTCCGAGAAAAAATTTGGTCCGGTCCGTGTTCGGTCCGATTTTTTTTAGGACAGAAACTGAACATACCTCCGTCCGGTCCGGTCCGACCGATTTACACCCCTAGTCGTGGGGCCCCCACTTCCAGAGACCGACGCCGCGAAGACCCCCCCCCCCCCGGATCGCGCTCGACTCCCACCCGCGCAACCAACGCGGAAACCACCTCGCCACCCCGCTGCGACGACCGCAGTCACCACCTGCTCGCCCCTGCGCACCGAACTCCGCCTTCCCCACCTAGGCGCAGCAGTAGACGCCATTCCCTCCCCATCCGCAGTCAATACCAAAAACAGTGAGTTTTTTTTATAGTGATTTTAATTTTTGTTTTTAAATACAGGTGATATTGTGTTAAATTTCAGATCTTTATGTGTGTATCATTAAAATAAAAAGGAGATTTCTTTTCTTTATATATGTGTAACATTAGGGTAAAATGAGTGATTGTTATTTATTTATAAATATCATAAACATGATTTTTTTTTTATATATGAACGATATCGTCAAAAAGGTATGATCTTTATGGTGGGAAAGCTTTGATTTTTAATTAACAAAAGAGGAGATTTTTAAAATAGAAAAGATTAGATTTTTAAAATAGAAAAGATTAGATTTTTATATATTGAATAGCGAAGTAAAAATTCGATATTTATATATTGAATAGCGAAGTAAAAATTCGATTTTTATATATTGAATGGCGAAGTAAAAATTCGATTTTTATATATTGAATAGCGAAGTAAAAATTCAATTTTTATATATTGAATAGCGAAGTAAAAATTCGATTTTTATATATTGAATAGCAAAGTAAAAATGTGATTTTTATATATATGTAGTGAATACGGATGACGAAGGTGATGAAAGTAAAAACGATGAAGATTTCCAACATATGAAGATTCGCGGCGTTGGATTTAGCTATCGGTGAGAACTTCTCACCTTTTAATTTTATTTTCTAGATATATAAATATATACTAGGATGCTGACGGTGTTTAGTAGCACCCGACACCCGTCGTCCACAGACCATGGACGGCTTGTATGCTTGTTTGTTTGATTTTGATGCGTAGTTGATTGTGTGATGTGATGTGAAATGAAATAAAATATTTTTATAGTTAGAAATATTTTATAGTTAAAAATACAATTTTTGACATGTATATGAAATGAAATAAAAATAAACAAATCGGACGATTTGTTTATATACACACATTTGACTGATATTGATTGGGACGATAAATTTTACACATCGCCCAACTGCACAAATAATGTAATAACCCGAAAATCTGGGCCAGTTTAAAATTTTTATTTTGGCAATTTTAGCGAATTTTGAATATTTAAAATGGATTATTTTAAATAATATCGACGTGAAATTTATTTTGAATTGAATTCGACGTATATATTATATACGTCGTCGTTAGAATATAAATATTTATATATAATTATAAATAGAATTGAAAATGGCGCGGTAGTTCGATAATTCGATTTCAAACTTCAATTGAATGTACCGGGTGCAAAACAATCCGGATTTTAGTGAAACCAAAAACATTAGGATCTAATTGATAATATCTTTCCAACGAATCCGACAAATTGAGATTTCATGGCGGGAATCAAAAGATATGTCCAGTTGAAAATTCTGAATAGTCGCTATGGAATTCAGGCCCTTAAAAATGGACATTTTGCAAATGACCTCGGATTTCGACGAAACCAGTTTTGTTGGATCCGCAGTGTCAGATTATTGCTAGGTTTCAAATTTCATAATTTTTCGAATCAGTATGTGAGCGTGGCAAAGGAAAACGTGTTTTGACCATTTCAGTTGATTTTAATCGACTGGAAATTGGCCATTTTTCTAACGGTCTCAGAATTCGACGAAACTAGTTTTGTTAGGACCGTATCGTCAATACGAAGCTAGAAAATATTTTTCTGGAATTTTTCTAGTTAGTATGTGGCCCCGGTAATTTGAAATGTACGTTTAAAATTCAGTATAGTGGTTTAAGTGTAAATTCAACGGAAACTGATTCAAACGATCAAATCAAACTACGAAACATATCCCATTGTGTTCGGAATGGGGGTGAAACGCTATGGGCGACAGGCGGTGGACCTCGTTTCGAGTTCGTATGTAAAAGTCAACTATTTGCAAATAAAATAATTAAATAAATATTTAAATAAATAAAAAAAATATATTCTTCTTCCCTTATATCAGCCCCCCCCCCCCCCCCCCGTTCTAAATTATTTCAACAGAAGAAAAAAAGAAAAGAAAAAAAAATTAATAAAACCTAATCGCGCTCCCCCTTCCCGTTCGTCGACGGCGCCGCCCACCACCAATACGGCGAGAACCCCCTTCGGCCACCCCACCTCCGATCGCACCCTTCTCCTCCTCGCCGAACCGCGTCGAACCCACCCAAACCAGAACCACTAACCCACCGCGAACCCTATACCGCCGTACCCCACTGCCCAGCCACCTCCGACCGCCTCCCCCACCACTTACGAGCAGCCGCCACCAATTTCGAGGCCACCATTCAGTCGAGACCGCGCTGCATCAAAACCCCCTGCTACACTGTGAGGCTTCCTCTCCTTTCTTTTAGTTTTTTTTTTTATTTCATTTTAGTCATGAAAGGCAATAAAAATAAATGAATTTATTTATATAAACACTTAGTGTAAAATACGATTAAAAATATGTTTTCTTTGTTGAAATAAAATAGCGATTTTTACGCTAGGAAATTATGTGATTTTTGTCATGAAGAGGTACGATTTTTAATAGAGTAAAGATCGGATTTTTAAGATAGTCAAAATAAGATCTTTAAATAAATTGAAAAGGTAGGATTTTTATTTATATAGATGACATAAAAATTTGATTTTTATATGCAAGAATTAAAATATAAAAGATTGAATTTTTAAATTAGGTAGAGGATTAAAAATATAATTTTTGCATGATAAGAATATTAAAAATATGATTTTTATATTTTTAAAGTATTAAAAATATGATCTTTATAGGATAGAGAATATAAAAATATCATCTTTGTATATGTAGCGAAATAAAAATCTGATTTTTATTTTATATACGTTGAGAAAAAGTGGTGATTTATTTTTATAAGGCGAAAACTTTATTTTTATAAAGGCGAAAACTTTATTTTTATAAGGCGAAAACTTTATTTTTATAAGGCGAAAACTTTATTTTTATAAAGGCGAAAACTTTATTTTTGAAATGGGATTTTTATATATGGAATGGCATAGTAAAAATTCGATTTTTAAATATATAAAGTGATTATAAAAATATGTCTTTTAAATTGAAAGTGAATAAATAAAAATGTGATTTTTATTTTAAAGACATCAAAATATAAAAATGTGATTTTTATATATGTAGTGGCTACGGGCAATAAAGATGACGGAGATGCGATAGCGATGAAGATTTCTATCAATGAAGTGCCAAGGAGCTAGGATAGCTATAGTGAGAACTTCTCACTCTAAACTTCTTTTTCTAGTTATATATATTTATACTAGGATGCAGACGGTGCTTAGTAGCACCCGACACCCGTCATCCACAGACCATGGATGGCTTGTTTGTGAAATTGTTTGGTTGTGTAGTTGATTAGTCTAATTGGTTTGAATTAAATTGTTTGGTGAAATGGAATGAATTGGATTGATGTGTGAATGGCGTGGGCCTTCACTAGACCGGGGATAAGGCTAGGCCTTGTCCCGTTTCTAGTATCGTGCCGTTATGCCGCCGAAATTTTCTAAAATATGTTAGAAAAATAAAATTAATCATTTATTGAATAAATGAAATGAATAGAGATTCATGTGTTGAAATAGAATATTTTATCGTTAAAAATATAATTTTTAACGTGAAAGTGAATAAGTAAAATATTTATAAACAAATCGGCCGATTTGTTTATATACACTGATTTGACTGATATTGATTGGGTCGATAAATTTTACACATCGCCCAACTGCACAAATAAAATCTGTGTTTGATTGTTTGAAACCCCACACGGGTGTTGGGATGAAATTTGAAGTTCACTCATCCTGATTGATTAAATATGTCGATCGATTGATTGACAGGCTGTTATAAGCGTTAGATATCTATATTTGATGCTTATACAGTGTAGTGCACTTTGGTTGATGATTGATTATTTTTCAATGCTATTATATACATGTGTTGTATGGAATCCATATAATTAACATTATATGGTGATTGATTGGGCCTCATTCCAATCGGGAAAATAATAAATATAATAAAAGAAAATTCATGTGTTGAATATAAAAATAGTCATGTGTTGACGGTGTTCATGTGTTGAGTGAAATATTTTATACAATGAAATTTACATCTTTATCATATTTAAAATTAGAACTACTTCCCAGTAGAAGTCTAACTAAAAAATCAAACGATAGATACCATAGTTTTATAAAATATTTTACATAACAAAAATAGTGATGTGTTGACAGTACTCATGTGTTGAGATTAGTCGTGTGTTGAAAGAAATATAGATTCATGTGTTGAATGGGATAAATATTCATTTGTTGAATAGAATAACGAATTATTGAAATATAAAGCCGTGTTGATTGGAGATGCGTTATTTTGACGCGAACAATGTTTATATCGATTTTATTCGTTTTTTTTATGAATATTGAAAAGTGATTTCAAAATTTAATATTTTGAAAGGAAATTCAAACTGAATTAGATTAAAATGGAAATTTTATTGAATCAATTTGAAATGAATTCGAATCGAATAGAAAATGAATTCGATTCGAATTGAATTTGAAAGTGAATTTGAATTCGAATAAAATCGAAACGAATTGAATTGAAAACGATTTCGAAATGAATTGAATTGGAAACGATTTCGAAATGAATTGAATTGAAAACGATTTCGAAATGAATTGAATTGAAAACGAATTCAAATTGAATTGAAAGTGAATTGAAAGTGAATTGAAATGAATTCAAATTGAATTAAAATTTGAATTGAATAGAAATGAATTTTGAAACGAATTTATAAAGAAGAATTCAATTTTGGCTTTGAATGGAAATAGTGTTGAAATGGTTTTGAAACGAAGTTAAAACGATTAATAAAATTCGTTTTAAAAGGAAATCGACGAAATATATATAATATATATATATATTATATATATAATGGCCTGAATAGAACGCGCCGCGCCGCGGTAGTTCGTGAATTTCGACCATTTATTTCAAACGGACATTGCGGGAGATCCAACCGTCGGATTCTCCTAAAACCGGAACCGTTGGGTTCGTATCGAAAAGAGCTTTCCAATGAATATTAGAAATTTGAAATCTAACGGTTGGATTTGGAATTATGTCCAAATCAAATTCGAAAAAGGTCGCTGTAAGTGCAGTTCGATGGCCGTTGTTGGAAATCGACTTTACGGGCCTTGATAAAATTATTAAAAATATCTATAATTTGTGTAAAATTACAATATGTGAATTGGAAAGATTTGGGCTGGAAAATTCCACATTTGAAAAGATAAAAATAGATTTTTATCGAAATGAACTAGTTTTGAACTAGAATTGAAATCAATTTATTTTTAAAATAAATAGGTTGAATTTGGAAGTGATTTTAAAAATAATCGATAATTTCCAATACGTGGATTGGAATGGAGTTGAATCGAAATTATCTTCGAGATATTTCGATGTTGGATTTCGTGACTATACAGATATTGTTATGGGAATTTGAAAGATATATTTTATATCGTTATTTCCAATACGATATTTGTTGGTTTCAGAATTAGGTATTGAATATAAGTCGATATATTTTCTATTCAGAGCCTTGTATTTAATATCAAATGTGATTTGGGTTTGTCGTGAATCGTGTTTTGATGACATTGGTTCTTTAACCCAGTTAAAGGCAGGATATTGATTTTTGAAAAGATTAAAACTAAGTAGAGTTTTAATGAATCTTTAATTAGATTAAAATGTGAATTGATAATTTAAATTATCAAATCTGAAAGGTGATCGAGAGTGGAGTATCACCAGTTTTGCTCCAAAGCGATAGTTAAATCTTTAATTAGATTTGAACGTGAAATGGTAATTAATTTTACCGATAACACCGTGGTGTTAGATGTGGAGTATTACCAGTTTTCTCCATGGGATATATAGGTTGGGATTGGGAAATAAAATAAATAATTACTTCGGTGTGGTTCGTTAATCCCGACTAGTTGAAATGATATCCAAAGGAGGATTAAAGAATAAATTTAGAAGAATTTATCTTGGATAAAATTAATGGGAACCTTTCCCTAAGAATGTGATTTTGTGAATAGAAGAATATTCTGAATTGGAATGAGGCGTTTGTTGTGTTTGTGTAACATTCGTTTATTATATACGTGGGTTATTCAGAAAGGCCGGGTTTATACCCATTCTGAATAACCGATTCGACGAGATGTCGAAGATGAAGACGGTGGTTGAAGACCGGAAGTCTTCACATCGTTTGGGTGATTACTGATGATCTTGATTGGGCTGTACACCCAAGATGAGGGAAACAGTCGGTGATCGTCCAGACGTACTTGGAGATCGATGGATATGCGAGGAAAGTGCCTCCGGTTTCGTTCAGACCCAGAACGGACTTGTAAATGGACTGTGTGTCTGACATTGGATTTTAGTCCGTGTGATTGATCTCTATTAAATATATATCTGTTTGGCGGCGGAGAATTTATTCTCTTGCTTAACGCCCTTCTTTGAGACGTACGAGCTCAGGGGTTATATATTGATGGATATCAAACGCATGGAGTGAATTGCCTGTGTGGCATGCGTAAGTGGCAATTGATCAAGGCTTCTGTTGAAAAGCAAAGTCTTGTGGTTGATGATCAAAGCACGGCCTGTGTGGCATAGCTTTGTGTATAACGTGAATTCGCGAGCCTCACACCTCGGTATGAGTCAAAAACGGGAGACGAACCGCTGGGAGAGCACGACGTTTCTTTCTAGCTAGGGTGGTGTCAGTGACCTACCAGCCCTGACATTTATATACTTTTCACCTGTGTGGTTGTTGGAATGCGAGGCGCCTCGGATATAGGTCTGTAAGGACCGGGAAACGTGTGTTCATGAATAACTAATCCTCAAAAGTAAGAGAGGACCGGCCCAGCCGATTCCAAGGATCAGAGTGGGGTCCTGAGGCATTGCTAGAGTGTCTCGAACGCGGAGAGGAGCTTGCCCCTTGCCTCGGCTCATGACGGAAATCCAATTTCCAATACGTGATAGTGCGGTTTTATTTGTAGAACCTAGTATGGCGACATAGTGGTATGGGTCATTAATGCCGCCTATGATTGATATTTATGATTGAAATTGTTTTGACACTATACACCTATAATAGTATCAAATAATGTGTTTTAAACGTATCAAGCATGCTTTGGCTGTTATAAGGTAAAAACCCTATCCTCCGGCTTGCGTTGCATTGTGTGATGGGACCTGGGTCTTATAACAGCTTCATTTTTCTTTATTTAGCATTGCGCTGTTTGTTTTATGCACTGGTATTCTTGGGAGGAAACCCGTTCCGTATTATACGGCGTGGTCCCTTGATTTACCTTACTTTAAAAATAAAGAATTATAACTGTTTTAGTTCTCACACCAGTCACATGACTGACCTGGAGTTTATTGTTTTAACCTAAACTCTGGGTGCCCTTATTTTCCGCACGGGCAGCTAGTAGTTTTGGTTTTGCAGATTTATATTCACAGGTTCCTGATATACAGCTGGAACGATGCTCGGAAAGCTCTGTATCCGTGTATCACTTCTAGTTGTGCCTTTTGTATTATTTTCCGCTGCGATGTATTTAAATGCAATTCAAATCTCTGATATTTGTTGAATGTAATTTATTCATTTATACTCTGTATATTCTTGTATCTGATGGAATTGTTGTAATAACAATGAAATGTTCTTCCGTCTGCGTCCTTTTGTGTGTTGTTCTCAAAGTATTCGTGCTTTCCTTCACGGGGAAGTTACGGGTTCTTACAGTGGTATCAGAGCTTTGGTTTACAGAGCTCGAGAACAAGACACATTAGAACCATACGAAAGAATGCATCAGATATTGGATTAGTAATATCCAATTAGAATGACTCGTTAGAGATAGGATCAGTAGTATCCTAGAACGAGTGTGAAGAGTATATTTTTCAAATGAAAACAATTTTGTTTTGAAAATTTAAATCGTTTTATACGTATTTGAATATTTATTTATTTTGAATATGGACAATCGAGTATATATAGATTTCGCGTATACGCGTCATGAACGTATAGTCGAAGTTTTAATATACTGGGTGGATATAGAATCACATTTTAGATATCCGGGGATGATTCTGATGATGGTGCATCATCATCAGTATTCATATTCGAGTTTCGAAAGTGTGATTTCTATATATTTCCATTAGGCTGGTGTGAGAACCAAAACTTATATAGCTAGAATACATTGTTGTGAATTGGCATCAAAAACATGATTTTTTGTATATATATCAAAATTATAAATTTGAAACTAATTCACTAATTGATTGATGTTTGTGTTGTTTGTTTAATTGTTTGCTAATTTTTAACCATTATGCCTAATTGAACCGAATTTTGAATTGTATTGAAAATTGGTCGCATTTGCTTGCATATACCTATACTTACATTGAACAGGTCATAGCAAGGAGGCTAGAGCCGAAGAATAAAATTTGTTTGCCCGACAAATAGGTACATGTTTACTACATAATTTCCTGTTTTGTTTGGGTGATGATGATTTTGTGAGCCTATTGGCTAGCCGCTTGGCTTTTTCTTTTTCTTTTTGAGATCCGAAGGACCGGGGAAGCTATTTGAAATTCCCCGATGCTCCCGGTGCAGGGGAGGTTATGGCGAAATTTTTCGAAAATTTAGGGTGTTAGCCAAATTTTTGAAGAATTTGAAAATTCTCAGAAACTGAAAAGTTGGAGAATGGAAGCCTGATCGATCGTAGAGTTGAATAATCAAACCACTTTCGACTTTGTTCCTTTTCGGGGACGAAAAGTTTTAAGTGGGGGAGATTGTAATAACCCGAAAATCTGGGCCAGTTTAAAAATTTTATTTTGGCAATTTTAGCGAATTTTGAATATTTAAAATGGATTATTTTAAATAATATCGACGTGAAATTTATTTTGAATTGAATTCGACGTATATATTATATACGTCGTCGTTAGAATATAAATATTTATATATAATTATAAATAGAATTGAAAATGGCGCGGTAGTTCGATAATTCGATTTCAAACTTCAATTGAATGTACCGGGTGCAAAACAATCCGGATTTTAGTGAAACCAAAAACATTAGGATCTAATTGATAATATCTTTCCAACGAATCCGACAAATTGAGATTTCATGGCGGGAATCAAAAGATATGTCCAGTTGAAAATTCTGAATAGTCGCTATGGAATTCAGGCCCTTAAAAATGGACATTTTGCAAATGACCTCGGATTTCGACGAAACCAGTTTTGTTGGATCCGCAGTGTCAGATTATTGCTAGGTTTCAAATTTCATAATTTTTCGAATCAGTATGTGAGCGTGGCAAAGGAAAACGTGTTTTGACCATTTCAGTTGATTTTAATCGACTGGAAATTGGCCATTTTTCTAACGGTCTCAGAATTCGACGAAACTAGTTTTGTTAGGACCGTATCGTCAATACGAAGCTAGAAAATATTTTTCTGGAATTTTTCTAGTTAGTATGTGGCCCCGGTAATTTGAAATGTACGTTTAAAATTCAGTATAGTGGTTTAAGTGTAAATTCAACGGAAACTGATTCAAACGATCAAATCAAACTACGAAACATATCCCATTGTGTTCGGAATGGGGGTGAAACGCTATGGGCGACAGGCGGTGGACCTCGTTTCGAGTTCGTATGTAAAAGTCAACTATTTGCAAATAAAATAATTAAATAAATATTTAAATAAATAAAAAAAAATATATTCTTCTTCCCTTATATCAGGCCCCCCCCCCCCCCCCCCCGTTCTAAATTATTTCAACAGAAGAAAAAAAGAAAAGAAAAAAAAAATTAATAAAACCTAATCGCGCTCCCCCTTCCCGTTCGTCGACGGCGCCGCCCACCACCAATACGGCGAGAACCCCCTTCGGCCACCCCACCTCCGATCGCACCCTTCTCCTCCTCGCCGAACCGCGTCGAACCCACCCAAACCAGAACCACTAACCCACCGCGAACCCTATACCGCCGTACCCCACTGCCCAGCCACCTCCGACCGCCTCCCCCACCACTTACGAGCAGCCGCCCCCAATTTCGAGGCCACCATTCAGTCGAGACCGCGCTGCATCAAAACCCCCTGCTACACTGTGAGGCTTCCTCTCCTTTCTTTTAGTTTTTTTTTATTTCATTTTAGTCATGAAAGGCAATAAAAATAAATGAATTTATTTATATAAACACTTAGTGTAAAATACGATTAAAAATATGTTTTCTTTGTTGAAATAAAATAGCGATTTTTACGCTAGGAAATTATGTGATTTTTGTCATGAAGAGGTACGATTTTTAATAGAGTAAAGATCGGATTTTTAAGATAGTCAAAATAAGATCTTTAAATAAATTGAAAAGGTAGGATTTTTATTTATATAGATGACATAAAAATTTGATTTTTATATGCAAGAATTAAAATATAAAAGATTGAATTTTTAAATTAGGTAGAGGATTAAAAATATAATTTTTGCATGATAAGAATATTAAAAATATGATTTTTATATTTTTAAAGTATTAAAAATATGATCTTTATAGGATAGAGAATATAAAAATATCATCTTTGTATATGTAGCGAAATAAAAATCTGATTTTTATTTTATATACGTTGAGAAAAAGTGGTGATTTATTTTTATAAGGCGAAAACTTTATTTTTATAAAGGCGAAAACTTTATTTTTATAAGGCGAAAACTTTATTTTTATAAAGGCGAAAACTTTATTTTTGAAATGGGATTTTTATATATGGAATGGCATAGTAAAAATTCGATTTTTAAATATATAAAGTGATTATAAAAATATGTCTTTTAAATTGAAAGTGAATAAATAAAAATGTGATTTTTATTTTAAAGACATCAAAATATAAAAATGTGATTTTTATATATGTAGTGGCTACGGGCAATAAAGATGACGGAGATGCGATAGCGATGAAGATTTCTATCAATGAAGTGCTAAGGAGCTAGGATAGCTATAGTGAGAACTTCTCACTCTAAACTTCTTTTTCTAGTTATATATATTTATACTAGGATGTAGACGGTGCTTAGTAGCACCCGACACCCGTCATCCACAGACCATGGATGGCTTGTTTGTGAAATTGTTTGGTTGTGTAGTTGATTAGTCTAATTGGTTTGAATTAAATTGTTTGGTGAAATGGAATGAATTGGATTGATGTGTGAATGGCGTGGGCCTTCACTAGACCGGGGATAAGGCTAGGCCTTGTCCCGTTTCTAGTATCGTGCCGTTATGCCGCCGAAATTTTCTAAAATATGTTAGAAAAATAAAAATAATCATTTATTGAATAAATGAAATGAATAGAGATTCATGTGTTGAAATAGAATATTTTATCGTTAAAAATATAATTTTTAACGTGAAAGTGAATAAGTAAAATATTTATAAACAAATCGGCCGATTTGTTTATATACACTGATTTGACTGATATTGATTGGGTCGATAAATTTTACACATCGCCCAACTGCACAAATAAAATCTGTGTTTGATTGTTTGAAACCCCACACGGGTGTTGGGATGAAATTTGAAGTTCACTCATCCTGATTGATTAAATATGTCGATCGATTGATTGACAGGCTGTTATAAGCGTTAGATATCTATATTTGATGCTTATACAGTGTAGTGCACTTTGGTTGATGATTGATTATTTTTCAATGCTATTATATACATGTGTTGTATGGAATCCATATAATTAACATTATATGGTGATTGATTGGGCCTCATTCCAATCGGGAAAATAATAAATATAATAAAAGAAAATTCATGTGTTGAATATAAAAATAGTCATGTGTTGACGGTGTTCATGTGTTGAGTGAAATATTTTATACAATGAAATTTACATCTTTATCATATTTAAAATTAGAACTACTTCCCAGTAGAAGTCTAACTAAAAAATCAAACGATAGATACCATAGTTTTATAAAATATTTTACATAACAAAAATAGTGATGTGTTGACAGTACTCATGTGTTGAGATTAGTCGTGTGTTGAAAGAAATATAGATTCATGTGTTGAATGGGATAAATATTCATTTGTTGAATAGAATAACGAATTATTGAAATATAAAGCCGTGTTGATTGGAGATGCGTTATTTTGACGCGAACGATGTTTATATCGATTTTATTCGTTTTTTTATGAATATTGAAAAGTGATTTCAAAATTTAATATTTTGAAAGGAAATTCAAATTGAATTAGATTAAAATGGAAATTTTATTGAATCAATTTGAAATGAATTCGAATCGAATAGAAAATGAATTCGATTCGAATTGAATTTGAAAGTGAATTTGAATTCGAATAAAATCGAAACGAATTGAATTGAAAACGATTTCGAAATGAATTGAATTGGAAACGATTTCGAAATGAATTGAATTGAAAACGATTTCGAAATGAATTGAATTGAAAACGAATTCAAATTGAATTGAAAGTGAATTGAAAGTGAATTGAAATGAATTCAAATTGAATTAAAATTTGAATTGAATAGAAATGAATTTTGAAACGAATTTATAAAGAAGAATTCAATTTTGGCTTTGAATGGAAATAGTGTTGAAATGGTTTTGAAACGAAGTTAAAACGATTAATAAAATTCATTTTAAAAGGAAATCGACGAAATATATATAATATATATATATTATATATATAATGGCCTGAATAGAACGCGTCGCGCCGCGGTAGTTCGTGAATTTCGACCATTTATTTCAAACGGACATTGCGGGAGATCCGACCGTCGGATTCTCCTAAAACCGGAACCGTTGGGTTCGTATCGAAAAGAGCTTTCCAATGAATATTAGAAATTTGAAATCTAACGGTTGGATTTGGAATTATGTCCAAATCAAATTCGAAAAAGGTCGCTGTAAGTGCAGTTCGATGGCCGTTGTTGGAAATCGACTGTACGGGCCTTGATAAAATTATTAAAAATATCTATAATTTGTGTAAAATTACAATATGTGAATTGGAAAGATTTGGGCTGGAAAATTCCACATTTGAAAAGATAAAAATAGATTTTTATCGAAATGAACTAGTTTTGAACTAGAATTGAAATCAATTTATTTTTAAAATAAATAGGTTGAATTTGGAAGTGATTTTAAAAATAATCGATAATTTCCAATACGTGGATTGGAATGGAGTTGAATCGAAATTATCTTCGAGATATTTCGATGTTGGATTTCGTGACTATACAGATATTGTTATGGGAATTTGAAAGATATATTTTATATCGTTATTTCCAATACGATATTTGTTGGTTTCAGAATTAGGTATTGAATATAAGTCGATATATTTTCTATTCAGAGCCTTGTATTTAATATCAAATGTGATTTGGGTTTGTCGTGAATCGTGTTTTGATGACATTGGTTCTTTAACCCAGTTAAAGGCAGGATATTGATTTTTGAAAAGATTAAAACTAAGTAGAGTTTTAATG
This sequence comes from Allium sativum, assembly GCA_030737875.1. Classification (NCBI taxonomy): domain Eukaryota; kingdom Viridiplantae; phylum Streptophyta; class Magnoliopsida; order Asparagales; family Amaryllidaceae; genus Allium; species Allium sativum. The sequence goes on along the minus strand of CM060916.1, from coordinate 108,845,609 downwards.
AATCTTTAATTAGATTAAAATGTGAATTGATAATTTAAATTATCAAATCTGAAAGGTGATCGAGAGTGGAGTATCACCAGTTTTGCTCCAAAGCGATAGTTAAATCTTTAATTAGATTTGAACGTGAAATGGTAATTAATTTTACCGATAACACCGTGGTGTTAGATGTGGAGTATTACCAGTTTTCTCCATGGGATATATAGGTTGGGATTGGGAAATAAAATAAATAATTACTTCGGTGTGGTTCGTTAATCCCGACTAGTTGAAATGATATCCAAAGGAGGATTAAAGAATAAATTTAGAAGAATTTATCTTGGATAAAATTAATGGGAACCTTTCCCTAAGAATGTGATTTTGTGAATAAAAGAATATTCTGAATTGGAATGAGGCGTTTGTTGCGTTTGTGTAACATTCGTTTATTATATACGTGGGTTATTCAGAAAGGCCGGGTTTATACCCATTCTGAATAACCGATTCGACGAGATGTCGAAGATGAAGACGGTGGTTGATGACCGGAAGTCTTCACATCGTTTGGGTGATTACTGATGATCTTGATTGGGCTGTACACCCAAGATGAGGGAAACAGTCGGTGATCGTCCAGACGTACTTGGAGATCGATGGATATGCGAGGAAAGTGCCTCCGGTTTCGTTCAGACCCAGAACGGACTTGTAAATGGACTGTGTGTCTGACATTGGATTTTAGTCCGTGTGATTGATCTCTATTAAATATATATCTGTTTGGCGGCGGAGAATTTATTCTCTTGCTTAACGCCCTTCTCTGAGACGTACGAGCTCAGGGGTTATATATTGATGGATATCAAACGCATGGAGTGAATTGCCTATGTGGCATGCGTAAGTGGCAATTGATCAAGGCTTCTGTTGAAAAGCAAAGTCTTGTGGTTGATGATCAAAGCACGGCCTGTGTGGCATAGCTTTGTGTATAACGTGAATTCGCGAGCCTCACACCTCGGTATGAGTCAAAAACGGGAGACGGACCGCTGGGAGAGCACGACGTTTCTTTCTAGCTTGGGTGGTGTCAGTGACCTACCAGCCCTGACATTTATATACTTTTCAACTGTGTGGTTGTTGGAATGCGAGGCGCCTCGGATATAGGTCTGTAAGGACCGGGAAACGTGTGTTCAGGAATAACTAATCCTCAAAAGTAAGAGAGGACCGGCCCAGCCGATTCCAAGGATCAGAGTGGGGTCCTGAGGCATTGCTAGAGTGTCTCGAACGCGGAGAGGAGCTTGCCCCTTGCCTCGGCTCATGACGGAAATCCAATTTCCAATACGTGATAGTGCGGTTTTATTTGTAGAACCTAGTATGGCGACATAGTGGTATGGGTCATTAATGCCGCCTATGATTGATATTTATGATTGAAATTGTTTTGACACTATACACCTATAATAGTATCAAATAATGTGTTTTAAACGTATCAAGCATGCTTTGGCTGTTATAAGGTAAAAACCCTATCCTCCGGCTTGCGTTGCATTGTGTGATGGGACCTGGGTCTTATAACAGCTTCATTTTTCTTTATTTAGCATTGCGCTGTTTGTTTTATGCACTGGTATTCTTGGGAGGAAACCCGTTCCGTATTATACGGCGTGGTCCCTTGATTTACCTTACTTTAAAAATAAAGAATTATAACTGTTTTAGTTCTCACACCAGTCACATGACTGACCTGGAGTTTATTGTTTTAACCTAAACTCTGGGTGCCCCTATTTTCCGCACGGGCAGCTAGTAGTTTTGGTTTTGCAGATTTATATTCACAGGTTCCTGATATACAGCTGGAACGATGCTCGGAAAGCTCTGTATCCGTGTATCACTTCTAGTTGTGCCTTTTGTATTATTTTCCGCTGCGATGTATTTAAATGCAATTCAAATCTCTGATATTTGTTGAATGTAATTTATTCATTTATACTCTGTATATTCTTGTATCTGATGGAATTGTTGTAATAACAATGAAATGTTCTTCCGTCTGCGTCCTTTTGTGTGTTGTTCTCAAAGTATTCGTGCTTTCCTTCACGGGGAAGTTACGGGTTCTTACAAATAAAATCTGTGTTTGATTGTTTGAAACCCCACACGGGTATTGGGATGATATTTGATGTACACTAATCCCAATAATTAGTGGTGTGTCGATCGATTGATTGACAGACTGTTATAAGCGTTGAATATTTATATTTGATGCTTATACAGTGTAGAATGTACTTTGGATGATGGTTGATTATTTGTCATTGTTGACGTATACATGTGTTGTAGAAAATCCATATAATTAACATTATATGGTAATTGATTGGGCCTCATTCCAGTTTTGAAAAGAAATATTTGAATAGAAATATTTGAAAAAGAAATATTTGAATAGAAATATTTGGAAAAGAAATATTTGAATAGAAATATTTGAAATAGAAATATTCGAAATGGAATATTTGAAAATATGAATATATGATGCCGTGTTGATTAGATTTACGCCATTTTGACGTGAATGATATTTATATCGATTTTATTCATTTTATAACGAATATCGAAAGTGATTTCAAAATTTGAAATTTTGAAAAGAATTGAAATTAGAATTAAATTGAATAGAAATGAATTCGAATTGAAATTGAATAGAAATGAATTCGAATTGAAATTGAATAGAATTGAATTCGAATTGAAATCGAAAGGAATTGCATTCGAATTAAATTGAAATTGAGTTGAAATCAATTTGAAATCAATTTAAAACGAATTTATATTGGAATATTCAATTTTGATTTGAAATTGAATATGAAGTTGAAACCATTTTGAAAATGAATTTAAAACGATTTATAAAGCACGCTTTAAAAGGAAATCGACGAAGTATATATTATATATATTATATATATATTATAATGGCCTGAATAGAACGCGCCGCGCCGCGGCAGTTCGCGAATTTCGACCATTGACTTCGAACGGATATTGCGGGAGATCCGACCGTCGGATTCTCCTAAAACCAGAACTGTTGGGTTCGTATCGTAAAGAGCTTTCTAACGAATATTGGAAATTAGAAATCTAACGGTTGAATTTGGAATTATGTTCAAATAAAATTTGAAAAAGGTCATTGTAAGTGCAGTTCGATGGCCGTTGATGGAAATCGACTATACGGGCCTTGATAAAATTATTAAAAATAGTAGTAATTTGTGTAAAATCATAAGAAATGATTTAGAAAGAATTGGGATGAAAAACTCCATATTTGAAAAGATAAAAATAGACTTTTATCGAAATGAACTAGTTTTGAACTAGAATTATAATTCTATTTATTTTTAAATAAATAAATTGAATTTGAAATGGTTTTGGAAATAACCAGAATTTCCAATAGTTGCATTGGAATAGATTTGAATCGAAATTGTCTTCGGAATATTTCGATGTTGGATTTCGTGAATATACAGGTGTTGTTATGGGAATTTGAAAGATATATATATCGTTATTTCCAATACGATATTTGTTGGTGGTAGAATTTGATGTTGAATATAAGCCGATATATTTTCTATTAAGAGCCTTGTATTTAATATCAAATGTGATTTGGGTTTGTCGTGAATGGTGTCTTCATTAACACTGTTCTTGAACCCAGTTGAGAAAAGATTAAATATTTTTATTTAGACTTAATGAAGTGTACCAATTAAATAATATTTAATTGGAATTGAATTGGTATTGATTTTTGGGTTTATCGTGAACAATGTTTTAAATAACACTTGTTCTTTAACCCGATAATTAATGGAATGTGATTTTGGGTTTATCGTGAACCGTATTTTAAAATGACACTGATTCTTTAACCCAGTTAAAGATAAAAACTAAGTGGAGTTTTAATGAATCTTTAATTAGATTGAAATGATCGAGAATGGAGTATCACTAGTTTTGCTCCAGGCGATAGTTAAATCTTTAATTAGATTTGAACGTGAAATGGTAATTGAATTTACCGATAACACCGTGGTGTTAGATTTGAAGTATGACCAGTTTTACTTCAGGGGATGAATAGGTTGGGATTGGGAAATAAAATAAATGATTACTTCGGTGTGGTTCGCTAATCTCGACTAGTTTGAATTGATAATCAAAGGAGATTAAAGAATAAATTTAAAGAATTTATCTTTGATAAAATTAATGGGAACCGTTCCCAAAATATAAGAATATTTGAATAAAAGAATATTCAGAATTGGAAAGAGGCGTACGTTGTGTTTGTGTAACACTTTTATAATATATACGCGAGTTATTTAGAAATACCGGGTTTATCCCATTCTGAATAACTGATTCGACGTGGTGTCGTAGATGAAGACGGTGGTTGAAGACCGGAGGTCTTCACGTCGTTTGGGTGATTACTGATGATCTTGATTGGGCTGTACACCCTAGATGAGGGAATCAGTTGGTGATCGTCCATACGTACTTGGAGATCAATGGATATGCGGGGTACTAGGTGCCTTCGGTTTCGTTCAGACCCAGAACGGACTTGTAAATGGACTGTGTGTCTGACATTGGACTTTAGTCTGTGTGATTGATTTCTCTTAAATATATATCTGTTTGGCGGCGGAGAATTTATTCTCATTCTTAACGCCCTTCTCTGAGACGTACGAGCTCAGGGGTTATATATCGATGGATATCAAACGTATGGAGTGAATTGCCTGTGTGGCATGCCTAAGATGCAAATGATCAAGGCTCCTGTTGAAAAGCAAAGTCTTGTGGATGATGATCAAAGCAAGGCCTGTGTGGCATAGCTTTGTGTAGCGTTGATTCGCGAGCCTCACACCCCGGTTGTGAACCAAAAACGGGAGAAGGACCTCAGGGAGGGCATGCGTTTCTTTCTAGCTAGGGTGGTGTCAGTGACCTACCAGATCTGACATTTATATACTTTTCACCTATGTGGTTGTTGCTGTTGCGAGGCGCCTCGGTTAGATCGGACAATCCGGGTCCGATGGAGCCATTCGTTGGCTCATTTACGCCCCAAAGGGAGGGGAAACGCAATGTTCAGGCATTTTAATCCACATCGGTGGACCGGCCATGTCGCTCCAACGGCCCACCTGAGTCTGGGTCCTGAAGCTCGGGCTAGAGAGTCTCGAATCGGTTGAGGACTATCTTTTGCCTCGGTTCATAGATGGAAATCCAATTTCCAAATACATGACATTTGCGGTTTTATTTGTAGAACCTAGTATGGCTACATAGTGGGATGGGGCGCTTATGCCGTCTATGATTGATACTTATGATTTAAAGTTGTTTTATACATTATGCACTTATAATAGTATCAAATGATTTGTTTTAAACGTATCAAGCATTCTTGGCTATTATAAGGTAAAAACCCTATCCTCCGGATTGCGTTGCATTGTGTGATGGGAACTAGGTCTTATAATAGTTTCATTTTTCCTTATTTAGCATTGCGCTGTTTGTTTTATGCACTGGTATTCTTGGGAGGAAACCCGTTCCGTGTTAAACGGCGTGGTCCCTTGATTTACCTAACTTTAAAAATAAAGATTAATAACTATTTTAGTTCTCACACCAGTCCCATGACTGACCTGGAGTTTATTGTTTTAACCTAAACTCTGGGTGCCCTTATTTTGACACGGGCAGCTAGTAGTTTTGGTTTTGCAGATTCATATTCACAGGATCCTGGTTTACAGCTGGAATGATATCCGGAAAGCTTTGTATCCGCATATCTCCTTCAGTTGTGTATTGTATTATTTTCCGCTGCGATGTATTTAAATTTACTTTAAATCTCTAATATTCTGTGTAATATTTATTTATACTCTGTATATTCTGGTATTCTGATGGAATTGTTGTAATATACAATGAAATGTTCTCCCGTCTGCGTTCTGATTTGTCTTGTCCTCACAGTAATTCGTTCTTTCTCTTCTCTTCGGAGACCGGGGAAGTTCGGGTCGCTTCATTTGGTATCAGAGCTTTGGTTTACAAAGCTCAGAGAACAAGTGTAACACCCCACATCCGTTAGTGTCACTCACAAAGGGAATGCACTATGTTCTGTGGAGCATTTAGGGTAAAAGATGCAGATAAATTACAAGACAAACAGAAATTAAACAGCAGAAAATAAAACTTTGCTTTATTGATAAAATAGTTTGTACAATGGTTTCTATACAATATCAGAGTATCATCTGTCTTACATAATAAAGAAGCATAAAAACAACATTTATATTCCCCGATTTTAGCAAGAGCCAGCCATAGCATCTGAAAAGAGAATCCAAGCAGACTTCGACAAATCTTCAAGCTGGGAAAGAGTGGCAGTCCAACTTAACCTGAGCTAAACTATTCCCTCCTTTACTACCTGGGGGGGGGAACGGAAGAAAAGAAGACGAAAGAAAAACAGAGTCAGACATAAAGCCTGAGTAAGTTTAGTAACTTCTAGCATGTGAACATGGAAAACAAAACGACATGAATTAACTGAATACAAGATTACACCATGACGATAGGGTCAACAAGATTAGACAAGGTAATCACAAGATATGCTAAGATAAGATAAACTGGATACGCTTTAATACTTTCGCCGCTTCGCTATTTCCTTGTTATACTGGTTTCTATATCTCTGCACCACCTAACTAGTGTCCCAACTAGTAACGATAAATTGATCCCAATTCCAGTATTTTCCATTGCCTTCGAGCATCCATTTATTATTTATTACCTAGATCTAATCTAGGGCTTTCTATCCAGTGCTTTCTAGATTCAACTAGAGTTTACGCTATCTGCTGAACGCTTCTCGGATTCAGGATTTATGCCACCTAGTCCAACTAGGGATTATGCTACCTGTCGAACGATTCCACCAAGTCTAGGACACACTACCTGGAGTGGTATATGTTCCTATACTTCCCCACGCATGTATCGCGAATCGTTATCGCTTGTCTAGATGCACATGTCCTGTAATGTGCGGTCCGAGTCCTGTGTCAGGGCAAATCAAGGAATACAGAACTCGGTCGGGAGCTTTCAGATATCTATCGATGCAGATGCTAAGGTCTGTTTTAATTTCAGTGGCTATGGTCCCACTTGACCCCTCCCTCAACAAATGAAAGGCACACCTTGTAAAATGAGAACTATACGCCGGCCCCCGGTGCCCCACTATCCCATGGCCATCCTCACCCATAACTAGATAGCAAGTATATAGTCTTTTGGAGTTCTCCTCCTTTCCGCTTCACGTATCTCGATTGACTGAAGATGGATGGTAGACGACGAGTTGCTATCACAGGGCTACCGTTCTCTCGCCGAATCACGCCGGTCCATCCTAGTCTTTAGGTTGCCATGTATTGCAACCAAGGCATACCCCTGGTTCTTCTATGCAGACCTTAACCTCTGTGGGCCCAGGCGGATCATCTGCAGCCTCACAGAGGGATACCAAGAGTACCCTCACGTCCCCTCGATGCCTTGGGCTTCGTAACCCAATTCGTTGGAGCCTCCTTTTTACTCAGACAGACGTTCGCACCTCCTTGTGCTATACTAAGAATTACTACTTAGTTTTACTAACTAAGATTTACCACTTAGTTTCCAGAATCATTGTTTCCTTAACTAAGGTTTACTTAGTTCTCTTTCCCGTTAGTTTAGATTGGTTAAGTGTCATAGTCAATTCAAGCTAACTTAACCCTCCTTATTTATCCTGTTAAACTGGTTAAGTGTTGTCAATAACTCATGTTGACTTAACCCTACCACAAACCAAGTTGTATTAGTTAAGTATTTATTACTTAACCCTACCCATTCACCCTGTGTTGGTCAAGTGTTCCTTTTTAACTTAACCTTGTCTGTCTGTTTTAACTACCATGTTATTATTAATGGTCAAGTATTATCCCTTCATGTTCTAGACTTAACCCCTTTCCTTTATCACAACCTGATGGTTAAGTGTTCAAGTTTAATTAACCCTACGGTCTAGCCCAGCTAACATATCAAATTGGCTAAGTGTATTAGATTTTACTTAACCCCGACCTCTAGTCTAGTTAACATATTAATTTGGCTAAGTGTATTAACTTTACTTAACCCCTACAAGTCTCGTTTTGCTACCTTGAGTTTGGTTAAGTGTCTCTATGGACTTAGCCCTCCCATTCTAGCTTAACTGTGTTTAAATTAGTTAAGTGTTCCTATGGACTTAACCCTCCCATTCTAGCTTAACTATATGGCCCTAACCCCACTCATCAGTCTGGTTGTCATGTTGAATTGGTTAAGTGTCTTAGTGAATTTAATCCTACCATTCTTGTTCTAGCTTTAATTAAATGAATTAAAGCCGCTACCACTCACATTAGACAGGTATTGTTGCGACTACTGGATGTGCCGGTTGGTTCCGGGCAGGTTTACATCGCAACTCAGTCTAACCTCGGGTTGGGCATATTCGTGTTTTCTAAGTTCAAAAGGGGTTTTGATTAGTTTTCAAATCAGGTTTTGAAAGTAACCATCCCGTCCGTCGGATCAGTTAGGGATAGCCAGGGAGAGCAGGAAACTTGTATTTTCCAAACTCAAGCCTAGACACTATCCTCTCTGTCACCCTAGAACTTTCTGCTGCTTCATTAAAAGAGATGTCGTTTAACAAACCTTTAATTTGTCTAAGTTTACATTTCTCATTTAGAACAAATTCTATAAGTAAATTATTCCTAATTTACTTATTTCCTAATTCCCCTTTTAATGTAAATTGTCAACATTCATTCTTATGGCCCATTTTCCCTCTAAATCATGTTTATGCTTTTTGGTATGTAAACTATACCAAATCAAGTGTCATTAACCATGATTTTGCTAATCCTGACAATTACTCCCAATTATGGCCATTTTCAAGTTTATGCCAATATACTTATCGAGCCAAATTAGCTAATCCAATTCTGATTTAACATTCTAATTCACGTCAAACTAGACTTATTACTCTAGTTCACTATTCATGTAAATACTAGATTTACACGTCAATACAAGAATCAAATTACACATCTTATAATTTATGTCAAATTTATCCAATTTGCATTCCTATGAACACGCCATAATACATGTTCCCAATTTATGCCAATTTCCAAGTTAAACTACGTTTTAGTAAATTTCATATTTTGCCCCAAATCGCATTCCCACCGTTCGTACAATCGTGTTTCAATCTGGATTATAGATAAATCTAGATTCGTAGAAAATTGGGAATGAACCAAAGTTTGCTATGAAAAGGATAGATACAACAACTGGCATAAAATGGTTTTGAATAATGACGTAGGTTCAAGAACGTGGGTAGACCTAACTGAATAGGTAAATTCCCAAGGTCTAAAACCAAGAATAGACAGAGTAGGTTCAAGAACATGGGTAGACCTAACTTAATAGGTAAATTCCCATGGTCTAAAACCAAAGAAAACCAAGGACAGGCAGAATAAATAATCGGGCTTAGACCCAATCTCATAATTATAAAGCTTAAACAACACTTTCCTAATCATGAATCATAGGTGTTTAATCACAGATGTCCTTGTTATGTCAAAGGCAATAGTTTATGTTTTCTAATCAAAGGCATAGGCTTAGTCAAGGAAATAATCCTCATAGTCACAGTCATAGTCATAGGCAACGTTCATAGTCATAGGCAATGTCCAAAGTCATAGGCAATGTTCATAGTCATAGGCAATGTCCAAAGTCATAGTCTTATTTGTCCTCGAATCATAACAGTTCTTAATTAGGTTCAAGAATGTAGGCACTGATTCGAATAGAGAGAGATAGAGATTTGGCATATTCTTTTATTCCTTTAATTTCATGTCACGAACAAAGAAAAACTTTCAAATCTAAAAATAACTGACTTACAGAGATTAGATTAGAACAGAAAGATGGCGTTGCTAAGATTCGTAGAAAAACAGTCGTTGAAGTCGTTTGAACCTCCTCTTGAATCCTAGCTTGACTTGAACCTCCTCTTGAAAATCTTTTAGCAGCATTTCCTCGTCTTGGTTTATTTTATATATATTATTTTATTTATATATTTTAGAGGAGGAGGAGGAGCCATGACTAACAAGAATCTTTGCAGCATAAGGGTAGAAAAGAATTGTGAATAGAGAAGAAGACCAGGGCTGTTTATATAGTTGCTCAAGACCTTATCGTACATGCAGCGCTGAGTCAGCATTGAACCTAGTTAAGAAAATAGTCCAGGTTCGCAGATGAATCTAGCCAAATCTTATCGTACATGCAGTGCTAAGTCAGCATTGGGTCCCACAAGCTGTTTTGGCGCAGAAATTTGAATTTCGAACTTTTGAATTCCTGGAATTTATTTAACTGTTTTATTCACATGAAATATTCTTATATGTATACAATTCCTTTAACGACCATTTTACGCGTATATATATATACGCACAACTTTCATTTTATTTTCAAAATTCAAACGATGTTGCACCGTTATTTAATTCTTTCCATATTTCATTTACTATAGCCTTATCTTAAATTTTATCTTTCGTATACATATATTTCTGCATATATATATATATATATTCTCCTGTATATACATATATTTTCTTTATTTCCTTATATGTATGTTCTTATCCTTTCAAATTTTGAATTTGTATATGTACATATATTTGCATGTTCAGTTGGCCCTCTTTAAAACAAAGATAAAAAATTATGCTGCCGCCGGGGTTCGAACCCCCGACCTCCATGTTACAAATCCAATGCCTTAACCAACTGAGCTACAAAGTCTTTTGTTAATAAGTCTTAGAACAATGATAATTATTGTTCTTTCCTTACTTCTCTTTTTCATGTTAGTTACAATACTTAAATTAAACCAATGCATGAATCTTTTTCTTTTAATGTTAATGCATTATGTTTGCAAATCAGTGCATGCAACATATTTACATCGCATGCAACCAATCTTTTCTTTTTTTTCATATATTAATTAATTTTCATTATACATCACCATATTAATCCTATCTGTGGATATATATACATTTTTAATTACATTAAAAATACGGGGTGTTACATTCTCCCCCACTTAAAAGGATTTCGTCCCCGAAATATTCTAGTTAGGAAGAATGTGTCCTACCATCCAATCACCCATCTACTCAACCATCCAATCACAGGCATCCATATGATAACATATCAGGCTCAACTTAAATACATATATGTAAATGCAATATGAAAACGTCTGAACTGATCTAGTGTCTAATACGTATGCATATGCATTCACAAGCAACCATTAGCAACCACTTGCAACCATCAACCATAACATGTTTCAAATACATGTTTAAATCCATTGGCTTCTACCTAAGGATCGAAAATACGACCTAGGTGATATACTTTGGAAAGAGAGAAACAATTATGCACAAAGCTCCTAAACAAAGAAATCAAGGATACACCCTTAAGAAAAAGGTTATGACGCTAGTATCTAGCCTTCTTGAGCTTTACTCCACTGTATCTTAACTTTACGATTGTGAAGTTCCGGATCTCCATTTCCAAAATAAACAGATGTCAATCACGGCGCCAAGTATATGTACTAAGATGATTAGAGGCCTCCCTCTTAGCTTATCCATTACACCATAACTATGAGAGTCAAAAGATCACTCCGTACTTTTTAGAGTACCTGCCACAACTATTCATCTTTCACGCAAACCATCCAAACCGAACTCGACATTCCTCAAGTACAAGCCCCAAAGGCCTAAACCAATATCAGACAAACACCCAAGGAATATCTCTTCCGAATTTAGACGATCCTCGTGAGATGATATAAGCAAACCCGATAGCTATACCCAAATCCCTACTAACCAAAAATAAACTGGTCGGACCACCAAATGGGATTTGAGACTCTAGTGGGATCTATCTACTATACAAGTACTATGGTGCAGAGACTCAACTATGGAAGTGGATATGAACAAATGCGAAGCGCTAAAACCAAAGGAAATAGTACGAACAACAAAACTAGACTCTTCCAACAGAATTTTACTACCTTTCTCCTAGGTACGCTTGGTGGTGAAAGTATGTACTTGCCCTTCTGAAAATCTTGTCCTCGTTCTTGCCCTTGTCCTTAAGTATATGCCCTATCATACCCTAGTAAAGATACTTCCTCTTGTCTTAGGTTTTATAATTTCTTCCTCCTTCGTGTGCTAAGTCTACATCCATGAATTCCTCATCCTAGGGTTATGCTCCTTAGCCAAACTCCTCATCCCCTTCCGTGTGTAGTCAGGTTGACAAATCTCTCGAAAACTGCCTCCATCGTCCGGAAAACCTTATAAGCTTTGAAAGAAAAGTTCCCGTAGATGAAACAACTACGGCTATGGATGGAAGCCGGGCACTACTTTGCCCTTCGATGAGGTTACCTCCCAGAAAGCCAGGAGCCCCAGAGACTCAAGAAAGAAGGAGACAAGAATTTAAATAGAGGAAGAGAAGATAGTGCGTATGGCTTTGGGGAATATGCCTTTAAAACAAATCTCTTCTTTTGAAAATGCTTCTTTTAAAACCGTTTGAAAATAATTTTTCAAATCCTTTATCTGATCTGGTAACCTTCAGCTCTGATACCATGTGTAACACCCCACATCAGTTAGTGTCACTCACAAAGGGAATGCACTAAGTTCTGTGGAGCATTTAGGATAAAAGATGCAGATAAATTACAAGAAAGACAGAAATTAAACAGCGGAAAATAAAACTTTGCTTTATTGATAAAATAGTTTGTACAATGGTTTATTTACAATATCAGAGTATCATCTGTCTTACAAAATAAAGAAGCATAAAAACAACATTTATATTCCCCGATTTTAGCAAGAGCCAGCCATAGCATCTGAAAAGAGAATCCAAGCAGACTTCGACAAATCTTCAAGCTGGGAAAGAGTTGCAGTCCAACTTAACCTAAGCTAAATTATTCCCTCCTTTACTACCTTGGGGGGGGGACGGAAGAAAAGAAGACGAAAGAAAAACAGAGTCAGACATAAAGCCTGAGTAAGTTTAGTAACTTCTAGCGTGTGAACATGGAAAACAAAACGACATGAATTAACTGAATACAAGATTGCACCATGACGATAGGGTCAACAAGATTAGACAAGGTAATCACAAGATATGCTAAGATAAGATAAACTGGATACGCTTTAATACTTTCGCCGCTTCGCTATTTCCTTGTTATACTGGTTTCTATATCTCTGCACCACCTAACTAGTGTCCCTACTAGTAACGATAACGTGATCCCAATCCCAGTATTTTCCATTGCCTTCGAGCATCCATTTATTATTTATTACCTAGATCTAATCTAGGGCTTTCTATCCAGTGCTTTCTAGATTCAACTAGAGTTTACGCTATCTGCTGAACGCTTCTCGGATTCAGGATTTATGCCACCTAGTCCAACTAGGGATTATGCTACCTGTCGAACGATGCCCCCAAGTCTAGGACGCACTACCTAGAGTGGTATATGTTCCTATACTTCCCCACGCATTTATCGCGAATCGTTATCGCTTGTCTAGATGCACATGTCCTGTAATGTGCGGTCCGAGTCCTGTGTCAGGGCAAATCAAGGAATACAGAACTCGGTTGGGAGCTTTCAGATATCTGCCGATGCAGATGCTAAGGTCTGTTTTTATTTCAGTGGCTATGGTCCCACTTGACCCCTCCCTCAACTAATGAAAGGCACACCTTGTAAAATGAGAACTATACGCCGGCCCCCGGTGCCCCACTATCCTATGGCCATCCTCACCCATAACTAGATAGCAAGTATATGGTCTTTTGGAGTTCTCCGCCTTTCCGCTTCACGTATCTCGATTGACTGAAGATGGATGGTAGACGACGAGTTGCTATCACAGGACTACCTTTCTCTCGCCGAATCACGCCGGTCCATCCTAGTCTTTAGGTTGCCATGTATTGCAACCAAGGCATACCCCTGGTTCTTCTACGCAGAACTTAACCTCTGTGGGCCCAGGAGGATCATCTGCAGCCTCACAGAGGGATACCAAGAGTACCCTCACGTCCGCTCGAAGCCTTGGGCTTCGTAACCCAATTCGTTGGAGCCTCCTTTTTACTCAGACGGACGTTCGCACATCCTTGTGCTATACTAAGAATTACTACTTAGTTTTACTAACTAAGATTTACCACTTAGTTTCCAGAATCGTTGTTTCCTTAACTAAGGTTTACTTAGTTCTCTTTCCTGTTAGTTTAGATTGGTTAAGTGTCATAGTCAATTAAAGCTAACTTAACCCTCCTTATTTATCATGTTAAACTGGTTAAGTATTGTCAATAACTCATGTTGACTTAACCTTACCACAAACCAAGTTGTATTAGTTAAGTATTTATTACTTAACCCTACCCATTCACCCTGTGTTGGTCAAGTGTTCCTTTTTAACTTAACCTTGCCCTTCTGTTTTAACTAACATGTTATTATTAATGGTCAAGTATTATCCCTTCATGTTCTAGACTTAACCCCATTCCTTTATCACAACCTGATGGTTAAGTGTTCAAGTTTACTTAACCCTACGGTCTAGCCCAGCTAACATATCAAATTGGCTAAGTGTATTAGATTTTACTTAACCCCAACCTCTAGTCAAGTTAACATATTAATTTGGCTAAGTGTATTAACTTTACTTAACCCCTACAAGTCTCGTTTTGCTACCTTGAGTTTGGTTAAATGCCTCTATGGACTTAGCCCTCCCATTCTAGCTTAACTGTGTTTAAATTGGTTAAGTGTTCCTATGGACTTAACCCTCCCATTCTAGCTTAACTGTATGGCCCTAACCCCACTCACCAGTCTGGTTGTCATGTTGAATTGGTTAAGTGTCTTAGTGAATTTAACCCTACCATTCTTGTTCTAGCTTTAATTAAATGAATTAAAGCCGCTACCACTCACATTAGACAGGTATTGTTGCGACTACTGGATGTGCCGGTTGGTTCCGGGCAGGTTTACATCGCAACTCAGTCTAACCTCGGGTTGGGCATATTCGTGTTTTCTAAGTTCAAAAGGGGTTTTGATTAGTTTTCAAATCAGGTTTTGAAAGTAACCATCCCGTCCGTCGGATCAGTTAGGGATAGCCAGGGAGAGCAGGAAACTTGTATTTTCCAAACTCAAGCCTAGACACTATCCTCTCTGTCACCCTAGAACTTTCTGGTGTTTCATTAAAAGAGATGTCGTTTAACAAACCTTTAATTTGTCTAAGTTTACATTTCTCATTTAGAACAAATTCTATTAGTAAATTATTCCTAATTTACTTATTTCCTAATTCCCCTTTTAATGTAAATTGTCAACATTCATTCTTATGGCCCATTTTCCCTCTAAATCATGTTTATGCTTTTTGGTATGTAAACTATACCAAATCAAGTGTCATTAACCATGATTTTGCTAATCCTGACAATTACTCCCAATTATGGCCAATTTCAAGTTTATGCCAATATACTTATCGAGCCAAATTAGCTAATCCAATTCTGATTTAACATTCTAATTCACGTCAAACTAGACTTATTACTCTAGTTCACTATTCATGTAAATACTAGATTTACACGTCAATACAAGAATCAAAATACACATCTTATAATTTATGTCAAATTTATCCAATTTGCATTCCTATGAACATGCCATAATACATGTTCCCAATTTATGCCAATTTCCAAGTTAAACTACGTTTTAGTAAATTTCATATTTTGCCCCAAATCGCATTCCCACCGTTCGTACAATCGTGTTTCAATCTAGATTATAGATAAATCTAGATTCGCAGCAAATAGGGAATGAACCAAAGATTGCTATGAAAAGGATAGATACAACAACTGGCATAAAATGGTTTTGAATAACGATGTAGGTTCAAGAACGTGGGTAGACCTGACTTAATAGGTAAATTCCCAAGGTCTAAAACCAAGAATAGACAGAGTAGGTTCAAGAACATGGGTAGACCTAACTTAATAGGTAAATTCCCATGGTCTAAAACCAAAGAAAACCAAGGACAGGCAGAATAAATAATCGGGTTTAGACCCAATCTCATAATCACAAAGCTTAAACAACACTTTCCTAATCATGAATCATAGGTGTTTAATCACAGATGTCCTCGTTATGTCAAAGGCAATAGTTTATGTTTTCTAATCAAAGGCATAGGCTTAGTCAAGGAAATAATCCTCATAGTCACAGTCACAGTCATAGGCAATGTTCATAGTCATAGGCAATGTCCAAAGTCATAGGCAATGTTCATAGTCATAGGCAATGTCCAAAGTCATAGTCTTATTTGTCCTCGAATCACAACAGTTCTTAATTAGGTTCAAGAATGTAGGCACTGATTCGAATAGAGAGAGAGAGAGAGATTTGGCATATTCTTTTATTCCTTTAATTTCATGTCACGAACAAAGAAAAACGTTCAAATCTAAAAATAACTGACTTACAGAGATTAGATTAGAACAGAAAGATGGCGTTGCTAAGATTCGTAGAAAAACAGTCGTTGAAGTCGTTTGAACCTCCTCTTGAATCCTAGCTTGACTTGAACCTCTTCTTGAAAATATTTTAGCAGCATTTCCTCGTCTTGGTTTATTTTATATATATTATTTTATTTATATATTTTAGAGGAGGAGGAGGAGCCATGACTAACAAGAATCTTTGCAGCATAAGGGTAGAAAAGAATTGTGAATAGAGAAGAAGACTAGGGCTGTTTATATAGTTGCTCAAGACCTTATCGTACACGCAGCGCTGAGTCAGCATTGAACCTAGTTAATAAAATAGTCCAGGTTCGCAGATGAATCTAGCCAAATCTTATCGTACATGCAGTGCTAAGTCAGCATTGGGTCCCACAAGTTGTTTTGGCGCAGAAATTTGAATTTCGAACTTTTGAATTCCTGGAATTTATTTAACTGTTTTATTCACATGAAATATTCTTATATGTATACAATTCCTTTAACGACCATTTTACGCGTATATATATATACGCACAACTTTCATTTTATTTTCAAAATTCAAACGATGTTGCACCGTTATTTAATTCTTGCCATATTTCATTTACTATAGCCTTATCTTAAATTTTATCTTTCGTATACATATATTTCTGCATATATATATATATTCTCATGTATATACATATATTTTCTTTATTTCCTTATATGTACGTTCTTATCCTTTCAAATTTTGAATTTGTATATGTACATATATTTGCATGTTCAGTTGGCCCTCTTTAAAACAAAGATAAAAAAGTATGCTGCCGCCGGGGTTCGAACCCCCGACCTCCATGTTACAAATCCAATGCCTTAACCAACTGAGCTACAAAGTCTTTTGTTAATAAGTCTTAGAACAATGATAATTATTGTTCTTTCCTTACTTCTCTTTTTCATGTTAGTTACAATACTTAAATTAAACCAATGCATGAATCTTTTTCTTTTAATGTTAATGCATTATGTTTGCAAATCAGTACATGCAACATATTTACATCGCATGCAACCATTTTTTTTCATATATTAATTAATTTTCATTATACATCACCATATTAATCCTATCTGTGGATATATATACATTTTTAATTACATTAAAAATACGGGGTGTTACAATAAGGCACATTAGAACCATACGAAAGAATTCATCAAATATTGGATTTGTAATATCCAACGAGAATGACTCGTTAGAGATAGGATCAGTGGTATCCTAGAACGAGTGTGAAGAGTATATTTTTAAAATGAAAACAATTTTTGTTTTGAAAATTTAAATCGTGGTATACGTATTTGAATATTTATTTTATATTGATTAGGACAGTCCAGTATATAAAGATTTTGCATATACGCCTTGCAAACGTGTATTTGAAGTTTTAATATACTGGATAGATATAGAATTACACTCTAGTCGCCCGGGGGTGATTCTGTTGATTGATATATCATCATCAGAATTTATATTCGAGTGTCGAAGGTGTGATATTTATATATTTCCTATTGACTGGTGTGAGAACCAAAATTAGATAGGGCCTATTGTTGTGATTTGGCATCAAAAATGTGATTTTTGACTATATATCAAAGTTATGAATTTGAAAAGCTAATCAACTAATTGATTGATGGTTGTGTTGTTTGATTATTGGTTGATTAATTAAAATGTTCAACCTTTAACCAAATTGAATCAAATTGTGAATTGTATTGAAAATTGATCGCATTTGCTTGCATATACATGTACTTACATTGAACAGGTCATAGCAAGGAGGCTAGAGCAGAGAATAAAATTTGTTTGCCCGACAAATAGGTACATGTTTACTATAATTTACTGTTTTGTTTGGGTGATGATGATTTTATGAGCCGATTGGCTAGCCGCTTGGCTTTTTCTTTTTTCTTTTTGAGATCAAAGGGCCTGTATGGCAATTTCGTGATTTTCCCGTTGCTCCCGGTGCAGGGGAGGTTGTGGCGAAATTTTTCGAAAATTTATGGTGTTAGCCAAATTTTTGAAATTTTTGAAAAGTTCTTAGAAACTGAAAAGTTGAAGAACTTAAGCCGTAGTGAAAATAAAGAAAGTCGAGTTGATTAGTTAAACAACTTTCGGCTTTGTTCCTTTTCGGGGCCGAAAAGTATTAAGTGGGGGAGATTGTAATAACCTGGAAATCTGGGCCAGTTTAAAATTTTTATTTTGGCAATTTTAGTGAATTTTGAATATTTAAAATGAATTATTTTAAATAATATCGATGAGAAATTTATTTTGAATAGAATTCAAGCGAATATATTTATATAGTTCGTCGTTAGAATATAAATATTTATTTTAAATTATAAAAGGAATTGAAAATGATGCGGTAGTTCGATAATTCGATTTCAAACTTCAATTGAACATACCGGGTGCAAAATAAACCGGATTTTAGCGAAACCAAAAATAATAGAATCTAATTGTGAATATCTTTCTAACGAATCCGAAAAATCAAAATTTCATAGCGGGAATCAAAAGATATGTCCAGTTGAAAATTCAGAATAGTCGCTATGGAATTCAGGCCCTTAAAAATGGAAATTTTGCAAACGACCTTGGATTTCGACGAAACCACTTTTGTTGGATCCGGGATGTAAAGTTATTGCTAGGTTTCATATTACATAATTTTTTGAATCAATATGTGAGCGTGGCAAAGGAAAACGCGTTTGACCAGTTTCAGTTGATTTTAATCGACTGGAAAATGGCCATTTTTCAAACGGTCTCAGAATTCGACGAAACTAGTTTTGTTAGGACCGAATCGTCAATACGAAGCTAGAAAATATTTTTTGGGAATTTTTCGAGTGAGCATGCGACCCCAATAAATTGAAATGTACGTTTAAAATTCAATATAAAGATTTATATTTTAATTTAAGCGAAAACTGATCGAAACGAGAGAATTGGACTGCGATACATATCACATTGTGTTCGGAATGGGGGTAATTAGCTAGGGACGACAGTCGTTGGGTTCGATTTGGGGATCGGATTAAAAGTCAACAGTTGGTATTAAATATAATATAAAATTAAAATAAATAACCGTCCTTTTCTCTCATCCCCCTCCCCTCTTTCTCTTTACATTTACCCCCCCTCTTTTCTATATCAAAACGAAATAAAAACGTCGGGCTCCTCCAAATCGAAGTGGCGCGCCTCCCCATCGTTGGCCACCATCAAGCGCGCCCCCTCCCCTATCGATCACCGTCGTGGGGCCCCCTCTTCCAGAGACCGACGCCGCGAAGACCCCCCCCTCCCCCCCCCCCCCCCCCCGCGGATCGCGCTCGACTCCCACCCGCGCAACCAACGCGGAAACCACCTCGCCAACCCCCCCCTGTGACGACAGCAGTCACCACCTCCTCCCCCCTGCTGTAACGACCCGGATTTTCGGCGACTTTGGTTATCGACATAAGCTCGATGTCGATAACCAAAACATCGAAAAATCCCGGTAATTAATGAAAGAAATTAGAGGGTGAGAATAGATAAGATAGAAACTTAGAATAGAAGAAGAAGAAGAAGAAGAAGAACATAACATCAGAGTAACACGAACCTCACAGCGGAACGAACAACATATAATAGATAACATAATTTTGAAATATAACAGTTATGTATACAATAGCACTTATCAGAGTACAACACTTACAACACAGCGGAAATAAACTATAGCTATATGATCCAGAAGCCTCCTGCTCCAGCTCTTCAAGTATATCTGTAAATCCCGACTACTTGACTGCCCGTACAAATTTAGGCACCCAAGAGTTTAGGGAAAACAATAAAGTAAACTCCGGGTCAGTCATGGGACTGGTGTGAGTAAAACAGTTTAAACAGGTATATGAACAAGTAAACGATATCTCATAAGACCACGCCGCATAACGGAACGGGTTTTTCCCTTATGAGAATCCAAAATATCTTTATATCAAAAACCTTTTGATATTATAATAATGTCTATGTACAAATAGATATCAACTAGTAGAAACGCTTTCATTTCACGTTCTACATATATAGTATACAATCAAAATCGCAAGCACGTATTGGATAATGGATTTCCAACTATGACAAGGTATGGAACCACCTTCCGATCAGTGTACTCTAGGAACGATACACTGGAGTTCAACAAGAACATCTTGTAACTCAGCCACACATGACCGACCACTCATTTCGCTTGAGTGTATCGAATGTATATCACCAACGGTTGGGATCAGCAATCGTTCCCGTATATATATGGGACAACATTGATAGATTTAAGAAACAATTGAATATTCTCTAGATAGGTGATTATACACCCTACTTCGGTGCGACCGACTTAGCCATGCTGCCTTCCCGATTTCTGTCATTTATCGGTTGATGAGGCTAGAAGCTACGCTTTATCATCACATCAGATTCACTTCGAATCCATCGAAATCACTAATTGACGTTTACAACAGTACATTACGTGTCAGCTAAAAGAAGTTTCCTTCTCTGCTTCCACTCTTGGTACGGTTGAATAAATCAATGTACGTGACCTTTCTGGAAATACTCTGTCAGACATCCATCTTCATTCACTTAAAATGTCACATCGTCATACCCGCCAAATCACAAATTGACTTATCCAAAAATAACACGGGTATACAGCTAAGAGAAACGAATTCCTCCACCACCAAACGTGAATACGTTTGAACAGATCAACTTACGCGATCCATTGGATATACTCTGTCAGACCTTCGTCCATACAAGTTGTCCTAGGACTGGACAAACCGAAGGCACTATTCTGTAAACAGGATAGCCCTTGCATTTTACTCCGTCTTCAATTATCTTAGGCATATATGATTCGCGACGCTTATGCCAATACATAGTGGTTCTTTGGATAATAATCCAACCGGTCTCTCCATATTAACAACGTTAAAATGGTCAAAACTTCGATAGTCTGTGATTTAACCATCAAAGAAAAACAAGTGTGCAAACAACGATATTATTTCCAGATGGAAATTATATCGAACAAACATCATTTAACATTAACCTCTTTAGTTCATTTATTTACTTATCTCCTGTTTCCCTATATTCTAAATTCTTATTTTCTTTTATCAGAAAACATTTCTGATTCTCGTTTGGAAAACATTTTCAAAACTCCTTTACGATCAAATCTTACCATTTCTTAGTTAAGAAGGAAGTCACTCAAGTTGGGGTATAATTACCTCTCAGACCTTAACTGAACAACGTTATAACTTCGAAATGGTCAAAGTTTATCTTTTAATCTTTAACAACTTCTTTACGCCTTTCATGGATCCAATTTTACTAATCCACTTCTATATTTAAAACATTGGTTATAACGATAACGTTATAATCCCTCCTTTCGAATTATCTAACTTTAATTTTAACTTCTACTCTTATTAGTGAATAATTAACCTAACACTTATTTATTTATAAATAAATAAATCTCTATTTAAACACTGGAAAGTATAAGTACTTTCCCGAATTCGATATAATCGAATTCGCCGATTAGCTCTCTTCGAGAAATCTCTATTTGATTAACTCTTCTTCGAATAACCTATATTCGATTAACTCCTTCCTTTCGAATATACTATATTTGATTACTCCTTCTCGAATAAACGATATTCGATAATCTCTCTTCGAATAACTAATATTCGATAACTCTTTCTTTTCAAATATCTCATATTTGAAATTCTCACTTTCGAATAAACTGAATTCGACAATCACTTTTCGAATGACTCTTATTCGATAAATCTCACTTCGATCAAACTATAATCGATAACTCCTTTCGATGAAACTAACATCGATAACTCCTTTCGATGAAACTAACATCGATTAATTTAACTCGACGATCTTAACTCGACTAACTCAACTAACTTAACTTACTTGGTTCGACCAATTCGATTCGATTAACTAGGCTCGACCAACTTGGTTTATTTAACTCAACTTGATTAACTCCTATCGAATAACTAATATTCGATTTAACTCCATTTACTCCATTCGAATAACAAATATTCGATAACTCTATTTAACTCCATTTAACTCTATTCAACTCCATTCGAATAACTAATATTCGATAACTCTATTTACTCCATTTAACTCTATTCAACTCCATTCGAATAACTAATATTCGATAACTCTATTTACTCCATTTAACTCTATTCAACTCCATTCGAATAACTAATATTCGATAACTCTATTTACTCCATTTAACTCTATTCAACTCCATTCGAATAACTAATATTCGATAACTCTATTTACTCCATTTAACTCTATTCAACTCCATTCGAATAACTAATATTCGATAACTCTATTTACTCCATTTAACTCTATTCAACTCCATTCGAATAACTAATATTCGATAACTCTATTTACTCCATTTAACTCTATTCAACTCCATTCGAATAACTAATATTTGATAGCTCTATTTAACTCCATTCGCTTGACTCTAGATCGCAGCAATCACAATGGTTACACCTGATTCCCTCAGGAACCATCCAACCGCCTTAGGCTATCTGCTGCCCTGCGAATTACGCTAGCAGTCGTGCTAAATGGAAACTCATTTGGATTAACCTTAACTGATTAACTCTAACTGATTAACTTTATCAGTTTAACTCTAACTGATTTACTCTAACTGGTTAACTCTAACTGATTAACTCTACTGGTTAACTTTAACTGATTAACTCTATCAGATTAACTCTATTCAACTAACTCGACTCGACTAACCCCTTTCGAATAGCATAATCGTTTTACTAGCTTTCGAATACCATATTGATTTACTCCCTTCGAATACCATATTCGATTTAACTCCTTTCGAATACCATTTTCGATTTACTTTATTCACTTTATAAAGATTTCCTTTTTAACAAAGTTTTATTCATTTGAAAAGATTTACTTTTAAATAACGGTTCTACACTTTAAAAATGATTTCCTTTTTATAACGTTTCCTTTTCAATTCTATTTGTAAATGGTTTACAAATATTTCCTTTTCAAATTTATTCTTGAAATATTCTAACTCCTTAAACTCTCTGAAAAATTCGCCATAACCTCCTTTGTAACGGGAGCATCGGGAAAATCCCCAAACCCGCCACACAGGCCTTTCTATTCAAAAAGAAAATGGTTTGAAATTATTTCCTTTTTCAAATATCTCTTATTTATAAATATTCCAATTTTATAAACATTTCTTATTTATAAATATTCCACTTTATAAATATTCTATTTTCAATATCACTTTGAAAATCCCCTTATCAACATTTCGGTATGTTATGGTATTCAATCATATCAAATCACGATGTTCATTATCGTCAAAACACATATAATCGTCACAGATTATATATCACATTATATATCACAATATATAAATCACAGTAAAATAACTGTTGAGGAATCCAGTTGGATTCCTCGAACCTATTTCCCTGCATCACAGATGTTAAACAATATAGATAACATCACTTTTAGTTCCATATGATATATTCTGTTAAACAGAATCAATATAGAAATTCAACTAACTGACTAGCAGTTCAATCAAACAGTCAACATACAGTAAATCAGACAGTTTCTAACAGTTCTAAAAATACAACGTGAAAATATAAACTGTCCAGAGTTGGTGAGTTTTACTCACATTGGCGCGTTAACCATTAAATAACGGTTTGCGTTATTTGATTCAGTCGGACAATTTATTTCGCCATAAATTGTAACGAGCTCGGATTCACTCCCAGTCAGTCTCATTGTGTTGCTCCCGTCCATACGATCCTAACGTGACTGACCGTTCAGAAAACTGACAACGTATGCTCAAGTTATAACCTTCTGAAGTTTGAACACTTATTGAATAATTAAAACATGAATTTAAAAAAACACTTGGGCCTTAACTAAATACCTCGGCCCATTTAGATTTCACCAGCCCCACCCGTTACTTCATCTTCTTCCTCCACGCAACAGGACCGCAACCACACTTCACAATTACCGATCCTTCCATCCCCAAATCCACTTCAATATTCAATGATTCTCAAACTAAAACCACCGGCGCTCACCTCCTTGAAAACTCTTCTACCTCATACCAAAAATACCTACCTCGCGCTCATGATATCAAAGTCGTCGAACAGACTTTTCTCGGTCGCCACAGTGAAGTAGCGAACTAAATTGTCATCGGAAATTTCCAGAAAATTCAGCGAGGTGCTATTCGATCCTCTAAACCCATATATGAACTCGAATTCCTCAAACAATGCCCCAATATCAACATATATCGAACCCTAGTTTGTACTGTTGACATTCCAACCCCCCTGAACGAGCGTCGAACACCTCACAAATGGTATAGGGTTGAAGCTCTCATCATAGTGGATTCAGAAATATATATATTTCAGTATTTAAGGAATTTTCCATGAATCCCTTTTTAATTTTCTTTGATCGAACATTAGCTGTAGAAAAAAAATGAACTGGCGGCTTGATTTGATTTTATAGAGGGACGGGTTCTGTTGTGTGGTGGAAAGGATGAGCATGTGGCCATTGTTTTTACCTCAAATGAATTTTACATATTTTCTTTTTATTATATAAATATTCGATTCAGTCTTCTAAAAATCACTGCGAACACATACGACGCCTAAAAATCATGAAAACTGACAAGCTAATAAAATTTGACATTACGGTCCCAACGAAACTGGTTTCGTCGAATTCCGACTGCGTATGCTCACACAGCGTATTTTTAACTGTCAAAATACTGACTGTTTCTCACTCTAAAAATCCGTACGACCACACAGTGACTCTAAAAATCACGAAACTGGAAATCTAACAATAATTCAACACTGCACATCCAACAAAACTAGTTTCGTCGAATTCCAACTTCGTATGCTCACACAGTGTATTTTTAAAGCTCTGGATGACCCATTTAAATATATAAATATATTTAAATATAATTAAATAAAATATTAATAAATTAATATTATCGTATATATTCACAGTGGAATATCATACAACTCCAGAATATCATATCAGAATTTACAGTTTGATATTTCAGATTTTAGATTTATCGATATTCAGTTTATATCGATAATCCTTTTATAACGTATAAAAGGCATCGCAAAATATAAAGGAATTCCACAGCGACTTTTTCTGAAATTTGATTTGGACGTAAATCGAAATCTACACGACGAAATCCCGATCTTCCTCTTCCACTAGAAAGATATACCCCACCAGCTCCACACGTTTATTGTTTCACAGAAATCCGGCTTAAAACGAATCCTGTACATTCAGTTGAAGTTCAAATTGCCAAATAGCGAACTGCAGCGCCATTTCGAGCTCAATTTATAATTATATTATAAATTATACGTTCAATTGTCGTCGATTCAATATATTCGTTATTATAATTCAACCCCAGACTGAATTATAGCTTATATAAGGTCCAGTTCACATCGTATTGTGAATTCTACTATTTCCGACTATTCTGGAAATATATTATCCTATTATTTATATTAATTAAATATAAATATTATTCAATTCCAGTTATTGATATCATTAAATTGATATTTAATAATTAAATTAGTTAATTATTCTCCTGCCAAATTACAGGTCATTACACCTGCGCACCGAACTCCGCCTTCCCCACCTAGGCGCAGCAGTAGACGCCATTCCCTCCCAGTCCACAGTCAATACCAAAAACAATGAGTTTTTTTTATCGTGATTTTAATTTTTGTTTTTAAATACAAGTGATATTGTGTTAAATTTCAGATCTTTATGTGTGTATCATTAAAATAAAAAGGAGATTTCTTTTCTTTATATACGTGTAACATTAGGGTAAAATGAGTGATTGTTATTTATTTATAAATATCATAAAGATGAATTATTATTTTTTATATATGAACGATATCATCAAAAAGGTATGATCTTTATGGTAGGAAAGCTTTGATTTTTAATTAACAAAAGAGGAGATTTTTAAAATAGAAAAGATTAGATTTTTATATATTGAATAGCGAAGTAAAAATTCGATTTTTATATATTGAATAGCGAAGTAAAAATTCGATTTTTATATATTGAATAGCGAAGTAAAAATTCAATTTTTATATATTGAATAGCACAGTAAAAATGTGATTTATATATATATGTAGTGAATACGGATGACGAAGGTGATGAAAGTAAAAACGGTGAAGATTTCCTACATATGAAGAGTCGCAGCATTGGATTTAGCTATCGGTGAGAACTTCTCACCTTTTAATTTTGTTTTCTAGTTATATAAATATATACTAGGATGCAGACGGTGTTTAGTAGCACCCGACACCCGTCGTCCATAGACCATGGACGGCTTGTATGCTTGTTTGTTTGATTTTGATGCGTAGTTGATTGTGTGATGTGATGTGAAATGAAATAAAATATTTTTATAGTTAGAAATATTTTATAGTTAAAAATAGAATTTTTAACATGTATATGAAATAAAAATAAACAAATCGGACGATTTGTTTATATACACACATTTGACTGATATTGAATGGGACGATAAATTTTACACATCGCCCAACTACACAAATAAAATCTGTGTTTGATTGTTTGAAACCCCACACGGGTATTGGGATGATATTTGACGTACACTAATCCCAATAATTAGTGGTGTGTCGATCAATTGATTGACAGACTGTTATAAGCGTTGAATATTTATATTTGATGCATATACAATGTAGAATGCACTTTGGATGATGGTTGATTATTTGTCATTGTTGACGTATACATGTGTTGTAGAAAATCCATATAATTAACATTATATGGTAATTGATTGGGCCTCATTCCAGTTTTGAAAAGAAATATTTGAATACAAATATTTGAAAAAGAAATATTTGAATAGAAATATTTGAAATAGAAATATTCGAAATGGAATATTTGAAAATATGAATATATGAAGCCGTGTTGATTAGATTTACGCCATTTTGACGGGAACGATATTTATATTGATTTAATTCATTTTATAATGAATATCGAAAGTGATTTCAAAATCTGAAATTTTGAAAAGAATTGAAATTCGAATTAAATGGAATAGAAATGAATTCGAATTGAAATTGAATAGAAATGAATTCGAATTGAAATTGAATAGAATTGAATTCGAATTGAAATCGAAAGGAAATGCATTCGAATTAAATTGAAATTGAATTGAAATCAATTTGAAATCAATTTGAAATGAATTTAAAACGAATTTATATTGGAATATTCAATTTTGATTTGAAATTGAATATGAAGTTGAAACAGTTTTGAAAATGAATTTAAAACGATTTATAAAGCACGTTTTAAAAGGAAATCGACGAAGTATATATTATATATATATTATAATGGCCTGAATAGAACGCGCCGCGCCGCGGCAGTTCGCGAATTTCGACCATTGACTTCGAACGGATATTGCGGGAGATCCGACCGTCGGATTCTCCTAAAACCGGAACCGTTGGGTTCGTATCGAAAAGAGCTTTCTAACGAATATTGGAAATTAGAAACCTAACGGTTGGATTTGGAATTATGTACAAATAAAATTTGAAAAAGGTCGTTGTAAGTGCAGTTCGATGGCCGTTGATGGAAATCGACTGTACGGGCCTTGAGAAAATTATTAAAAATAGTAATAATTTGTGTAAAATCATAAGAAATGATTTAGAAAGAATTGGGATGAAAAACTCCATATTTGAAAAGATAAAAATAGATTTTTATCGAAATGAACTAGTTTTGAACTAGAATTATAATTCTATTTATTCTTAAATAAATAAATTGAATTTGAAATGGTTTTGGAAATAACCAGAATTTCCAATAGTTGCATTGGAATGGATTTGAATCGAAATTGTCTTCGGATATTTCGATGTTGGATTTCGTGATTATAAAGGTGTTGGTATGGGAATTTGAAAGATATATATATCGTTATTTCCAATACGATATTTGTTGGTCGTAGAATTTGATGTTGAATATAAGCCGATATATTTTCTATTCAGAGCCTTGTATTTAATATCAAATGTGATTTGGGTTTTTCGTGAATGGTGTCTTCATTAACACTGTTCTTGAACCCAGTTGAGAAAAGATTAAATCTTTTTATTTAGATTTAATGAAGTGTACCAATTAAATAGTATTTAATTGGAATTGAATTGGTATTGATTTTTGGGTTTATCGTGAACAGTGTTTTAAATAACACTTGTTCTTTAACCCGATAATTAATGGAATGTGATTTTGGGTTTATTATGAACCGTGTTTTAAAATGACACTGATTCTTTAACCCAGTTAAAGATTAAAACTAAGCGGAGTTTTAATGAATCTTTAATTAGATTGAAATGATCGAGAATGGAGTATCACCAGTTTTGCTCCAGGCGATAGTTAAATCTTTAATTAGATTTGAACGTGAAATGGTAATTGAATTTACCGATAACACCAGTGTGTTAGATATGAAGTATGACCAGTTTTACTTCAGGGGATGAATAGGTTGGGATTGGAAAATAAAATAAATGGTTACTTCGGTGTGGTTCGCTAATCCCGACTAGTTTGAATTGATATTCAAAGGAGATTAAAGAATAAATTTAAAGAATTTATCTTTGATAAAATTAATGGGAACCTTTCCCAAAATATAAGAATATTTGAATAAAAGAATATTCAGAATTGGAAAGAGGCATATGTTGTGTTTATGTAACACTTTTATAATATATACGCGAGTTATTCAGAAAGACCGGGTTTATCCCATTCTGAATAACTGATTCAACGTGGTGTCGAAGATGAAGACGGTGGTTGAAGACCGGAGGTCTTCACGTCGTTTGGGTGATTACTGATGATCTTGATTGGGCTGTACACCCTAGATGAGGGAATCAGTTGGTGATCGTCCAGACGTACTTGGAGATCGATGGATATGCAGGGTACTAGGTGCCTCCGGTTTCGTTCAGACCCAGAACGGACTTGTAAATGGACTGTGTGTCTGACATTGGATTTTAGTCTGTGTGATTGATTTCTATTAAATATATATCTTTTTGGCGGCAGAGAATTTATTCTCTTGCTTAACGCCCTTCTCTGAGACGTACGAGCTCAGGGGTTATATATCGATGGATATCAAACGCATGGAGTGAATTGCCTGTGTGGCATGCATAAGATGCAAATGATCAAGGCTCCTGTTGAAAAGCAAAGTCTTGTGGATGATGATCAAAGCAAGGCCTGTGTGGCATAGCTTTGTGTAGCGTTGATTCGCAAGCCTCGCACCCCGGTTGTGAACCAAAAACGGGAGAAGGACCTCAGGGAGGGCATGCGTTTCTTTCTAGCTAGGGTGGTGTCAGTGACCTACCAGCCCTGACATTTATATACTTTTCACCTATGTGGTTGTTGCTGTTGCGAGGCGCCTCAGTTAGATCGGACGATCCGGGTCCGATGGAGCCATTCGTTGGCTCATTTACGCCCCAAAGGGCGGGGAAACGCAGTGTTCAGGCATTTTAATCCACATCGGTGGACCGGCCCTGTCGCTCAAAGGGCCCACCTGAGTCTGGATCCTGAGGCTCGGGCTAGAGAGTCTCGAATCGGTTGAGGACTATCTTTTGCCTCGGTTCATAGACGGAAATCCAATTTCCAAATACGTGACATTTGCGGTTTTATTTGTAGAACCTAGTATGGCGACATAGTGGGATGGGGCGGTTATGCCGTCTATGATTGATACTTATGGTTTGAAGTTGTTTTATACACTATGCACTTATAATAGTATCAAATGATTTGTTTTAAACGTACCAAGCATTCTTGGCTATTATAAGGTAAAAACCCTATCCTCCGGCTTGCGTAGCATTGTGTGATGGGAACTGGGTCTTATAATAGCTTCATTTTTCCTTATTTAGCATTGCGCTGTTTGTTTTATGCACTGGTATTCTTGGGAGGAAACCCGTTCCGTGTTATATGGCGTGGTCACTTGATTTACTTAACTTTAAAAATAAAGATTAATAACTGTTTTAGTTCTCACACCAGTCCCATGACTGACCTGGAGTTTATTGTTTTAACCTAAACTCTAGGTGCCCTTATTTTGATACGGGCAGCTAGTAGTTTTGGTTTTGCAGATTCATATTCACAGGATCCTGGTTTACAGCTGGAATGATATCCGGAAAGCTTTGTATCCTCATATCTCCTTCAGTTGTGTATTGTATTATTTTCCGCTGCGATGTATTTATATCTACTTTAAATCTCTGATATTCTGTGTAATATTTATTTATACTCTGTATATTCTAGTATTCCGATGGAATTGTTGTAATATACAATGAAATGTTCTCCCGTCTGCGTTCAGATTTGTCTTGTCCTCACAGTAATTCGTTCTTTCTCTTCTCTTCGGAGACCGGGGAAGTTCGGGTCTCTTCACAGTTCTTCCCAAATCATTTCTTATGATTTTACACAAATTATTACTATTTTTAATAATTTTATCAAGGCCCGTACAGTCGATTTCCGTCAACGGCCATCGAACTGCATTTACAGCGACCTTTTCCAAATTTGATTTGGACATAATTCAAAATCGAACCATTAGATTTCAAATCTCTAATATTCATTAGAAAGCCCTTTCCGATACGAACCCAACGGTTCCGTTTTTAGGAGAATCCGACGGTCGGATCTCCCATAATATCCATTCGAAGTCAATGGTCGAAATTCGCGAATTGCCGAGGCGCGGCGCGTTCTATTCAGGCCATTATATATATAACGTATATATTATATATATTTCGTCGATTTCCTTTCAAAACGTATTTTATAAATCGTTTTAAATTCGTTTTTGAAACGATTTCAACTTCATCTTCAATTTCGAATCAAAATTGAATATTCCACTTCATCGATATACAAATGATAATATTTTCAAAACGTTATATTTTGAAATCACTTTCTTTTCTATATTCATTGTAAAAATGAATAAAATCGATATAAATATCGTTCACGTCAAAATGGCGTCAATCTAATCAATACGGCTTTTATTCAACACATGAATATTTTTCAATTCAACACATGAAATTATTTTCTATTAAACACGTAAATTTATTTTCTACTCAACACATGAATTTATTTTATATTCAACATATGAATTTATTTTCTATTCAGCACGTGAATTTATTTTCAATATTGGAATGAGGCCCAATCAATTACCATATAATGTTAATTATATGGATTTTCCACAACACATGCATATAATAGCAACGATAAATAATCAACCATCATCCAGAGTGCACCACACAACTGCATAAGCATTAAATATAAATAATTAACGCTTACACAGTATGTCAATCCATCGATTGACATACAACTAAACAATTGGGATTACTGTACATCAAATCTCCTCCCAATCCCCGTGTGGGATTTCAAAACAACAAACACAGATTTTATTTGTGTAGTTGGGCGATGTGTAAAATTTATCGTTCCAATCAATATCAGTCAAATCAGTGTATATAAACAAATCGTCCGATTTGTTTATAAATATTTATTTTATATACACGTTAAAAATTCTATTTTTAACTATAAAATATTTTCCACTATGCAATATTTTATTTCATTCCACATCACACAATCAAGTTTCACAACATAGCAACCAAACAAACAAGTCATCCATGGTCTGTGGACGACGGGTGTCGGGTGCTACTAAGCACCGTCTACATCCTAGTATATATTTCAACTAGAAATTAAAATAAAAGTGAGGAGTTCTCACCGACTAGCTAAACCAATACACCGCGCCTCTTCATATGTAGGAAATCTTCGCCACTCGCCTTTTGTCAATTTCGTTGTCCGTAGCCACTACATATATAAAAAATCACATTTTTATAATCACTCTATATGGATAAAAATCACATTTTTATACCACTACTATATAGATAAAAATTCTATTTTTACATCGCTACTATATAGATAAAAATTCTATTTTTACATCGCTACTATATAGATAAAATTCTATTTTTACTAACGGCGTTCATATAATAAAGATCATATTTTTATAACCTCTATATGATAAAGGTCGAAATTTTATTTAGCTTTATATATAAAAATCATGTCTTTACACTTTCTATAATATAAAAATCTAATCTTTATACTTGCTATTCTATAAAAATCTAATTTTTATACTTTCTATAATATAAAAATCTAATTTTTGTTAGTTAAAAATCATAGTTTCTCTAAACTAAAAATCTCAATTAAAACAGAAATTTATACAAACTTCATTTATATAAAAACCGAAATTAACTTGACTATTAAATTAAGTAAACTAATTATAAAAACTTACCGCATTCTCAGGTTTGGGGTGGCGTTCAGTGGCGGAGGAGGGCGCTGCAGGCCGATGCGGCGGTTGGCGGGCCCCGGGGGGCTGACGACGCGATTTAGGGTTTACGGTGGGGGGGGGGGCTCATGGGAATCAAACGAGGGGGAGAGGGTGGAGGGAGTATGATAAGGACGGGGGAAGGAGGGAGATGGTGGATGGGGGTAGGGCACGGCGGCTCTCCCTAGCGGCGCGTCTCCTCCTTTTTTTTCTTCTTTGTTTCGATCTGAAATCGATCGTGAATAAGGGGGGTTGACTTCGGTTATGGAGAGAGGGAGGGGATTATATTATTTATTTAATTTATTTTAATCCACTAAAAGTAACTTTTTCTTTCGAACTCAGAATCGAACCCACCGCCTGTCGTACATAGCTAATTACCCCCATTCCGAACACAATGGGATATGTATCGTAAGCTAATTCGATCGTTTCGATCAGTTTTCATCAAAATCAAAATATAACTCTATATATTGAATTTGAACGCGCATTTCAATTCACTGGGGTTACACACGGACTCTAAAAATTCCTAAAAAATATTTTCTAGCTTCGTAGTGACGATACGGTCCTAACAAAACTAGTTTCATCGAATTCTGAGACCGTTTGAAAAATAACCATTTTCCAGTCGATTAAAATCAACTGAAACTGGTCAAACGCGTTATCCTTTTCCACGCTCACATATTCACTCAGAAAATTACGAATTTTGGAATCTAGCAATATCTTGACATCACGGATCCAACAAAAGTGGTTTCGTCGAAAACCGAGGTCGTTTAAAAAATTTCGATTTTTAAGGGCCAGAATTCCATAGCGACTATTATGTATTTTCAACTGGGCATAACTTTTTATCCCCGCTATGAAATTTCAATTTTTCGGATTGTTTTGGAAAGATATTCTCAATTAGATTCAATATTTCTGGTTTCGTTAAAATCCGGTTTATTTTGAATCCTGTACACTCATTTGAACTTTGAAATCTAATTTTCAAACTACCGCGCCATTTCAGGCTCGTTATATAATTAAAATAAATTATTTATATTCTAACGATGATTCGAATAAATATACACGTTCGAATTCTATTCAAAATAACTTTCTCGTCGTTATTATTTAAAATAATCTATTTTAAATATTCAAAATTCGCTAAAATTGCCAAAATAAAAATTTTAAATTGGCTCAGATTTCCGGGTTATTACATGCTGTATCCAAGGGTTCACCAGCGTCCGAATCCTGAGGCATTGCTAGAGTGTCTCGAATCAGTAAGGAGACCGTTCCTAGCCTTGACTCTTGATGGAAACACAATTTCTAATATGACATCATGCGCTTTTGATTGTAGAACTAGTACAACGATATAGTATATGGTAGTTATGCCATCTATAATTATTACATTATGATTGAAAGGTTTTTTAAAACATATATACACTAATAATAATATCCAATATGTTTTTATCGTATCAGGCACTTTTTACCATTATAAGGTAAAACTCTATCCTCCGGCTTGATTGCATTGTGTGATGGGACCTGAGTCTTATAATGGTTTCATTTTTCTAAAATGCATTGCGTTGTTTTTAACCATTTACTTTATTTATGCACTGGCAATCCAATGGAGTAAACACGTTCCGCGATAGCGGCGTGGTTCTGTGATTAGCCTCCTTATTAGATAAGTTAAGTAAAGATTTCTCACACCAGTCCCATGACTGACCCGTAGTTTGTTTCACTTTGCAAACTCAGGTGCCCTCTTTTCCAAACAGGCAGTCGAGTAGCTTATTTTGCAGATATACTGAGCAGGATTCCGAATCGAAGCTTAAAGCTATGTCCAGAGCATTGATGGTCTTCCGCTGTGTTAATTTAATTATTCCGCTGCATTGTATTAGTTTTGTTGTAATTTAATATTCCGCCGTATTATTTCTCAATGTATTCTGATATATTCTGTACTCTGATGTAACATTATTATAATGTTTATAAAAGTCTGTTGTTATTTGTTCTGATGTGTTGTATTCCCAAAGTTAACGTATTCTTGTTTTGAGCGGTCATGGTTGATCTAGAGATTGATCAGGTCGGGTGTAACGACCCGGATTTCGCCCGACCCCAATCGATCGCAAGATCGATCAAGACCGTTCAAAACCCGCATACGTTAACTTTGGGCATACAAAACATCAGAACAACAACACAGACTTTTATAACATCAATAATAAATGTTACATCAGAGTACAGAATATCAGAGTACATCGGTAAATAATACAGCGGAAGATATATTTACAATAAATTAAATACATTGTAGCGGAACTAATCTCAGAGGAAGGCCATCAACATTCTGGACCCAGCTTCAGGCTTCAATCCAGGATCCTGCTAAACTATATCTGCAAAAAGCTACTCGACTGCTCGTGTGAAAAGAGGGCACCCGAGTTTGCAAAGTGAAACAAACTACAGGTCAGTCGTGGGACTGGTGTGAGAATTCTATACTTAACTTATCTAATAAGTAGGCTAATAATAGGACCACGCCGCTAACGCGGAACGGGTTTACTCCATTGGATTGCCAGTGCATAAATAAAGTAAATCGTCAAATGACGTAATGCTTTTTAGAAAAATGAAACCATTATAAAACTCAGGTCCCATCACACAATGCAACGCAAACCGGAGGATAGGGTTTTACCTTATAATGGTCAAAAGATGCTTGATACGTAAAAACGATATTATCGTTAGTGTGTATATATATATTTAAAACATTTCAAATATAATATCAATCCTAGACGGCATAGCTACCATCTACTATGTCGCCATACTAGTAATACAATCAAAACCGCAAGGGTCGTATTGGAAATTGGGTTTCCATCATGAGTCAAGGCTAGGGAGGAGCTCCTGACCGATTCGAGACACTCGAGCAATGTCTCAGGACTCGGACGCTGGCGAACCCCTGGATACAGCAGGGCCGGTCCACAAATACTTTAGTGGATTAGTTATGCCTGAACACACGCTCCCCGATCCTATTGGACCTACAAATCAGCCGTGGGCGACCGATAAGAATAAACCGAGGCCTCACAAAATTCCAACAACCACATAAGCAAATGTCAGCCAGTTTAAGCACTGACACCACTTCTAGCTAGAAAGAAACGTGTGCACTCCCTGCATTCCCTTCTCCCGTTTTAGACTCGACCGGTGTGTGAGGCTCGCGAAGTCACGATATACACAAAGCTATGCCTAAAGAGACCGTGCTTTGATCATCAACCACAAGGCCTGCTTTTCAACAAAGCCTTGATCATTTGCATCTTAGCATGTCACATTGTCAGACCCTGCCATATTATTGATCATCTACCAATATATATATAACCTCTAAGCTCATACGTCTTAGAGAAGGGTGATAAGTAAAGAATAAATTCTTTACCACCAAACAGAAATATATAATCAGTAGCATTCAACAAATACAGTAGAAAGGAATACAATGTCAGACACACAATCCATTTACAAGTCCGCTCTGGGTCTGAGAGAAACAATAATGTCCATCGATCTCCAAATGCGTTTGGACGATCAATACTAAATACCTTGCCATGGAAGGCCAATTCCAATTCAAGATACCAGTCATCATCATCCCAACGATGTGAAAACCTTCGGTGTTCAACCACCACCTTCATCTTCGACTCTTGATCGTCGTGACGATTATTCAGAATGGGTTAAACCCGGTCTTTCTGAATAACTCGGGTATTTTGTGATTAGAAAGCAAATATTGGATGGTCACACATTACGCCACATTCCAACTCCGAGTATTCTTTTAATAAGATATTCATATTAGAAGATTCTCATTAATTTTATCAAAGATAAACTCTAAAAATAAAATTCTTAAATCTTCCTTAAAAGATTTATTAAAACTCCAATCTTGATTTGACATCAAAAATCATTATTACAAGATCATTTATTTTAAGGAATAAATCATGTCTTAAACAGGTTAAAGAACCTGTGTCCTTTAAAACACAGTTCACGATAAACCCACAAATCAATTTCCGAAATATGGGATTCCGCAGAAATCAAATCAATACATAATCGATATAGATTTCTGTATTGGACTAATAATATAAATGGAATAACGGCAAAGCCTCTTAAATTCCATATATAATATCGGTCTTCTTTTACAGAAGCCCATTTCGATTATTACCATTCGAATTTCCCCTTAATTCCTATTTAATATAATAAATTGGAAAACTTGATTTTAAGAAAATGCCTTTTTAAATCTATAAAATAGATTTATAAATTCCAAATAATAATTTCAATGTAAATTGGATTAAAGGACAAACGTCGTTTAAAAAAACACCGTCCACGATAAATCCACTTCACATCTCAATTTATTTCATATCACAAAATATAATTCCAAATCCTAATAATCTTTAAAAATACATATTTTAAAATAATCATAAAAAAAAATATTCTTTATATAAAAGATTCTAAATGGAAGTATTCTTTATATTACAGATTTTTATCTTTTACAAATATTCTTTGTTTTAACATATACTTGATTAAAATATATTCTCTTTTATGAAAGTATATCCTTTATATAAAAAGAAAATTTCTAATGTAAAAATATTCTTATTTAAAAGAACACCTGAATCGAAAGGCGACTCAATCATTTACCGTATAATTTGGATTATATGGATTTCACACATATCATATATATGACAAGAACAGTATAATCATCAAGTCATCCATCTACATCCAAAGTGTAATTTCCATTGTGTAAGAGTTAAAATTAAATAATAACGCTCATCGCAGCCTGTCGATCTAACGATCAACATACAACTGAATATTGGGATTAGTGTATGTAAATTTTCATCCCAACACCTGTGTGGGGTTTCAACCAATAAATAAATAATAAATTTATTTGTGCACTTGGGCGTTTTGTGAAAATTATCGTCCCAATCACATAAACAAGTCGGGTAACTTATGAATGGAAGTGTAATACACAATATATAATCATGACAAGAAAATATCTATATTGCAATGAATGAATAAGCACAATAACTTCGTCTCTATTGACAATTTCTAAAACTATATTTTTGCTGGTTTAAACTCAAGCAAAAATGGTTATATTGTTTTGACAATTCTAATGGGACAAAAATGATAAATATTGTGATTTAACTAACCTATCTTGACAAGTATATATCTTGCCAAACATAAGATATATATATATATATATATATATGTATATGTAAATTGCTTTAACTAATTCGTTTTGACAAAACTGAATATTTTGGTCCAATTAACCTATTTGGTCAAACAATAAAAATATGACTTTGTTTTGTCGACAAATCTATTTCGACAAACAAATAAGGGTGATGTGTTTGTTTAATCGACACTTTCAATTTCTCAAAACAACTAAAGGTGATATATTTGTTTGGTTAAACTTATGTGCCAAAATTGATCATGTTCGTTTTTAACTAATATAAATTAACAAAAATGAATAATTGGTTTTAACTAGTATAAATTTACAATATTGATTAATTTGTATTCCAATTCTAATAAAATATCCTAGTGCTATATTTTGTTTCATTCTTTTAATTTAGACAAAATGTGGGTTTTTGTCTATTTTACTTTAATGATAAAAATATGAATGTTTAGTTATTCATTCTTTACAAAAGCTTAAATAAACATTTTCAATTCATTCTTTTTGAAGTGACAAAAATAACACCTTTTATTTCATATAAGACATTTGACAAATTTGCTCTTTTTACTTCATATAGAATTGCAATAAAAATGCACTTCTAAAAACTATTCTTTCAAACAATATTTTATTCATATCAAAATTATAAATCAAGAATATAATTTTCATTCTGATGGTTTGTTTGCATTAATGAATTGCAAAACAAAGATGAACTTTATTTAGGTTTTATTTGCAACAAGGAATGCAAATAACAAATGTAACTTTTATTTTTATTTAAAAGTATATTTGAGTGAATGTGAAAGAACCTCATTTCCAATGTGTATTTACATTAGTGAATGTAAATAAAAGAAACAAATTTTATTTAAATGAATATTTGCATTTACGAATGGAAACAAAGAATAGTTTTGTATTCAAATTATATTTACATTGGTGAATGTAAATAAGAGAAAAAAATTTATTTTCAAAGTATATTTTAACAAATTCTATTCAATGTGTAAAAATGTGTACATTTGTATTGGTAAATGTAGATAAAAAGATAAACTTTAGTTTCATTGAATATTTGCATTGATAAATGCAAATAAAAGAATAAACCTTAATTTCAATGTATATTTGCATTGGTGATTCCAAATAAAAGAACAAGCTTTATTTTCTATGTATGTTTGCATTAGTGAGGGTAGAATAAAAGAACAAGCTCTATTTTTAAAGTATACTTATGAATGCAAATAAAAGAACAGTTTTATTCCAGTGATCTTGTTTGACAAAATGTTGCTTTCGTTTCAATAATCAAGGTTTGACAAAAGTGATATTTTCAATTCAATAATCAAGTTTTGATAAAAGTGTGATTTTTATTTCACAAATCAGGTCCAAATAAAAATGTGATTTTTATTTCATAAATCAAGTTCTAATGAAAATGTTACTTTTATTACAATGATTAAGTTCTAAATAAAATATGGTTTTCTTTTTATTCCACTAATAAAGTTTGACCAAAAATGTTCACTTTTTATTTCAATACTTATGTTTGAACAAAAATGTTATTTTTAACTCACTAATCATAAAAAAGGTTATTATTTGATTCAATGTATAAAATGTGATATATTACATATCTGTGTTGGTGATTGCAACTAAAAAAATAAATTTCGTCTCTAATCTATATTTGCAAAAAAAAAAACGTAACTTCTGAAAATAATTTCTTATTTACATATAAAATGTAAATAAAATTGTGATTTCCAAAATATGTATTTTTATTTACATAAAAATGTAAACAAAAAGGTGGTTTCCAAATATAACCTTTAATTTACAAATACAATGTAAATAAAGTTTTATTTTATAAATATTTTTTTAATATCAACAATAAAATTTAGTATTTTATTGTTATACTAATCCTAGAACATCTTACGTTTAATGTGACAGTGAAAAGAAGATTTTTTTTTATTGTAATTCATAAATCGTGTTCTAAATGTAAACAAATAAAAATAGGATTTTATTTGTTAGCCAAATTCTGTTGTAATGGAAACAAATAAAAATATATTCTATTTGTTGTTCATATTCTATTGTAAATAAACAAGTAAAAAATAATATTTTATTTGTCGTTCAAATCCTGCTCTAAAATAAACAAATAACCATAAGGTTTATTTGTTGTTTACATTCTATTGTAAGGTAAACAAATAAAAATAAGGTTTTATATGTCGTTCAATTTATATGGTAATATCAACAAATAAAAAATGAGTTTTAATTCGTCGTTCCAGTTATATTGTAGCATCAACAAATAAAGATACGTTTATTTGTCGTTCAAATTTTATTGTAACATCAACAAATAAAAATAAATTTTTATTTGTCGTTCAAATTTCATTGTTCATTTTAAAATAATAAAAATAATATTTTAATAATTTAAAATAAATTAGAGCAACTGGATCTGAATAAAATATGATTTAGATCTATATTTAGATTTAATTTTCTAACCGCAAATAAAACTCAACAATATATGAGATTTCAATGCGGATCTAGCATAACATGACCAACAAACATACCACAAGCAACAATCAACAATTTATACAACACAGAACATTTTAGATTTGATTTAACATAACAATACAATTATTTTTAACGCGAGAAAAAAATAATTGATAATTAATTAAATAATAAAATTCAGAGTTCTCACATTGATTTGGCTAAAAATTCAACTATCTTGGTTTCAGCTCTGGTCTGCGCCATTGCGAAGATCTCGGAAAGACGAGTCCAACGCAACTTACGGTTCGTAAAACGGCCCTCGTATGAAAGAGTTATTGAATTTTAAAGATTGGATAAATTAAATATTAAATAAATAAAATAATATTAAAATAATAACCTTCTTCCCCTTTTTCACATTTCGGCCGAACCCATTCTTCATCGCCAATCCTCCTTGCGCGCGCCAACCCGAGCACCTGGCCGCCGATCGAACACCATCACGACGAAGCCGGTCGTTCTACGCCCCAGCGCCCCCCACCATCGCGCAACTCGGTGGTCCCTAGGCGCCCGAAAACCATAGCGAACGGCGCCCCTTCCCGCTCAAAATTAGATAATCCGTGCACCAAAATCCGATCATCACCGTACGGATTGAAAGCCCTCGAAAAACTCTTCGATTTGATATAAAGTTTGCCAATTTTCGTTGAACGGATTAAGAGAAATTAGCGTTTGAAATTCGGAGCTTTCTGGCCATTCAGGGAATAGGACGGCGGCTGGCATTTTTAGGGTTTAATTTTTATTTTTTTATTATTAAATTCATCGTAAAGCGTGTTATAAAGGTGGATTTCTGGACTGTCTCCGAATTGGGTTTGCTTACTGTCGATCTTAACGTTTTGAGGCCTTCTGAACGCAATGGGACAGGTCTCGGGGTCCAATTCCGAAATCTGTAGAAATTTTATTTAAATCCCCATTAAAAATTAATTAATTAAATATCGACCGTACATTTAAATATGCCGGGGCCACATATGACCTCTAAAATTTCCGAAAAAAATATTTTTAGCTTTCTTATGACGATA
Source organism: Allium sativum (assembly GCA_030737875.1). Classification (NCBI taxonomy): domain Eukaryota; kingdom Viridiplantae; phylum Streptophyta; class Magnoliopsida; order Asparagales; family Amaryllidaceae; genus Allium; species Allium sativum. The sequence continues at coordinate 108,804,483 of CM060916.1, read as the reverse complement.
CGGTTCTAACAAGACTAATTTCGTCGAATTCTGAGACTGTTTGAAGAATGGCTATTTTCAAGTCGTTTAAATTTAACTGAAATAGTCAAAACACATTTTCTTTTGTCACGCTCACGTATTAATTCGAAAAATCCTAAAAATTGAAACCTAGCTGTAATTTGACATTCCGGTTCCAACAAAAGTGTTTTGTCGAAAACGGAGGTCGTTTGAAAAATGACTATTTTTAAGGGCTATATATTTAATATTAAAAATACATTTTTAAACAAATAATATCTGAAACTAAAAATATATAAGTGTTTATACTTTTTGAATGTAGAAACATCATTCCAGACTCGATGGAAGTGGTTTCGAGTCAAAATTCCTTCATATGTGAAAAGTAGCCCTTTGGGCCTTATGTATTATATATGTAAATTCTACAATGACCTTTCTAAATACTGAATTGGCCATAACTTTTGATTTCCGCTATGAAATTTCAATTTTTCAGATTCATTAGAAAGATATGATTGAACAGATTTAAATATTTGTAGTCTCACTCAATTCTGATTTATTTTGAGTCTTGTATATTCAGTTAAAGTTCAAAATTAAAATTTTAAAACTACCGCGCCATTTCTAACTCCATTTATATTTAAATTAAATTTATTCATTCTAACTTCGATTAAAATGAATTCTAGCCATTGTTATTTATATAAATTATATTATAACCCCAAAATTCATTAAAATTTTCTGAAATAAATTTTTTTAAATTGGTTCAGAATTCGCGGGTTGTTACAATCTCCCCCACTTAAAATCTTTTCGTCCTCGGAAAGGAAATGAAGCTAAAGTTATTTATTTAACTAATTTAATTTTCATTCTTTGATTGTTTAATAAATTTTTTAGTTGTACTCATATTCACACAACACAATCATCAATCAATTAGTTGATTAAATATGTAACTTTTATATATTCAAAATCATATTTTCTAAAATCGAATTATATATATAATCACAAATACGTTAATTATAAGTTTTCTACTCTGACTCATTCTAGGGCATTGCTAACCCCATCTCTAATGAGTATTCTCATTCTAGGATACTGCAGATCCTATCTCTAATGAGTATTCTTATTGGATATTACTAATCCAACCACTGATGAGTTTTTTGTTCAGTTCTAATGAGTTGTACCCCAAAGATTTGAGCTAACCTGAGCTCTGATACCAGCTGTAAAGATACCGCGAAATCCGGTAGGCTTTGCAACCAGCCCTTCATCCTCCAGTACAGCAGGTAAAACCCACCGTGGCTTACAGTTGTACCCAGACACCTTGTTTTACAGCGACCCTTTCGGGATCCCCCGACCCCAGCCTACCAACCATAAAAAGGGAAATGTGGGAGTAAGAGTCTCCCGTTCGCCACCAAACCACGAAGCGAGAACCCCCCATCATGTTGCATCCTATTACCAGGCATGCCAAACAAGGACTGGTGTGAGAGTTCTATACTTAACTTATCTAATAAGTAGGCTAATCACAGGACCACGTCGCTAACGCGGAACAGGTTTACTCCATTGGATTGCCAGTGCATAAATAAAGTAAATCGTTAAATAACGTAATGCTTTTTAGAAAAATGAAACCATTATAAGACCCAGGTACCATCACACAATGCAACGCAAACCGGAGGATAGGGTTTTACCTTATAATGGTCAAAAGATGCTTGATACGTAAAAACGATATTATCATTAGTGTATATATATATATTTAAAACATTTCAAATATAATATCAATCCTAGACGGCATAACTACCATCTACTATGTCGCCATACTAGTAATACAATCAAAACCGCAAGGGTCGTATTGGAAATTGGGTTTCCATCATGAGTCAAGGCTAGGGAGGAGCTCCTGACCAATTCGAGACACTCTAGCTATGTCTCAGGATTCGGACGCTGGTGAACCCTTGGATACAGCAGGGCCGGTCCACAAATACTTTAGTGGATTAGTTATGCCTGAACACACGCTCCCCGATCCTATTGGACCTACAAATCAGCCGTGGGCGACCGATAAGAATAAACCGAGGCCTCACAAAATTCCAACAACCACATAAGCAAATGTCAGCCAGTTTAAGCACTGACACCACTTCTAGCTAGAAAGAAACGTGTGCACTCCCTGCATTCCCTTCTCCCGTTTTAGACTCGACCGGTGTGTGAGGCTCGCGAAGTCACGATATACACAAAGCTATGCCTAAAGAGACCGTGCTTTGATCATCAACCACAAGGCCTGCTTTTCAACAAAGCCTTGATCATTTGCATCTTAGCATGTCACATTGTCAGACCCTGCCATATTATTGATCATCTACCAATATATATATAACCTCTAAGCTCATACGTCTTAGAGAAGGGTGATAAGTAAAGAATAAATTCTTTACCACCAAACAGAAATATATAATCAGTAGCATTCAACAAATACAGTAGAAAGGAATACAATGTCAGACACACAATCCATTTACAAGTCCGCTCTGGGTCTGAGAGAAACAATAATGTCCGTCGATCTCCAAATGCGTTTGGACGATCAATACTAAATACCTTGCCATGGAAGGCCAATTCCAATTCAAGATACCAGTCATCATCATCCCAACGATGTGAAAACCTTCGGTGTTCAACCACCGCCTTCATCTTCGACTCTTGATCGTCGTGACGATTATTCAGAATGGGTTAAACCCGGTCTTTCTGAATAACTCGGGTATTTTGTGATTAGAAAGCAAATATTGGAAGGTCACACATTACGCCACATTCCAACTCCGAGTATTCTTTTAATAAGATATTCATATTAGAAGATTCTCATTAATTTTATCAAAGATAAACTCTAAAAATAAAATTCTTAAATCTTCCTTAAAAGATTTATTAAAACTCCAATCTTGATTTGACATCAAAAATCATTATTACAAGATCATTTGTTTTAAGGAATAAATCATGTCTTAAACAGGTTAAAGAACCTGTGTCCTTTAAAACACAGTTCACGATAAACCCACAAATCAATTTCCGAAATATGGGATTCCACAGAAATCAAATCAATACATAATCGATATAGATTTCTGTATTGGACTAATAATATAAATGGAATAACGGCAAAGCCTCTTAAATTCCATATATAATATCGGTCTTCTTTTACAGAAGCCCATTTCGATTATTACCAATCGAATTTCCCCTTAATTCCTATTTAATATAATAAATTGGAAAACTTGATTTTAAGAAAATGCCTTTTTAAATCTATAAAATAGATTTATAAATTACAAATAATAATTTCAATGTAAATTGGATTAAAGGACAAACGTCGTTTAAAAAACACCGTCCACGATAAATCCACTTCACATCTCAATTTATTTCATATCACAAAATATGTTTGCAAATCCTAATAATCTTTAAAAAAAACATATTTTAAAATAATCATAAAAAAATATTCTTTATATAAAAGATTCTAAATGGGAGTATTCTTTATATTGCAGATTTTTATCTTTTACAAATATTCTTTGTTTTAACATATACTTGATTAAAATATATTCTCTTTTATGAAAGTATATCCTTTATATAAAAAGAAAATTTCAAATGTATAAATATTCTTATTTAAAAGACCACCTGAATCGAAAGGCGACTCAATCATTTACCTTATAATTTGGATTATATGGATTTCACACATATCATATATATGATAAGAACAATATAATCATCAAGTCATCCATCTACATCCAAAGTGTAATTTCCACTATGTAAGCGTTAAAATTAAATAATAACGCTCATCGCAGCCTGTCGATCTAACGATCAATATACAACTGAATATTCGGATTAGTGTATGTAAATTTTCATCCCAACAACCGTGTGGGGCTTCAACCAATAAATAAATATTAAATTTTTTTGTGCACTTGGGCAATGTGTGAAAATTATCGTCCCAATCACATAAACAAGTCGGGTAACTTGTGAATGGAAGTGTAATACACAAAATATAATCATGACAAGAAAATATATCTATTGCAATGAAATAATAAGCATAATAACTTCGTCTCTATTGACAATTTCTAAAACTATATTTTGCTAGTTTAAACTCAAGAAAAAATGGTTATATTGTTTTGACAATTCTAATAAGACAAAAATGATAAATATTGTGATTTAACTAACCTATCTTGACAAGTATATACCTTGCCAAACATAAGATATATATATATATGTAAATTGCTTTAACTAATTCATTTTGACAAAACTGAATATTTTGGTCCAATTAACCTATTTGGTCAAACAATAAGAATATGACTTTGTTTTGTCGACAAATCTATTTTGACAAACAAATAAGGGTGATGTGTTTGTTTAATCGACAATTTCAATTTCTCAAAACAACTAAAGGTGATGTAACAACCCGGAAATGCGAGCTAGTTTAAAAATTTTATTTTGGCAATTTTAATGAATTTTGAACATTTGAAATGAATTATTTAAAATAATATCGACGAGAAATTTATTTTGAATAGAATTAGAACGTATATATTTATATACGTCGTCGTTAGAATATAAATAATTATTTATAAATATAAAAGGGATTGAAAATGGTGCGGTAGTTCAATAATTCGATTTCAAACTTCAAATGAATGTACTGGGTGCAAAATAAACCGGATTTTAGCGAAACCAAAAATATTAGGATCTAATTGAGAATATCTTTCCAACGAATCCAAAAAATCGAAATTTCATAGCGGGCATTAAAAGATACGTCCAGTTGAAAATTCTGAATAGTCGCTATGGAATTTAGGCCTTGAAAAATGGAAATTTTGCAAACGACCTCGGATTTCGACGAAACCACTTTTGTTGGATCCGCGATGTCAAGTGATTGCTAGGTTTCAAATTTCATAATTTTTTGAATCAATATGTGAGCGTGGCAAAGGAAAACGCATTTGACCAGTTTTAGTTGATTTTAATCGACTGGAAAATGGCCATTTTTCCAATGGCCTCAGAATTTAATGAAATTAGTTTTGTTAGGACTGTATCATCAATACAAAGCTAGAAAATATTTTTCGAGAATTTTTCTACTTAGTTTGTGACCCCGGTAAATTGAAATGTGCTTTCAAATTCAATATATAGAGTTATATGTTGATTTTGATGAAAACTGATCGAAACGATCGAATCAGCCTGCGATACATATCCCATTGCGTTCAGAATAGGGGTAATTAGCTAGGGATGACAGTCGTTGGGTGTTGTGTGTAGATCGTATGAAAAGTCAACTTAAATTGTAAATAATAATAATATATTAATATTATATATATATAAAACTCTCTCCCTCTCCTCTCCTTTTTCAGATCGACTAAAGAATAAAAAAAATGATCGTTGTTCCCATCGCAGCCTCCTCCGCCGGGCCGCCCACGTCGCCGCCCCGTCCACTACGTCGGCTCCCCCTGCTCCTCCAGCTCTCCTCTTCCCCTTCCTCCCTCCGCAGATCCGAGACCCGCTACCCCTCTCCCCCTTTCTCTTCCTCCTCCGCTCCTCCCCTAATTGAGACAGCAGACCGTGACTCCGCTAGGCCCTGCGCCACCTTCGACGCATCCCCAGCAGCCCCTCCCCTCTTCCAACCTTCAACTGTAAGTTTTAATATATTTATTTTTGTTTATTTGTTTTTATTTATGTATGTTATAAAAAGGGTGGGTTTTATTTTTATGATATACTTATTTTCTTCAATGTAAAATAGGGTATTCATATTAGTAATAAAAAAAATTAGATTTTTCATATTAGAAAAGGTCGGATCTCTATTTTAGAAATGGTTGGATCTCTATTTTAGAAAAGGTCGGATCTTTATTTTAGGAAAGGTCGAATCTTTATATAGGAAAAGTATGATTTTTACAAATAGAAAGATAGGATTTTTATTATTTAAACGGTAAAGTAAAATATATGATTTGGTAATAAAAATACGATTTTTTAAGTTGGATTTTTATCATATAAAAAGATTAGATTTTTAATCTATATTAAAGGTGAGATTTTTATTTATGTAAAATTTGAGATTTTTATTATGGGTGTAGCGAGATAAAGAGTCGATTTTTATAATGTGTTCATGAAGGAAAAGATTTGATTTTAGAAATATAAAAAGATTATATTTTAAAATCGAAAAGACTTTATTTTTAAAACGAAGAAAAGATTATATTTATAGAAATATAAAAATTCTATTTTTACAGATATGAAGTAGCGAAATAAAGATATAATTTTTATATAATGTGAAGAATAAAAATATAATCTTTATATAAGAAGTAGAAATATAAAAATATAATTTTTATATAAAAGGAAGCGTTGTAAAAATAGAATTTTTATCTATATAGCAGCGGTGTAAAAATAGAATTTTTATCTATATAGTAGCGGTGCAAAAATAGAATTTTTATCTATATATTAGCGATGTAAAAATAGAATTTTTATCCATATGGAGTGATTATGAAAATGAGATTTTTATATACATAGCAACAATATAAAAATGTGATTTTTATATATGTAGTGACTACGGGCAACGAAAGTGACAAAAGGCGAGAACAGTGATGATTTCCAACATTTGAAGTGTCGTGGAGTTGGGATAGCTTTGGTGAGAACTTCTCACTTTAAATTTCTTTTTCTAGTTATATATATATATACTAGTATGCAGACGGTGCTTAGCAGCACCCGACACCTGTCGTCCACAGACCATGGACGGCTTGTATGTTTGTTTGATGTGTTGTGAAATTTGTTTGTGATGTTGATGTGAAATCGATAATAAATTGTAGATGGTTGAAATAAATTAATTATCGTTAAAAATATATTTTTTAACATAAATATGAATATAGTGAATGTGAATAAATAAATATTTATAAACAAATCGACCGATTTTTTATATACACTGATTTGACTGATATTGATTGGGACGATAAATTTTACACATCGCCCAACTGTACAAAAAAAATCTGTGTTTGTTGATTTGAAACCTCACACGGGTGTTGGGATGATATTTGGCGTACACTAATCCCAATTATTTAATTGTATGTCGATCGATCGGTCGACAGGCTGTGTAAGCGTTAATTATTTATATTTAATGCTTATGCAGTTGTGTGGTGCACGTTGGATGATGGTTGATTGTTTATCGTTGCTAGTATATACATGTGTTGGGTGGAAACCATATAATTAACGTTATATGGTAATTGATTGGGCCTCATTCCAATCGGGAAAATAATGAATATTATAAAAGAAATTTCATGTGTTGAATATAAAAATAGTCATGTGTTGACGATGTTCATGTGTTGAAACTATTCATGTGTTGAGTAAAATATTTTAACAATAAAATTTACATCTTTATCATATTTAAGATTAGAACCACTTTACAGTTGGAGTCTGATTAAAAATCAAACGATAGATACCACAATTTTACAAAATATATTACGTAACAAAAATAGTCATGTGTTGACAGTACTCATGTGTTGAGATTAGTCATGTATTGAAGGAAATATATATTCATGTGTTGAATAGAATAAATATCCATTTGTTGAATAGAATAACGAATTTATTGAAATATATAAAGCCGTGTTGATTAGAGTTGCGCAATTTTGACTTGAACGATATTTATACTGATTATATTCGTTTTTATAATGAATATAGAAAAGGTAGTGATTTCGAAATAAAACGTTTTGAAAATATTATCATTTATATAGTAATGATATGAAATATTCAATTTTGATTTGAAATTGAATATAGAGTTGAAATTGTTTAAAAACGAATTTAAAACGATTTATAAAGTATGTTTTAAAAGGAAATCGATGAAATATAATATATATATATATTATGTACATAATGGCCAGAGTAGAACGCGCCGCGCCGCGGTAGTTCGTGAATTTCGACCATTGACTTCGAATTGATGTTGCAGGAGATCCGACCGTCGGATTCTCCTAAAACCGGAACCGTTGGGTTCGTATCGAAAAGAGCTTTCAAATGTATATTAGAAATTTGAAATCTAACGGTTGGATTTGGAATTACGTCCAAATCAAATTTGGAAAAGGTCGCTGTAAGTGCAGTTCGATGGCTGTTGATGGAAATCGACTGTACGGACCTTGATAAAATTATTAAAAATATTAATAATTTGTGTAAAATCATAATATGTGAATTGGAAAGAACTGGGATGAAAAATTCCACATTTGAAAAGATAAAAAGAGATTTTTATCGAAATGAACTAGTTTTGAACTAGAATTAAAATCGATTTATTTTTGAAATGAATAAATTGAATTTGAATTGGTTTTGAGAATAACCAGAATTTCCAATATATATAAAGTGGAAGTGGATTTGAATCGAAATTGTCATTGGAATATTTCGATGTTGGATTCCGTGATTCTACAGATATTGTTATGGGAATTTGAAAGATATATTTATATCGTTATTTCCAATACGATATTTGTTGGTTTCAGACTTTGATATTGAATATAAGCTAGTATATTTTCTATTCAGAGCCTTGTATTTAATATCAAATGTGATTTGGGTTTGTCGTGAATCGTGTTTTTGGTGACATTGGTTCTTTAACCTAGTTAAAGACAGGTCATTTATTTTTGAGAAGATTAAAACTAATTGGAGTTTTAATGAATCATTAATTAGATTGAAATGTGAATTGATAATTTAAATTATCAAATCTGAAAAGTGATCGAGGATGGAGTATCACCAGTTTTGCTCCAAAGCGATAGTTAAATCTTTAATTAGATTTGAATGTGAAATGGTAATTAATTTTATCGATAACACTGTGGTGTTAGATGTGGAGTATTACCAATTTTGCTCCATGGGATGAATAGGTTGGGATTGGGAAATAAAATAAATAATTACTTCAGTGTAGTTCGCTAATCCCGACTAGTTTGGAAAACCATAAAATGGTTTGAAATGATATCCATAAGAAGATTAAAGAATAAATTTAGAAGAATTCATCTTTGATAAAATTAATGGGAACCTTTCCCTAAGAATGTGATTTTGTGAATAAAAGAATATTCTTGAATTGGAATGAGGCGTATGTTGTGTTTGTGTAACACGTATTTATTATATACGCGGGTTATTCGGAAAGGCCGGGTTTATACCCATTATGAATAACCGATTCGACGATATGTCGAAGATGAAGACGGGGGTTTAAGACCGGAAGTCTTCATATCGTTTGGGTGATTACTGATGATCTTGATTGGGCTGTACACCCAAGATGAGGGAATCAGTTGGTGATCGTCCAGACGTACTTGGAGATGGATGGATATGCGAGGAAAGTGCCTCCGGTTTCGTTCAGACCCAGAACGAACTTGTAAATGGACTGTGTGTCTGACATTGGATTTTATTCTGTGTTGATTGATCTCTATTAAATATACATCTGTTTGGCGGCGGAGAATTTATTCTCTTGCTTAACGCCCTTCTCTGAGACGTACGAGCTCAGAGGTTGTATATCGATGGACATCAGTCGCATGGAGTGAATTGCCAGTGTGGCATGCGTAAGTGGCAATTGATCAAGGCTTCTGTTCAAAAGCAAATCTTGTGGTTGATGATCAAAGCATGGTCTGTGTGACGTAGCATTGTGTATAATGTGGATTCGCGAGCCCCACACCTCGGTATGAGTCAAAAAGGGGATACAGACCATTGGGAGAACACGACGTTTCTTTCTAGCAATGGGTGATGTCAGTGACCTACCAGCCCTGACATTTATATACTTTTTACATATGTGGATGTTGGAATGCGAGGCGCCTCGGATACAGGTCTGTTAGGACCGGGAAATGTGTGTTCAGGAATTGCCAATCCTCCAAAGTTAGGTGAGGACCGGCCCAACCAATTCCAAGGATCAAAGTGGGGTCCAGAGACATTTGCTAGAGTGTCTTGAACGGAGAGGAGCTTGCCCCTTGCCTCGACTCATGATAGAATCCAATTTCCAATACATGATAATTCGGTTTTATTTGTAGAGCCTAGTATGGCGACATAGTGGTATGGGTCATTCATACCGCCTATGATTGATATTTATGATTGAAATTGTTTTAACACTATACATTTATTATAGTATCAAATAATGTGTTTTTAACGTATCAAGCATGCTTTGGCTAATATAAGGTAAAAACCCTATTGTAACACCTCGTAATTCTGTAACACTAAGATTCACGAATCAAGGCAGAATTAAATTTTAATATCAAAATCAAGGGAAATGGGCTGCGCCATTGCATTCGTCTCGGAATTCTGCATGAAAACGAGTTCGAGTTTACGAGAATCAGAGTCTGTATGAAGGAGACATGACCTCCGGAAGATCCAGCGAAGTTAAAATTTCAAAATCGGACCCAGATTGGGCTGGGCGGGAATTTTCCCGCCCAAGGCACCCAAGTCGACTGGGTAGTCAACCTGGGGAACCAAGGTCGACTGGGTAGTCGACCTGGGGGACGACCCCCCCCCCCCTCCCCGCTTTTTCCAGTTTTCTGCACCTGGTTCGTTCTGATGTATTTGGTCACATTTTCTGCCTAGGTTCGTCTGCCTAACACTATATAAACAGCCCTAGTCTCCTTCTCTATTCACAATTCTTTTCTATCCTTATGCTGCATCTGAGAAAATATATAAATAAATAATATATAAAATAAATCAAGATGAGGAGATGCTGCTCAAGTTGTCAAAAGGAGGTTTGAATCAAGATTAAAGCTTCAGGATGAGAATCAAAGACTAACTCAAACGATTTCGAGCAACGTCGCACGAATCATAGCATCACCATCCTTCTATTCTAATATAATCTCTGTAAGTCAGTTACTTCTCAGATTTGAAGGTTTCTCTTTTCGTGACATGAAATTAAAGGAATAAAAGAGTATGTCGATTCTTTCTATTCGAATCAGTGCCTATTTCTTTGGACCTAATTAAGAACTGTCATGATTCGAGGACAAATAATACCGTGACTATGAAACTATGGACCTTAGAACCATATGCCTCTTTGACTATGAACATTGCCTATGACAATGAACATTGCCTATGACTATGGACATTGCCTATGACTGTGACTGTGACTATGAGAATTATTTCCTTTGACTATGAATACAAGCCTATGCCTTTGATTAGAAAACATAAACTATTGCCTATGACATAACGAGGACAATTGTGACTAAACACCTATAATTCATGACTAGGAAAGTGTTGTTTAAGTTTTGTGACTGTGAAATTGGGTATAAAGCTGATTTTCTATTCGGTCTATTCTTGGTTTTCTTTGGTTTTAGACCTTGGGAATTTACCTATTAAGTTAGGTCTACCCATGTTCTTGAACCTACGTCTCTATTCTGTCTATTCTTGGTTTTAGACCTTGGGAATTTACCTATTAAGTTAGGTCTACCCATGTTCTTGAACCTACGTCGTTATTCAAACCTTTTTATGCCAGTTATTATGTCCATCCTTTTTCATAGCATCTTCGGTTCATTCCCTACTTTCTACGAATCTAGATTTATCTATAATCTAGATTGAATCACGATTATACGAACGGTGGGAATAAGATTTGGGGAAAATATGAAATTTACTAGAAAGGTAGTTTTAAAACTTGGAAATTGGCATAAATTGGGAACATGCATTATGGCATGTTCATAAGAATGCAAATTGGATAAATTTGACATGAATTATAGGATGTATAATTTGAATCTAGTATTAACTTGTAAATCTAGCATTTACAAGAATTGTGAACTAGAATAATAAGTCTAGTTTGACATGAAGCGTAATTAGAATGTAAATCAGAATATTTGGCATGATAAGTATATTGGCATAAATTTGAAATAGGCCATAATTGGGAGTACTTGTCAGATTTAGCAAAATCATGGTTAGTGACATTTAATTTGGTATAGTTCACATACCAAAAGGCATAAATATGATATAAAGGGGAAAATGGGCCATAAGAATAAATGTTGACAATTTACATTAAAAGAGGAATTAGGAAATAAGTAAACTAGGAATGATTTACTTATAGAATTTGTTCTAAATGAGAAATGTAAATTTAGGCAAATTAAAGGTTTCTTAACGACATCTCTTTTAATAATACACCAGAAAGTTCTAAGGTGACAGAGAGGATAGTGTCTAGGCTTGGGTTTGGAAAATACAAGTTTCCTGCTCTCCCTGGCTATCCCTAACTGATCCGACGGACGGAATAGTTACTTTTAAAACCTGATTTGGAAATTAACCAAAACCCTTTGAACTTAGAAAACATGAATATGCCTAACCCGAGGTTAAACTGAGTTGCGATGTAAACCTGCCCGGAACCAACCGGCATATCAAGTATTCGCAACAATATCTGTCTAATATGAGTGGTAGCGGCTTTAATTTATTTACTTAAAGCTAGAAAAAGAATGGTATGGTTAATTTAACTAAGACACTTAACCAATTCAACATGATAACCAAACCGATGGGTGGGGTTAGGTTCATACAGACACTTAACACAGTTAAGCTAGAATGGGAGGGCCAAGTCCATAGGGACACTTAACCAACTTAACATGGTAACAAGACAAGATTTGTAAGAGTTAAGTAACTAAGAAAACACTTAGCCAAATTAACATGTTAACTAGACTAGAAGGTGGGTTTAAGTAAAATCTAATATACTTAGCCAATTTGATATGTTAGTTGGGCTAGACCGTAGGGTTAAGTAAACTTGAACACTTAACCGTCAGATTGTGATAAAGGAATAGGGTTAATTCTAAAACATGAAGTGATAATACTTAACCATTAATAATAACATGTCAGTTAAAACAGACGGGCAAGGAACACTTAACCAATACAAGATGAATGGGTAGGGTTAAGTAATAGGAAATACTTAACCAACATAACTTGGTTTGTGGTAGGGTTAAGTCATCATGAATTACTGATAACACTTAACCAGTTTAACAGGATGAATCAAGAGGGTTAAGTTGGCTTGAATTGACTAATGACACCTAACCAATCCAAATTGACGGGAAAGAGAACTAAGTAGTAAACCTTAGTTAAGAAAACAACGATTCTGAAAACTAAGTGGTAAATCTTAGTTAGTAAAACTAAGTAGTAATTCTTAGTATAACACGGAAAGGAGCGAATGTCCATCTGAGTAAAAAGGAGGCTCCAACGAATTGGGTTACGAAGCCCGAGGCTTCGAGGGGACGTGAGGGTACTCTTGGTATCCCTCTGTGAGGCTGCAGATGATCCTCCTGGGCTCACAGAGGTTAAGGTCTGCGTTAGAAGAACCAGGGGTATACCTTGGTTGCAATATATGGCAACCTAAAGACTAGGATGGACTGGCGTGATTCGGCGATAAAACGGTAGCCCTATGATAGCAACTCGTCGTCTACCATCCATCTTGAGTCAATCGAGATACGTGAAGCGGAAAGGCGGAGAACTACAAAAGACCATATACTTGCTATCTAGTTATGGGTGAGGATGGCCATAGGATAGTGGGGCACCGGGGGCCTGCGTATAGTTCTTATTTTTCAAGGTGTGCCTTTCACTAGTTGAGGGAGGGGTCAAGTTGGACCATAGCCACTGGAACAAAAACAGACCTTAGCATCTGCATTGGCAGATATCTGAAAGCTCCCGACCGAGTTCTGTATTCCTTGATTTGCCCTGTCACATGACTCGGGTCGCACATTACAGTACATGTGCATCTAGACAAGCGATAACGATTCGCAATACATGCGTGGGGATGTATAGGAACACATACTACTCTTGGTAATGTGTCATAGACTTGGCGGCATCGTTCGACAGGTAGCATAATCCTTAGTTGGACTAAGTGGCATAAACACTGAATCCGAAAAGCGTTCAGCAGATAGCGTAAACTCTAGTTGAATCTAGAAAGCACTTGATAGAAAACCCTAGATTAGATCTAGATAATAAATAATAAATGTATGCCTGAAGGCAATGGAAAATATAGGGATTGGGATCACGTTATCGTTACTAGTTGGGACACTAGTTAGGTGGAGCAGAGATATAGAAACCAGTATAATAAGGAAATAGCGAAGCGGCGAAAGTATTAGAGCATATCCAGTTTTTCTTAGCTTAGCATATCTTGTGATTATCTTGTCTAATCTTGCTGACCCTATCATCATGGTGTTATCTTGTATTCAGTTAATTCATGTCGTTTTGTTTTTCCATGTTCACATGCTAGAAGTTACTGAACTTACTCAGGCTTTATGTCTGACTCTGTTTTTCTTTCGTCTTCTTTTCTTCCGTCCCCCCCCCCCCCCCCGCAGGTAGTAAAGGAGGGAATAGTTTAGCTCAGGTTAAGTTGGACTGCCACTCTTTCCCAGCTTGAAGATTTGTCGAAGTTTGCTTGGATTCTCTTTTCAGATGTTATGGCTGGCTCTTGCTAAAATCGGGGAATATAAATGTGGTTTTTATGCTTCTTTATTTTGTAAGATAGATGATACTCTAATATTGTAAACAAACCATTGTACAAACTATTTTATCAATAAAGCAAAGTTTTATTTTCCGCTGTTTAATTTCTGTCTGTCTTGTAATTTATCTACATCTTTTACCCTAAATGCTCCACAGAACTTAGTGCATTCCCTTTGTGAGTGACACTAATGGATGTGGGGTGTTACACGTGGTATCAGAGCTGAAGGTTACCAGATCAGATAAAGGATTTGAAAAATTATTTTCAAAATGGTTTTAAAAGAAGCATTTTTCAAAAGAAAAGATTTGTTTTAAAGGCATATTCCCCAAAGCCATACGCACTATCTTCTCTTCCTCTGTTTGAATTCTTGTCTTCTTCTTTCTTGAGTCTCTGGGGCTCCTGGATTTCTAGGAGGTAACTTCATCGATGGGCGAAGTAGTGCCCGACTTCCTTCTATAACCGTAGTAGTTTCACCTGCGGTTAGTTTTCTTTCAAGCTTAGTAAGGTTTTCTGTATGATGGAAGCAGCTTTCGAGAGATTTGTCAACATAGTTACACACAGAAGGGGATGAGGAGTTTGGCAGAGGAGCACAACCCTAGGATGAGGAATTCATGGATGTTGGTTTAGCTCACGAAGGAGGAAGAAATTATAAAAGAGGAAGTATCTTTACTAGGGTATGATAGGGCATATAATTAAGGACAAGGGCAAGAACGAGGAACAAGATTTTCAGAAGGGCTAGTACATACTTTCACCACCAAGCGTACCTAGGAGAAAGGTAGTAAAGTTCTGTTGGAAGAGTCTAGTTTTGCTGTTCGTACTCTTTCCTTTGGTTTCAGCGCTTCGCATTTGTACATATCCACTTCCATAGTTGAGTCTCTACACCATAGTACTTGTATAGTAGAAAGATCCCACTAGAGTCTCAAATCCAATTGGTGGTCCGACCAGTTTATTTTTGGTTAGTAGGGGTTTGAGAATAGCTATCGAGTTTGCTTATATCATCTCACGTAGATCGTCTAAATTCGGAGTAGATATTCCTTGGGTGCTTGTCTGATATTGGTTTATGCCTTTGGGGCTTGTACTTGAGAAATGTCGAGTTCGACTAGGATGGTTTGCGTGGGAGATGAATAGTTGTGGCAGGCACTCTAAAAAGCACGTAGTGATCTTTTCGACCCTTATAGTTATGGCATGGTGGATAAGAGGGAGACCTCTAATCATCTTAGTACATACACTTGGTATCATAGTTAACATCTGTTTATTTTGGAAATGGAGGTCAGAAACTTCACAGTCATGAAGTTAAATTAGTTAAGATACAGTGGAGTAAACCCCAAGAAGGCTAGATAATAGCATCATACCCTTTTCCTTAAGGGTGCATCCTTGATTTCTTTGGTAGGAGCTTTACGCATAATCGTTTCTCTCTTTCCAAAGTATATCCTCTAGGTCGTATCCTCGATCCTTAGGTAGAAGCCAATGGATGTAAACATGTGTTTGAAACATGTTATGGTTGGTGGTTTCAAGTGGTTGCTAATGGTTGCTCGTGAATGCATATGCATACGTATTAGGCACTAGATCAGTTCGGACGCTTTCATCTTGCATTTACAGATATGTATTTGTTTGTAAGTTGAACTTGATATGCTATCATATGGATGTTGCATATGGATGAATGGCTGTGCACGCATGTAGTATTTACATAACTAGGGATGCTTGCATACATGATTGGACGCATGGCACTGACATAATTCGCATTAAGGAGGTCAACTGAATCAGTAGACCGCCTGATTTTGCATTAGATAAAGACATGTACACACACTATGCATATGAACATGAAAGCATTAGAAATCTTTTAAGGACAATGAATGCCTGTGATTGAATGGTTGAGTAGATGGGTGATTGGATGGTAGGACACATTCTTCCTAACTTGAAGATTTCGGGGAAGAAATCCTTTTAAGTGGGGAAGAATGTAACACCCCGTAATTCTGTAACACTAAGATTCACGAATCAAGGCAGAATTAAATTTTAAAATAAAAATCAAGGGAAACGGGCTACGCCATTGCGTTCGTCTCGGAATTCTGCATGAAAACGAGTCCGAGTTTGCTAGAATCAGAGTTCGTATGAAGGAGATATGACCTCCGGAAGATTCAGCGAAGTTAAAATTTCAAAATCGGACCCAGATTGGGCTGGGCGGGAATTTTCCCGCCCAAGGCACCCAGGTCGACTGGGTAGTCGACCTGGGGGTCGACTGGGTAGTCGACCTGGGGGTCGACCCCCCCCCTCCCCGCTTTTTCCAATTTTCTGCACCTGGTTCGTTCTGATGTATTTGGTCACGTTTTTTGCCTAGGTTCGTCTGCCTAACACTATATAAACAGCCATAGTCTCCTTCTCTATTCACAATTCTTTTCTATCCTTATGCTGCCTCTGAGAAAATATATAAATAAATAATATATAAAATAAATCAAGACGAGGAGATGCTGCTCAAGTTGTCAAAAGGAGGTTCGAATCAGGATTAAAGCTTCAGGATGAGAATCAAAGACTAACTCAAACGATTTCGAGCAACGTCGCACGAATCATAGCATCGCCATCCTTCTATTCTAATATAATCTCTGTAAGTCAGTTACTTCTGAAAATAATTTCTTATTTACATATAAAATGTAAATAAAATTGTGATTTCCAAAATATGTCTTTATATTTACATAAAAATGTAAACAAAAAGGTGGTTTCCAAATATAACCTTTAATTTACAAATACAATGTAAATAAAGTTTTATTTTATAAATATGTTTTTAATATCAACAATAAAATTTAGTATTTTATTGTTATACTAATCCTAGAACATCTTACGTTTAATGTGACAGTGAAAAGAAGATTTTTTTTATTGTAATTCATAAATCGTGTTCTAAATGTAAACAAATAAAAATAGGATTTTATTTGTTAGCCAAATTCTGTTGTAATGGAAACAAATAAAAATATATTCTATTTGTTGTTCATATTCTATTGTAAATAAACAAGTAAAAAATAATATTTTATTTGTCGTTCAAATCCTGCTCTAAATTAATCAAATAACCATAAGGTTTATTTGTTGTTTACATTCTATTGTAAGGTAAACAAATAAAAATAAGGTTTTATATGTCGTTCAATTTCTATGGTAATATCAACAAATAAAAAATGAGTTTTTATTCGTCGTTCCAATTCTATTGTAGCATCAACAAATAAAGATACGTTTATTTGTCGTTCAAATTTTATTGTAACATCAACAAATAAAAATAAATTTTCATTTGTCGTTCAAATTTCATTGTTCATTTTAAAATAATAAAAATAAAATTTTAATAATTTAAAATAAATTAGAGCAACTGGATGTGAATAAAATATGATTTAGATCTATATTTAGATTTAATTTTCCAATCGCAAATAAAACTCAACAATATATGAGATTTCAATGCGGATCCAGCATAACATGACCAACAAACATACCTCAAGCAACAATCAACAATTTATACAACACAGAACATTTCAGATTTGATTTAACATCAAAATATAATTATTTTTAACGTGAGGAAAAAATAATAGATAAATAATTAAATAATAAAATTCAGAGTTCTCACATTGATTTGGCTGAAAATTCAACTGTCTCAGTTTCAGCTCTGGTCTACGCCATTGCGAAGATCTTGGAAAGACGAGTCCAACGCAACTACGGTTCATAAAACGGCCATCGTATGAAAGAGTTGTTGAATTTTAAAGATTGGATAAATTAAATATTAAATAAATAAAATAATATTAAAATAATAGCCTTCTTCCCCCTTTTCACGTTTCGGCCGAACCCATTCTTCATCGCCAATCCTCCCTGTGCGCGCCAACTCGAGCACCTGGCCGCCGATCAAACACCATCACGACGAAGCCCGTCGTTCTACGCCCCAGCGCCCCCCACCATCGTGCAACTCGGTGGTCCCTAGGCGCTCGAAAACCACCGCGAACGGAACCCCTTCCTGATCAAAATTCGATAAATCCATGCACCAAAACCCGATCATCCCCGTATGGATTGAAAGCCCTCGAAAAACTCTTCGATTTGATATATAGTTTTCCAATTTTCGTTGAACGGATTAATAGAAATTAACGTTTGAAATTCGAAGCTTTCTGGCCATTCAGGGAATAGGACGGCGGCTGGCATTTTTAGGGTTTAATTTTTATTTTTTTATTAAATTCATCGTAAAGCGTGTTATAAAGGTGGATTTCTGGACTGTCTCCGAATTGGGCTTGCTTACTGTCGATCTCAACGTTTTGGGGCCTTCTGAACGTAACGGGACAGGTCTCGGGGTCCATTTCCGAAATCTGTAGAAATTTTATTTAAAATCCCAATAAAAATTAATTAATTAAATATCGACAGTACATTTAAATATGCCGGGGCCACATATAACCTCTAAAAATTTCGAAAAAAAATATTTTTAGCTTTCTTATGATGATACGGTTCTAACAAGACTAATTTCGTCGAATTCTGAGATTGTTTGAAAAATGGCTATTTTCAAGTCTTTTAAATTTAACTAAAATAGTCAAAACACATTTTCTTTTGCTACGCTCACATATTAATTCGAAAAATCCTGAAAATTAAAACCTAGCTATAATTTGACATTCCAGTTCCAACAAAAGTGGTTTCGTTGAAAACGGAGGTCGTTTGAAAAATGACTATTTTCAAGGGCTATATATTTAATATTAAAAATACATTTTTAAACAAATAATATCTAAACTCAAAATATATAAGTGTTTATACTTTTTGAATGCAGAAACATCATTCCAGACTCAATGGAAGTGGTTTCGAGTCGAAATTCCTTCATATGTGAAAAGTAGCCCTTTGGGCCTTATATATTATATATGTAAATTCTACAACGACCTTTCTAAATATTGAATTGGCCATAACTTTTGATTTCCACTATGAAATTTCAATTTTTCAGATTCGTTAGAAAGATATGATTAAACAGATTTAAATATTTCTAGTTTCACTCAATTTTGATTTATTTTGAGTCCTGTATATTCAGTTAATGTTCAAAATTAAAATTTTAAAACTACCGCGCCATTCCTAACTCCATTTATATTTAAATTAAATTTATTTGTTCTAACTTCGATCAAAATGAATTCTAGCCATTGTTATTTATATAAATTATATTTTAACCTCAAAATTCATTAAAATTTTCTAAAATTAAAATTTTAAATTTGTTCAGAATTTGCGGGTTGTTACATTGGGCGAAATCTGGGTCGTTACATTTGGTATCAGAGCTCTGGTTAGCTCAAATCTTTTGGGTACAACTCGTTAGAACAAAACAAAAGACTCATCAGAGATTGGATTAGTAATATCCAATAAGAATAACTCGTTAGAAATGGGATCAGTAGTATCCTGGAACGAGTGCGAAGAGTATTAATTTTTAAAATAAAAATGAAAATAAATTTAGTTTTGAAAATTTAAAAATCTCATTATATTATTTTATTTTATATTGGACAATCGAGTATATAAAGATTTTGCATATACGCCTAGCTAGCGTATATTCGAAACTTCAAATATACTAGACGGATATAGAATCACAATTTAGTCGCCTGGAGATGTACTCTGATGGTGGTTCAAAACATCATCAGAATTTATGTTCGAGTTTCGAAAGTGGTATTTCTATATATTTCCATTGACTGGTGTGAGAACCAAAACTAGATAGGGTCTATTGCTGTGATTTGCACAAAAATATGATTTTTGACTATATATAAAAGTTATATATATTTGAATAGTTAATCACCTAAATGATTGCTGGTTGTGATGTTTGATAATTAGTTTAACTAATTCAAATATTGGAATGATAATTAATTTAACCAATATATAAAAGGATGATAAATTTAACTAAATTAAATTTAATATTGAACTTAACTGAAAATTGATCAAAATTAAAAGTTAAGTTGGATGATTAAACAACTTTTGACTTCGTTCCTTTTCGAGAACGAAAAGATTTTAATTGGGGGAGATTATAACAAACCGCAAATTCTGAACCAATTTAAAAATTTTATTTTAGAAATTTTAATGGAAATTTTATAGTTAAAATAATTTATTTTAAATAATAACGACTAAAAATTTATTTATATAGAATTTAGAATGATTAATTTTATTATAATTATAAAAGGGAGTTAGAAATGGCACGGTAGTTTGAAATTTTGAATTTGAACTTTGACTGACTGTATAGGATGCAAAATTAATCGGATTTTAGTGAAACCAAAAATATTAGAATCTATTTAAAAATATATTTCCAAAAAATCTAAAAAATTGAAATTACAATGCGGGAATCAAAAGTTATGTCCAGTTCAAAGTTCAGAATAGTTGCTATAGAATTTATATATATTTTTTAATATTAAAAATAGCCATTTTTCAAATGACCTTCGCTTTCGACGAAACCACTTTTGTTGGATTCAGAATGTCAAATTATTGCTAGGTTTCAATTTTCATAATTTTTTGAATTAATATGTGAGCGTGGCAAATAAAAATGTGTTTTGTCAATTTCAGTCAAATTTGATCAACTTGAAAATAGCCATTTTTCGAACAGTCTCAGAATTCGACGAAATTAATTTTTTAGGACCTTATCGTCAAAACAAAGCAAAAAATAATTTTTCAGGATTTTTCTGAGTCCGTATGTGGCCTCGGCGAATTTAAATAGATGGTCAAATTTATTATTTAAATGATTTAAATAATATATTAAAGATTTCAGGCCACAGATTGTCGTTTGGTCTGACGAGACCTAGCCCATTGGATTTGGAACAAGGGCTATTAGCTAGGGTCACCTTCGGTTGGACTGAAATTGGATTAATTTAAGAGGTATGGTTTCATTTGTAAAAATCACATTAAAATACTATAAATAATACAAAGAAACCCTAAAAACACTATTCATCTTTCTTCTAGCCGCCGCCATCAAACAAATCCATAGCCACCGTGCTCTCCTTTTCCTCCTTTAAAATCCACCGATCCTCTCAATAAAATTCCTCACTCCAGTTCAAACTTTTGAAGAGATTTTCTTGCTCTTCATTTTCATACGGCTTGATCGATCTCTGGTGGCCCGAACTACGGGGACCAGAACCCCAAATCCGTGCCAAAGATCACCGCCACTATAATGACCCGCATTTTCTGCGATATATAATTAATTTATTTAATTATATAATTGGTGATTTAGACAAGTTAATGATCGTTTAATTAAATAATATTGAATATTTAATAAAATAATTATAATATAATAATATATTATAATGTCGAAATAGTCTGAAATAGTGAGATTCACAATATCATGGGAATTGAATAGCATACGAGATTTTGTGGAGTTTCGATTCGAAATATAATAACGAATATATTCAATCGACGACAGTTTGAACGTAGATTTATATTATAATTAAAATCGAGCTTGAAATGGCGCTGCAGTTCGTAAATTGGTGATTTGAACTTCAACTGAATATACCGGATTCGTTTTAAGCCGGATTTCTGTGAAACAAGAACCGTCAGGACCGATTAGATAATAGTTTTCTAATGGAAGAGAAAAATCGGGATTTCGTCGTGTAGATTTTGATTTATGGCCAAATCAAATTTTAGAATAGTCGCTATAGAATCGTTTATCGACCGTAACGGTTTATTCGATATAACTAGAGATTGGGTTTGAATTTAGACAAGGTTCTTTTGGGAAATAGTGATGATTTAATTTTTAGAATTTTATGGTGATTTTTAATTAATTTAATAAGCAACTTTTTATTTGGAGTATTTGGCACCCTGTATCGACATTTCGGGGTTTCACAATATGAGTCCATCTACCGGTATTATTACATTTTTGGGACCAGAGCACATCACTCATTTAAATGGTATTTTTGTTTCTGTCCATAACAGTCCCTACGTGAACAGAAAAATTCATAGTGGGGTACGCTATGTTTTTAACTTCAAACAAACTAAACTGAATGGTTAACTGGTCAAACGAACTCGAAATTCAACGAAATAAGTTTCATACGAAACCTTAGGAAGAGGTCTAGTGAAACGTCAAGGCCTCATATTTTTAGCATTTTTTCTGGAATTGTTAGGAATTATTGCTTGGTGTTTTTCATCGATATTTTCTAAAGGATTTTCGCAAACGGTGTCGGAATTCGACGAAACCTGTCCCGTTGGGTCCGGAATATTTTTCTGTGCTAGGAATAGCTTAGCTAGTCGGAAACAGAGATCGTATGAACGTGTGGTGAGACGAGACTTCACGTATAAGTTAATTATATATAAAGTAATAAATTTTCTTCCACCATCCCTCTCTCTATAAATAACCCTCATTCTATTCTAACCTAATGGATTCACCGAAGTCAACAGCAAAGAAAAAAACCAGCCGCCACAAATTTGTTTCCCTCCAAACAAAAGTTTCGATCCTCTTACTAAATCCAAATCAAAGTGAAAACCCTATACTACTTTTGAAATCACAAGAGGCTTGCTGTATGGAGAGGGGGTTCGACTCCTTATTGGTCACGAGTTTTACTGATAAACTGACCGAAGCAGAAGCGCTCGCGATTTAGGTTTTGCCGAGAGTTTAGGGGATTCGGGTGGAATCCGATCTAAGTGGAAGAAGAGCTCGAGATTTGGGTCCCTGGCTGTGTCGGCACCTGATGCGAGTAATTGGTGGAATGTTTGGGAGGAGGTACACTGAACTTGCCTGAAAATAATGGGGGAGAGAACGCGATGATGAGGAGGACATCGGGTTGGAGCTGTGTGGTGTGGTAGGGTGCAGAACCGAAAGGTGGAGTTGAACTGATATTAAGGCGTGGGGATAGAGGGAGCGGAGTGGAGATGAAAGTGGAAAATGGTGTGCGGGTTGTTGCTGAAGCGTGAAGAGGACGGGGAAGAAGGGGTAGTTCGGGTATGGGCTTCAAGGGAGGGTAGTTGGGCCGGTGTTAATTAAGGGTGAGGCCCGATTGTTATTTTAATTTAAGTTTTAATTATTTAAATTGTATGATAACTTCGAAGTGCCATAACTTTGTCGTACCTAAACGGAATTCAGCAAACCAAGATCCGACAGGATCGTATGGATGGGAGCAACACCATGAGACTGACCAGGAGTGAATCCGAGCCAGTTACAATTTATGGCGAAATAAATTGTCCGACTGAATCAAATAACGCAAACCGTTATTTAACGGCTAACGCGCAACTGTGAGTAAATCTCACTAACTTTGTTTAGTTTATATTTGTATAAACTGTACTTTATTTTTAATGATTGATTGTTGTGTATTGATTGTTAAATTGGACTGTTAAATTGGACTGTTAAATGGATTTGATTGAAAACGTAGATATAGTTATATATAGAAAACCGTCAATCAAATATGGATTCTGATTATCAGTATATTTCATGTTGGGATGAAATTGATGTATATTATACTGTGTAACATCTGTGGATGCAGGGAAACAGGTTGGAGGAATCCGACTGGATTCCTCAACAGTTATTTTATTGTTTTTCATATATTTTGATATATGATGTGAATTATAACCTGTTGTTGATTGTGTGTGTATGGACGATATTGAACATCGTGATTTGATATGATTGAATACCATGACATACCGGAATGTTGATAAGGGAATTTTCAAAGTGATATTGAAAATAGCATATTTATAAAATGGGATATTTATAAATAAGAGATATTTATAAATTTAAATATTTATAAATAAGGAATATTTATAAATTGGGATATTTATAAATAGGAGATCTTTTAAAAAGGGAATAAATTCAAAACATTTCTTTTTGAATGGAAAGGCCTGTGTGGCGAGTTTGGGGATTTTCCCGATGCTCCCGATACAAAGGAGGTTATGGCGAATTTTCCCGGAAATTCAAGGAGTTAGAATATTTCAAGAATAAATTTGAAAAGGAAATATTTGTAAACCATTTACAAATAGAATTGGAAAGGAAATCATTTTTTAAGTGTAGAACCGTTATTTAAAAGTAAATCTTTTCAAATGAATAAAACGTTGTTAAAAAGGAAATCTTTATAAAGTGAATAAAGTTAATCGCTTATAGATATTCGAAAGGAGAAATCGAATATGGTATTCGAAATTAGTTAATCGAATATGGTATTCGAAAGGAGAAATCGAATATGGTATTCGAAGTTAGTTAATCGAATATGGTATTCGAAAGGAGAAATCGAATATGGTATTCGAAATTAGTTAATCGAATATGGTATTCGAAGTTAGTTAATCGAATATGGTATTCGAAGTTAGTCAATCAAATATAGACATTCAAAGTTAGTCAATCAAATATAGACATCCGAAGTTAATTAATCGAATATGGTATTCGAAAATTAGTTAATCGAATATGTTATTCGAAAGGGGTTAGACAAGTCGAGTTAGTCAAATAGAGTTAACCAGTTAGAGTTAAATCAGTTAGAGTTAACCAGTTAGAGTTAAATCAGTTAGAGTTAACCAGTTAGAGTTAAATCAGTTAGAGTTAACCAGTTAGAGTTAAATCAGTTAGAGTTAACCAGTTAGAGTTAATCAGTTAGAGTTAACCAGTTAGAGTTAATCAGTTAGAGTTAACCAGTTGGAGTTAATTAGTTAGAGTTAATCGATTAGAGTTAAAACGAACTAGAGTTAATCAAATATAGTTATTTGAGATAGAGTTAGTCAAACATAGTATTCAGGGTAAGTTGCCATCTTGTACTACTGCTAGCGTAATTCGCAGGGCTGTAAATAGCCTATAGCGGTCGGATGTTTCCTGAGGGAATCAGGCGTAACCATTGTGATCGCTGCGATCTAGAGTCAAGCGAATGGAGTTTAATCGAATATTAGTTATTCGATAGGAGTTAATCGAGTTGATCGAGTTGAGAAATAAGTTAGGTTAAATAAATTAAGTTGATCGGGTGGTTCGACCAAGTTAGTCGAGCCTAGTTAATCGAATCGAATTGGTCGAACCAAGTAAGTCAAGTTAGGTTAGTCAAGTTAGTCGAGCCTAGTTAATCGAATCGAGTTAGTCGAGTAAGTCGAGTTAGGTTAGTCAAGTTAGTCGAGCCTAGTTAGTCGAATCGAATTGGTCGAACCAAGTAAGTCGAGTTAGTCGAGTAAGTCGAGTTAGTCGAGTAAGTCGAGTTAGTCGAGTCAAGTTAAGTTAGTCGAGTTAAATAAATCGATGTTAGTTTCATCGAAAGGAGTTATCGATGTTAGTTTCATCGAAAGGAGTTATCGATGTTAGTTTCATCGACAGGAGTAATCGATGTTAGTTTCATCGAAAGGAGTTATAAAGGAGTTATCGATGTTAGTTTCATCGAAGGGAGTTATCGATTATTGTTTAATCGAAGTGAGATTTTCAAATATGAGATATTTGAAAAGGAAGAGTTATCGAATATTAGTTATTCGAAGAGAGATTATCGAATATCGTTTATTCGAGAAGGAGTTATTCGAATATGGGTTATTCGAAGAAGAGTTAATCAAATAGAGATTTCTCGAAGAGAGTTAATCGGCAAATTCGATTATATCGAATTCGGGGAAGTACTTATACTTTCCAGTGTTTAAATAGAGATTTATTTATAAATAAATAAGTGTTAGGTTAATTATTCACTAATAAGAATAGAAGTTATAGTTAAAGTTAGATAATTAGAAGGTAGGGATTATAACGTTATCGTTATAACCAATGTTTTAAATATAGAAGTAGATTAGTAAAATTGGATCCGAGAAAGGCGTAAAGAAGTTGTTAAAGATTGAAAGATAAACTTTGACCATTTCGAAGTTATAACGTTGTTCAGTTAAGGTCTGAGAGGTAATTATACCCCAACTTGAGTGACTTCCTTCTTAACTAAGAAATGGTAAGGTTTGATCGTAAAGAAGTTTTGGAAATGTTTTCCAAACAAGAATCAGAAATGTTTTCTAATAAAAGAAAATAAGAATTTAGAATACAGGGAAACAGGAGATATGTAAATAGATGAACTAAAGAGATTAATGTAAAATGATGTTTGTTCGATATAATTTCCATCTGGGAATAATATCGTTGTTTGCACACTTGTTTTTCTTTGATAGTTAACTCACAGACTATCAAAGTTTTGACCATTTAACGTTGTTAATATGGAGAGACCGGTTGGATTATTATCCAAAGAACCACTCTGTATTGGCATAAGCGTCGCGAATCATATATGCCAAAGATAATTGAAGACGGAGTAAAATGCAAGGGCTATCCTGTTTACAGAATAGTGCCTTCGGTTTGTCCAGTCCCAGGACAACTTGTATGGACGAAGGTCTGATAGAGTATATCCAATGGATCGCGTAAGTTGATCTGTTCAAACGTATTCACGTTTGGTGGCGGAGGAATTCGTTTCTCTTAGCTGTATACCCGTGTTATTTTTGGATAAGTCAATTTGTGATTTGGCGGGTATGACGATGTGACATTTCTAAGTGAATGAAGATGGATGTCTGACATAGTATTTCCAGAAAGGTCACGTACATTGATTTCTTCAACCGTACCAAGAGTGGAAGCGGAGAAGGAAACTTCTTTTAGCTGACACGTAATGTATTGTTGTAGACGTCAATTAGTGATTTTCGATGGATTCGACAATGTAGCATTCGAAGTGAATCTGATGTAATGATAAAGCGTAGCTTCTAGCCTCATCAACCGGTAAATGACAGAAATCGGGCAGGCAGCATGGCTAAGTCGGTCGCACCGAAGTAGGGTGTATAATCACCTATCTAGTGAATATTCATTTGTTTCTTTAATCTATCAATGCTGTCCCATATATATATACGGGAACGGTTGCTGATCCCAACCGTTGGTGATGTACATTCGATACACTCAAGCGAAATGAGTGGTCGGTCATGTGTGGCTGAGATGCAAGATGTTCTTGTTGAACTCCAGTGTATCGTTCCTAGAGTACACTGATCGGAAGGTGATTCCATACCTTGTCATAGTTGGAAATCCATTACCCAATACGTGCTTGCGGTTTTGATTGTATACTATATATGTAGAATGTGAGATGAAAGCGTTTCTGCTAGTTGATATCTATTTGTACATAGACATTATTATAATATCAAAAGGGTTTTTGATATAAAGATATTTTGGATTCTCATAAGGGAAAAACCCGTTCCGTTCTGCGGCGTGGTCTTATGAGATATCGTTTACTTGTTCATATACCTGTTTAAAATGTTTTACTCATACCAGTCCCATGACTGACCCTGAGTTTATTTGTTGTTTTCCCTAAACTCTTGGGTGCCTAAATTTGTACGGGCAGTCAAGTAGTCGGGTTTTACAGATATACTGGAAGAGCTTGGAGCAGGAGGCTTCAAGATCATATAGCTATAGTTATTTCCGCTGTGTTGTAAGTGCTGTACTCTGATAAGTGCTATTGTATACATAACTGTTATATTTCAAAGTTATGTTATCTATTATATGTTATTCGTTCCGCTGTGAGGTTCGTGTTACTCTGATGTTATGTTCTTCTTCTTCTTCTATTCTAAGTTTCTATCTTATCTATTCTCACCTTCTAATTTCTTTCATTAATTACCGGGATTTTTCGATGTTTTGGTTATCGACGTCGAGCTTACGTCGATAACCAAAGTCGCCGAAAATCCGGGTCGTTACAGTTGGTATCAGAGCTTAAGTTTAGAATTACTTGGCTCTGTGGCGTGACTCGGTAGAGATAGGGTTAGTAATACCCTAGATTGAGTTTGAGTGTATATATACGAGTGCGTATTTGTATTTGATATAAAAATGGTTTTATATTGTGGAGATTCATTGGCTGAGTTGTTTATGAGTTCTGGTCGATCAATTTGATCCACTGTATCGGTAGGAGTAAATAAATACTTGAATACGATGGACCGACACGGTATGGATATGTGATATATTATCATATATAGGATGTGTTGGTAGTGATTATAATCAGATAAGATTATAAAATGTAAAATGGTTATATATAACCAATCAGAATTTATATAAGTAAAGTATATGAAGTATGACGAATTGAATCTGAAGTTAAATCAGAATTGGAATTAAAATAAGAAATTTTTAAGTTCCTGGGAGATTTTGAACTGTTTTCAAAATGGAAGTGTTTAGAAATGATTTTTGAAAGTGAAAAAGTATTGAACTCACTTCGATTACTGGAAATAGATTCTGATGAGTGCGGCCACATCATCAGTATTCATTTTCGAGTTCCAAAGTGACGGATTACTACCAAAGGTTTTGTTTTTGAATTGTTTTGAGAAAACAAGTGTTTAGAAATTCAAATGTTTTGAATTGGGGTTATGATTTCAAATTGATTTGAAATGAACTCAGGAATTTAAGTTCTGGAATTAAAATTTAACTAATGAAGTTAAATGGAAAAAGTGAATAAATAAATTTGAATTTAACTTGAACTAAGTTAAATGAAATTGGATTGGATTATAGAATAATCTGAAATGGGATTAAGTCGATAACTTAAGAGTTGAAATTTGATATTAGAGTTTGAATGGAATTCGACTTAAGTATAAGCGAATGATTTGGTTGAGAACCAACTGACAGGAGTTTGATTGGAATGACATTTATATATGTTGAGTTGAGTAACAGATGAAAAGGGATATAATGATATGCCCGACAAAAAGGTACAAGTTTATTTTATATATGAGTTTGGATTTTATGAGCCGAATTGGCAAGCCACTTGGCTGTTTGATTTTCTTTTGGATTGAAGAAGGCCCAGAGAGGCGAGTTGGAATTTGAGCTATTGACCAGTACAAAGGAGGTGCTGGCGAAATTTTCCGAAAAATTTAAAGTGTTAGAAAATTTTCAGAATTTTTAAAATTTTAGTTAGTCGGAATGAATAAATATTTTAGTCGATATTAATTGGTTCTGTTGAAATCAGAAATAAGGGGTAAACAAATCTTAGGAATTCCAATAGACAGGGTCGTCCTCTAACTTAGCAATTTCGAGGACGAAATTATTTTAAGTGGGGAAGAATGTAATGACCCGCATTTTCTGCGATATATAATTAATTTATTTAATTATACAATTGGTGATTTAGACAAGTTAATGATCGTTTAATTAAATAATATTGAATATTTAATAAAATAATTATAATATAATAATATATTATAATGTCGAAATAGTCTGAAATAGTGAGATTCACAATATCATGGGAATTGAATAACATACGAGATTTTGTGGAGTTTCGATTCGAAATATAATAACGAATATATTCAATCGACGACAGCTTGAACGTAGAATTATATTATAATTAAAATCGAGCTTGAAATGGCGCTGCAGTTCGTAAATTGGTGATTTGAACTTCAACTGAATATACCGGATTCGTTTTAAGCCGGATTTCTGTGAAACAAGAACCGTCAGGACCGATTAGATAATAGTTTTCTAATGGAAGAGAAAAATAGGGATTTCGTCGTGTAGATTTTGATTTATGGCCAAATCAAATTTTAGAATAGTCGCTATAGAATCGTTTATCGACCGTAACGGTTTATTCGATATAACTAGAGATCGGGTTTGAATTTAGACAAGGTTCTTTTGGGAAATAGTGATGATTTAATTTTTAGAATTTTATGGTGATTTTTAATTAATTTAATAAGCAACTTTTTATTTGGAGTATTTGGCACCCTGTATCGACATTTCGGGGTTTCACAATATGAGTCCATCTACCAGTATTATTACATTTTTGGGACCAGAGCACATCACTCATCTAAATGGTATTTTTGTTTCTGTCCATAACAGTCCCTACGTGAACAGAAAAATTCATAGTGGGGTACGCTATGTTTTTAACTTCAAACAAACTAAACTGAATGGTTAACTGGTCAAACGAACTCGAAATTCAACGAATTAAGTTTCATACGAAACCTTAGGAAGAGGTCTAGTGAAACGTCAAGGCCTCATATTTTTAGGATTTTTTCTGGAATTGTTAAGAATTATTGCTCGGTGTTTTTCATCGATATTTTCTAAAGGATTTTCGCAAACGGTGTCGGAATTCGACGAAACCTGTCCCGTTGGGTCCGGAATATTTTTCTGTGCTAGGAATAGCTTAGCTAGTCGGAAACAGAGATCGTATGAACGTGTGGTGAGACGAGACTTCACGTATAAGTTAATTATATATAAAGTAATAAATTTTCTTCCTCCATCCCTCTCTCTATAAATAACCCTCATTCTATTCTAACCTAATGGATTCACCGAAGTCAACAGCAAAGAAAAAAACCAGCCGCCACAAATTTGTTTCCCTCCAAACAAAAGTTTCGATCCTCTTACTAAATCCAAATCAAAGTAAAAACCCTATACTACTTTTGAAATCACAAGAGGCTTGCTGTATGGAGAGGGGGTTCGACTCCTTATTGGTCACGAGTTTTACAGATAAACTGACCGAAGCAGAAGCGCTCGCGATTTAGGTTTTGCCGAGAGTTTAGGGGATTCGGGTGGAATCCGATCTAAGTGGAAGAAGAGCTCGAGATTTGGGTCCCTGGCTGTGTCGGCACCTGATGCGAGTAATTGGTGGAATGTTTGGGAGGAGGTACACTGAACTTGCCTGAAAATAATGGGGGAGAGAACGCGATGATGAGGAGGACATCGGGTTGGAGCTGTGTGGTGTGGTAGGGTGCAGAACCGAAAGGTGGAGTTGAACTGATATTAAGGCGTGGGGATAGAGGGAGCGGAGTGGAGATGAAAGTGGAAAATGGTGTGCGGGTTGTTGCTGAAGCGTGAAGAGGACGGGGAAGAAGGGGTAGTTCGGGTATGGGCTTCAAGGGAGGGTAGTTGGGCCGGTGTTAATTAAGGGTGAGGCCCGATTGTTATTTTAATTTAAGTTTTAATTATTTAAATTGTATGATAACTTCGAAGTGCCATAACTTTGTCGTACCTAAACGGAATTCAGCAAACCAAGATCCGACAGGATCGTATGGATGGGAGCAACACCATGAGACTGACCAGGAGTGAATCCGAGCCAGTTACAATTTATGGCGAAATAAATTGTCCGACTGAATCAAATAACGCAAACCGTTATTTAACGGCCAACGCGCAACTGTGAGTAAATCTCACTAACTTTGTTTAGTTTATATTTGTATAAACTGTACTTTATTTTTAATGATTGATTGTTGTGTATTGATTGTTAAATTGGACTGTTAAATTGGACTGTTAAATGGATTTGATTGAAAACGTAGATATAGTTATATATAGAAAACCGTCAATCAAATATGGATTCTGATTATCAGTATATTTCATGTTGGGATGAAATTGATGTATATTATACTGTGTAACATCTGTGGATGCAGGAAAACAGGTTGGAGGAATCCGACTGGATTCCTCAACAGTTATTTTATTGTTTTTCATATATTTTGATATATGATGTGAATTATAACCTGTTGTTGATTGTGTGTGTATGGACGATATTGAACATCGTGATTTGATATGATTGAATACCATGACATCCGGAATGTTGATAAGGGAATTTTCAAAGTGATATTGAAAATAGCATATTTATAAAATGGGATATTTATAAATAAGAGATATTTATAAATTTAAATATTTATAAATAAGGAATATTTATAAATTGGGATATTTATAAATAGGAGATCTTTTAAAAAGGGAATAAATTCAAAACATTTCTTTTTGAATGGAAAGGCCTGTGTGGCGAGTTTGGGGATTTTCCCGATGCTCCCGATACAAAGGAGGTTATGGCGAATTTTCCCGGAAATTCAAGGAGTTAGAATATTTCAAGAATAAATTTGAAAAGGAAATATTTGTAAACCATTTACAAATAGAATTGGAAAGGAAATCATTTTTTAAGTGTAGAACCGTTATTTAAAAGTAAATCTTTTCAAATGAATAAAACGTTGTTAAAAAGGAAATCTTTATAAAGTGAATAATGTTAATCGAATATAGATATTCGAAAGGAGAAATCGAATATGGTATTCGAAATTAGTTAATCGAATATGGTATTCGAAAGGAGAAATCGAATATGGTATTCGAAGTTAGTTAATCGAATATGGTATTTGAAAGGAGAAATCGAATATGGTATTCGAAGTTAGTTAATCGAATATGGTATTCGAAGTTAGTTAATCGAATATGGTATTCGAAGTTAGTCAATCAAATATAGACATTCAAAGTTAGTCAATCAAATATAGACATCCGAAGTTAATTTATCGAATATGGTATTCGAAAGTTAGTTAATCGAATATGTTATTCGAAAGGGGTTAGACAAGTCGAGTTAGTCAAATAGAGTTAACCAGTTAGAGTTAAATCAGTTAGAGTTAACCAGTTAGAGTTAAATCAGTTAGAGTTAACCAGTTAGAGTTAAATCAGTTAGAGTTAACCAGTTAGAGTTAAATCAGTTAGAATTAACCAGTTAGAGTTAAATCAGTTAGAGTTAACCAGTTAGAGTTAATCAGTTAGAGTAAACCAGTTAGAGGTAATCAGTTAGAGTTAACCAGTTGGAGTTAATTAGTTAGAGTTAATCGATTAGAGTTAAAACGAACTAGAGTTAATCAAATATAGTTATTTGAGATAGAGTTAGTCAAACATAGTATTCAGGGTAAGTTGCCATCTTGTACTACTGCTAGCGTAATTCGCAGGGCTGTAAATAGCCTATAGCGGTCGGATGTTTCCTGAGGGAATCAGGCGTAACCATTGTGATCGCTGCGATCTAGAGTCAAGCGAATGGAGTTTAATCGAATATTAGTTATTCGATAGGAGTTAATCGAGTTGATCGAGTTGAGAAATAAGTTAAGTTAAATAAATTAAGTTGATCG
This sequence comes from Allium sativum, assembly GCA_030737875.1. Classification (NCBI taxonomy): domain Eukaryota; kingdom Viridiplantae; phylum Streptophyta; class Magnoliopsida; order Asparagales; family Amaryllidaceae; genus Allium; species Allium sativum. The sequence continues at coordinate 108,771,476 of CM060916.1, read as the reverse complement.
GGTGGTTCGACCAAGTTAGTCGAGCCTAGTTAATCGAATCGAATTGGTCGAACCAAGTAAGTCGAGTTAGGTTAGTCAAGTTAGTCGAGCCTAGTTAATCGAATCGAGTTAGTCGAGTTAGGTTAGTCAAGTTAGTCGAGCCTAGTTAATCGAATCGAATTGGTCGAACCAAGTAAGTCGAGTTAGTCGAGTAAGTCGAGTTAGTCGAGTAAGTCGAGTTAGTCGAGTCAAGTTAAGTTAGTCGAGTTAAATAAATCGATGTTAGTTTCATCGAAAGGAGTTATCGATGTTAGTTTCATCGAAAGGAGTAATCGATGTTAGTTTCATCGAAAGGAGTTATCGATGTTAGTTTCATCGAAAGGAGTTATCGATGTTAGTTTCATCGACAGGAGTAATCGATGTTAGTTTCATCGAAAGGAGTTATAAAGGAGTTATCGATGTTAGTTTCATCGAAGGGAGTTATCGATTATTGTTTAATCGAAGTGAGATTTTCAAATATGAGATATTTGAAAAGGAAGAGTTATCGAATATTAGTTATTCGAAGAGAGATTATCGAATATCGTTTATTCGAGAAGGAGTTATTCGAATATGGGTTATTCGAAGAAGAGTTAATCAAATAGAGATTTCTCGAAGAGAGTTAATCGGCAAATTCGATTATATCGAATTCGGGGAAGTACTTATACTTTCCAGTGTTTAAATAGAGATTTATTTATTTATAAATAAATAAGTGTTAGGTTAATTATTCACTAATAAGAATAGAAGTTATAGTTAAAGTTAGATAATTAGAAGGTAGGGATTATAACGTTATCGTTATAACCAATGTTTTAAATATAGAAGTAGATTAGTAAAATTGGATCCGAGAAAGGCGTAAAGAAGTTGTTAAAGATTAAAAGATAAACTTTGACCATTTCGAAGTTATAACGTTGTTCAGTTAAGGTCTGAGAGGTAATTATACCCCAACTTGAGTGACTTCCTTCTTAACTAAGAAATGGTAAGGTTTGATCGTAAAGAAGTTTTGGAAATGTTTTCCAAACAAGAATCAGAAATGTTTTCTGATAAAAGAAAATAAGAATTTAGAATACAGGGAAACAGGAGATAAGTAAATAGATGAACTAAAGAGATTAATGTAAAATGATGTTTGTTCGATATAATTTCCATCTGGGAATAATATCGTTGTTTGCACACTTGTTTTTCTTTGATAGTTAACTCACAGACTATCGAAGTTTTGACCATTTAACGTTGTTAATATGGAGAGACCGGTTGGATTATTATCCAAAGTACCACTCTGTATTGGCATAAGCGTCGCGAATCATATATGCCAAAGATAATTGAAGACGGAGTAAAATGCAAGGGCTATCCTGTTTACAGAATAGTGCCTTCGGTTTGTCCAGTCCCAGGACAACTTGTATGGACGAAGGTCTGACAGAGTATATCCAATGGATCACGTAAGTTGATCTGTTCAAACGTATTCACGTTTTGTGGCGGAGGAATTCGTTTCTCTTAGCTGTATACCCGTGTTATTTTTGGATAAGTCAATTTGTGATTTGGCGGGTATGACGATGTGACATTTCTAAGTGAATGAAGATGGATGTCTGACATAGTATTTCCAGAAAGGTCACGTACATTGATTTCTTCAACCGTACCAAGAGTGGAAGCGGAGAAGGAAACTTCTTTTAGCTGACACGTAATGTATTGTTGTAGACGTCAATTAGTGATTTTCGATGGATTTGACAATGTAGCATTCGAAGTGAATCTGATGTAATGATAAAGCGTAGCTTCTAGCCTCATCAACCGGTAAATGACAGAAATCGGGCAGGCAGCATGGCTAAGTCGGTCGCACCGAAGTAGGGTGTATAATCACCTATCTAGTGAATATTCATTTGTTTCTTTAATCTATCAATGTTGTCCCATATATATATACGGGAACGGTTGCTGATCCCAACCGTTGGTGATGTACATTCGATACACTCAAGCGAAATGAGTGGTCGGTCATGTGTGGCTGAGTTGCAAGATGTTCTTGTTGAACTCCAGTGTATCGTTCCTAGAGTACACTGATCGGAAGGTGATTCCATACCTTGTCATAGTTGGAAATCCATTACCCAATACGTGCTTGCGGTTTTGATTGTATACTATATATGTAGAATGTGAGATGAAAGCGTTTCTGCTAGTTGATATCTATTTGTACATAGACATTATTATAATATCAAAAGGGTTTTTGATATAAAGATATTTTGGATTCTCATAAGGGAAAAACCCGTTCCGTTCTGCGGCGTGGTCTTATGAGATATCGTTTACTTGTTCATATACCTGTTTGAACTGTTTTACTCATACCAGTCCCATGACTGACCCGGAGTTTATTTGTTGTTTTCCCTAAACTCTTGGGTGCCTAAATTTGTACGGGCAGTCAAGTAGTCGGGTTTTACAGATATACTGGAAGAGCTTGGAGCAGGAGGCTTCAAGATCATATAGCTATAGTTATTTCCGCTGTGTTGTAAGTGCTGTACTCTGATAAGTGCTATTGTATACATAACTGTTATATTTCAAAGTTATGTTATCTATTATATGTTATTCGTTCCGCTGTGAGGTTCGTGTTACTCTGATGTTATGTTCTTCTTCTTCTTCTATTCTAAGTTTCTATCTTATCTATTCTCACCTTCTAATTTCTTTCATTAATTACCGGGATTTTTCGATGTTTTGGTTATCGACGTCGAGCTTACGTCGATAACAAAAGTCGCCGAAAATCCGGGTCGTTACAGTTGGTATCAGAGCTTAAGTTTAGAATTACTTGGCTCTGTGGCGTGACTCGGTAGAGATAGGGTTAGTAATACCCTAGATTGAGTTTGAGTGTACATATACGAGTGCGTATTTGTATTTGATATAAAAATGGTTTTATATTGTGGAGATTCATTGGCTGAGTTGTTTATGAGTTCTGGTCGATCAGTTTGATCCACTGTATCGGTAGGAGTAAATAAATACTTGAATACGATGGACCGACACGGTATGGATATGTGATATATTATCATATATAGGATGTGTTGGTAGTGATTATAATCAGATAAGATTATAAAATGTAAAATGGTTATATATAACCAATCAGAATTTATATAAGTAAAGTATATGAAGTATGACGAATTGAATCTGAAGTTAAATCAGAATTGGAATTAAAATAAGAAAATTTTAAGTTCCTGGGAGATTTTGAACTGTTTTCAAAATGGAAGTGTTTAGAAATGATTTTTGAAAGTGAAATAGTATTGAACTCACTTCGATTACTGGAAATAGATTCTGATGAGTGTGGCCACATCATCAGTATTCATTTTCGAGTTCCAAAGTGACGGATTACTACCAAAGGTTTTGTTTTTGAATTGTTTTGAGAAAACAAGTGTTTAGAAATTCAAATGTTTTGAATTGGGGTTATGATTTCAAATTGATTTGAAATGAACTCAGGAATTTAAGTTCTGGAATTAAAATTTAACTAATGAAGTTAAATGGATTAAAATGGAAAAAGTGAATAAATAAATTTGAATTTAACTTGAACTAAGTTAAATGAAATTGGATTGGATTATAGAATAATCTGAAATGGGATTAAGTCGATAACTTAAGAGTTGAAATTTGATATTAGAGTTTGAATGGAATTCGACTTAAGTATAAGTGAATGATTTGGTTGAGAACCAACTGACAGGAGTTTGATTGGAATGACATTTATATATGTTGAGTTGAGTAACAGATGAAAAGGGATATAATGATATGCCCGACAAAAAGGTACAAGTTTATTTTATATATGAGTTTGGATTTTATGAGCCGAATTGGCAAGCCGCTTGGCTGTTTGATTTTCTTTTGGATTGAAGAAGGCCCAGAGAGGCGAGTTGGAATTTGAGCTATTGACCAGTACAAAGGAGGTGCTGGCGAAATTTTCCGAAAAATTTATAGTGTTAGAAAATTTTCAGAATTTTTAAAATTTTAGTTAGTCGGAATGAATAAATATTTTAGTCGATATTAATTGGTTCTGTTGAAATCAGAAATAAGGGGTAAACAAATCTTAGGAATTCCAATAGACAGGGTCGTCCTCTAACTTAGCAATTTCGAGGACGAAATTATTTTAGGGTGCGTTTTTTAGAGGTCCCTATTAAGTTTCAAAATATAAAAAAAACCCGGTCATAAACTTATTGTAAATTTAGTCCCTGTTTTTCGAAAATTCATAAAAAAAATATTAAAAAAATATAAAAAAATCACGTAAATTCGTATTTAAATAAAACATGTACTCGCCCAAAAATTCAGATCATAATAAAATCAAAACATGCATCAAAATCGAAAAAATACAGAAAACAACGAAAAATGCAGTAATTTGCATCAAATCATGCACATATTTGGAATACTTGCATTCATCTGTGCAAGTATTTCTCTGTTATATTTTTACATGCAATACTTGCATACATGTGTGCAAGTATTTAAAATAGTTGCATACATGTATGCAAGTTTCTGCACACATTTTATTTTCACATGTAAATACCTACATACATGTGTGCAAGTATTTCAAATAGTTGCACACATGTATGCAGGTTTCTGCATGCATTTTCAACTAAAACAGCTTCAGAAATACTTGCATACATGTATGCAACTATTGGCAAAAGTTGCATACATGTATGCAACTATTTTGCAAGTTTTAAATTCACAATACATCCCTGTAATTAATGTTTTCTCTGTAAACCCGCCCCCTATTTTAGCTGCCGCCTGGAATCTTCCGCCTGCCACTTTCCATACCTCCGCCTCTTTCGTTTTCTGTCCAAATTTTCAGGCGCTATCACTTAAAAAAAAAAAAAAAATTTCTAAAATCTGTAAACATTCTCGGAAGTCCACAGAAATTTAAAAAAAAAGTTGCATAAATGTATGCAACTTTTACGAATAGTTGCATACATTTATGCAACTATTCGAATACACATGCATATATTTATGCACGCCTGTTTGAAAAATTGCATACATGTATGCAGTTTTTCTATATAACTGCATACATGTGTGCATATATGTCAAAAGACATGCAAACGTGAATAAGTTGCACGTAGGTATGCAGTTTTTAAACAAATGCATCAGCAGATGCATGTTTTAACAATATGTGCATACATGTATGCATTTATACTGCAGTTTTGACGCAGATTTGAAATAAATGCATACATGTATGCAACTAATCGATTTATATGCATGTTTTGATGCAATTTACTGCATTTCGTTGATTTTCTGTATTTCATGATTTCGACGTTGTTTTTGATGTTTTTTTGATCTGATTTTTTTCACGATTATTTGATTTAATTAATTACGAATTTACATGATTTTTATATATTTTTTTGTATTTTTTTGATGAATTTTCGAAAAATAGGGACTAAATTTACAATAAGTTTATGACCGGATGTGAGCCTAATTAAGTTTCGTTTTAGGGATGTGTGCCTAATATTCACATTATTTTAAGTGGGGAAGAATGTAATGACCCGCATTTTCTGCGATATATAATTAATTTATTTAATTATATAATTGGTGATTTAGACAAGTTAATGATCGTTTAATTAAATAATATTGAATATTTAATAAAATAATTATAATATAATAATATATTATAATGTCGAAATAGTCTGAAATAGTGAGATTCACAATATCATGGGAATTGAATAGCATACGAGATTTTGTGGAGTTTCGATTCGAAATATAATAACGAATATATTCAATCGACGACAGCTTGAACGTAGAATTATATTATAATTAAAATCGAGCTTGAAATGGCGCTGCAGTTCGTAAATTGGTGATTTGAACTTCAACTGAATATACCGGATTCGTTTTAAGCCGGATTTCTGTGAAACAAGAACCGTCAAGACCGATTAGATAATAGTTTTCTAATGGAAGAGAAAAATAGGGATTTCGTCGTGTAGATTTTGATTTATGGCCAAATCAAATTTTAGAATAGTCGCTAAAGAATCGTTTATCGACCGTAACGGTTTATTCGATATAACTAGAGATCGGGTTTGAATTTAGACAAGGTTTTTTTGGGAACTAGTGATGATTTAATTTTTAGAATTTTATGGTGATTTTTAATTAATTTAATAAGCAACTTTTTATTTGGAGTATTTGGCACCCTGTATCGACATTTCGGGGTTTCACAATATGAGTCCATCTACCGGTATTATTACATTTTTGGGACCAGAGCACATCACTCATTTAAATGGTATTTTTGTTTCTGTCCATAACAGTCCCTACGTGAACAGAAAAATTCATAGTGGGGTACGCTATGTTTTTAACTTCAAACAAACTAAACTGAATGGTTAACTGGTCAAACGAACTCGAAATTCAACGAAATAAGTTTCATACGAAACCTTAGGAAGAGGTCTAGTGAAACGTCAAGGCCTCATATTTTTAGGATTTTTTCTGGAATTGTTAGGAATTATTGCTCGGTGTTTTTCATCGATATTTTCTAAAGGATTTTCGCAAACGGTGTCGGAATTCGACGAAACCTGTCCCGTTGGGTCCGGAATATTTTTCTGTGCTAGGAATAGCTTAGCTAGTCGGAAACAGAGATCGTATGAACGTGTGGTGAGACGAGACTTCACGTATAAGTTAATTATATATAAAGTAATAAATTTTCTTCCTCCATCCCTCTCTCTATAAATAACCCTCATTCTATTCTAACCTAATCGATTCACCGAAGTCAACAGCAAAGAAAAAAACCAGCCGCCACAAATTTGTTTCCCTCCAAACAAAAGTTTCGATCCTCTTACTAAATCCAAATCAAAGTAAAAACCTTATACTACTTTTGAAATCACAAGAGGCTTGCTGTATGGAGAGGGGGTTCGACTCCTTATTCGTCACGAGTTTTACTGATAAACTGACCGAAGCAGAAGCGCTCGCGATTTAGGTTTTGCCGAGAGTTTAGGGGATTCGGGTGGAATCCGATCTAAGTGGAAGAAGAGCTCGAGATTTGGGTCCCTGGCTGTGTCGGCACCTGATGCGAGTAATTGGTGGAATGTTTGGGAGGAGGTACACTGAACTTGCCTGAAAATAATGGGGGAGAGAACGCGATGATGAGGAGGACATCGGGTTGGAGCTGTGTGGTGTGGTAGGGTGCAGAACCGAAAGGTGGAGTTGAACTGATATTAAGGCGTGGGGATAGAGGGAGCGGAGTGGAGATGAAAGTGGAAAATGGTGTGCGGGTTGTTGCTGAAGCGTGAAGAGGACGGGGAAGAAGGGGTAGTTCGGGTATGGGCTTCAAGGGAAGGTAGTTGGGCCGGTGTTAATTAAGGGTGAGGCCCGATTGTTATTATAATTTAAGTTTTAATTATTTAAATTGTATGATAACTTCGAAGTGCCATAACTTTGTCGTACCTAAACGGAATTCAGCAAACCAAGATCCGACAGGATCGTATGGATGGGAGCAACACCATGAGACTGACCAGGAGTGAATCCGAGCCAATTACAATTTATGGCGAAATAAATTGTCCGACTGAATCAAATAACGCAAACCGTTATTTAACGGCTAACGCGCAACTGTGAGTAAATCTCACTAACTTTGTTTAGTTTATATTTGTATAAACTGTACTTTATTTTTAATGATTGATTGTTGTGTATTGATTGTTAAATTGGACTGCTAAATTGGACTGTTAAATGGATTTGATTGAAAACGTAGATATAGTTATATATAGAAAACCGTCAATCAAATATGGATTCTGATTATCAGTATATTTCATGTTGGGATGAAATTGATGTATATTATACTGTGTAACATCTGTGGATGCAGGGAAACAGGTTGGAGGAATCCGACTGGATTCCTCAACAGTTATTTTATTGTTTTTCATATATTTTGATATATGATGTGAATTATAACCTGTTGTTGATTGTGTGTGTATGGACGATATTGAACATCGTGATTTGATATGATTGAATACCATGACATACCGGAATGTTGATAAGGGAATTTTCAAAGTGATATTGAAAATAGCATATTTATAAAATGGGATATTTATAAATAAGAGATATTTATAAATTTAAATATTTATAAATAAGGAATATTTATAAATTGGGATATTTATAAATAGGAGATCTTTTAAAAAGGGAATAAATTCAAAACATTTCTTTTTGAATGGAAAGGCCTGTGTGGCGAGTTTGGGGATTTTCCCGATGCTCCCGATACAAAGGAGGTTATGGCGAATTTTCCCGGAAATTCAAGGAGTTAGAATATTTCAAGAATAAATTTGAAAAGGAAATATTTGTAAACCATTTACAAATAGAATTGGAAAGGAAATCATTTTTTAAGTGTAGAACCGTTATTTAAAAGTAAATCTGTGACGGCCCGCCCCGCACCAGCCTGCATTTCCTCCAAAAGTGCGCTGTACACATGCCCGACTAGCACAAGACGGTCGTCATAAGAAAGAAAAGAAGAGAATGAACTAATCAAGAAACCTGTAGAATGTCTCACAGCGCATGGAATAAAATATAATAATAACATACTTGACACAAAACAGGCGAGACAGTGCATAAGCTGATAACTAGAATCAACATCAATCATCAAAGCAGCGGAAATCCAAATACAGCTTATTACAATTTTCCAAATTAACTGTCTCTAAACAAAAGAAAGCTGAAGTAGAAGATACACCAACAATGCCCAAGCAGTGATCTTCAACAACACAGGGAGAATACTATATATATTACGTGGAAGCCTCCTGCTCGTCTCCGGATCATCTACCCGTGCATCACCAGCTAACCTGTCTCTAGTCTGCTCGTGTGAGCACCCAGAGTAATAAGAGGAGACATAAAACTCTGGGTCAGACATAAAGCCTGGTATGAGCGATAAGCATCTAAACAGAATAATAACAGGTATACTAAACCATACCTGAACCTGGACCTGCAACCAAAGAGTTAGTACCACATACCGTACAATGCTCTAAGGTGCCATAATAAATAGTGAAAGAATACGGGGGTGGGGTGTGCATGTCACAATGATAGCAAACAAATCATCCATAGCAACCATCCTCACATCTCTCACTCAGTGCGTAAAGCGTACGACATCTACCACTTTGGAACACTAGACAAACTGAGGTAACGACGAATCCCGACTTGTAGAAACCCTGCTGTGACCAAGCCAAACACTTGGAGTCATGACTAAACATTTCAATGACCCACTTCATTGGTCGTAGCCCTTGGTTCTACCGATGCCATAATGGCCCTGAATCCGCCTTCGCACCTCCTACCATAGTGGTCCAAAGCTATAGACATCAATAACCCCTTAACACGCGTCCCGCAGCAAAGCCCAACCATGAAGCGAACTCGTTGATTCCCATCTGAATCTTGAGCTCTAACTTCTCATTTGGACTTCCTTTGCATCTCGGGTTTGGTCGAATTGGAGTTGGTCTTCGGAAGAGTCATCACGAAGTAGTAAAAGTACACGTCCGGTTCCCCATGCTCGGTTCGGTTCGGATACGTTCCCCGGTTCGGTTCGGAGTGCCACCATCCTCTGGGTTCGGGTCCTTCTCCCTCATGCGGTTCGGTTCGGAGCTCTCCCTCATGCGGTTCGGTTCGATGATTCTGAAGCGGTTCGGTTCGGATACCCCATGGCTTGAGTGTCTCCGTCTCCGTCTCGTCAGCATCAGTTCGGTTCGTGTATTGCTCTCGATTCAGTTCGGAATATGGTATCCATGCTCCTCTTTCCTCTACTTCAGTCCTCCTTGTTCCTTCCGATCCCACGCTACGCCCCTCCGATCCGACCAGGCCTTCCTTGTTGCCTCTTCACGTCATGCTCCAAAAGGAACCACTCCCCGGTCCGGTTCGGATATGTCCGATCCGATCCCCTACCCGATCCGATCCCCTACCCGATCCGATCCGGTTAGATACCCTGCAGTTTTCTGCAACTTTCCAGCAACTGTTTATACGCCTCTCGACGGCGTTTTCGACCAATCTAACTATTGGAATCAATCACAAAGCATACCAAAGGGTCATAGCAACATATAACAGCAACCACAAGCAACAAACAACAATTTAAATGAATCATAATGGATCAAAAGTGGCCAAAACCTCACATTTTCCTATAATCCCTCTTAATCATGTTTAAGCATACGATTAGCAAAACACATCGAAATTAACCCAAATTTCTAACAGAGCCTTAAAACATTATTTTAGAATTTTAAGAATTTTTCCAGAATTTATTTACGTATAAATTCGCTAATCTTCACTAATTACCCTTAATCACCGTAATTAGTGCAAAAACTATGCAAATCACTCACCTTGGCCACAAACAAAATTCTCAGAACTGAAACTCCTCTGATTTGGGCGAATACTGATGTCCAACAGCAGCTCTAACCTTGCTTTGGTGCTTTTTCTTCTTAATTTGATGCCTCTAAGCCTTAATCCTTGATTAGGAAGTGATTTTTGGGTGTTTTAGAGAGATTTAGAGAGTGGAGGCCATGGCTAGATCAAGAGGAATGAAAGTGGCGGCTGGAAAATGTCTAAAGAAATGTTCTCTAACCCTAATCAGCCCCTATATGCCCCTAAACCCGAAATTCCCCTTGGGCCTAGCTGCTAATCACCCGGTTAAGCCCAATTAAGCTGTTTTTAACCATCTGAAACTTGTTTCAGCCATATCTCCCAAACGGTAAGTCCGTTTGGCTAATGTGACCACTCTACGGAAAGAGAAACCATCATCCGAAGCCAACGGAAGTGGTTTCAGGTCAAAATTCCTTTCCAGTCAAAAGTTATGGCCAAAACAGTGCCAAATAGGGGTAAAATGGTCATTTAAAAATCGGGAAAAATCACGAACATGGGAAATGACCCCAATAGTCGTCTCCCAAAGTTACATGACCATACGACTTCGTATGTGACAGAAATAAATATTCTACGATCCTATGAAGCGTAGAATACGGGTCGTTACACTCTCCCCCCCTTAAGAAATTTCGTCCCCGAAATTCTTTAACCCAAAACATACTAGGGATCCCGCATGCCTAACAACCATATACAACAATCAAATATGCAAAACAAGCAAACAAGCCTATCCTAGCATGCGGAAAACTAAATCGAAGTCAAAATCTTACCAGACAAAGAGTTCTGGATACTTCTTCCTTATGTCCTCCTCTGTTTCCTAAGTACAATCACTCTCGTCCTCGCTCCACTGTACCTTGACTAGCTTCACCGCCTTCCTTCGAAGTTGCTTCATGTCGTACTCGACAATACGGGCCGGCTGGCGGTTCCCAACCGCCTCGGGTTCTACTTCGAAGTCCTCTAACTGATCAGGTGAAATAGTCATATCTGAGTCGTGAACGAACTTCCTTAGTTGGGAAACATGAAATACGTTATGAACTCCCGCCATCTTCTCTGGTAAGTCAATCCTATATGCCAAATTCCCGACTAGTTCAAGAACAGGGAATGGGCCAACAAATCTTGGTGCCAACTTGCCCCTCCTGCCAAATCGTATTACGCTCTTCAACGGGGAAATCATGACAAACACCAAGTCACCAACGGAGAATTTTAAGTCTCTTCGCCTCTTATCAGCATAACTCTTCTGCCTATCTTGGGCTGCCTTCATTCGTTGCTGAATGATCTTGATCTTATCTGAAGTTTCCCTCACCACATCTGGTCCAAGCATAAACTTCTCGCCAGTCTCTATCCAACATGATGGTGAGTTACACGGCCTTACGTACAAAGCTTCAAACGGAGCCATACCGATACTGGATTGGTAGCTATTATTATATGCAAACTCTACTAGATGCAAATGGTCATCCCATGATCCTCCAAAATCCAATATACATGCTCTCAAGAGATCTTCCAAAATACGATTCACCCTTTCCGTCTGACCGTCGGTCTGAGGATGATATGCGGTACTGAGATGTAACTCTGACCCTAGAGCCTCTTGTAAGCTCTTCCAAAACCCACTAGTGAACAACGGGTCTCGGTCGCTCACAATGCTTTTAGGTACTCCATGAAATCTCACTATCCACTTCATATACAATTCTGCTAACTTAGCTGCCGTTCTAGTCGATTTGACTGGTATAAACCTTGCACTTTTAGTCAGTCGATCTACAATTACCCAAATGCTGTCATATCCCGATCTAGTCCTTGGTAAACCATCGATGAAATCCATCGAGACTTGCTCCCATTTCCATTCGGGAATTTCTAATGGCTGTAACAACCCACTAGGCTTCTTTTGCTCGGCTTTAACTAGCTGGCAATTCATGCACTTGGATATAAACTTCCCAACGTCTCGTTTCATCCCTTCCCAGTAGTAGATCTGCTTCATATCTCGATACATCTTATTACCACCGGGGTGTATAGTCAGCTTTGAGTGATGACATTCTCTAAGCACTTCATCCCTCAATCCATTGACATTGGGTACAACAAGCTTTCCATTCATTCTAAGCCATCTATCTCGATCAAGCCCATACTTGTTCATCTCCTCATCGATACCCATCTCTAACTTGGAGATGATTCCCAATAGGTTAGGATCGTCCCTCTGACTAGAGCCGATCCGCTCAATTAAAGTGGGTCTGATCGTCAAACTTGCTAACATTTCTGGATCCAATTCGCACTTTGGTCTGAAATCAAACCCCGCGATAAACTCCAGTTGCTTCCATTCAAGGAACATAGCCCCTAAGCTGGCATGTCTTCTACTCAACGCATCAGCCACCGCATTGCCCTTTCCTGGTGTATATGCGATGTCAAAATCATAGGAAGCTAAGAACTCTAACCATCTCTGCTGACGGAGATTTAAATCCTTCTGGGAGAAGAGATATTTTAACGACTTATGATCTGTAAACAACTCAAATCTTTCTCCTAAGAGATAGTGTCTCCACATCTTTAACGCGAACACGATCGCTGCCAATTCTAAATCATGGGTAGGGTATCTTCTCTCGTGCGGTTTCAACTACCGACTTGCGTAAGCTACAACCCTACCGCCTTGCATCAATACAGCACCCAGTCCGGTACCACAGGCATCCGTGTATACCGTCATCTCTTCATCCCCCTTAGGAATGACTAACACTAGTGCGCTTGTCAACTTGTCCTTTAGACTCTTGAATGCATTCTCGCACCTTTCATCCCAGACAAAAGCTTGATTCTTCTTGGTCAACTGGGTTAATGGTGCTGCTATCTTGGAGAAACTTTGGATAAACTTACGATAATATCCCGCTAACCCCAAGAAACTTCTTACATCTGTTGCATTCTTGGGCGTAGGCCAATCTTGTACCGTAGCCACCTTTGCTGGGTCCACGGCAATACCACTCTCTGATACAACATGGCCCAAGAACCTCACTTCCCTCTTCCAGAAGTGACACTTAGAAAACTTTGCTTTCAATTGGTGTTTTCTTAACACCTCCATCGCTACTCTTAAATGTTCCTTGTGTTCTTCCTCTGTCCTCGAATAGACCAAAATATCATCAACGAACACAAGGACAGACTTGTTCAACTGATCTCTGAATACCCTATTCATAAGATCCACAAAATATGCTGGGGCATTGGTCAGACCAAATGGCATAACCAACCATTCATAAAATCCAGACGGCGTTCGAAATGCCGTTTTAGCTATACTCTCAGCTTCCACTCTAAGCTGATGAAAACCGGTCGCGAGATCCAACTGAGAAAATACTCTCGCGCCACTCAACTGATCAAACAAATCATCTATCCGCGGTACGGGATACTTGTTCTTCCTCGTCACTTTATTCAACTCGCGGTAGTCTACACACAAACGAAGGGAACCATCCGCCTTGGTAGCAAACACGACTGGTGCTCCCCATTCAGAAACACTCCTTCTGATAAATCCCTTCTTCAAAAGATCGCTGACTTGCACCTCGAGCTCTCGCTGCTCCCTTGGTGCCATACGACGAAGTGGCATCACTATAGGTCTGGCATCTTTTACCAAATCAATACGAAACTCAATCTCTCGGTGTGGTGGAAGTCCGGTCACTTCTTCGAAAACATCCGGATACTGGCCAACCACGGGCAAACCTGACAACTCACTATGCGGAATGTCGAGGGAGTTTAGAAAACTAGCCAATACCCCCTTACTGGGTAGACCACCAAACACTATCCTCCGCCCATCATCCGCTCTAGCTGTCACCAACAAGCCCTCACAGTCTACCACCACCCCGTATCTTTGGAGCCAATCTACTCCCAAAATAATGCCAAACCCAGTAAAGCCCAAAACAAAGCAATCACAAACAAACATGCATCCATGACTCGATAGAACCACATTACGACAAATCATGCTAAGACTAGTCGAACCACCAATCGGATTCGTCACTACTAAAGGTCTATCGACAATCTCGGGCTCCAATCCCAACCTATCTACCAGGTCACTAGATATGAAAGAACTGGAAGCTCCGGTATCAAACAAAACTCTAACAGGAACATCATAAACAGAAAGCATACCTTGAATGACGACATTCTTTCCCTTCTCCGCCGCAGTTGGGGCATTCGACGAAGAAGGAATAGCATTAAGAGCATATGCTTTCACCATTTGCTTTTCCTTAGGGGGTTGCGGACACTTGTCCTTGTGATGTCCCAATTGGCCACAATTGAAGCACTTCCTATCCGCTGGCTTGGCCCGACAATTACTAGCATAATGGCCCTTCTTACCACAGCTGAAGCACTCCACATCTTGCTTATTCTTTTTCTTCTGGCCATCCTTAGCCTGATTCTGCTTTCTCTTATTCTGAGAACCACCTTTGCCTCCACCACTAGCTTGTGGCTTTGACTCATCTGCGGATACAACCTCAGTCTTCGGCTTAGGGTAGAGACTTTCTGATCTTAACGCTTTCCCCACAATCGATTCAAACGTCTCATCGATGTGGTTAATAAGTTTTTCCCCCAAGTACTGATCCAAACCAGTTATGAATTTCTCATTCTTTTTCTCGGCAGTATCAATAAGAGATAACCCATATTTTGACAAAGTGTCAAATTCAGCAATATACTCCGAGACAGCTCTGCCATTCTGCTTGAGCTCCAAGAACTTCTTAAACAACATTGACTTCTGAGCAGCTGGAATGAACTTCTCACTAAAGCGAGCCTTAAACTGCTCCCAAGTAATCTGGTCTTCGGGAGTAGCTGCCTTTATAGCATTCCACCAATTCATTGCCCGCCCTTGCAGCTGACGGGATGCTAGCTTTCTCTTCATCGCATCCTCGATACCCAAATCCTCGAAGATACGTTCGCAACTATCCAACCAATCCTGAACGTCCGTAGCCGACTCCGTTCCGTGGAATGACTTCCCACCAAGACTAGTATAATCCTTATTCAGCTTGGCGAAGTCGACTCTTGGCGCCTGCACTATTGGACCACCACCATTTCCACCGTTGGGAGCTTCCCTCTGTACATCTCTAAGCATCTCTCTCATGAGGTCAGTAAACATCGTCCTCATGTCAGCAGCATTCCCATTATTGGCTCCCCTACCGGCACCTCTAGTATATCGGCTCATCGTCAATCTGAAAAAGGAAATGATTAACGACTCCATAGTGGTGCTAGTGCAGTACGACTTCATCCTTATACTACTAATAGTATATATATATATATATATATCTTTTAAAAACCAAAGTAATCACAAATACGCTCTCTCGTGTACGTATATCATCTCTCCCTGATAACTTCCCTAGGTTAACTACGCAACCTAGAGCTCTGATACCAAGTGTGACGGCCCGCCCCGCACCAGCCTGCATTTCCTCCAAAAGTGCGCTGTACACATGCCCGACTAGCACAAGACGGTCGTCATAAGAAAGAAAAGAAGAGAATGAACTAATCAAGAAACCTGTAGAATGTCTCACAGCGCATGGAATAAAATATAATAATAACATACTTGACACAAAACAGGCGAGACAGTGCATAAGCTGATAACTAGAATCAACATCAATCATCAAAGCAGCGGAAATCCAAATACAGCTTATTACAATTTTCCAAATTAACTGTCTCTAAACAAAAGAAAGCTGAAGTAGAAGATACACCAACAATGCCCAAGCAGTGATCTTCAACAACACAGGGAGAATACTATATATATTACGTGGAAGCCTCCTGCTCGTCTCCGGATCATCTACCCGTGCATCACCAGCTAACATGTCTCTAGTCTGCTCGTGTGAGCACCCAGAGTAATAAGAGGAGACATAAAACTCTGGGTCAGACATAAAGCCTGGTATGAGCGATAAGCATCTAAACAGAATAATAACAGGTATACTAAACCATACCTGAACCTGGACCTGCAACCAAAGAGTTAGTACCACATACCGTACAATGCTCTAAGGTGCCATAATAAATAGTGAAAGAATACGGGGGTGGGGTGTGCATGTCACAATGATAGCAAACAAATCATCCATAGCAACCATCCTCACATCTCTCACTCAGTGCGTAAAGCGTACGACATCTACCACTTTGGAACACTAGACAAACTGAGGTAACGACGAATCCCGACTTGTAGAAACCCTGCTGTGACCAAGCCAAACACTTGGAGTCATGACTAAACATTTCAATGACCCACTTCATTGGTCGTAGCCCTTGGTTCTACCGATGCCATAATGGCCCTGAATCCGCCTTCGCACCTCCTACCATAGTGGTCCAAAGCTATAGACATCGATAACCCCTTAACACGCGTCCCGCAGCAAAGCCCAACCATGAAGCGAACTCGTTGATTCCCATCTGAATCTTGAGCTCTAACTTCTCATTTGGACTTCCTTTGCATCTCGGGTTTGGTCGAATTGGAGTTGGTCTTCGGAAGAGTCATCACGAAGTAGTAAAAGTACACGTCCGGTTCCCCATGCTCGGTTCGGTTCGGATACGTTCCCCGGTTCGGTTCGGAGTGCCACCATCCTCTGGGTTCGGGTCCTTCTCCCTCATGCGGTTCGGTTCGGAGCCCTCCCTCATGCGGTTCGGTTCGGTGATTCTGAAGCGGTTCGGTTCGGATACCCCATGGCTTGAGTGTCTCCGTCTCCGTCTCGTCAGCATCAGTTCGGTTCGTGTATTGCTCTCGATTCAGTTCGGAATATGGTATCCATGCTCCTCTTTCCTCTACTTCAGTCCTCCTTGTTCCTTCCGATCCCACGCTACGCCCCTCCGATCCGACCAGGCCTTCCTTGTTGCCTCTTCACGTCATGCTCCAAAAAGTACCACGCCCCGGTCCGGTTCGGATATGTCCGATCCGATCCCCTACCCGATCCGATCCCCTACCCGATCCGATCCGGTTAGATACCCTGCAGTTTTCTGCAACTTTCCAGCAACTGTTTATACGCCTCTCGACGGCGTTTTCGACCAATCTAACTATTGGAATCAATCACAAAGCATACCAAAGAGTCATAGCAACATATAACAGCAACCGCAAGCAACAAACAACAATTTAAATGAATCATAATGGATCAAAAGTGGCCAAAACCTCACATTTTCCTATAATCCCTCTTAATCATGTTTAAGCATACGATTAGCAAAACACATCGAAATTAACCCAAATTTCTAACAGAGCCTTAAAACATTATTTTAGAATTTTAAGAATTTTTCCAGAATTTATTTACATATAAATTCGCTAATCTTCACTAATTACCCTTAATCACCGTAATTAGTGCAAAAACTATGCAAATCACTCACCTTGGCCACAAACAAAATTCTCAGAACTGAAACTCCTCTGATTTGGGCGAATACTGATGTCCAACAGCAGCTCTAACCTTGCTTTGGTGCTTTTTCTTCTTAATTTGATGCCTCTAAGCCTTAATCCTTGATTAGGAAGTGATTTTTGGGTGTTTTAGAGAGATTTAGAGAGTGGAGGCCATGGCTAGATCAAGAGGAATGAAAGTGGCGGCTGGAAAATGTCTAAAGAAATGTTCTCTAACCCTAATCAGCCCCTATATGCCATTAAACCCGAAATTCCCCTTGGGCCTAGCTGCTAATCACCCGGTTAAGCCCAATTAAGCTGTTTTTAACCATCTGAAACTTGTTTCAGCCATATCTCCCAAACGGTATGTACGTTTGGCTAATGTGACCACTCTACGGAAAGAGAAACCATCATCCAAAGCCAATGGAAGTGGTTTCAGGTCAAAATTCCTTTCCAGTCAAAAGTTATGGCCAAAACAGTGCCAACTAGGGGTAAAATGGTCATTTAAAAATCGGGAAAAATCACGAACATGGGAAATGACCCCAATAGTCGTCTCCTAAAGTTACATGACCATACGACTTCGTATGTGACAGAAATAAATATTCTACGATCCTATGATGCGTAGAATACGGGTCGTTACAAAATCTTTTCAAATGAATAAAACGTTGTTAAAAAGGAAATCTTTATAAAGTGAATAAAGTTAATCGAATATAGATATTCGAAAGGAGAAATCGAATATGGTATTCGAAATTAGTTAATCGAATATGGTATTCGAAAGGAGAAATCGAATATGGTATTCGAAGTTAGTTAATCGAATATGGTATTCGAAAGGAGAAATCGAATATGGTATTCGAAGTTAGTTAATCGAATATGGTATTCGAAGTTAGTTAATCGAATATGGTATTCGAAGTTAGTCAATCAAATATAGACATTCAAAGTTAGTCAATCAAATATAGACATCCGAAGTTAATTAATCGAATATGGTATTCGAAAGTTAGTTAATCGAATATGTTATTCGAAAGGGGTTAGACAAGTCGAGTTAGTCAAATAGAGTTAACCAGTTAGAGTTAAATCAGTTAGAGTTAACCAGTTAGAGTTACATCAGTTAGAGTTAACCAGTTAGAGTTAAATCAGTTAGAGTTAACTAGTTAGAGTTAAATCAGTTAGAGTTAACCAGTTAGAGTTAATCAGTTAGAGTTAACCAGTTAGAGTTAATCAGTTAGAGTTAACCAGTTGGAGTTAATTAGTTAGAGTTAATCGATTAGAGTTAAAACGAACTAGAGTTAATCAAATATAGTTATTTGAGATAGAGTTAGTCAAACATAGTATTCAGGGTAAGTTGCCATCTTGTACTACTGCTAGCGTAATTCGCAGGGCTGTAAATAGCCTATAGCGGTCGGATGTTTCCTGAGGGAATCAGGCGTAACCATTGTGATCGCTGCGATCTAGAGTCAAGCGAATGGAGTTTAATCGAATATTAGTTATTCGATAGGAGTTAATCGAGTTGATCGAGTTGAGAAATAAGTTAAGTTAAATAAATTAAGTTGATCGGGTGGTTCGACCAAGTTAGTCGAGCCTAGTTAATCGAATCGAATTGGTCGAACCAAGTAAGTCGAGTTAGGTTAGTCAAGTTAGTCGAGCCTAGTTAATCGAATCGAGTTAGTCGAGTAAGTCGAGTTAGGTTAGTCAAGTTAGTCGAGCCTAGTTAATCGAATCGAATTGGTCGAACCAAGTAAGTCGAGTTAGTCGGGTAAGTCGAGTTAGTCGAGTAAGTCGAGTTAGTCGAGTCAAGTTAAGTTAGTCGAGTTAAATAAATCGATGTTAGTTTCATCGAAAGGAGTTATCGATGTTAGTTTCATCGAAAGTAGTAATCGATGTTAGTTTCATCGAAAGGAGTTATCGATGTTAGTTTCATCGAAAGGAGTTATCGATGTTAGTTTCATCGAAAGGAGTTATCGATGTTAGTTTCATCGAAAGGAGTAATCGATGTTAGTTTCATCGAAAGGAGTTATCGATGTTAGTTTCATCGAAGGGAGTTATCGATTATTGTTTAATCGAAGTGAGATTTTCAAATATGAGATATTTGAAAAGGAAGAGTTATCGAATATTAGTTATTCGAAGAGAGATTATCGAATATCGTTTATTCGAGAAGGAGTTAATCGAATATGGGTTATTCGAAGAAGAGTTAATCAAATAGAGATTTCTCGAAGAGAGTTAATCGGCAAATTCGATTATATCGAATTCGGGGAAGTACTTATACTTTCCAGTGTTTAAATAGAGATTTATTTATTTATAAATAAATAAGTGTTAGGTTAATTATTCACTAATAAGAATAGAAGTTATAGTTAAAGTTAGATAATTAGAAGGTAGGGATTATAACGTTATCGTTATAACCAATGTTTTGAATATAGAAGTAGATTAGTAAAATTGGATCCGAGAAAGGCGTAAAGAAGTTGTTAAAGATTAAAAGATAAACTTTGACCATTTCGAAGTTATAACATTGTTCAGTTAAGGTCTGAGAGGTAATTATACCCCAACTTGAGTGACTTCCTTCTTAACTAAGAAATGGTAAGGTTTGATCGTAAAGAAGTTTTGGAAATGTTTTCCAAACAAGAATCAGAAATGTTTTCTGATAAAAGAAAATAAGAATTTAGAATATAGGGAAACAGGAGATAAGTAAATAGATGAACTAAAGAGATTAATGTTAAATGATGTTTGTTCGATATAATTTCCATCTGGGAATAATATCGTTGTTTGCACACTTGTTTTTCTTTGATAGTTAACTCACAGACTATCGAAGTTTTGACCATTTAACATTGTTAATATGGAGAGACCGGTTGGATTATTATCCAAAGAACCACTCTGTATTGGCATAAGCGCCGCGAATCATATATGCCAAAGATAATTGAAGACGGAGTAAAATGCAAGGGCTATCCTGTTTACAGAATAGTGCCTTCGGTTTGTCCAGTCCCAGGACAACTTGTATGGACGAAGGTCTGACAGAGTATATCCAATGGATCGCGTAAGTTGATCTGTTCAAACGTATTCACGTTTGGTGGCGGAGGAATTCGTTTCTCTTAGCTGTATACCCGTGTTATTTTTGGATAAATCAATTTGTGATTTGGCGGGTATGACGATGTGACATTTCTAAGTGAATGAAGATGGATGTCTGACATAGTATTTCCAGAAAGGTCACGTACATTGATTTCTTCAACCGTACCAAGAGTGGAAGCGGAGAAGGAAACTTCTTTTAGCTGACACGTAATGTATTGTTGTAGACGTCAATTAGTGATTTTCGACTGATTTGACAATGTAGCATTCGAAGTGAATCTGATGTAATGATAAAGCGTAGCTTCTAGCCTCATCAACCGGTAAATGACAGAAATCGGGCAGGCAGCATGGCTAAGTCGCTCGCACCGAAGTAGGGTGTATAATCACCTATCTAGTGAATATTCATTTGTTTCTTTAATCTATCAATGTTGTCCCATATATATATATACGGGAACGGTTGCTGATCCCAACCGTTGGTGATGTAAATTCGATACACTCAAGCGAAATGAGTGGTCGGTCATGTGTGGCTGAGTTGCAAGATGTTCTTGTTGAACTCCAGTGTATCGTTCCTAGAGTACACTGATCGGAAGGTGATTCCATACCTTGTCATAGTTGGAAATCCATTACCCAATACGTGCTTGCGGTTTTGATTGTATACTATATATGTAGAACGTGAGATGAAAGCGTTTCTGCTAGTTGATATCTATTTGTACATAGACATTATTATAATATCAAAAGGGTTTTTGATATAAAGATATTTTGGATTCTCATAAGGGAAAAACCCGTTCCGTTCTGCGGCGTGGTCTTATGAGATATCGTTTACTTGTTCATATACCTGTTTAAACTGTTTTACTCATACCAGTCCCATGACTGACTCGGAGTTTATTTGTTGTTTTCCCTAAACTCTTGGGTGCCTAAATTTGTACGGGCAGTCAAGTAGTCGGGTTTTACAGATATACTGGAAGAGCTTGGAGCAGGAGGCTTCAAGATCATATAGCTATAGTTATTTCCGCTGTGTTGTAAGTGCTGTACTCTGATAAGTGCTATTGTATACATAACTGTTATATTTCAAAGTTATGTTATCTATTATATGTTATTCGTTCCGCTGTGAGGTTCGTGTTACTCTGATGTTATGTTCTTCTTCTTCTTCTATTCTAAGTTTCTATCTTATTTATTCTCACCTTCTAATTTCTTTCATTAATTACCAGGATTTTTCGATGTTTTGGTTATCGACGTCGAGCTTACGTCGATAACCAAAGTCGCCGAAAATCCTGGTCGTTACAGCCACCCTCCCCCTAGGCTCCACCGAGTTGCACGCGCGTGGGCCCCCCTGGTGCACCGCTTGTAGCTCTTCGACGCGCCGCCCTCTGATCGTCCTCTGGTGCTGTAGATCGGAAGCAAAGTTCTACCCTAGTTCTGATGGAATTGGGTTAACTAACGACCGATTTCTTGGTTGAGGAAGAAGGTATAAATCCTTAAACAAATTAATCAATTTATTATATTCAAAGGTTACAACCTTAAATAAATCATAACTAATACATACGATATCCAAACTGAACAATTTCAAATCCTATTCGATCGTGAAACTGAGACCTACGTTGATGTCCAGACTAGATCCAATTCCGAGCAGTTCAAATTTTGGACCAATTTGTGTTACGACTGTGAGAATTCTTCTTTTTATAATTGATTAATTATTTAATTTAATTTTTATGTGATGGTTGAATGTGTATAATTCAGATCTGTTATGTGATGATATTGTGGATGTTTTATCTTTTGTTGTTGATGTATAAACACAGATTTGGTTGTTTCAATAAAATAATCAGTATTGTTTATTTATTTATTTGGATTAGAATTTCCAAATCGATGAAAATAATCACCTTGTTTATTTATTGATGTGGATTAGAATTTACAAATCAATAAAAATAATCACCTCACAATGTTGAATTTCATTGAATTAGAATTTTCAAACCAATAAAAATAATCACCTTGCTATATTGAATTTCATTGGATTAGAATTTACAAATCGATGAAAATAATCATCTTGTTTATTTATTTATTTGGATTAGAATTTCCAAATCGATGAAAATAATCACCTTGTTTATTTATTTATTTGGATTAGAATTTCCATATCGATAATAATAAATCATTTTGTAAAATCATTGGTTGGGAATAGAATTGCCATTCCGATAAAAATAAATCATTTTGTTATGATGAATTGCATTAGATTCCCTATTTGACATCAAAACATTATTTGGATTATTTTTGTTGAATTGAATAAAATTGTCAATTCAATGTAAAATTATTATCTTGATTATACTTGTTGAATTGAATAGATTGTCAACATAATATTTAAAATATCTTTTTAACATTTTGGAGCATTGAAATAGGAATATCAATTTAACATAAAACATTATTTTATCATTTTTATTGTATTGAAGTAGAAGTGTCAATACAATGGAAAATATATCATTTTTTTATATCATTGAATTGAGTAAAGTTACTCCTTCATTTGCATTCTTTTATACAAATATACATTGAAATAAAATTGTTCCTTTATTTGCATTTCACTAATTCAAATATACATTACAAAATAAAGAATGTTCTTTTATTTGCATTCTTTTATGCAAATGTATTTAGAAAATTTAAAATGTTCTTTTATTTGCATTCTTTTATGCAAATATGCATAAAAATATAAAATGATCTTTATTTGCATTCTTTTATGCAGATATACATAAAAATATAAAATGATCTTTTATTTGCATTCTTTTATGCAAATATACATAAAAATATAAAATGATCATTTATTTGCATTATTTTATGCAAATATACATAGAAATAAAAATGTTCTCTTATTTGCATCCTTCTATGCAAATATGCATAAAAAATGTTCCTTTATTTACATTAGAAGTAAAACTATATTTTTATTTGCAGTTTTAGATGCAAACAAACATTAGAGTTAAAATTACAATTTTGCAATTATAAATGCAAACAAAAACACTAGAATGAATATGATATTTTTATTTTGTATTTAAGATAGAAATAAGAATATGATTTAAAGAGTTACATTTTTGTTTGTAAATTTAGTTGCAAACAAAGAAAAAAAGGGATTATAATTTTTATTTAGATGCAAATTAACATCGTAAGTAAAAGATTATATTTTTATTTGCATTCTTCGATGCAAATAAACACCATATTTAAAAGTCGAATTTTTATTTGCATTCTTTGATGCAAATAAACCACCGTATTAGAAGTCGAATTTGTATTTGCATTCTTTGATGCAAATAAACTATGAAATTAAAAGTTGCATATTTATTTGCATTCCTTGATGCAAATAAAATATTGAATTAGAAGTTGCATTTTTATTTTCAATTTTAGATGCGAATAAAATATTGAATTAGAAGTTGCATTTTTATTTGCAATTTTAGATGCAAATAAAATATTGAATTAGAAGTTGCATTTTATTTTCATTCTTTGATGCAAATGAAACATGAAATTGAAAGCTGTATTTTTAATTGCATTCTTTGATGCAAATAAATTATAAGTTAAAATATTACACTTTCATTACAATTTAGATATAAATAAAAGAATAGTATTATAAATATCATTTTTACTTTTAAACTAGAGAAAATAAAAATAAAAAGAGGATTATGATAAAATGTATTCACTTTTGTCATTTTAAAGGAATGACGTAAAATATTCATTTTTGTGTCACTTAAAAGGACGAAGCAAAATAATCATTTTTGTCAATTTACACTAGTTGAAACAAAATAATCATTTTTGTCAATTTACACTAGTTGAAACAAAATAATCACTTTTGTCAATTTACATTAGTTGAAACAAAATAATCATTTTTGTCAATTTACACTAGTTGAAACAAAATAATCACTTTCATCAATTTATATTGGTTGAAACAAAATTATTCACTTTTGTCAATTTATATTAGTTGAATCAAACATTCATTTTGTCGAATTATATTGGTTGATACCAAAAAGGACATCTTTGTCAAATAAGAATTAAACACAAATAGCATTTTGATAAAATAGAATTGTCGACAAATGAATGTATCACTCCTCTTATACATTTTGTTGAGATAGAATTTATGTGCAAATAAAATAATAATTTTTATTTGCATAACGTACAATAGAATTTATATGCAAAGATAAAAATCATTTTTATTTGCAAACTTATATTGGAGCTTATATTCAAATTATAAGAATCATATTATTGGTCAAAATATACAGTAGAATGTATAAATGTGTTAAAGTGACATTATTATATGATAATGCATACATTAGAATTTGTATGCAATTTAAAATAAAAAAATTTAGGTGTTAGGTTATACATTGAAACATATACAAATGAGATTATTTCTTTTATGTTAAGAATAATTACATACAAATTAAGTATAATGAAAATTATCCTTTCGTTTGTCATCACAATAATGTCATATAAATAAATTACATTCTATTAAATATTAGAAATGTAATAAGGAAATTATGCGAGCCAAATATATTTTATTTCGACATTAGGAATAAAATATCATTTTTTTTCCATCATTATCAACATGTTGGTAGTATCAAAATTGGTTAAATTCATTAACCAATTATTTATTTATATGTACTATTGTTGGCTGAAAACCGCACACAGGTATTGGGATGATAATTGATATACACTAGTCCCAATATTTATTTGTATGTCAATCGATAGATTGACAGGCTGCGATGAGCGTTATTATTTCATTTTAATGCTCACACAGTTGTGAACTTCAATCTGGATGTTGAATGAATGGTATGATGATTATTTATCAATTGTTGTCATTTACATACGATGTATGAAATCCATATAACCAAAGTTATATGGTAAATGATTGAGTCACTTTCTGATTCAGAATATCCTTCATATAAAGAATATTTTTAAACAAAGAATTTCTTTTAAATAAAGAATAAATCTTTCAACTAAGATTATTGGTATTTCAATTTATATTTATTTATTGGAAAATGATTTTGGGTTTATCGTGAACAATGTTTTTAAATGACATTGATTCTTTAACCCAATTAAAGATAAGATTTATTTCTTAAATTGGAATAATTGTAAAATAATGATTTTGGATATTAAAACTGAACTGGAATTTTAATAATCTTTGAAAATAAGATGTAAGATTAAATTTACAAGAATTTATCTTTGATAAAATTTATGGGAACCTTTCCCTAATAATAGGGATATTTTATTTAAAGAATATTCTGAATTGGAATGAGGCGTTGGATGTGTCTTTACAACACTTGATTTTTAATTATAACAATACGTGAGTTATTCGGAAAGACCGGGTTTAACCCATTCTGAATAATTACTACGAAGATTAAAAGTCAAAGACATTGAAGGCGATGATTGAAGACCGGCGATCTTCACGTCGAATGGATGTGTTGCTACTGAGGCCCATGATAGGAGTAGCTACCCTAAAGGGGCTTTGGTGGTAGTCGTCCGGACGTACGTGTTGATTTTCCGATTACGCGAGCACCTAGGTAACTCTGGATTCATCCAGACCCAGAACAAACTTTTAAATGGATGTGTGTCTGACACTGAATTTCATGATGTGTAATTAAATTGATATTTATTAATATATATCTGTGGTGGTGGAGGATTTATTCTCTTTCTTAACAACCTTCTTTGAGACGCACGAGCTCGAAGGTTATATATTGGTAGTTGTCGATCGCATGGTGTGATCTGTTAATGTGACATGCCAAGATGCAATTGATCGGGGTTTCTGTTGAAAAGCGGAGCCCTGTGGATGATGATCAAAGCATAGTCTATCTAGGCATAGCTTTGTGTATTTCGCTACCTGGCGAGCCTCACACCCCGGTAGAGTCTAAAACAGAGCAAGGGAACGCAGGGAGTGCACACGTTTCTTTCTAGCTAGAAGTGGTGTTTGGGTCTAACATAGCCTGGCATTTTACTTATGTGGTTGATGGATTTTGTGGCGCCTCAGATATTTTTATTGGTCGCCAATAGCCAATTAATAGGTCCAATAGGATCGGAAAGCGTGTGTTCAGGCATAACTAATCCAACCCATTGCATTATTAGGGGACCGGCCCTGCTGTATCCAAGGGTTCGCCAGCATCCGAATCCTGAGACATTGCTAGAGTGTCTCGAATAGGTAAGGAGATCGTTCCTAGCCTTGATTCTTGATGGAAACCCAATTTCGACATCATGCGGTTTTGATTGTAGAACTAGTACGACGATATTGTATATGGTAGCTATGCCGTCTATGATTAATACATTATGATTGAAAGATTTTTTTAAAACATATATACACTAATAGTAACATCAAATCTATTTTTATCGTATCAAGCATTTTTGACCATTATAAGGTAAAACTCTATCCTACGGCTTGCATTGCATTGTGTGATGGGACCTGAGTCTTATAATGGTTTCATTTTTCTAAAATGCATTGTGTTGTTTTTAACGATTTACTTTATTTATGCACTGGCAATCCAATGGAGTAAACAAGTTCCGCGATAGCGGCGTGGATCTGTGATTAGCCTCCTTATTAGATAAGTTAAGTAAAGATTTCTCACACCCATCCCATGACTGACCCGTAGTTTGTTTCACTTTGCAAACTCAGGTGCCCTCTTTTCCACACGGGCAGTCGAGTAGCTTATTTTGCAGA
The DNA here is from genome assembly GCA_030737875.1 of Allium sativum. Lineage (NCBI taxonomy): Eukaryota > Viridiplantae > Streptophyta > Magnoliopsida > Asparagales > Amaryllidaceae > Allium > Allium sativum. Next base: position 108,744,186 of record CM060916.1, on the reverse strand, counting down.
TATACTGAGAAGGATTCTGGATCGAAGCTTAAAGCTGTGTTCAGAGCATTGATGTTCTTCCGCTGTGTTAATTTAATTATTCCGCTGCATTGTATTAGTTTTGTTGTAATTTAATCTTCCGCTGTATTATTTATCAATGTACTCTGGTATATTTTGTACTCTGATGTAACATTATTATAATGTTTACAAAAGTATGTTGTTATTTGTTCTGATGTGTTGTATTCTCAAAGTTAATGTATTCGGGTTTTGAGCGATCTTAGTCGATCTAGCGATTGATCGGGTCGGGCGAAATCCGGGTCGTTACATTTCCCGAATTTGATAATTTAAATTATCACATTCCATTCTAATTAAAGATCCATTAAAACTCCGCTTGGTTTTAATCTTCCAAAAATCAATGTTAATGATTAATTATCTCTGGAAACACACACATGTCGCACCGACAATCTACACCGTACTATTGATTCCTGCCGATATGTAACCTCTTAGCTCATATGTCTTAGTGAAGGGTGTTAAGTAAGAGAATAAATTTTCCGCCATCAAACAAATATATATTTAACAGAGATCAACCATATAGTTCGAAATAAAATGTTAGACATGTAATCCTGTCATTAACTGGGTTAAAGAACTAATATCATTTAAAACACAGTTCACGATTAACCCATATCCCATTCCATTAATTATGGAATCTTCATGGAAAAACAGATCAATATATAATCGATATCAATTTCCGTATCTGACTAATAATATAAATGGAATAACGACAAAGCCTTTTAAATTCCATATGTATTAACAGTCTACCGCCATAGAAGCTCACTTCGATTATTTCCAAATCAAATTCCATTCAATTCCAATTTAACATATTATATTGGAAAAATTTTCTTTGAAAATTTTTCTTTAAACCTTAATAAAAAGATATATGAATTCCAAATCACATTTCACTGTAAATCAGGTTAAAGAAGGAATGCCGTTAAAAATATAGTTCACAATAAACCCAATTCACATCCCATTTTATTCCAATTAAATGTTAATTAACTGGAAACTCCAATAATCGTAATTAAAAGATTTACTCTTTTCACACAGGGGTTAAAACAGTGTTATTTAAGACACTATTCATGACAAACCAAAAATCCAATTCTTTTATTCCATTCCAATTAAATATTAATTAATTGGAAAACTTCACTAAATCTTTATTAAAAGATTTATTCTTTTCTCAACTGGATTTAAGAACATTGTTAATGAAGACATGATTCACGACAAACCCAAAATCCAATTTTATTTTAAATACAAGGCTCTGAATAGAAATTATATCGGTGAAACGACCCGCTACTTCCCCGTAAAGGAAAGTGTCGGATAGTTCGAGAACAAGCCACAACAGAACACATATAAAAGAACATCTCACTGTGTATTACAACAATGCATCAGATTACAAGAATATACAGAGTATGAATGAATAAATATTACACAGAAATATCAGAGATTTAAATTACATTTAAATACATTGCAGCGGAAAATAATACAATACACAACTAGAAGAGATATACGGATACAAAGCTTTCCGGATATCATTCCAGCTGTAAACCAGGATCCTGTGAATATAAATCTGCAAAACCCAAAACTACTAGCTGCCCGTGTCAAAATAAGGGCACCCAGAGTTTAGGTTAAAACAATAAACTCCAGGTCAGTCATGTGACTGGTGTGAGAACTAAAACAGTTATTAATCTTTATTTTTAAAATTAGGTAAATCAAGGGACCACGCCGTATAACACGGAACGGGTTTCCTCCCAAGAACACCAGTGCATAAAACAACAGCGCAATGCTAAATAAAGAAAAATGAAGCTGTTATAAGACCCAGGTCCCATCACATAATGCAACGCAGCCGAGGATAGGGTTTTCCCTTATAACAGCCAAAGAATGCTTGATACGTTTAAACCAAATCATTTGATACTACTATAAGTGCATAGTGTATAAAACAACTTCAAATCATAAGTATCAATCATAGGCGGCATGAGTGCCCCATCCCACTATGTCGCCATACTAGGCTCTACAAATAAAACCGCAAATGTCACGTATTTGGAAATTGGATTTCCGTCTATGAACCGAGGCAAAAGATAGTCCTCAACTGATTCGAGACGCTCTAGCCCGTGTCTCAGGAACAGCCGCAACTGCCCCTTGGATCCTCAGGGCCGGTCCACCGATGTGGATTATTATGCCTGAACACTACGTCCCCCCACCCTATGGGGTGTAAGTCTGGTCCATCAGCCGACCAGAATGCATCGGCCGAAACCGATATAACCGAGGCGCCTCGCAACAGCAACAACCACATAAGTCAAACTCGTCAGGGCGTGTAAAACCACCGACGCCACTTCTAGCTAGAAAGAAACGCATGCCCTCCCTGACGTCCGTCTCCCGTTTTTGGTTCACAACCGGGGTGTGAGGCTCGCGAATTCACGTTACACAAAGCTGTGCCACACAGGCTGTGCTTTGATCATCACCACGAGACTTTGCTTTTCAACAGAAGCCTCGATCAATTGCCACTCAGGCATGCCACATAGGCAATTCACTCCATGCGTTTGATATCCATCAATATATAACCCCTGAGCTCGTACGTCTCAGAGAAGGGCGTTAAGCAAGAGAATAAATTCTCCGCCGCCAAACAGATATATATTTAATAGAGATCAATCACACAGACTAAAATCCAATGTCAGACACACAGTCCATTTACAAGTCCGTTCTGGGTCTGAACGAAACCGGAGGCACCTAGTACCTCGCATATCCATCGATCTCCAAGTACGTCTGGACGATCACAAACTGTTTCCATCTTCTTGGGTGTACAGCCCAATCAAGATCATCAGTAATCACCCAAACGACGTGAAGACTTCCGGTCTTCGACCATCGTCTTCATCTTCGACACCACGTCGAATCAGTTATTCAGAATGGGATAAACCCGGTCTTTCTGAATAACTCGCGTATATATTATAAAAGTGTTACACAAACACAACATACGCCTCATTCCAATTCAGAATATTCTTTTATTCAAATATTCCTATACTTTGGGAAAAGTTCCCATTAATTTTATCCAAGATAAATTCTTTGAATTTATTCTTTAATCTCCTTTGAATATCAATTCAAACTAGTCGGGATTAGCGACCCACACCGAAGTAATCATTTATTTTATTTCCCAATCCCAACCTATTCATCCCATGAAGTAAAACTGGTAGTACTTCATATCTAACACCACAGTGTTATCGGTAATTCAATTACCATTTCACGTTCAAATCTAATTAAAGATTTAACTATCGCCTGGAGTAAAACTGGTGATACTCCATTCTCGATCTTTTCAATCTAATTAAAGATTCATTAAAACCCCACTTAGTTTTAATCGTTATCTGGGTTAAAGAATCAGTGTCATTTAAAACACGATTCACGATAAACCCAAAATCACATTCCATTAATTATCGGGTTAAAGAACAAGTGTTATTTAAAACACTGTTCACGATAAACCCAAAAATCAATACCAATTCAATTCCAATTAAATATCGTTTAATTGGTACACTTCATTAAATCTAAATAAAAAGATTTAATCTTTTCTCAACTGGGCTCAAGAAAAGTGTTAATGAAGACACCATTCACGACAAACCCAAATCACATTCGATATTCAATACAAGGCTTTGAATAGAAACTATATCGGCTTATATTCAATATCGAATTCTACGACTAACAAATGTCGTATTGGAAATAACGATATAAGTATATATCTTTCAAATTTCCATAACAACATCTGTATAATCACGAATTCCAACCTCGAAATATTCCGAAGACAATTTCGATTCAAATCCACTCCAATGCAATCATTGGAAATTTTGGTTATTTTTAAAACCCTTTTCAAATTCAATTTATTTACTTAAAAATAAATAGAATTATCATTCTAGTTCAAAACTAGCTCATTTCGATAAAAATCTATTTTTATCTTTTCAAACATGAAGTTTTTCATCCCAAATCTTCACAAATCATTTCTTATGATTTTACACAAATTATTACTATTTTTAATAATTTTATCAAGGCCCGTACAGTCGATTTCCATCAATGGCCATCGAACTGCACTTACAGCGACCTTTTTCAAATTTGATTTGGACATAATTCCAAATCCAACCGTTAGATTTCAAATTTCTAACATTCGCTAGAAAGCTCTTTTCGATACGAACCCAACGGTTCCGGTTTTAGGAGAATCCGACGGTCGGATCTCCCGCAATGTCCGTTTGAAATAAATGGTCGAAATTCACGAACTGCCGCGGCGCGGCGCGTTCTATTCAGGCCATTATATTATATATATAATATATATAATATATTTCGTCGATTTCTATTTAAAACAAATTATATAAATAGTTTTAAATTCATTTCAAAAGCAATTTCAACTTCCGTTTCAATTCAAATCAAAATTGAATTCTTCTTTATAAATTCGTTTTAAAATTCACTTCTATTCAATTCAAATTTCAATTCAATTCGAATTCGTTTTCAATCCATTTCATTTCGAAATCGTTTTCAATTCAATTCATTTCGAAATCGTTTTCAATTCAATTCATTTCGAAATCGTTTTCAATTCAATTCATTTTCGAAATCATTTTCAATTCGATTCATTTCGAAATCGTTTTCAATTCAATTCATTTCGAAATCGTTTTCAATTCAATTCATTTCGAAATCGTTTTCAATTCAATTCATTTCGAAATCACTTTCAATTCAATTCACTTTGAATTCGTTTTCAATTCAATTCATTTCGAAATCGTTTTCAATTCAATTCATTTCGAAATCGTTTTCAATTCAATTCATTTCGAAATATTCGATTTCAAAATTACTTTTTAATATTCATTTTAAAATGAATAAAATCGATATAAATATCGTTCACGTCAAAATGGCGTCAATCTAATCAACACGGCTTCATATATTAACATTTTCAAATATTCCATTTCGAATATTTCTATTTCAAATATTTCTATTTTAAAACTGGAATGAGGCCCAATCAATTACCATATAAAGTTAATTATATGGATTTTCATACAACACATGTATAATAGCCTTGAAAAATAATCAACCATCAACCAAAGTGCACTACACTGTATAAGCATCAAATATAGATATCTAACGCTTATAACAGCCTGTCAATCAATCGATCGACATATTTAATCAATCAGGATGAGTGAACTTCAAATTTCATCCCAACACCCGTGTGGGGTCTCAAACAATCAAACACAGATTTTATTTGTGCAGTTGGGCGATGTGTAAAATTTATCGTCCCAATCAATATCAGTCAAATCAGTGTACATAAACAAACCGTCTGGTTTGTAAATGAATATTTTATTTTATTCACATTCACGTTAAAAACTATATTTTTAACGATAAAATATTTATTCCAACACATGAATTTTCTTTTCAGTTCATTTATTCAATAAATGACATTTTTATTTTTCTAACATATTTTAGAAAATTTCGGCGGCATAACGGCACGATACTAGAAACGGGACAAGGCCTAGCCTTATCCCCGGTCTAGTGAAGGCCCACGCCATTCACACATCAATCAAATCAATTTCATCTCACCAAACAATTCAATTCAAACAAATAATTCAACTAATCTATGCAACCAAACAAACAAGTCCATGGTCTGCGGACGATTGTGTCGGGTGCTACTAAGCACCGTCTGCATCCTAGTATATATATATAATTAGAAAAGAAATTGAAAGGTGAGAAATTCTCACAGATAGCTATCCTAGCTCCACGGCACTTCTAATGCAGGAAATCTTCGCCAACTCGCCTTTTCGTCATCTTCGTTGCCCGTAGCCACTACATATGTAAAAATCGAATTTTTACTTCGCTATTCAATATATAAAAATCGAATTTTTTAGTATGCTATTCAATATATAAAAATCGAATTTTTAGTATGCTATTCAATATATAAAAATCGAATTTTTAGTATGCTATTCAATATATAAAAATCGAATTTTTAGTATGCTATTCAATATATAAAAATCGAATTTTTAGTATGCTATTCAATATATAAAAATCGAATTTTTATTACTTCGTTTTCAATATGAAAAAAAAAATCGGATTTTTATTACTTCGACTTCAAAGTAAAAATCGTATTTTATTTCGCTATTCATATCATAGAAATCACATTTTTATTATCAAGGTTTTTCAAATAAAAATCATATTTTTATTTCACTTTCATGTATATAAAAATCGTGTTTTTATCTTGCTAACTTCGCAATAAAAATCATATTTTTATTTTCTTCATGTTAAATAAAAATCCTATTTTTATTTTTAATGCCATTTCTATCTTAAATACAATGCTTTTCTATTTTCAAAACCAATTCTATTTTATAAATCAATGTTAATTTCTTTAAAAATCACATTTTTGAATCCATGAAAAATCGCATCTTTTATATTTTAAAAATCACGTCTTTTCTATTTGAAAAATCACACCTTTTATATTTTAAAAATCACGTCTTTTCTATTTTTTTTCAAAGCAAAGTATATTTTCAAACATGCTAATTTTATATTTTTAAAACTGAACTTTCTTTTTACAATGCATATACACAAAATTAATTAACTAAAATTTAAAATACAATAAAGACTCACTTCATCGTTCGTCAGAGACAAATGGGAAGAGGCGCCGGAGGCAGCAGAGGCCGGAAGGGGAGCCACGGCGTCTGGACAGCGGGCTTGAAGGGTTTGGAGTTTTGAAGTTTCAATTGGAGGCGGGGAGAGAAACGGCGGATGGAGGAGGGCTAGGGGAGTCGGAGTTGGTGGAGGCGGCACTGGGGTCTGACGCGGGTAGGGGAGGTGCGACTGGCCAGAGTGGTGGGCCAGGGGGTCCACAGCGGCGGATTTATGGCTTGCAGCTCGAATTAGAAGAGAATAGGGAGGGGAGAGAGAGAAGGGGAGGGGGAGGCGGCCATTGGGGAGGCGCGACGGCTAGAGGGGGAGGGACATCGACGGTCGCGGCGGCGATTGGCTATAGGGGGTGACAGAATTTCGATTTTGGGGGGGGGGTGGTTTTTTCTCGTTTGACCACGATGGATTAAATGGTAAGGTTTGACTAGGTTTTAAAGTATATATAATATAATTTTTTAATTAAATTTTCCAAAGAAAAGTTGACTTTGCCACCTAACTCTAAATAAAACGCAACGACTGTCACCCCTTGCTATTCACCCCCATTCCGAACACAATGGGATATGTTTCGTAACCCAATACGGCTGTTACGATCTGTTTTTCTTTAAATTAAAATATAAATCAATATATATTCAATTTAAACGCACATTTCAAATTACCGTGGCCACATACTAACTCTAAAAATTCCCGAAAAATTATTTCTAGCTTCGTATTGACGATACGGTCCTAATAAAACTAGTTTCGTCAAATTCTGAGATCGTTTGAAAAATGGCCATTTTCCAGTCGATTAAAATCAACTGAAACTGGTCAAACGCGTTTTCCTTTGCCACGCTCACATATTGATTCGGAAAATTATGAAATTTGAAACCTAGCAATAACTTGACATCACGGACCCAACAAAACTGGTTTCGTCGAAATCCGAGGTCGTTTGCAAAATTTCCATTTTTAAGGGCCTTATATATATAAAATATATATATAAATTCCACAGCGACTATTTCTAATTTTCAACTGGACATATCTTTTGATTCCTGATATGAAATCTTGATTTTTCAGATTCGTTGGAAAGATATTATCAATCAGATCCTAATGTTTTTGGTTTCACTAAAATCCGGATTGTTTTGCACCCGGTACATTCAATTGAAGTTTGAAATCGAATTATCGAACTACCGCGCCATTTTCAATTCTATTTATAATTATATATAAATATTTATATTCTAACGACGACGCGTATAATATATACGTCGAATTATATTAAAAATAAATTTCCCGTCGATATTATTTAAAATAATTCATTTTAAATAATCAAAATTCGCTAAAATTGCCAAAATAAAAATTTTAAACTGGCCTAGATTTTACGGGTTGTTACAATCTCCCCCACTTAAAACTTTTCGTCCCCGAAAAGGAACAAAGTCGAAAGTGGTTTGATTAATCAGCCCTACGTTCGATCTGGCTTCCATTCTCTAACTTTTCAGTTTCTGAGAATTTTCAAAATTTCAAAAATTTGGCTAACACCCTAAATTTTCGAAAAATTTCGCCATAACCTCCCCTGCACCGGGAGCATCGGGGAATTTCAAATAGCTTCCCCGGTCCTTCAGATCTCAAAAAGAAAAAGAAAAAGCCAAGCGGCTAGCCAATAGGCTCATAAAATCATCATCACCCAAACAAAACAGTAAATTATGTAGTAAACATGTACCTATTTGTCGGGCAAACAAATTTTATTCTTCGGCTCTAGCCTCCTTGCTATGACCTGTTCAATATAAGTATATGTATATGCAAGCAAATGCGACCAATTTTCAATACAATTCAATATTTGATACAATTAGGCTAAATGGCTAAAAATTAGCAAACAAATAAACAAACAACCCAAACATCAATCAATTAGTGAATTAGAGTTTCAAATTCATAATTTTGATACATATACAAAAATCATGTTTTTGATACCAAATCACAACAATAGGCCCTATCTAATTTTGGTTCTCACACCAGTCTAATGGAAATATATAGAAAATCACACCTTCGAAACTCGAACATAAATGTTGATGATGCGATCGCTATCATCAATATCATCTCCGGGCGACTAGAGTGTGATGCTATATCTATCCAATATATTAAAACTTTGAATATACGTTTGCAAGGCGTATATGCAAATTCTTTATATACTGAATTGTCCAAAATCAATATAAACAAGTAATCAAATACGAATAGTTGATTTAAATTTTCAAAACCAAACTTGTTTTCACTTTGAAAATTTACTCCTCACACTCGTTCTAGGATACTATTGATCCTATCTCTAACGAGTCATTCTCATTGGATATTACTAATCCAATATCTGATGAATTCTTCCGTACGGTTCTAATGTGCCTTGTTCTCTGCTTTGTAAACCAAAGCTCTGATACCACGTGAAACGACCCGCTACTTCCCCGTAAAGGAAAGTGTCGGATAGTTCGAGAACAAGCCACAACAGAACACATATAAAAGAACATCTCACTGTGTATTACAACAATGCATCAGATTACAAGAATATACAGAGTATGAATGAATAAATATTACACAGAAATATCAGAGATTTAAATTACATTTAAATACATTGCAGCGGAAAATAATACAATACACAACTAGAAGAGATATACGGATACAAAGCTTTCCGGATATCATTCCAGCTGTAAACCAGGATCCTGTGAATATAAATCTGCAAAACCCAAAACTACTAGCTGCCCGTGTCAAAATAAGGGCACCCAGAGTTTAGGTTAAAACAATAAACTCCAGGTCAGTCATGTGACTGGTGTGAGAACTAAAACAGTTATTAATCTTTATTTTTAAAATTAGGTAAATCAAGGGACCACGCCGTATAACACGGAACGGGTTTCCTCCCAAGAACACCAGTGCATAAAACAACAGCGCAATGCTAAATAAAGAAAAATGAAGCTGTTATAAGACCCAGGTCCCATCACACAATGCAACGCAGCCGAGGATAGGGTTTTCCCTTATAACAGCCAAAGAATGCTTGATACGTTTAAACCAAATCATTTGATACTACTATATGTGCATAGTGTATAAAACAACTTCAAATCATAAGTATCAATCATAGGCGGCATGAGTGCCCCATCCCACTATGTCGCCATACTAGGCTCTACAAATAAAACCGCAAATGTCACGTATTTGGAAATTGGATTTCCGTCTATGAACCGAGGCAAAAGATAGTCCTCAACCGATTCGAGACGCTCTAGCCCGTGTCTCAGGAACAGCCGCAACTGCCCCTTGGATCCTCAGGGCCGGTCCACCGATGTGGATTATTATGCCTGAACACTACGTCCCCCCACCCTATGGAGTGTAAGTCTGGTCCGTCAGCCGACCAGAATGCATCGGCCGAAACCGATATAACCGAGGCGCCTCGCAACAGCAACAACCACATAAGTCAAACTCGTCAGGGCGTGTAAAACCACTGACGCCACTTCTAGCTAGAAAGAAACGCATGCCCTCCCTGACGTCCGTCTCCCGTTTTTGGTTCACAACCGAGGTGTGAGGCTCGCGAATTCACGTTACACAAAGCTGTGCCACACAGGCTGTGCTTTGATCATCACCACGAGACTTTGCTTTTCAACAGAAGCCTCGATCAATTGCCACTCAGGCATGCCACACAGGCAATTCACTCCATGCGTTTGATATCCATCAATATATAACCCCTGAGCTCGTACGTCTCAGAGAAGGGCGTTAAGCAAGAGAATAAATTCTCTGCCACCAAACAGATATATATTTAATAGAGATCAATCACACAGACTAAAATCCAATGTCAGACACACAGTCCATTTACAAGTCCGTTCTGGGTCTGAACGAAACCGGAGGCACCTAGTACCTCGCATATCCATCGATCTCCAAGTACGTCTGGACGATCACAAACTGTTTCCATCTTCTTGGGTGTACAGCCCAATCAAGATCATCAGTAATCACCCAAACGACGTGAAGACTTCCGGTCTTCGACCATCGTCTTCATCTTCGACACCACGTCGAATCAGTTATTCAGAATGGGATAAACCCGGTCTTTCTGAATAACTCGCGTATATATTATAAAAGTGTTACACAAACACAACATACGCCTCATTCCAATTCATAATATTCTTTTATTCAAATATTCCTATACTTTGGGAAAAGTTCCCATTAATTTTATCCAAGATAAATTCTTTGAATTTATTCTTTAATCTCCTTTGAATATCAATTCAAACTAGTCGGGATTAGCGAACCACACCGAAGTAATCATTTATTTTATTTCCCAATCCCAACCTATTCATCCCATGAAGTAAAACTGGTAGTACTTCATATCTAACACCACAGTGTTATCGGTAATTCAATTACCATTTCACGTTCAAATCTAATTAAAGATTTAACTATCGCCTGGAGTAAAACTGGTGATACTCCATTCTCGATCTTTTCAATCTAATTAAAGATTCATTAAAACCCCACTTAGTTTTAATCGTTATCTGGGTTAAAGAATCAGTGTCATTTAAAACACGATTCACGATAAACCCAAAATCACATTCCATTAATTATCGGGTTAAAGAACAAGTGTTATTTAAAACACTGTTCACGATAAACCCAAAAATCAATACCAATTCAATTCCAATTAAATATCGTTTAATTGGTACACTTCATTAAATCTAAATAAAAAGATTTAATCTTTTCTCAACTGGGCTCAAGAACAGTGTTAATGAAGACACCATTCACGACAAACCCAAATCACATTCGATATTCAATACAAGGCTTTGAATAGAAAATATATCGGCTTATATTCAATATCGAATTCTACGACTAACAAATGTCGTATTAGAAATAACGATATAAATATATATCTTTCAAATTTCCATAACAACATCTGTATAATCACGAATTCCAACCTCGAAATATTCCGAAGACAATTTCGATTCAAATCCACTCCAATGCAATCATTGGAAATTTTGGTTATTTTTAAAACCCTTTTCAAATTCAATTTATTTACTTAAAAATAAATAGAATTATCATTCTAGTTCAAAACTAGCTCATTTCGATAAAAATCTATTTTTATCTTTTCAAACATGAAGTTTTTCATCCCAAATCTTCACAAATCATTTGTTATGATTTTACACAAATTATTACTATTTTTAATAATTTTATCAAGGCCCGTACAGTCGATTTCCATCAATGGCCATCGAACTGCACTTACAGCGACCTTTTTCAAATTTGATTTGGACCTAATTCCAAATCCAACCGTTAGATTTCAAATTTCTAACATTCGCTAGAAACTCTTTTCGATACGAACCCAACGGTTCCGGTTTTAGGAGAATCCGACGGTCGGATCTCCCGCAATGTCCGTTTGAAATAAATGGTCGAAATTCACGAACTGCCGCGGCGCGGCGCGTTCTATTCAGGCCATTATATTATATATATAATATATATAATATATTTCGTCGATTTCTATTTAAAACGAATTATATAAATAGTTTTAAATTCGTTTCAAAAGCAATTTCAACTTCCGTTTCTATTCAAATCAAAATTGAATTCTTCTTTATAAATTCGTTTTAAAATTCACTTCTATTCAATTCAAATTTCAATTCAATTCGAATTCGTTTTCAATCCATTTCATTTCGAAATCGTTTTCAATTCAATTCATTTCGAAATCGTTTTCAATTCAATTCATTTCGAAATCGTTTTCAATTCAATTCATTTTCGAAATCATTTTCAATTCGATTCATTTCGAAATCGTTTTCAATTCAATTCATTTCGAAATCGTTTTCAATTCAATTCATTTCGAAATCGTTTTCAATTCAATTCATTTCGAAATCACTTTCAATTCAATTCACTTTGAATTCGTTTTCAATTCAATTCATTTCGAAATCGTTTTCAATTCAATTCATTTCGAAATCGTTTTCAATTCAATTCATTTCGAAATATTCGATTTCAAAATTACTTTTTAATATTCATTTTAAAATGAATAAAATCGATATAAATATCGTTCACGTCAAAATGGCGTCAATCTAATCAACACGGCTTCATATATTGACATTTTCAAATATTCCATTTCGAATATTTCTATTTCAAATATTTCTATTTTAAAACTGGAATGAGGCCCAACCAATTACCATATAAAGTTAATTATATGGATTTTCATACAACACATGTATAATAGCCTTGAAAAATAATCAACCATCAACCAAAGTGCACTACACTGTATAAGCATCAAATATAGATATCTAACGCTTATAACAGCCTGTCAATCAATCGATCGACATATTTAATCAATCAGGATGAGTGAACTTCAAATTTCATCCCAACACCCGTGTGGGGTCTCAAACAATCAAACACAGATTTTATTTGTGCAGTTGGGCGATGTGTAAAATTTATCGTCCCAATCAATATCAGTCAAATCAGTGTACATAAACAAACCGTCTGGTTTGTAAATGAATATTTTATTTTATTCACATTCACGTTAAAAACTATATTTTTAACGATAAAATATTTATTCCAACACATGAATTTTCTTTTCAGTTCATTTATTCAATAAATGACATTTTTATTTTTCTAACATATTTTAGAAAATTTCGGCGGCATAACGGCACGATACTAGAAACGGGACAAGGCCTAGCCTTATCCCCGGTCTAGTGAAGGCCCACGCCGTTCACACATCAATCAAATTAATTTCATCTCACCAAACAATTCAATTCAAACAAATAATTCAACTAATCTATGCAACCAAACAAACAAGTCCATGGTCTGTGGACGATTGTGTCGGGTGCTACTAAGCACCGTCTGCATCCTAGTATATATATATAATTAGAAAAGAAATTGAAAGGTGAGAAATTCTCACAGATAGCTATCCTAGCTCCACGGCACTTCTAATGCAGGAAATCTTCGCCAACTCGCCTTTTCGTCATCTTCGTTGCCCGTAGCCACTACATATGTAAAAATCGAATTTTTACTTCGCTATTCAATATATAAAAATCGAATTTTTTAGTATGCTATTCAATATATAAAAATCGAATTTTTAGTATGCTATTCAATATATAAAAATCGAATTTTTAGTATGCTATTCAATATATAAAAATCGAATTTTTATTACTTCGTTTTCAATATGAAAAAAAAAATCGGATTTTTATTACTTCGACTTCAAAGTAAAAATCGTATTTTATTTCGCTATTCATATCATAGAAATCACATTTTTATTATCAAGGTTTTTCAAATAAAAATCATATTTTTATTTCACTTTCATGTATATAAAAATCGTGTTTTTATCTTGCTAACTTCGCAATAAAAATCATATTTTTATTTTCTTCATGTTAAATAAAAATCCTATTTTTATTTTTAATGCCATTTCTATCTTAAATACAATGCTTTTCTATTTTCAAAACCAATTCTATTTTATAAATCAATGTTAATTTCTTTAAAAATCACATTTTTGAATCCATGAAAAATCGCATCTTTTATATTTTAAAAATCACGTCTTTTCTATTATAAAAATCACACTTTTTATATTTTAAAAATCACGTCTTTTCTATTTTTTTTCAAAGCAAAGTATATTTTCAAACATGCTAATTTTATATTTTTAAAACTGAACTTTCTTTTTACAATGCATATACACAAAATTAATTAACTAAAATTTAAAATACAATAAAGACTCACTTCATCGTTCGTCAGAGACAAATGGGAAGAGGCGCCGGAGGCAGCAGAGGCCGGAAGTGGAGCCACGGCGTCTGGACAGCGGGCTTGAAGGGTTTGGAGTTTTGAAGTTTCAATTGGAGGCGGGGAGAGAAACGGCGGATGGAGGAGGGCTAGGGGAGTCGGAGTTGGTGGAGGCGGCACTGGGGTCTGACGCGGGTAGGGGAGGTGCGACTGGCCAGAGTGGTGGGCCAGGGGGTCCACAGCGGCGGATTTATGGCTCGCAGCTCGAATTAGAAGAGAATAGGGAGGGGAGAGAGAGAAGGGGAGGGGCAGGCGGCCATTGGGGAGGCGCGACGGCTAGAAGGGGAGGGACATCGACGGTCGCGGCGGCGATTTGCTATAGGGGGTGACAGAATTTCGATTTGGGGGGGGGGGGTGGTTTTTTCTCGTTTGACCACGATGGATTAAATGGTAAGGTTTGACTAGGTTTTAAAGTATATATAATATAATTTTTTAATTAAATTTTCCAAAGAAAAGTTGACTTTGCCACCTAACTCTAAATAAAACGCAACGACTGTCACCCCTTGCTATTCACCCCCATTCCGAACACAATGGGATATGTTTCGTAACCCAATACGGCTGTTACGATCTGTTTTTCTTTAAATTAAAATATAAATCAATATATATTCAATTTAAACGCACATTTCAAATTACCGTGGCCACATACTAACTCTAAAAATTCCCGAAAAATTATTTCTAGCTTCGTATTGACGATACGGTCCTAATAAAACTAGTTTCGTCAAATTCTGAGATCGTTTGAAAAATGGCCATTTTCCAGTCGATTAAAATCAACTGAAACTGGTCAAACGCGTTTTCCTTTGCCACGCTCACATATTGATTCGGAAAATTATGAAATTTGAAACCTAGCAATAACTTGACATCACAGACCCAACAAAACTGGTTTCGTCGAAATCCGAGGTCGTTTGCAAAATGTCCATTTTTAAGGGCCTTATATATATAAAAATATATATATAAATTCCACAGCGACTATTTCTAATTTTCAACTAGACATATCTTTTGATTCCTGATATGAAATCTTGATTTTTCGGATTCGTTGGAAAGATATTATCAATCAGATCCTAATGTTTTTGGTTTCACTAAAATCCGGATTGTTTTGCACCCGGTACATTCAATTGAAGTTTGAAATCGAATTATCGAACTACCGCGCCATTTTCAATTCTATTTATAATTATATATAAATATTTATATTCTAACGACGACGCGTATAATATATACGTCGAATTATATTAAAAATAAATTTCCCGTCGATATTATTTAAAATAATTCATTTTAAATAATCAAAATTCGCTAAAATTGCCAAAATAAAAATTTTAAACTGGCCCAGATTTTACGGGTTGTTACAATCGGCTCATATTCAATATCAAATTCTGGAACCAATAAATATATATTAGAAATAACGATATATATATATATATATTCCAAATTTCCATAACAATATTTGTATAATCATGGAATCCAATATCGAAATATTCCGAAGATTATTTCCATTCCAAATCCATTCCAATTTGCTCATTGGAAAATTTTAGTTATATTAAAACCATTCACAAATCCAATTTATTTTATTTAAAAATTGTTGGATTTCAAATTTAGTTAATAACTAGTTCATTTTGATAAAAATATATTTTTATCTTTACAAACATGGAATTTTTCATCCCAATTATTTCCAAATCATTTATTATGATCTTATACAAACTACTGATATTTATAATAATTTTATCAAGGCACGTACAGTCGATTTCCATAAATGGTCATCGAACTGCACTTACAGCGACCTTTTCCAAATTTTACTTGGAATAATTCCAAATCCAACCGTTAGATTTCAAATCATTTATATTCATTGGAAAACACTTTTCGATACGAACCCAACGGTTCCAGTTTTAGGAGAATCCAACGGTCGAATCTCCCGTAATGTCAATTCAATGTCAATGGTCGAAATTCGCGAACTTCCGTGGCGCAGTGCGTTCTATTCAGGCCATTAAATATATACAATATATATATTATATGTATTTCATCTATTTCCATTTAAAATGTATTTTATAAATTGTTTTATATTCGTTTTCAAAACGATTTCAACTTCATATTCAATTTTAAATCAAAATAGAGTATTCCATATCGTTAATATATAAATGATAAAATTTTCAAACATTATATTTTGAAATGACTTCCTTTTCGATATTCATTATAAAAATGAATAAAATTGATATAAATATTGTTCACGTCAAAATGGAATTAATCTAATCAGCATGGCTTTATATATTTAAATATTTCGTGTCCATCCAAAATCGGACATCAAAATCATATTTTGATCTGTTACTGAATATTATTTTAAAATATTAGTTATTTTAAAATATTAGTTATTTTAAAATATTCATTATTTTTCATTTTAAAACATTCGTTAATTTAAAATATCATTCTTTCCTAATTGGAATCAGACACAGTCAATTACCATATAATTATATATATATGGATTTCATACACACATGAACACAACGATAATCAAACACAGTCAACCATCATCTAGAGTGCATTTCACAATTGCATAAGCGTTAAATATAAATAATTATCGCTTACAACAGTCTGTCAATCCATCGATTGGCATACAACTAAATATTGGGATTAGTGTATGTTCAATATCATCCTAATACCCGTGTGGGGTTTCCAAACAACAAACACTGATTATTATTTGTGCAGTCAGGCGATCTGTAAAATATATCGTCCCAATCAATATCAGTCAAATGTGTGTATATAAACAGATCGTCCGATTTGTAAATGAATATTTATTTTCATTCATATACTTGTTAAAAATTATATTTTTAGCTATAAAATATTTATCTCAACTCTTGAATATTTTATACTGTTCATTTATAAAATGAAAATGATATTTTTATTGTTGTAAAATTTTTAGAAAATTTTGGCAGCATAACGGCGTGATACTAGAACCGGAATAAGGTCTAGCCTTATCCCTCGCCTAATAATGACTCGCGCCATATACAAACCAAATTATAATCAATTCATTTCATTTCCCAAACCAAATTCAACCAAACAATCCAATCATCCAAACAACCAAACAAACACGGTTTCAAACAAAGGTGTCGGGTGCTACTAAGCACCGTCTACATCCTAGTATATATATTTAACTAGAAAATAAATTAGAGTGAGATGTTCTCACCTTTGGGATCCACTCTGCCAGTTTTATTTCTGAATTTCTGAACTGTTTGGATTTGCCTGAAATTCCAACACAATCTTTTCCACGATGTTCATAGTAAAAATCTCATTTTTAATATGATGTTTATATATTTAAAAATCGCATTTTTATATCGCTATACATATATAAAAGATCACATTTTTATTTCGCTACATATATAAAAATTATAGTTTTATATAATTAAAAATCACTTCTTTATATAATTAAAAATCACTTCCTTATACGTTATACATATAAATAAAAATCAAATCTTTATATGTAAAAACTATATTTTTATTATATAACTACATGTATAAATATCGCATTTTTATTTTGCTAATGCATATATAAAAATCTAATATTTACCGTGTTAAAAAACATATCTTTATTATGCTACTATATAAATAAAAATCATATTTTTATATCTTACTTCTCTATATAAAAATCGTATTTTTATATCGAAATCATGTGTAAAAATCATATTTTTACTTGCATAATTAAATAAAAATTGAAATAACACACACATGCGATGTTAGGTGAAGTCAAGCGGTAGCGGTGCCTGTGGAGGTCGGCGTTGGTGCTGTGGGGCTTGGATCCGTTGAATCGGGGCTATGGAGGCTTGGTATGCGAGTTGGAGAAGAGGGGAGTGGCGGTTATGGTTGGGGAGGCGTCGTAGGTGGTAGGGGGGAGGCACAGGTGACGGAGGGTGGCGTTGTTGGCATGGTGGTGGGCCACAGGCGCGGTTTTCCATTCGTTTTGGGGGTGTGCGGTTTTTGGAGGAAGTGGAGGTCGAGAGGGGTGATCGGAGAGGGGAGGAGGGGTGTGGCGCATGTCGCGGTGGTGGTGGGGAGGGGACAGGCGGCGACATCGAACGATGGGGGGTATTGGGGTAGCAGCCATTTTTTTTCTTTATTTTTCCCCCTTTGACTAAAGGGAGAGAAAGGGGGATAGCGGTGGGTTTATATTTAATTTATTTATTATTATTTTAATTCAAAAAGGTGAATTTTTGTCCGAACTCCAATTCACATCCAACGACTATCGTTCATAGCTAATGTAATAACCCGGAAAATACGAGCCAATTTAAAAATTTTAGATTGGTGATTTCAAAGGAATTTGAACAATTGAAATTGAATATTTCAATAAAATATTGAATTAGAAATAGTGAGTCAGTTTGAAAATTTGAATTCAAACTTTGACTGACTGTGAAGGGTGGAAAATATAACGAATTTTAGTGAAACCAAAAATATTTAAATCTGTTAGTTAAT
Source organism: Allium sativum (assembly GCA_030737875.1). Classification (NCBI taxonomy): domain Eukaryota; kingdom Viridiplantae; phylum Streptophyta; class Magnoliopsida; order Asparagales; family Amaryllidaceae; genus Allium; species Allium sativum. The sequence goes on along the minus strand of CM060916.1, from coordinate 108,725,370 downwards.
ACCTTTCTAACGAATCTGAAAAATCGAAGTTTCATAACGGGAATCAAAAGTTATGGCCGAATGAATTTTCAGAATGGTCGCCATATAGAATATATAGCCCTGGAAAATTGATATTTTGCATACGACCTCGGAATTCGACGAAACCACTTTTGTTGGGTCCGGGATGTCAAACTATTGCTAGGTTTCAAATTTCATAATTTTTGAAGCTAGTATGTGAGCGTGGCAAAAGAAAATGTGTTTGGTCAATTTTTGTTAAATTGGATCGACTAGAAAATGGCCATTTTTCAAACGACCTCAGAATTAGACGAAACTAGTTTTGTTGGGACCGTAGCGTCAAAACATAGCTAGATTTATTTTTCTGGAATTTTTTGAATCAGTTTGTGGCCCTGGCAAATTGAAATGTACGTTTAGAGTTAAAAATTAAATGTTTTATACTTTAATTTGAAAAATAACTGACTGTAACAGTCGAATTGGCCAACGAAACATATCCCATTGTGTCCGGGATGGGGGTATTTAGCTAGGGGCGACAGTCGTTGGGTTTAAAAAGGAGTTCGTTTGAGAAAACACTATTTAAAAAGTTAATAAAGTCCTCGGCCAATCAGAATTAGCCATTCATAATTTTAAAAAAAAACCTCGAAACGAACGGCGACCCGTGCTCCAGACTTCCCCGACCGATCGCCGCCGCTGCCGCCGCTTCCAGCCTCCGCCACCGCCACCCTTCGACACGCCTTCGCCTCCCCTTCAAATCCGACCAACTTCCTCCACCCCTCGTCGCCTGTGCCGCCTGAATCGAGGCTCCAAAGCCCCGACCTTCCCAGCGCCGCCGCCGCCGATCCTGACCACCGTACGCCACCAAACCACCACCGCCAGATAGCCCTCTCCTCTCTCTTCCATGTCCAACTCGCCGATCATCCCCTCGTGCCCCGATTCTCGCGAAAACCGTAAACCTAGTTTAGAACCTTCGTGAAAGGTGAGTTTTTTTTATGTTTACACTTTGAAAAATCATATCTTTTTAGTGTGTTGATGAAATTCGATGAAATAGGAAACATCGGGACCGTAAGGAAGCTCTCTACCCAATAGAAGAAGCCGCGGATTTTTCTGACATCGTATCGATTTTTAGCACTCCGAAAACCAATGTGAGAAATCTAAATTAACATGAATTTGAATGGAAAATGTCGTGTATAATTTATATTAGCGAAATATAAATTACATACGTGTTGTATACCTCATGTACATGCGTAGTGTAAGCTATATAAGCGAAGTATGAATTTTACATGCATAGAATAATTGACATATGTGTTGAAATGTAAGTGAAATATAGCAATTATATTAAATATATATATATATATATATATGTGTGTGTGTGTGTGTGTGTGTGTGTGTGTACTCCCCTCGTCCACAAACCATGGACGATATTTATTGTGGTGAATTGGTGTGAGATATTGGATGAAAAATACGAATGGTTGAATAATTGTTTGTGGTTGACGTTGTTTGGTTGTGGTTGAAAAATACCCATTGGTGATTGAAACGAATTGGAAATATTTGTGGAAATAAAAATAAACATGCCGCCTGCGTGCGAATTAGATGCATGAATCCCCATTGTCAAAAACCGCGAGGTTTTAAGGTAGAGCAAGGAGTCGTACTAGGGACGGTGCCGGTTTTAACTACCCTGCCGTTATGCTGCCGAATTTTTGAATAATCTTTGTGTGTTAGAATTATTTTCATATGTTGAAATTATTTTCATGCGTTGAAATTAAAGTCATAAGTTGAAACTATATCCATGTGTGGAAATGTTCATACGTTGAAAAGTGTTGTGTGAAAATTAAATTCATTTGTGAATGAATGAAGGGTTTAAACAATAAAAATCACATTTATATATATATATGAAGTATGAAAAATATTCGCCTTATATAAATAGTTTCAACAATAAAAATTCCATCTTTCTAATATGAACAACATAAATAAAATGTCCATGTGTGGAAATGCTCATTTGTTGAGAAGTGTGTGTAGTGGAAAAGTTCATGTGTTGAATAAAAAGATCGAACAATAAAAATTACATTTTTATTGAAACTATGAAGTGTTGAAAACATCCATTTGTCGAATATCATTTTTATCATATATGTGATATGCTAAAGATATGCGAGCGTTGAAATAAATATTTGTGAAAGAAATATTCTTTTTAACATGCGTAGGAACTAAATAAAATGGTCATGTGTTGAAATATATTTTAGTTCGCCAAAATTATCATCTTTGAAATGGGAAGTGTTAAAAATAGCCACTTGTTCAAATAAATGTACATGAGTTGAAATATACATTAATTAGCTAATGATATGATTTTAGCCTATGCATGCAACATTAGGATGAATGGTGTCTTTAAACCAAAGTAAATAAAATATGAAGTTGAATGGAAAATGATAAGTGATAGAAATTGTATATTTGTACATGCATATCTATTGAACAGGTTATATCAAAGGGGCTAGAGAAGAGGAATAAAATTTTGTGCCCGACAAATAGGTACACATTTACTGTTTGTTTGGGTGATGATTTTATGAGCCTGTTTGCTAGCCGCTTGGCTTTTTCTTTTTCTTTTGATATAAGACGCCCGTGTGGCTATTTGGGAATTTTTCCAGACCCTCCCGTACAAAGGAGGTTATGGAGAAATTTTCCGAAATTTAAAGGCGTTAGTGAAATAATTGAAGTGGAAACGATATAGGAATTTTTAATGAACTATATTTATATAAATATATAAATATAAATAGAATTAAAAAGAAACGTGGCCGTGCAGTTCGTGTTTCGAAACCGTGATTTCAAACGACTAGTGCGGGAAATCCGACCATTGGATTTTCCCGAAACCGCAACCGTTGGGTTCGCCTTGGAAATATCTTTCCAACGGCACCAACTTTGTGAAGATCCGACGGTTGGATTGTCTGGAATGTTTAATTCAAATCTGAAGAAAAACAGCACCTGAAACGATTATATATATATATATATATATATAATTAAATTAAATCGAATAACGACGCTGCAGTTCGTAAATTGAAATCGTAACTTCAAATAACTAGTGCGGGAAATCCGACCGTCGGATTTTCCCAAAACTGAAACCGTTGGATTCGTTTTGAAATGACCTTCCTAATGGTATAAAATTTGTGAAGATCCAACGGTTAAATTTTCAGATATGTGTAAAACAAAATTAGTGAAAAGCAGGGCCAGTGCATCGATACGACCTGAAGCATCGTTTAATTATATTTGGCCGTTTTAAATTAAATAAAAATGGCGATATATCGTTATAAAAAGAGTGGAAATAAACCAATTTCGTTGTGTTTGCTTGATATGTGATGGTTGAATGTATTTGACATGAAAATTATAACTAAATAACTGAAAAGTGAATGTTGAATAGTCCAACCATGTGATTAATTGATTTGAAAATCTAAATATACGTGGGTTATTTGAAAAGGCCGAGTTTATCTCATTTCAAATAATCGATCGACGTTGAGAGGTCGAAGATTCGAAGACGGCTGAAGACCGACGATCTCCACATTGGATGGATGGGCGCTACTGATGCTCGTGATTGGAGTAGCTACCATGAAGGAACTGAAGTAGTAGCCATCCAAACATACTGTTGATTGTACGGGTATGCGAGGAATTGGTGCCTCCGGTTTCGTTCAGACCCAGAACGGACTTGTAAATGGACTGTGTGTCTGACATTGGATTTTGTTCTGTGTTGATTGATCTCTGTTAAATATATATCTGTTTGGCGGCGGAGAATTTATTCTCTTGCTTAACGCCCTTCTCTGAGACGTACGAGCTCAGGGATTATGTATTGACAGAAATCAATCGCATGGAGTGGATTGCCTGTGTGGCACGCCTGAGTGGCATATGATCAAGGCTTCTGTTGCAAAGCAAAGTCTTGTGGTTGATGATCAAAGCATGGTCTGTGTGACATAGCTTTGTGTATGACGTGAATTCGCGAGTCTCACACCCCGGTATGAGTCAAAAACGAGAGAAGGACCCAAGGAGTGCACGACGTTTCTTTTTAGCTATGGTGGTGTCAGTGACCTCCCAGCCCTGACATTTACATCTACTTTTCACTTGTGTGGTTGTTGGAATACGAGGCGCCTCGATTATAGGTCTGTAAGGACCGGGAAACGTGTGTTCAGGAATAACTAATCCTCAAAAGTAAGAGAGGACCGACCTTGGAGGATCCAGGGATTGCTGTGTGCGGTCCCGAGGCATTTGCTAGAGTGTCTCGAATCGGAGAGGAGCTTGCCCCTGGCCTCGACTCATGAAGGAATCCAATTTCCAATACGAAATATGCGAATGTGATTGTATTACTAGTATGGCGACATGATATATGGTACCCATGCCGTCTAGGATTGATATTTATGATTGAATTTGCTTTTGAAACATATATGCACTAGTAATAATATCAAACACTTTTGTTTTATTTGTATGAAGCATCTTTGGCCATTATAAGGGAAAACTCTATCCTCCGGCTTGCGTTGCATTGTGTGATGGTACCTGAGTCTTATAATGGCTTCATTTTATAAAAAGCATTGCGTTGATTTAATCGTTTACTTTATCTCATGCACTAGTACTCATTGGAGTAAACCCGTTTCGCGAAAGTGGCGTGGTCCTTTGATTTGCCTTATTATTGTTGTTAATAAGTTAAGTAGATTTCTCATACCAGTCCCATGACTGACTCATAGTTTGTTTCACCTTGCAAACTCGGGTGCCCTTATTTCCACACGGGCAGCCTAGTTACAGGTTTCTGACGCACCTTTTGGCTCATGGCGAGGCTTGACTACACCGTGCTGACTTGGATTTTTTTTCCGCCACTATTGTATCTATATTATGATTCCGCCATTGGCGATGTAGACTGATCTTATTTTGAGTAACCCTTTATGTATGATTCCGCCTCAGGCGATGGTGACTGATTATGTATCATTATGCACTAAGTTGTATCCTGTACTGTGCTTCTCTGATGTGATGATATCTATATGATTCCGCTGTCATATGTGTGTATATTATTCTATTTTCTGTTTATGCTATTATCTGTGATCTACTAATGATGAGTAATGTGTTATATTCCAATGATTATCCTTAATACCGTGTCACGGGGTTTTGGGATCGTCACAGCTAATTACCCCCATTCCGAGTACAATGGGATATGTATCGTAACCCAATTCGACTATTACGATCAGTTTCCGCTAAATTTAAAATATAAATCATTATATTTTAAATTCAAACGCACATTTTAATTTACCAAGGCCACATACTAACTCCAAAATTTCAGAAAAAAAATCTAGCTACGTTTTGATTATACGGTCCTAACAAAACTAATTTCATCGAATTTGGTGACCATTTAAAAAACGGTCGTTTTTCAGTCGATTAAATTCAAACTAAAATTACCAAACATGTTTTAATTCACGACGCTCACTGTGATGACCCAAACTCCCGTAGACCGAAAGTAAGGATAATCATTTTGGAATACGACATATTTACAACAAAAACAGATCTCAGATAATTATCATAACACATAAACCATTGCAGCGGAAATAAATGTCATCAGCATCACAACAAAACATCAAAGTATGCAGTTTTACAGGATCCACGTAGCATAATAGAAGTCTTAACAAAAGAGAAACAAGTCTCAAATGAAAGGAAATAAGTTTCAAATCCCATTACATACATCAAAAGCAAAAGATAGAAAAATGTCTCAAAAGTAGAATAAAAGATGGAGAAAAGGTCTTCTTCTTCTTCCTCCCAAAGCAAGCTCCAACCAAAAAGTATCACCTAGAAACCTGTCAATTGGCTGCCCGTGTGGAAAGAGGGCACCCGAGTTTGCAAAAGTGAAACAAACTACGAGTCAGTCATGGGACTGGTGTGAGAATTCTTAACTAAATTAACTATCAAGAAGGCGAATCTCAGGACCATGCCGCTAACACGGAACGGGTTTACTCCATTGGATTTCCAGTGCAATATTTTATAAAGTTTATATAAAACAGCGAAATGACTTTTGAAAAATGAAACCATCATAAGACTCAGATCCTATCACACAATGCAACGCACACAGGAGGATAGAGTTTTTCCCTTACGATGATCAAACATGTTTAATACTTGAAAAGTAATATTTTAATATTATCATTAGTGTTTAAGCAGTATTTAAATACCTCAATATAAATATATCAATCCTAGACGGCATAGTACCTCATCCTACTATATCGACGTATATAAGTTTACAATCAAAACCGAAATGTCGTCGTATTGGAAATTGGTTTTCTGTCATGAAATCGAGGCTAGGGATCGTCCTCTTCCGATTCGAGACACTATAGAAAATGCCTCAGGATCCCCTGCAGTGAACCCTTGGAACGGTAGGGCCGGTCCCCACCTAACGGTAGTGGATTGGCAATTCCTGAACATACGTTTCCCGGCCCCTTTGGACCTATAATGTGACCATTTCCGTCCTATAAAAATGAGGTACCTCAGTCCAAAATCCACATTGTAAAATGTCGGCCCGTGTTAAAGCCCAAACACCACTCTAGCTAGAAAGAAACGTATGCACTCCGTACGGTCCATATCCCGTTTTTGACTCATACCGTGGTGTGAGGCTCGCGAAGTCACGTTATATACAAAGCTATGCCTAAATAGGCTATGCTTTGATCATCAGCCACAAGGCTTTCTTTTCAACAAAGCCTTGATCATTGCATCTTGGCGTGCCACAGTGACAATTCAACACCATGCGATCGATAACTATCACTACGTATCAGGGTGTTAAGTAGAGAATAAATTCTCCACCACCAAACAGACATATATTAATAGAAATCCGTTTAATTACATGAAGCGAATTCTAACGTCAGATACGCATCCATTTACAAGTCCATTCTGGGTCTGAACGAAACCGGAGACACAAAAATGCGCTCGCTTATCCGCAAGACCAACACACACGTCTGGACAATTACTTCTTTAACCCAGTCCTGGGAGCAAGTTAGTCCAAGGTATCAGAAGTCGTCGCCCATACGATGTGAAGATCGCCGGTCTTCAACCGTCGTCTTTTTGCATCTTTGATTCAATCGCCGTTCAATTATTTGAAATGAGTTAAACTCGGCCTTTTCAAATAATTGTCGCATAATTATAGTTAAAAACATTTCATATATATTATAACTATTTATCGCTATTTTTATTTGTTAAAAATAGCTCGAAATATGTAAACGACGTTTCGGGTCAATGGGTGGCGCTGGCGCTGCTTTTTCCAAAATTTGATTTACACATATCTTAAAATCTAACCATAGGATTTTGATGAAATTTATATCGTTGGAAAGCTCTTCCCAAAGCGGTCCTAACGGTTCCAGTTTTGGGGAAATCCAACGGTCGGATATTTCTATATATTCGTTTGAAGTTACGACTGTCGATACGCGAACTACCGCGCTCGTTTCGTTTAATTTTATATTTTATATTTATATATAATATATGAACCATTTGAGCGATTTCCTTTATTAAAATCCATTCCTTTTATTCTATGAAAGAAATATTTTCGTCCGCCAATTCTAGTGCGACAAAAATGATGGTTTCAACAATGTATCATTTTATATCAAATAGACATGACATTTTTGTTCGCCAACTCTAATGCGACCAAAAATGATAATTCAACGATATATATTTCCATATTCAACAAAAATGACATTTTTGTTCGCCAATTCTAATGCGACCAAAAATGATGTTTTAAAATGTATAATTTCATTATTCAACAAAATGACATTTTTGTTCGCCAATTCTAATGCGACCAAAAATGATATTTTAAAATGTATAATTTCAATATTCAACAAAATGACATTTTTGTTCGCCAATTCTAATGCGACCAAAAATGATGTTTTAAAATGTATAATTTCATTATTCAACAAAATGACATTTTTGTTCGCCAATTCTAATCCGACCAAAAATGATGTTTTAAAATGTATAATTTCAATATTCAACAAAATGACATTTTTGTTCGCCAATTCTAATGCGACCAAAAATGATATTTTAAAATGTATAATTTCAATATTCAACAAAATGACATTTTTGTTCGCCAATTCTAATGCGACCAAAAATGGTGTTTTAAAATGTATAATTTCATTATTCAACAAAATGACATTTTTGTTCGCCAATTCTAATGCGACCAAAAATGATGTTTTAAAATGTATAATTTCATTATTCAACAAAATTACATTTTTGTTCGCCAATTCTAATGCGACAAAAAATGATATTTTAAAATGTATAATTTCATTATTCAACAAAATGACATTTTTGTTCCCCAATTCTAATGCAACAAAAATGATGGTTTCAACAATGTATCATTTTATATCAAATAGACATGACATTTTTGTTCGCCAACTCTAATGCGACCAAAAATGATAATTCAACGATGTATATTTCTATATTCAACAAAAATGACATTCTTGTTCGCCAATTCTAATGCGACCAAAAATGATGTTTTAAAATGTATAATTTCATTATTCAACAAAATGACATTTTTGTTCGCCTATTCTAATGCAACCAAAAATGATATTTTAAAATGTACATTTTCTATATTCAATAAAATGATATGTCCCTTTACATATAAAATTTACATCTCTTTTTACTCTTTCCTATTTACATTGAAAATGAAAATGTCTTTTTATTCTTTTCTATTTACAATGAAAATGAAAATGTCTTTTTTTATTCTTTTCTTTAACTAAGAGAACTCAATTAAAAAGTTAATTCATCTTTCTATGTAATATGTGCATTGTAAAATGCAATTAAAAAGGTGGACTTTATTTCCAATGTAAACATCTTTTCTAGCGTCAACATTCCTAAAATAAATATATTTTCTAATGTCAAGAATTGATTCATTTCAACTATATTAACATAACGATGAAATTTTGTTCATTCAACTATACTAACATGACGATGAAATTTGGTTCATTCAACTATACTAACATGACGAGGAAATTTGATTCACATCAACTATACTAACATGACGATGAAATTTGATTCACATTAACTATACTAACATGACGATGAAATTTGGTTCTATTTTTATGAATCACAATAAAGGTCTCATCTTATTTTCATTTGTAAATCAAATAAGATGTCTAATATTTATTTTTCTTTTAATTAAAGTTTAAAAGATCTAAACTTTCTTTATTTTATAAATTATAAACAAAATAAAGATCCAACTTAAATTTGTGAATCAAAGCAAAGACTTAAACTTTCTTTTACTATGTAAATCAAAGTTTAAGATTTTGTTATCTTTTATTTGTAAATCAAAGTAAAGGATCCAATTTCTCCTTTATTTTATAAAATGTTCTAACTTTCTTTTATTTTGTTTTGTTTCAAAACAATATTTTGTTAATCAAAACAAAAGACTAAAACTTTGGCTTATTCATAAATCAAATACAAAAGATTCAACTTTAATTTGTTTTCAAAAACAAAAAAACTAGAACTTTGATTTGTTTTCAAACAAAAGATTAAAACTTTGATTTGTTTTGTAACAAAAGATTAAAACTTTGATTTGTTTTGTTTATCAAACAAAAATCCTAACTCTGCTTTTTTTTAAAATAAGAATTCAACATTAATAGAAAGGATTAAAAATAAAAATAAAAAGATGAGAACTTTATTATGATTACATCAGAATATTACAGACCCAAACTATCAAACTATAACATGACATCACAACGAATAAAATTTAACAATACAACAATCACCACATAATAGATCAGAATAATATACAATGATTCAACTGATCGAATAGAATTAAAATAAATTATTTAATTATTTAAATTCAGAATCTCACAGTCATTGACGATTTTTGGCCAAAATTCTAACTGTTCAGAATCAACTCCAGTTAGTTTAGATGCGTAGATCTCAGTCACACGATTACAACATCGCTGAAATCATCGAATTTCGAATTGAAATGAGTTAGATATGGTTAATCGAAGTTTTAAAACAATTTAAATTAATTAAATAATAAATTAATAAAGTAAATAACCTTCTTCTCCTTTCAAACACTACAGGCTGACGCTTTACAGTATTTGTTCAAAACTAGGTCAACAAATTCCGATCGATGCAGGTGGCTAGAGGTCGATCGGACCACGTCACGGGGAAGAGGGGGTGTGGCGCTACCACGCCTGGAATCGGGGCCCACTCGGCGGCGTGGGTGGCCCTGGGCGGCGGTCGACACAGTCGGCCTTTGGGCGATCTGTGCGCTGGCTACGGGCGACGAGGTTCGATCAAATCCGTACCAAATTGAAGAGCAGAGATAGCTCTACGAAATTGTCAAAAGGGAGTATTGATTTTACTGAGTGAATTGATCGGAATTTGTGGAGGAAGTTCGAAGGTTTAGGCCATTGATTAGAGGGGGCGGCTGCAGAAGAAGATGAATAGTATATTAGGGTTTTAATCTCCTATTTTTATATTGATTTTTGTGTTTTTTTACAAATAAATCCAAATCTTTCAAACCGTGCTGATTCCAGTCCAAACAAAGTTGACCCCAGCTAATAGCCCATATTCCGGACCCAATGGGACACGTCTCGTCAGCCTAAACGACTATCTGTGGCCTGTATTATTTAATTTAATATTTAATTCCTTTATTAATTTAATTCATCTGCATAAATAAATTCACTGAGGCCACAAACGAACTCAGAAAAATCCAGAAAAAATATATTTGTCTATGTTATGACGATACGGTCCTAACAAAATTAATTTCGTTGAATTCCGACACTGATTGAAAAATGGCTATTTTTCAGTCGATTAAATTTGACTTTAATCGACCAAACACATTTTCCTTCGCCACGCTCACATATTAATTCGAAAATTCTAAAAATTGAAACCTAGCAATAATATGACATTCTGGTTCCAATGAAAGTGGTTTCGTTGAAAACAGAGATCGTTTGAAAATTGACTATTTTCACTGGCTTTAATATTATTTTTAAATGGAATTTCTAATTTCTGCCACATTTTTCCACCAAATAATTTAAAATAAAAAATTTAAATTGGTTCGGATTTTCCGGGTCGTTACAATCTCCCCCACTTAAGAATTTTCGTCCTCGAAAAGGAAACAAAGTAAAGTAGGAACTAAGATGGAAAATGTAATTTGAGGAAAATGTAACTTAACACAAGAGTTATTCGGAGATATCCACTCTGCACTTGGGGTAAGCCTTTTTGATGCTATCCTCTGTCTCCCAAGTACAGTCTCTAGGATCCCCACTCCATTGAACCTTGACTAGGTTGATCTTCTTATTCCTCAAGATTTTGGTTTCTTTGCCAATGATCTTAATCGGGTCCTTTCTCAATGTCAGATTTGGAGCAATATCTAGGACCTATTGGTTTAATTCGTCCTCAATCAGATCTGGATTGTCCACATGCTTGCGGAGTTGAGACACATGAAATACATCATGCACCCCTGGCAACCAGTCGGGTAGCTGCACTCTATAAGCGAGAGTACCAATCCTTTCAAGAATAGGGAATGGACCAATGAATCTCGGTGCCAACTTTCCCGTCTTCCCAAAATGAATCACGCCTCTCAAAGGAGAAACCTTCAAGTATAATCGATCACCCACAGAGAATTCTAGATTCCTTCTTCGCTGGTCTGCATATCTCTTTTGTCGGCTCTAAGCAGTCAACAAGCGCTTCTTAATCAAGTCAACCTTATCCGAAGCTTCTTGAACCATGTCGGGGCCCAAGACTAGTCGATTGCCCGACTCCACCCAACATGCTGGAGATCTGCATGGCCTGCCATAAAGTAATTCAAACGGTGACATCCTAAGCTTGCTTGGTAGCTATTATTATAGGAGAATTCTACCAAGTGCAAGTGGTCCTCCCATGAACCTCCATAGTCAAGAATGCAAGCACGCAATAAGTCTTCCAAAACACGATTCACTCTCTCAGTCTGGCCATCTGTCTGAGGGTGATAGGCAGAGCTCAGATTCAACTTGGTCCCAAGCTCTTCTTGAAAAGCTTCCCAGATTTTACTGGTAAATAATGGATCCCGATCACTGACAATGCTTTTGGGAACCCCATGCAGTCTGACTATCTCTTTAAGATAAAGCTGTGCCAAACTTCGAGCTGTTCTGTTGGCCCGAACAGGGATGAAATGGGCAGATTTTGTTAAACGGTCGACAATCACCCATATGCTATCGTTGCCCTTTCGGCTTCGAGGCAAGCCATCTATAAAGTCCATAGAAATTTCCTCCCATTTCCAACCAGGAACTCCTAGCGGTTGCAACATACCTGCCAGTTTCTGTTGATCACTTTTAACTTGCTGACAAGTGGGACATCTAGCAACATAAATAAAAATATCCCTCTTCATCGATTTCCACCACAAGGTGCGCTTGAGATCATGGTACATTTTGTTCACACCTGGATGGAAGCTGATTTTAGATTTGTGGCACTCATCCATCACTTCTCTTTTCAGCTCACCAATGTCCGGCACACAAATTCGCCCTTGTAATCTAAGGGTCCCGTTATCATCAATCTGGAAACTTAAGGCTTCGCCTTTTCGGACTCGCTCACAAAGCTTCTGAATAAACTCATCATTCTTTTGAAGAGCAGAGACTTTATCAATCAAAGAAGAAGCGATAATGAGACTGGCGATAATGAGATTGTTGCATTCTGCATTCTTTCTACTGAGTGCATCGGCTACAACGTTTGCTTTTCCCGTAGTATAGAGGATATCCAGGTCATATGATGCAAGAAATTCGACCCAGCGTTGCTGCCTCATATTCAAATCTTTTTGGGTAAAAAGGTGCTTCAAAGATTTGTGATCCGTGTAAATTTCAAACTTCTCACCCAAGAGATAATGCCTTTATATTTTAAGAGCAAACACAATGGCCATTAGTTCAAGGTCATGCGTGACATAATTCTTCTCATGCGGTTTCAGTTGGCGGCTAGCATATTCGACTACCCTGCCTCTTTGCATCAGCACTGCACCAATACCTTAAATAAATAAGGGATAACATGTTAAAATGAGATTTGTCATTAAAGGAAAAATGTTATCTCAGACATGTTAATTTATAAAGAAACAACCTTGCCTAGAGGCGTCGGTCCAGACCTTTAAATCCTGATTGCCATCAATGATGGTCAACACAGGAGCATTGGTCAACCTCTTCTTTAGCTCTTGGAAAGCTGCCTCGCATTCCGGTGTCCACTTGAATTTCGTATGCTTCTTGGTCAGGTTTGTCAATGGACAAGCTACCTTCGAAAAATCTTTGACAAATTTCCGATAATAGCCGGCCAGTCCCAAGAAACTTCTGACCTCCGTGGGAGTTCTAGGCTGCTTCCATTCTTGGATGGCTGAGATCTTTCCTGGATCTACTGAGATGCCTTCCTTTGATACAACATGGCCGAGGAATTTCACCTCCTCTTGCCAGAATATGCATTTAGAAAATTTTGCTTTCAGCACATTTCTTCGCAAAATCTCTAAGACTTCTCTTAGGTGTTGTTCGTGCTCAGCAGCGGACTTAGAAAAGATGGGGATGTCATCGATGAACACGAGCACAAATTTATTTAAAACATCTCTTAATACTCTATTCATCATGTCAACAAAATATGCTGGAGCATTACATAGACCGAAAGGCATTACTAGCCATTCATAAAAGATTCAGGGCCTCTGAAAGTAGTTAAAGGCACACACTCCTCTGCGATGCGAAGTTGATGGAAGCCTGTAGCTAGGTCCATCCTAGAGAATACTCGTGCCCCATGCAGTCGGTCAAGCAAGTCATCAATACAAGGCAGTGGATATTTGTTCTTAAGAGTTTGCTTGTTGAGATCACAGTAGTCTACACATAGCCTGAGAGTACCGTCTGATTTTGGGACGAACACCGCTGCTACTCCCCATTCTGAGAAGCTGGGCCTGATCAGACCCTTCCACAAAAGCTGCTTGGTTTGATTTTTCAGCTCCTCTCTTTCTTTTGGCGACATTCTCCGAATGGGATGTACAACAGGCCTTGCATTCGGAGCTAAATCAATTCGGAAGTCGATTTCTCTATGCGGAGGTAGGCCCTCAACTTCTTTGAAAACATCAGCGTAATCTTTAACGACAGGGATATCCTCAATAGAAGTAGAGGTAACTTCTAGAGAAGACCAGAAGGTTTTCCTTTCGGTGGCTGTGCCATGGCAGGGGATACATACATTTCCGAGATTTGTTTTAACTTTGACAATTCTTTCAGCACAATTGACTTCGGCCTCATTTTTTGTTAGCTAATCTATCCCAAGAATGACATCATAGCCGGAGAAACTCATAGTGATCAAGTCAAAGGGAAATTTGCAGCGAGAATAAGAAATAGGTACTCGACAATACTGATAAAGAATAAGAGAACCTCCTATCGGACTATTAGCTCTAATCAAATTTTTGAGTTTCCTTGGTTTTAGTTTCAACTTTTTAATCACATCATTAGAAATAAAGCTTCGTGTAGCACCAGTATCAAATAAGACAGTAATAGGGATGTTCTTAATATTAAGCGTACCTCCTAAGACATCGGGCTTACTAGGCCCCTCAGTCGAAGCTGGTGTATCTGCTCCCTCATAAATATGTGCCACCTAAGCATTCCTTAGCAGTGGACAATTCGCCTTGATGTGCCCCTTTTGATGGCAATTGTAGCATTCCCTTTTGTCCTGTGAACTCTGGCCATGATTCTGAGGATCTTTACCACGATTTTGGGAGCTCTGACCACGGTTCTGACTAGGGCCTGAACCATTTCTCTTGACCTTTTTAGGAGCTCTACACTCATAATCGAAATGCCCAATTTTGCCGCAGTTATAGCAGGTCACCTTGCTCCTATCCCTCTTCTTCCCTTAGGGCTTAGATGTAGAAGAATTGCTCGCCTCCTGTTTCTTGTTAGCCTATTCCTTCTGGTTGTTGCTTTGACCTTTCCCTCTATCCTATGGTCCAAACTCGTCATTTTCCTCATAGCGGCACGCCATTTCCACTACTTCATTGAAAGGAAGCTTGATATAGGCAGTGACTCGATTCAAATATTTCTTGGACAGCCCCTTGATAAATTTCTTATTCTTCTCTACTGGATCTTGAATCAAACTAAGGGCATATCGTGAAAGCTCATCAAACTTCCTCACATATTCAGAAACGATCATATTCCCTTGCTGTAGGTTAACGAACTGCTCGCGCAGACGCTCTCTAGCTTGTGGGGGTATATACTTCTCATTGAAATTTCCTTGAATATGGCCAAGACATATTGGCCACGTCATTGCAGATTTTAATTGTATCCCACCAATGCCCTGCTTCCTCCTTTAGTTGCCAAACTGCCAGGTAATGCTTTCGCTGATCTTCCAGTTCCAAGCCTTCTAGGATCTTTTCGCAATCTTTAAGTAATGCTTCTGCCTGAATCGTAGACTCCCGCCCTGTAAAAGGTACACCTCCAAGGTTCTTGAATTTCTTTGACATTCTCTCCAAATCGAAAGGCTGTGGAGGTGGAGGTGGTTCGACTACGACCTCTGAATTATGCTGCTCTTGAGTGATGGGTGTCTCGTCTCTAGCATGCCCTCCAGCTCCTACTCAGGCTCCTCCTCTAGCCCCGCCTCGAGCTCCACCACGGGCTCCGCCTCGGGCTGTTCTTGCTCTAGTATCAATTTAAATCAGTATGTACCATCAAGGAAAGAGTCAGACCAACAAAATGAGAATTTTCGAGAAAAGATAAGATAAGGACGAGATGAAAAGATGATGATGTAATGACTGGTAAATATGTGCTATTCTGCTGTGCTCATCCTAGGACATTACTGGTCCTATCTCTAATGAGCTACTCGTCTTAGAATAATGTGGATTCTATCTAGACGAATTGTTCTAAATATGTTATATTCCGTAGCTAAGGTGAACCCTAGGCTCTGATACCAACTGTGATGACCCAAACTCCCGTAGACCGAAAGTAAGGATAATCATTTTGGAATACGACATATTTACAACAAAAACAGATTTCAGATAATTATCATAACACATAAACCATTGCAGCGGAAATAAATGTCATCAGCATCACAGCAAAACATCAGAGTATGCAGTTTTACAGGATCCACTTAGCATTATAGAAGTCTTAACAAAAGAGAAACAAGTCTCAAATGAAAGGAAATAAGTATCAAATCCCATTACATACATCAGAAGCAAAAGATAGAAAAATGTCTCAAAAGTAGAATAAAAGATGGAGAAAAGGTCTTCTTCTTCTTCCTCCCAAAGCAAGCTCCAACCAGAAAGTATCACCTAGAAACCTGTCAATTGGCTGCCCGTGTGGAAAGAGGACACCCGAGTTTGCAAAAGTGAAACAAACTACGAGTCAGTCATGGGACTGGTGTGAGAATTCTTAACTAAATTAACTATCAAGAAGGCGAATCTCAGGACCACGCCGCTAACGCGGAACGGGTTTACTCCATTGGATTGCCAGTGCAATATTTTATAAAGTTTATATAAAACAGCGAAATGACTTTTGAAAAATGAAACCATCATAAGACTCAGATCCTATCACACAATGCAACGCAGACAGGAGGATAGAGTTTTTCCCTTATGATGATCAAACATGCTTAATACGTGAAAAGTAATATTTTAATATTATCATTAGTTTTTAAGCAGTATTAAAATACTTTAATATAAATATATCAATCCTAGACGGCATAGCATCCCATCCTACTATGTCGACGTATATAAGTTTACAATCAAAACCGAAATGTCGTCATATTGGGAATTGGTTTTCTGTCATGAAATCGAGGCTAGGGATCGTCCTCTTCCGATTCGAGACACTCTAGCAAATGCCTCAGGATCCACCGCAGTGAACCCTTGGAACGGTAGGGCCGGTCCCCACCTAACGGTAGTGGATTGGCAATTCCTGAACATACGTTTCCCGGTCCCTTTGGACCTATAATGTGACCACTTCCGGCCTATAAAAACGAGGTACCTCAGTCCAAAATCCACATAGTAAAATGTCGGGCCGTGTTAAAGCCCAAACACCACTCTAGCTAGAAAGAAACGTTTGCACTCCCTACGGTCCATATCCCGTTTTTGACTCATACCAGGGTGTGAGGCTCGCGAAGTCACATTATACACAAAGCTATGCCTAAACAGGCTATGCTTTGATCATCAGCCACAAGGCTTGCTTTTCAACAAAGCCTTGATCATTGCATCTTGGCGTGCCACATTGACAATTCAACGCCATGCGATCGGTAACTATCACTACTTATGAGGGTGTTAAGTAGAGAATAAATTCTCCACCACCAAATAGACATATATTAATAGAAATCGATTTAATTACATGAAGCGAATTCTAACGTCAGACACGCATCCATTACAAGTCCGTTCTGGGTCTGAACGAAACCGAAGACACCAAAAAGGCGCTCGCTTATCCGCACGACCAACACACACGTCCGGACAATTACTGCTTCAACCCAGTCCTGGGAGCAAGTCAATCCAAGGTATCAGAAGTCATCGCCCATTCGATGTGAAGATCGCCGGTCTTCAACCGTCGTCTTCTTGCATCTTTGATTCAATCGCCGTTCAATTATTTGAAATGAGTTAAACTCGGCCTTTTCAAATAATTGTTGCATAATTATAGTTAAAAATATTTCATATATATTTATAACTATTTATCGCTATTTTTATTTGTTAAAAATAGCTCGAAATATGTAAACGACGTTTCGGGTCAATGGGTGGCGCTGGCGCTGCTTTTTCCAAAATTTGATTTACACATATCTTAAAATCTAACCGTCGGATTTTGATGAAATTTATATCGTTGGAAAGCTCTTCCCAAAGCGGTACTGACGGTTCCAGTTTTGGGGAAATCCAACGGTCGGATCTTTCTATATATTCGTTTGAAGTTACGATTGTCGATACACGAACTGTCACGCTCGTTTCGTTTAATTTTATATTTTATATTTATATATAATATATAAACCATTTGAGCGATTTCCTTTATTAAAATCCATTCCTTTTATTCTACGAAAGAAATATTTTCGTCCGCCAATTCTAGTGCGACAAAAATGATGGTTTCAACAATGTATCATTTTATATCAAATAGACATGAAATTTTTGTTCGCCAACTCTAATGCGACCAAAAACGATAATTCAACGATGTATATTTCTATATTCAACAAAAATGACATTTTTGTTCGCCAATTCTAATGCGACCAAAAATGATGTTTTAAAATGTATAATTTCATTATTCAATAAAATGACATTTTTGTTCGCTAATTCTAATGCGACCAATAATGATATTTTAAAATGAATAATTTCAATATTCAACAAAATGACATTTTTGTTCGCCAATTCTAATGTGACCAAAAATGATGTTTTAAAATGTATAATTTCATTATTCAACAAAATGACATTTTTCTTTGCCAATTCTAATGCGACCAAAAATGATGTTTTTAAATGTATAATTTCAATATTCAATAAAATGACATTTTTGTTCGCCAATTCTAATGCGACCAAAGATGATATTTTAAAATGTATAATTTCAATATTCAACAAAATGACATTTTTGTTCGCCAATTCTAATACGACCAAAAATGGTGTTTTAAAATGTATAATTTCATTATTCAACAAAATGACATTTTTGTTCGCCAATTCTAATGCGACCAAAAATGATGTTTTAAAATGTATAATTTCATTATTCAACAAAATGACATTTTTGTTCGCCAATTCTAATGGACAAAAAATGGTATTTTAAAATGTATAATTTCATTATTCAACAAAATTACATTTTTGTTCGCCAATTCTAATGCAATAAAAATGATGGTTTAACAATGTATCATTTTATATCAAATAGAAATTACATTTTTGTTCGCCAACTCTAATGCGACCAAAAATGATAATTCAACGATGTATATTTCTATATTCAACAAAAATGACATTTTTGTTCGCCAATTCTAATGCGACCAAAAATGATGTTTTAAAATGTATAATTTCATTATTCAACAAAATGACATTTTTGTTCGCCAATTCTGATGCGACCAAAAATGATATTTTTTAATGTACATTTTCTATATTCAATAAAATGATATGTCCCTTTACAAATAAAATGTACATCTCTTTTTACTCTTTCCTATTTACATTGAAAATGAAAATGCCTTTTTATTCTTTTTTATTTACATTGAAAATGAAAATGTCTTTTTTTTATTATTTTCTTTAACTAAGAGAACTCAATTAAAAAGTTAATTCATCTTTCTATGTAATATTTGCATTGTAAAATGCAATTAAAAAGGTGGACTTTATTTCCAATGTAAACATCTTTTCTAGCGTCAACATTCCTAAAATAAATATATTTTCTAATGTCAAGATTTGATTCATTTCAACTATATTAACATAACGATGAAATTTTGTTCATTCAACTATACTAACATGACGATGAAATTTGGTTCATTCAACTATACTAACATGACGAGGAAATTTGATTCACATCAACTATACTAAGATGACGATGAAATTTGATTCACATCAACTATACTAACATGACGATGAAATTTGGTTCATTTTTGATGAATCACAATAAAGGTCTCATCTTATTTTCATTTGTAAATCAAATAAGATGTCTAATATTTATTTTTCTTTTAATTAAAGTTTAAAAGATCTAAACTTTCTTTATTTTATAAATTATAAACAAAATAAAGATACAACTTAAATTTTGTGAATCAAAGCAAAGACTTAAACTTTCTTTTACTAGGTAAATCAAAGTTTAAGATTTTGTTATCTTTTATTTGTAAATCAAAGTAAAGGATCCAATTTCGCCTTTATTTTATAAAACGTTCTAACTTTATTTTATTTTGTTTTGTTTCAAAACAATATTCTGTTAATCAAAACAGAAGACTAAAACTTTGGCTTATTCGTAAATCAAAAACAAAAGATTCAACTTTAATTTGTTTTCAAAAACAAAAAAACTAGAACTTTGATTTGTTTTCAAACAAAAGATTAAAACTTTGATTTGTTTTGTAACAAAAGATTAAAACTTTGAATTGTTTTGTTTATCAAACAAAAATTCTAACTCTGCTTTTTTTTAAAATAAGAATTCAACTTTAATAGAAA
The DNA here is from genome assembly GCA_030737875.1 of Allium sativum. Taxonomy (NCBI): domain Eukaryota; kingdom Viridiplantae; phylum Streptophyta; class Magnoliopsida; order Asparagales; family Amaryllidaceae; genus Allium; species Allium sativum. The sequence goes on along the minus strand of CM060916.1, from coordinate 108,705,344 downwards.
GGATTAAAAATAAAAATAAAAATAAAAAGATGAGAACTTTATTATGATTACATCAGTATATTACAGATCCAAACTATCAAACTATAAGATGACATCACAATGAATAAAATTCAACAATACAACAATCACCACATAACAGATCAGAATAATATACAATGATTCAACTGATCGAATAGAATTAAAATAAATTATTTAATTATTTAAATTTAGAATCTCACAGTCATTGACGATTTTTTGCCAAAATTCAAACTGTTCAGAATCAACTCCAGTCAGTTTAGATGCGTAGATCTCAGGCACACGATTACAGCGTCGCTGAAATCATCGAATTTCGAATTGAAATGAGTTAGATATGGTTAATCGAAGTTTTAAAACAATTTAAATTAATAAATTAATAAAGTAAATAACCTTCTTCTCCTTTCAGACACTACAGGCCGACGCTTTACAGTATTTGTTCAAAACTAGGTCAACAAATTCCGATCGATACAGGTGGTTAGAGGTCGATCAGACCACGTCACGGGGAAGAGGGGGTGTGGCGCTGCCACGCCTGGAAGCGGGGCCCACTCGGCGGCGTGGGTGGCCCTGGGCGGCGGTCGACACGGTCGGCCTTTGGGCGATCGGTGCGCTGGCTACAGGCGACGAGGTTCGATCAAATCCGTACCAAATTGAAGAGCAGAGATAGCTCTACGAAATTGTCAAAAGGGAGGATTGATTTTACTGAGTGAATTGATGGGAATTTGTGGAGGAAGTTCGAAGGTTTTACGCCATTGATTAGAGGGCGGCGGCGGCAGAAGAAGATGAATAGTATATTAGGGTTTTAATCTCCTATTTTTATATTGATTTTTCTGTTTTTTTACAAATAAATCCAAATCTTTCAAACCGTGCTGATTCCAGTCCAAACAAAGTTGACCCCAGCTAATAGCCCATATTCCAGACCCAATGGGACAGGTCCCGTCAGCCCAAACGGCTGTCTGTGGCCTGTATTATTTAAATTAATATTTAATTCCTTTATTAATTTAATTCGTCTGCATAAATAAATTCACCGAGGCCACAAACGGACTCAGAAAAATCCAGAAAAAGTATATCTGTCTATGTTATGACGATACGGTCCTAACAAAATTGATTTCGTTGAATTATGACACTGTTTGAAAAATGGCTATTTTTCAGTCGATTAAATTTGACTATAATCGACCAAACACATTTTCCTTCGCCATGCTCACATATTAATTCGAAAAATTCTAAAAATTGAAACCTAGCAATAATATGACATTCCGGTTCCAATGAAAGAGGTTTCATCGAAAACAGAGATCGTTTGAAAATTGACTATTTTCAGTGGCTTTAATATTATTTTAAAATGGAATTTCTAATTTTTGCTACATTTTTCCACCAAATAATTTAAAATAAAAATTTTAAATTGGTTCGGATTTTCCGGGTCGTTACACCCACATATTGATTCCAAAAATTAGCAATAATTTGACATTTCAGATTCAACAAAAGTGGTTTCGTCAAAAAGGAGGTCGTTTGCAAAATCGCTATTTTTAAGGGCTATACATTATATAAAATTCCATAGCGACTATTCTGAATTTTCAACTGGACATAACTTTTTATTCTCGTTATGAAATTTGGATTTCACATTCCATGGAAAGATATTTTCAAACAGATTCAAATATTTTTGGTTTTACTAAAATCCGGTTTATTTTGAATCATGTACATTCATTTGAAATTTGAAATCGAATTTTCAAACTACTGCGCCATTTCAGGCTCGTTATATAATTAAAATAAATTTATTCGTTCTAACTTCGATTAAAATAAATTTTTTGTCGTTATTACTTAAAACAAATCATTTTAAATATTCAAAATCCATCAAAATTGCCAAAATAAAAAAATCTAAATTAGTTCTAATTTTTCGGGTTGATAAAAGTTAGGTAAATCACGGGACAACGCCATATAACCCGGAATGAGTTTATCCCCTATGAATACCAGTGCATAAAAATAACAGCGCAGTGCTAAAGAGAAAAATGGAGCCATTATAAAACTCAGGTCCTATCACACAATGAACGCAGTCGAGGATAGAGTTTTCCCTTATATTAGCCAAAAATGCTTGGTAAGTGAAATTTCACATTTTTTACTACTATTAGTGAAGAAATCAACTTCAAATATAAATGTATCAATCATAGGCGACGTAGTTACCATAATTACGTCGCCAAATATATATTAACACCTAAAATCGTGAAGTCACATATTGGAAAGTGGGTTTCCATCTATGAACCAAGGCAAGCGATCATCCTTACCAATTCGATACTCTCTACCTCGAGCCTCAGGATACAGTCGCAACTACACCTGCGGTTAGCCGTATGGCCGGTCACCCGTCGATGATTAGTAATGCCATAAACTATATTTTAGCCTGCCCCGTGGGGCATAAAATCTAGTTAGTATATCAACCATAACATCCATCGGCCCCGTAGTGACCGATATATCCGAGGCGCCTTGCTTTCCATCAAATAATAATAAGCAACATCCACATGAGTAAACAGTCTGGGCTCCATACCACGATGTTATTCCTAGCCAGAAACTAACATATGTCCATTTCCATACGTTCCTCATCCGTTTTAGGTTCAAACCGGGATGTGAAGCTCGCGAATTAATGTTACACAAAGCTATGCCATTTAAAGTCGTGCTTTGATCATCAACCACAAGGCTATGCTTTTCAATAAAAGCCTTGATCATTTGCATCTCAACATGCCACACTGATAATTCACGCCATGTGACTGATATATATTGATATATAACCTCTAAGCTCGTATGTCTTAGAGAAGGGTGTTAAGCAAGAGAATAAATTCTCCACCACCAAACAAATATATATTTAATAGAGTTAATCAACACAGAATAAAATCCAATGTTAGACACACATTCATTTACAAGTCTGTTCTTTGAAATAAAATCAATCAACATATAATAGATAACATATCTTTGAAATAAAATCAGTATATGTATACAGTAATATTATCAGAGTACAACACTTACACTACAGCGGAAATAACAATAGCTATATAATCCTGAAGCCTCCTGCTCCAAGATCCCAAAGTATATCTGTAAAATCCTGACTACTTGACTGCCCGTACAAAATTGGGCACCCAAGAGTTTAGGGAAAACAAAACAAAATAAACTCTAGGTTAGTCATGGGACTGGTGTGAGTAAAACAATTTAAAACACTTTGAGCAATAAAACGATATCTCATAAGACCACGCCATATAACGGAATGGGTTTTTTCCCTTATGAGAATCCAAAATAATATTTATATCCAAATTCTTTTGATATTATAATAGTGTCTATCAATCACAATATAATAATCAACTAGCAGAAACGCTTTCATCTCACGTTCTACATACATAGTATACAATCAAAACCGCAAGCACTTATTGGATAATGGGTTTCCAACTATGACAAGGTATGGAACCACCTTCCGATAGTGTACCTCTAGAGAGGAATACACTAGGTTCAACAAGAACATCTTGCAACCCGGCCACACATGACCGACCACTCATTTCGCTTGAGTGTATCGAGTGTATATCACCAACGGTTGGGATCAGCAACTGTTTCTCGAATAGGACAACATCAAATAGATTAAAGAATGAAATGAATATCTCTAGACCGGTTATAATACACACTAATGGAAGCAACCCACATAGCTATGTTGCCTGCCCGATTTTTGTCATTTCACAGTTGTGTGGTTAGAGGCCACGCTTATCTCTGATAGACCGCACATTTATTCACTTTGAATATCACATCGTCATACCCGCCAAATTAAAAATTGATTCCCCCAAAAATACAATGGGTGTACAGCTAAAAGAAACGAATTCCTCCGCCACCAAACGTTACACCATCTATTAAATATACTCTGTCAGGCATTTTTCCATACTGGTCGTCCTGGGACTTGACAAATCGAAGGCACTATTCTGTAAACTGGACAACCCTTGCATAACTCCATCTTCAATTATCTTCATCATATTTGATCGCAACGTTAACGCCCATACAGAGTGGTTTTCAGATAATGAATCTTATCCCAGTCTCTCCGTATTGACGACGGAAAAATGGTCAAAGACTTCGATAGCCGGTGAGTTACTATCAAAGAAAAACACATGTGCAAACAACGATATTATTTGCAGATGGAAATTATATCGATCAATCATCATTTAACATTTATCTCTTTAGTTCATTAATTTATTCATTTTCATCTCCTGTTTCCATATATTCAACATTTCTTATTTTCTAAATTTAGAAAATATACATTATTAACATTGAAAAACATTTTCATTTCTTATTTTCTATATTAGAAAATATTTTTGATTCTTATTTGGAAAATAATTCCAAAACTCCTACATTTGGATTTAAACAGACGTTTAAATAAAACATTGCTACGCCAATTCAAACCATTACACTCATTAACTAAATTCCCTTAACTAACCTTTACTATCAAACCTTAACCATTCCTTAGTTAAAAATGGAGTCAACTAAGTTGGGGTACAACTATCTCTCAGACCTTAACTCAACAACATTTCTAATTTAAAAAATAGACAAAGTTCACCTTCTAAATCTTTAACAAACTTCCTTACGTAACTCTCAGATTCTATTTACGGATCCACTTCTTTTACAGAAATCATTTGATTATAACAATAGTGTTATAATCCCATGCTTTCGAAATATAATAACTTAAGTATAACTTTTATTTATTAATTTGGATAAATAAACAAACCACTAATTTATTTATAAATAAATAAATCTTGATTAAAACGGAAAGTGAATAGTACTTTCCCGAATTCGATATAATCGAATTAAACGTATAATTATCTTTCGAATAGTCTTTATTCGATAACTCTCTTTTGAATAAACTCTATTTGATAACTCTTTCCTTCGAATAAACTATATTCGATTAGCTCCTTTAACTCTATTCGAATAAAACATATTCGATTAACTCCTTTAACTCTATTCGAATAAACCATATTTGATCAGCTCCTTTAACTCTATTCGAATAAACCATATTCGATCAACTCCTTTAACTCTATTCGAATAAACCATATTCGATCAACTCCTTTAACTCTATTCGAATAAACCATATTCGATCAACTCCTTTAACTCTGTTCGAATAAACCGTATTCGATCAACTCCTTTAACTCTGTTCGAATAAACCGTATTCGATTAACTCCTTTAACTCTGTTCGAATAAAACATATTCGATTAACTCCTTTAACTCTGTTCGAATAAACCATATTCTACTAACTCCTTTAAATCTGTTCGAATAAACCATATTCGATTAACTCCTTTAACTCTATTCGAATAAACCATATTCGATTAACTCCTTTAACTCTATTCGAATAAACCATATTCGATTAACTCCTTTCGAATAAACTATATTCGATAATCTCTCTTCGAATAACTATATTCGATTAACTACTTCGGATAAACTATAGTCGATAACTCCTTTCGAATAAACTATATTCGGTAACTACTTTCGAATAAACTATATTCGATAACTACTTCCAAATAAATTATATTTGATAACTCCTTTCGAATAAACTATAACTACCTTCGAATAAACTATTTCGATTAAATCATTTCGATTAACTTTAGCTCTAATTGATTAACTCTAATTCTAATCGATTAACTATAATTCGATTAACTCCTCTAACTCATTTTGATTAACACATTTTGATTAACTCCTTTGTTACAAATACTCCCTTTTCTATTTGTTTATACAAATATTTCCTTTCCTATTTGTTTTACAAATGTTCCCTTTTCTATTTTTTTATTTAACAAATAAATATTTCCTTTTCAGTTCTATTTATTTAACAAATAAATATTTCCTTTTCAGTTCTATTTATTTAACAAATAAATATTTCCTTTTTTATCTATTTATTGACAAATAAATATTTCTTTTATCTTTCTATTTATTTCCTACATATTTCCTTTTCAATTCTATTTGTAAATGTTTTACAAATATTTCTCTTTCTATTTTATTTGTAAATGTTTTACAAATATTTCTCTGTCTATTTTATTTGTAAATGTTTTACAAATATTTCTCTTCCCAAATACACATTAAAAATTCTCTTTTTACATTCCAGTATTTCTTATGGTAAATTACATACCCTATAACAATGATCAATATCATCAAACACACATAATCAACAGCAGATTATATATCACATCATATATTTCAATATATGAAAAATAGTAAAATAAATGTTGAGGAATCCAGTTGGATTCCTCCGACCTGTTTCCCTGCATCCACAGATGTTAAACAATACAATTAACATCAATTTCATTTCACTATGAAATATTCTGCTAAACAGAATCAATATTTGATTAACGATATATATATATATATATGTATGTATGTATGTATATATATATATATATATATCGTTATCTATAATTAAAACCAATCGCTTAGCAGTTCAACCAAACAGTCAACACACAACAATCAATCATCATTTATCAATTCTAAAAATACGTTATAAAAATATAAATTGATCAGAGTAGTGAGATTTACTCACATTGGACGATCAAAACGATAATTGTCAATTGATTCAGACGGACAATTTATTTCGCTATAAATTGTAACGAGCTCTAATTCACTCTCGGTTAGTTCCATTGTGTAGTCCTCGTCCATACGATCCTAACGGATCTTGTTTCGCTGAATTCCGACAACGTGTGAGCCAGATATTTAGTTTACAATATAGTACGTTATTTTATTTGAAATTAAACTTAAACGATTTAATTTAAATAGGCCTTACTTTCAATTTCCCAGCCCATACCAACTTAAAGCCCACCCGCATTATACCTCTTCTTCCCTAAACTCAAGAACGCAGGCCTCCTCCTCCTTGCCATTTTAAAACCTTTTAAATACATCCACTCTCTCGTTTCTCCCCTATTTTTCATACCATTGCCACCGAAACACTCCTCCCTTAAATCTCCATCACCCCAAACTATTTTCACTCGACTCGCATGCTTCAGGAAAACCACAACATGGACCTGCTGTCACTCACGCACAACAAAAGTGTGACACTTATTACAACCGAACTCCACCAAAAATTTCCAACAAACCCTACTTCACCTCCCAAACCCAATGATCAAAACCAGTTCACAGATTGAAGTCTCAAAGCCGCTAATTCCTGAACCCTAGTCCATGTGATACATAGAACATCGAACATTCATGTGTTCGAACACCACATGAACCATACCAGATCGAAGAAAATTATTTGAGGAGTGTAGAAGTGTGGGTTTTGAGATTTATCTATTTTATTTTGATTTTCATTTGAATTTACGAGGATCAAAACATTTTTTTGCTGAAAGGAAAACAAAGCGGCTCATTGTTTGACCTTAGGAAAATGAGGTTAGGTTTAGATGGATGTATTGATATTTATAGGTGTGTTTTGGCTTGTCCCAGAAGCTTCATTCGTTTTATATTAATTTATATTCTTATTACTATTTGTATTTTCGTCTTTTAAAAATCCGCACGATCACATATAATACCCAAAAATCAATAAAATGGACAAACAACTAAAGTTTGACATTACGGACCTAACGAAATTGGTTTTGTCGAATTCCGACTCTGTTTTCTCACACAGCGTATTCCTAACCGTCAAAATATCAATTGTTTTTCACATTAAAAATCCGTACGGCCACACACTAACCCAAAAAATCATGAAAATTGAAATCTAGCAATAATTTAATATTGCGGATTCAACAAAATTAGTTCCGTTGAAATTTGTAAAACTGGCTATTTTTAAAGCTCTAAATAAACCTATTTAAATATTAATATATTTAAAAATAAATAAATTAAATATTTATAAATAAATATTGTCATATATATTCACAATAGAATATCATACAGCTCTAATTAGATTTATAACTCGATATTCAAATCCCGGTTGAATCGATATTCAATTTATATTGAAAAATCCATTTATAATATAAATAAATCACCATAAATTATAAAGGAATTCCATAGCGATTTTTCAAAAATTTGATTTGGACATAATTCAAAATCTACACAATGAAATCTCGATTTTTCTCTTCCATTAGAAAAATATACTTCACTAGCTCCGAACGTTTCTTGTTTCATAGAAATCCAACTTAAAACGGATTCTGTATATTCATTTAAAGTTCGAATCGCCAAATTACGAACTACCACGCCATTTCAAACTCGATTATAATTATAATATAATTTATATGTTCAACCATCGTTAATTAAATATATTCGTTATCGTAATTCAATTTTAAACTGAAATATATATTTTGAATTTCCCAATTCACACCATATTGCCATTTCAGCTAATTCTGATTATTTCAGAATTAAATTTATTATTTAATTATTATTTTAATTAAATATTCAAAGTTATTTAATTAAACAACCGTTAAATTACCAAACCATTATTTTAAATAATTAAATTAATTAATTATTATACCGTTAAAATACGGGGCATTACAAGAAAGGGTTGGACTGCGCAGACGTATAGGAGGATGGGTGTTGATCTCTTTGGCGATGGTTTCGCCTTGGGATGAGGGAACGACGATGAAGTACGAGTAGGGGGTTTTGTTCAAGTGAGTGCCATTGGGTTTTGACGTCGAGGGGGAATAACTAAGGCTGCCTATTCAAAGGTAATTAGCAAAGTCGACCACGGTAATTAAAGAATATTATAAAGCTAATTACCTTTATATTGGATTTAAATTTGTAATGGTTATAACTAGTCTGTTCGATAACAGAATTTAACGAAGTCGGAGACGCTGGGTTCGTATGAATGTATCCTAGGCGTTGGAGCTGATTTGAAATCATTCGAAGCTGACTGGAATATTATATATTTTCAAACAATAGTTTGAAGTTATACAAAACAATAGCGAACCATCAATCGAAAACAAGGTGAGTTAATTCTCATACCTTCTGGAATTCCATGATGTGATTAAATTCATATAATTAGAATCTATCGTTGATAATATAAATTGGTTGATTTGGATGTCTTGGATGTTATCTGTTTGTTATTGGTTGCCATTAGTTATATTTATGTCATTTAATTGCATTGGACGAAATTTCTATTTCATGTTATAATAACAGTGATGCAAGGAAGGACATGTTGGAGGAATCCAACCGGATTCATCATATATTATATGTGCTATTTATTATTTTTATTACTATTATTATTTATATATGCACTGCTTGAACCCAAATGACATTGAAAACCTATTTTATATGTCGATGTTGAATAGAAATTCAACGTATTGTGATTTTAACCAATAGACGGTATCGATTAAGAAATTGGCAGCAGACGACCATAAATTCATCTTTTTGTTAAGAGTTGATTGGATGTCAGATGGATCAACAAAGTTAAATTATAAAAATCATATTTTTATAATTAAAGCGGGGTTTTTAAATTATAATAGAAGTTCTATAATAAATGTTTTATAGTAGTTTCATAAAGTAGTTATAAATGATTGTTTTGACTTTTTATATACGTTTGTATGTAAGTAAAGCCATAATTATCCTATGAGTTAATATTTTTGATAATTATTTTAAGTTGAACAGTTAAGAAATATTTTTAGATTAATTATATTAATCTAATGATAAGATGAAATTTGGATCTGTTAACAAATTAACTGGCGGTTTGAAGTTAACTAAATCAAATGTTTGTTAGAAGTTGATTATTTGATTAATTTATTTTCAATTAACCAAATGATAATTGTTAGAAACTAATTGTTTAAATTAATAAGATTTCTTGATTATTAATTACCCTTGTAATGAAGTAGTTAATGATTGTTAAAGTAAGCGACAAATCTATTAACAATGAAGTAAATTATTACTTAGTATTTAATTATTATCTTTAAACTAATTGTTTCTTAAATGTAATTCATTTAAGATAGAATTAATTTTGTTACTTGAATTAGTTACAACAATTCAAATAGAAAGTGAAACGTCAGGAGACAAAGAGTGTTAATGGTTTTGGTAAAGAATTTATAAATGAGATTGTATAATGAAGTTGAAAGGAAGTAATAATATTAAGTGAAATAGTGATAAAAAACCAATTTTTCGAAGTAAGAGTATGGTATTATAAAACCATATTTCAATTGAAACAAGAAATAGAGTTTGTTTAAACATTAGAAGTGATAGTAGGTTGAGTTACAGACTTATATCTATCCTAAGATAAGAACTTTGTCGATCAAGGTCTGAGAGGTAAATAAAATACCCAACTTGAACGGATTCACTATTATCGAGGAATGATATTTGTTTGTAATGGAAAGGGATGTTGAGATTATTTATAAAGAGAAATATTGCAAGTTCCGAACTGTAATTTAACACTTGTGTTTAATGATATAACATGTCGTTCGACATTGTTTCTAGGCTGTATAAGAAATGGTAATTGAATACTGAATAGAATATATATAACATATATCGATACTTACGGAATAAAGGAATGCTAAAGGAGTTTTTGAGAATATGATATAATAATTCCAAGGAAAGGAAATAAAAAGAGTTTTATATAATTGTGGCGATATTAGTAAAGCGGAGTTTGGTGAATATTGTAGTTGATTCCAAATAATGGAAGTAAATTGTTTTATCGAGATTAATAAATGGAATCGAATTCAAAATCGGTGAAGTAACTTTAAATAATTCGATAAAGAAGTTGAATGAATGGTTTAAATAATGAGGGTATGAGCAGCCAATATACTTAACGTATTGTTTAATATTGATAGTAAAAAACCCGACTATCAATATAATATGTTATCAAACCTTTTGTCGTGTTATTTCGAAGAGACCGGGATGGGAATTGACCCAAAACCACTTTGAACTAACGTTGCGTACGAAACAAACGTGCAGCAAATGAAGATGGAGCATTGAAGATCGTAGATCTTCATGAAACGGAAGAACTACTTACAATCTCGATTCGCGCCCCGAGATAAATTGTGGTTTTTCGCAATTGGAATCTATGGATTGCAAGGACTACTCGCTACTGATCTATAGGGTGATTCATAGGATGCGGTAGGAAAGTGCCTTCTGTTCATCCTGTTCCTGGATGACTTGTATGGACGAGTGCTTGACAGAGTATTTCCAGAAACTCACGTACGTTGATTTTACAAATATACCCAGTTTGGTGGCGGAGAAATTATCTTGCTTAACACCCACAGTATATTTGTGGGCGTCAATTAGTGATTTGATGGATCTGATGATGTGCCATTCAACATGAATGATGGTTAGATATTCTGAAGTTAAAATGTGACCTCAAGCCTCACAATCGGGAAACGACAAATATCCAGCAGGCAGCATGGTTAGGTGGGTCATACCTAAGCACGGTGTATTATCACCAATCTAGAGAAACTCCTTATTTGTTCTTCCTTTCAATTCTGTATCTCCATGGATGTGTGGTGGGCCCTTAAAACCACTGGGGTGATAATATTTTGGCTGCACTCAAGCTAAATGAGTGGGCGGTCATGTGTGGCCGGGTTGCAAGACATTCTTGTTGTACCCCAGTGTGACGCAAGGAATTTCGCTCGGTCCGAACCAGTCGCTAAACCGACCCAAACCGTTCGAAACGCCCTATCGTTTGAGAACACGACAAAATAGAACGCATACAAAAGAACATCTCATTGTATATTGCAACAATGCATCAGATTACAAGAATATACAGAGTATAAATGAATAAATATTACACAGAAATATCAGAGATTACAATAAATTACATAGCAGCGGAAAATAATACAATACACAACTAGAAGGAGATATACGGATACAAAGCTTTCCGGATATCGTTCCAGCTGTAAACCAGGATCCTGTGAATATAAATCTACAAAACCGAAACTACTAGCTGCCCGTGTCAAAAATAGGGGCACCCAGAGTTTAGGTCAAAACAATAAACTCCAGGTCAGTCATGTGACTGGTGTGAGAACTAAAACAGTTAATCTTTATTTTTAAAGTTAGGTAAATCAAGGGACCGCGCCGTATAACACGGAACGGGTTTCCTCCCAAGAATACCAGTGTAGAAAACAAACAGCGCAATGATAAATAAAGAAAAATGAAGCTGTTATAAGACCCAGGTCCCATCACACAATGCAACGCAGCCGAGGATAGGGTTTTCCCTTATAACAGCCAAAGAATGCTTAGTACGTTTAAAACAAATCATTTGATACTACTATAAGTGCATAGTGTATAAAACAACTTCAAATCATAATTATCAATCATATGCGACATGAGCGTCCCATGCCACTATGTCGCCACATATAGGTTTACAAATAAAACTGCAAATGTCACGTATTTGGAAATTGGATTTCCATCTATGAACCGAGGCAAGGGATCATCCTCTACCGATTCGTGACTCTCTAGCCCGAGCCACAGGCAAGCGCGCAGGCAAGCCTTTAGATCGTCAGGGCCGGTCCACCGATGTGGATTATTATGCCTGAACACTACGTTTCCCCACCCTATGGGGTGTAAGTCTGGTCCGTCTGCCGACCAGAATGCATCGGCCGAAACCGATATAACCGAGGCGCCTCGCAACAGCAACAACCACATAAGTCAAACTCGTCCGGGCGTGTAAAACCACTGACGCCACTTCTAGCTAGAAAGAAACGCAAGTCCTCCCTGAGGTCCGTCTCCCGTTTTTGGTTCATTCTGGGTGTGAAACACGCGAAGTAAACGTTACACAAGCTATGCCACAAAGGCCTTGCTTTGATCATCACCACAAGACTTTGCTTTTCAACAGAAGCCTCGATCAATTGCCACTTAGGCATGCCACATAGGCAATTCACTCCATGCGTTTGATATCCATCAATATATAACCCCTGAGCTCGTACGTCTCAGAGAAGGGCGTTAAGCAAGAGAATAAATTCTCCGCCGCCAAACAGATATATATTTAATAGAAATCAATCACACAGACTAAAATCCAATGTCAGACACACAGTCCATTTACAAGTCCGTTCTGGGTCTGAACGAAACCGGAGGCACCTAGTACCCCGCATATCCATCGATCTCCAAGTACGTCTGGACGATCACCAACTGTTTCCATCTTCTTGGGTGTACAGCCCAATCAAGATCATCAGTAATTATCCAAACGACGTGAAGACTTCTGGTCTTCGACCACCGTCTTCATCTTCGACACCACGTCGAATCAGTTATTCAGAATGGGATAAACCCGGTCTTTCTGAATAACTCGCGTATATATTATAAAAGTGTTACACAAACACAACATACGCCTCATTCCAATTCAGAATATTCTTTTATTCAAATATTCCTATACTTTGGGAAAAGTTCCCATTAATTTTATCCAAGATAAATTCTTTAAATTTATTCTTTAATCTCCTTTGAATATCAATTCAAACTAGTCGGGATTAGCGAACCACACCGAAGTAATCATTTATTTTATTTCCCAATCCCAACCTATTTATCACATGAAGTAAAACTGGTTATACTTCATATCTAACACCACGGTGTTATCGGTAAATTCAATTACCATTTCACGTTCAAATCTAATTAAAGATTTAACTATCGCCTGGAGCAAAACTGGTGATACTCCATTCTCGATCTTTTCAATCTAATTAAAAATTCATTAAAACTCCACTTAGTTTTAATCGTTATCTGGGTTAAAGAATCAGTGTCATTTAAAACACGATTCACGATAAACCCAAAATCACATTCCATTAATTATCGGGTTAAAGAACAAGTGTTATTTAAAACACTGTTCACGATAAACCCAAAAATCAATACCAATTCAATTCCAATTAAATATCATTTAATTGGTACACTTCATTAAATCTAAATAAAGAGATTTAATCTTTTCTCAACTGGGTTCAAGAACAGTGTTAGTGAAGACACCATTCACGACAAACCCAAATCACATTTGATATTCAATACAAGGCACTGAATAGAAAATATATCGGCTTATATTCAATATCAAATTCTACGATTAACAAATGTCGTATTGGAAATAACGATATCAATATATATCTTTCAAATTTCCATAACAACATCTGTATAATCACGAATTCCAACCTCGAAATATTCCGAAGACAATTTCGATTCAAATCCACTCCAATGCAATCATCGGAAATTCTGGTTATTTTTAAAACCCTTTTCAAATTCAATTTATTTATTTAAAAATAAATAGAATTATATTTCTGGTTCAAACTAGTTCATTTCGATAAAAATATATTTTTATCTTTTCAAATATGGAGTTTTTCATCCCAAATCTTCACAAATCATTTCTTATGATTTTACACAAATTATTACTATTTTTAATAATTTTATCAAGGCCCGTACAGTCGATTTCCATCAATGGCCATTGAACTGCACTTACATCGACCTTTTTCAAATTTGATTTGGACGTAGCTCCAAATTCAACCGTTAGATTTTTAATTTCTAATATCCGTTAGAAAGCTCTTTTCGATACGAACCCAACGGTTCCGGTTTTAGGAGAATCCGACGGTCGGATCTCCCGTAATGTCCGTTTGAAATAAATGGTCGAAATTCACGAACTGCCACGGCGCGGCGCGTTCTATTCTGGCCATTATATTATATATATAATATATATAATATATATTTCGTCGATTTCTATTTAAAACAAATTATATAAATAGTTTTAGATTCGTTTCAAAAGCAATTTCAACTTCCTTTTCAATTCAAATCAAAATTGAATTCTTCTTTATAAATTCGTTTTAAATTCATTTCTATTCAATTCAAATTTCAATTCAATTTGAATTCATTTCAATTCGTTTTAAATTCACTTCGAATTCAAAGTCGTTTCAATTCATTTCCTTTCGAAATCGTTTTCAATTCATTTTATTTCGAAATCGTTTTCAATTCAATTCCTTTCGAAATCGTTTTCAATTCAATTCATTTCGAAATCGTTTTCAATTCAATTCATTTCGAAATCGTTTTCAATTCAATTCCTTTCGAAATCGTTTTCAATTCAATTCATTTCGAAATCGTTTTCAATTCAATTCATTTCGAAATCGTTTTCAATTCAATTCATTTCGAAATCATTTTCAATTCAATTCATTTCGAAATCGTTTTCAATTCAATTCATTTCGAAATCGTTTTCAATTCAATTCATTTCGAAATCGTTTTCAATTCAATTCATTTCGTAATCGTTTTCAATTCAATTCATTTCGAAATCGTTTTCAATTCAATTCATTTCGAAATCGTTTTCAATTCAATTCATTTCGAAATCGTTTTCTATTCAATTCATTTCGAAATCGTTTTCTATTCAATTCATTTCGAAATCGTTTTCAATTCAATTCTTTTCGAAATCGTTTTCAATTCAATTCATTTCGAAATCGTTTTCAATTCAATTCATTTCGAAATCGTTTTCAATTCATTTCATTTCGAAATCGTTATAAATCGATATAAATATCGTTCACGTCAAAATGGCGTCAATCTAATCAACACGGCTTCATAAATTTCTATTTTCGAATATTCTATTTCAAATATTTCTTTTTCAAAATATTTCGTTCAACACATGACCAATCTCAATGGATGAGTACTGTCACCACATGAACCTTTATTTTATATTATTCTTTATTTTTCGAATTAGAATGAGGCCCTATCAATTACCATATAACGTTAATTATATGGATTTTCATACATCACATGTATATAATAGCATTGAAAAATAATCAACCATCAACCAAAGTGCACTACACTGTATAAGCATCAAATATAAATATCTAACGCTTATAACAGCCTGTCAATCAATCGATCGACATATTTAATCAATCAGGATGAGTGAACTTCAAATTTCATCCCAACACCCGTGTGGGGTTTCAAACAATCACACACAGATTTAGTTGTGCAGCTGGGCGATGTGTAAAATTTATCATCCCAATCAATGTCCTTCAAATATGTGTACATAAACAAACTGTCTGGTTTGTAAATGAATATTTATTTATTCACATTCACGTTAAAAATTATATTTTTAACGGTAAAACATTTTATTTCAACATATGAATTTCTATTCAATTCATTTCTTCGATAAAATGATATTTTTATTTTTCTAACTTATTTTAGAAAATTTCGGCGGCATAACGGCACAATACTAGAAACGGGACGAGGCCTAGCCTTATCCCCGGTCTAGTGAAGGCCCACGCCATTCACACATCAATCAAATCAATTCATTTCACCACACAATTCAATTTCAATCAAATAATCTAACTAATTTTTGCAATCAAACAAACAAGTCCATGGTCTGTGGACGATTGTGTCGGGTGCTACTAAGCATCGTCTGCATCCTAGTATATATATATAACTAGAAAAAGAAATTGAAAGGTGAGAAATTCTCACAAATAGCTATCCAATCATCTTGACTCTTCTTTTAGAGAAATCTGCATCGTTATCGCATCTTCGTTGCTGTAGCCACTACATATGTAAAAATCGAATTTTTACTTCGCTATTCAATATATAAAAATCGAATTTTTACTACGATGTTCAATATATAAAAATTAAATTTTTATTTCGAAGTTCAACATATAAAAATCCTATTTTTATTTCGAAGTTCAACATTTAAAAAATCCTATTTTTATTTCGAAGTTCAACATATAAAAATACTATTTTTATTTCGAAGTTCAACATATAAAAAATCCTATTTTTATTTCGAAGTTCAACATATAAAAAATCCTATTTTTATTTCGAAGTTCAACATATAAAAAATCCTATTTTTATTTCGAAGTTCAACATATAAAAAATCCTATTTTTATTTCGAAGTTCAACATATAAAAATCCTATTTTTATTTCGAAGTTCAACATATAAAAAATCCTATTTTTATTTCGAAGTTCAACATATAAAAAATCCTATTTTTATTTCGAAGTTCAACATATAAAAATCCTATTTTTATTTCGAAGTTCAGCATTTAACTAACCAATATATTTACTAATTACCTTCTCCTCCCTTGAACACAACAGACCCCATTCGAACCCATACTGTCCCATTTAGGGTTCAAAATCGCGCAGAAATCGAGGCGTCTGACAATGATCCAGACCCGCCACCTTGTGCGCCGTTCGAAGCTCCTTCGGCGCCTGGAAGTATGACGAGCTCGAGCCCCTCCATTGGCCAGGAATTGCGACGAACTCCGGCGACTTTAGCCCCCAAATACGAGCAGACCACGCCCCTATAATTTCTCAAACCCATGTAGAACGAAAGATCACACCAATCCCCCCAACGTTTGCTTTGAAATCCCTGAATGGATTAAGATGTTTTGAGGAATTAAAATCTGAAGCTTTCGTTCGTTCTATTTCGAAGAGGAATGGCGGTTTATCAGGTTTGACCGTGGGTTGAGGTTATGGAGGGTTTGACTTAGGGTGTAGGGTTATTCAATATATTTATATTTATATTTTAAATTTCAAAAAGTTGACTTTTACATACGACCTCTAAATGAGGCCCACCGCCTGTCGTCCATAACTAAATATCCCCATTCCGAACACAATGGGTTATGTACCGCAAGCTGAATCGACCGTTTCGATCAGTTTCCGTTGCATTTACATTTAAATCATTATATTGAATTTTAAACGTACATTTCAAATTACTGGGGTCACATACTGACTAGAAAAATTCCAGAAAAATATTTTCTAACTTCGTATTGACGATACGGTCCTAACAAAACTAGTTTCGTTGAATTCTGAGACCGTTAGAAAAATGGCCAATTTCCAGTCGATTAAAATCAACTGAAACTGGTCAAACGCGTTTTCTTTTGCCACGCTCACATATTGATTCGAAAAATTATGAAATTTGAAACCTAGCAATAACTTTACATCACGGACCCAACAAAAGTGGTTTCGTCGAAATCCGAGGTCGCTTGCAAAATTTCCATTTTTAAGGGCCTGAATTCCATAGCGACTATTCAGAATTTTCAACTGGACATATCCTTCGATCCCCGCTATGAAATTTCGATTAGTCGGAATCGTTGGAAAGATACTGTCAAATAGATCCTATGATTTTTTGTTTCACTAAATTCCGGATTGTTTTGCACCCGGTACATTCAATTGAAGTTTGAAATCGAATTATCGAACTACCGCGCCATTTTCAATTCCTTTTATAATTATATATAATTATTTATATTCTAACGACGACGTATATAATATATACGATCGAATTATATTCAAAATAAATTTTCCGGTCGATTTTATTTAAAATAATTCATTTTAAATAATCAAATTCGTTAAAATTGCCAAAAATAAAAATTTTAAACTGGCCCAGATTTTCGGGTTGTTACAATCTCCCCCACTTAAAACTTTTCGTCCCCGAAAAGGAACAAAGTCGAAAGTGGTTTGATCATTCAACTCTACATTCGATCTGGCTTCCCTTCTCCAACTCTTTAGTTTCTGAGAATTTTCAAAATTTCAAAAATTTGGCTAACACCCTAAATGTTTGAAAAATTTCGCCATAACCTCCCCTGCACCGGGAGCATCGGGGAATTTCAAATAGCTTCCCCGGTCCTTCAGATCTCAAAAAGAAAAAGAAAAAGCCAAGCGGCTAGCCAATAGGCTCATAAAATCATCATCACCCAAACAAAACAGTAAATTATGTAGTAAACATGTACCTATTTGTCGGGCAAACAAATTTTATTCTCTGCTCTAGCCTCCTTGCTATGACCTGTTCAATGTAAGTATATGTATATGCAAGCAAATGCGACCAATTTTCGATACAAGTCAATATTTGATCCTATTAGGCATAATGGTTCAAAATTTGCAAACAAATAAACAAACAACACAAACATCAATCAATTAGTGAATTAACGTTTCAAATTCATAATTTTGATATATATACTGAAAATCTTGTTTTTGATGCCAATTCACACTAAAGTGTTCTAGCTATATAAGATTTGGTTCTCACACCAGTCTAATGGAAATATATAGAAATCACACCTTCGAAACACGAATATAAATGTTGATGATGTGATCGCTATCATCAATATCATCTTCGGGCGACTAGAGTGCGATGCTATATCTATCCAATATATTAAAATTTCCAATACACGCGGATCAGACGTATACACAAAATCTATATATACTGGATTGTCCACATCAATATAAATAAATAATCAAATACGAATAAGTGATTTAAATTTTCAAAACAAAATTTGTTTTCATTTTCAAAAATTTACTCTTCACACTCGTTCTAGGATACTACTGATCCCATCTCTAACGAGTCATCCCCGTTGGATATTACTAATCCAATATCTGATGAATTCTTTCGTACGGTTCTAATGTGCCTTGTTCTCCGCTTTGTAAACCAAAGCTCTGATACCAAATGTGACGGCAAGGAATTTCGCTCGGTCCGAACCAGTCGCTAAACCGACCCAAACCGTTCGAAACGCCCTATCGTTTGAGAACACGACAAAATAGAACGCATACAAAAGAACATCTCATTGTATATTGCAACAATGCATCAGATTACAAGAATATACAGAGTATAAATGAATAAATATTACATAGAAATATCAGAGATTACAATAAATTACATAGCAGCGGAAAATAATACAATACACAACTAGAAGGAGATATACGGATACAAAGCTTTCCGGATATCGTTCCAGCTGTAAACCAGGATCCTGTGAATATAAATCTGCAAAACCGAAACTACTAGCTGCCCGTGTCAAAAATAGGGGCACCCAGAGTTTAGGTCAAAACAATAAACTCCAGGTCTGTCATGTGACTGGTGTGAGAACTAAAACAGTTAATCTTTATTTTTAAAGTTAGGTAAATCAAGGGACCGTGCCGTATAACACGGAACGGGTTTCCTCCCAAGAATACCAGTGCATAAAACAAACAGCGCAATGCTAAATAAAGAAAAATGAAGCTGTTATAAGACCTAGGTCCCATCACACAATGCAACGCAGCCGAGGATAGGGTTTTCCCTTATAACAGCCAAAGAATGCTTAGTAAGTTTAAAACAAATCATTTGATACTACTATAAGTGCATAGTGTATAAAACAACTTCAAATCATAAGTATCAATCATAGGCGACATGAGCGTCCCATGCCACTATGTCGCCACATATAGGTTTACAAATAAAACCGCAAATGTCACGTATTTGGAAATTGGATTTCCATCTATGAACCGAGGCAAGGGATCGTCCTCTACCGATTCGTGACTCTCTAGCCCGAGCCACAGGCAAGCGCGCAGGCAAGCCTTTAGATCGTCAGGGCCGGTCCACCGATGTGGATTATTATGCCTGAACACTACGTTTCCCCACCCTATGGGGTGTAAGTCTGGTCCGTCTGCCGACCAGAATGCATCGGCCGAAACCGATATAACCGAGGCGCCTCGCAACAGCAACAACCACATAAGTCAAACTCGTCAGGGCGTGTAAAACCACTGACGCCACTTCTAGCTAGAAAGAAACGCAAGTCCTCCCTGAGGTCCGTCTCCCGTTTTTGGTTCATTCCGGGTGTGAAACACGCGAAGTAAACGTTACACAAAGCTATGCCACAAAGGCCTTGCTTTGATCATCACCAGAAGACTTTGCTTTTCAACAGAAGCCTCGATCAATTGCCACTTAGGCATGCCACATAGGCAATTCACTCCATGCGTTTGATATCCATCAATATATAACCCCTGAGCTCGTACGTCTCAGAGAAGGGCGTTAAGCAAGAGAATAAATTCTCCGCCGCCAAACAGATATATATTTAATAGAAATCAATCACACAGACTAAAATCCAATGTCAGACACACAGTCCATTTACAAGTCCGTTCTGGGTCTGAACGAAACCGGAGGCACCTAGTACCCCGCATATCCATCGATCTCCAAGTACGTCTGGACGATCACCAACTGTTTCCATCTTCTTGGGTGTACAGCCCAATCAAGATCATCAGTAATTATCCAAACGACGTGAAGACTTCTGGTCTTCGACCACCGTCTTCATCTTCGACACCACGTCGAATCAGTTATTCAGAATGGGATAAACCCGGTCTTTCTGAATAACTCGCGTATATATTATAAAAGTGTTACACAAACACAACATACGCCTCATTCCAATTCAGAATATTCTTTTATTCAAATATTCCTATACTTTGGGAAAAGTTCCCATTAATTTTATCCAAGATAAATTCTTTAAATTTATTCTTTAATCTCCTTTGAATATCAATTCAAACTAGTCGGGATTAGCGAACCACACCGAAGTAATCATTTATTTTATTTCCCAATCCCAACCTATTTATCACATGAAGTAAAACTGGTTATACTTCATATCTAACACCACGGTGTTATCGGTAAATTCAATTACCATTTCACGTTCAAATCTAATTAAAGATTTTACTATCGCCTGGAGCAAAACTGGTGATACTCCATTCTCGATCTTTTCAATCTAATTAAAGATTCATTAAAACTCCACTTAGTTTTAATCGTTATCTGGGTTAAAGAATCAGTGTCATTTAAAACACGATTCACGATAAACCCAAAATCACATTCCATTAATTATCGGGTTAAAGAACAAGTGTTATTTAAAACACTGTTCACGATAAACCCGAAAATCAATACCAATTCAATTCCAATTAAATATCATTTAATTGGTACACTTCATTAAATCTAAATAAAGAGATTTAATCTTTTCTCAACTGGGTTCAAGAACAGTGTTAGTGAAGACACCATTCACGACAAACCCAAATCACATTTGATATTCAATACAAGGCACTGAATAGAAAATATATTGGCTTATATTCAATATCAAATTCTACGATTAACAAATGTCGTATTGGAAATAACGATATCAATATATATCTTTCAAATTTCCATAACAACATCTGTATAATCACGAATTCCAACCTCGAAATATTCCGAAGATAATTTCGATTCAAATCCACTCCAATGCAATCATTGGAAATTCTGGTTATTTTTAAAACCCTTTTTAAATTCAATTTATTTATTTAAAAATAAATAGAATTATATTTCTGGTTCAAACTAGTTCATTTCGATAAAAATCTATTTTTATCTTTTCAAATATGGAGTTTTTCATCCCAAATCTTCACAAATCATTTCTTATGATTTTACACAAATTATTACTATTTTTAATAATTTTATCAAGGCCCGTACAGTCGATTTCCATCAATGGCCATCGAACTGCACTTACAGCGACCTTTTTCAAATTTGATTTGGACGTAGCTCCAAATCCAACCGTTAGATTTTGAATTTCTAATATTCGTTAGAAAGCTCTTTTCGATACGAACCCAACGGTTCCGGTTTTAGGAGAATCCGACGGTCGGATCTCCCGTAATGTCCGTTTGAAATAAATGGTCGAAATTCACGAACTGCCACGGCGCGGCGCGTTCTATTCAGGCCATTATATTATATATATAATATATATAATATATATTTCGTCGATTTCTATTTAAAACGAATTATATAAATAGTTTTAGATTCGTTTCAAAAGCAATTTCAACTTCCTTTTCAATTCATATCAAAATTGAATTCTTCTTTATAAATTCGTTTTAAATTCATTTCTATTCAATTCAAATTTCAATTCAATTTGAATTCATTTCAATTCGTTTTAAATTCACTTCGAATTCAAAGTCGTTTCAATTCATTTCCTTTCGAAATCGTTTTCAATTCATTTTATTTCGAAATCGTTTTCAATTCAATTCCTTTCGAAATCGTTTTCAATTCAATTCATTTCGAAATCGTTTTCAATTCATTTCGAAATCGTTTTCAATTCAATTCCTTTCGAAATCGTTTTCAATTTAATTCATTTCGAAATCGTTTTCAATTCAATTCATTTCGAAATCGTTTTCAATTCAATTCATTTCGAAATCGTTTTCAATTCAATTCATTTCTAAATCGTTTTCAATTCAATTCATTTCGAAATCGTTTTCAATTCAATTCATTTCGAAATCGTTTTCAATTCAATTCATTTCGAAATCGTTTTCAATTCAATTCATTTCGAAATCGTTTTCAATTCAATTCATTTTGAAATCGTTTTCAATTCAATTCATTTCGAAATCGTTTTCTATTCAATTCATTTCGAAATCGTTTTCTATTCAATTCATTTCGAAATCGTTTTCTATTCAATTCATTTCGAAATCGTTTTCAATTCAATTCATTTCGAAATCGTTTTCAATTCAATTCATTTCGAAATCGTTTTCAATTCAATTCATTTCGAAATCGTTTTCAATTCATTTCATTTCGAAATCGTTATAAATCGATATAAATATCGTTCACGTCAAAATGGCGTCAATCTAATCAACACGGCTTCATAAATTTCTATTTTCGAATATTCTATTTCAAATATTTCTTTTTCAAAATATTTCGTTCAACACATGACCAATCTCAATGGATGAGTACTGTCACCACATGAACCTTTATTTTATATTATTCTTTATTTTTCGAATTAGAATGAGGCCCAATCAATTACCATATAACGTTAATTATATGGATTTTCATACATCACATGTATATAATAGCATTGAAAAATAATCAACCATCAACCAAAGTGCACTACACTGTATAAGCATCAAATATAAATATCTAACGCTTATAACAGCCTGTCAATCAATCGATCGACATATTTAATCAATCAGGATGAGTGAACTTCAAATTTCATCCCAACACCCGTGTGGGGTTTCAAACAATCACACACAGATTTAGTTGTGCAGCTGGGCGATGTGTAAAATTTATCGTCCCAATCAATGTCCTTCAAATAGGTGTACATAAACAAACCGTCTGGTTTGTAAATGAATATTTATTTATTCACATTCACGTTAAAAATTATATTTTTAACGGTAAAACATTTTATTTCAACATATGAATTTCTATTCAATTCATTTCTTCGATAAAATGATATTTTTATTTTTCTAACTTATTTTAGAAAATTTCGGCGGCATAACGGCACGATACTAGAAACGGGACGAGGCCTAGCCTTATCCCCGGTCTAGTGAAGGCCCACGCCATTCACACATCAATCAAATCAATTCATTTCACCACACAATTCAATTTCAATCAAATAATCTAACTAATTTTTGCAATCAAACAAACAAGTCCATGGTCTGTGGACGATTGTGTCGGGTGCTACTAAGCACCGTCTGCATCCTAGTATATATATATAACTAGAAAAAGAAATTGAAAGGTGAGAAATTCTCACAAATAGCTATCCAATCATCTTGACTCTTCTTTTAGAGAAATCTGCATCGTTATCGCATCTTCGTTGCTGTAGCCACTACATATGTAAAAATCGAATTTTTACTTCGCTATTCAATATATAAAAATCGAATTTTTACTACGATGTTCAATATATAAAAATCAAATTTTTATTTCGAAGTTCAACATATAAAAATCCTATTTTTATTTCGAAGTTCAGCATTTAAAAAATCCTATTTTTGTTTCGAAGTTCAACATATAAAAATCCTATTTTTATTTCGAAGTTCAACATATAAAAAATCCTATTTTTATTTCGAAGTTCAACATATAAAAAATCCTATTTTTATTTCGAAGTTCAACATATAAAAAATCCTATTTTTATTTCGAAATTCAACATATAAAAAATCCTATTTTTATTTCGAAGTTCAACATATAAAAATCCTATTTTTATTTCGAAGTTCAACATATAAAAAATCCTATTTTTATTTCGAAGTTCAACATATAAAAATCCTATTTTTATTTCGAAGTTCAGCATTTAACTAACCAATATATTTACTAATTACCTTCTCCTCCCTTAAACACAACAGACCCCATTCGAACCCATACTGTCCCATTTATGGTTCAAAATCGCGCAGAAATCGAGGTGTCTGACAATGATCCAGACCCGCCACCTTGTGCGCCGTTCGAAGCTCCTTCGGCGCCTGGAAGTATGACGAGCTCGAGCCCCTCCATTGGCCAGGAATTACGACGAACTCCGGCGACTTTAGCCCCCAAATACGAGCAGACTACGCCCCTATAATTTCTCAAACCCATGTAGAACGAAAGATCACACCAATCCCCCCAACGTTTGCTTTGAAATCCCTGAATGGATTAAGATGTTTTGAGGAATTAAAATCTGAAGCTTTCGTTCGTTCTATTTCGAAGAGGAGCGGCGGTTTATTAGGTTTGACCGCGGGTTGAGGTTATGGAGGGTTTGACTTAGGGTGTAGGGTTATTCAATATATTTATATTTATATTTTAAATTTCAAAAAGTTGACTTTTACATACGACCTCTAAATGTGGCCCACCGCCTGTCGTCCATAACTAAATATCCCCATTCCGAACACAATGGGTTATGTACCGCAAGCTGAATCGACCGTTTCGATCAGTTTCCGTTGCATTTACATTTAAATCATTATATTGAATTTTAAACGTACATTTCAAATTACTGGGGTCACATACTGACTAGAAAAATTCCAGAAAAATATTTTCTAACTTCGTATTGACGATACGGTCCTAACAAAACTAGTTTCGTTGAATTCTGAGACCGTTAGAAAAATGGCCAATTTCCAGTCGATTAAAATCAACTGAAACTGTTCAAACGCGTTTTCTTTTGCCACGCTCACATATTGATTCGAAAAATTATGAAATTTGAAACCTAGCAATAACTTTACATCACGGACCCAACAAAAGTGGTTTCGTCGAAAACCGAGGTCGCTTGCAAAATTTCCATTTTTAAGGGCCTGAATTCCATAGCGACTATTCAGAATTTTCAACTGGACATATCCTTCGATCCCCGCTATGAAATTTCGATTAGTCGGAATCGTTGGAAAGATACTATCAAATAGATCCTATGATTTTTGGTTTCACTAAATTCCGGATTGTTTTGCACCCGGTACATTCAATTGAAGTTTGAAATCGAATTATCGAACTACCGCGCCATTTTCAATTCCTTTTATAATTATATATAATTATTTATATTCTAACGACGACGTATATAATATATACGATCGAATTATATTCAAAATAAATTTTCCGGTCGATTTTATTTAAAATAATTCATTTTAAATAATCAAATTCGTTAAAATTGCCAAAAATAAAATTTTTAAACTGGCCCAGATTTTCGGGTTGTTACACCCAGTGTAAACCCTCTATAGTACACCAATCGGAAAGTGGTCCCATACCTTGCCATAGTTGGAATCCAATCTCCAATAAGTGCCATGCGGTTTTCGATTTTGTATTAAATATGTAGAGCGTGAGATGCAAGCGTTCTACAAAATGGTTATTTATTTGTGATATGATAGACACTATTATAGTATCACTTGATTTTTGTAACGACCTGGGAATCCGTACCTTTTGAATCGACAATAATCCACACATGTCTAACTCAAAACTGTACGTATTTACAGATTGTTAAATGTCGATCCACATCTTTAACCATTATAGTCAAAAATATAGATAATCAAGGGAATTAATTTTAGAATTAGAAAGAAAGAAGAAAACAAGCACAAAATCTCGCAACGGAATGAACAAAATATAATAATCAAATAACAGTTCATGAAGCTGTTTAAAATAAACATTTGATCATTATACAACATTTATCAGAGTTATACAATTTATATACATAACTGATAATACAGAGTAATGCAGGAGACTAGTAGTGGAATACAATAGTAATAATAGTATACCGTCTTCGTCTTTATCCTTCAGAAGATAACCTTTGAAACTGGAATGCTCAAATCTGACCCGAGCGTTATAGCGTGAAAATAAAACAAGCTCGGATCAGGCAAAAATATTCTCATCTAAGTCAAATCGACATCATATGAACATGCACATACATAACTCAAGAGATGTTAAGGTAATTTCCATCTCCTAAGGATCCGTCAAACTAGATACTATATAATAATATTTCGCTATTATAATAGTGTCTATCACAAATAATTGTCAGAAAAATAGTGTAAGCGGGGTTACATTGATTACCCTTACACAGTTTACAAGCACATGGTCTATGCAGGTCCTGTAACACAACCAGTAAAACGTCGGTAGCCAGTGAGTCCCCTATAGACCTAGGCCAATATCAAAATCGTAGTTGTCTCGCATAAGGATAAACGTATGACAAGGCACATGAGGCAATACCTAAGGTAGTATGCTACCAATTTGCCTGATCCAGACTGGTGGTTACCCCTAACGGCCCACCGTAGACATCCGCCCCATATCGAGTCAAAGGAAAATACATTCCATTAAGGGTGCGCACCAACAAAACAACAACAACTGAATAGTAATAGTATGGACCCGAGGCCCAGGAAAAATCGAAGAGCAAATGTCCACTAAGAGGTAGTCAAGCCTCATTTGGTCTGGCACGGCTCCTGTTTTAGTCATTTCAAATCGACACAAGTGTCGGGGTCATCCATTATCGTTCACTTTCTTCAAATCCAGTAATTGCCTCCAAATTCTTCCTACTTCAATTTTGGAACTCCACCGCGCACATAGTTGTTAAAGTGGTTCCAACATTGACAGAGAGTATGTCAATAAGAGGTCCCGGTCACTTTAACAACCAAACGTCATGTTACACACCGATTGGTACTTTTATATTTCAAAAGTGAATCGTTATGATATCAAAATATCATATTCAACTAAACCAATTTCACTTTGAAATATCATATTATTTTAATCAGGATAATATTTACTTTCACAATTCATATTCACTTTGAGATAAATTTCAAATTCAATAATTTGTTATAACTTCAATTAACCACATTTTCTTCGAATTATTCAATTTACTTCAAAAATAGTTTTGAATTCATTTCTGATTTTAACATCAAAATGATCATATTTACTTTTAAATCACAGATTTAAATGTAAACACTTTACACTTCTAAAACAGTTTGTAAGTTTGAAATAGTTTTGGGGTTTAAATAACTTTTTTTTATATATAATTTTGGGAGATTTGGAATAGCTTGGAAATCAAAATAGCTTGAGGGTTGGAAATGGTTTTATGTATATTACAATATATTTTATAAAATAAACTACTTTTATATATTAATATAGAAAGAATAGGTTTTGAAAAACAATTTATATAAAGCACTCCATATATCAAAGGGATAAATTTCATAAAATAGTTTATATATAAATTTGTGTATATAGAAATAATTTCAAATCAACTTTTCTTTCTATTTTCAATAAATCTGAACCTAAGTTCAAAACTCAAAACAAACCAAATCGATTTCCAATATCCAGTCCAAATCGATTCCCAAGATCAAATTTATTTGAGAACAATCCATTTTAAAGGATTACTTCCAATTTCAAAATATTATTTGAATCTATTCGATTCAAATCAAATCCGAGTTCAAGTTCAAGTTCATAATATTTATTTAACCCATTTAATTCGAATTTAATTTCAAAGTTTAAATAAGGATTTAAACCTTTGAAATAATTCAATTTCAACATTTCAATATAATTCAATTTGGAATGGTTTCAATTCATAACAAATTTTAGTTCAAATTTCAATTTAACAAATTAGATCATTTCAATTTGAATTTAATTCCAAAGTTTAAATAAAGATTCAAACCTTTGAAATAATTCAATTTTAACATTTCAATATAATTCAATTTGGAATGGTTTCAATTCATAACAAATTTTAGTTCAAATTTCAATTTAACAAATTAGATCATTTCAATTTGAATTTAATTCCAAAGTTTAAATAAAGATTCAAACCTTTGAAATAATTCAATTTCAACATTTCAATATAATTCAATTTGTAAAATTTCAATTTATTTTCTTTTCACAGAATCACGGTTTCACAAATTCTAAAATTTATATAATTAACCAATTCGGTGTCCGTATAATAATTCTCTATCCTAGGCCAAGTGATCAGTTATTGCAAAGTTTAAATTTTAATTTCAGGGAATGGATATATATCATTTCAATCCAAATGTCAAATGTCATAGGTATATATCATTTTAACCTATTTCTTAATTTATTCGAAATGACAGTTTATGATGACGCCCGTAACATCCAAGGTGATAACACTGGTATAAAATATAGACAACATCCATACAGTTCAATATAACCATAAATAAACACCCATCACAGTCATCATCCAAAACAGTTCAAGTTGCAATAATTAACTGATTATACATGTCGGGGTTTAACTAGCAATTTAATTCAAAAATAAACTAACTATCAATTTAATTCCTAACAGTTTCAATTAGATGTCCACTTTAAAATAGCAACCAAAAACCAAATAATCAATCAATCACAAATTTCAATTTCACAGAAATGTGAATATTTTTGCAGGTGTGAGAAAACTCACCTTTCGTGGCACAGATTTGGAGATAGCAGACCGATTGGTACCGAATGAGACGACGCTACCCAGGCACGATTTAGAATGGCTTCAACTCAAAATCACCCAATATTTTATCTTATTTTTATAAGAGGAGGCCGGAGAAATTTTAATGGAGCGGTATGGCTATTGGGTTTTGGAAATGGTACGGTTATTGGTTTTTGAGACAGTTCCGAACTCAATGCCATACAACACAACAAAAATAAACACAACAATTTTTTTCAAAATATTATATAATATTTACATATACGTATATTCATAGAAAAATTATAGCACATATATATATATATATATATATATATATATATATTTAAAATTCAACATACACCAATATATATATATATATATATATATTATAAAATTACACATCTAAAACATTTATACAAACAAAACATTTACATCATCACCACACACAATTTTTTTTTTTTTTTGGAAAAGAGAACTGATAATTTCACTAACAAATTTAATTTTCAAGAAGTTGAACATCAAGAACTAACAAACTAAACTATGGATAGTTAACATAATCATGAAATGCATTTTTATTGAGAGTTCAAATTTTGGTACCGCATTTCATTTATAATTGAAAACAAAAATTAAATCCATTCAAGAACTTCATAAAATTATAATTTCACGGTACAGACTTTTTTTTTAAAACACATAATCAGATATATGTTACTGAAAACAAAACAAACAAAAACAAAACCCACACACAGAGAACTCAACATGTACACTCATACACATTCACACATCATATATTCTTCCACAATCACACACACAAGATTCTTTAAAACTATACATATATGTATAATTAATTCTATAAATACTAAAAGCTTTAATATATATATTCTAACTTATATAACATATATGTATTCATATATAAACACTGGGCAACACACTCACGCATGCACAGAGATGACACCCACGCACAGCTATTCACTTCCACTATCAACACTCACGCACGCCAAACAGATCACTCACACACACACGTCACATATAAAGAATCGTTTGAAAAATATTTTACTTTTATAAAAAAAACAAACAAAATAGAATTTAATTCAAAACTGTAAAATAAAATCACACAAACACCACACAGCTAAATGAACACAACAAATCTCACGCAAACACACACACACACACCCGGTTACTCACACAACAGCACAGACTCACGCTCAAACAGGTTAAACACATCACAAATACACTACATTCACACACCCACACACACATCTCATCACATAGAACTCAACATGCATGCAAACCGGACTGAGGAGGGGCAAAACAAAGCAGCGCTAGTGTTGAGGAAAAGGTGGGGTTCGGCAACTGAGTCGACAAGGAGGAGGGATGGTAGTGAGGTCGAAGGCTGGTGAAGGGTTGGACTAAAAGTAGTTGGCCGGAGGTGGTTAGTTCGGTCTGGATGTACTCGGCAGACGAGGGCGCGCTTGGGTGTACAGCTAGATGGAAATGATGACGCAAAAATGGAGATTATTGTGTCCATTTGTGAAGAAGAGAAAGCTGAGAAAACAACTATTTAATGAGGAGCAGTATAATTTGGTGGGAAGGAGATAAGTGGCATCAGAAAATGGTGATGGAGATAATAATACAATGAAGGGAATAAACGCAGTACTAATGTATAAAGTAGGATAATTTTACCACCGAAAAATCAGCATTTATCACGCCTTGTTTACCGGATAGCCTTTACCACGTTCTTTTTCCTTTGTTCTACGAATGGTTCAAATCATAAGAAGCGGTCAAATACGGGAGAACATGGAGAAAGTAACGAAGGCATGGTAAGGAGAGAGAAGAGGTATGGGAGTTGATAAGGATGAAATCAACAACCGACGTTAAAATGAAAGAAAAAGAAAGAACGGTTTGCAATGTAAAGGGAAACGATATGCGTTGCAAAATAAAGCTAATGGGTTTGGAAAAGGAAGAAAATGGAACGTTGCGTGCATGCATGGTATGGCAAAAAGAAGGGCACGCATGGTATTAAAGTGAACAGGAAATATGTCCCTTGGAATAAATAAATAAAAGAATGGATGGTTGGTTTAAACGCATGGTTGTATGGAACAAAAAATGGACAATGCATGTCTTACATAACATGTACTATGCCTTAGACATAAACAAAAAAAAATTAAATGAGTGGTTTAACAAAATAAAAGGACAGGTTTTGCAGACCCAAAATATATAGAAAAATATGTAAGATCGTAAAAGGGACACATCGAACTCAAATGACTCCATTTCAAAAATGAACTGTGCAAGCCTTTTCACAATTTCAATGCAAACCGAACACCGAAACTGACAAATGAATATATTTTGGTAATCAGCGCGACGAGACGGACACAACGGTATATAATTTGCAGTGTCTGCATGCTCCGTTCAAAAGCGCGTTACAGACCCCTTTAACGTAGAAATGCGGATGAGAAACGGAGATCAAAACGTCCGATTTTCGTGAAACGAATTTCGCCGTTAGATTACTGATAACGAATAGAATATTTTTCGTGTTTGTCCGAACTGGTTTCGAAGAGATTTTAAAATCGCTAAAATTTGAACTGTTATGTGCAACGCGCATCGAAAATAGCGCGACCGACTAAATTCAAATTTTCCGACGAAATTTTCACAACAGCTACATTTCACTATACGTATTTCAAATATCGTATTCCCATTATGAAAAACCATAGAATATATTATTTGTTGTTTTTCTTTTTTTTTTTTAAAACACGATTTAAATCGAAATTTAATTCGTTAAAAATAGCGGGTTGTTACAATCTCCCACACTTAAAACTTTTCGTCCCCGAAAAGGAACAAAGCACGGTAGTAAGTACATATATATATTTACCGCAAAGTAATTTACAAAAACAAAACAAAACTTGTACGTTTCGAATTTTAAAGTCTCCCAGAAAGAAAAAAAAATCTAACGCCCGAAGTCACAGAAAAATTTCGGCAGCACCTCCTTTGTTCGGAGGGACTTTGGTAATATGCCAGTAGAGATGAAAACATTTGCATCGGCTCACATGACCGGAAAACACAATATATCAATTATATACACGTCTTATTTATTATTATTTTCGTAGGCATACCATTTTATTTATTTATATATAAGCGAGTTCGCTTATGTACGCAAGTAAAAGCAATATATTATGCGCACGCAAGCTCTACAACGAAGTAATGATCTCCACACCTACTGAATTCTCAAAACTGGATGAGAATTTAGTATATATATATAACGATAGAGTAACATACATAGTATACATGACATATAACACTAAATTTAATTTCAAAATCAAAATATCAAATTGGGAAAGCAGCAAAATCTAAGTTTTTTTTTTCAACTATTATTGAACGTTTCTAATTTTTCAATTACGTTGGTTTTATCATTTCAAGTTCTAACCCACCCAAATTTATTCGATCTAATATATATAATCACTTTTGTAATGTTCATGGTACATTGATTTCATTTCAATTGTTATATTCAATTGGTTGCATGCGCTTATTCATGTTTAATAAATTCACATTCTATATAGATTCCATTTGTTAGAAATTCAATTATTCGCAATTATCCGATTTCATATTTATCTGTTAATGTTTCATTTTCCTTTATTCATAACTAACCAAATTTTTGTAATTTATTGTTAATTCTCATTATTTCACAACTTATAGACTTTAGTTCCTTTGTTATTCACGTTACTTTATAAATTTATTACTATGAAATGACTTGTTACATAATTTCTTAATGTTATACATTACTTAAGACTCGTTTCCTTTTTGATCCAATTCTATTCAAGTTTACAATTATCTCATAAGGTTACAATTTAAGTTATTACCAATCCTTTGCAAATTTAGTTATATTTTACAATAATATACAAAGATATGGTTCGATTTAAAAAAAAAATCTTTCTCGTAAGTTGTTATTGTATATGCTAAAATACTATTGTCCTTTTGTTAATATTCCCTTTTTATTTTATTAATCGTTTTTAGAATATTAACATATTTGTATCATATTATAACAACTTGACTCCTATTTATAACATTTCCATGATTCAAATTCCACTTTGAAGCATTTTCATTACTAAAGTTACATTTGTATTTTCATCACATACTCATATATATTTAAACTTTTTTTTTAAGTTATATATATGTTATCAATGCAATTTAGTATTACAAAGATTCTTTTATCACTATTAACAGTAAGAATGTTCCAAAATTTAAATATGTTCACTTTAAGGTAAGTTATCGGATGCCACTAAGTATTTCACACTTTAATCCGATTCAATTTAATCAAATAAGAACAATCAACAAGTTCAATTTGGTTTTAATTCATATTATCTTCTTCTTCTTTTTCTTCGAGAGTTACTATTTGGATTCTTGTTTCTTTTAAACATTACACTTAGTTTCTCATTTCATATATTTAAAAGTTAAGCTATCCAAGTTCATACAAAGACTTAAGAATTTTGAATACCAAGTTTCTTTCAAATCATTTTGAAATGCTATATACCATATATATTTTGTATAACAAAACATACTTAAGATTTTAATTTAGAATTATTTTCAAACAATCATGTAGCAAAGCTACAAAGGGTTATCTCCCCCACTTAGAGACTCGAAAATGAAAGTCGGTGATGTGGCCACACTCATCGAAATTTATCTTCCAGCGACCGAAGTGGAGTACTGAACCAATTTCACTTTAAAATTACTTTTAAAATGAAATCTATGGAAAATACTTATAAATACGACCACCATATTTTTGCAAGTCTCGAAAATCATTTAAAACCAATTTGATTTAAATATCTCAAATTCTCCATTAACAATTTATTTTATTTATACTTTCTCATTAATTATAAATCAAATATAACATTCGATTTCTTATTGTAATCAATAGGTTAAAATATTGATTACTGAACCACTTAACTATCTGAATTTCAAAGTATATCCTTTGCATACAAAATATATAATCGAAAACTATATTATGTCAAAATACCTTATTCAAGTGTTTTAGAACTCCTGTCGATAACGTTGTCCAGATGCATCGACCAGAGCTCCAAACTCAAACTCAACAAGCCAAACAACACAATACAAAACCATTTCATATCAAAATACAAGTACGCTCTCTCGTATATATATACACTCAGAACTCATTCTAGGGTGTTACTAACCCTATCTCTAATGAGTAAATCCCAACAGAGCCAAGGTTTATCGCTAAACCATAAGCCCTGATACCAACTGTAACGACCTGGGAATCCGTACCTTTTGAATCGACAATAATCCACACATGTCTAACTCAAAACTGTACGTATTTACAGATTGTTAAATGACGATCCACATCTTTAACCATTATAGTCAAAAAAATATATAATCAAGGGAATTAATTTTAGAATTAGAAAGAAAGAAGAAAACAAGCACAAAATCTCGCAACGGAATGAACAAAATATAATAATCAAATAACAGTTCATGAAGCTGTTTAAAATAAACATTTGATCATTTTACAACATTTATCAGAGTTATACAATTTATATATGTAACGACCCAGAAAAATCTGAACTAATTTAAAATTTTTAAATTGGCTAAAATAATGGTTTTTAAGTATTTAAAATAAATACTTTAAATAATGGAGATGAAAACTGAGTTTGAATCGACAATTGAAAACGAATATAATTAATTATAATTATAAACAAGGCCTGAAATGGCGTGGTAGTTTCAAAAATCGAATTCAAACTTTGTCGGACTATACCGGGTGCAAAACAAAACGAATTTTGGTGAAACCAAAAATATTTAAATTTGTTAGTGAATACCTTTCCAACGAATCTGAAAAATCGAAATTTGATAGCGGGAATCAAAAGATATGTCCAGTTGAAAATTCTGAATAGTCGCTATGGAATTCAGGCCCTTAAAAATGGACATTTTGCAAACGACCTCGGATTTCGACGAAACCACATTTGATGGGTCCGGGATGTGAAGTTATTGCTAGGTTTTAAATTTCATAATTTTTCGAATCAATATGTGAGCGTGGCA
The DNA here is from genome assembly GCA_030737875.1 of Allium sativum. Classification (NCBI taxonomy): domain Eukaryota; kingdom Viridiplantae; phylum Streptophyta; class Magnoliopsida; order Asparagales; family Amaryllidaceae; genus Allium; species Allium sativum. Next base: position 108,670,149 of record CM060916.1, on the reverse strand, counting down.
AAGGAAAACGCGTTTGACCAGTTTCAGTTGATTTTAATCGACTGGAAATTGGCCATTTTTCAAACGGTCTCAGAATTCGACGAAACTAGTTTTGTTAGGACCGTATCGTCAATACGAAGCTAGAAAATATTTTTCGAGAATTTTTAGAGTTAGGATGTGCCCCCGGTAATTTAAAATGTACGTTTAAAATTCAATATAGTGATTTAAATGTAAATTCAAAGGAAACTGATTGTAACGATCAAATCAGCTTGCGATACATATCCCATTGTGTTCGGAATGGGGGTAAAACGCTATGGGCGACAAACGGTGGGCCTCTTTTCGAGGTCGTGGGAAAAAGTCAACTATATGCAATTAAATTAAAAAAAAAATTATTATCTCCCTCCCTTTTCCCTTTCTTCCCCCCCCCCGATTTCATTAAACAGAAAAAAAAGAAGAAGAAAGGAGGAGCAGCAGCGCCGCCTCCACCAAGTTCCTCCAGCTTGACCTCCGCTCCACCCGCCGATCCCGTTCCTCTCCACCTCGATGCACCCGAACCCCCTCACGACGCATCCGCCCCCCCCCCCCTCGAAGCCATCGCGACGCCGATTCGCGAGCCCCCCCAGTCCGAGACCGCTGAAGCCACCGCCCTGAAGACCCCCCCTTCTTTGCAGGTTGCAGTGAGTCGTTTTTATTTTATTTTAATTTTAAAAACTGATTTTTTTAAAATGATTTAAAAACTGATTTTTTAAAAATGATTTAAAAACTGATTTTTTTAAAATGATTTAAAAACTGATTTTTTAAAAAAGGATTTGAAAACTGATTTTTAAAAAGGATTTAAAAACTGATTTTTAAAAGGATTTAAAAACTGATTTTTTAAAAGGATTTAAAAACTGATTTTTTAAAATGATTTAAAAACTGATTTTTAAAAAGGTTTAAAAACTGATTTTATTTTAAGATATAAAAAGAAAAAGATCTGAACTTGGATAGAAAGATCAGATTTTTAGAATAGAATAGATCAGATCTTTAAAATAGAAAAGACGGAATTTTTATTAAGTAGAAGATGTAAGATATGATTTGTATATATTGAACATCGAAGCATAATAAAAATATGATTTTTTATATAGGGAATAACGAAGTAAAATTTCGATTTTTATATATTGAATAGCATAGTAAAAATTCGATTTTTACACATGTAGAGAATACGGGCAACGAAAGCGACAAAAGGCGAGATTGGCGAAGATTTCTATAAAGGAAGAGTCGTAGTATTGGATAGCTATTGGTGAGAATTTCTCACTCTTCAATTTCTTTTTCTAGCTATATATATATGTTTTGAAATAAAAGTGAATTGCTATATATAAATATATATATATATACACGCCCCTCGTCCACAAACCATGGATGATATTTATTGGTTGAAATTGTTGTGAAAATTGATTGATAGCGAATGATTGTTTGGGATTGTTTGGGGTTGATATTGATTTATTGAGGTTGAAAAATAACCGTTTGTGGTTGACAAATATTTGGTTGAAACCACATAGGATTAGTTTGTGGAAATGAAATAAATATATACATGCCGCCTGCGTGCGAACTAGATGCATGATCCCTATTGTCAAAAACCGCGAGGTTTTAAGGTAGAGCGAGGAGCCGTACTAGGGACGGTCCCGGTTTTAACTACCCTGCCGTTATGCTGCCGAAATTTTGAATAATATTCGTGTGTTTGAATTATTTTCATCTGCTTAAACTATATTTATTCATTGAATAGAAAACCTTCATGTGTTGAATTGATATTCATTCGTTGATTAGAAATTCATGTGTTGAATGGTATTCGCGTTTTAAATATAAAAATCACATTTTTATCTATATATAGAAACTATAGAAAACCTTCATGTGTTGAATCGATATTCATTCGTTGATTAGAAATTCATGTGTTGAATGGTATTCATATTGTGAAATAAATTGTTTGATAATAAAAATCACCTTTTATCGACTATATGAACTGTGTAAAATAATCTCGTTTTGAAAGAAATTGTTTCATAAGAAAAATCCTATTTTTATCACCTATATGAACTATATAGAAAAATAGTGTTTTGAAATGAATTGTTTTACAATAAAAATCACATTTTTATTGTATGCATGAATCGTTGAAATGTGAAGTGTTAAAAATAGCCACTTGTTCAAAATAAACATATATGAGTTGAAATATTCATTACTTAGCTAATGAAATGATTTGCACCTATGTATGTAACATTAGAATGAATGGTGTTTTTAAACCAAATAGAAATCAAATATGAAGTTGAATAGAAAATGATAAATGGTAAGAACTGTATATATATGTACATGCATATTCATTGAACAGGTTATAGCAAAGGGGCTAGAGAAGAGGAATAAAATTTTGTGCCCGACAAATAGGTACACATTTACTGTTTTGTTTGGGTGATGATTTTATGAGCCTGTTGGCTAGCCGCTTGGCTTTTTCTTTTTCTTTTTGAGATTAGAAGGACCGGGAAAGCTATTTGCGATTTCCCGATGCTCCCGGTGCAGGGGAGGTTATGGAGAAATTTTCCAAAATTTTAAGGCGTTAGTGAAATATTTGAAGTGAAAACGATATTGAAATTGTTGAATGAACTATATTTATATAATTATATAAATATAAATAAAATTAAAACGAAACGTGGCCGTGTAGTTCGCATTTTGAAACCGTGATTTCAAACAACTAGTGCGGGAAATCCGACCATTGGATTTTCCCGAAACCTCAACCGTCGGGTTCGCCTTGGAAATATCTTCCCAACGGCACCAACCTTGTAAAAATCCAACGGTTGGATTGTCTGGAATGTTTAAATCAAATCTGATGGAAAACAGCTCCAGAAGCGATTATATTTATATATATATAAATATAATTATATATTTAATCGAATAACGACGCTGCAGTTCGTATTTTGAAATCGAAAATTTAAACGATTGTACCGGGAGATCCGACCGTCGGATTTTCCCGAAACTGGAACCGTTGGATTCGTTTTGAAAAGACCTTTCTAATGATGTAAATTTTGTGAAGATCCAACGGTTAGATTTTCCGATATGTGTAAATCAAATCTGAAGAAAAACAGCGCCACGGCCGCTTTATGGCCCGAAGCGTCGTTTTGAATAAATAGGCTATTTTTAAATAAATAAAAATAGCGATAAATTGTTATAAAATATTATAAACGATATGGAATGGAAATAAACTGAATTTGCTCGATTTATGTGGTGTTTGATGGTTGAATGTGTTTGGTGTGAGAATTACATTAAAAGAACAACATTGGTGTTGACGAATGATTTAACCATTGAAATAAATTGATTTGAAATTCTAAATATACGTGAATTATTTGAGAAGGCCGAGTTAATTCTCATTTCAAATAATTGACCGACGATTGAGATTCGAAGATGAAGACGATGGTCGAAGACCGGAGATCTTCACCTCGTTTGGATGGTAACCGAGGTCCTGATTGGGAGGCATCCCGAAATATGGATAATGAGTGGTGATCGTCCAGACGTACGTGGGGATCGAAGGGTTTGCGAGGTATTTTGTGCCTCCGGTTTCGTTCAGACCCAGAACGGACTTGTAAATGGACTGTGTGTCTGACATTGGATTTTATTCTGTGTTGATTGATCTCTATTAAATATACATCTGTTTGGCGGCGGAGAATTTATTCTTTTGCTTAACTCCCTTCTCTGAGACGCACGAGCTCAGAGGTTGTATATCGATGGACATCAGTCGCATGGCATGAATTGCCTGTGTGGCATGCTAAGATGCAGTGATCAGGGCTTCTGTTGAAAAGCAAAGTCTTGTGGTGATGATCAAAGCACCGCCAGTGTGGCATAGCTTTGTGTATAACGTAAAATCGCGAGCCTCACACCCCGGTATGAACCAGAAACGGGAGAGGACATCAGGGAGGGCCTGCGTTTCTTTCTAGCTAAGGTGGTGTCAATGACCTACCAGCCCTGACATTTATATACTTTTCACCTATGTGGTTGTTGCTGTTGCGAGGCGCCTCGGTTTGATCGGACGATCCGGGTCCGATGGAGTCATTCGTTGGCTCGTTTACGCCCCAAAGGGCGAGGAAACGCAGTGTTCAGGAATTTTAATCCACATCGGTGGACCGGCCCTGACGATCCAAGGGTCACTCGAGCTCTGATCCTGAGGGGCGGGCTAGAGCGTCTCGAATTCGGTAAGGACTATCTTTTGCCTTGGTTCATGACGGAAATCCAATTTCCAAATACGTGACGATGCGATTTTGATTGTATACCTATATATGGCGACATAGTGGCATGGGACGCTCATGTCGTCTATGATTGATAGTTATGATTTGAAATTGTTTTCAAAACATATAAACACTAGTAATAATATCAAATGCCTTTGTTTTATTCGTATCAAGCATATTTTGGCCGTTATAAGGTAAAAACTCTATCCTCCGGTTTGCGTTGCATTGTGTGATGGGAACTGAGTCTTATAACGGCTTCATTTTTACAAAAAGCATACCGATGTTTAAAAGAAAGATTTGTTTTAAAGCACTGGCAATCCAATGGAGTAAACTCGTTCCACGAAAGTGGCGTGGTCCTGTGATTAGCCATATTATATATGTGTTGGATGGATTTCTCATACCAGTCCCATGACTGACTCGTAGTTTGTTTCACTTTCAAACTCGGGTGCCCCTTTTTCTACACGGGCAGCCTTGTATTCAGGTTTAGCTGGTTCTTTTTCTGGATAGCTGGAGCTGAAGATGGATTCTATCATTTATTTCTTTTTATGCTGTTCAGTTCCTATTGTACATATTTTGTTTATTTCCGCTGTAGACATTTATGTATAGCTGAACTGTATTTGTACTAAGTAAGATCCTGTATACTGTGTAACTCTGATGATTACTTTTTCCAGTATATTCTATTGTTTATTATCTAGTGTATTTATTTAATTCTGTTCTGCTATTATCTGTTTCTGTGTTATATTCCAAAGATAACCCTGGTCTCCGTCAGAACGGGATTTCGGGTCGTCTCAACGTGGTATCAGAGCTTTGGTTAAGCTTAGTTCTGGAATATAACATTGGAACGAACTCGTCAGAAATAGAACCAGTAGTGTTCTAGGACGGGTAACTCTATACAGATAGGATCAACAATATCCTAGTATGAGTAAAGCAGAATGAAATTGCACCTCGATAGGCACATTTACATTCAAGTATTTGTCTCTATATTTGAAAATTTTCTTTTCTGTGACCTGACACTTGATCTGCTAATTGCAGAAGTACTAGAAAATGAGTGTCAGAAACAGAAGGAATGCAGAACCGGATATTGAGGCCCTATTAATCAAATATCGAAATATGGGTGGAATACCGTTCTCTGGTGAAGAATCTATTATGAAGACACAAGCTTGGATTCGTTCGGCTGAGAAAATCTTCGAAGCATTAAAGCTGAGGGATGACCAGAAAAGATTACTGGCCTCCTGGGCACTCAAAGATGAGGCTTTCTTCTGGTGGGATTCTATTGTTAAGGATAATCCAGAAGGTGATATCACCTGGGACAAATTCAAAGTGATTTTCTTAGAAAGATTTACTCCTCCCGAAGCAACCGAGAGATTATGTGACGAATTTTCTTATCTGATACAAGGAGACATGACAATTCCCGAATAACATAAGAAATTCAATGAACTTTCTCACTTTGCTCCTCATCTAATTCAAAATATGAAGAGAAGAATTTGAGATTTATCAATGGGCTTCAAAGGAAATACCAGAATAAAGTATTGGGGCATGTAAAGCTTCCTTTTTCAGAAATGATTTATATGGCTTATCAATATGAAGATCTAGATAAGAAAGGTATGCTACAGTACGAAGAGGAAGTCTGTTCTAGTGACAAAACAGAGTCAGAAACTGATATTCCTGAAGCCAGTACGAGGTCTGAGGTCAATAAGAGGCCCAGTGCCAAGAGAAAAAGGGCTGAATCTGGGAACGAACGAAGAACGACTGCCACGTGCTCAAGCTGCAATAGAAAAGGACATTTGGCGATAAGTTGCAAATCTTGGAACCAACAAAGAAAGAATAAGTTCCCACCCAAGGAGGGATTTCAAGAGAATAGAAAATGTGGTGGATGTCATCAGTCGGGTCATCTTTTAAAGGCCTGCCCGCTATTCAGAAAGCCTGAAATAGTTCAAGTAAATGAAGTAGCAGAGACTTCCGAGCCCTCAGCTAGTCAAGAAAGGGCTGATGTTTAAGAAGGCACGCTCAATGTCAAGAACATTCCAGTTAAAGTACTGTTTGATACTGGCGTGTCACGAAGCTTCATTTCAAAGGGTGCCGCTAAGAAGCTAGATTTAAATTTGAAGAAGCTCAAAGAGCCAATGACTGTCCAAAATCCAGTTGGGGGTTCCATCAATCTCAGTTGGGTTTGTGCAGTACCCGTCTCTTTTTCTTGCTATAAATTCCCTATTATCTCTGTCGTCATGGATTTTAATGAATTCGATCTTATTCTGGGGTTGGATTGGCTAACCAAATATGAAGCATAGGTTAGATGCGCCGAGAGAGTTGTTAGAGCTAAGATTAAATCAGGGAGTTATATAACCATTCCCTGTGAAGGTCAGAATGCTAATAGAAAAGACTTCTGGTCAGCTTTGAATGTTTCTCCAACCCAACTAGAAAATGTCCCTGAAATCACAGAGAATATTCCCGACATCATCAAAGTTATTCCTGTCGTCAAGAACTATGCGGATGTGTTCGAAGAAGTTGTTCGCTTACCTCCGCAGAGAGAAATAGATTTCAAGGTTGCTTTGATTCCCAATGCAAGGCCGGTAGTTCACGCTATTCGAAGAATGTCCTTGAAAGAGAAGGAGGAATTAGACAATCAAACACGACAGCTAGTATGGAAAGGTCTGATCAGGCCTAGTTTCTCTGATTGCGGTGCAGCAGTGGTATTTGTCCCAAAATCTGATGGTACTCTACGTCTATGCGTGGACTATCGTGATCTGAACAAGCAGACCATAAAGAACAAGTATCCATTGCCACGAATAGATGATTTGTTGGATCGATTAAATGGAGCACAAGTATTTTCACGAATGGACCTAGCTACGGGCTTCCATCAACTTCGAATAGCCGAAGAGTGTGTTCCAATGACAGCGTTCAGAGGCCCCGACTTATTCTACGAGTGGTTAGTAATTCCATTCGGCTTATGTAACGCTTCCGCTTACTTCGTCGATCTAATGAACAGAGTATTCAGAGGAGTATTGAATAAATTTGTTCTGGTTTTTATTGACGATATTCTAATCTTCTCTAAATCAAAAGCCGAACATGAAAAGCATCTGGAACAGGTTTTGGAAATTCTCAGACGGAATGTATTAAAAGCCAAATTTTCCAAATGTATCTTCTGGCAAGATGAGGTAAAATTTCTGGGCCACGTCGTGTCAAAAGAAGGAATTGCTGTGGATCCACGTAAAATCAAGGCCATTCAGAATTGGAAACAGCCCAGTACCCCCACTGAAGTCCGCAGTTTTCTCGGATTGGCTAGCTATTACCGAAAGTTCGTTAAAGACTTTTCTAAGATATCTGGCCACTTAACGAAGCTTACAAAGAAGCATTCTAAGTTCAAATGGACTCAAGAGAGTGAGGAGGCTTTTGAGGAGCTAAAGTTAAGGTTGACAACTGCTCCAGTGTTAACCATTATCGATGGCAACCAAGATTTAAAAGTCTGGACTGATGCTTCTAGAGAAGGCCTTGGCGCAGTGTTAATGCAAAGAGGCCAAGTGATTGCTTATGCTAGCCGTCAACTGAAGCCGCACGAGAAGAACTACATAACTCATGATCTGGAGTTATTGGCTATAGTATTCGCTTTGAAAATCTGGAGACACTATCTTCTGGGTGAGAGATTTGAACTATTTATAGATCACCAGTCGTTAAAGTATCTGTTCACTCAGAAAGACCTGAATCTGAGGCAACAGCGTTGGCTGGAGTTTCTAGCAGCATATGATTTTGAAATTCTATACACTCCAGGGAAAGCCAATGTCGTGGCCGATGCGTTAAGCCGAAAGAATGAGATGATCGCCAGTTTCATCATTGCGACTTCGTTGATTGATAAGATATCGGCTCTCCAAGAAGACGACCAATTTATCAAAGGAATGAGTCAGCGAATTCGTGAAGGCAATGCTTCGGATTTCCATCTAGACAGCGAAGGGATTCTGAGGTTAGAAGGGCGAATTTGCGTTCCAGATATTCCTGAACTCAGAAGGGATGTACTGGATGAATGTCACAAATCTAAGCTCAGTATCCATCCAGGTGTGAATAAAATGTATAACGATATCAAACGCACATTCTAGTGGAAGTCGTTAAAAAGAGACATCTCGATATATGTTAGTCGATGCCCTACTTGCCAGCTAGTCAAAAGCGACCAGCAGAAATTGGCTGGATTATTACAACCACTGGAAGTTCCTGGTTGGAAGTGGGAGCATATTTCTATGGATTTCATAGATGGTCTGCCCAGAACCAGAAAAGGAAATGACAGTATTTGGGTGATCGTAGATCGTTTCACGAAGACCGCCCATTTCATACCTGTCAGATCAAACAGAACCGCTCAGAGTCTGGCGCAGATTTACTTCAGGGAAATAGTTAGACTACATGGAGTGCCGCTCAGCATAGTCAGTGATAGAGATACAATATTTACTAGTAAATTCTGGGAGGCATTTCAAGTCGAGCTGGGAACGAAGTTAAACTTGAGCACCGCTTATCATCCTCAGACAGACGGTCAGACTGAGAGGGTGAATCGCATTTTAGAAGATCTATTGCGGGCTTGTGTTCTAGATTTCGGTGGATCATGGGAAGACCATCTGCATTTAGCTGAATTCTCTTATAACAATAGCTACCAGGCGAGTCTGACAATGTCGCCATTCGAAGCATTGTACGGTAGACCGTGCCGATCTCCTGCTTGTTGGGTCGAACCAGGAAATAGACTTGTGTTGGGTCCTGATATGATTCGAGAAGCTGCCGACAAAGTCGATTTTATTAAGAAGCGATTACTCGCCGCTCAAAGCCGACAAAAGAGCTATGCCGATAGAAGAAGAAGAGATATATCCTTTGAAGTTGGCGACTATGTATATTTGAAAGTATCGCCGATGAGAGGAGTTATCCGGTTCGGTAAAACTGGAAAGTTGGCACCCAAATTCATTGGTCCGTTTCCTATTCTGGAACGGATTGGGACTCTCGCATATAAAGTTAAACTGCCAGATTGGTTGCCTGGAATGCATGATGTATTTCATATATCTCAACTTCGAAAGCATGTTCATGATCCAGATTTGATCGTGGAAGAAGCAGCTCAGCAGGATATTGAAATTACTCCAGAATTAGCTGTGAGGCGAGAGCCGCTAAAGATCATCGGCAAAGAAACCAAAGAGCTGAGGAACAAGAAGGTTCGCTTAGTCAAAGTGCAATGGAGTGGAGATCCGCGAGATTGTACTTGGGAAACTGAGGAGAGCATTCAGAAAGCTTATCCTAGATGCCGAGTAGATATCTCTGATTGACTCCGGTGCAAGGTACATTTACCCTACTTTGCACTACCATTCAATTCTCTACTCTATTGTTATTTTCTTTTCATAGATGTGCACTTTTAATTATATAGTCTGAATTATTTTTTTTAAAGGGTATAGGATTTGATTAGTATATTTTTGAAGGTTAAAACAATTGGATTGGTTGTTGTGTTGTGTGATTGTAGATTTATCAAACCACTTTCGACTTTGTTCCTTTTCGGGGACGAAAAGTTTTAAGTGGGGGAGATTGTAACGACCCAGAAAAATCTGAACCAATTTAAAAATTTTAAATTGGCTAAAATAATGGATTTTAAGTATTTAAAGTAAATATTTTAAATAATGGCGATGAAAACTGAGTTTGAATCGACAATTGAAAACGAATATAATTAATTATAATTATAAACAAGGCCTGAAATGGCGTGGTAGTTTCAAAAATCGAATTCAAACTTTGTCGGACTATACCGGGTGCAAAACAAAACGAATTTTGGTGAAACCAAAAATATTTAAATCTGTTTGTGAATACCTTTCCAACGAATCTGACAAATCGAAATTTGATAGCGGGAATCAAAAGATATGTCCAGTTGAAAATTCTGAATAGTCGCTATGGAATTCAGGCCCTTAAAAATGGACATTTTGCAAACGACCTCGGATTTCGACGAAACCACTTTTGTTGGGTCCGGGATGTGAAGTTATTGCTAGGTTTTAAATTTCATAATTTTTTGAATCAATATGTGAGCGTGGCAAAGGAAAACGCGTTTGACCAGTTTCAGTTGATTTTAATCGACTGGAAATTGGCCATTTTTCAAACGGTTTCAGAATTCGACGAAACTAGTTTTGTTAGGACCGTATCGTCAATACGAAGCTAGAAAATATTTTTCGAGAATTTTTAGAGTTAGGATGTGCCCCCGGTAATTTAAAATGTACGTTTAAAATTCAATATAGTGATTTAAATGTAAATTCAAAGGAAACTGATTGTAACGATCAAATCAGCTTGCGATACATATCCCATTGTGTTCGGAATGGGGGTAAAACGCTATGGGCGACAGGCGGTGGGCCTCGTTTCGAGGTCGTGGGAAAAAGTCAACTATATGCAATTAAATTAATTAAAAAAAAAGAAAAATTTATTATCTCCCTCCCTTTACCCTTTCTGCCCCCCCCCCCCCCCCCCCCCCCCGATTTCATTAAACAGAAAAAAAAAAGGAGGAGCAGCAGCGCCGCCTCCACCAAGTTCATCCAGCTTGACCTCCGCTCCACCCGCCGATCCCGCTCCTCTCCACCTCGACGCACCCGAACCCCCTCGCGACGCATCCGCCCCCCCTCGAAGCCATCGCGACGCCGATTCGCGAGCCCCCCCAGTCCGAGACCGCTGAAGCCACCGCCCTGACGACCCCCCCTTCTTCGCAGGTTGCAGTGAGTCGTTTTTATTTTATTTTAATTTTAAAAACTGATTTTTTTAAAATGATTTAAAAACTGATTTTTTTAAAATGATTTAAAAACTGATTTTTTTAAAATGATTTAAAAACTGATTTTTTAAAAAAGGATTTCAAAACTGATTTTTAAAAAGGATTTAAGGATTTAAAAACTGATTTTTAAAAGGATTTAAAAACTGATTTTTAAAAGGATTTAAAAACTGATTTTTTAAAAGGATTTAAAAACTGATTTTTAAAAAGGTTTAAAAACTGATTTTATTTTAAGATATAAAAAGAAAAAGATCTGAACTTGGATAGAAAGATCAGATTTTTAGAATAGAATAGATCAGATCTTTAAAATAGAAAAGACGGAATTTTTATTAAGTAGAAGATGTAAGATATGATTTGTATATATTGAACATCGAAGCATAATAAAAATATGATTTTTTATATAGGGAATAACGAAGTAAAAATTCGATTTTTATATATTGAATAGCATAGTAAAAATTCGATTTTTACACATGTAGAGAATACGGGCAACAAAGCGACAAAAGGCGAGATTGGCGAAGATTTCTATAAAGGAAGAGTCGTAGTATTGGATAGCTATTGGTGAGAATTTCTCACTCTTCAATTTCTTTTTCTAGCTATATATATATATATGTGTTGAAATAAAAGTGAATTGCTATATATAAATGTATATATATATATATATATATATATATATATATATATATATATATACGCCCCTCGTCCACAAACCATGGACGATATTTATTGGTTGAAATTGTTGTGAAAATTGATTGATAGCGAATGATTGTTTGGGATTGTTTGTGGTTGATATTGATTGATTGAGGTTGAAAAATAACCGTTTGTGGTTGAGAAATATTTGGTTGAAACCACATAGGATTAGTTTGTGGAAATGAAATAAATATATACATGCCGCCTGCGTGCGAACTAGATGCATGATCCCCATTGTCAAAAACCGCGAGGTTTTAAGGTAGAGCGAGGAGCCGTACTAGGGACGGTCCCGGTTTTAACTACCCTGCCGTTATGCTCCCGAAATTTTGAATAATATTCGTGTGTTTGAATTATTTTCATCTGCTTAAACTATATTTATTCATTGAATAGAAAACTTTCATGTGTTGAATTGATATTCATTCGTTAATTAGAAATTCATGTGTTGAATGGTATTCGCATTTTAAATATAAAAATCACATTTTTATCTATATATAGAAACTATAGAAAGCCTTCATGTGTTGAATCGATATTCATTCGTTGATTAGAAATTCATGTGTTGAATGGTATTCATATTGTGAAATAAATTGTTTGATAATAAAAATCACCTTTTATCGACTATATGAACTGTGTAAAATATTCTCGTTTTGAAAGAAATTGTTTCATAAGAAAAATCCTATTTTTATCACCTATATGAATTATATAGAAAAATAGTGTTTTAAAATGAATTGTTTTACAATAAAAATCACATTTTTATTGTATGCATGAATCGTTGAAATGTGAAGTGTTAAAAATAGCCACTTGTTCAAAATAAACATATATGAGTTGAAATATTCATTAATTAGCTAATGAAATGATTTGCACCTATGTATGTAACATTAGAATGAATGGTGTTTTAAAACCAAATAGAAATCAAATATGAAGTTGAATAGAAAATGATAAATGGTAAGAACTGTATATATATGTACATGCATATTCATTGAACAGGTTATAGCAAAGGGGCTAGAGAAGAGGAATAAAATTTTGTGCCCGACAAATAGGTACACATTTACTGTCTTGTTTGGGTGATGATTTTATGAGCCTGTTGGCTAGCCGCTTGGCTTTTTCTTTTTCTTTTTGAGATTAGAAGGACCGGGAAAGCTATTTGCGATTTCCCGATGCTCCCGGTGCAGGGGAGGTTATGGCGAAATTTTCCAAAATTTTAAGGCGTTAGTGAAATATTTGAAGTGAAAACGATATTGAAATTGTTGAATGAACTATATTTATATAATTATATAAATATAAATAAAATTAAAACGAAACGTGGCCGTGCAGTTCGCATTTTGAAACCGTGATTTCAAACAACTAGTGCGGGAAATCCGACCATTGGATTTTCCCGAAACCTCAACCGTCGGGTTCGCCTTGGAAATATCTTCCCAACGGCACCAACCTTGTAAAAATCCAACGGTTGGATTGTCTGGAATGTTTAAATCAAATCTGATGGAAAACAGCGCCAGAAGCGATTATATTTATATATATATAAATATAATTATATATTTAATCGAATAACGACGCTGTAGTTCGTATTTTGAAATCGAAAATTTAATCGATTGTACCGGGAGATCCGACCGTCGGATTTTCCCGAAACTGGAACCATTGGATTCGTTTTGAAAAGAACTTTCTAATGATGTAAATTTTGTGAAGATCCAACGGTTAGATTTTCATATATGTGTAAATCAAATCTGAAGAAAAACAGCGCCACGGCCGCTTTATGGCCCGAAGCGTCGTTTTTAATAAATAGGCTATTTTTAAATAAATAAAAATAGCGATAAATTATTATAAAATATTATAAACGATATGGAATGGAAATAAACTGAATTTGCTCGATTTATGTGGTGTTTGATGGTTGAATGTGTTTGGTGTGAGAATTACATTAAAAGAACAACATTGGTGTTGACGAATGATTTAACCATTGAAATAAATTGATTTGAAATTCTAAATATACGTGAATTATTTGAGAAGGCCGAGTTAATTCTCATTTCAAATAATTGACCGACGATTGAGATTCGAAGATGAAGACGATGGTCGAAGACCGGAGATCTTCACCTCGTTTGGATGGTAACCGAGGTCCTGATTGGGAGGCATCCCGAAATATGGATAATGAGTGGTGATCGTCCAGACGTACGTGGGGATCGAAGGGTTTGCGAGGTATTTAGTGCCTCCGGTTTCGTTCAGACCCAGAACGGACTTGTAAATGGACTGTGTGTCTGACATTGGATTTTATTCTGTGTTGATTGATCTCTATTAAATATACATCTGTTTGGCGGCGGAGAATTTATTCTTTTGCTTAACGCCCTTCTCTGAGACGCACGAGCTCAGAGGTTGTATATCGATGGACATCAGTCGCATGGCATGAATTGCCTGTGTGGCATGCTAAGATGCAGTGATCAGGGCTTCTGTTGAAAAGCAAAGTCTTGTGGTGATGATCAAAGCACCGCCAGTGTGGCGTAGCTTTGTGTATAACGTAAAATCGCGAGCCTCACACCCCGGTATGAACCAGAAACGGGAGAGGACATCAGGGAGGGCCTGCGTTTCTTTCTAGCTAAGGTGGTGTCAGTGACCTACCAGCCCTGACATTTATATACTTTTCACCTATGTGGTTGTTGCTGTTGCGAGGCGCCTCGGTTTGATCGGACGATCCGGGTCCGATGGAGTCATTCGTTGGCTCGTTTACGCCCCAAAGGGCGGGGAAACGCAGTGTTCAGGAATTTTAATCCACATCGGTGGACCGGCCCTGACGATCCAAGGGTCACTCGAGCTCTGATCCTGAGGGGCGCGCTAGAGCGTCTCGAATTCGGTAAGGACTATCTTTTGCCTTGGTTCATGACGGAAATCCAATTTCCAAATACGTGACGATGCGATTTTGATTGTATACCTATATATGGCGACATAGTGGCATGGGACGCTCATGTCGTCTATGATTGATAGTTATGATTTGAAATTGTTTTCAAAACATATAAACACTAGTAATAATATCAAATGCCTTTGTTTTATTCGTATCAAGCATATTTTGGCCGTTATAAGCTAAAAACTCTATCCTCCGTTTTGCGTTGCATTGTGTGATGGGAACTGAGTCTTATAACGGCTTCATTTTTACAAAAAGCATACCGATGTTTAAAAGAAAGATTTGTTTTAAAGCACTGGCAATCCAATGGAGTAAACCCGTTCCACGAAAGTGGCGTGGTCCTGTGATTAGCCATATTATATATGTGTTGAATGGATTTATCATACCAGTCCCATGACTGACTCGTAGTTTGTTTCACTTTCAAACTCGGGTGCCCCTTTTTCTACACGGGCAGCCTGGTATTCAGGTTTAGCTGGTTCTTTTTCTGGATAGCTGGAGCTGAAGATGGATTCTATCATTTATTTCTTTTTATGTTGTTCAGTTCCTATTGTACATATTTTGTTTATTTCCGCTGTAGACATTTATGTATAGCTGAACTGTATTTGTACTAAGTAAGATCCTGTATACTGTGTAACTCTGATGATTACTTTTTCCAGTATATTCTATTGTTAATTATCTGGTGTATTTATTTAATTCTGTTCTGCTATTATCTGTTTCTGTGTTATATTCCAAAGATAACCCTGGTCTCCGTCAGAACGGGATTTCGGGTCGTCTCATTATACATAACTGATAATACAGAGTAATGCAGGAGACTAGTAGTGGAATACAATAGTAATAATAGTATACCGTCTTATCGACATCATATCGACATCATATGAACATGCACATACATAACTCAAGAGATGTTACGGTAATTTCCATCTCCTAAGGATCCGTCAAACTAGATACTATATAATAATATTTCGCTATTATAATAGTGTCTATCACAAATAATTGTCAGAAAAATAGTGTAAGCGGGGTTACATTGATTACCCTTACACAGTTTACAAGCACATGGTCTATGCAGGTCCTATAACACAACCAGTAAAACGTCGGTAGCCAGTGAGTCCCCTATAGACCTATGCCAATATCAAAATCGTAGTTGTCTCTCATAAGGATAAACGTATGACAAGGAACATGAGGCAATACCTAAGGTAGTATGCTACCAATTTGCCTGATCCAGACTGGTGGTTACCCCTAACGGCCCACCGTAGACATCTGCCCCATATCGAGTCAAAGGAAAATACATTCTATCAAGGGTGCGCACCAACAAAACAACAACAACTGAATAGTAATAGTATGGAGCAGAGGCCCAGGAAAAATCGAAGAGAAGATGTCCACTAAGAGGTAGTCAAGCCTCATTTGGTCTGGCACGGCTCCTGTTTTAGTCATTTCAAATCGACACAAGTGTCGGGGTCATCCATTATCGTTCACTTTCTTCAAATCCAGTAATCGCCTCCAAATTCTTCCTACTTCAATTTTGGAACTCCACCGCGCACATAGTTGTTAAAGTGGTTCCAACATTGACAGAGAGTATGTCAATAAGAGGTCCCGGTCTCTTTAACAACCAAACGTCATGTTACACACCGATTGGTACTTTTATATTTCAAAAGTGAATCGTTATGATATCAAAATATCATATTCAACTAAACCGATTTCACTTTGAAATATCATATTATTTTAATCAGGATAATATTTACTTTCACAATTCATATTCACTTTGAGATAAATTTCAAATTCAATAATTTGTCATAACTTCAATTAACCACATTTTCTTCGAATTATTCAATTTACTTCAAAAATAGTTTTGAATTCATTTCTGATTTTAACATCAAAATGATCATATTTACTTTTAAATCACAGATTTAAATGTAAACACTTTTCACTTCTAAAATAGTTTGTAAGTTTGAAATAGTTTTGGGGTTTAAATAACTTTTTTTTATATATAATTTTGGGAGATTTGGAATAGCTTGGAAATCAAAACAGCTTGAGAGTTGGAAATGGTTTTATGTATATTACAATATATTTTATAAAATAAACTACTTTTACATATATATATATATATATATATAGAAAGAATAGGTTTTGAAAAATAATTTATATAAAGCACTCCATATATCAAAGGGATAAATTTCATAAAATAGTTTATATATAAATTTGTTTATATAGAAATAATTTCAAATCAACTTTTCTTTCTATTTTCAATAAATCTGAACCTAATTTCAAAACTCAAAACAAACCAAATCGATTTCCAATATCCAGTCCAAATCGATTCCCAAGATCAAATTTATTTGAGAACAATCCATTTTAAAGGATAACTTCCAATTTCAAAATATTATTTGAATCTATTCGATTCAAATCAAATCCGAGTTCAAGTTCAAGTTCATAATATTTATTTAACCCATTTAATTCGAATTTAATTTCAAAGTATAAATAAGGATTTAAACCTTTGAAATAATTCAATTTCAACATTTCAATATAATTCAATTTGGAATGGTTTCAATTCATAACAAATTTTAGTTCAAATTTCAATTTAACAAATTAGATCATTTCAATTTGAATTTAATTCCAAAGTTTAAATAAAGATTCAAACCTTTGAAATAATTCAATTTTAACATTTCAATATAATTCAATTTGGAATGGTTTCAATTCATAACAAATTTTAGTTCAAATTTCAATTTAACAAATTAGATCATTTCAATTTGAATTTAATTCCAAAGTTTAAATAAAGATTCAAACCTTTGAAATAATTCAATTTCAACATTTCAATATAATTCAATTTGTAAAATTTCAATTTATTTTCTTTTCACAGAATCACGGTTTCACAAATTCTAAAATTTATATAATTAACCAATTCGGTGTCCGTATAATAATTCTCTATCCTAGGCCAAGTGATCAGTTATTGCAAAGTTTAAATTTTAATTTCAGGGAATGGATATATATCATTTCAATCCAAAGGTCAAATGTCATAGGTATATATCATTTTAACCTATTTCTTAATTTATTCGAAATGACAGTTTATGATGACGCCCGTAACATCCAAGGTGATAACACTGGTATAAAATATAGACAACATCCATACAGTTCAATATAACCATAAATAAACACCCATCACAATCATCATCCAAAACAGTTCAAGTTGCAATAATTAACTGATTATACATGTCGGGGTTTAACTAGCAATTTAATTCAAAAATAAACTAACTGTCAATTTAATTCCTAACAGTTTCAATTAGATGTCCACTTTAAAATAGCAACCAAAAACAAAATAATCAATCAATCACAAATTTCAATTTCACAGAAATGTGAATATTTTTGCAGGTGTGAGAAAACTCACCTTTCGTGGCACAGATTTGGAGATAGCAGACCGATTGGTACCGAATGAGACGACGCTACCCAGGCACGATTTAGAATGGCTTCAACTCAAAATCACCGAATATTTTATCTTATTTTTATAAGAGGAGGCCGGAGAAATTTTAATGGAGCGGTATGGCTATTGGGTTTTGGAAATGGTACAGTTATTGGTTTTTGAGACAGTTCCGAACTCAATGCCATACAACACAACAAAAATAAACACAACAATTTTTTTCAAAATATTATATAATATTTACATATACGTATATTCACAAAAAAATTATAGCACATATATATATTTTTAAAATTCAACATACACCAAAACATATATATATATATATTATAAAATTACACATCTAAAACATTTATACAAACAAAACATTTACATCATCACCACACACAAAACTTTTTTTTTTTGGGAAAAGAGAACTGATAATTTCACTAACAAATTTAATTTTCAAGAAGTTGAACATCAAGAACTAACAAACTAAACTATGGATAGTTAACATAATCATAAAATACATTTTTATTGAGAGTTCAAATTTTGGTACCGCATATCATTTATAATTGAAAACAAAAATTAAATCCATTCAAGAACTTCATAAAATTATAATTTCACGGTACAGACTTTTTTTTGAAACACATAATCAGATATATGTTACTGAAAACAAAACAAACAAAAACAAAACCCACACACAGAGAACTCAACATGTACACTCATACACATTCACACATCATATATTCTTCCACAATCACACACACAAGATTCTTTAAAACTATACATATATGTATAATTAATTCTATAAATACTGAAAGCTTTAATATATATATATTCTAACTTATATAACATATATGTATTCATATATAAACACTGGGCAACACACTCACGCATGCACAGAGATGATACCCACGCACAGCTATTCACTTCCACTATCAACACTCACGCACGCCAAACAGATCACTCTCACACACACGTCACATATAAAGAATCGTTTGCAAAATATTTTACTTTTATAAAAAAACAAACAAAATAGAATTTAATTCAAAACAGTAAAATAAAATCACACAAACACCACACAGCTAAATGAACACAACAAATCTCACGCAAACACACACACCCGGTTACTCACACAACAGCACAGACTCACGCTCAAACAGGTTAAACACATCACAAATACACTACATTCACACACCCACACACACATCTCATCACATAGAACTCAACATGCATGCAAACTGGACTGAGGAGGGGCAAAACAAAGAAGCGCTAGTGATGAGGAAAAGGTGGGGTTCGGCAACTGAGTCGACAAGGAGGAGGGATGGTAGTGAGGTCGAAGGCTGGTGAAGGGTTGGACTAAAAGTAGTTGGCCGGAGGTGGTTAGTTCGGTCTGGATGTACTCGGCAGACGAGGGCGCGCTTGGGTGTACAGCTAGATGGAAATGATGATGCAAAAATGGAGATTATTGTGTCCATTTGTGAAGAAGAGAAAGCTGAGAAAACAACTATTTAATGAGGAGCAGTATAATTTGGTGGGAAGGAGATAAGTGGCATCAGAAAATGGTGATGGAGATAATAATACAATGAAGGGAATAAACGCAGTACTAATGTATAAAGTAGGATAACTTTACCACCGAAAAATCAGCATTTATCACGCCTTGTTTACCGGATAGCCTTTACCACGTTCTTTTTCCTTTGTTCTACGAATGGTTCTGTAATAACCCGGAAAATCTGGGCCAGTTTAAAATTTTTATTTCGGCAATTTTAGCGAATTTTGAATATTTAAAATGAATTATTTTAAATAATATCGACGAGAAATTTATTTTGAATATATTCGAACGTATATATTATACGCGTCGTCGTTAGAATATAAATATTTATATATAAATATAAATAGAATTGAAAATGACGCGGTAGTTCGATAATTCGATTTCAAACTTCAATTGAATGTACCGGGTGCAAAACAATCCGGATTTTAGTGAAACCAAAAATAATGGAATCTAATAGTGAATATCTTTCCAACGAATCCGAAAAATCAAAAGTTCGTAGCGGGAATCAAAAGATATGTCCAGTTTAAAATTCAGAATAGTCGCTGTGGAATTTATATATATTTTAATATAATATATGGCCCTTAAAAATAGACATTTTGCAAACGACCTCGGATTTCGACGAAACCAGTTTTGTTGGGTCCGGGATGTTAAGTTATTGCTAGGTTTCAAATTTCATAATTTTTCGAATCAATATGTGAGCGTGGCAAAGGAAAACGTGTTTTGACCATTTCAGTTGATTTTAATCGACTGGAAATTGGCCATTTTTCTAACGGTCTCAGAATTCGACGAAACTAGTTTTGTTAGGACCGTATCGTCAATACGAAGCTAGAAAATATTTTTCGGGAATTTTTCTAGTTAGTATGTGACCCCGGTAATTTGAAATGTACGTTTAAAATTCAATATAGTGATTTAAATGTTAATTCAACGGAAACTGATTCAATCGATCGAATCAACATACGAAACATATCCCATTGTGTTCGGAATAGGGGTGAAACGCTATAGGCGACAGGCGGTGGGCCTCGTTTAGAGGTCATATGTGAAAGTCAACTTCTAAGAAGAAAAATAATAATATTTAATTATTAAATATATATTAAAGCCCTTCCCTCTCTCCTCCTATACGACTCAGATCAAAAAAAAAAATATAAAGAGAAAAACCCTACGAACGAAATCGCTCGGTCCCTCCGACCTCGTCCGCCGCCTCCCACGATCATCGCCCGACCTCAGGCGATCCGCTCCGCTAGCCTCCCACCTCAGACCACGCTCTCTCCTCCTCTCTTTCCAGTGCGCGATGCCCTAACCCCCACCCCCTGCCTCGCGAACGAGAGTAACCACCGCCACCTGAAGCCCTGTCGCCGCCTCCTGCTCGTCCTCCGACCACCCCAGTGCTGCTCCGACCAAGGCGGCGCCACCTCAGGCCAAGGGGCCCCTTCCCCGACAGCCCCCCCCCCCTGTAAGTCGTTTTTAATTTATTTGTTTTATTTTTATTTTATATAAATAGAAGTTTAAAAAACTAAATTTTTAGAAGTTTAAAAACTAAATTTTTAGAAGTTTAAAAACTAAATTTTTAGAAGTTTAAAAACTGAATTTTTAGAAGTTTAAAAAACTAAATTTTTAGAAGTTTAAAAACTGAATTTTTAGAAGTTTAAAAAACTGAATTTTTAGAAGTTTAAAAACTAAATTTTAAGAGTTTAAAAACTAAATTTTAAGAGTTTAAAAACTAAATTTTAAGAGTTTAAAAACTAAATTTTAAGAGTTTAAAAACTAAATTTTAAAGAGTTTAAAATCTGAATTTTATTTTATTTAAAATCTGAATTTTATTTTGTTTAAAAACGGAATTTTATTTTGTTTAAAAACGGAATTTTATTTACTTTAAAAACTGGTTTTTATTTATGTTGTAAAGTTATAAAAATATAATCTTTTATATTGTCGAAAGAAAAATTCGATTTTT
Source organism: Allium sativum (assembly GCA_030737875.1). Taxonomy (NCBI): domain Eukaryota; kingdom Viridiplantae; phylum Streptophyta; class Magnoliopsida; order Asparagales; family Amaryllidaceae; genus Allium; species Allium sativum. Next base: position 108,648,725 of record CM060916.1, on the reverse strand, counting down.
ATATATTGAATAGCAAAGTAAAAATGTGATTTTTATATATTGAATTAGCGTAGTAAAAATTCGGTTTTTACATATGTAGTGGCCGCGGTCAACGAAGGTGACAAAAAGGCGAAACGACGAAGACTTCTGCAAATGAAGAGCCGTGGAGCTAGGATAGCTATAGGTGAGAATTTCTCACCTTTCAATTTCTTTTCTAATTATATATATATACTAGGATGCAGACGGTGCTTAGTAGCACCCGACACAATCGTCCACAGACCATGGACTTGTTTGTTTGGTTGCATAGATTAGTTGAATTATTTGTTTGAATTGAATTGTTTGGTGAGATGAAATTGATTTGATTGATGTGTGAATGGCGTGGGCCTTCACTAGACCGGGGATAAGGCTAGGCCTTGTCCCGTTTCTAGTATCGTGCCGTTATGCCGCCGAAATTTTCTAAAATAAGTTAGAAAAATATAAATATCATTTTATTTAAAGAATGAACTGAATAGAAATTCATATGTTGGAATAAAATGTTTTTATCGTTAAAAATATAATTTTTAACGTGAAGTGAATAAAATAAATATTCATTTACAAACCAGACGGTTTGTTTATGTACACCTATTTGAAGGACATTGATTGGGACGATAAATTTTACACATCGCCCAACTGCACAAATAAAATCTGTGTTTGATTGTTTGAAACCCTACACGGGTGTTGGGATGATATTTGACGTACACTAATCCTGATTGTTTAGTTGTGTGTCGATCGATTGATTGACAGACTGTTATAAGCGTTGAATATTTATATTTGATGCTTATACAGTGTAGAATGCACTTTGGATGATGGTTGATTATTCATCGTTGTTGATATATACATGTGTTGTAGAAAATCCATATAATTAACATTTTATGGTAATTGATTGGGCCTCATTCCAGTTTAGAAATAGAAATATTTGAAATAGAAATATTTGAAATAGAATATTTGAAAATAGAAATTTATGAAGCCGTGTTGATTAGATTGACGCCATTTTGACGTGAACGATATTTATATCAATTTTAATCGATTTCGAAATGAATTGAATTGAAAGCGATTTCGAAATGAATTGAATTGAAAGTGATTTCGAAATGAATTGAATTGAAAGCGATTTCGAAATGAATTGAATTGAAAACGATTTCGAAATGAATTGAATTGAAAACGAATTCGAAATGAATTGAATTGAAAACGAATTCGAAATGAATTGAATTGAAAACGATTTCGAAATGAATTGAATTGAAAACGATTTCGAAATGAATTGAATTGAAAACGAATTCGAAATGAATTGAATTGAAAACGATTTCGAAATGAATTGAATTGAAAACGAATTCGAAATGAATTGAATTGAAAACGAATTCGAAATGAATTGAATTGAAAACGATTTCGAAATGAATTGAATTGAAAACGATTTCGAAATGAATTGAATTGAAAACGAATTCGAAATGAATTGAATTGAAAACGAATTCGAAATGAATTGAATTGAAAACGATTTAGAAATGAATTGAATTGAAAACGATTTCGAAATGAATTGAATTGAAAACGATTTCGAAATGAATTGAATTGAAAACGATTTCGAAATGAATTGAATTGAAAACGAATTCGAAATGAATTGAATTGAAAACGATTTCGAAATGAATTGAATTGAAAACGATTTCGAAATGAATTGAATTGAAAACGAATTCGAAATGAATTGAATTGAAAACGATTTCGAAATGAATTGAATTGAAAACGATTTCGAAATGAATTGAATTGAAAACGATTTCGAAATGAATTGAATTGAAAACGAATTCGAAATGAATTGAATTGAAAACGAATTCGAAATGAATTGAATTGAAAACGATTTCGAAATGAATTGAATTGAAAACGAATTCGAAATGAATTGAATTGAAAACGATTTCGAAATGAATTGAATTGAAAACGATTTCGAAATGAATTGAATTGAAAACGAATTCAAATTGAATTGAAAGTGGATTGAAATGAATTCAAATTGAATTGAAATTTGAATTGAATAGAAATGAACTTTGAAACGAATTTATAAAGAAGAATTCAATTTTGCTTTGAATTGAAATGGAAGTTGAAATAGATTTTTAAACGAATTTTAAAACTATTTATATAATTCGTTTTGAATAGAAAATCGACGAAGTGTATATTATATATATTATATATATAATATAATGGCCTGAATAGAACGTGCCGCGCCGCGGCAGTTCGTGAATTTCGACCATTTATTTCAAACGGACATTACGGGAGATCCGACCGTCGGATTCTCCTAAAACCGGAACCGTTGGGTTCGTATCGAAAAGAGCTTTCTAACAAATATTAGAAATTAGAAATCTAACGGCTGGATTTGGAGATACGTCCAAATCAAATTCGAAAAAGGTCGCTGTAAGTGCAGTTCGATGGCCATTGATGGAAATCGACTGTACGGGCCTTGATAAAATTATTAAAAATAGTAATAATTTGTGTAAAATCATAAGAAATGATTTGTGAAAGTTTGGGATGAAAAACTCCATATTTGAAAAGATAAAAATGGATTTTTATCGAAATAAACTAGTTTTGAACTAGAATTATAATTCTATTTATTTTTAAATAAATAAATTGAATTTGAAAAGGGTTTTGAAAATAACCAGAATTTCCAATGATTGCATTGGAGTGGATTTGAATCGAAATTGTCTTCGGAATATTTCGATGTTGGAATTCGTGATTTTACAGATGTTGTTATGGGAATTTGAAAGATATACATTTATATCGTTATTTCAATACGACATTTGTTAATCGTAGAATTTGATATTGAATATAAGCCGATATATTTTCTATTCAGAGCCTTGTATTGAATATCAAATGTGATTTGGGTTTGTCGTGAATGGTGTCTTCACCAACACTGTTCTTGAACCCAGTTGTGAAAAGATTAAATCTTTTTATTTAGATTTAATGAAGTGTACCAATTGAATGATATTTAATTGGAATTGAAGTGATATTGATTTTTGCGTTTATCGTGAACAGTGTTTTAAATAACACTCGTTCTTTAACCCGATAATTAATGGAATGTGATTTTGGGTTTATCGTGAACCGTGTTTTAAATGACACTGATTCTTTAACCCAGCCGAAGATTAAAACTAAGTGGAGTTTTAATGAATCTTTAATTAGATTGAAATGATCGAAAATGGAGTATCACCAGTTTTGCTCCAGGCGATAGTTAAATCTTTAATTAGATTTGAACGTGAAATGGTAACTGAATTTACCGATAACACTGTGGTGTTAGATATGAAGTACTACCAGTTTTACTTCATGGGATGAATAGGTTGGGATTGGGAAATAAAATAAATGATTACTTCGGTGTGGTTCGCTAATCCCGACTAGTTTGAATTGATATTCAAAGGAGATTAAAGAATAAATTTAAGGAATTTATCTTGGATAAAATTAATGGGAACTTTTCCCGAAGTATGGGAATATTTGAATAAAAGAATATTCTGAATTGGAATGAGGCGTATGTTGTGTTTGTGTAACACTTTTATAATATATACGCGAGTTATTCAGAAAGACCGGGTTTGTCCCATTCTGAATAACTGATTCGACGTGGTGTCGAAGATGAAGACGGTGGTCGAAGACCGGAAGTCTTCACGTCGTTTGGGTGATAACTGATAATCTTGATTGGGCTGTACACCCAAGAAGATGGAAACAGTTGGTGATCATCCAGACGTACTTGGAGATCGATGGATATGCGGGGTACTAGGTGCCTCCGGTTTCGTTCAGACCCAGAACGGACTTGTAAATGGACTGTGTGTCTGACATTGGATTTTAGTCTGTGTGATTGATCTCTATTAAATATATATCTGTTTGGCGGCGGAGAATTTATTCTCTTGCTTAACGCCCTTCTCTGAGACGTACGAGCTCAGGGGTTATATATTGATGGATATCAAACACATGGAGTGAATTTCCTGTGTGGCATGCCTAAGTGGCAGTTGATCGAGGCTTCTGTTGAAAAGCAAAGTCTTGTGGTGATGATCAAAGCACAGCCTGTGTGGCACAGCTTTGTGTAACGTGAATTCGCGAGTTTCGCACCCCGGTTGTGAACCAAAAACGGGAGAGGACCTCAGGGAGGGCATGCGTTTCTTTCTAGCTAGAAGTGGCGTCAGTGGTTTTACACGCTCTGACGAGTTTGACTTATGTGGTTGTTGCTGTTGCGAGGCGCCTCGGTTATATCGGTTTCGGCCGATGCATTCTGGTCGGCAGACGGACCAGACTTACACCCCATAGGGTGGGGAAACGTAGTGTTCAGGCATTTGAATCCACATCGGTGGACCGGCCCTGTCGCTCCAAGGGACGATGCGTTCTGTTCCTTAGACACGGGCTAGAGCGTCTCGAATCGGTTGAGGACTATCTTTTGCCTCGGTTCATAGACGGAAATCCAATTTCCAAATACGTGACTTTGCGGTTTTATTTGTAAACCTATATATGGCGACATAGTGGCATGGGACGCTCATGCCGCCTATGATTGATATTTATGATTTGAAGTTGTTTTATACACTATGCACTTATTATAGTATCAAATGATTTCTTTTAAACATATCAAGCATTCTTGGCTATTATAAGGGAAAACCCTATCCTCGGCTGCGTTGCATTGTGTGATGGGACCTGGGTCTTATAACAGCTTCATTTTTCTTTATTTAGCATTGCGTTGTTTGTTTTATGCACTGGTATTCTTGGGAGGAAACCCGTTCCGTGTTATACGGCGTGGTCCCTTGATTTACCTAATGATTTAAAATAAAGATTAATAACTGTTTTAGTTCTCACACCAGTCACATGACTGACCTGGAGTTTATTGTTTTAACCTAAACTCTGGGTGCCCTTATTTTGACACGGGCAGCTAGTAGTTTTGGTTTTGCAGATTTATATTCACAGGATCCTGGTTTACAGCTGGAACGATATCCGGAAAGCTTTGTATCCGTATATCTCCTTCTAGTTGTGTATTGTATTATTTTCCGCTGCTATGTATTTAAATGTAATTTAAATCTCTGGTATTTCTGTGTAATATTCAATTACTCTGTATATTCTTGTAATCTGATGCATTGTTGTAATATACAATAAATGTTCTTCTGTATGCGTTCTGTTTTGTCCTGTTCTCAAACGATAGGGCGTTTCGAACGGCCTGGATCGGTTTAGCGACTGGTTCGGACCGAGCGAAATTCCTGTTCGTCACAGGTTCAAATCATAAGAAGCGGTCAAATACGGGAGAACATGGAGAAAGTAACGAAGGCATGGTAAGGAGAGAGAAGAGGTATGGGAGTTGATAAGGATGAAATCAACAACAGGCGTTAAAATGAAAGAAAAAGAAAGAACGGTTTGCAATGTAAAGGGAAACGATATGCGTTGCAAAATAAAGCTAATGGGTTTGGAAATGGAAGAAAATGGAACGTTGCGTGCATGCATGGTATGGCAAAAAGAAGGACACGCATGGTATTAAAGTGAACAGGAAATATGTCCCTTGGAATAAATAAATAAAAGAATGGATGGTTGGTTTAAACGCATGGATGTATGGAACAAAAAATGGACAATGCATGTCTTACATAACATGTACTATGCCTTAGACATAAACAAAAAAAATTAAATGAGTGTTTTAAAAAAATAAAAAGACAGGTTTTGCAGACCCAAAATATATAGAAAAATATGTAAGATCGTAAAAGGGACACATCGAACTCAAATGACTCCGTTTCAAAAATGAACTGTGCAAGCTTTTTCACAATTTCAATGCAAACCGAACACCGAAACTGACAAATGAATATATTTTGGTAATCAGCGCGACGAGACGGACACAACGGTATATAATTTGCAGTGTCTGCATGCTCCGTTCAAAAGCGCGTTACGGACCCCTTTAACGTAGAAATGCGGATGAGAAACGGAGATCAAAACGTCCGATTTTCGCGAAACGAATTTCGCCGTTAGGTTACTGATAACGAATAGAATATTTTTCGTGTTTGTCCGAACTGGTTTCGAAGAGATTTTAAAATCGCTAAAATTTGAACTGTTATGTGCAACGCGCACCGAAAATAGCGCGACCGACTAAATTCAAATTTTCCGACGAAATTTTCACAACTGCTACATTTCACTATACGTATTTCAAATATCGAATTCCCATTATGAAAAACCATAGAATATATTATTTGTTTTTTTTTTTTTTTTAAAACACGATTTATATCGAAATTTAATTCGTTAAAAATAGCGGGTTGTTACAATCTCCCACACTTAAAACTTTTCGTCCCCGAAAAGGAACAAAGCACGGTAGTAAGTACATATATATATTTACCGCAAAGTAATTTACAAAAACAAAATAAAACTTGTACGTTTCGAATTTTAAAGTCTCCCAGAAAGAAAAAAAAATCTAACGCCCGAAGTCACAGAAAAATTTCGGCAGCACCTCCTTTGTTCGGAGGGACTTTGGCAATATGCCAGTAGAGATGAAAATATATGCATCGGCTCACATGACCGGAAAACACAATATATCAATTATATACACGTCTTATTTATTATTATTTTCGTAGGCATACCATTTTATTTATTTATATATAAGCGAGTTCGCTTATGTACGCAAGTAAAAGCAATACATTATGCGCACGCAAGCTCTACAACGAAGTAATGATCTCCACACCTATTGAATTCTCAAAACTGGATGAGAATTTAGTATATATATATATATATATATATATATATATATATATATATATATATAACGATAGAGTAACATACATAGTATACATGACATATAACACTAAATTTAATTTCAAAATCAAAATATCAAATTGGGACAGCAGCAAAATCTAAGTTTTTTTTTCAACTATTATTGAACGTTTCTAATTTTTCAATTACGTTGGTTTCATCATTTCAAGTTCTAACCCACCCAAATTTATTCGATCTAATATATATAATCACTTTTGTAATGTTCATGGTACATTGATTTCATTTCAATTGTTATATTCAATTGGTTGCATGCGCTTATTCATGTTTAATAAATTCACATTCTATATAGATTCCATTTGTTAGAAATTCAATTATTCGCAATTATCCGATTTCATATTTATCTGTTAATGTTTCATTTTCCTTTATTCATAACTAACCAAATTTTTGTAATTTATTGTTAATTCTCATTATTTCACAACTTATAGACTTTAGTTCCTTTGTTATTCACGTTACTTTATAAATTTATTACTATGAAATGACTTGTTACATAATTTCTTAATGTTATACATTACTTAAGACTCGTTTCCTTTTTGATCCAATTCTATTCAAGTTTACAATTATCTCATAAGGTTACAATTTAAGTTATTACCAATCCTTTGCAAATTTAGTTATATTTTACAATAATATACAAAGATATGGTTCGATTTAAAAAAATTTCTTTCTCGTAAGTTGTTATTGTATATGCTAAAATACTATTGTCCTTTTGTTAATATTCCCTTTTTATTTTATTAATCGTTTTTAGAATATTAACATATTTGTATCATATTATAACAACTTGACTCCTATTTATAACATTTCCATGATTCAAATTCCACTTTGAAGCATTTTCATTACTTAGGTTACATTTGTATTTTCATCACATACTCATATATATTTAAACTTTTTTTTTAAGTTATATATATGTTATCAATGCAATTTAGTATTACAAAGATTCTTTTATCACTATTAACAGTAAGAATGTTCCAAAATTTAAATATGTTCACTTTAAGGTAAGTTATCGGATGCCACTAAGTATTTCATACTTTAATCCGATTCAATTTAATCAAATAAGAACAATCAACAAGTTCAATTTGGTTTTAATTCATATTATCTTCTTCTTCTTTTTCTTCGAGAGTTACTATTTGGATTCATGTTTCTTTTAAACATTACATTTAGTTTCTCATTTCATATATTTAAAAGTTAAGCTATCCAAGTTTATACAAAGACTTAAGAATTTTGAATACCAAGTTTCTTTCAAATCATTTTGAAATGCTATATACCATATATATTTTGTATAACAAAACATACTTAAGATTTTAATTTAGAATTATTTTCAAACAATCATGTAGCAAAGCTACAAAGGGTTATCTCCCCCACTTAGAGACTCGAAAATGAAAGTCGGTGATGTGGCCACACTCATCGAAATTTATCTTCCAGCGACCGAAGTGGAGTACTGAACCAATTTCACTTTAAAATTACTTTTAAAATGAAATCTATGGAAAATACTTATAAATACGACCACCATATTTTTGAAAGTCTCGAAAATCATTTAAAACCAATTTGATTTAAATATATCAAATTCTCCATTAACAATTTATTTTATTTATACTTTCTCATTAATTATAAATCAAATATAACATTCGATTTCTTATTGTAATCAACAGGTTAAAATATTGATTACTGAACCACTTAACTATCTGAATTTCAAAGTATATCCTTTGCATACAAAATATATAATCGAAAACTATATTGTGTCAAAATACCTTATTCAAGTGTTTTAGAACTCCTGTCGATAACGTTGTCCAGACGCATCGACCAGAGCTCCAAACTCAAACTCAACAAGCCAAACAACACAATACAAAACCATTTTATATCAAAATACAAGTACGCTCTCTCGTATATATATACACTCAGAACTCATTCTAGGCTGTTACTAACCCTATCTCTAATGAGTAAATCCCAATAGAGCCAAGGTTTATCGCTAAACCATAAGCTCTGATACCAACTGTAACGACCTGGGAATCCGTACCTTTTGAATCGACAATAATCCACACATGTCTAACTCAAAACTGTACGTATTTACAGATTGTTAAATGACGATCCACATCTTTAACCATTATAGTCAAAAATATAGATAATCAAGGGAATTAATTTTAGAATTAGAAAGAAAGAAGAAAACAAGCACAAAATCTCGCAACGGAATGAACAAAATATAATAATCAAATAACAGTTCATGAAGTTGTTTAGAATAAAAATTTGATCATTTTACAACATTTATCAGAGTTATACAATTTATATACATAACTGATAATACAGAGTAATGCAGGAGACTAGTAGTGGAATACAATAGTAATAATAGTATACTGTCTTCATCTTTATCCTTCAGAAGATAACCTTTGAAACTGGAATGCTCAAATCTGACCCGAGCGTAATAGCGTGAAAATAAAACAAGCTCGGATCAGGCAAAAATATTCTCATCTAAGTCAAATCGACATCATATGAACATGCACATACATAACTCAAGAGATGTTACGGTAATTTCAATCTCCTAAGGATCCGTCAAACTAGATACTATATAATAATATTTCGCTATTATAATAGTGTCTATCACAAATAATTGTCAGAAAAATAGTGTAAGCGGGGTTACATTGATTACCCTTACACAGTTTACAAGCACATGGTCTATGCAGGTCCTGTAACACAACCAGTAAAACGTCGGTAGCCAGTGAGTCCCCTATAGACCTATGCCAATATCAAAATCGTAGTTGTCTCGCATAAGGATAAACGTATGACAAGGCACATGAGGCAATACCTAAGGTAGTATGCTACCAATTTGCCTGATCCAGACTGGTGGTTACCCCGAACGGCCCACCGTAGACATCCGCCCCATATCGAGTCAAAGGAAAATACATTCCATCAAGGGTGCGCACCAACAAAACAACAACAACTGAATAGTAATAGTATGGACCCGAGGCCCAGGAAAAATCGAAGAGCAGATGTCCACTAAGAGGTAGTCAAGCCTCATTTGGTCTGGCACGGCTCCTGTTTTAGTCATTTCAAATCGACACAAGTGTCGGGGTCATCCATTATCGTTCACTTTCTTCAAATCCAGTAATCGCCTCCAAATTCTTCCTACTTCAATTTTGGAACTCCACCGCGCACATAGTTGTTAAAGTGGTTCCAACATTGACAGAGAGTATGTCAATAAGAGGTCCCGGTCTCTTTAACAACCAAACGTCATGTTACACACCGATTGGTACTTTTATATTTCAAAAGTGAATCGTTATGATATCAAAATATCATATTCAACTAAACCGATTTCACTTTGAAATATCATATTATTTTAATCAGGATAATATTTACTTTCACAATTCATATTCACTTTGAGATAAATTTCAAATTCAATAATTTGTTATAACTTCAATTAACCACATTTTCTTCGAATTATTCAATTTACTTCAAAAATAGTTTTGAATTCATTTTTGATTTTAACATCAAAATGATCATATTTACTTTTAAATCACAGATTTAAATGTAAACACTTTTCACTTCTAAAACAGTTTGTAAGTTTGAAATAGTTTTGGGGTTTAAATAACTTTTTTTTATATATAATTTTGGGAGATTTGGAATAGCTTGGAAATCAAAACAGCTTGAGGGTTGGAAATGGTTTTATGTATATTACAATATATTTTATAAAATATACTACTTTTATATATATATATATAGAAAGAATAGGTTTTGAAAAACAATTTATATAAAGCACTCCATATATCAAAGGGATAACTTTCATAAAATAGTTTATATATAAATTTGTTTATATAGAAATAATTTCAAATAAACTTTTCTTTCTATTTTCAATAAATCTGAACCTAAGTTCAAAACTCAAAACAAACCAAATCGATTTCAAATATCCAGTCCAAATCGATTCCCAAGATCAAATTTATTTGAGAACAATCCATTTTAAAGGATAACTTCCAATTTCAAAATATTATTTGAATCTATTCGATTCAAATCAAATCCGAGTTCAAGTTCAAGTTCATAATATTTATTTAACCCATTTAATTTGAATTTAATTTCAAAGTTTAAATAAGGATTTAAACCTTTGAAATAATTCAATTTCAACATTTCAATATAATTCAATTTGGAATGGTTTCAATTCATAACAAATTTTAGTTCAAATTTCAATTTAACAAATTAGATCATTTCAATTTGAATTTAATTCCCAAGTTTAAATAAAGATTCAAACCTTTGAAATAATTCAATTTTAACATTTCAATATAATTCAATTTGGAATGGTTTCAATTCATAACAAATTTTAGTTCAAATTTCAATTTAACAAATTAGATCATTTCAATTTGAATTTAATTCCAAAGTTTAAATAAAGATTCAAACCTTTGAAATAATTCAATTTCAACATTTCAATATAATTCAATTTGTAAAATTTAAATTTATTTTCTTTTCACAGAATCACGGTTTCACAAATTATAAAATTTATATAATTAACCAATTCGGTGTCCGTATAATAATTCTCTATCCTAGGCCAAGTGATCAGTTATTGCAAAGTTTAAATTTTAATTTCAGGGAATGGATATATATCATTTCAATCCAAAGGTCAAATGTCATAGGTATATATCATTTTAACCTATTTCTTAATTTATTCGAAATGACAGTTTATGATGACGCCCGTAACATACAAGGTGATAACACTGGTATAAAATATAGACAACATCCATACAGTTCAATATAACCATAAATAAACACCCATCACAATCATCATCCAAAACAGTTCAAGTTGCAATAATTAACTGATTATACATGTCGGGGTTTAACTAGCAATTTAATTCAAAAATAAACTAACTGTCAATTTAATTCCTAACAGTTTCAATTAGATGTCCACTTTAAAATAGCAACCAAAAACCAAATAATCAATCAATCACAAATTTCAATTTCACAGAAATGTGAATATTTTTGCAGGTGTGAGAAAACTCACCTTTCGTGGCACAGATTTAGAGATAGCAGACCGATTGGTACCGAATGAGACGACGCTACCCAGGCACGATTTAGAATGGCTTCAACTCAAAATCACCCAATATTTTATCTTATTTTTATAAGAGGAGGCCGGAGAAATTTTAAAGGAGCGGTATGGCTATTGGGTTTTGGAAATGGTACGGTTATTGGTTTTTGAGACAGTTCCGAACTCAATGCCATACAACACAACAAAAATAAACACAACAATTTTTTTCAAAATATTATATAATATTTACATATACGTATATTCACAGAAAAATTATAGCACATATAAATATTTTTAAAATTCAACATACAACAAAATATATATATATATATTATAAAATGACACATCTAAAACATTTATACAAACAAAACATTTACATCATCACCACACACAAAACTTTTTTTTTTTTTTGGAAAACAGAACTGATAATTTCACTAACAAATTTAATTTTCAAGAAGTTGAACATCAAGAACTAACAAACTAAACTATGGATAGTTAACATAATCATGAAATGCATTTTTATTGAGAGTTCAAATTTTGGTACCGCATATCATTTATAATTGAAAACAAAAATTAAATCCATTCAAGAACTTCATAAAATTATAATTTCACGGTATAGACTTTTTTTTGAAACACATAATCAGATATATGTTACTGAAAACAAAACAAACAAAAACAAAACCCACACACAGAGAACTCAACATGTACACTCATACACATTCACACATCATATATTCTTCCACAATCACACACACAAGATTCTTTAAAACTATACATATATGTATAATTAATTCTATAAATACTAAAAGCTTTAATATATATATATTCTAACTTATATCACATATATGTATTCATATATAAACACTGGGCAACACACTCACGCATGCACAGAGATGACACCAACGCACAGCTATTCACTTCCACTATCAACACTCACGCACGCCAAACAGATCACTCACACACACACGTCACATATAAAGAATCGTTTGCAAAATATTTTACTTTTATAAAAAAAACAAACAAAATAGAATTTAATTCAAAACAGTAAAATAAAATCACACAAACACCACACAGCTAAATGAACACAACAAATCTCACGCAAACACACACACACCCGGTTACTCACACAACAGCACAGACTCACGCTCAAACAGGTTAAACACATCACAAATACACTACATTCACACACCCACACACACATCTCATCACATAGAACTCAACATGCATGCAAACCGGACTGAGGAGGGGCAAAACAAAGCAGCGCTAGTGTTGAGGAAAAGGTGGGGTTCGGCAACTGAGTCGACAAGGAGGAGGGATGGTAGTGAGGTCGAGGGCTGGTGACGGGTTGGACTAAAAGTAGTTGGCCGGAGGTGGTTAGTTCGGTCTGGATGTACTCGGCAGACGAGGGCGCGCTTGGGTGTACAACTAGATGGAAATGATGACGCAAAAATGGAGATTATTGTGTCCATTTGTGAAGAAGAGAAAGCTGAGAAAACAACTATTTAATGAGGAGCAGTATAATTTGGTGGGAAGGAGATAAGTGACATCAGAAAATGGTGATGGAGATAATAATACAATGAAGGGAATAAACGCAGTACTAATGTATAAAGTAGGATAACTTTACCACCGAAAAATCAGCATTTATCACGCCTTGTTTACCGGATAGCCTTTACCACGTTCTTTTTCCTTTGTTCTACGAATGGTTCAAATCATAAGAAGCGGTCAAATACGGGAGAACATGGAGAAAGTAACGAAGGCATGGTAAGGAGAGAGAAGAGGTATGGGAGTTGATAAGGATGAAATCAACAACCGGCGTTAAAATGAAAGAAAAAGAAAGAACGATTTGCAATGTAAAGGGAAACGATATGCGTTGCAAAATAAAGCTAATGGGTTTGGAAAAGGAAGAAAATGGAACGTTGCGTGCATGCATGGTATGGCAAAAAGAAGGACACGCATGGTATTAAAATGAACAGGAAATATGTCCCTTGGAATAAATAAATAAAAGAATGGATGGTTGGTTTAAACGCATGGTTGTATGGAACAAAAAATGGACAATGCATGTCTTACATAACATGTACTATGCCTTAGACATAAACAAAAAAAAAATTAAATGAGTGGTTTAACAAAATAAAAAGACAGGTTTTGCAGACCCAAAATATATAGAAAAATATGTAAGATCGTAAAAGGGACACATCGAACTCAAATGACTCCATTTCAAAAATGAACTATGCAAGCTTTTTCACAATTTCAATGCAAACCGAACACCGAAACTGACAAATGAATATATTTTGGTAATCAGCGCGACGAGACGGACACAACGGTATATAATTTGCAGTGTCTGCATGCTCCGTTCAAAAGCGCGTTACGGACCCCTTTAACGTAGAAATGCGGATGAGAAACGGAGATCAAAACGTCCGATTTTCGCGAAATGAATTTCGCCGTTAGATTACTGATAACGAATAGAATATTTTTCATGTTTGTCCGAACTGGTTTCGAAGAGATTTTAAAATCGCTAAAATTTGAACTGTTATGTGCAACGCGCACCGAAAATAGCGCGACCGACTAAATTCAAATTTTCCGACGAAATTTTCACAACTGCTACATTTCACTATACGTATTTCAAATATCGAATTCCCATTATGAAAAACCATAGAATATATTATTTGTTGTTTTTTTTTTTTTTTTTTAAAAAAACACGATTTAAATCGAAATTTAATTCGTTAAAAATAGCGGGTTGTTACAATCTCCCACACTTAAAACTTTTCGTCCCCGAAAAGGAACAAAGCACGGTAGTAAGTACATATATATATTTACCGCAAAGTAATTTACAAAAACAAAACAAAACTTGTACGTTTCGAATTTTAAAGTCTCCCAGAAAGAAAGAAAAAAAAATCTAACGCCCGAAGTCACAGAAAAATTTCGGCAGCACCTCCTTTGTTCGGAGGGACTTTGGCAATATGCCAGTAGAGATGAAAACATATGCATCGGCTCACATGACCGGAAAACACAATATATCAATTATATACACGTCTTATTTATTATTTTTTTCGTAGGCATACCATTTTATTTATTTATATATAAGCGAGTTCGCTTATGTACGCAAGTAAAAGCAATATATTATGCGCACGCAAGCTCTACAACGAAGTAATGATCTCCACACCTACTGAATTCTCAAAACTGGATGAGAATTTAGTATATATATATATATAACGATAGAGTAACATACATAGTATACATGACATATAACACTAAATTTAATTTCAAAATCAAAATATCAAATTGGGACAGCAGCAAAATCTAAGTTTTTTTTTTCAACTATTATTGAACGTTTCTAATTTTTCAATTACGTTGGTTTTATCATTTCAAGTTCTAACCCACCCAAATTTATTCGATCTAATATATATAATCACTTTGGTAATGTTCATGGTACATTGATTTCATTTCAATTGTTATATTCAATTGGTTGCATGCGCTTATTCATGTTTAATAAATTCACATTCTATATAGATCCCATTTGTTAGAAATTCAATTATTCGCAATTATCCGATTTCATATTTATCTGTTAATGTTTCATTTTCCTTTATTCATAACTAACCAAATTTTTGTAATTTATTGTTAATTCTCATTATTTCACAACTTATAGACTTTAGTTCCTTTGTTATTCACGTTACTTTATAAATTTATTACTATGAAATGACTTGTTACATAATTTCTTAATGTTATACATTACTTAAGACTCGTTTCCTTTTTGATCCAATTCTATTCAAGTTTACAATTATCTCATAAGGTTACAATTTAAGTTATTACCAATCCTTTTCAAATTTAGTTATATTTTACAATAATATACAAAGATATGGTTCGATTTAAAAAAAATTCTTTCTCGTAAGTTGTTATTGTATATGCTAAAATACTATTGTCCTTTTGTTAATATTCCCTTTTTATTTTATTAATCGTTTTTAGAATATTAACAAATTTGTATCATATTATAACAACTTGACTCCTATTTATAACATTTCCATGATTCAAATTCCACTTTGAAGCATTTTCATTACTTAAGTTACATTTGTATTTTCATCACATACTCATATATATTTAAACTTTTTTTTTAAGTTATATATATGTTATCAATGCAATTTAGTATTACAAAGATTCTTTTATCACTATTAACAGTAAGAATGTTCCAAAATTTAAATATGTTCACTTTAAGGTAAGTTATCGGATGCCACTAAGTATTTCATACTTTAATCCGATTCAATTTAATCAAATAAGAACAATCAACAAGTTCAATTTGGTTTTAATTCATATTATCTTCTTCTTCTTTTTCTTCGAGAGTTACTATTTGGATTCATGTTTCTTTTAAACATTACATTTAGTTTCTCATTTCATATATTTAAAAGTTAAGCTATCCAAGTTTATACAAAGACTTAAGAATTTTGAATACCAAGTTTCTTTCAAATCATTTTGAAATGCTATATACCATATATATTTTGTATAACAAAACATACTTAAGATTTTAATTTAGAATTATTTTCAAACAATCATGTAGCAAAGCTACAAAGGGTTATCTCCCCCACTTAGAGACTCGAAAATGAAAGTCGGTGATGTGGCCACACTCATCGAAATTTATCTTCCAGCGACCGAAGTGGAGTACTGAACGAATTTCACTTTAAAATTACTTTTAAAATGAAATCTATGGAAAATACTTATAAATACGACCACCATATTTTTGAAAGTCTCGAAAATCATTTAAAACCAATTTGATTTAAATATCTCAAATTCTCCATTAACAATTTATTTTATTTATACTTTCTCATTAATTATAAATCAAATATAACATTCGATTTCTTATTGTAATCAATAGGTTAAAATATTGATTACTGAACCACTTAACTATCTGAATTTCAAAGTATATCCTTTGCATACAAAATATATAATCGAAAACTATATTGTGTCAAAATACCTTATTCAAGTGTTTTAGAACTCCTGTCGATAACGTTGTCCAGACGCATCGACCAGAGCTCCAAACTCAAACTCAACAAGCCAAACAACACAATACAAAACCATTTTATATCTAAATACAAGTAAGCTCTCTCATATATATATACACTCAGAACTCATTCTAGGGTGTTACTAACCCTATCTCTAATGAGTAAATCCCAATAGAGCCAAGGTTTATCTGAGACGACCAGAACTTCCCCGTGAAGGAAAGCACGGATAGAATTGAGGACAAGACAAAATAGAACGCATACAGAAGAACATTTCATTGTTATTACAACAATTCCATCAGATACAAGAATATACAGAGTATAATTGAATAAATTACATTCGATAAATATCAGAGATTACAATAAATTACATAGCAGCGGAAAATAATACAAAATCACAACTGAAGGTGATACACGGATACAGAGCTTTCCGGATATCATTCCAGCTGTAAACCAGGAACCTGTGAATACAAATCTGCAAAACCAAAACTACTAGCTGCCCGTGCGAAAAATAGGGGCACCCAGAGTTTAGGTTAAAACAATAAACTCCAGGTCAGTCATGTGACTGGTGTGAGAACTAAAGCAGTTATTAATCTTTATTTTTAAAGTTAGGTAAATCAAGGGACCACGCCGTATAACACGGAACGGGTTTCCTCCCAAGAATACCAGTGCATAAAACAAACAGCGCAATGCTAAATAAAGAAAAATGAAGCTGTTATAAGACCCAGGTCCCATCACACAATGCAACGCAAGCCGGAGGATAGGGTTTTTACCTTATAACAGCCAAAGCATGCTTGATACGTTTAAAACACATTATTTGATACTAATATAGGTGCATAGTGTCAAAACAATTTCAATTATAAATATCAATCATAGGCGGCATGAATGACCCATACCACTATGTCGCCATACTAGGCTCTACAAATAAAGCCGAAATACACGTATTGGAAATTGGATTCCATCATGAGTCGAGGCAAGGGGCAAGCTCCTCTCCGCGTTCGAGACACTCTAGCAAATGCCTCGGGACCGCACACAGCAATCCCTGGATCCTCCAAGGTCGGTCCTCTCTTACTTTTGAGGATTGGCAATTCCTGAACACACGTTTCCCGGTCCTTACAGACCTATATCCGAGGCGTCTCGTATCCAACAACCACACAGGTGAAAAGTATATAAATGTCAGGGCTGGTAGGTCACTGACACCACCCTAGCTAGAAAGAAACGTCGTGCACTCCTTGGGTCCGTATCCCGTTTTTGACTCATACCGAGGTGTGAGGCTCGCGAATTCACGTTATACACAAAGCTACGCCACACAGGCCGTGCTTTGATCATCAACCACAAGACTTTGCTTTTCAACAAAAACCCTGATCAATTGCCACTTACGCGTGCCACACTGGCAATTCATTCCATGCGACTGATGTCCAACGATATACAACCTCTGAGCTCGTACGTCTCAGAGAAGGGCGTTAAGCAAGAGAATAAATTCTCTGCCGCCAAACAGATGTATATTTAATAGAGATCAATCAACACAGAATAAAATCCAATGTCAGACACACAATCCATTTACAAGTTCGTTCTGGGTCTGAACGAAACCGGAGGCACTTTCCTCGCATATCCATCCATCTCCAAGTACGTCTGGACGATCACCAACTGATTCCCTCATCCTGGGTGTACAGCCCAATCAAGATCATCAATAATCACCCAAACGATGTGAAGACTTCCGGTCTTCAACCACCGTCTTCATCTTCGACATCTCGTCGAATTGGTTATTCAGAATGGGTATAAACCCGGCCTTTCTGAATAACCCACGTATAAAATAAACGAATGTTACACAAACACAACAAACGCCTCATTCCAATTCAGAATATTCTTTTATTCACAAAATCACATTCTTAGGGAAACGTTCCCATTAATTTTATCCAAGATAAATTCTTCCAAATTTATCCTATAATCTTCCTTTGGATATCATTTCAAACCCTTTTATGGTTTTCCAAACTAGTCGGGATTAGCGAACCACACCAAAGTAATTATTTATTTTATTTCCCAATCCCAACCTATATATCCCATGGAGCAAAACTGGTGATACTCCATTCCTAACACCACGGTGTTATCGGTAAAATTAATTACCATTTCATGTTCAAATCTAATTAAAGATTTAACTATCACTTTGGAGCAAAACTGGTGATACTCCACTCTCGATCACTTTTCAGATTTGATAATTTAAATTATCAATTCACATTTTAATCTAATTAAAGATTCATTAAAACTCCACTTAGTTTTAATCTTCTCAAAAATCAACATCCTGCCTTTAACTGGGTTAAAGAACCAATGTCATCTAAAACACGATTCACGACAAACCCAAATCCCATTTGACATTAAATACAAGGCTCTGAATAGAAAATATATCGGCTTATATTCAATATCGAATTCTGAAACCAACAAATATCGTATTGGAAATAACGATATGAATATATCTTTCAAATTTCCACAACCATATCTGTGTAATCACAAAATCCAACATCGAAATATTCCGAAGACAATTTCGATTCAAATCCATTCCAATTCACGTATTGGAAATCCTGATTATTTTTAATAATTTTATCAAGGCCCGTACAGTCGATTTCCACCTATGGCCATCGAACTGCACTTACAGCGACCTTTTCCAAATTTGATTTGGACATAATTCCAAATCCAACCGTTAGATTTCAAATTTCTAATATTCATTGGAAAGATCTTTTTGATACGAACCCAACGGTTCCGGTTTTAGGAGAATCCGACGGTCGGATCTCCCGCAACGTCAATTCGAAGTCAATGGTCGAAATTCACGAACTGCCGCGGAGCGGCGCGTTCTATTCAGGCCATTATATATATATATATATATAATATATATATATTATATATATTTTGTCGATTTCCTTTTAAAACGCATTTTATAAATCGTTTTAACTTCGTTTTCAAAACCATTTCAACTCTATATTCAATTTCAAATCAAAATTGAATATTTCATATCTTTACTATATAAATGATAATATTTTCAAAATGTTATATTTTGAAATCACTTCTTTTCTATATTCATTATAAAAACGGATATAATCGATATAAATATCGTTCACGTCAAAATAGCGCAACTCTAATCAACACGGCTTTATATATTTCAATAAATGCGTTATTCTATTCAACAAATGAATATTTATCCCATTCAACACATGAATCTTATTTTCTTTCAACACACGACTAATCTCAACACATGAGTACTGTCAACACATCACTATTTTTGTTATGTAAAATATTTTATAAAACTATGGTATCTATCGTTTGATTTTCAATTAGACTCCTACTGAGAAGTAGTTCTAATTTTAAATATGATAAAGATGTAAATTTCATTGTATAAAATATTTCACTCAACACATGAACATCGTCAACACATGACTATTTTTATATTCAACACGTGAATTTTCTTTTATAATATTCATTGTTGTCCCGATTGGAATGAGGCCCAATCAATCACCATATAACGTTAATTATATGGATTCCATACAACACATGTATATAATAGCATTGATAAACAATCAACCATCATCCAAAGTGCACCACACAACTGCATAAGCATCAAATATAAATAATCGACGCTTACACAGTCTATCGACCAATCGATCGACAATAATTAAATAATTGGGATTAGTGTACGCCAAATATCATCCCAACACCCGTGTGGGGTTTCAAATCAACAAACACATATTTTTGTTTGTGCAGTTGGGCGATGTGTAAAATTTATCGACCAAATCAATATCAGTCAAATCAGTGTATATAAACAAATCGGTCGATTTGTTTATAAATATTTATTTATTCACATTCACTTTAAAATTTATATTTTTAACGATAAAATATTTTATTTCAACACTTGAATTTCTATTCAGTTCATTTACACAATAAAAATGATATTTTTATTTTTCTAACATATTTTAGAAAATTTCGGCGGCATAACGGCACGATACTAGAAACGGGACGAGGCCTAGCCTTATCCCCGGTCTAGTGAAGGCCCACGCCATTCACACATCAATCAAATCCATTCCATTTCACCAAACAATTCAATTCCAACCAAATAATCTAACCAACTACACAACCAATCAAACAAGTCCATGGTCTGTGGACGATTGTGTCGGGTGCTACTAAACACCGTCTGCATCCTAGTATATATATATAACTAGAAAAAGAGATTTTGAGTGAGAAGTTCTCACCGACTAGCTAAACCAAACGCAATGACTCTTCTTATGTAGAAATCTTGTCGTTCTCGCCTTTTGTCACTTTCGCCGCCCGTAGTCACTACATATACAAAAATCACATTTTTATATTGTTGCCATGTATATAAAAATCATATTTTTATATTGTTGCTATGTATATAAAAATCACATTTTTGTACTACTACTATATAGATAAAAATTCTATTTTTACAACGGTGTTCATATAATAAAGATTATATTTTTATATCGCCACTTATATAAAAATTACATCTTTGCTCCTTTTACATAATAAAGATCAAATCTTTAATACTTCTATAATGTAAAAATCATATTTTTATCATCTCTATAACATAAAAATCATATTTTTATTAACTTCATATGTCAAAAATCATAGAAGATTTAAAGCGGAGAAAACTCACTTTTTTCTAACGCCTTGAAGCGACCCGAAACTTCCCCGGTCTCCGAAGAGATGAGAAAGAACGAATTACTGTGAGGACAAGACAAATCAGAACACAAACAGAAGAACATTTCACTTGTATTACAACAATGCACCAGATTACAAGAATATACAGAGTATAAATGAATATTACACAGAAATATCAGAGATTTAAACTACATTTAAATACCTAGCAGCGGAAAATAATACAATACACAACTAGAAGAGATATACAGATACAAAGCTTTCCGGATATCATTCCAGCTGTAAACCAGGATCCTGTGAATATAAATCTGCAAAACCAAAACTACTAGCTGCCCGTGTCGAAAATAAGGGCACCCAGAGTTTAGGTTAAAACAATAAACTCCAGGTCAGTCATGTGACTGGTGTGAGAACTAAAACAGTTATTTAAAACTTTACTTTAAAAGGGAGTAATTCAAGGGACCACGCCGTATAACACGGAACGGGTTTCCTCCCAAGAATACTAGTGCATAGAATAAACAGCGCAATGCTTTTTCGAAAAATGAAGCTATTATAAGACCCAGGTCCCATCACACAATGCAACGCAAGCCGGAGGATAGGGTTTTACCTTATAACAGCCAAACATGCTTGATACGTTTAAAACAAATCATTTGATACTATAATAAGTGTATAGTGTCAAACACAATTTCAATCATAAATATAAATCATAGACGGCATGAGTGCCCCATCCCACTATGTCGCCATACTAGGCTCTACAAATAAAGCCGAAATACACGTATTGGAAATTGGATTTCCATCATGGTGGCTCCTGATTCGAAAGATCGATCGCGTAGTACAAATCACCGCGGCTTACGTCTCAGCGAGAGAAAACACCGCTATGCACATCCGCACTTGTGGGACTCAAGTATCACCGTGGCTTACGTCCCAGCAAGAGAAAACACCGCTTACTCTATCCCTCCGAGCACGAAGCTCAATATCGGTCGACCGAATCCACTACACTAAAAATGTATACTGATCAAACCATCAGTTTACCACCATCCCGGGCTGTGAGGCTCGCGGATCAACACTATACACAAAGCCATGCTATATCAGCTGCGCTTTGATCATCAACCACCAAACTTTGCTTTTCAACAAAAGTCTGGATCACTGCATCTCAGTATGCCACACTATCAATCCATATCGTACCACTGATTTCTGCCAATATATAACCTCTGAGCTCATATGTCTCAGAGAAGGGCGTTAAGTAAGAGAATAAATTCTCCGCCGCCAAACAGATATATATTTAGCAGAGATCAGCAAATACAATATAAAGGAATACAATGTCAGACACACCATCCATTTACAAGTCCGTTCTAGGTCTGAACGAAACCGGAGGCACTTTCCTCGCCTATCCATCCATCTCCAAGTACGTCTGGACGACCGCCAACTATTTCCATCCTCTTGGGTGTACAGCCCAATCAGGATCGTCAGTAATTATCCAAACGATGTGAAGACTTCCGGTCTTCAACCACCGTCTTCCTCTTCGACATCTCGTCGAATCGGTTATTCAGAATGGGTGTAAACCCGGCCTTTCTGAATAACCCACGTATATGATAAACAAATGTTACACAAACACATCAAACGCCTCATTCCAATTCAGAATATTCTTCTATTCACAAAATCACATTTTTAGGGAAAGGTTCCCATTAATTTTATCCAAGATAAATTCTTCTAAATTTATTCTTTAATCTTCCTTTGGATATCATTTCAAACCATATTATGGTTTTCCAAACTAGTCGGGATTAGCAAACCACACCGAAGTAATTATTATTTTATTTCCCAATCCCAACCTATATATCCCATGGAGAAAACTGGTAATACTCCACATCTAACACCACGGTGTTATCGGTAAAATTAATTACCATTTCACGTTCAAATCTAATTAAAGATTTAACTATCGCTTTGGAGTAAAACTGGTGGTACTCCATTCTCGATCACCCTTCAGATTTGATAATTTAAATAATCAATTCATTTTTCAATCTAATTAAAGATTCATTAAAACTCCACTTAGTTTTAATCTTCTCAAAAATCGATATCTTGCCTTTAACTGGGTTAAAGAACCAATGTCTTCTAAAACACGATTCACGATAAACCCAAATTACATTTGATATTAAATACAAGGCTCTGAATAGAAAATATATCGGCTTACATTCAATATCAAATTCTGAAACCAACATATATCGTATTGGAAATAGCGATATAAAATATATCTTTCAAATCCCCATAACAATATTTGTATAGTCACGAAATCCAACATCGAAATATCCCGAAGATAATTTCGATTCAACTCCATTCCAATCCACGTATTGGGAGTATTGATTATTTTTAAAATCACTTTCAAATTCAATTTATTTATTTCAAAAATAAATTGATTTTAATTCTAGTTCAAAACTAGTTTATTTCGATAAAAATCTATTTTTATCTTTTCAAATGTGGAATTTTCCAGCTCAACTTTTTCCAATCCATATATTATGATTTTACACAAATTATAGATATTTTTAATAATTTTACCAAGGCCCGTACAGTCGATTTCCAACAACGGCCATCGAACTGCACTTACAGCGACCTTTTTCGAATTTGATTTGGACATAACTCCAAATCCAACCGTTATATTTCAAATTTCTAATATTCATTGGAAAGCTCTTTTTGATACGAACCCAACGGTTCCGGTTTTAGGAGAATCCGACGGTCGGATCTCCCGCAATGTCCGTTTGAAATAAATGGTCGAAATTCACGAACTGCCGCGGCGCGGCGCGTTCTATTCAGCCCATTATATATATAATATATATATATTATATATATTTCGTCGATTTCCTTTTAAAACGAATTTTATAAGTAGTTCCACATTCGTTTTAAAACAATTTCAACTTCCATTTCAATTCAAATCAAAATTGAATTCTTCTTTCTAAATTCGTTTTAAAATTCATTTCTATTCAATTCAATTTGAATTTCAATTCATTTCGAAATCGTTTTCAATTCAATTCATTTCGAAATCGTTTTCAATTCAATTCATTTCGAAATCGTTTTCAATTCAATTCATTTCGAAATCGTTTTCAATTCAATTCATTTCGAAATCGTTTTCAATTCATTTCGAAATCGTTTTCAATTCAATTCATTTCGAAATCGTTTTCAATTCAATTCATTTCGAAATCGTTTTCAATTCAATTCATTTCGAAATCGTTTAAAATCGATATAAATATCGTTTACGTCAAAATGGCGTCAATCTAATCAACACGGCTTTATATTTTCAAAACTTCTTTATTCTATCCAACAAATGAATATTATCCCATTCAACACATGAATCTATATTTATTTCAACACACGACTAATCTCAACACATGAGTACTGTCAACACATCACTATTTTTATATTCAACACATGAATTTTCTTTTATAATATTCATTACTTTCCCGATTGGAATGAGGCCCAA
Source organism: Allium sativum (assembly GCA_030737875.1). Lineage (NCBI taxonomy): Eukaryota > Viridiplantae > Streptophyta > Magnoliopsida > Asparagales > Amaryllidaceae > Allium > Allium sativum. The sequence continues at coordinate 108,623,872 of CM060916.1, read as the reverse complement.
TCAATCACCATATGACGTTAATTATATGGATTCCATACAACACATGTATATAATAGCAATAATAAACAATCAAACATCAACCAAAGTGCACTACACTGTATAAGCATCAAATATAGATATCTTACGCTTATAACAGCCTGTCAATCAATCGATCGACATATTTAATCAATCAAGATGAGTGAACTTCAAATTTCATCCCAAACCCGTGTGGGGTTTCAAACAATCAAACACAGATTTTTAGTTGTGCAGTTGGGCGATGTGTAAAATTTATCGACCCATTCAATATCAGTCAAATCAATGTATATAATAAACAAATCGGCCGATTTGTTTATAAATATTTATTTATTCACTTTCACGTTAAAACTATATTTTTAATGATAATATATTTTATTTTGACACATGAATTTCTATTCATTTCATTTACACAATAAAAATGATACTTTTATTTTTCTAACATATTTTAGAAAATTTCGGCGGCATAACGGCACGATACTAGAAACGGGACAAGGCCTAGCCTTACCCCCGGTCTACTGAAGGCCCACGCCATTCACACATCAATCAATCCATTCATTTCACCAAACAATTCAGTTCAAACCAAATAATCTAACCAACTACACAACCAAACAAACAAGTCCATGGTATGTGGACGGGTGTCGGGTGCTACTAAGCACCGTCTGCATCCTAGTATATATATATATAACTAGAAAAAGAAGTTGAAGAGTGAGAAGTTCTCACCTAAAGCTATCCAATACCACGACTCTTCATTTATAGAAATCTTCTTCGTTATCTCATCTTCGTCATCTTCGTTGCCCGTAGTCACTATATACATAAAAATCACATTTTTATATTTTGATGTCTTTAAAATAAAAATCACATTTTTATTTGTTCGTTTTCAATTTAATATCATATTTTTATAATCACTTCATATATTTAAAAATCGAATTTTTACTATGCTATTCAATATATAAAAATCATATTTTTACTATCACGCCCTATGGATAAAAATTCTATTTCTACATTGCTACTATATAGATAAAAATTCCATTTCAAAAATATAGATTTCGCCTTTATAAAAATATAGATTTCGCCTTTATAAAAATATAGATTTCGCCTTTATAAAAATAAAGTTTTCGCCTTTATAAAAATAAAGTTTTCTCCTTTATAAAAATAAAGTTTTCTCCTTTTCAAATTTAAAGATTTCATCTTTATAAAAATCTCATCTTTATTCTTCTACACATATAAAGATGCTATTTTTAATATTTCTATTATGTAAAATTATATTTTTAATCCTCTACATAAACAAAAATCATATTTTTACATCATATATATAGTAAAGATTATATTTTTAATACTTTAAAAATATAAAAGTCATATTTTTAATCCTTTAAAAATCTAAAAATCATATCTTTTCAATTACAAAATTCATATCTTTTCCTTAACAAAAACCCTATATTTTCATTAATAAAAATATAATCTTTTTCTAATCTTGAAAATCATAGCTTTTCTAAAATAAAAATCATAACTTTATGGATTAAAAATCACAGTTTTACTAATCTAAAAATCTAAACTTTACATATTAAAGTCTGATCTAGTTTAATTTATAAAATTCAGTTTTAAAAATAAATAAAATAAAAAAACAGTTAAAGTAAATAATAATAAAAAAACGTTTAAAGTAAATAAAATAAAAAGAACATCAGGGAACTTACGGGGGGGGCTCGTCGGCGGCTCAGAGGGGGTCTGGGCGGTGAGGGGAGGTGGCGGAAGTGGCTGCGGGCGGAGGAGGGGGCGGGCAGGCGGGGTCTGGTCGGAGGTATGGGTGCGCGACGCGCTGAACGGAGGGCGGGCGCTGCTTCCTCGATCGAAGGGGAAAGGGGTGGAGGGACGCGGAGTTCGTCGATGGCGGCATGAAGGGGGGGGGGGCCGGCGGCGGATGTAGGGTGGAGGCGATGGGGTCTCGACGGGTTTTAGGGCACCATTTCTTTTTTTTTTTTTAAATCGATTCTGAGAAATAATAAGGGGGGGGGGGGTCGGCTGATAAGGAGGAAAGGGATTATTATTTTTTTATTATTATTTTATTTTATTTTAATTATTTTATTTGCCAATAGTTGACTTTTACATACGTCATCAAAACGAGGCCCACCACCTGTCGTCCATAGCGTTTAACCCCCATTCTGAACACAATGGGACATGTATCGTCAGCTGATTCGGCTGTTACAATCAGTTTCCGTTAAATTTACATTTAAATCACTACATTGAATTTTAAACGTACATTTCAAATTACCGGGGTCACATACTAACTTTAAAAATTCCAGAAAAATATTTTCTAGCTTCGTATTGACGATACGGTCCTAACAAAACTAGTTTCGCCGAATTCTGAGACCGTTTGAAAAATGACCATTTTCCAGTCGATTAAAATCAACTGAAACTGGTCAAACGCGTTTTCCCTTGCCACACTCACACATTGATTCGAAAAATTATGAAATTTGGAATCTAGCAATAATTTAACATCACGGACCCAACAAAAGTGGTTTCGTCGAAATCCGAGCTCGTTTGCAAAATGTCCATTTTTAAGGGCCTGAATTCCATAGCGACTATTCAGAATTTTCAACTGGACATATCTTTTGATTCCCGCCATGAAATCTCAATTTGTCGGATTCGTTGGAAAGATATCATCAATTAGATCCTAATGTTTTTGGTTTCACTAAAATCCGGATTGTTTAGCACCCGGTATATTCAATTGAAGTTTGAAATCGAATTATCGAACTACCGCGCCATTTTCAATTCCATTATAATTATATATAATTATTTATATTCTAACGACGACGTATATAATATATACGTCGAATTCTATTCAAAATAATTTCTCGTCGATATTATTTAAAATAATCTATTTTAAATAATCAAAGTTCGCTAAAATTGCCAAAATAAAAATTTTAAACTGGCCCAGATTTTCCGGGTTATTACACGCCTTTTCTGAACTGCTGAATTGTTGTTCGAGCTCCAGACTTCGCATACAAACTCAAATCATCAATCCAACTTTTTTTCTAGCACAAGCACGGCATTCTGAACAACTTTCGCCTAAGGAACTTTTTGCCGAAAATGCTCCAATTCGCCAGAATTCGCGAAAGTACACGAATTTTGCCGCTTCCGGACAGCAGACTTTAAACGCGTTTTCCGGGCAGCTCCGAACTCCAAAACACGACTTCCATATAGCCAAATCGAAGAGAATTTCGTGCTCTACGACTTTGGTCTTGAGAGACTTTGGACAAAAGTACACGGTTTGGGAGTTATTGACGAAAAACGGTCAGGGACTTTTATGCAAAAACGGGATTTTTGGTGAAAAGGGGGATATTGGCCATGTGGGGTCCACGGTCGGAATTGGGGGAGGGAAAGGGGGGCGTGGGGCCTGAGGTGGCGTGGGGAGTCGACTAAGGGGGGGCGGCGGCTGTAACACCCCACCTCCGCCGGGGTGGCTCTTGCAAGCAACTCCGACTTTGGTGGGGCGTTTTTTTTAAAAAAAAAGGTAAACATGCATAATGATATAGCAAGGCAGGACATGACATATATATATGTAAATAAACAGAGTAAGTAGATAAAACAGCGGAAGATTTTTAAACCATTTCAAAACACAAGTCTGGTACATCAAAATGTCAATTTCCCAAAATTACAAGTCTAGATAAATACATCATCTGATAAACTGAAATACATAAGTACTATCCCCAAATAAGAGTGATAAACCATAGCGGCTCAAGTCCAAAGCATACTTGAGCTATCCAAGGAAGCAGCTAAAATCCAAGCTAGGCTCCAGTATTCCCTCCCTGAGAACCTGGGGGGAAACGGAAGAAAAGAGGCGAAACAAAACGGGTCAGTCAAAAAGACTGAGTAAGCCCTGCTACGATCAGTCTATAAACTAATAAAGTTAACATCATGATGGAAACTGAAATATAGATAACAACATACTGGCATGATAAAGTAACTACAAGATAGATAGAGGTGTCATCGCATAAACAAGGTTAAGTTTTGCACCACGGTGTACTAGCAAACCAACATAACAGGTATTGATCCCTTGGCCCAAGCTTTTAACCCAATAACATGAAGTGACCTTAATATAAGGTCCAGCCCAACGGTCTAGTCGATCGGCTCCCTATAAACCGAACACGTCAAGTGTTGATGTCCATACGGCCCACATATGGATGTAGTCTGACTGTGCTGGGTCCACCTTTGGGTGTATCAAGCCCTCGGGTGCCAACCCCGGACACTTAAGCAATAATGCACAGCCCAGACCTACTGGTACACGTGCCTCGAGTTTGTCCAACATCGGACTACGTGCACGTCCGTAGCCCGCCGGACCCGCACCGCTGTACCACTCAGCCGTCGCTTTGGTCGTTTATATCCGTCCAGTGATCGTGCCCCGCCCTAGCCTAGTCTCTAGGGTTGTGATGATACCAAACTGGGATTACTGCCGGAACAGACCCGCTGCTAGGGTTTCCTAAGAGGGTTAAGTGCGAATTAACCCTTCACTAATCATGGATTAAATTGGTTAAGTGTAACTTAACCCCATTCTGATCCCTCGAACTCCCAAATGGATTAAACTAGTTAAGTGTAATCAACAGTTCACACTTAACCCCATTCTAATCCCTCGAATCCCCAAATTGGTTAAGTATTAGTGGACCCTGACTTAACCCTAATCATGAGGCATTAACTACTTTAATGCACCTTAACCTCTCACATTAGACTTTGTTGTGGTTACTAGTTAAGCCGGGCGGGTCCGGGTAGCTTTACACCACACTTGGTCTAACCTCGGGTCTTGGCACCACATGACCAACTTCTCACATTGGGTCTTATTGTTTGTAGCCACTAGTTAAGCCGGTCGGTTCCGGGTAGAATTACGCTACAAACTCAACCCAACCTCGAGTTGGCCACACTTATGTTTTCTAAGTGTCATGTCCACTTCATTTCAAAACATAATCACAAGTCAACCAATTACTTGGGTAGACCTAACTTAATAGGTAAATTCACAAGGGGTAGACCTAACTTAATAGGTAAATTCCCAATCTTATATTTTCATGTATTTTAAGTTACCCAAAACCGCCAACGTCATTCTATCGCTTACGTATTCGTAATAACGCATAAAGGATAGGAAGAGGGAACTTGGCACACATACACGATGAACTTGCACATCACAACAAACATGCATAACATGTTAGACTTGCACAACTTAGCATAGTGAACTTGCATATTAGCATAAGCATGCATAACATGTTAAACTTGCACAACTTAGCATAGTGAACTTGCATATTACCATAAACATGCATAATATGTTAAACTTGCATAACTTCGCATAGGGAACTTGCATAAACATGCATAACTTGTCAAACATGCACAACTTGTCATTTTAAACTTGCATAAACATGCATAACTTGTCAAACATGCACAACTTGTCATTTTAAACTTGCATAAACATGCATAACTTGTCAAACATGCACAACTTGTCATTTTAAACTTGCATAAACATGCATAACTTGTCAAACATGCACAACTTGTCATTTTAAACTTGCATAAGCATGCACAACTTATTAAACATGCATAACATGGCATAATGAACTTGCATAAACATGCATAACTCATTTAACTTGCAAATCATGGCATAGTAAACTCGCATAAACATGCATAACTCATTTAACTTGCAAATCATGGCTTGGTGATCTTGCATAAACATGCATAACTCAATAAACTTGCAAAACATGGCATAGTGAACATGCATAAACATACATAACTAAACAAACTTGCAAAGATCCCAACTTTCATCACATATTAACTTTAGAGTTTCTAAAATGAAGGTAAGAGGGCTTACAATGCTTATGCGGACTCAAATGAGCATAGCAAATGTAAGAAACCCCTTATGCAACTAATTAAAACCCCCAAATGCAAGCAAACTTGATCAAGACTCCTCCTTTATGAAGCCAATAGAGAAACAAGCCCTTAATGCAAGCTAAGGAGGATCATACAAGCCCAAATATACTTGTATGCATGGAAAATCACTTAGGAATTAATTTAGGGATTGTATGAAGAGGGTGGAGGCCATGAGAGTTTTGATTTTGGCATAGTTTAGTTACTAGATTGAATAATGAGTGATTTAGGGTAGGTTAGGGTCTTATTTATAGATTAGGCTAGTGATTTGGACCATAGGATTAACCCTAGATTCAATTAGGTCCATCAGATCCCGGAACTCTCTAGAAACAGACCACAAGACCCAACCTCAATCAGAAATGGTGCACCAGGCTAATCAGCCGGGCACCCCCTGTCGACAGGGCTGTCGACAGGGCAGTCGACATGCCAAGACCCCTGTCGACAGGCCTGTCGACATGGGGTCCTGGCGGGATTTTTCCCGCCTTGGCCCAGCTGGCCCAATTCTTTAAATTTGAATCTGATTTTAAACCTTGAATTTTCTGAAAACTTTGACGGGCCATATCCGGGCCATACGGACTCCGTTTTTCGAAAACTCGGACTCTATTTCGCGTATTTTTCCGAGACGAACGCAATGGCATAGCCCGTTTCCCTTGATTCAGATTTTTGAATTAAATTCTGCCTCGATTTATGTTATAACAGGTTATTGAAAATACGGGTTGTTACATTCTCCCCTCCTTAAAGGATTTCGTCCCCGAAATCTTCAAGTTAGGAAGAACGTATCCTACCATCCAATCATCCATCTACTCAAAGCATCATCCACGAGCAATCATTGTCCTTAAAGGATTCTAAATGTGGTATGAACATATGCAAAAGTGTGTGTATATGTACTTACCTAATGCAAAAATCAGGCGGTTACTGATACAGTAAACCTCCTTAATGCATATGTATGTAAATCAGGCGGTTACTGATACAGTAAACCTCCTTAATGCATATGTATGTCAGTGAAATGAATCCATATGTATGCAGATTCCTAAATTCATAGTATCTATATGAGTGCACATAACATTCATCCATATGCAACATCCATGTGGTGGCACAACAAGTTCAATCATGAATAAGCATAAACACTCATGCATATGCAACATGAAGAGTGTGTGAGCCGATCTAGTGCCTAATGTGTATAATGCATCCACGAGTAACCACTTGCAAACACTTGCAACCACTTGCAAACATTAAGCATAACATGTTTCAAATACATGTTTCATCCAAAGGGTTTCTACCTAAGGTTCTCATGACAAGATAGACACGATAAACTAGATAAACTAGATAAACTCCTTTTTGGATTACAAGAAATCCATTTAAACTTTGACATATAGTACTAATCGATGAGTCTTAACCCCCTTATGGAGTTTACAACAGAAATAAGATCGAGAATGGGACCGAGAGGATATATATACAAAAGATAACTTGCAAGCAAGCTCCACAGGAAAACAAGGATCAAGGATGCACTCTTAAAAAGAGATATGATGCGCGTATCTAGTCTTCACTCTTCTTAGTCACGTTTCCTTGAGCTTAACTCCACTGTGCTTTGACTATCTTTCACTTCATGATTCCTTGGCTTCCTAACTCCTATTTCCCAAATTCGAGTTGGAACTCATTTCATTATCGCCTCTCGTCTTTCTTTTCCACTTATTCTTCCTTCTGTATACTTGGCTTAAACATACTATAACCTCATGATTTCATGCAAGCTTTCCAAAATTCACGAGTGAATCCTGGATCTCGTCTACTTACTATAAAGTATTCCATGCGGCAGAACTTTTCTTGAAAATACCAATCCACGTTGCCAATTGCCCTTATAAACGCGATTTTCTATAACTCATGCTTAATCGAAATGAACCATCCGCCTATGAGTGATAGGCCATACCTAGATTCAGTTGCCTACCCATGGCTTCCTGTAGGCTATTTCAAAACTGGCCAACTTCTTGAGGGTAAACCGTTGCTGACCATGATGCAGTCCTCTTGCTCTTCACTGGACTGGAATGAGCACTCTTCGTGAGTCTACCTATTATGACCCACATACTCGTATTCCCTTTCTTTGATCTAGGTAGCCCATCCACATAATCTATCGAGATGTTTTCACACTTCCCTTGCGGAACCTCCAATGGAGGTAATGGCCCACTGGGCTTCTATGACTTGGCCTTGACCTGGTGGCGCAACATGCATCCAGAGACCAACTCGGCCACCTCCTCGAGTGATGCGCATCTTCAAGAACCTTCTTTACCAAGTCTTCCACCCGAGGAACACATAATCTCTCATCGTGCCTTAGTCATCCCTTGTCATCTTTAATATATCTAGCGAGGTGACTTAACATCTCGCCTCGAATCAACTAGTCCATGTTCTTGACCAACTGCGGGTCTTCTTCCTGTGAAACCCCTTTCTTGATCCAGAAGAGTAAGTCTAATCTCCGGGAATGCTAACTAACCAGCCAAACGGAGGAGGCTTCTTACTTCAATTGCCCTCCTCAGAGTTTTCCGGTCTTAAACCGCAACCACTTTAGCGGAATCCACCGCTAAGCCTTACTTAGGAACTATGTGCCCAAGAAATCCAACTTCTTTCCTCCAAAGTGACATTTGGAAAACTTGACCTTCCACTGGTGGCTCTAAGCGTATCCATCTCCTCCTTGAGCTGTATAGCATGTTCTTCCTCGTTCTTTTGAGGAGATCAAAATATCGTCTATTCTTCTCACGATAATCAACATGTAAGCTAAGCAAACTGTCCACATCAGTAACGAATACTACTGGAGCACCCTACTCGAAAATGCTTCGTCTCAGGAAGTTCTTCTCAAGCAACTCCTTGACTTGCTTTCTTAACTCTCATCTCGTGAGGTCATGTGCCTAACCGGCCACGAAACTGGCTTGGTATTACCAACCAGATAATGCGGAAATCTATCCCACGTCTAAGGGTAACCCCTTCACTTCCCAAGATATCAGGATATTCTCGGACCACCCTCACAGATTGCAAACTATCGATAGACGAGTTGAGGGATTCAAGATAACATAACATGACGGGACCCATAGGGTTGCTAGAAATTTCTAGGGTATTACCGAGGCGAGTCATGAGCCTCTCAACCCTATATACAAAAACCCAGAATGGCTCCAAAACAGGACAACCATTCCATGCCCAAAACCAACCCATATCCCCGGAAACCGAGAATATAAACATCCCACGAGAATTCTATACTCAAGATAGAAATTTTCAAATCCACTCAGACCACAGACAACGGGCAGAACCCCCAATTGGATTTGAAACACATACGGGATCATCAATTAGACTAGTACTTAGGTGCAAACTTTCAACTAGATTAGACGAAATAAAACTATGCGATGTGCCAGAATCAAACAAAGTACGAACAGGGGAAAATCAGAAAATGTAAACAAGACTTTCAACAGAAACACTACCTCTATCATGAGCTGGAAGAACGGTGTTGAGGGGATGAACTCGCCCTCCAGATAGTCCTGCATACTGAGCCTGACCTTGCCCTTGTTTCCTTGGGCAATCCTTGTTGAGATGTCCAAACTCACCACAATGAAAGCATTCGCCCCGCTTTCTCTTCTTCTTCCTACATTCCCTGGCTATATGTCCAACCTTACCACAGAAGTTACATTTCATATTCCCTCTTGGCTTGTCCTTGCGGTTGTTGTTATTCTTGCCCCGTTTTCCGGAATTTACCCCCTTGCCTTGAGACTCATTCGCTTTGACCTCTTTCTTGTCATTGTTATCTTCTTCTTGAAGTAGGGCCAAATTCACCAAATTCTCGAAAGTCGCCCCCAAGGGTATATGAGACATGGCCAAACCATGTAATGGCTCGTTTAATCCTAGAGCAAAGTGTAGGGCCTTCTTCTGAGCTGTATTAACTAAGTCTAAATTGACCCGAGCCAGTTGATTAAACTTATCTATGTATTCCCTAATAGTCATGTCCCCTTGCTTCAGTGATAAGAACCTTAGTCCAAACCTTCCTCTAAAGTCATCCCAAGTCTCAATTGGCCTAGTCGCGGTGGTGACTACCCACCAACGTGCAGCTTCTTCCTTTAGCAACCATACTGCCAATAAAACCTTCCTGCGGTCACCTATATCAAAGGTGGTTAAAAGATCTTCGGTCTCTTTCAACCAATTCCTTGCCTCTACAAAAGTCTCTGTTCCACTAAAATTCTTGCCACCCATCATCTTAAAGTTCTTACAAGTTTCCGCAAAATCCGCTTGTGGAGGCTGAGGGAGAAGAGGAACATCAGCTACGGGAGGAGGAGGAGGAACAGCGGCCTCGACTGGAAAGACAACATTAGAGACACCCGGGACCGGTGCCGTGACTTCCAAGTACCGATGAAACCAATCGGGTATTGTTACCCCTTCGGGTAAGATGAGATTATCAGACATGCTGGAAACGAAAAGAAAAGAGTTCAAACGAGGGATCAAAGGATAGTGCTAATGGCTTTTTGGGGAATAGCCTTTTAAAAATAACTAGACTTTTCTTTGGAAAATACTTAATACTTGGTTTTGAAAATAGTTTTTCAAAGAGTTTTAAAAAAAACCTTTTTATCCCTTCTCGTAAACCATATGCTCTGATACCAAATGTAACACCCCACCTCCGCCGGGGTGGCTCTTGCAAGCAACTCCGACTTTGGTGGGGCGTTTTTTTTTTTAAAAAAGGTAAACATGCATAATGATATAGCAAGGCAGGACATGACATATATATATATGTAAATAAACAGAGTAAGTAGATAAAACAGCGGAAGATTTTTAAACCATTTCAAAACACAAGTCTGGTACATCAAAATGTCAATTTCCCAAAATTACAAGTCTTGATAAATACATCATCTGATAAACTGAAATACATAAGTACTATCCCCAAATAAGAGTGATAAACCATAGCGGCTCAAGTCCAAAGCATACTTGAGCTATCCAAGGAAGCAGCTAAAATCCAAGCTAGGCTCCAGTATTCCCTCCCTGAGAACCTTGGGGGGAAACGGAAGAAAAGAGGCGAAACAAAACGGGTCAGTCAAAAAGACTGAGTAAGCCCTGCTACGATCAGTCTATAAACTAATAAAGTTAACATCATGATGGAAACTGAGATATAGATAACAACATACTGGCATGATAAAGTAACTACAAGATAGATAGAGGTGTCATCGCATAAACAAGGTTAAGTTTTGCACCACGGTGTACTAGCAAACCAACATAACAGGTATTGATCCCTTGGCCCAAGCTTTTAACCCAATAACATGAAGTGACCTTAATATAAGGTCCAGCCCAACGGTCTAGTCGATCGGCTCCCTATAAACCTAACACGTCAAGTGTTGATGTCCATACGGCCCACATATGGATGTAGTCTGACTGTGCTGGGTCCACCTTTGGGTGTATCAAGCCCTCGGGTGCCAACCCCGGACACTTAAGCAATAATGCACAGCCCAGACCTACTGGTACCCGTGCCTCGAGTTTGTCCAACATCGGACTACGTGCACGTCCGTAGCCCGCCGGACCCGCACCGCTGTACCACTCAGCCGTCGCTTTGGTCGTTTATATCCGTCCAGTGATCGTGCCCCGCCCTAGCCTAGTCTCTAGGGTTGTGATGATACCAAACTGGGATTACTGCCGGAACAGACCCGCTGCTAGGGTTTCCTAAGAGGGTTAAGTGCGAATTAACCCTTCACTAATCATGGATTAAATTGGTTAAGTGTAACTTAACCCCATTCTGATCCCTCGAACTCCCAAATGGATTAAACTAGTTAAGTGTAATCAACAGTTCACACTTAACCCCATTCTAATCCCTCGAATCCCCAAATTGGTTAAGTATTAGTGGACCCTGACTTAACCCTAATCATGAGGCATTAATTACTTTAATGCACCTTAACCTCTCACATTAGACTTTGTTGTGGTTACTAGTTAAGCCGGGCGGGTCCGGGTAGCTTTACACCACACTTGGTCTAACCTCGGGTCTTGGCACCACATGACCAACTTCTCACATTGGGTCTTATTGTTTGTAGCCACTAGTTAAGCCGGTCGGTTCCGGGTAGAATTACGCTACAAACTCAACCCAACCTCGAGTTGGCCACACTTATGTTTTCTAAGTGTCATGTCCACTTCATTTCAAAACATAATCACAAGTCAACCAATTACTTGGGTAGACCTAACTTAATAGGTAAATTCCCAAGGGGTAGTCCTAACTTAATAGGTAAATTCCCAATCTTATATTTTCATGTATTTTAAGTTACCCAAAACCCCCAACGTCATTCTATCGCTTACGTATTCGTAATAACGCATAAAGGATAGGAAGAGGGAACTTGGCACACATACACGATGAACTTGCACATCACAACAAACATGCATAACATGTTAGACTTGCACAACTTAGCATAGTGAACTTGCATATTAGCATAAGCATGCATAACATGTTAAACTTGCACAACTTAGCATAGTGAACTTGCATATTACCATAAACATGCATAATATGTTAAACTTGCATAACTTCGCATAGGGAACTTGCATAAACATGCATAACTTGTCAAACATGCACAACTTGTCATTTTAAACTTGCATAAACATGCATAACTTGTCAAACATGCACAACTTGTCATTTTAAACTTGCATAAACATGCATAACTTGTCAAACATGCACAACTTGTCATTTTAAACTTGCATAAGCATGCACAACTTGTCAAACATGCATAACATGGCATAATGAACTTGCATAAACATGCATAACTCATTTAACTTGCAAATCATGGCATAGTAAACTCGCATAAACATGCATAACTCATTTAACTTGCAAATCATGGCTTGGTGATCTTGCATAAACATGCATAACTCAATAAACTTGCAAAACATGGCATAGTGAACATGCATAAACATATATAACTAAACAAACTTGCAAAGATCCCAACTTTCATCACATATTAACTTTAGAGTTTCTAAAATGAAGGTAAGAGGGCTTACAATGCTTATGCGGACTCAAATGAGCATAGCAAATGTAAGAAACCCCTTATGCAACTAATTAAAACCCCCAAATGCAAGCAAACTTGATCAAGACTCCTCCTTTATGAAGCCAATAGAGAAACAAGCCCTTAATGCAAGCTAAGGAGGATCATACAAGCCCAAATATACTTGTATGCATGGAAAATCACTTAGGAATTAATTTAGGGATTGTATGAAGAGGGTGGAGGCCATGAGAGTTTTGATTTTGGCATAGTTTAGTTACTAGATTGAATAATGAGTGATTTAGGGTAGGTTAGGGTCTTATTTATAGATTAGGCTAGTGATTTGGACCATAGGATTAACCCTAGATTCAATTAGGTCCATCAGATCCCGGAACTCTCTAGAAACAGACCACAAGACCCAACCTCAATCAGAAATGGTGCACCAGGCTAATCAGCCGGGCACCCCCTGTCGACAGGGCTGTCGACAAGGCAGTCGACATGCCAAGACCCCTGTCGACAGGCCTGTCGACATGGGGTCCTGGCGGGATTTTTCCCGCCTTGGCCCAGCTGGCCCAATTCTTTAAATTTGAATCTGATTTTAAACCTTGAATTTTCTGAAAACTTTGACGGGCCATATCCGGGCCATACGGACTCCGTTTTCGAAAACTCGGACTCTATTTCGCGTATTTTTCCGAGACGAACGCAATGGCATAGCCCGTTTCCCTTGATTCAGATTTTTGAATTAAATTCTGCCTCGATTTATGTTATAATAGGTTATTGAAAATACGGGTTGTTACAGCGGCGGTGGTGGGGCCCGCGGTGGCCGATTTGGGTGTAGGGTTTTGATTTTGGAGAGGGAAAGAGGAGGAGAGAGAGAGGAGGAGGGGAAGAGGAGGTGGTGGTGGTGGAGGCCGACGGCCAGTGGAGGGAAGGGGGAGGGGTGCGGCAGTGAAGGGGAAGGAGGAGGAGGCCATTTTTGAGGAAAAATGTAAAAAGAGAGGAAGAGAGAAAGTGAGGTAGAAAAGGAAGGAAAAGTGATTATATGCTAGTTTCCCGTCTATCGTCCGAACGCCGACGATCTTCAATTTCCGCGGATTTCGAACACGAGATAGTAGACGTGAAGACGAGTCCAACGAAACAAGTTTCGTCGAATTCCGAGTTCGTTTGACCATTCAAAAAAAATCACAAAAATGCTCAGATAAGCTCTAAAAATGCGATTTTGGTGCACCTTTTCTTCTCGCACGCTCACATGCTAACTCAAAAAATCAAGCCCTCTTGGATTTAACCATTATTAGATGATACGAATCTAGAAAAAAAAGTAGAATTGAATTCCGAGGTCGTATCAATAATGTTTCTTTGTAAAATGACTGCTCGTTTTACCCTGAACTGTTTCAGCTCGCACGACCACATATTGACTCCGTTCGACGCGCCCTTTGGAACATAACAATAATTTGTCATTATGAATCCATAAAAATTTATCTCGTCGAATTCTGAGCTCGTATGCAAAATTTCACTTTTTAAGGGCTATGTATTGTTAACCGAACAACTCCAGCTCATAGCCACTATTCCGAATATCGGAATATATCGAAGCTTATACTTTCCGGAGTTCTAAACGGCATTTTGAACTCAATGAAAGTGGTTTCGAGTCCAAATTCATCCGTATGCAAAATTTGACTTTTTGGCGCCGCATAAAATTTACATAGCGATTATTCTGAATTTTCAACTGGGCATAACTTTTGATTCCCGCTATGAAATTTCAATTTTTCGGATTCGTTGGAAAGATATTCTCAACTAGATTCTAATATTTTTGGTTTCGCCAAAATCCGGATTGTTTTGCACCCGGAACATCCAATTGAAGTTTGAAATCGAATTATCGAACTACCGCGCCATTTTCAATTCTATTTATAATTATATATAATTATTATATTCTAACGACGACGTATATAATATATACGTCGAATTCCATTCAAAATAAATTTCACGTCGATATTATTTAAAATAATTCATTTTAAATATTCAAAATTTGCTAAAATTGCCAAAATAAAAATTTTAAACCGGCCCAGATTTTGCGGGTTATTACATTATCGCTAAACCATAAGCTCTGATACCAACTGTAACGACCTGGGAATCCATACCTTTTTAATCGACAATAATCCACACATGTCTAACTCAAAACTGTACGTATTTACAGATTGTTAAATGACGATCCACATCTTTAACCATTATAGTAAAAAATATATATAATCAAGGGAATTAATTTTAGAATTAGAAAGAAAGAAGAAAACAAGCACAAAATCTCGCAACGGAATGAACAAAATATAATAATCAAATAACAGTTCATGAAGCTGTTTAAAATAAACATTTGATCATTTTACAACATTTATCAGAGTTATACAATTTATATACATAACTGATAATACAGAGTAATGCAGGAGACTAGTAGTGGAATACAATAGTAATAATAGTATACCGTCTCCGTCTTTATCCTTCAGAAGATAACCTTTGAAACTGGAATGCTCAAATCTGACCCGAGCGTAATAGCGTGAAAATAAAACAAGCTCGGATCAGGCAAAAATATTCTCATCTAAGTCAAATCGACATCATATGAACATGCACATACATAACTCAAGAGATGTTACGGTAATTTCCATCTCCTAAGGATCCGTCAAACTAGATACTATATAATAATATTTCGCTATTATAATAGTGTCTATCACAAATAATTGTCAGAAAAATAGTGTAAGCGGGGTTACATTGATTACCCTTACACAGTTTACAAGCACATGGTCTATGCAGGTCCTGTAACACCAGTAAAACGTCGGTAGCCAGTGAGTCCCCTATAGACCTATGCCAATATCAAAATCGTAGTTGTCTCGCATAAGGATAAACGTATGACAAGGCACATGAGGCAATGCCTAAGGTAGTATGCAACCAATTTGCCTGATCTAGACTGGTGGTTACCCCTAACGGCCCACCGTAGACATCCGCCCCATATCGAGTCAAAGGAAAATACATTCCATCAAGGGTGCGCACCAACAAAACAACAACAACTGAATAGTAATAGTATGGACCCGAGGCCCAGGAAAAATCGAAGAGCAGATGTCCACTAAGAGGTAGTCAAGCCTCATTTGGTCTGGCACGGCTCCTGTTTTAGTCATTTCAAATCAACACAAGTGTCGGGGTCATCCATTATCGTTCACTTTCTTCAAATCCAGTAATCGCCTCCAAATTCTTCCTACTTCAATTTTGGAACTCCACCGCGCACATAGTTGTTAAAGTGGTTCCAACATTGACAGAGAGTATGTCAATAAGAGGTCCCGGTCTCTTTAACAACCAAACGTCATGTTACACACCGATTGGTACTTTTATATTTCAAAAGTGAATCGTTATGATATCAAAATATCATATTCAACTAAACCGATTTCACTTTGAAATATCATATTATTTTAATCAGGATAATATTTACTTTCACAATTCATATTCACTTTGAGATAAATTTCAAATTCAATAATTTGTTATAACTTCAATTAACCACATTTTCTTCGAATTATTCAATTTACTTCAAAAATAGTTTTGAATTCATTTCTGATTTTAACATCAAAATGATCATATTTACTTTTAAATCACAGATTTAAATGTAAACACTTTTCAATTCTAAAACAGTTTGTAAGTTTGAAATAGTTTTGGGGTTTAAATAACTTTTTTTTATATATAATTTTGGGAGATTTGGAATAGCTTGGAAATCAAAACAGCTTGAGGGTTGGAAATGGTTTTATGTATATTACAATATATTTTATAAAATAAACTACTTATATATATATATATATAGAAAGAATAGGTTTTGAAAAACAATTTATATAAAGCACTCCATATATCAAAGGGATAAATTTCATAAAATAGTTAATATATAAATTTGTTTATATAGAAATAATTTCAAATCAACTTTTCTTTCTATTTTCAATAAATCTGAACCTAAGTTCAAAACTCAAAACAAACCAAATCGATTTCCAATATCCAGTCCAAATCGATTCCCAAGATCAAATTTATTTGAGAACAATCCATTTTAAAGGATAACTTCCAATTTCAAAATATTATTTGAATCTATTCGATTCAAATCAAATCCGAGTTCAAGTTCAAGTTCATAATATTTATTTAACTCATTTAATTCGAATTTAATTTCAAAGTTTAAATAAGGATTTAAACCTTTGAAATAATTCAATTTCAACATTTCAATATAATTCAATTTGGAATGGTTTCAATTCATAACAAATTTTAGTTCAAATTTCAATTTAACAAATTAGATCATTTCAATTTGAATTTAATTCCAAAGTTTAAATAAAGATTCAAACCTTTGAAATAATTCAATTTTAACATTTCAATATAATTCAATTTGGAATGGTTTCAATTCATAACAAATTTTAGTTCAAATTTCAATTTAACAAATTAGATCATTTCAATTTGAATTTAATTCCAAAGTTTAAATAAAGATTCAAACCTTTGAAATAATTCAATTTCAACATTTCAATATAATTCAATTTGTAAAATTTCAATTTATTTTCTTTTCACAGAATCACGGTTTCACAAATTCTAAAATTTATATAATTAACCAATTCGGTGTCCGTATAATAATTCTCTATCCTAGGCCAAGTGATCAGTTATTGCAAAGTTTAAATTTTAATTTCAGGGAATGGATATATATCATTTCAATCCAAAGGTCAAATGTTATAGGTATATATCATTTTAACCTATTTCTTAATTTATTCGAAATGACAGTTTATGATGACGCCCGTAACATCCAAGGTGATAACACTGGTATAAAATATAGACAACATCCATACAGTTCAATATAACCATAAATAAACACCCATCACAATCATCATCCAAAACAGTTCAAGTTGCAATAATTAACTGATTATACATGTCGGGGTTTAACTAGCAATTTAATTCAAAAATAAACTAACTATCAATTTAATTCCTAACAGTTCCAATTAGATGTCCACTTTAAAATAGCAACCAAAAACCAAATAATCAATCAATCACAAATTTCAATTTCACAGAAATGTGAATATTTTTGCAGGTGTGAGAAAACTCACCTTTCGTGGCACAGATTTGGAGATAGCAGACCGATTGGTACCGAATGAGACGACGCTACCCAGGCACGATTTAGAATGGCTTCAACTCAAAATCACCCAATATTTTATCTTATTTTTATAAGAGGAGGCCGGAGAAATTTTAATGGAGCGGTATGGCTATTGGGTTTTGGAAATGGTACGGTTATTGGTTTTTGAGACAGTTCCGAACTCAATGCCATACAACACAACAAAAATAAACACAACAATTTTTTTCAAAATATTATATAATATTTACATATACGTATATTCACAGAAAAATTATAGCACATATATATATTTTTAAAATTCAACATACACCAAAATATATATATATATATATATTATAAAATTACACATCTAAAACATTTATACAAACAAAACATTTACATCATCACCACACACAAAACTTTTTTTTTTTTTTGGAAAAGAGAACTGATAATTTCACTAACAAATTTAATTTTCAAGAAGTTGAACATCAAGAACTAACAAACTAAACTATGGATAGTTAACATAATCATGAAATGCATTTTTATTGAGAGTTCAAATTTTGGTACCACATATCATTTATAATTGAAAACAAAAATTAAATCCATTCAAGAACTTCATAAAATTATAATTTCACGGTACAGACTTTTTTTTGAAACACATAATCAGATATATGTTACTGAAAACAAAACAAACAAAAACAAAACCCACACACAGAGAACTCAACATGTACACTCATACACATTCACACATCATATATTCTTCCACAATCACACACACAAGATTCTTTAAAACTATACATATATGTATAATTAATTCTATAAATACTAAAAGCTTTAATATATATATTCTAACTTATATAACATATATGTATTTATATATAAACACTGGGCAACACACTCACGCATGCACAGAGATGATACCCACGCACAGCTATTCACTTCCACTATCAACACTCACGCACGCCAAACAGATCACTCACACACACACGTCACATATAAAGAATCGTTTGCAAAATATTTTACTTTTATAAAAAAAACAAACAAAATAGAATTTAATTCAAAACAGTAAAATAAAATCACACAAACACCACACAACTAAATGAACATAACAAATCTCACGCAAACACACACACACACACCCGGTTACTCGCACAACAACATAGACTCACGCTCAAACAGGTTAAACACATCACAAATACACTACATTCACACACCCACACACACATCTCATCACATAGAACTCAACATGCATGCAAACCGGACTGAGGAGGGGCAAAACAAAGCAGCGCTAGTGTTGAGGAAAAGGTGGGGTTCGGCAACTGAGTCGACAAGGAGGAGGGATGGTAGTGAGTTCGAAGGCTGGTGAAGGGTTGGACTAAAAGTAGTTGGCCGGAGGTGGTTAGTTCGGTCTGGATGTACTCGGCAGACGAGGGCGCGCTTGGGTGTACAGCTAGATGGAAATGATGACGCAAAAATGGAGATTATTGTGTCCATTTGTGAAGAAGAGAAAGCTGAGAAAACAACTATTTAATGAGGAGCAGTATAATTTGGTGGGAAGGAGATAAGTGGCATCAGAAAATGGTGATGGAGATAATAATACAGTGAAGGGAATAAACGCAGTACTAATGTATAAAGTAGGATAACTTTACCACCGAAAAATCAGCATTTATCACGCCTTGTTTACCGGATAGCCTTTACCACGTTCTTTTTCCTTTGTTCTACGAATGGTTCAAATCATAAGAAGCGGTCAAATACGGGAGAACATGGAGAAAGTAACGAAGGCATGGTAAGGAGAGAGAAGAGGTATGGGAGTTGATAAGGATGAAATCAACAACCGGCGTTAAAATGAAAGAAAAAGAAAGAACGGTTTGCAATGTAAAGGGAAACGATATGCATTGCAAAATAAAGCTAATGGGTTTGGAAAAGGAAGAAAATGGAACGTTGCGTGCATGCATGGTATGGCAAAAAGAAGGACACGCATGGTATTAAAGTGAACAGGAAATATGTCCCTTGGAATAAATAAATAAAAGAATGGATGGTTGGTTTAAACGCATGGTTGTATGGAACAAAAAATGGACAATGCATGTCTTACATAACATGTACTATGCCTTAGACATAAAAAAAAAAATTAAATGAGTGGTTTAACAAAATAAAAAGACAGGTTTTGCAGACCCAAAATATATAGAAAAATATGTAAGATCGTAAAAGGGACACATCGAACTCAAATGACTCCGTTTCAAAAATGAACTGTGCAAGCTTTTTCACAATTTCAATGCAAACCGAACACCGAAACTGACAAATGAATATATTTTGGTAATCAGCGCGACGAGACGGACACAACGGTATATAATTTGCAGTGTCTGCATGCTCCGTTCAAAAGCGCGTTACGGACCCCTTTAACGTAGAAATGCGGATGAGAAACGGAGATCAAAACGTCCGATTTTCGCGAAACGAATTTCGCCGTTAGATTACTGATAACGAATAGAATATTTTTCGTGTTTGTCCGAACTGGTTTCGAAGAGATTTTAAAATCGCTAAAATTTGAACTGTTATGTGCAACGCGCACAGAAAATAGCGCGACCGACTCACAACTTCTACATTTCACTATACGTATTTCAAATATCGAATTCCCATTATGAAAAACCATAGAATATATTATTTGTTGTTTTTTTTTTAAAAAAACACGATTTAAATCGAAATTTAATTCGTTAAAAATAGCGGGTTGTTACAATCTCCCACACTTAAAACTTTTCGTCCCCGAAAAGGAACAAAGCACGGTAGTAAGTACATATATATATTTACCGCAAAGTAATTTACAAAAACAAAACAAAACTTGTACGTTTCGAATTTTAAAGTCTCCCAGAAAGAAAGAAAAAAAAATCTAACGCCCGAAGTCACAGAAAAATTTCGGTAGCACCTCCTTTGTTCGGAGGGACTTTGGCAATATGCCAGTAGAGATGAAAACATATGCATCGGCTCACATGACCGGAAAACACAATATATCAATTATATACACGTCTTATTTATATTTTTTTTCGTAGGCATACCATTTTATTTATTTATATATAAGCGAGTTAGCTTATGCACGCAAGTAAAAGCAATATATTATGCGCACGCAAGCTCTACAACGAAGTAATGATCTCCACACCTACTGAATTCTCGAAACTGGATGAGAATTTAGTATATATATATAACGATAGAGTAACATACATAGTATACATGACATATAACACTAAATTTAATTTCAAAATCAAAATATCAAATTGGGACAGCAGCAAAATCTAAGTTTTTTTTTTCAACTATTATTGAACGTTTCTAATTTTTCAATTACGTTGGTTTTATCATTTCAAGTTCTAACCCACCCAAATTTATTCGATCTAATATATATAATCACTTTTGTAATGTTCATGGTACATTGATTTCATTTCAATTGTTATATTCAATTGGTTGCATGCGCTTATTCATGTTTAATAAATTCACATTCTATATAGATTCCATTTGTTAGAAATTCAATTATTCGCAATTATCCGATTTCATATTTATCTGTTAATGTTTCATTTTCCTTTATTCATAACTAACCAAATTTTTGTAATTTATTGTTAATTCTCATTATTTCACAACTTATAGACTTTAGTTCCTTTGTTATTCACGTTACTTTATAAATTTATTACTATGAAATGACTTGTTACATAATTTCTTAATGTTATACATTACTTAAGACTCGTTTCCTTTTTGATCCAATTCTATTCAAGTTTACAATTATCTCATAAGGTTACAATTTAAGTTATTACCAATCCTTTGCAAATTTAGTTATATTTTACAATAATATACAAAGATATGGTTCGATTTAAAAAAATTTCTTTCTCGTAAGTTATTATTGTATATGCTAAAATACTATTGTCCTTTTGTTAATATTCCCTTTTTATTTTATTAATCGTTTTTAGAATATTAACAAATTTGTATCATATTATAACAACTTGACTCCTATTTATAACATTTCCATGATTCAAATTCCACTTTGAAGCATTTTCATTACTTAAGTTACATTTGTATTTTCATCACATACTCATATATATTTAAACTTTTTTTTAAGTTATATATATGTTATCAATGCAATTTAGTATTACAAAGATTCTTTTATCACTATTAACAGTAAGAATGTTCCAAAATTTAAATATGTTCACTTTAAGGTAAGTTATCGGATGCCACTAAGTATTTCATACTTTAATCCGATTCAATTTAATCAAATAAGAACAATCAACAAGTTCAATTTGGTTTTAATTCATATTATCTTCTTCTTCTTTTTCTTCGAGAGTTACTATTTGGATTCATGTTTCTTTTAAACATTACATTTAGTTTCTCATTTCATATATTTAAAAGTTAAGCTATCCAAGTTTATACAAAGACTTAAGAATTTTGAATACCAAGTTTCTTTCAAATCATTTTGAAATGCTATATACGATATATATTTTGTATAACAAAACATACTTAAGATTTTAATTTAGAATTATTTTCAAACAATCATGTAGCAAATACTCCCTTTTCTATTTGTTTATACAAATATTTCCTTTCCTATTTGTTTTACAAATGTTCCCTTTTCTATTTTTTAATTTAACAAATAAATATTTCCTTTTCAGTTCTATTTATTTAACAAATAAATATTTCCTTTTTTATCTATTTATTGAAAAATAAATATTTCTTTTATCTTTCTATTTATTTCCTACATATTTCCTTTTCAATTCTATTTGTAAATGTTTTACAAATATTTCTCTTTCTATTTTATTTGTAAATGTTTTACAAATATTTCTCTGTCTATTTTATTTGTAAATGTTTTACAAATATTTCTCTTCCCAAATACACATTAAAAATTCTCTTTTTACATTCCAGTATTTCTTATGGTAAATTACATACCCTATAACAATGATCAATATCATCAACATAATCAGCAGCAGATTATATATCACATCATATATTTCAATATATGAAAAATAGTAAAATAAATGTTGAGGAATCCAGTTGGATTCCTCCGACCTGTTTCCCTGCATCCACAGATGGTAAACAATACAATTAACATCAATTTCATTTCACTATGAAATATTCTGCTAAACAGAATCAATATTTGATTAACGATATATATATATATATATGTATGTATGTATATGTGTATATATATATATATATATATATCGTTATCTATAATTAAAACCAATCGCTTAGCAGTTCAACCAAACAGTCAACACACAACAATCAATCATCATTTATCAATTCTAAAAATACGTTATAAAAATATAAATTGATCAGAGTAGTGAGATTTACTCACATTGGACGACCAAAACGATAATTGTCAATTGATTCAGACGGACAATTTATTTCGCTATAAATTGTAACGAGCTCTAATTCACTCTCGGTTAGTTCCATTGTGTAGTCCTCGTCCATACGATCCTAACGGATCTTGTTTCGCTGAATTCCGACAACGTGTGAGCCAGATATTTAGTTTACAATATAGTACGTTATTTTATTTGAAATTAAACTTAAATGATTTAATTTAAATAGGCCTTACTTTCAATTTCCCAGCCCATACCAACTTAAAGCCCACCCGCATTATACCTCTTCTTCCCTAAACTCAAGAACGCAGGCCTCCTCCTCCTTGCCATTTTCAAACCTTTTAAATACATCCACTCTCTCGTTTCTCCCCTATTTTTCATACCATTGCCACCGAAACACTCCTCCCTTAAATCTCCATCACCCCAAACTATTTTCACTCGACTCGCATGCTTCAGGAAAACCGCAACATGGACCTGCTGTCACTCACGCACAACAAAAGTGTGACACTTATTACAACCGAACTCCACCAAAAATTTCCAACAAACCCTACTTCACCTCCCAAACCCAATGATCAAAACCAGTTCACAGATTGAAGTCTCAAAGACGCTAATTCCTGAACCCTAGTCCATGTGATACATAGAACATCGAACATTCATGTGTTCGAACACCACATGAACCATACCAGATCGAAGAAAATTATTTGAGGAGTGTAGAAGTGTGGGTTTTGAGATTTATCTATTTTATTTTGATTTTCATTTGAATTTACGAGGATCAAAACATTTTTTTGCTGAAAGGAAAACAAAGCGGCTCATTGTTTGACCTTAGGAAAATGAGGTTAGGTTTAGATGGATGTATTGATATTTATAGGTGTGTTTTGGCTTGTCCCAGAAGCTTCTTTCGTTTTATATTAATTTATATTCTTATTACTATTTGTATTTTCGTCTTTTAAAAATCCGCACGATCACATATAATACCCAAAAATCAATAAAATGGACAAACAACTAAAGTTTGACATTACGGACCTAACGAAATTGGTTTTGTCGAATTCCGACTCTGTTTGCTCACACAGCGTATTTCTAACCGTCAAAATATCAATTGTTTTTCACATTAAAAATCCGTACGGCCACACACTGACCCAAAAATTCATGAAAATTGAAATCTAGCAGTAATTTAATATTGCGGATTCAACAAAATTAGTTTCGTTGAAATTTGTAAAACTGGCTATTTTTAAAGCTCTAAATAAACCCTTTTAAATATTAATATATTTAAAAATAATTAAATTTAATATTTATAAATAAATATTGTCATATATATTCACAATAGAATATCTGTAATAACCCGGAAAATGTGAACCAGTTTAAAAATTTTAAATTTGGTTATTAACAAGAAATTTGAATAGTTGAAATAATATATTTCAATAAAATATAGAATTGTGTATAATATGGCAGTTTGAAATTTTGAATACAAACTTTGTCTGACTGTACCGGGTGGAAAGTATAACGGATTTTAGCGAAACTAAAAATATTTAAATCTGTTTATCAATACCTTTCCAACGAATCTGAAAAATCGAAATTTCATAATGGAAATCAAAAGTTATGGCCAAATGAATTTTCAGAAAGGTCGCTATATAGTATATATAGCCCTTGGAAATTGAGATTTTGCATACGACCTCGGAATTCGACGAAACCACTTTTGTTGGGTCCGGGATGTCAAATAATTGCTAAGTTTCAAATTTCGTAATTTTTGAAGCTAGTATGTGAGCGGGGCAAAAGATAACGTGTTTGGTCAAATTCTGTTAAAATGGGTCGACCTAAAAATGGCCGTTTTTCAAACGAGCTCAGAATTCGACGAAACTGGTTTTGTTAGGACCGTATCGTCAAAACAAAGCTAGATTTAATTTTCTGGAATTTTTCGATTCAGTTTGTGGCCCTGGCAAATTGAAATGTACGTTTAAATTAAATATCGAATGTTTTATATTTTAAATTGAAAAATAACTGACTGTAATAGTCGAAATGGCCAACGAAACATATCCCATTGTGTCCGGAATGGGGGTATTTAGCTAGGGGCGACAGTCGTTGGGTTTAAAAAGGAGTCCGTTTGCAAAAACACTATTTAAAAATTTTCTATAAGTATAGACCAATGAGAAATTTTCTTTATAAAAATAAATAAATAAATAAAAACCTAAAAACCCTAGCCGCCAGTCGAAACGAACGATCCAGGTCGCTCGTCGCTTTCCCTCTCTTTTCCGATCGCCACAGGCGACGCTAGGCCGCGCCACCACCGTCAGTCGACAGCCCTACGCCTCCTCTCCACATCCGACCTAGCCTCACCCCCAATAAAGCCGCCGTCGACGAGTTCGAGCGCTTCAAAGTCGCCGCCTTCCTGGAGCCGCCGCCGCCTGGATTCGCCATCGCATCGCCTCAGACAACCACCGATAGGAAGCTCTTTCCTCCCTCGACGACGACCAACAGTCCGATCATCCCCTAGGGCTACGGATCAAGAGAAAGATTCAAACCTAGATTTGAACAGGTTTTTAAATAAACGGCTTACTTAATTTTAAAACTGTTTTAACACTTTAAAGCGTTGCAAAACTTTGAAAAATAATATCTTTTTCGTTCTTCAACGAAATTCGATGAAACAGGAGACACCGTGACCGCAAGGAGGCTCTCTACATTCTAGAAGAAGCTGCGGATTTTTCTGACCTTCCTTCGATTTTTAGCACCGCAAGAACCAATGTGAGGAATCTAAACTATTTGTGTGAATGAAATCGCGTTGTATAAATTATATAAGCGAAGTGTAAATTATATACGCATTGTATACCTCATGTACATGTGTTGTATAAGTTATATTAGCGATGTATAAATTATACAAGCGTTGTTTGAAACATATATGCTTTGAATTGTGATGAAATGCAAATGAATTATTATACTATATATATATATATACTCCCCTCGTCCACAAACCATGGACGATATTTATTGCTTGTGTTTGACGTGATGTTATATGGTATGACGAATGGTTGGAAATAATTGTTTGTGGTTGATTTTAAGGTTGAAAAATACCTTTGTGGTTGAAAAATACCTTTGTGGTTGAAAAATACCTTTGTGGTTGAAAAATACCCTCTTGTGGTTGAAACAAAATAGAATAGGATTGTGGAATTGAAAATAAAACATGCCGCCTGCGTGCGAACTAGATGCATGATCCCCATTGTCAAAAACCGCGAGGTTTTAAGGTAGAGCGAGGAGCCGTACTAGGGACGGTCCCGGTTTTAACTACCCTGCCGGTATGCTGCCGAAATTTTCTGAAATATTTATGTGTTAGAATAATTTTCATTCATTGAAACTATTTACATATACTATATCGAATATTCATGTGTTGAGTTGCAATTCATTCGTTGAGTTGAAATTCATGTGTTGAATATTATTTGAATTTAAACAAATGGCTTTAGCGATAAAAAACACATTTTTATATATATACAAACTATATCGAATATTCATGTGTTGAGTTGCAATTCATTCGTTGAGTTGAAATTCATGTGTTGAATATTATTTGAATTTAAACAAATGGCTTTAGCGATAAAAATCACATTTTTATATATATACAAACTATATCGAATATTCATGTGTTGAGTTGCAATTCATTCGTTGAGTTGAAATTCATGTGTTGAATATTAATTGAATTTAAACAAATGGCTTTAGCGATAAAAATCACATTTTTATATATATACAAACTATATCGAATATTCATGTGTTGAGTTGCAATTCATTCGTTGAGTTGAAATTCATGTGTTGAATATTATTTGAATTTAAACAAATGGCTTTAGCGATAAAAATCACATTTTTATATATACAAACGATATAGAATATTCATGTGTTGAATTGCAATTTGTTCGTCGAGTTGGAATTCATGTGTTGAATATTATCGTCTTCTAAGAATAAAATGAATCGACAATGAAAACTATATTTTTATAGTGAATAAGAATAGTTAAAAATACACATGGTTCGAATAAATATTTTTGATGATAAAAATATTCCTTTTATCATGTATACGCTTAGTTAAAAATACACACTATGGAATTCAGTTGAAAATTCAGGCCCTTAAAAATGGACATTTTGCAAACGACCTCGGATTTCGACGAAACCACTTTTGTTGGGTCCGGGATGTGAAGTTATTGCTAGGTTTCTAATTTCATAATTTTTCGAATCAATATGTGAGCGTGGCAAAAGAAAACGTGTTTGACCAGTTTCAGTTGATTTTAATCGACTGGAAATTGGCCATTTTTCCAACGGTCTCAGAATTCGACGAAACTAGCTTTGTTAGGACCGTATCGTCAATACGAAGCTAGAAAATATTTTTCTGGAATTTTTAGAGTTAGTATGTGACCCCGGTAATTTGAAATGTACGTTTAGAATTCAATATAGTGATTTAAATGTAAATTCAACGGAAACTGATTGTAACGATCAAATCATCTTGCGATACATATCCCATTGTGTTTGGAATGGGGGTAAAACGCTATGGGCGACAGGCGGTAGGCCTCGTTTCGAGGTCGTATGTAAAAGTCAACTTTTTTGCAAAATTAAATAATTAAATAATAAAAAGGAAAAAAAATAATTTTAATTCCCTCCCTTTATCTTTCGTTCTGGCCCCCCCCGTTCATTTCAATTTCAAACGAAAAAAAAGAAAAAAAAAACCCTAAAAACTATCGACAGCGCCCCCCCTAAAGCGAACGCCACCGACCCACTGCCCCCTCCGCCCAGCCTCCCTCCTCCTCCCAGCGGCGCAACCCCCGAAGAGCCCCCCCCCCTCGAAGCCATCGCGACACCGATTCGAGAGCCCCCCCCAGAAGCCATCGCTACGCCGATTCGATCGCCCCCCCAGTCAGACGACCCAAGACCGTCGAGCCTGGCCGTCACACCCCCCCTCGTCCTTAACAAATCAATGTAAGTTGTTTTTATTTTATTTTATTTTTATTTTTAATTCTGAAAAACTGATTTTTTTAAAAAATTTAAAACTGATTTTTTTAAAGAATTTAAAACTGATTTTTAAAAGAATTTAAAACTGATTTTCAAAGGGTTTAAAAACTGATTTTTTTAAAGAATTTAAAACTGATTTTTTTTAAAGAATTTAAAACTGATTTTTAAAAGAATTTAAAACTGATTTTTTTTAAAGAATTTAAAACTGATTTTTTTAAAGAATTTAAAACTGATTTTTAAAAGAATTTAAAACTGATTTTCAAAGGGTTTAAAAACTGATTTTTTTTAAGAATTTAAAACTGATTTTTTTTAAAGAATTTAAAACTGATTTTTTAAAAAATTTAAAACTGATTTTTTTAAAGAATTTAAAACTGATTTTTAAAAGAATTTAAAACTGATTTTTAAAAGGGTTTAAAAACTGATTTTATTTTGAGATTTAAAAAGAAAAAGATTTGAGATTTAAAAAGAAAAAGATTTGAGATTTAAAAAGAAAAAGATTTGAAATTTAAAAAGGAAAAGATTTGAACTTTAAATAGAAAAAGATTTGAACTTGGATAGAAAAGATCGTATTTTTAAAATAAGAAAAGACGGAATTTTTATTAAGTAGAAGAAGTAAGATATGATTTTTATATTTTTAAAGTAATAAAAATATAATTTTTACATCATAGGAATATTAAAAATATAATATTTATTTTCGAAAAGGCGGAATCTACATTATTGAAATTCGATTTTTATATATTGAATAACATAGTAAAATTTCGATTTTTACATATGTAGAGAATACGGGCAACGAAAGCGACAAAAGGCGAGATTGGCGAAGATTTCTATAAAGGAAGAGTCGTAGTATTGGATAGCTATTGGTGAGAATTTCTCACTCTTCAATTTCTTTTTCTATATATATATGTGTGGAAATAAAAGTGAATTGCTATATATAAATATATATATATATACGCCCCTCGTCCACAAACCATGGACGATATTTATTGGTTGAAATTGTTGTGAAAATTGATTGATAGCGAATGATTGTTTGGGATTGTTTGTGATTGATATTGGTTGATTGTGGTTGAAAAATACCCATTTGTGGTTGAGAAATATTTGGTTGAAACCACATAGGATTAGTTTGTGGAAATGAAATAAATATATACATGCCGCCTGCGTGCGAACTAGATGCATGATCCCCATTGTCAAAAACCGCAAGGTTTTAAGGTAGAGCGAGGAGCCGTACTAGGGACGGTCCCGGTTTTAACTACCCTGCCGTTATGCTGCCGAAATTTTGAATAATATTTGTGTGTTTGAATTATTTTCATCTGCTTAAACTATATTTATTCATTGGATAGAAAACCTTCATGTGTTGAATTGATATTCATTCGTTGATTAGAAATTCATGTGTTGAATGGTATTCATATTTTGAAATAAATTGTTTAATAATAAAAATCACCTTTTGTCTATATATAAAAACTATAGAAAACCTTCATGTGTTGAATTGATATTCATTCGTTGATTAGAAATCCATGTGTTGAATGGTATTCATATTTTGGAAATAAATTGTTTGATAATAAAAATCACCTTTTATCTATATATAAAAACTATAGAAAACCTTCATGTGTTGAATTGATATTCATTCGTTGATTAGAAATTCATGTGTTGAATGGTATTCATATTTTGGAAATAAATTGTTTGATAATAAAAATCACCTTTTATCTATATATAAAAACTATAGAAAACCTTCATGTGTTGAATTGATATTCATTCGTTGATTAGAAATTCATGTGTTGAATGGTATTCATATTTTGAAATAAATTGTTTGATATTAAAAATCACCTTTTATCGACTATATGAACTGTGTAAAATAATCTCGTTTTAAAAGAAATTGTTTTATGATAAAAATCCTATTTTTGTCACCTATATGAACTATATAGAAAAATAGAGTTTTGAAATGAATTGTTTTACAATAAAAATCACATTTTTATTGTATGCATAAATCGTTGAAATGTGAAGTGTTAAAAATAGCCACTTGTTCAAAATAAACATATATGAGTTGAAATATTCATTAATTAGCTAATGAAATGATTTGCACCTATGTATGTAACATTAGGATAAATGGTGTTTTTAAACCAAATAGAAATCAAATATGAAGTTGAATAGAAAATGATAAATGTTAAGAACTGTATATATATGTACATGCATATCCATTGAACAGGCTATAGCAAAGGGGCTAGAGAAGAGGAATAAAATTTTGTGCCCGACAAATAGGTATACATTTACTGTTTTGTTTGGGTGATGATTTTATGAGCCTGTTGGCTAGCCGCTTGGCTTTTTCTTTTTCTTTTTGAAATTAGAAGGACCGGGAAAGCTATTTGCGATTTCCCGATGCTCCCGGTGCAGGGGAGGTTATGGCGAAATTTTCCAAAATTTTAAGGCGTTAGTGAAATATTTGAAGTGAAAACGATATTGAAATCATTGAATGAACTATATTTATATAAATATATAAATATAAATAAAATTAAAACGAAACGAGGCCGTGCAGTTCGTATTTTGAAACCGTGATTTCAACCAACTAGTACGGGGAATCCGACCATTGGATTTTCCCGAGACCTCAACCGTCGGGTTCGCCTTGGAAATATCTTCCCAACGGCCCCAACCTTGTAAAAATCCAACGGTTGGATTGTCTGGAATGTTTAATTCAAATCTGAAGAAAAACAGCGCCAGAAGCGATTATATTTATATATATATAAATATAATTATATATATTTAATCGAATAACGACGCTGCAGTTCGTATTTTGAAATCGAAAATTCAAACGATTGTACCGGGAGATCCGACCGTCGGATTTTCCCGAAACTGGAACCGTTGGATTCGTTTTGAAAAGACCTTTCTAATGATGTAAATTTTGTGAAGATCCAACGGATAGATTTTCAGATATGTGTAAATCAAATCTGAAGAAAAACAGCGCCACGGCCGCTTTATGGCCCGAAGCGTCGTTTTGAATAGATGGGCTATTTTAAAATAAATAAAAATAGCGATAAATCATTATAAAGTACCATAAGCAATATGGAGTGGAAATAAAACTGAATTTGCTCGATTTATGTTGTATTTGATGGTTGAATGTGTTTGGTGTGAAAATTACGTTAAAGAACAATATTGGTGTTGTCGAATAATTTAACCATTGAAATAAATTGATTTGAAATTCTAAACATACGTGAATTATTTGAAAAGGCCGAGTTAATTCTCATTTCGAATAATTGACCGACGATTAAAAGTCGAAGATGAAGACGATGGTCGAAGACCGGAGATCTTCACCTCGTTTGGATGGTAACCGAGGTCCTGATTGGGAGGCATCCCTAAATATGGATAATGAGTGGTGATCGTCCAGACGTACGTGGTGATCGATGGGTTTTCGAGGTATTTAGTGCCTCTGGTTTCGTTCAGACCCAGAACGGACTTGTAAATGGACTGTGTGTCCGACATTGGAATTTGTTCTGTGTGATTGATAGCCATCAGTTGCACGGTGTGAATTGCCTGTGTGGCATGCTAAGACGCAGTGATCAGGGCTTCTGTTGAAAAGCAAAGTCTTGTGGTGATGATCAAAGCACCGCCTGTGTGGCGTAGCTTTGTGTATAACGTAAATTCGCGAGCCTCACACCCCGGTATGAACCTAAAACGGGAGAAGGACCTCAGGGAGGGCATGCGTTTCCTTCTAGCTAGGGTGGTGTCAGTGACCTACCAGCCCTGACATTTATATACTTTTCACCTATGTGGTTGTTGCTGTTGCGAGGCGCCTCGGTTTGATCGCACGATCCGGGTCCGATGGAGTCATTCGTTGGCTTGTTTACGCCCTAAAGGGCGGGGAAACGTATTGTTCAGGCATTTTAATCCACATCGGTGGACCGGCCCTGTCGCTCCAAAGGCTTGACTGAGTACTTGCCTGAGACATGGGCTAGATTGTCTCGAATTCGGTAAGGACTATCTTTTGCCTTGGTTCATGACAGAAATCCAATTTCCAAATACGCGACGATGCGATTTTGATTGTATACCTATATATGGCGACATAGTGGTATGGGGCATTAATGCCGTCTATGATTGGTAGTTATGATTTGAAAATGTTTTCAAAACATATAGACACTAGCAATAATATCAAATGCCCTTTGTTTTATTCGTATCAATCATATTTTGGCCGTTATAAGGTAAAAACTCTATCCTCCGGTTTGCGTTGCATTGTGTGATGGGAACTGAGTCTTATAACGGCTACATTTTTATAAAAAGCATAGCGATGTTTAAAAGAAAGATTTGTTTTAAAGCACTGGCAATCCAATGGAGTAAACCCGTTCCACGAGAGTGGCGTGGTCCTGTGATTAGCCAATTATATATGTGTTGAGTGGATTTCTCATACCAGTCCCATGACTGACTCGTAGTTTGTTTCACTTTCAAACTCGGGTGCCCCTTTTTCTACACGGGCAGCCTTGTATTCAGGTTTAGCTGGTTCTTTCTGGATAGCTGGAGCTGAAGATGGATTCTATCATTTATTTCTGTTTATGCTGTTCAGCTCCTATTGTACATACTTTGTTTATTTCCGCTGTAGACATTTATGTATAGCTGAACTGTATTTGTACTAAGTAAGATCCTGTATACTGTGTAACTCTGATGATTATTTTTATCCAGTATATTCTATTGTTCATATCTGGTGTATTTATTTAATTCTGTTTTGCTATTATATGTTTCTGTGTTATATTCCAAAGATAACCCTGTTTCCGTGAGAACGGGATTTCGGGTCGTCTCATTATTTCTTTTTTATATTCATTATAAAAATGAATAAAATCGATATAAATATCGTTTGCGTTAAAATGGCGCAAATCTAATTAACTTGGCTTCATATATTTCAATATTTTCGTGTCCATCCAAAATCGGACATCAAATTCTCATTTTAATCCTTTGTTGAGTATTATTTTAAAATAATCATTATTTTAAAATATTTCCTTATCTTAAAATATTTGTTCCTTTTGAATTGGAATCAGACCCAATCAATTACCATAAAATTTATTTATATGGATTTCATACATCACATGTACACAACAATCATGATATACAATCAATCGTCATCCAGATTGCATTACACAACTGCATAAGCATTAAATATAAATAATTAATGCTTACAGCAGTTTGTCAACCTATCGATTGACATACAACTAAACAACTGGGATTAGTGTACATCAAATATCATCCCAATACCCATGTGGGGTTTCAACCAACAAATACTAAATATTATTTTTGCAGTTGTGCGATGTGTGAAATTTATCATCCCAATCAATATCAGTTAAATGGGTGTAAATAAATAAATCATCTGATTTGTAAATGAATATTTGTTTTAACACATGACTATTTTATATAGTTCTATTTCACATTAAAAATGATATTTTTAATGATTACACATTTTATTCAATACATGAATATTTACAACCATAATACAGTCGATTTCACAACCACAATCAATCCAAACAAACATTCATGGTTTGTACAATAAATAGTGTCAGGGGATACTAATCCCCATCTGCAACCTAGGATATATTTAGCTGTAAAATAATTTGAGCGAGAAGGTGTTTTCACCTTCAGTTTCCGCTCCCTCGGTATTTAGTTGAATGGTTTAGATTCGTATTTGTTTCCAGTGCTTAGTGTTCTTCACCGGATCCCAACGCAATCTGTTTCACGCAGTTTATATTAAAAACAACATTTTTACAATTCTAAATATACTTTAAAATCCCATTTTTAAAAACAAAGCTATTTAAATTAAAAATCACATTTTTAATTCATCTCTCTATATATAAAAATCATATTTTTATTTACATATATAAAAATCATATTTTTATATTGTTTCAAAACGTATATGTTATTTATATTAAAAATCCGATTTTTAAACAATGTAATAAAATTAACATTTACTAATATATTTAATAAATTATATTTTTATATCGCGTTATTTCTTTTAAAAATATTGTTATTTATATTTTTAAAACAATGTTATTTATATTTTAAAAATCATATTTTTATACTATGCTGTATATATTTAAAAATCTCATTTATAAAGCCATGCTATTTAATTTAAAAATCATATTTTTATTATCATGTTATTTACATTCAATGCAATGCATTTTAAAACAACCGAAAATAAAACAATGCTTTTACTGCTAACAATTTCAGATTTTTAAAAAGATGTTTTTTTTTTTAGATTTAAAAATAGTGCTAAATTTACTTATACAAAAAAAACAAAAAAAAAACAATGTTGGGTATTATATAAAAATAGCAACATTTAATTTCGTTTAAATTTAAATTGATTACCTAACCTTTTAAAACCCGTCATCTTTGTTATACTGCAACCTCAAACCGATCTGTCCCTTGAAACGCCCATCGTCGATCGCCACCAGGGATGGCTGGAGGTTGATCAGCCGACGCCAGTTGAAGCATCCCAACTTTCTTCCCTCATGCCTAGCCATAACTCGCAATTCGAGCCTCTATCTGCTTCGAAATCTATGCTCGAACCCAGCAACCTTGAGCTGCGAATTCTCTCCTATTGCTTCATGAAAATTGATCTTGACCGGTTGAATTAAAGAGCTTGCCGAGTGGTTTCATTTGGTGTTGACCGATTTGCAGAATGATTAAGGGATTGGGAGAATTAGAGGGATCACAATCGAACGATAACCGCCCTCGAAATGTTTAACTGGCGGCTCGGTTTCGATTTTCCGGAAATAATGAATTAGGTAAACGACGAATTCTGATTGGTTTATATATATTTTTATTTTATTTCTAATTCATTTAATTCCAAAAATAGTGAATTTCCATCCGGACTCCAAATGAATCCCAACGAATGTTGCCCGTATCCAAATACCCCTATTCCAAACATAATGGGATATGTATCGTAAGACAATTCGACCGTTTCGATCAGTTTTCCTTTAAATTAAAATATAATTTAATATAACATTCAAAATTGATTTCAACGTACATTTTAAATTATCAGGGCCACATACTGAGTTCAAAAATTCGAGAAAAATAAACCTAGCTATGTTTTGACGATATGGTCCTAACAAAACTAATTTCAACGAATTTGGAGGCCATTTGAAAAATGGCTATTATTTAGTAGATTAAATTCAAACTAAAAGTACCAAACGCGTTTAAATTCACAACGCTCACATATTAATTCCAAAAATTATGAAAATTGGAATCTAGCAATAATTTGGCATTCCGAATCCTTCAAAACTGGTTTCGTCGAAAACGGAGGTCATTTGAAAAATGGCTATTTAAGGGCTATATATTACATAAAATATATATAAATTCCATAACGACTATTTTAAATTTTAAACTGGACATAACTTTCAATGTATATTACGAAATCTCGTTTTCTTACATTCGTTAGAAAGATATAATTAAACAGATTCAAATATTTCTTATTTTACTAAAATCCGATTTATTTTGAATTCTATACATTCATTTGAAATTTAAAATCAAATTTTCAAATTATTGCGCAATTTCAGGCTCGTTTTATAATTAAAATAAATTTATTCGTTCTAACTTCGACTAAAATAAATTTTTAGTCGTTATTATTTAAAGTAAATCGTTTTAAATATTCAAAATACATTAAAATAGCTAAAATAAAAAAATTAAATTGGTTCTGAAAATCTGGGTTGTTACAAGGACCTTGCCTGCGGATTACAATGCTTCGACCATATGGAAGGCTATACTAAAAACATAAGACGCATTGGCAAGAAATTGTATCAAAGAGATGGCTAATACAAGGATGCTAAATTATGCATGACCTATGGTTTCAGTGTAAATCTTTTATTAAGCAGTTGGATTGAGATATGTATTCTGCATACGGCTGGTTCGATAGGGAAGTTGAACAAATTATTCAATATGGTGGATGGCTATTAGGGTCACAGGCTATTAACGATAAGCAATGACATTATATCAAATATAATCCTATGTATTTTGGAAGAGAAAATGATATACGAATGTGTAACTATTCTTGTGAGTTTATTATCAATTCCTCCTCTGAAAATGTAAGAAATATGTTGGCTAGCTTTTCATTCCAGCTATCAAAGACTTAAACAGATACGAAGTAAACGAAAAAAGAGGCTCGCATAAACGCATACACGGCTCACCATCCAGGTTAGCCAAACGTCTCGTGATCCTTCCCCACCATCGGCTCGTGGTCCCCTTGTTGCCACCACTGGCTCGCATTCTATTACCACGACCCGGTTCTCGTATAAGGGTCATGAACCGGCCCTATATCCAGGAAAGAATGACCAGGATTTGGTCAATGCCCATCAAGCCACGAACCGGAAGCCAAGGATCTGATAACACGTGTCTATAACGGCAATATTGACCATTTCTCCACTCACTCACGAATGGCTCTGAGATCTTCGGGATGGATACCATGTGTCCACCTGAACCACCTGTAGAAACTGTCTATAAATACCTCAACACTTGGCATATTTGGGGAACCTTTTGGCAATTAAGAGTTCTTATTCCACCATTATCATATTTCTTCTATTTCTAATCAGAGATATCTCAAAGTAGCTAAGTGAATTATCATTGTAAAAGGGAGATTAGGATAAAACTGTTATTGTACTTGCATTCAAACGTATAATCAGAATCATATAAAGTGGACGTAGGCTCTTTTAACGCTGAACCACTATAAATTTGGTGTGTTTTCTGCATTTCATTTTATTTCTAGTTATAATTCCCTACGATTCAAGACAACTTGGGTGTTATAACCTTATTTTGGTCTAACATTTTGGTGCTTTTACTGTAACTGAATTCTCAGCATATCGGGTTATTATTCTACTGTTTGGATTTTCAAGTTCGAAGAAGATAGTCTGCATTCCCACTATTTTGTTTTTGAAGATTTCAGTAAACTCAAGACATTATGACTGCAAAGAAATCCAAGGATTCATGAGCCTCTCGAGCAAATGAAGCTAACAATGAGAATGTCCAGGAGCAGGCCTCTCAAGCTCACGGCTCTCGGGGGGAGACCCGGCCCTAGGAGAGGGCCACGACCCAGTCCCAAGAGGGGACCACGAGCCGACCCCAGGAGGGGGTCACGAACTTCCCTCGGCTAGGGTAACAACCCGTGTTTTTATAACGTGTAATAACCATAAATCAGGGCAGAATTAATTTTTTAAAATAAGAATTAAGGGAAACGGGTTACTCCATTGCGTTCGTCCCGAAATTCTGCTTGGAAACGAGTCTGAGTTTTCGAAAATCGGAGTCCGTATGACCATGTTATGACCTTTCAAAGTTTTCAGAAATTTTCAAGTTCAAAACAGACTCATTTCGAATTCAAAATTCGAATTTCAAACCTCCAAATGGACTGGGCGGGAAATTTCCCTCCCAGGACCAGGTCGACCTTGGGTCGACTATGTTTTCAACCTACCCAGGACCAGGTCGACCATTGTGTCGACCTGGGGGTCGACCTGGTGCCCGAGCCCATTTCTGTAGCTGGATTCACTCTGATGTATTTGGCCTTATTTCTGTCCACATTCGTTGACCTGACCCTATAAATACAACCCCTAACACCAGTCTCTCTACACCAAATTTCTTTTTGACCTTATGCCGCTTTGATTCTGGTTGAAAAGTTTGAGAGAGGGACTGCTTCTACTACGTTGAGACTGCGTTAAGGGAATTGCTGACTTGGGTACTTCTATTAGGACTTGACTAAGCATATTCAACATCGACTCTCTTTTTCTAATTCTCGAACAACGATCTGTAAGCCCAAGTTATTTTCAGATTTAAACTATAAATGTATTATGAATATGATGTAAATTGAAATTGGACCTATGTATGATGACTGTTTACATTCATTCTCGTTCATCTTGGATCTTGACTCTTGAATATTACTATGGCATTGATTTGGGGCCTATTCATGTTGTAAATCAAAAGAAACCCCTCTTATTATCATGTTGAATCTATTATTAGTCACATGTTTATGACTATCACCTTATGGAAGTCGTTACCATGACTATACTATCACCTTATGATAGTCGTATCATGACTATACTATCACCTTATGACAGTCGTTACTATGACTATACTATCACCTTGTGACAACTGTTATTTTGACTGGTACCTTATCATGCTAGATTTGGAATCTTTATGTTTGAGACCAATATTTCATATGCCAATAATATTTTAATCTTTTCAAGTCATATCATGCTATGCTAGTAATCACTTTTGCCACATTATACCCGTTCCTTTTTATGTTATTCCCTATTAGATTTATTTGTATCGATTCGAACTTACGTGCGATGGGAATACGATTTGGGTAGACTAGGTAAAACATAAATTAGCTTTAAACTTGAACATGAACGTTATTATGACTTGAACCTGAATATGGACATGAACTTGACACGATTTGACATGAAACATGACTTGAAAACTTCACATGAATCTAGACATGAAAACTTGAACGTGGGCATGACAATTAGATAACTTGAAAATGGCCAACTCGAGGTTGGGTTGAGTTTGTAGAGTAAATCTGCCCGGAACCGCCCGGCAAATCCAGTGGCTACAAACAATAGGATCCAATGTGGGTAGTTGGTCATATTGCACGTAAAAACCCGAGGTTAGACTATGTTGTGGTGTAAATCTGCCCGGAACCGCCCGGCAAATCCAGTAACCACAACAGTTAGTCTAATGTGAGAAGTTGGCGTGCACTAATGAATTAATGCCACTTGATAGGGTTAAGTCATGAACCACTTGAATATACTTAACCAACTTGACACGATGACTTGATAGGGTTAAGTCATGAACTGCTTGAACACACTTAACCAACTCGATACACGATCTAGATAGGGTTAAGTCACGAATTTGAATGACAACACTTAACCCATTAGAAACCCTAGTTACGCGGTCCTTTTCAGCAGCAACCCACTTAGATGTATCACGATAACCTGGGACTAGGCAGGGTGGGGCACGATTACTGGGCTGATTGTAAGCGACCAGAACGACGGCTGAGTAGGTGCGCCATTGTAGGTTCAGGCGGGCTATGGTCGTGCACGTAGTCCGGAGTTGAAAAAGCAGGCATTTGGCACCCGTAGATTTACACTATGCGTGCTTGATGCGTGTCGGTGGTTGGCACCATAGGACTTGATACACCCTATGGTGGACCTAGCACAGGTAACTACATTTCTGGATAGGGCCGTATGACACAGACACATGACGAGCTAGGACTTCTAGGGAGCCGATCGATTAATAGATCGTACTGTGGGACCCCGTAATGGGTCACTTCATGACACTGGGCTAAGGGATCATTTCATGATTAATACTTGACATGGGTTAGAATACTAGTACAGTCGGTGCAGCGAACCTTGAACATGCGATGCCAGACTAGACTTATCCTGTTACCTTAATGATCCTACTAATTCTGTTATCATCCTTATGTTTAATTCCAGTTTTCACATATCATGTTACCTTTACTAGTTTTCATACTGAAAGTCACTAGGGCTTACCAGTCTTTATGACTGACCCTTTTTCTTTCGCCCAGTTTTCTTTCGTTTCCCCCCTAGGTTCTCAGGGAGGAAACACTAGCTCTTAGCTTGGATTCAACTTGCTTTCTGACAGCTCATGTACGGTTTGGTCTTGGGCTATGCTATGCTATGCCTGCTTCTGCTATTTATGGGGAATAATTTACTTTTGTTTTTAGTTTATGCTTCTTTATTATGAACTGGATGTAATGGAGTAATTTGTATTTTGGATATATGAGCTTGTGACTCTTTTCTGGAAAATAATATAAAGTTTGTTTTTAATTTCTACCGCTGCTTTATTTATGTTCTTCCTTGTGATATCTCTGTGCGTGTTTACCTAGATAATACTCCACCAAAACTAATGCATTCCCTTTGTGAGTGACCCTAGCGGAGGTGGGGTGTTACAATTTGGTATCAGAGCAGAAGGTTACCAGGTTGGGAAAAAGTTTTAAAAACCTTCCAAAACTATTTTCAAAACTATTTATAAAGAAGCATTTTTCAAGAAAAGTTTTATGTTTAAAAAGGTTATTCCCCAAGAAGCCATTAGCCCTTTCCATTATTTCCTCATTTGAATCTTTTCTTTTCGTTTTTCAGCATGGTCGATCTTAACATTCCTAAGGGAATACCCGTGCCTGGATGGTTCCGAAGGTACTTAGAAGCCAGGGCCAACGACGCGGGCACGGCAGACATCCCTCCTCCTCCTCCCCTAGTGGCCGCGGTTCCTCCTCCTCCTGGTACCGCCTTTGCCAAAATATGCAAAGACTTTAAAGCAATGGGCGGCAAGAAATTCGTTGGAACTGAAACCTTTGTTGAGGCACGAAACTGGCTAAAGGAAACAGAAGACTTTTTCATTATCTTTGATGTGGAGGACCATAGGAAAGTTCAGTTGGCAGCATGGTTGCTGAAAGAGGAAGCTGCATTTTGGTGGGAAGTCACCAACGCTACCAGGCCAGTTGAAACTTGGGAAGACTTTAGAGAG
Organism: Allium sativum; assembly: GCA_030737875.1. Taxonomy (NCBI): domain Eukaryota; kingdom Viridiplantae; phylum Streptophyta; class Magnoliopsida; order Asparagales; family Amaryllidaceae; genus Allium; species Allium sativum. The sequence goes on along the minus strand of CM060916.1, from coordinate 108,583,109 downwards.
AGGTTTGGGCTTAAATTCTTATCTTCCGCAGAGGAGAACCTTCAGATGGAGAGGTTCCTAGCACTCAAGCAAGGGGATATGTCTGTGAGGGAGTACGTGAATAAGTTTAATCAGCTTGCTCGGTTCGGTTTGGATTTGGTCAACACAGCCCAGAAGAAGGCTGTGCACTTTACTCAAGGATTGAATGAGCCACTACACAGCTTGGCCCTAACACATATACCCATGGGGGCGACCTTTGAAAGCTTGGTGGATATGGCTCTACTTCATGAGGAAGATAAGAATAGCAAGAAGGAGGTTAAGCCTAATGAGACTCAGAATAAGAAAGCAGATTTCAAGAAGGGGAACAACAAGAATAACAAGAATAACAAGAGCAACAACAAATCACGTGAGACGAGGAAGTGCAACTTCTGTGGTATTACTGGACATCTAGCTAAAGACTGTAGAAGGAAGAAGAGGAAGTTGGGTGAATGCATTCATTGTGGAGATACTGGACACATCAGCAAGGATTTCCCTAAGAAGCAAGGACAGGGGCAAAGGCAGACCCAGCGAGCAGGACCTTCTGGAGGGCAGTTGCATGCTCTCAACACCACTCCAGCTCTTGACCGAGGTAGTAAAATTTCCGTAGAAAGCCTTGTTTACATTTCTGACTTTCCTGTTCGAACCTTATTTGACTCTGGCGCATCGCATACTTTTATTTCTTCTGATAATGTTGAAAATCTGCACCTAAGTACTAGTCTGGTTGAGGATCCCGTTATAGTTTCAAATCCAATTGGGGGCTCCGCCCATTTATCTATGATGTGTGTGGATTTGAGGATCTCTATCTTAAGTGTAGAATTCACGTGTAATGCTTATGTTCTCGGATTCATGGGATACGGTTTGATCCTAGTTATGGATTGGTTGTCCGATTATGGAGCCATTCTTGATTATGAACGAAGGGTAGTGAGGCTCATGACTCGCCTTGGTAATACCCTTGAAATTTCTTGTAACCCGAAGGGTCCGGTCATGTTATGTTATCTTGAATCCCTTGACTCGTCCGACGATAATTTGCAATCTGTAAGAGTGGTCCAAGAATATCCAAATGTCTTTGATGAAGTGAGGGGATTACCTCCTAAACGCGAGATAGAGTTCCGAATTTATCTTGTTGATAATGCCAAGCCAGTTTCATTGCCCGTTAGGCACATGGCCCCGCGAGAAAGGAGAGAGCTCAGTAAACAAATCAGCGAGTTGCTTGAGAAAAATTTCATAAGACGAAGCATTTCTGAATGGGGTGCTCCGGTGGTATTCGCTACTAAGGCGGATGGATCGCTTCGCTTGTGCGTAGATTATCGTAAGTTAAACAAGCTGACGAAGAAAAATAGGCACCCGCTACCAAGAATCGACGATTTGTTTGACCAGCTTGTGGGAGCATCTTTTTTCTCTGAACTCGATCTAGCCACAGGATTCCATCAGCTTAAAGTGGCTGAGGATAGCATTGACAAAACTGCGTTTAGGACTCCAGATGGGTTCTTTGAATGGCTTGTCATGCCATTTGGGTTAACGAATGCACCCATGTACTTTGTAGATTTGATGAGCAGGGTGTTTCGTGAGTTCCTTAACAAGTTTGTGGTAGTTTTCGTGGATGATATTTTGATCTTCTCAAAAGATGAAGAAGAGCATGCTAGGAATCTCAAGGAAGTCATGGAAACGCTTAGAGCACACCGGTTAAAGGCTAAGTTCTCCAAATGCCATTTTTGGAGGAAGGAAGTTCGGTTCCTTGGACATGTAGTTTCTAAGCAAGGCATAGCTGTGGACCCTGCAAAGGTAGTTGCGGTACAGGACTGGAAAATTCCTAAGAATGCAACGGAGGTGAGGAGCTTTCTCGGTTTGGCGGGCTACTACAGGAAGTTCATTAAGGACTTCGCTAAGATTTCAGCCCCTCTTACTAAATTAACAAAGAAGAATCTACCTTTTGTATGGGACATAGAATGTGACGCTGCTTTTCAGAGATTTAAGAGAGCCCTCACCATAGCTCCAGTTTTGGCATTACCCGATGGAGGTAAGATGTTTACGGTGTACACTGATGCATGCGGCACGGGGTTAGGCGCTGTCCTAATGCAAGAAGGAAGAGTAATATGCTACGGGGGCAGATAACTTAAAGTTCATGAGAAAAACTATCCCACGCAAGACTTGGAGTTGGCCGCGATATTCTTTGCACTTAAAGCGTGGCGTCATTATCTTCTAGGGGAGAGGTTCGAGCTGTATACCGACTACAAATCGCTTAAATACCTCTTCTCACAGAAAGACTTGAATCTGAGACAACAGCGGTGGATGGAGTTCTTGGCATCATATGACTTCGATATAGCTTATACCCCTGGCAAGGGTAATGTGGTGGCGGACGCGCTAAGTAGAAAAAGGTTGACTTTGAGTCCCTTGTTTGTTGAAATGAAAAGCCTTTAGTTTATAGCAACCTTTGATTTTACACCTGCTGTTGAGTCATTGACTGCTACGTTAGCATCTCTTGAGCTAAGACCTACACTTCTAGATCAAGTAGGGACTTCACAGAAGGAAGACCCACAGATAGTTGAAATCATGGACAAGCTAATTAGGGGTGAGACGTCGAGTCACCTCAGTAGGTATGCCATAGATGACAAGGGATGGCTAAGGCACGATGGAAGACTATGTGTCCCACAAGTGGGAGACTTAGTAAGGAGAGTTCTCGAAGAAGCGCACCACTCGAAGATGACTATACATCCCGGAGGGGATAAGATATACAGGAATATAAAATGCATTTTCTTTTGGGCTGGAATGAAAAAGGACGTGGCAGAGTTCGTTTCGAAGTGCATGGTGTGCCAACAAGTAAAGGCCGAATCGAAGAAGCCCGGTGGACTATTACACCCTTTGGAAGTTCCGCAATGGAAATGGGAGAGTTCTCGATAGATTTCGTGGATGGATTGCCTAGGTCAAGGAAGGAAAATACTAGCATATGGGTCAAAGTTGATAGACTCACGAAAAGTTTTCACTTCATTCCGGTGAAGAGCAAGAGGACCGCATCAGGGCTAGCGTCTATTTACCTTCAAGAGATAGTACGATTGCATGGAGTGCCTTCTAGTATAGTTAGTGATCGTGACCCGATTTTCACTAGCCAGTTCTGGAATAGTCTGCAAGAAGCAATGGGAACACGACTGAACTTGAGCACGGCCTATTACCCAAAGACAGATGGACAAACCGAAAGGGTAAATAGGGTACTAGAAGATCTCCTGAGGCTATGTATTCTTGACTTTGGTGGTACTTGGGAAGACCACCTTCCTCTCATGGAGTTTGCGTATAATAACAGTTACCAAGCTAGCATCGGAATGGCACCGTTCGAAGCCCTGTATGGAAGACCGTGCAAGTCGCCAACTTGTTGGTGGGAGACGACAGACAGACTTATACTTGGGCCCGACATGATAAGGGACACTTCTGAGAAGATTGAGTTGATACAAAGACGAATGAAAACGGCCCAAGATAGACAGAAATCTTATGTCGGACCAGAGAAGGACAGACCTAGAGTTCAAAGTCGGAGATATGGTCTTTGTAAAAGTTTCTCCGCTACGCAATGTAGTTCGTTTTGGAGCCGTTGGAAAGCTAGCACCAAGGTTCGTAGGACCGTTCCCTATCATTGAGAGGATTGGACGAATGACCTATAAGGTAGACTTACCCGAGAAGTTATCTGGAGTACACAATGTCTTTCACGTCTCACATCTCCGGAAGTGTTTGCATGAGTTAGCCAAAGTGGTTGAGCCAAGCATCCTTGAAGACGTAGAAGTGGAGAAAGAAGCAACCTTGAGGCGGGTTCTGATTCGTATCTTAGGAACGGAGTTTATGAAGCTAAGGAATCGAGAGGTCAAGCTAGTTAAAGTGCAGTGGAGTGAAGCCCAAGAAGACGCAACTTGGGAAACCGAAGAGAAGATACGTGCGCTTTACCCGTTTCTTTTTGAGGGTACATTCTCGATCTCTTTTTCCTTGAAAACCTTTTCATATCATGCTTCTAATATATACGTTTGTCTAGTTATCTTCTCGATCTTATCTTGAGAACCTTAGGTAGAACCATATGGATGTAAACATGTGATTGAAACATGTTATGGTTGATGTTTGCAGATGGTTGCAAGTGGTTGCTAGTGGATGCATGACACACATTAGGCACTAGATCGGCTCAGGAACATTTTCATGTTGCATATGCATGAATGCTAATACTTGTACATGGATGGAACTTGTTATGCTATCACTTGGATGTTGCATATGGATGAATGTTTGTGCACTCATGTAGAGATTATGAACTATGCTAGCAATTTGCATACATGTTGGATTCATGACACTAACATATTTTGCATTAAGGAGGTTTACTGAATCAGCAACCGCCTGATCTTTTGCATTAGATAAGTACATATACACACACTTTCTGCATATGTTCATACAGCACTAGAAATCCTTTAAGGACATTGGTTTCCTGTGGATGATGCTTTGAGTAGATGGATGATGGATGGTAGGACACATCCTCCCTAACTTAGAGATTTCGGGGACGAAATCCTTTAAGGAGGGGAGAATGTAACAACCTGTGTTTTTATAACGTGTAATAACCATAAATCAGGGTAGAATTAATTTTTAAAATAAGAATCAAGGGAAACGGGTTACTCCATTGCGTTCGTCTCGAAATTCTACTTGAAAACGAGACCGAGTTTTCGAAAATCGGAGTCCGTATGACCAAGTTATGACCTTTCAAAATTTTTAGAAATTTTCAAGTTCAAAACAGATTCAATTCGAAATCAAAATTCGAATTTCAAACCTCCAAATGGACTGGGCGGGAAATTTCCTGCCCAGGAGCAGGTCGACCTGGGAGTCGACTATGTAGTCGGCCTACCCAGGACCAGGTCGACCAAAGTGTCGACCTGGGGGTCGACCTGGTGTCCGTGCCCATTTCTGAAGCTGGATTTACTCTGATGTATTTGGCCTCATTTCTGTCCACATTCGTTGAACTGACCCTATAAATACAACCCCTAACACCAGTCTCTCTACACCAAATTTCTTTCTGACTTTACGCTGCTATGATTCAGGTTGAAAAGTTTGAGAGAGGGACTGCTTCTACTACGTTGAGACTGCGTTATGGGAATTGTTGATTTGGGGACTTCTATTAGGACTTGACTAAGCATATTCAACATCGACTCTCTTTTTCTAATTCTCGAAACACGATCTGTAAGCCCCAGTTATTTTCAGATTTAAACTATAAATGTATTATGAATATGATGTAAATTGAAATTGGACCTATGTATGATGACTGTTTACATTCATTCTCGTTCATCTTGGATCTTGACTCTTGAATATTACTATGACATTGATTTGGGGCCTATTCATGTTGTACATCAAAAGAAACCCCTCTTATTATCATGTTGAATCTGTTATTAGTCACATGTTTATGACTATCACCTTATGGTAGTCGTTACCATGACTATACTATCACCTTATGACAGTTGTATCATGACTATACTATCACCTTATGACAGTCGTTACCATGACTATTCTATCACCTTGTGACAACTGTTATTTTGACTGGTACCTTATCTTGCTAGATTTTGAATCTTTATGTTTGAGACCAATATTTCATATGCCAGTAATATTTTAATCTTTTCAAGTCATATCATGCTATGCTAGTAATCACTTTTGCCACATTATACCCGTTCCTTTTTATGTTATTCCCTATTATATTTATTTGTATCGATTCGAACTTACGTGCGATGGGAATACGATTTGGGTAGACTAGGTAAAACATAAATTAGCTTTAAACTTGAAAATGAACATTATTATGACTTGAACCTGAATATGGACATGAACTTGACATGATTTGACATGAAACATGACTAGAAAACTTGAATGAATCTAGACATGAAAACTTGAACGTGGGCATGACAATTAGATAACTTGAAAATGGCCAACTCGAGGTTGGGTTGAGTTTGCAGTGTAAATCTGCCCGGAACCGCCCGGCAAATCCAGTGGTTGCAAACAATAGGACCCAATGTGGGTAGTTGGTCATATGGCACGTAAAAACCCGAGGTTAGACTATGTTGTGGTGTAAATCTGCCCGGAACCGCCCGGCAAATCCAGTAACCACAACAGTTTGTCTAATGTGAGAGGTTGGCTTGCACTAATGAATTAATGCCACTTGATAGGGTTAAGTCATGAACCACTTGAATATACTTAACCAACTTGACACGATGACTTGATAGGGTTAAGTCATGAACTACTTGAACACACTTAACCAACTTGATACACGATATGGATAGGGTTAAGTCACGAATTTGAATGGCAACACTTAACCCGTTAGAAACCCTAGTTACGCGGTCCTTTTCAGCAGTAACCCACTTAGATGTATCACGATACCCTGGGACTAGGCAGGGTGGGGCACGATTACTGGGCTGATTGTAAGCGACCAGAATGACGGCTGAGTAGGTGCGCCATTGTAGGTTCAGGCGGGCTATGGTCGTGCACGTAGTCCGGAGTTGAAAAAGCAGGCATTGGGCACCCGTAGATTTACACTGTGCGTGCTTGATTCGTGTCGGTGGTTGGCACCATAGGACTTGATACACCCTATGGTGGACCTAGCATAGGTAACTACATTTCTAGATAGGGCCGTATGACACAGACACATGACGAGCTAGGACTTGTAGGGAGCCGATCGATTAATAGATCATACTATAGGACCCCGTAATGGGTCACTTCATGACAATGGGCTAAGGGATCATTTCATGATTAATACTTGACATGGGTTAGAATACTAGTACAGTTGGTGCAGCGAACCTTGAACATGCGATGCCAGACTTGACTTATCTTGTTATCTTAATGATCCTACTAGTTCTTTTATCATCCTTATGTTTAATTCCAGTTTTCACATATCATGTTACCTTTACTAGTTTTCATACTGAAAGTCACTAGGGCTTACCAGTCTTTATGACTGACCCTTTTTCTTTCGCCCCTTTTTCTTTCGTTCCCCCCTAGGTTCTCAGGGAGGAAACACTAGCTCTTAGCTTGGATTCAACTTGCTTTCTGACAGCTCGTGTACGGTTTGGTCTTGGGCTATGCTATGGCTGCTTCTGCTATTTATGGGGAATAATTTACTTTTGTTTTAAGTTTATGCTTCTTTATTATAAACTGGATGTAATGGAGTAATTTGTATTTTGGATATATGAGCTTGTCACTCTTTTCTGGAAAATAATAAAAAGTTGGTTTTTAATTTCTACCGCTGCTTTATTTATGTTCTGCCTTGTGATATCTCTGTGCATGTTTACCTAGATAATACTCCACCAAAACTAGTGCATTCCCTTTGTGAGTGACCCTAGCGGAGGTGGGATGTTACAGCTAGGGACCACAATCAGGCCCGGAAAGGAAATTGGGACCCGCTCCACCTATGTTGATGCTTCTGTTCGACCATACTCAAGTTCTCCAAATCCAACCGCGAATGTTAATAATCAGCTACCTGCCTCTACTCTCGTAACGGAAAGAGATTTTTCTCGTCTTCTCGACATGTTGGAAAGGACCGATAATGTGTTAGAGGCTCAAAGACGTGAGAGTTCTTTGATGTAGGAGAATATGACTGTGATGAGCAGGCAAATAGATGAACTCCGAAGGTAGAGGATACCATTACCTACTCATGGCCTTATTCCAGATTATTCATCTTCATCAGAAGATCCCTCAAGACCCCAACGATGGCCAGTAGAAAGGCCTGAAAACTTGGAACAACTTCAGTTTGGGTCACATCCATCTCGAGAACAAATGGCACTTAATTTGGGACCTGACAATCATAATTTAAATAATCCCTCTTTGTTACCAATGGAGAGAACCCGAATGTTACCCAGGGGTCTGAGCACTATTAATCCCACTCAGAAACAACCTCTACAGCCCTCTCTCCACATGACCGACCGTGATCATAGGGGGCAAGGAAGCTTTGCCCAGGTCCCGGACCAGGCGGTGATGCACCGAGGTGACATTGGAGGTTCTTGCAGAGCAGTGAGTGCTGATCCTGAATCCACCCTGACCATTGCTGATGTTGAGACGATGGTAAGACAGATCATGGCAGACAGCCAAGGGCAAACAGATGGGGACTCGGGTGTAGATCGCAGTCACACGCCTTTCACTGATGACATACTAGACGTCTGATTCCCAAGATGATTTAACCTACTAACTATGAATCGTTATGCATGTAGGACACACCCGGTTCAGCACTTGATGAGATATTCATGGTATATGAATGTCGTCGCCGCTCGATACACGGTGAAATGCAAAGCTTTCCAGATGTTTCTAGAGGATGTAGCAATAATGTGGTTTACCCGACTACCACCACGATCAATCTCCATCTTCAAGGAACTGAGCGAGATGTTTATAAAACAATTCGGACTCCATGCTCAAAGGTCCAAGAACATCATTGAACTATCCCTTATTAAGCAACATCCTGACGAAACTTTGAGGTTATGCTTGGATCGCTTTAACTTAGCAGTAACGGAGGTAAGAGACCCTCACGAGCAATTTGTCCTGATGGCCTTAATTAATGGAGTAGATAAAGATACTGAATTTGCTAAATACCTTGCTAGAAAACCACCACTTATCAGGGAGATATTCTATGAGAAAGCCAGTATTTGCCTACGTCGGGAAAAGATATATTTTAATCGAAAGAGGAAGGCTGCTGATAAGGAAGATATACAGAGTAATTTGGCAATTAAATAGTCCGGCGATAGATCTGGAAAGGTAGAGGCCAATGTTGGAAATAAGAATCAGGGCAATGGCTGCCAAAAAGGGAACGGCAACAGGAAAAAGAATCAGGTTAATGACTCACAGAAGAGACCTCAGTTCAGAACTTTTGAAAACTTCACACCATTGAACGACATGTTGGAGAACATCTATCTGGACACTTATAATGTTCTCCAATACAAGAAGCCTCCACCAAGGGATTCAATGGAAAAGGAACGTGAAACTGGAAAATTCTTTCTTTTCCACCAAACCTATGGTCATTCGACGAATGAGTGCAAACATCTAAGAGATGTGGTAGAGAAACTCCTTAGGGAAGGAAAATTGGATGAATATAAGGGAGCCCCAAGAAACTGGAGGCAAGGTAGCCTATAGCAAAATAAAGGGCAGCCATCTCAGAGGACTACTGCTCAACAGAAGGGTAAAGGTGTGACACCCCGTATTTCTGTTAACACTAAAGTAACAAATTAAAGAATAACTAATCTCAGATGTGAGAATTAAGGGAAACGGGTTGCGCCATTGTGTTCGTCTCAGAATTCTGGTAGAAATAGAGTCCGAGTTTGCGTGAATTGGACTTCGTATGAAGAAGTTATGGCCATCATAAGTTTTACAAATTTCAAAACAGATTTCGAAAATTCAAATTTCAGAGTCAGATGGGCTAGGCGGGAACCGCCAGGGCCAGGTCGACCATAGGGTCGACCTGGGGGTCGACCTGCCCCCCTCCCCCTCCCCCGGGCAGACTTGATTAGTGACCTGTTAATGACTGTGTGGTGACTCATCATGGTTTCTGATTTGCTCTGATTGCCTGAGATTAATTCTGGGTTGATCGGACGGCCTAAACTAATTCTAAACTCTATAAAAAGACATGTAGAGTCAAACCCTAAAATCAAATTAAAATTAGAGCCATGGTCTCCATGCCATCACCTTGCAACCCAGAATAGCCGCAACCAATTAGAGAGGAAGAAAGCTAAACAAATTCAATTCAACTCTAACAACGAATCTACTTCAAAGGAAAGGTAATACAACTTCAGAACTCAGAATTCAGAACTCAAGACCTTCTTTGAGTTATGAGTTTGATTTCTTTAATAAAAGAATTGGCAATTTAATCGGATTAAGCTATGATGCAGATTATATGGTTATGTTGTGAATTATTGACCACACGTTATCATCTATGTTGTAAAATTGTGATGTTATCATTTATGTTGTTAATTCTATGATGCTATCATCTATGTTGTAAAGTTGTGATGTTATCATCCATGTTGTAATTCTATGATTATGTATAATCAATTGATTATGATGTTTCATATGCTAGTTTGGTTATGTTGTTGGAAATAATTCATATGATAAATCACATGTATGTACGCAAGTTAGGATGTTAACTGAGACATAGATCATATGCAAGTTAGTGAAAATTCTATGCATAACCTTACATGTTTCATGAAATCTATTTTAGATCTAAAGTTAGGCTATGACATGTGTGAGTTATATGCTAAATTTTACATGCTAGTTTATATGTTTAGATGTAAGTTTACACCTTCGTTATGTTGCATAAATCACATATGCAAGTTTATATAAATATATGTGTTTGTAGTATGAATCATGTTATGTAAGTTTGTGGTTACTGCCTATGCAAGTTTACACCTGTAGATATAGATTTATGACATACATGATTTATGCAAGTTTATGACTATTACCTAAACAAGTTCACACCTTTATATTTGGATCTATGACATATGTAGTTTTATGCAAGTTTGTGACTTTGTCCTATGCAAGTTTTAAATGTAGAACATCATTCACACATGCAAGTTCACCCCTTTTGTTTAGATCTAGTTTTATCTGTATGTATGTTGTGATGTTTTCTCTTTATTCCATGAGTTAGACTATTCGAGTCTAACGTATATTTTACGTTAAACGAACAAACGTACAACGCGGGGTAATGGGATAATACTAAAAGATTTAATATTCAGAATTTGGCATAAATGCCTTAAATGGCATAAAATAAATTTGTGGTGATAATTGGTATAATTTGGCATACCAGAAATGGATGGACATAATTGAGTCAATTTTGGCCATAGTTAAATTTGGAATTGATTGATAATTTGAATAGGGAAATTAATTCAAATTGGGGAATGATTAATTAGGTGTAATTAATTGTCTAAGACACGAGATTAGGCTCTTTTGTGGTGTAAGACTGCCCGGACCCGCTCGGCAAATCCAGCTGCCACAAATGCCAGTCTAATGTGGGAGGTCTTAGACATAAATTAAATGCGTAATAGTTGTAAAGACACGAGGTTAGGCTCTTTTGTGGTGTAAGACTGCCCAGACCCGCCCGGCAAATCCAGCTGCCACAAATGCCAGTCTAATGTGGGAGGTCTTTATGAGGTTACGGTCTTAATGAATTAAGAAACACTTAACCAGATAAACATGTAGTGGGACATGAGAGGGGTTAAGTAGGTGCCTTGGGTGGCATGTGGAATTTAGTGGGTGCCTTGGGTGGCATTTGAAATACGATTAGAAACACTTAACCAAAAATTGAAACATGTAAGTGAACATGAGTAAGAAGAGGGTTAAGTGAGATGTACTGGAGGGGACCGAGCTTAGGTGGATAGCTTGTGTCAAGTAATGGGGGCCCATTTCAAACAGTAACCCATAGGTATCTTTGTGGGCTCGACCCAAGTCGAGGACGGGACACACGTACTGGGCTTGACTATAAGAGGCCAAAATGGGTTAGCGGTGGCAACACAAGTCCAATGGGTTCATATGTGTGTGTGGGCCCGGACTGGTAGGCAAGACGTTGTTGCATCGTGTAGGTATAAGTCGTGCATTGTTGGTGGTATCGGGATGCCACTTTGGGGAGTGATACACCCCACTATGGGGCTAGCATAGGTATCCACGAGTTCGGGAGCTGATCGCATGGGGGTAGTGGGTACACCTAGTGGAGATAGGGGCAAGCAGCACCTATGAAGGCAACTAGGGGTGCACGAAACTACCATTATCATATTTAAGTTCTGTAGGCGGGATCAACCTTAGGGTGACTAGTGGTGGTGCAGTATAGTTGTGGTGGTGCAGTATAGTAATTATCTTATAGTGGTTTAGGTGCGCCTTTAACGTTATCTTTGTTCAATCTTATTTCCTTGTTTACTTTGTCATACCCAATTATTCATAGTCATTTCCTTACTTTCCAAATTATGCCTCAACCTAGTTATTTTGGTAATTATATTATTAAAGTTATCGCACTCGCCAGACTTTATGTCTGACCCCCTTTGTTTCGACCTCTTTTCTTCCTTCCCCCTCCCCCCCAGGTGCTCAGGTTGGAACTAGCACCAATGGAGCTTGATTTTGGATAGTTGTATCTTTGCTTTTAGAAGTTGCTTGGATCGCTGAAGTAAAGTTCAGCCTCTCTTATTTATGGCTATTTTGTATTGGGGTTATGTCTTTCTATTTATGTACTTTGATATAGTCAAGATGGATATTATGTACTTTGACTCTGGTATTTGATGATGTAATCAAACATATGAGTTTACCGCTGCAATGAATAAAGTTTTAAAGTTTTAAGTACTATTTATATATGTCTTGTTGTTAAGTTTCTGTTCTATACTCACTTAAAACGATCCATAGAAGTTAATGCATTCCCTTTGTGAGTCACATTAATGGACGTGGGGTGTTACACGTGGTATTAGAGATGGAGGTTACTAGAACAGATATGAATTTTGAAAAGTGTTTTTGAAAAACAACTTTTATAAAGAAGTACCTTCAAAAGTACGTTTTAAGGAAAGTATTTTCAAGTAAAAAGCTTATTTTAGAAAGCATAACCCCAAGAGGCATATATCCTTCCTTCGGTTCTTTTGTATTGAATCTTTCCTTTTTCGTTTCAACATGTCTGGAATTCCCGAGATACCCGAGGGGATACCAATACCGGGATGGTTTAGGAGGTATTTGGAGACTAGGGCCGCCACCGCAGGTCCAACAAATCCTCCTCCTCCTCCTTGTGTCGATACTTTTGCTAAGATATGTAAGGACTTTCGGGAAATGGTGGAAAACCTTTTCAAGGGACGGAGACATTTGCTGAAGCTCGTAATTGGCTAAAGGAGGTGGAAGAATTGTTTGGGATCTTTGAGGTGGAAGATGGAAGAAAAGTCCAGTTAGCTGCCTGGCTAATGAAGGATGGGGCCTCGTTTTGGTGGGAGGTCACTAATGGAGAACGTACGGTCGATACATGGCCATATTTTAGGCGGAGGTTTGAGGCGAAGTTTCTCTCACGAGCTGAAGAGAATCTATACATGGAAAGGTTTTTGGCGTTAAGCAACGGAATCTATCGGTGAAAGAATACGTCAACAAATTCAATCAGTTGGCAAGATTTGGCTTGGACTTGGTGAATACACCAGAAAAGAAGGCCCTGGGATTGGTTAAGGGTTTGAACGAGTCGCTTCATAGGTTAGCTATGACCCACATCCCCATGGGGGCTACTTTTGAGAGATTAGTTGAAATGGCGCATATTCATGAAGAGGAGAAGGGCGCCAATGCTAATAAGGCACCCGAGAAGAAAGGGAATCAAAAGAAACCGCAACAGCAACAACAGAACAAGAAAGGTGGTAAAGGCAACAATGGTAAGGGAAAGAAAAGATGCTTTAATTGTGGGACACCAGGCCATCCAAGCAAATATTGTAGAAAGAAAAATAAGACTTGTTGTTTTCACTATGGCGAGGCGGGACATCTAATTAAGGACTGCCCAAAGAAAGGGCAGAGGGCAGGGTCTACCTCCGGAGGACAGGTGCAGGCTCTTTTGGCACCAGGGTTGTGATGACCCCAAACTTCCACGGTATGAAAGTAGGAGTAATCGTTTGGAATATAACATAAATATAATATAACAAGTCACAGAAACAACATAGTAAAGGAAATCCATATAGTAACAACATCATAGCAGCGGAAATATAATGTCATCAACAATAGAAAATCCACAGTCACAGAATTCTAAGTTACTACATCAAGTTTGCAAAAAAATGACATGAATCCCAATTCCAAAATAAATGACATGAAATGGAAATAAGTCTAATGTCTGGAATGAAAAAGGAAATGCGATAAAAGCAAATGATAGAAAGTCTTCGAAGCTCCAAGTCATCACCTCTACGTCAAAAGCTGGTCCAAGGAAAATGATAAGCAGCTCCAAAGAAAAGACTCCAAGCAAAAGAATACCTGTTACTTGGCTGCCCGTGTAGAAAGGAGGGCACCCAAGTTTGCAAAAAGGTGAAACAAACTATGGGTCAGTCGTGGGACTGGTGTGAGAATTCTTAACTAACTTAACTAATATTAATAAGGCAAATCCAAAGACCACGCCGCTAACGCGGAACGGGTTCACTCTAATGGATTGTCGTGCATAATTTAAGGTGTCATAACAGATAATTAAATACATCGTAAACAACGCAATGTTTTTGGAAAAATGGAATCACCATAAGACCCAAGTCCCATCACACAATGCAAAGCACACCAGAAGATAGGGTTTTACCTTATGATGATTAAACATGCTAAATACGGCAAATACGAATCTAATATTATCATTAATATATATGAAAATGTTTCAATCATAAATGTATCAATCCTAGGAAGCATAGGTACCCATATATTATGCCTCCGTACTAGTAATACAATCAAATTCTTCGGTTCGTATTTGGATTTTTGGTTTCCATCATGAGTCAAGGCTAGAGAGGAACTCCTTACCGATTCGAGCACTCTAGCTAGTGTCTCAGGATTCCCCGCGGAGAACCCTTGGATAGCTGCAGGGCCGGTCCGCAAATACAGCTTAGCAGATTAGTTATACCAGAACACATGTTTCCCGATCCTATAGGACCTATCCGAGGTGCCTCATTCCATCATCCACATAAGTAAAATGTCAGGCTGTGTCAAAACCCAAACACCACTTCTAGCTAGAAAGAAACGTGCTGCTCTCCCTGCGTTCCGTTCTCCCGTTTTAGACTCTACCGGTTTGTGAGGATCGTGAAGTTACGTAATACACAAAGCTACGCCTAAAACAGGCCATGCTCTGATCACCACCACAAGGTTCTGCTTTTCAACAAGAAACCTTGATCATTGCATCTTAGTGTGCCACACTGACACTCCATATCACACTATCGATTCTCCGTCAATTGTACAAAAGGGTGTTAAGTAGAGAATAAATTCTCTACCACCAACATTCGTACACTCGACAGAATATCAACAAATGAAATATATAAAGGAGTCCAATGTCGGACACACGTTCTGTAATAACCCAGAAATCTGGGCCAGTTAATTTTTTTTTATTTTGGCAATTTTAGTGAATTTTGACTATTTAAAATGAATTATTTTAAATAAAAATGACGAGAAATTTATTTTGAATACAATTAAATCGTATATAGTTATATAGATCGACGATAGAATATAAATATTTATTTATATTTATAAAAGGAATTGAAAATGGCGCGGTAGTTCGATAATTCGATTTCAAACTTCAATTGAACATACCAGGAGCAGAATAATCTGGATTTTAGTGAAACCAAAAATAATGGAATCTAATTGATAATATCTTTCCAACGAATCTGAAAAATCAAATTTTCATAGCGGGGATCAAAAGATATGTCCAGTTGAAAATTCTGAATAGTCGCTATGGAATTCAATCCCTTAAAAACGGACATTTTGCAAACGACCTCGGATTTCGACGAAACCACTTTTGTTGGATCCGTGTTGTAAAGTTTTTGCTAGGTTTCAAATTTCCTAATTTTTCAAATCAATATGTGAGTGTGGCAAAGGAAAACGCGTTTGACCAGTTTCAGTTGATTTTAATCGACTGGAAATTGGTCATTTTTCAAACGGTCTCAGAATTCGACGAAACTAGTTTTGTTAGGACCGTATCGTCAATACGAAGCTAGAAATATTTTTTTGAGAATTTTTAGAGATCGTATGTGGGACCGGTACATTGAAATGCGCGTTCAAATTCAATATATAGAGTTATATGTTGATTTTTGACGAAAACTGATCGAAACAGTCGAATCAGCTTACGATACATATCCCATTGTGTTCGGAATGGGGGTAATTAGCTATGGACGACAGTCGGCGGGTTCGATTTCGAGTTCGAATGGAGATGGTACGTTATAAAGTTTAAAATTTAAAATAATAAATAAATTATAATATAAATCTATCCTTTATCTCTATCCTTTCCCCCGTTGACTAAAAATCAAATTCAGAATAATAAAAAAAAAACGAAGGGCGACGGAGCCCTAATCCAGCAGCCTCCGACGAGCGCACCCCATCCCCGACCGCCCTCCCCCTTCCCACCGCCTCTCTCCTTCTTCCCCTAGCCTCGCGCCAGTCTCTCTCCACCCTCCAGCTCCGATTTGCAGACCCCCCCAAACCCGAAGACAACCCCACAGCCACAGCACCGAGCCGCGAGCCCTAGACCCCCCTCCAGCATCGACTTCGACCGCCCTCCCCCTTTTACTCCTTTTTCCTTCGCTTCTACAACACCTCGCAGCAGCCCCCTTCGATGGTGAACGTTTCCCCCCTCCTTCCTATTTCTATGTAAGCTTCTTTTATTTATTTACATTTATTTTATATATTTTCAGTTTTATTAATGGTTTTTAATATAAAAGAAATGGTTTTTAATATAAAAGAAATGGTTTTTAATATAAAAGAAATGGTTTTTAATGTAAAAGAAATGGGTTTTAATATAAAAGCAATGATTATTAACGTTAAAAAGACTTGAATTCTTTTCATATGAAAATTTTGATCTTTATTTTTATGGAGGAGACGATCTTGTTTAAGAAAGGTTAAGATTTTCACTTATATAAAAATATGATTTTTATATAGTAAGGAATATAAAAATATGATTTTTATATAGTAGGGAATATAAAAATATGATTTTTATATTATAAAGATAATAAAGATATGATTTTTACTTATGTAGAGTATAAAAATATAATTTTTATATAATGTGGAGTTTAAAATTATAATTTTTATCATATAAAGAAAGGTATAGGATTTTTATACAAATGAAAGTGTAGTAAAAATTGGATCTTTCATATGTAGGAAGCGAAGAAAGGTTGAAATGAGATTTTATATATTGAATAGCAAAGTAAAAATTCGATTTTTACATATGTAGTGGCTACGGGCAACGAAAGTGACGAAAGGCGAGAACGACGAAGATTTCTATAAATGAAGAGTCGTGGTATTGGATAGCTTTCGGTGAGAACTTCTCACCTTTCAATTTAATTTTTCTAGTTATAAATATATACTAGGATGCAGACGGTGTTTAGTAGCACCCGACACCCATCATCCACAGACCATGGATGGCTTGTTTGTTTAATTGTTTGGATGTGTAGTTGGTTAGATTATTTGGTTTGAATTGAATTGTTTGGTGAATTGAAATTGATTTGATTGATGTGTGAATGGCGTGGGCCTTCACTAGACCGGTGATAAGGCTAGGCCTTGTCCCGTTTCTAGTATCGTGCCTTTATGCCGCCGAAAATTTCTAAAAATAAGTTAGAAAAATAAAGATAACATTTTACTTAATAAATGAACCGAATAGAATATTCATAGGTTGAATAAAATAGTTTGATCGTTAAAAATATAATTTTTAACGTGAATGTGAATAAATAAATATTCATTTACAAACCAGACGGTTTGTTTATGTACACCTATTTGAAGGACATTGATTGGGATGATAAATTTTACGCATCGCCCAACTGCACAAATAAAATCTGTGTTTGATTGTTTGAAACCCCACACGGGTATTGGGATGATATTTGATGTACACCAATCTTGATTGTTTAGTTGTATGTCGATCGATTGATTGACAGACTGTTATAAGCGTTGAATATTTATATTTGATGCTTATACAGGGTAGAATGCACTTTGGATGATGGTTGATTATTCATCGTTGTTGATATATACATGTGTTGTAGAAAATCCATATAATTAACATTATATGGTAATTGATTGGGCCTCATTCCAGTTTTGCAAAAGAAATATTTGCAAAAGAAATATTTGAAAAGAAATATTTGAATAGAAAATTTGAATAGAAATATTTGAATAGAAATATTTGAATAGAAATATTTGCAAAAGAAATATTTGAAAAAGAAATATTTGAATAGAAATATTTGAAAAGGAAATATTTGAAATAGAATATTTGAAAATAGAAACATATGAAGCCGCGTTGATAGATTGACGGCATTTTGACGTGAACGATATTTATATCGATTTTATTCAAATTGAAGTGAATATTAAAGTGAATTGAAATTCGAATTTAATTGAATTGATTTGAAATTCGAAATAAACTGAAAGGGTTTGAAATTCGAATAGAATCGAAATAGAATTGAAATCGTTTTGAAATGAATTCGAATAAAATCGAAGTAGAATTGAAATCGTTTTAAAATGAATTCGAATATAAATTGAATAGGAATGAATTTGAATTGAAATTGAATTAATTTGAAATTCAAATTGAATTGAAAACGAATGGAAATGGAATTAAAAATCGTTTTGAAAAGAAAATCGACGAAGTATATATTATATATATATTATATATAATATAATGGCCTGAATAGAACGCGCCGCGCTGCGGCAATTCGCGAATTTCGACCATTGACTTCGAACGGATATTACGGGAGATCCGACCGTCGGATTCTCCTGAAACCGGAACCGTTGGGTTCGTATCGAATAGAGCTTTCTAACGAATATTAGAAATTTGAAATCTAACGGTTGGATTTGGAAATATGTCCAAATCAAATTTGAAAAAGGTCGCTATAAGTGCAGTTCGATGGCCATTGATGGAAATCGACTTTACGGGCCTTGATAAAATTATTGAAAATAATAATAATTTGTGTAAAATTATAAGAAATGATTTGGGAAAAATCAGGATGAAAAACTCTATATTTGAAAAGATAAAAATAGATTTTTATCGAAATGAACTAGTTTCGAACTAGAATTATAATTCATTTATTTTTGAAATAAATAAAGTGGATCTGAAATGGTTTTGAAATATAACCATAATTTCCAATAATTATATTGGAATGGGTTTGAATCGAAATGGTCTTTGGATTATTTCGATGTTAGATTTCGTGATTATACAGATGTTGTTATGGAAATTTGAAAGATATATATATATATATATATATCGTTATTTCCGATGCGATATTTGTTGGTCGAAGAATTTGATGTTGAATATAAGCCGATATATTTTCTATTCAGAGCCTTGTATTTAATATCAAATGTGATTTGGGTTTGTCGTGAATGGTGTCTTCATTAACACTGTTCTTGAACCTAGTTGGGAAAAGATTAAATATTTTTATTTAGATTTAATGAAGTGTACCAATTAAATAATATTTAATTGGAATTGAATTGATATTGATTTTTGGGTTTATCGTGGACAGTGTTTTAAATAACACTCATTCTTTAACCCGATAATTAATGGAATGTGATTTTGGGTTTATCGTGAACCGTGTTTTAAATGACACTGATTCTTTAACCCAGTTAGCGATTAAAACGAAGTGGAGTTTTAATGAATCTTTAATTAGATTGAAATGATCGAGAATGGAGTATCACCAGTTTTGCTCCAGGCGGTAGTTAAATCTTTAATTAGATTTGAACGTGAAATGGTAATTGAATTTACCGATAACACCGTGGTGTTAGATATGAAGTATTACCAGTTTTGCTTCATGGGATGAATAGTTTGGGATTGGGAAATTAAAACAAATGATTACTTTGGTAAGGTTCGTTAATCCCGACTAGTTGAATCGAAATTCAAAAGAAGATTAGAGAATAAATAGAAGGAATTTATCTTGGATAAAATTAATGGGAACCTTTCCCTATGAATGTGAAATTTAGAAACTAACTGTCGGTTAGCCAAGCAGAATGGTTTTCTGGATATTGATCTGATGTTGGTTTCGGCCTTCGGGGTTAATATTTGGGGAATTATTCTCTTGATTAATTTACGGTTAGTGACTGATAAATTGGAACGAGGCGTATGTTGTGTTTGTGTAACACTTATTTAAAATATACGCGAGTTATTCGGGAAGACCGGGTTTATCCCATTCTGAATAACTGATACGACGATAAGTCGAAGATGAAGACGATGGTCGAAGACCGGAAGTCTTCACGTCGTTTGGGTGATTACTGATGATCTTGATTGGGCTATACACCCAAGAAGATGGAAACAGTTGGTGATCGTCCAGACGTGATTGGAGATCAATGGATATGCGGGGTACTAGGTGCCTCCGGTTTCGTTCAGACCCAGAACGAACTTGTAAATGGACTGTGTGTCTGACATTAGATTTTAGTCCGTATGATTGTTCTCTATTAAATATATATCTGTTCGGCGACGGAGAATTTATTCTCTTGCTTAACGCCCTTCTATGAGACTTACGAGCTCAGGGGTTATATATTGATGGATATCAAACGCATGAAGTGAATTGCCTGTGTGGCATGCCTAAGTGGCAATTGATCGAGGCTTCTATTGAAAAGCAAAGTCTTGTGGTGATGATCAAAGCATAGCCTGTGTGGCACAGCTTTGTGTAACGTGAATTCGCGAGCCTCGCACCCCGGTTGTGAACCAAAAACGGGAGAGGACCTCAGGGAGGGCATGCGTTTCCTTCTAGCTAGGGTGGTGTCAGTGACCTACCAGCCCTGACATTTATATACTTTTCACCTGTGTGGTTGTTGCTGTTGCGAGGCGCCTCGGTTAGATCGGACGATCCGGGTTCGATGGAGCCATTCGTTGGCTCATTTACGCCCCAAAGGGCGGGGAAACGTAGTGTTCAGGAATTTTAATCCACATCGGTGGACCGGCCCTGTCGCTCCAAGGGTCACTCGAGCTCTGATCCTGAGACTCGGGCTAGACAGTCTCGAATCGGTTGAGGACTATCTTTTTCCTCGGTTCATAGATGGAAATCCAATTTTCAAATATGTGACATTTGCGGTTTTAATTGTAGAACTAGTAGGCGACATGATATATGGTACCCATGCCGCCTATGATTGATACTTATGATTTGAAGTTGTTTATACACTATGCACTTATAATAGTATCAAATGATTTGTTTTAAAACGTATCAAGCATTCTTTGGCTGTTATAAGGGAAAACCCTATCCCCCGGCTTGCGTTGCATTGTGTGATAGGACCTGGGTCTTATAACAGCTTCATTTTTCTTTATTTAGCATTGCGCTGTTTGTTTTATGCACTGGTATTCTTGGGAGGAACCCCGTTCCGTGTTATACAGCGTGGTCCCTTGATTTACCTAACTTTAAAAATAAAGATTAACTGTTTTATTTCTCACACCAGTCCCATGACTGACCTGGAGTTTATTATTTTAACCTAAACTCTGGGTGCCCTTATTTTGACACGAGCAGCTAGTAGTTTTGGTTTTGCAGATTTATATTCACAGGATCCTGGTTTACAGCTAGAACGATATCCGGAAAGCTTTGTATCCGTATATCTCTTCTAGTTGTGTATTGTATTATTTTCCGCTGCTATGTAATTTATTGTAATCACTAATAATTTGTGTTGTATATTATTTGTTTATAATCTGCATATTCTTGTAATCTGATGCATTGTTGTAATATACAATGAAATGTTCTTCCGTCTGCGTTCTATTTTGTCTTGTTCTCAAAACAATCAGGCGTTTCGAACGGGCTAGATCGGTTTAGCCACTGATTCGGACCGAGCGAAATTCCTTTTCGTTACAGTTGGTATCAGAGCTTTGGTTTACAAAGCTCAGAGAACAAGGCACCTTAGAACCATACGAAAGAATTCATCAGATATTGGATTAGTAATATCCAATGGGAATGACTCGTTAGAGATAGGATCAGTAGTATCCTAGAACGAGTGTAAAGAGTATATTTTTAAAAATGAAAACAAATTTTGTTTTGAAAATTTAAATCAATTATTCGTATTTGATTATTTGTTTGTATTGATTAGGACAGTCCATTATATAGAGATTTCGCATATACGTCTTGCAAACGTGTGTTCGAAATTTTAATATATTGTATAGATATAGAATCACACTCTATTCGCCCGGAGATGATTCTGATGATGAGGCCTCATCATCAGTGTTTATATTCGAGTGACGAAAGTGAGATTTCTATATATTTTCTATTAACTGGTGTGAGAACCAAAATTAGATAGGGCTTATTGTTGTGATTTGGCACATCAAAAATGAGATTTTTGACTATATATCAAAGTAATGAAATTCAAATGATAATTCACTAATTAATCGATGTTTGTGGTGTTCGTTTAATTGTTTGATAATTTTGAACCATTATGCCTAACTGAATCAAATATTAAATTGTATCGAAAATTAGTCGCATTAGCTTGCATATACTTGTACTTACATTGAACAGGTTATAGCAAGGTGGCTAGAGCAGAGAATAAAATTTGTTTGCCCGACAAATAGGTACATGTTTACTATAATTTACTGTTTTGTT
The DNA here is from genome assembly GCA_030737875.1 of Allium sativum. NCBI lineage: Eukaryota > Viridiplantae > Streptophyta > Magnoliopsida > Asparagales > Amaryllidaceae > Allium > Allium sativum. The sequence continues at coordinate 108,560,922 of CM060916.1, read as the reverse complement.
TGGGTGATGATGATTTTATGAGCCTATTGGCTAGCCGCTAGGCTTTTTCTTTTTCTTTTTCAGATCAGAAGGCCTATATGGCAATTTCGGGATTTTCCCGCGGCTCCCGGTGCAGGGGAGGTTATGGTGAAATTTTTCGAAAATTCCGGGTGCTAGCCAAATTTTTGAAATTTTTGAAAATTCTCAGAAACTGAAAATTGGAGAATGGAAGCCAGATCGAACGTAGAGTTGATTGATCAAACCACTTTCGACTTTGTTCCTTTTCGGGGACGAAAATTTTTAAGTTGGGGAGATTGTAATAACCCGGAAATCTGGGCCAGTTTAATTTTTTTTTATTTTGGCAATTTTAGCGAATTTTGACTATTTAAAATGAATTATTTTAAATAAAAACGACGATAAATTTATTTTGAATAAAATTAAATCTTATATAGTTATATAGATCGACGATAGAATATAAATATTTATTTATATTTATAAAAGGAATTGAAAATGGCGCGGTAGTTCGATAATTCGATTTCAAACTTCAATTGAACATACCGGGAGCAGAATAATCCGGATTTTAGTGAAACCAAAAATAATGGAATCTAATTGATAATATCTTTCCAACGAATCTGAAAAATCAAAATTTCATAGCGGGGATCAAAAGATATGTCCAGTTTAAAATTCTGAATAGTCGCTATGGAATTCAGTCCCTTAAAAATGGATATTTTGCAAATGACCTTGGATTTCGATGAAACCACTTTTGTTGGATCCGTGTTGTAAAGTTATTGCTAGGTTTCAAATTTCCTAATTTTATAAATCAATATGTGAGCGTGGCAAAGGAAAACGCGTTTGACCAGTTTCAGTTGATTTTAATCGACTGGAAATTGGTCATTTTTCAAACGGTCTCAGAATTCGACGAAACTAGTTTTGTTAGGACTGTATCGTCAATACGAAGCTAGAAATAATTTTTCGAGAAATTTTAGAGATCGTATGTGGGCCCGGTACATTGAAATGCGCGTTCAAATTCAATATATAGAGTTATATGTTGATTTTGACAAAAACTGATCGAAACAGTCGAATCAGCTTACAATACATATCCCATTGTGTTCGGAATGGGGGTAATTAGCTATGGACGACAGTCGGCGGGTTCGATTTCGAGTTCGAATGGAGATGGTACGTTATAAAGTTTAAATTTTAAAATAATAAATAAATAAATTATAATATAAATCTATCCTTTATCTCCATCCTTTCCCCCGTTGACTAAAAATCAAATTCAGAAAAGAAAAAAAAACGAAGGGCGACGGAGCCCTAATCCGCCAGCCTCCGACGAGCGCACCCCATCCTCGACCACCCTCCCCCTTCCCACTGCCTCTCTCCTTCTTCCCCTAACCTCGCGCCAGTCTCTCTCCACCCTCCAGCTCCGATTTGCAGACCCCCCCCCAAACCCGAAGACAACCCCACAGCAACAGCACCGAGCCGCAAGCCCTAGACCCCCCTCCAGCATCGACTTCGACCGCCCTCCCCCTTCTGCTCCTCCTTCCTTCACTTCTACAACACCTCGCAGCAGCCCCCTTCGATGGTGAACGTTTCCCCCCTCCTTCCTATTTCTATGTAAGCTTCTTTTATTTATTTACATTTATTTTATATATTTTCAGTTTTATTAATGGTTTTTAATATAAAAGAAATGGTTTTTAATATAAAAGAAATGGTTTTTAATATAAAAGAAATGGTTTTTAATATAAAAGAAATGGGTTTTAATATAAAAGGAATGATTTTTAACGTTAAAAAGACTTGAATTCTTTTCATATGAAAATTTTGATCTTTATTTTTATGGAGGAGACGATCTTGTTTATGAAAGGTTAAGATTTTCACTTATATAAAAATATGATTTTTATATAGTAGGGAATATAAAAATATGATTTTTATATAGTAGGGAATATAAAAATATGATTTTTATATTATAAAGATAATAAAGATATGATTTTTACTTATGTAGAGTATAAAAATATAATTTTTATATAATGTGGAGTTTAAAATTATAATTTTTATCATATAAGGGAAGGTATTGGATTTTTATACATATGAAAGTGTAGTAAAAATTGGATCTTTCATATGTAGGAAGCGAAGAAAGGTTGAAATGAGATTTTTATATATTGAATAGCAAAGTAAAAATTCGATTTTTACATATGTAGTGGCTACGGGCAACGAAAGTGACGAAAGGCGAGAACGACGAAGATTTCTATAAATGAAGAGTCGTGGTATTGGATAGCTTTCGGTGAGAACTTCTCACCTTTCAATTTAATGTTTCTAGTTATAAATATATACTAGGATGCAGACGGTGTTTAGTAGCACCCGACACCCGTCATCCACAGACCATGGATGGCTTGTTTGTTTAATTGTTTGGATGTGTAGTTGGTTAGATTATTTGGTTTGAATTGAATTGTTTGGTGAATTGAAATTGATTTGATTGATGTGTGAATGGCGTGGGCCTTCACTAGACCGGGGATAAGGCTAGGCCTTGTCCCGTTTCTAGTATCGTGCCTTTATTCCGCCGAAATTTTCTAAAAATAAGTTAGAAAAAATAAAGATAACATTTTATTTAATAAATGAACCGAATAGAATATTCATAGGTTGAATAAAATAGTTTGATCATTAAAAATATAATTTTTAACGTGAATGTGAATAAATAAATATTCATTTACAAACCAGACGGTTTGTTTATGTACACCTATTTGAAGGACATTGATTGGGACGATAAATTTTACACATCGCCCAACTGCACAAATAAAATCTGTGTTTGATTGTTTGAAACCCCACACGGGTATTGGGATGATATTTGATGTACACCAATCCTGATTGTTTAGTTGTATGTCGATCGATTGATTGACAGACTGTTATAAGCGTTGAATATTTATATTTGATGCTTATACAGGGTAGAATGCACTTTGGATGATGGTTGATTATTCATTATTGTTGATATATACATGTGTTGTAGAAAATCCATATAATTAACATTATATGGTAATTGATTGGGCCTCATTCCAGTTTTGCAAAAGAAATATTTGCAAAAGAAATATTTGAATAGAAATATTTGAATAGAAATATTTGAATAGAAATATTTGCAAAAGAAATATTTGAAAAAGAAATATTTGAATAGAAATATTTGAAAAAGAAATATTTGAAATAGAATATTTGAAAATAGAAACATATGAAGCCGCGTTGATAGATTGACGCCATTTTGACGTGAACGATATTTATATCGATTTTATTCAAATTGAAGTGAATATTAAAGTGAATTGAAATTTGAATTTAATTGAATTTATTTGAAATTCGAAATAAACTGAAAGGGTTTGAAATTCGAATAGAATCGAAATAGAATTGAAATCATTTTGAAATGAATTCGAATAGAATCGAAATAGAATTGAAATGAATTCGAATAGAATCGAAATAGAATTGAAATCGTTTTAAAATGAATTCGAATAGAAATTGAATAGGAATGAATTTGAATTGAAATTGAATTAATTTGAAATTCAAATTGAATTGAAAACGAATGAAAATGGAATTAAAAATCGTTTTGAAAAGAAAATCGACGAAGTATATATTATATATAATATAATGGCATGAATAGAACGCGCCGCGCTGCGGTAGTTCGCGAATTTCGACCATTGACTTCGAACGGATATTACGGGAGATCCGACCGTCGGATTCTCCTGAAACCAGAACCGTTGGGTTCGTATCGAAAAGAGCTTTCTAACGAATATTAGAAATTTGAAATCTAACGGTTGGATTTGGAAATATGTCCAAATCAAATTTGAAAAAGGTCGCTATAAGTGCAGTTCGATGGCCATAGATGGAAATCGACTGTACGGGCCTTGATAAAATTATTAAAAATAATAATAATTTGTGTAAAATTATAAGAAATGATTTGGGTAAAATCAGGATGAAAAACTCTATATTTGAAAAGATAAAAATAGATTTTTATCGAAATGAACTAGTTTCGAACTAGAATTATAATTCATTTATTTTTGAAATAAATAAAGTGGATCTGAAATGGTTTTGAAATATAACCATAATTTCCAATAATTATATTGGAATGGGTTTGAATCGAAATGGTCTTTGGATTATTTCGATGTTAGATTTCGTGATTATACAGATGTTGTTATGGAAATTTGAAAGATATATATATATATATATATATATATATCGTTATTTCCGATACGATATTTGTTGGTCGTAGAATTTGACGTTGAATATAAGCCGATATATTTTCTATTCAGAGCCTTGTATTTAATATGAAATGTGATTTGGGTTTGTCGTGAATGGTGTCTTTATTAACACTGTTCTTGAACCCAGTTGGGAAAAGATTAAATATTTTTATTTAGATTTAATTGGAATTGAATTGATATTGATTTTTGGGTTTATCGTGGACAGTGTTTTAAATAACACTCGTTCTTTAACCCGATAATTAATGGAATGTGATTTTGGGTTTATCGTGAACCGTGTTTTAAATGACACTGATTCTTTAACCCAGTTAGCGATTAAAACTAAGTGGAGTTTTAATGAATCTTTAATTAGATTGAAATGATCGAGAATGGAGTCTCACCAGTTTTGCTCCAGGCGGTAGTTAAATCTTTAATTAGATTTGAACGTGAAATGGTAATTGAATTTACCGATAACACCGTGGTGTTAGATATGAAGTATTACCAGTTTTGCTTCTAGGGATGAATAGGTTGGGATTGGGAAATTAAAACAAATGATTACTTCGGTAAGGTTCGTTAATCCCGACTAGTTGAATCGAAATTCAAAAGAAGATTAGAGAATAAATACAAGGAATTTATCTTGGATAAAATTAATGGGAACCTTTCCCTATGAATGTGAAATTTAGAAACTAACTGTCGGTTAGCCAAGCAGAATGGTTTTCTGGATATTGATCTGATGTTGGTTTCGGCCTTCGAGGTTAATATTTGGGGAATTATTCTCTTGATTAATTTACGGTTAGTGACTGATAAATTGGAATGAGGCGTATGTTGTGTTTGTGTAACACTTATTTAAAATATACGCGAGTTATTCGGGAAGACCGGGTTTGTCCCATTCTGAATAACTGAAACGACGATAAGTCGAAGATGAAGACGATGGTCGAAGACCGGAAGTCTTCATGTCGTTTTGGGTGATTACTGATGATCTTGATTGGGCTATACACCCAAGAAGATGGAAACAGTTGGTGATCGTCCAGACGTGCATGGAGATCAATGGATATGCGGAGTACTAGGTGCCTCCGGTTTCGTTCAGACCCAGAACGAACTTGTAAATGGACTGTGTGTCTGACATTGGATTTTAGTCCGTATGATTGATCTCTATTAAATATATATCTTTTTGGCGGCGGAGAATTTATTCTCTTGCTTAACGCCCTTCTCTGAGACGTACGAGCTCAGGGGTTATATATTGATGGATATCAAATGCATGGAGTGAATTGCCTGTGTGGCATGCCTAAGTGGCAATTGATCGAGGCTTCTGTTAAAAAGCAAAGTCTTGTGGTGATGATCAAAGCATAGCCTGTGTGGCACAGCTTTGTGTAACGTGAATTCGCGAGCCTCGCACCCCGGTTGTGAACCAAAAACGGGAGAGGACCTCAGGGAGGGCATGCGTTTCCTTCTAGCTAGGGTGGTGTCAGTGACCTACCAGCCCTGACATTTATATACTTTTCACCTGTGTGGTTGTTGCTGTTGCGAGGCGCCTCGGTTAGATCGGACGATCTGGGTTCGATGGAGCCATTCGTTGGCTCATTTACGCCCCAAAGGGCGGGGAAACGTAGTGTTCAGGAATTTTAATCCACATCGGTGGACCGGCCCTGTCGCTCCAAGGGTCACTCGAGCTCTGATCCTGAGACTCGGGCTAGACAGTCTCGAATCGGTTGAGGACTATCTTTTTCCTCGGTTCATAGATGGAAATCCAATTTTCAAATACGTGACATTTGTGGTTTTAATTGTAGAACTAGTATGGCGACATGATATATGGTACCCATGCCGCCTATGATTGATACTTATGATTTGAAGTTGTTTATACACTATGCACTTATAATAGTATCAAATGATTTGTTTTAAAACATATCAAGCATTCTTTGGCTGTTATAAGGGAAAACCCTATCCCCCGGCTTGCGTTGCATTGTGTGATAGGACCTGGGTCTTATAACAGCTTCATTTTTCTTTATTTAGCATTGCGTTGTTTGTTTTACGCACTGGTATTCTTGGGAGGAAACCCGTTCCGTGTTATACGGCGTGGTCCCTTGATTTACCTAACTTTAAAAATAAAGATTAACTGTTTTATTTCTCACACCAGACCCATGACTGACCTGGAGTTTATTGTTTTAACCTAAACTCTGGGTGCCCTTATTTTGACACGGGCAGCTAGTAGTTTTGGTTTTGCAGATTTATATTCACAGGATCCTGGTTTACAGCTGGAACGATATCCGGAAAGCTTTGTGTCCGTATATCTCTTCTAGTTGTGTATTGTATTATTTTCCGCTGCTATGTAATTTATTGTAATCTCTGATAATTTGTGTTGTATATTATTTGTTTATACTCTGCATATTCTTGTAATCTGATGCATTGTTGTAATATACAATGAAATGTTCTTCCGTCTGCGTTCTATTTTGTCTTGTTCTCAAAACAATCAGGCGTTTCGAACGGGCTAGATCGGTTTAGCCACTGATTCGGACCGAGCGAAATTCCTTTCCGTTACACGTTCCATTTAAAACTTATGCTCTGGGTCTGAGCGAAAGTCTAACCCGTGAAATCGACACATACGTTTGGGCAATTACCTCAACTCTTGAATTGGCAGCAATTCAATTCAGAGTCTTAGCCATCGTCCATTCGAGGGAAGATTTACGGTCTTCATACGTCAACTCTACTACTTCGATCTTCAACGTCGTTTGGTTTAATTTGGGATGAGAGTATCTCGGACTTCCCAAATAACCTCGCATACTTATAGTTTTGGAAAAACTATTTTATGTCGTTATATTATTTTATAACGGCTAATTCTCGTCTTAATTATTTAAAATAATTAAACTTCTTACTTAACGACGCATTCTCGGAATCTTACTTTTATTTACATTAAAAATAAAATAAAATGCAAACTTGCATTACATGCCGCATCCTTATTTATTTACATTGAATAAAATGTAAACTTGCATTACATAGTGTAATTCATTTATATTAACATTAAGAATGTCAATGTTGTCTTATGGTTAAATTCCCTTTTTAATTTACATTAAAAATGATGTAACTCAATCCTACTGTTAATTCTTTTTTTTATTTACATGATAAAATAATGTTAATTTTATCCTACGGTCAAATTCACTATATATTAACATTACGATAAATGTTAATTATCCTATGGTGTAAATTCTTTAAATATTAACATTGAGAATTAATGTTAATTATCCTGTGGTGTAAATTCTCTTTTATGTTAACATTATAAAATAATGTTAATTTTATCCTACGGTAAAATTACTTATTAATATTAACTTTAAAAATGTTAATTACATCATACGTTATAATTTTTATAATATTAACATTAAAAATGTTAATTTCATCCTACGTTATGATTTTCATAATATTAACATTAAAAATGTTAATTTCATCCTACGTTATAATTTTTATTATATTAACATTAAAAATGTTAATTTCATCCTACGTTATAATTTTCATAATATTAACATTAAAAATGTTAATTTCATCCTACGTTATAATTTTCATAATATTAATATTAAAAATGTTAATTTCGTCCTACGTTATAATTTTCATAATATTAACATTAAAAATGTTAATTTCATCCTACGTTATAATTTTCATAATATTAACATTAAAAATGTTAATTACGCATACGATGAAATTACTATTTAATTAACATAAAAAAATGTTAATTTTTCATGCATTGTAAATTACTTATTATTAACACCAAAAATAATGTTAATTTCTCATACAATGTAAATTCTTACTTTTAACATTAACAAAAATGTTAACTTTGTCATACGATGTAAATTCTTATTTTTAACATTAACACAAATGTTAACTTGGTCATACGATGTAAATTCTTATTTTTAACATTAACACAAATGTTAACTTTGTCATACGATGTAAATTCTTATTTTATTTGCATCCCGTAAAAAGTAAATTTTCATCACATCACATAACAGCAACATCCAAACATGACAACAAGTCCAAATCCAATAACTAATGTCAAGGTAATTACAAGGTGATGTTTTAACTTGACATATGTAAAATCAACATAGCGTGATTAATCAAATAACCATAATTAATTATAATTAATTATTAATTCAGGTTTAAACCTCAAAATTTCAGATCTAATCACATAGCATTATAGGAAATTCTGATTCCACATCATAAGTTATGAACGGTTTAGATCTATGTTTAAATATCATGTCGTATTGGTTCTACTGTTAATAATCATAGAGATAATAATTAAATAAATTAAATTAAATGAAAAATAAAATTCTCATAGTGTTTGGTCAGAGAAGAAGATTCAGGTTCGGTGTTCCAATTCAAGACGATTTCAGATCTGGAACGATTCGAATACAAATTCATATGCTAAAATCAAAATCAGGCTTTTGACAACTTACATAGCGACAGAAATAAGCGTCGCAAAACTGAAAATAGATTTTACCTTAGAAACCCAATTTATTCAAAATTTCAATTCCAGTTTTCTCGATCTGTGGTCGATGGTTTCGGACACGGTTTTTGGAGAAGGACCGGGGAAGAGAGGCCTTTGATCGGCCAGAGGGGGGTGGGCTCGGCGTCGCCTGGTGGGGCCTAGGGGGCGCGACGGCGGGCTGTTCTTGGGCTCGGGGCGGGCGCGACGGGCGACGGGGGGTGTTGGTTCAGGTACCAAATCGAAGAGCTCGCGAAGAGCTTCGAAATGGGTATTGGTACGAAGATTTTAGTTGAGTATCAGAGGAGAAAACTGAGTTCAAAGATTTGAGTAGTTCATGGGTTCGGCGGCTGTAACAAATGAAGAAGACGATGGCCCTGTAGCATACCGTATTTATACTAGTATTTAGGGTTTAATTTTTTTATTTATTTAATTAATTAATTATAGAAATTAGTGTTTTCTCGTACGACCTCCAAACGAAGCTCAACGACTGTCAAACTTAATGTTTTGACGTCTTCTGAATGCGATGGCGCTACTGCCAAGGTCTAATTCTGAAGTTACAGTCATGTTTCTTTTATTTTTAAAATAAATCATTAAATTTAAATTTGAATGTACTTGTTAATTCCACCAGGGTCACATACTAGCTCAGAAAAATCCAGAAAAAATATTTTTGGCTTTCTTATGTCAATACGGTCCTAACAAAATTTATTTCGCCTCATTCTGAGACTGTTTGAAAAATGGCTATTTTTCAGTCAATTAATTTTGACCGAAACTAACAAAACACAAATTCTTTTGCCACGCTTACATGCTAGCTTCAAAAATCATGAAATTTGAAACCTAGCAATAGTTTTACATTCCGGACCCAACAAAAGTGGTTTCATAGAATTCCGAGGTCGTATGCAAAATGTCAATTTTCAAGGGCGATATATTTCTATAGCGACCTTTCTGAAAATTCATTTGGCCATAACTTTTGATTTCCGCTATGAAACATCGATTTTTCGGATTCGTTAAAAAGGTACTCATTAACAGATTTAGATTTTTTCGTTTCACCAAAATCCGGTTTATTCTGCATCCTGTGCAGTAGGTCAAAGTTCAAGTTTGACTTTTCAAACTACCATCCTATTTCTAATTCTCTATGCAATTTATTTTTGGCTTAACTTTGCATTAACTTTACTCAAACAAATTCCCATTCATTTTTATTTGAAATAATTTATTTTAAATTTTTAAACACCCCTAAATGAAAATTTTAAATTGACCCCAAATTTCAGGGTTGTTACAATCTCCCCTCCTTGAGAACTTTTCGTCCTCGAAAAGGAAAAAGGAAAATTAGAAGAGTAGGAAACAACACAGGGGATACTGAAAAGATTAAACGTACCTCAAAACAAAACCTAATCGGAGGTATCCACTTTGCAGTTGGGATAGGCCTGTTTGATACTCTCTTCCGTTTCCGAAGTGCAGTCTCTAGGGTCACCACTCCACTGCACCTTGACTAGGTTGATTCTTTTATTCCTCAACACCCTAGTTTCTTTGCCAATAATTTTCAGTGGCTCTCTTATCACTGCTAGGCTTGGCGTAATTTCCAAATCTTGCTGTGCAGCTTCCTCCACAACCAGATCCGGATCATGGACATGCCTCCGAAGTTGAGATACATGGAATACATCGTGCACTCCAGGCAACCAGTCGGGCATCTGAATTCTGTAAGCTAGGGTGCCAATCTTTTCAAGAATAGGGAAAGGGTCGATGAATCTGGGTGCTAGTTTCCCTGTTTTTCCAAAACGGATAACACCTCGCATTGGAGCGACTTTCAGATAGACATAGTCACCTACATCAAAAGCTAGCTCTCGCCTTCTTACATCTGCGTAACTTTTCTGTCTACTTTGGACCGCCAATAGCCGCTTCTTAATAAAGTCAACTTTGTCCGAAGCTTCTCGGATCATGTCAGGACCCAACACAAGCCGATTTCCTTTTTCAACCCAACACGCCGGCGATGTACATGGCCTACCATATAAGGCATCAAATGGAGACATTTTCAAACTTGCTTGATAACTATTGTTGTACGAGAATTCAACTAAATGCAAGTGATCTTCCCAAGACCCTCCAAAATCGAGTATACAAGCTCGCAATAGATCTTCAAGAATGTGATTCACTCGCTCAGTCTGGCCGTCCGACTGAGGGTGGTAAGCGGTACTAAGGTTTAACTTCGTTCCCAACTCATTTTAGAATGCTTCCCAAAACTTGCTAGTGAAGATAGGATCACGGTCGCTAACAATACAACTAGGAACTCTGTTTAACACGAAAGATTTTCTTCAATTAGAACATGAAAATTTTCATTTAGAAAATGATGAAAAGGAGAGTTTTAGTTTTATTACCCATGTAGCCTGACGATTTCTTTGCAATAAATTTGTGCCAGACTTTGAGCAGTTCTAGTGGACTTGACAGGTATGAAATGAGCGGTCTTGGTGAAACGATCCACGATCACCCATATGTTGTCATTCCCTTTCCTAGTACGGGGAAAACCATCTATAAAATCCATGGAGACTTGGTCCCACTTCCCTTCTGGAACCGGCAATGGTTGCAACAATCCGGCAGGCTTTTGTTGATCGCTCTTTACTCGCTGGCACGTAGGACATCTACTCACATAAATAGATATATCCCTCTTCATAGCTTTCCACCAAAACGTGAGCTTAAGATCTCGATACATCTTGCTCACGCATGGATGGATGCTAAGCTTTGATTTGTGACCTTCATTCAAAACTTCTCTTATGAGCTCGGGGATAATTGGAACACAAATCCGCCCGTGCAATCTTGTAAAAACCCGTAACTTCCCCGTAAAGGAAAGCGTCGGATAGTTCGAGAACAAGCCACAACAGAACGCATACAGAAGAACGTTTCCTTGTATATCACAACAATGCATCAGATTACAAGAATATACAGTATGAATAAATATTACACAGAAATATCAGAGATTTAAATTACATTTAAATACAACGCAGTGGAAAATAATACAATACCCAACTAGAATGAGATATACGGATACAAAGCTTTCCGGATATCGTTCCAGCTGTAAACCAGGATCCTGTGAATATAAATCTGCAAAACCAAAACTACTAGCTGCCCGTGTCAAAATAAGGGCACCCAGAGTTTAGGTTAAAACAATAAACTCCAGGTCAGTCATGTGACTGGTGTGAGAACTAAAACAGTTATTAATCTTTATTTTTAAAGTTAGGTAAATCAAGGGACCACGCCGTATAACACGGAACGGGTTTCCTCCCAAGAATACCAGTGCCTAAAACAAACAGCGCAATGCTAAATAAAGAAAAATGAAGCTGTTATAAGACCCAGGTCCTATCACACAATGCAACGCAAGCCGGGGGATAGGGTTTTCCATTATAACAGCCAAAGAATGCTTGATACGTTTAAAACAAATCATTTGATACTATAATAAGTGCATACTGTATAAAACAACTTCAAATCATAAGTATCAATCATAGGCGGCATGGGTACCATATATCATGTCGCCATATATAGGTTTACAAATAAAACCGCAAAGTCACGTATTTGGAAATTGGATTTCCTTCTATGAACCGAGGCAAAAGATAGTCCTCAACCGATTCGAGACGCTCTAGCCCGTGTCTCAGGATCAGAGCTCGAGTGACCCTTGGAGCGACAGGGCCGGTCCACCGATGTGGATTAAACTTAAACCCTGAACATGCGTTCCCCCGCCCTATGGGGCGTCAATGAGCCAACGAATGACTCCATCGGTTCGAGAACGACCGATCAATCCGAGGCCCCTCGCAACAGCAACAACCACATAAGTCAAACTCGTCAGGGCGTGTAAAACCACTAACGCCACTTCTAACTAGAAAGAAACGCATGCCCTCCCTGAGGTCCGTCTCCCGTTTTTGGTTCATACCGGGTGTGAAACTCGCGAAGTAAACGTTACACAAAGCTACGCCACAAAGGCCGTGCTTTGATCATCACCACAAGACTTTGCTTTTCAACAGAAGCCTCGATCAATTGCCGCTTAGGCATGCCACACAGGCAATTCACTCCATGCGTTTGATATCCATCAATATATAACCTCTGAGCTCGTACGTCTCAGAGAAGGGCGTTAAGCAAGAGAATAAATTCTCTGCCGCCAAACAGATATATATTTAATAGAGATCAACCACACGAACTAAAATCCAATGTCAGACACACAGTCCATTTACAAGTCCGTTCTGGGTCTGAACGAAACCGGAGGCACCTAGTACCCCGCATATCCATCGATCTCCAAGTACGTCTGGACGATCACCAACTGTTTCCATCTTCTTGGGTGTACAGCCCAATCAAGATCATCAGTTATCACCCAAACGACGTGAAGACTTCCGGTCTTCGACCACCGTCTTCATCTTCGACTTATCGTCGTATCAGTTATTCAGAATGGGATAAACCCGGTCTTTCCGAATAACTCGCGTATATTTTAAATAATAAGTGTTACACAAACACAACATACGCCTCATTCCAATTCATTAGTCACTAACCGTAAATTAATCAAGAGAATAATTCCCCAAATATTAACCCCGAAGGCCGAAACCAACATCAGATCAATATCCAGAAAACCATTTTTCTTAGCTAACCGACAGTTAGTTTCTAAATTTCACATTCATAGGGAAAGGTTCCCATTAATTTTATCCAAGATAAATTCCTGAATTTATTCTTTAATCTATCTTTTGAATATCAATTCAAAACTAGTCGGAATTAGCGAACCTTACCGAAGTAATCATTGGTTTTAATTTCCCAATCCCAACCTATTCATCCCATGAAGTAAAACTGGTAATACTTCATATCTAACACCACGGTGTTATCGGTAAATTCAATTACCATTTCACGTTCAAATCTAATTAAAGATTTAACTATCGCCTGGAGCAAAACTGGTGATACTCCATTTCGATTATTTCAATCTAATTAAAGATTCATTAAAACTCCACTTAGTTTTAATCGTTAACTGGGTTAAAGAATCCGTGTCATTTAAAACACGGTTCACGATAAACCCAAAGTCACATCCCATTAATTATTGGGTTAAAGAACGAGTGTTATTTAAAACACTGTTCACGATAAACCCAAAAATCAATATCAATTCCATTTCAATTAAATATTATTTAATTGATACACTTCATTAAATCTAAATAAAAAGATTTAATCTTTTCTCAACTGGGTTCAAGAACAGTGTTAGTGAAGACACCATTCACGACAAACCCAAATCACATTTGATATTCAATATAAGGCTCTGAATAGAAAATATATCGGCTTATATTCAACATCAAATTCTACGACGAACAAATGTCGTATTGGAAATAACGATATAAATATATATCTTTCAAATTTCCATAACAACACCTGTATAATCACGAATTCCAACATCGAAATATTCCGAAGACAATTTCGATTCAAATCCACTCCAATGCAATCATTGGAAATTCTGGTTATTTTTAAAACCCTTTTCAAATTCAATTTATTTATTTAAAAATAAATAGAATTATAATTCTAGTTCAAAACTAGATCATTTCGATAAAAAAACTTATTTTTATCTTTTCAAATATGGAGTTTTTCCTCCTAATTCTTTCTAAATCATTTCTTATGATTTTACATAAATTATTACTATTTTTAATAATTTTATCAAGGCCCGTACAGTCGATTTCCACCAATGGCCATCGAACTGCACTTACAGCGACCTTTTTCGAATTTGATTTGGACGTATCTCCAAATCCAACCGTTAGATTTCAAATTTCTAATATTCGTTAGAAAGCTCTTTTCGATACGAACCCAACGGTTCCGGTTTTAGGAGAATCCGACGGTCGGATCTCCCGTAATGTCCGTTTGAAACGAATGGTCGAAATTCACGAACTGCCGCGGCGCGGCGCGTTCTATTCAGGCCATTATATTATATATATAATATATATAATATATATTTCGTCGATTTCTATTTAAAACGAATTATATAAATAGTTTTCAATTCGTTTCAAAAGCAATTTCAACTTCCATTTCAATTCAAATCAAAATTGAATTCTTCTTTATAAATTCGTTTTAAAATTCATTTCTATTCAATTCAAATTTCAATTCAATTTGAATTCATTTCAATTCGCTTTCAATTCAATTTGAATTCGTTTTCAATTCCTTTCGAAATCGTTTTCGATTCAATTCATTTCGAAATCATTTTCAATTCAATTCATTTCGAAATCGTTTTCAATTCATTTCATTTCGAAATCGTTTTCAATTCATTTCATTTCGAAATCGTTTTCAATTCAATTCATTTCGAAATCGTTTTCAATTCATTTCATTTCGAAATCGTTTTCAATTCATTCATTTCGAAATCGTTTTCAATTCATTTTTCGATATTCATTTTAAAATGAATAAAATCGATATAAATATCGTTCACGTCAAAATGGCGTCAATCTAATCAACACGGCTTCATATATTTCTATTTTCAAATATTCTATTTCAAATATTTCTTTTTCAAAATAGTCGTTATTATCAAAATATTTCGTTCAACACATGACCAATCTCAATGAATGAGTACTGTCAACACATGAACTTTTATTTTATAATGATAAAGATGTAAATTTTATTACTAAAATATTTCGTTCAACACATGACCAATCTCAATGAATGAGTACTGTCAACACATGAACTTTTATTTTATAATATTCTTTATTTTTCAAATTGGAATGAGGCCCAATCAATTACCATATAAAGTTAATTATATGGATTTCCATACAACACATGTATATAATAGCATTGAAAAATAATCAACCATCAACCAAAGTGCACTACACTGTATAAGCATCAAATATAGATATTCAACGCTTATAACAGCCTGTCAACCAATCGATCGACATATTTAATCAATTAGGATGAGTGAACTACATATTTCATCCTAACACCCGTGTGGGGTTTCAAACAATCAAACAAATATTTTATTTGTGCAGTTGGGCGATGTGTAAAATTTATCGACCCAATCAATGTCCTTCACATAGGTGTACATAAACAAACCGTCCGGTTTGTAAATGAATATTTATTTATTCACATTCACGTTAAAAATTATATTTTTAACGATAAAACATTTTATTCCAACATATGAATTTCTATTCAGTTCATTCTTTAAATAAAATGATATTTTTATTTTTCTAACATATTTTAGAAAATTTCGGCGGCATAACGGCACGATACTAGAAACGGGACAAGGCCTAGCCTTATCCCCGGTCTAGTGAAGGCCCACGCCATTCACACATCAATCAAATTCACCAAATAACCAAATTCAAATCAAATCATATAACTAAGCTATGCAACCAAACAAACAAGTCCATGGTCTGTGGACGATTGTGTCGGGTGCTACTAAGCACCGTCTGCATCCTAGTATATATATAAATAGAAAATGAAATTGAAAGGTGAGAAATTCTCACAGAAAGCTATCCAAGCTCCACGGCACTTCATTTGCAGGAAATCTTCGTCAACTCGCCTTTTGTCGCTTTCGTTGTCCGCTTTCACTACATATGTAAAAATCGAATTTTTACTTCGCTATTCCATATATAAAAATTGAATTTTTATTTCGAAGTTCAATATATAAAAATCATATTTTTCTTTCGAAGTTCAATATATAAAAATCATATTTTTAATTCGAAGTTCAATATATAAAAAATCATATTTTTAATTCGAAGTTCAATATATAAAAAATCATATTTTTCTTTCGAAGTTCAATATAAAAATCATGTCTTGCTCCTTCTACCTAATAAAAATCCCGTCTTTTCTCTTTTTAAAAATATGATCTTTATTTTTTGCAAGTTCAAATCTTTTTCTACTAAAAGATTAATCCTTTTTCAAATCAGTTTTTATATTTTTAACAAATCAGTTTTTAAATATTACAAAAATCTAATCTTTATCGCATATAAAACCATAGCTTTTATATTCAAATAAATCAGATTTTATATATTAAGTAAATCAGAAAACTCACATCTTAATGTTCGGAGGAGGGCTCGCATCGCTGGTGGGGTGGCCGGAGTTCGTTATTGGTGGCGTAGGGGGGGGGGGTGCTCCGGCGGCTAGGGTTTCAAATGGGGGGGTTTCGGGATGTCGAACCAGGGGTAGACGGGGAGGGGTGGTTCGCTGGTTGTGCAAAGGAGGTGGGGGCCAACGTCGGAGGGCGGCGGTGGCAGCACCTACGGCGGTCGTGCGACGAAGGCGGTGGCGGAATCGCTGAGCGATTTGAGGGAGAGCATCGGTTTTTTTGTTTTTTTTTTTATCTCGTTTTCTGTTCTGAAAGAAAAGAGGGGGGGGGGCCAGAGTAAAAAAAGGGGGGAAAGATATATTTATTTATTTTTATTATTATTATATTTGTAAAAAGTGGACTTTTACATACGACCTCGAAACGAGGCCCACCGCCTGTCGTCTATAGTGTTTTACCCCCATTCCGAACACAATGGGATATGTATCGCAGGTTGATTCGATCGTTTCGAACAGTTTCCGTTGAATTTACATTTAAATCACTATATTGAATTTTAAACGTACATTTCAAATTACCGGGATCACATACTAACTAGAAAAATTCCAGAAAAATATTTTCTAGCTTCGTATTGACGATACGGTCCTAACAAAACTAGTTTCGTCGAATTCTGAGACCGTTAGAAAAATGGCCAATTTCCAGTCGATTAAAATCAACTGAAACTGGTCAAACGCATTTTCCTTTGCCACGCTCACACATTGATTCGAAAAATTATGAAATTTGAAACCTAGCAATAACTTCACATCCCGGACCCAACAAAACTGGTTTCGTCGAAATCCGAGGTCATTTGCAAAATGTCCATTTTTAAGGGCCTGAATTCCATAGCGACTATTCAGAATTTTCAACTGGACATATCTTTTGATTCCCGCTATGAAATCTTGATTTTTCGAATTCGATAGAAAGATATTATCAATTAGATCCTATCATTTTTGGTTTCACTAAAATCCGGATTGTTTTGCACCCGGTACATTCAATTGAAGTTTGAAATCGAATTATCGAACTACCGCGCCATTTTCAATTCTATTTTATAATTTAAAATAAATATTTATATTCTAACGACGACGCGTATAATATATACGTTGAATTCTATTCAAAATAAATTTCTCGTCGATATTATTTAAAATAATTCATTTTAAATATTCAAAATTCGCTAAAATTGCCAAAATAAAAATTTTAAACTGGCCCAGATTTTCCGGGTTATTACAATCTCCCCCACTTAAAACTTTTCGTCCCCGAAAAGGAACAAAGCCGAAAGTGGTTTGATTAATCAACTCTACGCTCGATCTGGCTTCCATTCTCCAACTCTTTAGTTTCTGAGAATTTTCAAAATTTCAAAATTTTGGCTAACACCCTAAATTTTCGAAAAATTTCGCCATAACCTCCCCTGCACCGGGAGCATCGGGGAATTTCAAATAGCTTCCCCGGTCCTTCAGATCTCAAAAAGAAAAAGAAAAAGCCAAGCGGCTAGCCAATAGGCTCATAAAATCATCATCACCCAAACAAAACAGTAAATTATGTAGTAAACATGTACCTATTTGTCAGGCAAACAAATTTTATTCTCTGCTCTAGCCTCCTTGCTATGACCTGTTCAATGTAAGTATATGTATATGCAAGCAATTGCGACCAATTTTCAATATAACTCAATATTTGATTCAATTAGGCGTAATGGTTCAAAATTAGCAACCAACTAAACAAACAACACAACCATCAATCAATTAGTTGATTAGCTTTTCAAATGCATAATTTTGATACATATACAAAAATCAGATTTTTGATGCCAAATCACAACAATAAGCCCTATCTAATTTTGGTTCTCACACCAGTCAATAGGAAATATATAAATATCACACCTTCGACACACGAACTCTAATTCTGATGATGTAGCTACAATCATCAGAATCATCTCCGGGCGACTAGAGTGTGAATCTATATCTATCCAGTATATTAGAATTTCAAATACACGCGGATCAGACGTATACGCAAAATTTATATATACTGGATTGTCCAAAATCAATATAAACAAATAATCAAATACGAATAGTTGATTTAAATTTTCAAAACAAAATTTGTTTTCATTTTAAAAATATACTCTTCACACTCGTTCTAGGATACTTCTGATCCCATCTCTAACGAGTCATTCCCATTGGATATTACTAATCCAATATCTGATGAATTCTTTCGTATGGTTCTAATGTGCCTTGTTCTCTGCTTTGTAAACCAAAGCTCTGATACCAAATGTAAAAACCCGTAACTTCCCCGTAAAGGAAAGCGTCGGATAGTTCGAGAACAAGCCACAACAGAACGCATACAGAAGAACGTTTCCTTGTATATCACAACAATGCATCAGATTACAAGAATATACAGTATGAATAAATATTACACAGAAATATCAGAGATTTAAATTACATTTAAATACAACGCAGCGGAAAATAATACAATACCCAACTAGAATGAGATATACGGATACAAAGCTTTCCGGATATCGTTCCAGCTGTAAACCAGGATCCTGTGAATATAAATCTGCAAAACCAAAACTACTAGCTGCCCGTGTCAAAATAAGGGCACCCAGAGTTTAGGTTAAAACAATAAACTCCAGGTCAGTCATGTGACTGGCGTGAGAACTAAAACAGTTATTAATCTTTATTTTTAAAGTTAGGTAAATCAAGGGACCACGCCGTATAACACGGAACGGGTTTCCTCCCAAGAATACCAGTGCCTAAAACAAACAGCGCAATGCTAAATAAAGAAAAATGAAGCTGTTATAAGACCCAGGTCCTATCACACAATGCAACGCAAGCCGGGGGATAGGGTTTTCCCTTATAACAGCCAAAGAATGCTTGATACGTTTAAAACAAATCATTTGATACTATAATAAGTGCATAGTGTATAAAACAACTTCAAATCATTAGTATCAATCATAGGCGGCATGGGTACCATATATCATGTCGCCATATATAGGTTTACAAATAAAACCGCAAAGTCACGTATTTGGAAATTGGATTTCCTTCTATGAACCGAGGCAAAAGATAGTCCTCAACCGATTCGAGACGCTCTAGCCCGTGTCTCAGGATCAGAGCTCGAGTGACCCTTGGAGCGACAGGGCCGGTCCACCGATGTGGATTAAACTTAAACCCTGAACATGCGTTCCTCCGCCCTATGGGGCGTCAATGAGCCAACGAATGACTCCATCGGTTCGAGAACGACCGATCAATCCGAGGCGCCTCGCAACAGCAACAACCACATAAGTCAAACTCGTCAGGGCGTGTAAAACCACTGACGCCACTTCTAACTAGAAAGAAACGCATGCCCTCCCTGAGGTCCGTCTCCCGTTTTTGGTTCATACCGGGTGTGAAACTCGCGAAGTAAACGTTACACAAAGCTACGCCACAAAGGCCGTGCTTTGATCATCACCACAAGACTTTGCTTTTCAACAGAAGCCTCGATCAATTGCCGCTTAGGCATGCCACATAGGCAATTCACTCCATGCGTTTGATATCCATCAATATATAACCTCTGAGCTCGTACGTCTCAGAGAAGGGCGTTAAGCAAGAGAATAAATTCTCTGCCGCCAAACAGATATATATTTAATAGAGATCAACCACACGGACTAAAATCCAATGTCAGACACACAGTCCATTTACAAGTCCGTTCTGGGTCTGAACGAAACCGGAGGCACCTAGTACCCCGCATATCCATCGATCTCCAAGTATGTCTGGACGATCACCAACTGTTTCCATCTTCTTGGGTGTACAGCCCAATCAAGATCATCAGTTATCACCCAAACGACGTGAAGACTTCCGGTCTTCGACCACCGTCTTCATCTTCGACTTATCGTCGTATCAGTTATTCAGAATGGGATAAACCCGGTCTTTCCGAATAACTCGCGTATATTTTAAATAAGTGTTACACAAACACAACATACGCCTCATTCCAATTCATTAGTCACTAACCGTAAATTAATCAAGAGAATAATTCCCCAAATATTAACCCCGAAGGCCGAAACCAACATCAGATCAATATCCAGAAAACCATTCTGCTTAGCTAACCGACAGTTAGTTTCTAAATTTCACATTCATAGGGAAAGGTTCCCATTAATTTTATCCAAGATAAATTCCTGAATTTATTCTTTAATCTATCTTTTGAATATCAATTCAAAACTAGTCGGAATTAGCGAACCTTACCGAAGTAATCATTGGTTTTAATTTCCCAATCCCAACCTATTCATCCCATGAAGTAAAACTGGTAATACTTCATATCTAACACCACGGTGTTATCGGTAAATTCAATTACCATTTCACGTTCAAATCTAATTAAAGATTTAACTATCGCCTGGAGCAAAACTGGTGATACTCCATTTCGATTATTTCAATCTAATTAAAGATTCATTAAAACTCCACTTAGTTTTAATCGTTAACTGGGTTAAAGAATCCGTGTCATTTAAAACACGGTTCACGATAAACCCAAAGTCACATCCCATTAATTATTGGGTTAAAGAACGAGTGTTATTTAAAACACTGTTCACGATAAACCCAAAAATCAATATCAATTCCATTTCAATTAAATATTATTTAATTGATACACTTCATTAAATCTAAATAAAAAGATTTAATCTTTTCTCAACTGGGTTCAAGAACAGTGTTAGTGAAGACACCATTCACGACAAACCCAAATCACATTTGATATTCAATATAAGGCTCTGAATAGAAAATATATCGGCTTATATTCAACATCAAATTCTACGACGAACAAATGTCGTATTGGAAATAACGATATAAATATATATCTTTCAAATTTCCATAACAACACCTGTATAATCACGAATTCCAACATCGAAATATTCCGAAGACAATTTCGATTCAAATCCACTCCAATGCAATCATTGGAAATTCTGGTTATTTTTAAAACCCTTTTCAAATTCAATTTATTTATTTAAAAATAAATAGAATTATAATTCTAGTTCAAAACTAGATCATTTCGATAAAAAAACCTATTTTTATCTTTTCAAATATGGAGTTTTTCCTCCTAATTCTTTCTAAATCATTTCTTATGATTTTACATAAATTATTACTATTTTTAATAATTTTATCAAGGCCCGTACAGTCGATTTCCACCAATGGCCATCGAACTGCACTTACAACGACCTTTTTCAAATTTGATTTGGACTTATCTCCAAATCCAACCGTTAGATTTCAAATTTCTAATATTCGTTAGAAAGCTCTTTTCGATACGAACACAACGGTTCCGGTTTTAGGAGAATCCGACGGTCGGATCTCCCGTAATGTCCGTTTGAAACGAATGGACGAAATTCACGAACTGCCGCGGCGCGGCGCGTTCTATTCAGGCCATTATATTATATATATAATATATATAATATATATTTCGTCGATTTCTATTTAAAACGAATTATATAAATAGTTTTAAATTCGTTTCAAAAGCAATTTCAACTTCCATTTCAATTCAAATCAAAATTGAATTCTTCTTTATAAATTCGTTTTAAAATTCATTTCTATTCAATTCAAATTTCAATTCAATTTGAATTCATTTCAATTCGCTTTCAATTCAATTTGAATTCGTTTTCAATTCCTTTCGAAATCGTTTTCAATTCAATTCATTTCGAAATCATTTTCAATTCAATTCATTTCGAAATCGTTTTCAATTCATTTCATTTCGAAATCGTTTTCAATTCATTTCATTTCGAAATCGTTTTCAATTCATTTCATTTCGAAATCGTTTTCAATTCAATTCATTTCGAAATCGTTTTCAATTCATTTCATTTCGAAATCGTTTTCAATTCATTCATTTCGAAATCGTTTTCAATTCATTTTTCGATATTCATTTTAAAATGAATAAAATCGATATAAATATCGTTCACGTCAAAATGGCGTCAATCTAATCAACATGGCTTCATATATTTCTATTTTCAAATATTCTATTTCAAATATTTCTTTTTCAAAATAGTCGTTATTATCAAAATATTTCGTTCAACACATGACCAATCTCAATGAATGAGTACTGTCAACACATGAACTTTTATTTTATAATGATAAAGATGTAAATTTTATTACTAAAATATTTCGTTCAACACATGACCAATCTCAATGAATGAGTACTGTCAACACATGAACTTTTATTTTATAATATTCTTTATTTTTCAAATTGGAATGAGGCCCAATCAATTACCATATAAAGTTAATTATATGGATTTCCATACAACACATGTATATAATAGCATTGAAAAATAATCAACCATCAACCAAAGTGCACTACACTGTATAAGCATCAAATATAGATATTCAACGCTTATAACAGCCTGTCAATCAATCGATCGACATATTTAATCAATTAGGATGAGTGAACTACATATTTCATCCTAACACCCGTGTGGGGTTTCAAACAATCAAACAAATATTTTATTTGTGCAGTTGGGCGATGTGTAAAATTTATCGACCCAATCAATGTCCTTCACATAGGTGTACATAAACAAACCGTCCGGTTTGTAAATGAATATTTATTTATTCACATTCACGTTAAAAATTATATTTTTAACGATAAAACATTTTATTCCAACATATGAATTTCTATTCAGTTCATTCTTTAAATAAAATGATATTTTTATTTTTCTAACATATTTTAGAAAATTTCGGCGGCATAACGGCACGATACTAGAAACGGGACAAGGCCTAGCCTTATCCCCGGTCTAGTGAAGGCCCACGCCATTCACACATCAATCAAATTCACCAAATAACCAAATTCAAATCAAATCATATAACTAAGCTATGCAACCAAACAAACAAGTCCATGGTCTGTGGACGATTGTGTCGGGTGCTACTAAGCACCATCTGCATCCTAGTATATATATAAATAGAAAATGAA
This sequence comes from Allium sativum, assembly GCA_030737875.1. NCBI lineage: Eukaryota > Viridiplantae > Streptophyta > Magnoliopsida > Asparagales > Amaryllidaceae > Allium > Allium sativum. Next base: position 108,537,362 of record CM060916.1, on the reverse strand, counting down.
ATTGAAAGGTGAGAAATTCTCACAGAAAGCTATCCAAGCTCCACGGCACTTCATTTGCAGGAAATCTTCGTCAACTCGCCTTTTGTCGCTTTCGTTGTCCGCTTTCACTACATATGTAAAAATCGAATTTTTACTTCGCTATTCCATATATAAAAATTGAATTTTTATTTCGAAGTTCAATATATAAAAATCATATTTTTCTTTCGAAGTTCAATATATAAAAATCATATTTTTAATTCGAAGTTCAATATATAAAAAATCATATTTTTAATTCGAAGTTCAATATATAAAAAATCATATTTTTCTTTCGAAGTTCAATATAAAAATCATGTCTTGCTCCTTCTACCTAATAAAAATCCCGTCTTTTCTCTTTTTAAAAATATGATCTTTATTTTTTGCAAGTTCAAATCTTTTTCTACTAAAAGATTAAACCTTTTTCAAATCAGTTTTTATATTTTTAACAAATCAGTTTTTAAATATTACAAAAATCTAATCTTTATCGCATATAAAACCATAGCTTTTATATTCAAATAAATCAGATTTTATATATTAAGTAAATCAGAAAACTCACATCTTAATGTTCGGAGGAGGGCTCGCATCGCTGGTGGGGTGGCCGGAGTTCGTTATTGGTGGCGTAGGGGGGGGGGTGCTCCGGCGGCTAGGGTTTCAAATGGGGGGGGTTTCGGGACGTCGAACCAGGGGTAGACGGGGAGGGGTGGTTCGCTGGTTGTGCAAAGGAGGGGGGGCCAACGTCGGAGGGCGGCGGTGGCAGCACCTACGGCGGTCGTGCGACGAAGGCGGTGGCGGAATCGCTGAGCGATTTGAGGGAGAGCATCGGTTTTTTTGTTTTTTTTTTTATCTCGTTTTCTGTTCTGAAAGAAAAGAGGGGGGGGGCAGAGTAAAAAAAGGGGGGAAAGATATATTTATTTATTTTTATTATTATTATATTTGTAAAAAGTGGACTTTTACATACGACCTCGAAACGAGGCCCACCGCCTGTCGTCTATAGTGTTTTACCCCCATTCCGAACACAATGGGATATGTATCGCAGGTTGATTCGATCGTTTCGAACAGTTTCCGTTGAATTTACATTTAAATCACTATATTGAATTTTAAACGTACATTTCAAATTACCGGGATCACATACTAACTAGAAAAATTCCAGAAAAATATTTTCTAGCTTCGTATTGACGATACGGTCCTAACAAAACTAGTTTCGTCGAATTCTGAGACCGTTAGAAAAATTGCCAATTTCCAGTCGATTAAAATCAACTGAAACTGGTCAAACGCATTTTCCTTTGCCACGCTCACACATTGATTCGAAAAATTATGAAATTTGAAACCTAGCAATAACTTCACATTCCGGACCCAACAAAACTGGTTTCGTCGAAATCCGAGGTCATTTGCAAAATGTCCATTTTTAAGGGCCTGAATTCCATAGCGACTATTCAGAATTTTCAACTGGACATATCTTTTGATTCCCGCTATGAAATCTTGATTTTTCGAATTCGATAGAAAGATATTATCAATTAGATCCTATCATTTTTGGTTTCACTAAAATCCGGATTGTTTTGCACCCGGTACATTCAATTGAAGTTTGAAATCGAATTATCGAACTACCGCGCCATTTTCAATTCTATTTTATAATTTAAAATAAATATTTATATTCTAACGACGACGCGTATAATATATACGTTGAATTCTATTCAAAATAAATTTCTCGTCGATATTATTTAAAATAATTCATTTTAAATATTCAAAATTCGCTAAAATTGCCAAAATAAAAATTTTAAACTGGCCCAGATTTTCCGGGTTATTACAAATCTAAGAACTCCCTTGCCATCTATTTGAAAGTCCGTGCTTTCACCTCTTTGAATTCTTTCAATCATCTTTCGAATAAAAGCATCGCTTTTCTGGAGAGAGGCAATTTTATCCATCAAAGGAGTAATAATGAGGCTCGCGACCATGTCAGCCTTTCTACTGAGTGCGTCTGCCACAACATTGGCTTTCCCCGGCGTATATAAGATGTCGAGATCATATGCCGCAAGAAATTCTAGCCACCGTTGCTGCCTTAAATTCAAATCTTTTTGGTCGAAGAGATATTTCAAAGATTGAAGGTCTGTAAACAATTCAAATTTTTTGCCCAAAAGATAATGTCTCCAGATTTTCAAAGCAAAAACAACAGCCAACAACTCTAAGTCATGCACACGATAATTCTTTTCATGTGGCTTTAACTGACGGCTCGCGTATGCAACGACCTTGCCCCTTTGCATCAGTACTGCTCCAAGGCCACCAGCTTGAGAAGCGTCGGTGTAGACTTTTAAATCTTGTTTGCCATCGATGATTGTTAGGACGGGAGCAGTGGTCAAACACACTTTCAGCTTTTGGAAAGCCTCCTCGCAATCCGATGTCCAATTGAACTTGGTGTGCTTTTTAGTGAGCTTTGTTAATGGACCAGACAGCTTGGAAAAGTTTTTGACAAATTTTCTGTAATATCCAGCCAAACCTAGGAAGCTTCTTACTTCGGTGGGTGTACGGGGCTGCTTCAAATCTCGAATGGCGGAAATTTTACTTGGGTCAGCTACAATTCCTTCTTTTGACACAACATGGCCCAAGAATTTTACCTCCTCTTGCCAAAATGTGCATTTTGAAAGTTTTGCTTTTAAAATATTTCTTCGCAGAATCTCCAACACTTCTCTTAAATGCACTTCGTGCTCCTCCTTAGTTTTAAAATAGATAAGAATATCATAAATGAAGACTAGGACGAATTTATTTAGGACCTCGCGGAAGACCCTATTCATCAAGTCAACAAAGTATGCTGGAGCATTGCACAGCCCGAACGGCATCACCAACCATTCGTAGAATGTGTCAGGACCTCTGAAAGCGGTCAAAGGAATGCATTCTTCAGCTATGCGGAGTTGATGAAAACCTGTGGCTAAGTCCATCTTCGAAAACACCTTGGCCCCATTTAATTGATCCATCAAATCATCTATGCGAGGCAAGGGGTATTTGTTCTTCAATGTTTGTTTATTTAGGTCGCGGTAATCCACGCAGAGCCTTAGAGTACCGTCAGATTTGGGGACAAACACCACAGCTGCACCCCATTCAGAAAAACTAGGCTGGATTAGTCCCTTCCATAAGAGATGCTTAGTTTGGGCTTGCAACTCTTCTTTTTCTTTAGGGGTCATCCTTCGGACAGCATGGACTACAGGTCTTGCATTCAGAACAAGATCAATTCTGAAATCGATTTCCCTTCGCAGGGGTAAGCTGTCTACTTCTTCAAATACATCAGCGTAATTTTTGACCACGGGAATATTCTCTAGAGAAATAGGAGTGATCTCGAGGGAAGACCAAAATTCCTTTCTATCAGATTTCAAGCCATGGCAAGGTATAGTAACAGTATTTCCAAGCCCTGTTTTCACCTTTACTATTCTTTCTGAGCATAGCACTTCAACGTCATATTTTGTTAGCCAATCAAGACCAAGGATGATATCAAACTCAGAAAAATTCATAATGGTCAAGTTAAAGGGGAACTGAAAGTAAGAGAAAGAAATAGGTACTCGACAGTATGAATCAAGAGCGATAGAACCTCCAACAGGATTATGAACATTAATTGGTTCCTTTAGACTTCTTCGTTTTAATTTCAACTTCTTAACCGTGTTGCTAGAGACAAAACTTCTTGATGCACCCGTATCAAACAAAGCAGTGACAGGAATATTTTTAATAGAAATGATACCATCTAAAACATCAGGCTTACCTCCCTCAGTAGGTGCGGAGGAAGATGGTGCACTTGCCCCGTCATACACATGTGCAATCTGAGCCCCTTTCAACAGTGGGCAGTTAGACTTGATGTGACCCTTCTTGTGACAATTATAGCAGTCTTTGGTGTCATCACTCCTAGCCTTCTTTGGGTTCTTGCATTCCGAGCTATAATGTCCAAATTGTTGGCAGTTAAAGCATTGCACCTTTGACTTATCCCACTTCTTGGCGGGCCCAGAAGTGCTCCCTTCAGTCTTCTTCTCTGGCTGCTTCCTTTTGTTGTTAGCCAAGCTTCTCTCTCTATCCTGTTGAGAAACCTTCTTATCGTTCTCCTCATATCGACAAGCAAACTCCACCAGCTTATTGAAAGAAAGATCGATGTGGGCCGTTACTCTGTCAATATATTTCCTTGCAAGCCCATTTATGAACCTTTTGTTCTTCTGAAAGTCATCCTGAATCAGTTCAGGGGCATAACGGGAGAGATCTTCAAACCTTCGAACATACTCTGAGATGGTCTTGTCGCTTTGCTTCAGATTGGCGAACTCGTCATGCAGTCTTTCTACCTCCTGCTTCGGAATGTATTTGTCGTTGAAAAGCTCCTTAAACCTTGTCCAAGACATATCATCAGCGATCCCTCCAATCGTGACTACGTCCCACCAGTTTTGAGCTTCTTCCTATAGTAGCCATGAAGCCATGAATCTTTTCCTCTGATCCGGTAGCTCCAATCCTTCAAAAATCTTTTCGCAGTTTCTCAGCCAAGCTTGAGCCTGTGTCACAGTTTCTGTACCTTTGAATGGCACTCCTCCTAAGTTTTTGAACTTCTTCGCCACCTTATCCAAATCAAAGGGTTGAGGCGGTGGTGGTGGTTGTTGTTGGACAGTGGGCTCCTCAGTCACGGTGGTATTTTGCCTTCTCCTGGCCCTAGCAGCTCTAGCAGCAACGGAACTCATTTTCTAGTTGTTTCTGTACGATCAAAGAAAGAGTCAGAAAAACTTTAATGATGATTTTGAGAAATGATGAAGATAGAAGGATGGATAAAAGATTATGATAGAATGACTGACTATTATGTATCTTATGAAATGTTCGCCATAGAATATAGTGATTCTGTGTAAACGAATTACTATAATTATGTTATATTCCGCTTTGTAAACCAAAGCTCTAATACCATCTGTGATGACCCCAAACTTTCACGGTATGAAAGTAGGAGTAATCATTTGGAATATAAGATAAATATAATATAACAAGTCATAGAAACAACATAGTAAAGGAAATCCATATAGTAACAACATCATAGCAGCGGAAATATAATGTCATCAACAATAGAAAATCCACAGTCATAGAATTCTAAGTTACTACATCAAGTTTGCAGAAAAATGACATGAATCCCAATTCCAAAATAAATGACATGAAATGGAAATAAGTCTAATGTCTAGAATGAAAAAGGAAATGCGATAAAAGCAAATGATAGAAAGTCTTCGAAGCTCCAAGTCATCACCTCTACGTCAAAAGCTGGTCCAGGGAAAATGATAAGCAGCTCCAAAGAAAAGACTCCAAGCAAAAGAATACCTGTTACTTGGCTGCCCGTGTAGAAAGGAGGACACCCAAGTTTGCAAAAAGGTGAAACAAACTATGGGTCAGTCGTGGGACTGGTGTGAGAATTCTTAACTAACTTAACTAATATTAATAAGGCAAATCCAAAGACCACGCCGCAAACGCGGAACGGGTTCACTCTAATGGATTGCCGTGCATAATTTAAGGTGTCATAACAGATAATTAAATACATCGTAAACAACGCAATGTTTTTGGAAAAATGGAATCACCATAAGACACAAGTCCCATCAAACAATGCAACGCACACCAGAGGATAGGGTTTTACCTTATGATGATTAAACATGCTAAATACGGCAAATACGAATCTAATATTATCATTAATGTATATGAAAATTTTTCAATCATAAATGTATCAATCCTAGGAAGCATAGGTACCCATATATTATGCCTCCGTACTAGTAATACAATCAAATTCGTCGGTTCGTATTTGGATTTTTGGTTTCCATCATGAGTCAAGGCTAGAGAGGAGCTCCTTACCGATTCGAGCACTCTAGCTAGTGTCTCAGGATTCCCCGTGGAAAACCCTTGGATAGCTGCAGGGCCGGTCCGCAAATACAGCTTAGCGGATTAGTTATACCTGAACACACGTTTCCCGATCCTATAAGACCTATCCGAGGCGCCTCATTCCATCATCCACGTAAGTAAAATGTCAGGATGTGTCAAAACCCAAACACCACTTCTAGCTAGAAAGAAACGTGCTGCTCTCCTTGCGTTCCGTTCTCCCGTTTTAGACTCTACCGGTTTGTGAGGCTCGTGAAGTTACGTAATGCACAAAGCTACGCCTAAAACAGGCCATGCTATGATCATCACCACAAGGTTCTGCTTTTCAACAAGAAACTTTGATCATTGCATCTTAGTGTGCCACACTGACACTCCATATCACACTATCGATTCTCCGTCAATTGTACAAAAGGGTGTTAAGTAGAGAATAAATTCTCTACCACCAACATTCGTACACTCGACATAAGATCAGCAAATGAAATATATAAAGGAGTCCAATGTCGAACACACGTTCCATTTAAAACTTATGCTCTGGTTCTGAGCGAAAGTCTAACCCGTGAAATCGACACATACGTTTGGGCAGTTACCTCAACTCTTGAATTGGGAGCAAGTCAATTTAGAGTCTTAGCCATCGTCCATTCGAGGGAAGATTTACGGTCTTTATACGTCAACTCTACTACTTCGATCTTCAACGTCGTTTGGTTTAATTTGGGATGAGAGTATCTCGGACTTCCCAAATAACCTCGCATACTTATAGTTTTGGAAAAACTATTTTATGTCGTTATATTATTTTATAACGGCTAATTCTCGTCTTAATTATTTAAAATAATTAAACTTCTTACTTAACGACGCATTCTCGGAATCTTACTTTTATTTACATTAAAAATAAAATAAAATGCAAACTTGCATTACATGCCGCATCCTTATTTATTTACATTGAATAAAATGTAAACTTGCATTACATAGTGAAATTCATTTATATTAACATTAAGAATGTCAATGTTGTCTTATGGTTAAATCCCCTTTTTAATTTACATTAAAAATGATGTAACTCAATCCTACAGTTAATTCTCTTTTTTATTTACATGATAAAATAATGTTAATTTTATCCTACGGTCAAATTCACTATATATTAACATTACAATAAATGTTAATTATCCTACGGTGTAAATTCTTTAAATATTAACATTGAGAATAAATGTTAATTATCCTGCCGTGTAAATTCTCTTTTATGTTAACATTATAAAATAATATTAATTTTATCCTACGGTAAAATTACTTATTAATATTAACTTTAAAAATGTTAATTACATCATACGTTATAATTTTTATAATATTAACATTAAAAATGTTAATTTCATCCTACGTTATAATTTTCATAATATTAACATTAAAAATGTTAATTTCATCCTAAAAATGTTAATTTCATCCTACGTTATAATTTTCATAATATTAACATTAAAAATGTTAATTTCATCCTACGTTATAATTTTCATAATATTAACATTAAATATGTTAATTTCATCCTACATTATAATTTTCATAATATTAACATTAAAAATGTTAATTACGCATACGATGAAATTACTATTTAATTTACATAAAAAAAATGTTAATTTTTCATGCATTGTAAATTACTTATTATTAACACCAAAAATAATGTTAATTTCTCATACAATGTAAATTCTTACTTTTAACATTAACAAAAATGTTAACTTTGTCATACGATGTAAATTCTTATTTTTAACATTAACACAAATGTTAACTTTGTCATACGATGTAAATTCTTATTTTTAACATTAACACAAATGTTAACTTTGTCATACGATGTAAATTCTTATTTTATTTGCATCCCATAAAAAGTAAATTTTCATCACATCACATAACAGCAACATCCAAACATGACAACAAGTCCAAATCTAATAACTAATGTCAAGGTAATTACAAGGTGATGTTTTAACTTGACACATGTAAAATCAACATAGCGTGATTAAACAAATAACCATAATTAATTATAATTAATTATTAATTCAGGTTTAAACCTCAAAATTTCAGATCTAATCACATAGCATTATAGGCAATTCTGATTCCACATCATAAGTTATGAACGGTTTAGATCTATGTTTAAATATCATGTCGTATTGGTTCTACTGTTAATAATCATAGAGATAATAATTAAATAAATTAAATTAAATGAAAAATAAAATTCTCACAGTGTTTGGTCAGAGAAGAAGATTCAGGTTCGGTGTTCCAATTCAAGACGATTTCAGGTCAGGAACGATTTGAATACAAATTCATATGCAAAAATCAAAATCAGGCTTTTAACAACTTACACAGCGACAGAAATAAGCGCCACAAAACTGAAAACAGATTTTACCTTAGAAATCCAATTTGTTAAAAATTTCAATTCCAGTTTTCTCGATCTGTGGTCGATGGTTTCGGACACCGTTTGTTGGAGAAGGACCGGGGAAGTGAGGCCTTTGATCGGCCAGATGGGGGGTGGGCTCGGCGTCGCCTGGTGGGGCCCAGGGGGGCGTGACATCGGGCTGTTCTCGGGCTCGGGGCGGGCGCGACGGGCAACGGGGGGTGTTGGTTCAGGTACCAAATCGAAGAGCTCGCGAAGAGCTTCGAAACGGGTATTGGTACGAAGATTTTCTTTGAGTATCAGAGGAGAAAACTGAGTTCAAAGATTTGAGTAGTTCATGGGTTCGGCGGCTGTAACAAATGAAGAAGACGATGGCCCTGTAGCATACCGTATTTATACTAGTATTCAGGGTTTTATTTTTTTATTTATTTAATTAATTAATTATAGAAATTAGTGTTTTCTCGTACGACCTCCAAACGAAGCTCAACGACTGTCAAACTTAATGTTTTGACGTCTTCTGAACGCGATGGCGCTACTGCCAAGGTCTAATTCTGAAGTTACAATCATGTTTCTTTTATTTTTAAAATAAATCATTAAATTTAAATTCGAACGTACTTGTTAATTCCACCAGGGCCACATACTTGCTCAAAAAAATCCAGAAAAATTATTTTTGGCTTTCTTATGTCAATACGGTCATAACAAAATTTATTTCGCCTCATTCTGAGACTGTTTGAAAAATGGCTATTTTTCAGTCAATTAATTTTGACCGAAACTGACAAAACACAAATTCTTTTGCCATGCTTACATGCTAGCTTCAAAAATCATGAAATTTGAAACCTAGCAATAGTTTTACATTCCGGACCCAACAAAGGTGGTTTCGTTGAATTCCGAGGTCGTATGCAAAATGTCAATTTTCAAGGGCGATATATTTCTATAGCGACCTTTCTGAAAATTCATTTGGCCATAACTTTTGATTTCCACTATGAAACTTCGATTTTTCGGATTCGTTAAAAAGGTACTCATTAACAGATTTAGATATTTTTCGTTTCACCAAAATCCGGTTTATTCCGCATCTTGTGCAGTAGGTCAAAGTTCAAGTTTGACTTTTCAAACTACCTTCCTATTTCTAATTCTCTATGCAATTTATTTTTGGCTTAACTTTGCATTAACTTTGCTCAAACAAATTCCCGTTCATTTTTATTTGAAATAATTTATTTTAAATTTTTAAACACCCCTAAATGAAAATTTTAAATTGACCCCAAATTTCAGGGTTGTTACAAGGGTAGACATGGGGGCAAGTTCAGGCTCTCGTGGTCCCACCGCTGCAAGAACGAGATAGAGCAATTTCCGTTGAAAGTTTATTTTTACTGTTTAATCATCCTGTCTGTACTTTATTCGACTCTGATGCATCACATTCGTTTATCTCTACATCATTAGTTGAAACACTACACCTAGATACTAGTCTAGTTACAGATCCCTTAGTAATCTCAAATCCTATTGGTTGTTCGGCTCATCTTTCTATGATTTGTCGGGATTTGAGAGTGTTTATCTTAGGTGTTGGGTTCGAATGCAATGCCTTTGTTCTTGGCTTCATGGGTTACGGCTTGATTCTAGTTATCGATTGGCTAACTAGATACGGGGCCATCCTAGATTGTGAAAGAAGGGTAGCAAGATTGTTGACTCGTTGTGTAAAGGCCCTTGATATTTCCTGTGACCCTAGAGGTCCAGTAATGCTCAGCTACCTAGAATCCCTTGAAGCATCCGATGATGACTTTACATTTTGTTCATGTAACACCCCGTAATTCTGTTAATATTTATATTCATAAATTAAAGAATAACTAATCTCAGACATGAGAATTGTGGGAAGCGGGTTGCGCCATTGTGTTCGTCTCGGAATTCTGGTCGAAATAGAGTCTGAGTTTGCGTGAATTGGACTTCGTATGAAGAAGTTATGGCCATCGGAAGTTTCAGAAAATTCAAAACAGCTTGCAGGAAATTTAAAATTCAAACTGAAAGTGCAGAAGCGGGCTGGGCGGGAAAAATTCCCGCCCAGGCAGGTCGACTGGGGAGTCCCCAGGTCGACTATAGTGTCGACCTGGTCAGGCGGCTAGGGTTTTGACTGAGCCCAATCTTGAGCTGCTGATGTGTCTTTAGGGTTGAGTTGGCAAATTAAACGGTTCAGGTTAGTTCTGAATTGATCTGACGGTCTAAATAAACCCTAAACTCTATAAATACCTAGGTAATCTCTCACTCTAATTCACAAGAAAAATAGAATAGCTACCGTCATACCGCCGCCATGGAACTCAGTGGAGCCGCCGCCAACTAAGAAGGAAGAAAAGCTAATCAAATCCTAATTCTACTCAACTCTAAAGCAAATCAAGACTCTTTTTCTTCTCTAATTGTGAGTATGATGATCTTAACAAGATTATTATTAAATTTATTAGATTAATTTATGAATGGGTTATGAGTAGATGATGTGAATTGTCATATATGTTGTTGTAAACCTTATACTATCATGTATGTTATAAATCCTATGCTATGTGGTGATGATATCCTATATGTTGTAAATCATGCTATGATGATGTTATGTATGTTGAGAGTTTCTATGCTAAGTTGTGATGAATCATACATGTTAAAAAGCCATGATGTTACTATCTATGCTAATTAGTTTATGTTAATCAAATCATGATGTTGATATTATTTGGGCTATGTTGATCTATATGACAAGTCATATATGCAAGTTTAGGTTGATTAGTAAAAGTTATGAACATATGCCATGATATCTATTATGACATCTAGAATTATGCTATGACATATGTGAAATTTTATGCTAGTTCACACCATCATTATGTTGCCTAAAACCCCATACGCAAGTTTATACATAAATTTGGGTTATGATCATATCATGTAAATTGTGACATTTAACAAGATGACACCTTTAGATCCTTAACATGTGTAGTTTATGCAAGTTTCACCCCTATTATGATTAGATTCATTTTAATTGTCTATATGTTGTGATAATTTATTTTTGTGCTATGAGTTAGACTATTCGAGTCTAACATATATTCTGCGTAGAAAAAGCGAACGTACAAATGTGGGTAGGGGTAATATTAAGGATTTAATATTAAGAAGTTGGGGTGCAATTAATATGATTTTGCATGGCATGAATGGATGGCCATAATTGAGTCAATTATGGACATCATTAAAATTGGAGTTAATTAATAATTTGAATAGGGAATTATTAAAACTGGGGTAAAAGATTATAAGTGATAATCAATGCTTAGGACACGAGGTTTGACTCGTTTGTGACGTAAACCTGCCCGGACCCGCCCGGCAAATCTAGTGGTCACAAATGTCAGCCCAATGTGAGAGGTCCTAGGCCTAAACTAAAGCATAACAGTTGTAAAGACACGAGGTTAGACTCTTTTATGGTGTAAGACTGCCCGGACCTACCCGACAAATCCAGCTGCCATAAATGCCAATCTAATGTGAGAGGTCTTTATGAGGTTATGGCCTGAATGAATTAAGAAATACTTAACCAGATAAACATGTAAGGTGGGACACGGGGGTTAAGTAGGTGCCTAGGGTGGCATAAAGAATCTAGTGGGTGCCCTTAGTGGCATGTGAAATACGATTAGTAAGACTTAACCAAACACACATGTAAATGAACATGACTAAGAGGGTTAAGTGGGATATACTAGTGGCGACAAGCTTAGGTGGGTAGCTTGTGGGGTCCCATTTCAAGCAGTATCCCAAACGTATCTTTGTGGGCTCGACACAAGTCGAGGACGGGACATGCATACTGGGTTTGACTATAAGAGGCCAAAACGGGGAGCGGTGGCAACGCAAGTCCAACGGTTTTCATATGCGTGTGTGGACCCGGGCTGGTAGGTAAGACGTTGTTGCATCGTGTAGGTATAAGCCGTGCGTTCTCAAGTTGTATCGGGTTGCCACTTTAGGGGAGTGATACACCCCACTGTGGGGCCAGCACCGTTATCTACGAGTAGGGAGCCGATCGCAAGTGGGTAGTGGGGTACACCTAGTGGAGATAGGGGCAGACGGCACCTATGTAGTCAGCTAGGGGTACGTAAGGCTATTTATATAGTTTCTGTGTGAAGCAAGTGGGATCAACCTTTAGGGTGACTGGTGCGGTGCAGTGTAGTAATGTGCGGTGCAGTGTAGTAATTATTCGTTAGTAATTAGGTGTGCCTTTAACGCTATCTTTAACGTTATCTTAAACGTTATCTTTATCTGCTCATTCCATACCTAATAGATCATAGACATTTACTTGTCTTCCAGCTTATGCCTTAGTCTAGTTATTTTGATAATAGTATTGTTAGAATTATCATACTCGCCAGACTTTATGTCTGACCCCCTCCATTTCTATCCTTTTTCCCCCACCAGGTCCTCAGGTTGGGCCTAGCTCTAGTGGAGTTTGATTGGATTGCTTCATCTCTCTTTGGAAAGCTTGGACCGTTGAAGTAAAGTCCAGCTTGTTATCTTCTTTAATGGCTATTTGCGTAATGGGATTATGTATTTTGTTTTATGAAGATGGATATTGTACTTGACTCTGATTTATGGTTTTATGATGTAATAAACATGTTTAAATTCCGCTGCAATGAAATGAAGTTTTAGATTTCCAAGTACTATTTATTATCTGTCTTGTTGTAATTTTTCTGTTCTATATTCACTTATAACCTCCATGGAAGTTAATGCATTCCCTTTGTGAGTGACATTAATGGATGTGGGGTGTTACACGTGGTATCAGAGCTTAAGCTTAACAGAACAGATAAATTTTTTAGAAAAACTATTTTTCTAAAGTATTTTTGGAAGAAGTGCTTTCAAAAACATGTTTTAATGAGTAATTTAAGAAAAACATAATCCCCAATAGCCATATCTTTATCTTTCGAATTCTCCATTTTGAATCTTTCCTTTTTCGTTTTAGCATGGCTGAAGATCTTAACCTACCTGACGGTGTAACGATACCAGGATGGTATAGGAGGCTATTAGAGGCTAGGGCCGCCGCAGGTCCGGCCAATGTTCCTCCACCACCAATTGCACCCGTTCCTCCTCCTCCTCGTGTAGGTACTTTTGCAAAGACGTGCAAGGAATTTAAGGCTATCGGTGGAAAACCTTTTCAAGGGTCAGAAACGTTTGTGGAAGCTAGAGATTGGCTTAGGGAGGTGGAAGAATTGCTAGAAATCTTTGAAGTAGAAGAAGGGAGGAGAGTCAAATTAGCAGCTTGGTTAATGAAGGGAGAGGCCTCATTTTGGTGGGAGGTCACTAATGGGGAGCGTCCTGTTGATTTTTGGGCGGATTTCAGACGTAGGTTTGTGGCAAAGTTTCTCTCAAGGGCAGAAGAGAATCTATATATGGAAAAATCCTTGGCATTAAAGCAAGGAAGCTCATCAGTGAAAGAATATGTCAACAAATTTAATCAGTTAGCAAGGTTTGGCTTGGACTTAGTGAACACACCGGAGAAGAAGGCTCTGAGGTTCGTTAATGGATTGAATGAACCGTTGCAAGGGTTGGCTATGACCCACATCCCTGTGGGGGCCATGTTTGAGAAGCTTTTAGACATGGCACTTATGCACGAGGAGAAAGGCGCTAAAGCTGATAAGGCACCCGAGAAGAAAGGGGATCAGAAGAAACCACAACAGCAAAACAAGAAAGGTGGTAAAGACAATAATGGCAAGGGAAAGAAGAAATGCTTTAACTGTGGGACACCAGGCCATCTCAGCAACGATTGCCGGAAAAAAAAAGACCGGCTGTTTTCACTGTGGCGATGCGGGACATTTAGTGAAGGACTGCCCAAAGAAGGGGCAGAGGGCAGGAGCTACCTCGGGAGAACAGGTGCAGGCTCTTATGGCACCAGGGCAGGCAAGGGGACAAGTTCTGGCTATCACGGTCCCACCGCTGTAAGAGCGAGGTAGAACCATTTCTGTTGAAAGCTTAGTTTTTCTGTTTGATCATCCTGTCCGTACCTTATTTGATTCGGGTGCATCGCATTCGTTTATCTCTACATCATTAGTTGAATCACTGCACTTAAACACCAGTTTAGTAGAGGATCCCTTAGTTGTTTCGAATCCAATTGGGGGCTCAACTTATTTGTCCATGATGTGTTTGGATTTGAAAATTTCTATACTTAGCGTTGAGTTTAGATGTGATGCTTATGTGTTGGGCTTCACGGGCTATGGGCTAATTTTAGGAATGGATTGGTTATCCAAAAATGGGGCCGTACTTGATTGTGAAAGGAGAGTAGTTAGGCTCATGACTCGCGTTGGCAACACTCTCGAAATCTTTTGTAATCCCATAGATTACATTAAGCTAAGTTATTTAGAATCGCTTGACGCATCTGAGGAAAATCTACAATCTGTTAGAGTGGTCCGAGAATACTCGGATGTGTTTGAGGAGGTGAAGGGCTTGCCTCCAAAGCGGGAGAAAGATTTTCGAATATATCTTGTGGATAATGCAAAACCAGTATCTTTGCCAGTACGCCACATGGCTCCACGTGAAAGGAGCGAACTCGATAAGCAAGTGAAGGAGTTGCTTGAGAAGGGGTTCATAAGACGTAATATATCGGAGTGGGGTGCTCCAGTAGTATTTGCCACGAAGGCAGATGGGTCTCTTAGACTTTGTGTGGACTATAGAGAACTTAATAAGCTTACTAAGAAGAACATACACCCACTGCCGAGGATTGACGATCTCTTCGATCAGTTAGTTGGCGCCTCAGTGTTTTCGTAGTTGGACTTAGCCACGGGTTTCCATCAGTTGAGAGTGGCTGAGGATAGCATAGACAAGACTGCCTTTAGGACTCCGGACGGTTTCTATGAATGGCTAGTGATGCCCTTCGGTTTGACAAACGCCCTCGCATACTTTGTTGATTTTATGAGTAGGGTGTTTAGGGAATACCTTAACAAATTCGTGGTAGTCTTTGTAGACGACATCCTGATCTTTTCTAAGGATGAAGAAGAGCATGCCCTACATCTTAGGGAAGTGTTGGAGACCCTACGAGCGCATAATCTTAAAGCTAAATTTTCTAAGTGTCACTTCTGGAGGAAGGAAGTACGATTCTTAGGGCACGTGGTTTCCAAGGAAGGGATAGCTGTGGATCTCATGAAGGTGGTGGCCATCCAAGATTGGAAGGTCCCTAAAAATGCTACCGAAGTGAGAAGTTGCTTGGGGTTGGCTGGCTACTATAGGAAGTTTATCAAAGACTTCGCGAAGATATCAGCTCCATTGACACGCTTGACGAAGAAGAACCTAGTTTTCACATGGGACGTAGATTGTGATGATGCGTTCCAACGGTTGAAGAGAGCTTTGACTTTATCCCCAGTCTTAGTATTGCCAGACGGGAGTAAGCCGTTTACCGTTTATACTAACGCTTGTGGGACAGGACTAGGCGCAGTCTTAATGCAAGAGGGAAGGGTAATAGCCTATGGTGGAAGGCAGTTGAGAGCGCATGAGAAAAATTACCCTACACATGACCTAGAGTTGGCCGCTATGGTTTTCGCGCTTAAGTCTTGGCGTCATTATCTTCTTGGTGAGAGATTCGAATTATTCACTGACAATAAATCGCTAAAATACTTATTCTCTCAAAAGGACTTAAACTTAAGGCAGCAAAGGTGGATGGAGTTCTTGGCGTCCTACGACTTCGAGATAGCATATACCCCTGGCAAGGGTAACGTAGTGGCAGATGCCTTAAGTAGAAAAAGATTATCCTTAAGTCCATTGTTTGTTGAGCGGCGAAGCTTAGAATTCATTTCGATGTTTGACTTTAGACCTTCCGTTGATTTCGTACCCGGTTTGCTAGCATCCTTGGAGGTCAGACCTACACTTTTGGGACGGATTGGCGAGGCACAACGAGACGACCCACAGTTGGTTAAGTTAGTAGAAAATCTCAAAGGAGGGGAGTCATCAAGCCATCTCCGTAGGTATACCCTAGATGATAACGGTTGGTTACGTAGGGACGGTAGACTTTGTGTACCAAAAGACGATGACCTAAGGAAGACCATTCTTGACGATGCACATCGTTCGAAGATGACCATTCATCCCGGCGGGGACAAGATGTAAAAAGATATGAAGCGAGTTTTCTTTTGGGCCGGCATAAAGAAAGATGTGGCTGAGTATGTCGCTAGATGCTTGGTGTGCCAACAAGTAAAAGCGGAGCAAAAGAAACCCGGTGGGTTGCTTCACCCATTGGAGGTTCCACTATGGAAATGGGAAAGCGTCTCGATGGATTTTGTTGATGAATTACCAAGATCAAGGAAGGGTAATACAGGAATTTGGGTTATAGTAGATAGACTTACTAAGAGTGCCAATTTTATTCTCGTGAAGAGTAAGAGGACTGCTCCATGGTTAGCTTCTGTATACGTCCGAGAAATGGTTCGTTTGCACGGTGTTCCTTCTAGCATAGTGAGCGACCACGATCCTATTTTCACTAGCGAATTTTGGAGAAGCTTACAAGTGGCTGTAGGGACTCAATTATGTTTGAGCACCGCATATCATCCTCAGGCGGACGGCCAAACCGAGAGGGTGAATCGCATTCTAGAGGATCTTTTGAGGCTATGTATCCTAGACTTTGGGGGTACATGGGAAGAGCATCTTCCATTGGTGGAGTTCGCATATAATAATAGCTTTCCCTCTATCATTGGCATGGCACCTTTCGAATCTCTTTATGGACGACCTTGTCGTTCACCTACATGTTGGTGGGAATCTACGGATAAGATCTTACTTGGGCCCGATATGATTAGGGAGACTTCGGAGAAGATCGACTTGATTCAAAGGAGGATGAAAGCAGCGCAAGATAGGCAGAAATCTTATGCGGATAAGAGGAGGACAGATCTAGAGTTTAAGGTTGGGGACATGGTCTTTGTCAAAGTGTCTCCATTACGGAACGTTGTTCGCTTTGGGTCCGTCGGGAAGTTAGCACCAAGGTTTGTAGGGCCGTTTCCTATTAAGGAGAAGATTGGACAGATGGCGTATAGAGTGGAGTTGCCCGAGAGACTTAGTGGTGTACACGGCGTATTCCATGTGTCACATTTGAGGAAGTGCTTGCACGAGACCGCGGAAGTGGTAGAGCCGAGCTTGCTTAGAGAGGTGGAGATCGAGCGTGATGCGACGAGCTCCTACGCACATTCTTGGGTTAGAGATCAAGAAGCTGAGAAATTGAGAGGTCAGACTAGTCAAAGTACAATGGGGAGATGATGAGAGAAACGCTACTTGGGAGACAGAAGAGAAGATTCGTTCACGATACCCTTTTCTTTTCGAGGGTATGTCCTTTAATTTCTCCTTTATCGCTTATCTTGTACTTATCTTACCTTTAGAGCATCCTCTCGCTAGTATTCTTGACCTTTAGTTAGGATAATCCTATGGTAGAAACATGTGTTTGAGACATGTTATGTATGATGATTGCAAAGTGGATGCAAGTGTTTGCTAGTGGTTGCTCGTGGACGCATATACACACACTATTAGGCACTAGATCGGCTCAGTCACTTCATATTGCATATTGCATACAAATGGATGTATTTAGTAAAATGGATGTATAATGATTGTGTTATCATATGGATACCGCATTTTGGTGAATGGTTGTGCACGCATGTAGAAATAATATGTATCGATAGGGAACTTTTGCATACATAATGGACGCATGGCACTATCATGATTTGCATTAAGGAGGTCAACTGAATCAGTGGACCGCCTGATTTTGCATTAGATATGGACATACACACACACTATGCCTTTAAACATGAAAGCATTAGAAGTCTATAAGGACAATGGATGCCTGTGTTTGATGGTTGAGTAGATGGATGATTGGATGTTAGGATATACATTCTTCTTAACTTGAAGATTTCGAGGTCGAAATCCTTTAAGGAGGGGAGAATGTAACACCCCGTAATTCTGTTAATATTTATATTCACAAATTAAAGAATAACTGATCTTAGACGTGAGAATTGTGGGAAACGGGTTGCGCCATTGTGTTCGACTCGGAATTCTGGTCAAAATAGAGTCCGAGTTTGCGTGAATTGGACTTCGTATGAAGAAGTTATGGCCATCGGAAGTTTCAGAAAATTCAAAACAGCTCGCAGGAAATTTAAAATTCAAACTGAAAGTGCAGAAGCGGGCTGGGCGGGAAAAATTCCCGCCCAGGAAGGTCGACTAGGGAGTCCCCAGGTCGACTATAGTGTCGACCTGGTCAGGCGGCTAGGGTTTTGACTAAGCCCAATCTTGAGCTGCTGATGTGTCTTTAGGGCTGAGTTGGCAAATTAAACGGTTCAGGTTAGTTCTGATTTGATCTGACGGTCTAAATAAACCCTAAACTCTATAAATACCTAGGTAGTCTCTCACTCTAATTCACAAGAAAAATAGAATAGCTACCGTCATACCGCCGCCATGGAACTCAGTGGAGCCGCCGCCAACTAAGAAGGAAGAAAAGCTAATCAAATCCTAATTCTACTCAACTCTAAAGCAAATCAAGACTCTTTTTCTTCTCTAATTGTGAGTATGATGATCTTAACAAGATTATTATTAAATTAATTAGATTAAGTTATGAATGGATTATGAGTAGATGATGTGAATTGTCATATATGTTGTTGTAAACCTTATACTATCATGTATGTTATAAATCCTATGCTATGTGGTGATGATATCCTATATGTTGTAAATCATGCTATGATGATGTTATGTATGTTGAGAGTTTCTATGCTAAGTTGTGATGAATCATACATGTTAAAAAGCCATGATGTTACTATCTATGCTAATTAGTTTATGTTAATCAAATCATGATGTTGAAATTATTTGGGCTATGTTGATCTATATGACAAGTCATATATGCAATTTAGGTTGATTAGTAAAAGTTATGAACATATGCCATGACATCTATTATGACATCTAGAATTATGCTATGAAATATGTGAAATTCTATGCTAGTTCACACCATCATTATGTTGCCTAAAACCCCATACGCAAGTTTATACATAAATTTGGGTTATGATCATATCATGTAAATTGTGACATTTAACAAGTTGACACCTTTAGATCCTTAACATGTGTAGTTTATGCAAGTTTCACCCCTATTATGATTAGATTCATTTTAATTGTCTATATGTTGTGATAATTTGTTTTTGTGCTATGAGTTAGACTATTCGAGTCTAACGAATATTCTGCGTTGAATAAGCGAACGTACAAACGTGGGGTAGGGGTAATATTAAGGATTTAATATTAAGAAGTTGGGGTGCAATTGATATGATTTTGCATGCCATGAATGGATGGCCATAACTAAGTCAATTATGGACATCATTAAAATTGGAGTTAATTAATAATTTGAATAGGGAATTATTAAAACTGGGGTAAAAGATTATAAGTGATAATCAATGCTTAGGACACGAGGTTGGACTCGTTTGTGACGTAAACCTGCCCGGACCCGCCCGGCAAATCCAGTGGTCACAAATGTCAGCCCAATGTGAGAGGTCTGAGGCCTAAACTAAAGCATAACAGTTGTAAAGACACGAGGTTAGACTCTTTTATGGTGTAAGACTGCCCGGACCCCCCCGGCAAATCCAGCTGCCATAAATGCCAGTCTAATGTGAGAGGTCTTTATGAGGTTATGGCCTGAATGAATTAAGAAATAATTAACCCGATAAACATGTAAGGTGGGACATGGGGGTTAAGTAGGTGCCTTGGGTGGCATGAGGAATCTATTGGGTGCCCTTAGTGGCATGTGAAATACGATTTGTAAGACTTAACCAAACACACATGTAAATGAACATGACTAAGAGGGTTAAGTGGGATATACTAGTGGTGACAAGCTTAGGTGGGTAGCTTGTGGGGGCCCATTTCAACCAGTATTCCAAACGTATCTTTGTGGGCTCGACCCAAGTCGAGGACGGGACACGCATACTGGGTTTGACTATAAGAGGCCAAAACGGGGAGCGGTGGCAACGCAAGTACAACGGGTTTCATATGCGTGTGTGGACCCGGGCTGGTAGGTAAGACGTTGTTGCATCGTGTAGGTATAAGCCATGCATTCTCAAGTTGTATCGGGTTGCCACTTTAGGGGAGTGATACACCCCACTATGGGGCCAGAATGGGTATCTACGAGTAGGGAGCCGATCGCAAGTGTGTAGTGGGGTACACCTAGTGGAGATAGGGGCAGACGGCACCTATGTAATCAGCTAGGGGTACGTAAGGCTATTTATATTGTTTCTGTGTGAAGTAAGTGGGATCAACCTTTAGGGTGACTGGTGCGGTGCAGTGTAGTAATGTGCGGTGCAGTGTAGTAATTATTCGTTAGTAATTAGGTGTGCCTTTAACATTATCTTTAACATTATCTTAAACGTTATCTTTATCTTCTCATTCCATACCTAATAGATCATAGACATTTACTTGTCTTCCAGCTTATGCTTTAGTCTAGTTATTTTGATAATAGTATTGTTAGAATTATCATACTCGCCAGAATTTATGTCTGACCGCCTCCATTTCTATCCTTTTTCCCCCTCCAGGTCCTCAGGTTGGGCCTAGCTCTAGTGGAGTTTGATTGGATTGCTTCATCTCTCTTTGGAACGCTTGGACCATTGAAGTAAAGTCCAGCTTGTTATCTTCTTTAATGGCTATTTGTGTAATGGGATTATGTATTTTGTTTTATGAAGATGGATAATGTACTTGACTCTGATTTATGGTTTTATGATGTAACAAACATGTTTAAATTCCGCTGCAATGAAATGAAGTTTTAGATTTCCAAGTACTATTTATTATCTGTCTTGTTGTAATTTTTCTGTTCTATATTCACTTATAACCTCCATGGAAGTTAATGCATTTCCTTTGTGAGTGACATTAATGGACGTGGGGTGTTACAGTTCGTATAGTTTGTGAATATGTTGATGTCTTCGATGAGGTAAGGTGTCTACCCCCAAAACGTGAGATAGACTTTCTAATATATCTAGTAGATAGTGCAAAGCCAGTTGCATTGCCAGTGCGCCACCTGGCTCCAAGAGAGAGAAGATAACTCAGTAAGCAAGTGAAAGATGTAACATCCCACGTCCATTAATGTCACTCACAAAGGGAATGCATTAACTTCCATGGAGGTTATAAGTGAATATAGAACATAAAAATTACAACAAGACAGGTAATAAATAGTACTTGGAAATCTAAAACTTCATTTTATTGCAACGGAAATTAAACATGTTTGTTACATCATAAAACCAAGTACAATATCCATCTTCATAAAAACAAAATACATAATCCCTTACATAAATAACCATTAAAAAGATAACAAGCTGGACTTTACTTCAACGGTCCAAGCTTTCCAAGGGAGATGAATCAAATCAATCAAACTCCACTAGAGCTGGGCCCAACCTGAGGACCTGGAGGGGGAAAAAGGATAGAAATAGAGGGGGTTAGACATAAAGTCTGGCGAGTATGATAATTCTACCAATACTATTATCAAAATAACTAGACTAAGGCATAAGCTGGAAGACAAGTAAATGTCTATGAACTCTTAGGAAGATAAAGATAGCGTTTAAGATAACGGTAAAGGCAAACCTAATTACTAACGAATGATTACTACACTGCACCGCACATTACTACACCGCACCACACATTACTACACTGCACCGCACATTACTAAACTGCACCACACCAGTCACCCTATTGTTTGATCCCACTTGCTTCACACAGAAACTTTATAGATAGCCTTACGTACCCCTAGCTGACTACATAGGTGTCGTCTGCCCCTATCTCCACTAGGTGTACCCCACTACCCACTTTCGATCGGCTCCCTACTCGTAGATACCCATGTTGGCCCCACAGTAGGGTGTATCACTCCCCTAAAGTGGCAACCCGGTACAACTTGAGAATGCACGGCTTATACCTACACGATGCAACAACGTCTTACCTACCAGCCCGGGTCCACACACGCATACGAAACCCATAGGACTTGCGTTGCCACCGCTCCCAGTTTTGGCCTCTTATAGTCGAACCCAGCATGCGTGTCCCGTCCTCGGCTTGGGTCGAGCCCACAAAGATATGTTTGGGATACTGGTCGAAATGGGCCCCCACAAGCTACCCACCTAAGCTTGTCACTAGTATATCCCACTTAACCCTCTTAGTCATGTTCATTTACATGTGTGTTTGGTTAAGTCTTACTAATCGTATTTCACATGCCACTAAGGGCACCCCCTAGATTCCTCATGCCACTCAAGGCACCTACTTAACCCCCATGTCCCACCTTACATGTTTATCTGGTTAAGTATTTCTTAATTCATTCAGGCCATAACCTCATAAAGACCTCTCACATTAGACCGGCATTTATGGCAGCTGGATTTGCCGGGCGGTCCGGGCAGCCTTACACCATAAAAGAGTCTAACCTCGTGTCTTTACAACCATTATGCTTTAGTTTAGGCCTAGGACCTCTCACATTGGGCTGACATTTGTGACCACTGGATTTGCCGGGCGGGTCCGGACAGGTTTACGTCATAAACGAGTCCAACCTCGTGTCCTAAGCATTGATTAACACTTAATCTTTTACCCCAGTTTTAATAATTCCCTATTCAAATTATTAATTAAGTCAACTTTTAATGATGTCCATAATTGACTCAATTATGGCCATCCACTTATGGCATGCAAAATCATATCAATTGCACCCCAACTTTTTAATATTAAATCCTTAATATTACCCCTACCCCACGTTTATACGTTCGCTTATTCAACGCATAATATAGGCAAGACTTGTATAGTCTAACACATAGCACAAAGATAAATTATCACAACATATAGACAATTAAAATAAATCTAATCATAATAGGGCTGAAACTTGCATAAACTACACATGTTAAGGATCAAAAGGTGTCAACTTGTTAAATGTCTCAATTTACATGATATGATCATAGCCTGTATCTATACATAAACTTGCATATGGGGTTTTTAGGCAACATAATGATGGTGTGAACTAGCATATGATATCACATATATCATAGCATAATTCTAGATGTCATAATAGATGTCATGGCATATATTCATAACTTTTCTAATCAATCTAACTTGCATATGTGACTTGTCATATAGATCAACATAACCCAAACATGATGATTTAATTAATATGAACTAACTAGCATAGATGGTAACATCATGGTTTTTAACATGTATGATTCATCACAACTTAGCATAGAAACTTTCAACATACATAACATCATCATAGCATGATTTACAACATATAAGATATCATCATCACATAACATTGGATTTACAATATACATGATAGCAAAAAGGGGTTTACAACAACATATATGATAATTCACATCATCTACTCATAATCCATTCATAACTCAACCTAATTAAAATGATACTAATCTTGTTAAGATCATCATACTCACAATTTAGAGAAGAAAAGAGAGAGAGTTTTGCTTTGCTTTAGGGTTGAGAGAATTAGAATTGAATTTTCTTTTCTTCTTTCTTAGTTGGCGGCGGCTCCATTGATTTCCATGGCGACGGTATGATGCTAACTATTCTATTTTAATTAGGTTTAGGGTTAGCATTAGGATGTATTTATAGGTGTAGGAAGTTATTTAGGACCATTACATTAACCCTGAACCATGAGAACCAATCAAATGAAAAATCTGCATTTGAGCGAATTGGCCCACGGGTTGACAGCCAAACACCCTTGATTAACCCCTAGTCGGCCCAGTGGGGCTCGGGTCGACCTCAAAAATGGGCCGATTCGGTTATTTCCCCTCCCAATTCGCTGTTTTGAACTTTTTCGCATATTTATTTATTTAATTTTTAATTTATATATATATATTTATTTATCAATATATATATATATTTCTCTGCGCAACCCATTTCACTTAATTCTTTTCTAAAAATTAAGTATACTTTAATTTGTGAATTTTAATGTTATAAAATTACGGGGTGTTACATTCTCCCCTCCTTAAAGGAATTCGTCCCCGAAATCTCCAAGTCAAGAAGAATGTATATCCTACCATCTAATCGTCCATCTACTCAACCATCAAACACCAGCATCCATTGTCCTTAAAAGACTTCTAATGCTTTAATGTTTATATGCACAGTGTGTGTATATGTCCATATCTAATGCAAAATTAGGCGGTCTACTGATCAGTCGACCTCCTTAGTACAATTCATGATAGTGCCATGCGTCCAATATGTATGCAAAAGATTCCTAATGATACATATTAATTCTATATGCGTGCACAACCATCCACCTGAATGCAGCAACTATATGATAATACAACCATTGTACACCCATTTTACTAAATACATCCATATATATGCAATATGCAATATGAAGTGACTGAGCCGATCTGGTGCCTAATAGTGTGTGTATATGCATCCACGAGCAACCACTAGCAAACACTTGCATCCACTTTGCATCCACCATACATAACATGTCTCAAACACATGTTTCAACCATAGGATTATCCTAACTAAAGGTCAAAGATACTAGCGAGAGGATATACTAAAGATAAGATAAGTACAAGCTAAGCGATAAAGGATAAATTAAAGGACATACCCTCAAAAAGAAAAGGGTATCGTGAACGCATCTTCTCTTCCGTCTCCCAAAAAGCGTTGCTCTAATCATCTCCCCATTGCACTTTGACTAGTCCGATCTCTCGAATCCTCAACCTCTTGATCTCCGACCCAAGAATGTGCGTAGGAGCTCGTCGAATAGTCGCATCACGCTCTATCTCCACCGCTCTAAGCAAGCTTGGCTCTACCACTTCCGCGGTCTCGTGCAAGCACTTCCTCAAATGTGACACATGGAATACGTCATGTACACCACTAAGTCTCTTAGGCAACTCCACTCTATACGCCATCCGTCCAATCCTCTCCTTAATAGGAAACGGCCCTACAAACCTTGGTGCTAATTTCCCAACGGACCCAAAGCGAACAACGTTTCGTAATGGAGACACTTTGACAAAGACCATGTCCCCAACTTCAAACTCGAGATCTGTCCTCCTCTTATCCGCATAAGATTTCTTCCTATCTTGCGCTTCTTTCATCCTCCTTCGAATCAAGTCGATCTTCTCCGAAGTCTCCCTAATCATATCGGGCCCAAGTAAGATCTTATCCGTAGATTCCCACCAACATGTAGGTGAGCGACAAGGTCGTCCATATAGAGCTTCGAATGGTGCCATACCAATGCTGGACTGAAAGCTATTATTATATGCGAACTCAACCAATGGAAGATGCTCTTCCTATGTACCCCCAAAGTATAGGATACATAGCCTCAACAGATCCTCTAGAATGCGATTAACCCTCTTAGTCTGGCCGTCCGTCTGAGGATGATATGCGGTGCTCAAACATAACTGAGTCCCTATCGCCTCTTGTAAGCTTCTCCAAAATTCGCTAGTGAAAATAGGATCGCGGTCGCTCACTAGGCTAGAAGGAACACCGTGCAAACGAACTATCTCTCGAATGTATACAGAAGCTAACCATGGAGAAGTCCTCTTACTCTTCACGGGAATAAAATGGGCACTCTTAGTAAGTCTATCTACTATAACCCAAATCCTCGTATTACCCTTCCTCGATCAGGGTAATCCATCCACAAAATCCATCGAGATGCTTTCCCATTTCCATAGTGGAACCTCTAATGGGTGAAGCAACCCACCGGGTTTCTTTTGCTCCGCTTTTACTTGTTGGCACACCAAGCATCTAGCGACATACTCGGCCACGTCTTTCTTCCTGCCGGCCCAAAGGTAAACTCTCTTCATGTCTTTGTACATCTTGTCCCCGCCCAGATGAATGGTCATCTTCGAACGATGTGCTTCGTCAAGAATAGTCTTCCTTAGGTCATCGTCTTTTGGTACACAAAGTCTACCATCCCTATGTAACAAACCCTTATCGTCTAGGGTATACCTACGGAGATGGCTTGATGACTCCCCTCCTTTGAGTTTTTCTACTAACTCAACTAACTGCGGGTCGTCTCGCTGTGCCTCGCCAATCCGTCCCAAAAGCGTAGGTCTGACCTCCAAGGATGCTAGCAAACCGGGTACGAAGTCAACGGAAGGTCTAAAGTCAAACATCGAAATGAATTCTAAACTTTGCCGCTCAACAAACAAAGGACTTAAGGATAATCTTTTTCTACTTATGGCATCGGCCACCACGTTACCCTTGCCAGGGGTATATGCTATCTCAAAGTCGTAGGACGCTAAGAACTCCATCCACCTTTGCTGCCTTTAGTTCAAGTCCTTTTGAGAGAATAGGTATTTTAAAGATTTGTGGTCAGTGAATAGTTCGAATTTCTCACCAAGAAGATAATGATGCCAAGACTTAAGCGCGAAAACAATAGCGGCCAACTCTAGGTCATGTGTGGGGTAATTCATCTCATGCGCTGTGAACTGCCTTCCACCATAGGCTATTACCCTGCCCTCTTGCATTAAGACTGCGCCTAGTCCTGTCCCACAAGCGTCAGTATAAACGGTAAACGGCTTACTCCCGTCTGGCAATACTAAGACTGGGGCTGAAGACAAAGCTCTCTTCAAACGTTGGAACGCATCATCACAATCTACATCCCATGTGAAAACTAGGTTCTTGTTCGTCAAGCGTGTCAATGGAGCTGATATCTTTGCGAAGTCTTTGATAAACTTCCTATCTTGGATGGCCACCACCTTCGCGGGATCTACAGCTATCCCTTCTTTGGAAACCACGTGTCCTAAGAACCGTACTTCCTTCCTCCAAAAGTGACACTTAGAAAATTTAGCCTTAAGGCTATGCGCTCGTAGGGTCTCCAACACTTCCCTAAGATGTAGGGCATGCTCTTCTTCATCATTAGTAAAGATCAAGATGTCATCTACAAAGACTACCACGAATTTGTTAAGGTACTCCCTAAACACCCTACTCATCAAATCAACAAAATATGCTGGGGCGTTTGTCAAACCGAAGGGCATCACTAGCCATTCATAGAAACCGTCCGGAGTCCTAAAGGCAGTCTTGTCAATGCTATCCTTAGTCACTCTCAACTGATGGAAACCAGTGGCTAAGTCCAACTGCGAAAACACTGAGGCGCCAACTAACTGATCGAAGAGATCGTCAATCCTCGGCAGTGGGTGTCTGTTCTTCTTAGTAAGCTTATTATGTTCTCTATAGTCCACACAAAGTCTAAGGGACCCATCCGCCTTCGTGGCAAATACTACTAGAGCACCCCACTCCGATATACTTCGTCTTATGAACCTCTTCTCAAGCAACTCCTTCACTTGCTTACCGAGTTCCCTCCTTTCACGTGGAGCCATGTGGCGTACTGGCAAAGATACTGGTTTCGCATTATCTACAAGATATATTCGAAAATCTATCTCCCGCTTCGGAGGCAAGCCCTTCACCTCCTCAAACACATCCGAATATTCTCGGACCACTCTAACAGATCGTAGATTTTCCTCAAACGCGTCAAGCGATTCTAGACAACTTAGCATAAACGAATTTATGGGATTACAAAAGATTTCGAGAGTGTTGCCAAGGCGAGTCACGAGCCTAACTACTCTCCTTTCACAATCAAGAACGACCCCATTTCTGGATAACCAATCCATTCCTAAAATTAGCCCATAGCCCGTGAAGCCCAATACATAAGATTCACATCTAAATTCAACGCTAAGTATGGAAATTTTCAAATCCAAACACATCATAGACAAATACGCTGAGCCCCCAATTGGATTAGAAACAACTAAGGCATCGTCTACTAAGCTGGTGTTTAAGTGCAGTGATTCAACTAATGATATAGAGATAAACGAATGCGATGCGCCCGAATCGAATAGGGTACGGACAGGATGACCAAACAGAAAAACTAAGCTTTCAACAGAAATGGTTCTACCTCGTTCTTGCAGCGGTGGGACCGCGAGAGCCTGAACTTGTCCCCTTGCCTGCCCTGGTGCTATAAGAGCCTGCACCTGTCCTCCCCAGGTAGCTCCTGCACTCTGCCCCTTCTTTGGGCAGTCCTTCACTAAATGTCCTGCATCGCCACAATGAAAACAGCCTGTCTTCTTTTTCTTTCGGCAATCCTTGCTGAGATGGCCTGGTGTCCCACAGTTAAAACATTTCTTCTTTCCCTTGCCGTTATTGTCTTTACCACCCTTCTTTTTTGCTGTTGTGGTTTCTTCTTATCCCCTTCTTCTCGGGTGCCTTATCAGCTTTAGCGCTTTTCTCGTCATGCATAAGCGCCATTTCTACTAACTTCTCAAAGGTGGCCCCCATCGGGATGTGGGTCATGGCCAACCCTTTCAATGGTTCATTCAAGCCATTCACGAACCTTAGCGCCTTCTTCTCCGGCGTCTTCACTAAGTCCAAGGCAAACCTTGCTAACTGATTAAATTTATTGACATATTCTTTCACTGATGAGCTTCCTTGCTTCAATGTCAAGAACCTTTCCGTATATAGATTTTCTTCCGCCCTTGAGAGAAACTTCGCCTCGAACCTACGTCTGAAATCCGCCCAAGAGTCAACAGGACGCTCCCCATTAGTGACCTCCCACCAAAACGAGGCCTCTCCCTTCATCAACCAAGCTGCTAATCGAACTCTCCTCCCTTCTTCTACTTCAAAGATTTCTAGCAATTCTTCCACCTCCTTAATCCAATCTCTAGCTTCCACAAACGTTTCTAACCCTTGAAATGGTTTTCCACCCATAGCCTTGAATTCCTTGCACGTCTTTGCAAAAGTATCTACGCGAGGAGGAGGAGGAACGGGTGCAACTGGTGGTGGAGGAACATTGGCTGGACCTGCAGCGGCCCTAGCCTCTAATAACCTCCTATACCATCCTGATATCGTTACACCGTCGGGTAGATTAAGATCTTCAGCCATGATGAAACGAAAAAGGAAAGATTCAGAATGGAGAATTCGAAAGATAAAGATATTGGCTATTGGGGATTATGTTTTTTTTATTAAAAACTTTTCTCTTTAAATTTCTCATTAAAACATGTTTTTGAAAGCACTTCTTCCAAAAATAACTATTTTTCTAAAGTATTTTTATCTGTTCTAGTAACCTTAAGCTCTAATACCACGTGTAACATCCCACGTCCATTAATGTCACTCACAAAGGGAATGCATTAACTTCCATGGAGGTTATAAGTGAATATAGAATAGAAAATTTACAACAAGACAGATAATAAATAGTACTTGGAAATCTAAAACTTCATTTTATTGCAGCGGAAATTAAACATGTTTGTTACATCATAAAACCAAGTACAATATCCATCCTCATAAAAACAAAATACATAATCCCATTACATAAATAGGCATTAAAAAGATAACAAGATGGACTTTACTTCAACGGTCCAAGCTTTCCAAGAGAGATGAAGCAATTCAATCAAACTCCATTAGAGCTGGGCCCAACCTGAGGACCTAGAGGGGTAAAAAGGATAGAAATAGAGGGGGTCAGACATAAAGTCTGGCGAGTATGATAATTCTAACAATACTATTATCAAAATAACTAGACTAAGGCATAAGCTGGAAGACAAGTAAATGTCTATGAACTCTTAGGAAGATAAAGATAGCATTTAAGATAACGTTAAAGATAACGGTAAAGGCACACCTAATTACTAACGAATGATTACTACACTGCACCACACATTACTACACTGCACCACACATTACTACACTGCATCGCACATTACTACACTACACCACACCAGTCACCCTATTGTTTGATCCCACTTGCTTCACACAGAAACTTTATAAATAGCCTTATGTACCCCTAGCTGACTACATAGGTGCCGTCTCCCCTATCTCCACTAGGTGTACCCCACTACCCACTTTCGATCGGCTCCCTACTCGTAGATACCCGTGCTGGCCCCACAATGGGGTGTATCACTCCCCTAAAGTGGCAACCCGATACAACTTGAGAATGCACGGCTTATACCTACACGATGCAACAACGTCTTACCTACCAGCTCGGGTCCACACACGCATACGAAACCCGTTGGACTTGCGTTGCCACCGCTCCCCGTTTTGGCATCTTATAGTCGAACCCAGCATGCGTGTCCCGTCCTCGACTTGGGTCGAGCCCACAAAGATATGTTTGGGATACTGGTCGAAATGGGCCCCCACGAGCTACCCACCTAAGCTTGTCACTAGTATATCCCACTTAACCCTCTTAATCATGTTCATTTACATGTGTGTTTAGTTAAGTCTTATTAATCATATTTCACATGCCACTAAGGGCACCCCCTAGATTCCTCATGCCACCCAAGGCACCTACTTAACCCCCATGTCCCACCTTACATGTTTATCTGGTTAAGTATTTCTTAATTCATTCAGGCCATAACCTCATAAAGACCTCTCACATTAGACTGGCATTTATGGCAGCTGGATTTGCCGGGCGGGTCCGGGCAGTCTTACACCATAAAAGAGTCTAACCTCGTGCCTTTACAACCGTTATGCTTTAGTTTAGGCCTAGGACCTCTCACATTGGGCTGACATTTGTGACCACTGGATTTGCCGGGCGGGTCCGGGCAGGTTTACGTCACAAACGAGTCCAACCTCGTGTCCTAAGCATTGATTAACACTTAAAATCTTTTACCCCAGTTTTAATAATTCCCTATTCAAATTATTAATTAAGTCAACTTTTAATGATGTCCATAATTGACTCAATTATGGCCATCCACTTATGGCATGCAAAATCATATCAATTGCACCCCAACTTTTTAATATTAAATCCTTAATATTACCCCTACCCCACGTTTATACGTTCGCTTATTCAACGCATAATATAGGCTAGACTTGTATAGTCTAACACATAGCACAAAGATAAATTATCACAACATATAGACAATTAAAATAAATCTAATCATAATAAGGGTGAAACTTGCATAAACTACACATGTTAAGGATCAAAAGGTGTCAACTTGTTAAATGTCTCAATTTACATGATATGATCATAGCCCGAATCTATACATAAACTTGCATATGGGGTTTTTAGGCAACATAATGATGGTGTGAACTAGCATAGGATATCACATATATCATAGCATAATTCTAGATGTCATAATAGATGTCATGGCATATATTCATAACTTTTCTAATCAATCTAACTTGCATATATGACTTTCCATATAGATCAACATAACCCAAACTAGATGATTTAATTAATATGAACTAACTAGCATAGATGGTAACATCATGGCTTTTTAACATGTATGATTCATCACAACTTAGCATAGAAACTTTCAACATACATAACATCATCATAGCATGATTTACAACATATAAGATATCATCATCACATAACATTGGATTTACAATATACATGATAGCAAAAAGGGGTTTACAACAACATATATGATAATTCACATCATCTACTCATAATCCATTCATAACTCAACCTAATTAAAATGATAATAATCTTGTTAAGATCATCATACTCACAATTTAGAGAAGAAAAGAGAGAGTTTTGCTTTGCTTTAAGGTTGAGAGAATTAGAATTGAATTTGCTTTTCTTCTTTCTTAGTTGGCGGCGGCTCCATTGATTTCCATGGCGATGGTATGACGGTAACTATTCTATTTTAATTAGATTTAGGGTTAGCATTAGGATGTATTTATAGGTGTAGGAAGTTATTTAGGACCATTAGATTAACCCTGAACTATGAGAACCAATCAAATGCAAAATCTGCATTTGAGCGAATCGGCCTACGGTTGACAGCCAAACACCCTGGATTAACCCCTAGTCGACCTAGCGTGGCTCGGGTCGACCTCAAAAATGGGCCGGTTCGGTTATTTCCCCTCCCAATTCGCTGTTTTGAACTTTTTCGCATATTTATTTATTTATTTTTTAATTTATATATATATATATCAATATATATATTTCTCTGCGCAACCCATTTCACTTAATTCTTTTCTAAAAATTTAATATACTTTAATTTGTGAATTTTAATGTTATAAAATTACGGGGTGTTACAAAAGAATTGCTTGAGAAGGGGTTCATCAAATGTAGTATATCGGAGTGGGGTGCTCCAGTAGAATTTGCCACGAAGGCGGATGAGTCCCTTAGACTTTGTGTGGATTATAGAGAACTTAATAAGATTACTAAGAAGAATAGGCACCCACTGCCCAGGATTGACGATCTTTTCGATCAGTTAGTTGGCGCCTCAGTGTTTTCGCAGTTGGACTTAGCCACGGGTTTCCATCAGTTGAGAGAGGCTGAGGATAGCATAGACAACACTGCCTTTAGGACTCCGGACGGTTTCTTCGAGTGGCTTGTGATGCCCTTCGGTTTGACAAACGCCCCCGCATACTTTGTTGACGTGATGAGTAGGGTGTTTAGGGAGTACCTTAATAAATTTGTGGTAGTCTTTGTGGACGACATCTTGATCTTTTCTAAGAACGAGAAAGAGCATGCCCTACATTTTAGGGAAGTGTTGGAGACTCTTCGAGCGCATAACCTTAAAGCTAAATTTTCTAAATGTCACTTTTGGAGGAAGGAAGTGCGATTCTTAGGGCATATGGTTTCCAAAGAAGGGATAGCTGTGGATCCCACAAAGGTAGTGGCCATCCAAGATTGGAAGGTCCCTAAAAATGCTACCGAGGTGAGGAGTTTCTTAGGGTTGGCTGGCTACTATAGAAAGTTTATCAAAGACTTCGCAAAAATATCATCCCCATTAACACGCTTGACGAAGAAGAACCTAGTTTACGCATGGGACGTAGATTGTGATGATGCGTTCCAACGTTTAAAGAGAGCTTTGGCCACAGCCACAGTCTTAGTGTTGCCAGATGGGAGTAAGCCATTTACTGTTTATACCGATGCTTGTGGGACAGGACTAGGCGCAGTCTTAATGTAAGAGGAAAGGGTAATTGCCTATGGTGGAAGGCAGTTGAGAGTGCATGAGAGAAATTATCCTACACATGACCTAGAGTTGGCTACTATTGTTTTAGCACTTAAGTCTTGGCGCCACTATCTTCTTGGCAAAAAATTCGAATTGTTCACTGACCACAATTCGCTAAAATACTTGTTCTCTCAGAAGGACTTGAACTTAAGGTAGCAAAGGTGGATGGAATTCTTAGTGTCCAATGATTTCAAGATAGCATATACCCCTGGCAAGGGTAGCGTGGTGGCAGACGCCTTAAGTAGGAAAAGGTTGTCCTTGAGTCCGTTGTTTGTTGAGCGGCGAAGCTTAGTGTTCATCTCTACGTTTGACTTTAGACCTTCCATTGACTTTGTACCCGGTTTACTAGCATCCTTGGAGGCCAGACCTACGCTTTTGGGACGGATTGATGATTCACTGCGAGATGACCCACATTTGGTTGAGTTAGTAGAGAAGCTCAAAAGGGGGGAGTCATCGAGCCTTCTCAGTAGGTATACCCTAGATGATAAGGGTTGGTCACGTTGGGACGGTAGACTTTGTGTACCATGGGACGAGAATTTGAGGAAGACCATTCTTGATGATGCACATCGTTCGAAGATGACTCTCCATCCCGGTTGGGACAAGATGTACATGGACATGAGACGAGTTTACTTTTGGGTCGGTATAAAGAGGGATGTGGTCGAGTTTGTCGCTAGATGCTTGGTATACCAACAAGTAAAAGCAGAGCAAAAGAAGCCCGGTGGGTTGCATCACCCACTGGAGGTCCCACAATGTAAGTGGGAAAGTGTCTCAATGGACTTTGTTGATGGGTTATCGAGATCGAGGAAGGGTAATACGGGGATTTGGGTCATGGTAGACAAACTTACTAAGAGCGCCCATTTCATTCCCGTGAAGAGTAAGAGGACCGCTCCATGGTTAGCCTCCGTATACATTCGAGAGATAGTTCGTTTGCACGGTGTTCCTTCTAGCATAGTGAGCGACCGTGATCCTATCTTTACTAGCGAATTTTCGAAAAGCTTGCAAGAGATGTAGGGACTCAGTTATGTTTGAGCACCGCATATCATCCTCAGACGGACGGCCAGACCGAGAGGGTGAATCGTATTATAGACGACCTATTGAGGTTTTGTGTCTTAGACTTCGGAGGTACATGGGAGGAACATCTTCCATTGGTGGAGTTCGCATATAATAATAGCTTTCAGTCTAGCATTGGCATGGCACCGTTCGAGGCTCTTTATGGACGGCCGTGTCGTTCGCCTACATGTTGGCGGGAGTCTACGGATAAGATCTTGCTTGGACCCGATATGATTAGAGAGACTTCGGAAAAGATCGATTTGATTCGAGGCGCAAGATAGGCAGAAATCTTATGCTGACAAGAGGAGGACAGATCTTGAGTTTGATATTGGGGACATGGTCTTTGTCAAGGTGTCTCCATTACGGAATGTGGTTCGCTATGGGTCCGTTGGGAAGTTAGCACCAAGGTTCGCAGGGCCGTTTCCTATTAAAGAGAGGATTAGGTAGATGGCGTATAGAGTGGAGTTGCCCGAGAGACTTAGTGGTGTACACGATGTATTCCATGTATCACATTTGAGGAAGTGCATGCACGAGACCACGGAAGTGGTAGAGCCGAGCTTTCTTGGAGAGGTGGAGGTAGAGCGTGATGCGACGATTCGACGAGCTCCTACGTGCATTCTTGGGTCGGAGATTAAAAAGTTGAGGAATCGAGACGTCAAGCTGGTCAAAGTGTAATGGGGAGATGATGAGAGCAACGCTACTTGGGAGACGGAAGGGAAGATGCGTTCTTTGTACCCTTTTCTTTTCGAGGGTATGTCTTTTAATTTCTCCTTTATCGCTTAGCTTGTACTTATCTTATCTTAAGTATGTCCTCTCGCTAGTATCTTTGACCTTTAGATAGGGTAGTCCCATGGTTGAAACATGTGTTTGAGACAAGTTATGTATGATGGATGCATGTGGATGCAAGTGTTTTCTCGTGGATGCATATACACACACTTTAGGCACTAGATCGGCTCAGTCACTTCATATTGCATATAAATGTGTGTGCATATTTAAGTTAGTGGATGTATAATGGTTGTACTATCATATGGATATTGCATTTTGGTGAATGGTTGTGCACACATGTAGAAATAATATGTATCGATGGGATTCTTTCGCATACATAATGGATGCATGGCACTATCATGGTTTGCATTAAGGAGGTCAACTGAATTAGTAGACCGCCTGATTTTGCATTAAATAAGGAACATATACACACCCTTCTTACATATGTTCATACCGCATTAGGAATTTTATAAGGACGATGGATGCCTGTGTTTGATGGTTGAGTAGATGGTTGTTTGGATGTCAGGATATGCATTCTCCTTAACTTGGAGATTTCGAGGGCGAAATCCTTTAAGGAGGGGAGAATGTAACACCCCGTATTTCTGTTAACACTAAAGTAACAAATTAAAGAATAACTAATCTCATATGTGAGAATTAAGGGAAACGGGTTGCACCATTGTGTTCGTCTTGGAATTCTGGTTGAGATAGAGTCCGAGTTTGCGTGAATTGGACTTCGTATGAAGAAGTTATGGCCATCGGAAGTTTCAAAAAATTCAAAACAAATTTCGAAAATTCAAATTTCAAAGTAAGATGGGCTAGGCGGGAATTTTCCCGCCAGGGCCAGGTCGACCTACCCTGACCAGGTCGACCATAGGGTCGACCTGGGGGTCGACCTGCCCCCTCCCCCTCCCCCCCCCTCGGCCAGATTTGATTAGTGACCTGTTAATGACTGTGTGATGACTCATTAGGGTTTCCGATTTGATTGGCTGGGATTAATTCTGGGTTGATTAGACGGCCTAAACTAATTCTAAACTCTATAAAAAGACATGTAGACTCAAACCCTAAAATCAAATTAAAATTAGAGCCATGGCCTCCATGCCGTCACCTTGCAACTCAGAATAGCCACCACCAATTAAAGAGGAAGAGAGCTAATCAAATTCAATTCAATTCAACTCTAACAACGAATCTACCTCAAAGGAAAGCTAATACAACTTCAGAACTCAGAATTCAGAACTCAAGACCTTCTTTGAGTTGCGAGTTCGATTTCTTTAATAAAATAATTGACAATTTAATTGGATTAATCTATGATGCGGATTATATGGTTATGTTGTGAATTATTGACCGCACGTTATCATCTATGTTGTAAAATTGTGATGTTATCATTTATGTTGTAAATTCAATAATGTTATCATCTATGTTGTAAAGTTGTGATGTTATCATCCATGTTGTAATTCTATGATTATGTATAATTAATTGAATATGATGTTTCATATGCTAGTTTGGTTATGTTATTGGAACTAATTCATATGACAAATCACATGTATGTACGCAAGTTAGGATGTTAATTGAGACATAGATCATATTCAAGTTAGTGAAAATTTTATGCATAACCTTAAATGTTTCATGAAATCTATTTTAGATCTAAAGTTAGGCTATGACATGTGTGAGTTATACGCTAAATTTTACATGCTAGTTTATATGTTTAGATGTAAGTTTACACCATCGTTATGTTGCATAAATCACATATGCAAGTTTATATAAATATATGTGTTTGGAGTATGAATCATGTTATGTAAGTTTGTGATTATTGCCTATGCAAATTTACACCTTTAGATGTAGATCTATAACATACATGATTTATGCAAGTTTATGACTATGGCCTATACAAGTTCACACCTTTAAATTTGGATCTATGGCATATGTAGTTTTATGCAAGTTTGTGACTTTGTCCTATGCAAGTTTTAGATGTAGAACCTCATTCACACATGCAAGTTCACCCCTTATGTTTAGATCTTGTTTTATCTGTATGTATGTTGTGATGTTTTCTCTTTATTCCATGAGTTAGACTATTCGAGTCTAACGTATATTCTACATTAAACGAACAAACGTAAGACATGGGGTAAAGGGATAATATTAAAAGATTTAATATTGAGAATTTGGCATAAATGCCTTAAATAGCATAAAATAAATTTGTGTTTATAATTGGTATAATTTGGCATACCATAAATGGATGGACATAATTGAGTCAATTATGGCCATAGTTAAATTTGGAATTGATTGATAATTTGAATTGGGAAATTAATTCAAATTGGGGAATGATTAATTAGGTGTAAATAATCGTCTAAGACACGAGGTTAGGCTCTTTTGTGGTGTAAGACTGCCCGGACGCGCCCGGCAAATCCAGTGGCCACAAATGCCAGTCTAATGTGGGAGGTCTTAGGCATAAATTAAATGCGTAATAGTTGTAAAGACACGAGGTTAGGCTCTTTTGTGGTGTAAGACTGCCCGGACCCGCCCGGCAAATCCAGCTGCCACAAATGCCAGTCTAATGTGGGAGGTCTTTATGAGGTTACAGTCTTAATGAATTAAGAAACACTTAAGCAGATAAACATGTAGTGGGACATGAGAGGGGTTAAGTGGGTGCCTTGAGTGGCATTTGAAATACGATTAGAAATACTTAACCAAAAATTGAAACATGTAAGTGAACGTGAATAAGAAGAGGGTTAAGTGGGATGTACTAGAGGGGACCAAGCTTAGGTGGATAGCTTGTGTCAAGTAATGGGGGCCCGTTTCAACCAGTAACCCATAAGTATCTTTGTGGGCTCGACCCGATTGGAGGATGGGACACGCGTACTGGGCTTGACTGTAAGAGGCCAAAATGGGTTAGCGGTGGCAACACAAGTCCAACGGGTTCATATGCGTGTGTGGGCCCGAGCTGGTAGATAAGACATTGTTGCATCGTGTAGCTATAAGCCGTGCGTTGTTGGTGGTATCGGGTTGCCACTTTGGGTAGTGATACACCCCACTGTGGGGCCAGCACAGGTATCTACGAGTTAGGGAGCCGATCGCATGGGGGTAGTGGGTACACCTAGTGGAGATAGGGGCAGGCGACACCTATGAAGGCAACTAGGGGTGCATGAAACTAGCAGTATCATATTTAAGTTCTATTGGCGGGATCAACCTTAGGGTGACTAGTGGTGGTGCAGTATAGTAATTATCTTATAGTGGTTTAGGTGCTCCTTTAACGTTATCTTTGTTCAATCTTATTTCCTTGTTTACTCTGTCATACCCAATTATTCACAGTCATTTCCTTATTTTCCAACTTATGACTTAGCCTAGTTATTTTGGTAATTATATTGTTAAAGTTATCGCACTCGCCAGACTTTATGTCTGCCCCCTTTGTTTCCACCTCTTTTCTTCCTCCCCCCCCCCCCTCCCCTAGGTGCTCAGGTTGGAACTAGCACCAGTGGAGCTTGATTTTGGACAGCTGTATCTCTGCTTTAAGAAGTTGCTTGGATCGCTGAAGTAAAGTTCAGCCTCTCTTTTTTATTGCTATTTTGTACTGGGGTTATGTCTTTCAATTTATGTACTTTGATTTAGTCAAGATGGATATTATGTACTTTGACTCTGGTATTTGATGATGTAATCAAACTTATGTGTTTACCACTGTAATGAATAAAGTTTTAATGTTTTAAGTACTGTTTATATCTGTCATGTTGTTAAGTTGGAGGACCTCATCTAGCTTGGCATAGCAATCGAGCCATGGATCAGTATGTCAACGCAACTAAGCACCCTGAGATGGGAGAATGCAGCAATCTTGAAGATATTATCGCGGTAAAATAGCAAAGAATGATTTCAGATGATGTCATATTCCGTTACAGGGAAAGTATCGGAGCCCAAGCCACTACCGAAGACTCGTTGGTGATCAATACCACCATCCGTCCTTCCCTGGTTTACAGGGTCCTAGTTGATAACGGGAGTTCCGTTAACATTTTATTTAAAAAGGCGTTCGACTAGATGAAGCTCGAAGTGAAGGACTTAAAGCCTTGTGAAGGATGGATACACAGCTTCAATGGAGCATCAAAAGCTCCGATGGGATTTGTTGAATTGTCGGTAACTCTTAGTGAAGGACCCCAACGGAGAGTGAGAATTCTCTCGTTCGTAGTTATGGATGTATATTCACATTATAATGCCTTTTTGGGTCGACTAGCCCTTGCAGAGTTCAGGGCCTCTATTGCACCTTGGTGCTTATTATTGAAATTCCCAATTGAAGTGGGAGTGGGAGTGATCAAGCGTGATTAGGTAACCAGACGAGCCTGCTATATGGAAGATCTTAAAATTCTCCACAATGGAAAGAACGTAGAGACCAAGGGTACTTCCTCCCTTGCAAAGGAAGATTCAGCATAGCAACTAAGGGGAACATTATCGAAGGTGTCTCCCGGAGACCAACCAGAGGACCTAGATCCTAGAGAGGATAAGGAACCTAGGGACAGAATGGCGACACCTAACGAAACAACTGTGGATATTCCAATCGACGATAATTACCCAGCGAAGGTCTTAAAGATTGGGTCCCAATTGGAGCCCCTGCAAGCCATGGAACTGAAAAACTTTTTAAAGGAAAACCTGGACGTGTTTGCTTGGATCCACGCTGACATGTGTGGGATATCCCCCTCAATCATGATCCATTCATTGAGCATTAACCCAATGCATCCACCCGTTAAGCAGAAAAGGCGAATGCTTGGCCCAGAGAGGTCGGCTGCCTTGAAGGAGGAAGCTGAGAAGTTAAGAAGCAACAGATTCATTATGGATTCGACTTATCCAGATTGTATTTCCAACCCCGTCCTCGTCAAGAAGGCTAATGGGAAATGGCGCACATACATTGATTTCTCAAATTTAAATAAAGCTTGTCCGAAGGACAGTTTTCCACTCCCTAGAATAGACCAACTGTTAGACTCAACGGCAGGTCATGAACTTCTCTCTTTTATGGATTCATACTCAGGATATAACCAGACTCCCATGCATGTTCCGGATCAACTTTATCACAAATTTGGGAAAGTATTGCTATGTTGTGATGCCCTTCAGCCTGAAGAACACTGGAGCAACATACCAGTTCGTAGTGAATCGGATGTTCTATAATCAAATCGAGAAAACAATGGAAGTATATGTCGATGATATGCTTGTGAAATCTAGGCAATCATCTGAACATACAACTGACTTACCGGAAATGTTCGGTATCCTCAGACAGTATGGGATGTAACTCAAACCTATGAAGTGTTCCTTTGGAGTCGCATCTGGAAAATTCCTTGGTTTCACCGTTAGCTCACGAGGGATCGAAATTAATCCCGATCAGATTGCAGCAATAAAAAATATCCAAGAGCCAAGGAAGATTAAGGATGTGTAGAGCCTCGCTGGAAAAGTGGCTGCATTAAGTAGATTCATTTCTAAAGCTACAGATAAGTGCATCCCGTTCTTTGATTTAATAAAGCGAGGTAAGCACAACTTCCAGTGGACTCCTAATTGTGTTGAGGCTTTTTAGAATCTTCTGAATTATTTGGAAAGACCCCCGATACTATCCAAGTCGGTCGACCATGAAGATTTATTCGTATACTTGGCAGTGTCATCACATGCAATAAGCTCAACTTTAGTGAGAGAGAAAGATAAAATCCAGAGGCTGGTGTATATCGTGAGTAAGAAGTTAGCGGCAGTAGAGCGCAATTACCCGAAGATAGAAAAACTTGCATATAGCCTCCTGATTGCATCCAGAAAGCTTCATCATTGTTTCCAAGCTTATCATATCACCATATACACCGACCATCCACTCCAATAAGTCTTGCTGAAACCACAAGCATTTGAAAGGCTACTCAAATGGAATATATAGTTAAGTCAATTCGATCTAAACTTCCAGCCCCGAAGATCGATAAAGGGGAAGTGTTGGTTGATTTCATAGCTGAGTTCACCATTCCTAAGGAGGATATACCAAGTAAGGAAGCTGGTCCCTCAGAACGATAGTTCGAATCTAGCACCTGGAAGTAATATACCGATGGTGCCAAGAATGATAGACGGTCTGGTGCCGGAGTTGTTTTGGTCACTCATGAAGGACGGTCGATCTACTATGCTCTAAGATTAGATTTCCATGCCACAAACAATGACTCCGAATACGAGGCCCTGATTGCCCGGCTAAATCTCGCAAGAGAGTTAGGGATAAAAAGTTGGACATTTCCTACGACTCCAAGGTAGTCGTAAACCAAGTTTATAAGGAGTCTCAAGCCAAGGCGCCAAGGCTTATATCATACTTAAAAGAGGTAGGAAAGCTGCTGGGCGATTTTGAACACTATATTATCTCCCATATTCCTCGGATAGAAAATCAGATGGCAGACAAATTGGCTAAACTGGCAAGTTCAGACAACCCTGAGGGTACGGAAATGGTCTCGTTTGAAATGTTGAAAACTCCGAGTATTGTTCAGATGGAAATTGATTCAATACTAGGGACTGAACTGGAAAAGGATTCGTAGATGATACCCATAAAGAACTTTCTGATAAATGGAACACTCCCGACCAATAAAAGCGAGAGGCGTGTCGTTATTCGTAAAGCCTCAAGATATGTTATGCAAGGCAAAGTTCTTTATAGACAAGGGTTCTCGATGCCACTCCACAGGGGTATAGTCCATGACGACATCAATTGGGTACTAAAAGAAGTACATGAAGGTGAATGTGGCAACCGCAATGGAAGCTAGACTTTGGCAAAAAGATATTGCGGTATGATTATTTCTGGCCTACCATGAATAAAGACGCGGCTAGTTATGAACGGCATTGCGAGTGGTGCCAGAAATTTTCTAAGATTCCCAGGGAACCCCCTAGCAAACTAAAGACAATGGAAAGCCAGTGGTCGTACATTGTCTGGGGAATTGATATTATTGAAAGCTTGCCAATCGCCAAAGGCGGAGAAAAAATTGCGATCGTGGCCATGGATTACTTCACGTAGTGGGTCGAGGTAGAACCATTAACCAGAATCACAACAAAACGAGTGATAAACTTCATCGTTAGAAATATCATATGTCGATTTAGGATCTCGAAAATCGTTATAACTGAAAGTGGGACCCAATTTGATAACACTGAATTTCGAGATTTCTATCAGAAGTATCGTATTGAGAAAAGATACACCACCGTAGCACATCCATAGTCGAATGGGCAACTAAAAGCGGAAAACAAAATAATTAATTCCCTTCTAAAAAAGCGGTTGAAGCTAGCCAGAGCCATGTGGGTCGCTGAGTTACCCTTAGCATTATGGGCCTACAGAATGACCTATAAATTGGCGACGGGCCACTCCCCCTTCTCCCTCGCATTCAGATCAGAGGTTGTCATTCCAGTGGAATTGGAATTACCGTCCCATAGGACAACATATTACGACCCAATGACTAACAACAACTACTCCTCGAGTCTTTGGACATGATTGAGGAAAAGAGCGATGAAGCAGATCTATGTGCCTTGAAGCATAAGCAACAAGTTGCCCGATATTACAAAAAGAAGCTTCAGGTTCGAACTTTTGAACTTGTTGACCCTGTTCATAAACGTGTCTTTCCCAGCCCCGTCTTCTTGGGCCCAAAATGGGAAGGACCGTATACCATTCGGTGGAAGCATGATAATGGATCCTTCAAGCTAGCGACCGTGGACGGTAGTGAAATCCCCAGAGTATGGAACGCCCAACATTTGTGACATTACTTGATGTGAATTGTCATTTTTATTCTTTTGCTGCTAGGACTATGTAAAATGGCACGACTTGCCTAGATTAGTCAAATTGCATTAGCAAAAGATTATGAAGTGGACGTAGGTCATGATTCGACAGAACCACTATAAAATATCGTGTGTCATTTACTTTTACCACACTATTTAATGTTTATTCCTTTGTTTTTACTCATATAAGCTATTATGATTGTGATTTTCATCACAAACCCTATGACGATCCTAAGGTACGTTGACACAGAGTCTAAGAAACAAAATCAACACTAGTGCACTCCAGCTCTTGACATACAAAGTGTAAAGGGAGAAACAAAGTAAATGACACAACCACTAGTACTATAACTCTCGTGATTCAAGAGAGAGTATAAAGGATGAGGAAATGAATCATCTATAAGGCATGAAGGTGCACCACGGTTAAAAGACCACCTCAACCCCACTCTACCCTTGGTATCCGACAGGAGAGTATAAAGGCATCAGAGGCTGAGTGCCACAAATGAACTCCTACCCCATTGAAGGTTTCGGGGGGCACACTAAAAGATGAGTTCGAACTCCACCCCGAACTCCACCCTGGGCATACGATAGGAGAGTATAAAGGCATTCTAGTTAAATGCCACAAAAAGGGCTCCTACCCCGCTGTAGAACGGGGGGCAAGAGTGAAAGTTGAGCCCGAACCCTTCATTTCCGGACATGGAGGGCAACAGGTAGTCGATTTTAATCAATCCTAAACAATCCCTAGCCAGGCGTCATGTTAAAAATTTATTGGAGGCACATATATGCACATCACAGCGAAAAAAACGTGACATGTAGAAATTTTAATTTTTTCCTGCGG
Organism: Allium sativum; assembly: GCA_030737875.1. Lineage (NCBI taxonomy): Eukaryota > Viridiplantae > Streptophyta > Magnoliopsida > Asparagales > Amaryllidaceae > Allium > Allium sativum. Next base: position 108,493,933 of record CM060916.1, on the reverse strand, counting down.
TGATGGCTTAAGATGTTTGTTTATAACATAGCTGGGACTAGAACATTTATGTACATGACTAAGTATGAGAAATTTGCAGGTACACAATAATGCGAAAGAAACAGAAATTTTATTTATGTAGCATAATGTTACAAAACGAAACTAGTCAAAATGTAATGGCCACTTTCGCAACTACAACAAAAGGCTAGTGGAAACTTAAAACAAACAAAAGCAAGCAAGCTCTATTTGGGTTTCGGAGATGACTTTGGCTTCATTTCCTTCTTCTATTTCTCTGGATCCTCCTTGGTAGCTTCAGAAATACCATGCTTTTTCCTTTTCTTCTTTTCGGAAGGAGGATTTTGTGGAGCGCCAGATGATTGGGATGCAAGCTGAATAACTATCGACTTAGAGAATTTTATAACCAGCCTAGAGCCACGGGCAGCTACAGTGAGAGGCTGTATATTTAAAGGCCCTTCCTTGACTTCAACTTTCAAAAGATCATCATTCTTAGCCTTTATCTCGGCTAAGGTCACACTATCATCCTTCTTTGTCTCCCCGGTGATGGCAACATCTTCCTCTCCATCTCCGTCATTACCATTAGTGTCCTTTAGAGCCCTAATTATCTTAGCAACTTTAGGGATATCTGTGCTTAGCGGTATAATGGCCTTCTCAAACGCTTCAGTCTCTATTTGCTCCTCACCAATCCCTTAAGCGAGCTTGGCACTTGCATCATGAGAAGCAAAAAGTTATTAATTTAGGGGAGAATGTGGTCCTCTCGACTGTTTGCTCCATAATGCGATGACTAGTTATAACAGCTTTGACAAATTATGGAGAGAATATGGAGATACCTACCGCTGATTGCACATTAGGAGCTATAATAGGAACCTCAGCAGGGGGAGGAACGAGAATTCCGGAAATTAATGGATCATCAGGATTGTACTTCTCGACCCCAGAAGCTTTGAATTCGACGGCCGAACTAGAACTTCCCCCATCACATTCTTACCTTTCAGTTTACGCCTCTCCTCCTCCATGGATTCTTTAATTAGACGACATCTTTCTGCAAGCCTCTCAGGTTCCTTATCTTTGAGATAAGTTCGCATGAGCTGATCCTCATCAATAACCTCAACCTTTAAACGTTGCTACTCATCTTTGACAATTTGGTCCTATACCTCGACCAGAGTGGTAGGATAGTACTTGATCCATGAGATGTCTTGGGTTCGAATGACCTGAGCGAAGAAGTCCATCAGTAACTCGTAAAATTCTTCGATCTCCTGTTCAGCTATAGCAAGTTTAGTGTTAGCGTCGGACGTAGATTTGAGAGTCGTATCGGCGTGGCCTTCAGCAAGAACTACCCTTTCCTCAGCTTGAGTTAGTCAGGCCTTCATACTTGCCATTTCATTCTCCCAAACAGATTTTTCCTCAGCAAAGCGGCCCTGTGATAATTTCAGCTCGGTGTTAACTGATCTGAGATCTTCTATCTCCTTTCTCATAGCCATATGCTCCTTGCTATTTGAGTCAAGCACAGTGTGAAAACGCCTCTCCGCATCCTCGAACTGTTTCTTGTAATTTTCGGCCTCCTGCTGAGCTAAAGCAAGCAGAGCTTGAGTATCTTCTAATTTCTTCTTGGCCTCATCCTTGGACTTAACATCGTATTCTGCATTTTCCCATGCGTCCTTAACATCTATTCCAAGAAGTTGGATGACTTCGTAGAGCTTCTTGGCATGTTTCCTCAATACTTTGTACTACTTAGACACAAAGGCAACCCGGTGTTGGACCTCAATCTCCCAATCATCGGGAATCGGTTCAAGATCTGGAATGAAGTGCATCATTCCGAAGCAGATTTCGGGAACTACTTCCGTAGACACTACAGTTTTGCATGATTTTCGGTAGTAAGAATTATTGGCTGCATAGTGGTAATGTCGATGTTATGCTGTTTGGAAGGGACAAGGGCCTTCTTTCCCTTTTCCAACTCTTTGCTTGAGTCCTTGTGCTTGTCTTTGGCCTCGTAATGTTTTTTGGAAGATTTCTCTTGAGGATGGACATTCTTAGGAGGGATCAGAGCTTTGGGTAGCTGTTTGCCTCCCCCCTGCTGAATTTGATGACTATGATGCTTCTACATATCATGCCTTTGTGGAGAACGAGGGCGCGAAGAATGGTGTTGGTAGGAATCGTAGTGCTTCTTGCTATCTCTCCCGTGATTGCCGCCACGGTCATGCTCGACAATGGGATTAAATCTGGGCGTGTACTCATGAAGATCCCGATGAGAATAACAATGACAAGTCATTTTCCCTGCAAAAATAACAAACAAGTGTAAGAATCATGAGTCGATACAGAGTATAATGTCATGATGTGCGGTGCGGTGGTGTGTTTCTCTTATGTGACCCCACTATAGACCAGGGTCTGAAGCCAGGCTTTTTTGTGTAGTATCTCCACCCTTAACGCGAGTAGGCTCCTCCTCAGAGATAGGAAAGAATAGATCTATTCCAAAATCCTTAGAAGTGTAAATATCATCTGGAAATGGAAGCTTGGCTAAAGCTTCATATATTTGCTCATCTGTTTGTAAATCATGAGTTGGAGGCTCAACTAGTGGTGGTGTTTTTGGAGAGGATTTCCTTTCGGGAATGGAAGCGTCTTTTGGTTTATTGCCATGAACTCCACACCCAGTGTACACATTTAGATCTTCATCATCTTGAAAACTCATTGGTGAAGGACCTTTAGGAAGCTCGGGTGAGGTTCTAATTTCTGCGGTCACATGCCCTCGACTGGGGCATGCTACTAGAATCCCCAGGAAAGGGAACTATCAGAATGTCGGCTGGGGGCACATACTTATAAGGCTTACCACCCTGACCAAGCCCCCGCCTTATATTGAGAAGATGATGTCTATGGAGATTCATATTGGATATAAATTTCTTGATCCTTAGAAAATGGACTTGCTCTTTATAAGGCGGGACAAGCGATCTTCGTATACTTAAGCCACAACAGTAACCACAACAGTTAGTCTAATGTGAGAAGTTGGCGTGCACTAATGAATTAATGCCACTTGATAGGGTTAAGTCATGAACCACTTGAATATACTTAACCAACTTGACACGATGACTTGATAGGGTTAAGTCATGAACTGCTTGAACACACTTAACCAACTCGATACACGATCTAGATAGGGTTAAGTCACGAATTTGAATGACAACACTTAACCCATTAGAAACCCTAGTTACGCGGTCCTTTTCAGCAGCAACCCACTTAGATGTATCACGATAACCTGGGACTAGGCAGGGTGGGGCACGATTACTGGGCTGATTGTAAGCGACCAGAACGACGGCTGAGTAGGTGCGCCATTGTAGGTTCAGGCGGGCTATGGTCGTGCACGTAGTCCGGAGTTGAAAAAGCAGGCATTTGGCACCCGTAGATTTACACTATGCGTGCTTGATGCGTGTCGGTGGTTGGCACCATAGGACTTGATACACCCTATGGTGGACCTAGCACAGGTAACTACATTTCTGGATAGGGCCGTATGACACAGACACATGACGAGCTAGGACTTCTAGGGAGCCGATCGATTAATAGATCGTACTGTGGGACCCCGTAATGGGTCACTTCATGACACTGGGCTAAGGGATCATTTCATGATTAATACTTGACATGGGTTAGAATACTAGTACAGTCGGTGCAGCGAACCTTGAACATGCGATGCCAGACTAGACTTATCCTGTTACCTTAATGATCCTACTAATTCTGTTATCATCCTTATGTTTAATTCCAGTTTTCACATATCATGTTACCTTTACTAGTTTTCATACTGAAAGTCACTAGGGCTTACCAGTCTTTATGACTGACCCTTTTTCTTTCGCCCCGTTTTCTTTCGTTTCCCCCCTAGGTTCTCAGGGAGGAAACACTAGCTCTTAGCTTGGATTCAACTTGCTTTCTGACAGCTCATGTACGGTTTGGTCTTGGGCTATGCTATGCTATGCCTGCTTCTGCTATTTATGGGGAATAATTTACTTTTGTTTTTAGTTTATGCTTCTTTATTATGAACTGGATGTAATGGAGTAATTTGTATTTTGGATATATGAGCTTGTGACTCTTTTCTGGAAAATAATATAAAGTTTGTTTTTAATTTCTACCGCTGCTTTATTTATGTTCTTCCTTGTGATATCTCTGTGCGTGTTTACCTAGATAATACTCCACCAAAACTAATGCATTCCCTTTGTGAGTGACCCTAGCGGAGGTGGGGTGTTACAATTTGGTATCAGAGCAGAAGGTTACCAGGTTGGGAAAAAGTTTTAAAAACCTTCCAAAACTATTTTCAAAACTATTTATAAAGAAGCATTTTTCAAGAAAAGTTTTATGTTTAAAAAGGTTATTCCCCAAGAAGCCATTAGCCCTTTCCATTATTTCCTCATTTGAATCTTTTCTTTTCGTTTTTCAGCATGGTCGATCTTAACATTCCTAAGGGAATACCCGTGCCTGGATGGTTCCGAAGGTACTTAGAAGCCAGGGCCAACGACGCGGGCACGGCAGACATCCCTCCTCCTCCTCCCCTAGTGGCCGCGGTTCCTCCTCCTCCTGGTACCGCCTTTGCCAAAATATGCAAAGACTTTAAAGCAATGGGCGGCAAGAAATTCGTTGGAACTGAAACCTTTGTTGAGGCACGAAACTGGCTAAAGGAAACAGAAGACTTTTTCATTATCTTTGATGTGGAGGACCATAGGAAAGTTCAGTTGGCAGCATGGTTGCTGAAAGAGGAAGCTGCATTTTGGTGGGAAGTCACCAACGCTACCAGGCCAGTTGAAACTTGGGAAGACTTTAGAGAGAGGTTTGGGCTTAAATTCTTATCTTCCGCAGAGGAGAACCTTCAGATGGAGAGGTTCCTAGCACTCAAGCAAGGGGATATGTCTGTGAGGGAGTACGTGAATAAGTTTAATCAGCTTGCTCGGTTCGGTTTGGATTTGGTCAACACAGCCCAGAAGAAGGCTGTGCACTTTACTCGAGGATTGAATGAGCCACTACACAGCTTGGCCCTAACACATATACCCATGGGGGCGACCTTTGAAAGCTTGGTGGATATGGCTCTACTTCATGAGGAAGATAAGAATAGCAAGAAGGAGGTTAAGCCTAATGAGACTCAGAATAAGAAAGCAGATTTCAAGAAGGGGAACAACAAGAATAACAAGAATAACAAGAGCAACAACAAATCACGTGAGACGAGGAAGTGCAACTTCTGTGGTATTACTGGACATCTAGCTAAAGACTGTAGAAGGAAGAAGAGGAAGTTGGGTGAATGCATTCATTGTGGAGATACTGGACACATCAGCAAGGATTTCCCTAAGAAGCAAGGACAGGGGCAAAGGCAGACCCAGCGAGCAGGACCTTCTGGAGGGCAGTTGCATGCTCTCAACACCACTCCAGCTCTTGACCGAGGTAGTAAAATTTCCGTAGAAAGCCTTGTTTACATTTCTGACTTTCCTGTTCGAACCTTATTTGACTCTGGCGCATCGCATACTTTTATTTCTTCTGATAATGTTGAAAATCTGCACCTAAGTACTAGTCTGGTTGAGGATCCCGTTATAGTTTCAAATCCAATTGGGGGCTCCGCCCATTTATCTATGATGTGTGTGGATTTGAGGATCTCTATCTTAAGTGTAGAATTCACGTGTAATGCTTATGTTCTCGGATTCATGGGATACGGTTTGATCCTAGTTATGGATTGGTTGTCCGATTATGGAGCCATTCTTGATTATGAACGAAGGGTAGTGAGGCTCATGACTCGCCTTGGTAATACCCTTGAAATTTCTTGTAACCCGAAGGGTCCGGTCATGTTATGTTATCTTGAATCCCTTGACTCGTCCGACGATAATTTGCAATCTGTAAGAGTGGTCCAAGAATATCCAAATGTCTTTGATGAAGTGAGGGGATTACCTCCTAAACGCGAGATAGAGTTCCGAATTTATCTTGTTGATAATGCCAAGCCAGTTTCATTGCCCGTTAGGCACATGGCCCCGCGAGAAAGGAGAGAGCTCAGTAAACAAATCAGCGAGTTGCTTGAGAAAAATTTCATAAGATGAAGCATTTCTGAATGGGGTGCTCCGGTGGTATTCGCTACTAAGGCGGATGGATCGCTTCGCTTGTGCGTAGATTATCGTAAGTTAAACAAGCTGACGAAGAAAAATAGGCACCCGCTACCAAGAATCGACGATTTGTTTGACCAGCTTGTGGGAGCATCTTTTTTCTCTGAACTCGATCTAGCCACAGGATTCCATCAGCTTAAAGTGGCTGAGGATAGCATTGACAAAACTGCGTTTAGGACTCCAGATGGGTTCTTTGAATGGCTTGTCATGCCATTTGGGTTAACGAATGCACCCATGTACTTTGTAGATTTGATGAGCAGGGTGTTTCGTGAGTTCCTTAACAAGTTTGTGGTAGTTTTGGTGGATGATATTTTGATCTTCTCAAAAGATGAAGAAGAGCATGCTAGGAATCTCAAGGAAGTCATGGAAACGCTTAGAGCACACCGGTTAAAGGCTAAGTTCTCCAAATGCCATTTTTGGAGGAAGGAAGTTCGGTTCCTTGGACATGTAGTTTCTAAGCAAGGCATAGCTGTGGACCCTGCAAAGGTAGTTGCGGTACAGGACTGGAAAATTCCTAAGAATGCAACGGAGGTGAGGAGCTTTCTCGGTTTGGCGGGCTACTACAGGAAGTTCATTAAGGACTTCGCTAAGATTTCAGCCCCTCTTACTAAATTAACAAAGAAGAATCTACCTTTTGTATGGGACATAGAATGTGACGCTGCTTTTCAGAGATTTAAGAGAGCCCTCACCATAGCTCCAGTTTTGGCATTACCCGATGGAGGTAAGATGTTTACGGTGTACACTGATGCATGCGGCACGGGGTTAGGCGCTGTCCTAATGCAAGAAGGAAGAGTAATATGCTACGGGGGCAGATAACTTAAAGTTCATGAGAAAAACTATCCCACGCAAGACTTGGAGTTGGCCGCGATATTCTTTGCACTTAAAGCGTGGCGTCATTATCTTCTAGGGGAGAGGTTCGAGCTGTATACCGACTACAAATCGCTTAAATACCTCTTCTCACAGAAAGACTTGAATCTGAGACAACAGCGGTGGATGGAGTTCTTGGCATCATATGACTTCGATATAGCTTATACCCCTGGCAAGGGTAATGTGGTGGCGGACGCGCTAAGTAGAAAAAGGTTGACTTTGAGTCCCTTGTTTGTTGAAATGAAAAGCCTTTAGTTTATAGCAACCTTTGATTTTACACCTGCTGTTGAGTCATTGACTGCTACGTTAGCATCTCTTGAGCTAAGACCTACACTTCTAGATCAAGTAGGGACTTCACAGAAGGAAGACCCACAGATAGTTGAAATCATGGACAAGCTAATTAGGGGTGAGACGTCGAGTCACCTCAGTAGGTATGCCATAGATGACAAGGGATGGCTAAGGCACGATGGAAGACTATGTGTCCCACAAGTGGGAGACTTAGTAAGGAGAGTTCTCGAAGAAGCGCACCACTCGAAGATGACTATACATCCCGGAGGGGATAAGATATACAGGAATATAAAATGCATTTTCTTTTGGGCTGGAATGAAAAAGGACGTGGCAGAGTTCGTTTCGAAGTGCATGGTGTGCCAACAAGTAAAGGCCGAATCGAAGAAGCCCGGTGGACTATTACACCCTTTGGAAGTTCCGCAATGGAAATGGGAGAGTTCTCGATAGATTTCATGGATGGATTGCCTAGGTCAAGGAAGGAAAATACTAGCATATGGGTCAAAGTTGATAGACTCACGAAAAGTTTTCACTTCATTCCGGTGAAGAGCAAGAGGACCGCATCAGGGCTAGCGTCTATTTACCTTCAAGAGATAGTACGATTGCATGGAGTGCCTTCTAGTATAGTTAGTGATCGTGACCCGATTTTCACTAGCCAGTTCTGGAATAGTCTGCAAGAAGCAATGGGAACACGACTGAACTTGAGCACGGCCTATTACCCAAAGACAGATGGACAAACCGAAAGGGTAAATAGGGTACTAGAAGATCTCCTGAGGCTATGTATTCTTGACTTTGGTGGTACTTGGGAAGACCACCTTCCTCTCATGGAGTTTGCGTATAATAACAGTTACCAAGCTAGCATCGGAATGGCACCGTTCGAAGCCCTGTATGGAAGACCGTGCAAGTCGCCAACTTGTTGGTGGGAGACGACAGACAGACTTATACTTGGGCCCGACATGATAAGGGACACTTCTGAGAAGATTGAGTTGATACAAAGACGAATGAAAACGGCCCAAGATAGACAGAAATCTTATGTCGGACCAGAGAAGGACAGACCTAGAGTTCAAAGTCGGAGATATGGTCTTTGTAAAAGTTTCTCCGCTACGCAATGTAGTTCGTTTTGGAGCCGTTGGAAAGCTAGCACCAAGGTTCGTAGGACCGTTCCCTATCATTGAGAGGATTGGACGAATGACCTATAAGGTAGACTTACCCGAGAAGTTATCTGGAGTACACAATGTCTTTCACGTCTCACATCTCCGGAAGTGTTTGCATGAGTTAGCCAAAGTGGTTGAGCCAAGCATCCTTGAAGACGTAGAAGTGGAGAAAGAAGCAACCTTGAGGCGGGTTCTGATTCGTATCTTAGGAACGGAGTTTATGAAGCTAAGGAATCGAGAGGTCAAGCTAGTTAAAGTGCAGTGGAGTGAAGCCCAAGAAGACGCAACTTGGGAAACCGAAGAGAAGATACGTGCGCTTTACCCGTTTCTTTTTGAGGGTACATTCTCGATCTCTTTTTCCTTGAAAACCTTTTCATATCATGCTTCTAATATATACGTTTGTCTAGTTATCTTCTCGATCTTATCTTGAGAACCTTAGGTAGAACCATATGGATGTAAACATGTGATTGAAACATGTTATGGTTGATGTTTGCAGATGGTTGCAAGTGGTTGCTAGTGGATGCATGACACACATTAGGCACTAGATCGGCTCAGGAACATTTTCATGTTGCATATGCATGAATGCTAATACTTGTACATGGATGGAACTTGTTATGCTATCACTTGGATGTTGCATATGGATGAATGTTTGTGCACTCATGTAGAGATTATGAACTATGCTAGCAATTTGCATACATGTTGGATTCATGACACTAACATATTTTGCATTAAGGAGGTTTACTGAATCAGCAACCGCCTGATCTTTTGCATTAGATAAGTACATATACACACACTTTCTGCATATGTTCATACAGCACTAGAAATCCTTTAAGGACATTGGTTTCCTGTGGATGATGCTTTGAGTAGATGGATGATGGATGGTAGGACACATCCTCCCTAACTTAGAGATTTCGGGGACGAAATCCTTTAAGGAGGGGAGAATGTAACAACCTGTGTTTTTATAACGTGTAATAACCATAAATCAGGGTAGAATTAATTTTTAAAATAAGAATCAAGGGAAACGGGTTACTCCATTGCGTTCGTCTCGAAATTCTACTTGAAAACGAGACCGAGTTTTCGAAAATCGGAGTCCGTATGACCAAGTTATGACCTTTCAAAATTTTTAGAAATTTTCAAGTTCAAAACAGATTCAATTCGAAATCAAAATTCGAATTTCAAACCTCCAAATGGACTGGGCGGGAAATTTCCTGCCCAGGAGCAGGTCGACCTGGGAGTCGACTATGTAGTCGGCCTACCCAGGACCAGGTCGACCAAAGTGCCGACCTGGGGGTCGACCTGGTGTCCGTGCCCATTTCTGAAGCTGGATTTACTCTGATGTATTTGGCCTCATTTCTGTCCACATTCGTTGAACTGACCCTATAAATACAACCCCTAACACCAGTCTCTCTACACCAAATTTCTTTCTGACTTTACGCTGCTATGATTCAGGTTGAAAAGTTTGAGAGAGGGACTGCTTCTACTACGTTGAGACTGCGTTATGGGAATTGTTGATTTGGGGACTTCTATTAGGACTTGACTAAGCATATTCAACATCGACTCTCTTTTTCTAATTCTCGAAACACGATCTGTAAGCCCCAGTTATTTTCAGATTTAAACTATAAATGTATTATGAATATGATGTAAATTGAAATTGGACCTATGTATGATGACTGTTTACATTCATTCTCGTTCATCTTGGATCTTGACTCTTGAATATTACTATGACATTGATTTGGGGCCTATTCATGTTGTACATCAAAAGAAACCCCTCTTATTATCATGTTGAATCTGTTATTAGTCACATGTTTATGACTATCACCTTATGGTAGTCGTTACCATGACTATACTATCACCTTATGACAGTTGTATCATGACTATACTATCACCTTATGACAGTCGTTACCATGACTATTCTATCACCTTGTGACAACTGTTATTTTGACTGGTACCTTATCTTGCTAGATTTGGAATCTTTATGTTTGAGACCAATATTTCATATGCCAGTAATATTTTAATCTTTTCAAGTCATATCATGCTATGCTAGTAATCACTTTTGCCACATTATACCCGTTCCTTTTTATGTTATTCCCTATTATATTTATTTGTATCGATTCGAACTTACGTGCGATGGGAATACGATTTGGGTAGACTAGGTAAAACATAAATTAGCTTTAAACTTGAAAATGAACATTATTATGACTTGAACCTGAATATGGACATGAACTTGACATGATTTGACATGAAACATGACTAGAAAACTTGAATGAATCTAGACATGAAAACTTGAACGTGGGCATGACAATTAGATAACTTGAAAATGGCCAACTCGAGGTTGGGTTGAGTTTGCAGTGTAAATCTGCCCGGAACCGCCCGGCAAATCCAGTGGCTGCAAACAATAGGACCCAATGTGGGTAGTTGGTCATATGGCACGTAAAAACCCGAGGTTAGACTATGTTGTGGTGTAAATCTGCCCGGAACCGCCCGGCAAATCCAGTAACCACAACAGTTTGTCTAATGTGAGAGGTTGGCTTGCACTAATGAATTAATGCCACTTGATAGGGTTAAGTCATGAACCACTTGAATATACTTAACCAACTTGACACGATGACTTGATAGGGTTAAGTCATGAACTACTTGAACACACTTAACCAACTTGATACACGATATGGATAGGGTTAAGTCACGAATTTGAATGGCAACACTTAACCCGTTAGAAACCCTAGTTACGCGGTCCTTTTCAGCAGTAACCCACTTAGATGTATCACGATACCCTGGGACTAGGCAGGGTGGGGCACGATTACTGGGCTGATTGTAAGCGAGCAGAATGACGGCTGAGTAGGTGCGCCATTGTAGGTTCAGGCGGGCTATGGTCGTGCACGTAGTCCGGAGTTGAAAAAGCAGGCATTGGGCACCCGTAGATTTACACTGTGCGTGCTTGATTCGTGTCGGTGGTTGGCACCATAGGACTTGATACACCCTATGGTGGACCTAGCATAGGTAACTACATTTCTAGATAGGGCCGTATGACACAGACACATGACGAGCTAGGACTTGTAGGGAGCCGATCGATTAATAGATCATACTATAGGACCCCGTAATGGGTCACTTCATGACAATGGGCTAAGGGATCATTTCATGATTAATACTTGACATGGGTTAGAATACTAGTACAGTTGGTGCAGCGAACCTTGAACATGCGATGCCAGACTTGACTTATCTTGTTATCTTAATGATCCTACTAGTTCTTTTATCATCCTTATGTTTAATTCCAGTTTTCACATATCATGTTACCTTTACTAGTTTTCATACTGAAAGTCACTAGGGCTTACCAGTCTTTATGACTGACCCTTTTTCTTTCGCCCCTTTTTCTTTCGTTCCCCCCTAGGTTCTCAGGGAGGAAACACTAGCTCTTAGCTTGGATTCAACTTGCTTTCTGACAGCTCGTGTACGGTTTGGTCTTGGGCTATGCTATGGCTGCTTCTGCTATTTATGGGGAATAATTTACTTTTGTTTTAAGTTTATGCTTCTTTATTATAAACTGGATGTAATGGAGTAATTTGTATTTTGGATATATGAGCTTGTCACTCTTTTCTGGAAAATAATAAAAAGTTGGTTTTTAATTTCTACCGCTGCTTTATTTATGTTCTGCCTTGTGATATCTCTGTGCATGTTTACCTAGATAATACTCCACCAAAACTAGTGCATTCCCTTTGTGAGTGACCCTAGCGGAGGTGGGATGTTACAGCTAGGGACCACAATCAGGCCCGGAAAGGAAATTGGGACCCGCTCCACCTATGTTGATGCTTCTGTTCGACCATACTCAAGTTCTCCAAATCCAACCGCGAATGTTAATAATCAGCTACCTGCCTCTACTCTCGTAACGGAAAGAGATTTTTCTCGTCTTCTCGACATGTTGGAAAGGACCGATAATGTGTTAGAGGCTCAAAGACGTGAGAGTTCTTTGATGTAGGAGAATATGACTGTGATGAGCAGGCAAATAGATGAACTCCGAAGGTAGAGGATACCATTACCTACTCATGGCCTTATTCCAGATAATTCATCTTCATCAGAAGATCCCTCAAGACCCCAACGATGGCCAGTAGAAAGGCCTGAAAACTTGGAACAACTTCAGTTTGGGTCACATCCATCTCGAGAACAAATGGCACTTAATTTGGGACCTGACAATCATAATTTAAATAATCCCTCTTTGTTACCAATGGAGAGAACCCGAATGTTACCCAGGGGTCTGAGCACTATTAATCCCACTCAGAAACAACCTCTACAGCCCTCTCTCCACATGACCGACCGTGATCATAGGGGGCAAGGAAGCTTTGCCCAGGTCCCGGACCAGGCGGTGATGCACCGAGGTGACATTGGAGGTTCTTGCAGAGCAGTGAGTGCTGATCCTGAATCCACCCTGACCATTGCTGATGTTGAGACGATGGTAAGACAGATCATGGCAGACAGCCAAGGGCAAACAGATGGGGACTCGGGTGTAGATCGCAGTCACACGCCTTTCACTGATGACATACTAGACGTCTGATTCCCAAGATGATTTAACCTACTAACTATGAATCGTTATGCATGTAGGACACACCCGGTTCAGCACTTGATGAGATATTCATGGTATATGAATGTCGTCGCCGCTCGATACACGGTGAAATGCAAAGCTTTCCAGATGTTTCTAGAGGATGTAGCAATAATGTGGTTTACCCGACTACCACCACGATCAATCTCCATCTTCAAGGAACTGAGCGAGATGTTTATAAAACAATTCGGACTCCATGCTCAAAGGTCCAAGAACATCATTGAACTATCCCTTATTAAGCAACATCCTGACGAAACTTTGAGGTTATGCTTGGATCGCTTTAACTTAGCAGTAACGGAGGTAAGAGACCCTCACGAGCAATTTGTCCTGATGGCCTTAATTAATGGAGTAGATAAAGATACTGAATTTGCTAAATACCTTGCTAGAAAACCACCACTTATCAGGGAGATATTCTATGAGAAAGCCAGTATTTGCCTACGTCGGGAAAAGATATATTTTAATCGAAAGAGGAAGGCTGCTGATAAGGAAGATATACAGAGTAATTTGGCAATTAAATAGTCCGGCGATAGATCTGGAAAGGTAGAGGCCAATGTTGGAAATAAGAATCAGGGCAATGGCTGCCAAAAAGGGAACGGCAACAGGAAAAAGAATCAGGTTAATGACTCACAGAAGAGACCTCAGTTCAGAACTTTTGAAAACTTCACACCATTGAACGACATGTTGGAGAACATCTATCTGGACACTTATAATGTTCTCCAATACAAGAAGCCTCCACCAAGGGATTCAATGGAAAAGGAACGTGAAACTGGAAAATTCTTTCTTTTCCACCAAACCTATGGTCATTCGACGAATGAGTGCAAACATCTAAGAGATGTGGTAGAGAAACTCCTTAGGGAAGGAAAATTGGATGAATATAAGGGAGCCCCAAGAAACTGGAGGCAAGGTAGCCTATAGCAAAATAAAGGGCAGCCATCTCAGAGGACTACTGCTCAACAGAAGGGTAAAGGTGTGACACCCCGTATTTCTGTTAACACTAAAGTAACAAATTAAAGAATAACTAATCTCAGATGTGAGAATTAAGGGAAACGGGTTGCGCCATTGTGTTCGTCTCAGAATTCTGGTAGAAATAGAGTCCGAGTTTGCGTGAATTGGACTTCGTATGAAGAAGTTATGGCCATCATAAGTTTTACAAATTTCAAAACAGATTTCGAAAATTCAAATTTCAGAGTCAGATGGGCTAGGCGGGAACCGCCAGGGCCAGGTCGACCATAGGGTCGACCTGGGGGTCGACCTGCCCCCCTCCCCCTCCCCCGGGCAGACTTGATTAGTGACCTGTTAATGACTGTGTGGTGACTCATCATGGTTTCTGATTTGCTCTGATTGCCTGAGATTAATTCTGGGTTGATCGGACGGCCTAAACTAATTCTAAACTCTATAAAAAGACATGTAGAGTCAAACCCTAAAATCAAATTAAAATTAGAGCCATGGTCTCCATGCCATCACCTTGCAACCCAGAATAGCCGCAACCAATTAGAGAGGAAGAAAGCTAAACAAATTCAATTCAACTCTAACAACGAATCTACTTCAAAGGAAAGGTAATACAACTTCAGAACTCAGAATTCAGAACTCAAGACCTTCTTTGAGTTATGAGTTTGATTTCTTTAATAAAAGAATTGGCAATTTAATCGGATTAAGCTATGATGCAGATTATATGGTTATGTTGTGAATTATTGACCACACGTTATCATCTATGTTGTAAAATTGTGATGTTATCATTTATGTTGTTAATTCTATGATGCTATCATCTATGTTGTAAAGTTGTGATGTTATCATCCATGTTGTAATTCTATGATTATGTATAATCAATTGATTATGATGTTTCATATGCTAGTTTGGTTATGTTGTTGGAAATAATTCATATGATAAATCACATGTATGTACGCAAGTTAGGATGTTAACTGAGACATAGATCATATGCAAGTTAGTGAAAATTCTATGCATAACCTTACATGTTTCATGAAATCTATTTTAGATCTAAAGTTAGGCTATGACATGTGTGAGTTATATGCTAAATTTTACATGCTAGTTTATATGTTTAGATGTAAGTTTACACCTTCGTTATGTTGCATAAATCACATATGCAAGTTTATATAAATATATGTGTTTGTAGTATGAATCATGTTATGTAAGTTTGTGGTTACTGCCTATGCAAGTTTACACCTGTAGATATAGATTTATGACATACATGATTTATGCAAGTTTATGACTATTACCTAAACAAGTTCACACCTTTATATTTGGATCTATGACATATGTAGTTTTATGCAAGTTTGTGACTTTGTCCTATGCAAGTTTTAAATGTAGAACATCATTCACACATGCAAGTTCACCCCTTTTGTTTAGATCTAGTTTTATCTGTATGTATGTTGTGATGTTTTCTCTTTATTCCATGAGTTAGACTATTCGAGTCTAACGTATATTTTACGTTAAACGAACAAACGTACAACGCGGGGTAATGGGATAATACTAAAAGATTTAATATTCAGAATTTGGCATAAATGCCTTAAATGGCATAAAATAAATTTGTGGTGATAATTGGTATAATTTGGCATACCAGAAATGGATGGACATAATTGAGTCAATTTTGGCCATAGTTAAATTTGGAATTGATTGATAATTTGAATAGGGAAATTAATTCAAATTGGGGAATGATTAATTAGGTGTAATTAATTGTCTAAGACACGAGATTAGGCTCTTTTGTGGTGTAAGACTGCCCGGACCCGCTCGGCAAATCCAGCTGCCACAAATGCCAGTCTAATGTGGGAGGTCTTAGACATAAATTAAATGCGTAATAGTTGTAAAGACACGAGGTTAGGCTCTTTTGTGGTGTAAGACTGCCCAGACCCGCCCGGCAAATCCAGCTGCCACAAATGCCAGTCTAATGTGGGAGGTCTTTATGAGGTTACGGTCTTAATGAATTAAGAAACACTTAACCAGATAAACATGTAGTGGGACATGAGAGGGGTTAAGTAGGTGCCTTGGGTGGCATGTGGAATTTAGTGGGTGCCTTGGGTGGCATTTGAAATACGATTAGAAACACTTAACCAAAAATTGAAACATGTAAGTGAACATGAGTAAGAAGAGGGTTAAGTGAGATGTACTGGAGGGGACCGAGCTTAGGTGGATAGCTTGTGTCAAGTAATGGGGGCCCATTTCAAACAGTAACCCATAGGTATCTTTGTGGGCTCGACCCAAGTCGAGGACGGGACACACGTACTGGGCTTGACTATAAGAGGCCAAAATGGGTTAGCGGTGGCAACACAAGTCCAATGGGTTCATATGTGTGTGTGGGCCCGGACTGGTAGGCAAGACGTTGTTGCATCGTGTAGGTATAAGTCGTGCATTGTTGGTGGTATCGGGATGCCACTTTGGGGAGTGATACACCCCACTATGGGGCTAGCATAGGTATCCACGAGTTCGGGAGCTGATCGCATGGGGGTAGTGGGTACACCTAGTGGAGATAGGGGCAAGCAGCACCTATGAAGGCAACTAGGGGTGCACGAAACTACCATTATCATATTTAAGTTCTGTAGGCGGGATCAACCTTAGGGTGACTAGTGGTGGTGCAGTATAGTTGTGGTGGTGCAGTATAGTAATTATCTTATAGTGGTTTAGGTGCGCCTTTAACGTTATCTTTGTTCAATCTTATTTCCTTGTTTACTTTGTCATACCCAATTATTCATAGTCATTTCCTTACTTTCCAAATTATGCCTCAACCTAGTTATTTTGGTAATTATATTATTAAAGTTATCGCACTCGCCAGACTTTATGTCTGACCCCCTTTGTTTCGACCTCTTTTCTTCCTTCCCCCTCCCCCCCAGGTGCTCAGGTTGGAACTAGCACCAATGGAGCTTGATTTTGGATAGTTGTATCTTTGCTTTTAGAAGTTGCTTGGATCGCTGAAGTAAAGTTCAGCCTCTCTTATTTATGGCTATTTTGTATTGGGGTTATGTCTTTCTATTTATGTACTTTGATATAGTCAAGATGGATATTATGTACTTTGACTCTGGTATTTGATGATGTAATCAAACATATGAGTTTACCGCTGCAATGAATAAAGTTTTAAAGTTTTAAGTACTATTTATATATGTCTTGTTGTTAAGTTTCTGTTCTATACTCACTTAAAACGATCCATAGAAGTTAATGCATTCCCTTTGTGAGTCACATTAATGGACGTGGGGTGTTACACGTGGTATTAGAGATGGAGGTTACTAGAACAGATATGAATTTTGAAAAGTGTTTTTGAAAAACAACTTTTATAAAGAAGTACCTTCAAAAGTACGTTTTAAGGAAAGTATTTTCAAGTAAAAAGCTTATTTTAGAAAGCATAACCCCAAGAGGCATATATCCTTCCTTCGGTTCTTTTGTATTGAATCTTTCCTTTTTCGTTTCAACATGTCTGGAATTCCCGAGATACCCGAGGGGATACCAATACCGGGATGGTTTAGGAGGTATTTGGAGACTAGGGCCGCCACCGCAGGTCCAACAAATCCTCCTCCTCCTCCTTGTGTCGATACTTTTGCTAAGATATGTAAGGACTTTCGGGAAATGGTGGAAAACCTTTTCAAGGGACGGAGACATTTGCTGAAGCTCGTAATTGGCTAAAGGAGGTGGAAGAATTGTTTGGGATCTTTGAGGTGGAAGATGGAAGAAAAGTCCAGTTAGCTGCCTGGCTAATGAAGGATGGGGCCTCGTTTTGGTGGGAGGTCACTAATGGAGAACGTACGGTCGATACATGGCCATATTTTAGGCGGAGGTTTGAGGCGAAGTTTCTCTCACGAGCTGAAGAGAATCTATACATGGAAAGGTTTTTGGCGTTAAGCAACGGAATCTATCGGTGAAAGAATACGTCAACAAATTCAATCAGTTGGCAAGATTTGGCTTGGACTTGGTGAATACACCAGAAAAGAAGGCCCTGGGATTGGTTAAGGGTTTGAACGAGTCGCTTCATAGGTTAGCTATGACCCACATCCCCATGGGGGCTACTTTTGAGAGATTAGTTGAAATGGCGCATATTCATGAAGAGGAGAAGGGCGCCAATGCTAATAAGGCACCCGAGAAGAAAGGGAATCAAAAGAAACCGCAACAGCAACAACAGAACAAGAAAGGTGGTAAAGGCAACAATGGTAAGGGAAAGAAAAGATGCTTTAATTGTGGGACACCAGGCCATCCAAGCAAATATTGTAGAAAGAAAAATAAGACTTG
Organism: Allium sativum; assembly: GCA_030737875.1. Lineage (NCBI taxonomy): Eukaryota > Viridiplantae > Streptophyta > Magnoliopsida > Asparagales > Amaryllidaceae > Allium > Allium sativum. The sequence continues at coordinate 108,475,709 of CM060916.1, read as the reverse complement.
TTGTTTTCACTATGGCGAGGCGGGACATCTAATTAAGGACTGCCCAAAGAAAGGGCAGAGGGCAGGGTCTACCTCCGGAGGACAGGTGCAGGCTCTTTTGGCACCAGGGTTGTGATGACCCCAAACTTCCACGGTATGAAAGTAGGAGTAATCGTTTGGAATATAACATAAATATAATATAACAAGTCACAGAAACAACATAGTAAAGGAAATCCATATAGTAACAACATCATAGCAGCGGAAATATAATGTCATCAACAATAGAAAATCCACAGTCACAGAATTCTAAGTTACTACATCAAGTTTGCAAAAAAATGACATGAATCCCAATTCCAAAATAAATGACATGAAATGGAAATAAGTCTAATGTCTGGAATGAAAAAGGAAATGCGATAAAAGCAAATGATAGAAAGTCTTCGAAGCTCCAAGTCATCACCTCTACGTCAAAAGCTGGTCCAAAGAAAATGATAAGCAGCTCCAAAGAAAAGACTCCAAGCAAAAGAATACCTGTTACTTGGCTGCCCGTGTAGAAAGGAGGGCACCCAAGTTTGCAAAAAGGTGAAACAAACTATGGGTCAGTCGTGGGACTGGTGTGAGAATTCTTAACTAACTTAACTAATATTAATAAGGCAAATCCAAAGACCACGCCGCTAACGCGGAACGGGTTCACTCTAATGGATTGTCGTGCATAATTTAAGGTGTCATAACAGATAATTAAATACATCGTAAACAACGCAATGTTTTTGGAAAAATGGAATCACCATAAGACCCAAGTCCCATCACACAATGCAAAGCACACCAGAAGATAGGGTTTTACCTTATGATGATTAAACATGCTAAATACGGCAAATACGAATCTAATATTATCATTAATATATATGAAAATGTTTCAATCATAAATGTATCAATCCTAGGAAGCATAGGTACCCATATATTATGCCTCCGTACTAGTAATACAATCAAATTCTTCGGTTCGTATTTGGATTTTTGGTTTCCATCATGAGTCAAGGCTAGAGAGGAACTCCTTACCGATTCGAGCACTCTAGCTAGTGTCTCAGGATTCCCCGCGGAGAACCCTTGGATAGCTGCAGGGCCGGTCCGCAAATACAGCTTAGCAGATTAGTTATACCAGAACACATGTTTCCCGATCCTATAGGACCTATCCGAGGTGCCTCATTCCATCATCCACATAAGTAAAATGTCAGGCTGTGTCAAAACCCAAACACCACTTCTAGCTAGAAAGAAACGTGCTGCTCTCCCTGCGTTCCGTTCTCCCGTTTTAGACTCTACCGGTTTGTGAGGATCGTGAAGTTACGTAATACACAAAGCTACGCCTAAAACAGGCCATGCTCTGATCACCACCACAAGGTTCTGCTTTTCAACAAGAAACCTTGATCATTGCATCTTAGTGTGCCACACTGACACTCCATATCACACTATCGATTCTCCGTCAATTGTACAAAAGGGTGTTAAGTAGAGAATAAATTCTCTACCACCAACATTCGTACACTCGACAGAATATCAACAAATGAAATATATAAAGGAGTCCAATGTCGGACACACGTTCTGTAATAACCCAGAAATCTGGGCCAGTTAATTTTTTTTTATTTTGGCAATTTTAGTGAATTTTGACTATTTAAAATGAATTATTTTAAATAAAAATGACGAGAAATTTATTTTGAATACAATTAAATCGTATATAGTTATATAGATCGACGATAGAATATAAATATTTATTTATATTTATAAAAGGAATTGAAAATGGCGCGGTAGTTCGATAATTCGATTTCAAACTTCAATTGAACATACCAGGAGCAGAATAATCTGGATTTTAGTGAAACCAAAAATAATGGAATCTAATTGATAATATCTTTCCAACGAATCTGAAAAATCAAATTTTCATAGCGGGGATCAAAAGATATGTCCAGTTGAAAATTCTGAATAGTCGCTATGGAATTCAATCCCTTAAAAACGGACATTTTGCAAACGACCTCGGATTTCGACGAAACCACTTTTGTTGGATCCGTGTTGTAAAGTTTTTGCTAGGTTTCAAATTTCCTAATTTTTCAAATCAATATGTGAGTGTGGCAAAGGAAAACGCGTTTGACCAGTTTCAGTTGATTTTAATCGACTGGAAATTGGTCATTTTTCAAACGGTCTCAGAATTCGACGAAACTAGTTTTGTTAGGACCGTATCGTCAATACGAAGCTAGAAATATTTTTTTGAGAATTTTTAGAGATCGTATGTGGGACCGGTACATTGAAATGCGCGTTCAAATTCAATATATAGAGTTATATGTTGATTTTGACGAAAACTGATCGAAACAGTCGAATCAGCTTACGATACATATCCCATTGTGTTCGGAATGGGGGTAATTAGCTATGGACGACAGTCGGCGGGTTCGATTTCGAGTTCGAATGGAGATGGTACGTTATAAAGTTTAAAATTTAAAATAATAAATAAATTATAATATAAATCTATCCTTTATCTCTATCCTTTCCCCCGTTGACTAAAAATCAAATTCAGAATAATAAAAAAAAAACGAAGGGCGACGGAGCCCTAATCCAGCAGCCTCCGACGAGCGCACCCCATCCCCGACCGCCCTCCCCCTTCCCACCGCCTCTCTCCTTCTTCCCCTAGCCTCGCGCCAGTCTCTCTCCACCCTCCAGCTCCGATTTGCAGACCCCCCCAAACCCGAAGACAACCCCACAGCCACAGCACCGAGCCGCGAGCCCTAGACCCCCCTCCAGCATCGACTTCGACCGCCCTCCCCCTTTTACTCCTTTTTCCTTCGCTTCTACAACACCTCGCAGCAGCCCCCTTCGATGGTGAACGTTTCCCCCCTCCTTCCTATTTCTATGTAAGCTTCTTTTATTTATTTACATTTATTTTATATATTTTCAGTTTTATTAATGGTTTTTAATATAAAAGAAATGGTTTTTAATATAAAAGAAATGGTTTTTAATATAAAAGAAATGGTTTTTAATGTAAAAGAAATGGGTTTTAATATAAAAGCAATGATTATTAACGTTAAAAAGACTTGAATTCTTTTCATATGAAAATTTTGATCTTTATTTTTATGGAGGAGACGATCTTGTTTAAGAAAGGTTAAGATTTTCACTTATATAAAAATATGATTTTTATATAGTAAGGAATATAAAAATATGATTTTTATATAGTAGGGAATATAAAAATATGATTTTTATATTATAAAGATAATAAAGATATGATTTTTACTTATGTAGAGTATAAAAATATAATTTTTATATAATGTGGAGTTTAAAATTATAATTTTTATCATATAAAGAAAGGTATAGGATTTTTATACAAATGAAAGTGTAGTAAAAATTGGATCTTTCATATGTAGGAAGCGAAGAAAGGTTGAAATGAGATTTTATATATTGAATAGCAAAGTAAAAATTCGATTTTTACATATGTAGTGGCTACGGGCAACGAAAGTGACGAAAGGCGAGAACGACGAAGATTTCTATAAATGAAGAGTCGTGGTATTGGATAGCTTTCGGTGAGAACTTCTCACCTTTCAATTTAATTTTTCTAGTTATAAATATATACTAGGATGCAGACGGTGTTTAGTAGCACCCGACACCCATCATCCACAGACCATGGATGGCTTGTTTGTTTAATTGTTTGGATGTGTAGTTGGTTAGATTATTTGGTTTGAATTGAATTGTTTGGTGAATTGAAATTGATTTGATTGATGTGTGAATGGCGTGGGCCTTCACTAGACCGGTGATAAGGCTAGGCCTTGTCCCGTTTCTAGTATCGTGCCTTTATGCCGCCGAAAATTTCTAAAAATAAGTTAGAAAAATAAAGATAACATTTTACTTAATAAATGAACCGAATAGAATATTCATAGGTTGAATAAAATAGTTTGATCGTTAAAAATATAATTTTTAACGTGAATGTGAATAAATAAATATTCATTTACAAACCAGACGGTTTGTTTATGTACACCTATTTGAAGGACATTGATTGGGATGATAAATTTTACGCATCGCCCAACTGCACAAATAAAATCTGTGTTTGATTGTTTGAAACCCCACACGGGTATTGGGATGATATTTGATGTACACCAATCTTGATTGTTTAGTTGTATGTCGATCGATTGATTGACAGACTGTTATAAGCGTTGAATATTTATATTTGATGCTTATACAGGGTAGAATGCACTTTGGATGATGGTTGATTATTCATCGTTGTTGATATATACATGTGTTGTAGAAAATCCATATAATTAACATTATATGGTAATTGATTGGGCCTCATTCCAGTTTTGCAAAAGAAATATTTGCAAAAGAAATATTTGAAAAGAAATATTTGAATAGAAAATTTGAATAGAAATATTTGAATAGAAATATTTGAATAGAAATATTTGCAAAAGAAATATTTGAAAAAGAAATATTTGAATAGAAATATTTGAAAAAGAAATATTTGAAATAGAATATTTGAAAATAGAAACATATGAAGCCGCGTTGATAGATTGACGGCATTTTGACGTGAACGATATTTATATCGATTTTATTCAAATTGAAGTGAATATTAAAGTGAATTGAAATTCGAATTTAATTGAATTGATTTGAAATTCGAAATAAACTGAAAGGGTTTGAAATTCGAATAGAATCGAAATAGAATTGAAATCGTTTTGAAATGAATTCGAATAAAATCGAAGTAGAATTGAAATCGTTTTAAAATGAATTCGAATATAAATTGAATAGGAATGAATTTGAATTGAAATTGAATTAATTTGAAATTCAAATTGAATTGAAAACGAATGGAAATGGAATTAAAAATCGTTTTGAAAAGAAAATCGACGAAGTATATATTATATATATATTATATATAATATAATGGCCTGAATAGAACGCGCCGCGCTGCGGCAATTCGCGAATTTCGACCATTGACTTCGAACGGATATTACGGGAGATCCGACCGTCGGATTCTCCTGAAACCGGAACCGTTGGGTTCGTATCGAATAGAGCTTTCTAACGAATATTAGAAATTTGAAATCTAACGGTTGGATTTGGAAATATGTCCAAATCAAATTTGAAAAAGGTCGCTATAAGTGCAGTTCGATGGCCATTGATGGAAATCGACTTTACGGGCCTTGATAAAATTATTGAAAATAATAATAATTTGTGTAAAATTATAAGAAATGATTTGGGAAAAATCAGGATGAAAAACTCTATATTTGAAAAGATAAAAATAGATTTTTATCGAAATGAACTAGTTTCGAACTAGAATTATAATTCATTTATTTTTGAAATAAATAAAGTGGATCTGAAATGGTTTTGAAATATAACCATAATTTCCAATAATTATATTGGAATGGGTTTGAATCGAAATGGTCTTTGGATTATTTCGATGTTAGATTTCGTGATTATACAGATGTTGTTATGGAAATTTGAAAGATATATATATATATATCGTTATTTCCGATGCGATATTTGTTGGTCGAAGAATTTGATGTTGAATATAAGCCGATATATTTTCTATTCAGAGCCTTGTATTTAATATCAAATGTGATTTGGGTTTGTCGTGAATGGTGTCTTCATTAACACTGTTCTTGAACCTAGTTGGGAAAAGATTAAATATTTTTATTTAGATTTAATGAAGTGTACCAATTAAATAATATTTAATTGGAATTGAATTGATATTGATTTTTGGGTTTATCGTGGACAGTGTTTTAAATAACACTCATTCTTTAACCCGATAATTAATGGAATGTGATTTTGGGTTTATCGTGAACCGTGTTTTAAATGACACTGATTCTTTAACCCAGTTAGCGATTAAAACGAAGTGGAGTTTTAATGAATCTTTAATTAGATTGAAATGATCGAGAATGGAGTATCACCAGTTTTGCTCCAGGCGGTAGTTAAATCTTTAATTAGATTTGAACGTGAAATGGTAATTGAATTTACCGATAACACCGTGGTGTTAGATATGAAGTATTACCAGTTTTGCTTCATGGGATGAATAGTTTGGGATTGGGAAATTAAAACAAATGATTACTTTGGTAAGGTTCGTTAATCCCGACTAGTTGAATCGAAATTCAAAAGAAGATTAGAGAATAAATAGAAGGAATTTATCTTGGATAAAATTAATGGGAACCTTTCCCTATGAATGTGAAATTTAGAAACTAACTGTCGGTTAGCCAAGCAGAATGGTTTTCTGGATATTGATCTGATGTTGGTTTCGGCCTTCGGGGTTAATATTTGGGGAATTATTCTCTTGATTAATTTACGGTTAGTGACTGATAAATTGGAACGAGGCGTATGTTGTGTTTGTGTAACACTTATTTAAAATATACGCGAGTTATTCGGGAAGACCGGGTTTATCCCATTCTGAATAACTGATACGACGATAAGTCGAAGATGAAGACGATGGTCGAAGACCGGAAGTCTTCACGTCGTTTGGGTGATTACTGATGATCTTGATTGGGCTATACACCCAAGAAGATGGAAACAGTTGATGATCGTCCAGACGTGATTGGAGATCAATGGATATGCGGGGTACTAGGTGCCTCCGGTTTCGTTCAGACCCAGAACGAACTTGTAAATGGACTGTGTGTCTGACATTAGATTTTAGTCCGTATGATTGTTCTCTATTAAATATATATCTGTTCGGCGACGGAGAATTTATTCTCTTGCTTAACGCCCTTCTATGAGACTTACGAGCTCAGGGGTTATATATTGATGGATATCAAACGCATGAAGTGAATTGCCTGTGTGGCATGCCTAAGTGGCAATTGATCGAGGCTTCTATTGAAAAGCAAAGTCTTGTGGTGATGATCAAAGCATAGCCTGTGTGGCACAGCTTTGTGTAACGTGAATTCGCGAGCCTCGCACCCCGGTTGTGAACCAAAAACGGGAGAGGACCTCAGGGAGGGCATGCGTTTCCTTCTAGCTAGGGTGGTGTCAGTGACCTACCAGCCCTGACATTTATATACTTTTCACCTGTGTGGTTGTTGCTGTTGCGAGGCGCCTCGGTTAGATCGGACGATCCGGGTTCGATGGAGCCATTCGTTGGCTCATTTACGCCCCAAAGGGCGGGGAAACGTAGTGTTCAGGAATTTTAATCCACATCGGTGGACCGGCCCTGTCGCTCCAAGGGTCACTCGAGCTCTGATCCTGAGACTCGGGCTAGACAGTCTCGAATCGGTTGAGGACTATCTTTTTCCTCGGTTCATAGATGGAAATCCAATTTTCAAATATGTGACATTTGCGGTTTTAATTGTAGAACTAGTAGGCGACATGATATATGGTACCCATGCCGCCTATGATTGATACTTATGATTTGAAGTTGTTTATACACTATGCACTTATAATAGTATCAAATGATTTGTTTTAAAACGTATCAAGCATTCTTTGGCTGTTATAAGGGAAAACCCTATCCCCCGGCTTGCGTTGCATTGTGTGATAGGACCTGGGTCTTATAACAGCTTCATTTTTCTTTATTTAGCATTGCGCTGTTTGTTTTATGCACTGGTATTCTTGGGAGGAACCCCGTTCCGTGTTATACAGCGTGGTCCCTTGATTTACCTAACTTTAAAAATAAAGATTAACTGTTTTATTTCTCACACCAGTCCCATGACTGACCTGGAGTTTATTATTTTAACCTAAACTCTGGGTGCCCTTATTTTGACACGAGCAGCTAGTAGTTTTGGTTTTGCAGATTTATATTCACAGGATCCTGGTTTACAGCTAGAACGATATCCGGAAAGCTTTGTATCCGTATATCTCTTCTAGTTGTGTATTGTATTATTTTCCGCTGCTATGTAATTTATTGTAATCACTAATAATTTGTGTTGTATATTATTTGTTTATAATCTGCATATTCTTGTAATCTGATGCATTGTTGTAATATACAATGAAATGTTCTTCCGTCTGCGTTCTATTTTGTCTTGTTCTCAAAACAATCAGGCGTTTCGAACGGGCTAGATCGGTTTAGCCACTGATTCGGACCGAGCGAAATTCCTTTTCGTTACAGTTGGTATCAGAGCTTTGGTTTACAAAGCTCAGAGAACAAGGCACCTTAGAACCATACGAAAGAATTCATCAGATATTGGATTAGTAATATCCAATGGGAATGACTCGTTAGAGATAGGATCAGTAGTATCCTAGAACGAGTGTAAAGAGTATATTTTTAAAAATGAAAACAAATTTTGTTTTGAAAATTTAAATCAATTATTCGTATTTGATTATTTGTTTGTATTGATTAGGACAGTCCATTATATAGAGATTTCGCATATACGTCTTGCAAACGTGTGTTCGAAATTTTAATATATTGTATAGATATAGAATCACACTCTATTCGCCCGGAGATGATTCTGATGATGAGGCCTCATCATCAGTGTTTATATTCGAGTGACGAAAGTGAGATTTCTATATATTTTCTATTAACTGGTGTGAGAACCAAAATTAGATAGGGCTTATTGTTGTGATTTGGCACATCAAAAATGAGATTTTTGACTATATATCAAAGTTATGAAATTCAAATGATAATTCACTAATTAATCGATGTTTGTGGTGTTCGTTTAATTGTTTGATAATTTTGAACCATTATGCCTAACTGAATCAAATATTAAATTGTATCGAAAATTAGTCGCATTAGCTTGCATATACTTGTACTTACATTGAACAGGTTATAGCAAGGTGGCTAGAGCAGAGAATAAAATTTGTTTGCCCGACAAATAGGTACATGTTTACTATAATTTACTGTTTTGTTTGGGTGATGATGATTTTATGAGCCTATTGGCTAGCCGCTAGGCTTTTTCTTTTTCTTTTTCAGATCAGAAGGCCTATATGGCAATTTCGGGATTTTCCCGCGGCTCCCGGTGCAGGGGAGGTTATGGTGAAATTTTTCGAAAATTCCGGGTGCTAGCCAAATTTTTGAAATTTTTGAAAATTCTCAGAAACTGAAAATTGGAGAATGGAAGCCAGATCGAACGTAGAGTTGATTGATCAAACCACTTTCGACTTTGTTCCTTTTCGGGGACGAAAATTTTTAAGTTGGGGAGATTGTAATAACCCGGAAATCTGGGCCAGTTTAAATTTTTTTTATTTTGGCAATTTTAGCGAATTTTGACTATTTAAAATGAATTATTTTAAATAAAAACGACGATAAATTTATTTTGAATAAAATTAAATCTTATATAGTTATATAGATCGACGATAGAATATAAATATTTATTTATATTTATAAAAGGAATTGAAAATGGCGCGGTAGTTCGATAATTCGATTTCAAACTTCAATTGAACATACCGGGAGCAGAATAATCCGGATTTTAGTGAAACCAAAAATAATGGAATCTAATTGATAATATCTTTCCAACGAATCTGAAAAATCAAAATTTCATAGCGGGGATCAAAAGATATGTCCAGTTTAAAATTCTGAATAGTCGCTATGGAATTCAGTCCCTTAAAAATGGATATTTTGCAAATGACCTTGGATTTCGATGAAACCACTTTTGTTGGATCCGTGTTGTAAAGTTATTGCTAGGTTTCAAATTTCCTAATTTTATAAATCAATATGTGAGCGTGGCAAAGGAAAACGCGTTTGACCAGTTTCAGTTGATTTTAATCGACTGGAAATTGGTCATTTTTCAAACGGTCTCAGAATTCGACGAAACTAGTTTTGTTAGGACTGTATCGTCAATACGAAGCTAGAAATAATTTTTCGAGAAATTTTAGAGATCGTATGTGGGCCCGGTACATTGAAATGCGCGTTCAAATTCAATATATAGAGTTATATGTTGATTTTGACAAAAACTGATCGAAACAGTCGAATCAGCTTACAATACATATCCCATTGTGTTCGGAATGGGGGTAATTAGCTATGGACGACAGTCGGCGGGTTCGATTTCGAGTTCGAATGGAGATGGTACGTTATAAAGTTTAAATTTTAAAATAATAAATAAATAAATTATAATATAAATCTATCCTTTATCTCCATCCTTTCCCCCGTTGACTAAAAATCAAATTCAGAAAAGAAAAAAAAACGAAGGGCGACGGAGCCCTAATCCGCCAGCCTCCGATGAGCGCACCCCATCCTCGACCACCCTCCCCCTTCCCACTGCCTCTCTCCTTCTTCCCCTAACCTCGCGCCAGTCTCTCTCCACCCTCCAGCTCCGATTTGCAGACCCCCCCCAAACCCGAAGACAACCCCACAGCAACAGCACCGAGCCGCAAGCCCTAGACCCCCCTCCAGCATCGACTTCGACCGCCCTCCCCCTTCTGCTCCTCCTTCCTTCACTTCTACAACACCTCGCAGCAGCCCCCTTCGATGGTGAACGTTTCCCCCCTCCTTCCTATTTCTATGTAAGCTTCTTTTATTTATTTACATTTATTTTATATATTTTCAGTTTTATTAATGGTTTTTAATATAAAAGAAATGGTTTTTAATATAAAAGAAATGGTTTTTAATATAAAAGAAATGGTTTTTAATATAAAAGAAATGGGTTTTAATATAAAAGGAATGATTTTTAACGTTAAAAAGACTTGAATTCTTTTCATATGAAAATTTTGATCTTTATTTTTATGGAGGAGACGATCTTGTTTATGAAAGGTTAAGATTTTCACTTATATAAAAATATGATTTTTATATAGTAGGGAATATAAAAATATGATTTTTATATAGTAGGGAATATAAAAATATGATTTTTATATTATAAAGATAATAAAGATATGATTTTTACTTATGTAGAGTATAAAAATATAATTTTTATATAATGTGGAGTTTAAAATTATAATTTTTATCATATAAGGGAAGGTATTGGATTTTTATACATATGAAAGTGTAGTAAAAATTGGATCTTTCATATGTAGGAAGCGAAGAAAGGTTGAAATGAGATTTTTATATATTGAATAGCAAAGTAAAAATTCGATTTTTACATATGTAGTGGCTACGGGCAACGAAAGTGACGAAAGGCGAGAACGACGAAGATTTCTATAAATGAAGAGTCGTGGTATTGGATAGCTTTCGGTGAGAACTTCTCACCTTTCAATTTAATGTTTCTAGTTATAAATATATACTAGGATGCAGACGGTGTTTAGTAGCACCCGACACCCGTCATCCACAGACCATGGATGGCTTGTTTGTTTAATTGTTTGGATGTGTAGTTGGTTAGATTATTTGGTTTGAATTGAATTGTTTGGTGAATTGAAATTGATTTGATTGATGTGTGAATGGCGTGGGCCTTCACTAGACCGGGGATAAGGCTAGGCCTTGTCCCGTTTCTAGTATCGTGCCTTTATTCCGCCGAAATTTTCTAAAAATAAGTTAGAAAAAATAAAGATAACATTTTATTTAATAAATGAACCGAATAGAATATTCATAGGTTGAATAAAATAGTTTGATCATTAAAAATATAATTTTTAACGTGAATGTGAATAAATAAATATTCATTTACAAACCAGACGGTTTGTTTATGTACACCTATTTGAAGGACATTGATTGGGACGATAAATTTTACACATCGCCCAACTGCACAAATAAAATCTGTGTTTGATTGTTTGAAACCCCACACGGGTATTGGGATGATATTTGATGTACACCAATCCTGATTGTTTAGTTGTATGTCGATCGATTGATTGACAGACTGTTATAAGCGTTGAATATTTATATTTGATGCTTATACAGGGTAGAATGCACTTTGGATGATGGTTGATTATTCATTATTGTTGATATATACATGTGTTGTAGAAAATCCATATAATTAACATTATATGGTAATTGATTGGGCCTCATTCCAGTTTTGCAAAAGAAATATTTGCAAAAGAAATATTTGAATAGAAATATTTGAATAGAAATATTTGAATAGAAATATTTGCAAAAGAAATATTTGAAAAAGAAATATTTGAATAGAAATATTTGAAAAAGAAATATTTGAAATAGAATATTTGAAAATAGAAACATATGAAGCCGCGTTGATAGATTGACGCCATTTTGACGTGAACGATATTTATATCGATTTTATTCAAATTGAAGTGAATATTAAAGTGAATTGAAATTTGAATTTAATTGAATTTATTTGAAATTCGAAATAAACTGAAAGGGTTTGAAATTCGAATAGAATCGAAATAGAATTGAAATCATTTTGAAATGAATTCGAATAGAATCGAAATAGAATTGAAATGAATTCGAATAGAATCGAAATAGAATTGAAATCGTTTTAAAATGAATTCGAATAGAAATTGAATAGGAATGAATTTGAATTGAAATTGAATTAATTTGAAATTCAAATTGAATTGAAAACGAATGGAAATGGAATTAAAAATCGTTTTGAAAAGAAAATCGACGAAGTATATATTATATATAATATAATGGCATGAATAGAACGCGCCGCGCTGCGGTAGTTCGCGAATTTCGACCATTGACTTCGAACGGATATTACGGGAGATCCGACCGTCGGATTCTCCTGAAACCAGAACCGTTGGGTTCGTATCGAAAAGAGCTTTCTAACGAATATTAGAAATTTGAAATCTAACGGTTGGATTTGGAAATATGTCCAAATCAAATTTGAAAAAGGTCGCTATAAGTGCAGTTCGATGGCCATAGATGGAAATCGACTGTACGGGCCTTGATAAAATTATTAAAAATAATAATAATTTGTGTAAAATTATAAGAAATGATTTGGGTAAAATCAGGATGAAAAACTCTATATTTGAAAAGATAAAAATAGATTTTTATCGAAATGAACTAGTTTCGAACTAGAATTATAATTCATTTATTTTTGAAATAAATAAAGTGGATCTGAAATGGTTTTGAAATATAACCATAATTTCCAATAATTATATTGGAATGGGTTTGAATCGAAATGGTCTTTGGATTATTTCGATGTTAGATTTCGTGATTATACAGATGTTGTTATGGAAATTTGAAAGATATATATATATATATATATATATATCGTTATTTCCGATACGATATTTGTTGGTCGTAGAATTTGACGTTGAATATAAGCCGATATATTTTCTATTCAGAGCCTTGTATTTAATATCAAATGTGATTTGGGTTTGTCGTGAATGGTGTCTTTATTAACACTGTTCTTGAACCCAGTTGGGAAAAGATTAAATATTTTTATTTAGATTTAATTGGAATTGAATTGATATTGATTTTTGGGTTTATCGTGGACAGTGTTTTAAATAACACTCGTTCTTTAACCCGATAATTAATGGAATGTGATTTTGGGTTTATCGTGAACCGTGTTTTAAATGACACTGATTCTTTAACCCAGTTAGCGATTAAAACTAAGTGGAGTTTTAATGAATCTTTAATTAGATTGAAATGATCGAGAATGGAGTCTCACCAGTTTTGCTCCAGGCGGTAGTTAAATCTTTAATTAGATTTGAACGTGAAATGGTAATTGAATTTACCGATAACACCGTGGTGTTAGATATGAAGTATTACCAGTTTTGCTTCTTGGGATGAATAGGTTGGGATTGGGAAATTAAAACAAATGATTACTTCGGTAAGGTTCGTTAATCCCGACTAGTTGAATCGAAATTCAAAAGAAGATTAGAGAATAAATACAAGGAATTTATCTTGGATAAAATTAATGGGAACCTTTCCCTATGAATGTGAAATTTAGAAACTAACTGTCGGTTAGCCAAGCAGAATGGTTTTCTGGATATTGATCTGATGTTGGTTTCGGCCTTCGAGGTTAATATTTGGGGAATTATTCTCTTGATTAATTTACGGTTAGTGACTGATAAATTGGAATGAGGCGTATGTTGTGTTTGTGTAACACTTATTTAAAATATACGCGAGTTATTCGGGAAGACCGGGTTTGTCCCATTCTGAATAACTGAAACGACGATAAGTCGAAGATGAAGACGATGGTCGAAGACCGGAAGTCTTCATGTCGTTTTGGGTGATTACTGATGATCTTGATTGGGCTATACACCCAAGAAGATGGAAACAGTTGGTGATCGTCCAGACGTGCATGGAGATCAACGGATATGCGGAGTACTAGGTGCCTCCGGTTTCGTTCAGACCCAGAACGAACTTGTAAATGGACTGTGTGTCTGACATTGGATTTTAGTCCGTATGATTGATCTCTATTAAATATATATCTTTTTGGCGGCGGAGAATTTATTCTCTTGCTTAACGCCCTTCTCTGAGACGTACGAGCTCAGGGGTTATATATTGATGGATATCAAATGCATGGAGTGAATTGCCTGTGTGGCATGCCTAAGTGGCAATTGATCGAGGCTTCTGTTAAAAAGCAAAGTCTTGTGGTGATGATCAAAGCATAGCCTGTGTGGCACAGCTTTGTGTAACGTGAATTCGCGAGCCTCGCACCCCGGTTGTGAACCAAAAACGGGAGAGGACCTCAGGGAGGGCATGCGTTTCCTTCTAGCTAGGGTGGTGTCAGTGACCTACCAGCCCTGACATTTATATACTTTTCACCTGTGTGGTTGTTGCTGTTGCGAGGCGCCTCGGTTAGATCGGACGATCTGGGTTCGATGGAGCCATTCGTTGGCTCATTTACGCCCCAAAGGGCGGGGAAACGTAGTGTTCAGGAATTTTAATCCACATCGGTGGACCGGCCCTGTCGCTCCAAGGGTCACTCGAGCTCTGATCCTGAGACTCGGGCTAGACAGTCTCGAATCGGTTGAGGACTATCTTTTTCCTCGGTTCATAGATGGAAATCCAATTTTCAAATACGTGACATTTGCGGTTTTAATTGTAGAACTAGTATGGCGACATGATATATGGTACCCATGCCGCCTATGATTGATACTTATGATTTGAAGTTGTTTATGCACTATGCACTTATAATAGTATCAAATGATTTGTTTTAAAACATATCAAGCATTCTTTGGCTGTTATAAGGGAAAACCCTATCCCCCGGCTTGCGTTGCATTGTGTGATAGGACCTGGGTCTTATAACAGCTTCATTTTTCTTTATTTAGCATTGCGTTGTTTGTTTTACGCACTGGTATTCTTGGGAGGAAACCCGTTCCGTGTTATACGGCGTGGTCCCTTGATTTACCTAACTTTAAAAATAAAGATTAACTGTTTTATTTCTCACACCAGACCCATGACTGACCTGGAGTTTATTGTTTTAACCTAAACTCTGGGTGCCCTTATTTTGACACGGGCAGCTAGTAGTTTTGGTTTTGCAGATTTATATTCACAGGATCCTGGTTTACAGCTGGAACGATATCCGGAAAGCTTTGTGTCCGTATATCTCTTCTAGTTGTGTATTGTATTATTTTCCGCTGCTATGTAATTTATTGTAATCTCTGATAATTTGTGTTGTATATTATTTGTTTATACTCTGCATATTCTTGTAATCTGATGCATTGTTGTAATATACAATGAAATGTTCTTCCGTCTGCGTTCTATTTTGTCTTGTTCTCAAAACAATCAGGCGTTTCGAACGGGCTAGATCGGTTTAGCCACTGATTCGGACCGAGCGAAATTCCTTTCCGTTACACGTTCCATTTAAAACTTATGCTCTGGGTCTGAGCGAAAGTCTAACCCGTGAAATCGACACATACGTTTGGGCAATTACCTCAACTCTTGAATTGGCAGCAATTCAATTCAGAGTCTTAGCCATCGTCCATTCGAGGGAAGATTTACGGTCTTCATACGTCAACTCTACTACTTCGATCTTCAACGTCGTTTGGTTTAATTTGGGATGAGAGTATCTCGGACTTCCCAAATAACCTCGCATACTTATAGTTTTGGAAAAACTATTTTATGTCGTTATATTATTTTATAACGGCTAATTCTCGTCTTAATTATTTAAAATAATTAAACTTCTTACTTAACGACGCATTCTCGGAATCTTACTTTTATTTACATTAAAAATAAAATAAAATGCAAACTTGCATTACATGCCGCATCCTTATTTATTTACATTGAATAAAATGTAAACTTGCATTACATAGTGTAATTCATTTATATTAACATTAAGAATGTCAATGTTGTCTTATGGTTAAATTCCCTTTTTAATTTACATTAAAAATGATGTAACTCAATCCTACTGTTAATTCTTTTTTTTATTTACATGATAAAATAATGTTAATTTTATCCTACGGTCAAATTCACTATATATTAACATTACGATAAATGTTAATTATCCTATGGTGTAAATTCTTTAAATATTAACATTGAGAATTAATGTTAATTATCCTGTGGTGTAAATTCTCTTTTATGTTAACATTATAAAATAATGTTAATTTTATCCTACGGTAAAATTACTTATTAATATTAACTTTAAAAATGTTAATTACATCATACGTTATAATTTTTATAATATTAACATTAAAAATGTTAATTTCATCCTACGTTATGATTTTCATAATATTAACATTAAAAATGTTAATTTCATCCTACGTTATAATTTTTATTATATTAACATTAAAAATGTTAATTTCATCCTACGTTATAATTTTCATAATATTAACATTAAAAATGTTAATTTCATCCTACGTTATAATTTTCATAATATTAATATTAAAAATGTTAATTTCGTCCTACGTTATAATTTTCATAATATTAACATTAAAAATGTTAATTTCATCCTACGTTATAATTTTCATAATATTAACATTAAAAATGTTAATTACGCATACGATGAAATTACTATTTAATTAACATAAAAAAAATGTTAATTTTTCATGCATTGTAAATTACTTATTATTAACACCAAAAATAATGTTAATTTCTCATACAATGTAAATTCTTACTTTTAACATTAACAAAAATGTTAACTTTGTCATACGATGTAAATTCTTATTTTTAACATTAACACAAATGTTAACTTGGTCATACGATGTAAATTCTTATTTTTAACATTAACACAAATGTTAACTTTGTCATACGATGTAAATTCTTATTTTATTTGCATCCCGTAAAAAGTAAATTTTCATCACATCACATAACAGCAACATCCAAACATGACAACAAGTCCAAATCCAATAACTAATGTCAAGGTAATTACAAGGTGATGTTTTAACTTGACATATGTAAAATCAACATAGCGTGATTAATCAAATAACCATAATTAATTATAATTAATTATTAATTCAGGTTTAAACCTCAAAATTTCAGATCTAATCACATAGCATTATAGGAAATTCTGATTCCACATCATAAGTTATGAACGGTTTAGATCTATGTTTAAATATCATGTCGTATTGGTTCTACTGTTAATAATCATAGAGATAATAATTAAATAAATTAAATTAAATGAAAAATAAAATTCTCATAGTGTTTGGTCAGAGAAGAAGATTCAGGTTCGGTGTTCCAATTCAAGACGATTTCAGATCTGGAACGATTCGAATACAAATTCATATGCTAAAATCAAAATCAGGCTTTTGACAACTTACATAGCGACAGAAATAAGCGTCGCAAAACTGAAAATAGATTTTACCTTAGAAACCCAATTTATTCAAAATTTCAATTCCAGTTTTCTCGATCTGTGGTCGATGGTTTCGGACACGGTTTTTGGAGAAGGACCGGGGAAGAGAGGCCTTTGATCGGCCAGAGGGGGGTGGGCTCGGCGTCGCCTGGTGGGGCCTAGGGGGCGCGACGGCGGGCTGTTCTTGGGCTCGGGGCGGGCGCGACGGGCGACGGGGGGTGTTGGTTCAGGTACCAAATCGAAGAGCTCGCGAAGAGCTTCGAAATGGGTATTGGTACGAAGATTTTAGTTGAGTACCAGAGGAGAAAACTGAGTTCAAAGATTTGAGTAGTTCATGGGTTCGGCGGCTGTAACAAATGAAGAAGACGATGGCCCTGTAGCATACCGTATTTATACTAGTATTTAGGGTTTAATTTTTTTATTTATTTAATTAATTAATTATAGAAATTAGTGTTTTCTCGTACGACCTCCAAACGAAGCTCAACGACTGTCAAACTTAATGTTTTGACGTCTTCTGAATGCGATGGCGCTACTGCCAAGGTCTAATTCTGAAGTTACAGTCATGTTTCTTTTATTTTTAAAATAAATCATTAAATTTAAATTTGAATGTACTTGTTAATTCCACCAGGGTCACATACTAGCTCAGAAAAATCCAGAAAAAATATTTTTGGCTTTCTTATGTCAATACGGTCCTAACAAAATTTATTTCGCCTCATTCTGAGACTGTTTGAAAAATGGATATTTTTCAGTCAATTAATTTTGACCGAAACTAACAAAACACAAATTCTTTTGCCACGCTTACATGCTAGCTTCAAAAATCATGAAATTTGAAACCTAGCAATAGTTTTACATTCCGGACCCAACAAAAGTGGTTTCATAGAATTCCGAGGTCGTATGCAAAATGTCAATTTTCAAGGGCGATATATTTCTATAGCGACCTTTCTGAAAATTCATTTGGCCATAACTTTTGATTTCCGCTATGAAACATCGATTTTTCGGATTCGTTAAAAAGGTACTCATTAACAGATTTAGATTTTTTCGTTTCACCAAAATCCGGTTTATTCTGCATCCTGTGCAGTAGGTCAAAGTTCAAGTTTGACTTTTCAAACTACCATCCTATTTCTAATTCTCTATGCAATTTATTTTTGGCTTAACTTTGCATTAACTTTACTCAAACAAATTCCCATTCATTTTTATTTGAAATAATTTATTTTAAATTTTTAAACACCCCTAAATGAAAATTTTAAATTGACCCCAAATTTCAGGGTTGTTACAATCTCCCCTCCTTGAGAACTTTTCGTCCTCGAAAAGGAAAAAGGAAAATTAGAAGAGTAGGAAACAACACAGGGGATACTGAAAAGATTAAACGTACCTCAAAACAAAACCTAATCGGAGGTATCCACTTTGCAGTTGGGATAGGCCTGTTTGATACTCTCTTCCGTTTCTGAAGTGCAGTCTCTAGGGTCACCACTCCACTGCACCTTGACTAGGTTGATTCTTTTATTCCTCAACACCCTAGTTTCTTTGCCAATAATTTTCAGTGGCTCTCTTATCACTGCTAGGCTTGGCGTAATTTCCAAATCTTGCTGTGCAGCTTCCTCCACAACCAGATCCGGATCATGGACATGCCTCCGAAGTTGAGATACATGGAATACATCGTGCACTCCAGGCAACCAGTCGGGCATCTGAATTCTGTAAGCTAGGGTGCCAATCTTTTCAAGAATAGGGAAAGGGTCGATGAATCTGGGTGCTAGTTTCCCTGTTTTTCCAAAACGGATAACACCTCGCATTGGAGCGACTTTCAGATAGACATAGTCACCTACATCAAAAGCTAGCTCTCGCCTTCTTACATCTGCGTAACTTTTCTGTCTACTTTGGACCGCCAATAGCCGCTTCTTAATAAAGTCAACTTTGTCCGAAGCTTCTCGGATCATGTCAGGACCCAACACAAGCCGATTTCCTTTTTCAACCCAACACGCCGGCGATGTACATGGCCTACCATATAAGGCATCAAATGGAGACATTTTCAAACTTGCTTGATAACTATTGTTGTACGAGAATTCAACTAAATGCAAGTGATCTTCCCAAGACCCTCCAAAATCGAGTATACAAGCTCGCAATAGATCTTCAAGAATGTGATTCACTCGCTCAGTCTGGCCGTCCGTCTGAGGGTGGTAAGCGGTACTAAGGTTTAACTTCGTTCCCAACTCATTTTAGAATGCTTCCCAAAACTTGCTAGTGAAGATAGGATCACGGTCGCTAACAATACAACTAGGAACTCTGTTTAACACGAAAGATTTTCTTCAATTAGAACATGAAAATTTTCATTTAGAAAATGATGAAAAGGAGAGTTTTAGTTTTATTACCCATGTAGCCTGACGATTTCTTTGCAATAAATTTGTGCCAGACTTTGAGCAGTTCTAGTGGACTTGACAGGTATGAAATGAGCGGTCTTGGTGAAACGATCCACGATCACCCATATGTTGTCATTCCCTTTCCTAGTACGGGGAAAACCATCTATAAAATCCATGGAGACTTGGTCCCACTTCCCTTCTGGAACCGGCAATGGTTGCAACAATCCGGCAGGCTTTTGTTGATCGCTCTTTACTCGCTGGCACGTAGGACATCTACTCACATAAATAGATATATCCCTCTTCATAGCTTTCCACCAAAACGTGAGCTTAAGATCTCGATACATCTTGCTCACGCATGGATGGATGCTAAGCTTTGATTTGTGACCTTCATTCAAAACTTCTCTTATGAGCTCGGGGATAATTGGAACACAAATCCGCCCGTGCAATCTTGTAAAAACCCGTAACTTCCCCGTAAAGGAAAGCGTCGGATAGTTCGAGAACAAGCCACAACAGAACGCATACAGAAGAACGTTTCCTTGTATATCACAACAATGCATCAGATTACAAGAATATACAGTATGAATAAATATTACACAGAAATATCAGAGATTTAAATTACATTTAAATACAACGCAGTGGAAAATAATACAATACCCAACTAGAATGAGATATACGGATACAAAGCTTTCCGGATATCGTTCCAGCTGTAAACCAGGATCCTGTGAATATAAATCTGCAAAACCAAAACTACTAGCTGCCCGTGTCAAAATAAGGGCACCCAGAGTTTAGGTTAAAACAATAAACTCCAGGTCAGTCATGTGACTGGTGTGAGAACTAAAACAGTTATTAATCTTTATTTTTAAAGTTAGGTAAATCAAGGGACCACGCCGTATAACACGGAACGGGTTTCCTCCCAAGAATACCAGTGCCTAAAACAAACAGCGCAATGCTAAATAAAGAAAAATGAAGCTGTTATAAGACCCAGGTCCTATCACACAATGCAACGCAAGCCGGGGGATAGGGTTTTCCATTATAACAGCCAAAGAATGCTTGATACGTTTAAAACAAATCATTTGATACTATAATAAGTGCATACTGTATAAAACAACTTCAAATCATAAGTATCAATCATAGGCGGCATGGGTACCATATATCATGTCGCCATATATAGGTTTACAAATAAAACCGCAAAGTCACGTATTTGGAAATTGGATTTCCTTCTATGAACCGAGGCAAAAGATAGTCCTCAACCGATTCGAGACGCTCTAGCCCGTGTCTCAGGATCAGAGCTCGAGTGACCCTTGGAGCGACAGGGCCGGTCCACCGATGTGGATTAAACTTAAACCCTGAACATGCGTTCCCCCGCCCTATGGGGCGTCAATGAGCCAACGAATGACTCCATCGGTTCGAGAACGACCGATCAATCCGAGGCCCCTCGCAACAGCAACAACCACATAAGTCAAACTCGTCAGGGCGTGTAAAACCACTAACGCCACTTCTAACTAGAAAGAAACGCATGCCCTCCCTGAGGTCCGTCTCCCGTTTTTGGTTCATACCGGGTGTGAAACTCGCGAAGTAAACGTTACACAAAGCTACGCCACAAAGGCCGTGCTTTGATCATCACCACAAGACTTTGCTTTTCAACAGAAGCCTCGATCAATTGCCGCTTAGGCATGCCACACAGGCAATTCACTCCATGCGTTTGATATCCATCAATATATAACCTCTGAGCTCGTACGTCTCAGAGAAGGGCGTTAAGCAAGAGAATAAATTCTCTGCCGCCAAACAGATATATATTTAATAGAGATCAACCACACGAACTAAAATCCAATGTCAGACACACAGTCCATTTACAAGTCCGTTCTGGGTCTGAACGAAACCGGAGGCACCTAGTACCCCGCATATCCATCGATCTCCAAGTACGTCTGGACGATCACCAACTGTTTCCATCTTCTTGGGTGTACAGCCCAATCAAGATCATCAGTAATCACCCAAACGACGTGAAGACTTCCGGTCTTCGACCACCGTCTTCATCTTCGACTTATCGTCGTATCAGTTATTCAGAATGGGATAAACCCGGTCTTTCCGAATAACTCGCGTATATTTTAAATAAGTGTTACACAAACACAACATACGCCTCATTCCAATTCATTAGTCACTAACCGTAAATTAATCAAGAGAATAATTCCCCAAATATTAACCCCGAAGGCCGAAACCAACATCAGATCAATATCCAGAAAACCATTCTGCTTAGCTAACCGACAGTTAGTTTCTAAATTTCACATTCATAGGGAAAGGTTCCCATTAATTTTATCCAAGATAAATTCCTGAATTTATTCTTTAATCTATCTTTTGAATATCAATTCAAAACTAGTCGGAATTAGCGAACCTTACCGAAGTAATCATTGGTTTTAATTTCCCAATCCCAACCTATTCATCCCATGAAGTAAAACTGGTAATACTTCATATCTAACACCACGGTGTTATCGGTAAATTCAATTACCATTTCACGTTCAAATCTAATTAAAGATTTAACTATCGCCTGGAGCAAAACTGGTGATACTCCATTTCGATTATTTCAATCTAATTAAAGATTCATTAAAACTCCACTTAGTTTTAATCATTAACTGGGTTAAAGAATCCGTGTCATTTAAAACACGGTTCACGATAAACCCAAAGTCACATCCCATTAATTATTGGGTTAAAGAACGAGTGTTATTTAAAACACTGTTCACGATAAACCCAAAAATCAATATCAATTCCATTTCAATTAAATATTATTTAATTGATACACTTCATTAAATCTAAATAAAAAGATTTAATCTTTTCTCAACTGGGTTCAAGAACAGTGTTAGTGAAGACACCATTCACGACAAACCCAAATCACATTTGATATTCAATATAAGGCTCTGAATAGAAAATATATCGGCTTATATTCAACATCAAATTCTACGACGAACAAATGTCGTATTGGAAATAACGATATAAATATATATCTTTCAAATTTCCATAACAACACCTGTATAATCACGAATTCCAACATCGAAATATTCCGAAGACAATTTCGATTCAAATCCACTCCAATGCAATCATTGGAAATTCTGGTTATTTTTAAAACCCTTTTCAAATTCAATTTATTTATTTAAAAATAAATAGAATTATAATTCTAGTTCAAAACTAGATCATTTCGATAAAAAAACTTATTTTTATCTTTTCAAATATGGAGTTTTTCCTCCTAATTCTTTCTAAATCATTTCTTATGATTTTACATAAATTATTACTATTTTTAATAATTTTATCAAGGCCCGTACAGTCGATTTCCACCAATGGCCATCGAACTGCACTTACAGCGACCTTTTTCGAATTTGATTTGGACGTATCTCCAAATCCAACCGTTAGATTTCAAATTTCTAATATTCGTTAGAAAGCTCTTTTCGATACGAACCCAACGGTTCCGGTTTTAGGAGAATCCGACGGTCGGATCTCCCGTAATGTCCGTTTGAAACGAATGGTCGAAATTCACGAACTGCCGCGGCGCGGCGCGTTCTATTCAGGCCATTATATTATATATATAATATATATAATATATATTTCGTCGATTTCTATTTAAAACGAATTATATAAATAGTTTTAAATTCGTTTCAAAAGCAATTTCAACTTCCATTTCAATTCAAATCAAAATTGAATTCTTCTTTATAAATTCGTTTTAAAATTCATTTCTATTCAATTCAAATTTCAATTCAATTTGAATTCATTTCAATTCGCTTTCAATTCAATTTGAATTCGTTTTCAATTCCTTTCGAAATCGTTTTCGATTCAATTCATTTCGAAATCATTTTCAATTCAATTCATTTCGAAATCGTTTTCAATTCATTTCATTTCGAAATCGTTTTCAATTCATTTCATTTCGAAATCGTTTTCAATTCAATTCATTTCGAAATCGTTTTCAATTCATTTCATTTCGAAATCGTTTTCAATTCATTCATTTCGAAATCGTTTTCAATTCATTTTTCGATATTCATTTTAAAATGAATAAAATCGATATAAATATCGTTCACGTCAAAATGGCGTCAATCTAATCAACACGGCTTCATATATTTCTATTTTCAAATATTCTATTTCAAATATTTCTTTTTCAAAATAGTCGTTATTATCAAAATATTTCGTTCAACACATGACCAATCTCAATGAATGAGTACTGTCAACACATGAACTTTTATTTTATAATGATAAAGATGTAAATTTTATTACTAAAATATTTCGTTCAACACATGACCAATCTCAATGAATGAGTACTGTCAACACATGAACTTTTATTTTATAATATTCTTTATTTTTCAAATTGGAATGAGGCCCAATCAATTACCATATAAAGTTAATTATATGGATTTCCATACAACACATGTATATAATAGCATTGAAAAATAATCAACCATCAACCAAAGTGCACTACACTGTATAAGCATCAAATATAGATATTCAACGCTTATAACAGCCTGTCAATCAATCGATCGACGTATTTAATCAATTAGGATGAGTGAACTACATATTTCATCCTAACACCCGTGTGGGGTTTCAAACAATCAAACAAATATTTTATTTGTGCAGTTGGGCGATGTGTAAAATTTATCGACCCAATCAATGTCCTTCACATAGGTGTACATAAACAAACCGTCCGGTTTGTAAATGAATATTTATTTATTCACATTCACGTTAAAAATTATATTTTTAACGATAAAACATTTTATTCCAACATATGAATTTCTATTCAGTTCATTCTTTAAATAAAATGATATTTTTATTTTTCTAACATATTTTAGAAAATTTCGGCGGCATAACGGCACGATACTAGAAACGGGACAAGGCCTAGCCTTATCCCCGGTCTAGTGAAGGCCCACGCCATTCACACATCAATCAAATTCACCAAATAACCAAATTCAAATCAAATCATATAACTAAGCTATGCAACCAAACAAACAAGTCCATGGTCTGTGGACGATTGTGTCGGGTGCTACTAAGCACCGTCTGCATCCTAGTATATATATAAATAGAAAATGAAATTGAAAGGTGAGAAATTCTCACAGAAAGCTATCCAAGCTCCACGGCACTTCATTTGCAGGAAATCTTCGTCAACTCGCCTTTTGTCGCTTTCGTTGTCCGCTTTCACTACATATGTAAAAATCGAATTTTTACTTCGCTATTCCATATATAAAAATTGAATTTTTATTTCGAAGTTCAATATATAAAAATCATATTTTTCTTTCGAAGTTCAATATATAAAAATCATATTTTTAATTCGAAGTTCAATATATAAAAAATCATATTTTTAATTCGAAGTTCAATATATAAAAAATCATATTTTTCTTTCGAAGTTCAATATAAAAATCATGTCTTGCTCCTTCTACCTAATAAAAATCCCGTCTTTTCTCTTTTTAAAAATATGATCTTTATTTTTTGCAAGTTCAAATCTTTTTCTACTAAAAGATTAATCCTTTTTCAAATCAGTTTTTATATTTTTAACAAATCAGTTTTTAAATATTACAAAAATCTAATCTTTATCGCATATAAAACCATAGCTTTTATATTCAAATAAATCAGATTTTATATATTAAGTAAATCAGAAAACTCACATCTTAATGTTCGGAGGAGGGCTCGCATCGCTGGTGGGGTGGCCGGAGTTCGTTATTGGTGGCGTAGGGGGGGGGGGTGCTCCGGCGGCTAGGGTTTCAAATGGGGGGGTTTCGGGACGTCGAACCAGGGGTAGACGGGGAGGGGTGGTTCGCTGGTTGTGCAAAGGAGGTGGGGGCCAACGTCGGAGGGCGGCGGTGGCAGCACCTACGGCGGTCGTGCGACGAAGGCGGTGGCGGAATCGCTGAGCGATTTGAGGGAGAGCATCGGTTTTTTTGTTTTTTTTTTTATCTCGTTTTCTGTTCTGAAAGAAAAGAGGGGGGGGGGGGCCAGAGTAAAAAAAGGGGGGAAAGATATATTTATTTATTTTTATTATTATTATATTTGTAAAAAGTGGACTTTTACATACGACCTCGAAACGAGGCCCACCGCCTGTCGTCTATAGTGTTTTACCCCCATTCCGAACACAATGGGATATGTATCGCAGGTTGATTCGATCGTTTCGAACAGTTTCCGTTGAATTTACATTTAAATCACTATATTGAATTTTAAACGTACATTTCAAATTACCGGGATCACATACTAACTAGAAAAATTCCAGAAAAATATTTTCTAGCTTCGTATTGACGATACGGTCCTAACAAAACTAGTTTCGTCGAATTCTGAGACCGTTAGAAAAATGGCCAATTTCCAGTCGATTAAAATCAACTGAAACTGGTCAAACGCATTTTCCTTTGCCACGCTCACACATTGATTCGAAAAATTATGAAATTTGAAACCTAGCAATAACTTCACATCCCGGACCCAACAAAACTGGTTTCGTCGAAATCCGAGGTCATTTGCAAAATGTCCATTTTTAAGGGCCTGAATTCCATAGCGACTATTCAGAATTTTCAACTGGACATATCTTTTGATTCCCGCTATGAAATCTTGATTTTTCGAATTCGATAGAAAGATATTATCAATTAGATCCTATCATTTTTGGTTTCACTAAAATCCGGATTGTTTTGCACCCGGTACATTCAATTGAAGTTTGAAATCGAATTATCGAACTACCGCGCCATTTTCAATTCTATTTTATAATTTAAAATAAATATTTATATTCTAACGACGACGCGTATAATATATACGTTGAATTCTATTCAAAATAAATTTCTCGTCGATATTATTTAAAATAATTCATTTTAAATATTCAAAATTCGCTAAAATTGCCAAAATAAAAATTTTAAACTGGCCCAGATTTTCCGGGTTATTACAATCTCCCCCACTTAAAACTTTTCGTCCCCGAAAAGGAACAAAGCCGAAAGTGGTTTGATTAATCAACTCTACGCTCGATCTGGCTTCCATTCTCCAACTCTTTAGTTTCTGAGAATTTTCAAAATTTCAAAATTTTGGCTAACACCCTAAATTTTCGAAAAATTTCGCCATAACCTCCCCTGCACCGGGAGCATCGGGGAATTTCAAATAGCTTCCCCGGTCCTTCAGATCTCAAAAAGAAAAAGAAAAAGCCAAGCGGCTAGCCAATAGGCTCATAAAATCATCATCACCCAAACAAAACAGTAAATTATGTAGTAAACATGTACCTATTTGTCGGGCAAACAAATTTTATTCTCTGCTCTAGCCTCCTTGCTATGACCTGTTCAATGTAAGTATATGTATATGCAAGCAATTGCGACCAATTTTCAATATAACTCAATATTTGATTCAATTAGGCGTAATGGTTCAAAATTAGCAACCAACTAAACAAACAACACAACCATCAATCAATTAGTTGATTAGCTTTTCAAATGCATAATTTTGATACATATACAAAAATCAGATTTTTGATGCCAAATCACAACAATAAGCCCTATCTAATTTTGGTTCTCACACCAGTCAATAGGAAATATATAAATATCACACCTTCGACACACGAACTCTAATTCTGATGATGTAGCTACAATCATCAGAATCATCTCCGGGCGACTAGAGTGTGAATCTATATCTATCCAGTATATTAGAATTTCAAATACACGCGGATCAGACGTATACGCAAAATTTATATATACTGGATTGTCCAAAATCAATATAAACAAATAATCAAATACGAATAGTTGATTTAAATTTTCAAAACAAAATTTGTTTTCATTTTAAAAATATACTCTTCACACTCGTTCTAGGATACTTCTGATCCCATCTCTAACGAGTCATTCCCATTGGATATTACTAATCCAATATCTGATGAATTCTTTCGTATGGTTCTAATGTGCCTTGTTCTCTGCTTTGTAAACCAAAGCTCTGATACCAAATGTAAAAACCCGTAACTTCCCCGTAAAGGAAAGCGTCGGATAGTTCGAGAACAAGCCACAACAGAACGCATACAGAAGAACGTTTCCTTGTATATCACAACAATGCATCAGATTACAAGAATATACAGTATGAATAAATATTACACAGAAATATCAGAGATTTAAATTACATTTAAATACAACGCAGCGGAAAATAATACAATACCCAACTAGAATGAGATATACGGATACAAAGCTTTCCGGATATCGTTCCAGCTGTAAACCAGGATCCTGTGAATATAAATCTGCAAAACCAAAACTACTAGCTGCCCGTGTCAAAATAAGGGCACCCAGAGTTTAGGTTAAAACAATAAACTCCAGGTCAGTCATGTGACTGGCGTGAGAACTAAAACAGTTATTAATCTTTATTTTTAAAGTTAGGTAAATCAAGGGACCACGCCGTATAACACGGAACGGGTTTCCTCCCAAGAATACCAGTGCCTAAAACAAACAGCGCAATGCTAAATAAAGAAAAATGAAGCTGTTATAAGACCCAGGTCCTATCACACAATGCAACGCAAGCCGGGGGATAGGGTTTTCCCTTATAACAGCCAAAGAATGCTTGATACGTTTAAAACAAATCATTTGATACTATAATAAGTGCATAGTGTATAAAACAACTTCAAATCATTAGTATCAATCATAGGCGGCATGGGTACCATATATCATGTCGCCATATATAGGTTTACAAATAAAACCGCAAAGTCACGTATTTGGAAATTGGATTTCCTTCTATGAACCGAGGCAAAAGATAGTCCTCAACCGATTCGAGACGCTCTAGCCCGTGTCTCAGGATCAGAGCGCGAGTGACCCTTGGAGCGACAGGGCCGGTCCACCGATGTGGATTAAACTTAAACCCTGAACATGCGTTCCTCCGCCCTATGGGGCGTCAATGAGCCAACGAATGACTCCATCGGTTCGAGAACGACCGATCAATCCGAGGCGCCTCGCAACAGCAACAACCACATAAGTCAAACTCGTCAGGGCGTGTAAAACCACTGACGCCACTTCTAACTAGAAAGAAACGCATGCCCTCCCTGAGGTCCGTCTCCCGTTTTTGGTTCATACCGGGTGTGAAACTCGCGAAGTAAACGTTACACAAAGCTACGCCACAAAGGCCGTGCTTTGATCATCACCACAAAACTTTGCTTTTCAACAGAAGCCTCGATCAATTGCCGCTTAGGCATGCCACATAGGCAATTCACTCCATGCGTTTGATATCCATCAATATATAACCTCTGAGCTCGTACGTCTCAGAGAAGGGCGTTAAGCAAGAGAATAAATTCTCTGCCGCCAAACAGATATATATTTAATAGAGATCAACCACACGGACTAAAATCCAATGTCAGACACACAGTCCATTTACAAGTCCGTTCTGGGTCTGAACGAAACCGGAGGCACCTAGTACCCCGCATATCCATCGATCTCCAAGTATGTCTGGACGATCACCAACTGTTTCCATCTTCTTGGGTGTACAGCCCAATCAAGATCATCAGTTATCACCCAAACGACGTGAAGACTTCCGGTCTTCGACCACCGTCTTCATCTTCGACTTATCGTCGTATCAGTTATTCAGAATGGGATAAACCCGGTCTTTCCGAATAACTCGCGTATATTTTAAATAAGTGTTACACAAACACAACATACGCCTCATTCCAATTCATTAGTCACTAACCGTAAATTAATCAAGAGAATAATTCCCCAAATATTAACCCCGAAGGCCGAAACCAACATCAGATCAATATCCAGAAAACCATTCTGCTTAGCTAACCGACAGTTAGTTTCTAAATTTCACATTCATAGGGAAAGGTTCCCATTAATTTTATCCAAGATAAATTCCTGAATTTATTCTTTAATCTATCTTTTGAATATCAATTCAAAACTAGTCGGAATTAGCGAACCTTACCGAAGTAATCATTGGTTTTAATTTCCCAATCCCAACCTATTCATCCCATGAAGTAAAACTGGTAATACTTCATATCTAACACCACGGTGTTATCGGTAAATTCAATTACCATTTCACGTTCAAATCTAATTAAAGATTTAACTATCGCCTGGAGCAAAACTGGTGATACTCCATTTCGATTATTTCAATCTAATTAAAGATTCATTAAAACTCCACTTAGTTTTAATCGTTAACTGGGTTAAAGAATCCGTGTCATTTAAAACACGGTTCACGATAAACCCAAAGTCACATCCCATTAATTATTGGGTTAAAGAACGAGTGTTATTTAAAACACTGTTCACGATAAACCCAAAAATCAATATCAATTCCATTTCAATTAAATATTATTTAATTGATACACTTCATTAAATCTAAATAAAAAGATTTAATCTTTTCTCAACTGGGTTCAAGAACAGTGTTAGTGAAGACACCATTCACGACAAACCCAAATCACATTTGATATTCAATATAAGGCTCTGAATAGAAAATATATCGGCTTATATTCAACATCAAATTCTACGACGAACAAATGTCGTATTGGAAATAACGATATAAATATATATCTTTCAAATTTCCATAACAACACCTGTATAATCACGAATTCCAACATCGAAATATTCCGAAGACAATTTCGATTCAAATCCACTCCAATGCAATCATTGGAAATTCTGGTTATTTTTAAAACCCTTTTCAAATTCAATTTATTTATTTAAAAATAAATAGAATTATAATTCTAGTTCAAAACTAGATCATTTCGATAAAAAAACCTATTTTTATCTTTTCAAATATGGAGTTTTTCCTCCTAATTCTTTCTAAATCATTTCTTATGATTTTACATAAATTATTACTATTTTTAATAATTTTATCAAGGCCCGTACAGTCGATTTCCACCAATGGCCATCGAACTGCACTTACAACGACCTTTTTCAAATTTGATTTGGACTTATCTCCAAATCCAACCGTTAGATTTCAAATTTCTAATATTCGTTAGAAAGCTCTTTTCGATACGAACACAACGGTTCCGGTTTTAGGAGAATCCGACGGTCGGATCTCCCGTAATGTCCGTTTGAAACGAATGGTCGAAATTCACGAACTGCCGCGGCGCGGCGCGTTCTATTCAGGCCATTATATTATATATATAATATATATAATATATATTTCATCGATTTCTATTTAAAACGAATTATATAAATAGTTTTAAATTCGTTTCAAAAGCAATTTCAACTTCCATTTCAATTCAAATGAAAATTGAATTCTTCTTTATAAATTCGTTTTAAAATTCATTTCTATTCAATTCAAATTTCAATTCAATTTGAATTCATTTCAATTCGCTTTCAATTCAATTTGAATTCGTTTTCAATTCCTTTCGAAATCGTTTTCAATTCAATTCATTTCGAAATCATTTTCAATTCAATTCATTTCGAAATCGTTTTCAATTCATTTCATTTCGAAATCGTTTTCAATTCATTTCATTTCGAAATCGTTTTCAATTCATTTCATTTCGAAATCGTTTTCAATTCAATTCATTTCGAAATCGTTTTCAATTCATTTCATTTCGAAATCGTTTTCAATTCATTCATTTCGAAATCGTTTTCAATTCATTTTTCGATATTCATTTTAAAATGAATAAAATCGATATAAATATCGTTCACGTCAAAATGGCGTCAATCTAATCAACATGGCTTCATATATTTCTATTTTCAAATATTCTATTTCAAATATTTCTTTTTCAAAATAGTCGTTATTATCAAAATATTTCGTTCAACACATGACCAATCTCAATGAATGAGTACTGTCAACACATGAACTTTTATTTTATAATGATAAAGATGTAAATTTTATTACTAAAATATTTCGTTCAACACATGACCAATCTCAATGAATGAGTACTGTCAACACATGAACTTTTATTTTATAATATTCTTTATTTTTCAAATTGGAATGAGGCCCAATCAATTACCATATAAAGTTAATTATATGGATTTCCATACAACACATGTATATAATAGCATTGAAAAATAATCAACCATCAACCAAAGTGCACTACACTGTATAAGCATCAAATATAGATATTCAACGCTTATAACAGCCTGTCAATCAATCGATCGACATATTTAATCAATTAGGATGAGTGAACTACATATTTCATCCTAACACCCGTGTGGGGTTTCAAACAATCAAACAAATATTTTATTTGTGCAGTTGGGCGATGTGTAAAATTTATCGACCCAATCAATGTCCTTCACATAGGTGTACATAAACAAACCGTCCGGTTTGTAAATGAATATTTATTTATTCACATTCACGTTAAAAATTATATTTTTAACGATAAAACATTTTATTCCAACATATGAATTTCTATTCAGTTCATTCTTTAAATAAAATGATATTTTTATTTTTCTAACATATTTTAGAAAATTTCGGCGGCATAACGGCACGATACTAGAAACGGGACAAGGCCTAGCCTTATCCCCGGTCTAGTGAAGGCCCACGCCATTCACACATCAATCAAATTCACCAAATAACCAAATTCAAATCAAATCATATAACTAAGCTATGCAACCAAACAAACAAGTCCATGGTCTGTGGACGATTGTGTCGGGTGCTACTAAGCACCGTCTGCATCCTAGTATATATATAAATAGAAAATGAAATTGAAAGGTGAGAAATTCTCACAGAAAGCTATCCAAGCTCCACGGCACTTCATTTGCAGGAAATCTTCGTCAACTCGCCTTTTGTCGCTTTCGTTGTCCGCTTTCACTACATATGTAAAAATCGAATTTTTACTTCGCTATTCCATATATAAAAATTGAATTTTTATTTCGAAGTTCAATATATAAAAATCATATTTTTCTTTCGAAGTTCAATATATAAAAATCATATTTTTAATTCGAAGTTCAATATATAAAAAATCATATTTTTAATTCGAAGTTCAATATATAAAAAATCATATTTTTCTTTCGAAGTTCAATATAAAAATCATGTCTTGCTCCTTCTACCTAATAAAAATCCCGTCTTTTCTCTTTTTAAAAATATGATCTTTATTTTTTGCAAGTTCAAATCTTTTTCTACTAAAAGATTAAACCTTTTTCAAATCAGTTTTTATATTTTTAACAAATCAGTTTTTAAATATTACAAAAATCTAATCTTTATCGCATATAAAACCATAGCTTTTATATTCAAATAAATCAGATTTTATATATTAAGTAAATCAGAAAACTCACATCTTAATGTTCGGAGGAGGGCTCGCATCGCTGGTGGGGTGGCCGGAGTTCGTTATTGGTGGCGTAGGGGGGGGGTGCTCCGGCGGCTAGGGTTTCAAATGGGGGGGGTTTCGGGACGTCGAACCAGGGGTAGACGGGGAGGGGTGGTTCGCTGGTTGTGCAAAGGAGGGGGGGCCAACGTCGGAGGGCGGCGGTGGCAGCACCTACGGCGGTCGTGCGACGAAGGCGGTGGCGGAATCGCTGAGCGATTTGAGGGAGAGCATCGGTTTTTTTGTTTTTTTTTTATCTCGTTTTCTGTTCTGAAAGAAAAGAGGGGGGGGCCAGAGTAAAAAAAGGGGGGAAAGATATATTTATTTATTTTTTTATATTTTTATTATTATTATATTTGTAAAAAGTGGACTTTTACATACGACCTCGAAACGAGGCCCACCGCCTGTCGTCTATAGTGTTTTACCCCCATTCCGAACACAATGGGATATGTATCGCAGGTTGATTCGATCGTTTCGAACAGTTTCCATTGAATTTACATTTAAATCACTATATTGAATTTTAAACGTACATTTCAAATTACCGGGATCACATACTAACTAGAAAAATTACAGAAAAATATTTTCTAGCTTCGTATTGACGATACGGTCCTAACAAAACTAGTTTCGTCGAATTCTGAGACCGTTAGAAAAATTGCCAATTTCCAGTCGATTAAAATCAACTGAAACTGGTCAAACGCATTTTCCTTTGCCACGCTCACACATTGATTCGAAAAATTATGAAATTTGAAACCTAGCAATAACTTCACATCCCGGACCCAACAAAACTGGTTTCGTCGAAATCCGAGGTCATTTGCAAAATGTCCATTTTTAAGGGCCTGAATTCCATAGCGACTATTCAGAATTTTCAACTGGACATATCTTTTGATTCCCGCTATGAAATCTTGATTTTTCGAATTCGATAGAAAGATATTATCAATTAGATCCTATCATTTTTGGTTTCACTAAAATCCGGATTGTTTTGCACCCGGTACATTCAATTGAAGTTTGAAATCGAATTATCGAACTACCGCGCCATTTTCAATTCTATTTTATAATTTAAAATAAATATTTATATTCTAACGACGACGCGTATAATATATACGTTGAATTCTATTCAAAATAAATTTCTCGTCGATATTATTTAAAATAATTCATTTTAAATATTCAAAATTCGCTAAAATTGCCAAAATAAAAATTTTAAACTGGCCCAGATTTTCCGGGTTATTACAAATCTAAGAACTCCCTTGCCATCTATTTGAAAGTCCGTGCTTTCACCTCTTTGAATTCTTTCAATCATCTTTCGAATAAAAGCATCGCTTTTCTGGAGAGAGGCAATTTTATCCATCAAAGGAGTAATAATGAGGCTCGCGACCATGTCAGCCTTTCTACTGAGTGCGTCTGCCACAACATTGGCTTTCCCCGGCGTATATAAGATGTCGAGATCATATGCCGCAAGAAATTCTAGCCACCGTTGCTGCCTTAAATTCAAATCTTTTTGGTCGAAGAGATATTTCAAAGATTGAAGGTCTGTAAACAATTCAAATTTTTTGCCCAAAAGATAATGTCTCCAGATTTTCAAAGCAAAAACAACAGCCAACAACTCTAAGTCATGCACACGATAATTCTTTTCATGTGGCTTTAACTGACGGCTCGCGTATGCAACGACCTTGCCCCTTTGCATCAGTACTGCTCCAAGGCCACCAGCTTGAGAAGCGTCGGTGTAGACTTTTAAATCTTGTTTGCCATCGATGATTGTTAGGACGGGAGCAGTGGTCAAACACACTTTCAGCTTTTGGAAAGCCTCCTCGCAATCCGATGTCCAATTGAACTTGGTGTGCTTTTTAGTGAGCTTTGTTAATGGACCAGACAGCTTGGAAAAGTTTTTGACAAATTTTCTGTAATATCCAGCCAAACCTAGGAAGCTTCTTACTTCGGTGGGTGTACGGGGCTGCTTCAAATCTCGAATGGCGGAAATTTTACTTGGGTCAACTACAATTCCTTCTTTTGACACAACATGGCCCAAGAATTTTACCTCCTCTTGCCAAAATGTGCATTTTGAAAGTTTTGCTTTTAAAATATTTCTTCGCAGAATCTCCAACACTTCTCTTAAATGCACTTCGTGCTCCTCCTTAGTTTTAAAATAGATAAGAATATCATAAATGAAGACTAGGACGAATTTATTTAGGACCTCGCGGAAGACCCTATTCATCAAGTCAACAAAGTATGCTGGAGCATTGCACAGCCCGAACGGCATCACCAACCATTCGTAGAATGTGTCAGGACCTCTGAAAGCGGTCAAAGGAATGCATTCTTCAGCTATGCGGAGTTGATGAAAACCTGTGGCTAAGTCCATCTTCGAAAACACCTTGGCCCCATTTAATTGATCCATCAAATCATCTATGCGAGGCAAGGGGTATTTGTTCTTCAATGTTTGTTTATTTAGGTCGCGGTAATCCACGCAGAGCCTTAGAGTACCGTCAGATTTGGGGACAAACACCACAGCTGCACCCCATTCAGAAAAACTAGGCTGGATTAGTCCCTTCCATAAGAGATGCTTAGTTTGGGCTTGCAACTCTTCTTTTTCTTTAGGGGTCATCCTTCGGACAGCATGGACTACAGGTCTTGCATTCAGAACAAGATCAATTCTGAAATCGATTTCCCTTCGCAGGGGTAAGCTGTCTACTTCTTCAAATACATCAGCGTAATTTTTGACCACGGGAATATTCTCTAGAGAAATAGGAGTGATCTCGAGGGAAGACCAAAATTCCTTTCTATCAGATTTCAAGCCATGGCAAGGTATAGTAACAGTATTTCCAAGCCCTGTTTTCACCTTTACTATTCTTTCTGAGCATAGCACTTCAACGTCATATTTTGTTAGCCAATCAAGACCAAGGATGATATCAAACTCAGAAAAATTCATAATGGTCAAGTTAAAGGGGAACTGAAAGTAAGAGAAAGAAATAGGTACTCGACAGTATGAATCAAGAGCGATAGAACCTCCAACAGGATTATGAACATTAATTGGTTCCTTTAGACTTCTTCGTTTTAATTTCAACTTCTTAACCGTGTTGCTAGAGACAAAACTTCTTGATGCACCCGTATCAAACAAAGCAGTGACAGGAATATTTTTAATAGAAATGATACCATCTAAAACATCAGGCTTACCTCCCTCAGTAGGTGCGGAGGAAGATGGTGCACTTGCCCCGTCATACACATGTGCAATCTGAGCCCCTTTCAACAGTGGGCAGTTAGACTTGATGTGACCCTTCTTGTGACAATTATAGCAGTCTTTGGTGTCATCACTCCTAGCCTTCTTTGGGTTCTTGCATTCCGAGCTATAATGTCCAAATTGTTGGCAGTTAAAGCATTGCACCTTTGACTTATCCCACTTCTTGGCGGGCCCAGAAGTGCTCCCTTCAGTCTTCTTCTCTGGCTGCTTCCTTTTGTTGTTAGCCAAGCTTCTCTCTCTATCCTGTTGAGAAACCTTCTTATCGTTCTCCTCATATCGACAAGCAAACTCCACCAGCTTATTGAAAGAAAGATCGATGTGGGCCGTTACTCTGTCAATATATTTCCTTGCAAGCCCATTTATGAACCTTTTGTTCTTCTGAAAGTCATCCTGAATCAGTTCAGGGGCATAACGGGAGAGATCTTCAAACCTTCGAACATACTCTGAGATGGTCTTGTCGCTTTGCTTCAGATTGGCGAACTCGTCATGCAGTCTTTCTACCTCCTGCTTCGGAATGTATTTGTCGTTGAAAAGCTCCTTAAACCTTGTCCAAGACATATCATCAGCGATCCCTCCAATCGTGACTACGTCCCACCAGTTTTGAGCTTCTTCCTATAGTAGCCATGAAGCCATGAATCTTTTCCTCTGATCCGGTAGCTCCAATCCTTCAAAAATCTTTTCGCAGTTTCTCAGCCAAGCTTGAGCCTGTGTCACAGTTTCTGTACCTTTGAATGGCACTCCTCCTAAGTTTTTGAACTTCTTCGCCACCTTATCCAAATCAAAGGGTTGAGGCGGTGGTGGTGGTTGTTGTTGGACAGTGGGCTCCTCAGTCACGGTGGTATTTTGCCTTCTCCTGGCCCTAGCAGCTCTAGCAGCAACGGAACTCATTTTCTAGTTGTTTCTGTACGATCAAAGAAAGAGTCAGAAAAACTTTAATGATGATTTTGAGAAATGATGAAGATAGAAGGATGGATAAAAGATTATGATAGAATGACTGACTATTATGTATCTTATGAAATGTTCGCCATAGAATATAGTGATTCTGTGTAAACGAATTACTATAATTATGTTATATTCCGCTTTGTAAACCAAAGCTCTAATACCATCTGTGATGACCCCAAACTTTCACGGTATGAAAGTAGGAGTAATCATTTGAAATATAAGATAAATATAATATAACAAGTCATAGAAACAACATAGTAAAGGAAATCCATATAGTAACAACATCATAGCAGCGGAAATATAATGTCATCAACAATAGAAAATCCACAGTCATAGAATTCTAAGTTACTACATCAAGTTTGCAGAAAAATGACATGAATCCCAATTCCAAAATAAATGACATGAAATGGAAATAAGTCTAATGTCTAGAATGAAAAAGGAAATGCGATAAAAGCAAATGATAGAAAGTCTTCGAAGCTCCAAGTCATCACCTCTACGTCAAAAGCTGGTCCAGGGAAAATGATAAGCAGCTCCAAAGAAAAGACTCCAAGCAAAAGAATACCTGTTACTTGGCTGCCCGTGTAGAAAGGAGGACACCCAAGTTTGCAAAAAGGTGAAACAAACTATGGGTCAGTCGTGGGACTGGTGTGAGAATTCTTAACTAACTTAACTAATATTAATAAGGCAAATCCAAAGACCACGCCGCAAACGCGGAACGGGTTCACTCTAATGGATTGCCGTGCATAATTTAAGGTGTCATAACAGATAATTAAATACATCGTAAACAACGCAATGTTTTTGGAAAAATGGAATCACCATAAGACACAAGTCCCATCAAACAATGCAACGCACACCAGAGGATAGGGTTTTACCTTATGATGATTAAACATGCTAAATACGGCAAATACGAATCTAATATTATCATTAATGTATATGAAAATTTTTCAATCATAAATGTATCAATCCTAGGAAGCATAGGTACCCATATATTATGCCTCCGTACTAGTAATACAATCAAATTCGTCGGTTCGTATTTGGATTTTTGGTTTCCATCATGAGTCAAGGCTAGAGAGGAGCTCCTTACCGATTCGAGCACTCTAGCTAGTGTCTCAGGATTCCCCGTGGAAAACCCTTGGATAGCTGCAGGGCCGGTCCGCAAATACAGCTTAGCGGATTAGTTATACCTGAACACACGTTTCCCGATCCTATAAGACCTATCCGAGGCGCCTCATTCCATCATCCACGTAAGTAAAATGTCAGGATGTGTCAAAACCCAAACACCACTTCTAGCTAGAAAGAAACGTGCTGCTCTCCCTGCGTTCCGTTCTCCCGTTTTAGACTCTACCGGTTTGTGAGGCTCGTGAAGTTACGTAATGCACAAAGCTACGCCTAAAACAGGCCATGCTATGATCATCACCACAAGGTTCTGCTTTTCAACAAGAAACTTTGATCATTGCATCTTAGTGTGCCACACTGACACTCCATATCACACTATCGATTCTCCGTCAATTGTACAAAAGGGTGTTAAGTAGAGAATAAATTCTCTACCACCAACATTCGTACACTCGACATAAGATCAGCAAATGAAATATATAAAGGAGTCCAATGTCGAACACACGTTCCATTTAAAACTTATGCTCTGGTTCTGAGCGAAAGTCTAACCCGTGAAATCGACACATACGTTTGGGCAGTTACCTCAACTCTTGAATTGGGAGCAAGTCAATTTAGAGTCTTAGCCATCGTCCATTCGAGGGAAGATTTACGGTCTTTATACGTCAACTCTACTACTTCGATCTTCAACGTCGTTTGGTTTAATTTGGGATGAGAGTATCTCGGACTTCCCAAATAACCTCGCATACTTATAGTTTTGGAAAAACTATTTTATGTCGTTATATTATTTTATAACGGCTAATTCTCGTCTTAATTATTTAAAATAATTAAACTTCTTACTTAACGACGCATTCTCGGAATCTTACTTTTATTTACATTAAAAATAAAATAAAATGCAAACTTGCATTACATGCCGCATCCTTATTTATTTACATTGAATAAAATGTAAACTTGCATTACATAGTGCAATTCATTTATATTAACATTAAGAATGTCAATGTTGTCTTATGGTTAAATCCCCTTTTTAATTTACATTAAAAATGATGTAACTCAATCCTACAGTTAATTCTCTTTTTTATTTACATGATAAAATAATGTTAATTTTATCCTACGGTCAAATTCACTATATATTAACATTACAATAAATGTTAATTATCCTACGGTGTAAATTCTTTAAATATTAACATTGAGAATAAATGTTAATTATCCTGCCGTGTAAATTCTCTTTTATGTTAACATTATAAAATAATATTAATTTTATCCTACGGTAAAATTACTTATTAATATTAACTTTAAAAATGTTAATTACATCATACGTTATAATTTTTATAATATTAACATTAAAAATGTTAATTTCATCCTACGTTATAATTTTCATAATATTAACATTAAAAATGTTAATTTCATCCTAAAAATGTTAATTTCATCCTACGTTATAATTTTCATAATATTAACATTAAAAATGTTAATTTCATCCTACGTTATAATTTTCATAATATTAACATTAAATATGTTAATTTCATCCTACATTATAATTTTCATAATATTAACATTAAAAATGTTAATTACGCATACGATGAAATTACTATTTAATTTACATAAAAAAAAATGTTAATTTTTCATGCATTGTAAATTACTTATTATTAACACCAAAAATAATGTTAATTTCTCATACAATGTAAATTCTTACTTTTAACATTAACAAAAATGTTAACTTTGTCATACGATGTAAATTCTTATTTTTAACATTAACACAAATGTTAACTTTGTCATACGATGTAAATTCTTATTTTTAACATTAACACAAATGTTAACTTTGTCATACGATGTAAATTCTTATTTTATTTGCATCCCATAAAAAGTAAAT
This sequence comes from Allium sativum, assembly GCA_030737875.1. Taxonomy (NCBI): domain Eukaryota; kingdom Viridiplantae; phylum Streptophyta; class Magnoliopsida; order Asparagales; family Amaryllidaceae; genus Allium; species Allium sativum. The sequence goes on along the minus strand of CM060916.1, from coordinate 108,435,658 downwards.
TTTCATCACATCACATAACAGCAACATCCAAACATGACAACAAGTCCAAATCTAATAACTAATGTCAAGGTAATTACAAGGTGATGTTTTAACTTGACACATGTAAAATCAACATAGCGTGATTAAACAAATAACCATAATTAATTATAATTAATTATTAATTCAGGTTTAAACCTCAAAATTTCAGATCTAATCACATAGCATTATAGGCAATTCTGATTCCACATCATAAGTTATGAACGGTTTAGATCTATGTTTAAATATCATGTCGTATTGGTTCTACTGTTAATAATCATAGAGATAATAATTAAATAAATTAAATTAAATGAAAAATAAAATTCTCACAGTGTTTGGTCAGAGAAGAAGATTCAGGTTCGGTGTTCCAATTCAAGACGATTTCAGATCAGGAACGATTTGAATACAAATTCATATGCAAAAATCAAAATCAGGCTTTTAACAACTTACACAGCGACAGAAATAAGCGCCACAAAACTGAAAACAGATTTTACCTTAGAAATCCAATTTGTTAAAAATTTCAATTCCAGTTTTCTCGATCTGTGGTCGATGGTTTCGGACACCGTTTGTTGGAGAAGGACCGGGGAAGTGAGGCCTTTGATCGGCCAGATGGGGGGTGGGCTCGGCGTCGCCTGGTGGGGCCCAGGGGGGCGTGACATCGGGCTGTTCTCGGGCTCGGGGCGGGCGCGACGGGCAACGGGGGGTGTTGGTTCAGGTACCAAATCGAAGAGCTCGCGAAGAGCTTCGAAACGGGTATTGGTACGAAGATTTTCTTTGAGTATCAGAGGAGAAAACTGAGTTCAAAGATTTGAGTAGTTCATGGGTTCGGCGGCTGTAACAAATGAAGAAGACGATGGCCCTGTAGCATACCGTATTTATACTAGTATTCAGGGTTTTATTTTTTTATTTATTTAATTAATTAATTATAGAAATTAGTGTTTTCTCGTACGACCTCCAAACGAAGCTCAACGACTGTCAAACTTAATGTTTTGACGTCTTCTGAACGCGATGGCGCTACTGCCAAGGTCTAATTCTGAAGTTACAATCATGTTTCTTTTATTTTTAAAATAAATCATTAAATTTAAATTCGAACGTACTTGTTAATTCCACCAGGGCCACATACTTGCTCAAAAAAATCCAGAAAAATTATTTTTGGCTTTCTTATGTCAATACGGTCATAACAAAATTTATTTCGCCTCATTCTGAGACTGTTTGAAAAATGGCTATTTTTCAGTCAATTAATTTTGACCGAAACTGACAAAACACAAATTCTTTTGCCATGCTTACATGCTAGCTTCAAAAATCATGAAATTTGAAACCTAGCAATAGTTTTACATTCCGGACCCAACAAAGGTGGTTTCGTTGAATTCCGAGGTCGTATGCAAAATGTCAATTTTCAAGGGCGATATATTTCTATAGCGACCTTTCTGAAAATTCATTTGGCCATAACTTTTGATTTCCACTATGAAACTTCGATTTTTCGGATTCGTTAAAAAGGTACTCATTAACAGATTTAGATATTTTTCGTTTCACCAAAATCCGGTTTATTCCGCATCTTGTGCAGTAGGTCAAAGTTCAAGTTTGACTTTTCAAACTACCTTCCTATTTCTAATTCTCTATGCAATTTATTTTTGGCTTAACTTTGCATTAACTTTGCTCAAACAAATTCCCGTTCATTTTTATTTGAAATAATTTATTTTAAATTTTTAAACACCCCTAAATGAAAATTTTAAATTGACCCCAAATTTCAGGGTTGTTACAAGGGTAGACATGGGGGCAAGTTTAGGCTCTCGTGGTCCCACCGCTGCAAGAACGAGATAGAGCAATTTCCGTTGAAAGTTTATTTTTACTGTTTAATCATCCTGTCTGTACTTTATTCGACTCTGATGCATCACATTCGTTTATCTCTACATCATTAGTTGAAACACTACACCTAGATACTAGTCTAGTTACAGATCCCTTAGTAATCTCAAATCCTATTGGTTGTTCGGCTCATCTTTCTATGATTTGTCGGGATTTGAGAGTGTTTATCTTAGGTGTTGGGTTCGAATGCAATGCCTTTGTTCTTGGCTTCATGGGTTACGGCTTGATTCTAGTTATGGATTGGCTAACTAGATACGGGGCCATCCTAGATTGTGAAAGAAGGGTAGCAAGATTGTTGACTCGTTGTGTAAAGGCCCTTGATATTTCCTGTGACCCTAGAGGTCCAGTAATGCTCAGCTACCTAGAATCCCTTGAAGCATCCGATGATGACTTTACATTTTGTTCATGTAACACCCCGTAATTCTGTTAATATTTATATTCATAAATTAAAGAATAACTAATCTCAGACATGAGAATTGTGGGAAGCGGGTTGCGCCATTGTGTTCGTCTCGGAATTCTGGTCGAAATAGAGTCTGAGTTTGCGTGAATTGGACTTCGTATGAAGAAGTTATGGCCATCGGAAGTTTCAGAAAATTCAAAACAGCTTGCAGGAAATTTAAAATTCAAACTGAAAGTGCATAAGCGGGCTGGGCGGGAAAAATTCCCGCCCAGGCAGGTCGACTGGGGAGTCCCCAGGTCGACTATAGTGTCGACCTGGTCAGGCGGCTAGGGTTTTGACTGAGCCCAATCTTGAGCTGCTGATGTGTCTTTAGGGTTGAGTTGGCAAATTAAACGGTTCAGGTTAGTTCTGAATTGATCTGACGGTCTAAATAAACCCTAAACTCTATAAATACCTAGGTAATCTCTCACTCTAATTCACAAGAAAAATAGAATAGCTACCGTCATACCGCCGCCATGGAACTCAGTGGAGCCGCCGCCAACTAAGAAGGAAGAAAAGCTAATCAAATCCTAATTCTACTCAACTCTAAAGCAAATCAAGACTCTTTTTCTTCTCTAATTGTGAGTATGATGATCTTAACAAGATTATTATTAAATTTATTAGATTAATTTATGAATGGGTTATGAGTAGATGATGTGAATTGTCATATATGTTGTTGTAAACCTTATACTATCATGTATGTTATAAATCCTATGCTATGTGGTGATGATATCCTATATGTTGTAAATCATGCTATGATGATGTTATGTATGTTGAGAGTTTCTATGCTAAGTTGTGATGAATCATACATGTTAAAAAGCCATGGTGTTACTATCTATGCTAATTAGTTTATGTTAATCAAATCATGATGTTGATATTATTTGGGCTATGTTGATCTATATGACAAGTCATATATGCAAGTTTAGGTTGATTAGTAAAAGTTATGAACATATGCCATGATATCTATTATGACATCTAGAATTATGCTATGACATATGTGAAATTTTATGCTAGTTCACACCATCATTATGTTGCATAAAACCCCATACGCAAGTTTATACATAAATTTGGGTTATGATCATATCATGTAAATTGTGACATTTAACAAGATGACACCTTTAGATCCTTAACATGTGTAGTTTATGCAAGTTTCACCCCTATTATGATTAGATTCATTTTAATTGTCTATATGTTGTGATAATTTATTTTTGTGCTATGAGTTAGACTATTCGAGTCTAACATATATTCTGCGTAGAAAAAGCGAACGTACAAATGTGGGTAGGGGTAATATTAAGGATTTAATATTAAGAAGTTGGGGTGCAATTAATATGATTTTGCATGGCATGAATGGATGGCCATAATTGAGTCAATTATGGACATCATTAAAATTGGAGTTAATTAATAATTTGAATAGGGAATTATTAAAACTGGGGTAAAAGATTATAAGTGATAATCAATGCTTAGGACACGAGGTTTGACTCGTTTGTGACGTAAACCTGCCCGGACCCGCCCGGCAAATCTAGTGGTCACAAATGTCAGCCCAATGTGAGAGGTCCTAGGCCTAAACTAAAGCATAACAGTTGTAAAGACCCGAGGTTAGACTCTTTTATGGTGTAAGACTGCCCGGACCTACCCGACAAATCCAGCTGCCATAAATGCCAATCTAATGTGAGAGGTCTTTATGAGGTTATGGCCTGAATGAATTAAGAAATACTTAACCAGATAAACATGTAAGGTGGGACACGGGGGTTAAGTAGGTGCCTAGGGTGGCATAAAGAATCTAGTGGGTGCCCTTAGTGGCATGTGAAATACGATTAGTAAGACTTAACCAAACACACATGTAAATGAACATGACTAAGAGGGTTAAGTGGGATATACTAGTGGCGACAAGCTTAGGTGGGTAGCTTGTGGGGTCCCATTTCAAGCAGTATCCCAAACGTATCTTTGTGGACTCGACACAAGTCGAGGACGGGACATGCATACTGGGTTTGACTATAAGAGGCCAAAACGGGGAGCGGTGGCAACGCAAGTCCAACGGTTTTCATATGCGTGTGTGGACCCGGGCTGGTAGGTAAGACGTTGTTGCATCGTGTAGGTATAAGCCGTGCGTTCTCAAGTTGTATCGGGTTGCCACTTTAGGGGAGTGATACACCCCACTGTGGGGCCAGCACCGTTATCTACGAGTAGGGAGCCGATCGCAAGTGGGTAGTGGGGTACACCTAGTGGAGATAGGGGCAGACGGCACCTATGTAGTCAGCTAGGGGTACGTAAGGCTATTTATATAGTTTCTGTGTGAAGCAAGTGGGATCAACCTTTAGGGTGACTGGTGCGGTGCAGTGTAGTAATGTGCGGTGCAGTGTAGTAATTATTCGTTAGTAATTAGGTGTGCCTTTAACGCTATCTTTAACGTTATCTTAAACGTTATCTTTATCTGCTCATTCCATACCTAATAGATCATAGACATTTACTTGTCTTCCAGCTTATGCCTTAGTCTAGTTATTTTGATAATAGTATTGTTAGAATTATCATACTCGCCAGACTTTATGTCTGACCCCCTCCATTTCTATCCTTTTTCCCCCACCAGGTCCTCAGGTTGGGCCTAGCTCTAGTGGAGTTTGATTGGATTGCTTCATCTCTCTTTGGAAAGCTTGGACCGTTGAAGTAAAGTCCAGCTTGTTATCTTCTTTAATGGCTATTTGTGTAATGGGATTATGTATTTTGTTTTATGAAGATGGATATTGTACTTGACTCTGATTTATGGTTTTATGATGTAATAAACATGTTTAAATTCCGCTGCAATGAAATGAAGTTTTAGATTTCCAAGTACTATTTATTATCTGTCTTGTTGTAATTTTTCTGTTCTATATTCACTTATAACCTCCATGGAAGTTAATGCATTCCCTTTGTGAGTGACATTAATGGATGTGGGGTGTTACACGTGGTATCAGAGCTTAAGCTTAACAGAACAGATAAATTTTTTAGAAAAACTATTTTTCTAAAGTATTTTTGGAAGAAGTGCTTTCAAAAACATGTTTTAATGAGTAATTTAAGAAAAACATAATCCCCAATAGCCATATCTTTATCTTTCGAATTCTCCATTTTGAATCTTTCCTTTTTCGTTTTAGCATGGCTGAAGATCTTAACCTACCTGACGGTGTAACGATACCAGGATGGTATAGGAGGCTATTAGAGGCTAGGGCCGCCGCAGGTCCGGCCAATGTTCCTCCACCACCAATTGCACCCGTTCCTCCTCCTCCTCGTGTAGGTACTTTTGCAAAGACGTGCAAGGAATTTAAGGCTATCGGTGGAAAACCTTTTCAAGGGTCAGAAACGTTTGTGGAAGCTAGAGATTGGCTTAGGGAGGTGGAAGAATTGCTAGAAATCTTTGAAGTAGAAGAAGGGAGGAGAGTCAAATTAGCAGCTTGGTTAATGAAGGGAGAGGCCTCATTTTGGTGGGAGGTCACTAATGGGGAGCGTCCTGTTGATTTTTGGGCGGATTTCAGACGTAGGTTTGTGGCAAAGTTTCTCTCAAGGGCAGAAGAGAATCTATATATGGAAAAATCCTTGGCATTAAAGCAAGGAAGCTCATCAGTGAAAGAATATGTCAACAAATTTAATCAGTTAGCAAGGTTTGGCTTGGACTTAGTGAACACACCGGAGAAGAAGGCTCTGAGGTTCGTTAATGGATTGAATGAACCGTTGCAAGGGTTGGCTATGACCCACATCCCTGTGGGGGCCATGTTTGAGAAGCTTTTAGACATGGCACTTATGCACGAGGAGAAAGGCGCTAAAGCTGATAAGGCACCCGAGAAGAAAGGGGATCAGAAGAAACCACAACAGCAAAACAAGAAAGGTGGTAAAGACAATAATGGCAAGGGAAAGAAGAAATGCTTTAACTGTGGGACACCAGGCCATCTCAGCAACGATTGCCGGAAAAAAAAAGACCGGCTGTTTTCACTGTGGCGATGCGGGACATTTAGTGAAGGACTGCCCAAAGAAGGGGCAGAGGGCAGGAGCTACCTCGGGAGAACAGGTGCAGGCTCTTATGGCACCAGGGCAGGCAAGGGGACAAGTTCTGGCTATCACGGTCCCACCGCTGTAAGAGCGAGGTAGAACCATTTCTGTTGAAAGCTTAGTTTTTCTGTTTGATCATCCTGTCCGTACCTTATTTGATTCGGGTGCATCGCATTCGTTTATCTCTACATCATTAGTTGAATCACTGCACTTAAACACCAGTTTAGTAGAGGATCCCTTAGTTGTTTCGAATCCAATTGGGGGCTCAACTTATTTGTCCATGATGTGTTTGGATTTGAAAATTTCTATACTTAGCGTTGAGTTTAGATGTGATGCTTATGTGTTGGGCTTCACGGGCTATGGGCTAATTTTAGGAATGGATTGGTTATCCAAAAATGGGGCCGTACTTGATTGTGAAAGGAGAGTAGTTAGGCTCATGACTCGCGTTGGCAACACTCTCGAAATCTTTTGTAATCCCATAGATTACATTAAGCTAAGTTATTTAGAATCGCTTGACGCATCTGAGGAAAATCTACAATCTGTTAGAGTGGTCCGAGAATACTCGGATGTGTTTGAGGAGGTGAAGGGCTTGCCTCCAAAGCGGGAGATAGATTTTCGAATATATCTTGTGGATAATGCAAAACCAGTATCTTTGCCAGTACGCCACATGGCTCCACGTGAAAGGAGCGAACTCGATAAGCAAGTGAAGGAGTTGCTTGAGAAGGGGTCCATAAGACGTAATATATCGGAGTGGGGTGCTCCAGTAGTATTTGCCACGAAGGCGGATGGGTCTCTTAGACTTTGTGTGGACTATAGAGAACTTAATAAGCTTACTAAGAAGAACATACACCCACTGCCGAGGATTGACGATCTCTTCGATCAGTTAGTTGGCGCCTCAGTGTTTTCGTAGTTGGACTTAGCCACGGGTTTCCATCAGTTGAGAGTGGCTGAGGATAGCATAGACAAGACTGCCTTTAGGACTCCGGACGGTTTCTATGAATGGCTAGTGATGCCCTTCGGTTTGACAAACGCCCTCGCATACTTTGTTGATTTTATGAGTAGGGTGTTTAGGGAATACCTTAACAAATTCGTGGTAGTCTTTGTAGACGACATCCTGATCTTTTCTAAGGATGAAGAAGAGCATGCCCTACATCTTAGGGAAGTGTTGGAGACCCTACGAGCGCATAATCTTAAAGCTAAATTTTCTAAGTGTCACTTCTGGAGGAAGGAAGTACGATTCTTAGGGCACGTGGTTTCCAAGGAAGGGATAGCTGTGGATCTCATGAAGGTGGTGGCCATCCAAGATTGGAAGGTCCCTAAAAATGCTACCGAAGTGAGAAGTTGCTTGGGGTTGGCTGGCTACTATAGGAAGTTTATCAAAGACTTCGCGAAGATATCAGCTCCATTGACACGCTTGACGAAGAAGAACCTAGTTTTCACATGGGACGTAGATTGTGATGATGCGTTCCAACGGTTGAAGAGAGCTTTGACTTTATCCCCAGTCTTAGTATTGCCAGACGGGAGTAAGCCGTTTACCGTTTATACTAACGCTTGTGGGACAGGACTAGGCGCAGTCTTAATGCAAGAGGGAAGGGTAATAGCCTATGGTGGAAGGCAGTTGAGAGCGCATGAGAAAAATTACCCTACACATGACCTAGAGTTGGCCGCTATGGTTTTCGCGCTTAAGTCTTGGCGTCATTATCTTCTTGGTGAGAGATTCGAATTATTCACTGACAATAAATCGCTAAAATACTTATTCTCTCAAAAGGACTTAAACTTAAGGCAGCAAAGGTGGATGGAGTTCTTGGCGTCCTACGACTTCGAGATAGCATATACCCCTGGCAAGGGTAACGTAGTGGCAGATGCCTTAAGTAGAAAAAGATTATCCTTAAGTCCATTGTTTGTTGAGCGGCGAAGCTTAGAATTCATTTCGATGTTTGACTTTAGACCTTCCGTTGATTTCGTACCCGGTTTGCTAGCATCCTTGGAGGTCAGACCTACACTTTTGGGACGGATTGGCGAGGCACAACGAGACGACCCACAGTTGGTTAAGTTAGTAGAAAATCTCAAAGGAGGGGAGTCATCAAGCCATCTCCGTAGGTATACCCTAGATGATAACGGTTGGTTACGTAGGGACGGTAGACTTTGTGTACCAAAAGACGATGACCTAAGGAAGACCATTCTTGACGATGCACATCGTTCGAAGATGACCATTCATCCCGGCGGGGACAAGATGTAAAAAGATATGAAGCGAGTTTTCTTTTGGCCCGGCATGAAGAAAGATGTGGCTGAGTATGTCGCTAGATGCTTGGTGTGCCAACAAGTAAAAGCGGAGCAAAAGAAACCCGGTGGGTTGCTTCACCCATTGGAGGTTCCACTATGGAAATGGGAAAGCGTCTCGATGGATTTTGTTGATGAATTACCAAGATCAAGGAAGGGTAATACAGGAATTTGGGTTATAGTAGATAGACTTACTAAGAGTGCCAATTTTATTCTCGTGAAGAGTAAGAGGACTGCTCCATGGTTAGCTTCTGTATACGTCCGAGAAATGGTTCGTTTGCACGGTGTTCCTTCTAGCATAGTGAGCGACCACGATCCTATTTTCACTAGCGAATTTTGGAGAAGCTTACAAGTGGCTGTAGGGACTCAATTATGTTTGAGCACCGCATATCATCCTCAGGCGGACGGCCAAACCGAGAGGGTGAATCACATTCTAGAGGATCTTTTGAGGCTATGTTCCTAGACTTTGGGGGTACATGGGAAGAGCATCTTCCATTGGTGGAGTTCGCATATAATAATAGCTTTCCCTCTATCATTGGCATGGCACCTTTCGAATCTCTTTATGGACGACCTTGTCGTTCACCTACATGTTGGTGGGAATCTACGGATAAGATCTTACTTGGGCCCGATATGATTAGGGAGACTTCGGAGAAGATCGACTTGATTCAAAGGAGGATGAAAGCAGCGCAAGATAGGCAGAAATCTTATGCGGATAAGAGGAGGACAGATCTAGAGTTTAAGGTTGGGGACATGGTCTTTGTCAAAGTGTCTCCATTACGGAACGTTGTTCGCTTTGGGTCCGTCGGGAAGTTAGCACCAAGGTTTGTAGGGCCGTTTCCTATTAAGGAGAAGATTGGACAGATGGCGTATAGAGTGGAGTTGCCCGAGAGACTTAGTGGTGTACACGGCGTATTCCATGTGTCACATTTGAGGAAGTGCTTGCACGAGACCGCGGAAGTGGTAGAGCCGAGCTTGCTTAGAGAGGTGGAGATCGAGCGTGATGCGACGAGCTCCTACGCACATTCTTGGGTTAGAGATCAAGAAGCTGAGAAATTGAGAGGTCAGACTAGTCAAAGTACAATGGGGAGATGATGAGAGAAACGCTACTTGGGAGACAGAAGAGAAGATTCGTTCACGATACCCTTTTCTTTTCGAGGGTATGTCCTTTAATTTCTCCTTTATCGCTTATCTTGTACTTATCTTACCTTTAGAGCATCCTCTCGCTAGTATTCTTGACCTTTAGTTAGGATAATCCTATGGTTGAAACATGTGTTTGAGACATGTTATGTATGATGATTGCAAAGTGGATGCAAGTGTTTGCTAGTGGTTGCTCGTGGACGCATATACACACACTATTAGGCACTAGATCGGCTCAGTCACTTCATATTGCATATTGCATACAAATGGATGTATTTAGTAAAATGGATGTATAATGATTGTGTTATCATATGGATACCGCATTTTGGTGAATGGTTGTGCACGCATGTAGAAATAATATGTATCGATAGGGAACTTTTGCATACATAATGGACGCATGGCACTATCATGATTTGCATTAAGGAGGTCAACTGAATCAGTGGACCGCCTGATTTTGCATTAGATATGGACATACACACACACTATGCCTTTAAACATGAAAGCATTAGAAGTCTATAAGGACAATGGATGCCTGTGTTTGATGGTTGAGTAGATGGATGATTGGATGTTAGGATATACATTCTTCTTAACTTGAAGATTTCGGGGTCGAAATCCTTTAAGGAGGGGAGAATGTAACACCCCGTAATTCTGTTAATATTTATATTCACAAATTAAAGAATAACTGATCTTAGACGTGAGAATTGTGGGAAACGGGTTGCGCCATTGTGTTCGACTCGGAATTCTGGTCAAAATAGAGTCCGAGTTTGCGTGAATTGGACTTCGTATGAAGAAGTTATGGCCATCGGAAGTTTCAGAAAATTCAAAACAGCTCGCAGGAAATTTAAAATTCAAACTGAAAGTGCAGAAGCGGGCTGGGCGGGAAAAATTCCCGCCCAGGCAGGTCGACTAGGGAGTCCCCAGGTCGACTATAGTGTCGACCTGGTCAGGCGGCTAGGGTTTTGACTAAGCCCAATCTTGAGCTGCTGATGTGTCTTTAGGGCTGAGTTGGCAAATTAAACGGTTCAGGTTAGTTCTGAATTGATCTGACGGTCTAAATAAACCCTAAACTCTATAAATACCTAGGTAGTCTCTCACTCTAATTCACAAGAAAAATAGAATAGCTACCGTCATACCGCCGCCATGGAACTCAGTGGAGCCGCCGCCAACTAAGAAGGAAGAAAAGCTAATCAAATCCTAATTCTACTCAACTCTAAAGCAAATCAAGACTCTTTTTCTTCTCTAATTGTGAGTATGATGATCTTAACAAGATTATTATTAAATTAATTAGATTAAGTTATGAATGGATTATGAGTAGATGATGTGAATTGTCATATATGTTGTTGTAAACCTTATACTATCATGTATGTTATAAATCCTATGCTATGTGGTGATGATATCCTATATGTTGTAAATCATGCTATGATGATGTTATGTATGTTGAGAGTTTCTATGCTAAGTTGTGATGAATCATACATGTTAAAAAGCCATGATGTTACTATCTATGCTAATTAGTTTATGTTAATCAAATCATGATGTTGAAATTATTTGGGCTATGTTGATCTATATGACAAGTCATATATGCAATTTAGGTTGATTAGTAAAAGTTATGAACATATGCCATGACATCTATTATGACATCTAGAATTATGCTATGAAATATGTGAAATTCTATGCTAGTTCACACCATCATTATGTTGCCTAAAACCCCATACGCAAGTTTATACATAAATTTGGGTTATGATCATATCATGTAAATTGTGACATTTAACAAGTTGACACCTTTAGATCCTTAACATGTGTAGTTTATGCAAGTTTCACCCCTATTATGATTAGATTCATTTTAATTGTCTATATGTTGTGATAATTTGTTTTTGTGCTATGAGTTAGACTATTCGAGTCTAACGAATATTCTGCGTTGAATAAGCGAACGTACAAACGTGGGGTAGGGGTAATATTAAGGATTTAATATTAAGAAGTTGGGGTGCAATTGATATGATTTTGCATGCCATGAATGGATGGCCATAACTAAGTCAATTATGGACATCATTAAAATTGGAGTTAATTAATAATTTGAATAGGGAATTATTAAAACTGGGGTAAAAGATTATAAGTGATAATCAATGCTTAGGACACGAGGTTGGACTCGTTTGTGACGTAAACCTGCCCGGACCCGCCCGGCAAATCCAGTGGTCACAAATGTCAGCCCAATGTGAGAGGTCTGAGGCCTAAACTAAAGCATAACAGTTGTAAAGACACGAGGTTAGACTCTTTTATGGTGTAAGACTGCCCGGACCCGCCCGGCAAATCCAGCTGCCATAAATGCCAGTCTAATGTGAGAGGTCTTTATGAGGTTATGGCCTGAATGAATTAAGAAATAATTAACCCGATAAACATGTAAGGTGGGACATGGGGGTTAAGTAGGTGCCTTGGGTGGCATGAGGAATCTATTGGGTGCCCTTAGTGGCATGTGAAATACGATTTGTAAGACTTAACCAAACACACATGTAAATGAACATGACTAAGAGGGTTAAGTGGGATATACTAGTGGTGACAAGCTTAGGTGGGTAGCTTGTGGGGGCCCATTTCAACCAGTATTCCAAACGTATCTTTGTGGGCTCGACCCAAGTCGAGGACGGGACACGCATACTGGGTTTGACTATAAGAGGCCAAAACGGGGAGCGGTGGCAACGCAAGTACAACGGGTTTCATATGCGTGTGTGGACCCGGGCTGGTAGGTAAGACGTTGTTGCATCGTGTAGGTATAAGCCATGCATTCTCAAGTTGTATCGGGTTGCCACTTTAGGGGAGTGATACACCCCACTATGGGGCCAGAATGGGTATCTACGAGTAGGGAGCCGATCGCAAGTGTGTAGTGGGGTACACCTAGTGGAGATAGGGGCAGACGGCACCTATGTAATCAGCTAGGGGTACGTAAGGCTATTTATATTGTTTCTGTGTGAAGTAAGTGGGATCAACCTTTAGGGTGACTGGTGCGGTGCAGTGTAGTAATGTGCGGTGCAGTGTAGTAATTATTCGTTAGTAATTAGGTGTGCCTTTAACATTATCTTTAACATTATCTTAAACGTTATCTTTATCTTCTCATTCCATACCTAATAGATCATAGACATTTACTTGTCTTCCAGCTTATGCTTTAGTCTAGTTATTTTGATAATAGTATTGTTAGAATTATCATACTCGCCAGAATTTATGTCTGACCGCCTCCATTTCTATCCTTTTTCCCCCTCCAGGTCCTCAGGTTGGGCCTAGCTCTAGTGGAGTTTGATTGGATTGCTTCATCTCTCTTTGGAACGCTTGGACCATTGAAGTAAAGTCCAGCTTGTTATCTTCTTTAATGGCTATTTGTGTAATGGGATTATGTATTTTGTTTTATGAAGATGGATAATGTACTTGACTCTGATTTATGGTTTTATGATGTAACAAACATGTTTAAATTCCGCTGCAATGAAATGAAGTTTTAGATTTCCAAGTACTATTTATTATCTGTCTTGTTGTAATTTTTCTGTTCTATATTCACTTATAACCTCCATGGAAGTTAACGCATTTCCTTTGTGAGTGACATTAATGGACGTGGGGTGTTACAGTTCGTATAGTTCGTGAATATGTTGATGTCTTCGATGAGGTAAGGTGTCTACCCCCAAAACGTGAGATAGACTTTCTAATATATCTAGTAGATAGTGCAAAGCCAGTTGCATTGCCAGTGCGCCACCTGGCTCCAAGAGAGAGAAGATAACTCAGTAAGCAAGTGAAAGATGTAACATCCCACGTCCATTAATGTCACTCACAAAGGGAATGCATTAACTTCCATGGAGGTTATAAGTGAATATAGAACATAAAAATTACAACAAGACAGGTAATAAATAGTACTTGGAAATCTAAAACTTCATTTTATTGCAACGGAAATTAAACATGTTTGTTACATCATAAAACCAAGTACAATATCCATCTTCATAAAAACAAAATACATAATCCCTTACATAAATAACCATTAAAAAGATAACAAGCTGGACTTTACTTCAACGGTCCAAGCTTTCCAAGGGAGATGAATCAAATCAATCAAACTCCACTAGAGCTGGGCCCAACCTGAGGACCTGGAGGGGGAAAAAGGATAGAAATAGAGGGGGTCAGACATAAAGTCTGGCGAGTATGATAATTCTACCAATACTATTATCAAAATAACTAGACTAAGGCATAAGCTGGAAGACAAGTAAATGTCTATGAACTCTTAGGAAGATAAAGATAGCGTTTAAGATAACGGTAAAGGCAAACCTAATTACTAACGAATGATTACTACACTGCACCGCACATTACTACACCGCACCACACATTACTACACTGCACCGCACATTACTAAACTGCACCACACCAGTCACCCTATTGTTTGATCCCACTTGCTTCACACAGAAACTTTATAGATAGCCTTACGTACCCCTAGCTGACTACATAGGTGTCGTCTGCCCCTATCTCCACTAGGTGTACCCCACTACCCACTTTCGATCGGCTCCCTACTCGTAGATACCCATGTTGGCCCCACAGTAGGGTGTATCACTCCCCTAAAGTGGCAACCCGGTACAACTTGAGAATGCACGGCTTATACCTACACGATGCAACAACGTCTTACCTACCAGCCCGGGTCCACACACGCATACGAAACCCATAGGACTTGCGTTGCCACCGCTCCCAGTTTTGGCCTCTTATAGTCGAACCCAGCATGCGTGTCCCGTCCTCGGCTTGGGTCGAGCCCACAAAGATATGTTTGGGATACTGGTCGAAATGGGCCCCCACAAGCTACCCACCTAAGCTTGTCACTAGTATATCCCACTTAACCCTCTTAGTCATGTTCATTTACATGTGTGTTTGGTTAAGTCTTACTAATCGTATTTCACATGCCACTAAGGGCACCCCCTAGATTCCTCATGCCACTCAAGGCACCTACTTAACCCCCATGTCCCACCTTACATGTTTATCTGGTTAAGTATTTCTTAATTCATTCAGGCCATAACCTCATAAAGACCTCTCACATTAGACCGGCATTTATGGCAGCTGGATTTGCCGGGCGGTCCGGGCAGCCTTACACCATAAAAGAGTCTAACCTCGTGTCTTTACAACCATTATGCTTTAGTTTAGGCCTAGGACCTCTCACATTGGGCTGACATTTGTGACCACTGGATTTGCCGGGCGGGTCCGGACAGGTTTACGTCATAAATGAGTCCAACCTCGTGTCCTAAGCATTGATTAACACTTAATCTTTTACCCCAGTTTTAATAATTCCCTATTCAAATTATTAATTAAGTCAACTTTTAATGATGTCCATAATTGACTCAATTATGGCCATCCACTTATGGCATGCAAAATCATATCAATTGCACCCCAACTTTTTAATATTAAATCCTTAATATTACCCCTACCCCACGTTTATACGTTCGCTTATTCAACGCATAATATAGGCAAGACTTGTATAGTCTAACACATAGCACAAAGATAAATTATCACAACATATAGACAATTAAAATAAATCTAATCATAATAGGGCTGAAACTTGCATAAACTACACATGTTAAGGATCAAAAGGTGTCAACTTGTTAAATGTCTCAATTTACATGATATGATCATAGCCTGTATCTATACATAAACTTGCATATGGGGTTTTTAGGCAACATAATGATGGTGTGAACTAGCATATGATATCACATATATCATAGCATAATTCTAGATGTCATAATAGATGTCATGGCATATATTCATAACTTTTCTAATCAATCTAACTTGCATATGTGACTTGTCATATAGAACAACATAACCCAAACATGATGATTTAATTAATATGAACTAACTAGCATAGATGGTAACATCATGGTTTTTAACATGTATGATTCATCACAACTTAGCATAGAAACTTTCAACATACATAACATCATCATAGCATGATTTACAACATATAAGATATCATCATCACATAACATTGGATTTACAATATACATGATAGCAAAAAGGGGTTTACAACAACATATATGATAATTCACATCATCTACTCATAATCCATTCATAACTCAACCTAATTAAAATGATACTAATCTTGTTAAGATCATCATACTCACAATTTAGAGAAGAAAAGAGAGAGAGTTTTGCTTTGCTTTAGGGTTGAGAGAATTAGAATTGAATTTTCTTTTCTTCTTTCTTAGTTGGCGGCGGCTCCATTGATTTCCATGGCGACGGTATGATGCTAACTATTCTATTTTAATTAGGTTTAGGGTTAGCATTAGGATGTATTTATAGGTGTAGGAAGTTATTTAGGACCATTACATTAACCCTGAACCATGAGAACCAATCAAATGAAAAATCTGCATTTGAGCGAATTGGCCCACGGGTTGACAGCCAAACACCCTTGATTAACCCCTAGTCGGCCCAGTGGGGCTCGGGTCGACCTCAAAAATGGGCCGATTCGGTTATTTCCCCTCCCAATTCGCTGTTTTGAACTTTTTCGCATATTTATTTATTTAATTTTTAATTTATATATATATATTTATTTATCAATATATATATATATTTCTCTGCGCAACCCATTTCACTTAATTCTTTTCTAAAAATTAAGTATACTTTAATTTGTGAATTTTAATGTTATAAAATTACGGGGTGTTACATTCTCCCCTCCTTAAAGGAATTCGTCCCCGAAATCTCCAAGTCAAGAAGAATGTATATCCTACCATCTAATCGTCCATCTACTCAACCATCAAACACCAGCATCCATTGTCCTTAAAAGACTTCTAATGCTTTAATGTTTATATGCACAGTGTGTGTATATGTCCATATCTAATGCAAAATTAGGCGGTCTACTGATCAGTCGACCTCCTTAGTACAATTCATGATAGTGCCATGCGTCCAATATGTATGCAAAAGATTCCTAATGATACATATTAATTCTATATGCGTGCACAACCATCCACCTGAATGCAGCAACTATATGATAATACAACCATTGTACATCCATTTTACTAAATACATCCATATATATGCAATATGCAATATGAAGTGACTGAGCCGATCTGGTGCCTAATAGTGTGTGTATATGCATCCACGAGCAACCACTAGCAAACACTTGCATCCACTTTGCATCCACCATACATAACATGTCTCAAACACATGTTTCAACCATAGGATTATCCTAACTAAAGGTCAAAGATACTAGCGAGAGGATATACTAAAGATAAGATAAGTACAAGCTAAGCGATAAAGGATAAATTAAAGGACATACCCTCAAAAAGAAAAGGGTATCGTGAACGCATCTTCTCTTCCGTCTCCCAAAAAGCGTTGCTCTAATCATCTCCCCATTGCACTTTGACTAGTCCGATCTCTCGAATCCTCAACCTCTTGATCTCCGACCCAAGAATGTGCGTAGGAGCTCGTCGAATAGTCGCATCACGCTCTATCTCCACCGCTCTAAGCAAGCTTGGCTCTACCACTTCCGCGGTCTCGTGCAAGCACTTCCTCAAATGTGACACATGGAATACGTCATGTACACCACTAAGTCTCTTAGGCAACTCCACTCTATACGCCATCCGTCCAATCCTCTCCTTAATAGGAAACGGCCCTACAAACCTTGGTGCTAATTTCCCAATGGACCCAAAGCGAACAACGTTTCGTAATGGAGACACTTTGACAAAGACCATGTCCCCAACTTCAAACTCGAGATCTGTCCTCCTCTTATCCGCATAAGATTTCTTCCTATCTTGCGCTTCTTTCATCCTCCTTCGAATCAAGTCGATCTTCTCCGAAGTCTCCCTAATCATATCGGGCCCAAGTAAGATCTTATCCGTAGATTCCCAC
Source organism: Allium sativum (assembly GCA_030737875.1). Classification (NCBI taxonomy): domain Eukaryota; kingdom Viridiplantae; phylum Streptophyta; class Magnoliopsida; order Asparagales; family Amaryllidaceae; genus Allium; species Allium sativum. The sequence goes on along the minus strand of CM060916.1, from coordinate 108,418,068 downwards.
CAACATGTAGGTGAGCGACAAGGTCGTCCATATAGAGCTTCGAATGGTGCCATACCAATGCTGGACTGAAAGCTATTATTATATGCGAACTCAACCAATGGAAGATGCTCTTCCTATGTACCCCCAAAGTATAGGATACATAGCCTCAACAGATCCTCTAGAATGCGATTAACCCTCTTAGTCTGGCCGTCCGTCTGAGGATGATATGCGGTGCTCAAACATAACTGAGTCCCTATCGCCTCTTGTAAGCTTCTCCAAAATTCGCTAGTGAAAATAGGATCGCGGTCGCTCACTAGGCTAGAAGGAACACCGTGCAAACGAACTATCTCTCGAATGTATACAGAAGCTAACCATGGAGAAGTCCTCTTACTCTTCACGGGAATAAAATGGGCACTCTTAGTAAGTCTATCTACTATAACCCAAATCCTCGTATTACCCTTCCTCGATCAGGGTAATCCATCCACAAAATCCATCGAGATGCTTTCCCATTTCCATAGTGGAACCTCTAATGGGTGAAGCAACCCACCGGGTTTCTTTTGCTCCGCTTTTACTTGTTGGCACACCAAGCATCTAGCGACATACTCGGCCACGTCTTTCTTCCTGCCGGCCCAAAGGTAAACTCTCTTCATGTCTTTGTACATCTTGTCCCCGCCCAGATGAATGGTCATCTTCGAACGATGTGCTTCGTCAAGAATAGTCTTCCTTAGGTCATCGTCTTTTGGTACACAAAGTCTACCATCCCTATGTAACAAACCCTTATCGTCTAGGGTATACCTACGGAGATGGCTTGATGACTCCCCTCCTTTGAGTTTTTCTACTAACTCAACTAACTGCGGGTCGTCTCGCTGTGCCTCGCCAATCCGTCCCAAAAGCGTAGGTCTGACCTCCAAGGATGCTAGCAAACCGGGTACGAAGTCAACGGAAGGTCTAAAGTCAAACATCGAAATGAATTCTAAACTTTGCCGCTCAACAAACAAAGGACTTAAGGATAATCTTTTTCTACTTATGGCATCGGCCACCACGTTACCCTTGCCAGGGGTATATGCTATCTCAAAGTCGTAGGACGCTAAGAACTCCATCCACCTTTGCTGCCTTTAGTTCAAGTCCTTTTGAGAGAATAGGTATTTTAAAGATTTGTGGTCAGTGAATAGTTCGAATTTCTCACCAAGAAGATAATGATGCCAAGACTTAAGCGCGAAAACAATAGCGGCCAACTCTAGGTCATGTGTGGGGTAATTCATCTCATGCGCTGTGAACTGCCTTCCACCATAGGCTATTACCCTGCCCTCTTGCATTAAGACTGCGCCTAGTCCTGTCCCACAAGCGTCAGTATAAACGGTAAACGGCTTACTCCCGTCTGGCAATACTAAGACTGGGGCTGAAGACAAAGCTCTCTTCAAACGTTGGAACGCATCATCACAATCTACGTCCCATGTGAAAACTAGGTTCTTGTTCGTCAAGCGTGTCAATGGAGCTGATATCTTTGCGAAGTCTTTGATAAACTTCCTATCTTGGATGGCCACCACCTTCGCGGGATCTACAGCTATCCCTTCTTTGGAAACCACGTGTCCTAAGAACCGTACTTCCTTCCTCCAAAAGTGACACTTAGAAAATTTAGCCTTAAGGCTATGCGCTCGTAGGGTCTCCAACACTTCCCTAAGATGTAGGGCATGCTCTTCTTCATCATTAGTAAAGATCAAGATGTCATCTACAAAGACTACCACGAATTTGTTAAGGTACTCCCTAAACACCCTACTCATCAAATCAACAAAATATGCTGGGGCGTTTGTCAAACCGAAGGGCATCACTAGCCATTCATAGAAACCGTCCGGAGTCCTAAAGGCAGTCTTGTCAATGCTATCCTTAGTCACTCTCAACTGATGGAAACCAGTGGCTAAGTCCAACTGCGAAAACACTGAGGCGCCAACTAACTGATCGAAGAGATCGTCAATCCTCGGCAGTGGGTGTCTGTTCTTCTTAGTAAGCTTATTAAGTTCTCTATAGTCCACACAAAGTCTAAGGGACCCATCCGCCTTCGTGGCAAATACTACTAGAGCACCCCACTCCGATATACTTCGTCTTATGAACCTCTTCTCAAGCAACTCCTTCACTTGCTTACCGAGTTCCCTCCTTTCACGTGGAGCCATGTGGCGTACTGGCAAAGATACTGGTTTCGCATTATCTACAAGATATATTCGAAAATCTATCTCCCGCTTCGGAGGCAAGCCCTTCACCTCCTCAAACACATCCGAATATTCTCGGACCACTCTAACAGATCGTAGATTTTCCTCAAACGCGTCAAGCGATTCTAGACAACTTAGCATAAACGAATTTATGGGATTACAAAAGATTTCGAGAGTGTTGCCAAGGCGAGTCACGAGCCTAACTACTCTCCTTTCACAATCAAGAACGACCCCATTTCTGGATAACCAATCCATTCCTAAAATTAGCCCATAGCCCGTGAAGCCCAATACATAAGATTCACATCTAAATTCAACGCTAAGTATGGAAATTTTCAAATCCAAACACATCATAGACAAATACGCTGAGCCCCCAATTGGATTAGAAACAACTAAGGCATCGTCTACTAAGCTGGTGTTTAAGTGCAGTGATTCAACTAATGATATAGAGATAAACGAATGCGATGCGCCCGAATCGAATAGGGTACGGACAGGATGACCAAACAGAAAAACTAAGCTTTCAACAGAAATGGTTCTACCTCGTTCTTGCAGCGGTGGGACCGCGAGAGCCTGAACTTGTCCCCTTGCCTGCCCTGGTGCTATAAGAGCCTGCACCTGTCCTCCCCAGGTAGCTCCTGCACTATGCCCCTTCTTTGGGCAGTCCTTCACTAAATGTCCTGCATCGCCACAATGAAAACAGCCTGTCTTCTTTTTCTTTCGGCAATCCTTGCTGAGATGGCCTGGTGTCCCACAGTTAAAACATTTCTTCTTTCCCTTGCCGTTATTGTCTTTACCACCCTTCTTTTTTGCTGTTGAGGTTTCTTCTTATCCCCTTCTTCTCGGGTGCCTTATCAGCTTTAGCGCTTTTCTCGTCATGCATAAGCGCCATTTCTACTAACTTCTCAAAGGTGGCCCCCATCGGGATGTGGGTCATGGCCAACCCTTTCAATGGTTCATTCAAGCCATTCACGAACCTTAGCGCCTTCTTCTCCGGCGTCTTCACTAAGTCCAAGGCAAACCTTGCTAACTGATTAAATTTATTGACATATTCTTTCACTGATGAGCTTCCTTGCTTCAATGTCAAGAACCTTTCCGTATATAGATTTTCTTCCGCCCTTGAGAGAAACTTCGCCTCGAACCTACGTCTGAAATCCGCCCAAGAGTCAACAGGACGCTCCCCATTAGTGACCTCCCACCAAAACGAGGCCTCTCCCTTCATCAACCAAGCTGCTAATCGAACTCTCCTCCCTTCTTCTACTTCAAAGATTTCTAGCAATTCTTCCACCTCCTTAATCCAATCTCTAGCTTCCACAAACGTTTCTAACCCTTGAAATGGTTTTCCACCCATAGCCTTGAATTCCTTGCACGTCTTTGCAAAAGTATCTACGCGAGGAGGAGGAGGAACGGGTGCAACTGGTGGTGGAGGAACATTGGCTGGACCTGCAGCGGCCCTAGCCTCTAATAACCTCCTATACCATCCTGATATCGTTACACCGTCGGGTAGATTAAGATCTTCAGCCATGATGAAACGAAAAAGGAAAGATTCAGAATGGAGAATTCGAAAGATAAAGATATTGGCTATTGGGGATTATGTTTTTTTTATTAAAAACTTTTCTCTTTAAATTTCTCATTAAAACATGTTTTTGAAAGCACTTCTTCCAAAAATAACTATTTTTCTAAAGTATTTTTATCTGTTCTAGTAACCTTAAGCTCTAATACCACGTGTAACATCCCACGTCCATTAATGTCACTCACAAAGGGAATGCATTAACTTCCATGGAGGTTATAAGTGAATATAGAATAGAAAATTTACAACAAGACAGATAATAAATAGTACTTGGAAATCTAAAACTTCATTTTATTGCAGCGGAAATTAAACATGTTTGTTACATCATAAAACCAAGTACAATATCCATCCTCATAAAAACAAAATACATAATCCCATTACATAAATAGGCATTAAAAAGATAACAAGATGGACTTTACTTCAACGGTCCAAGCTTTCCAAGAGAGATGAAGCAATTCAATCAAACTCCATTAGAGCTGGGCCCAACCTGAGGACCTAGAGGGGTAAAAAGGATAGAAATAGAGGGGGTCAGACATAAAGTCTGGCGAGTATGATAATTCTAACAATACTATTATCAAAATAACTAGACTAAGGCATAGGCTGGAAGACAAGTAAATGTCTATGAACTCTTAGGAAGATAAAGATAGCATTTAAGATAACGTTAAAGATAACGGTAAAGGCACACCTAATTACTAACGAATGATTACTACACTGCACCACACATTACTACACTGCACCACACATTACTACACTGCATCGCACATTACTACACTACACCACACCAGTCACCCTATTGTTTGATCCCACTTGCTTCACACAGAAACTTTATAAATAGCCTTACGTACCCCTAGCTGACTACATAGGTGCCGTCTCCCCTATCTCCACTAGGTGTACCCCACTACCCACTTTCGATCGGCTCCCTACTCGTAGATACCCGTGCTGGCCCCACAGTGGGGTGTATCACTCCCCTAAAGTGGCAACCCGATACAACTTGAGAATGCACGGCTTATACCTACACGATGCAACAACGTCTTACCTACCAGCCCGGGTCCACACACGCATACGAAACCCGTTGGACTTGCGTTGCCACCGCTCCCCGTTTTGGCATCTTATAGTCGAACCCAGCATGCGTGTCCCGTCCTCGACTTGGGTCGAGCCCACAAAGATATGTTTGGGATACTGGTCGAAATGGGCCCCCACGAGCTACCCACCTAAGCTTGTCACTAGTATATCCCACTTAACCCTCTTAATCATGTTCATTTACATGTGTGTTTGGTTAAGTCTTATTAATCATATTTCACATGCCACTAAGGGCACCCCCTAGATTCCTCATGCCACCCAAGGCACCTACTTAACCCCCATGTCCCACCTTACATGTTTATCTGGTTAAGTATTTCTTAATTCATTCAGGCCATAACCTCATAAAGACCTCTCACATTAGACTGGCATTTATGGCAGCTGGATTTGCCGGGCGGGTCCGGGCAGTCTTACACCATAAAAGAGTCTAACCTCGTGCCTTTACAACCGTTATGCTTTAGTTTAGGCCTAGGACCTCTCACATTGGGCTGACATTTGTGACCACTGGATTTGCCGGACGGGTCCGGGCAGGTTTACGTCACAAACGAGTCCAACCTCGTGTCCTAAGCATTGATTAACACTTAAAATCTTTTACCCCAGTTTTAATAATTCCCTATTCAAATTATTAATTAAGTCAACTTTTAATGATGTCCATAATTGACTCAATTATGGCCATCCACTTATGGCATGCAAAATCATATCAATTGCACCCCAACTTTTTAATATTAAATCCTTAATATTACCCCTACCCCACGTTTATACGTTCGCTTATTCAACGCATAATATAGGCTAGACTTGTATAGTCTAACACATAGCACAAAGATAAATTATCACAACATATAGACAATTAAAATAAATCTAATCATAATAAGGGTGAAACTTGCATAAACTACACATGTTAAGGATCAAAAGGTGTCAACTTGTTAAATGTCTCAATTTACATGATATGATCATAGCCCGAATCTATACATAAACTTGCATATGGGGTTTTTAGGCAACATAATGATGGTGTGAACTAGCATAGGATATCACATATATCATAGCATAATTCTAGATGTCATAATAGATGTCATGGCATATATTCATAACTTTTCTAATCAATCTAACTTGCATATATGACTTTCCATATAGATCAACATAACCCAAACTAGATGATTTAATTAATATGAACTAACTAGCATAGATGGTAACATCATGGCTTTTTAACATGTATGATTCATCACAACTTAGCATAGAAACTTTCAACATACATAACATCATCATAGCATGATTTACAACATATAAGATATCATCATCACATAACATTGGATTTACAATATACATGATAGCAAAAAGGGGTTTACAACAACATATATGATAATTCACATCATCTACTCATAATCCATTCATAACTCAACCTAATTAAAATGATAATAATCTTGTTAAGATCATCATACTCACAATTTAGAGAAGAAAAGAGAGAGTTTTGCTTTGCTTTAAGGTTGAGAGAATTAGAATTGAATTTGCTTTTCTTCTTTCTTAGTTGGCGGCGGCTCCATTGATTTCCATGGCGATGGTATGACGGTAACTATTCTATTTTAATTAGATTTAGGGTTAGCATTAGGATGTATTTATAGGTGTAGGAAGTTATTTAGGACCATTAGATTAACCCTGAACTATGAGAACCAATCAAATGCAAAATCTGCATTTGAGCGAATCGGCCTACGGTTGACAGCCAAACACCCTGGATTAACCCCTAGTCGACCTAGCGTGGCTCGGGTCGACCTCAAAAATGGGCCGGTTCGGTTATTTCCCCTCCCAATTCGCTGTTTTGAACTTTTTCGCATATTTATTTATTTATTTTTTAATTTATATATATATATATCAATATATATATTTCTCTGCGCAACCCATTTCACTTAATTCTTTTCTAAAAATTTAATATACTTTAATTTGTGAATTTTAATGTTATAAAATTACGGGGTGTTACAAAAGAATTGCTTGAGAAGGGGTTCATCAAATGTAGTATATCGGAGTGGGGTGCTCCAGTAGAATTTGCCACGAAGGCGGATGAGTCCCTTAGACTTTGTGTGGATTATAGAGAACTTAATAAGATTACTAAGAAGAATAGGCACCCACTGCCCAGGATTGACGATCTTTTCGATCAGTTAGTTGGCGCCTCAGTGTTTTCGCAGTTGGACTTAGCCACGGGTTTCCATCAGTTGAGAGAGGCTGAGGATAGCATAGACAACACTGCCTTTAGGACTCCGGACGGTTTCTTCGAGTGGCTTGTGATGCCCTTCGGTTTGACAAACGCCCCCGCATACTTTGTTGACTTGATGAGTAGGGTGTTTAGGGAGTACCTTAATAAATTTGTGGTAGTCTTTGTGGACGACATCTTGATCTTTTCTAAGAACGAGAAAGAGCATGCCCTACATTTTAGGGAAGTGTTGGAGACTCTTCGAGCGCATAACCTTAAAGCTAAATTTTCTAAATGTCACTTTTGGAGGAAGGAAGTGCGATTCTTAGGGCATATGGTTTCCAAAGAAGGGATAGCTGTGGATCCCACAAAGGTAGTGGCCATCCAAGATTGGAAGGTCCCTAAAAATGCTACCGAGGTGAGGAGTTTCTTAGGGTTGGCTGGCTACTATAGAAAGTTTATCAAAGACTTCGCAAAAATATCATCCCCATTAACACGCTTGACGAAGAAGAACCTAGTTTACGCATGGGACGTAGATTGTGATGATGCGTTCCAACGTTTAAAGAGAGCTTTGGCCACAGCCACAGTCTTAGTGTTGCCAGATGGGAGTAAGCCATTTACTGTTTATACCGATGCTTGTGGGACAGGACTAGGCGCAGTCTTAATGTAAGAGGAAAGGGTAATTGCCTATGGTGGAAGGCAGTTGAGAGTGCATGAGAGAAATTATCCTACACATGACCTAGAGTTGGCTACTATTGTTTTAGCACTTAAGTCTTGGCGCCACTATCTTCTTGGCAAAAAATTCGAATTGTTCACTGACCACAATTCGCTAAAATACTTGTTCTCTCAGAAGGACTTGAACTTAAGGTAGCAAAGGTGGATGGAATTCTTAGTGTCCAATGATTTCAAGATAGCATATACCCCTGGCAAGGGTAGCGTGGTGGCAGACGCCTTAAGTAGGAAAAGGTTGTCCTTGAGTCCGTTGTTTGTTGAGCGGCGAAGCTTAGTGTTCATCTCTACGTTTGACTTTAGACCTTCCATTGACTTTGTACCCGGTTTACTAGCATCCTTGGAGGCCAGACCTACGCTTTTGGGACGGATTGGTGATTCACTGCGAGATGACCCACATTTGGTTGAGTTAGTAGAGAAGCTCAAAAGGGGGGAGTCATCGAGCCTTCTCAGTAGGTATACCCTAGATGATAAGGGTTGGTCACGTTGGGACGGTAGACTTTGTGTACCATGGGACGAGAATTTGAGGAAGACCATTCTTGATGATGCACATCGTTCGAAGATGACTCTCCATCCCGGTTGGGACAAGATGTACATGGACATGAGACGAGTTTACTTTTGGGTCGGTATAAAGAGGGATGTGGTCGAGTTTGTCGCTAGATGCTTGGTATACCAACAAGTAAAAGCAGAGCAAAAGAAGCCCGGTGGGTTGCATCACCCACTGGAGGTCCCACAATGTAAGTGGGAAAGTGTCTCAATGGACTTTGTTGATGGGTTACCGAGATCGAGGAAGGGTAATACGGGGATTTGGGTCATGGTAGACAAACTTACTAAGAGCGCCCATTTCATTCCCGTGAAGAGTAAGAGGACCGCTCCATGGTTAGCCTCCGTATACATTCGAGAGATAGTTCGTTTGCACGGTGTTCCTTCTAGCATAGTGAGCGACCGTGATCCTATCTTTACTAGCGAATTTTCGAAAAGCTTGCAAGAGATGTAGGGACTCAGTTATGTTTGAGCACCGCATATCATCCTCAGACGGACGGCCAGACCGAGAGGGTGAATCGTATTATAGACGACCTATTGAGGTTTTGTGTCTTAGACTTCGGAGGTACATGGGAGGAACATCTTCCATTGGTGGAGTTCGCATATAATAATAGCTTTCAGTCTAGCATTGGCATGGCACCGTTCGAGGCTCTTTATGGACGGCCGTGTCGTTCGCCTACATGTTGGCGGGAGTCTACGGATAAGATCTTGCTTGGACCCGATATGATTAGAGAGACTTCGGAAAAGATCGATTTGATTCGAGGCGCAAGATAGGCAGAAATCTTATGCTGACAAGAGGAGGACAGATCTTGAGTTTGATATTGGGGACATGGTCTTTGTCAAGGTGTCTCCATTACGGAATGTGGTTCGCTATGGGTCCGTTGGGAAGTTAGCACCAAGGTTCGCAGGGCCGTTTCCTATTAAAGAGAGGATTAGGTAGATGGCGTATAGAGTGGAGTTGCCCGAGAGACTTAGTGGTGTACACGATGTATTCCATGTATCACATTTGAGGAAGTGCATGCACGAGACCACGGAAGTGGTAGAGCCGAGCTTTCTTGGAGAGGTGGAGGTAGAGCGTGATGCGACGATTCGACGAGCTCCTACGTGCATTCTTGGGTCGGAGATTAAAAAGTTGAGGAATCGAGACGTCAAGCTGGTCAAAGTGTAATGGGGAGATGATGAGAGCAACGCTACTTGGGAGACGGAAGGGAAGATGCGTTCTTTGTACCCTTTTCTTTTCGAGGGTATGTCTTTTAATTTCTCCTTTATCGCTTAGCTTGTACTTATCTTATCTTAAGTATGTCCTCTCGCTAGTATCTTTGACCTTTAGATAGGGTAGTCCCATGGTTGAAACATGTGTTTGAGACAAGTTATGTATGATGGATGCATGTGGATGCAAGTGTTTTCTCGTGGATGCATATACACACACTTTAGGCACTAGATCGGCTCAGTCACTTCATATTGCATATAAATGTGTGTGCATATTTAAGTTAGTGGATGTATAATGGTTGTACTATCATATGGATATTGCATTTTGGTGAATGGTTGTGCACACATGTAGAAATAATATGTATCGATGGGATTCTTTCGCATACATAATGGATGCATGGCACTATCATGGTTTGCATTAAGGAGGTCAACTGAATTAGTAGACCGCCTGATTTTGCATTAAATAAGGAACATATACACACCCTTCTTACATATGTTCATACCGCATTAGGAATTTTATAAGGACAATGGATGCCTGTGTTTGATGGTTGAGTAGATGGTTGTTTGGATGTCAGGATATGCATTCTCCTTAACTTGGAGATTTCGAGGGCGAAATCCTTTAAGGAGGGGAGAATGTAACACCCCGTATTTCTGTTAACACTAAAGTAACAAATTAAAGAATAACTAATCTCATATGTGAGAATTAAGGGAAACGGGTTGCACCATTGTGTTCGTCTTGGAATTCTGGTTGAGATAGAGTCCGAGTTTGCGTGAATTGGACTTCGTATGAAGAAGTTATGGCCATCGGAAGTTTCAAAAAATTCAAAACAAATTTCGAAAATTCAAATTTCAAAGTAAGATGGGCTAGGCGGGAATTTTCCCGCCAGGGCCAGGTCGACCTACCCTGACCAGGTCGACCATAGGGTCGACCTGGGGGTCGACCTGCCCCCTCCCCCTCCCCCCCCCCTCGGCCAGATTTGATTAGTGACCTGTTAATGACTGTGTGATGACTCATTAGGGTTTCCGATTTGATTGGCTGGGATTAATTCTGGGTTGATTAGACGGCCTAAACTAATTCTAAACTCTATAAAAAGACATGTAGACTCAAACCCTAAAATCAAATTAAAATTAGAGCCATGGCCTCCATGCCGTCACCTTGCAACTCAGAATAGCCACCACCAATTAAAGAGGAAGAGAGCTAATCAAATTCAATTCAATTCAACTCTAACAACGAATCTACCTCAAAGGAAAGCTAATACAACTTCAGAACTCAGAATTCAGAACTCAAGACCTTCTTTGAGTTGCGAGTTCGATTTCTTTAATAAAATAATTGACAATTTAATTGGATTAATCTATGATGCGGATTATATGGTTATGTTGTGAATTATTGACCGCACGTTATCATCTATGTTGTAAAATTGTGATGTTATCATTTATGTTGTAAATTCAATAATGTTATCATCTATGTTGTAAAGTTGTGATGTTATCATCCATGTTGTAATTCTATGATTATGTATAATTAATTGAATATGATGTTTCATATGCTAGTTTGGTTATGTTATTGGAACTAATTCATATGACAAATCACATGTATGTACGCAAGTTAGGATGTTAATTGAGACATAGATCATATTCAAGTTAGTGAAAATTTTATGCATAACCTTAAATGTTTCATGAAATCTATTTTAGATCTAAAGTTAGGCTATGACATGTGTGAGTTATACGCTAAATTTTACATGCTAGTTTATATGTTTAGATGTAAGTTTACACCATCGTTATGTTGCATAAATCACATATGCAAGTTTATATAAATATATGTGTTTGGAGTATGAATCATGTTATGTAAGTTTGTGATTATTGCCTATGCAAATTTACACCTTTAGATGTAGATCTATAACATACATGATTTATGCAAGTTTATGACTATGGCCTATACAAGTTCACACCTTTAAATTTGGATCTATGGCATATGTAGTTTTATGCAAGTTTGTGACTTTGTCCTATGCAAGTTTTAGATGTAGAACCTCATTCACACATGCAAGTTCACCCCTTATGTTTAGATCTTGTTTTATCTGTATGTATGTTGTGATGTTTTCTCTTTATTCCATGAGTTAGACTATTCGAGTCTAACGTATATTCTACATTAAACGAACAAACGTAAGACATGGGGTAAAGGGATAATATTAAAAGATTTAATATTGAGAATTTGGCATAAATGCCTTAAATAGCATAAAATAAATTTGTGTTTATAATTGGTATAATTTGGCATACCATAAATGGATGGACATAATTGAGTCAATTATGGCCATAGTTAAATTTGGAATTGATTGATAATTTGAATTGGGAAATTAATTCAAATTGGGGAATGATTAATTAGGTGTAAATAATCGTCTAAGACACGAGGTTAGGCTCTTTTGTGGTGTAAGACTGCCCGGACGCGCCCGGCAAATCCAGCGGCCACAAATGCCAGTCTAATGTGGGAGGTCTTAGGCATAAATTAAATGCGTAATAGTTGTAAAGACACGAGGTTAGGCTCTTTTGTGGTGTAAGACTGCCCGGACCCGCCCGGCAAATCCAGCTGCCACAAATGCCAGTCTAATGTGGGAGGTCTTTATGAGGTTACAGTCTTAATGAATTAAGAAACACTTAAGCAGATAAACATGTAGTGGGACATGAGAGGGGTTAAGTGGGTGCCTTGAGTGGCATTTGAAATACGATTAGAAATACTTAACCAAAAATTGAAACATGTAAGTGAACGTGAATAAGAAGAGGGTTAAGTGGGATGTACTAGAGGGGACCAAGCTTAGGTGGATAGCTTGTGTCAAGTAATGGGGGCCCGTTTCAACCAGTAACCCATAAGTATCTTTGTGGGCTCGACCCGATTGGAGGATGGGACACGCGTACTGGGCTTGACTGTAAGAGGCCAAAATGGGTTAGCGGTGGCAACACAAGTCCAACGGGTTCATATGCGTGTGTGGGCCCGAGCTGGTAGATAAGACATTGTTGCATCGTGTAGCTATAAGCCGTGCGTTGTTGGTGGTATCGGGTTGCCACTTTGGGTAGTGATACACCCCACTGTGGGGCCAGCACAGGTATCTACGAGTTAGGGAGCCGATCGCATGGGGGTAGTGGGTACACCTAGTGGAGATAGGGGCAGGCGACACCTATGAAGGCAACTAGGGGTGCATGAAACTAGCAGTATCATATTTAAGTTCTATTGGCGGGATCAACCTTAGGGTGACTAGTGGTGGTGCAGTATAGTAATTATCTTATAGTGGTTTAGGTGCTCCTTTAACGTTATCTTTGTTCAATCTTATTTCCTTGTTTACTCTGTCATACCCAATTATTCACAGTCATTTCCTTATTTTCCAACTTATGACTTAGCCTAGTTATTTTGGTAATTATATTGTTAAAGTTATCGCACTCGCCAGACTTTATGTCTGCCCCCTTTGTTTCCACCTCTTTTCTTCCTCCCCCCCCCTCCCCTAGGTGCTCAGGTTGGAACTAGCACCAGTGGAGCTTGATTTTGGACAGCTGTATCTCTGCTTTAAGAAGTTGCTTGGATCGCTGAAGTAAAGTTCAGCCTCTCTTTTTTATTGCTATTTTGTACTGGGGTTATGTCTTTCAATTTATGTACTTTGATTTAGTCAAGATGGATATTATGTACTTTGACTCTGGTATTTGATGATGTAATCAAACTTATGTGTTTACCACTGTAATGAATAAAGTTTTAATGTTTTAAGTACTGTTTATATCTGTCATGTTGTTAAGTTGGAGGACCTCATCTAGCTTGGCATAGCAATCGAGCCATGGATCAGTATGTCAACGCAACTAAGCACCCTGAGATGGGAGAATGCAGCAATCTTGAAGATATTGTCGCGGTAAAATAGCAAAGAATGATTTCAGATGATGTCATATTCCGTTACAGGGAAAGTATCGGAGCCCAAGCCACTACCGAAGACTCGTTGGTGATCAATACCACCATCCGTCCTTCCCTGGTTTACAGGGTCCTAGTTGATAACGGGAGTTCCGTTAACATTTTATTTAAAAAGGCGTTCGACTAGATGAAGCTCGAAGTGAAGGACTTAAAGCCTTGTGAAGGATGGATACACAGCTTCAATGGAGCATCAAAAGCTCCGATGGGATTTGTTGAATTGTCGGTAACTCTTAGTGAAGGACCCCAACGGAGAGTGAGAATTCTCTCGTTCGTAGTTATGGATGTATATTCACATTATAATGCCTTTTTGGGTCGACTAGCCCTTGCAGAGTTCAGGGCCTCTATTGCACCTTGGTGCTTATTATTGAAATTCCCAATTGAAGTGGGAGTGGGAGTGATCAAGCGTGATTAGGTAACCAGACGAGCCTGCTATATGGAAGATCTTAAAATTCTCCACAATGGAAAGAACGTAGAGACCAAGGGTACTTCCTCCCTTGCAAAGGAAGATTCAGCATAGCAACTAAGGGGAACATTATCGAAGGTGTCTCCCGGAGACCAACCAGAGGACCTAGATCCTAGAGAGGATAAGGAACCTAGGGACAGAATGGCGACACCTAACGAAACAACTGTGGATATTCCAATCGACGATAATTACCCAGCGAAGGTCTTAAAGATTGGGTCCCAATTGGAGCCCCTGCAAGCCATGGAACTGAAAAACTTTTTAAAGGAAAACCTGGACGTGTTTGCTTGGATCCACGCTGACATGTGTGGGATATCCCCCTCAATCATGATCCATTCATTGAGCATTAACCCAATGCATCCACCCGTTAAGCAGAAAAGGCGAATGCTTGGCCCAGAGAGGTCGGCTGCCTTGAAGGAGGAAGCTGAGAAGTTAAGAAGCAACAGATTCATTATGGATTCGACTTATCCAGATTGTATTTCCAACCCCGTCCTCGTCAAGAAGGCTAATGGGAAATGGCGCACATACATTGATTTCTCAAATTTAAATAAAGCTTGTCCGAAGGACAGTTTTCCACTCCCTAGAATAGACCAACTGTTAGACTCAACGGCAGGTCATGAACTTCTCTCTTTTATGGATTCATACTCAGGATATAACCAGACTCCCATGCATGTTCCGGATCAACTTTATCACAAATTTGGGAATGTATTGCTATGTTGTGATGCCCTTCAGCCTGAAGAACACTGGAGCAACATACCAGTTCGTAGTGAATCGGATGTTCTATAATCAAATCGAGAAAACAATGGAAGTATATGTCGATGATATGCTTGTGAAATCTAGGCAATCATCTGAACATACAACTGACTTACCGGAAATGTTCGGTATCCTCAGACAGTATGGGATGTAACTCAAACCTATGAAGTGTTCCTTTGGAGTCGCATCTGGAAAATTCCTTGGTTTCACCGTTAGCTCACGAGGGATCGAAATTAATCCCGATCAGATTGCAGCAATAAAAAATATCCAAGAGCCAAGGAAGATTAAGGATGTGTAGAGCCTCGCTGGAAAAGTGGCTGCATTAAGTAGATTCATTTCTAAAGCTACAGATAAGTGCATCCCGTTCTTTGATTTAATAAAGCGAGGTAAGCACAACTTCCAGTGGACTCCTAATTGTGTTGAGGCTTTTTAGAATCTTCTGAATTATTTGGAAAGACCCCCGATACTATCCAAGTCGGTCGACCATGAAGATTTATTCGTATACTTGGCAGTGTCATCACATGCAATAAGCTCAACTTTAGTGAGAGAGAAAGATAAAATCCAGAGGCTGGTGTATATCGTGAGTAAGAAGTTAGCGGCAGTAGAGCGCAATTACCCGAAGATAGAAAAACTTGCATATAGCCTCCTGATTGCATCCAGAAAGCTTCATCATTGTTTCCAAGCTTATCATATCACCATATACACCGACCATCCACTCCAATAAGTCTTGCTGAAACCACAAGCATTTGAAAGGCTACTCAAATGGAATATATAGTTAAGTCAATTCGATCTAAACTTCCAGCCCCGAAGATCGATAAAGGGGAAGTGTTGGTTGATTTCATAGCTGAGTTCACCATTCCTAAGGAGGATATACCAAGTAAGGAAGCTGGTCCCTCAGAACGATAGTTCGAATCTAGCACCTGGAAGTAATATACCGATGGTGCCAAGAATGATAGACGGTCTGGTGCCGGAGTTGTTTTGGTCACTCATGAAGGACGGTCGATCTACTATGCTCTAAGATTAGATTTCCATGCCACAAACAATGACTCCGAATACGAGGCCCTGATTGCCCGGCTAAATCTCGCAAGAGAGTTAGGGATAAAAAGTTGGACATTTCCTACGACTCCAAGGTAGTCGTAAACCAAGTTTATAAGGAGTCTCAAGCCAAGGCGCCAAGGCTTATATCATACTTAAAAGAGGTAGGAAAGCTGCTGGGCGATTTTGAACACTATATTATCTCCCATATTCCTCGGATAGAAAATCAGATGGCAGACAAATTGGCTAAACTGGCAAGTTCAGACAACCCTGAGGGTACGGAAATGGTCTCGTTTGAAATGTTGAAAACTCCGAGTATTGTTCAGATGGAAATTGATTCAATACTAGGGACTGAACTGGAAAAGGATTCGTAGATGATACCCATAAAGAACTTTCTGATAAATGGAACACTCCCGACCAATAAAAGCGAGAGGCGTGTCGTTATTCGTAAAGCCTCAAGATATGTTATGCAAGGCAAAGTTCTTTATAGACAAGGGTTCTCGATGCCACTCCACAGGGGTATAGTCCATGACGACATCAATTGGGTACTAAAAGAAGTACATGAAGGTGAATGTGGCAACCGCAATGGAAGCTAGACTTTGGCAAAAAGATATTGCGGTATGATTATTTCTGGCCTACCATGAATAAAGACGCGGCTAGTTATGAACGGCATTGCGAGTGGTGCCAGAAATTTTCTAAGATTCCCAGGGAACCCCCTAGCAAACTAAAGACAATGGAAAGCCAGTGGTCGTACATTGTCTGGGGAATTGATATTATTGAAAGCTTGCCAATCGCCAAAGGCGGAGAAAAAATTGCGATCGTGGCCATGGATTACTTCACGTAGTGGGTCGAGGTAGAACCATTAACCAGAATCACAACAAAACGAGTGATAAACTTCATCGTTAGAAATATCATATGTCGATTTAGGATCTCGAAAATCGTTATAACTGAAAGTGGGACCCAATTTGATAACACTGAATTTCGAGATTTCTATCAGAAGTATCGTATTGAGAAAAGATACACCACCGTAGCACATCCATAGTCGAATGGGCAACTAAAAGCGGAAAACAAAATAATTAATTCCCTTCTAAAAAAGCGGTTGAAGCTAGCCAGAGCCATGTGGGTCGCTGAGTTACCCTTAGCATTATGGGCCTACAGAATGACCTATAAATTGGCGACGGGCCACTCCCCCTTCTCCCTCGCATTCAGATCAGAGGTTGTCATTCCAGTGGAATTGGAATTACCGTCCCATAGGACAACATATTACGACCCAATGACTAACAACAACTACTCCTCGAGTCTTTGGACATGATTGAGGAAAAGAGCGATGAAGCAGATCTATGTGCCTTGAAGCATAAGCAACAAGTTGCCCGATATTACAAAAAGAAGCTTCAGGTTCGAACTTTTGAACTTGTTGACCCGGTTCATAAACGTGTCTTTCCCAGCCCCGTCTTCTTGGGCCCAAAATGGGAAGGACCGTATACCATTCGGTGGAAGCATGATAATGGATCCTTCAAGCTAGCGACCGTGGACGGTAGTGAAATCCCCAGAGTATGGAACGCCCAACATTTGTGACATTACTTGATGTGAATTGTCATTTTTATTCTTTTGCTGCTAGGACTATGTAAAATGGCACGACTTGCCTAGATTAGTCAAATTGCATTAGCAAAAGATTATGAAGTGGACGTAGGTCATGATTCGACAGAACCACTATAAAATATCGTGTGTCATTTACTTTTACCACACTATTTAATGTTTATTCCTTTGTTTTTACTCATATAAGCTATTATGATTGTGATTTTCATCACAAACCCTATGACGATCCTAAGGTACGTTGACACAGAGTCTAAGAAACAAAATCAACACTAGTGCACTCCAGCTCTTGACATACAAAGTGTAAAGGGAGCAACAAAGTAAATGACACAACCACTAGTACTATAACTCTCGTGATTCAAGAGAGAGTATAAAGGATGAGGAAATGAATCATCTATAAGGCATGAAGGTGCACCACGGTTAAAAGACCACCTCAACCCCACTCTACCCTTGGTATCCGACAGGAGAGTATAAAGGCATCAGAGGCTGAGTGCCACAAATGAACTCCTACCCCATTGAAGGTTTCGGGGGGCACACTAAAAGATGAGTTCGAACTCCACCCCGAACTCCACCCTGGGCATACGATAGGAGAGTATAAAGGCATTCTAGTTAAATGCCACAAAAAGGGCTCCTACCCCGCTGTAGAACGGGGGGCAAGAGTGAAAGTTGAGCCCGAACCCTTCATTTCCGGACATGGAGGGCAACAAGTAGTCGATTTTAATCAATCCTAAACAATCCCTAGCCAGGCGTCATGTTAAAAATTTATTGGAGGCACATATATGCACATCACAGCGAAAAAAACGTGACATGTAGAAATTTTAATTTTTTCCTGCGGTGATGGCTTAAGATGTTTGTTTATAACATAGCTGGGACTAGAACATTTATGTACATGACTAAGTATGAGAAATTTGCAGGTACACAATAATGCGAAAGAAACAGAAATTTTATTTATGTAGCATAATGTTACAAAACGAAACTAGTCAAAATGTAATGGCCACTTTCGCAACTACAACAAAAGGCTAGTGGAAACTTAAAACAAACAAAAGCAAGCAAGCTCTATTTGGGTTTCGGAGATGACTTTGGCTTCATTTCCTTCTTCTATTTCTCTGGATCCTCCTTGGTAGCTTCAGAAATACCATGCTTTTTCCTTTTCTTCTTTTCGGAAGGAGGATTTTGTGGAGCGCCAGATGATTGGGATGCAAGCTGAATAGCTATCGACTTAGAGAATTTTATAACCAGCCTAGAGCCACGGGCAGCTACAGTGAGAGGCTGTATATTTAAAGGCCCTTCCTTGACTTCAACTTTCAAAAGATCATCATTCTTAGCCTTTATCTCGGCTAAGGTCACACTATCATCCTTCTTTGTCTCCCCGGTGATGGCAACATCTTCCTCTCCATCTCCGTCATTACCATTAGTGTCCTTTAGAGCCCTAATTATCTTAGCAACTTTAGGGATATCTGTGCTTAGCGGTATAATGGCCTTCTCAAACGCTTCAGTCTCTATTTGCTCCTCACCAATCCCTTAAGCGAGCTTGGCACTTGCATCATGAGAAGCAAAAAGTTATTAATTTAGGGGAGAATGTGGTCCTCTCGATTGTTTGCTCCATAATGCGATGACTAGTTATAACAGCTTTGACAAATTATGGAGAGAATATGGAGATACCTACCGCTGATTGCACATTAGGAGCTATAATAGGAACCTCAGCAGGGGGAGGAACGAGAATTCCGGAAATTAATGGATCATCAGGATTGTACTTCTCGACCCCAGAAGCTTTGAATTCGACGGCCGAACTAGAACTTCCCCCATCACATTCTTACCTTTCAGTTTACGCCTCTCCTCCTCCATAGATTCTTTAATTAGACGACATCTTTCTGCAAGCCTCTCAGGTTCCTTATCTTTGAGATAAGTTCGCATGAGCTGATCCTCATCAATAACCTCAACCTTTAAACGTTGCTACTCATCTTTGACAATTTGGTCCTATACCTCGACCAGAGTGGTAGGATAGTACTTGATCCATGAGATGTCTTGGGTTCGAATGACCTGAGCGAAGAAGTCCATCAGTAACTCGTAAAATTCTTCGATCTCCTGTTCAGCTATAGCAAGTTTAGTGTTAGCGTCGGACGTAGATTTGAGAGTCGTATCGGCGTGGCCTTCAGCAAGAACTACCCTTTCCTCAGCTTGAGTTAGTCAGGCCTTCATACTTGCCATTTCATTCTCCCAAACAGATTTTTCCTCAGCAAAGCGGCCCTGTGATAATTTCAGCTCGGTGTTAACTGATCTGAGATCTTCTATCTCCTTTCTCATAGCCATATGCTCCTTGCTATTTGAGTCAAGCACAGTGTGAAAACGCCTCTCCGCATCCTCGAACTGTTTCTTGTAATTTTCGGCCTCCTGCTGAGCTAAAGCAAGCAGAGCTTGAGTATCTTCTAATTTCTTCTTGGCCTCATCCTTGGACTTAACATCGTATTCTGCATTTTCCCATGCGTCCTTAACATCTATTCCAAGAAGTTGGATGACTTCGTAGAGCTTCTTGGCATGTTTCCTCAATACTTTGTACTACTTAGACACAAAGGCAACCCGGTGTTGGACCTCAATCTCCCAATCATCGGGAATCGGTTCAAGATCTGGAATGAAGTGCATCATTCCGAAGCAGATTTCGGGAACTACTTCCGTAGACACTACAGTTTTGCATGATTTTCGGTAGTAAGAATTATTGGCTGCATAGTGGTAATGTCGATGTTATGCTGTTTGGAAGAGACAAGGGCCTTCTTTCCCTTTTCCAACTCTTTGCTTGAGTCCTTGTGCTTGTCTTTGGCCTCGTAATGTTTTTTGGAAGATTTCTCTTGAGGATGGACATTCTTAGGAGGGATCAGAGCTTTGCGTAGCTGTTTGCCTCCCCCCTGCTGAATTTGATGACTATGATGCTTCTACATATCATGCCTTTGTGGAGAACGAGGGCGCGAAGAATGGTGTTGGTAGGAATCGTAGTGCTTCTTGCTATCTCTCCCGTGATTGCCGCCACGGTCATGCTCGACAATGGGATTAAATCTGGGCGTGTACTCATGAAGATCCCGATGAGAATAACAATGACAAGTCATTTTCCCTGCAAAAATAACAAACAAGTGTAAGAATCATGAGTCGA
The DNA here is from genome assembly GCA_030737875.1 of Allium sativum. NCBI lineage: Eukaryota > Viridiplantae > Streptophyta > Magnoliopsida > Asparagales > Amaryllidaceae > Allium > Allium sativum. The sequence goes on along the minus strand of CM060916.1, from coordinate 108,397,664 downwards.
TACAGAGTATAATGTCATGATGTGCGGTGCGGTGGTGTGTTTCTCTTATGTGACCCCACTATAGACCAGGGTCTGAAGCCAGGCTTTTTTGTGTAGTATCTCCACCCTTAACGCGAGTAGGCTCCTCCTCAGAGATAGGAAAGAATAGATCTATTCCAAAATCCTTAGAAGTGTAAATATCATCTGGAAATGGAAGCTTGGCTAAAGCTTCATATATTTGCTCATCTGTTTGTAAATCATGAGTTGGAGGCTCAACTAGTGGTGGTGTTTTTGGAGAGGATTTCCTTTCGGGAATGGAAGCATCTTTTGGTTTATTGCCATGAACTCCACACCCAGTGTACACATTTAGATCTTCATCATCTTGAAAACTCATTGGTGAAGGACCTTTAGGAAGCTCGGGTGAGGTTCTAATTTCTGCGGTCACATGCCCTCGACTGGGGCATGCTACTAGAATCCCCAGGAAAGGGAACTATCAGAATGTCGGCTGGGGGCACATACTTATAAGGCTTACCACCCTGACCAAGCCCCCGCCTTATATTGAGAAGATGATGTCTATGGAGATTCATATTGGATATAAATTTCTTGATCCTTAGAAAATGGACTTGCTCTTTATAAGGCGGGACAAGCGATCTTCGTATACTTAAGCCATCTTGCTTCTTGGGATTGGGAACTATGAAAAGAAACGAAATATTAGTACATTGATTTATGCAGTTAAAGCAGACACTGTAGGATCTAGAACCTACTTGACTTTAGCCACTTCCTTGCGCACCCAGTCTGGTGCTTTATATAAAACCATTAAGATTTAGCATCTCCTAATTTGATGTGTCCTTCGGTCATAACTTTTTTGGTGCGGATAGACTTGAAGAAAACAAAATTTGGGGTCCCCGTAGAACAATGTTTAAAGTGGAAATAGAAGTTCAGATCTTCATAAAAAAGCTCGGTGTCCAGAATTTATGCATATGTGATGTACAACGTATACAGAGCAGCATAAGCATTGGGGTGAAGCTGCATGGGAGCAATAGGCAGTCGTCTCAGGAGATCGACGATGATTGGAGGAAACAAAGGAATAGTGCCTATCACATACATGACCTTGCTGATGGCCATATACCATTTCAGAGCAGAATGGGGCCTATCATTTTTCTCTCGAGCTTTGACGTCATCCCATGTAATCCTATGCTTTAAACAGATTTCCTTTACCTTTATATCAGCAAGCGTGGAGGCTATGGAGTCACTCGGATCGTCTAATTCTACAGCACTAACAAATTCATCGGGAGTACGATTATCTCTGATTCCACCATCTCTTTCTTCTTCCTCGAGTGATGTACTCTTAGGTGATGTCGATCCTGAATCCATGTCTATTTTGTACTCTGATCTGAATATATCCCAATCTGGGTCTGACGGGAGTACATCAGGATTGTAATAGCTTGTAGGCTCTGAAGCCGTGCTTTTATCTGATAACATTATCGAACGTCTATCTGACTATTTGTTGTGTTGATAAACAAGCATAAAAAATTAGAGTATAGTTGCCCATTGAACCTCGTATGTGTAAGTGCTTGTGTGTCCAGTACTGAAAGGAAATAGCAAGAAGAAAAGTGGATGAGCACGTAATCGGCCGTTATATGTTGTTAAGTTATATTCCCGACAAGCCCAAACTAATCTGCACGAGGGCCCTGACCTAACTGTTTGCCATTTATTCAAGTTATAGTTGATTCTAAGCTGAAGTACATGTTGACATGTTTGATTAATCAGTTCTACTTAGTCGGGAATAATTATAGGCTAAGAATTAGTTTGGGGAGAGTCAAATTATGTAATTCTATGGTTCGGCTCACGAGGAAGGTCCGACTTATGATATGGGAATAACTGGTGGACATGCGTTAGCTCGTGTCAAGCATCGGCTTGCGATTGATATCGACTCATGTCTAAGCCCTGCTCCTGAAGGAGTTACGGTTCATGTGTCAAATGGGTTTGTGATTCTGGGGTTAGGATTTGCAAGCACACCGGCTCGGGTCTAGTCGACTCGTGGGCTCTCATCATGACCCAGTTCCATCCCTCATTCTACGACCTGATTTATTTCATTGTCCCACGATCCGCCTCGCTACCACACTCCATGGTCCGAACTGTTGAAACATCCTTTCCATTTCACCTTTCTTCTCTCTATTCTCACGAACGGTCCAGGCATCCAATCCACTCGCAAATCCATAGCCTGACCCACTTTATTTCATCCCCTATCTCCTTCAACATCGAAAGCCTAACATGTCCACTCAAACTCGATCGAACTTCAGATCAACACTTCACAATAAACGCCATCGCCACACCCGCGACCGCATGCGCTTCGAGATGAACCAACGACGATGCAATGTAGGTGGGTGACACGATGAAGATCGAAGTGAAACTGAAGGTTCGCATATCGCACTAAAAACAATAAGGAAAATCAGGGAAAATTTCTATCCACGATTACCTATCTAAATTTAAATCCCAAATTTTGATAAAACTGAATGAAATTTCGAAACTAGAGTTTCGATTTGGGGAAGGAAAATTGACTGTAGTGAAAAGTGAATAAGGGAATGAGTTTGAAAAATTTTATATGGTCGGTGAAGGAGTAAATCACACACGCTCCACAGCTCAGTCCGTTATCATGCCAATAAGTCGGTGGACTCAACCATATGGACCGCTAGAACTCGGCCCAGGCGCACACAAACCTTCTTAGGAATTTGGGTCCACTAACCTTTCATGAAAGCCCAGGTTCAGTCCAAGCATGGCGTATTGGGTTCCAACAAAAGCATTGGGAGCCCAAAAGGATTGTTAAGGGCCCGTGCAAGCATCTCAATGAAAAACAATAAATAATTTCTTATCAACGACAAGGGGAAGTTGATGATTTACCTGATGAATTATTTGCAGTATAACTCGAAGCAGAAGATTGACAAAAGTACAGCAGAATAATTGGAAAGAAGATTAAATATTTATACTTGCCCCAAAGTTTAGAAAACGCGGCTTTGTGAAGTGGCATGACTTTACAGACATATGCGACTATTGGGGTTCATCGTTTCAAAAACAAACATGTTGATCACTTTCGAAGCACGTTTCATCCTTAATAAAACATGCTTCGAGGGGCCAAAATGTTGGCTAGCTTTTGATTCCATCCACCAAAGACTTAAATATATACGAAGTAGACGAAAAAAGAGGCTCGCATACTCGCATACACGGCTCACCATCCAGGTTAGCCAAATGGCTCATGATCCTTCCCCACCATCGGGTCGTGATCCCCCTTTGTTGCCACCATCGGCTCGTGTTCTATCACCACAACCCGGTTTTCGTATAATGGTCACGAACCGGCCCTATATCCAGGAAAGAATGACCAGGATTTGGTCAGTGCCCATCAAGCCATGAACTAAAAGCCAAGGATCTGATAACACATGTCTATAACGGCCATACTGACCATTTCTCAACTAACTCACGAACGGCTCCGAGATCTTCAAGATGGATGCCACGTGTCCTCACGAACCGCCTGTAGATACTGTCTATAAATACCTCAACACTTGGCATATTTAGGGACCTTTTTGGCAATTGAGAGTTCTTATTCCACCATTATCATATTTCTTCTATTTCTACTCAGAGATATCTCAGAATAGCCAAGTGAATTATCATTGTAAAAGTGAGATTGAGTGGAAATTGTGATTGTACTTGCATTCACTCATATAATCAGATTGAGTGGAAATTATTTCGAGGTGGGTAAACATGCCTAAATTCGCTTGCATGACATAAAAAGCCATGCTGGGTCGACTTCCGACCAAGCAGAGATTTTTCACTTAGGGATAAATTTGGAAATTGCTTGTGTTCTTTGCGAGGATGATCCAGAATAACGCCAACACATATTTTTCAAATGTGCTTTCTCTAAATAGTTCACCTTGTAAATATTTCAAGAACATGGCACTAGGAACACGAAAATTAATTTATCGGAATTAGTTTTATACCTTGTAACGACCCAAAGAATTTGATGCCTTAGTTTTGAAAATAATACATAAAACCCGAGCTACTTGCCAAAACCCAAATATGAAAACACCAGATAGTTAATGAAAGAAATTAAAGGGTGAGATAAGAAAGAAATATTTGAAAAGAAGAAGAAGAAGGTGAACCAACTAACCAACACAACACAAAGTCCCACATCGTAGCGAAATAAAATATAATATAGAAATAAATCTTTATTGAGAGCTTTGAAATAAATACTTACAATCATTAAAGTACATCAATACATCTAGACAGTTACAATAATCTATCCTCATATACAATACACAGCAGAATACACACTGAATAAATATATCATACATCTGAACTCCTCCAGCACGTCTTCTGAAGTTCGCAGTATCCAAACGTAAACAACCTGAAAAAACCCGGTATAACCCAAGCATTACAAAAGTCGGATCAGTCTGGTGAACTGGAGTGGGAAATCTCTCTAAGTTAAAAGTTATCATTCAAATTGAATTTAAAAGTCAATAACATTTCTTTTAGATAAAAATAAAATAATCGTAAGACCGATCCACACATAAAAACGGGTGGTTTTTACCTTACGATAACTCTAAACATTTTGAAATCATATGTTATTCTGATATCATAATAGTGTCTAAATACAAATAAATAGCAATATAGCAGAATTCTTGCATCTCACGCTCTACATACATAGTACACAATCAAAACCGCGGGCTCTTATTGAAGAATGGATTCCAACTGGAAAGGTATGGAACCACCTTCCGACAATGTATCTCTAGAGAGGAATACACCGGGTTCAACAAGAACATCTTGCAACCCAGGCTAATCATGACCGGCCACTCACTTCGCTTGAGTGTATCGAATGTATTATCACCAACGATTGGGATTAGCAACTGTTACCCGAAAGGGACAGCAGCGATAGAATATAGAAGAAAATGGAATTTCTCTATATTAGGGGACAATATCCATAATTGGGAGTGACCCACTTAGCCATGTGATCTATCCGATTTTATACCATTTCCCGATTGATGAGGCTTGAGGTCATGATTTGCCTTTTTGGAATACCATATCATCATTCACTTTGAATGTCACATTGTCAGATCCACCAAATCACTAATTGATGCCCACAAAAATACTCTGGGTGTTTAAGCTTAGAGAAGGTGTCTTCTCTGCCACCTATGGAAACATGTTAGTGGAAATCAACGTACATGACTCTTAAGAAATACTTTGTCATACACTCGTCCATATAAGTCATTCAAGAATAGGATGAACCGAAGGCACCCTCCTACCATATCCTAGGAATTACCCTATATATCAGTAGCGAGTAGTCCTTGCAAATCCGTAGATTTCAACCATGACAGTATCATAGTATATCTCTGGTTATAAACTATAGATTAAGTTATTATATAGTAGACTTTGAAAACTATAGGAGTTAACCAGAGATTTAAGTAATTCTTCCGTTTTATGAAGATCTATGATCTTCAACGGCTCCATCTTGATCAACATTTGATATCTTCTCCATTTCGTATTTGCTAGTCGGAATGGTTTTCGAATATAATTCGATCTCGGTCTTTCCATACCAACAATCGTATAGGTGAGATTTGATAGTCGGTTATTGAACAATAAAATAAACAACCATTCAACCATAAAGTAAAAATGAATTTACTAGTTCAGTACTTGGCGTCACTTGGTCCTTTTTAATTAAAAACTAATTAAAACTTCTTAATCTTTTAATATCTTAAACCATAGTATTTATTTCTTATTTTAATATAATAATATGCACAAAACTATTTTATATACTTTGGAATCAAATCATATATATATACCTCTAATTTTGTTTCAACAATTCCCACGTAAAAACATCGTTATGAAATCTCTCTAATTTCTTTACTTCGTAATTATCGTATAATTTCACAAAATCTCTTCATATTTCCTTTACATTGGAAGTATTAACTTATATTCTCAAATCCTTTTTATTCTCGTTACTTCAACATTCATTAGTCCCTAACCGTAAATTGGTAAGCGAATAACTCTCTAAGTATCAAACTCGAAGACCGAAATCAACATCAGATTAACACTTAGAAAATCACTCAACTCAACCATTGTCCAGTGAAGTTACAATCCCTTAACTTCTTATCTTAACTCATTATCAACCCATATTATTTAACATATAATCCATTTAATCATTTTCAACTTGAAAATCTTGTTTCAATTCCATTTATTTCACTTAATTTCGTTATTAAGTATCATCAACTTGAACTCAACGTTTTAACCTCACATCCTTTATAAACCTTATTTCTAAAACTCGGGTTTATTAATATAAACACTTATTATCATAATTCAAGTGTAAAGAAAACCTTTATTCAAACCATCATATTCACTTAAAAATCTCTTAATAACTTAGGTATAAAAATTCGGTTTTAATATAGAACCTGTTCAAAAGCTCCTTTCACAATTCAACTCGATTCCATTTCAAACTCGGATTTCTTACTTAAATGAATTTCAATTAAAAAAATCTCCTAAATTATTATTAATTCGTTTAATAATTTACTTCATCACTAACTACTATAAAAGTAGTTAAATTCTCAATTAACTAAAATAAATTCCTTATTAAATTCTTATTAAAATTTAAAAGAAAATATTCGTTATGTTATTTCAATATGTTAATTAACAATAAACTAATATAACTTAAATAATCAATCCCAGTTAAAGCGGTTGACTTAGCCAACTCAAACACAGTGATATCATTAATATATTCCAATTAATTCTCCCTTTAAATTAACTAATAAAATAATTAATTTAAATAATTCCATTTAATTTTTCTTAGAAACAATTAACCTAACTCTTAACTGTTACACTAATTTCTGCTCATCTGCTTATAATTCTTATTAACATAAGAATTAGCTTTATAAAATAATTTGATAATTACGTATAAACTTTATAAAAATAAATAATAAATACTTATTTCCTTTAAAATATATTTTATTCAAATAATAAATTTAAAAATCCATATCCAGTTATAAATAATTTTATAAGTTCATTTCTATCGATTCACCTGGCGGTAAATCAACATTTATAAAACGATTGATTTATAGGCATATGCTGCCAATTACCCAACCAATATTGTCCATTGGTTAATAACAAAGAAAACGTTGAATTTAGATTCAACGATCAATAATCAAATCAATCATCTAATCAGGTTGGTCAAACAATTCATATAATTGTAATATGGAAATAAACCATAAATTTGAGGAATCCAGTTGGATCCCTCCAACCTGTTTTTCCCTACATCCAAATATGTTATCTCAAATAATATTTATTCAGTTCAATAAACAGATATAATATTCAATAATAAATAAACAACCATAATCCAAGCATCCATATTTTGATTTAATATGTTTATACTATTATAAACATAACCAACAAGGTAAGTTATCTCGTTCGGGAATAATCGTTAGAATAACGGTTAGGTTTTATTTAAATTAAACTAAAGTTTTCAATCAACCAATCCAATATATAAATAAACAAAAAACAAACAATTATCAACCATAGCACACAAATTAAATCCCGACTTATATAAATATAAGTTTGTTAAATTGAGTGAGTTATACTCACTTTGATTTCCATTCGTTCGTTGTAGCGGTTGGTTACAGTTAAGTTAAACATGTGTTTAATTTAACAATAAATTCCCACTGTTTCCATTTCTGTTCAGATTAGTTCCATAATGTAGTGTTTGTTCCCGTGATCTCGCTATAGCTTGTTTATGTTGGATCTAGATTAACCATAGAGGGGGGTGAATAAGGTTTATTGAAAATTAAGCGAGATATTGAAAATAAGATCACAGAATGCAGTAGAAAATAAATGCAGAAAGGTAAATGACACAAGATATACCCAGCTTCAGCGAAATCCTGCCTACTGCTGCATTCATAAGGTTTCTACTAGGTAATAGAACAGATCCCGCTTATAAGACCATGTAAACTCGCGAACCCCTCGTTCCTATTCTAATCCTACGCTCAAAACACTAAACTGATCTATATACCCTTGATCAGATTTCCCCTAGCTACAACCCCGTAGCCAATAAACCCTAGTTTTTACAAACTCTAGTAAACTGACAGTTAAACCCCTAACTAGATCCCCTAAAATTTTACAGACTCTAGAAACTGTTCGAATGGTTAACAAAGAAGACAGAATTAAAAACCAATAAAAGACAAGTTAAACCTAGGATTTAAAATAGAATGGTCATCCCCTTTTCAATTGGAAAACTTGGCCGGCCCATTTGTTATCCTTTTTGCCCGCTTGTTATTCTTTACTTGAAAATGGCGGCTGGCTTATAAAATTAGGGTTTCTTGTTTATTCTCCCAAATTGAAACCGATTGCTTGATGAATTGATGTTGCGGTTCTCTGATTGCTCCAATGCTTTGTGTTTCTTTCTCGATCAATTTGGATTGTGCGCTCCCTCTCTCTCTCTCTCGATTGAAACCGTGTGAGTAATTTTTAATTTTTAATTGTTGTTGGAGTTGCTTGTAGTTTCAATAACTCTTACCAATGATGAATTATGTAATTTATAGGGTAATAAAATCCTATACTTAACTCTGATTTCTCAATATGCCTTGAACTGATAGCTTGCGTGTGAATACCCTGATTTGTTGCTTTGTAAAAATTCTTGCGTGATTTCTCTTGATGAATTTAGACATGTCCTTGACCTTCGATAAATATAGATAAATAATTTGCCTTCTTTGAATTGTAGTATTTTTTCTCCCACTACTATGGTTTAAAATAGGAAATATTTGAAATCAAAAATTGATTTCATCCCCAAGATAAAACATTGATTTTCTGTTTTGTGCCCTTGAATGGATTTTCTGATTGATTACATGCTCGAATTTATTTGCCTTCATGCCTTGTCCCACTTTGCTGTTGCCATGTTTGAATTTCCAAAAAGATTCTTACCAAATATATATATATATATGATTTCCCAAAATAAAAATTTGCCAAACTGGAAGGAAATGAATGGCTAAAACAATTTCTGGTATGCTTTGTCAAAACTGGAAACAACAAAACTTGAGTGATAATTGATTTTATACATGTAGTTCTAGAAATCAAAACCATGTTGCTCAGTAATTCTTGGAAGCGTTGTTAGTGCATATCCATTCTGGAAATTTGATATATTCTCGCCTCTTCAATTTTGTGCATAAACAATTTCCCTTTATAATGATTTTGGCACATGAATTCTCTGACTTGTCATGCTTATTTCTGTATATCCATTTAACTCGTGTGTGTGTGTGTATACAACTGTGTATTTTGTTTTGGAAGATCTGAATGATTTTAATCTCAAAAGAAAATCCATTTTTTTGCTCATTTGAACACCATTCTGGAATTTTTTAGCCGAGCGATTGCAAACTTGTGTAGTTGCATTGTTTGTTGACCCATTGGCTTGATAATGCTTACCTGTTAGACATTGATCCAGTTCGAATTGCTACAAGCACTTATATGCCATGTTGTCACTGTTGCCATTTGCACATGACATGAACCATGTTTATGCTTTGCTATTGTTTCATGCTTCATTATGTTGACTGAATCATGTTTGTTGTAGCTCAATTGTACTGCCATGCTTGAGTTGTGCTTTTGTGCTCCACTTGTTAACCATGTATGCACTTCCTGTTTGTATGTGTTTGATATACACAGTCCACCATGCATGAATGATACTGAATAACCTTGGCTGCACCATGTGTTGACCACTTTGACCATACCATCCACTTGCTTGCTGTTGACTTGGCTTGAACTGTATTGAAATATCTTTGCTTAAACGTTCTGAGCATGTGATTGCTGCATTGTGACCTTTACCATGAAGCTGCTCCCATTTCTTGTGTACTGACTTTGTCATGTGACACCATGCAGCAAAGAACTTGCTTGACCTTTTCTATTTGAATACTTTTGACTTTTTCACTTGTCTCGACCATGTTTGCATACGTACTTGTTGCACCATTTACTCATGCATGTATCACCAAATTCACTTGTACATATGTGTATATATATACACAACAGTGTGTGTATACATATATTGTGCTTGTGTAATTTATATTATATATATCAACAGATCACTACACTGAGTTGAGGTTATTCATTATCAACTAGTTATGACACTACTTTTGATCAGCAGAACAGTGTAGTGTGTTCAGGCTGATCTGCGATTACTGAAAGTACTGTCTTCCTTGTGGTATTTACAGTGTATCACTGTGAATATCACAAGCTGTCTGGATACAGATAAATGGATATATAAATCAGATCAAGTGAGGAGAAATGATGAGAAACACACCAAAATTCTAAGGCAAAATTTTAAAATAAAAATTATATTTGCATGTATTCAGATTTATTTCTATTGCAGTGTACTGTGTGTGTTTCATGTGACAAGTATGGATGACTGGACTGACAGTGAGCTGTGAAGATAGAAGACAAAAGACAAGAACAAGAGTGTGTGTATATATCAGTGAATGTATGTATACGAAATTGTATAGAGTGACTGAGTGTATGCAACAGTGTTAATGAATGTATTGAGTGATGAGTGAACAGTAGTGAGGAGCGCTTTATAAAAGGAAATTGATTGTGGATTTATTAACGAATTACCGTGTGTTGTACAAATAGTGGAGTTGTAAAAGTTGTACTGTTTGAACGTTTGAAATAAAATATTCTATTAAAATAAAATGTCGTGTGAATATTGAAATTCTTGTAAAGTCGTATTTTATTTAAATAAAAATATTATATTCCTTTCTACGATGTAGAATAATAGTACAATAAGAAACACATTTATAATAATTTATATTTGGTTGTTATCATCAAACAAAAATCATATAATTGTGCATATAACAACGTTATATACAACAATTTCATCGGATTAGGACCTTAATCAACAGTTATTAGTATTATAAGTTAACAGTTAAATTAAACTAACTTAATATCTAAATTATAATTGATTATTAAATAAATTAATTTACTTTGGTTAGCATTCACAGGCCGTCTTGCTTTTAATTCTACCAGACTCGAAATAAATTTCTTCTGCCCCATTCGAAGAAATGTGCCCGACTTTGAAGTTGCGACCTTCATTTGAAACAAAATGTTCCCACTTCTTTCCAATACTCCCCAGGTCTTCATGCCTTTTTTTATTTTATTTTCTTTTTCACCGAAAGCCCATTTGGCCCATCACAAACCAACAACCCACCTTCCCTTTTTTTCGAAGTAAAGCTCACCCGCTACAGTAGCCATCTCCTTCTCCAAATGTTTCGAAGCCATCCCTCTCCTACTCACTGTTCCACACAATGCAATCTTACCATGTATTTTTTCTTACCTTCGTTACTTTTTTTTAACGTTTATCTTTTTTTTCAAGTAAATGCCGTACAGCCCATTTCCCCCATACAGCCCGCCAGCGTTATTTTATTTCTCCCGATATCCTTCCTTCCACTTTACTATTGTTCACATTCCCATGCATTCTGGAAAAAAAACAGAACCCACTACCAATTTTCTTCCTTCCCCACTATCCAATTTTATGCCCTGCGTATCCACTTGCAACTTCACCCATGCAGTCTAAATCCTCGTCCCCTTACACCTTTCCTTCCCATACATTCATGCGAGCCTCTTCCTTCCACCATGAATTGTCCTCCACATCGACGATCACACCTGTACCTCCCCTATAAACTCGACTCCCCCTCGGCTTACTTCCGAACACAGCCTCTCGTTCGTTTAAAACAAGTCGTGCATAGCTTGCCTCAACTCCCTAACCATGGCTCTTCCTCCAGACGACCTGACACAGATCAGCAACCTATGTGCCAACTGCCACAACGTCAGACTTCCCTCTCCTCACTCTAGATTTTCCCACTTTGTTCACCACCATGTATTTCTTTCTGCACTCCCAAGTCCATGTATAAACAAGTTTAAATATTTATGTTGACAAGTAGTTGTTCACCAACATTTACTTTTATTTATTTATTTGAAGTTTCCATGGAACTCAGCAAAAATATGGATGGAGAATACCGAAGCTTCGTGCGTTAATTTATAGGGGGAGAGTTCCTGGGAAATCATATTTTCATTTCATAGGTTGTAGCTATGTGTACTCTCCACTTGACGACTATGAGCGAATTCACAGAATATAGGATGGAGCATAAAAGAAATGGTAGCTGAATATGTGAGTTATCTTTTCGTTAGCACTGTGCATTACTGTGTGGTATTAGGATAGACTCAAGACTTTACTATAAATTTTGATTCTACCCTTTTACTTATATTTACCCACTTTTAATAACAATTGAAATTTCTCACAAGGTGATATTCTCATGGACGTATTTACCAATTTCTTAACCAAATTAGTTTTCTTCTCTTTCATTTGAAATTTCTTAATTCATTTCTTAAAACCGTATTAAATTTTTGCACTCAACTTTCTTAAGCAAGTTCTCAAATTCTTTTTATATTAACACACATTGCAATAATATTAATTTAACACTTTTATTCTTATTTATCTTAAAATATTTTTGATTATGGAAAAATACTCATTTCATTTTTAAATCTGTGAGTTCATTGAATTAATTTATATGATTCCACTGGTATATCTTTTCGTTTACATAGCAACTGATGTTTTGAATACATTCTCTTTTAAGAGCCTTAAGATTAGATCTTGGTTATATTACACTTGCAAAATCCACTGAATTTATTAAGTTAAAATACATAAATTTTCACCCAACCACTATTTTAAATTTTATATTCATATAAAGCAAAATTTTATGTTCCTATATATACTTTACAGTTATCACATTACTATTCCACGACATTATTCAATATCAAATTATATTTCATACCATAAGAATAATATTTAAAATTCCAAGCTATCCTTCTTATAAACTTATGACATATTACCTTTATCATAAAAAATTATTTTATTTCTATATTCATTATGAATTCGCGAAGATTTTATTTTTCAAATCTACATTTTCAAGTATACCTGCATAAATTTTCTTAATACAGTTTTTATAATATCATTAATGCTAAATCATTGAACTTACATAATATAATGTTTATGAATTTGCAATCTATAACTCAGGACTATTGGATACTCAATTCAATTTAGTGAATACAACCAAGTGTTTAATATTTATATATTTATTCAATTTTTTTATATTATCATGCTCATTCAATTCATTTCAAGCTAAGTTGCAATATAAGGGGATGAACGATCAAACGAATCCAATCAATAGGATTTTATCAAGGATTAGAGAAAATTAAATAAATTGACGGAGATTCTGGATCTAGAATGCGATAAATTTCAGATTTCCAAAGACGTGATGAAGCACGATTTTGACTTAGACTCGGATTTGAAAGAACCCAAAGTGGAATTTTAACTAAAGGAATAAGCTTAAAAGGGATGAGACAAGGATATTTTTAAAGCGAGGATAAAATTTCAAACTACGTTCATATAAATGAAATCTTTTTAAAAGTCTCTTAAAATCATTTAAAATATTTTTATTTTCAAAATATGCTCTCTTAGGTATGATTCTAAGATGATTTCACTCATTCTAGGGTATTGCTACCCCCATCTCTAATTAGTGTTTCAACCTAATAAGCTAGACTTTGTATAAACCAAAGCTCTGATACCAAGTATAACGACCCACCTTTTTGCCTGGTCCAAGTCGGTAATTAAACCACTTAAACTGTCCAAAATGACAGATTATTATTGCTTACGAGGTTAAAATACAAATCATCGCAGAATCACAAATACAAAAGCAAAGAATATCTCATAGCTGAAGTAAAATTTATACAATAATACAAAATTTAAGATTTATGCATACATAAGAGTAAAAAATAAAGATACAACTGAAGATTGAATACAGAAGCTTACTAATACGGGAGAAATAAAATACAATGAGTATATAAGGATAGATGCCTAGACTCCAGAAATACTCAAGCTCCAGCAGGTGAATCTCCAAAGTTGAAATACTCAGGATGACCTGAGCATTTTGCAAAGTAAAACAAAAAAAAAAATACTCAAGTCAGGACTAACATTCTCATATATGTGAATCAATTCAAGTGAAATGTTTAACAAAATGCATCGGTAACTTAAAGGATATTGGTATTCCATCCTCTAAGGTCCGTGAAACTAATATATATAATATAACATGCTATTACAGTAATGTCTATTCAATAAAGTAAATATTTTCAAAATAACGTAAGCAAGATTATATTTTTACCATTATGCCATTTACAGAAATTGTCGTACACATTGCATATAAAACCCCTGTACATCGGTAGATAGTGATGCGCCACGATACGACAACGTCAAATTAAAATCGTAGTGGCTCGATCAGGATAAATAGGACAAGGCACCGAGGAATACCCAGAATAGGATTCTACCATTTGCATGCCCAGACTGGTGGTAACGAATAGTAGCAACAACCGCCCACCTCAGAACACGCTCCCATAATCGAAGGGTGCACCAAAATCAAATCACAATAGAAGTAAAGATCGTAGCGAAGAAGCATGTCCAATCGGAGGTGCGACCTCACTAAGTCACGGTTAGCACTTGTTTTAGTCATTTTAATTATGACCCGAAGGTCAAGGCCAATCCATCATCATTCTTTTTCTTCAAATTTAGTAATCGCCTCCATACAATCCTACTTCGTTCTGGATTCTCCACCACGTACACAGTTGTTAAAGTTGTGTCGGGAGTGGCAGAGAGTATGACATTTACCGACTCCGGTCTCTTTAACAACCAAATTTTTACGTTTTTCACACCATGATCATTAGATTTGAAATCATATTTCGAGTATCGCCAGTCAATTTATTTCAAGTATCGCTTTTAAAATTGATTACTCAAATAATCACCATTGGTTCAGTTAAGATTTTCAAACCAATATTTATAATTATCCCTTGTCAAACCATTCGATTTTAAGATTCCAACTTACAAAAAAATCGTTTTACTTGAAATCCTTTATTTAAATTACTTTGGATTCACTAATTCGAATTGGACATAGATTTTATTTAAATTTATAAAAATACTTAGAAAAGTTAAATTTGAAAAAAAAATAGTTTATATATTAAATTGGAAAATTTTGTGTGTGTATAGTTATTTAGTGAAATAGTATGAAAATCTTTAATTGCCAAAATGGCCATTAAGTCTTACATTTAATTTATAACATATTCTTAGAAAGATTTTTCTTTAAATATAGTATACAAATAGTTGAAAACAGTTATATAATAGTTATATGGTTTGAATAGCCAAAATATTTTTAAAATTATTTATTATAAATAGTTTATGAAACCAAGTAATAAGGAAAAATTTCTTTTATAAAAATATAGTTAGAATCCAACAACATGATCCAAACTAATCTAATTCAAATCCGTATTTCAAAATCAGACTTTCAACTGTTCATTCTTGATCCAAGTCAATTTTTCATTTAAATTCACCTTATAACTTGAATTATTACAAATCATTATTTCCAAGTTAGATTTAATACAGGTTCGATTTCACTTATTATAATGAATTTCAAACAACCTTGGCAAATTGTTATTAAGTCATTACTCAAATCACTATTTAATAAATTCTTAACCTGTTATTTTCCATTTCAAAACTCTTTTGACGAACTTCTTTACAGAACATATTCTTTTTTTACTTAACATTCACTTCATTTCTTTTACTCATGAAATTTAATATACCAACCTTAACATATATATCGAAGTAAGATTTTTGTTGAACAATTTCCATGAAATCGTATATTGTATAAACATCATTAAATTTCCCTTATAAAATTTATAAATAAATCCAATTCCACAAAATCTTGTTCATACCTTAAATTTAGAAAAAATCTTCATAAATAGATTTCAAGCTCTTCATTCAGATAAGATCTTTTTCTGATTTTACCAGTTTAAGGTAATCAAAGAAAATCCTTCCAAATTTCCTTTATTCACTATTGGAATACATTGTATTTTTTTAATAATTAAATTAAATAAAAGATCTTAACATCTAATATAAATTTTTCTATATCTTAAACCAAATCCTTGGATATCAATCCTTACAAAATATTTCAAAACAAATCTGTAACGAACTGGGATTTTCGACTCCGAAAATCAACACAAAACTACGATGTTGACTATTCAGACATCGGAAATTCCTAATCATTGTTAGAAAGAAATTAGATGGTGAGAATAGATAAGATGGAAAATTAGAATAGAAGAAGAAGATCATTACAGAACAGAATCAGAGTAATATGAATCTCACAGCGGAACGAATAAAATATAATACATAACATAACTTTGAAATAAAACAATATATAGGTATAGAATAACATTATCATAGTGCAACACTTACACACAGCGGAAATAACAACAGCTATATAATCTTGAAGCCTCCTGCTTTAAGCTCCTCCAAGTATATATGTAAAGACCTGTACTACTTGACTGCCCGTACAAATTTGGGCACCCAAGAGTTTAGGAAAAAAACAAAACAAAATAAACTCTGGGTCAGTCATGGGACTGGTGTGAGTAACTCAAATCATTTGATTTAACTTTTCAAAATCCTTTTCACAAGAGAAGATAATCGTAGGACCGATCCACACATAAACACGAATGGTTTTTACCTTACGATAACCCAAAACAATTTTGGAAAAAATCAATACTTCTCTAATATTATAATAATGTTTAATCACAAGTAATTAGAATCTAGAAGAACGCTTGCATCTCACGTTCCACATATATAGTATACAAACAAAACCGGGGCGCTTATTGGAGATTGGATTCCAACTATGACAAGGTATGAGACCACCCACCGATAGTGTATCTCTAGAGACGAATACACTTGGTTCAACAAGAACGTCTTGCAACCCGGCCGACACAAGACCGACCACTCATTTCGCTTGAGTGTATCGAATGTATATCACCAACGGTTGGGAGCTACCCTACCGTTTCCCAAAAAGGGTCAGCATCGATAATAGATAAAAGAATAAATTGGATTTTCTCTAGATAGGTGATATACACCCTAATGGGAGCGACCCACTTAGCCATGTTGCCGGCCCGATTTCTATCATTTCCCGGTTGATGAGGCTTGAGGTCATAACGTATCATTGGAACATCTGACCACCATTCACTTTGAATGCCACATCGTCATACCCGCCAAATCACAAATTGATTTCCTCAAAAATACCACGGGTATAAAGCTAAGAGAAACGAATTCCTCCACCACCAAACGTAAGTACTTTTGAAGAGATCAACTTACGTGATCCATTATATATACTTTGTTAGACATTCGTCCATTCACGTTGTCCTAGGACTGGACAAAACGAAGGCACTATTCTGTAAACAGGATAGTACTTGCATAACTCTATCTTCAATATTTGATCGCAACGCTAACGTCCATACAGAGTGGTTTTCAGATAATGAATCTGATCTCGGTCTCTCCGTATTGACGACGGAAAAATGGTCAAAAACTTCGATAGTCGGTGATTTAACTATCAAGGAAAAACAGGTGTGCAAACAACGATATCATTTCCAGATGTAAATTCTATCGATCAATCATCATTCAAAGGTTTATTTCTTTTCATTAAATTATCATTAATTTATCCATTTCCCTTTCTATATATTCCTAAATTCTTAATTTCTAAATTTGGAAAAAACATACTTTATAAATTACTTGGACCACATCACCATATTTACTTCTATTTCTTATTTCCTATATTAGAAAAAACATTTCTGATCCTTATTTGGAAAATGTTTCCAAAATCCTTCATTTGATTTAAACCAATGTTTAAATAAAACATCACTAAGCCAATTCAAACTATTTCACTCATTAACTAAATTCGCTTAATCAACCTTCACTATCGAACTTTAACCATTTCTTAGTTAAAAACGAAGTCAATCAAGTTGGGGTATAACTACCTCCCTGACCTTAACTGAAACAACATTTCTAACTTCGAAATAGACAAAGTTCACCTTTCAAATCTTTAACAAATTTCCTTACGCAACTCTCGGATTCTATTTACGAACCCACTTCTTTATTTTAAAACATTGATTATAAATATAACGTAACAATCCCTTCTTCCTAAATATCTATTTTCAAAATATAACTTTTATTCCTTAATTTAACTAAATAACTAAACCACTAATTTATTCATAAATAAGTAAATCTTGATTAAAACGAAAAGTAAATATTACTTTTCCCGAATTCGATATAATTGAATACAACGTATAATTCTCTTTCGAATAAACTCTATTCGATAACTCCTTTCGAATAAACTATATTCAATAACCCTTTCTTCGAATTACTACATTCGATAATCTCTCTTCGAATGTTTTACATTCGATTAAATTTCTATGAATGATTTACATTCGATTAATCTTCTTTCGAATAAACTATAT
The DNA here is from genome assembly GCA_030737875.1 of Allium sativum. Lineage (NCBI taxonomy): Eukaryota > Viridiplantae > Streptophyta > Magnoliopsida > Asparagales > Amaryllidaceae > Allium > Allium sativum. The sequence continues at coordinate 108,379,298 of CM060916.1, read as the reverse complement.
TCGATTACTCCTTTAATTTTATTCGAATAAGCTATTTCGAATAACTCCTTTGCATTTACTCACTTGGATTAACTTGGTTTGATTAACTCATTTTGACTAACTCAACTAGATTAACTCAACTTGACTGATTTAACTTGATTAACTTACTTATTTAACTCAACTTATTTAACTCCTATATCGAATAACTAATATTCGATTAACTTATATTCGAATAACTATGTCTGTTTTAAATTTATTTCAAATGGCTAGTATTCGATTTAACTCCATTCGCTTGACTCTAGATCGTAGCGATCACAATGGTTACGCCTGATTCTCTCAGGAAACATCCGACCGTCATAGGCTATCTGCAGCCCTGTGAAATACGCTAGCAGTCGTACGAAATGGAAACTCATCCTGAAAAACTATGTTTGACTAACTCTTTTTCAATTAACTACATTCGATCAGCTCTAATTGAATAACAAATATTTAATAAGTCCTAATTCGATTAACTATGTTCAGTTAACTCTAATTCGATTAATTCTAACTCTAATCAATTACTCTAACTGATTAACTCTAACTGATTAACCCCTTTGATTAACTCTACGTTTATTCAGTTTCAATTATCGATGTTGAAATCGATTCTTACTTCTCTATATAAGTCCTGACTTATATATTCTATTTATAAAATGATAAATATTTCATTTAATTTATGAAATATTATTTACAAATTTATCTTCTCAATCTATCGGTCAAAATAGATTCTATTCAAAATCTTTGCTTTAAATCCATATCATGTTATACCCATGTGCGAAGCACAGGTTTAAATCTTTCAAATGTAAAAATTCTCCTTTATACTATTATATTCACTTTTCAAGTATTTCCTTTATATAATCTATTTATTTACCAAACAAATTCCTTTCTGATAATTCTATTTATTTATAAAATATTTCCTTTTTATATAAAATCCATTGATTTTGTAAGTAATTCCTTTTATAATCTAACTATTCCCTTTACACATATTTCCCCTTTCTATTCTATTAATTTTTCAAATAAATATCCCTTTCAATTCAATTTGTAAACAGTTTACAAATATTTCTTTTTCAGTCCTATCTATTTGATTTACAAATAAATATTTTTTTAATCTATTTATTTCCAAAATAAAGGGTTTTCTTTTTATAAAATCTTTTGATTTTTTAATTATTTCTTTTTCAATATAACATTGAAAAATTTCTTTTTAACATTCCATTATTCCTTATTGTATTTAACGTACCATATAACAATGATCAGTATCATTCAACCATACAAAATCAACAACAGATTTCGTATCACATCATATAACACTATATATGAATACAGTAAAATAAATGTTGAGGAACCCAGTTGGGTCCCTCCGACCTTTTTTCCTGCATCCACAGATGTTAAACAATAAAATTAACATCAATTTCATTTCACTATGAAATATTCTGCTAAACAGAATCAATATTTAATTAATGGTTTATATCTATATCGTTATCTATATTTTCAATTAACTGACTAGCAGTTCAACCAACAGCCACACACAGCAAACAACCATCATTTATAAATTCTAAAAATATCTTATAAAAATATAAACTAAGCAGAGTTAGTGAGATTACTCACCTTTTGCATTAACCATTAAATAACGATTTGCGTTAGTTGATTCTGACCAGGCAATTTATTTTGTCATAAATTGTAACGAGCTCGAATCTACTCCCAGTCAGTTCCAGTGTGTAGCTCCCGTCCATACGATCCCAACGGATCGGACCATTCGAAATTCTGACCAGGTATGAGTGAGTTATATCATTTACAAGCTATCGTTTATATAAAGGTCATTAACAATATACTTAACCCACTAATTACCCTTTAATCCCCTCTTAAAAAGCTTGACTCCCGTCCCTCATCTTCTTCCCGTAACAGGTACTGCTACTCACGGTCATACCATAGCCGCTCCTTTCCCTCAACAACTCATCCTCCCTCCTTTAGTAAAAATCACAAAATAAATACCAATATTCTCCTCATTTCATTCTTTTCTTCCCAGTACTCGCCATTTTCAATTCGCACCTCCCGATCAAATTGCGTTCCGCACCCTCCTCATTCGCTGTAGAGAAACAACGATACTTTTTTTTATTTAAAACCCAAAAAATCAAACTAACTGCTATTTTCCACCATGAATCTGAATATAAACTTACTTTTCCAAATCCTTGCACCAAATCGTAAATAACATCAACCCTAGCATTACTGTTGAGTTTTCCTTTCGACCAAAACTGTGTCAAGCTCTTCAAAAAGTATACAGGAAGGGAGAGGAGGTACCTACGAGACTAAAGATCCAAGCTTTACATTTCTGTGAATTTTATTTGAATTGTATTCCATTTTGGAAGCTGATGAAATGTTTTTAGGAAGAAAATGATACGACAGAAATTTGTTGTTGACTGAGAATTAGGTATAGACGTGGTAAGGATGATTTATAGGAATATTTTTATAATTTTTTTATTGATTATTTTATTAAATTTTAAGCTAACGCTCTGTGTATTTATCCTCTAGAATTCTTGTAATCGCATACAATACCCAAAAATCATGAAAATTGGCATGCAGCTATAGTTCGACATTACGGTCCCAACGAAACTGGTTTCGTCGAATTCCGACTCTGTTTGCTCACACAGCGTATTTTTAACCATCAAAATACTTACTGTTTTTCACTCTGAAAATCAGTACGGCCACTCACTGACTCTAAAAATCACGGAATTTGGAATCTAGCAATAATTTGATGTTGCGAATCCAACAAAATTAGTTTCAACGAATTCTGAGGACGTTTGCAAAACTGGCTATTTTTAAAGCTCTAAATAACCCGTTTAATATATAAATATATTTAAAAACATTTAAATTTAGTATTTAAAAATAAATATTATCACATATATTCACAACATAATATCATACCGCTACACCGGGATTTATAACTCGATATTTCAAATCCAGTGTTGCATCGATATTCGATTTATTTTAAAAAAAAAAATCCATTTTAAAATATAAATAAATCGATATAAATTATAAAGAAATTCCGTGGCGACTTTTTCTAAAATTTGATTTGGACATAAACAAAATCTACACAATGAAATCTCGATTTTTCTCTTCCATTAGAAAAATATTGTAACAACCCGCATCCTACGTATCGGAAGATCGTAGAATATTTATTTCTTTCTTATATGAAGTTGTATGGTCATATGGCTTTGGAAAACGACCATTGGGGTCATTTCCCATGTTCATGATTTTTGCCGATTTTTAAATGACCATTTTACCCCTGGCTGGTACTGTTTTGGCCATAACTTTTGATTGGAAAGGAATTTTTACCTGAAACCACTTCCATTGGCTCCGGATGATGGTTTACCTTTTCGTAGAGTGGTCACATTAGCCAAACGGACTGACCATTTGGGAGATATGGCTGAAATTAGGTTTAGAAGGTGAAAAACAGCTTAACCGGGCCTAATTAGGGTGATTAGCAAGAGGGCCCATGACCCATTTCGGGATTAGAGATGTATAGGAGCTGATTAGGGTTAGATAACATTTCTTTTAGCCGCCACTTTCATTCTTGAAACCCTAGCAATGGCCTCCAACACACAAATCAACTTCTAATCACTTTCTAATCAAGTTTTGGCTTAATCTACATTAAATCAAAGAAGATCTTCACCAAATCAGTATTAGAGCTGCTGTTAGACACCAGTATTCGCCCAAATCAGTGAGGTTTCAGTTCTGAAAATTTTATTTGTGGCCAAGGTGAGTGATTAGCATTGTTTTGAAACAAATTACAGTTAATTAAGGGTAATTAGTGAAGATTAGCGAATTTATACACTAATAAATTCTAGAAAAATATTTATAAATTCGAAAATAATGTTTTAGACCTCTGTTAGAAATTTGGTTTGATTTGGTTAAGTTTTACTGATCATATCATTAGTTTTGTCTAAACATGGTTTAGGGAAAATATGGGATTTTGGGTATGTTTGATCCATTTTACATGCTATAGTTTTTATTTTGGTGTTTATGACTAATTGTACATGTTGCTATGACTGTATGGTATGATTTGTGATTGTCTAAAAGTGTTAGATTGGTCGAAAATGCCGTCGAGTGGCATAAACAGTTGCTGGAAGAAGTTGCAAGAATTTGGCCGATCCGGATCGGATCGGAGGAAGGAGCCCGAACCGAACCGCCCCTCCAAGCTGTTGTATCCACGAGGAGATCTGAACCCGAACCCACGATCCGATCCGCCTCTCGTGTGCCACTCCGACCCGAACCGATGCGCCATGGAGAAGTTTGAGAGACCTGACCCGATCCGGAGTGCTTGGGAAGAAGGACCGAACCAGGGGAGTTTCCATGAAGCCAGGAGGTGTGGACTCCGATCCGAACCGCTAGAGGAAGGTCACCTCGATCCGACCCGGAGCAGAGAGGAAGGTTTGAGCTGGTGATTCCGAACCGATCCGATTGCTTAGGGAGGAGTATTCCAATCCGAACCGAGGAGCTGATGACCACGACCTGAAGAAAAATAATGTAACGACCCGGAATTTTAGGGCCAATTTAAAATTTTAATTTTAGGAATTTTAATGGATTTTAATATTTAAAATGATTTATTTTAAATAAGAATGATTAAAATTTATTTTAAAACGAATAAATTCAATTTAGTTATAAAAGGAATTAGAAATGGCGCGGTAGTTCGAAAATTCGATTTCAAACTTTAATTGAATGTACAGGATTCAAAATAAATAGGATTTCAGTAAAACAAAAAATAATTAAATCTGTTTAACCATATCTTTCTAACAAATCTGAAAAATTGAAATTTCACTTTATAAATCAAAGGTTATGTCCAGTTCAAAATTTAGAAAAGTCGCTATAGAATTTATATATATTTTAATATAATATATTGGCCTTAAAAATAGTCATTTTTCAAATGACCTCGGTTTTCGACGAAACCACTTTTGTGTGAACCGGAATGTCGAATTATTGTTAAGTTTATTTTTCCAGGATTTTCGAAATTAATATGTAAGTGTGGCGAAGGAAAATGTGCTTTACCAATTTCAGTCAAATGTGATCGACTATAAAATAGTCATTTTTCAAACGGTCTCAGAATTCGATGAAATTAGTCTCGTTGGAACCGTATCATCAAGAGAAAGCCAGAAATAATTTTTCTGAAATTTTTAGATGTCATATGTGGCCCCGGCGTATTTAAATGTACGATGGAAATTAAATTATTAATTTAATATTGTAATTTTATTAAAACGCGCAACAGACTTCAGAATTGGGCCACGGGGCATAGCCCATCGCGTTCATAAGACGTCAAAACATTAAGATTGACACTAAGCAGGCCTGATTTGGAGACAGCCCGAAAATTCCACTTTTAAGCACGAGAATTGTGATTTATTATTAAAATAATAAAATTAAAACCCTAGAAATGGAAGCCGTCGCCTCTATCATTTCGAGGGCCAGAAAGCTCTCAAATTCAAATGACATTATGTTTTAACCCACTCAACGATAAATCGCATACCATATATCAAATTGAAGAGAATTCAAAGATCTTTTAATCGGTACGGGGATGATCGGATTTAGTGGAGCGTGGAAGCCGAATTTTGGGTGCAAAGAGCCAACGTTTGGTGCGGATTTTTAGGAGGAGGAGGCATGCGAGCTGGGCGAGGTTCCTGGCATAGGTGGCTTGCTCGAAGGGCTTCGAGATGATGGTATCTGATTTTTGCTAGGAGGGCCGGAGTGAGGTGCGATTTGGGATGTACTAGGTCGACGATGGGTTTTGGCGTGTAGAGGATACAACGAAGAAGAAACAGAATAAGGGGCGGCCACGATTTGATCTAAAGTAATTAAGGGTTTTAATTAATATTTAATTATTCTAATTATTCAATCAACTTATAACGACCATAACTTCTTCGTATGAACTCGAAATTCAGAAATTTCAGAACCGTTGGAATCAGAAAAATGAAATCTACCTCATGGAACTGACTAGAGCTGAAAAGGAGCAATTTGAATTTTCAGCCAAACCAATGTGAGAATCTCTGATTTTTACAATTTAATTATTTAATTAATTGTTCTGTCGTTGTTAAATAATTAGATGTATGTTATTTATTCAAATCTGTGCTGTGATGGATTTTACTTGTGTTCTGATGAATTGTATTGCATTGTAATGTTTAGATCTATATGAATCCGATAAAAATCATCGTGTTCTGTAAATTAGGTTAAATTAAAATACTATATAGATTGTGTTTATTTAGGGACATTAAAATTGTTTATTATATTTTTATTCACATTCCACGTGTAAATAAAAAAGGCAAAATTGTTTTTAGGTATTCTGATTTACACTCCATATATATATATATATATATATATATATATGTATATATATATATATAAGAAAAAAGTTTGGAAACACATTTTTATTAACATTTTATTTGTAAATAAAAAGGTCAAGAATACAAACACATTTTTATTGACATCTTATTTCCTAATAAAAAGGGTCAAAATTAAAAATACACTTTTATTAACATTTTATTTGTTAATAAAAAGGATAAAATTTAAAATACATTTTTATCAATATTATATTTGATAATAAAAATGGACGAGTTAGAAATCATATTTTATTTTGCATTATATTTGCAAATTAAAAAGTCAGATTAGAAAACTTATTGTATTTGCATTCTATAGGTAAATAAAAAGGCAGAATTAAAAATCATATTTTTATTTTCATATTATGTGTAATTAAAAAGCCATTTTTTGTAAACCATGTTTTATTTACATTTAGGTAAAAATAGAAAAAGCAAAATTTGAAAACCATATTTTTATTTAAATTAAATGTGTTAATAAAAGGGTAAATTTAGAAAATATATCTTTATTTACATTTTATGTATAAATAAAAAGGCGGATTTAGAGAACATATTTTTATTTACATTTTATGTGTAAAAAAGACAAACTTATTTTATATATTTTTATTTATAACCTTTGTGTAAATAAAAAGGCAAATTTGTAAAATCACTTTTATTTACATTTCATTTGTAAATAAAAGAGCTGCAATGAAATTTAGTATCTTTTTGTAAATTCATTACAATAAAAAAAGTATGGACATTAAAGATTTTGTTTTTATTTATACTTTTGTTTAGATAAAAAGATTTAACCTTTTATTTGAAAATTTGTTCAGTATTAAAAAGATAGGACATTTAAAATAACATTTTATGTAATACCATTTTAAGTAAAAGATTGTGTTTACATTCTATCTTGACACATTAGATAATAGAAATATAGAATTACATTTTGCTATAATTTTCTTTATTTAAAAAGAACACATTATGTCATTTTCTCTTTAGAACAAAAAGAAACATATTTTTGTTTTCATTTTCTTTATTTAAAAAGAACACAATTTTTGTCATTTTCTTTTTAGAAAGAAAAAAAAAACATATTTGTGTCATTCTTTGATGCCATTAAACGTTGAAATAAAAAGGGTTATTCTTTTATTTGCATTCTTCGATGCAAATAATCATTGGAATAAAGAGTTATTCTTTTATTTGTATTCTTAGATGCAAATAATCATTGAAATAAAAAGCCATACTTTTATAGGCATCCTTTGATGCAAATATACCTTGAAATAGAACGCTACACTTTTATTTGCACACTTTGATACTGATAAAATGTTGAAATTGGAAGCTAAACTTTTATTTGCATTTCTTGATGCAAATAAAGCATAGTTTTAAAAAGGTTATACTTCTATTTGTAATTTAGATATAAAATTAGAAACATGAGTTGTAGAGCTACATTTTGTTTGCATTTTAGATGCAAATAAAAGCCTAAGTTAAGAAATTACATTCTTCATTTGCATTTTGATGCAAATGGAAGCATAGAATTAAACATAGAAAAAGTTATATTTCTATTTACGTGTTAGTCGGGAATAAAAAGAATAAAAAGAATAAAAGCACAAAGGGAATAAAGGAATTTACATTTTTCAATGTAAACAAAAGAAATAAGAGAATTTACACTTTATATAGAAATTTATATTTTATATGTAAATAAAGGATTGAATAGGAAATTACATTTTCTACATAATCAAACAATGAAAAGGAAAAAAATTCATTTAAAATGTAAATTAGAATAAAGGTATAGAAATAAAGATTATATTTTTTATCGTCATTTTATATGAGATAAAAAGAATAAAAATAGAGGAGACATTTTTTTATCGTCGTGTTATATATTGTGTATTACACTTCCATTTATAAGTTATCCGAATTGTTCATGTGATTGGGTCGATAATTTTTACACATCACCCAAGTGCATAGATAATTTATTGTTTGTTTTGTTGGCTGAAAACCCCACACGGGTGTTGGGATGATATTGGACTTACACAAATCCCAATATTTAATTATTTGTTAATCGATTAATTGACAGGCTGTGATGAGCGTTACTTACTTATTCTAATACTCACAAAGTTATAAACTTCACTCTAGATGTAAATGGATTGTTTAATCGTTGTTTATCATTATCATGGTTGTTATATACATGCAATACATAGAAACCATATAATTGAGACTATATGGTCATTGATTGAGTCACATTCCAATAAAGAATATTCTAGAAAAAGAATATTTTAGAAATGGATATATTTTAGAAAAATAAATTTTTATTAAATGAACTAGTTATTAACTAGAATAAATCATTAAATTAAGATTTAATGAAGTTTTCCAATTAGTGAATATTTGATTGAAATTAAATTAAATAAATTGGATTTTGGGTTTGTCGTGAATGGTGTCTTCAATAACACCTTTCTTTAACCCAGTTGAAAAGAATAAATCTTTTAATTAAGATTACTAGAGTTTCAAACTATATTTTGTAATTGGAATAAAAAATGATTTGTAAATTGAGTTTATCATGAACAATGTTTTTAAACGACATCTTTTCTTTAACTCAATTAACAGTAAGAATATGATTTGGAATTTATAAATCTTTTATTAAGATTTAAATGGGAATTTTCCAAAAGTAAAGTTTTCTAATTTAATATATTAAATTGGTATTGAATGGAATTCGAATTAATAATAACCGAGATAAGCTTTGTAAAAGAAGACCGATACTACATATGGAATTTAAAAGGCTTTGTCGTTATTCCATTTATATTATTGGTCAGATACAGAAATTTATAACGATCATATATTGATTTGATTTCTGTGATGATTCAATATCTAATGGAAGTCGATTTTATGTTTATCGTGAACGGTGTTTTAAAATGACATTAGTTCTTTAACCCAGATAAAGATAAGTTTTATTTCTAAAATTTAAATAATGATTTTTGATATTTAAAACCAAATTGGGGGTTTTTAATAAAACTTTAAAAGTAAGATTTAAGAATAATTTAAAGAGTTTATCTTTGATAAAATAATGCGAATATTTTATTAGAAGAATATTCTAAATTGGAATGAGGCGTTGGATGTGTTTTTATAGCGTTTGACTTTTACTGATAAAAATACGACAGTTATTTGGAAAGACCGGGTTCAACCCATTCCGAATAATCACTACGACGATGAAGAGTCGAAGATGAAGACAGTGGTTGAAGACTGACGATCTTCACATCGAATGGATGTGTTGCTACAGAGACCCTTGATGGGAGTAGCTACCTTGAAGGGGCTTCAGTGGTGGCCGTCCGGACTATGGTTGATTGTTCGGGTTTGGTTTTCGCTCAGACCCAAAGCATAAGCTAGTAAATGGATGCATGTCTGACATTAAATTTTGTTCCATGTGAATTAAATCGATTTATATTAATGTATGTCTGTTTGGTGGTGGAGGATTTATTCTCTACTTAACACCCTGGTATATATTAATAGTGATTGATCGCATGGCATGAATTGTCAATGTGGCACGGCAAGATGCAAATGATCAAGGCTTTTGTTGAAAAGCAAGGCCTTGTGGGATGATCCAAGTATAGCCTATTACAGCATAACTTTGTGTATATCATGACTTCGCGAGCCTCACACCCCGACATGAGTCAAAAACGGGATATGGACCGTAGGGAGTGCACACGTTTCTTTCTAGCTAGTGGTAGTGTCAGTGCCTAAACTGGCTGGCATTTTACTTATGTGGATGATGGATTTTGAGGCGCCTCGGATTTTTATAGGCCGTTAGTGGTCATACTATAGGTTCAAAGGAACCGGGAAGCGTGTGTTCAGGCATAACTAATCCACTGCCGATAAGTGGGGACCGGCCCTACCGCTCTAAGGGTTCACTGCGGGGGATCCTGAGGCATTTGCTAGAGTGTCTCGAATCGGAGAGGAGCTTGCCCCTAGCCTCGACTCATGATGGAAAACCAACTTCCAATACGACCTTGCGGTTTTGATTGTAGAACTAGTATGCCGACATGATATATGTTACCCATGTCGTCTTTGATTGATACATTATGATTGAAATGTTTTTATTAAAACATATACACACTAATATTAAATTCGTTTTATCGTATCAAACATCTTTTAACCATTATAAGGTAAAACTCTATCCTCAGGTTTGCGTTACATTGTGTGATGGGACTTGGGTCTTATAATGGTTTCATTTTTCTAAAAAGCATTGCGTTGCTTAACGTTTTACTTTATTTTAAGCACTGGAAATCCAATGGAGTAAACCCGTTCCGCGTTAACGGCGTGGTCCTGTGATTTGCCTTATTATTAGGTAAGTTAAGATTTCTCATACCAGTCCCATGACTGACCTGTAGTTTGTTTCATTGGCAAACTCGGGTGCCCTTATTTTCCCCAAGGGCAGTCGAGTAGCTTTTTGCAGATATATTTACAGGATCCAGGTTTACAGCTGAAGCGGTATTCGGAAAGCTCTATATCCGTGTATTCTTTTCAGTTGTTTATTTGTAATATTTTTCCGCTGCTATTTAATGGTAATCTAAATCTCCGATATTATTGTATTTTTATTGTGTAATAAGTATTCACACTCTATGATTTTCTTGTCCTTTGATGTAATTGTTGTAATCAGCAATAAAAATGTTCTTCAGTTTGTGTTCTGATGTGTGTTGTTCTCAAAGCAATCCGGATTTTCCTTTACTGGGAAGTTTGGGTCATTTCAAATAAAGTGAAGAAATGAAGACTGGTAAGGAGAAGAAGGTAATGACTAGAACCCGAGATGCAAAGGTAGTCCAAGTAGGAAGTTTTGACTTAAGATCCAGTTGGGAACCAACGAGTCGGCTTCATGAGTTGGCCTTTGCTGCGGGACGTGTGCAAAGGGGTTGTCGATGTCTATGACTTTGGATCACTATGTGTAGGGAGTACGTGAACGGATTCAGGGCCATAGTGGCCTAGGTACGACTAAAGGGCTATAGACCAATGAAGTGGGGTCAATTGTAAAGATTTGGTCATGACTCCATGTGGTAAGCTTGGTAGTAGCAGTAGTTCTAAAACTCGAACTCCGTCACTACTTCGATGGGTCTAGTGATTGACAGTGGTGGACATCGTATGCGTTACGCACTGAGTGAGAGATGTGAGGATAGTTGCTATGCTTGACTTGTTTGCCATCATTATGACTTGCACACCCCACCCCCGTTATCTTTACACCATTTGTTTTATGGCACCTTAGAGTATTGTACGGTATGTAGTGCTAACTCTTTGGTTGCAGGTCCAGGTTCAGGTATGGTTTAGTATACCTGTTATTGTTCTATTTAGCTGCTTATCGCTCATACCAGACTTTATGTCTGACCTAGAGTTTTATGTCTCTTCTTATTACTCTGGGTGCTCTCACGAGCAGACTTGAGACAGGTTAGCTGGATATGCACGAGTAGCTAATCCGGAGACGAGCAGGAGGCTTCCACGTATGATATATATATATAGTATTCTCCCTATGTTGTTGAAGATCTGTGACGGCCCGAGAATTTCGCTCGATCTGAATCAGTCGTTAAACTGATCTAGACCGTTCGAAACCCCTGATCGTTTGAGAATAGGACAAATCAGAACACAAACAGAAGAACATTTCATTGCTATTACAACAATTCCATCAGATACAAGAATGTACAGAGTATAAATGAATAAATTACATTCGACAAATATCAAAGATTTAAATACAGTATTACAATGGAAAAATAATACAAAACACAATTGAAGGTGATATACGGATACAGAGCTTTCCGGATATCTTTCCAGCTGTAAACCAGGATCCTATGAATATAAACCTGCAAAACCAAAACTACTAGCTGCCCGTGCGGAAAATAGGGGCACCTAGAGTTTAGGTTAAAACAATAAACTCCAGGTCAGTCATGTGACTGGTGTGAGAACTAAAACAGTTAGTTAAAACTTTACTCTTAAAAGAGAGTAATTCAAGGGACCACGCCGTATAACACGGAACGGGTTTCCTCCCAAGAATACCAGTGCATAGAATAAACAGTGCAGTGCTTTTTCGAAAAATGAAGCTATTATAAGACCCAGGTCCCATCACACAGTGCAACGCAAGCCGGAGGATAGGGTTTTACCTTATAACAGCCAAACATGCTTGGTACGTTTAAAACAAATCATTTGATACTATAATAAGTGTATAGTGTCAAAACAATTTCAATCATAAATATAAATCATAGACGGCATAAGTGCCCCATACCACTATGTCGCCATACTAGGCTCTACAAATAAAGCCAAAATACACGTATTGGAAATTGGATTTTCGTCATGAGTCGAGGCAAGGGGCAAGCTACTCTCCGCTTTCGAGACACTCTAGCAATTGCCTCGGGACTACACACTCTGGGTAACCCCTGGATGCTTCAGGGCCGGTCCTCACTTACGTTAGAGGAATATTTATGCCTGAACACACGTTTCCCGGTCCTTACAGACCTAAAATCGAGGCGCCTCATCCAACAACCACATAGGTGAAAAGTATATAAATGTCAGGGCTGGTAAGTCACTGACACCACCAAAGCTAGAAAGAAACGTCGTGCTCTCCCTGCAGTCCGTATCCCGTTTTTGACTCATACCGAGGTGTGAGGCTCGCGAATCCACGCTATACACAAAGCTGCCACGTAGGCCGTGCTTTGATCATCAACCACAAGGCTCTGCTTTTCAACAAAAGCCTTGATTATTGCATCTTAGCGTGCCACACAGGCAATTCATGCCATGCGACTGATGTCCATCGATATACAACCTCTGAGCTCGTACGTCTCAGAGAAGGGCGTTAAGCAAAAGAATAAATTCTCCGCCGCCAAACAGATGTATATTTAATAGAAATCAATCAACACAAAATAAAATCCAATGTCAGACACACAATCCATTTACAAGTTCGTTTTGGGTCTGAACGAAACCGGAGGCACTTTCCTCGCGTATCAATCGATCTCCAAGTACGTCTGGACGACCACTAACTGATTCCCTCATCTTGGGTGTACAGCCCAATCAAGATCATCAGTAATCACCCAAACGATGTGAAGACTTCCGATCTTCGACCACCGTCTTCATCTTCGACATATCGTCGAATCTGTTATTCAGAATGGGTATAAACCCGGCCTTTCCGAACAACCCGCGTATATTAAAAACAAATGTTACACAAACACAACATACGCCTCATTCCAATCCATATTCTTAGGGAAAGGTTCCCATTAATTTTATCCAAGATAAATTCTTTAAAATTTATCCTTTAAACTTCCTTTGGATGTCATTTCAAACCGAATTATGGTTTTCCAAACTAGTCGAGATTAGCGAACCACAACGAAGTAATTATTTATTTTATTTCCCAATCCCAACCTATTCATCGCATGAAGCAAAACTGGTAATACTCCATATCTAATACTATGGTGTTATCGGTAAAATTAATTACCATTTCACGTTCAAATCTAATTAAAGATTTAACTATCGCTTTGGAGCAAAACTGGTAATACTCCATTCTCGCTCATTTGCCAAATTTGATAATTTAGATTATCAATTCTCATTTCCATCTAATTGCAGATTCATTAAAACTCCTTTTCCTGGGTTAAAGAACTAATGCCATTTAAAACGTAGTTCACGACAAACCCAAATCTAATTCTATTTATTATCGGGTTAAAGAACAAGTGTTATTTAAAACACCCTTCACGATAAACCCACAAATCAATTCTATTTAAAATCCATTTCAAATCCAATTTATTTACTTAAAAATAAATGGGTTTTAATTTCAGTTCAAAACTAGTTTATTTCGATAAAAATCTATTTTTATCTTTTCAAATATGGAGTTTTTCATCCCAATTTTTCCCAAACCATTTCTTATGATTTTACACAAATTATTGATATTTTTAATAATTTTATCAAGGCCCGTACGGTCGATTTCGAACAATGGCCATCGAACTGCACTTACATCGGCCTTTTCCAAATTTGATTTGGACGTATCTCCAAATCCAACCATTAGATTTCAAATTTCTAATATTCGTTAGAAAGCTCTTTTTGATACGAACCCAACGGTTTTGGTTTTAGGAGAATCCGACGGTCGGATCTCCCGTAATGTCCATTCGAAGTCAATGGTCGAAATTCGTGAACTACCGCAGCGCGGCGCGTTCTATTCAGGCCATTTTATTATATATATAATATATATAATATATATTTCGTCGATTACTATTTAAAACGAATTTTATAAATAGTTTTGAATTCGTTTCAAAAACAATTTCAACTTCCATTTCAAATTCAAACCAAAAATTGAATTCAAACCAAATAATCTAACCAACTACACAACAAAACAATTTAACAAACAAGCCAACCATGGTCTGTGGATGACAGGTGTCGGGTGCTACTAAACACCGTCAAGCATCCTAGTATATATTTTAACTAGAAATTAAAATAGAGTGAGGAGTTCTCACCAATTGCTAACCCAAACACCGCGACTCTTCTTATGTAGAACACCTTCGTCGTGCTTTGTTGTCGCTCAGAATCGCTGTTTTAATCCAACGAAATCTGTTTCATGAAATTTATATTAAAAATCACATTTTTAATACAACGCTATTTTATATTTAAGAGACTATGCTTTTACTTTGCTTTATATTTTTAAAAGAATATATTTTTTTCTTTCAAAAACAATGTATATTTAATTTTCAAAAACAAGGTATATATATATTTATTTCAACAAGGTATATATATTTATAAATCAACGCATATTATATTTTCTCAAAGCATATTATTTTTTCTTCGACAAAAGGATATATTTCTACTCGACAAATGAATATATTTTTAACCGACAAAAGAATATATTCTAACCGAAAAAAGAATATATTTTAACCTTGCCTTAATATAATTAAAAATCCCGCCTTTTGTTCAATAAAAATCTCACCTTATGTTAATTAAAAATCTCATGTTATGTTAATTAAAAATCTCATGTTTAAATAAACAAAGGTCATACCTTTAAATCGCTTTTCTATATCATCACTTCGTGTGTAAAAATCGAATTTTTATTTAAATAAAAATCCCAACCCTTTGTATATATAATTTTCACTTTCCCGCACATAAAAATTTCTCCTTTATATGTTAAAAATATAAATAAAAATCCTAACTTGATATGTTAAAAATCGGCTTTACATATTCAAAATTTCCAGCTTTATATATCTAAACTCACTTTATATATTCCTATAAACCATGCCATTTAATTAAATTAGTTAAACTAAAAATAAATAAATAAAAACTTACATTTTTATTCGATTTTCTCCGTGGAAAGGCCTCGTAGTCGACCGTTCGTGGCCGAGGACAGCAGCACCTGAGTCGGGGAGTGAAATGGGGTGGTGGTGGGCCTCGCGGGTGTAGGGATTCACTGGTTCGCTCAGCGTGGAGCTAGAGGGTTAGGCGATGGATGCGGCGAATAGGGGGTCGCAGGGTGGAAAGGGAGAGAACGGAGGAGGGGGTGGGGCACCTCGTCGGAGCAGGGGTGTCAGAGAGGAAGGCGCGGCAGAGGGGTGTGGGGCCAAGCGACGTGGCGGAGCACCCTGGCGGCTTCTAGGGTTTTGGTCGATTTGGAGGCTGTGTCGGTTAGCAGGCGAAGAGGAGGAGAAGGGAGAGAAGAAGGCGTGGGGGTTCGCCGGAGGTGAAGGGGAAGGCCGGCAGTCATGGCCGGAGGTCGATGGTGAACGCGGCGGTGGATGCGATCGTCGATCCCCATTTTTCCTTCTTTTTTTTATTCGCTTTCTTTGCCTGTAGGAGGGAGGGGGAGAAAGAAATAGGAAGGGGGGTCTATGCAAAAAGGGATTTAATTATTTATTTAATTATTTAAATTCTAAAAAGGTGACTTTTTTATCCGAACTCCAATCGAGACCCAACGACTGTCGTCCCTAGCGTATTACCCCTATTCCGAACATAATGGGATATGTATCGCAAGTTGATTCGATCGTTACAATCAGTTTTTGTCAAATATACATTTAACTCTATATATTGAATTTAAATGCGCATTTCAATTTACTGGGGTCACATACTAACTCTAAAAATTCCCGAAAAATATTTTCTAGCTTCGTATTGACGATACGGTCCTAACAAAACTAGTTTCGACGAATTCTGAGACCGTTAGAAAAATGGCCATTTTCCAGTCGATTAAAATCAACTGAAACTGGTCAAACGCGTTTTCCTTCGCCACGCTCACATATTGAATTGAAAAATTATGAAATTTGGAATCTAGCAATAATTTGACATCACGGACCCAACAAAAGTGGTTTCGTCGAAATCCGAGGTCGTTTGCAAAATTCCCATTGCCTGAATTCCATAGCGACTATTCAGAATTTTCAACTGGAAATATCTTTTGATCCCCGCTATGAAATTTTGATTTTCCGGGTTCGTTGGAAATATATTCCCAATTAGATCCTAATGTTTTTGGTTTCACTAAAATCCGGATTGTTTTGCACCCGGTACATTCAATTGAAGTTTGAAATCGAATTATCGAACTACCGCGCCATTTTCAATTCTATTTATAATTATATATCAATATTTATATTCTAACGACGGCGTATATAAATATATACGTTCGAATTGTATTCAAAATAAATTTCTCGTCGATATTATTTAAAATAATATATTTTAAATATTCACAATTCGCTAAAATTGCCAAAATAAAAATTTTAAACTGGCTCAGAATTTCCGGGTTATTACAAGATCACTGCTTGGGCATTAGTAGTGCATCTTCTAATTTAACTTCTTTTTCTTTAGAGACAGTTTTAAAGTTGTAATAATGACATTGGATCATAAGCTGTATTTGGATTCCGCTGCTAAGAATTTCCGGGTTATTACAAGATCACTGCTTGGGCATTAGTAGTGCATCTTCTAATTTAACTTCTTTTTCTTTAGAGACAGTTTTAAAGTTGTAATAATGACATTGGATCATAAGCTGTATTTGGATTTCCGCTGCTATGTTGGTTTAGTTTTTCAGCTTATGCACTGTCTCGCCTGTTTTATGTCGAGATTATGTTATTATTATATTTTGTTCCATGCGCTGTGAGACATTCTATAGGTTCCTTGTTAGTTCATTCTCTTATTTCCTTTCTTTGGCGACCGTTCCATGCTAGTTGGGCATGTTTATAGCGCACCTTCGGAGGAAATGCAGGCTGGTGCGGGGCGGGCCGTCACATTTGGTATCAGAGCTCTAGGTTGCGTATTTAACCTAGGGAAGTTATCAGGGAGAGATAGTATACATATATGAGAGCGCGTATTTGTGATTATTTTGGTTTTCAAAAGCAATATATATATATACTATTAGTATAGCTAAGGATGATGTCGCACTGCATTAGCACCACTATGGAGATGGTTAATCGTTTTCTCTTTATAGATTGAATGATGAGACGATACGCAAGAGGTGCCGGTAGGGGAGCCAATAATGGGAATGCTGCTGACATGAGGACGATGTTTACTGACTTCATGAGGGAGATGCTTAGGGATGTGCAGAGGGCAGCTCCTAATTGTAGTAATGGTGGTGGTCCAATAGTGCAGGCGCCTAGGGCCAATTTCGCCAAGCTGAATAAGGATTATACTAGTCTTAGTGGGAAGCCGTTCCACGGAACGGAGTTGGCTACGGATGTTCTGGATTGGTTGGATAGTTGCGAATGTATCTTCAAGGATTTGGGTATCGAGGATGCGATGAAAAGAAGGCTAGCATCCCGTCAACTGCAAGGACGGGCAATGAATTGGTGGAATGCTATAAAGGCAGCTACTCCCGAGGATCAAATTACATGGGAGAAGTTTAAGGTTTGCTTTAGCGAGAAGTTCATTCCAGATGCTCAGAAGTCAGTGTTGTTTAAGAAATTCTTGGAGCTCAACAGAATGGTAGAGCTGTCTCGGAGTATATTGCTGAATTCTACATTGTCGAAGTATGGGATATCTCTTATTGATACTACCGAGAAGAAGAACAAGAAGTTTATAACTGGTTTGGATCAATACTTGGGGGAAAGGCTTATTAACCACATCGATGAGACGTTTGAATCGATTGTGGGGAAGCATTGAGGTCAGAGAGTCTTTACCCTAAGCCGAATACTGAGGTTGCATCTACAGAGGAGCCAAAGCCGCAAGCAAGTGGTGGAGGCAAAACTAGGTCTCAGAATAAGAGGAAGCATAATCAGAATAAGGATGGCCAGAAAAAGAATAAGAAAGATGTTGAGTGCTTCAGCTGTGGTAAGAAGGGCAATTATGCTAGTAATTGTCGGGCCAAGCCAGCAGATAGGAAGTGCTTCAACTGTGGCCAAGTGGGACATCATAAGGACAAGTGTCTGCAACCCCCTAAAGAAAAGCAGATGGTGAAAGCATATGCCCGTAATGCTATTCCTTCTTCGTCGAATGCCCCAACTGTGGCGGAGAAGGGAAAGAATGTCGTTATTCAAGGTATGCTTTCTGTTTATGATGTTCCTGTTAGAGTTTTGTTTTATACCGGAGCTTCCAGTTCTTTCATATCTAGCGACCTGGTAGATAGGTTGGGATTGGAGCCCGAGATTGTCGATAGACCTTTAGTAGTGACGAACCTGATTGGTGGTTCGACTAACCTTAGCATGATTTGTCGTAATGTGGTCTTATCGAGTCATGGATGCATGTTTGTTTGTGATTGCTTTATTTTGGGCTTTACTGGGTTTGAAATTATTTTGGGAGTCGATTGGCTCCAAAGATACGGGGCGGTGGTTGACTGTGAGGGCTTTTTGGTGACAGCTAGAGCGGATGATGGGCGGAGTATTTTGTTTGGTGGTCTACCAAGTGATGGGGTAATGGCTAGTTTTCTAAATTCCCTCGACATCCCGCATAGTGAGTTGTCAGGTTTGCTCATGGTTGGCCAATATCCGGATGTCTTCGAGAAGTGACCGGGCTACCACCACACCAAGAGATTGAGTTCCGTATTGATTTAGTGAAAGATGTCAGACCTATAGTGATGCCACTTCGTCGTATGGCACCAAGGGAGCAGCGAGAGCTCGGGGTGCAAGTCAGCGATCTTCTGAAGAAGGGATTTATCAGAAGGAGTGTTTCTGAATAGGTAGCACCTGTTGCGTTTGCTACCAAGGCCGATGGTTCCCTTCGTTTGTGTGTGGACAACCGCGAATTGAATAAAGTGACGAGGAAGAACAAGTATCCTCTACCGCGGATAGATGATTTGTTTGATCAATTGAGTGCCGCGAGAGTATTTTCTCAGTTGGATCTCGCGACAGGTTTTCATCAGCTTAGAGTGGAAGCTGAGAGTATAGTTAAAACGGCATTCCGGACGCTGTCTGGATTTTATGAGTGGTTGGTCATGCCATTCGGGCTGACCAATGCCCCAACATATTTTGTGGATCTTATGAATAGGGTATTCAGAGATCAGTTGAATAAGTTTGTCCTTGTGTTCGTGGATGATATTTTGGTCTACTCGAGGACAGAGGAAGAACACAAGGAACATTTGAGGATAGTGATGGAGTTGTTGAGAAAACACCAATTGAAAGCAAAGTTTTCTAAGTGTCACTTCTGGAGGAGGGAAGTGAGATTCTTGGGCCATGTTGTTTCAGAGAATGGTATTGCCGTGGATCCCGCAAAGGTGGCTACGATACAAGATTGGTCTACGCCCAAGAATGCAACGGACGTAAGAAGTTTCTTGGGGTTAACTGGATATTATCGTAAGTTTATCCAAGACTTCTCCAAGATAGCGGCACCGTTGACTCAGTTGACCAAAAAGAATCAAGCTTTTGTCTGGGATGAAAGGTGCGAGAATGCATTCAAGAGTCTAAAGGACAAGTTGACATGTGCAACAGTGTTAGTCATTCCTAAGGGGAATGAAGAGATGACGGTATACACAGATGCATGTGGTACCGGACTTGGTGCTGTATTGATGCAAGGAGGTAGGGTTGTAGCTTATGCAAGTCGGCAACTAAAACCGCATGAGAAAAGATACCCTACCCATGATTTGGAATTGGTAGCAATCGTGTTTGCACTGAAGATGTGGAGACATTATCTCTTGGGAGAAAGATTCGAGTTGTTTACCGATCATAAATCGTTAAAGTATCTTTTCTCCCAAAAGTATCTAAATCTCCGACAGCAAAGATGGTTGGAATTCTTAGCTTCCTATGATTTCGATATCGCATACACACCAGGAAAGGGTAATGCGGTAGCCGATGCATTGAGTAGAAGACATGCTAGTTTAGGGGCTGTGTTTCTTGAATGGAATCAACTGGAGTACATCGCAGGGTATGATTTCAGACCAAAGTGCGAGTTGGATCCAGAAATGTTAGCAAGCTTGACGATCAGACCCACTTTGATTGAGCGGATTGGTTCCAGTCAGAGGGACGATCCTAGCCTATTGGAAATCATCTCAAAGTTAGAGATGGGAATCGACGAAGAGATGAACAAGTATGGGCTTGATCGAGATGGATGGCTTAGAAAGAATGGAAGACTTGTTGTACCCAATGTCAATGGATTGAGAGATGAAGTGCTTAGAGAATGTCATCACTCAAAACTGACTATACACCCCGGTGGTAACAAGATGTACCGAGATATGAAGCAGACCTACTACTGGGAAGGGATGAAATGATACATTGGGAAGTTTATATCCAAATGCATGAACTGCTAGCTAGTTAAAGCTGAGCAAAAGAAGCCTAGTGGTTTGTTACAACCATTAGAAATTCCAAAATGGAAATGGGAACAAGTGTTAATGGATTTCATTGATGGGTTACCAAGGACTAGATCGGGCCATGATAGCATTTGGGTGATTGTGGACCGATTGACCAAGAGTACGAGATTTATACCCGTCAAGTCAAATAGGATGGCAGCTAAGTTAGCTGAACTATATGTAAAGTGGGTAGTGAGGTTTCATGGAATACCCAAAGGCATTGTGAGTGACCGAGATCCATTGTTCACTAGTGGATTTTGGAAAAGCTTACAAGTGGCGTTAGGATCAGAATTACATCTCAGTACCGCGTATCATCCTCAAACCGATGGTTAAACAGAGAGGGTGAATCGTATATTAGAAGATCTCTTGAGAACTTGTGTACTGGATTTTGGTGGATCATGGGATGACCATTTGCATCTAGTAGAGTTTGCATATAATAATAGTTACCAATCCAGTATCGGTATGGCTCCGTTTGAAGCTTTGTACGGAAGACCGTGCAACTCACCGTCATGTTGGGTAGAAACTGGCGAGAAGTTTATGCTTGGACCCGATGTGATAAGAGAAACTTCAGCCAGGATTAAGATTATCCAACAGCGAATGAAGGCTGCCCAAGATAGGAAAAAAATTTATGTTGATAAGAGGAGAAAAGAGTTGAAGTTCTCCATTGGCGACTTGGTGTTTGTCAAGATTTCTCCGTTGAAAAGCGTAATACGATTTGGCAGGAGAGGCAAGTTAGCATCAAGATTTGTTGGTCCATTCCCAGTTCTAGAGCAAATTGGGAATTTGGCATACAGAGTTGAATTACCAGAGAGGATGGCAGGAGTTCACAACGTATTTCATGTTTACCAGTAATGGATGTTCGTGTACGACCCAGATGTGACTATTTCACCTGATCAGTTGGATGATATCGAAGTTGGACCCGAGGTGGTTGGCAACCGCAAGCCTATGCGTATTGTACGGAACGATACGAAGCAACTTCGGAGGAAAGCGGTGAATCTAGTCAAAGTTCAGTGGGGCGAGGATGAGAATGACTGTACTTGGGAGACAGAGGAGAGCATTAGGAAGACGTGTCCAGAACTCTTCGCCTGGTAAGATTTTACCTTTAATTTAGTTTTTCTGCATGCTAGGAAAGGCTTGTTTGTTTGTTTTGCATGGTTGATTGTTGTATATGATTGGTAGGCATGCGGGATCCTTTGTATGTTTTGGGTTAAGGAATTTCGGGGATGAAATTTCTTAAGGGGGAGAATGTAACAACCCGCATTCTACGCATCGGAGGATCGTAGAATATTTATTTCTTTCTTATGTGGCTTTGGGAAACGACCATTGGTGTCATTTCCCATGTTCATGATTTTTGCCGATTTTTAAATGACCATTTTGCCCCTAGCTGGTACTGTTTTGGTCATAACTTTTGATTGGAAAGGAATTTTGACTTGAAACCACTTCCATTGGCTCCGGATGATGGTTTACCTCTCCGTAGAGTGGTCACATTAGCCAAACGGACTCACTGTTTGGGACATATGGCTGAAACAATGTTTAGAAGGTGAAAAACAGCTTAACCGGGCCTAATTAGGGTGATTAGCAAGAGGGCCCATGACCCATTTCGGGATTAGAGATGTATAGGAGCTGATTAGGGTTAGAAAACATTTCTTTCAACCGCCACTTTCATTCTTGAAACCCTAGCAATGGCCTCCAACACCCAAATCAACTTCTAATCACTAACTAATCAAGTTTTGGCTTAATCTACATAAAATCAAAGAAGATCTTCACCAAATCAGTATTAGAGCTGCTGTTAGACACCAGTATTCGCCCAAATCAGCGAGTTTTCAGTTCTGAAAATTTTATTTGTGGCCAAGGTGAGTGATTAGCACTGTTTTCACACCAATTACAGTTAATTAAGGGTAATTAGTGAAGATTAGCGAATTTATACACTAATACATTCTAGAAAAATATTTATAAATTCAATAATAATGCTTTAGACCTCTGTTAGAAATATGGTTTGATTTGTCTAAGTTTTACTAATCATATCATTAGTTTTGTCTAAACATGCTTAAGGGAAAATATGGGATTTTGGGTATGTTTTATCCATTTTACATGCTATAGTTGTTGTTTTGGTGTTTATGATTAATTGTACATGTTGCTATGACTGTATGGTATGATTTGTGACTGTGTAGAAGTGTTAGATTGGTTGAAAATGCCGTCGAGTGGCGTAAACAGTCGCTAGAAGAAGTTGCAGGAAATTGGCCGATCCGGATCGGATCGGAGGAAGGAGCCCGAACCGAACCCCCCTCCAAGCTGTTGTATCCACGAGAAGATCTGAACCCGAACCCACGACCCGATCCGCCTCCGTGTGCCACTCCAACCCGAACCGATGCGCCATGGAGAAGTTTGAGAGACCCGAATCGATCCGGAGTGCTTAGGAAGAAGGACCGAACCGGGGGAGTTTCCATGAAGCCAGGAGGTGTGGACTCCGATTCGAACCGCTGGAGGAAGGTCACCTCGATCCGGCCCGGAGCAGAGAGGAAGTTTTGAGCTGGAGATTCTGAACCAATCCGATTGCTTAGGGAGGAGTATTCTAATCCGAACCGAGGAGCTGATGACCACGACCTGAAGAAAAGTAAAGTGAAGAAATGAAGACCGGTCCGGAGAACAAGGTGATGACCAGAACCCGAGATGCAAAGGTAGTCCAAGTAGGAAGTTTTGACTCGGGATCCAGTTGGGAACCAACGAGTCGGCTTCATGAGTTGGGCTTTGCTGCGGGATGTGTGCAAAGGGGTTGTCGATGTCAATGACTTTGGATCACTATGTGTAGGGAGTACGTGAACGGATTCAGGGCCATAGTGGCCTAGGTACGACTAAAGGGCTATAGACCAACAAAGTGGGGTCATTTGTAAAGATTTGGTCATGACTCCATGTGGTAAGATTGGTAGTAGCAATAGTTGTACAAGTTGAACTCCGTAACTACTTCAATGGGTCTAGTGATTGACAGTGGTGGACATCGTATGCTTTACGCACTGAGTGAGAGATGTGAGGATGGTTGCTATGCTTGACTTGTTTGCCATCATTATGACATGCACACCCCACCCCCGTTATCTTTACACCATTTGTTTTGTGGCACCTTAGAGTATTGTACGGTATGTAGTTCTAACTCTTTGGTTGTAGGTCCAGGTTCAGGTATGGTTTAGTATACCTGTTATTGTTCTGTTTTGCTGCTTATCGCTCATACCAGACTTTTTGTCTGACCAGAGTTTTATGTCTCTTCTTATTACTCTGGGTAATCTCACGAGCAGACTAGAGACAGGTTAGCTGGGTATGCACGAGTAGCTGATCCGGAGACGAGCAGGAGGCTTCCACGTATGATATATATATAGTATTCTCCCTGTGTTGTTGATGATCACTACTTTAGAGACAGATTTAAATTTATAATAATGATATTGGATCATAAGCTGTATTTGGATTTCCGCTGCTATGTTGGTTTAGTTTTTCAGCTTATGCACTGTCTCGCTTGTTTTATGTCAAGATTATGTTATTATTATATTTTGTTCCATGCGCTGTGAGACATTCTACAGGTTCCTTGTAATTTCATTCTCTTCTTTCCTTTCTTTGGCGGCCGTTCCGTGCAAGTTGGGCATGTGTACAGCGCACCTTCGGAGGAAATGCAGGCTGGTGCGGGGCGGGCCGTCAAAAATATACTTCACCAGCTCCTAGCGTTTCTTGTTTCACAGAAATCCGATTTAAAACAAATCCTGTACATTTAGTTGAAGTTCAAATCGCCAAATTACGAATTGCAGCGCCATTTCGAGCTCGATTTTAATTATAATATAATTATACGTTCAAAATATCGTTCAAATAATATATTCGTTATTCTAATTCAATTCTAAACTGAATTAAATATCACAGATGATCCAGTTCACACCATATTGTGAATTCCATTATTTCTGACTATTTCTGAAATTAAATATATTATTATATTATTTATTTTAATTAAATATTCAATATTATTTAATTCTGGTCATTTTAAACAACCAAACCATTATTTAAATAATTAAATAAATTAATTATATCGCTGAAAAATGCGGGTCGTTGCATTCTTCTCCCCTTAAAATAATTTCGTCCTCGAAATTGCTAAGGTAGAAGACAGACCCTATTAACTGGGTTAAAATTTATTCGTTCACTTTTAACTTCAGTTTCAACTGAATTAATTTCTTTCAAATTAATTGTTAATTTATTCTTACTAACGAAAATTTTCAAAAATCCTGAAAATATTCTAACACCTTGAATTTTCGGAAAATTTCGCCAGCACCTCCTTTGTACCGGTCAATAGTTCAAACCCCAACTCGCCTCTCTAGGCCTTCTCCAATCCAAAAGAAAATCAAATAGCCAAGCGGCTTGCCAAATTGGCCCACAAATCACCAAATCTATAAGAATAAACGTGTACCTTTTTTCAGGCATATCATTATATCCTTTCCATCTGCTACCCTGTCAGCATATACAAATGCATTCCCAAACAAAATTCCAATTTTATCCTCAAAACCAAATCATTCACGTATCCAAGCCAAATTCCATTTCAAACGAAAGTTCCACCCTTGATTCCCACTCCTAACTCACCAATCAATACCATTTCAGATTCCTATCTCACAATTCAAAAATCTGATTCTAATTCAATTTCCAGTTAATTGGTTTCAATTCAATTCATATTTACTTTCACAAATTTCTATTTAATTTATTTTTAATTCAAACAATCTATCTTCTATGAGTTTTTAAACAACTTAGCTTTTTCTAAAGTCAATCGTTTCCTATCGGGATTCAAAACAACTTTTTTTTAAACAATTCAACACAAAATCTTTGGTAGTAATCCGTCACTTACAACTTGAAAATGAACACTGATGATGTGGCCAGCATCATCAGAATTATTTCCCAGCTATTGAAGTGAGTTCAATACTATATAACTTTCAAAACCATTTCAAAACACCTCCATTTTGAAACATATTTCAGATAACCTTCCAAAGTTTGTAAAACAAATTTTAAAATTTCTCAGGATCTTAAAATTTTCTTATACTTAACACAAATCCACTTACAAACACTTCTCCCAGTTTTCAGAAATTTAATTCCAATCCTAATTTAATTCTGATTTAATTTATCTGATTTCATATTTTACGAACTCAAATTGGTTATTTATATAACCATTTCAATTTTAATCAACCAACACATCCAATATATGATAATAATTCCAAGATATACGTTTCTTTTATATCAAAAAATATTTGGGGTAAAATTATTTCATTTACCCTCTTTCAAAACATATTGTGTCGGTTTATCGTATTCAAGTTTATAGAAATCCTTATCGATACAGTGGATCAAACTGATCGACCAGAATTCACAAACTACTCAACCAATAAATCTCCACAATATAAAACAATTTTTTTTATAAAATCTACAAATATGTTCACTCGTATATACACACTCAACTCAATCTAGGGTATTATTAACCCCATCTCTACTGAGTCACGCAACAGAGCCAAGGTAATCACTTAACCTTCAGCTCTGATACCACTGTAACGAATTGGGATTTTCGACTCCGAAAATCAACACAAAACTACCATGTTGACTATTTAGACATCGGAAATTCCTGATCATTATTAGAAAGAAATTAGAGTGTGAGAATAGATAAGATAGAAAATTAGAATAGAAGAAGAAGAAGATCACTACAGAACAAAATCAGAGTAATACGAATTTCACAGCGGAATGAATAAAATATAATACATGACATAACTTTGAAATAAAACAATATATTGGTATAGATAACATTATCAGAGTGCAACACTTACACACAGCGGAAATAACATTAGCTATATAATCATGAAGCCTCCTGCTTCAAGCTCCTCCAAGTATATTTGTAAAGACCTGAACTACTTGACTTCCCGTACAAATTTGGGCAGCCAAGAGTTTAGGGAAAAAACAAAACAAAATAAACTCTGGGTCAGTCATGAGACTAGTGTGAGTAACTCAAATCATTTGATTTAACTTTTCAAAATCCTTTTCACAAGAGAAGATAATCGTAAGACCGATCCACACATAAGCACGGATGGTTTTTACCTTACGATAACCTAAACCAATTTTGGAAAAAAATCAATACTTCTCTGATATTATAATAATGTCTAATCACAAGTAATTAGAATCTAGCAGAACGCTTGCATCTCACATTCCACATATATAGTATACAAACAAAACTACAGGCGCTTATTGGAGATTGGATTCCAACTATGACAAGGTATGGGACCACCCACCGATAGTATATATCTAGAGACGAATACACTGGGTTCAACAAGAACGTCTTGCAACCCGGCCCACACATGACCGACCACTCATTTCGCTTGAGTGTTTCGAATGTATATCACCAACGGTTGGGAGCTACCCTACCGTTTCTCGAAAAGGGTCAGCATCGATAATAGATAAAAGAATAAATTGGATTTTCTCTAGATAGGTGATATAGACCCTAATTGGAGCGACCCACTTAGCCATGCTGCCTGCCTGATTTCTGTCATTTCCCCGTTGATGAGGCTTGAGGTCATAACGTATATTTGGAACATCTTACCACCATTCACTTTGAATGCCACATCGTCATACCCGCCAAATCACAAATTGAATCCCTCAAAAATACCATGGGTTTAAAGCTAAGAGAAACGAATTCCTCTGCCACTAAACGTAAGTACGTTTGAAGAGATCAACTTATGCGATCCATTAGATATACTTTGTCAAACATTCGTCCATTCACGTTGTCCTGGGACTGGACAAACCGAAGGCACTATTTTGTAAACAGGATAGTACTTGCATAATTATGTCTTCAATATTTGATCGCAACGCTAACGTCCATATAGAGTGGTTTTCAGATAATGAATCTGATCCCGGTCTCTCCGTATTGACGACGGAAAAATGGTCAAAAACTTCGATAGTCGGTGATTTAACTATCAAGGAAAAACAGGTGTGCAAACAACGATATCATTTCCAGATGGAAATTCTATCGATCAATCATCATTCAAAGGTTTATTTCTTTTAATTAAATTATCATTAATTTATCCACTTTCCCTTTCTATATATTTGTAAATTCTTAATTTCTAAATTTGGAAAAAACATACTTTATAAATCACTTGGACCACATCACCATATTTACTTCTATTTCTTATTTCCTATATTGGAAAAAACATTTCTGATCCTTATTTGGAAAATGTTTCCAAACTCTTTCATTTGATTTAAACCGATGTTTAAATAAAACATCACTAAGCTAATTCAAACCATTTCACTCATTAACTAAATTCACTTAATCAACCTTCACTATCGAACTTTAACCATTTCTTAGTTAAAAACGAAGTCAATCAAGTTGGGGTATAACTACCTCTCAGACCTTAACTGAAACAACATTTCTAACTTCGAAATAGACCAAGTTCACCTTTCAAATCTTTAACAAACTTCCTTACGCAACTCTCAGATTCTATTTATGAACCCACTTCTTTATTTTAAAACATTGATTATAACTATAACTATAACATTATAATCCCTTCTTCCTAAATATCTATTTTCAAAATATAACTTTTATTCCTTGATTTAACTAAATAGCTAAACCACTAATTCATTCATAAATAAGTAAATCTTGATTAAAACGAAAAGTAAATATTTATTTTCCCGAATTCGATATAATTGAATTCAACGTATAATTCTCTTTCGAATAAACTCTATTCGATAACTCCTGTAACAACCCATATTTTGAATAACAAGTTATAACATAAATCAAGGCATAATTCAATGATAAAATCTGAATCAAGGGAAACGGGCTGTGCCATTGCGTTCGTCTCGGAAAAATACGCGAAATAGAGTCCGAGTTTTCGAAAATAGGAGTCCGTATAACCCAGTTAAGGCCCATGGAAGTTTTCAGAAAATTTAAATTTAAAAACAGATTTCAAAATTCAGCTGGGCAGGTAGGCGGGAAAAGATCCCGCCACTTCCCAATTCGACAGGGGTGTCGACTTGGGAGTCGACACACCCAAGGCTGTGTCGACTGCCCAGTCGATACCCCTGTCGACTTGGGTGGTTGGCCTGTCTGGCCTGGGTGCACCTGACTTGTTTCTCAAGACATGTTTGGAGGCTAGTGACGTGAATTGATGGCCCAGATCTGAATTAGGGTTAATCCTATGGTCTAAACTAACCTAATCACCCATAAAAAGACCCTAATACCTAGCCTAAGTCATCATAAATCAATCCTACAACTAAACTATGCCAAAATGTTTAATCATGGCCTCCACCCTCTTGTCATAACCTCCATCTTCATTCATATGAGAGTTCCTAAGCTTGTTTGAGAGTTTCTAAGGCCAAAGTTCAATCTTTCTTCATCAAAGCAAGGATCTTCTTCTAATTTCACAAGGGTTTTCATTAAAGCTTGCTATTTGGGGGTATTTAGAGTTGCTTGTGGCTTCGTCTCAATCTTATTTATATTTTATAAGTCTTCATAGCATTGTAAGCCCTATACTACTCTTAGATTCTAACTATGAAGTTAAATATGACATGTTGCAAGTTGAGTTTGGGCCTAAGTATGATATGTGCTTTGATCCTATTATGTTATGCATAAATATATTCTATGCATGTTTGTAAAGCTACCACATTTACCTTATGCATAGAAAGCTATGAGCTTTGATTGGAAGTGTTGCATAAAGCAACATAGAAACTCTCATAAACCTTGTGTTATCTTGCATATGATGTTATATGCAAATCACTAGCCACCATCTTATGTCATTTATGATCATGTTTCACCTATTTGCTTAAGTTTGATATCATGCATGTTTTGAGGCTTATGATGTAATATGCAAGTTGCTATCTTGCATATGGTGTTATATGCGAATCACTTGCTATCATCCTATGTCATTTATGACCATGTTTCACCTATTTTGCTAAATTTGATATTATGCATGTTTTGAGGCCTATGATGTAATATGCAAGTTTATGAACACCTTTGCCTCATATGCCACCATGTTTAACTTGTGGCCCAAAACCTTATTAATTATGTCATGCTTCTAAGTTTCCCCTTTTGAGATCTATTTACGTTTATGCGAACTTACATGCGATGGGGTTACGTTATGGGTAAACTAAAATGACTTAAAAACATGACTTGAAAAGGTGACATGAAATATGACATGTGATTATGCTTGAAACATGAATTTGGACATGACTTCTAGAAAACATGAGAATGGCCAACTCGAGGTTGGGTTGAGTTTGTAGCATAAATCTACCCGGAACCGACCGGCTTAACTAGTGGCTACAAGCAATAGGACCCGATGTGAGTAGTTGGTCATGTCGCACTTGAAACCCGAGGTTAGACCAAGTTGTGGTGTAAAGCTACCCGGACCCGCCTGGCTTAACTAGTAACCACAACAAGGTCTAATATGAGAGGTTGGGTGCATTAAATTAATTAATGCCACATGATAGGGTTAAGTAATGGACCACTTGAATACTTAACCAATTAAACACGATGGGTTGATAGGGTTAAGTCATGAACCTTGGGTACACTTAACCAACTTGATGGGGTAGGGTTAACCACATTTAACCCATTGGAAACCCTAGTTACATGGTCCTTTTCACCAGTAACCCTCTTGATTGTATCATGACACCCTAGGGACTAGGCTAGGGTGGGGCACGATTACTGGGCTGACATGTAAGCGACCAAAACGACGGCTGAGTAGGTGCGCCGGTGTAGTTTCAGGCGGACTATGGTCGTGCACATGGTCCGGAGTTGAAAAAGCAGACACGGGCACCCGTAGGTTTAGACTGTGCGTGCTTGATTTGTGTCCGTGGTTGGCACCCTAGGGCTTGGTACACCCTAGGGTGGACCTAGCACAGTTTGACCACACTTCGTGATTGGGCCGTATGACACCGACACTTGACGAGTTAGGCTTTTAGGGTGCCAATCGACTAGACCGTGTTGTTGGACCTTGATCTAGGTCATCTCGGGATGTTGGGCCAAGATTGGGCCAAGGGATCTTTTCTTGTTGATACTTGACATAGATTACTAGTACACACTTGGTGCAACTTAACCTTGTATATGCGATGCCACACTTGATCTATCTCTTCACCATGCCAGTTATAACCCCATGTTTCATCTCTGCTTTACATGTTCAGTTAACTTTATTAGTTTTTATACTAATAGTAGATAGGACTTACCAGTCTTTTTGACTGACCCGTTTTCTTTCGCCTCTTTTCTTCCGTCCCCCCCCCCCCCCAGGTTTGCTGGGTGGGAACACTGGTACCTAGCTGGATCTTTAGCTGTTTTTCTGGATAGCTCATGTATGGTTTGAGCATGCTATGGCCTTATTTCTACTTTGGGGATAGTTACTTTATGTTTTTTTCCAGTTTTCAGTTATGTTCTAGACTTTGTTTTGTGGGAAAATAATGACCAAGTACTTTGATGTAACTTGACTATGGTTTTGAAATGTTAGTTTTATCCGCTGCTTTACTACTCTGTTTTACTTATATGTTCTGTCTTGTGATATCTGCATGCATGTTTACCTTGTCCAACACCCCTCCAAAGCGAGTGTACTTGCAAGAGTGACCCTGGCGGAGGTGGGGTGTTACATTTGGTATCAGAGCATAAGGTTTACAAGATTTGAGCAAAAGTGTTTTTAAAACTTACCTTTTTGGAAAACTATTTTCAAAACCAATTAAGTATTTTCCAAGAAAAGTCTAGTTATTTTAAAAGGCTATTCCCCAAAAGCCATTAGCACTGTCCTTCGTTTACTCGTTCTTAATCTATCTTTTCCTTTTTCAGCATGGCCGATCTTAACCTTCCCGAGGGAGTAACCATTCCCGGATGGTTCCGGAGGTACTTGGAAGCTAGGGCCAACGATGCGGGCCCAGCAAATACCCTCACCGTAACTGAGGTTCCTCCTCCTCCTCCCCCTCCTCAGCATCCACAACCGGATTTCGCAAAGGTTTGCAAGGACTTTAAGGCGTTGGGTGGCAAGAATTTCATTGGGACGGAGACTTTTGTGGAGGCACGAAATTGGTTGAAAGAAACTGAAGATCTTTTTGCTATCTTTGATGTGGAAGACCATAGAAAGGTTTTATTGGCAGCATGGCTATTAAAAGAAGAAGTTGCTTATTGGTGGGAGGTCACTAATGCTACAAGGCCCATAGAGACTTGGGCCGACTTTAGGACGAGGTTTGGGCTTAAGTTTCTATCATCAGCTGAGGCGAATCTGCAATTGGAGAAGTTTATATCTTTGAAGCAAGGGGACATGACAGTGAGGGAGTATGTGAATAAGTTTAACCAGCTCGCTCGATTCGGTTTGGACATGGTTAATACTCCCCAGAAAAAGGCTTTACGCTTTGTACGAGGGTTGAATGAGCCATTACAAGGTTTAGCCCTGTCTCATATACCCATGGGGGCCACTTTTGAAGGCCTAGTGGACATGGCATTGCTTCAAGGAGACGATAAGAATGGCAAGAAAGAAGTCAAGCCTAATGAGACTCAAACCAAGAAGACGGACTCCAAGTGGGGAGGAAACCAGAGCAATCAGAACAACAAGAACAACAAGAACAACAAGGGCAACAAGGCCAAGGCAAAGGACCCAAGAAAATGCAACTACTGTGGGATTGTTGGGCACATAGCTAAAGACTGTAGGAAGAAGAAGAGGAAGCTGGGCGAATGCTTTCATTGTGGAGAGACTGGACACTTTAGCAAGGATTGCCCCAAGAAGCAAGGACAAGGGCAAGGGAAGACTCAGCGGGCAGGACCTTCTGGAGGGCAAGTGCATGCTCTCAACACCGCTCCAGTTCAGGACCGAGGTAGTATTTCTGTAGAAAGTCTTGTTTATATTTCTGACTTTCCTGTTCGCACTTTATTTGATTCTTGCGCATCGCATACCTTTATTTCTTCTGACATTATTGAAAGTTTGCACCTAAGTACTAGTCTAGTTGAGGATCCCGTCAGTGTTTCAAATCCAATTGGGGTTCTGCCCATTTATCTATGATTTGTGTGGATTTGAAGATTTCTATCTTGACCGTAGAATTCACATGTAATGCTTATGTTCTTGGGTTCACGGGATACGGGTTGATCTTGGGCATGGATTGGTTGTCCAGTTATGGAACCATTCTCGATTGTGAGCATAGGGTGGTGAGGCTCATGACTCGCCTCGGTAATACCCTAGAGATTTCTTGCAACCCGCTGGATCCCGTCATGCTATGTTATCTTGAATCTCTTGACTCGTCCATCAATGATCTGCAATTTGTAAGGGTGGTTCGAGAATATCCTGATGTCTTTGAAGAGGTTAAGGGGTTACCCCCTAAACGAGAGATAGATTTTCGCATTTATCTTGTTGATAATGCCAAGCCAGTATCATTGCCCGTTAGGCACATGGCCCCACGAGAAAGAAGAGAGCTCAGTAAGCAAATCAAGGAGCTGCTTGAGAAATTTTTTATTAGGCGAAGCATTTCTGAATGGGGTGCTTCGGTGGTATTCGCTACTAAGGCGGATGGTTCGCTTCGTCTATGTGTTGATTATCGAGAGTTGAACAAGCTGACAAAGAAGAATAGGCACCCGTTACCGAGGATTGATGACCTCTTTGACCAGCTTGTTGGTGCCTCTGTTTTCTCTCAGCTCGATCTAGCCACCGGATTCCATCAGCTTAGAGTGGCTGAGGATAGTATTGATAAAACTGCGTTTAGGACTCCATATGGATTCTTTGAATGGCTTGTCATGCCATTCGGTTTGACTAATGCACCCGCCTACTTCGTAGATTTGATGAGTATGGTGTTCAGGGAGTTCCTTAACAAGTTTGTTGTTGTCTTCGTGGATGATATTCTGATCTTCTCAAAGGATGAGGAAGAACATGCCAGACATCTCAAGGAAGTGATGGATACTCTTAGAGCTCATCAATTGAAAGCCAAGTTCTCCAAATGTCATTTCTGGAGAAGGGAAGTTCGGTTTCTTGGACATATAGTTTCTAAGCAAGGCATAGCTGTGGATCCCGCGAAAGTGGTTGCAGTTCAAGACTGGAAGACTCCTAGGAATGCAACCGAAGTAAGAAGCTTTCTCGGTCTGGCGGGCTACTATAGGAAGTTCATCAGGGACTTCGCTAAGATTTCAGTCCCTCTTACTAAGTTGATGAAGAAGAACCTAGTCTTTGCATGGGACTTAGAGTGTGAGCTTGCTTTTCAAAGGCTCAAGAGGGCCCTTACCACAGCTCCAGTTTTGGCATTACCCGATAGTGGTAAGATGTTTACCGTGTACACAGATGCATGTGGCAGGGGGTTAGGTGCTGTTCTGATGCAAGAGGGAAGAGTGATATGTTATGGGGGTAGGCAACTTAAAGTTCATGAGAAGAACTATCCCACTCATGATTTGGAGTTGGCGGCGATCGTCTTTGCACTCAAATCCTGGCACCACTATCTTCTAGGCGAAAGGTTTGAGTTGTATACTGATCACAAGTCACTCAAGTACCTCTTCTCGCAGAAAGATCTGAATCTAAGGCAGCAAAGGTGGATGGAATTCTTGGCATCATATGACTTCGAGATAGCTTATACCCCTGGCAAGGGTAATTTTGTGGCAGATGCACTAAGCAGAAGGAGGTTGACTTTGAGCCCCTTGTTTATTGAGATGAAGAACTTAAAGTTCTTGGCAACCTTTGATTTCACGACGGCTGTTGAGTCGATGACGGGTTCATTAGCATCCCTTGAGCTTAGACCCACACTTCTTGATCAAGTTGGGGCTTCCCAGAAAGGAGACCCGCAGATAGTCGAGGTCATGGACAAGTTGATTCGTGGTGAGACGTCTAGTCACCTTGCTAGATATATTATTGATGACAAGGGTTGGCTAAGGCATGATGGAAGGCTATGCGTTCCACAAGTAGGAGACTTGGTGCATAAAGTTCTCGAAGAAGCACATCACTCGAAGATGACTATACATCCTGGAGGAGATAAGATGTATAGGGATATGAAGCACATTTTCTTCTGGGCCGGAATGAAGAAGGATGTGGCAGAGTATGTTTCAAGGTGCATGGTGTGCCAACAAGTGAAAGTCGAGTCAAAGAAACCCGGTGGGCTATTACATCCATTGGAGGTCCCGCAATGGAAGTGGGAAAGTATCTCTATGGATTTTGTGGATGGACTGCCTAGGTCAAGGAAGGGGAATACGAGCATATGGGTCATAGTTGATAGACTTACGAAGAGTGCTCATTTCATCCCTGTGAAGAGAAAGAGGACCGCATCATGGCTAGCATCTATTTATCTTCGAGAGATAGTGCGGTTGCATGGAGTTCCTTCTAGCATAGTTAGTGGTCGTGACCCAATTTTCACTAGCCAGTTCTGGAATAGTTTGCAGGAAGCGATGGGTACGCGATTGAATCTGAGTACAGCCTATCACCCCCAGACGGATGGCCAAACCGAAAGGGTGAATAGAGTGCTAGAAGATCTTTTGAGGCTATGTGTTCTTGACTTTGGTGGTACTTGGGAAGACCACCTTCCTCTTGTAGAGTTTGCTTATAATAATAGCTATCAAGCCAGCATAGGGATGGCACCATTTGAAGCTTTGTATGGGAGTCCGTGTAGGTCACCATCTTGTTGGTGGGAGACAACGGATAGGCTTATACTTGGGCCCGATATGATACGGGACACATCCGAGAAAGTTGAATTGGTGAGAAGACGGATGAAAGCGGCCCAAGACAGACAGAAATCCTATGCTGACAAGCGAAGGACAGATTTGGAATTCGAAATTGGGGATATGGTTTTCATGAAGGTTTCTCCTTTGCGTAATGTGGTACGTTTTGGAGCAGTTGGGAAGCTGGCACCAAGGTTCGTAGGACCCTTCCCTATCATAGAGAGAATTGGAAAGATGGCTTATAAGGTGGAATTGCCCGAGAAGCTAGCCGCAGTGCATAATGTCTTTCATGTCTCGCATCTCCGAAAGTGCCTACATGAGTCCACTAAGGTGGTTGAACCAAGCATTCTTGAAGACGTGGAGGTAGAGAAAGAGGCAACCTTGAGAAGAGCTCCGATTCGTATCTTGGGAACAGAGATCAAGAAGCTAAGAAATCGAGAAGTCAAATTGGTGAAAGTTCAGTGGAGTGAAGCCGAAGAGGATGCAACTTGGGAAACCGAGGAGAAGATGCGTGGGCTTTATCCATTTATTTTTTAGGGTACATTCTCGACCTCTTTTCCTTTTACATGTCTTCCTTTTTGCTATCCATGTTTATCTCGTTAACCTTGTCATGAGAACCTTAAGTAGAAACCCTTTGGATGAAACATGTATTTGAAACATGTTATGCTTGATGTTTGCAAGTGGTTGCAAGTGTTTGCAAGTGGATACTCGTGGATGCATGATACACATTAGGCACTAAGATCGGCTCACACACTTTCATATTGCATATGCATGAGTGCTGATACTTATTCATGGATGAAACTTGTTATGCTATCATGTGGATGTTGCATATGGATGAATGTTATGTGCACTCATGTAGAGATTGTAAATTATGTTAGGATTTTGCATACATATGGACTCATTTCATTAACATACTTTGCATTAAAGGGGTCTACTGGATCAGTAACCGCCTGATTTTCGCATTAGATAAGTACATATACACACACCTTTGCATATAATCATACAGCATTTAGATTTTGTTAAGGACATTGACTGCACGTGGATGATGTTTTGAGTAGATGGACGATGGATGGTAGGATACGTTCTTCCTAACTTAGTAATTTCGGGGACGAAATCCTTTAAGGTGGGGAGGATGTAACAACCCATATTTTGAATAACAAGTTATAACATAAATCAAGGCAGAATTCAATGATAAAATCTGAATCAAGGGAAACGGGCTGTGCCATTGCGTTCGTCTCGGAAAAATACACGAAATAGAGTCCGAGTTTTCGAAAATCGGAGTCCGTATGACCCAGTTAAGGCCCATGGAAGTTTTCAGAAAATTTAAATTTAAAAACAGATTTCAAAATTCAGCTGGGCAGGTAGGCGGGAAAATATCCCGCCACTTCCCAAGTCGACAGGGGTGTCGACTTGGGAGTCGACACACCCAAGGCTATGTCGAATGCCCATTCGACACCCCTGTCGACTTGGGTGGTCGGCCAGTCTGTCCTGGGTGCACCTGACTTGTTTCTCAAGACATGTTTGGAGGCTAGTGACGTGAATTGATGGCCCAGATCTGAATTAGGGTTAATCCTATGGTCTAAACTAACCAAATCACTTATAAAAAGACCCTAATACCTAGCCTAAGTCATCATAAATCAATCCTACAACTAAACTATGCCAAAATGTTTAATCATGGCCTCCACCCTCTTGTCATAACCTCCATCTTCATTCATATGAGAGTTTCTAAGCTTGTTTGAGAGTTTCTAAGGCCAAAGTTCAATCTTTCTTCATCAAAGCAGGATCTTCTTCTAATTTCTCAAGGGTTTTCATTAAAGCTTGCTATTTGGGGGTCTTTAGAGTTGCTTGCGGCTTCGTCTCAATCTTATTTATATTTTATAAGTCTTCATAGCATTGTAAGCCCTATACTACTCTTAGATTCTAACTATGAAGTTAAATATGACATGTTGCAAGTTGAGTTTGGGCCTAAGTATGATATGTGCTTTGATCCTATCATGTTATGCATAAATATATTCTATGTATGTTTGTAAAGCTACCACCTTTACCTTATGCATAGAAAGCTATGAGCTTTGATTGGAAGTGTTGCATAAAGCAACAGAAAAACTCTCATAAACCTTGTGTTATCTTGCATATGATGTTATATGCGAATCATTAGCCACCATCCTATGTCATTTATGATCATGTTTCACCTATTTGCTTAAGTTTGATATCATGCATGTTTTGAGGCTTATGATGTAATATGCAAGTTGCTATCTTGCATATCGTGTTATATGCGAATCACTTGCTATCATCCTATGTCATTTATGACCATGTTTCACCTATTTTGCTAAAGTTGATATTATGCATGTTTTGAGGCCTATGATGTAATATGCAAGTTTATGAACACCTTTGCCTCATATGCCACCATGTTTAACTTATGGCCCAAAACCTTATTAATTATGTCATGCTTCTAAGTTTCCCCTTTTGAGATCTATTTGCGTTTATGCGAACTTACATGCGATGGGGTTACGTTATGGGTAAACTAAAATGACATAAAAACATGACTTGAAAAGGTGACATGAAATATGACATGTGATTGTGCTTGAAACATGAATTTGGACATGACTTCTAGAAAACATGAGAATGACCAACTCGAGGTTGGGTTGAGTTTGTAGCATAAATCTACCCGGAACCGATCGGCTTAACTAGTGGCTACAAGCAATAGGACCCAATGTGAGTAGTTGGTCATGTCGCACTTGAAACCCGAGGTTAGACCAAGTTGTGGTGTAAAGCTACCCGGACCCGCCCGGCTTAACTAGTAACCACAACAAGGTCTAATGTGAGAGGTTGGGTGCATTAAATTAATTAATGCCACATGATAGGGTTAAGTAATGGACCACTCGAATACTTAACCAATTAAACACGATAGGTTGATAGGGTTAAGTCATGAACCTTGGGTACACTTAACCAACTTGATGGGGTAGGGTTAACCACATTTAACCCATTGGAAACCCTAGTTACGTGGTCCTTTTCACCAGTAACCCTCTTGATTGTATCATGATACCCTAGGGACTAGGCTAGGGTGGGGCACGATTACTGGGCTGACATGTAAGCGACCAAAACGACGGCTGAGTAGGTGCGCCGGTGTAGTTTCAGGCGGACTATGGTCGTGCACATGGTCCGGAGTTGAAAAAGCAGACACGGGCACCCGTAGGTTTAGACTGTGCGTGCTTGATTTGTGTCCGTGGTTGGCACCCTAGGGCTTGATACACCCTAGGGTGGACCTAGCACAGTTTGACTACACTTCGTGATTGGGCCGTATGACACCGACACTTGACGAGTTAGGCTTTTAGGGAGCCGATCGACTAGACCGTGTTGTTGGACCTTGATCTAGGTCATCTCGGGATGTTGGGCCAAGATTGGGCCAAGGGATCTTTTCTTGTTGATACTTGACATAGATTACTAGTACACACTTGGTGCAACTTAACCTTGTATATGCGATGCCACACTTGATCTGTCTCTTCACCATGCCAGTTATAACCCCATGTTTCATCTCTGCTTTACATGTCCAGTTAACTTTATTAGTTTTTATACTAATAGTAGATAGGACTTACCAGTCTTTTTGACTGACCCGTTTTCTTTCGCCTCTTTTCTTCCGTTCCCCCCCCCCCCCAGGTTTGCTGGGTGGGAACACTGGTACCTAGCTGGATCTTTAGCTGCTTTTCTGGATAGCTCATGTTTGGTTTGAGCATGCTATGGCCTTATTTCTACTTTGGGGATAGTTACTTTATGTTTTTTTTCCAGTTTTCAGTTATGTTCTAGACTTTGTTTTGTGGGAAAATAATGACCAAGTACTTTTATGTAACTTGACTATGGTTTTGAAATGTTAGTTTTATCCGCTGCTTTATTACTCTGTTTTACTTATATGTTATTTCTTGTGATATCTGCATGCATGTTTACCTTGTCCAACACCCCTCCAAAGCTAGTGTACTTGCAAGAGTGACCCTGGCGGAGGTGGGGTGTTACAACTCCTTTCGAATAAACTATATTCAATAACTCTTTCTTCGAATTACAACATTCGATAATCTCTCTTCGAATGATTTACATTCGATTACCTTTCTATGAATAATTTACATTCGATTAATCTTCTTTCGAATAAACTATATTCGATTACTCCTTTAATTTTATTCGAATAAACTATTTCGAATAACTCTTTTGTATTTACTCACTTGGATTAACTCGGTTTGATTAACTCATTTTGACTAACTCAACTAGATTAACTCAACTTGACTGACTTAACTTGATTAACTTACTTATTTTACTCAACTTATTTAACTCCTATCAAATAACTAATATTCGATTAACTTATATTCAAATAACTATGTCTGTTTTAACTTTATTTCGAATGGCTAGTATTCGATTTAACTCCATTCGCTTGACTCTAGATCATTGTGATCACAATGGTTACGCCTGATTCTCTCAGGAAACATCCGACCGCCGTAGGCTATCTGCAGCCCTGTGAAATACGCTAGCAGTCGTACGAAATGGAAACTCATCCTGAATAACTATGTTTGACTAACTCTTTTTCAATTAACTATATTCGATCAGCTCTAATTGAATAACAAATATTTAATAAATCCTAATTCGATTAACTATTTTCAGTTAACTCTAATTCGATTAATTCTAACTCTAATCAATTACTCTAACTGATTAACTCTAACTGATTAACCCCTTTGATTAACTCTACGTCTATTCAGTTTCAATAATCGATGTTGAAATCGATTCTTACTTCTCTATATAAGTCCTAACTTATATATTCTATTTATACAATGATAAATATTTCATTTAATTTATAAAATATTATTTGTAAATTTATCTTCTCAACCTATCGGTCAAAATAGATTCTATTCAAAATCTTTGCTTTAAATCCATATCATGTTATACCCGTGTGCGAAGCACGGGTTTAAATCTTTCAAATGTAAATTTCTCCTTTATACTATTCTATTCACTTTTCAAGTATTTCCTTTTTATAATCTATTTATTTACCAAATAAATTCCTTTGTGGTAATTCTATTTATTTATAAAATATTTCCTTTTTATATAAAATCCATTGATTTTGTAAGTAATTACTTTTATAATCTAACAATTCCCTTTATAGGACCATGCCACATTCGTGGAACGGGTTTACTCCATTGGATTGCCAGTGCTTTAAAACAAGTAAATCTTTTGAACATCGCAATGCTTTTTATAAAAATGAAGCCATTATAAGACTCAGTTCCCATCACACAATGCAACACAAACCGTAGAATAGAGTTTTACCTTATAATGGCCAAAATATGCTTGATACGAGCAGAACAAATCATTTGATATTATTGCTAGTGTATATATGTTTCAAAAACAATTTCAATCATAACTATCAATCATAGACGGCATGGGTACCATATATCATGTCGCCATATATATATACAATTAAAACCGCATGGTGTCGTATTTGGAAATTGGATTTCCATCATGAACCAAGGCAAAAGATAGTCCTTAC
Source organism: Allium sativum (assembly GCA_030737875.1). NCBI lineage: Eukaryota > Viridiplantae > Streptophyta > Magnoliopsida > Asparagales > Amaryllidaceae > Allium > Allium sativum. The sequence goes on along the minus strand of CM060916.1, from coordinate 108,338,118 downwards.
CGAATTCGAGACGCTCTAGCCCGTTTCCCAAGTAAGTACTCAGTCAAGCCTTGGATCGTCATAGCCGGTCCACCGATGTGGATTAAAATTCCTGAACACTGCGTTTCCCCGCCCTATGGGGCGTCACTGGTCATATCTGACCACACCATCAGCTCCGAAGAGACGGAAGCAAACCGAGGCCTCGCTTTCCATCATCCACATTAGTAAAATACCCAGGCGTGCAAAACCCAAAGCACCACTCCTAGCTAGATGGAAACGCATGTCCTCCCTGAGGTCCTTCTCCCGTTTCTGGCTCATACCGCGGTGTGAGGCTCGCGAAACAACGCTATACACAAAGCTATGGCACACAGGACGTTCTCTGATCATCAACCACAAGACTTTGCTTTTCAACAGAAGCCTTGATCATCTGCCACTTAGGCATGCCACACATGCAATTCACTCCATGCGACTGATTTCTATCGATATATAACCTCTGAGCTCGTATGTCTCAGAGAAGGGCGTTAAGCAAGAGAATAAATTCTCCGCCGCCAAACAGATATATATTTAATAGAGATCAATCAGCACAGAACAAAATCCAATGTCAGATACACAGTCCGTTTAAACGTTCGTTCTGGGTCTGAACGAAACCGGAGGCACTCAATACCTCGCATATCCGTACAATCAACAAGTACGTCCGGACGGCTACTACTTCAACCCCTTCAAGGTAGCTACTCCTATCATGAGCATCAGTAGCACCCCTCCATTCGACGTGAAGATCATCGGGCTTGCACCGTCTTCTTATCTTCGACTTTCACTCGTCGATCAATTATTTGAAACGAGAATTAACTCGGCCTTTTCAAATAATTCACGTATATTTAGAATTTCAAATCAATTCATTGCCATGGTTAAATTATTCGATATCACTAATTCTGTTCTTTAATGTAAATTTCACGCCAAACACATTCAACCATCAAATATCACATAAACCGAGCAAATTCAGTTTATTTCCATTCCATATCGTTTATAATATTTTATCACTATTTATTGCTATTTTTATTTATTTAAAAATAGCCAATTCATTCAAACGACGTTTCAGGCCATAACGCGGCCGTGGCGCTGTTTTTCTTCAGATTTGACTTACACATATCTGAAAATCTAACCGTTAGATCTTCACAAATTTTATATCATTAGAAAGATCTTTTCAAAACGAACCCAACGGTTTCAGTTTTGGGAAAATCCAACGGTCGGATCTCCCGGTACAATCGTTTGAAGTTACGATTTCAAAATACGAACTGAAGCGTCGTTATTCGATTTAATTTAATTATATATATATATATATATATAATCGATTCTGGTGCTGCTTTTCTTCAGATTTGAATTAAACATTCCAGACAATCCAACCGTTCGATCTTTACAAAGTTGGTGCCGTTGGAAAGACATTTCCAAGGCGAACCCAATGGTTTCGGTTTCGGGAAAATCCGATGGTCGGATCACCCGCAATAATCGTTTGAAATCACAGTTTCAAAACACGAACTGCAGCTTCGTTATTCACTATATTTTAATTATATTTATATAAATATATATAAATATAATTCTTTCTTTGATTCCAAAACCATATCCACTTTATATATTTGATAAAAATGATCTTTTTATCCTCAAAAATATTTATTCCACACATCACCATTTTTAACACTTCATATTCACAATAAAAATGTAGATTTTATTGCCAATCTATATATTCAACACATGAACGTTTTCGACTTCACACATATAATAAAATATTATTTTTGTCATTCTAGTCCTTTATTCAACACATGAATATTTCTATAGTTGATATATATAATAAAAATGTGATTTTTATGGTAAAACAATTTATTTCAAAACACGATTATTTTATATAGTCTATACATAAGGTAAAAATGTTATTTTTGGTGTTAAAATAATTTATTTAAAATACTAATATTTTATATAGGCTATATATATAATAAAAATGTGATTTTTATCTTTCAAATAATTTACTCAACACGTGAACTCATTCAATGCATGAATTTCTATTCAACACACGAATAAAATTTCAACACATGAAAATAATTCTAACACATGAATACTATTGAAAATTTTGGCAGCATAATGGCAGGGTAGATAAAACCGGGTCCGTCCCTAGTACGGCTCCTCGCTCTACCTTAAAACCTCGCGGTTTTTGACAATGGGGATTTTCAATATCTAGTTCGCACGCAGGCGAATTTTCCCATATACTAATCCTATTGGGATTTCAATCACAATTCATCATTTCAAATCAACCATTCATGATATTCAACAAATTCCACATCAACCAATAATCCAAACAATATCACAACCAATATATATCGTTCGTGGTCTGTGGACGAGGGGAGAGTGTGTATGTGTGTGTATATATATATTCGTATGTAAATATATTTCAATTTATTTCAACGCATATACAATTTTTACAACACATATATAACTTATACATCGAACATACAACTTATACAACGCTTATACATGAGGTGTACAACGCTTATATAACTCATACATCGACTATATAATTTATACATCATTGTTTTCCATATCGTTTATAAATTAGAAATCTCACATTGGGTTCCACTCCACCAAAAATTGCAGAAGGCTCAGAAAAATATGTGGTCTCTTCTAGAATGTAGAAGACGTCCTCACGGTCCCGATGTCTCCTGTTTCATCGAATTTTGTTAACACACGATAAAGATACGATTTTTCAATTTTTGCAACACTTAAACGTGTAAAATTCAGTTCAATTAAAATCAGGCCGTTACCTTCCTTAAAGCTTCAAAACTAGGTTTTGGTTTTGCGCTCAATCTAAAGCACTTCAGGCCGATCGGGTTTTACAGCGTCATAGAGCTTCGAAGTAGCTTCACGGCGCCGGTGGTCTTGTTCAGATCGGCAGTCCTTGTAGCTCGTGACGGAGCTCGAAAGGTTGGAGCTTTGAAGGCTCGGATCTCGGTGATGGCGTGATGATAGGAGGAGCAGGAGGTATGGATTTGAAGAGGAGGAGGAGGGCTTCAAAAGTAGCTAAGGGGCAGAGGCTATCGAAGATCGTGGCGGCCAGAATCTGATCGGGAAGTGGGGAAACGATTTTCGTCGTCGATGGAGGATTAACGGGGGTTTTTTGATTTTTAACTGGAAATCAAATAATGAATGGATTTTAATGATTGGCCGATATTTATATTATTCTGAAAATTAGGGTTTTCATAAACGAACACCAATTCCAACCCAACGACTATCGCCCCCAGCTAAATACCTCCATCCCGGACACAATGGGATATGTTTCGTAGGCCAATTCGACTGTTACAGTCAGTTATTCTTCAAATTAAAATATAAAACATTCAATTTTTGATTTGAACGTATATTTCAATTTGCCACGTCCACATACTAATTCTAAATATTCCCGAAAAATAAATCTAGCTATGTTTTGACAATACGGTCCTAACAAAACAAGTTTCGTCAAATTCTGAGACCGTTTGAAAAATGGCCATTTTCCGGTTGATCCAATTTAACTGTAATTGACCAAAACACATTTTCCTTTGCCACGCTCACATATTAACTTCAAAAATTATGAAATTTGAATCCTAACAATAATTCAACATCCTGGATCCAAAAAAGTGGTTTCGTCGAATTCCGAGGTCGTTTGCAAAATGTCTATTTTCAAGGGCCATATATTCTCTATAGCGACCTTTCTGAAAATTCATTTGGCCATAACTTTTGACTCTCGCTATGAAACCTTGATTTTTTAGATTCGTTAGAAAGATATTCACTAACAGATTTAAATATTTTTGATTTCACTAAAATCCGTTTTATTTTGCACCCGGTACAGTCAGTCAAAGTTTGAATTGAAATTTTGAAACTGCCGCGCCTTTTTAGGCCTTGTTCATAATTCAAATTAATTATATTTATTTTCAAACATACTTTTCGTCGTTATTATTTAAAATATTTATTTTAAATATTTAAAGTCCACAAAAATAGCCAATTTAAAATTTTTAAACTGGTTCAGATTTTCCAGGTTGTTACAATCTCCCCCACTTAAAACTTTTCGTCCCCGAAAAGGAACAAAGTCGAAAGTGGTTTAATTTACCAACTCTACTTTCAATCTGGCTTCCATTTTCGAATTTTTCAGTTTCAAAGAATTTTCAAATTCTTCAAAAATTTGGCAAATACCCTAAATTTTCGAAAAATTTCGCCATAACCTCCTTTGTACGGGGAGGGGTTTGGAAATTTATAGGGCCGTATTAGGTACCAAATAAATCCTAATAAGCATGCACATATTTACAGTGATATATTCCGGTGTCCACAGGGGAGTGTGTATTGATCATAACTCCAGAGAATAAATTCTCATCACCCTGTAAATGGTTTTTTAGCCTTAATGGCCAGAGAGACGTGTTTATTGTCATCTCCAGACCCATGTGGGGTTTTTATTAATCTGGCAATTTACCGTTATATTTTATATGGTCCATATCAGTCATCAGTTCAACCTGTTAAATATTGTCATCGCCATACAAGCCTCTCGCTCGTATGGTAAATCTTCAACCTCGTCACACAAGCTCCAAATGCTTATGTGGTATATGATGAAGTATGCCTATCTTCAAGAAGTATGCCATGTAGTGTAGTTCAAAATTAATTGTTACTATCCTATGGCGACGTTTATTATTACACACAGAATAACCAGCACCCCGCATCCAATGGCATTCACAGGAGTTGATATAATAATAAAATCGCGCAACCAACTCATTAAGGTTTACCTATTTGTCAGGCACGCAAATAATTTCTTTACTCAACAGCTAATCCATTTACCTATTCAAACATATATAGTTCACATGCATATATTTCTATCTATTTTTAAACCAGTTCAATGTGTGATTTAATTGCATAAATTTACCATTCCTTCGTTGATTAAATTAACTATCATTCTAATAATTCAATTAATCAAATTCACAATCACACAACACAAACAAAAATCGATTTGTTTTTAACTTTCAAAAATATACTAATTAATTCATATACTCATTTAACATTATTCTGGCTATATGATTAAAAGTTTACATCCATGCAAAGAAAGCAACAGCAAAGTAGAGAACAACATGGAAATGTAAAATATGGTAAATGTACCTTGCACCAGAGTCAATAAGAGACATCCACCCTGCACTTAGGGTAGGCTTTCTTAATGCATTCCTCTATTTCCCAAGTACAATATCGCGGATCTCCACTCCATTGCACTTTGACTAAGTGAACCTTCTTGTTCCTCAGCTCTTTGGTTTATTTGCCAATGATCTTCATCGGCTCTCTTCTAACTGCCAATTCTGGAGTGATTTCCAAATCCTGTTGTGCGGCTTCTTCTACAACGAGGTCTGGATCATGCACATGCTTTCGCAGTTGAGACATGTGAAATACATCATGTACTCCAGGCAACCAATCAGGCAATTGAACCCTATAAGCGAGAGTTCCAATCCGTTCAAGAATAGTAAACGGACCAGTGAATTTGGGCGCCAATTTCCCTGTTTTACCGAACCGGATGACTCCTCTCATCGGAGATACCTTCAAATATACATAGTCGCCAACAGCAAATGATATATCCCTTCTTCTCTTATCTGCATAGCTCTTCTATCGGCTTTGAGCGGCTAGTAATCGTTTCTTAACGAAATCGACTTTGTCCGCAGCATCGCGAATCATATCAGGCCCCAGTACGAGTCTATTACCAGGTTCTACCCAACAAGCAGGGGATCGACACGGTCTACCATACAATACTTCGAATGGAGACATTTTCAGGCTCGCCTGGTAGCTGTTGTTATATGAGAATTCAACCAAATATAAACGGTCTTCCCATGATCCGCCAAAATCAATAATACACGCCCGTAATATATCTTCAAGAATACGATTCACCCTCTCAGTTTGGCCATCTGTTTGAGGATGACATGCGGTGCTCAAATTCAGCTTCGTTCCCAATTCTACTTGGAATGCTTCCCAAAATTTACTAGCAAAAATCGGGTCACGATCACTAACTATACTCATGGAAACTCTGTGCAGTCTAACAATTTCCTTGAAATAAATCTGCGCTAGACTCTAAGATTTTCTATTCGATTTGACAGGTATGAAATGGGTGGTCTTCGCAAAATGATCTACAATCACCCAAATATTGCCATTTCCTTTCCTGGTTCTGGGCAATCCATTTATGAAATCCATAGAAATCTGTTCCCACTTTCCACCTGGAACTTCCAAAGGTTGCAACAATCCAGCGAGCTTCTACTGATCGCTTTTGACTTGTTGACAAGTAGAACACCGGCTAACATATAAAGAAATGTCTCGTTTCATAGATTTCCACCAGAAAGTGCGTTTGTCATTATACATTTTGCTCACCCCTGGATGGATACTAAGCTTGGCTTTGTGACATTCATCTAATACTTCTCTCCGAAGTTCAGGAATATTTGGAACACATACTCAGCCTTTTAACCTAAGAATCCCATCGTTATCGATCTGAAAACTTGAGGGCTCGCCTTTTTGAATTATCTCTCTGATCTTCTGAATGAAGTAGTCATCCTTCTGAAGAGCAGGTATGTTATCAATCAATGAAGGCATGATGATAAGACTGGCGATAATTGCATTCTTTCTGCTGCGTGCATCAGCCACAACATTGGCTTTCCCGGAGTATATAAGATATCAAGATCATATGCTGCAAGAAATTCTAACCAACGTTGTTGTCTCATATTCAGATCCTTCTGGGTGAATAAATATTTCAATGATTGATGATCAGTGTATAATTTAAACTTCTCACCCAATAGATAATGCCTCCAGATTTTCATAGCAAACACGATAGCTAGCAGTTCAAGATCGTGAGTTACATAATTCTTTTCATGTGGTTTCAATTGATGGCTAGCATAAGCGACTACATGGCCCCTTTGCATTAACACTGCGCCATGGCCTTCTTTAGGAGCATCGGTCCAGACTTTTAAATCCTGAATGCCATCAATAATTGTGAGCACTGGAGCAGTCGTCAATTTTAACTTCAGCTCCTGGAAAGCTGCCTCACATTCGGGAGTCCAGTTGAATCTCGAATGTTTCTTAGTAAGCTTCGTTAAGTGACTGGATATCTTCGAAAAATTCTTAACGAACTTCCGATAATAACTGGCCAACCCGGGAAAACTTGTGACTTTTGTGGGCGTACGAGGCTGTTTCCAATTCTAAATAGCAGTGATTTTACTGGGATCCACTGAAATTCCTTGCTTAGACAAGACGTGGCCAAGAAATTTGACTTCTTCATACATTTGGAAAATTTTGCTTTTAAAACATTCTTTCTAAGAATTTCTAACACTTGTTCCAAATGTTTTTCGTGCTCGCTTTCTGATTTAGAGAAGATCAATATATCATCAATGAAAACCAGAACAAATTTATTCAATACTCCTCTGAATACCCGGTTCATTAGATCGACAAAATAAGCTGGAGCGTTACATAAGCCGAACGGCATTACCAACCACTCGTAGAATAAGTCTGGACCTTTGAATGCTGTCAAAGGAACACACTCTTCGACAATACGAAGCTGATGGAAACTTGTAGCTAGGTCTATTCGTGAAAACACTTGTGCGCCATTCAATCGATCCAACAAATCATCAATCCACGACAATGGATATTTGTTTTTTAGCGTCTGCTTATTCAAATCACTATAATCTACACACAGTCTGAGAGTACCGTCTGACTTTGGTACAAATACCACTGCTGCTCCCCAATCAGATAAACTAGGCCTGATTAGACCTTTCCATACAAGCTGTCGAGTCTGATTATCTAACTCTTGGGTTTTACTAATGGATTCATTTCCCGAGAATGATACTCTGCCCAGATTTCGATATTTCTTTAATAGAGCTTCTAGATATGGTTCTGCATTCCTTCTGTTTCTAACACTCATTTTCTAGTACTTCTGCAAATAGCAGATCAAGTGTCAGGTCAACAGAAAAGGTAATTTTAAAACATAGAGACATATACTTGAATGTAAATGTGTCTATCGAGGTGTATTTCATTCTGCTATACTCATACTAGGACCTTACTGATCCTATCTGTAATGAGTTATTCGTCCTAGAACACTACGGGTTCTATTTATGAGTTCTTTCATATGTAATATTCCAGAACTAAGCTTAACAAAAGCTCTGATACCACGTTGTGACAACCCCAAACCCCGAAAAGACGGTGCAAGGGTAATCTTTGGAATACAACACATAAACAGATAACAACAGAACAGAAATAAATAAGTACACCAGATAATGTACAATAGAATACACTGGATGAACATAATCATCAGAGTTACATAGTATATAGGATCATACTTAGTACAAATACGGTTCAGCTATACATAAATGTCTATAGCGGAAAACAAAACATAATATGTACAATAGGAGATGAACAGCATAAAAGGAGATAAATGATAGAATCCATCTTCGGCTCCAGCTATCCAGAAAGAGCCTGCTAAAACCTAAATACAAGGTTGCCCATGTAGAAATAGGAGCACCTGAGTTTGCAAGTGAAACAAACTACGAGTCAGTCATGGGACTGGTATGAGAAATCTAATTAACACATTTCATAATATGGCTAATCACAGGACCACGCCACTTTCACGGAACGGGATTACTCCATTGGATTGCCAATGCTTTAAAACAAGTAAATCTTTTAAACATCGCAAAAAATGAAGCCATTATAAGACTCAGTACCCATCACACAATGCAACACAAACCGGAGGATAGAGTTTTACCTTATAATGGCCAAAATATGCTTGATACGAGCAAAACAAATCATTTGATATTATTGCTAGTGTATATATGTTTCATAAACATTTTCAATCATAACTATCAATCATAAACGGCATGGGTACCATATATCATGTCGCCATATATATATATACAATCAAAACCGCATGGTGTCGTATTTGGAAATTGGATTTCCATCATGAACCAAGGCAAAAGATAGTCCTTACCGAATTCGGGACGCTCTAGCCCGTGTCTCGGGCAAGTACTCAGTCAAGCCTTGGATCGTCAGGGCCGGTCCACCGATGTGGATTAAAATTCCTAAACACTGCGTTTCCCCGCCCTATGGGGCGTCACTGGTCATATCTGACCACACCATCGGCTCCGAAGAGACCGAAGCAAACCGAGGCTTCACTTTCCATCATCCACATAAGTAAAATACCCGGGCGTCCAAAACCCAAAGCACCACTCCTAACTAGAAGGAAACGCATGTCCTCCCTGAGGTCCTTCTCCCATTTCTGGCTCATACCGGGGTGTGAGGCTCGCGAAACAACGCTATACACAAAGCTATGCCACACAGGTCGTGCTCTGATCATCAACCACAAGACTTTGCTTTTCAACAGAAGCCTTGAACATCTGCCACACAGGCAATTCACTCCATGCGACTGATTTCTGTCGATTTATAAACTCTAAGCTCGTACGTCTCAGAGAAGGGTGTTAAGCAAGAGAATAAATTCTCCGTCGCCAAACAGATATATATTTAATAGAGATCAATAAGCACAGAACAAAATCCAATGTCAGACACACAGTCCATTTACACGTTCGTTCTGGGTCTGAACGAAACCGAAGGCACTTAATACCTCGCATATCCGTACAGCCAATAAGTACGTCCGGATGGCTACTATTTCAACCCCGTCAAGGTAGCTACTCCTATCATGAGCATCAGTAGCACCCCTCCATTCGACGTGAAGATCATTGGTCTTTCACCGTCTTCATATCTTCGACTTTCACTCGTCGATCAATTATTTGAAATGAGAATTAACACGGCCTTTTCAAATAATTCACGTATATTAAGAATTTCAGATCAATTCATTTCAATGGTTAAATTATTCGATATCACTAATTCTGTTCTTTAATGTAAATTACACGCCAAACACATTCAACCATCAAATATCACATAAACTGAGTAAATGCATTTTATTTCCATTCCATATCGTTTATAACATTTTATCACTATTTATCGCTATTTTTATTTATTTAAAAATAGCCAATTCATTCAAACGACGTTTCAGGCCATAACGCGGCCGTGGCACTGTTTTTCTTCATTTGATTTACACATATCTGAAAATCTAACCATTGGATCTTCACAAATTTTGTATCATTAGAAAGATTTTTTCAAAAAGAACCCAACGGTTCCAGTTTTGGAAAAATCCGACGGTCGGATCTCCCCGTACAATCGTTTGAAGTTACGATTTCAAAATACGAACTGCAGCGTCTTTATTCGATTTGATTTAATTATATTTATATATATATATATATATATAAATATAATCGATTCTTGCGTTGTTTTACTTCAGATTTGAATTAAACATTCCAGATAATCCAACCGTTCGATCTTTACAAAGTTGGTGCCGTTGGAAAGATATTTCCATGGCGAACCCAACGGTTTCGGTTTCGGGAAAATCCGATGGTCGGATCTCCCGCACTAATCATTTGAAATCACGGTTTCAAAACACGAACTACACCTTCGTTATTCACTATATTTTAATTATACTTATATAAATATATATAAATATAATTCTTTCTTCGATTCCAAAACCATATCCACTTTATATATTTGATAAAAATGATATTTTTATCCTCAAAAATATTTATTCCACACATCACCATTTTTAACACTTCATATTCACAATAAAAATGTAGATTTTATTGCCAATCTATATATTCAACACATGAACGTTTTCGACTTCACACATACGATAAAATATGATTTTTGACGTTCTAGTCCTTTATTCAACACATGAATATTTCTATAGTTTATATATATATAATAAAAATGTGATTTTTATGGTAAAACAATTTATTTCAAAACACGATTATTTTATATAGTCTATACATAAGGTAAAATTGTTATTTTTGGTGTTAAAATAATTTATTTAAAATACTAATATTTTATATAGGCTATATATATAATAAAAATGTGATTTTTATCTTTCAAATAATTTACTCAACACGTGAACTCATTCAACACATGAATTTCTATTCAACACACGAATAAAGTTTCAACACATGAAAATAATTCTAACACATGAATACTATTGAAAATTTCGGCAGCATAACGGCAGGGTAGATAAAACCGGGTCTGTCCCTAGTACGGCTCCTCGCTCTACCTTAAAACCTCGCAGTTTTTGACAATGGGGATTTTCAATATCTAGTTCGCACGCAGGCGAATTTTCCCATATACTAATCCAATTGGGATTTCAATAACAATTCATCATTTCAAATCAACCATTCATGATATTCACCAAATTTCACATCAACCAATAATCCAAACAATATCACAACCAATATATATCGTTCGTGGTCTGTGGACGAGGGGAGAGTGTGTATGTGTGTGTATATATATATTCGTATATAAATATATTTCAATTTCATTTCAATTTATTTCAACGCATATACAATTTTTACAACACGTATATAACTTATACATCGAACATACAACTTATACAACGCTTATACATGAGGTGTACAACGCTTATATAACTCATACATCGACTATATAATTTATACATCGTTGTTTTCCATATCGTTTATAAATTAGAAATCTCACATTGGGTTCCACTCCACCAAAAATTGCAGAAGGCTAAGAAAAATATGCGGTCTCTTCTAGAATGTAGAAGACGTCCTCACGGTCCCAATGTCTCTTGTTTCATCGAATTTTGTTAACACACGATAAAGATACGATTTTTCGAATTTTGCAACACTTAAACGTGTAAAATTCAGTTCAATTAAAATCAGGCCGTTACCTTCCTTTAAGCTTCAAAACTAGGTTTTGGTTTTGCACTCAATCTAAAGCACTTCAGGCCGATCGGGTTTTACAGCGTCATAGAGCTTCGAAGTAGCTTCACGGCGCCGGTGGTCTTGTTCAGATCGGCAGTCCTTGTAGCTCGTGACGGAGCTCGAAAGGTTGGAGCTTTGAAGGCTCGGATCTCGGTGATGGCGTGATGATAGGAGGAGCAATAGGTATGGATTTGAAGAGGAGGAGGAGGGCTTCAAAATAAGCTAAGGGGCAGAGGCTATCGAAGATCGTGGCGGCCAGAATCTGATCGGGGAGTGGGGAAACGATTTTCATCATCGTTGGAGGATTAACGGGGGTTTTTTGATTTTTAACTGGAAATCAAATAATGAATGGATTTTAATGATTGGCCGATATTTATATTATTCTGAAAATTAGGGTTTTCATAAACGAACACCAATTCCAACCCAACGACTATCGCCCCCAGCTAAATACCTCCATCCCGGACACAATGGGATACGTTTCGTAGGAAAATTCGACTGTTACAGTCAGATATTCTTCAAATTAAAATATAAAACATTCAATTTTTGATTTGAACGTACATTTCAATTTGCCACGTCCACATACTAATTCTAAATATTCCCGAAAAATAAATCTAGCTATGTTTTGACGATACGGTCCCAACAAAACAAGTTTCGTCAAATTCTGAGAACGTTTGAAAAATGGCCATTTTCCAGTCGATCCAATTTAACTGTAATTGACCAAAACACATTTTCCTTTGCCACGCTCACATATTAACTTCAAAAATTATGAAACTTGAAACCTAACAATAATTCAACATCCTGGATCCAAAAAAGTGGTTTCGTCGAATTCCGAGGTCGTTTGCAAAATGTCTATTTTCAAGGGCCATATATTCTCTATAGCGACCTTTCTGAAAATTCATTTGGCCATAACTTTTGACTCTCGCTATGAAACCTTGATTTTTTAGATTCGTTAGAAAGATATTCACTAACAGATTTAAATATTTTTGATTTCACTAAAATCCGTTTTATTTTGCACCCAGTATAGTTAGTCAAAGTTTGAATTGAAATTTTGAAACTACCGCGCCTTTTTAGGCCTTGTTTATAATTCAAATTAATTATATTTATTTTCAAACATCGATTCAAACATACTTTTCATCGTTATTATTTAAAATATTTATTTTAAATATTTAAAATCCACTAAAATAGCCAATTTAAAATTTTTAAACTGGTTCAGATTTTCCGGGTTGTTACAATAAAGGAATTCCATTATGACTTTTTCTAAAATTTGATTTGGACATAAATCAGAATCTACACAACGAAATCTCGAATTTTCTCTTCCATCAGAAAAATATACTTCACCAGCTCGTAGCATTTCTTGTTTCACAGAAATCCGATTTAAAACGAATCCTGTACATTCAATTGAAGTTCAAATCGCCAAATTACGAAATGCAGCGCCATTTCGAGCTCGATTTTAATTGTAATATAATTATACATTCAAACTGTCGTTCAAATAATATATTCGTTATTCTAATTCAATTCTAAACTGGATTAAATATCACAGATGATCTAGTTCACACCATATTGTGAATTCCATTATTTCTGACTATTTCATAAATTAAATATATTATTATATTATTTATTTCAATTAAATATTCAATATTATTTAATTCTGGTCATTTTAAACAACCAAACCATTATTTAAATAATTAAATAAACAAATTATATCGCTGAAAAATGTGGGTCGTTACAAAATCTCTATATCAACGGAAATATTGTTAAAAACTTTTTTCGTATCAACATCTTAATAAATAAATAGGGAAAAACCTTTGTTATACCCATTATATTAAGGGCCTTGTTCAAAACAAACATTCATTAGAAATATTTAAATTTAAACACCACCTTTATTAAAAAGTTTAAGAAAATTCTTTCAACAGTTTCCTTTACTCAAATATTTCATTTCAAATATATATTTATCAAAATCGATACATAATTATAATCTTTTATAAAAATAGATTTTTTTATTGACCACTGCGTCCGTATATAATTTGCTATCCTATGGTCAAGTGATACAGATATATATCATTTCAATCCGTTTTAAAGGAAAAATTCAAAACCCGGGTATATATCATTTCAAACCGCACCCCAAGTCGATTCGAATTTATTTCTCAAATCTGTACAATTTATTCGGGTATGTATCATTTCAACCCATGGTGATTTTTCTATAAATCTATAGGGACTTTTAAGGTGAGAACAATACAATTATAACATATCACACATCACATCCATATTGTGTCATATAAGGGGACAGTGTGTGTGTCACATGTGCATTAATCACATAACAAATAAATATAGAATTCTAAGGCAATCATAACATTTCATTTCATCATTCCAAGTTTATAATTCACATAATCATATGTTAGTTGTGAGCGAGAGAAACTCATCTTTTTTGCAAGAAGAAGATGACATGAAGTGAGTAGAAACATATATAAGTACGATTCAAATTAGCGACAACGAATACGAATCCAATCAGTTCATGCACATATATACTCACGTATGTGTATATATGAACATATATAACCGAAATGGCCCTGGAACATCTTCAAATTATGACCTCAATCCAAAACACAAAAATCGGCAACCCAACAATTATGATTCCTAAACAACAACGATAATAAATCCAACATCAAACCCAATCTAGTTTATTTCTCCTTTTAACTGGACCAAGACAAGATAAAAAGAGGAAAAGAAATATATATATCTAAGTCCAGAATTCGATCCGTCTCATGTAGGCCAACTATCTTGCTCCGTCCTATCTAAACTGCCTCCCGGGTGTTTATGCAAACACATGGACTGCACGTTTTGACACATAATTTGTCCATGGTAATTGATCCTCTTCTTCTTGGTTCAGTAGTTGCTGTTATTGGGTTTGCTTGAAGGAGGGAAAGGAGGTTAAAAGGGAAATTCACTACATGAAAGAAGCCGAGACTACATGATTTGGCGAAGTCAGAATTTCCAAGCTCTGGAAAAGGAAAGCAGGCATAAGCGAAGCTGTCATGTGGGGCCCAAGATTGCAGGTTGTCCATGAGTTGCTAGAAGCGATGGAGGGGGTAGCGATGGGGATCATGTACTTGCATTGATCAAATCCAGGGAGACAGACTTTGAGTTGAGCCAGCAAGATCGAAGAAGGTCGGAGGTCTTTGTAAGCTTGTTGGAGGTACCAACATCGGTCGAGCTCTCGAGTTGGTGGTGCGAGGTTTAAGGTGGCGAGATGGGGAGCGCTTCACGGTGGATTAGGGAACGAAGCTAATTTCATTTGTTTTGTTTTTTTAGATCTGAGTTTCGAAAATGAAAGGAAAAAGAGGAAGGAGGTTGGGGAAAAGAGGTTACGCATGTATCTATCTTCCCTGATCTTTGCACACGTGTCCTTACCCTTTTTATTTTTTTATTTTATATATATACATATTCAACATTTCCACTATATATATACATATATGTATATCTCAAAGATAGAAAATAATTGTATTTCAAAACAATGCATAAACACATACAAGAACACGAGCAGAGAGATATTTAACAACGTCGTTAAATCAAGCGTTTTTACCCGAAATTAAAGATTTAGGGCACAAACGTTCGAATTTCATGAAATGAAAAATAACGTTATTCTCCGAATATCATCTAAGTGTATTAGTCTAGATTCGCCTAAATTCTGATAACGTTTAATCTTTAACAATATATTCAATTGTTTGACTAATTTACCATGAACAGAACAAATTTGCGTACTATATCGCAATATTTGTTCGTTCACCATATCTAGTTGTACGTATTTCAAATATATTTTTTTGTAACTTAACTCGCCTTTTAAAATTAAATGTTAAATATAATATATCGGTTATTGCTACCATATCGATTGAATAAATCGATTAAACAGAGCGACGAGCTTAGACGTTGACGTTACAAATCATCTTGATTATTTCTATGTAACATTGCAAATTCCAAACTTAATATTTTTATAATTTTATTGATTTGTGTTCATTTCAAATACTAAATGTAACTTGTCGCTATACATTATATTTCTATGTAATATTAAATGCTTAAATAGTTTTATATTTTATTACGTTGAAATTACCAGTTTGTTACCACCCCGGACGAGAGATTTTCCCAGTATACCCCGGACGATAGATTTTCCTAGTACACCCCAAACTCTAAATTTTCCCGACACCTCTCGGACCCTTTCGACTCTAACAACCTACCGAACCCCTCCAACTCTGACAACCTCTCGGACCCCTCCGAGTCTAACAACATCTCAGACCCCTCCGACTTCGACAACCTCTAGGACTCTTCCGACTTAGATAACCTATCAGACCCTTCCACTACTGAAACGACCCTTAACTTCCCCGTAAAGGAAAGCGTCGGATAGTTCGAGAACAAGCCACAACAGAACGCATACACAAGAACATTTCACTGTATATTACAACCATGCATCAGATTACAAGAATATACAGAGTATAAATGAATATTACACAGAAATATCAGAGATTTAAATTACATTTAAATACATAGCAGCGGAAAATAATACAATACACAACTAGAAGAGATATACGGATACAAAGCTTTCCGGATATCGTTCCAGCTGTAAACCAGGATCCTGTGAATATACATCTGCAAAACCAAAACTACTAGCTGCCCGTGTCAAAATAAGGGCACCCAGAGTTTAGGTTAAAACAATAAACTCCAGGTCAGTCATGTGACTGGTGTGAGAACTAAAACAGTTATTAATCTTTATTTTCAAAGTTAGGTAAAGCAAGGGACCACGCCGTATAACACGGAACGGGTTTCCTCCCAAGAGTACCAGTGCATAAAACAAACAGCGCAATGCTAAATAAAGGAAAATGAAGCTGTTATAAGACCCAGGTCCCATCACACAATGCAACGCAGCCGAGGATAGGGTTTTCCCTTATAACAGCCAAAGAACGCTTGATACGTTTAAAACAAATCATTTGATACTATTATAAGTGCATAGTGTATAAAACAACTTCAAATCATAAGTATCAATCATAGGCGGCATGAGCGCCCCATCCCACTATGTCACCATACTAGGTTCTACAAATAAAACCGCAAATGTCACGTATTTGGAAATTGGATTTCCGTCTATGAACCGAGGCAAAAGATAGTCCTCAACCGATTCGAGACAATCTAGCCTACCATGTCTCAGGATCAGAGCTCGAGTGACCCTAGGAGCGACAGGGCCGGTCCACCGATGTGGATTAAAATGCCTGAACACTACGTTTCCCCGCCCTTTAGGGCGCAAACGAGCCAACGAATGACTCCATCGGACCCGGATCGTCCGATCTAACCGAGGCGCCTCGCAACAGCAACAACCACACAGGTGAAAAGTATATAAATGTCAGGGCTGGTAGGTCACTGACACCACCCTAGCTAGAAAGAAACGCATGTCCTCCCTGAGGTCCTTCCTCCCGTTTTTGGTTCACAACCGGGGTGCGAGGCTCGCGAATTCACGTTACACAAAGCTGTGCCACACAGGCTGTGCTTTGATCATCACCACAAGACTTTGCTTTTCAACAGAAGCCTTGATCACTTGCCACTTAGGCATGCCACACAGGCAATTCACTCCATGCGATTGATATCCATCAATATATAACCCCTGAGCTCGTACGTCTCAGAGAAGGGCGTTAAGCAAGAGAATAAATTCTCTGCCGCCAAACAGATATATATTTAATAGAGATCAATCACACAGACTAAAATCCAATGTCAGACACACAGTCCATTTACAAGTCCGTTCTGGGTCTGAACGGAACCGGAGGCACCTAGTACCCCGCATATCCATCGATCTCCAAGTACGTCTGGACGATCACCAACTGTTTCCATCTTCTTGGGTGTACAGCCCAATCAAGATTATCAGTAATCACCCAAACGACGTGAAGACTTCTGGTCTTCGACCACCGTCTTCATCTTCGACACCACGTCGAATCAGTTATTCAGAATGGGATAAACCCGGTCTTTCTGAATAACTCGCGTATATATTATAAAAGTGTTACACAAACACAACATACGCCTCATTCCAATTCAGAATATTCTTTTATTCAAATATTCCTATACTTTGGGAAAAGTTCCCATTAATTTTATCCAAGATAAATTCTTTAAATTTATTCTTTAATCTCCTTTGAATATCAATTCAAACTAGTCGGGATTAGCGAACCACACCGAAGTAATCATTTATTTTATTTCCCAATCCCAACCTATTCATCCCATGAAGTAAAACTGGTAGTACTTCATATCTAACACCACAGTGTTATCGGTAATTCAATTACCATTACACGTTCAAATCTAATTAAAGATTTAACTATCGCCTGGAGTAAAACTGGTGATACTCCATTCTCGATCTTTTCAATCTAATTAAAGATTCATTAAAACTCCACTTAGTTTTAATCGTTAACTGGGTCAAAGAATCAGTGTCATTTAAAACACGATCCACGATAAACCCAAAATCACATTCCATTAATTATCGGGTTAAAGAACAAGTGTTATTTAAAACACTGTTCACGATAAACCCAAAAATCAATACCAATTCAATTCCAATTAAATATCATTTAATTGGTACACTTCATTAAATCTAAATAAAGAGATTTAATCTTTTCTCAACTGGGTTCAAGAACAGTGTTAGTGAAGACACCATTCACGACAAACCCAAAATCACATTTGATATTCAATACAAGGCTCTGAATAGAAAATATCCCGGCTTATATTCATTATCAAATTCTACGATTAACAAATGTCATATTGGAAATAACGATATAAATATGTATCTTTCAAATTTCCATAACACATCTGTATAATCACGAATTCCAACATCGAAATATTCCGAAGACAATTTCGATTCAAATCCACTCCAATGCAATCATTGGAAATTCTGGTTATTTTTAAAACCCTTTTCAAATTCAATTTATTTATTTAAAAATAAATAGAATTATATTTCTAGTTCAAAACTAGTTCATTTCGATAAAAATCTATTTTTATCTTTTCAAACATGAAGTTTCTCATCCCAAATCTTCACAAATCATTTCTTATGATTTTACACAAATTATTACTATTTTTAATAATTTTATCAAGGCCCGTACAGTCGATTTCCATCAATGGCCATCGAACTGCACTTATAGCGACCTTTTTCAAATTTGATTTGGACATAATTCCAAATCCAACCGTTAGATTTCTAATTTCTCACATTCGTTAGAAAGCTCTCTTCGATACGAACCCAACGGTTCCGGTTTTAGGAGAATCCGACGGTCGGATCTCCCGTAATGTCCGTTTGAAATAAATGGTCGAAATTCACGAACTGCCGCGGCGCGGCGCGTTCTATTCAGGCCATTATATTATATATATAATATATATATAATATATACTTCGTCGATTTCTATTTAAAACGAATTATATAAATAGTTTTAAATTTGTTTCAAAAGCAATTTCAACTTCCATTTCAATTCAAAGCAAAATTGAATTCTTCTTTATAAATTCGTTTCAAAGTTCATTTCTATTCAATTCAAATTTCAATTCAATTTGAATTCATTTCAATCCACTTTCAATTCAATTTGAAATCATTTTCAATTCAATTCATTTCGAAATCGTTTTCAATTCAATTCATTTCGAAATCGTTTTCAATTCAATTCATTTCGAAATCGTTTTCAATTCAATTCATTTCGAAATCGTTTTCAATTCAATTCATTTCGAAATCGTTTTCAATTCAATTCATTTCGAAATCGTTTTAAAATCGATATAAATATCGTTCACGTCAAAATGGCGTCAATCTAATCAACACGGCTTCATATATTCCTTTATTTTCAAATATTCTATTTCAAATATTTCTATTTCAAATATTTCTTTTTCAAATATTTCCTTTTCAAAACTGGAATGAGGCCCAATCAATTACCATATAAAATTAATTATATGGATTTTCATACAACACATGTACATAATAGCATTGAAAATAATCAACCATCAACCAAAGTGCACTACACTGTATAAGCATCAAATATAGATATTCAACGCTTATAACAGCCTGTCAATCAATCGATCGACATATTTAATCAATCAGGATGAGTGAACTTCAAATTTCATCCCAACACCCGTGTGGGGTTTCAAACAATCAAACACAGATTTTATTTGTGCAACTGGGCGATGTGTAAAATTTATCGACCCAATCAATGTCCTTCAAATAGGTGTACATAAACAAACCGTCCGGTTTGTAAATGAATATTTATTTATTCACATTCACGTCAAAAATTATATTTTAACGATAAAACATTTTATTTCAACACATGAATTTCTATTCAGTTCATTTCTTCAATAAAATGATATTTTATTTTTCTAACATATTTTAGAAAATTTCGGCGGCATAACGGCACGATACTAGAAACGGGACGAGGCCTAGCCTTATCCCCGGTCTAGTGAAGGCCCACGCCATTCACACATCAATCAAAATCACCAAACAACCAATTCAAATCACATCATATAACTAATCTATGCAACCAAACAAACAAGTCCATGGTCTGTGGACGATTGTGTCGGGTGCTACTAAGCACCGTCTGCATCCTAGTATATATATATAATTAGAAAAAGAAATTGAAAGGTGAGAAATTCTCACATATAGCTATCCTAGCTCCACGGCACTTCATTGATAGAAATCTTCATCGCTATCGCATCTTTGTCATCTTCGTTGCCCGGATCCTCTACATATGTAAAAATCGAATTTTGACTTCGTTATTCAATATATAAAAATCGAATTTTTAGTTCGCTATTCAATATATAAAAATCGAATTTTTAGTTCGCTATTCAATATATAAAAATCGAATTTTTAGTTCGCTATTCAATATATAAAAATCGAATTTTTAGTCCGCTATTCAATATATAAAAATCGAATTTTTAGTTCGCTATTCAATATATAAAAATCGAATTTTTAGTTCGCTATTCAATATATAAAAATCGAATTTTTAGTTCGCTATTCAATATATAAAAATCGAATTTTTACTTCGACTTTCAATATATAAAAATATGATTTTTACTTCGACTTTCAATATATAAAAAAAATGATTTTTACTTCGACTTTCAATATATAAAAATCGTATTTTTACTACTATGTTGTATAGATAAAAATTATATTTTTATCTCGATGCCATACAGACAAAAATTCCCTTTCACAAAAATATAAATTTCGCCTTTTCAAATATGAAGTTTTTTTAAAAATATGATCTTTTCCTTTAAAAGTTCAAATTTTTTTTCTTTTAAAAGTTCAAATCTTTTTCTTTAAAAAGATTAAACCTTTTGCTATTTAAAATCTTAATATAAAAATCAGTTTTCAAGTAAATAAAAAAAACAGTTTAAAGTAAATAAATAAATAAAAAAACAGTTTAAAGTAAATAAATAAAAAAAACAGTTCATCAGGGAACTTACAGGGGGGGCTCGTCGGCGGCTCGGAGGGGTGCTTCGCGGCTCACGGCGGCGCCAGGAGGAGTGCGGTGGCGATTTGGGGATCGCGTCTTGGGAGGAGCGGCGGCCTGGGTGTTTTTGTTTCGCGATGGGGCTGGGTGCGAGTGTTGTCTCGAGATGGAGGAGGAGAAGACGGAGGAGCAGAGGAAGGGGATGGTGGCGGTTGCAACAGAGGAGGGTGGACGATGGGGTAGGGAGCGGAGGCGACGACATTAAAGGAGGCTGCCATTTTTTTTTATCGCGAAATTGATTTAGGGGTTTTCTGGGAAAATGAATTGGGGGGGGGGAAGAGGGTTTTAAGTGGAAATAAGTTTTTATTTTAATTATTTTATTTGCAAATAGTTGACTTTTACATACGACCTCGAAACGAGGCCCACCGCCTGTCGTCTATAGCGTTTTATCCCCATTTCGAACACAATGGGATATGTATCGTAGGCTGATTCGGCTGCTGCAATCAGTTTCCGTTAAATTTACATTTAAATCACTTTATTGAATTTTAAACGTACATTTCAATTTACCGGGGTCATATACGAACTCTAAAAATTCTCGAAAAATATTTTCTAGCTTCGTATTGACGATACGGTCCTAACAAAACTAGTTTCGTTGAATTCTGAGACCGTTTGAAAAATGGCCAATTTCCAGTCGATTAAAATCAACTGAAACCGGTCAAACGCGTTTTCCTTTGCCACGCTCACATATTGAATCGAAAAATTATGAAATTTGAAACCTAGCAATAACTTGACCCTGCGGATCCAACAAAAGTGGTTTCGTCGAAATCCGAGGTCATTTGCAAAATGTCCATTTTTAAGGGCCTGAATTCCATAGCGACTATTCAGAATTTTCAACTGGACCTATCTTTTGATTCCCGCTACGAAATTTTGATTTTTCAGATTCGATAGAAAGATATTATCAATTAGATCATATCATTTTTGGTTTCACTAAAATCCGGATTGTTTTGCACCCGGTACATTCAATTGAAGTTTGAAATCGAATTATCGAACTACCGCGCCATTTTCAATTCTATTTATAATTTATATATAAATATTTATATTCTAACGACGACGTATATAATATATACGTTCTAATTATATTCAAAATAAATTTCTCGTCGATATTATTTAAAATAATTCATTTTAAATATTCAAAATTCGCTAAAATGGCCAAAATAAAAATTTTAAACTGGCCCAGATTTTCGGGTTGTTACAATCTCCCCCACTTAAAACTTTTCGTCCCCGAAAAGGAACAAAGTCGAAAGTGGTTTGATTATTCAGCTCTACGCTCGATCTGGCTTCCATTCTCCAAATCTTTAGTTTCTGAGAATTTTCAAAAATTTCAAAAATTTGGCTAACACCCTAAATTTTCGAAAAAATTCGCCATAACCTCCCCTGCACCGGGAGCATCGGGGAATTTCAAATAGCTTCCCCGGTCCTTCAGATCTCAAAAAGAAAAAGAAAAAGCCAAGCGGCTAGCCAATAGGCTCATAAAATCATCATCACCCAAACAAAACAGTAAATTATGTAGTAAACATGTACCTATTTGTCGGGCAAACAAATTTTATTCTCTGCTCTAGCCTCCTTGCTATGACCTGTTCAATGATATATATGTATATGCAAGCAAATGCGACCAATTTTCAATATCGTTCAATATTTGATACAATTAGGCTAAATGGTTAAAATTTAGCAAACAAATAAACAAACAACACAAACATCAATCAATTAGTTGATTAGCTTTTCAAATGCATAACTTTGATATATAGTCAAAAATCAGATTTTTGATGCCAAATCACAACAATAAGCCCTATCTAATTTTGGTTCTCACACCAGTCTATAGGAAATATATAAATATCACACCTTCGACACACGAACCCTAATTCTGATGATGTAGCTACAATCATCAGAATCATCTCCGGGCGACTAGAGTGTGAATCTATATCTATCCAGTATATTAAAACTTCAAATACACGCGGATCAGACGTATACGCAAAATTTATATATACCGGATTGCCCAAATTCATATAAATAAATAACCAAATACGAATAGTTGATTTATATTTTCAAAACAACAATTTGTTTTTATTTAAAAAAAAATATATACTCTTCACACTCGTTCTAGGATACTACTGACCCTATCTCTAACGAGTCATTCTAATTGGATATTACTAATCCAATATCTGATGAATTCTTTCGTATGGTTCTAATGTGCCTTGTTCTCTGCTTTGTAAACCAAAGCTCTGATACCAAATGAAACAGCCGACGAACTCCGGTAGGCTTTGCAACCATCCCTTCATCCCCCAAGCAGCAGGTAAAACCCACCGTGGCTCTCACATGGTCCCCCAGTTACTTGTTTTACGGCAACCCTCTCGAGTCTCGCGCCCACTGGCGAACCAACCCCCACCACAAGGGACATGTAGGGGTAAGAGTCTCCCGTTCGCCACCAAACTGCGAAGCGAGAACCCCCCATCACGACTGCAACAAGAACTGGTGATACTCCATTCTCGATCTTTTCAATCTAATTAAAGATTCATTAAAACTCCACTTAGTTTTAATCGTTAACTGGGTCAAAGAATCAGTGTCATTTAAAACACGATCCACGATAAACCCAAAATCACATTCCATTAATTATCGGGTTAAAGAACAAGTGTTATTTAAAACACTGTTCACGATAAACCCAAAAATCAATACCAATTCAATTCCAATTAAATATCATTTAATTGGTACACTTCATTAAATCTAAATAAAGAGATTTAATCTTTTCTCAACTGGGTTCAAGAACAGTGTTAGTGAAGACACCATTCACGACAAACCCAAAATCACATTTGATATTCAATACAAGGCTCTGAATAGAAAATATCCCGGCTTATATTCAATATCAAATTCTACGATTAACAAATGTCATATTGGAAATAACGATATAAATATGTATCTTTCAAATTTCCATAACACATCTGTATAATCACGAATTCCAACATCGAAATATTCCGAAGACAATTTCGATTCAAATCCACTCCAATGCAATCATTGGAAATTCTGGTTATTTTTAAAACCCTTTTCAAATTCAATTTATTTATATAAAAATAAATAGAATTATATTTCTAGTTCAAAACTAGTTCATTTCGATAAAAATCTATTTTTATCTTTTCAAACATGAAGTTTCTCATCCCAAATCTTCACAAATCATTTCTTATGATTTTACACAAATTATTACTATTTTTAATAATTTTATCAAGGCCCGTACAGTCGATTTCCATCAATGGCCATCGAACTGCACTTATAGCGACCTTTTTCAAATTTGATTTGGACATAATTCCAAATCCAACCGTTAGATTTCTAATTTCTCACATTCGTTAGAAAGCTCTCTTCGATACGAACCCAACGGTTCCGGTTTTAGGAGAATCCGACGGTCGGATCTCCCGTAATGTCCGTTTGAAATAAATGGTCGAAATTCACGAACTGCCGCGGCGCGGCGCGTTCTATTCAGGCCATTATATTATATATATAATATATATATAATATATACTTCGTCGATTTCTATTTAAAACGAATTATATAAATAGTTTTAAATTTGTTTCAAAAGCAATTTCAACTTCCATTTCAATTCAAAGCAAAATTGAATTCTTCTTTATAAATTCGTTTCAAAGTTCATTTCTATTCAATTCAAATTTCAATTCAATTTGAATTCATTTCAATCCACTTTCAATTCAATTTGAAATCGTTTTCAATTCAATTCATTTCGAAATCGTTTTCAATTCAATTCATTTCGAAATCGTTTTCAATTCAATTCATTTCGAAATCGTTTTCAATTCATTTCATTTCGAAATCGTTTTCAATTCAATTCATTTCGAAATCGTTTTCAATTCAATTCATTTCGAAATCGTTTTAAAATCGATATAAATATCGTTCACGTCAAAATGGCGTCAATCTAATCAGCACGGCTTCATATATTCCTTTATTTTCAAATATTCTATTTCAAATATTTCTATTTCAAATATTTCTTTTTCAAATATTTCCTTTTCAAAACTGGAATGAGGCCCAATCAATTACCATATAAAATTAATTATATGGATTTTCATACAACACATGTATATAATAGCATTGAAAATAATCAACCATCAACCAAAGTGCACTACACTGTATAAGCATCAAATATAGATATTCAACGCTTATAACAGCCTGTCAATCAATCGATCGACATATTTAATCAATCAGGATGAGTGAACTTCAAATTTCATCCCAACACCCGTGTGGGGTTTCAAACAATCAAACACAGATTTTATTTGTGCAACTGGGCGATGTGTAAAATTTATCGACCCAATCAATGTCCTTCAAATAGGTGTACATAAACAAACCGTCCGGTTTGTAAATGAATATTTATTTATTCACATTCACGTCAAAAATTATATTTTAACGATAAAACATTTTATTTCAACACATGAATTTCTATTCAGTTCATTTCTTCAATAAAATGATATTTTATTTTTCTAACATATTTTAGAAAATTTCGGCGGCATAACGACACGATACTAGAAACGGGACGAGGCCTAGCCTTATCCCCGGTCTAGTGAAGGCCCACGCCATTCACACATCAATCAAAATCACCAAACAACCAATTCAAATCACATCATATAACTAATCTATGCAACCAAACAAACAAGTCCATGGTCTGTGGACGATTGTGTCGGGTGCTACTAAGCACCGTCTGCATCCTAGTATATATATATAATTAGAAAAAGAAATTGAAAGGTGAGAAATTATCACATATAGCTATCCTAGCTCCACGGCACTTCATTGATAGAAATCTTCATCGCTATCGCATCTTTGTCATCTTCGTTGCCCGGATCCTCTACATATGTAAAAATCGAATTTTGACTTCGTTATTCAATATTAAAAATTGAATTTTTAGTTCGCTATTCAATATATAAAAATCGAATTTTTAGTTCGTTATTCAATATATAAAAATCGAATTTTTAGTTCGCTATTCAATATATAAAAATCGAATTTTTAGTCCGCTATTCAATATATAAAAATCGAATTTTTAGTTCGCTATTCAATATATAAAAATCGAATTTTTACTTCGACTTTCAATATATAAAAATCTGATTTTTACTTCGACTTTCAATATATAAAAAAATGATTTTTACTTCGACTTTCAATATATAAAAATCGTATTTTTACTACTATGTTGTATAGATAAAAATTATATTTTTATCTCGATGCCATACAGACAAAAATTCCCTTTCACAAAAATATAAATTTCGCCTTTTCAAATATGAAGTTTTTTTAAAAATATGATCTTTTCCTTTAAAAGTTCAAATTTTTTTTCTTTTAAAAGTTCAAATCTTTTTCTTTAAAAAGATTAAACCTTTTGCTATTTAAAATCTTAATATAAAAATCAGTTTTCAAGTAAATAAAAAAAACAGTTTAAAGTAAATAAATAAAAAAAACAGTTCATCAGGGAACTTACAGGGGGGGCTCGTCGGCGGCTCGGAGGGGTGCTTCGCGGCTCATGGCGGCGCCAGGAGGAGTGCGGTGGCGATTTGGGGATCGCGTCTTGGGAGGAGCGGCGGCCTGGGTGTTTTTGTTTCGCGATGGGGCTGGGTGCGAGTGTTGTCTCGAGATGGAGGAGGAGAAGACGGAGGAGCAGAGGAAGGGGATGGTGGCGGTTGCAACAGAGGAGGGTGGACGATGGGGTAGGGAGCGGAGGCGACGACATTAAAGGAGGCTGCCATTTTTTATATCGCGAAATTGATTTAGGGGTTTTCTGGGAAAATGAATTGGGGGGGGGGAAAGAGGGTTTTAAGTGGAAATAAGTTTTTATTTTAATTATTTTATTTGCAAATAGTTGACTTTTACATACGACCTCGAAACGAGGCCCACCGCCTGTCGTCTATAGCGTTTTACCCCCATTTCGAACACAATGGGATATGTATCGTAGGCTGATTCGGCTGCTACAATCAGTTTCCGTTAAATTTACATTTAAATCACTTTATTGAATTTTAAACGTACATTTCAATTTACCGGGGTCATATACGAACTCTAAAAATTCTCGAAAAATATTTTCTAGCTTCGTATTGACGATACGGTCCTAACAAAACTAGTTTCGTTGAATTCTGAGACCGTTTGAAAAATGGCCAATTTCCAGTCGATTAAAATCAACTGAAACCGGTCAAACGCGTTTTCCTTTGCCACGCTCACATATTGAATCGAAAAATTATGAAATTTGAAACCTAGCAATAACTTGACCCTGCGGATCCAACAAAAGTGGTTTCGTCGAAATCCGAGGTCATTTGCAAAATGTCCATTTTTAAGGGCCTGAATTCCATAGCGACTATTCAGAATTTTCAACTGGACCTATCTATTGATTCCCGCTACGAAATTTTGATTTTTCAGATTCGATAGAAAGATATTATCAATTAGATCCTATCATTTTTGGTTTCACTAAAATCCGGATTGTTTTGCACCCGGTACATTCAATTGAAGTTTGAAATCGAATTATCGAACTACCACGCCATTTTCAATTCTATTTATAATTTATATATAAATATTTATATTCTAACGACGACGTATATAATATTTACGTTCTAATTATATTCAAAATAAATTTCTCGTCGATATTATTTAAAATAATTCATTTTAAATATTCAAAATTCGCTAAAATGGCCAAAATAAAAATTTTAAACTGGCCCAGATTTTCGGGTTGTTACAACTACTTGACTACCTCCGGACCTCGACATCACTCGAATCCCTTCGGACCTCAGCACTACCCGACTCACTCCGGACCTCGGCACTACCCGATTCTCTCTAGACTCCGGATCCTGCCAACACCACATGGACCTCAGAAACTCCCGATCAGCGAGGAAGCTCAACAACAAGTATTAGACGAACATCATTAATCATTGTAACTTCTTGTAATTATGTCTTGTATTATACTTTATCAATACTGAAAATTCAGCAAAGCCTTCAAAGTGGACGTAGGCCCGACGGGACGAACCACTATAAATTACTGTGCCCTTTACTTTCCAGCACATTATTACTACATATCCCATACTTTTCCGCTCGAGACAAAAAGTTTCAAATTTTTGGAACTCTCGGATGTTGGCGACAATTTTAGACGTCAACATTTTGGCGTGCCAGGTAAGGGAGAGTAAAGCGCGCATCTACGATTAACTTTCTACCACTTCCTTCGAGGAATCGAAACCTCTCCTTTAATTCTACTCAGTCACCAAAACTTGAGACGCTACTTAAGTTTTGTTAGATTTAGCTACCAAATCTATCGACAATGGTGAACTAAGGAAAGTACCAATGGTTGGATTTTCCATTGCCGATCCTAATTCGAAATTTCATCCTAAGCCTCGACTCATTGAAGCTCTGACCAACCTTAGTGCTTCCAATCTCGACGCCTTCATCAATCAACCCCAATTCTATGAAACGTTAAGAGAGTTGGGTGATACTCAATAATGCCTTGTCAACAAAATTCACCAGAACATCGGATTAACATAATGGCTTCAACAATATGCTCAACGAGACATTCTCTGCCTTTAGGCAGACTTATGCGCTCAGCCTCCATCAACCAATACCTTCGCTCAAACTCGACAAAGACGACTTTTCCCACCGATTCTTGACTACAAGTTTGTTTGTGTTATTCGAATTCCATCTTGTCCACCGAGTAAACTTCTCGACAATGACGAGAAAGGGAAAATCTATCCTTGGTAGACTATCTAATGATAATCAAGGCACTCTGGTCCGTCAATGACCTCTTTCTGACATCTTAGCTACTGCTGATGTGACACTACCTTAGGCCCCTAAGCCCCTAGTTACTCAAGCGTAGCTTTTCGCGCTTGTCCAAAGACTGTAAGAAACCAAGCGACAGCTCGAAGCCCAAGTTAGGCAAACAGGGAGTTAATCTACCAACATGCTCAACGAGACATCTCCTGTTTCACGGTAAATAGGAGCACTTCCAGCCTCCTCTCAACCATGTATCCTCGGGCTCCACATCTGTCTCTCCTCCTAATAACTGAAGCCTTTGTCATAAAATCAATCTCGGCGATGCCAGGATCACCATCATAGAGGGAACGCGTCATCCCAGCCGTTACCGACTTGAACCTAATCTCGACCAAGGGAATAGCGCTCGAGCCTCCACTAGGCAGAATCAAACTGCTATGAGTACGGACTTGTCTCCTATGCTTCTAGGATCCAAAATGATCCTAAGTTCACCTCAACCAACCTCCACAGAACCATGCAATCGAGGTTGGAGACTCACTGAATAACGAAGACCTTCCTTTAAGAAGACACCATAGGCTTTGAACTCCTCAAATGGATCATGACCGCCATAACGCGGCAGGAACCCAAATTCAAATTCTCGCTGACATGATTTGTAGGATCTTGAGGGAATCGCTGGGGCACGCCAACGGTGTCTGGGAAACTAGTATGAGGCGTTACCCCTTTACTCCAGCTATCCTTAATGTCGAATGGCATAAGCACTTCAACATCCCAAAACTCACCTGTTACTCACGTAACTTTGATCCTCCAAACTCCATTAACAACTGCGAATGGCATATGGATTCATCACATGCTACTGACATTGTAAAGTGCAAGTGCTTCCCCTCCTATCCAAGATGTGGCTATAACACCCCACAATTTATGTAACAACCAGGAAAATTGGAACCAATTTAAAAATTTTATTTTTAGAAATTTAAATAGAAATTGAGTCAGAATTTAAAATTTTGATTTTTAAATTATAACAATGCGCTTGAAAATAGACATTTTTGCAAACAACCTCCTTTTTCGATGAAACCACTTTTGTTGGATCTGGAATGTCAAATTATTGCTAGGTTTAAATTTCCATAATTTTTTTAATTAATATATGAGCGTGGTAAATTAAAATTGCATTTGTCAATTTCAGTCAAATTGGATCGACCATTAAAAAGACCATTTTTCAAATAGTCTCCAAATTCGACGAAATTAATCTTGTTAGGACCATATCATCAAAACATAGCTATATTTATTTTGTGGGAATTTTTGGAGTCAGTATGTGGCCCCGATGAATTAAAAATGTACGTTCAAATGCAATATTGACCGTTATATTAATTTATATTTTAATTCTGATAAAAACTGATCAAAATAGCAGAATTAGCTTCCGAAACATATCTCATTGTGTCCAAAATAGGGGTATTTGGTTAGGAACGACAGTCATTAGAGTTCGTTTGGAGTTCGGACGCAAAATTTCACTTTTGGGAGATAATGGAATTAAATAATAATATAAAATAGGGTATAAATAGCCCACCTTCGGCCCAAACCCTCATTATCAAAATCCTAGCCGCCGGTTTCACTTCATAACTAGAATAATTTGAATTTCTTTCTCTCTTTTCTCTCAATCAATCAAGAATTAGAAGATGATTTCTGCATGAAAGTTGTAAAGATTCACATGCTCTACAAATTCATACGGTTAAGATCATGTTTTGGGTAGTATTTTTCGCGACTCTTAGGCCGCAAGGGCTGCAGTTTGGCCGCAAATTCATGACCATGTGGGAACTCAAATTCAAGCTATTCATGGTGAAGATGGAGAAGAAGAAGGCCTTCGATGTGGTGTATTCAGATCGGGTACCGGGAGGTTCTGGTGATGTGCGATTTAAAGAGATGGACGGAGCTTTTGGGTTTGATGGTTACAGTAAAACGAACGATGGAGAGAATGGGTTAAGCCCTAATCATGTAAATAAGTTTGATTAATTATAGTTGATTAATAAATTATGTAATCAAAATGTTTAATTAACGATATCTTGTTCACATGGAAACGGAATCGAACGATTTCGAATCCGTTGGAATCGCAGAAAAGAGATCTACAATATGGAACTTACTAGAGCTTAAACAGTTTACGTTAAAAATTCAAACAAAAATCAATGTGAGATTTCCTTTTTAAATAGTTAAAATTAATTAATTGTTATTGATGTTATACATGATTTGATTTAAATTGTTTGATGCTGTTTATTGATCTGTTGATTTGATGGAATAATTTTGTTGTATTAGAATGGACAAAATATAAAAATATCCTTTTTTATGTGAATTAGAATTGTTCACATAAACATATCATTTTTATGTGAATTAGAATTGTTCACATAAACATATCATTTTGTATGTGAATTAGAATTGTTTATATAAACATATCATTTTTATGTGAATTAGAATTATTCATATAAACATATCATTTTTATGTGAATTTGAATTGTTCAATTAAATATATCATTTTTATATGAATTAGAATTGTTCACATAAACATATCATTTTTATGTGAATTAGAATTGTTCAAATAAACATATCATTTTTTATGTGAATTAGAATTGTTCATATAAACATATAATTTTTATGTGAATTAGAATTGTTCACATAAACTTATCATTTTTTATGTGAATTATAATTATTCACACAAACATATCATTTTTATGTGAAATAGAATTGTTCATACAAACATATCATTTTTATGTGAAATAGAATTGTTAATACAAACATATCATTTTTTTGTGAATTAGAATTGTTTATATAAACATATCATTTTTATGTGAATTAGAACTATTCACATAAACATATCATTTTTATGTGAATTAGAATTGTTCACATGAACATATCATTTTTATGTGAATTAGAATTGTTCATATGATCATTTTATTCTTTTGTTAATTAGAATTGTTCACATAAACATATCATTTTTATGTGAATTAGAATTGTTCATATAAACATGTCATCTTTACGTGAATTAGAATTGTCACATGAAAATATCATTTTCATATTGAATTAGAATGGTCATATAAAAATATCATTTTTATATTGAATTAGAATGGTCATATAAAAATTTCATATTTTATATTGAATTAGAACGGTCATATAAAAATATCATTTTTATATTGAATTAGAATGGTTATATAAAAATATCATTTTTATGGTGAATTAGAATTGTCACATAAAAATATCATTTTTATGGTGAATTAGAATTGTTAAATTATAATTGTCATGTTTAACAAATTAGAATTGTTAAATTATGTTAACGATAAAATTTACATTTTAACGTATACGTAGAAAAGATTGTAAATATTCATTTGTTTGAAATCAAAATATGTTAATGATAAAATTTAGATTTTTATCGTATATGTAGAAAAGATTGTAAATATTCATTTATTTGAAATGAAAATATGTTAACGATGAAATTTACATTTTTATCGTATATGTAGAAAAGATTGTAAATATTCATTTGTTTGAAATGAAAATACGCTAACGATAAAATTTACATTTTTATCGTATATGTAGAAAAGATTGTAAATGCTCATTTGTTTGAAATGAAAATATGTTAACAATAAATATTCACATTTTTATTATATAGAAGAAAAGAGTAAAAATGATCATTATAGAAAATAAAAATATGTTAAGAATAAAAACCACATTTTTATTGTATAAATAGAATGTGTTAAAATGATCATTGTTTTGAAATAGAGATATGTTAACAAATAAATATTTGCATTTATTTGTCATATTAAAAATTGAAATTTTTATACAAATAAATACTCGCATTTATTTGTCATATTAAAGATTGAAATTTGTATACAAATAACTACTCGCATTTATTTGTCATATTAAAGATTGAAATTTGTATACAAATAAATGTTCGCATTTATTTGTCATATTAAAGACTGAAGTTTGTATACAAATAACTATTCGCATTTATTTGTCATATTAAAGATTGAAATTTGTATACAAATAAATACTCGCACTTATTTGTCATATTAAAGATTGAAATTCGTATACAAATAAATGTTCACATTTATTTGTCATATTAAAGATTGAAATTCGTATACAAATAAATGTTTGCATTTATTTGTCATATTAAAGAATGAAATTTGTATACAAATATTCGCATTTATTTGTCATATTAAAGATTGAAATTTGAATACAAATAAATATTCGCATTTATTTGTCATATTAAAGATTGAAATTTGTATACAAAAAAATATTCGCATTTATTTGTCATATTAAAGATTGAAATCTGCGTACAAATAAATATTCACTTTTATTTATTATGCTAAAGATAGGAATTTGTATACAAATAAAAATCTCCTTTTTATTTGTCATTCGCAACATAGAAAATGTCATGAAAATAAATACTTCTTTTTATATGACATTAGAAATGTAGAACATGTTATGCAAGTAAAACCTCTTTTTATTTGTCATTAGAGAACATAGGAAAGTGTTATGTAAATTATCTTTTATTTTGTCATTAGAATTAAATAACAAGTAATGTCGACAAAATTATCTTTTGTTGTGACAACCCCAAACCCCGCTCTACGGTGGCAAGGGTAATCTTTGGAATATAACACATAAACAAATAATAGCAGAACAGAAATATATAAATACACCAGATAATGTACAATAGAATACACTGGATAAACATAATCATCAGAGTTACACAGTATACAAGATCATACTTAGTACAAAATACAGTTCAGCTTTACATAAAATGTCTACAGCAGAAACAAAACATAATATGTACAACAGGAGCTGAACAACATAAAAGGAAAGAAATGATAGAATCCATCTTTAGCCCCATAGCTATCCAGATAGAGCCTGCTAAAACCTGAATACAAGGCTGCCCATGTAGAAATAGTTGCACTCGAGTTTACAAATGAAACAAACTACGAGTTAGTCATTGTAACAACCCGAAAATCTGGGCTAGTTTAAAAGTTTTATTTTGGCAATTTTAATGAATTTTGAATATTTAAAATAAACGACGAGAAATTTACTTTGAATATAATTAGAACGTATATATTTATACGCGTCGTCGTTAGAATATAAATAATTATTTATAATTATAAAAGGAATTGAAAATGGCGCGGTAGTTCGATAATTCGATTTCAAACTTCAATTGAACATACCGGGTGCAAAATAAACCGGATTTTAGTGAAACCAAAAATAATAGGATCTATTTGATAATATATTTCCAACAAATCCGAAAAATTGAAATTTCATAGCGGGGATCAAAAGATATATCCAGTTGAAATTTTTGAATAGTCGCTATGGAATTCAGGCCCTTAAAAATGGAAATTTTGCAAACGACCTCGGATTTCGACGAAACCACTTTTTTTGGATCCGTTATGTCAAGTTATTGCTAGATTCCAAATTTAATAATTTTTCGAATCAATATGTGAGCGGGGCAAAGGAAAACGCGTTTGATCAGTTTCAGTTGATTTTAATCGACTGGAAATTGGCCATTTTTCAAACGGTCTCAGAATTCGACGAAATTAGTTTTGTTAGGACCGTATCGTCAATATGAAGCTAGAAAATATTTTTCTGGAATTTTTCGAGTAAGTATGTGGCCCCGGTAAATTGAAATGCGCATTCAAATTCAATATATAGAGTTATATGTTGATTTTTACGAAAACTGATCGAAACGATCGAATCAGCTTACGATACATATCCCATTGCATTCGGAATGAGGGTAATTAGCTAGGGACGACAGGCGGTGGGTCTCGTTTCGAGTTCAAATGAAAAAGTTACTTTTTAAAATTAAAAATAAAATATAGTTTCCCCCTTTTATCTCCCCCTTCCCTCACTTGGTCAAACCCATGTCAGAAGTCAAAATAAAAAAAAGAGAAAAAAAACACGCTGGAGCGCATCGCGATTCCCCTTCCCCCCTTCACCGCCGCTGCCATCGCCGGTGCAGGCCAGCGCCGTCCATCCGCTAGCCCCCCTTCTCCGATCCTTCCTCTCTCCTCCCTTCTGCCATGAAGTTCGATGTCTCCCAGCTGGCTCCCCCCTTCGATCCCACGCCCTACCTCCACTGACACGCCATCTCCCTCCTCCGCCGCACTGAAGTCCAATCCATCCACCTCCATTCGACAACTCTGACCACCCCTCCCTCTATATAAAAATATACGCTGTAAGTTCTTTCATTTATTCATTTTATCTCCATTTGTTTAATAAAAAAAATTCAGTTTTTATATTAATGAAAGTTTCGATTTTTATTTATAAGGAAGAGGAGATTTTTATTTTTAAAATTCAATTTTTAATTTATAAAAAGGTAAGAATTTAAGCTAATGAAAACTAGGATTTTTTTTCATAAGGAAAGGTCGGATTTTTATAGTAGGAAAGTTTAAATTTTGATACTAGGAAAGTTTAAATCTTTATATAGTGTAGAATGCGATAGAATGTAGAGAATATAAATACAATTTTTATATATTATAGAGAATAAAAATATGATTTTTATAGTTATGATAATAAAAATTCCATCTTTATATATGAAGTAGAAAGGTTAAAAATATAATTTTATCTATATAGTAGCAATGTAAAAATAGAATTTTTATCCATATAGCGTAATCATATAAAGATGTGATTTTTATATATGTAGTGGCTACGGGCAAAGAAAGTGACAAAAGGCGAGAACAGTGATGATTCCCTACATTAGAAGTGTCGTGGAGTTGGGATAGCTTTGGTGAGAACTTCTCACCTTTTAAAATTCCTTTTTCTGGTTATATTATAATATATGCTTGGATGCAGACGGTGTTTAGTAGCACCCGACACCCGTCATCCACAGACCATGGATGGCTTGTTTGTTTGATTGATGCGTTGTGAAAATTGTTTGTGATGTTGATGTGAAATAGATAATAGAATATTCATAGGTTGAATAAAATAGTTTGGTCATTAAAAATATAATTTTTAACGTGAACGTGAACAAATAAATATTCATTTACAAATCGAACGATTTGTTTATGTACACTGATTTGACTGATATTGACTGGGACGATAAATTTTACACATCGCCCAACTACACAAATAAAATCGGTGTTTGATTGTTTGAAACCCCACACGGGTATTGGGATAATATACGGCATATACTAATCCCAATAATTAGTTGTACGTCGATCGATGGATCGACAGGCTGTTATAAGGGTTAGATATCTATATTTGATGCTTATACAGTGTAGTGCACTTTGGATGATGGTTGATTATTTATCGTTGCTATTATATACATGGTGTTGTATGGAATCCATATAATTAACTTTATATGGTAATTGATTGGGCCTCATTCCAATTTAGAAAATAAAGAATATTATAAAATAAAGGTTCATGTGTTGACAGTACTCATCCGTTGAGATTAGTCATGTGTTGAACGAAATATTTTAACAATAAAATTTACATCTTTATATTATAAAATAAGGGTTCATGTGTTGACAGTACTCATCCGTTGAGATTAGTCATGTGTTGAACGAAATATTTTAACAATAAAATTTACATCTTTATCATATATGAAATGAGAAATTAACTGGAAAATAGATGAGTGGTCTCCTGGATATTGATCTGATGTTGGTTTCGGCCTTCGGGGTTAATATTCAGGGAATCGTTCTCTTACTAATTTACGGTTGGAGTCTGATTTGAAATCAAACGATAGATACCTTAATTTTTTAATAAAATATATTAAATAACAAAAATAGTCACACGTGGACAGTACTCATTCGTTGAGATTAGTCATGTGTTGGCAAAAATATAGATTCACGTATTGAATAGAATAAATATTCATTTGTTGAATAGAATAACGGAATTATTGAAAGATATAAAGCCGTGTTGATTAGAGATGCGCTATTTTGACGCGAACGATATTTATATCGATTATATTCGTTTTTATAATGAATATTGAAAAGAGATAAAAATCGAATATATATAAAGCAAATTCGAATTGAATTGAATATAGAATGAATTGAATTGGAAATGGAAGTTGAAATGTTTTTTTGAACGAATATAAAACTATTTATAAAATTTGTTTTAAATAGAAATCGACGAAATATATATATTATATATATTATATATATAATGGCCTGAATAGAACACGCCGCGCCGCGGCAGTTCGCGAATTTCAACCATTGATTTCGAATGGACATTACGGGAGATCCGACCGTCGGATTCTCCTAAAACCGGAACCGTTGGGTTCGTATCGAAAAGAGCGTTCTAAAAAATATTAGAAATTTGAAATCTAACGGTTGGATTTGGAGATACGTCCAAATCAATTTCCAGAAAAAGTTGCCGTAAGTGCAGTTCGATGGCCGTTGTTGGAAATTGACTGTACGGGCCTTGATAAAATTATTAAAAATAGTAGTAATTTGTGCAAAATCATATGAAATGATTTGGGAAAAATTGGGATGAAAAACTCCATATTTGAAAAGATAAAAATAGATTTTTATCGAAATGAGCTAGTTTTGAACTAAAATTAAACCCGTTTATTTTTAAATAAATAAATTGGATTTGAAATGGGTTTTAAATAGAATTGATTTGTGGGTTTATCATGAACGGTGTTTTAAATAACATTTGTTCTTTAACCCGATATTAATTAGAATGTGATGTGGGTTTATCGTGAACGGTGTTTTAAATAACATTTGTTCTTTAACCCGATAATAATTAGAATGTGATTTGGGTTTATCGTGAACTGTGTTTTAAATGGAATTAGTTCTTTAACCCAGAAAAAGGAGTTTTAATGAATCCGCAATTAGATTGAAATGTGAATTGATAATTTAAATTATCAAATTTAGAAAG
Source organism: Allium sativum (assembly GCA_030737875.1). NCBI lineage: Eukaryota > Viridiplantae > Streptophyta > Magnoliopsida > Asparagales > Amaryllidaceae > Allium > Allium sativum. Next base: position 108,300,275 of record CM060916.1, on the reverse strand, counting down.
TGAGCGAGAATGGAGTATCACCAATTCTTGTTGCTGGCCCTAAGTAGTCCGGGTACGCATGATAGGGGGTTCTCGCTTCGCGGTTTGGTGGCGAACGGGAGTCTCTTACGCCTACGTGTCGTAGTTTAGAGCGTTGGTTCGGCAGTAGCCGCGAGACTCGAGAGGGTCGCCGTAAAACAAGTGAATTGGGGGACCATGTAGGAGCCACGGTGGGTATTACCTGTTGCTTGGGGGATGAAGGGATGGTTGCAAAGCCTACCGGATTTCGTCGGCTATCTTTCATTTGGTATCAGAGCTTTGGTTTACAGAGCTCGAGAACCAGACACATTAGAACCATACGAAAGAATTCATCAGATATTGGATTAGTAATATCCAATTAGAATGACTCATTAGAGATGGGATCAGTAGTATCCTAGAACGAGTGTGAAGAGTATATTTTTCAAATGAAAACAATTTTGTTTTAAAATTTAAATCGTTTTATACGTATTTGAATATTTTATTTATATTGAATTTGGACAATCCAATATATAAAGATTTTGCATATACGCGTCATGAACGTATATTCGAAGTTTTAATATACTGGATAGATATAGAATCACACTCTAGTCGCCCGGACATGATTCTGATGATGGCGTGCCATCACCAGTATTTATTTTCGTGTTTCGAAGGTGTGATATCTATATATTTCCATCAGGCTGGTGTGAGAACCAAAACTTATATAAATAGATTTATTTGTTGTGAATTGGCATCAAAAACATGATTTTCTGTATATATGTATCAAAGTTATGAATTTGAAACGATAATTCACTAATTGATTGATGTTTGCGTTGTTTGTTTATTTGTTTAATAATTTTGAACCATTTAGCCTAATTGAATCAAATATTGAATTGTATTGAAAATTGGTCGCATTTGCTTGCATATACATGTACTTACATTGAACAGGTCATAGCAAGGAGGCTAGAGCAGAGAATAAAATTTGTTTGCCCGACAAATAGGTACATGTTTATTATAATTTACTGTTTTGTTTGGGTGATGATGATTTTATGAGCCGATTGGCTAGCCGCTTGGCTTTTTCTTTTTCTTTTTGAGATCAGAAGGCCTATATGGCAATTTCAGGATTTTCCCGTGCTCCCGGTGCAGGGGAGGTTATGGCGAAATTTTTCGAAAATTTAGGGTGTTAGCCAAATTTTTGAAAAAATTGAAAAGATCTTAGAAACTGAAAGGTTGAAGAACTTAAGCCGTAGTCAAAATAATTGAAGTTGAGTTGATTTGTTAAACAACGTTCGACTTCGTTCCTTTTCGGCTTCCATTGTTATGTCCCTTTTCGGCCTTTGATTTAGAGAAGATTAGAATATCATCAATAAAAACCAAAACAAATTTATTCAATTAAATCACACATTTAACTGATAAGAAAATAGTTAGAAATATATACTTGTGCATTATATATGTTTGAACAGGAAATTGGATAGCTGTTGAGTAAAGATTTTATTTGTGTGCTTGACAAATAGGTAAACCTTAATGAGTTGGATGCGAAATATTATTATACCAACTCCTGTGAATGCCATTGGATGCGGAGTGCTGGTTATTCTGTGTGAAATAGTAAACACCGCCATAGGATAGCAACAATTAATTTTGAACTACATTACAAGGCATACTTCTGGAAGATAGGCATACTTCATCATATACCACATAAGCATTTGGAGCTTGTGTGACGAGGTGGAAGATTTACCATACGAGCGAGAGGCTTGTATGGCGATGACTATATTTTACAGGTTGAACTGATGACTGATATGGACTATTTAAATTGTAACGATAAAATTGCCAGATTAATAAAAACCCCACACGGGGCTAGAGTTGACAATAATCACGTCTCTCTAGTTATTAGATACGGCACATGGACTATTTATTTCCCACACGGGACGAGGTGATGAGGATTTATCCTCTGGAGCATTTAAAATACACACTCCCTCAGGCTTTGACAGGGTGACGAGAATTTATTCTCTGGAGTTATTATCAATACACGCTCCCCTGTAAACACCAGAATATATCAATATAAATGTGTATGCTTATTAGGATTTATTGGGTACCTAATACGGCCCAATAAATTTCCAAACCTCTCCCCGTAAAAAGGAGGTTATGGCGAAATTTTTCGAAAATTCCGGGTGTTAGCCAAATTTTTGAAGAATTTGAAAATTCTCAGAAACTGAAAAGTTGGAGAATGGAAGCCAGATCGAACGTAGAGTTGATTGATCAAACCACTTTCGATTTTGTTCCTTTTCGGGGACGAAAAGTTTTAAGTGGGGGAGATTGTAACAACCCGAAAATCTACGCCAATTTAAAATTTTTATTTTGGCAATTTTAATGAATTTTGAATATTTAAAATGAATTATTTTAAATAAAAACGACGAGAAATTTATTTTGAATATAATTAGAACGTATATATTTATACGCGTCCTCATTAGAATATAAATAATTATTTATAATTATATAAGGAATTGAAAATGGCGCGGTAGTTCGATAATTCGATTTCAAACTTCAATTGAACATACCGGGTGCAAAATAAACTGGATATTAGTGAAACCAAAAATAATAGGATCTATGATGTCAAGTTATTGCTAGATTCCAAATTTCATAATTTTTCGAATCAATATGTGAGCGGGAAAAGGAAAACGCGTTTGACTTGTTTCAGTTGTTTTTAATCGACTGGAAATTGGCCATTTTTCAAACGGTCTCAGAATTCAACGAAATTAGTTTTGTTAGGACCGTATCATCAATATGAAGCTAGAAAATATTTTTCTGTAATTTTTCGAGTAAGTATATGGCCCCGGTAAATTGAAATGCGCATTCAAATTCAATATATAGAGTTATATGTTGATTTTGACGAAAACTGATCGAAACGGTCGAATCAGCTTACGATACATATCCCATTGCATTCGGAATGAGGGTAATTAGCTAGGGACGACAGGCGGTGGGTCTTGTTTCGAGTTCAAATGAAAAAGTTACTTTTTAAAATTAAAAATAAAATAAAATAAAATATAGTTTCCCCCTTTTATCTCCCCCTTCCCTCACTTGGTCAAACCCATGTCAGAAGTCAAAATAAATAAAAAGAGAAAAAAAACACGCTGGAGCGCATCGCGATTCCCCTTCCCCCCTTCACCGTCGCTGCCATCGCCGGCGCAGGCCAGCGCCGTCCGTCCGCTAGCCCCCCTCCTCCGATCCTTCCTCTCTCCTCCCTTCTTCCACGAAGTTCGAGGTTTCCCAGCCGGCTCCGCCCTTCGATCCCACGCCCTACCTCCACAGACGCTCCATCTCCCTCCTCCGCCGCACTGAAGTCCAATCCAGCCACCTCCGTTCGACAACTCCGACACCCCCTCTCGCTATATAAAAATATACGCTGTAAGTTCTTTCATTTATTCATTTTATCTTCATTTGTTTAATAAAAAAGTTCAGTTTTTATATTAATGAAAGTTTCAATTTTTATTTATAAGGAAGAGGAGATTTTTATTTTTAAAATTCAGTTTTTAATTTATAAAAAGGTAAGATTTTAAGCTAATGAAAACTAGGATTTTTTTTTCATAAGGAAAGGTCGGATTTTTATAGTAGGAAAGTTTAAATCTTGATACTAGGAAAGTTTAAATCTTTATATAGTGTAGAATGCGATAGAACGTAGAGAATATAAATACAATTTTTATATATTATAGAGAATAAAAATATGATTTTTATAGTTATGATAATAAAAATTCAATCTTTATATATGAAGTAGAAAGGTTAAAAATATAATTTTATCTATATAGTAGCGATGTAAAAATAGAATTTTTATCAATATAGCGTAATCATATAAAAATGTGATTTTTATATATGTAGTGGCTACGGGCAAAGAAAGTGACAAAAGGCGAGAACAGTGATGATTCTCTACATTAGAAGTGTCGTGGAGTTGGGATAGCTTTGGTGAGAACTTCTCACCTTTTAAATTCCTTTTTCTAGTTATATTATAATATATGCTAGGATGCAGACCATGTTTAGTAGCACCCGACACCCGTCATCCACAGACCATGGATGGCTTGTTTGTTTGATTGATGCGTTGTGAAAATTGTTTGTGATGTTGATGTGAAATAGATAATAGAATATTCATAGGTTGAATAAAATAGTTTGGTCGTTAAAAATATAATTTTTAACGTGAACGTGAACAAATAAATATTCATTTACAAATCGAACGATTTGTTTATGTACACTGATTTGACTGATATTGATTGGGACAATAAATTTTACACATCGCCCAACTGCACAAATAAAATCGGTGTTTGATTGTTTGAAACCCCACACGGGTATTGGGATAAAATACGGCATACACTAATCCCAATAATTAGTTGTATGTCGATCGATGGATCGACAGGCTGTTATAAGGGTTAGATATCTATATTTGATGCTTATACAGTGTAGTGCACTTTGGATGATGGTTGATTATTTATCGTTGCTATTATATACATGTGTTGTATGGAATCCATATAATTAACTTTATATGGTAATTGATTGGGCCTCATTCCAATTTAGAAATAAAGAATATTATAAAATAAAGGTTCATGTGTTGACAGTACTCATCCGTTGAGATTAGTCATGTGTTGAACGAAATATTTTAACAATAAAATTTACATCTTTATATTATAAAATAAGGGTTCATGTGTTGACAGTACTCATCCGTTGAGATTAGTCATGTGTTGAACGAAATATTTTAACAATAAAATTTACATCTTTATCATATATAAAATTAGAAATTAACTGGAAAATAGATGAGATGAGTGGTCTCCTGGATATTGATCTGATGTTGGTTTCGGCCTTCAGGGTTAATATTCAGGGAATCGTTCTCTTACTAATTTACGGTTGGAGTCTGATTTGAAATCAAACGATAGATACCTTAATTTTTTTATAAAATATATTAAATAACAAAAATAGTCACACGTGGACAGTACTCATTCGTTGAGATTAGTCATCTGTTGGCAAAAATATAGATTCACGTATTGAATAGAATAAATATTCATTTGTTGAATAGAATAATGGAATTATTGAAAGATATAAAGCCTTGTTGATTAGAGATGCGCTATTTTGACGCGAACGATATTTATATCGATTATATTCGTTTTTATAATGAATATTGAAAAGAGATAAAACTCGAATATATATAAAGCAAATTCGAATTGAATTGAATATAAAGAAAATTCGAATTGAATTGAATATAAAGCAAATTCGAATTGAATTCAATATAAACCAAATTCGAATTGAATTGAATATAAACCAAATTCGAATTGAATTGAATATAAACCAAATTCGAATTGAACTGAATATAGAATGAATTGAAATTTGAATTGGATTGGAAATGGAAGTTGAAATGTTTTTTTGAACGAATTTAAAACTATTTATAAAATTCGTTTTAAATAGAAATCGACGAAATATATATAATATATATATTATATATATAATGGCCTGAATAGAACGCGTCGCGCCACGGCAGTTCGCGAATTTCGACCATTGATTTCGAACGGATATTACGGGAGATCCGACCGTCGGATTCTCCTAAAACCGGAACCGTTGGGTTCGTATCAAAAAGAGCGTTCTAACGAATATTAGAAATTCGAAATCTAACGGTTGGATTTGAAGATACGTCCAAATCAATTTCAGAAAAGGTCGCAGTAAGTGCAGTTCGATGGCCGTTGTTGGAAATCGACTGTACGGGCCTTGATAAAATTATTAAAAATAGTAGTAATTTGTGTAAAATCATAAGAAATGATTTGGGAAAAATTGGGATGAAAAATTCCATATTTGAAAAGATAAAAATAGATTTTTATCGAAATGAACTAGTTTTGAACTAAAATTAAACCCGTTTATTTTTAAATAAATAAATTGGATTTGAAATGGGTTTTAAATAGAATTGATTTGTGGTTTTATCGTGAACGGTGTTTTAAATAACATTTGTTCTTTAACCCGATAATAATTAGAATGTGATGTGGGTTTATCGTGAACGGTGTTTTAGATAACATTTGTTCTTTAACCCGATAATAATTAGAATGTGATTTGGGATTATCGTGAACTGTGTTTTAAATGGCATTAGTTCTTTAACCCAGAAAAAGGAGTTTTAATGAATCCGCAATTAGATTGAAATGTGAATTGATAATTTAAATTATCAAATTTAGAAAGTGAGCGAGAATGGAGTATCACCAGTTTTGCTCCAAAACGATAGTCAAATCTTTAATTAGATTTGATCGTGAAATGGTAATTTATTTTACCGATAACACCGTGGAGTTAGATATGGAGTATTACCAGTTTTGCGTCATGGGATGAATAGGTTGGGATTGGGAAATAAAATAAATAATTACTTCGGTGTGGTTCGCTAATCTCGACTAGTTTGGAAAACCATAATTTGGTTTGAAATGACATCCAACGGAAGATTAAAGAATAAATTTTAAAGAATTTATCTTGGATGTAATTAATGGGAACCTTTCCCTAAGAATTGAGATTTAGAAACTAGCTGTAGGTTAGTTAAGAAGAATGGTTTCCTGGGTATTGATCTGATGTTGGTTTCGGCCCTCGGGGTTAATATTTGGGAAATTGTTCTCTTGCTAATTTGCGGTTAGTGACTGCTGAATTGGAATGAGGCGTATGTTGTGTTTGTGTAACATTTGTTTATAATATACGCGGGTTGTTCGGAAAGGCCGGGTTTACACCCATTCTGAATAACCGATTCGACGATATGTCGAAGATGAAGACGGTGGTTAAAGATTGGAAGTCTTCACATCGTTTGGGTTATTACTGATGATCTTGATTGGGCTGTACACCCAAGATGAGGGAATCAGTTGGTGGTCGTCCAGACGTACTTGGAGATCGATGGATATGCGAGGAAAGTGCCTCCGGTTTCGTTCAGACCCAGAACGAACTTGTAAATGGATTGTGTGTCTGACATTGGATTTTATTCTGTGTTGATTGATTTCTGTTAAATATATATCTGTTTGGCGGCGGAGAATTTATTCTCTTGCTTAACGCCCTTCTCTGAGACGTACGAGCTTAGAGGTTATATATCGATAGATATCAATCGCATGGCATGAATTGCTAGTGTGGCACGCTGAGTTGTATGGATCAAGGCTTCTGTTGAAAAACAAAGTCTTGTGGTTGATGATCAAAGCACGACCTTTGTGGCGTAGCTTTGTGTATAGCGTGGATTCGCGAGCCTCACACCTCGGTATGAGTTAAAAACGGGATAAGGACTGCGGGGAGAGCACGACGTTTCTTTCTAGCTTTGGTGGTGTTAGTGACTTACCAGCCCGGACATTTATATACTTTTCACCTATGTGGTTGTTGGATGAGGCGCCTCGATTTTAGGTCTGTAAGGACCGGGAAACGTGTGTTCAGGAATACTAATCTTCAAACGTAAGAGAGGACCAGCCCTGAAGATCCAGGGGTTTCCCAGAGTGTGTAATCCTGGGACATTTGCTAGAGTGTCTCGAAAGCGGAGAGGAGCTTGTCCCTTGCCTCGACTCATGATGGAATCCAATTTCCAATACGAGATATTTCGGCTTTATTTGTAGAGCCTAGTATGGCGACATAGTAGCATGGGATGGTATGCCGTCTATGATTGAAATTTTTGATTGAAATTGTTTTGACACTATACACTTATTATAGTATCAATTGATTTTCCTTAAACGTACTGAGCATGTTTGGCTGTTATAAGGTAAAACCCTATCCTCCGGCTTGCGTTGCATTGTGTGATGGGACCTGGGTCTTGTAATAGCTTCATTTTTCGAAAAAGCATTGCGTTGTTTATTCTATGCACTGGTATTCTTGGGAGGAAACCCGTTCCGTTTTATACGGCGTGGTCCCTTGAATTACTCTTTTTTAAAGTAAAGTTTTAAATAACTGTTTTAGTTCTCACACCAGTCACATAACTGACCTGGAGTTTATTGTATTAACCTAAACTCTGGGTTATTTTCGACACGGGCAGCTAGTAGTTTTGGTTTTGCAGATTTATATTCACAGGATCCTGGTTTACAGCTGGAACGATGCTCGGAAAGCTCTGTATCCGTGTATTGCTTTCAGTTGTGTTTTATATTGTTTTTCCGCTGCTATGTAATTTATTTTAATCACTGATATTTATCGGATGTAATTTATTCAATTATACTCTGTATATTCTTGTATCTGATGGAATTGTTGTAATAGCAATGAAATGTTCTTCTGTCTGCGTTCTTTTATGTGTTGTTCACAAAGTATCCGCTCTTTCCTTCACGGGGAAGTAACGGGTCCTTTCAGTCATGGGATTGGTATGAGAAATCTACTTAACATATTTTACAATAAGCCAATCACAGGACCACGCCGCTAACGTGGAACGGGTTTACACCATTGAAATGTCAGTGCTTTTAAAACAAGTAAATCATTTAAACATCGCAACGCTTTTTATAAAAATGAATCCATTATAAGACTCAGTTCCCATCACACAATGCAATGCAAATCGAAGGATAGAGTTTTTACCTTATAATGGCCAAAATATGCTTGATACGTATAAAAACCAAAGCAATTGATATTATTACTGTTGTTTATATGTTTAGAAAACAATTACAATTATAAGTATCAATCATAGATGGCATAAATGCCCCATATCACTATGCCGCCATATATAGGTATACAATCAAAACCGCACGGTGTCGTATTTGGAAATTGGATTTTCTTCATGAACCAAGACAAAAGATAGTCCTTACTGCTTCGAGACAGTCAAGTCCAAGTCTCAGGACCCAGACACAGGTGGGCCCTTGGATCGTCAGGGCCGGTCCACACGGAGTGGATTAAAATGCCTGAACACTGCGTTTCCCTGCCCTATGGGGCGAAAATTGTTCATATACCGAAAAGACCATTGGCCCAGGAGCGACCGATATAACTGAGGCTGTAACACCCCGGATTTTTGAATAATTGAATTAACTAAATTAAAGAATAATTAATCTCGGACTTGAGAATTAAGGGAAATGGGTTGTGCCATTGTGTTCGTCTTGGAATTCTGGTTGAGATAGAGTCTGAGTTTGCGGGAAACGGATATCAGATGAAAGAAATATGGACAAACGAAGTTAGGTGCAAAACAAGAAAAAAATAGATTGCACTAGCGCACTTGGGAAGTCCGCTAGTACAAATTTGCACTGGAGCACCTACCAAGTGCGCCCAGGCCGAGCAGCAGGCCTGCACAGCTTTCTGGTTCAATCTGATCCATGTTGTGACTCATTGCTGAGTCCTTTCTGGCTCCTTGATGAGTCATTAGGGCTAAGGTGTCAACCTATCCCGACTGAATGGTTTTGATCAACCCTAAGATTATCCGACGGCTGTAATTAAATTAAAATTCTATAAAAACATGGGTTGACTCAAACCCTAAATCAAAATAAAAACTGAAACTATGGTCGTCATTGTAACACCCCGTATATTCTATAACAGTAAAATTCACAAATTAAAGATAATTAATTACAAATCGAAGAATTAAGGGAAACGCGATACGCCATTGTGTTCGTCTCGGAATTCTGCTTGAGATAGAGTCCGAGTTTGCGTAAAACGGACTCCGTATGAGGGAGATATAACCTCCGGAAGTTTTAGAATTCAGTTTAAAATTCAAACAGACAGAAACAGTTCAGAAACGAGTTCAAAATTCAAAAATCGGACCCAGATTGGGCTGGGCGGGAATTTTCCCGCCCAAGGCACCCAGGTCGACTGGGTAGTCGACCTGGGGCACCCAGGTCGAATGGGTAGTCGACCTGGCCCCTGAGCCAGGTCGAACCCAGACCCTCCTGGCTGGCCTGGTCTGTGCTTGGCCGAATTTCTGAGCTTTGTCTTGTCACTAGGGCTTATGTGTCAGCTCCTGATTGGTTCTCTTTAAAACGAACGGCTAATATTAATCTAAGCTCCATCGACGGCTATAATCAATTCACAAACTCTATAAAAAGAACCTAAGACTCCACCTAATTCACACAAATAAAAATGAGAATAAAGCTGTCATGCTGCTGAAGAAAGACTAGGAATAGCCGTCAAGTCAGGAGTTGATTCGAAAACTTAAAGCAACGACAATTAAATCAAAACAATGCCTACAACAAAGGATAACATCTCCAAATTCAGAATTCAGAATCCTGAATTGAAGATTCGTCATACGTTGTAAGTAGAGTGCTATTCCGATGTGAATGAATAATTGAGATTTGATTTGTGTAAAATGAGAAATGGAATTGTACTTAATTTATGGTGATGATAATTCATAATTGTATGTTTCTATGATTCTAATTATAAAGAGATTTGGGATGTTGTGGTATAATGATGTTAGAACTATTGGATATTTGCAAGTATATGATTCATGTTGAAAGTTAACAACTATATGTTTGTGGTAGTTTATTTCAACCAAGTTGAGAATCATGCAAGTATATGATTCACTATTGTGCCAACATGATTTTAGATCCATCTATGTATATTTTTATGATCATTTTTAGTGTAGTTGGATCCAATTGAGTATTATGATTCATATGAATTTATGTTGGAATTGGCATCATGATTCAAGTGTAAAACCATACTTTTGTATTAGTGACAAAAGTAAGCATCTTTATGAACTTGTGTTGACTTTATGAACATGGCTAGTTTATGTTTAACTTTATGCCCAAACAAAATATGTTTTAGGCTTAGGTTGTTGTTAAGAAACATATGATAATATATGTGGCACATAATTAAGTTAGATTCATGCTTTAAGTAAAAGTTTACATGATTAGATTAAAACCATGATTCATGATTATGTATGTCAAGATTTTATGCTATTACAATGCAAGTTCACAAGTGCCTAATTTATGTTAATTAGACCGCTATGTTGCAAGTTCATGCGTTTACACACCCCTTTTTGATGTTACTTAGAATATATATACATCATGTTCTAAGCCTCCCCTTTTTCATGTGGCTAAGTTGGGCTTAAATGTTAAACCCAACATAATATAGCGAACGTATAAAACGGGGGTAATGACGTTGGGTTAAAAATATAAAACATCTGTGTTGGCATGTTTGACGCATGCCAACAACCTTGAAAACATTTAAGTGGTATAAATTAATTTTACCCAATAAAGATGAATTTGAATAATGGGCTGCAACTATTTACATATAAAAAGAAAAGAGACAAAATATGCAAACTTAGAAAATACGATGTGTTTAACCCAAGGTTGGATTGAGTTGTGACATAAACCTGCCCGGACCCGCCCGGCTGTCTAGTAGTCACAACAATACCTATCCAATGTGGGTGGTTAAACATTGAGCCCAATAAAGACCGGAGGTTAGACTGAGTTGTGACGTAAGACTGCCCGAACCCAACCGGCAACAGGCAGTCACAACAATACATGTCTAATGTGAGTGGTTGAGGCTTTAATAAAACAATTAAGGCTGAGTCAAGATTGGTAGGATTAAGTAAATTGAATTAATACTTAATCAAATGGAACATGTTAAACTATACAGACTGATTGGGGGTTAGGTTTATACAGAACACTTAACCAACTTAGCATGTTGGCTAGAAAAAGAAAACCTAGTAGCGGGGGACCCTTTTCAGCAGTAACCCTACAAGGTGTATCAGGATACCCTGAACTAGGCAGGATGGGGCACGATTACTGGGCTGACTGTAAGAGGTCAAATCGACGGCGGTGGTGCAGCAGTGTAGGTTCTAACGGGGTGCAAGCGTGCACACACTCCAGCACAGAAAAATTGGGCACTGGGCACCACCATGGGACTTGATACCTGTGCATTCTAGAATTGTGTCGGGCCGCCACCATGGGACTTAATACACCCCCATGGTGGGACCAGTATAGGTAGCTACAACATCGGGGGCCGTAAGACACATGTAACTATGCGAGTAGGAGCCGATCATTAGAAATGGATCACTTCACCCTGATTATGGGGTGCCTGTTGGGAACTAGTTTATAGGGGTGCAGAGATTAATATGGGGTACGATAGTATATTCGACTCTAGACAACTTAACTTAGTTTATGGTGCTTCCCCATTTCCAGTTTATACTTATCATGCTCATTTCCTTATTCATAGACTAAATAGTCCTAGACTTACTCAGGCTTTATGTTTGACTCTACTTTTCTTTCGTCTTCTTTTCTTTCGTTTTATCCCCCCACCCCAGGTCCACAGGGAGGGAATACCGCAACTTGACCAGTTTTCACATCCAGCTTGAAGAGAAAGAATGTATTTCTTGGATCTCTTTCGTTTTGGACTATGGCTTTGGATAGCAATTATGGGGACTTATGCAGTTTACTTATGTTTTTATGCTTCTTTAAGTTATGAAATCAAGACAGTTAAGAAAATGTAATGATTTTGGAAGTATTGTAAGACAATTATGGCATGGTTTGTGTAACACGTATTTTGATAAAATAAAAGTTGTTGTTTTCCGCTGTTCAAAAATATGTGTATTTATATCTGTCTTGTATCTGTGACTTATACTTATAAACCTCCACCAAAATTAGGGCATTCCCTTTGAGAGTGACCCTAACGGAGGTAGGGTGTTTCACTTGGTATCAAAGCATAGGTTTGCCAGATAAGATAAAAAGTTTTGAAAATTTATTTTCAAAAGAAAATTTAAAGAAGCATTTTTTTAAAAGATAAAATGTTATTTTATTTTAAAAAGGCATAGTCCCCCAAAGCCATAGGTACTATCTTTTATCCTTCGTTTTGAATCTATCCTTTTTGTTTCAGCATGTCCGAAGAACTTAACTTGCCAGAGGGTGTACCAATACCTGGTTGGTTCAGACGATTCTTAGAAGCAAGGGCCAATCAGCTAGGTCCCACTATTCCTCCTCCCCCAGCTGCCGGAAATCATCCAGCTGCGGGAAATCATCCAACTGCAGCAGCACCTCCTCCACCACCTCCTCCGCGTGGTAATACTTTTGCTAAGATATGTAAGAATTTCAAAGCTATGGGAGGGAAGGACTTTCATGGAACCGAGTCCTTCGTGGCAGCCAGGAACTGGCTGAAGGAAACCGAGGACTTATTCGTCATCTTTGAGGTAAAAGATAGGCAGAAGGTGCAACTGGAAGTATGGCTACTTAAAGGCGAGGCTTCCTACTGGTGGGAAGTTACCAATGCAGAAAGACCAGTGGAAACATGAGAGGACTTTAGGGCGAGGTTTGAGTCTAAATTTCTCTCAGAAGCTGAAAGGAGCCTTCAATTGGAAAATTTCTTATTTCTTAAGCAAGGGAATATGACAGTCAAAGAGTACGTTAATCAGTTCGATCAGCTGGCTAGGTTCGGGCTGGACCTAGTCAACACTCCGCACAAGAAGGCTCTCCGCTTTGTCAAAGGATTGAATGAGCCATTACACAGCTTAGCCATGACCCATATACCTATGGGAGCTACGTATGAAAGGTTGGTGCAGATGGCATTGCTGAACGAAGAGGACAAGGGCAAGAAGGAGACAAAGGCAGAAAGCTCTCAAGGGAAGAAAGAGGGTTTACAGCCTAAGAAGACAGACTTTAAGAAGGGCGGGAAAGACAACAAGTCCCAAGAGAAGAGGAAGTGTAATTTCTGTGGCAAAGTGGGGCACTTAGTGAAAGACTACCGGAAGAAGAAGGCCAAGTTGAATGGTGGGTGCTTTTCTTGCGGTGAGACAGGCCACATGGCTAAGGATTGCCCAAAGAAGCGAGGGCAGGGGCAGAAGGCTGGATCCACCTCAGGGGCACAGGTTCATGCGCTAGAAGCACCACCTCTCCAACAGCGAGGTATAAATACTTCTATAGAAAGTGTAGTTTATCTTTATGATCACCCAGTTCGCAGTTTATTTGATTCTGGCGCATCACACTCCTTTATTTCATCTGCTTTAGTAGAATCTCTGCACCTAGAAACTAGTATGGTAGAGGACCCCTTAATTGTTTCAAATCCAATCGGGGCCCATCTCATTTGTCTATGATCTGTGTGGGATTGAAAATTTCTATTCTAAGCGTAGAATTTAGATGTAGTGCCTTTGTTTTGGGCTTCTCGGGATATGGTTTGATTTTGGGCATGGATTGGCTATCCAGTAATGGTGCCATCCTTGATTGTGAGAAAAGGGTGGTTAGGCGTCTGACCCAACTCGGTAACACTCTGGAAATTACTTGTAATCCCTCGTATGCAGTTATGCTTAGTTATCTTGAATCGCTAGATGCTTTTGTTGAGAGTTTGCAATCGGTTAGAGTGGTCCGTGAATATTCGGATGTCTTCGAAGAATTGAAGGGCTTACCTCCAAAGCGGGAGATAGACTTCCGCATATATTTTGTAGATAATGCAAAGCCCGTTGCGTTTCCCGTTAGACACATGGCTCCACGGGAAAGGAAAGAGCTCAGTAAACAGGCTAAAGAGCTTCTAGAGAAGGGGTTCATTAGAAGGAGCATTTCAGAATGGGGCGCTCCAGTGGTGTTCGCCACAAAGGCGGATGGTTCACTCCGTCTATGTGTTGACTATAGGGAGATCAACAAGCTGACGAAAAAGAATAGGCACCCTCTCCCCAGAATTGACGATCTGTTTGATCAGCTTGTTGCAGCGTCAGTTTTCTCCCAACTCGATTTGGCGACCGGTTTTCTTCAGCTAAGGGTGGCTGAAGATAGCATCGATAAGACAGTATTCAGAACCCCAGACGGCTTCTTTGAATGGCTTGTCATGCCTTTCGGCTTGTCAAACGCACCCGTTTACTTCGTGGACCTGATGAGTAGGGTGTTCAGTGAATTCCTCAACAAGTTCGTAGTGGTCTTCGTAGACGATATCTTGATCTTCTCATAGAGTGAAGAAGAGCATGCTCAGCACCTAAGGGAAGTCATGGAAACTCTGCGAGTCCATCAACTAAAAGCCAAATTCTCCAAATGCCACTTTTGGAGAGAGGAAGTAAGGTTTCTTGGGCATGTAGTATCCAAAGAAGGGTTAGCTGTGGAACCTGCTAAGGTAGTAGCGGTACAGGATTGAAAGACACCAAGGAATGCAACTGAGGTCCGAAGTTTTCTAGGACTAGCAGGTTTCTACCGAAAATTCATAAGGGATTTTGCGAAAATCTCAGCTCCACTCACAAGGCTGACAAAGAAGAATCTAGTGTTCAATTGGGACTTGGATTGCGAGTTTGCTTTCCAACGACTTAAAAGGGCTCTTACAACAGCCCCAGTTCTGACATTGCCAGATGGAAGCAAGATGTTCACAGTTTATACAGATGCATGTGGGACAGGGCTAGGCGCTGTCTTAATGCAAGAAGGAAGGGTAGTAGCTTATGGCGGAAGACAGTTGAAAGTTCATGAAAAGAACTACCCGACCCACGATCTTGAGTTAGCCGCCATCGTCTTTGCACTTAAGTCTTGGCGACACTATCTCCTAGGTGAGAAGTTCGAACTTTACACTGACCAAAAATCGTTGAAATATCTTTTCTCGCAGAAAGATCTTAACTTGAGGCAACAGAGATGGATGGAGTTTCTTGCCTCGTACGATTTCGAGATCTGCTACACTCCGGGCAACGGCAACGTAGTGAGTTTTGGCGGAGTCTGCAAGAAGCGGTAGGCACACAGTTATGCTTGAGTACAGCCTATCACCCCCAAACCAACAGCCAAACAGAAAGAGTGAACAGAGTTTTGGAGGACCTTTTAAGACTGTGCGTCCTTGACTTCGGAGGGACGTGGGAAGACCATCTTCCTTTGGTGGAATTTGCCTACAACAACAGCTACCAAGCTACCATCGGAATGGCACCCTTCGAAGCTTTATATGGAAGACCGTGCCGATCGCCCACTTGTTGGTGGGAGTCTACTGACAAGCTCATACTTGGACCAGATATGATCCGAGAGACTTTAGAGAAAGTAGACTTGATACGAAGAAGGATGAAGACGGCCCAAGATAGACAGAAATCCTACACCGACAAGAGAAGGACCGACCTTGAGTTTGAGGTTGGGGATAGCGTTTTTCTTAAGGTATCTCCTTTAAGGAATGTCATTCGTTTTGGAACCACATGGAAGCTAGCACCAAGGTTCGTAGGGCCATTTCCTATTATCGAGAAAATTGGGAAAACGGCCTATAGATTGGAGCTACCTGAAAAACTAGCTGGAATTCACAACGTCTTTCATGTTTCGCACCTCTGAAAATGTCTACATGAATCTGCTGAAGTGGTAGAGCGTAGCATTCTATAAGAAGCCGAACTGGAACGTGAAGCAACTGTGAGAAGAGTTCAAACACGCATCTTAGGAACTGAAGTGAAAAAGCTAAGCAACCGCGAAGTCAAGCTCGTCAAAGTTCAGTGGAGCGACGCCGAGGAAGACGCGACTTGGGAAACTGAGGCTAGAATACGCGCAGCCTACCCTTTTCTTTTTGAGGGTACATCTTTGATCTCTCTTTTTCCTTAAGTTATGCTTTATCTATCTTTTAGGGTATATCTTCTTGACCTTATCTTTTAGGTAGAAACCCTTTGGATGAAAACATGTAATTGAAACATGTTATGGATGATGGTTGCAAGTGGTTGCAAGTGATTGCTAGTGGTTGCTCGTGGTTGCATATGCACACACAATCTAGGTTTTAGATCGGCTCGGTCACTTCATATTGCATATGCATATATGTATTTATATTCGTATATGGTTGAAGTTTAATGTGTTGTCATATGGATGTTGCATATATATGAATGATTGTGCACTCATGTAGAATCATGAATAGG
The DNA here is from genome assembly GCA_030737875.1 of Allium sativum. Taxonomy (NCBI): domain Eukaryota; kingdom Viridiplantae; phylum Streptophyta; class Magnoliopsida; order Asparagales; family Amaryllidaceae; genus Allium; species Allium sativum. The sequence goes on along the minus strand of CM060916.1, from coordinate 108,283,597 downwards.
AAGGTTTGCATACATAATGGATTCATGACACTTACATAATTTGCATTAAGGAGGTCAACTGAATCAGTAGACAGTCTGATTTTGCATTAGATAAGTACATGTACACACACTTCGCATATGATCATGAAGAATTAGAAGTCTTTTAAGGACAATGGACGCTCGTGTTTGATGGATGAGTAGATGGACATTTGGATGATAGGATATACATTCTTCCTAAACTTGACGATTTCGGGGACGAAATCCTTTTAAGTGGGGGAGAATGTAACACCCCGTATATTCTATAACAGTAAAATTCACAAATTAAAGATAATTAATTTCAAATCAAAGAATTAAGGGAAACGGGATACGACATTGCGGTCGTCTCGGAATTCTGCTTTAGAGAGAGTCCGAGTTTGCGTAAAACGGACTCCGTATGAGGGAGATATAACCTCCGGAAGTTTTAGAATTCAGTTTAAAATTCAAACAGACAGAAATAGTTCAGAAACGAGTTCAAAATTCAAAAATCGGACCCAGATTAGGCTGGGCGGGAATTTTCCCACCCAAGGCACCCAGGTCGACTGGGTAGTCGACCTGGGGCACCCAGGTCGACTGGGTAGTCGACCTGGGGGTCGACTGGGTAGTCGACCTGGCCCCTGAGCCAGGTCGAACCCAGCCCCTCCTGGCTGGCCTGGTCTGTGCTTGGCCGAATTTCTGAGCTTTGTCTTGTCACTAGGGCTTATGTGTCAGCTCCTGATTGGTTTCTCTTTAAAACGAACGGCTAATATTAATCTTAGCTCCATCGACGGCTCTAATCAATTCACAAACTCTATAAAAAGAACCTAAGACTCCACCTAATTCACACAAATAAAAATGAGAATAGAGTTGTCATGCTGCTGAAGAAAGACTAGGAATAGTCGTCAAGTCAGGAGTTGATTCGAAAGCTTAAAGCAACGACAATTAAATCAAAACAACGCCTACAACAAAGGATAGCATCTCCAAATTCAGAATTCAGAATCCTGAATTGAAGATTCGTCACACGTTGTAAGTAGAGTGCTATTCCGATGTGAATGAATAATTGAGATTTGATTTGTGTAAAATGAGAAATGGAAATGTACTTAATTTATGGTGATGATAATTCATAAATGTATGTTGCTATGATTCTAATTATAAATAGATTTGGGATGTTGTGGTATAATGATGTTAGAACTATTGGATTTGATTTGTGGTATAATGATGTTAGAACTATATGTTTGTGGTAGTTTATTTCAACCAAGTTGATACTCATGCAAGTATATGATTCACTATTGTGCCAACATGATTTTAGATCCATCTATGTATATTTTTATGATCATTTTTAGTGTAGTTGGATCCAATTGAGTATTGTGATTCATATGAATTTATGTTGGAATTGGCATCATGATTCAAGTGTAAAACCATACTTTTGTATTAGTGACAAAAGTAAGCATCTTTGTGAACTTGTGTTGACTTTATGAACATGGCTAGTTTATGTTTAATTTTATGCCCAAACAAAATATGTTTTAGGCTTAGGTTGTTGTTAAGAAACATATGATAATATATGTGGCACATAATTAAGTTAGATTCATGCTTTAAATAAAAGTTTACATGATTAGATTAAAACCATGATTCATGATTAGGTATGTCAAGATTTTATGCTATTACAATGCAAGTTCACAAGTGCCTAATTTATGTTAATTAGACCGCTATGTTGCAAGTTCATGCGTTTACACACCCCTTTTTGATGTTACTTAGAATATATATACATCATGTTCTAAGCCTCCCCTTTTTCATGTGGCTAAGTTGGGCTTAAATGTTAAACCCAACATAATATAGCGAACGTATAAAACGGGGGTAATGACGTTGGGTTAAAATATAAAACATATGTGTTAGCATGTTTGACGCATGCCAACGACCTTGAAAACATTTAAGTGGTATAAATTAATTTTACCCAATAAAGATGAATTTGAATAATGGGCTGCAAATATTTACATATAAAAAGAAAAGAGACAAAATTTGTAAACTTAGAAAATACGATGTGTTTAACCCGAGGTTGGATTGAGTTGTGACATAAACCTGCCCGGACCCGCCCGGCTGTCCAGTAGTCACAACAATACATATCCAATGTAGGTGGTTAAACATTGAGCCCAATAAAGACCCGAGGTTAGACTGAGTTGTGACGTAAGACTGCCCGAACCCAACCCGCAACAGGCAGTCACAACAATACATGTCTAATGTGAGTGGTTGAGGCTTTAATAAGACAATTAAGGCTGAGTCGGGATTGGTAGGATTAAGTAAATTGAATTAATACTTAATCGAATTGAACATGCTAAACTATACAGACTGATTGGGGGTTAGGTTTATACAGAACACTTAACCAACTTAGCATGTTGGCTAGAAATAGAAAACCTAGTAGCGGGGGACCTGTAATAACCCGAAAATCTGAGCCAGTTTAAAATTTTTATTTTGGCAATTTTAACGAATTTTGAACATTTAAAATAGATCATTTTAAATAATATCGACGAGAAATTTATTTTGAATATATTTAGAACGTATGTATTTATACGCGTCGTCGTTAGAATATAAATAATTATATATAATTATAAAAGGAATTGAAAATGTCGCGGTAGTTCGATAATTCGATTTCAAACTTCAATTGAATGTACCGGGTGCAAAACAATCCGGATTTTAGCGAAACTAAAAACATTAGGATCTAATTGATAATATCTTTCCAACGAATCCAAAAAATCGAAATTTCATAGCGGGAACCAAAAGATATGTCCATTTGAAAATTCTGAATAGTCGCTATGGAATTCAGGCCCTTAAAAATGGGAATTTTGCAAATGACCTCGGATTTCGACGAAACCACTTTTATTGGGTCCGTGATGTCAATTTATTGCTAGATTCCAAATTTCATAATTTTTCGAATCAATATGTGAGCGTGGCAAAGGAAAACGTGTTTGACCAGTTTTAGTTGATTTTAATCGACTGGAAATTGGCCATTTTTCAAACGGTCTCAGAATTTGACGAAACTGGTTTTGTTAGGACCGTATCGTCAATATGAAGCAAGAAATTATTTTTCGGGAATTTTTCGAGCTAGTATGCGACCCCAGTAAATTGAAATGCGCATTCAAATTCAATATAGAGAGTTATATGTTGATTTTGATGAAAACTTATCGAAACGATCGAATCAACCTACGATACATATCCCATTGTGTTCGGAATGGGGGTAAAACGCTATGGACGACAGGCGGTGGGCCTCGTATAGAGGTCGTTTGTAAAAGTACCTTTTTAGAAATTAAATAATTAAAAATAAAATTTCCTCTCTCTCCCCCTCTTCCTTTAATTTCAGCCCCCACCCCCCCTCCCCCGTTCGATTTAGTTCAATCAGAAGAAGAAGAAAAACTCTCCGACCTTGTATAGCCCCCCCCCTCCGTCGCTGCCTCCACAGCCGCCGCCAGGAGGCGCGGCGCCCCTGATCTCCTTCCTCCCCTCTCTTCTTTCTCCCTCCAGCCGACGCTCGAAGACCCCGCACCCACCTGAACCGCCCCTCCCCTCCTCAAGTTCGCCATCGCCTGCTCCGCCAGCCACCGCAACCGCTTGTATGGCCACCGCCAGCACCGACAAGGCTTCCTCCAACCCTGCGCTACCCTCAGCATCCGAACCCCCCCCCCCCCCCCCCCCCCCCCCGCCACTATAAACCGACGCGAGCTACCCCCCCCCCCTCTCCAGTTTTCATCTGTAAGTTTTTATTTTTACTTTATTTTATTCGTTTTTCCTTTTCTGCTTTTACTTTAAATTCAAATTAGTTAAGTTAGGATTTTTAAATTAGAAAGTTCGAATTTTTAAAATAGAAAGTTAGAACTTTTATAAAGGAAGAGTTAGAATTTTTAAAATAGAAAAGACGATATTTTTAAAATGGATAAGGCGTGATTTTTACATATGTAGTGGATTTAAAATATGATTTTTATATTTTTAAAGAATTAAAAAAATGATTTTTATATTTTTAAGTATTAAAAATATAATCCTTATTATGTAGAAGATGTAAAAGTATGATTTTTGTTTATGTAGAGGATTAAAAATATAATTTTTACATGATAGGAATATTAGAAATATCATCTTTATATGTATAGAAAAATAAAAATGTGATTTTTATAATGATAAAATTGAAAAGGCGAAATCTTTATATTTGAAAAGGCGAAATCTTTGTAGTTGAAAGGGCGAGATCTTTATTTTATAAATAGCGAAGTAAAAATTCGATTTTTGTATATTGAATAGCGAAGTAAAAATTCGATTTTTATATATTGAATAGCGTAGTAAAAATTCAATTTTTATATATTGAATAGCGAAGTAAAAATTTGATTTTTATATATTGAATAGCGTAGTAAAAATTCAATTTTTATATATTGAATAGCGAAGTAAAAATTCGATTTTTATATATTGAATAGCAAAGTAAAAATTCGATTTTTATATATGTAGTGGATACGGGCAACGAAGGTGACAAAAAGGCGAAAACGATGAAGATTTCTATCAATGAAGGGTCATGGAATTGGGATAGCTATCGGTGAGAACTTCTCACTCTTCAATTTCTTTTTCTAGTTATATATATACTAGGATGCAGTCGGTGTTTAGTAGCACCCGACACAATCGTCCACAGACCATGGACTTGTTTGTTTGGTTGTGCAGTTAGTTAGATTATTTGGTTTGAATTGGATTGTTTGGCGAAATGGAATGGATTTGATTGATGTGTGAATGGCGTGGGCTTTCATTAGACCGGGGATAAGGCTAGGCCTTGTCCCGTTTCTAGTATCGTGCCGTTATGCCGCCGAAATTTTCTAAAATATGTTAGAGGAATAAAAATATCATTTTATTGAATAAATGAACCGAATAGAATATTCATAGTTTGAATAAAATAATTTGGTCGTTAGAAATATAATTTTTAACGTGAAAGTGATTATATAAATATTTATAAATAAATCGGCCGATTTGTTTATATACACTGATTTGACTGATATTGATTGGGTCGATAAATTTTACACATCACCCAACTGCACAACTAAAATCTGTTTTGATTGTTTGAAACCCCACACGGGTGTTGGGATGAAATTTGAAGTTCACTCATCCTAATTGATTAAATATGTCAATCGATTGATTGACAGGTTGTTATAAGCGTTAAATATCTATATTTGATGCTTATACAGTGTAGTGCACTTTGGTTGATGGTTGATTATTTTTCAATACTATTATATACGCGTGATGTATGAAAATCCATATAATTAACATTATATGGTGATTGATTGGGCCTTATTCCAATTTAGAAAATAAAGAATAATATAAAATAAAGGTTCATGTGTTGACCGTACTCATCCGTTGAGATTAGTCCTGTGTTGAACGAAATACCAATAATAAAATTTACATCTTTATCAATATAAAATAAAGGTTCATGTGTTGACCGTACTCATCCGTTGAGATTAGTCATGTGTTGAACGAAATACCAATAATAAAATTTACATCTTTATCATATAAAATAAAGGTTCATGTGTCGACCGTACTCATCCGTTGAGATTAGTCATGTGTTGAACGAAATACCAACAATAAAATTTACATCTTTATCAATATAAAATAAAGGTTCATGTGTTGACTGTACTCATCCATTGAGATTAGTCATGTGTTGAACGAAATATTTTAATAATAGAAATATTTGAAATAGAAATATTTGAAAAGGAAATATTTGAAAAGGAAATATTTGAAAAAGAAATATTTGAAATAGAATATTTGAAAATAGAAATATATGAAGCCGTGTTGATTAGATTGACGCCATTTTAACGTGAACGATATTTATATCGATTTTATTCATTTTAAAATGAATATTGAAAAGTGATTTCAAAATCGAATATTTTGAAATGAAATTTGATTTCAATTGAATATATAATGAATTTGATTTGAATATATAATGAATTTGATTTCAATTGAATATATAATGAATTTGATTTGAATAGAAAATGAATTTGATTTCAATTGAATATATAACGAATTTGATTTCAATTGAATATATAAAGAATTTGATTTGAATTGAATATATAGAGAAATTGAATTCGAATTTAATATATAACGAATTTGATTTGAATTGAATATATATAGAAATTGAATTCGAATTGAATATATAACGAATTTGATTTGAATAGAAAACGAAATGAATTCAAATTGAATAGAAAACGAAATGAATTCAAATTGAATAGAAAACGAATTGAATTCAAATTGAATAGAAAACAAAATGAATTCAAATTGAATAGAAAATGAATTGAATTCAAATTGAATAGAAAACGAATTGAATTCAAATTGAATAGAAAACGAATTGAATTCAAATTGAATTGAAAACGAATTGAATTCAAATTGAATAGAAAACGAAATGAATTCGAATTGAATAGAAAACGAAATGAATTCAAATTGAATAGAAAACGAATAGAATTCAAATTGAATTCAAATTGAATAGAAAACGAATTGAATTCTAATTGAATAGAAAACGAAATGAATTCGAATCGAATTAAAATCGATTTGAATTGAAATCAAATAGAAATGAAAGTAAAAAGGATTTATAATAGAAAATTCAATTTTGATTTGAATTTGAAATAAAGGTTGAAATTGTTTTTGAAACGAATTCAAAACTATTTATAAAATTTGTTTTAAATAGAAATCGACGAAATATATATTATATATATTATATATATAATATAATGGCCTGAATAGAACGCGCTGCGCCGCGGCAGTTCGCGAATTTCGACCATTGACTTCGAACGGACATTACGGGAGATCCGACCGTCGGATTCTCCTAAAACTGGAACTGTTGGGTTCGTATCGAAAAGAGATTTCTAACGAATATTAGAAATTTGAAATCTAACGGTTGAATTTAGAGATACGTCCACATCAAATTCGAAAAAGGTCGCTATAAGTGCAGTTCGATGGCCGTTGTTGGAAATCGACTGTACGGACCTTGATAAAAATATTAAAAATAGTAATAATTTGTGTAAAATCATAATAAATGATTTGGGAAAAATTGGGATGAAAAACTCCATGTTTGAAAAGATAAAAATAGATTTTTATCGAAATGAACTAGTTTTGAACTAAAATTAAAACCCATTTATTTTTAAATAAATGCATTGGATTTGAAATGGGTTTTAAATAGAATTGATTTGTGGGTTTATCGTGAACAATGTTTTAAATAACACTTGTTCTTTAACCGATAATAAATAGAATGTAATTTGGGTTTGTCGTGAACTGTGTTTTAGATGACACTAATTCTTTAACCCAGTAAAAGGAGTTTTAATGAATCTGCAATTAGATTGAAATGTGAATTGATAATTTAAATTATCGAATTTAGAAAATGAGCGAGAATGGAGTATCACTAGTTTTGCTCCAAAGCGATAGTTGAATCTTTAATTAGATTTGAACGTGAAATGGTAATTAATTTTACAGATAACACTGCGGTATTAGATATGGAGTATCAACAGTTTTGCTTCATGGGATGAATAGGTCGGGATTGGGAAATAAAATAAATAATTACTTCGATATGGTTCGTTAATCTCGACTAGTTTGGAAAACCATAATTTGGTTTTGAAATGACATCCAAAGGAAGATTAAAGGATAAATTTTAAAAAAATTATCTTAGATAAAATTAATGGGAACCTTTCCCTAAGAATTGAGATTTAGACACTAGTTGTAGTTTAGTTAAGAAGAATGGTTTCCTGGTATTGATTTGATGTTGGTTTCGGCCTTCGGGGTTAATATTTGGGAAATTGTTCTCTTGCTAATTTATGGTTAGTGACTAATGATTTGGAATGAGGCGTATGTTGTGTTTGTGTTACATTTGTTTTAATATACGCGGGTTGTTCGGAAAGTCCGGGTTTATACCCATTCTGAATAACTGATTCGACGATATGTCGAAGATGAAGACGGTGGTTGAAGACCGGAAGTCTTCACATCGTTTGGATAATTAGTGACGATCCTGATTAGGCAGTACACCCGAGAGGATGGAAATAGTTGGTGGTCGTCCAGATGTACTTGGAGATGGATGGATATGCGAGGAAAGTGCCTCCGGTTTCATTCAGACCCAGAACGAACTTGTAAATGGATTGTGTGTCTGACATTGGATTTTATTCTGTGTTGATTGATTTCTGTTAAATATATATCTGTTTGGCGGCGGAGAATTTATTCTCTTGCTTAACGCCCTTCTCTGAGACGTACGAGCTCAAAGGTTATATATCGATAGATATCAGTCGCATGGCATGAACTGCCTGTGTGGCATGCTGAGATGCAATGATCAAGGCTTTTGTTGAAAAGCAGAGTCTTGTGGTTGATGATCAAAGCACGGCCTATGTGGCGTAGCTTTGTGTATAGCGTGAATTCGCGAGCCTCACACCTCGGTATGAGTTAAAAACGGGATACGGACCGCTGGGAGAGCACGGCGTTTCTTTCTAGCTATGGTGGTGTCAGTGACTTACCAGCCCGGACATTTATATACTTTTCACCTATGTGGTTGTTGGATGCGAGGCGCCTCGATTATAGGTCTGTAAGGACCGGGAAACGTGTGTTCAGGCATAACTAATCCTTTAACGTAAGTGAGGACCGTCCCAGCCGAATCCGGGGTTGCCCAGAGTGTGTAGTCCCGAGGCATTTGCTAGAGTGTCTCGAAGCGGAGAGGAGCTTGCCCCTTGCCTCGACTCATGACGGAAATCCAATTTCCAAAACGAGATATTTCGGCTTTATTTGTAGAGCCTAGTATGGCGACATAGTAGCATGGGATGCTATGCCGTCTATGATTTATATTTGTGATTGAAATTGTTTTAACACTATACACTTATTATAGTATCAAATGATTTGTTTTAAACGTACCAAGCATGTTTGGCTGTTATAAGGTAAAACCCTATCCTCCGGCTTGCGTTGCATTGTGTGATGGGACCTGGGTCTTATAATAGCTTCATTTTTCGAAAAAGCATTGCGCTGTTTATTGATATGCTTTGGTATTCTTGGGAGGAAACCCGTTCCGTGTTATACGGCGTGGTCCCTTGAATTACTCTCTTTTAAAGTAAAGTTTTAAATAACTGTTTTAGTTCTCACATTAGTCACATGACTGACCTGGAGTTTATTGTTTTAACCTAAACTCTGGGTGCCCTCATTTTCCGCACGGGCAGCTAGTAGTTTTGGTTTTGCAGATTTATATTCACACGACCCTGGTTTACAGCTGGAACGATGCTCGGAAAGCTCTGTATCCGTGTATTACTTTCAGTTGTGTTTTGTATTATTTTTCCGCTGCAATTCTGTATTTAAATCTCTGATATTCTTTGTTGTATAATATTTATTCATACTCTGTATATTCTTGTATTCTGATGGAATTGTTGTAATAGCAATGAAATGTTCTTCCGTCTGCGTTCTATTTTTTCCTGTCCTCAAACTATCAGGGGTTTCGAACGGTCTAGATCGGTTTAACGACTGATTCAGATCGAGCGAAATTCCTTGCCGTCACATTTGGTATCAGAGCTTTGGTTTACAGAGCTCGAGAACAAGGCACATTAGAACCGTACGAAAGAATTAATCAGATATTGGATTAGTAATATCCAATTAGAATGACTCGTTAGAGATAGGATCAGTAGTATCCTAGAACGAGTGTGAAGAGTATATTTTTTTTCAAATGAAAACAATTTTGTTTTGAAAATTTAAACCATTTTTGTACGTATTTGAATATTTATTTATTTTGAATTTGGACAATCCAATATATAAAGATTTTGCATACACGCGTCATAAACGTATATTCGAAGTTTTAATATATTAGATAGATATAGAACCACATACTAGTCGCCCGGACATGATTCTGATGATGGCGCGCCATCACCAGTATTTAATTTCGTGTTTCGAAGGTGTGATTTCTATATATTTCCATTAGACTGGTGTGAGAACCAAAACTTATATAGCTAGAATACATTGTTGTGATTTGGCATCAAAAACAGGATTTTTGTATATATATCAAAATTATGAATTTGAAACATTAATCCACTAATTGATTGATGGTTGTGTTGTTTGTTTATTTGTTTGATAAATTTTGAACCATTAAGCCTAATTGAATCAAATATTGAATTGTATTGAAAATTAGTCGCATTTGCTTGCATATACATGTACTTACGTTGAACAGGTCATAGCAAGGAGGCTAGAGCAGAGAATAAAAATTTTTGCCCGACAAATAGGTACATGTTTACTATAATTTACTGTTTTGTTTGGGTGATGATGATTTTATGAGCCTATTGGCTAGCCGCTTGGCTTTTTCTTTTTCTTTTTGAGATCAGAAGGCCTATATGGCAATTTCGGGATTTTCCCGTGGCTCCCGGTGCAGGGGAGGTTATGGCGAAATTTTTCGAAAATTTAGGGTGTTAGCCAAATTTTTGAAAATTTGAAAATTCTCAGAAACTGAAAAGTTGGAGAATGGAAGCCAGATCGAACGTAGAGTTGATTAATCAAACCACTTTCGACTTTGTTCCTTTTCGGGGATGAAAAGTTTTAAGTGGGAGAGATTGTAATAACCCGAAAATCTGAGCCAGTTTAAAATTTTTATTTTGGCAATTTTAGCGAATTTTGAACATTTAAAATATATTATTTTAATTAATATCGACGAGAAATTTATTTTGAATATATTTAGAACGTATATATTTATACGCGTCGTCGTTAGAATATAAATAATTATATATAATTATAAAAGGAATTGAAAATGGCGCGGTAGTTCGATAATTCGATTTCAAACTTCAATTGAATGTACCGGGTGCAAAACAATCTGGATTTTAGCGAAACCAAAAAACACTAGGATCCAATTGATAATATCTTTCCAACGAATCCGAAAAATCAAAATTTCATAGCAGGAATCAAAAGATATGTCCAGTTGAAAATTCTGAATAGTCGCTATGGAATTCAGGCCCTTAAAAATGGGAATTTTGCAAACGACCTCGGATTTCGACGAAACCACTTTTATTGGGTCCGTGATGTCAACTTATTGCTAGATTCCAAATTTCATAATTTTTCGAATCAATATGTGAGTGTGGCAAAAGAAAACGCGTTTGACCAGTTTTAGTTGATTTTAATCGACTGGAAATTGGCCATTTTTCAAACGGTCTCAAAATTTGACGAAACTAGTTTTGTTAGGACCGTATCGTCAAGCTAGAAATTATTTTTCGGGAATTTTTCGAGCTAGTATACGACCCCAGTAAATTGAAATGCGCATTCAAATTCAATATAGAGAGTTATATGTTGATTTTGACGAAAACTGATCGAAGCGATCGAATCAACCTACGATACATATTCCATTGTGTTCGGAATGGGGGTAAAACGCTATGGATGACAGGCGGTGGGCCTCGTATAGAGGTCGTATGTAAAAGTACCTTTTTAGAAATTAAATAATTAAAAAAAATTCCTCTCTCTCCCTCTTCCTTTAATTTCTGCCCCCTTCCCCCCCCCCCCCCTCGTTCGATTTAGTTCAATCAGAAGAAGAAAAAAAAACCTCTCCGACCTCTTACAGGCCCTCCCCTCCGTCGCTGCCTCCACCGCCGCCGCCAGGAGGCGCGGCGCCCCTGATCTCCTTCCTTCCCTCTCTTCTTTCTCCCTCCAGCCGACGCTCGAAGACCCCGCACCCACCTGAACCGCCCCTCCCCTCCTCGAGTTCGCCATCGCCTGCTCCGCCCGCCACCGCAACCGCCTGTATGGCCACCGCTAGCGCCGACAAGGCTTCCTCCAACCCTGCGCTACCCTTAGCATCCGAACACCCCCCCCCCCCCCCGCCACTATAAACCGACGCGAGCTACCCTCCCCCCTCTCTCTCCAGTTTTCATCTGTAAGTTTTTATTTTTACTTTATTTTATTCGTTTTTCCTTTTCTGCTTTTACTTTAAATTCGAATTAGTTAAGTTAGGATTTTTAAATTAGAAAGTTCGAATTTTTAAAATAGAAAGTTAGAACTTTTATAAAGGAAGAGTTAGAATTTTTAAAATAGAAAAGACGATATTTTTAAAATGGATAAGGCGTGATTTTTACATATGTAGTGGATTAAAAATATGATTTTTATATTTTTAAAGAAATAAAAATATGATTTTTATATTTTTAAAGTATTAAAAATATAATCTTTATTATGTAGAAGATGTAAAAATATGATTTTTGTTTATTTAGAGGATTAAAAATATAATTTTTACATGATAGGAATATTAGAAATATCATCTTTATATGTATAGCAAAATAAAAATGTTATTTTTATAATGATAAAATTGAAAAGGCGAAATCTTTATATTTGAAAAGGCGAAATCTTTATAGTTGAAAGGGCGAGATCTTTATTTTATAAATAGCGAATTAAAAATTCGATTTTTATATATTGAATAGCGAAATAAAAATTCGATTTTTATATATTGAATAGCGTAGTAAAAATTCGATTTTTATATATTGAATAGCGAAGTAAAAATTCGATTGTTATATATTGAATAGCGTAGTAAAAATTCGATTTTTATATATTGAATAGCGAAGTGAAAATTCGATTTTTATATATTGAATAGCGAAGTAAAAATTCGATTTTTATATATGTAGTGGATACGGGCGACGAAGGTGACAAAAAGACGAGAACGATGAAGATTTCTATCAATGAAGAGTCGTGGAATTGGGATAGCTATCGGTGAGAACTTCTCACTCTTCAATTTCTTTTTCTAGTTATATATATATATACTAGGATGCAGACGGTGTTTAGTAGCACCCGACACAATCGTCCACAGACCATGGACTTGTTTGTTTGGTTGTGTAGTTAGTTAGATTATTTGGTCTGAATTGGATTGTTTGGTGAAATGGAATGGATTTGATTGATGTGTGAATGGCGTGGGCCTTCACTAGACCGGGGATAAGGCTAGGCCTTGTCCCGTTTCTAGTATCGTGCCGTTATGCCGCCGAAATTTTCTAAAATATGTTAGAGGAATAAAAATATCATTTTATTGAATAAATGAACCGAATAGAATATTCATAGTTTGAATAAAATATTTTGGTCGTAAGAATAATTTTTAACGTGAAAGTGAATATATAAATATTTATAAACAAATCGGCCGATTTGTTTATATACACTGATTTGACTGATATTGATTGGGTCGATAAATTTTACACATCGCCCAATTGCACAACTAAAATCTGTGTTTAATTGTTTGAAACCCCACACGGGTGTTGGGATGAAATTTGAAGTTCACTCATCCTGATTGATTAAATATGTCAATCGATTGATTGACAGGCTGTTATAAGCGTTAGATATCTATATTTGATGCTTATACAGTGTAGTGCACTTTGGTTGATGGTTGATTATTTTTCAGTGCTATTATATACGTGTGATGTATGAAAATCCATATAATTAACATTATATGGTGATTGATTAGGCCTCATTCCAATTTAGAAAATAAAGAATAATATAAAATAAAGGTTCATGTGTTGACTGTACTCATCCGTTGAGATTAGTCATGTGTTGAATGAAATACCAATAATAAAATTTACATCTTTATCAATATAAAATAAAGGTTCATGTGTTGACCGTACTCATCCGTTGAGATTAGTCATGTGTTGAACGAAATACCAATAATAAAATTTACATCTTTATCAATATAAAATAAAGGTTCATGTGTTGACCGTACTCATCCGTTGAGATTAGTCATGTGTTGAACGAAATACCAATAATAAAATTTACATCTTTATCAATATAAAATAAAGGTTCATGTGTTAACCGTACTCATACGTTGAGATTAGTCATGTGTTGAACGAAATACCAATAATAAAATTTACATCTTTATCAATATAAAATAAAGGTTCATGTGTTGACCGTACTCATCCGTTGAGATTAGTCATGTGTTGAACGAAATATTTTAATAATAGAAATATTTGAAATAGAAATATTTGAAAAGGAAATATTTGAAAAGGAAATATTTGAAAAAGAAATATTTGAAATAGAATATTTGAAAATAGAAATATATGAAGCCGTGTTGATTAGATTGACTCCATTTTGACGTGAACGATATTTATATCGATTTTATTCATTTTAAAATGAATATTGAAAAGTGATTTCGAAATCGAATATTTTGAAATGAAGTTTGATTTCAATTGAATATATAATGAATTTGATTTGAATATATTACGAATTTGATTTCAATTGAATATATAATGAATTTGATTTGAATAGAAAACGAACTTGATTTCAATTGAATATATAACGAATTTGATTTCAATTGAATATATAACGAATTTGATTTCAATTGAATATATAACGAATCTGATTTGAATTGAATATATATAGCAATTGAATTCGAATTGAATATATAATGAATTTGATTTGAATTGAATATATATAGAAATTGAATTTGAATTGAATATATAACGAATTTGATTTGAATTGAATAGAAAACGAAATGAATTCAAATTGAATAGAAAACGAAATGAATTCAAATTGAATAGAAAACGAATTGAATTCAAATTGAATAGAAAACGAAATGAATTCAAATTGAATAGAAAACGAATTGAATTCACGTTGAATAGAAAACGAATTGAATTCAAATTGAATAGAAAACGAATTGAATTCAAATTGAATAGAAAACGAATTGAATTCAAATTGAATAGAAAACGAAATGAATTCGAATTGAATAGAAAACGAAATGAATTCAAACTGAATAGAAAACGAATTGAATTCAAACTGAATAGAAAACGAATAGAATTCAAATTGAATAAAACGAATTGAATTCAAATTGAATAGAAAATGAAATGGATTCGAATCGAATTAAAATCGATTTGAATTGAAATCAAATAGAAATGAAAGTAAAAAGGATTTATAATAGAAAATTCAATTTTGATTTGAATTTGAAATAAAGGTTGAAATTGTTTTTGAAACGAATTCAAAACTATTTATAAAATTTGTTTTAAATAGAAATCGACGAAATATATATTATATATATTATATATATAATATAATGGCCTGAATAGAACGCGCTGCGCCGCGGCAGTTCGCGAATTTCGACCATTGACTTCGAACGGACATTACGGGAGATCCGACCGTCGGATTCTCCTAAAACCGGAACCGTTGGGTTCGTATCGAAAAGATCTTTCTAACGAATATTAGAAATTTGAAATCTAACGGTTGGATTTGGAGATACGTCCAAATCAAATTCGAAAAAGGTCGCTATAAGTGCAGTTCGATGGCCGTTGTTGGAAATCGACTGTACGGACCTTGATAAAATTATTAAAAATAGTAATAATTTGTGTAAAATCATAAGAAATGATTTGGGAAAAATTGGGATGAAAAACTCCATGTTTGAAAAGATAAAAATAGATTTTTATAGAAATGAACTAGTTTTGAACTAAAATTAAAAACCATTTATTTTTAAATAAATGCATTGGATTTGAAATGGGTTTTAAATAGAATTGATTTGTGGGTTTATCGTGAACAGTGTTTTAAATAACACTTGTTCTTTAACCCGATAATAAATAGAATGTAATTTGGGTTTGTCGTGAACTGTGTTTTAGATGACACTAGTTATTTAACCCAGTAAAAGGAGTTTTAATGAATCTGCAATTAGATTGAAATGTGAATTGATAATTTAAATTATCGAATTTAGAAAATGAGCGAGAATGAAGTATGACCAGTTTTGCTCCAAAGCGATAGTTGAATCTTTAATTAGATTTGAACGTGAAATGGTAATTAATTTTACCGATAACACTGCGGTATTAGATATGGAGTATCACCAGTTTTGCTTCATGGGATGAATAGGTCGGGATTGGGAAATAAAATAAATAATTACTTCGATATGGTTCGCTAATCTCGACTAGTTTGGAAAACCATAATTTGGTTTTGAAATGACATCCAAAGGAAGATTAAAGGTTAAATTTTAAAGAGTTTATCTTGGATAAAATTAATGGGAACCTTTCCCTAAGAATTGAGATTTAGACACTAGTTGTAGGTTAGTTAAGAAGAATGGTTTCCTGGTATTGATCTGATGTTGGTTTCGGCCTTCGGGGTTAATATTTGGGAAATTGTTCTCTTGCTAATTTACGGTTAGTGAATAATGAATTGGAATGAGGCGTATGTTGTGTTTGTGTAACATTTGTTTTAATATACGCGGGTTGTTCGGAAAGTCCGGGTTTATACCCATTCTGAATAATCGATTCGACGATATGTCGAAGTTGAAGATGGTGGTTGAAGACCGGAAGTCTTCACATCATTTGGATAATTACTGACGATCCTAATTGGGCAGTACTCCCGAGAGGATGGAAATAGTTGGTGGTCGTCCAGACGTACTTGGAGATGGATGGATATGCGAGGAAAGTGCCTCCGGTTTCATTCAGACCCAGAACGAACTTGTAAATGGATTGTGTGTCTGACATTGGATTTTATTCTGTGTTGATTGATTTCTGTTAAATATATATCTGTTTGGCGGCGGAGAATTTATTCTCTTGCTTAACGCCCTTCTTTGAGACGTACGAGCTCAAAGGTTATATATCGATAGATATCAGTCGCATGGCATGAACTGCCTGTGTGGCACGCTGAGATGCAATGATCAAGGCTTTTGTTGAAAAGCAGAGTCTTGTGGTTGATGATCAAAGCACGACCTATGTGGCGTAGCTTTGTGTATAGCGTGAATTCGCGAGCCTCACACCTCGGTATGAGTTAAAAACGGGATACGGACCGCTGGGAGAGCACGACGTTTCTTTCTAGCTATGGTGGTGTCAGTGACTTACCAGCCCGGACATTTATATACTTTTCACCTATGTGGTTGTTGGATGCGAGGCGCCTCGATTATAGGTCTGTAAGGACCGGGAAACGTGTGTTCAGGCATAACTAATCCTTTAACGTAAGTGAGGACCAGCCCAGCCGAATCCGGGGTTGCCCAGAGTGTGTAGTCCCGAGGCATTTGCTAGAGTGTCTCGAAGCGGAGAGGAGCTTGCCCCTTGCCTCGACTCATGACGGAAATCCAATTTCCAATACGAGATATTTCGGCTTTATTTGTAGAGCCTAGTATGGCGACATAGTAGCATGGGATGCTATGCCGTCTATGATTTATATTTATGATTGAAATTGTTTTGACACTATACACTTATTATAGTATCAAATGATTTGGTTTAAACGTACCAAGCATGTTTGGCTGTTATAAGGTAAAACCCTATCCTCCGGGTTGCGTTGCATTGTGTGATGGGACCTGGGTCTTATAATAGCTTCATTTTTCGAAAAAGCATTGCGTTGTTTTTTGATATGCACTGGTATTCTTGGGAGGAAACCCGTTCCGTGTTATACGGCGTGGTCCCTTGAATTACTCTCTTTTAAAGTAAAGTTTTAAATAACTGTTTTAGTTCTCACACCAGTCACATGACTGACCTGGAGTTTATTGTTTTAACCTAAACTCTGGGTGCCCTCATTTTCCGCACGGGCAGCTAGTAGTTTTGGTTTTGCAGATTTATATTCACAGGACCCTGGTTTACAGCTGGAACGATGCTCGGAAAGCTCTGTATCCGTGTATTACTTTCAGTTGTGTTTTGTATTATTTTTCCGTTGCAATTCTGTATTTAAATCTCTGATATTCTTTGTTGTATAATATTTATTCATACTCTGTATATTCTTGTATTCTGATGGAATTGTT
Organism: Allium sativum; assembly: GCA_030737875.1. Taxonomy (NCBI): domain Eukaryota; kingdom Viridiplantae; phylum Streptophyta; class Magnoliopsida; order Asparagales; family Amaryllidaceae; genus Allium; species Allium sativum. The sequence goes on along the minus strand of CM060916.1, from coordinate 108,265,938 downwards.
GTAATAGCAATGAAATGTTCTTCCGTCTGCGTTCTATTTTGTCTTGTCCTCAAACGATCAGGGGTTTCGAACGGTCTAGATCGGTTTAACGACTGATTCGGATCGAGCGAAATTCCTTGCCATCACAGGACCCTTTTCAGCAGTAACCCTACAAGGTGTATCAGGATACCCTGAACTAGGCAGGGTGGGGCACGATTACTGGGCTGACTGTAAGAGGTCAAATCGACGGCGGTGGTGCAGCAGTGTAGGTTCTAACGGGGTGCGGGCGTGCACACACTCCGGCGGAGAAAAATTAGGCATTGGGCACCAGTAGTATACCTGTGCATTCTTGAATTGTGTCGGGCTGCCACCATGGGACTTGATACACCCCATGGTGGGACCAGCATAGGTAGCTACAACATCGGGGGTCGTAAGACACATGTAACTATGAGAGTAGGAGCCGATCATTAGAAATGGATCACTTCACCCTGATTATGGGGTGCCTGTTGGGAACTAGTTTATAGGGGTGCAGAGATTAATATGGGGTACGATAGTATATTCGACTCTAGACAACTTAACTTAGTTTATGGTGCTTCCCCATTTCCAGTTTATACTTATCATGCTCATTTCCTTATTCATAGACTGAATAGTCCTAGACTTACTCAGGCTTTATGTCTGACTCTACTTTTCTTTCGTCTTCTTTTCTTTTGTTACCCCCGCCCCAGGTCCACAGGGTGGGAATACCGCAGCTTGACCAGTTTTCACATCCAGCTTGAAGAGAAAGAATGTATTGCTTGGATCTCTTTCGTTTTGGACTATGGCTTTGGATAGAAATTATGGGGACTTATGCAGTTTACTTATGTTTTTATGCTTCTTTAAGTTATGAAATCAAGACAGTTATGAAAATGTAATGTTTTTGGAAGTATTGTAAGACAATTATGGCATGGTTTGTGTAACACGTATTTTGATGAAATAAAAGTTGCTGTTGTTTTCCGCTGTTCAAAAATATGTGTATTTATATCTGTCTTGTGTATCTGTGACTTATACTTATAAACCTCCACCAAAATTAGGGCATTCCCTTTGAGAGTGACCCTAACGGAGGTGGGGTGTTTCAGTCATGCTCTCATCTTGTAACCTAGAGTAGCCGCCACCAATTACAGAGGAAGAACAGCTAATCATTCAGTTCTATTCAACTCTAACAATGAATCTACTTCAACGGAAAGCTAATTCAACTTCAGAACTCAGAATTCAAAACTCAAGACCTTCTTTGAGTTGTGAGTTCGATTTCTTTAATAAAGTAATTAGCAATTTAATTGGATTAAGTTATGATGTGGATTATTTGGATATGATGTGAATTATTGACCGCATGTTATAATTATGTTGTAAAATTGTGATGTTATCATACATGTTGTAAATTCTACGATGTTATGTTGTGATCATCTATGTTGTAAAGTTACGATGCTATCATATATGTTGTAATTCTATGATTGGCTCATGTATAATCAAATCATCATGTTGTTCATATGCTAGTTTGGTTATGTTGATTCATATGATAAATCATATGTATGTATGCAAGTTTAGATTTTAATTTAGACATGAGTCATATGCAAGTTGGGTAAAATTATATGTAACCTTACATGTTTCATGACATCTAGTTTATGTGAAAATTTGATCTAAAGTTAGGCTATGACATGTGTGAGTTCTATGATAAATTCTACATGCTAGTTTACATGTTTAGATGTAAGTTGAAACACCCCACCTCCGTTAAGGTCACTCACAAAGGGAATGCCATAACTTTGGTGGAGGTTTATAAGTAAAAGCCACAGATAAACTCAAGACAAATATAAATACACATATTTTAAACAGCAGAAACCAAACAGACTTATATTTCATTAAAATATGTGTTCAAACAAAACATTTCCATAATTGTCTCAAAATACTTCCATCATTACAACCTCATAACTGTCTTGATTATTAAAGAAGCATAAAACATAAATAAAGTGACAAAAATCCCCATAGTGAAATCCAAAGCCATAATCCGAGCAAAAGAGATCCAAATCATACATCTACGGTCTTGGAGCTTGTAAAGAGGCTGATTGAGCTGAGTTGTTTCCTCCCTGTGGACCTGGGGGGAAACGAAAGAAAAGAAGACGAAAATAAAATAGAGTTAGACATAAAGCCTGAGTAAATCTAGTAACTTTTCAGTATGTGAATAAGAAAATGGCATGATAGATATATATTGAAAATAGGAAAGTGTCACAAGCTAAGGAGGTGACGTTTAGAATCGAATGTACTATCGCACCCCCTCTATATCTCTGCATCTACTTGAGTTTATTCTTACTGGAACCCTATGCTGAGGGTGAAGTGATCCCCATTTTTATAAAGATCGGCTCCTACTCGCGTTAACATGTGTCATACGACCCCCAAGAATTGTAGATACCTATGCTGGTCCCACCATGGGGTGTATCAAGACCCATGGTGGCGGCCCCGACACAAATTCTAGAAGGCTTAGGTTATACTACTAGTGCCCCCAGTGCCCTGTTGTCTGCTCCGGAGTGTGTGCACGCCCGCACCCCGTTAGACCTACACTGTGCACCCACCGCCGTCATTTTGACCGCTTACAATCAGCCCAGTAATCGTGCCCCACCTTGCCTAGTTTCAGGGTACCGTTGATACCTAACTTGGGTTACTGCTGAAACGGGTCCCTCGTTTCCAGGATTTTCTAGTCAAACATGTTAAGTGGTTAAGTGTATGTATTTACCTAACCCCACCCATCAATTCTTGTTAACATGTTGAATTTGGTTAAGTATTATAGTTGACTTAACCCTACCATCTGTCCTTAGCCTCTTAGGAGCACCTGACCACTCACATTAGACAGGTATTGCTACGGTTACTGGATATGTCGGTCGGTTCCGGGCAGGTTTACACCGTAGCTCAGTATAACCTCGGGTCCTTATTAGGCTCAATGCTTAACCACCCACATTGGATAGGTATTGATGTGACTACTGGACAGCCGGGCGGTTCCGGGCAGGTTTACATCACAACTCAATCCAACCTCGGGTTAAGCATATCGTGTTTTCTAAATTTACATATTTTATTACTTCTCAATTATATATGTAAATGTCATATCTTTTATTTCTGGGTATATCAATTCATACCACTTAAATGTCATTGTCGTTGGCATGTGCCAAACATGCCAACATATATTTTCAATGTTTTACACCCAACATTATTACACCCGCTTGTACGTTCGCAACATTATAATAAATGTTGGGCTCGACCCAATTCAGCCCAACTTTATAAACGTGAGAAAAAGAGGAAATCAAGAACATGTAATACATAAAGGTGTGTGGCGCATGAACTTGCAATATAGCTATTCAACTAACATATAATATGGGTCATGTGAACATGCATTCAAATCAAAGTATAACTAAGTAGGTGACATATGAAATGGCATAGTCTAGGCTAATACAAACTTGTGTTTAAACATGTTTAACTTGGCATAATATCAACCACAAAACTAGCATGTTGTATATTCACCAAAATGTCCAATTATAACATCTAATCACATAGCCTATTCAACATGAACTTGCATAGTTTATGAAACCCAAAACGATACTTAACATAGATCCAATTATACTTGTAAATAAACATGAAAATGATATCATAGGTTTTGGGTCATTTAGGCATAAAAGGTTTCAAATCTAGAATATGTTTACATAAGCCTTAATTTAGACTTAGTGAATGTATATAATCCATGCCATAGGCATAAACATAAAGGGATCAAATTCTAGTTTTTGCCACAAACTTGCAAGTGCCATTGTTTTCATATACAATTGTTCAATAGGCTTGCATCAATCAAATTTATGCCACAAACATCAATACATAAGTCATGATAGAACCATTAAAATACACAGAATTTATACAATACAATAACGCAATTCAATTTTCATTTACATCGAATCACATCACAGTTTTTATTCATATTCTGAAAGGTCACTATACTTACAACGAATGCAGAATCTTGAATTCTGAAATTGAGATGCACTCCTTTGGGTAGACTAACGTTGCGTCGATTGATTTTGCTTATACTTTAATCTTCTTCTTAATTCGATTCGTCTCTAGGCTTTTCTCTCTTGACGGCTATGCTCAATTCCTCCCTGGCAGCATGACGACTCCTTTCTTTTTTTTTGTGAATTTTCAGTTGAGACTTAGGGCATATTTATAGATTTTTAAATTGTTTTGAGCTGTCAAATGAAGACAGGAGGAATCTAGACCATACAAAGTTCAAAGGGCCAATCAAGAGGCTACACGTCATTCCTAGTGACACACAGAGGCACAGAAATTCGAGCCAGAGCCAGACCTAGCCAGCCAGGTCGACCAGGCAGGTCGACTGGTAGGTCGACACTATGGTCGACCCGGGGTAGCCAGGTTGACACTGTTGTCGACCTGGAGAGGCCAGGTCGACACCATGGTCGATCCTATGGTCGACCTGGTCTCTGGGCGGGAATTTTCCCGCCCAACCCAGTTTGAACCTGAAATTCGAATTTTGAATTTTAAACTGAGCTGTTTGAATTTAAATTTTATTCTGAAACTTCCGAAGGTCATAACTCCTTCATACGGAGTCCGATTCGCGCAAACTCGGACTCTATCTCAAGCAGAATTCCGAGACGAACGCAATGGCATAACCCATTTCCCTTAATTCTTTCATTTAGAATTAATTAAACTTTAATTTGTGAAGCTTAACGTTATAGAATTCATGGGGTGTTACATTCTCCCCCCTTAAAAGGATTTCGTCCCCGAAATCTTCAAGTTAGGAAGAATGTATATCCTACCATCCAACAGTCCATCTACTCAACCAACAAACACAGCCATCCACTGTCCTTAAAAGACTTCTAATGCTTCGTGATCATATGCATAGTGTGTGTATATGTCCTTATCTAATGCAGAAATCAGGCGGTCTACTAATTCAGTTGACCTCCTTAATGCGAATCATGTAAGTGTCATGAATCCATTATGTATGCAAAATTTTCCTACTCATAATTCTACATGAGTGTACAACTTATTCATACAAATGCGACGACCATATGATAGCATATCAAGTTTCAACCATATACAAATGAGAATACATATATGCATGTGTAATTTGAAGTGACTGAGCTGATCTATAACCTAGGCTGTGTGTGTATATGCATCCACGAGCAACCACTAGCAATCACTAGCAACCAATTGCAGCCATCATCCATAACATGTTTTCAAATACATGTTTGCATCCATTTGTTTTCTACCTAAGGAGTTAGGAAAAAGGGCCGAGGATATATACCTAAAAAGATAGATAAAGCATAACTTAAGGAAAAAGAGCAATCGAAGATGTACCCTAAAAAAGAAGAGGGTAGGCAGCGCGTATTCTGTCCTCAGTTTCCCAAGTCGCGTCTTCCTCGGCGTCGCTCCACTGAACTTTAACGAGTTTGACTTCGCGGTTGCGTAGCTTTTTCACTTCAGTTGCTAAGATGCGGGTTGGAACTCTCCTCACAGTTGCTTCATGTTCCACTTCGGCTTCTTCTAGAATGCTTGGTTCCACCACTTCCGCAGACTCACGCAAACACTTCCGGAGGTGAGAAACATGAAAGACGTTGTGAACTCCGGCCAGTCTCTCGGTTAGCTCTAATCTATAGGCCATCTTTCCAACCTTCTCGATGATAGGAAACGGTCCTACAAATCTTGTTGCTAGCTTTCCTGCGGATCCAAAGCGAACGACGTTCCTTAAAGGAGATACCTTAAGGAAAACCCTGTCCCCAACCTCAAACTCAAGGTCGGTCCTTCTTTTGTCGGCGTAGGATTTCTGTCTATCTTGGGCAGTCTTCATTCTCCTACGTATCAAGTCCACTTTCTCCAAAGTCTCTCTAATCATGTCTGGCCCAAGTATAAGCTTATTTGTAGACTCCTACCAATAAGTTGGTGATTTGCACGGTCTTCTGTACAAGGCTTCGAAGGGTGCCATACCGATGGTAGCTTCGTAGCTGTTGTTGTAGGCAAATTCCGCTAAAGGAAGATGATCCTCCCAAGTCCCTCCAAAGTCAAGAACGCAAAGTCTCAAAAGATCCTCTAAAACTCTATTCACCATTTCCGTATGGCCATCAGTTTGGGGGTGATAGGCCGTGCTCAAACATAACTGTGTGCCTACAGCTTCTTGCAGACTCCGCCAAAACTCACTTGTGAAGATAGGGTCTCGGTCACTAACAATGCTGGAGGGTATCCCATGGAGTCGAACTATTTCCTTGAGATAAAGAGATACTAGAGATGTGGAAGTCCTTCTACTCTTGATAGGTATAAAGTGGGCGCTTTTAGTAAGCCTATCCACTGTTACCCAAATGCTAGTGTTGCCTCTTCTCGACCTAGGCAGTCCATCAATGAAGTCCATTGAAATGCTATCCCACTTCCACTGTGGGACCTCTAAAGGATAAAGTAGTCCTCCAAGCTTTTTCTATTCCGCCTTGACCCGTTGGCAGGTCATGCACTTAGAAACAAAATCTGCCACGTCTTGCTTCATGCCATTCCAAAAGAAAGTCCTTTTTATATCCTTGTACATCTTATCACCGCCAGGGTGTATAGTCAGCTTGGAATGATGCGTTTCCTCGAGAACCTTCTTTGTCAACTCCCTTGCTTGTGAGACACATAACCTTCCATCTCGCCTCAACCAACCCTTATTATCGATGGCGTATCTACGGAGGTGACTAGAAGTCTCACCCCTAATAAGTTTATCAATCACATCAACAAGCTGAGGGTCTTCACGTTGTGCAACCCCTATTAAGTCCAAGAGAGTAGGGCGTACTTCGAGAGATGCTAGCAAACCTGGTACAAAATCTGAGGAGGGCCTAAAGTTAAAACTGGCTACATACTCCAGGCTTTGCCTTTCCACAAAGAGCGGGCTTAAGGTCGGTTTCTTTCGGCTCAACGCATCTGCTACTACGTTGCCTTTGCCGGGAGTATTGGAAATTTCGAAGTCATACGAGGCAAGAAACTCCATCCATCTTTGCTTCCTTAAGTTAAGTTCCTTCTGTGAGAAGAGATATTTTAATGATTTATGGTCAGTGTATAATTCGAACTTCTCACCTAGGAGATAATGGCGCCAAGACTTAAGCGCAAGGACGATGGCGGCTAACTCAAGATCGTGGGTTGGGTAGTTCTTTTTATGAACTTTCAATTGTCTTCCGCCATAAGCTACTACCCTTCCTTCTTGCATTAGAACAGCGCCTAGTCCTGTTCCACATGCATTTGTGTATACTGTGAACATTTTGCTTCCATCTGGAAGAGTCAGAACTGGGGCTGTTGTGAGAGCCCTTTTTAATCGTTGGAAAGCAAGCTCGCAGTCCAAATCCCAAGTGAACGCCAGATTCTTCTTTGTTAGCCTTGTGAGTGGAGCTAAGATTTTCGCGAAATCCCTAATAAACTTTCGGTAAAAACCAGCTAGCCCAAGAAAGCTTCGAACTTCGGTTGCATTTCTTAGTGTCTTCCAATCTTGCACTGCCACCACTTTCGCGGGGTCCACGGCCAACCCCTCTTTGGACACTATATGCCCCAGAAAACTTACTTCTTTTCTCCAGAAGTGACATTTGGAGAATTTGGCTTTTAGTTGATGAGCTCGAAGAGTTTCCATGATTTCTTTCAGATGCTGAGCATGCTCTTCCTCATTCTTCGAGAAGATTAAGATATCATCTACGAAGACAACCACAAATTTGTTGAGGAATTCTCTGAACACCCTGCTCATTAGGTCTACGAAATAAGCGGGTGCGTTTGTCAAGCTGAAAGGCATGACAAGCCACTCGAAGAAACCGTCTGGGGTTCTGAACGTTGTCTTATCAATGCTGTCTTCAGCTACTCTCAGCTGATGGAACCCAGTTGCCAGATCAAGTTGGGAGAAGACCTACGCACCTACAAGCTGATCAAACAAATCGTCGATTCGGGGAAGAGGGTGCCTATTTTTCTTGGTCAATTTGTTTAACTCCCTATATTCGACGCAAAGGCGAAGCGAACCGTCCGCTTTGGTTGCGAACACCACTGGAGCACCCCATTGAAAAGTAAGCGGAGCCCCCAATTGCATTTGAAACTACTAAGGGATCCTCTACCATACTAGTGTCTAGATGTAGAGATTCTACTAAGGCAGATGAAATAAAAGAGTGTGATGCGCCAGAGTCAAAAAGTGTACGAACTGGATGATCATAAAGATAGACTACACTTTCTATAGAAATATTACTACCTCGTTCCTGCTGAAGTGCCACTAGCGCATGAACCTGACCCCCTGAAGTGGATCCGACTTTTTGTCCCTGCCTTTCTTCTTTGAACAGTCCTTAGCTTGGTTCCTAGTCTCTCTACAATGGAAGCAACCACCCATCTTCGCCTTCCTTTTTCGGCAGTCTTTTGATATATGTCCCACAATGCCACAGAAATTGCACCTTCTCTTCTCATGGGGCTTGTTGTTCTTCCCTCCTTTCTTGAAGTCTATTTTCTTTGCTTGTAGATCCTCTTTCTTCTCCTCCCCCTTAGTTTCTTTCTTGTCGTGGTCTTCCTCGTGTAGCAACGCCATCTCCACCAAGCTTTCATAAGTCGCTCCCATGGATACATGGGTCATAGCAAGGTTGTGTAGAGGCTCATTCAAACCTTTGACGAAGCGAAGCGCCTTCTTGTGTTGGGTGTTTACTAAGTCTAACCCAAATCTGGCCTGTTGATTAAACTGATTAACATATTCACTGATCGTCATGCTCCCCTGTTTCAGAGCTAGGAACTTCTCCATTTGCAGGCTTCTTTCATCTTGGGAGAGAAATTTCATCTCAAACCTTGTCCTGAAATCTTCCCATGTTTCCACCGCCCTCTGCGCATTGGTAATTTCCCACCAATATGAAGCTTCATCCTTAAGCAACCATACCGCTAGCTGTATCTTTTGGCTGTCATCAACTCCAAAGATGACAAACAGATTCTCAGTCTCCTTTAGCCAGTTTCTTACTCCTACAAAGGACTCTGTTCCATAAAAGTCTTTTCCACCCATCGCCTTAAAGTCTCTACAGGTTTTTGCGAAGGCATTTCCACGAGGAGGAGGAGGAGGAGGAACCGCGGCCACTAGAGGAGGGATGTCTGCTGGGCCCGTGCCATTGGCCCTTGCTTCTAAGTACCTCCTAAACCAGCCGGGTATCGGCACTCCTTCTGGAAGGTTAAGGTCTCCAGACATGCTGAAACATAAAGCAAAGATTCAAAACAAAGGATAGAGAGAGATAGTGCATATGGCTTTGGGGGATTTTGTCTTTTTATAAATATAACACTTTTTCTTGAAAAATGCTTCTTTAAATTTACTTATTTTTTTTGAAAACAATTTCAAAAACTTTTATCTTATCTGGTAAACCTATGCTCTGATACCAAGTGAAACACCCCACCTCCGTTAAGTTCGCTCACAAAGGGAATGCCTTAACTTTGGTGGAGGATTTTAAGTAACAGCCACAGATAAACTCAAGACAAATATAAATACACATATTTTAAACAGCGGAAACCAAACAGACTTTTATTTCATCAATACGTGTTCAAACAAAACATTTCTATAATTGTCTCAAAATACATCCATCATTACAACCTCATAACTGTCTTGATTATTAAAGAAGCATAAAACATAAATAAAGTGACAAAAATCCCCATAGTGATATCCAAAGCCATAATCCGAGCAAAAGAGATCCAAATCATACATCTATAGTCTGGAGCTTGTAAAGAGCCTGATTGAGCTGAGTTGTTTCCTCCCTGTGGACCTGGGGGGAACGAAAGAAAAGAAGACGAAAAGAAAATAGAGTTAGACATAAAGCTTGAGTAAATCTAGTAACTCTTCAGTATGTGAATAAGAAAAGGGCATGATAGATATATACTGAAAATAGGAAAGTGTCATAAGCTACGGAGGTGACGTTTAGAATCGAACGTACTATCGCACCCCCACTATATCTCTGCATCTACTTGAGTTTATTCTAATTGGCAACCCATGCTGAGGGTGAAGTGATCCCCATTTTTATAAAGATCGGCTCCTACTCGCGTTAACATGTGTCATACGGCCCCCAAGAATTGTAGATACCTATGCTGGTCCCACCATGGGGTGTATCAAGACCCATGGTGGCGGCCCCAACACAAATTCTAGAAGGCATAGGTTATACTACTGGTGTCCCCAATGCCCTGGTTGTCTTCTCCGGAGTGTGTGCACGCCCGCACCCCGTTAGACCTACACTGTGCACCCACTGCCGTCATTTTAACCGCTTACAATCAGCCCAGTAACCATGCCCCACCCTGCCTAGTTTCAGGGTACCGTTGATACCTAACTTGGGTTACTCCTGAAACGGGTCCCTCGTTTCCAGGATTTTCTAGTCAAACATGTTAAGTGGTTAAGTGTCTGTATATACCTAACCCCACCCATCAATTCTTGTTAACATGTTGAATTTGGTTAAGTGTTATAGTTGACTTAACCCTACCATCTGTCCTTAGCCTCTTAGGAGCACCTGACCACTCACATTAGACAGGTATTGCTATGGTTACTGGATATGCCGGTCGGTTCCGGGCAGGTTTACACCGTAGCTCAGTCTAACCTCGGGTCCTTATTGGGCTCGATGCTTAACCATCCACATTGGATAGGTATTGTTGTGACTACTGGACAGCCGGGCAGTTCCGGGCAGGTTTACATCACAACTCAATCCAACCTCGGGTTAAGAATATCGTGTTTTCTAAATTTACATATTTTATTACTTCTCAATTATATATGTAAATGTCATATCTTTTATTTTTGGGTATATCAATTCATACCACTTAAATGTCATTGTCGTTGGCATGTGCCAAACATGCCAACATATATTTTCAATGTTTTACACCCAACGTTATTACACCCGTTTGTACGTTCGCAACATTAAAATAAATGTTGGGCTCGACACAATTCAGCCCAACTTTATAAACGTGAGAAAAAAGGGAAATCAAGAAAATGTAATACATAAAGGTGTGTGGCACGTGAACTTGCAATTTAGCTATTCAACTAACATATAATATGGTTCATGTGAACATGCATTCAAATCAAAGTATAACTAAGTAGGTGACATATGAAATGGCATAGTCTAGGCTAATACAAACTTGTGTTTAAACATGTTTAACTTGGCATAATGTCAACCACAAAACTAGCATGTTGTATATTCACCAAAATGTCCAATTATAACATCTAATCACATAGCCTATTCAACATGAACTTGCATAGTTTATGAAACCCAAATGATACTTAACATAGATCCAAATATACTTGTAAATAAACATGAAAATGATATCATAGGTTTTGGGTCATGTAGGCATAAAAGGTTTCAAATCTAGAATATGTTTACATAAGCCTTAATTTAGACTTAGTGAATGTATATAATCCATGCCATAGGCATAAACATAAAGGGATTAAATTCTAGTTTTTGCCACAAACTTGCAAGTGCCATTGTTTTCATATACAATTGTTCAATAGGCTTGCATCAATCAAATTTATGCCACAAACATCAATACACAAGTCATGATAGAACCATTACAATACACAGAATTTATACAATACAATAGCACAATTCTATTTTCATATACATCGAATCACATCACAGTTTTTATTCATATTCTAAAAGGTCACTATACTTTCAACGAATGCAGAATCTTGAATTCTGGATTCTGAATTCCGAAATTGAGATGCGCTCCTTTGGGTAGACTAACGTTGTGTTGATTGATTTTGATTATACTTTAATCTTCTTCTTAATTCGATTCGTCTCTAGGCTTTTCACTCTTGACGGCTATGCTCAATTCCTCCCTGGCAGCATGACGACTCCTTTCTTATTTATTTTTTGAATTTTAAGTTGAGATTTAGAGTGTATTTATAGATTTTTAAATTGTTTTGAGCCGTCAGATGAAGATAGGAGAAATCTAGACCATACAAAGTTCAAAGAGCCGATCAAGAGGTGACACGTCAGCCCTAGTGACACACAGAGCCACAGAAATTCGAGCCAGAGCCAGACCTAGCCAGCCAGGTCGACCAGGCAGTTCGACTGGCAGGTCGACACCCAGGTCGACACTATGGTTGACCTGGGGTGGCCAGGTCGACACTGTTGTCGACCTGGAGTGGCCAGGTCGACACCATGGTCGACCTGGTCTCCGGCCGGGGATTTTCCCGCCCAGCCCAGTTTGAACCTGAAATTCGAATTTTGAATTTTAAACTGAGCTGTTTGAATTTAAATTTTATTCTGAAACTTCCGAAGGTCATAACTCCTTCATACGGAGTCCGATTCGCGCAAACTTAGACTCTATCTCAAGCACAACTCCGAGACGAACGCAATGGCGTAACCCCTTTCCCTTAATTCTTTCATTTAGAATTAATTACACTTTAATTTGTGAATCTTAACGTTATAGAATACACGGGGTGTTACATAAGTTTACACCATTGTTATGTTGCATAAATCACATATGCAAGTTTATATAAATAAATGAATTTGGAATATGAATCATGTTATGAAAGATTGTGGTTATTACCTATGCAAGTTTACGACTTTAGATGTAGATCCTTCACATACATGATTTATGCAAGTTGTGACCATTATCTAAACAAATTTACACCTTTAGATTTGGATCTATGACATATGTAGTTTTATGCAAGTTGTAATTTTGGCCTATGCAAGTTTAAGATGTCGAATATTATTCACACATGTAAGTTCACCCCTATGTTTACATCTAGTTTTATCTATATGTATGTTGTGATGTTTTCCCTTTATTCCATGAGTTAGACTATTCAAGTCTAACGTATATTTCATGTTAAATGAAACAACGTACAATGTGGGGTAATGGGATAATATTAAAGAGATTTAATATTGAGAATTGGCATAAATGCCTTAAATGGCATAAAATTAATTTGTGATGAAAATTGGTATGATTTTACATACCATAAATAGATGGACATAATTGAGTCAATTATGGCCATAGTTAAATTTTGAATTAATTGATAATTTAAATAGGGAAAGTAATTCAAATTGGGGAATGATTAATTAGGAGTAATTAATCGTCTAAGACATGAGGCTAGGATCTTTTGTGGTGTAAGACTGCCCGGACCCGCCTAGAAAACTCAGCTGCCACAAATGCCAGTCTAATGTGAGAGGTCTTAGGCATAAATTAAATACGTAACAGTTGTAAAGACACGAGGTTAGGCTCGTTTGTGGTGTAAGACTGCCTGGACCCACCCGGCAAATCCAGCTGCCACAAATGCCAGTCTAATGTGAGAGGTCTTTATGAGGTTACGGTCTTAATGAATTACGAAACACTTAACCAGATAAACATGTAGTGGGACATGAGGGGGTTAAGTGGGTGCCTTGGGTGGCATGTGGAATCTAGTGGGTGCCTTGGGTGGCATTTGAAATACGATTAGAAACACTTAACCAAAATTGAAACATGTAAGTGAACATGAATAAGAAGAGGGTTAAGTGGGATGTACTAGAGGGGACCAAGCTTAGGTGGATAGCTTGTGTCAAGTAATGTGGGCCCATTTCAACCAGTAACCCATACGTATCTTTGTGGGCTCGACCCAAGTCGAGGACGGGACACGCATACTGGGATTGACTGTAAGAGGCCAAAACGGGTTAGCGGTGGCAACGCAAGTCCAACGGGTTCATATGCATGTGTGGGCCCTGGCTGGTAGGTAAGACGTTGTTGCATCGTGTAGGTATAAGCCGTGCATTCTTTGTTGTATCGGGTTGCCACTTTGGGGAGTGATACACCCCACTATTGGGCCAGCACGGGTATCTACGAGTTAGGGAGCCGATCGCATGGGGGGTAGTGGGTACACCTAGTGGAGATAAGGGCAGACGGCACCTATGAAGGCAGCTAGGGGTGCACGAAACTACCATTATCATTACTAAGTTCTGTAGGCAGGATCAACCTTAGGGTGACTAGTGGTGGTGCAGTATAGTAGTGGTGGTGCAGTATAGTAATTATCTTATAGTGATTTAGGTGCGCTTTAACGTTATCTTAGTTCATCTTGTTTACTCTGCCATACTCAATTGTTCACAGTCATTTCCTTATTTTCCAACTTATGCCTTAGCCTAGTTATTTTGGTAATTGTATTTTTAAAGTTATCGCACTCGCCAGACTTTATGTCTGACCCCCTTTGTTTCCTCCTCTTTTCTTCCTTCCCCTCCTCCCCCACCCCCTCCCTAGTTGCTCAGGTTGGAACTAGCACCAGTGGAGCTTGATTTTGGACAGCTATATTTCTTGCTTTTAGAAGATTGCTTGGATCGCTGAAGTAATGTTTAGCCTCTCTTATTTATGGCTATTTTGTACTAGGGTTATGTCTTCCAATTTATGTACTTTTAGTTGGTCAAGATGGATATTATGTACTTTGACTCTGGTTTTGATGATGTAATCAAACTTATGTATTTTCCGCTGTAATGAAATAAAGTTTTAAAGTTTTAGTACTGTTTATATCTGTCTTGTTGTTAAGTTTCTGTTCTATACACACTTAAAATGCTCCATGAAAGTTAATGCATTCCCTTTGTGAGTGACATTAATGGACGTGGGGTGTTACACGTGGTATCAGAGCTGAAGGTTACCAGAACAGATATGAATTTTAAAAAGTGTTTTTGAAAAACAACTTTTATAAAGAAGTACCTTCAAAAGTATGTTTTAAGGAAAGTATTTTCAAGAGAAAGGCTTATTTTAGAAACCATAACCCTAAGAGCCATATATCTTTCCTTCGGTTCTTTTGTATTGAATCTTTCCTTTTTTGTTTCAGCATGTCTGGAATTCCCGAGATACCTGAGGGGATACCAATACCGGGATGGTTTAGGAGGTATTTGGAGACTAGGGCCGCCACCACAGGTCCAGCAAATCCTCCTCCTCCTCCTTGCATCGATACTTTTGCTAAGATACATAAGGACTTTCGGACAATGGGTAGAAAACCTTTTCATGGGATGGAGACATTTGTTGAAGCTCGAAACTGGCTAAAGGAGGTGGAAGAATTGTTTGGAATATTTGAGGTGGAAGATGGAAGAAAGGTCCAGTTAGATGCCTGGCTAATGAAGGATGAGGCCTCGTTTTGGTGGGAGGTCACTAATGGAGAACGTACAGGTTATACATGGCCAGATTTTAGGCGGAGGTTTGAGGCGAAGTTTCCCTCACGGGCTGAAGAGAATCTATACATGGAAAGATTTTTGGCATTGAAGCAAGGGAATCTATTGGTGAAAGAATACGTCAACAAATTCAATCAGTTGGCAAGATTTGGCTTGGACTTGGTGAATACTACAGAAAAGAAGGCCCTAAGATTTGTTAAGGGCTTGAACGAGCCGCTTCATGGGTTAGCTATGACCCACATCCCTATGGGGGCTACCTTTGAGAGACTAGTTGATATGGAGCTTATGCATGAAGAGGAGAAGGACGCCAATGCTAATAAGGCACCCGAGAAGAAAGGAGATCAAAAGAAGCCACAACAGCAACAACAAAACAAGATAGGTGGAAAAGGCAACAACGGTAAGGGAAAGAAGAGATGCTTTAACTGTGGGACACCAGGCCATCTAAGCAAAGATTGTTGGAAGAAAAAGAAGACTGGTTGTTTCCACAGTGGCGAAGCGGGACATCTAATTAAGGACTGCCCAAAGAAAGGGCAGAGGGCAGGGTCTACCTCGGGAGGACAGGTGCAGGCTCTCATGGCACCAAGGCAGGCAAGGGGACAAGTTTAGGCTCTCATGGTCCCACTGCTGCAAGAACGAGGCAGAGCAATTTCAATTGAAAGTTTAGTTTTTATGTTTGATCATCTTTTCCGTACTTTATTCGATTCTGGCACATCACATTCGTTTATCTCTACATCATTAGTTGAAACACTGCACCTAGATACTAGTCTAGTTACGGATCCCTTAGTAGTCTCAAATCCTATTGGTGGTTCGGGTCATCTTTCTATGATTTGTTGGTATTTGGGAGTGTTTATCTTGGGCGTTGAGTTTGAATGCAAAGCCTTTGTTCTTGGTTTCATGGGCTACGGCTTGATTCTAGGTATGGATTGGCTAATTAGATACGGGGCCATCCTAGATTGTGAAAGATGGGTAGTTAGATTGTTGACTCGTTGTGGAAAGACCCTTGATATTTCTTGTGACCCTAGAGGTCCAGTAATGCTTAGCTACCTAGGATCACTTGACGCATCCGATGATGATTTACATTCTGTTCGTATAGTCCGTGAATATGTTGATGTCTTCGATGAGGTGAGCGGTTTACCCCAAAACATGAGATAGACTTTCGAATATATCTAGTAGATAATGCAAAGCCAGTTGCATTGCCAGTGCGCCACATGGCTCAAAGAGAGAGAAGAGAACTAAGTAAGCAAGTGAAAGAATTGCTTGAGAGGGGGTTCATCAGATGTAGTATATCGGAGCGGGGTGCTCCAGTAGTATTTGCCACGAAGGCAGACGGGTCCCTTAGACTTTGTGTGGACTATAAAGAACTTAATAAGCTTACTAAGAAGAATAGGCACCCACTGCCGAGAATTGACGATCTCTTCGATCAGTTAGTTGGCGCCTCAGTGTTTTCGCAGTTGGACTTAGCCACGGGTTTCCATCAGTTGAGAATGGCTGAGGATAGCATATACAAGACTGCCTTTAGGACTCCAGACGGTTTCTTCGAGTGGCTTGTGATGCCCTTCGGTTTGACAAACACCCCCGCATACTTTGTTGACTTGATGAGTAGGGTGTTTAGGGAGTACCTTAATAAATTCGTGGTAGTCTTTGTGGACGACATCTTGATCTTTTCTGAAAACGATTAAGAGCATGCATTACATCTTAGGGAAGTGTTGGAGATTCTTCGGGCGCATAGCCTCAAAGCTAAATTTTCAAAATGTCACTTTTGGAGGAAGGAAGTGCGATTCTTAGGGAACGTGGTTTCAAAGAAGGGATAGCTGTGGATCCCGCGAAGGTAGTGGCCATCCAAGATTGGAAGGTTCCTAAAAATGCTACCGAGGTGAGGAGTTTCTTAGGGTTGGTTGGCTACTGTAGGAAGTTTATCAAAGACTTCGCCAACATATCAACCCCATTAACACGCTTGACGAAGAAGAACCTAGTTTTCACATGGGACGTAGATTGTGATGATACGTTCCAACGTTTAAAGAGAGCTTTGACCACAGCCCCAGTCTTAGTGTTGCCAGATAAACTAAGCCATTTACCATTTATACCGATGCTTGTGGAACAGGACTAGGCACAGTCTTAATGCAAGAGGGAAGGGTAATAGCCTATGGTGGAAGGCAGTTGAGAGTGCGTGAAAGAAATTACCCTACGCATGACCTAGAGTTGCCCGCTATTGTTTTCGCGCTTAAGTCCTGGCGCCATTATCTTCTTGGCGAAAAATTCGAATTGTTCACTGACCACAAATCACTAAAATACTTGTTCTCTCAGAAGGACTTGAACTTAAGGCAGCAAAGGTGGATGGAATTCTTAGCGTCCTACGATTTCGAGATAGCATATACCCCTGGCAAAGGTAACGTGATGGCAGACGCCTTAAGTAGGAAGAGGTTATCCTTGAGTCCGTTGTTTGTTGAGCGGCGAAGCTTAGAGTTCATCTCTACGTTTGACTTTAGACCTTCCGTTGACTTTGTACCCAGTTTGCTAGCATCCTTAGAGGTCAGACCAACGCTTTTGGGATGGATTGGTGAGGCACAGCGAGATGACCCACAGTTGGTTGAGTTGGTAGAGAAGCTCAAAAGAGGGGAGTCATCGAGCCATCTCAGTAGGTATACCCTAGATGATAAGGGTTGGTTACGTAGGGACGGAAGACATTGTGTACCACGGGACGAGAACTTGAGGAAGACCATTCTTAATTATGCACATCGTTCGAAGATGACAATCCATCCCGGTGGGGACAAGATGTACATGGACATGAGACGAGTTTACTTTTGGGCCTGCATGAAGAGGGATGTGGCCGAGTTTGTCGCTAGATGCTTGGTGTACCAACAAGTAAAAAGCAAAGCAAAGGAAGCCCGGTGGGTTGCTTCACCCATTGGAGGTCCCACAATGGAAGTGGGAAAGTGTCTCAATGGACTTTATTGATGGGTTACCGATATCGAGAAAGGGTAATACGGGGATTTTGGTCGTGGTAGACAGACTTACTAAGAGCGTCCACTTCATTCCCATGAAGAGTAAGAGGGTTGCTCCATGGTTAGCCTCCATATACATTTGAGAGATAGTTCGTTTGCACGGTGTTCCTTCTAACATAGTGAGTGACCGCGATCCTATCTTTACTAGCGAATTTTGTAAGAGCTTGCAAGAGGCGGTAGGGACTCAGTTATGTTTGGGCACCGCATATCATCCTCAGACAGACGGCCAGACCGAGAGGGTGAATTGTATTCTAGAGGACCTATTGAGGTTGTGTGTCTTAGACTTCGGAGGTACATGGGAGGAACATCTTCCATTGGTGGAGTTCGCATATAATAATAGCTTTCAGTCTAGCATTGGCATGGCATCGTTCGAGGCTCTTTATGGATGGCCGTGTCGTTCGCCTACATGTTGGTGGGAGTCTACAGATAAGATCTTGCTTGGACCCGATATGATTAGAGAGACTTCGGAAAAGATCGATTTGATTCGAAAGAGGATGAAGACGGCGCAAGATAGGCAGAAATCTTATGCTGACAAGAGGAGGACAGATCTTGAGTTTGATACTGGGGTGTCTCCATTACGGAATGTCGTTCGCTTTGGGTCCATTGGTGAAACACCCGACCCTCCATTAAGGTCACTCACAAGGGACTGCCTTAACTTTGGTGGAGGTTTGTAAGTAAAAGTCACAGATAAAACACAAGACAAACATAAACACATATATATAAGCAGCGGAAACAAACAGACTTTTATTTCATAAAATACTTGTTCATATAAAACATTTCCATAATTGTCTCATAACAACTTCCAAAACATTACAACATCACTTCTGTCTTGGTTATTAAATAAAGAAGCATAAAACATGATTAAAACTACATAAATATTCATGATTGTGTCCAACTGCCATAGCCAAGGAGAGAGAGTCCAAACCGTACATCTACTATCTTGAAGCTTGCAAAGAGTCTAACTAAGCTGAGTTGTTTCCTCCCTGTGGACCTGAGGGGGAACGGAAGAAAAGAAGACGAAAGAAAATAGGGTCAGACATAAAGCCTGGTAAGTCTAGTGACTCTTTAGTATGAGAATAAGAATAAGGGCATAATAAGTATAAACTGGAAATAGGAGAGTGTCATAAACTAAGACAAAGCAGTTTGAATCGAATATACTATCGCACCCAATACTATATCTCTGCACCTACTTGTATTATCTTAACTAGCACCCCATGCTGGAGGTAAAGTGATCCCCTTTTTCTAAAGATCGGCTCCTTCTCGGATAATCATCTGTGTCTTACGGCCCCCAAAGATTGTAGATACCTATGCTGGTCCCGCCATGGGGTGTATCAAGTCCCATGGTGGCAACCCGACACAAAACTAGAAATGCATAGGTTATACTACTGGGGCCCCCAGTGCCCTGTTTGTCTGCTCCGAAGTGTGTGCACGCTCGCACTTCGTTAGAACCCACACTATTGCACCCACCGCCGTCGCTTTTGACCGCTTACAATCAGCCCAGTAATCGTGCCCCACCCTGCCTAGTTTCAGGGTACCATGATACCTAATTGGGTTACTGCTGAAATGGGTCCCTGTTACTAGGGTTTTCTAGTCAAGCATGTTAAGTGGTTAACTGTCTGTATTTACCTAACCCCAAGTGTTATAGTTAACTTAAACCTACCATCCTGATAGTCTGTCCTTAGCTTTTTAAAGCACCGACCACTCACATTAGACAGGTATTGTTACGGTTACTGGATGTGCCGGTCGGTTCCGGGTAGATTTACGCTGTAACTCAGTCTAACCTCGGGTCCTTATTGGGCTTCATGCTTAACCACCCACATTGGATAGGTATTGCTGTGACTACTGGACAGCCGGGCAGGTCCGGGCAGGTTTACATCACAACTCAATCCAACCTCGTGTTAAGCATACTCGTATTTTCTAAATTTACATATTTGTCTTTATTACTTAATATATGTAAATTTGTCAACAATTAAATGTTGTGGCCCACTTTCCAAGTTTAACATTTTTGGTATAAGAATTTATACCGTTTAAAATGCCACCAATTTTTGGCATGTGACAAACATGCCAATTTCATATATTTTTATGTCAAGTTTTTCTAATATTCCCAACGTTACCCCGTTTAAACATTAGGCTAACAATTTTAGCCTAATTTTCGTTCACTTGGTTTTTAACATATAATATTAGGCTAAAAACTTAGCCTAATTTAGCATACACAAAGTGGACATAAGGGAACTCATAAACATGAACATGACATAGGTATAAACTTGGCATTTTTAGCATAGTCAATATGAACATCATAGGTGTGAACTTGCAAAATAGTCAACATGAATGTGAACTTGCAACATAACCTAAATCAACATATATGTGAACTTGCAATGAAATAGGTATCTAACCAAATAGGTGTCACATAAATTAGCATATGATTTAGATAACATAAGCCTAAACTTGTTTTTGGATCTAGGCATAACATCGAGCATAACTAGCATATGACAAGAATATAATAATTTAATAAAGTACGTATAATTTTATGACAAGGGTGTGAACTAGATCCAATCATATGTCTAATTACAACATGAAACACATATTAAAGTGGATCTTGACATGGATCCAATTTTGGAACTTTCTTACAACATACTAACATGTATGTGAACATAATCGTTTAGGCATAAAGGTCCTAGCATATATATACATGAAATCTTAATCACATACAACCTATATAATCACATAAACATATAGGTGTCGATTGCAATATGAACTATACAATTTGCATGTAATTCTATATGTACAATAGGACCAATATCAACTCAACTATACCACAAACATCACAAAACCACAATCATTTCAAAACATAGATGTGAATTAACATCGTTGTTACATAATAACACAATTCCATTTCCATTTTACATCGAATCAAATCCAAACTTTTATTCACATCGGAAAAATCACTATACTTACAACGAACGACAGTCTTGTTTTCTGATTTTTGAGTTCTGAATTTGAAATTCTTTCCTTTGGGTAGGCTAACGTTGATTCGATTATTGTTTTAACTTTAATTTGGCTCGTCTCTAAGCTTTTCTACAAGTGGAGGCTACTCTTGGCTCCCTTCCAGCAGCATGACGGCTCTATCTCCAATTCATTTGTGTGAATTTAGGTTTAGACTCAAGTTGTATTTATAGAATTTTAAATTAATTAGAGCCGTCGATGAAGCTAGAGTGAATCCAGACCATCCATCTTAAGAGCAGCCAATCAGAAGGTGACATGTAAGCACTAGTGACACAGCCAAGCCTCAGAAATCGACCAGAACCCGACTAGGCCAGCCAGGGCCAAACCAGGTCGACTGGGCAGGTCGACCCTATGGTCGACCTGGTCACCCAGGTCGACCTGGGTCCTGGGCGGGAATTTTCCCACCCAGCCCCAGTTTGGCTTTGAATTCGAAATTTGAACCTATTTTTGAATTGTTTGAATTTTTAATTTGAATTCTGAAACTTCCGGAGGTCATAACTCCTTCATACGGAGTCCGATTTCCGCAAACTCGGACTCTATCTCAAGCAGAATTCCGAGACGAACGCAATGGCATAACTGTTTCCCTTAATTCTTTCATTAAGGATTAATTATACTTAAATTTGTAAATTTAAAGTTAACAGAAGATTCGGGGTGTTACATTCTCCCCTCCTTAAAGGATTTCGTCCCCGAAATCTTCAAGTCTAGGAGAACGTAAGTCCTAACATCCAATCGTCCATCTACTCTACCATCAAACACATGCATCCATTGTCCTTAAAAGACTTATAATGCTTCACGATCATATGCACAGTGTGTGTACATGTCCTTATCTACTGCAAAATCAGGCGGTCTACTGATTCGGTTGACCTCCTTAATTCAAATCATGTAAGTGCCATGAATCCATTGTGTATGCAAAAAAAAATCCTGTTCATAATTCTACATGAGTGCGCAACCATTCATATAAATGCGACATCCATATGACAACATATCAAATTTCAACCACATACAAATATGAATACATATATGCATATGCAGTATGAAGTGACTGAGCCGCCCTAGGTTGTGTGTGTATATGCATCCACGAGCAACCACTAGCAGCCACTTGCAGCCATCAACCATAACATGTTTCAATTACATGTTTACATCCAAAGGGTTTCCTACCTAAGGATAAAGGATAATATCGAGGAAACATACCTAAAAAGATAGATTTAAGCACAACTTAAGGAAAAAGAGAGATCAAAGATGTACCCTTGAAAAGAAAAGGGTAGGCCACGCGTATTCTGTCCTTAGTTTCCCAAGTTGCGTCTTCCTCGGCATCGTTCTACTGAACCTTACCGAGCTTTACTTCGCGGTTGCATAGCTTTTTGATTTCAGTTCCTACGATTCGAGTTGGAACTCTCCTCACAGTTGCTTCGTTTTCCATTTCGGCTTCTTATAGAATGCTTGGGTCCACCACTTCTGCAGATTCATGTAAACATTTTCGGAGATGAGAAACGTGAAAGACGTTATGGATTCCAGCCAATCTTTCAGGCAGCTCAACACTATAAGCCATTTTCCCAATCTTCTCGATGATAGGGAACGGTCCTACAAATCTTGGTGCTAGCTTTCCTGCGGATCTAAAGCGAACGACGTTCCTTAAAGGAGATACCTTAAGGAAAACCCTGTCCCCAACCTCAAACTCAAGGTCGATCCTTCTCTTATCGGCGTAGGATTTCTGTGTGTCTTGAGCTGTCTTCATTCTCCTTCGTATCAAGTCCACTTTCTCTGAAGTCTCTCGAATCATGTCCGGCCCAAGTATAAGTTTGTCAGTAGACTCCCACCAACAAGTTGGTGAACGGCACGGTCTTCCATACAAAGCTTCGAAGGGCACCATACCGATGGTGGCTTGGTAGCTGTTGTTGTATGCGAATTCCACTAGAGGAAGGTGATCCTCCCAAGTCCCTCCGAAGACAAGAACGCATAGTCTCAAAAGATCTTCCAATACCCTATTCACCCTTTTTGTCTAGCCATCAGTTTGGGGGTGATAGGACATGCTCAAGCATAACTGTGTGCCTACAGCTTCTTGTAGACTCCGCCAAAATTCACTCGTAAAGATGGGATCTCTGTCACTCACTATGCTGGAGGGTATTCCATGGAGTCGAAATATTTCCTTGAGATAAAGATAAGCTAGAGACGAGGCAGTCTTTCTACTCTTGATAGGTAAAAAGTGGGCGCTTTTAGTAAGCCTGTCCACTATTACCCAGATGTTAGTATTGCCTCTTCTTGACCTAGGCAACCCATCAATGAAGTCCATTGAAATGTTATCCCACTTCCATTGCGGGACTTCTAGAGGATGAAGCAGTCCTCCAGGCTTCTTATGTTCTTCCTTGACCTGTTGGCATGTCATGCACTTAGAAACGAAATCTACGACGTCCCTCTTCATGCCGCTCCAATAGAAAACTCTCTTTAAGTCCTTGTACGTTTTGTCCCCGCCTGGGTGTATTGTCATCTTGGAATGATGTGCTTCCTCGAGAACCTTCTTTACCAAATCCCTTGCTTGTGGGATACACATTCTTCCATCTCGCCTCAGCCAACCATTATCATCGATGGAGTACCTATTGAGGCGATTGGAAGTTTCACCCCTAATTAGCTTATCAATCACATCCAAAAGCTGAGGCTCTTCACGTTGTGCGGCCCTATTGAGTCTAAAAGAGTGGGTCGTACTTCTAGGGATGCCAATAAACCAGGTATGAAATCAGAGGATGGCCTAAAGTCAAAACTGGCTATATACTCCACGCTTTGCCTTTCCACAAAGAGAGGACTTAAGGTCATTTTCTTTCGGCTCAATGCGTCTGCTACTACGTTGCCTTTGCCAGGAGTACAGGAAATTTCAAAATCATACGAGGCAAGGAATTCCATCCATCTTTGTTGCCTTAAGTTAAGATCTTTCTACACGAAGAGATATTTCAATGATTTATGGTCAGTATATAATTTGAACTTCTCACCTAGGAGATAATGGCACCAAGACTTAAGCGCAAAGACGATGGCGACCAACTCAAGATCGTGGGTTGGGTCGTTCTTTTCATGAAATTTCAATTGTCTTCCAACATAAGCAACTACCCTCCCTTCTTGCATCAGAACAGTGCCTAGTCCCGTACCACAAGAATCCGTGTATACGGTGAACATCTTGCTTCCATCTGGCAAAGTCAGAATTGGGGCTGTGGTGAGAGCCCTTTTTAATCGTTGGAAAGCAAACTCGCAATCCAAATCCCAAGCGAACGCTAGATTCTTCTTTTTTAGCCTTGTGAGTGGAGCTGAGATTTTCGTGAAATCCCTAATGAACTTTCGGTAAAAACCTGCTAGCCCAAGAAAGCTTTGGACTTCGGTTGCATTTCTCGGTGTCTTCCAATCTTGCACTGCCACCACTTTTGCGGGGTCCACGGCTAACCCTTCTTTAGACACTATATGTCCAAGAAATCTGACCTCTTCTCTCCAAAAATGGCATTTGGACTATTTGGATTTTAGCTGATGTGCACGGAGAGTATCCATGATTTCTTTCAGATGCTGAGCATGTTCTTCCTTATTCTTTGAGTAGATCAAAATATCGTCTACGAAGACCACCTCGAACTTATTGAGGAATTCTCTGAACACCCTGCTCATTAGGTCCACGAAATAAGCGGGTGCGTTTGTCAAACCGAAAGGCATGACAAGACACTCGTAGAAACCATCTGGGGTTCTGAACGTCGTTTTATCAATAATATCTTCAGCTACACTTAGCTGATGGAACCCAGTAGCTAGATCAAGTTGGGAGAAGACCGACGCACCTACAAGTTGATCAAACAAATCGTCTATTATGGGAAGCAGAAGTCTATTCTTCTTAGTCAGCTTTTTTAGCTCCCTATAGTCCACACAGAGACGTAGTGAACCATCTGCTTTGGTGGCGAACACCATTGGAGCACCCCATTCCGAGATACTTCTCCTTATAAACCCCTTCTCGAGAAGCTCCTTAACTTGCTTACTGAGTTCCTTTCTCTCCTTTGGAGCCATGTGTCTAACAGGCAGAGCTACAGGCTTTGCATTATCAACAAGATATATGCTGAAGCCTATTTCCTGCTTCGGAGGTAAGCCTTTCACCTCCTCAAAGACATCTGGATATTCACGGACCACTCTAACCGACTGCAAATTCTCAACAGAAGCGTCAAGTGACTCTAGATAACTAAGCATAACAGCATTCAAGGGATTACAAGAAATTTCTAGAGTGTTACAGAGCCGAGTCAAGAGCCTAACCACTCTTTTCTCACAATCAAGAATGGCACCATTACTGGATAACCAGTCCGTGCCTAAGATCAATCCATATCCTGAGAAGCCCAAAAAAAGGCACTACATCTAAATTCAACACTTAGAATAGAGATTTTCAAATCCAAGCAAACCATCGACAAATAAGCCGAGCCCCCAATTGGTTTTGAAACAACTAAGGGATCTTCTACCATACTAGTGTCTAGGTGCAGAGATTCTACTAAAGCAGATGAAATAAAGGAGTGTGATGCACCAGAATCAAAGAGAGTGCGAACTGGATTATCATACAGATAAACTAAGCTTTCTAAAGAAATATTTTTACCTCGTTCCTGTGGAGGTACCACCAGCGCGTGAACCTGTCCTCCTGAGGTGGATCCAGTCCTCTGTCCCTGCCCCACGCTTCTTTGGGCAGTCCTTAGCCAAGTGTCCAGTCACTCCACAATGGAAATAGCCCCCATTCATCTTTGCCTTCCTCTTCCTGCAGTCTTTTGCTATATGTCCCACAATGCCACAGAAATTGCACTTTTCTTTTCATGGGTTTTGTTGTTCTTCCCGCCTTTCTTAAAGTCTGTTTTCTTAGCTTGTAGACCCTCCTTCTTTTCTTAAGGCACTTTCGCCTTTGTCTCTTTCTTGCCTTTATCTTCCTCGTGTAGCAGTGCCATGTCCACTAAGCTTTCATAGGTCGCCCCCATAGGTATATGGGTCATTGCAAGGCTGTGTAGAGGTTCATTCAGACCTTTGACGAAGCGAAGGACCTTCTTGTGTTAGGTGTTTACTAAATCCAGCCCAAATCTGGCCAGCTGATTAAACTGATTTACATACTCCTTGATTGTCATACTTCCTTGTTTAAGGGTAAGGAACTTCTCCATTTGCAGGCTTCTTTCAGCTTGGGAGAGGAATTTCATCTCAAACTGCATCCTAAAATCTTCCCAAGTTTCCACTGGCCTTTCAGCATGGGTAACTTCCCACCAATAGGAATCTTCATCTTTCAGCAACGACACTGCTAGCCGTATCTTTTGCCTGTCGTCAACTTCGAAGATGACGAACAAGTCCTCAGTCTCCTTTAGCCAGTTCCTTGATACTACAAAGGATTCAGTTCCATAAAGGTCCTTTCCACCAATAGCTTTGAAGTCTCTACATATCTTAGCGGAAGTATTTCCACGAAGAGGAGAAGGAGGTGGAGGAACCGCTGCCACTGTTGGAGGAGGAATGTCTGCTGGGCCCGCACCATTGGCCATAGCCTCTAGGTACCTTCGGAACAAACCAGGTATCGGTACTCCTTCCGGAAGGTTAACATTTCCAGACATGCTGGAACAAAAAGGAAAGTATTCAAGACAAAGGATGGAGAGAGATAGAGCGTATGGCTTTTGGGGAATTTGTGCCTTTTGAAAACAAGACTTTTTCTTGAAAAAGAATGCTTCTTTAAACTTCTTTTGAAAATAGTTTCAAATTTTTTATCTAGTTTGGTAAACCTCGCTCTGATACCAAGTGAAACACCCCACCCTCCATTAAAGTCACTCATAAGGGACTGCCTTAACTTTGGTGGAGGTTTGTAAGTAAAAGTCACAGATAAAACACAAGACAGATATAAACACATATATATAAGCATCGAAAACAAACAGACTTTTATTTCATAAAATACTTGTTCATACAAAATATTTCCATAATTGTCTCATAACAACTTCCAAAACATTACAACATCATTTTTGTCTTGGTTATTAAATAAAGAAGCATAAAACATGATTAAAACTGCATAAATCCCCATGATTGTGTCCAACCGCCATAGCCAAGGAAAGAGAGTCCAAACCGTATATCTACTATCTTGAAGCTTGCAAAGAGTCTGACTAAGCTGAGTTGTTTCCTCCCTATCGACCAGGGGGAACGGAAGAAAAGAAGACGAAAGAAAATAGGTTCAAACATAAAGCCTGGTAAGTCTAGTGACTCTTCAGTATGAGAATAAGAATAAGGGCATGATAAGTATAAACTGGAAATAGGAGAGTGTCATAAACTAAGACAAAGCAGTTTGAATCGAATATACTATCGCACCCCATACTATATCTCTGCACCTACTTGTATTTTCTTAACAGGCACCCCATGCTGGAGTTAAAGTGATCCCCTTTTTCTAAAAATCGGCTCCTACTCGCATAATCATCTGTGTCTTACGGCCCCCAAAGATTGTAGATACCTATGCTGGTCCCACCATGGGGTGTATCAAGTCCCATGGCGGTGACCTGACACAAAACTAGAAATGCATAGGTTATACTACTGGTGCCCCCAGTGCCCTGTTTGTCTGCTCCAAAGTGTGTGCACGCCCACACTTCATTAGAACCCACACTGTTGCACCTACCGTCGTCGCTTTTGACCGCTTACAATCAGCCCAGTAATCGTGCCCCACCCTGCCTAGTTTCAGGGTACCATGATACCTAATTGGGTTACTACTGAAATGGGTCCCCATTACTAGGGTTTTCTAGTCAAACATGTTAAGTGGTTAACTGTCTGTATTTACCTAACCCCACCCATCAATTTCATTAACATGTTGAATTGGTTAGGTGTTTTAGTTAACTTAACCCTACCAACCTGGCAGTCTGTCCTTAGCTTTTTAAAGCACCGACCACTCCCATTAGACAGGTATTGTTACGATTACTGGATGTGCCAGTCGGTTCCGAGTAGATTTACGCCGTAACTCTGTCTAACCTGGGGGGCTTCATGCTGAACCATCCACATTGGATAGGTATTGTTGTGACTACTGGACAGCCGGGCGGGTTCGGGCAGGTTTACATCACAACTCAATCCAACCTCGTGTTAAGCATACTCGTATTTTCTAAATTTACATATTTGACTTTATTACTTAATGTATGTAAATTTGTCAACAATTAAATGTTGTGGCCCACTTTCCAAGTTTAACATTTTTGGTACAAGAATTTATACCATTTAAAATGCCGCCAATTTTTGGCATGTGACAAACATGCCAATTTCATATATTTTTATGTCAAGTTTTTCTAATATTCCCAACGTTACCCCATTTAAACATTAGGCTAAAAATCTTAGCCTAATTTTCGTTCGCTTGGTTTTTAACATATAATATTAGGCTAAAAACTTAGCCTAATTTAGAGCACACAAATTTGACATAAGGGAACTCATAAACATGAACATGACATAGGTGTAAACTTGGCATTTTTGGCATAGTCAATATGAACATCATAGGTGTGAACTTGCAAAATAGTCGACATGAATGTGAACTTGCAACATAGCCTAAATCAACATATATGTGAACTTGCATTGAAATAGGTATCTGACCAAATAAGTGTCACTTAAATTAGCATATGATTTAGATAACATAAGCCTAAACTTGTTTTTGGATCTAGGCATAACATCGAGCATAACTAGCATATGAAAAGAATATGATAATTTCATAAAGTATGTATAATTTTATGACAAGGGTGTGAACTAGATCCAATCATATGTCTAATTACAACATGAAACACATATTAAAGTGGATTTTGACATGGATCCAATTTTGGAACTTTCTTACAACATACTAGCATGTATGTGAACATAATCATTTAGGAATAAAGGTTCTAGCATATATATACATGAAATCTTAATCACATACAACCTATATAATCAAATAAACATATAGGTGTCGATTACAATATGAACTAAAAAACTTGCATGTGATTCTCTATGTACAATAGGATCAATATCAACTCAACTATACCACAAACATCACAAAACCACAATCATTTCAATACATAGATGTGAATTAACATCGTTGTTACATAATAACACAATTCCATTTCCATTTTACATCGAATCAAATCCAAACTTTTATTCACATCGTAAAAATCACTATGCTCACAATGAACGACGGTCTTGTTTTCTGAGTTCTGAATTTGAAATGCTTTCCTCTGGGTAGGTTAACATTGATTCGATTATTGTTTTAACTTTAATTTGGCTCGTCTCTAAGCTTTTCTACAAGTGGAGGCTACTCTTGGCTTCCTTCCAGCAGCATGACGGCTCTATCTCCAATTTATTTGTGTGAATTTATGTTTAGACTCAAGTTGTATTTATAGAATTTTAAATTAATTAGAGCCGTCGATGAAGCTAGAGTGAATCCAGACCATCCATCTCAAGAGCAGCCAATTAGAAGGTGACATGAAAGCCCTAGTGACACAGCCAAGCCTCAGAAATCGACCAGAACCCGACCAGGCCAGCCAGGGCCAAACCAGGTCGACTGGGCAGGTCGACCCTATGGTCGACCTGGTCACCCAGGTTGACCCCCACGTCGACCCCCAGGTCGAGCTGGGTCCTGGGCAGGAATTTTCCTGCCCAGCCCCAGTTTGGCTCTGAATTCGAAATTTGAACCTATTTTTGAACTGTTTGAATTTTTAATTTGAATTCTGAAACTTCTGGAGGTCATAACTCCTTCATACGGAGTCCGATTCCCTCAAACTCGGACTCTATCTCAAGCAGAATTCCGAGACGAACACAATGGCGTAACCCATTTCCCTTAATTCTTTAATTAAGGATTAATTATACTTAAATTTGTAAATTTACAATTAACAGAAAATTCAGGGTGTTACATTCTCCCCTCCTTAAAGGATTTCGTCCCCGAAATCTTCAAGTCTAGGAGAACGTAAGTCCTAACATCCAATCGTCCATCTACTCAACCATCAAACACAGGCGTCCATTGTCCTTAAAAGACTTCTAATGCTTCATGATCATATGCACAGTGTGTGTACATGTCCTTATCTAATGCAAAATCAGGCGGTCTACTGATTCAGTTGACCTCCTTAATGCAAATCATGTAAGTGCCGTGAATCCATTATGTACGCAAAAAAAATTCTTATTCATAATTCTACATGAGTGTGCAACCATTCATATAAATGCGACATCCATATGACAACATATCAAATTTCAACCACATACAAATATGAATACATATATGCATATGCAGTATGAAGTGACTGAGCCGATCTAAAACCTAGGTTGTGTGTGTATATGCATCCACGAGCAACCACTAGCAACCACTTGCAGCCATCAACCATAACATGTTTACATCCAAAGGGTTTCCTACCTAACGATAAAGGATAATATAAGGGAAATATACCTAAAAGATAGATTTAAGCACAACTTAAGGAAAAAGAGAGACCAAAGATGTACCCTCGAAAAGAAAAGGGTAGGTCGCGCGTATTCTGTCCTCAGTTTCCCAAGTGGCGTCTTCCTCGGTATCGCTCCACTGAACCTTAACGAGCTTTACTTCACGGTTGCGTAGCTTTTTAATTTCAGTTCCTACGATTCAAGTTGGAACTCACCTCACAGTTTCTTCACATTCCATTTCGGCTTCTTCTAGAATGCTTGGCTCAACCACTTCCGCAGATTCATGTAGACATTTTCGGAGATGAGAAACGTGAAAGACATTATGGATTCCAGCCAATCTTTCAGGCAGTTCTACTCTATAAGCCATTTTCCCAATCTTCTATACGATAGGGAATGGTCCTACAAATCTTGGTGCTAGCTTTCCTGCGGATCCAAAGCGAACGACGTTCCTTAAAGGAGATACCTTAAGGAAAACCCTGTACCCAACCTCAAACTCAAGGTCAGTCCTTTTCTTGTCGGCATATGATTTCTATCTATATTTGTAAAGACCCGTGACTTCCCCGAAAAGGAAAGCACGGATAGCTTGAGAACAAGCCACAAAAGAACGCAGACAGAAGAACATTTCATTGTTTATAACAACAATTCCATCAGATTACAAGAACATACAGAGTATAAATAAATATTACACAACAGAAAAATATCAGAGATTACAATACATTACATAGCAGCGGAAAATAATACAAAATACAACTGAAGAAGATACACGGATACAGAGCTCTCCGGATATCGTTCCAGCTGTAAACCAGGTTCCTGTGAATATAAATATGCAAAACCCAAAACTACTAGCTGCCCGTGTCAAAATAAGGGCACCCAGAGTTTAGGTTAAAACAATAAACTCCAAGTCAGTCATGGGACTGGTGTGAGAACTAAAACAGTTATTAATCTTTATTTTAAAGTTAGGTAAATCAAGGGACCACGCCGTATAACACGGAACGGGTTTCCTCCCAAGAATACCAGTGCATAAAACAACAACGCAATACTAAATGAAGAACAATGAAGCTGTTATAAGACCCAGGTCCCATCACACAATGCAACACAAACCGGAGGATAGGGTTTTACCTTACAACAACCAAGAATGCTTGATACACTAAATTTCATTTGATACTATTATAAGTGCATAGTGTATAAAACAACTTCAAATCATAAGTATCAATCATAGACGCCATAAGCGCCTCATCCCACTATATCGCCATACTAGGCTCTACAAATAAAACCGAATTATCACGTATGGGAAATTGGATTTCCGTCTATGAACCGAGGCCAAGGATCGTTCTCTAAAGATTCGAGACGCTCTAGCCCGCCCCTCAGGCAAGCGCGCAGGCAAGCCTTTGGATCGTCAGGGCCGGTCCACCGATTTGGATTAAAATGCCTGAACACTGCGTTTCCCCACCCTATGGGGTGTCAATGAGTCCAATGACTCCATCGATCCCAGATCGACCGATATATCCGAGGCGCCTAGCAACAGCAACAACCACATAAGTCAAACTCGTCAGGGCGTGTAAAATCACTGACGCCACTTCTAGCTAGAAGGAAACGCATGCCCTCCCTGAAGTCCTCTCATGTTTCTAGTTCACAACCGGGGTGTGAGGCTCGCGAATCAACGTTACACAAAGCTATGCCACACAGGCTGTGCTTTGATCATCCACCACAAGACTTTGCTTTTCAATAAAAGCCTTGATCATTTGCCACTTAGGCATGCCACACAGGCAATTCACTCCATGTGTTTGATATCCATCAATATATAGCCCCTGAACTCGTACGTCTCAGAGAAGGGCGTTAAGCAAGAGAATAAATTCTCCACCGCCAAATAGATATATATTTAATAGAAATCAATCACACAGAATAAAATCCAATGTCAGACACACCGTTCATTTACAAGTTCATTCTGGGTCTGAACGAAACCGGAGGCACCTAGTAACTCGCATATCCATCGATCTCTAAGTACGTCTGGATGATCACTAACTGATTCCCTCCTCTTGGGTGTATGTCCCAATCAAGATTATCAGTAATCACCCAAACGACGTGAAGACCTCTGGCCTTCGACCACCGTCTTTATCCTCGACACCACGTCGACTCAGTTATTCAGAATGGGATAAGCCCGGTCTTTCTGAATAACTCGCGTATATAATAAAAAAGTGTTACACAAACACAACATACGCCTCATTCAAATTCAGAATATTCCTTTATTCAAATATTCTTATACTCTGGGAAAGGTTCCCATTAATTTTATCAAAGATAAATTCTTTAAATTTATTCTTTAATCTTCTTTGAATATCAATTCAAACTAGACGGGATTAGCGAACCACACTGAAGTAATCATTTATTTCCCAATCCCAACCTATTCATCCCATGAAGTAAAACTGGTAATACTTCATATCTAACACCACGATGTTATCGGTAAATTCAATTACCATTTCACATTCAAATCTAATTTAAGATTTAACTATGGCCTAGAGTAAAACTGGTGATACTCCATTCTCAATCTTTTCAATCTAATTAAAGAATCATTAAAACTCCACTTAGTTTTAATCTTTAACTGGGTTAAAGGATCAGTGCCATTTAAAACACGGTAAACCCAAAATCACATTCCATTAATTATCGGGTTAAAGAACAAGTGTTATTTAAAACACTGTTCACGATAAACCCAAAAATCAATACCAATTCAATTCCAATTAAATATTATTTAATTGGTACACTTCATTAAATCTAAATAAAAAGATTTAATCTTTTTCTCAACTGGGCTTAAGAACAGTGTTAATGAAGACAACATTCACGACAAACCCAAATCACATTTGATATTAAATGCAAGGCTCTGAATAGAAAATATATCGGCTTATATTCAATATCAAATTCTACGACCAAAAATATCGTATTGGAAATAACGATATAAATATATCTTTCAAATTCCCAAAACAATATCTGTTTAATCACGAAATCCAACATCGAACTATTCCGATGATGATCTTGATTCAAATCCATTCCAATTCAATTATTGGAAATCCTGGTTATTTTCAAAACCATTTTAAAACCAATTTATTTATTTAAAAATAAATAGAATTATAATTCTAGTTCAAAACTAGTTCATTTCGATAAAAATCTATTTTTATCTTTTCAAATATGGAGTTTTCATCCTAATTCTTCCCAAATCATTTCTTATGATTTTACACAAATTATTACTATTTTTAATAATTTTATCAAGGCCCGTACCGTCGATTTCCATCAACAGCCATCGAACTGCACTTACAGCGACCTTTTCCAAATTTGATTTGGACATAATTACAAATCCAACCGTTAGATTTCAAATCTCTAATATTCATTAGAAAGCCCTTTTTGATATGAACCCAATGGTTCCGATTTTAGGAGAATCCGACGGTCGGATCTCCCGCAATATCCATTCGAAGTCAATGGTCGAAATTCACGAACTACCGCAACGCGACGCGTTCTATTCAAGCCATTATATTATATATATAATATATACTTCGTCGATTTCCTTTTAAAACATATTTTATAAATCGTTTTAAATTCATTTTCAAAACGATTTCAACTTCTTTTCAAATTCAAATCAAAATTGAATTTTTCAATATAAATTCATTTCAAATTGATTTCAATTCAAATCGATTTTTAATTCAATTTCAATTCGTTTTCGATTCAATTCAATTTCAATTCGAATTCATTTTCATTCAATTTCAATTCGAATTCAATTCTATTCAAATTCATTTCAAATTGACTTCCATTCAATTTCAATTCGATTTGAATTCATTTTGTTTTCAATTCAATTCGAATTCATTTTCGTTTCAATTCGAATTCTAATTCGTTTCAATTCAGTTTAATTCGAATTTCATTTCAAAATATTCGATTTTGAAATCACTTTTCAATATTCATTATAAAAACGAATATAATCGATATAAATATTGTTCGCATCAAAATAGCGCATATCTAATCAACACGACTTTATATATTTCTCTATCACATATTCTATTCAAATATTTCTTTTCGAATATTTCTTCTCAAATATTTCATTCAAATATTTCTCTTCAAATATTCTATTTCAAAACTGGAATGAGGCCCAATTAATTACCATAGATTTTATTTCTATGGATTTCCATACAACGCATGTATCTATCAACAATGACAAATAATCAACCATCATCCAAAGTGCATTCTACACTGTATAAGCATCAAATATAAATATTTAACGCTCATAACAGTCTGTCAGTCAATCGATCGACATATAGCTAATTATTGGAATTAGTATATGTCATATATCATCCCAATACCCGTG
This sequence comes from Allium sativum, assembly GCA_030737875.1. Taxonomy (NCBI): domain Eukaryota; kingdom Viridiplantae; phylum Streptophyta; class Magnoliopsida; order Asparagales; family Amaryllidaceae; genus Allium; species Allium sativum. The sequence goes on along the minus strand of CM060916.1, from coordinate 108,231,103 downwards.
TGGGGTTTCAAACAATCAAACACAGATTTTATATGTGCAGTTGGGCGATGTGTAAAATTTATCATCCCAATCAATATCAATCAAATGTGTGTATATAAACAAATCATTCGATTTGTTTATATTAATTTATTCCATTTCATATATACGTTAAAAATTCTATTTTTAACTATAAAATATTTTTAACTATATAAATATTTTATTTCATTTCACATCACATTACACAATCAACTACACGTCAAAATCAAACAAACAAGCATACAAGCCGTCCATGGTTTGTGGACGACGGGTGCCGGGTGCTACTAAACACCGTCTGCATCCTAGTATATATTTTAACTAGAAAATTAAATTAAAAGTGAGAAGTTCTCACCGACTAGCTATTCCAATACCACGACTCTTCGTGTGTAGAAATCTTCGTCATTCTCGCCTTTTGTCACTTTCGTTGCCCGTAGCCACTACATATATAAAAATCATATTTTTATATTGTTGCTATGCATATAAAAATCTCATTTTTATAATCATTCTATATGGATAAAAATCCTATTTTTACACAGCTGTTCATATAATAAAAATTATATTTTTATCAAGTTATTCTCTATATAAAAATTATATTTTTATATATCTACTTCTAACATAAAGATCAAATTTTTATTTCACGGCTTCATATGTAAAAATCACCCCTTTACAACGCTACTTCCATGATAAAAATTATATTTTTATCTCGCTAGCAATATAATAAAAATTATATCTTTATTACTCTACATGAATAAAAATCATATTTTTTATAATCTCTACAATATAAAAATCATATTTTTAATATGCCACTAGTATAAAATTTATATTTTTAACTTCTCTATTATATAAAAATCATATTTTTAATCTCTACGTTATATAAAAATCACGCCTTTCATTATATAAAAATATCCTCTTTCATAGATTAAAAATCACTTCTTTTTATCGTTAAAAATCCGTTCTTCCTTTGATTAAAAATCCAACCTTTTATAATTTAAAAATCCGACCTTTTATAATTTAAAAATCCGACCTTTTATAATTTAAAAATGAAGTCTCTCCTATTATAAAAATTCAACTTTCTTCTCATTAAACTGATTTTTATCCTTATTTAAAGCTAATTACATTGAACAAACAAATATAAATAATGATAAATAACTTACAGTAGGAGTTTTGGAGTGGGGAGGGACTGTTGGGCGGTCTCGAGGTGGCGCAGGGGGTGATGGCGGCGTGTGATGTCGTCGATGGGGTGAGGGAGGTCGGGCTCTGGCCGGCGACGCCTGAGGTGGTCCATTGAGCGACTGGTGGCGTGGTTTTGGGCGGATGAGGATTTGGGGGGATTGAACGAGGAGAGGAGGAAGAAGAGGAGAGGGAGGTGGCGTTCTTGTAGGCCGATGGGGCGACTGGTGGAGCGCCTGATGGCGGCGGCGCAAGGGTTAAGGGGAGGGATCGATGGGTTTAGCTGAACGGGGGTTTTTTTTATTTCTTTTTGAATTTGACAGAGGAGAGAAGGGGAGGGGTAAGGGTTATATTAATATAATTATATTTTGTTCAATTTTTAATTCCAAAAAGCAACCTTTTATTTTGAACTCGAAATCGAACCCACCGACTGTCGTCCCTAGCTAATTACCCTCATTCCGAACACAATGGGATATGCTTAGTAGGCCAATTCGATCGTTTCGATCAGTTTTCGTCAAAATCAACATATAACTCTATATATTGAATTTGAACGCGCATTTCAATTAACCGGGGTCACATACTAACTCAAAAATTTCCAGAAAAATATTTTCTGGCTTCGTATTGACGATACAGTCCTAACAAAACTAATTTCGTAAAATTCTGAGACCGTTTGAAAAATGGCCATTTTCCAGTCGATTAAAATCAACTAAAACTGGTCAAACGTGTTTTCCTTTACCACGCTCACATATTGATTCGAAAAATTACGAAAATTGGAATCTAGCAATAACTTGACATCCCGGATCCAACAAAAGTGGTTTTGTCGAAATCCGAGGCCGTTTGCAAAATTTCCATTTTTAAGGGCCAGAATTCCGTAGCGACTATTCAGAATTTTCAACTGGGCATATCATTTGATTCCCGCTATGAAATTTCAATTTTTCGGATTCGTTAGAAAGATATTCACAAATAGATTCTATTTTTTCAGTTTCGCTAAAATCCGGTTTATTTTGCAACCGGTACATTCATTTGAATTTTGAAATCGAATTATCGAACTACCGCGCCATTTTCAATTCCTTTTATAATTATAAATAATTATTTATATTCTAACGACGACGTATCTAAATGTATACGTTCAAATTCTATTCAAAATAAATTTCTCGTCAATATTATTTAAAATAATTCATTTTAAATAATCAAAATTCGCTAAAATTGCCAAAATAAAAATTATAAATTGGCCCAGATTTCCGGGTTATTACAATCTCCCCCACTTAAAACTTTTCATCCCCGAAAAGGAACAAAGCCAAAAGTTGTTTTACAAATCAACTCAACTTCTAGTATTTTCGTTACGGCTTAAGTTCTTCAACTTTTCAGTTTCTAAGAACTTTTCAAATTTTTCAAAAATTTGGCTAATACCCTAAATTTTCGAAAAATTTCGCCATAACCTCCTCTGCACCGGGGACTTCGGGATATTTCATATAGCCTCCCATGGCCTGCGCCAATCAAAAAGAAACAGAAAAAGCCAATCGGCTCATAAAATCATCATCACCCAAACAAAACAGTAAATTATGGTAAACATGTACCTATTTGTCGGGCAAACAATTTTATTCTCTGCTCTAGACTCCTTTCTATGACCTATTCAATGTAAGTACATGTATATGTATGCAAATGCGACAAATTTTCAATACAATTCAGTTTTTGATCCAATTTGGCTAAATGGTTAAAACTTTAATTAATCAACCAATAATCAAACAACACAATCAGCAATCAATTAGTTGATTAACGTTTCAAATTCATAACTTTGATATATAGTCAAAAATCACATTTGTGGTGCCAAATCACAACAATAAGCTCTATCTAGTTTTGGTTCTCACACCAGTCAATAGGAAATATACAGAAATCTAACTTTCGAAACTCGAATACTAATCCTGATGATGTAGCTATAATCATCAGAATCATCTCCGGGCGACTAGAGTGTGAATCTATATCTATAAAGTATATTGAAACTTCAAATACACGCGGATCAGACGTATACGGAAAATTTATATATACTGGATTGTCCAAATTCAATATAAAATAAATAATCAAATACGAATAATTGATTTAAATTTTCAAAACAGAATTTGTTTTTCTTTTTATAAATATACTCTTCACACTCGTTCTAGGGTACTACGGATCATATCTCTAACGAGTCATTCCCATTGGATATTACTAATCCAATTTCTGATGAATTCTTTCGTATGGTTCTAATGTGTTTTGTTCTCTGAGCTTTGTAAACCAAAGCTCTAATACCACTGTAAAGACCCGTGACTTCCCCGGTAAGGAAAGCACGGATAGCTAGAGAACAAGCCACAAAAGAACGCAGACAGAAGAACATTTCATTATTTATAACAACAATTCCATCAAATTACAAGAATATACAGAGTATAAATAAATATTACACAACAGAAAAATATCAGAGATTACAATACATTACATAGCAGCGGAAAATAATACAAAATACAACTAAAGAAGATACACGGATACAGAGTTTTCCGGATATCGTTCCAGCTGTAAACCAGGTTCCTATGAATATAAATCTGCAAAACCCAAAACTAATGGCTGCCCGTGTCAAAATAAGGGCACCCAGAGTTTAGGTTAAAACAATAAACTCCAGGTCAGTCATGGGACTGGTGTGAGAACTAAAACAGTTATTAATCTTTATTTTAAAGTTAGGTAAATCAAGGGACCACGCCGTATAACACGGAACGGGTTTCCTCCCAAGAATACCAGTGCATAAAACAACAGCGCAATGCTAAATAAAGAACAACGAAGCTGTTATAAGACCCAGGTCCCATCACACAATGCAACACAAACCGGAGGATAGGGTTTTACCTTATAACAACCAAAGAATGCTTGATACGCTAAATTTCATTTGATACTATTATAAGTGCATAGTGTATAAAACAACTTCAAATCATAAGTATCAATCATAGACGGCATAAGCGCCCCATCCCACTATGTCGCCATACTAGGCTCTACAAATAAAAGCGAATTATCACGTATGGGAAATTGGATTTCCGTCTGTGAACCGAGGCCAAGGATCGTCCTCTACCGATTCGAGATGCTCTAGCCCGCCCCTCAGGCAAGCACACAGTTAAGGCTTTGGATCGTCGGGGCCGGTCCACCGATGTGGATTAAAATGCCTGAACACTGCGTTTCCCCACCCTATGGGGTGTCAATGAGTCCAATGACTCCATCGGTCCCGGATCGACCGATATATCTGAGGCGTCTCGCAACAGCAACAACCACATAAGTCAAACTCGTCAGGGCATGTAAAACCACTGACGCCACTTCTAGCTAGAAGGAAACGCATGCCCTCCCTGAAGTCCTCTCCCATTTCTGGTTCACAACCGGGGTGTGAGGCTCGCGAATCAACGTTACACAAAGCTATGCCACACAGGCTGTGCTTTGATCATCCACCACAAGACTTTGCTTTTCAACAGAAGCCTTGATCATTTGCCACTTAGGCATGCCACATAGGCAATTCACTCCATGCGTTTGATATCCATCAATATATAACCCCTGAGCTCGTACGTCTCAGAGAAGGGCGTTAAGCAAGAGAATAAATTCTCCGCCGCCAAACAGATATATATTTAATAGAAATCAATCACATAGAATAAAATCCAATGTCAGACACACAGTCCATTTTCAAGTTCGTTCTGGGTTTGAACGAAACCGGAGGCACCTAGTACCTCGCATTTCCATCGATCTACAAGTACGTCTGGACGACCACTAACCGATTCCCTCCTCTTGGGTGTATGGCACAATCAAGATCATCAGTAATCACCCAAACGACGTGAAGACCTCTGGTCTTCGACCACCGTCTTCATTCTCGACACCAAGTCGACTCAGTTATTCAGAATGGGATAAACTCGTTCTTTCTGAATAACTCGTGTATATAATAAACAAGTGTTACACAAAAACAACATACGCCTCATTCCAATCCAGAATATTCCTTTATTCAAATATTCTTATACTATGGGAAAGGTTCCCATTAATTTTATCAAAGATAAATTCTGTAAATTTATTCTTTAATCTTCTTTGAATATCAATTCAAACTAGACGGGATTAGCGAACCACACCGAAGTAATCATTTATTTCCCAATCCCAACCTATTCATCCCATGAAGTAAAACTGGTAATACTTCATATCTAACACCACGGTGTTATCGGTAAATTCAATAACCATTTCACGTTCAAATCTAATTAAAAACTTAACTATCGCCTGGAGTAAAACTGGTGATACTCCATTCTCAATCTTTTCAATCTAATTAAAGATTCATTAAAACTCCACTTAGTTTTAATCTTTAACTGGGTTAAAGGATCAGCGCCATTTAAAACACGGTTCACGGTAAACCCAAAATCACGTTCCATTAATTATCGGGTTAAAGAACAAGGGTTATTTAAAACACAGTTCACATAAACCCAAAAATCAATACCAATTCAATTCCAATTAAATATTATTTAATTGGTGCACTTCATTAAATCTAAATAAAAAGATTTAATCTTTTTCTCAACTGGGCTTAAGAACAGTGTTAATGAAGACACCATTCATGACAAACCCAAATCACATTTGATATTAAATACAAGGCTCTAAATAGAAAATATATCGGCTTATATTCAATATCGAATTCTACGACCAACAAATATCGTATTGGAAATAACGATATAAATATATCTTTCAAATTCCCATAACAATATTTGTTTAATCACGAAATCCAACATCGAACTATTCCGAAGATGATCTCGATTCAAATCCATTCCAATTCAATTATTGGAAATCCTGGTTATTTTCAAAACCATTTTAAAACCAATTTATTTATTTAAAAATAAATAGAATTATAATTCTAGTTCAAAACTAGCTCATTTTGATAAAAATCTATTTTTATCTTTTCAAATATGGAGTTTTTCATCCCAATTCTTCCCAAATCATTTCTTATGATTTTACACAAATTATTACTATTTTTAATAATTTTATCAAGGCCCGTACCATCGATTTCCATCAACGACCATCTAACTGTACTTTCAGTGACCTTTTCCAAATTTGATTTGGACATAATTCCAAATCCAACCGTTAGTTTTCAAATATCTAATATTCATTAGAAAACTCTTTTCGATACGAACCCAACAGTTCCGGTTTTAGGAGAATCCGACAGTCGGATCTCCCGCAATATCCATTCGAAGTCAATGGTCGAAATTCACGAACTACCGCAATGTAGCACGTTTTATTCAGGCCATTATATTATATATATAATATATATAATATATACTTCATTGATTTCCTTTTAAAACGTATTTTATAAATCGTTTTAAATTCGTTTTCAAAACGATTTCAACTTCTTTTCAAATTCAAATCAAAATTGAATTTTTCAATATAAATTCATTTCAAATTGATTTCAATTCAAATCGATTTTTAATTCAATTTCAATTCGTTTTCGATTCAATTCAATTTCAATTCGAATTCATTTCCATTCAATTTCAATTCGAATTCAATTATATTCAAATTCATTTCAAATTGATTTCCATTCAATTTCAATTCGATTCGAATTCATTTTATTTTCAATTCAATTCGAATTCATTTTCGTTTCAATTCGAATTCTAATTCGTTTCAATTCAATTTAATTCGAATTTCATTTCAAAATATTCGATTTTGAAATCACTTTTCAATATTCATTATAAAAACGAATATAATCGATATAAATATCGTTCGTGTCAAAATAGCGCATATCTAATCAACACGGCTTATATATTTCTATTTCACATATTCTATTTAAATATTTCTTTTCGAATATTTCTTCACAAATATTTCATTCAAATATTTCTCTCTAAATATTCTATTTCAAAACTGGAATGAGGCCCAATTAATACCATAGATTTTATTTCTATGGATTTCCATACAACACATGTATCTATCAACAATGACAAATAATCAACCATCATCCAAAGTGCATTTTACACTGTATAAGCATCAAATATAAATATTTAACGCTCATAACAGTCTGTCAATCAATCGATCGACATATAGCTAATTATTGGGATTAGTGTATGTCATATATCATCCCAATACCCGTGTGGGGTTTCAAACAATCTAACACTGGTTTTATTTGTGCAGTTGGGCGATGTGTAAAATTTATCGTCCCAATCAATATCAGTCAAATGTGTGTATATGAACAAATCGTTCGATTTGTTTATATTAATTTATTTCTTTTCATATATACGTTAGAAATTCTATTTTTAACTATAAAATATTTTTAACTATATAAATATTTTATTTCATTTCACATCACATTACACAATCAACTACACATCAAAATCAAACAAACAAGCATACAAGCCGTCCATGGTCTGTGGACGACGGGTGTCGGGAGCTACTAAACACCGTCTGCATCCTAGTATATATTTTAACTAGAAAATTAAATTAAAAGTGAGAAGTTCTCACCGACTAGCTAATCAAATACCATGACTCTTCTTGTGTAGAAATCTTCGTCATTCTCGCCTTTTGTCACTTTCGTTGCCCGTAGCCACTACATATATAAAAATCGTATTTTTATATTGTTGCTATGTATATAGAAATCTCATTTTTATAATCATTCTATATGGATAAAAATCCTATTTTTACACTGCTGTTCATATAATAAAAATTATATTTTTATCAAGCTATTCTCTATATAAAAATTATATTTTTATATATCTACTTCTAATATAAAGATCGAATTTTTATTTCACGGCTTCATATGTAAAAATCACCCCTTTACAATGCTACTTCCATGATAAAAATTATATTATTATCTCGCTAGCAATATAATAAAAATTATATCTTTATTACTCTACATGAATAAAAATCATATTTTTTATAATCTCCACAATATAAAAATCATATTTTTAATATGCCACTAGTATAAAATTTATATTTTTAACTTCTCTATTATATAAAAATCGTATTTTTAATCTCTACATTATATAAATATCACGCCTTTCATTATATAAAAATATCATCTTTCATAGATTAAAAATCACTTCTTTATATCGTTAAAAATCCGTTCTTCCTTTGATTAAAAATCCGACCTTTTATAATTTAAAAATCCGACCTTTTATAATTTAAAAATCCGACCTTTTATAATTTAAAAATGAAGTCTCTCCTATTATAAAAATTCAAACTTTCTTCTCATTAAACTGTCCTTATTTAAAGCTAATTACATTGAACAAACAAATATAAATAACGATAAATAACTTACAGTAGGAGTTTTGGAGCGGGGAGGGGCTATTGGGAGGTCTTGAGGTGGCGCATGGGGTGATGGCGGCGCGTGATGTCATCGATGGGGTGAGGGAGGTCGGACTCTGGCCGGCGACGCCTGAGGTGGGCCATTGGGCGACTGGTGGCGTGGTTTTGGGCGGATGAGGATTTAGGGGGATTGAACTAGGAGAGGAGGAAGAAGAGGAGAGGGAGGCGGTGTCCTTGGAGGCCGATGGGGCGGCCGGCGGAGCGCCTGATGGCGGCGGCGCTAGGGTTAAGGGGTGGGATCGACGGGTTTAGCTGAGCGAATTTTTATTTATTTCTTTTTGACTTTGACTGAAGAGAGAAGGGAAGGGGTAAGGGTTATATTAATATAATTATATTTTATTCAATTTTAAATTCCAGAAAGCAACCTTTTATTTTGAACTCGAAATCGAACCCACCGACTGTCGTCCCTCGCTAATCACCCCCATTCCGAACATAATGGGATATGCTTCGTAGGCCAATTCGATCGTTTCGATTAATTTTCGTCAAAATCAACATATAACTCTGTATATTGAATTTGAACGCGCATTTCAATTAACCGAGGTCACATACTCACTCGAAAAATTCCAGAAAAATATTTTCTAGCTTCGTATTGACGATACGGTCCTAACAAAACTAATTTCGTCAAATTCTGAGACCGTTTGAAAAATGGGCATTTTCCAGTCGATTAAAATCAACTAAAACTGGTCAAACGCGTTTTCCTTTACCATGCTCACATATTGATTCAAAAAATTACGAAAATTGGAATCTAGTAATAACTTGACATCCCGGATCCAACAAAAGTGGTTTCGTCGAAATCCGAGGCCGTTTGCAAAATTTCCATGTTTAAGGGCCAGAATTCCATTGCGACCATTTAGAATTTTCAACTGGGCATATCTTTTGATTCCCGCTATGAAATTTCAATTTTTCGGATTCGTTGGAAAGATATTCACAAATATATTCTATTATTTTCAGTTTTGCTAAAATCCGGTTTATTTTGCAACCGGTACATTCATTTGAATTTTGAAATCGAATTATCGAACTACCGCGCCATTTTCAATTCCTTTTATAATTATAAATAATTATTTATATTCTAACGACGATGTATATAAATATATATGTTCGAATTCTATTCAAAATAAATTTCTCGTCGATATTATTTAAAATAATTCATTTTAAATAATCAAAATTCGCTAAAATTGCCAAAATAAAAATTTTTAATTGGCCAAGATTTCCGGGTTATTACAGTCTTGAGCATTCTTCATTCTCCTTCGTATCAAGTCCACTTTCTCTGAAGTCTCTCGAATCATTTCAGGCCCAAGTACAAGTTTGTCAGTAGACTCCCACCAACAAGTTGGTGAACGGCACGGTCTTCCATACAAAGCTTCGAAGGGCGCCATACCGATGGTGGCTTGGTAGCTGTTGTTGTAGGCGAATTCCACTAGAGGTAGGTGATCCTCCCAAGTCCCTCCGAAGTCAAGAACGCATAGTCTCGAAAGATCTTTCAATACCCTACTCACCATTTCTGTCTGGCCATCAGTTTGGGGGTGATAGGCCGTGCTCAAGCATAATTGTTTGCCTACAACTTCTTGCAGACTCTGCCAAAATTCACTCGTAAAGATGGGATCTCTGTCACTCACTATGCTAGAGGGTATTCCATGGAGTCGAACTATTTCCTTGAGATAAAGAGAAGCTGGAGACGATGCAGTCCTTCTACTCTTGATAGGTAAAAAGTGGACGCCTTTAGTAAGCCTGTCCACTATTACCCAGATGTTAGTATTGCCTCTTCTTGACCTAGGCAACCCATCAATGAAGTCCAGTGAAATGCTATCCCACTTACATTGTGGGACTTCTAGAGGATGAAGCAGTCTTCCAGGCTTCTTCTGTTCTGCCTTGACCTGTTGGCATCTCATGCACTTAGAAACGAAATCTGCCACGTCCCTCTTCATGCCGCTCCAATAGAAAACTCTCTTTAAGTCCTTGTACATTTTGTCCCCGCCTGGGTGTATTGTCATCTTGGAATGATGTGCTTCCTCGAGAACCTTCTTTACCAAATCCCTTGCTTGTGGGACGCACAATCTTCCATCTCACCTCAGCCAACCCTTATCATCGATGGAGTACCTATTGAAGCGACTGGAAGTTTCACCCCTAATTAGCTTATCAATCACATCCATAAGCTGAGGGCCTTCACGTTGTGTGGCCCCTATTGAGTTTAAAAGAGTGGGTCGTACTTCTGGGGATGCCAATAAACCAGGTACGAAATCAGAGGATGGCCTAAAGTCAAAACTGGCTATATACTCCATGCTTTGCCTTTCCACAAAGAGAGGGCTTAAGGTCAGTTTCTTTCGGCTCAACACGTCTGCTACAACGTTTCCTTTGCCAGGAGTATAGGAAATTTCAAAATCATACGAGGCAAGGAATTCCATCCATCTTTGCTGCCTTAAGTTAAGATCTTTCTGTGAGAAGAGATATTTCAACGATTTATGGTTAGTATATAATTCGAACTTCTCACCTAGGAGATAATGGCGCCCAGACTTAAGTGCAAAGATGATGGCGGCCAACTCAAAATCGTGGGTTGGGTAGTTCTTTTCATGAACTTTCAATTGTCTTCCACCATAAGCAACTACCATCCCTTCTTGCATCAGAACAGCGCCTAGTCCCGTACCACAAGCATCCGTGTATACGGTGAACATCTTGCTTCCATCTGACAAAGTCAGAACTGGGGCTGTGGTGAGAGCCCTTTTTATTCGTTGGAAAGCAAACTCGCAATCCAAATCCCAAGCGAACGCCAGATTCTTCTTTGCTAGCCTTGTGAGTGGAGCTGAGATTTTCGCGAAATCCCTATTGAACTTTCGGTTAAAACCTGCTAGCCCAAGAAAGCTTCGGACTTCGGTTGCATTTCTCGGTGTCTTCCAATCTTGCACTGCCACCACTTTTGCGGGGTCCACGACTAACCCTTTTTTAGACACTATATGTCCAAAAAATCTGACCTCTTATCTCCAAAAATGGCATTTGGAGAATTTGGCTTTTAGCTGATGTGCATGGAGAGTATCCATGATTTCTTTCAGATGTTGAGCATGTTCTTCCTCATTCTTTGAGTAGATCAAAATATCATCTACGAAGACCACCTCGAACTTATTGAGGAATTCTCTGAACACCCTGCTCATCAGGTCCACGAAATAAGCGGGTGCGTTTGTCAAACCGAAAGGTATGACAAGCCACTCGTAGAAACCGTCTGGGGTTCTGAACGTCGTTTTATCAATACAATCTTCAGCTACCCTTTGCTGATGGAACCCAGTAGCTAGATCAAGTTGGGAGAAGACCGACGCACCTACAAGCTGATCGAACAAATCGTCTATTCTGGGAAGCGGATGTCTATTCTTCTTAGTCAGCTTGTTTAGCTCCCTATAGTCCACACAGAGATGTAGTGAACCATCTACTTTAGTGGCGAACACCACTGGAGCACCCCATTCCGAGATACGTCTCCTTTTAAACCCCTCCTCAAGAAGCTCCTTAACTTGCTTACTGAGTTCCTTTCTCTCCTTTGGAGCCATGTGTCTAACAGGCAGAGCTACAGGCTTTGCATTGTCAACAAGATATATGCGGAAGTCTATTTCCCGCTTCGGAGGTAAGCCTTTCACATCTTCAAAGACATCCGAATATTCCCGGACCACTCTAACCGACTGCAAATTCTCAACAGAAGCGTCAAGTGAATCTAGATAACTAAGCATAACAGCATTCAAGGGATTACAAGAAATTTCTAGAGTGTTACCGAGCCAAGTCAAGAGCCTAACCACTCTTTTCTCACAATCAAGAATGGCACCATTACTGGATAACCAGTCCATGCCTAAGATCAATCCATATCCTGAGAAACCCAAAACAAAGGCACTACATCTTAATTCAACACTTAGAATAGAGATTTGCGAACCCAAGCAAACCATCAACAAATAAGCCGAGCCCCCAATTGGATTTGAAACAACCAAGGGATCTTCTACCATACCAGTGTCTAGGTGTAGAGATTCTACTAAAGAAGATGAAATAAAGGAGTGTGATGCACCAGAATCAAAGAGAGTGCGAACTGGATGATCATATAGATAAACTAAGCTTTCTACAGAAATATTTCTGTCTCGTTCCTGTGGAGGTGCCACCAGCGCGTGAACCTGTCCTCCTGAGGTGGATCCAGTCCTCTGTCCCTGTCCCCGCTTTTTTGGGCAGTCCTTAGCCAAGTGTCCAGTCTCTCCACAATGGAAACACCCCCTATTCATCTTTGCCTTCCTCTTCCTGCGGTCTTTTGCTATATGTCCCACAATGCCACAGAAATTGCACTTTCTCTTTTCATGGGTTTTGTTGTTCTTCCCTCCTTTCTTAAAGTATGTTTTCTTAGCTTGTAGATCCTCTTTCTTTTCTTGAGGCACTTCCGCCTTTATCTCTTTCTTGCCTTTATCTTCCTCGTATAGCAGTGCCATGTCCACCAAGCTTTCATAGGTCGCCCCCATATGTATATGGGTCATTACAAGGCTGTGTAGAGGTTCATTCAGACCTTTGACGAAGCGAAGGGCCTTCTTGTGTCGGGTGTTTACAAAATCCAGCCCAAATCTGGCCAGCTGATTAAACTGATTTACATACTCCTTGATTGTCATACTTCCGTGTTTAAGGGTTAGGAACTTCTCCATTTGCAGGCTTCTTTCAGCTTGGGAGAGGAATTTCATCTCAAACTGCATCCTAAAATCTTCCCAAGTTTCCACTAGCCTTTCAGCCTGGGTAACTTCTCACCAATAGGAAGCTTCATCTTTCAGCAACTACACTGCTAGCTGTATCTTTTGCCTGTTGTCAACTTTGAAGATGACGAACAAGTCCTCGGTCTCCTTCAGCCAGTTCCTTGCTACTACAAAGGATTCAGTTCCATAAAAGTCCTTTCCGCCCATAGCTTTGAAGTCTCTACATATCTTAGCGAAAGTATTTCCACGAGGAGGAGGAGGTGGTGGAGGAACCGCTGCCACTGTTGGAGGAGGAATATCTGCTGGGCCCGCACCATTGGTCCTAGCCTTTAGGTACCTTCAGAACCAACCAGGTATCGGTACTCCTTCCGAAAGGTTAAGATCTCTAGACACGTTGGAACAAAAAGGAAAGTAATCAAGACAAAGGATAGAGAGAGATAGTGCGTATGGCTTTTGGGGAATTTATGCCTTTTGAAAACAAGACTTTTTCATGAAAAAGAATGCTTCTTTAAACTTCTTTTGAAAATAGTTTTAAATTTTTGCCTAGTCTAGTAAACCTTGCTCTGATACCAAGTGAAACACCCCACCCTCCATTAAGGTCACTCACAAGGGACTGCCTTAACTTTGGTGAGGTTTGTAAGTAAAAGTCACAGATAAAACACAAGATAGATATAAACACATATATATAAGCAGCGGAAACAAACAGACATTTATTTCTTAAAATACTTGTTCAAACAAAACATTTTCATAATTGTCTCATAACAACTTCCAAAACATTACAACATCATTTCTGTCTTGGTTATTAAATAAAGAAGCGTAAAACATGATTAAAACTGCATAAATCGCCATGATTGTGTCCAACCACCATAGCCAAGGAGAGAGAGTCCAAACCGTACATCTACTATCTTGAAGCTTGCAAAGAGTCTGACTAAGCTGAGTTGATTCCTCCCTATGGACCTGGGGGGAAATGGAAGAAAAGAAGACGAAAGAAAATAGGGTCAGACATAAAGCCTGGTAAGTCTAGTGACTCTTCAGTATGAGAATAAGAATAAGGGCATGATAAGTATAAACTGGAAATAGGAGAGTGTCATAAACTAAGACAAAGCAGTTCGAATCGAATATATTATCACACCCTATACTATATCTCTGCACCTACTTGTATTGTCTTAACTGGCACCCCATGCTAGAGGTAAAGTGATCCCCTTTTTCTAAAGAGCGGCTCTTACTCGCATAATCATCTGTCTTATGGCCCCCAAAGATTGTAGATACCTATGTTGGTCCCACCATGGGGTGTATCAAGTCCCATGGTGGCGACTCGGCACAAAACTAGAAATGCATAGGTTATAATACTGGTGCCCCAGTGCCCATTTTGTCTTCTCCGAAGTGTGTGCACGCCCGGACTTCGTTAGAACCCACACTGTTGCACCCAACACTGTCGCTTTTGACCGCTTACAATCAGCCCAATAATCGTGCCCCACCCTGCCTAGTTTCAGGGTACCATGATACCTAATTGGGTTACTGCTGAAATGGGTTCCCGTTACTAGGGTTTTCTAGTCAAACATGTTAAGTGGTTAAGTGTTTGTATTTACCTAACCCCACCCATCAATTTCATTAACATGTTGAATTGGTTAAGTGTTTTAGTTAACTTAACCCTACCATCCTGACAGTCTATCCTTAGCTTTTTATAGCACCGACCATTCACATTAGACAGGTATTGTTACGGTCCTTATTGGGTCCTTACTGGGCTTCATGCTTAACCACCCACATTGGATAGGTATTGTTGTGACTACCGGACAGCCGGGCGGGTCCGGGCAGGTTTACATCACAACTCAATCGAACCTCGTGTTAAGCATACTCGTATTTTCTAAATTTACATATTTGTCTTTATTACTTGATATACGTAAATTTGTCAACAATTAAATGTTGTGGCCCACTTTCCAAGTTTAACATTTTTGGTATAAGAATTTATACCGTTTAAAATGCCGTCAATTTTTGGCATGTGACAAACATGCCAATTTCATATATTTTTATGTCGAGTTTTTCTAATATTCCCAACGTTACCCCGTTTAAACATTAGGCTAGCAATCTTAGCCTAATTTTCATTCGCTTGGTTTTTAGCATATAATATTAGGCTTAAAACTTAGCCTAATTTAGCGCACACAAAGTTGACATAAGGGAACTCATAAACATGAACATGACATAGGTGTAAACTTGGCATTTTTGGCATAGTCAATATGAACATCATAGGTGTGAACTTGCAAAATAGTCAACATGAATGTGAACTTGCAACAAAGCCTAAATCAACATATATGTGAACTTGCATTGAAATAGGTATCTAACCAAATAGATGTCACATAAATTAGCATATGATTTAGATAACATAAGCCTAAACTTGTTTTTGGATCTAGGCGTAACATCGAGCATAACTAGCATATGACAAGAATATGATAATTTCATAAATTATGTATAATTTTATGACAAGGGTGTGAACTAGATCCAATCATATGTCTAATTGTAACATGAAACACATATTAAAGTGGATCTTGACATGGATCCAATTTTGGAACTTTCTTACAACATACTAGCATGTATGTGAACATAATCATTTAGGAATAAAGGTTCTAGCATATATATACATGAAATCTTAATCACATACAACCTATATAATCACATAAACATATAGGTGTCGATTACAATATGAACTATACAACTTGCATGTGATTCTATATGTACAATAGGATCAATATCAACTCAACTATAATACAAACATCAGAAAACCACAATCATTTCAATACTTAGATGTGAATTAACATCGTTGTTACATAATAACACATTTCCATTTCCATTTTACATCGAATCAAATACAAACTTTTATTCACATCGGAAAAATCACTATACTTACAACGAACGACGGTCTTGTTTTCTGATTTCTGAGTTCTGAATTTGAAATGCTTTTCTTGGGTAGACTAACGTTGATTCGATTATTGTTTTAACTTTAATTTGGCTCGTCTCTAAGCTTTTCTACAAGTGGAGGCTACTCTTGGCTTCCTTCCAGCAGCATGACGGCTCTATCTCCAATTTATTTGTGTGAATTTAGGTTTAGACTTAAGTTGTATTTATAGAATTTTAAATTAATTAGAGCCGTCGATGAAGCTAGAGTGAATCCAGACCATCCATCTCAAGAGCAGCCAATCAGAAAGTGACATGTAAGCCCTAGTGACACAGCCAAGCCTCAGAAATTGACCAGAACCCGGCCAGGCCAACCAGGGCCAAACTAGTTCGACCCCCAGGTTGACCCCTCGACCCTATGGTCGACCTGGTCACCCAGGTCGACCCCCAGGTCGACCTGGGTCCTGGGCGGGAATTTTCCCGCCCAGCCCTAGTTTGGCTCTGAATTCGAAATTTGAACCTATTTTTGAACTGTTTGAATTTTTAATTTGAATTCTGAAACTTTCGGAGGTCATAACTCCTTCATACGGAGTCCGATTCCCGCAAACTCGGACTCTGTCTCAAGCATAATTCCGAGACGAACGCAATGGCGTAACCCATTTCCCTTAATTCTTTCATTAATGATTAATTATACTTAAATTTGTAAATTTACAGTTAATAGAAAATTTGGGATGTTACAATTGAGAAGTTAGCACCAAGGTTCGTAGGGTCGTTTCCTATTAAGGAGAGGATTGGGCAGATGGCGTATGGAGTAGAGTTGCCCGAGAGACTTAGTGGTGTACATGATGTATTCCATGTATCACATTTGAGGAAGTGCTTGCACGAGACCGCGGAAGTGGTAGAGCCGAGCTTGCTTAGAGAGGTGGAGGTAGAGCGTGATGTGACGATTCGACGAGCTCCTACGTGCATTCTTAGGTCGGAGATTAAGAAGTTGAGGACTCGAGAGGTCAAGCTAGTCAAAGTGCAATGGGGAGATGATGAGAGCAATGCTACTTGGGAGACGGAAGAGAAGATGCGTTCATTGTACCCTTTTCTCTTCGAGGGTATGTCTTTTAATTTCTCCTTTATCACATAGCTTGTACTTATCTTATCTTTAGTATGTCCTCTCGCTAGTATCTTTGACCTTTAGATAGGGTAGTCCTATGGTTGAAACATGTGTTTGAGACATGTTGTATATGATGTATGCATGTGGATGCAAGTGGTTGCTAGTGGTTTCGCATGGATGCATATACACGCACTTTAGGCACCAGATCGGGTCAGTCACTTCATATTGCATATTGCGTATAAATGTGTGTACATAATTAAGTAATGGATGTATAATGGTTGTGTTATCATATGGATGCTGCATTTTGGTGAATGGTTGTGCACACATGTAGATATAATATGTATCGATAGGATTCTTTCGCATACATAATGGATGCATGACACTATCATGGTTTGCATTAAGGAGGTCAACTGAATCAGTAGACCGCCTGATTTTGCATTAGATAAGGAACATATACACACACTTCTTGCATATGTTCATACAGCATTAGGAATTTAATAAGGACAATGGATGCATGTGTTCGATGGTCAAGTAGATGGTTGTTTTGATGTTAGGATATGCATTCTCCTTAACTTGGAGATTTCGGGGGAGAAATCCTTTAAGGAGGGGAGAATGTAACACCTCAGATTTTTGAATAATTGAATTAACTAAATTAAAGAATAATAAATCTCAGACATGAGAATTAAGGGAAATGGGTTGCGCCATTTTGTTCGTCTCGGAATTCTGGTTGAGATAGAGTCCGAGTTTGCTTGGAAACGGATACCGGATGAAGGAGATATGGACGAACGAAGTTAGGTGGCAAAACAAGAAAAAAATGGAATGCACTGGCGCACTTGGGAAGTGCGCCAGTACAAATTTGCACTGGCGCACCTGCCAAGTGCGCCCAGGCCGAGCAGCAGGCCTGCACAGCTTTCCGGTTCAGTCTGATCCATGTTGTGACTCATTGCTGAGTCCTTTCTGACTCCTTGCTGAGTCATTAGGGCTGAGGTGTCACCCTTTCCGATTGAATGGTTTTGATCAACCCTAAGATTATCCAACGGCTATAATTAAATTAAAATTCTATCTAAACATGGGTAGACTCAAACCCTAAATCAAAATAAAAACTGAAACTATGGCCGTCATGCTGTCATCTTGTAACCTAGAGTAGCCGCCACCAATTAGAGAGGAAGAACAGCTAATCAATTCAGTTCTATTCAACTCTAACAACGAATCTACTTCAAACGAAAGCTAATTCAACTTCAGAACTCAGAATTCAGAACCCAAGACCCTCTTTGAGTTGTGAGTTTGATTTCTTTAATAAAATAATTAGCAATTTAATTGGATTAAGTTATGATGTGGATTATTTGGATATGATGTGAATTATTGACCGCATGTTATAATTATGTTGTAAAATTGTGATGTTATCATACATGTTGTAAGTTCTATGATGTTATGTTGTGATCATCTATGTTGTAAAGTTACGATGTTATCATCTATGTTGTAATTCTATGATTGGCTTATGTATAATCAAATCATCATGTTGTTCATATGCTAGTTTGGTTATGTTGATTCATATGATAAATCATATGTATGTATGCAAGTTTAGATTTTGATTTAGACATGAATCATATGCAAGTTGGGGAAAATTATATGTAACCTTACATGTTTCATGACATCTAGTTTATGTGAAAATTTGATCTAAAGTTAGGCTATGACATGTGTGAGTTCTATAATAAATTCTACATGCTAGTTTACATGTTCAGATGTAAGTTTACACCTTTGTTATGTTACATAAATCACATATGCAAGTTTATATAAATAAATGATTTTGGAATATGAATCATGTTATGCAAGTTTGTGGTTATTACCTAAGCAAGTTTACACCTTTAGATGTAGATCCTTGACATACATGATTTAAGCAAGTTGTGACCATTATCTAAACAAGTTTACACCTTTAGATTTGGATCTATGACATATGTAGTTTTATGCAAGTTGTAATTTTGGCATATGCAAGTTTTAGATGTAGAACATCATTCACACATGCAAGTTCACCCCTATGTATAGATCTTGTTTTATCTATATGTATGTTGTGATGTTTTCCCTTTATTCCATGATTTAGACTATTCAAGTCTAACGTATATTTTACGTTAAACGAACAAACGTACAACGTGGGGGTAATGGGATAATATTAAAAAGATTTAATATTGAGAATTGGCATAAATGCCTTAAATGGCATAAAATTAATTTGTGATGAAAATTGGTATGATTTTACATACCATAAATAGATGGACATAATTGAGTCAATTACGGCCATAGTTAAAATTGGAATTAATTGATAATTTGAATAGGGAAAGTAATTCAAATTGGGGAATGATTAATTAGGAGTAATTAATCGTCTAAGACACGAGGTTAGGCTCTTTTGTGGTGGAAGACTGCCCGGACCCGCCCGGCAAATCCAACTGCCACAAATGCCAGTCTAATGTGAGAGGTCTTAGGCATAAATTAAATACGTAATAGTTGTAAAGACACGAGGTTAGGCTCGTTTGTGGTGTAAGACTGCCCGGACCCGCCCAGCAAATCCAGCTGCCACAAATGCCAGTCTAATGTGAGAGGTCTTTATGAGGTTACGATCTTAATGAATTAAGAAACACTTAACCAGATAAACATGTAGTGGGACATGAGGGGGTTAAGTGGGTGCCTTGGGTGGCATATGGAATTTAGTGGGTGCCTTGGGTGGCATTTGAAATACGATTAGAAACACTTAACCAAAATTGAAACATGTAAGTGAACATGAATAAGAAGAGGGTTAAGTGGGATGTACTAGAGGGGACCAAGCTTAGGTGGATAGCTTGTGTCAAGTAATGTGGGCCCGTTTCAACCAGTAACCCATATGTATCTTTGTGAGCTCGACCTAAGTCGAGGACGGGACACGCATACTAGGATTGACTGTAAGAGGCCAAAATGGGTTAGTGGTGGCAATGCAAGTCAAATGGGTTCATATGCGTGTGTGGGCCCGGGCTGGTAGGTAAGATGTTGTTGCATCTTGTAGGTATAAGCCATGCATTCTTGGTTGTATCGGATTGCCATTTTGGGAGTGATACACCCCACTATGGGGCCAGCACAGGTATCTACGAGTTAGGGAGCCGATTGCATGAGGGGTAGTGGGTACACCTAGTGGAGATAGTGGCAGGCGGCACCTATGAAGGCAGCTAGGGGCACACGAAACTACCATGATCACTATTGATTTCTGTAGGCGGGATCAACCTTAGGGTGACTAGTGGGTGTGCAGTATAGTAGTGGTGGTGCAGTATAGTAATTATCTTATAGTGGTTTAGGTGTGCTTTAAAGTTATCTTAGTTCATCTTGTTTACTCTGCCATACTCAATTGTTCACAGTCATTTCCTTATTTTTCAACTTATGCCTTAGCCTAGTTATTTTGGTAATTGAATTGTTAAAGTTATCGCACTCGCCAGACTTTATGTCTGACCCCCTTTGTTTCCTCCTCTTTTCTTCCTTCCCCCTCCCCGAATTAGCACCAGTGGAGCTTGATTTTGGACAGCTATATTTCTTACTTTTAGAAGATTGCTTGGATCGCTGAAGTAAAGTTCAGCCTCTCTAATTTATGGCTATTTTGTACTGGGGTTATGTCTTTCAATTTATGTACTTTGAGTTGGTCAAGATGGATTTTATGTACTTTGACTCTGGTTCTGATGATGTAATCAAACTTATGTATTTTCCGCTGCAATGAAATAAAGTTTTAAAGTTTTAGTACTGTTTATATCTGTCTTGTTGTTAAGTTTCTGTTCTACACACACTTATAATGCTCCATGAAAGTTAATGCATTCCCTTTGCGAGTGACATTAATGGATGTGGAGTGTTACAGAGGCGCCTCGCGTTCCAACAAACACATGAGTAAAACTTGTTAGTACTTGTAAACCTGTGACACCACTCCTAACTAGAATGAAACGCATGTCCTCCCTGATGTTCTCTCCCGTTTCTGGTTCATACCAGGGTGTGATGCTCGCGAATCAATGATAAACACAAAGCTAGCTATTTAAAGCCCTGCTTTGATCATCAACCACAAAGCTCTTCTTTTCAACAAAAGCTTTGATCACAACATCTCTGCATGCCACGTTGTCAATACAAAACGTCAGACACACATCCTTTTACAAGTCCGTTCCGGGTCTAAACGAAACCAGAGGCACCTTATTCCTCCCCTGTATGTCCAATATAGGAGAGAGGCCCTCGCACATCCGAATAATCAACAAGTACGCCCGGACGACCACCACTGTAACCCCTTCAGGGCAACAACTCCCATCAAAGGCATCAGTGGCCATCCATTCGATGTGATGATCATCGGTCTTGCACCGTCTTTATATCTATGACTTCTTAACGTCGATCCATTATTTGAAATGAGAATTAACTCAGCATTTTCAAATAATTCACGTATATTTAGAATTTCAAATAAATTCATTTTCATGGTTAAATTATTTGACATCCATAATTCAGTTCATTAATGTAATTTTCACGTCAAACACATTCAACCATCAAATATCCAATAAACCGGGTAAATTCGGTTTATTTCCATTCCATATCGTTTATAATATTTTATAGCGATTTATCGTTATGTTTATTTACTTAATATTAGCCAATTTATTCAAACGACGCTTCAGGCCATAACGCGGCCATGGTGCTGTTTTTCTTCAGATTTGATTTACACATATCTGAAAATTTGATCGTTAGATCTTTACAAATTTTATATCGTTGGACGGTTCCAGTTTTGGGAAAATCCGACAGTCGAATCTCCCGATACAATCGTTTGAAGTTACGATTTCAAAATATGAACTACTGCGTCGTTATTCGGTTTATTTTAATTATATATATATATATAAGTATAATCCATTCTGGCATTGTTTTCATTCAGATTTGAATTAAACATTCCAGACAATCTAACCGTTGGATCTTTGCAAAATTGGTGTCGTTGGAAAGATATTTCCAAGGCGAACCCAATGGTTTTGGTTTCGGGAAAATCCGACGGTCGGATCTCCCGCAATAATAGTTTGAAATCATGGTTTCAAAATACGAACTGCAGCTTCGTTATTCAATTTATTTTAATTATATTTATATATATAAATATAATCCGTTCTTCGATTTCTATACCATTTCATTTCGTATATTTGATAAAAATAATATTTTTATCCAACAAGGATTTATTTCAATACATGACTATTTTAACAATTCATATAAATAATAAAAATATGTATTTTATTGTCAAAACAATTTATTTCAAACATGACTATTTTATATACTTCATACAGATGGTAAAAATGTGATTTTTATTTTCAAAACAATTTATTTCAAACACGATTATTTTAGCAATTCATATATATTATAAAAATCTGATTTTTATTGCTAAAACAATTTATTTCAAAAATGAATATTTTTAGCGATTCATATATATTATAAAAATGTGATTTCTATTGTCAAAACAATTTATTTCAAATGCGATTATTTTATATACTTCATACAGATAGTAAAAATGTGATTTTTATTGTTAAACCGATTCATTTCAAAAATGAATATTTTTAGCGATTCATATATATTATAATAATGTGATTTTTATTGTTAAAACAATTTATTTCGAACATGAATATTTTCCAACACATCAATATATTTCAACACATGAATATAAATCAAACACATGAATATTTCAGAAAATTTCGGCAGCATAACGGTAGGGTAGTTAAAACCGGCACCGTCCCGAGTACGACTCCTCGCTCTACCTTAAAGCCTCGCAGCTTTTAACAATGGGGATTTCAATATCTAGTTCGTATGCAGACGAATTTTCCCATATACTAATCCTAATGGGATTTCAACCACAATCAATCATATCAAATCAACCATTCGTGATATTCACTAAATTTCACATCAACCAAAATCCAAACT
Organism: Allium sativum; assembly: GCA_030737875.1. Classification (NCBI taxonomy): domain Eukaryota; kingdom Viridiplantae; phylum Streptophyta; class Magnoliopsida; order Asparagales; family Amaryllidaceae; genus Allium; species Allium sativum. The sequence continues at coordinate 108,207,988 of CM060916.1, read as the reverse complement.
ATATCACACCCAATATATATCGTCCATGGTCTGTGGAAGATGGGAGTATGTGTGTGTATATATATATATATATACGTATATAAATATATTTTGATTTCATTTCAATATAATTTTAATTCCATTCAACGCACATATGATTTTTACAACGCATTTATAACTTATACGTCACACATACAACTTATACAACTCTTATACATGATGTGTACAACGCTTATATAACTCATACATCGACTGTATAATTTATACATCGTCATTCCATATCGTTTATAATTCAGAAATCTCACATTAGGTTCCACTCCTCCAAAAATTGTAGGAAGCTCAGAAAAATATCCGGTCTCTTCTAGAAGGTAGAAGACGTCCACACGAGTCCACTTTCTCTTGTTTCACTGGAGTTTGTCAACATACGAAAAAGATATGATTTTTTAGAAGTTAATCGTATTTTGTAGCGCTTAAATGTGTTATAAATAGTTAATTTAAACTAAAGCCATTACCTTTCACGAAGGATTCAAAACTAGGTCACCACTTTTCTCGAAATCCATGTAGCTAGGGGCCGATCGGCTTGCGCCACAGCGTAGTTCTAGGAGAGGTGCCCTAATCGATGGTATTAGGCCCCACTTCGACGACTCTACGTGGACACGGCGGCGGTTCAACGACGTCAGCTTTCGAGGGTCGGATCTCGTCGATGGCACGATGAGGAGAGGTGAAACCGTGTTGATTTGAAGCTGGAGAGGAGTTCTTCAAAAAGCTTAACTGGGTCGAAGGCTATCGATGAACGGAGTGGCTGGAATATGGCCGTGAAGCACAAAACAGCTTTCCTCCGTTAGTTGAGGGTTACGAGGAGGGTTTTATTGCGATTTTTAAAATTAAAAATGATGAATATAAAATTCTAATTGGTCAGAATTTATATTAAATTCTAAAATGATGTTTTCTAATATGAACTCCAATCCAAACCCAACGAATGTCGCCCCCAGCTAATTACACCCATTCTGAACACAATGGAATATGTTTCGTAAGACCATTCGACTATTTCAGTCAGTTTTTCTTCAAATTAAAATATAAAACATTCAATATTTGATTTGAACGTACATTTCAATTTGCCAGGGCCACATACTGGTCCCAAAAATTTCAGAAAAACAAATCTAGCTATGTTTTGACGATACGGTCCAAAAAAAACTAGTTTCATCGAATTTGGAGACCATTTGAAGAATGGTCATTTTCTAGTCGATCTAAATTGACTGAAATCAACCAAACACATTTTCCCTTGCCAAGAACATATATTAACTCCAAAAATTATGGAATTTGAAACCTAGCAATAATTTGACATCCCGGATCCAACAAAAGTGGTTTCGTCGAAAACGAAGGTCATTTGCAAAATGGCTATTTTCAAGGGCTACATAAACTCCATAGCGAGGTTTCTGAAAATTCATTTGGCCATAACTTTTGATTCTCGCTATGAAATATAGAATTTTTAGACTCATTAGAAATATATTCGTACACAGATTTGAATATTTTTGGTTTCACCAAAATCCGTTTTATTTTGCACCTGGTACAGTCAGTCAAAGTTCGAATTCAAATTTTCAAATTGTCGCACCGTTTCAGGCCTTGTTTTATAATTAAAATAAATATATTTATTTTCCAACTCGATTCAAATAGACTTTTGGTCGTTGTTATTTAAAATAATTTATTTTAGATATTCTAAATCCACTAAAATAGCCAAATTAAAATTTTCAAATTGGTTCATATTTTTTGGATTGTTACAATCTCCCCCACTTAACATCTTTTCGTCCCCGAAAAGGAACGAAGCTGAAAGTTGTTTAATTAACCAACTCAACTTTCATTCTGGCTTTCATTCTTCAACTTTTCAGTTTCTAAGAATTTACTAATTCTTCAAAAATTTGGCTAACACCCTAAATTTTCGAAAATTTTGCCATAACCACTTTTGTACGGGGAGGGGTTTGGAAATTTATTGGGCCGTATTAGGTACCCAATAAATCCTAATAAGCATACACATATTTATAGTGATATATTCTGATGTCCACTGGGGAGTGTGTATAGATCATAACTCCAGAGAATAAATTCTCGTCACCCTATAAATGGTTTTTGTGCCTTAATGACCAGAGAGACGTGTTTATTGTCATCTCCAGACCCGTGTGGGGTTTTATTAATCTGGCAATTTACCGTTACATTTTACATTGTCCATGTCAGTCTTCGGTTCAACCTGTAATATATAGTCATTGCCATACAAGCCTCTCGCTCGTATGGTGAATCTTTAATCTCGTCACACAAGCTCCAAATGCTTATGTGGTATATGATGAAGTATGCTCTCTTCAAGAAATATGCCATGTAGCGTAGTTCAAAATTAATTGTTACTATCCTATGGCGACATTTATTATTACACACAGAGCAACCAACACTCCGCATCCAATGGCATTCACAGGAGTTGATATAAAAATAAAACTGCGCATCCAACTCATTAAGGTTTACCTATTTGTCGGGCACGCAAATAAATTCTTTACTCAACAGCAAATCCATTTACCTGTCAAACATATATGATGTGCATGCATATAATTCTACCTATTTTTAAATCAGTTTAATACTTGATTTAATTGCATAAATTTAACTTCATTCTCTTATCGATTAATTCAATTATTTCGAATATTTTGATTAATCAAATTTATAATCACACAACACAAACAACAATCAATTTATTTTTAACCTTTTCAAAAATATACTAATTAATTCATATACTCTTTTAAAATTATTCAGACCATATAATTAAAATTTCGCATCCATGAAAAGGAAACAGCAGCTAAGTAGAAAATAATACGAAAATGAAAAATATGGTAAATGTACCTTGCACCGGAGTTAATCAGAGATATCCACCCTACAATCGGGATAGGCTTGCTTAATGCTTTCCTCGGTTTCCTAAGTACAGTCTCGCAGATCTCCACTTCATTGCACTTTGACTAATTGAACTTTCTTGTTCCTCAGCTCTTTCGTTTCTTTGCCAATGATCTTTATCGGCTCTCTCCTCACAGCTAATTCTGGAGTAATTTCCAAATCTTGTTGCGCTACTTCTTCCACAACTAAATCTGGATCATGCACATGCTTTCGAAGTTGAGATATGTGAAATACATCATGTACTCCAGGCAACCAGTCAGGCAATTGAACACTATAAGCGAGAGTTCTAATCCGTTCAATCATAGGAAATGGTCCAATAAATATGGGCACCAACTTCCTTGTTTTACCGAATCGGACTACTTCTCTCATTGAAGAAACCCGTCGATACACATAGTCACCAACAGAGAAAGACAAATCTCTTCTTCTCACATCTGCATAGCTCTTCTATCGGCTTTGATCCGCTAGTAATCGTTTCATAATGAAATCGACTTTGTCTGCAGCCTCACGAATCATATCTGGCCTCTATACAAGTCTATTACCAGGTTCTACCCAACAAGCAGGAGATCGGCACAGTCTACCAAACAGTGCTTCGAATGGTGACATTGTTAGGCTCCCTTGGTAACTGTTGTTGTATGAGAACTCAGCCAAATGCAAGTGGTCTCCCCATGATCCGCCAAAATTTGTAACACAAGCCCGCAATAAATCTTCAAGTATACGGTTCACCCTCTCAGTCTAACCATCTTTTGAGGATGATATGCGGTGCTTAAGTTCAGTTTTGTTCCCAATTCTGCTTGGAATGCTTCCCAAAATTTACTAGCAAAAATCAGGTCACGATCACTAATGATACTCATGGGAACTCCATTAAGTTTAAAAATTTCTTTAAAATAGAACTGTGATAGACTCTGAGCGGTTATATTTAATCTAACAGGTATAAAATGGGCGGTCTTCGTGAGACGATCTACGATCACCCAAATACTGTCATTTCCTTTCTTGGTTCTGGGCAAACCATCTATGATATCCATAGAAATCTATTCTCACTTCCAACCTGGAATTTCCAACGGTTGCGATAATCTGGTGAGTTTCTGTTGATCGTTTTTGACTTGTTGACAAGTAGAACACCTGCCAACATGTATAGAGATATCTCTTTTCATCGCCTTCCACCAGTATTTCTCTTGAGGTCATTATACATTTTACTAACCCCTGGGTGGATACTCAGCTTGGACTTGTGACACTCGTCCATTGCTTCTCTTTTGAGCTCAAGGATGTCGAGAACACAAATTCTCCCTTTCAATCTCAGAACTCCTGCGCTATCCACTTGAAAACTGGAGACTTTGCCCCTTTGAATTCTTTTGATCATCTCTTTGACAAAACTATCATCTTTCTGAAGAATAGATATTTTATCAATCAACGATGGTGTAATGATAAGATTGGCGATGATCACATTATTCTTGTTGAGCGCATTAGCCACAACATTGGCTTTCCCCGGAGTATATAAAATATCAAGATCATATGCCGCGAGAAATTCTAACCAACGTTGCTGCCTCATATTCAGATCTTTCTGGGTGAACAAATACTTCAACGATTGATGATCAGTATATCTCACCCAATAGATAATGTCTCCAGATTTTCATAGCAAACACGATGGCCAGCAATTCAAGTTCGTGAGTTGCATAATTTTTCTCATGTGGCTTCAATTGACTGCTAGCATAAGCGACTACTTGGTCTCTTTGCATTTGTACTGCACCAAGACCATCTTTAGAAGCATCTGTCCAGACTTTTAAGTCTTGGTTGCCATCAATAATTGTTAACACTGGAGCGATCGTCAATCTTAACTTCAGCTTTTGGAAAGCTGCCTCACATTCTGGAATCCAATTGAACCTTGAATGTTTCTTAGTAAGCTTTGTTAAGAAACTAGATATCTTCGAAAAATTCTTAACGAACTTCCGATAATAGCTAGCCAATCCGAGAAAACTTCGGACTTCCATGGGCGTAGTTGGTTGTTTCCAATTTCGCCTTTAAAACATTCTTTCTGAGAATTTCTAACACTTGTTCCAAATGTTTTTCATGCTTGCTTTCTGACTTAGAGAAGACGAGAATATCATCAATGAAGACCAGTATAAATTTGTTCAATACCTCTCTGAATACTCTATTCATCAGATCGACAAAATAGGCTGGAGCGTTACATAAGCCGAACGGCATTACTAACCACTCGTAGAATAAATCTGGACCTCTAAATGCTGTCAAAGGAACACACTCTTCGACAATACGAAGCTGATGGAAACCTGTAGCTAGGTCCATTCGTGAAAACACTTGTGCGCCATTCAATCGATCCAACATATCATCAATCCGCGGCAATGGATATTTGTTCTTTAATGTCTGCTTATTCAAGTCATGATAATCCACGCATAGTCTGAGAGTACCGTCTAACTTTGGGACAAATACCAATGCTACTCCTAAATTAGAGAAACTAGGTCTGATCAGACCCTTCCATACAAGCTGTCGAGTTAGATTATCTAACTCTTCTTTCTCCTTCAAGGTCATTCTTCGAATAGAGCGAACTACTAGCCTTACATTCGGAATTAAAGAGATTTTGAAATCAATCTCTCTACGCGGAGGTTAGCTAATAACTTCTTCAAACACATCCGCATAATTCTTCACAACAGGGATATTTTCAACGTCGACCGGAGTATTCTCCGTAAAGACTGGAACAGGTTCTAATTGAGCAGGAGAAACATCCAAAGCTGACCAAAATCTTTTCTATTAGAATTCGGACCTTCGCATGGAGTGGTTATATAATTGCCTGATTTAATCTTCGCCCTTACGACTCTATCGGCGTATTTAACTTTAGCTTCATATTTGGTTAACCAATCCAATCCCAAAATAAGATCAAACTCTGTAAAAGTCATGACGATCATGATGGTAGGGAACCGATAACAAGAAAAGGAAACAGGCACCCCACAGATCCAACTAAGATTGAGGGAACCCCCAACCGAATTATGGACTGTCATGGTTGCTTTGAGCTTTATTAGTTGCAAATCCAGTTTCTTAACCGCATTACTTGCAATAAAGCTTCGTGACACGCCTGTATCAAATAGTACTTTAACTGGAATGTTTTTGACAGTAAGTGTGCCTTCTAAAACATCTAGCCTTCCCTGACTGGATGAGGATGCAGGAACTTCTGCCACTTCATTTACTTTTATTATCTCAGACTTCCTTGATAGTTGGCAGTTTTTCACAATATGACCAGCCTGGTGGCACATATTGCATTTCCTATTTTCTCGACCCTTCTTATTGGATTTCGATCCAATCTTCTTTTGCATTTTTAAGGGTTTACAATTCCTGGTCAAATGCCCTTGCCTATTGCAGTTATTACATGTGGTGATCGTTACTGGTTCTTTTTCTGATTTAACCTTTTTCCTATTGAATTTAGGCCTCTTTACTGACCTCAGACTTCGTACTTGCCTCGGGCTGTGTACTTGTCTCTGGGCTATCAGTTTCAAATTTCCTTTTACTACTAGTACTGACTTTCTCTTCATCGCCCAAAAGACCTTGCTTATCCAGATTTTCATACTGGTAAGACATGTATATCACTTCAGAAAAAGGCTGTTGCACATGTGCAGTTACACTAGTTTGGTACTTTCTTTGGAGCCCATTAATAAACTTCAGATTCTTCATCTTCGGATTTTGAATTAGATGCGGGGCGAAACGAGAAAGATCATTGAATTTCTTATGATACTCCAGAATGGTCATATCTCCTTGTATCATATAGTAGAATTCATCGCTTAACCGCTCAATTGCTTCTGGAGGAATAAATCTTTCATTGAAAACTTCTTTGAATATATCCCAGGTGATATCACCTTCTGGATTATCATTAGTGACAGTTTCCCACCAGATTAAAGCTTCGTCTTTGAGTGCCCAAGATGCCAGTAATCTTTTCTGATCATCTCTTAGTTTGAAACCTTCAAATATTCTTACAGTAGAACGCATCCAAGCTTGAGTTTGAATAATGGATTCATAGCCCGAGAACAGTACTCCACCCAGATTTCGATATCTCTTTAATAGAGCTTCTATTTCTGATCCTGGCTGAGGGAGCACAACTGGCTCATTAGGTTGTTGAACCATAGGATTATTTCTTCTGCTTCTGCCACTCATTTTTCTATGACTGCAAATAGCAGACAAAGTGTCAGGCCAACAGAAAAGCTATTTTGAAGCATAGAGACATATATTTAAATGTATATGCATCTATCGGGGTCTATTTCATTCTGCTATACTCATTCTAGGATATTACTGATCCTATCTGAAATGAGTAATCCATCATAGAACACTACTAGTTCTATTTCTGATGAGTTCGTTAATATGTTATATATCATAACTAAGCTTAACCAAAGCTCTGATACCACGTTGTGACTACCCCAAACCCCGCTCTATGGTGGCAAGGGTAATCTTTGGAATATAACACATAAACAAATAACATCAAAATAGAAATATATAAATACACCAGATAATGTACAATAGAATATACTGGATAAACATAATCATCAGAGTTACACAGTATACAGGATCATACTTAGTACAAAATACAGTTCAGCTTTAAATAAAATGTCTACAGCAGAATCAAAACATAATATGTACAATAGGAGCTGAACAACATAAAAAGAAAGAAATGATAGAATTCATCTTCAGCTCCATAGCTATCCAGATAGAGCCTGCTAAAACTTTAATACAAGGCTGCCCGTGTAGAAATAGGGGCACCCGAGTTTGCAAGTGAAACAAAATACGAGTCAGTCATGGGACTGGTATAAGGAATCTACTTAACATATTTTACAATAAGGCCAATCACAGGACCATGCCGCTAACGCGGAATGGGTTTACTCCATTGGACAGCCAGTGCTATTAAAACAAGTTAATCATTTAAACATCGCAATGCTTTTTATAAAATGAAGCCATCATAAGACTTAGTTCCCATCACACAATGCAACGCAAACCGGAGGATAGAGTTTTTACCTTATAATGGCCAAAATATGTTTGATACGTATAAAACCAAAGCATTTGATATTATTACTAGTGTTATATGTTTAGAAAACAATTACAATCATAAGTATCAATCATAGACGGCATAAATGCCCCATACCACTATGCCTCCATATATAGGTATACAATCAAAACCGCACGGTGTCATATTTGGAAATTGGATTTCCGTCATGAACCAAGGCAAAAGATAATCCTTACCGCTTCGACACTGTCTAGTCCGAGTCTCAGGACCCAGACACAGTTGGGCCCTTGGATCGTCAGGGTCTGTCCACACGGAGTGGATTAAAATGCCTGAACACTGCGTTTCCCCGCCCTATGGGGCGTAAACTAGTCATATACCGATCAAACCATCGGCCCAGGAGCGACCAATATAACTGAGGCGCCTCGCATTCCAATAACCACATGAGTCAAACTTGTCAGGGCTTGTAAACCACTGACACCACTCCTAACTAGAAGGAAATGCGGGCCCTCCCTGATCGCCTCTTCCGTTTCTGGTTCATACTGGGGTGTGAGGCTCGCGAATCAATGCTATACACAAAGCAAGATATTTAAAGCCCTGCTTTGATCATCAACCATAAAGCTCTGCTTTTCAATAAAATCTTTGATCACAGCATCTCTGCATGCCACGTTGTCAATACACAACGTCAGACACACATCCTTTTACAAGTCCGTTCTAGGTCAGAACGAAACCGAAGGCACCTTATTCCACCCCTGTATGTCCAATACAGGAGAGAGGCCCTCGCACATCCGAACGATCAATAAGTACGTCCGAACGACCACCACTGTAACCCCTTCAGGGCAGCAACTCCCATCAAAGGCATCAGTGGCCATCCATTTGATGTGAAGATCATCGGACTTGCACCGTCTTTATATCTTCGACTTCCAAACGTCAATCAATTATTTGAAATGGGAATTAACTCGGCCTTTTCAAATAATTCACGTATATTTAGAATTTCAAATAAATTAATTTTCATGGTTAAATTATTTGACATCCATAATTCAGTTCATTAATGTAATTTTCACGTCAAACACATTCAACCATCAAATATCCGATAAACCGGGTAAATTTGGTTTATTTCCATTCCATATCATTTATAATATTTTATAGCGATTTATCGCTATTTTTATTTATTTAATATTGGCCAATTTATTCAAATGACGCTTCAGGCTATAACGCGGCCACGGCGTTGTTTTTCTTCAGATTTGATTTACACGTATCTGAAAATCTAACCTTTGGATCTTTACAAATTTTATATTATTGGAAAGATCTTTTCAAAGCGAATCCAACGGTTCCAGTTTTGGGAAAATCCGACAGTCAAGTCTCCCGATACAATCGTTTGAAGTTATGATTTCAAAATACAAACTGCAGCGTCGTTATTCGATTTATTTTAATTATATTTATATATATAAAAATATAATCCATTCTGGCGCTATTTTCATTCAGATTTGAATTAAACATTCCAGACAATCTAACCGTTGGATCTTTGCAAAGTTGGTGTCGTTGGAAAGATATTTCCGAGGCGAACCCAACGATTTCGGTTTCGGGAAAATCCGACAATCGGATCTCCTGCAATAATCGTTTGAAATCATGGTTCCAAAATACGAACTGCAGCTTCGTTATTCGATTAATTTTACTTATATATATCTATAAAAATATAATCCGTTCTTCGATTTTTAAACCATTTCATATATTGGATAAAAATAATATTTTTATCCAACAAATATTTATTTCAACACATGACTATTTTTAACAATTCATGTATATAACAAAAATGTGATTTTTATTGTCAAAACAATTTATTTCAAACAAGACTATTTTATATACTTCATATAGATGGTAAAAATGTGATTTTTATTGTCAAAACAATTTATTTCAAACATGATTATTTTAGCAATTCATATATATTATAAAAATGTGATTTTTATTGTTAAAACAATTTATTTCAAAAATGAATATTTTTGCGATTCATATATATTATAAAAATGTGATTTCTATTGTCAAAACGATTTATTTCAAACACGGTTATTTTATATACTTCATATAGATGGTAAAAATGTGATTTTTATTGTTAAAGCAATTTATTTCAAAAATGAATATTTTTAGCGATTCATATATATTACAAAAATGTGATTTTTATTGTTAAAACAATTTATTTCAAACATGAATATTTTCCAACACATCAATATATTTCAACACATGAATATAAATCAAACACATGAGTATTTCAGAAAATTTCGGCAGCATAACGGTAGGTTGTTAAAACCGGCACCGTCCCGAGTACGGCTCCTCGCTCTACCTTAAAGCCTCGCAGCTTTTGACAATGGGGATTTCAATATCTAGTTTGTACGCAGACGAATTTTCCCATATACTAATCCTATTGGGATTTCAACCACAATCAATCATATCAAATCAACCATTCGTGATATTCACAAAATTTCACATCAACCAAAATCCAAACAATATCACAACCAATATATATCGTCCGTGGTCTGTGGACGAGGGGAATATATATATATATATATATATATATATATATATATATATATATACACACACACACATATACGTATATAAATATATTTCGATTTCATTTCAATTTCATTTCAATTCCATTCAACGCACATATGATTTTTACAACGCATATATAACTCATACATCGCACATACAACTTATACAACGCTTATACATGATGTGTACAACGCTTATATAACTCATACATCGACCGTATAATTTATACATTGTCATTCGATATCGTTTATAATTCAGAAATCTCACATTGGGTTCCACTCCTCCAAAAATTGTAGGAAGCTCAGAAAAATATCCAGTCTCTTCTAGAAGGTAGAAGACGTTCACACGAGTCCACTGTCTCTTGTTTCACTGCATTTCGTCAACATATGAAAAAGATATGATTTTTAGAAGTTAATCATATTTCGTAGCGCTTAAATGTGTTATAAACAGTTAATTTAAATTATAGCCATTACCTTTGGCGAAGGGTTCAAAACTAGGTCACCACTTTTCTCTAAATCCGTGTAGCTAGGGCCGATCGGCTTGGGCCACAGCGTAGAGCTAGGAGAGGTGCCCTGATCGATGGTATTGGGCCCCACTTCGACGGCTCCACGTGGACACGGCGGCGGTTCAACGGCGTCATCTTTCGAGGGTCGGATCCCGTCGATGGAGCGATGAGGAGGGATGAAACCGGTGTTGATTTGAAGCTGGAGAGGAGTTCTTCAAAAAGCTTAACTGGGTCGAAGGCTATCGCTGAACAGAGTGGCCGGAATATGGCCGGGAAGCACGGAACAACTTTCTGCCGTTAGTTGAGGGTTGCGAGGAGAGTTTTATTGCGATTTTTAAAATTAAAAATAGTGAATATAAAATTCTGATTGATCAGAATTTATATTAAATTCAAAAATGATGTTTTCTAATACGAACTCCAATCCAAACCCAACGACTGTCGCCCCTAGCTGATTACCCCCATTCAGAACACAATGGAATATGTTTCGTAAGCCTATTCGACTGTTTTAGTCAGTTTTTCTTCAAATTAAAATATAAAACATTCAATATTTGATTTGAACGTACATTTCAATTTGTCGGGGCCACATGATCCCAAAAATTTCAGAAAAATAAATCTAGCTATGTTTTGACAATACGGTCCCAACAAAACTAGTTTCGTCAAATTTGGAGTCCGTTTGAAAAATGGCCATTTTCTGGTCAATCCAAATTGACTGAAATCAACCAAACACATTTTCCTTTGCCACGCACATATATTAGCTCCAAAAATTATGGAATTTGAAATCTAGCAATAATTTGACATCCCGAATCCAACAAAAGTGGTTTCGTCGAAAACGGAGGTCGTTTGCAAAATGGTCATTTTCAAGGGCTATATAGACTCCATAGCGAGCTTTCTGAAAATTCATTTGGCCATAACTTTTGATTCTCGCAATGAAATTTTGATTTTTCAGATTCGTTAGAAATACATTCGTAAACATATTTAAATATTTTTGGTTTCACCAAAATCTATTTTACTTTGCACAAAGTAAAGTCAATCAAAGTTTGAATTCAAATTTTCAAACTACCGCGCCATTTCAGGCCTTGCTTTATAATTAAAATAAATATATTTATTTTCTAACTCGATTCAAATAGGCTTTTGGTGGTTATTATTTAAAATAATTTATTTTAAATATTCAATATCCACTAAAATAGCCAAATTAAAAAATTTAAATTGGTTCAGATTTTCCGGGTTGTTACAATCTCCCCCACTTAACATCTTTTCATCCCCGAATAGGAACGAAGCTGAAAGATGTTTAATTAACCAACTCAACTTTCATTTTGGCTTTCATTCTTCAACTTTTCGGTTTCTAAGAATTTCCTAATACTTCAAAATTTTGGCTAACACCCCAAATTTTCGAAAAATTTCGCCATAACCTCCTTTGTACGGGGAGGGGTTTGGAAATTTATTGGGATGTATTAGGTACCCAATAAATCCAAATAAGCATACACATATTTATAGTGATATATTCTGGTGTCTACAGGGGAGTGTGTATAGATCATAACTCCAGAGAATAAATTCTCGTCACCCTATAAATGGTTTTTGTGCCTTAATGACCATAGAGACGTGTTTATTGTCATCTCCAGATCCGTGTGGGGTTTTTATTAATCTGGCAATTTACCGTTACATTTAATATAGTTCATGTCAGTCTTCGGTTCAACCTGTAATATATAGTCATCACCATACAAGCCTCTCGCTCGTATAGTAAATCTTCAACCTCGTCACACAAGCTCCAAATGCTTATGTGGTATATGATGAAGATGCTCTCTTAAAGAAGTATGCCATATAGTGTAGTTCAAAATTAATTGTTACTATCCAATGGAGACATTTATTATTACACACAGAACAATCAGCACTTTGCATCCAGTGGCATTCACAGGAGTTGATATAATAATAAAAGTGCGCATTCAACTCATTAAGGTTTACCTATTTGCCGGGCACACAAATAAATTCATTACTCAACAGCAAATCCATTTACCTATTCAAACATATATGATGTGCACACATATATTTCTATCTATTTTTAAACAAGTTCAATACTTGTTCTAATTGCATAAATTTAACTTCATTCTCTTATCGATTAATTCAAATATTTCTAATATTTTGATTAATCAAATTTATAATCACACAACACAAACAACAATCAATTTATTTTTAACCTTTTCAAAAATATACTAATTAATTCATATACTCTTTTAAAATTATTCAGACTATATAATTAAAATTTCACATCCATGAAAAGGAAACAACAGCTAAGTAGAAAATAATACGGAAATGCAAAATATGGTAAATGTACCTTGCACTGGAGTTAATCAGAGATATCCACCCTGCAATCGGGATAGGCTTACTTAATGCTTTCTTTAGTTTCCTAAGTATAGTCTCGCGGATCTCCACTCCATTGCACTTTGACTGAGTGAATTTTCTTGTTCCTCGGCTCTTTCGTTTCTTTGCCAATGATCTTTATCGGCTCTCTCCTCACAGCTAATTCTGGAGTAATTTCCAAATCTTGTTGCGTTGTTTCTTCCACAACTAAATATGGATCATGCACATGCTTTCGAAGTTGAGATATGTGAAATACATCATGTACTCCGGGCAACCAGTCAGGCAATTGAACTCTATAAGCGAGAATTCCAATCCGTTCAATCACAGGAAATGGTCCAATAAATCTAGGCGCCAACTTCCTTGTTTTACCAAATCGGACTACTCCTCTCATTGGAGAAACCTGAAGATACACATAGTAACCAACAGAGAAAGACAAATCTCTTATTCTCACATCTGCATAGCTCTTCTGTCGGCTTTGAGCCGCTAGTAATCGTTTCTTAATGAAATCGACTTTGTCTGTAGCCTCACGAATCATATCCGGTCCCAATACTAGTCTATTACCAGGTTCTACACAATAAGCAGGAGATCGGCATGATCTACCAAACAGTGCTTCGAATGGTGACATTGTCAGGCTTGCTTGGTAGCTATTGTTGTACGAGAACTCAGCCAAATGCAAGTTGTCTTCCCATGATCCGCCAAAATCAATAGAACAAGCCCGCAATAAACCTTCAAGTATACGGTTCACCCTCTTAGTCGGACCATTTGTTTGAGGATGATATGTGGTGCTCAAGTTCAGTTTTTTCCCAATTCTGCTTGGAATGCTTCCCAGAATTTACTAGCGAAAATCGGGCCACGATCACTAACGATGCTCATGGGAACTCCATGAAGTTTAACAATTTCTTTAAAATAGATCTGTGATAGACTTTGAGCGGTTCTATTTGATCTGACAGGTATAAAATGGGCGGTCTTCGTGAGACGATCGACGATCACCAAAAAATTGTCATTTACTTTCCTGGTTCTGGGCAAACCATCTATGAAATCCATAGAAATATGTTCCCACTTCCAACCTGGAATTTCCAATGGTTGCAACAATCCGGTGAGTTTCTGTTGATCGCTTTGGACTTGTTGATAAGTAGAACACCTACCAACATATATAGAGATATCTCTTTTCATCTCCTTCCACCAAAATGTTCTATTGAGGTCATTATACAATTTACTAACCCCTGGGTGAATACTCAGCTTGGACTTGTGACACTCGTCCATTACTTCTCTTTTGAGCTCAAGGATGTCGGGAACACAAATTCTCCCTTTCAATCTCAGAACTTCTGCGCTATCCACTTGAAAACTGGAGATTTTTCCCCTTTGAATTCTTTTGATCACCTCTTTAACAAAACTATCGTCTTTCTGAAGAATAGATATTTTATCAATCAACGATGGCATAATGATAAGATTGGCAATGATCACATTCTTCCTGCTGAGCGCATCAGCCATTGGCTTTCCCTGGAGTATATAAAGTATCAAGATCATATGTCGTGAGAAATTCTAACCAACGTTGTGCCTCATATTCAGATCTTTCTGGGTGAACAAATACTTCAACGATTGATGATCGGTATATCTCACCTAATAGATAATGTCTCCAGATTTTCATAGCAAACACGATGGCTAGCAATTCAAGGTCGTGAGTTGCATAATTTTTCTCATGTGGCTTCAATAGACAGCTAGCATAAGCGACCACTTGGCCTCTTTGCATTAGTACTACACCAAGACCTTCTTTAGAAGCATCTGTCCAGACTTTAAAGTCTTGGTTGCCATCAATAATTGTTAACGCTGGAGCAATCGTCAGTCTTAACTTCAACTTTTGGAAAGCTGCCTCACATTCTGGAGTCCAATTGAACCTTGAATGTTTCTTAGTAAGCTTTGTTAAGGAACTAGATATCTTCGAAAATTCCTAATGAACTTCCGATAATAGCTAGCCAATCCAAGAAAACTTCGGACTTCCGTGGGCGTAGTTGGTTGTTACCAATTCTGAATAGCTGTGATTTTATTGGGATACACAGAAATTCCTTCCTTTGATACGACGTGGCCAAGGAACTTGACTTCCTCTCGCCAGAATACACATTTCGAAAATTTTGCCTTTAGAACTATCTTTTTGAGAATTTCTAATACTTGTTCCAAATATTTTTCATGCTCGCTTTCTGACTTAGAGAATATGAGAATATCATCAATGAAGACCAGTACAAATTTATTCAATACCTCTCTGAATACTTTATTCATTAGATCGACAAAATACGCTGGAGCATTACATAAGCCGAACGGCATTACTAACCACTCATAGAATAAATCTGGTCCTTTGAATGTTGTAAGAGGAACACACTCTTCGGCAATACGAAGCTGATGGAAACCTGTAGCTAGGTCCTTTCATGAAAACAATTGTGCGCCATTCAATCAATCCAACAAATCATCAATCCGTGGTAATGGATATTTGTTCTATGTCTGCTTATTCAAGTCATGATAATCCATGCATAGTCTGAGAGTACCGTCTGACATTGGGACAAATACCACTTCTTCTCCCCAATCAGAGAAGCTAGGTCAGATCAGACCCTTTCATAAAAGCTGTCGAGTTAGATTATCTAACTCTTCTTTCTCCTTCAAGGTCATTCTTCGAATAGAGTGAACTACTGGCCTTGCATTCGAAATTAAAGAGATTTTGAAATCAATCTCTCTACGCGGAGGTAAGCTAACAACTTCTTCAAACACATCCGCATAATTCTTCACAACAGGGATATTTTCAACGTCGACTGGAATATTCTCCGTAACGTCAGGAACAGGTCCTAATTGAGCAGGAGAAACATCCAAAGCTGACCAAAAGTCTTTTCTATCAGAATTCGGACCCTCGCATGGAATGGTTATATAATTGCCTGATTTAATCTTCGCCCTTACGACTCTATCGGCACATTTAACTTCAGCTTCATATTTGGTTAACCAATCCAATCCCAAAATAAGATCAAACTCTGTAAAATTCATGACGATCATGATGGTTGGGAACCGATAACAAGAAAAGGAAACAGGCACCCTACAGATCCAGTTAAGATTGAGGGAACCCCCAACCGGATTATGGACTGTCATGGGTGCTTTGAGCTTTTTCAGTTGCAAATCCAGTTTCTTAACAGCATTACTTGCAATAAAGCTTCGTGATGCGCCTGTATCAAACAGTACTTTAACTGGAATGTTTTTGACAGTAAGCGTGCCTTCTAAAACATCTGGCTTCCCTGACTGGATGGGGATGCAGGAACTTCTGCCACTTCATTTACTTGTATTATCTCAGACTTCCTTGATAGTTGGCAGTTTTCCATAATATGACCAGCCTGGTGTGAAATAACCAGGAAATCTGGGCCAGTTTAAAATTTTTATTTTGGCAATTTTAGCGAATTTTGATTATTTTAAATGAATCATTTTAAATTAAAAACGACAAAAAATTTCTTTTGAATAAAATTCAATCGTATATAGTTATATAAATCAACGATAGAATATAATTATTTATTTATATTTATAAAAGGAATTGAAAATGGCGCGGTAGTTCGATAATTCGATTTCAAACTTCAAATGAATGCACCGGGTGCAAAATAAACCGGATTTTAGTGAAACCAAAAATAATGGAATCTAATTGTGAATATCTTTCAAATGAATCCGGAAAATTGAAATTTCAAAGCGGGAATCAAAAGATATGTTCAGATGAAAATTCTGAATAGTCGCTATAGAATTCAGGCCCTTAAAAATAGCCATTTTGCAAACGACCTCGGATTTCGACGAAACCACTTTTGTTGGATCCGGGATGTCTAGTTATTGCTAGGTTTCAAATTTCATAATTTTTCGAATCAATATGTGAGCGTGGCAAAGGAAAACGCGTTTGACCAGTTTCAGTTGATTTTAATCGACTGGAAAATGGCCATTTTTCCAATTGTCTCAGAATTCGACAAAACTAGTTTTGTTAGGACCGTATCGTCAATATGAAGCTAGAAAATATTTTTCTGGAATTTTTCGAGTAAGTATGTGGCCCCGGTAAATTGAAATGTTCATTCAAATTCAATATATAGAGTTATATGTTGACTTTGACGGAAACTGATCGAAACAGTCGAATTTGCTTGCGATACATATCCCATTGTGTTTGGAAGGGGGGTAATTAGCTAGGGACGACAGGCGGTGGGTCCCGTTTCGAGGTCGAAAGAAAAACTTACTTTTTGGATTAAAATAAAATAAAATTATATATATTTATATAAAAAGCCCCCCTCATTTCCCTCTTCTCTCTCTCCCCTACCGTTACTTCCCAAAATTAAAATAAAAAAAGGGAAAGAACGGATCGCGCCGCCGCCCTGGGCCCTCGAGCCACCGCCGAGCCTCACGCCCCCCCCCCCCCCCCACCTGCGCCGCCGGAGATCGACCTCCCCTTCCTGCTGAGTCGCGACTACCCCCCCCCCTTTCCCTGCTGAGACGCGCACACCCCCCCCCCCCCTCGAGCGCCTCTTCTTCCTCCTCCTCCATGCTACCTCCTCCTTCTCTCCCCCTTTACCTCCCCAAAACCGCCCATTCAAGCCCCAACACCACTGTAAGTTTTATTCTTTCTTTTTCATTTTTATTAATTTATTTATGAATATAAAGATCAGTTTTCTTTTTATATACATAGTGATAAAAGATATTACTTTTATCTAAGAAGGATTGGATTTTATACACAAGGAAGGTTCAATTTTTATCGTTAAAAAGATTCGATTTTTATTCGTGGAAAGGTAGGATTTTTTATCGTATGAAGTAGAGAAGAAAAATATAATTTTTCTATTAATATAGTTAGTAAAAATTTGATCTTTATATATGGTTGCGAAATAAAAATATAATCCTTGTCATGAAAAAGAAGTGATCTTTGAAAACGAATTGTAGTGGTTTTTGAAAAACAAAAAGAAGTGATTTTTAAAAGGTTAAAAATATAATTTTTATATCATAGGAATAATAAAAATATGATTTTTAGTTAAGGAAGTAAAGATTTTTATATAAAGAAAGTAATGATTTTTATATAAAGAAAGATGGCATTTTTATTATATGTGAAGTTTAAAAATATAATCTTTATATTTGAAAAGGCGAAATCTTTTTATGAAGAATAGCATGATAAAAATATAATTTTTATCTATATAATAGCAAAGTAAAAATTCGATTTTTATATATTGAATAGCGAAGTAAAAATTCGATTTTTATATATTGAATAGCAAAGTAAAAATATGATTTTTATATATTGGATAGCGAAGTAAAAATTCGATTTTTATATATTGAATAGCAAAGTAAAAATTCGATTTTTATATATTGAATAGCAAAGTAAAAATATGATTTTTATATATTGAATAGCGAAGTAAAAATGTGATTTTTACATATGTAGAGAATACGGGCAACGAAAGTGACAAAGGGAGAGAACGACGAAGATTTCTACATAAGAAGAGTAGCGGCATTGGATTAGCTTATCTGTGAGAACTTCTCACCTTTTAATTTTGTTTTTCTAGTTAAAATATATACTAGGATGCAGACGGTGTTTAGTAGCACCCGACACCCGTCGTCCACAGACCATGGACGGCTTGTATGCTTGTTCGTTTGATTTTGATGTGGAGTTGATTGTGTGATGTGATGTGAAAAGCAAAAAAATATTTATATAGTTAAAAATATTTTATAGCTAAAAATAGAATTTTTGACGTGTATATGAAATGAAATAAATTAATATAAACAAATCGAACGATTTGTTTATGTACAAACTTTTGACTGATATTGATTGGAACGATAAATTTTACACGTCGTCCAACTGCACAAATAAAATATGTGTTTGATTGTTTGAAACCCCGCACGGGTATTGGGATGATATTTGACGTACACTAATCCCAATAATTAGTTGTATGTCGATCGATTGATTGACAGGCTGCTATAAGCGTTGAATATTTATATTCGATGCTTATACAGTGTAGAATGCACTTTGGATGATGGTTGATTGTTCATCGTTGTTATTGTATGCATGTGTTGTAGAAAATCCATATAATTAACATTATATGGTAATTGATTGGGCTTCATTCCAGTTTTGAATAGAAATATTTGAAAAAGAAATATTTGAATAGAAATATTTGAAAAAGATATATTTGAATAGAAATATTTGAATAGAAATATATGAAAAGGAAATATTTGAAATAAAATATTTGAAAATAGAAATATATGAAGCCGTGTTGATTAGATTGACGCCATTTTGATGTGAACGATATTTATATCGGTTTTATTCATTTTATAATGAATATCGAAAGTGATTTCAAAATCTGATATTTTGAAAAGAATTGGAATTCGAATTGAATAGAAGTGAATTTGAATTAAATTGAATAGAAATGAATTCGAATTGAAATCGAAAGGAATTGCCTTCGAATTAAAGTGAAATTGAATTGAAATCAATTTGAAATGAATTTAAAATGAATTTATATTGGAACATTCAATTTTGATTTGAAATTGAATATGAAGTTGAAACTGTTTTGAAAATGAATTTAAAACGATTTATAAAGCACGTTTTGAATTGAAATCGACGAAGTATATATTATATATATAATATAATGGCCTGCATAGAACGCGCCGCGCCGCGGCAGTTCGCCAATTTCGACCATTGACTTCGAACGGACATTACGGGAGATCCGACCGTCGGATTCTCCTGAAACCGGAACCGTTGGGTTCGTATCGAAAAGAGATTTCTAACGAATATTAGAAATTTGAAATCTAACGGTTGGATTTGGAATTATGTCCAAATCAAATTTGGAAAAGGTCGTTATAAGTGTAGTTCGATGGCCGTTGATGGAAATCGACTGTACGGGCCTTGATAAATTATTAAAAATAATAATAATTTGTGTAAAATCATAAGAAATGATTTGGGAAGAATTGGGATGAAAAACTCCATATTTGAAAAGATAAAAATAGTTTTTTATCGAAATGAACTAGTTTTGAACTAGAATTAAAATTCTATTTGTTTTTAAATAAATAAATTGAATTGAAAATGGTTTTGAAATATAACCAGAATTTCCAATAATTGCATTGGAAGGGATTTGAATCGAAATTGTCTTTGGATTATTTCGATGTTGGAATTCGTGATTATACAGATGTTGTTATGGAAATTTTAAAGATATATATTTATATCGTTATTTCCAATACGACATTTGTTAGTCGTAGAATTTGATATTGAATATACGCCGATATATTTTCTATTCAGAGCCTTGTATTGAATATCAAAGGTGATTTGGGTTTGTCGTGAATGGTGTCTTTATTAACACCATTCTTGAACCCAGTTGAGAAAAGATTAAATCTTTTTATTTAGATTTAATGAAGTGTACCAATTAAATAATATTTAATTGGAATTGAATTGGTATTGATTTTTGGGTATCGTGAACAGTGTTTTAAATAACACTTGTTCTTTAACCCGATAGTTAATGAAATGTGATTTTGGGTTTATCGTGAACCGGGTTTTAAATGACACTGATTCTTTAACCCAGTCACAGATTAAAACTAAGTGGAGTTTTAATGAATCTTTAATTAGATTGAAATGATCGAGAATGAAGTATCACCAATTTTGCTCCAGGCGATAGTTAAATTTTTAATTAGACTTAAACGTGAAATGGTAATTAAATTTACCGATAACACTATGGTGTTAGATATGAAGTAAGACCCGTTTTACTTCATGGGATGAATAGGTTGGGATTGGGAAATTAAAACCAATGATTACTTCGGTAAGGTTCGTTAATCCCGACTAGTTTGAATTGATATTCAAAAGTAGATTAAAGAATAAATTTTAATGATTTATCTTTGATAAAATTAATCGGAACCTTTCCCTATGAATGTGAAATTTAGAAACTAATTGTCGGTTAGCTAAGCAGAATGGTTTTCTGGATATTGATCTGATGTTGGTTTCGGCCTTCGGGGTTAATATTTGGGGAATTATTCTCTTGTTAATTTACGGTTAGTGACTGATAAATTGGAATGAGGCGTATGTTGTGTTTGTGTAACACTTGTTTATTATATACGTGAGTTATTCGGAAACACCGGGTTTATCCCATTTTGAATAACTGATTCGACGTGGTGTCGAAGATGAAGACGGTGGTTGAAGACCGGAGGTCTTCACGTCGTTTGGGTAATTACTGATGATCTTGATTGGGTTGTACACCCAAGAAGATGGAAATAGTTGGTGATCGTCCAGACGTACTTGGAGATCGATGGATATGCGGGGTACTAGGTGCCTCCGGTTTCGTTCAGACCCAGAACGAACTTGTAAATGGACTGTGTCTGGCATTGGATTTTAGTCCGTGTGATTGATTTCTATTAAATATATATATCTGTTTGGCGGCGGAGAATTTATTCTCTTGCTTAACGCCCTTCTCTGAGATGTACGAGCTCAGGGGTTATATACTGATGGATATCAAATGCATAGAGTGAATTGCCTGTGTGGCATGCCTAAGTGGCAAATGATCAAGGCTTCTGTTGAAAAGCAAAGTCTTGTGGTTGATGATCAAAGCACCGCCTGTATGGCATAGCTTTGTCTAACGTGAATTCGCAAGCCTCACACCCCGGTTGTGAACCAAAAACGGGAGACGGACCTCAGGGAGGGCATGCGTTTCTTTCTAGCTAGGGTGGTGTCAGTGACCTACCAGCCCAGACATTTATATACTTTTCACCTGTGTGATTGTTGCTGTTGCGAGGCGCCTCGGTTAGATCGAACGATCCTGGTCCGATGGAGCCATTCGTTGGCTCATTTACGCCCCATAGGGCGGGGAAACACAGTGTTCAGGCATTTTAATCCACATCGGTGGACCGACCCTGACGATCCAAGGGTCGATGCGCTCTGACCCTGAGGCTCGGGCTAGAGAGTCTCGAAGACGGTGAGGACGATCAGCCTCAGTTCACAGATGGAAATCCAACTTCCAAATACGTGACATTTGCGGTTTTATTTGTAGAGCCTAGTATGGCGACATAGTGGGATGGGGCGCTTATGCTATCTATGATTGATACTTAAGATTTGAACTTGTTTTATACACTATGCACTTATAATAGTATCAAATGATTTGTTTTAGACGTATCAAGCATTCTTGGCTATTTTAAGGTAAAAACCCTATCCTCCGGCATGCGTTGCATTATGTTATGGGACCTGGGTCTTATAATAGCTTCATTTTTCTTGTTTAGCATTGCGCTGTTGTTTTATACACTGGTGTTCTTGGGAGGAAACCCGTTCCGTGTTATACGGCGTGGTCCCTTAATTTACCTAACTTTAAATAAAGATTTACAATTGTTTTAGTTCTCACACTAGTCACATGACTGACCTGGAATTTATTGTTTTAACCTAAACTCTGGGTGCCCTTATTTTGACACGGGCAGCTAGTAGTTTTGGTTTTGCAGATTTATATTCACAGGATCCTGGTTTACAGCTGGAACAATACTCGGAAATCTTTGTATCCGTGTATTACTTCTAGTTGTGTATTGTATTATTTTCCGCTGCGATGTATTTAAATGTAATTTAAATCTCTGGTATTTCTGTGTAATATTCATTTATACTCTGTATATTCTTGTAATCTGATGGCATTGTTGTAATATACAATGAAATGTTCTTCCGTCTGCGTTCTGTTGTGTCGTGTTCACACAGTAATTCGTTCTTTCTCTTCTCTTCGGAGACCGGGGAAGTTCGGGTCGCTTCATTGGTATCAGAGCTTTGGTTTACAAAGCTAGAGAACAAGGCACATTAGAACCGTACGAAAGAATTCATCAGATATTGGATTAGTAATATCCAACGAGAATGACTCGTTAAAGATAGGATCAGTAGTATCCTAGAACGAGTGTGAAGAGTATATTTTTGAAATATAAAATGAAAACAAGTTTTGTTTTGAAATTTAAATCAATTATTCGTATTTGATTATTTATTTATATGAATTTGGACAATCCAATATATAAAGATTTTGTATATATGTCTTGCAAACGTGTGTTCGAAGTTTTAATATACTGGATAGATATAGAATCCCTCTAGTGCCCGGGGATAATTCTGGTGACGGGGCACCATCGCCAGTATTTATTTTCGAGTTTCGAAAGTGAGATTTCTATATATTTCCAATTGACTGGTGTGAGAACCGAAACTAGATAGGGCTTATTGTTGTGATTTGGCATCAAAAATCTGATTTTTGACTATGTATCAAAGTTATGAATTTCAAAAGCTAATCAACTAATGGATTGATATTTTTGTTGTTTGTTTATTTGTTTGATAATTTTGAACCATTACGCCTAATTGTATCAAATATTTAATTGTATTGAAAATTAGCCGCATTTGCTTGCATATACATGTACTTACATTGAACAGGTCATAGCAAGGAGGCTAGAGCAGAGAATAAAATTTGTTTGCCCGACAAATAGGTACATGTTTATCATAATTTACTGTTTTGTTTGGGTGATGATGATTTTATGAGCCGATTGGCTAGCCGCTTGGATTTTTCTTTTTCTTTTTGGGATCAAAAGGCCTGTATGGCAATTTCGGGATTTTCCCGTGCTCCCGGTGCAGGGGAGGTTATGGCGAAATTTTTCGAAAATTTAGGGTGTTAGCCAAATTTTTGAAAAATTTGAAAAGTTCTTAGAAACTGAAAAGTTGAAGAACTTAAGCCGTAATCAAAACAATGAAAGTTGAGTTGATTTGTGAAACAACTTTCGGCTTCGTTCCTTTTCGGGGACGAAAAGTTTTAAGTGGGGGAGATTGTAATAACCCGGAAATCTGGGCCAGTTTAAAATTTTTATTTTGGCAATTTTAGCGAATTTTGATTATTTAAAATGAATCATTTTAAATAAAAAACGACGAAAAATTTCTTTTGAATAAAATTCAATCGTATATAGTTATATAGATCGACGATAGAATATAATTATTTATTTATATTTATAAAAGGAATTGAAAATGGCGCGGTAGTTCGATAATTCGATTTCAAACTTCAAATGAATGCACCGGGTGCAAAATAAACCGGATTTTAGTAAAACCAAAAATAATGGAATCTAATTGTGAATATCTTTCCAACGAATCCGGAAAATTGAAATTTCATAGCGGGAATCAAAAGATATGTCCAGTTGAAAATTATGAATAGTCACTATAGAATTCAGGCCCTTAAAAATAGCCATTTTATAAACGACCTCGGATTTCGACGAAACCACTTTTGTTGGATCCGGGATGTCTAGTTATTGCTAGGTTTCAAATTTCATAATTTTTCGAATCAATATGTGAGCGTGGCAAAGGAAAACGCGTTTGACCAGTTTTAGTTGATTTTAATCGACTGGAAAATGGCCATTTTTCCAACGATCTCAAAATTCGACGAAACTAGTTTTGTTAGAACCGTATCGTCAATACGAAGCTAGAAAAAAAAATCTGGAATTTTTCGAGTTAGTATGTGGCCCCGATAAATTGAAATGTTCGTTCAAATTCAATATATAGAGTTACATGTTGACTTCGACGGAAACTGATCGAAACAGTCGAATCAGCTTGCGATACATATCACATTGTGTTCGGAATGGGGGTAATTAGCTAGGGACGACAGGCGGTGGGTCTCGTTTCGAGGTCGAAATAAAAACTTACTTTTTGGATTAAAATAAAATAAAAATATATATATTTATATAAAAAGCCCCCCTCATTTCCCTCTTCTCTCTCTCCCCTACCGTTCATTCCCAAAATCAAAATAAAAAAAGGGAAAGAACGGATCGCGCCGCCGCCCTGGGCCCTCGAGCCACCGCCGAGCCTCACGCCCCCGCCCCCCACCTGCGCCGCCGGAGATCGACCCCCCTCCCCCTCCTGTTGAGTCGCGACTACCCCCCCCCCTTTTCCCTGCTGAGACGCGCACACCCCCCCCCCCCCTCGAGCGCCCCTTCTTCCTCCTCCTCCATGCTACCTCCTCCTTCTCTCCCCCTTTACCTCCCCAAAACCGCCCATTCAAGCCCCAACACCACTGTAAGTTTTATTCTTTCTTTTTCATTTTTATTAATTTATTTATGAATATAAAGATCAGTTTTCTTTTTATATACATAGTGATAAAAGATATTACTTTTATCTAAGAAGGATTGGATTTTATACACAAGGAAGGTTCAATTTTTATCGTTAAAAAGATTCGATTTTTATTCGTGGAAAGGTAGGATTTTTTATCGTATGAAGTAGAGAAGAAAAATATAATTTTTCTATTAATATAGTTAGTAAAAATTTGATCTTTATATATGGTTGCGAAATAAAAATACAATCCTTGTCATGAAAAAGAAGTGATCTTTGAAAACGAATGGTAGTGGTTTTTGAAAAACAAAAAGAAGTGATTTTTAAAAGGTTAAAAATATAATTTTTATATCATAGGAATAATAAAAATATGATTTTTAGTTAAGGAAGTAAAGATTTTTATATAAAGAAAGTAATGATTTTTATATAAAGAAAGATGGCATTTTTATTATATGTGAAGTTTAAAAATATAATCTTTATATTTGAAAAGGCGAAATCTTTTTATAAAGAATAGCATGATAAAAATATAATTTTTATCTATATAATAGCAAAGTAAAAAATTCGATTTTTATATATTGAATAGCGAAATAAAAATTCGATTTTTATATATTGAATAGCAAAGTAAAAATATGATTTTTATATATTGGATAACGAAGTAAAAATTCGATTTTTATATGTTGAATAGCAAAGTAAAAATTCGATTTTTATATATTGAATAGAAAAGTAAAAATATGATTTTTATATATTGAATAGCAAAGTAAAAATGTGATTTTTACATATGTAGAGAATACGGGCAACGAAAGTGACAAAGGGAGAGAACGACGAAGATTTCTACATAAGAAGAGTCGTGGCATTGGATTAGCTTATCTGTGAGAACTTCTCACCTTTTAATTTTGTTTTTCTAGTTGAAATATATACAAGGATGCAGACGGTGTTTAGTAGCACCCGACACCCGTCGTCCACAGACCATGGACGGCTTGTATGCTTGTTTGTTTGATTTTGATGTGTAGTTGATTGTGTGATGTGATGTGAAAAGAAATAAAATATTTATATAGTTAAAAATATTTTATAGCTAAAAATAGAATTTTTGACATGTATAAGAAATGAAATAAATTAATATAAACAAATCGAACGATTTGTTTATATACACACTTTTGACTGATATTGATTGGGACGATAAATTTTACACATCGCCCAACTGCACAAATAAAATCTGTGTTTGATTGTTTGAAACCCCACACGGGTATTGGGATGATATTTGACGTACACTAATCCCAATAATTAGTTGTGTGTCGATTGATTGACAGGCTGCTATAAGCGTTGAATATTTATATTCGATGCTTATACAGTGTAGAATGCACTTTGGATGATGGTTGATTGTTCATCGTTGTTATTGTATGCATGTGTTGTAGAAAATCCATATAATTAACATTATATGGTAATTGATTGGGCTTCATTCCAGTTTTGAATAGAAATATTTGAAAAAGAAATATTTGAATTGAAATATTTGAAAAAGAAATATTTGAATAGAATATTTGAATAGAAATATTTGAAAAGGAAATATTTGAAATAGAATATTTGAAAATAGAAATATATGAAGTCGTGTTGATTAGATTGATGTCATTTTGACGTGAACGATATTTATATCGATTTTATTCAATTTATAATGAATATCGAAAGTGATTTCAAAATCTGATATTTTGAAAAGAATTGGAATTCGAATTTGAATTGAATAGAAGTGAATTCGAATTAAATTGAATAGAAATGAATTCGAATTGAAATTGAATAAAATTGAATTCGAATTGAAATCGAAAGGAATTGCCTTCGAATTAAAGTGAAATTGAATTGAAATCAATTTGAAATGAATTTAAAACGAATTTATATTGGAATATTCAATTTTGATTTGAAATTGAATATGAAGTTGAAACCGTTTTGAAAATGAATTTAAAATGATTAATAAAGCACGTTTTGAATTGAAATCGACGAAGTATATATTATATATATAATATAATGGCCTGAATAGAACGCGTCGCGCCGCGGCAGTTCTCGAATTTCGACCATTGACTTCGAACGGACATTACGGGAGATCCGACCGTTGGATTCTCCTGAAACCGGAACCGTTGGGTTCGTATCGAAAAGAGATTTCTAATGAATATTAGAAATTTGAAATCTAACGGTTGGATTTGGAATTATGTCCAAATCAAATTTGGAAAAGGTCGCTATAAGTGCAGTTCGATGGCCGTTGATGGAAATCGACTGTACGGGCCTTGATAAAATTATTAAAAATAATAATAATTTGTGTAAAATCATAAGAAATGATTTGGGAAGAATTGGGATGAAAAACTCCATATTTGAAAAGATAAAAATAGATTTTTATCGAAATGAACTAGTTTTGAACTAGAATTAAAATTCTATTTGTTTTTAAATAAATAAATTGAATTGAAAATGGTTTTGAAATATAACCAGAATTTCCAATAATTGCGTTGGAAGGGATTTGAATCGAAATTGTCTTTGGATTGTTTCGATGTTGGAATTCGTGATTATACAGATGTTGTTATGGAAATTTGAAAGATATATATTTATATCGTTATTTCCAATACGACATTTGTTAGTCGTAGAATTTGATATTGAATATAAGCCGATATATTTTCTATTCAAATCCTTGTATTGAATATCAAAGGTGATTTGGGTTTGTCGTGAATGGTGTCTTTATTAACACCGTTCTTGAACCCAGTTGAGAAAAGATTAAATCTTTTTATTTAGATTTAATGAAGTGTACCAATTAAATAATATTTAATTGGAATTGAATTGGTATTGATTTTTGGGTTTATCGTGAACAGTGTTTTAAATAACACTTGTTCTTTAACCCGATAGTTAATGAAATGTGATTTTGGGTTTATCGTGAACCGGGTTTTAAATGACACTGATTCTTTAACCCAGTCACAAATTAAAACTAAGTGGAGTTTTAATGAATCTTTAATTAGATTGAAATGATCGAGAATGGAGTATCACCAATTTTGCTCCAGGCGATAGTTAAATCTTTAATTAGATTTAAACGTGAAATGGTAATTAAATTTACTGATAACACTGTGGTGTTAGATATGAAGTAAGACCCGTTTTACTTCATGGGATGAATAGGTTGGGATTGGGAATTAAAACCAATGATTACTTCGGTAAGGTTCGCTAATCCCGACTAGTTTGAATTGATATTCAAAAGTAGATTAAAGAATAAATTTTAATGATTTATCTTTGATAAAATTAATGGGAACATTTCCCTATGAATGTGAAATTTAGAAACTAATTGTCGGTTAGCTAACCAGAATGGTTTTCTGGATATTGATCTGATGTTAGTTTCGGCCTTCGGGGTTAATATTTGGGGAATTATTCTCTTGTTAATTTACGGTTAGTGACTGATAAATTGGAATGAGGCGTATGTTGTGTTTGTGTAACACTGGTTTATTATATACGCGAGTTATTCGGAAAGACCGGGTTTATCCCATTCTGAATAACTGATTCGACGTGGTGTCGAAGATGACGACGGTGGTTGAAGACCGGAGGTCTTCACGCCATTTGGGTAGTTACTAATGATCTTGATTGGGCTGTACACCCAAGAAGATGGAAACAGTTGATGATCGTCCAGACGTACTTGGAGATCGATGGATATGCGGGGTACTAGGTGCCTCCGGTTTCGTTCAGACCCAGAACGAACTTCTAAATGGACTGTGTGTCTGACATTGGATTTTAGTCCGTGTGATTGATTTCTATTAAATATATATATCTGTTTGGCGGCGGAGAATTTATTCTCTTGCTTAACGCCCTTCTCTGAGACGTACGAGCTCAGGGGTTATATACTGATGGATATCAAACGCATAGAGTGAATTGCCTGTGTGGCATGCCTAAGTGGAAAATGATCAAGGCTTCTGTTGAAAAGCAAAGTCTTGTGGTTGATGATCAAAGCACCGCCTGTGTGGCATAGCTTTGCGTAACGTGAATTCGCGAGCCTCACACCCCGGTTGTGAACCAAAAACGGGAGACGGACCTCAGGGAGGGCATGCGTTTCTTTCTTGCTAGGGTGGTGTCAGTGACCTACCAGCCCTGACATTTATATACTTTTCACCTGTGTGGTTGTTGCTGTTGCGAGGCGCCTCGGTTAGATCGGACGATCCGGGTCCGATGGAGCCATTCGTTGGCTCATTTACGCCCCATAGGGCGGGGAAACGCAGTGTTCAGGCATTTAAACCGACATTGGTGGACCGGCCCTGACGATCCAAGGGTCGATGCGCTCTGACCCTGAGGCTCGGGCTAGAGAGTCTCGAAGACGGTGAGGACGATCCCTAGCCTCAGTTCACAGATGGAAATCCAACTTCCAAATACGTGACATTTGCGGTTTTATTTGTAGAGCCCAGTATGGTGACATAGTGGGATGGGGCGCTTATGCCGTCTACGATTGATACTTATGATTTGAAGTTGTTTTATACACTATGCACTTATAATAGTATCAAATGATTTGTTTTAAACGTATCAAGCATTCTTGGCTATTATAAGGTAAGAACCCTATCCTCCGGCTTGTGTTGCATTGTGTGATGGGACCTGGGTCTTATAATAGCTTCATTTTTCTTGTTTAGCATTGCGCTGTTGTTTTATACACTGGTGTTCTTGGGAGGAAACCCGTTTCGTGTTATACGGCGTGGTCCCTTGATTTACCTAACTTTAAATAAAGATTTACAATTGTTTTAGTTCTCACACCAATCACATGACTGACCTGGAGTTTATTGTTTTAACCTAAACTCTAGGTGCCCTTATTTTGACACGGGCAGCTAGTAGTTTTGGTTTTGCAGATTTATATTCATAGGATCCTGGTTTACAGCTTGAACAATACTCGGAAAGCTTTGTATCCGTGTATTACTTCTAGTTGTGTATTGTATTATTTTCCGCTGCGATGTATTTAAATGTAATTTAAATCTCTGGTATTTCTGTGTAATATTCATTTATACTCTGTATATTCTTGTAATCTGATGGCATTGTTGTAATATACAATGAAATGTTCTTCCGTCTGCATTCTGTTGTGTCGTGTTCTCACAGTAATTCGTTCTTTCTCTTCTCTTCGGAGACCGGGGAAGTTCGGGTCGCTTCATGGTGGCACAGATTGCATTTCCTATTTTCTCGACCCCTCTTATTGGATTTCGATCCATTCTTCTTCTGCATTTTTAAGGGTTTACAATTCCTGGACAAATGCCCTTGCCTATTGCAGTTATTGCATGTGGTCGTTGTTACTGGTTCTTTCTCTGATTTAACCTTTTTCCTATTGAATTTAGGCCTCTTACTGACCTCAGACTTCGTACTTGCCTCAGGCTGTGTACTTGTCTCTGGGCTATCAGTTTCAAAATTCCTTTTACTGCTAGTACTGACTTTCTCTTCATCGCCCAAAAGACCTTGCTTATCCATATTTTCATACTGGTAAGACATGTAAATCACTTCAGAAAAAAGCTGTTGCACATGTGCAGTTACACTAGTTTGGTACCTTATTTGGATCCCATTAATAAACCTCAGATTCTTCATCTTCGGATTTTGAATTAGATGCGGGGCGAAACGAGAAAGTTCATTGAATTTCTTATGATACTCCGGAATGGTCATATCTCCTTGTATCAGATAGTAGAATCCATCAGTTAACCGCTCAGATGCTTCTTGAAACGACCCGAACTTCCCTGGTAAGGAAAGCCCGGATTGAATTGAGAACAAACCACATCGGGATGCAAACAGAAGAACATTTCATTGTATATTACGACAATTCCATCAGAATACAAGAATATACAGAGTATGAATAAATATTACACAGAAAATATCAGAGATTTAAATTACATTTAAATACATCGCAGCGGAAAAATAATACAAAACACAACTGAAAGTAATACACGGATACAGAGCTTTCCGAGTATCGTTCCAGCAATAAATCAGGATTCTATGAATATAAATCTGCAAAACCAAAACTACTAGCAGCCAGTGCGGAAAATGAGGGCACCCAGAGTTTAGGTTAAAACAATAGACTCCAGGTCAGTCATATGACTGGTGTGAGATCTAAAACAGTTATTAATCTTTATTTTAAAGTTCGGTAAATCAAGGGACCACACCGTATAACACGGAACGGGTTTCCTCCTAAGAATACCAGTGCGTAAAACAACAGCGCAATGCTAAATAAAGAACAATGAAGCTATTATAAGACCCAGGTCCCATCACACAATGCAACGCAAACCGGAGTATTGGGTTTTTACCTTATAATAGCCAAAGAATGCTTGATACGCTAAATTTCATCTTTTATTATTACTATAAGTGAAGAAAACAATTTCAATTGTAAGTATCAATCATAGACGACATAAGTGCCCCATGCCATTATGTCGCCATACTAGGCTCTACAAATAAAACCGCAATGTCACGTATTGAAAGCTGGATTTCCATCTGTGAGCCAAGGCAAAAAATAGTCCTCACCGAATTCGGGACAATCTAGCACATGTCTCTGGCAAGCGCGCAGACAAGCCTTGGATCGTCAGGGTCGGTCCACCGATGTGGATTATTATGCCTGAACCCTACGTTTCCCCGCCCTTTGGGGTGTAGATGAGCCAAATGACTCCATTGGCTCCACACAGTCACCGATATATCCGAGGCGCCTCGCAACAGCAACAACCACACAGGTGAAAATAATATAAATGTCAGGGCTGGTAGGTCACTGACACCACTGTAAAAACCCGTAACTTCCCGTAAAGGAAAGCGTCGGATAGTTCGAGAACAAGCCACAACAGAACGCATATAAAAGAACGTTTCAATGTATATTACAACAATGCATCAGATTACAAGAATATACAGAGTAAAAATGAATAAATATTACACAGAAATATCAGAGATTTTAAATTACATTTAAATACATAGCAGCGGAAAATAATACAATACACAACTAGAAGAGATATACGGATACAAAGCTTTCCGGATATCGTTCCAGCTGTAAACCAGGATCCTGTGAATATAAATCTGCAAAACCAAAACTACTAGCTGCCCGTGTCGAAAATAAGGGCACCCAGAGTTTAGGTTAAAACAATAAACTCCAGGTCAGTCATGGGACTGGTGTGAGAACTAAAACAGTTAATCTTTGTTTTTTTAAAGTTAGGTAGATCAAGGGACCACGCCGTATAACACGGAACGGGTTTCCTCCCAAGAATACCAGTGCATAAAACAAACAGCGCAATGCTAAATAAAGAAAAATGAAGCTATTATAAGACCCAGTTCCCATCACACAATGCAACGCAAGCCGGAGGATAGGGTTTTTACCTTATAATAGCCAAAAATGCTTGATACGTTTAAAACAAATCATTTGATACTATTGTAAGTGCATAGTATATAAAACAACTTCAAAACATAAGTATCAATCATAGGCGGCATAAGTGCCCCATCCCACTATGTCGCCATACTAGGCTCTACAAATAAAACCGCAAATGTCACGTATTTGGAAATTGGATTTCCATCTATGAACCGAGGCAAAAGATAGTCCTCAACCGATTCGAGACGCTCTAGCCCGCCCCTCAGGATCAGAGCTCGAGTGACCCTTGGATCCTCAGGGCCAGTCCACAGATGTGGATTAAACTTAAACCCTGAACATGCGTCTCCCCACCCTATGGGGTGTAAGTCTGGTCCGTCTGCCGACCAGAATGCATCGGCCGAAACCGATATAACCGAGGCGCCTCGCAACAGCAACAACCACATAAGTCAAACTCGTCAGGGCGTGTAAAACCACTGACGCCACTTCTAGCTAGAAAGAAACGCATGCCCTCCCTGATGTCCTCTCCCGTTTTTGGTTCATACCGAGTGTGAAACTCGCGAAGCAAACGTTACACAAAGCTACGCCACAAAGGCCTTGCTTTGATCATCACCACAAGACTTTGCTTTTCAACAGAAGCCTCGATCAATTGCCACTTAGGCATGCCACACAGGACATTCACTTCATGCGTTTGATATCCATCAACATATAACCCCTGAGCTCGTAGGTCTCAGAGAAGGGCGTTAAGCAAGAGAATAAATTCTCTGCCGCCAAACAGATATATATTTTATAGAGATCAACCACACGGACTAAAATCCAATGTCAGACACACAGTCCATTTACAAGTCCGTTCTGGGTCTGAACGAAACCGGAGGCACCTAGTACCCCGCATCTCCATCGATCTCCAAGTACGTCTGGACGATCGCCAACTGTTTCCATCTTCTTGGGTGTACAGCCCAATCAAGATCATCAGTAATCACCCAAACGACGTGAAGACTTCTGGTCTTCGACCACCGTCTTCATCTTCGATACCACGTCGAATCAGTTATTCAGAATGGGATCAACCCGGTCTTTCTGAATAACTCGCGTATATATTATAAAAGTGTTACACAAACACGACATACGCCTCATTCCAATTCAGAATATTCTTTTATTCAAATATTCCTATACTTTGGGAAAAGTTCCCATTAATTTTATCCAAGATAAATTCTTTAAATTTATTCTTTAATCTCCTTTGAATATCAATTCAAACTAGTTGGGATTAGCGAACCACACCGAAGTAATCATTTATTTTATTTCCCAATCCCAACCTATTCATCCCATGAAGTAAAACTGGTAGTACTTCATATCTAACACCACAGTGTTATCGGTAATTCAATTACCATTTCACGTTCAAATCTAATTAAAGATTTAACTATCGCCTGGAGTAAAACTGGTGATACTCCATTCTCGATCTTTTCAATCTAATTAAAGATTAATTAAAACTCCACTTAGTTTTAATATTTCTCTGGGTTAAAGAATCAGTGTCATTTAAAACACGATTCACGATAAACCCAAAATCACATTCCATTAATTATCGGGTTAAAGAACAAGTGTTATTTAAAACACTGTTCACGATAAACCCAAAAATCAATACCAATTCAATTCCAATTAAATATCATTTAATTGGTACACTTCATTAAATCTAAATAAAAAGATTTAATCTTTTCTCAACTGGCTTCAAGAACAGTGTTAGTGAAGACACCATTCACGACAAACCCAAATCACATTTGATATTCAATACAAGGCTCTGAATAGAAAATATACCGGCTTATATTCAATATCAAATTCTACGACTAACAAATATCGCATTGGAAATAACGATATATATATATATCTTTCAAATTTCCATAACAACACCTGTATAATCACGAATTCCAACATCGAAATATTCCGAAGACAATTTCGATTCAAATCCACTCCAATGCAATCATTGGAAATTCTGGTTATTTTCAAAACCCTTCTCTAATCCAGTTTATTTATTTAAAAATAAATAGAATTATACTTCTAGTTCAAAACTAGTTCATCTCGATAAAAATCTATTTTTATCTTTTCAGATATGGAGTTTTTCATCCCAATTCTTCACAAATCATTTCTTATGATTTTACACAAATTATTACTATTTTTAATAATTTTATCAAGGCCCGTACAGTCGATTTCCACCAATGGCCATCGAACTGCACTTACAGCGACCTTTTTCAAATTTGATTTGGACATAATTCCAAATCCAACCGTTAGATTTCTAATTTCTAATATTCTTTAGAAAGCTCTTTTCGATACGAACCCAACGGTTCCGGTTTTAGGAGAATCCGACGGTCGGATCTCCCGCAATGTCCGTTTGAAATAAATGGTCGAAATTTACGAACTGCCGCGGCGCGGCGCGTTCTATTCAGGCCATTATATTATATATATAATATATATATAATATATTTCGTCGATTTCTATTTAAAACGAATTATATAAATAGTTTTAAATTCGTTTCAAAAGCAATTTTAACTTCCGTTTCAATTCAAATCAAAATTGAATTCTTCTCTATAAATTCGTTTTAAAATTCATTTCTATTCAATTCAAATTTCAATTCAATTTGAATTCATTTCAATTTGCTTTCAATTAAATTTGAATTCGTTTTCAATTCAATTCATTACGAAATCGTTTTCAATTCAATTCATTTCGAAATCGTTTTCAATTCAATTCATTTCGAAATCGTTTTCAATTCAATTCATTTCGAAATCGCTTTCAATTCAATTCATTTCGAAATCGTTTTCAATTCAATTCATTTCGAAATCGCTTTCAATTCAATTCATTTCGAAATCGCTTTCAATTCAATTCATTTCGAAATCGCTTTCAATTCAATTCATTTCAAAATGAATAAAACCGATATAAATATCGTTTACGTCAGAATAGCGTCAATCTAATCAACACGGCTTCATATGTTTCTATTTTCAAATATTCTATTTCGAATATTTCTATCTCAAATATTTCCTTTCAAATATTTCCTTTTTCAAATATTCTATTTTCAAATATTTTATTTTCAAATATTTCTTTTTCGAAACTGGAATGAGGCCCAATCAATTACCATATAAAATTAATTATATGGATTTTCATACAACACATGTATATAATAGCATTGAAAAATGATCAACCATCAACCAAAGTGCACTACACTGTATAAGCATCAAATAAAGATATCTAACGCTTATGACAGCATGTCAATCAATCGATCGACATATTTAATCAATCAGGATGAGTGAACTTCAAATTTCATCCCAACACCCGTGTGGGGTTTCAAACAACCAAACACATATTTTATTTGTGCTGTTGGGCGATGTGTAAAATTTATCGTCCCAATCAATGTCATTCAAATAGGTGTACATAAACAAACCGTCCGGTTTATAAATGAATATTTTATTTTATTCACTTCACGTTAAAATTATATTTTTAACGATAAAACATTTTATTTCAACCTATGAATTTCTATTCAATTCATTTACACAATAAAACGATATTTTTATTTTCTAACATATTTTAGAAAATTTCGGCGGCATAACGGCACGATACTAGAAACGGGACGAGGCCTAGCCTTATCCCCGGTCTAGTGAAGGCCCACGCCATTCACACATCAATCAAAATCACCAAACAACCAAATTCAAATCAAATCATATAACTAATCTATGCAACCAAACAAACAAGTCCATGGTCTGTGGACGATTGTGTCGGGTGCTACTAAGCACCGTCTGCATCCTAGTATATATATATAAATAGAAATGAAATTGAAAGGTGAGAAATTCTCACATATAGCTATCCTAGCTCCACGGCACTTCCAATGCAGGAAATCTTCACTGTTCTCGCATCTTTTGTCATCTTCGTTGCCCGTATTCTCTACATATATAAAAATCACACATTTTTATATTTTGATGTCTTTAAAATAAAAAACACATTTTTATTTGTTTACTTTCAATTTAAAAATCATATTTTTATAATCACTTCATATATTAAAAATCGAATTTTTACTACGATGTTTTCTATATAAAGATCTCGTCTTTTCAAATATTTCGCCTTTTCTAATTTAAAGATTTCACCTTTTCTAATTTAAAGATTTCACCTTTATAAAAATCTCATTATAAAAATCACATTTTTATTTTTCTACACATATAAAGATGCTATTTTTAATATTCCTAAAATGTAAAAATTATATTTCTAATTCTCTACATAAGCAAAAATCATATTTTGACATCTCTATATAGTAAAGGCTATATTTTTAATACTTTAAAAATATAAAAATCATATTTATAATACTTTAAAAATATAAAAATCATATTTTTATATCGTTATTCAAATAATAAAGATCAAATTTTTATCTTGCTCTCTATATAATAAAGATCATATTTTTACTCTTTATATATAATAAAAATTATATTTTGATTCTCGATTCAAACAAAGAAAAATCATGCCTTTATATTTTTAAAATTCGAGTCTTTACGAATATAAAAATCTCGTCTTTCAGTAATAAAAATCTATGCTTTCTTGTGTTAAAAATCTATGTTTTCTTTCTAAAACAATGCCATTTATACATAAGGACTGAATTTTAAATCACAACATATATTTAAATTAATTCAAATTACCTTCGTTGTTGACATTGACCGGAGGGCGCAGGGGTTAGTGGTGGCCGGGGCTAGGGTTTTAGGGGATTTCGGCTTGAATTGGGGGATTTGGGGCTTGTTACGTCAGAGGGAGGGAGGAGGAGGCCAGTAGGTGGCGGAGAAGGTGGAGGGGGGTCGCGGCTAATCGAGGTGGGACCAGGAAGGGCGGCGCTGCGCGTTTCAGCGACTGGGGGGGTTAGGGCTTGCGTTGACGAAGGGGGAAGGAGGGGGCGACGGGGGAGGGGCCAGCGACGGTCGATGGGGGCGGCGCCCCTCCGGTGGTGGCGCGATGGACTGAGAGAGGGGGGGCGGCTTTCGATCGTGGGTTTGTTTTTTTTTTTTTTTTTTCTCTGAAATTCGATCTTGAAATAAAGAGGAGGGGGGGCCAGAAGGAAAAGGGAGAGAGATATATATTTTTATTATTATTATTTAATTAATTTATTTACTAAAAGTTGACTTTTTCATACGACCTCGAAACGAGGCCCACCGCCTGTCGTCCATAGCGTTTTACCCCCATTCCGAACACAATGGGATATACTTCGTAAGCCCATTCGACTGTTTGAATCAGTTTTCATTAAAATTTAAAAGATAAATCAATATATATTCAGTTTAAACGTACATTTCAAATTATCGGGGCCACATACTGACTCTAAAAATTCCAGAAAAATATTTTCTAGCTTCGTATTGACGATACGGTCCTAACAAAACTAGTTTCGTCGAATTCTGAGACCGTTGGAAAAATGGCCATTTTCCAGTCGATTAAAATCAACTGAAACTGGTCAAACGCGTTTTCCTTTGCCACGCTCACATATTGATTCGAAAAATTATGAAATTTGGAATCTAGCAATAACTTGACACTGCGGACCCAACAAAACTGGTTTCGTCGGAATCCGAGGTCGTTTGCAAAATGTCCATTTTTAAGGGCCTGAATTCCATAGCGACTATTCAGAATTTTCAACTGGACACATCTTTTGATTCCCGTTAGGAAATTTCGATTTTTCGGATTCGTTGGAAAGATATTCACAATTAGATCCCATTATTTTTGGTTTCACTAAAATCCGGATTGTTTTGCACCCGGTACATTCAATTGAAGTTTGAAATCAAATTATCGAACTACCGCGCCATTTTCAATTCCTTTTTATAATTATATATAATTATTTATATTCTAACGACGACGCGTATAAATATATACGTTCTAATTATATTCAAAATAAATTTCTCGTCGATATTATTTAAAATAATTCATTTTAAATAATCAAAATTCGTTAAAATTGCCAAAATAAAAATTTTAAACTGGCCCAGATTTTCGGGTTGTTACAATCTCCCCCACTTAAAACTTTTCGTACCCGAAAAGGAACAAAGTCGAAAGTGGTTTGATCAATCAACACTACATTCGATCTGGCTTCCATTCTCCAACCTTTCAGTTTCTGAGAATCCTCAAAAATTTCAAAAAATTTGGCTAACACCCTAAATTTTCGAAAAATTTCACCATAACCTCCCCTGCACCGGGAGCATCGGGGAATTTCAAATAGCTTCCCCGGTCCTTCAGATCTCAAAAAGAAAAAGAAAAAGCCAAGCGGCTAGCCAATAGGCTCACAAAATCATCATCACCCAAACAAAACAGGAAATTATGTAGTAAACATGTACCTATTTGTCGGGCAAACAAATTTTATTCTCTGCTCTAGCCTCCTTGCTATGACCTGTTCAATGTAAGTACAAGTATATGCAAGCAAACGCAACCAAATTTCAATATAGTTCAATTGGGCATAATGTTTCAAAATTATCAAACAAATAAACCAACAACACAACCATCAATCAATTAGTGGATTAGAGTTTCAAATCCATAATTTTGATATATATACAAAAATCACGTTTTTGATGCCAATTCACAACAATGTGTTCTAACTATATTAGTTTTGGTTCTCACACCAGTCTAATGGAAATATATAGATATCACACCTTCATTACTCGAACATGAATACTAATGACGACTAGTCAATCATCAGAATCATCTTCGGGCCACTAGAGTATGATGCTATATCTATCCAATATATTAAAACTTCGAATACACGCGGATCAGACGTATACGCAAAATCTATATATACTGGATTGTCCACATCAATATAAATAAATAATCAAATACGAATAATTGATTTAAATTTTCAAAACAAAATTTGTTTTCAACTTTTATTTTAAAAAAATTACTCTTCACACTCGTTCTAGGATACTACTGATCCCATCTCTAACGAGTCATCCCCATTGGATATTACTAATCCAATATCTGATGAATTCTTTCGTATGGTTCTAATGTGTCTTGTTCTCGAGCTCTGTAAACCAAAGCTCTGATACCAACTGTAAAAACCCGTAACTTCCCGTAAAGGAAAGCGTCGGATAGTTCGAGAACAAGCCACAACAGAACGCATATAAAAGAACGTTTCAATGTATATTACAATAATGCATCAGATTACAAGAATATACAGAGTAAAAATGAATAAATATTACACAGAAATATCAGAGATTTTAAATTACATTTAAATACATAGCAGCGGAAAATAATACAATACACAACTAGAAGAGATATACGGATACAAAGCTTTCCGGATATCGTTCCAGCTGTAAACCAGGATCCTGTGAATATAAATCTGCAAAACCAAAACTACTAGCTGCCCGTGTCGAAAATAAGGGCACCCAGAGTTTAGGTTAAAACAATAAACTCCAGGTCAGTCATGGGACTGGTGTGAGAACTAAAACAGTTAATCTTTGTTTTTTAAAAGTTAGGTAGATCAAGGGACCACGCCGTATAACACGGAACGGGTTTCCTCCCAAGAATACCAGTGCATAAAACAAACAGCGCAATGCTAAATAAAGAAAAATGAAGCTATTATAAGACCCAGTTCCCATCACACAATGCAACGCAAGCCGGAGGATAGGGTTTTTACCTTATAATAGCCAAGAATGCTTGATACGTTTAAAACAAATCATTTGATACTATTGTAAGTGCATAGTATATAAAACAACTTCAAATCATAAGTATCAATCATAGGCGGCATAAGTGCCCCATCCCACTATGTCGCCATACTAGGCTCTACAAATAAAACCGCAGATGTCACGTATTTGGAAATTGGATTTCCATCTATGAACCGAGGCAAAAGATAGTCCTCAACCGATTCGAGACGCTCTAGCCCGCCCCTCAGGATCAGAGCTCGAGTGACCCTTAGATCCTCAGGGCCAGTCCACCGATGTGGATTAAACTTAAACCCTGAACATGCGTCTCCCCACCCTATGGGGTGTAAGTCTGGTCCGTCTGCCGACCAGAATGCATCGGCCGAAACCGATATAACCGAGGCGCCTCGCAACAGCAACAACCACATAAGTCAAACTCGTCAGGGCGTGTAAAACCACTGACGCCACTTCTAGCTAGAAAGAAACGCATGCCCTCCCTGACGTCCTCTCCCGTTTTTGGTTCATACCGAGTGTGAAACTCGCGAAGCAAACGTTACACAAAGCTACGCCACAAAGGCCTTGATTTGATCATCACCACAAGACTTTGCTTTTCAACAGAAGCCTCGATCAATTGCCACTTAGGCATGCCACACAGGCCATTCACTCCATGCGTTTGATATCCATCAACATATAACCCCTGAGCTCGTACGTCTCAGAGAAGGGCGTTAAGCAAGAGAATAAATTCTCTGCCGCCAAACAGATATATATTTAATAGAGATCAACCACACGGACTAAAATCCAATGTCAGACACACAGTCCATTTACAAGTCCGTTCTGGGTCTGAACGAAACCGGAGGCACCTAGTACCCCGCATCTCCATCGATCTCCAAGTACGTCTGGACGATCGCCAACTGTTTCCATCTT
Source organism: Allium sativum (assembly GCA_030737875.1). NCBI lineage: Eukaryota > Viridiplantae > Streptophyta > Magnoliopsida > Asparagales > Amaryllidaceae > Allium > Allium sativum. Next base: position 108,166,798 of record CM060916.1, on the reverse strand, counting down.
CTTGGGTGTACAGCCCAATCAAGATCATCAGTAATCACCCAAACGACGTGAAGACTTCTGGTCTTCGACCACCGTCTTCATCTTCGACACCACGTCGAATCAGTTATTCAGAATGGGATCAACCCGGTCTTTCTGAATAACTCGCGTATATATTATAAAAGTGTTACACAAACACGACATACGCCTCATTCCAATTCAGAATATTCTTTTATTCAAATATTCCTATACTTTGGGAAAAGTTCCCATTAATTTTATCCAAGATAAATTCTTTAAATTTATTCTTTAATCTCCTTTGAATATCAATTCAAACTAGTCGGGATTAGCGAACCACACCGAAGTAATCATTTATTTTATTTCCCAATCCCAACCTATTCATCCCATGAAGTAAAACTGGTAGTACTTCATATCTAACACCACAGTGTTATCGGTAATTCAATTACCATTTCACGTTCAAATCTAATTAAAGATTTAACTATCGCCTGGAGTAAAACTGGTGATACTCCATTCTCGATCTTTTCAATCTAATTAAAGATTCATTAAAACTCCACTTAGTTTTAATATTTCTCTGGGTTAAAGAATCAGTGTCATTTAAAACACGATTCACGATAAACCCAAAATCACATTCCATTAATTATCGGGTTAAAGAACAAGTGTTATTTAAAACACTGTTCACGATAAACCCAAAAATCAATACCAATTCAATTCCAATTAAATATCATTTAATTGGTACACTTCATTAAATCTAAATAAAAAGATTTAATCTTTTCTCAACTGGGTTCAAGAACAGTGTTAGTGAAGACACCATTCACGACAAACCCAAATCACATTTGATATTCAATACAAGGCTCTGAATAGAAAATATACCGGCTTATATTCAATATCAAATTCTACGACTAACAAATATCGCATTGGAAATAACGATATATATATATCTTTCAAATTTCCATAACAACACCTGTATAATCACGAATTCCAACATCGAAATATTCCGAAGACAATTTCGATTCAAATCCACTCCAATGCAATCATTGGAAATTCTGGTTATTTTCAAAACCCTTCTCTAATCCAGTTTATTTATTTAAAAATAAATAGAATTATACTTCTAGTTCAAAACTAGTTCATCTCGATAAAAATCTATTTTTATCTTTTCAGATATGGAGTTTTTCATCCCAATTCTTCACAAATCATTTCTTATGATTTTACACAAATTATTACTATTTTTAATAATTTTATCAAGGCCCGTACAGTCGATTTCCACCAATGGCCATCGAACTGCACTTACAGCGACCTTTTTCAAATTTGATTTGGACATAATTCCAAATCCAACCGTTAGATTTCTAATTTCTAATATTCTTTAGAAAGCTCTTTTCGATACGAACCCAACGGTTCCGGTTTTAGGAGAATCCGACGGTCGGATCTCCCGCAATGTCCGTTTGAAATAAATGGTCGAAATTTACGAACTGCCGCGGCGCGGCGCGTTCTATTCAGGCCATTATATTATATATATAATATATATATAATATATTTCGTCGATTTCTATTTAAAACGAATTATATAAATAGTTTTAAATTCGTTTCAAAAGCAATTTCTACTTCCGTTTCAATTCAAATCAAAATTGAATTCTTCTCTATAAATTCGTTTTAAAATTCATTTCTATTCAATTCAAATTTCAATTCAATTTGAATTCATTTCAATTTGCTTTCAATTAAATTTGAATTCGTTTTCAATTCAATTCATTTCGAAATCGTTTTCAATTCAATTCATTTCGAAATCGTTTTCAATTCAATTCATTTCGAAATCGTTTTCAATTCAATTCATTTCGAAATCACTTTCAATTCAATTCATTTCGAAATCGTTTTCAATTCAATTCATTTCGAAATCGCTTTCAATTCAATTCATTTCGAAATCGCTTTCAATTCAATTCATTTCGAAATCGCTTTCAATTCAATTCATTTCGAAATCGTTTTCAATTCAATTCATTTCGAAATCACTTTCAATTCAATTCATTTCGAAATCACTTTCAATTCAATTCATTTCAAAATGAATAAAACCGATATAAATATCGTTTACGTCAGAATAGCGTCAATCTAATCAACACGGCTTCATATGTTTCTATTTTTAAATATTCTATTTCGAATATTTCTATCTCAAATATTTCCTTTCAAATATTTCCTTTTTCAAATATTCTATTTTCAAATATTTTATTTTCAAATATTTCTTTTTCGAAACTGGAATGAGGCCCAATCAATTACCATATAAAATTAATTATATGGATTTTCATACAACACATGTATATAATAGCATTGAAAAATGATCAACCATCAACCAAAGTGCACTACACTGTATAAGCATCAAATAATGATATCTAACGCTTATGACAGCATGTCAATCAATCGATCGACATATTTAATCAATCAGGATGAGTGAACTTCAAATTTCATCCCAACACCCGTGTGGGGTTTCAAACAACCAAACACATATTTTATTTGTGCTGTTGGGCGATGTGTAAAATTTATCGTCCCAATCAATGTCATTCAAATAGGTGTACATAAACAAACCGTCCGGTTTATAAATGAATATTTTATTTTATTCACTTCACGTTAAAATTATATTTTTAACGATAAAACATTTTATTTCAACCTATGAATTTCTATTCAATTCATTTACACAATAAAACGATATTTTTATTTTCTAACATATTTTAGAAAATTTCGGCGGCATAACGGCACGATACTAGAAACGGGACGAGGCCTAGCCTTATCCCCGGTCTAGTGAAGGCCCACGCCATTCACACATCAATCAAAATCACCAAACAACCAAATTCAAATCAAATCATATAACTAATCTATGCAACCAAACAAACAAGTCCATGGTCTGTGGACGATTGTGTCGGGTGCTACTAAGCACCGTCTGCATCCTAGTATATATATAAATAGAAATGAAATTGAAAGGTGAGAAATTCTCACATATAGCTATCCTAGCTCCACGGCACTTCCAATGCAGGAAATCTTCACTGTTCTCGCATCTTTTGTCATCTTCGTTGCCCGTATTCTCTACATATATAAAAATCACACATTTTTATATTTTGATGTCTTTAAAATAAAAAACACATTTTTATTTGTTTACTTTCAATTTAAAAATCATATTTTTATAATCACTTCATATATTAAAAATCGAATTTTTACTACGATGTTTTCTATATAAAGATCTCGTCTTTTCAAATATTTCGCCTTTTCTAATTTAAAGATTTCACCTTTTCTAATTTAAAGATTTCACCTTTATAAAAATCTCATTATAAAAATCACATTTTTATTTTTCTACACATATAAAGATGCTATTTTTAATATTCCTAAAATGTAAAAATTATATTTCTAATTCTCTACATAAGCAAAAATCATATTTTGACATCTCTATATAGTAAAGACTATATTTTTAATACTTTAAAAATATAAAAATCATATTTATAATACTTTAAAAATATAAAAATCATATTTTTATATCGTTATTCAAATAATAAAGATCAAATTTTTATCTTGCTCTTTATATAATAAAGATCATATTTTTACTCTTTATATATAATAAAAATTATATTTTGATTCTCGATTCAAACAAAGAAAAATCATGCCTTTATATTTTTAAAATTCGAGTCTTTACGAATATAAAAATCTCGTCTTTCAGTAATAAAAATCTATGCTTTCTTGTGTTAAAAATCTATGTTTTCTTTCTAAAACAATCCCATTTATACATAAGGACTGAATTTTAAATCACAACATATATTTAAATTAATTCAAATTACCTTCGTTGTTGACATTGACCGGAGGGCGCAGGGGTTAGTGGTGGCCGGGGCTAGGGTTTTAGGGGATTGCGGCTTGAATTGGGGGATTTGGGGCTTGTTACGTCAGAGGGAGGGAGGAGGAGGCCAGCAGGTGGCGGAGAAGGTGGAGGGGGGGTCGCGGCTAATCGAGGTGGGACCAGGAAGGGCGGCGCTGCGCGTTTCAGCGACTGGGGGGGTTAGGGCTTGCGTTGACGAAGGGGGAAGGAGGGGGCGACGGGGGAGGGGCCAGCGACGGTCGATGGGGGCGGCGCCCCTCCGGTGGTGGCGCGATGGACTGAGAGAGGGGGGCGGCTTTCGATCGTGGGTTTGTTTTTTTTTTTTTTCTTTTCTCTGAAATTCGATCTTGAAATAAAGAGGAGGGGGGCCAGAAGGAAAAGGGAGAGAGATATATATTTTTTATTATTATTATTTAATTAATTTATTTACTAAAAGTTGACTTTTTCATACGACCTCGAAACGAGGCCCACCGCCTGTCGTCCATAGCGTTTTACCCCCATTCCGAACACAATGGGATATGCTTCGTAAGCCCATTCGACTGTTTGAATCAGTTTTCATTAAAATTTAAAAGATAAATCAATATATATTCAGTTTAAACGTACATTTCAAATTATCGGGGCCACATACTGACTCTAAAAATTCCAGAAAAAAATATTTTCTAGCTTCGTATTGACGATACGGTCCTAACAAAACTAGTTTCGTCGAATTCTGAGACCGTTGGAAAAATGGCCATTTTCCAGTCGATTAAAATCAACTGAAACTGGTCAAACGCGTTTTCCTTTGCCACGCTCACATATTGATTCGAAAAATTATGAAATTTGGAATCTAGCAATAACTTGACACTGCGGACCCAACAAAACTGGTTTCGTCGGAATCCGAGGTCGTTTGCAAAATGTCCATTTTTAAGGGCCTGAATTCCATAGCGACTATTCAGAATTTTCAACTGGACACATCTTTTGATTCCCGTTAGGAAATTTCGATTTTTCGGATTCGTTGGAAAGATATTCACAATTAGATCCCATTATTTTTGGTTTCACTAAAATCCGGATTGTTTTGCACCCGGTACATTCAATTGAAGTTTGAAATCAAATTATCGAACTACCGCGCCATTTTCAATTCCTTTTTATAATTATATATAATTATTTATATTCTAACGACGACGCGTATAAATATATACGTTCTAATTATATTCAAAATAAATTTCTCGTCGATATTATTTAAATTAATTCATTTTAAATAATCAAAATTCGTTAAAATTGCCAAAATAAAAATTTTAAACTGGCCCAGATTTTCGGGTTGTTACAACCACCCTAGCCAGAAGGAAACGCATGCCCTCCCTGATGTCCTCTCCCGTTTCTGGTTCACAACCGGGGTGTGAGGCTTGCGAATTCACGTTACACAAAGCTATGCCACACAGGCGGAGCTTTGATCATCAACCACAAGACTTTGCTTTTCAACAGAAGCCTTGATCAATTGCCACTTAGGCATGCCACACAGGCAATTCACTCTATGCGATTGATATCCATCAATATATAACCCTAAGCTCGTACGTCTCAGAGAAGGGCGTTAAGAAAGAGAATAAATTCTTTGCCGCCAAACAGATATATATTTAATAGAAATAAATCAAACAGAATAAAATCCAATGTCAGACACACAGTCCATTTACAAGTTCGTTCTGGGTCTGAACGAAACCGGAGGCACCTTGTACCTCGCATATCCATCGATCTCCAAGTACGTCTGGACGATCACCAACTGATTCCCTCCTCTCGGGTGCACAGCCCAATCAAGATCATCAGTAATCACCCAAACGACGTGAAGACCTCCGGTCTTCGACCACCGTCTTCATCCTCGACACCACGTCGAATCAGTTATTCAGAATGGGATAAACCCGATCTTTCCGAATAACTAGTGTATATAATAAACAAGTGTTACACAAACACAACATACGCCTCATTCCAATTCATAATATTCTTTTATTCAAATATTCTTATACTTTGGGAAAGGTTTAATCTTCTTTGAATATCAATTCAAATTAGTCGGGATTAGCGAACCACACCGAAGTAATCATTTATTTTATTTCCCCGTCCCAACCTATTCATCCCATGAAGTAAAACTGGTAATACTTCATATCTAACACCACGGTGTTATCGGTAAATACAATTACCATTTCATGTTCAAATCTAATTAAAGATTTAACTATCGCCTGGAGAAAAACTGGTGATACTCCATTCTCAATTATTTCAATCTAATTAAAGATTCATTAAAACTCCACTTGGTTTTAATCTTCATAGAAATCAATATCCGGTCTTTAACTGGGTTAAAGAACCAACGTCATTTAAAACACGGTCCACGATAAACCCAAAATCACATTCTATTAATTATCGGGTTAAAGAACAAGTGTTATTTAAAACACCGTTCACGATAAACCCAAAAATCAATTCAAACTCAATTCCAATTAAATACCATTTAATTGGTACACTTCATTAAATCTAAATAAAAAGATTTAATCTTTTTCTCAACTGGGTTTAAGAATAGTGTTAATGAAGACACCATGCACGACAAACCCACATCACATTCGATATTAAATACAAGGCTCTGAATAGAAAATATATCGGCTTATATTCAATATCAAATTCTACGACCAACAAATACCGTATTGGAAATAATGATATAAATATATCTTTCAAATTTCCATAACAATATCTGTATAATCACGAAATCCAACATCGAAATATTCCAAAGACAATTTCGATTCAACCAATTCAATTATTGGAAATTCTGGTTACTTTTAAAACCATTTCAAATCCACTTTATTTATTTAAAAATAAATAAATCATTATTCTAGTTCAAAACTAGTTCATTTCGATGAAAATCTATTTTTATCATTTCAAATATGGAATTTTTCGTCCTAATTCTTCACAAATCAATTGTTATGATTTTACACAAATCATTATTATTTTTAATAATTTTATCAAGGCCCGTACAGTCGATTTCCATCAACAGCCATTGAACTGCACTTACAGCGACCTTTTCCAAATTTGATTTGGACATAATTCCAAATCCAACCATTAGATTTCAAATCTCTAATATTTGTTAGAAAGCTCTTTTCGATACAAACCCAACAGTTCCGGTTTTAGGAGAATTCGACGGTCGGATCTCCCGTAATATCCGTTCGAAGTCAATGGTCGAAATTCGCGAACTGCCGCGGCGCGACGCGTTCTATTCAGGCCATTATATTACATATATAATATATACTTTGTCGATTTCCTTTTAAAACGTATTTTATAAATCGTTTTAAATTCATTTTCAAAACGATTTCAACTTCATATTCAATTTCTAGTCAAAATTGAATATTCCACATCATCGATATACAAATGATAATATTTTCAAAACGTTTTATTTTGAAATCACTTTCTTTTCTATATTCATTATAAAAATGAATAAAATCGATATAAATATCGTTCACGTCAAAACGGCGTTAATCTAATCAACACGGCTTTTATTCAACACATGAATTTATTTTCTATTCAATACATGAATTTATTTTCTATTCAACACATGAATTTATTTTCTATTCAACACATGAATTTATTTTATTCAACACATGAATTTATTTCCTATCCAACACATGAATTTATTTTCTATATTGGAATGTGGCCCAATCAATTACCATATAATGTTAATTATATGGATTTCCATACAACACATGTATATAATAGCAACGATAAATCATCAACCATCATCCAGAGTGCACCACACAACTGCATAAACATTAAATATAAATAATTAACGCTTACACAGTCTGTCAATCCATCGACTGACATACAACTAAACAATCGGGATTAGTGTACGTCAAATCTCATCCCAATACCCGTGTGGGGTTTTAAATCAACAAACACAGATTTTATTTGTGCAGTTGGGCGATGTGTAAAATTTATCGTCCCAATCAATATCAATCAAATCGATGTACATAAACAAACCGTCCGGTTTGTACATGAATATTTATTTAATCACATTCATGTTAAAAATTATATTTTTTACTGTAAAATATTTTCCACTATAAAATATTTTATTTCATTCCACATCACACAATCAAATTTCACAACATAGCAACCAAACAAACAAGTCATCCATGATCTGTGGACGACGGGTGTTGGGTTCTGCAAAGCATCGTCTGCATCCTAGTATATATTTTTAACTAGAAAACAAGATTTAAAGTGAGTAGTTCTCACCGACTAGCTAAACCAAACGCCATGACTCCTCATATGTCGGAAATCTTCGCCACTCGCCTTTTGTCACATTCGTCGTCCGTGATTACTACATATATAAAAATCACATTTTTATATTGTTGCTATGTATATAAAAATCACATTTTTATATTGTTGCTGTGTATATAAAATCACATTTTTATATTGTTGCTATGTATATAAAAATCACATTTTCATAATCGCTCTCTATGGATAAAAATCACATTTTTATAACGGCACTTCATATATAAAAATCATATATTTTTACAATGCTTCTTTCAATATAAAAATTATATTTTTATATTTCTACTTCTTATATAAAGATTAAATTTTTATATAAATGATATCCATATAAAGATCATATCTTTATCATAGTGAAAACATTATAAAAATCATATTTTTATCTATAAAGATCACATTTTTACACCACTACTATATGGATAAAAATTCTATTTTTATCTTGCTAGTATTATAATAAAAATTATATTTTTATTACTCTACATAAATAAAAATCATATTTTTATTCTTCCTATGATATAAAAATCATATTTTTCCTTCATCAAAATCATACCTTACAAGTGTTAAAAACCCTAATTTCATATGAACAAAGATCTAAACTTCATATTGATAAAAATATAATCTCTATAGATCTAAAAATCATTCCTTTCTTCTATTCACATATAAAATCAGTTTTTTTTCAAAGAAAACTCGGTTTTAAAACAAATTAAAATCAGTTTTAAAACTTACTGTGCTTTAGGTTTGGAATCGAATGGTGTTCCGTCGATTGGGGAAGGGGAAGAGCCGGCAGCGGTCATTTGGGGTGGCCGAACTCGAGGTGCGGTGGCGCACGGATTGAAGCGGTGCGGATTCTTGGATTGGGGATCGTGGAGGCTGTCGCGAGGAGGAAAAGGTGAGGGGGTCTGATTGCGGCGGCGATTGGCTGGGGAGGAGCGGTGGTGGCAATCGCCTGGGGGTGCGGTTTTCTTTCCTGAGCGACATTCTTTTTTTTCTTTTAATTTCTTTAAAATGAACGGGGGGGTCTATAAATAGAACGAGACAGAGAGAGAGGTCTCTCTTTTTTATTATTTTATTTTATTTTAAAAAGGTACCTTTTTATTTTGACCTCGACATCAAACCAAACGACTGTTGTCCATAACTAATTACCCCCATTCCGAACATAATGGGATATGTATCGTAAGTTGATTCGATCATTTCGATCAGTTTTCGTCAAAATCAAAATATAACTCTATATCTTGAATTTGAACGCGCATTTCTATTTATCGGGGCCACATACGGACTCTAAAAATTCCCGAAAAATATTTTCTAGCTTCGTATTGACGATACGGTTCTAACAAAACTAATTTCGTCAAATTTTGAGACCGTTTGAAAAATGGCCATTTTCCAATCGATTAAAATATACTAAAACTGGTCAAATGCGTTTTCCTTCACCACGCTCACATATTGATTCGAAAAATTAAAATTTTTGGAATATAGCAATAACTTGAGCGCACGGATCCAACAAAAGTGGTTTCGTCGAAAACCAAGGTCATTTGCAAAATTTCCATTTTTAAGGGCCAGAATTCCATAGCGACTATTCTGAATTTTCAACTGGGCATAACTTTTTATTTCCGCTATGAAATTTAAATTTTTCGGATTCGTTAGAAAGATATTCTCAAATAGATTCTAATATTTTTGGTTTTGCCAAAATCCGATTTATTTTGCATCCTACACATTCATTTGAATTTTGAAATTGAATTTTCGAAGTACCGCGCCATTTCAGGCTCGTTATATAATTAAAATAAAATATTTATATTCTAACGTCGATCTATATAAATATATACGTTTTAATTCTATTCAAAATAAATTTCTCGTCGTCATTATTTAAAATAATTCATTTTAAATATTCAAAATTCATTAAAATTGCCAAAATAAAATTTTTAAATTGGCTCGGATTTCCGGGTTATTGCAATCTCCCCCACTTAAAACTTTTCATCCCCGAAAAGGAATGAAGCTGAAAGTTGTTTCACAAATCAACTCAACTTCCAGTATTTTCATTACGGCTTAAGTTCTTCAACTTTTCAGTTTCTAAGAACTTTTCAAACTTTTCAAAAATTTGGCTAACACCCTAAATTTTCGAAAAATTTCGCCATAACCTCCCCTGCACCGGGGACTTCGGGATATTTCAAATAGCCTCCCATGGCCCTCATCAATCCAAAATGAAAAAGAAACAGCCAAGCGGCTAGCCAATCGGCTCATAAAATCATCCAAAACCCAATAAATTAGTAAACATGTACCTATTTGTCGGACAAACAATTTTATTCTTCTGCTCTAGCCTCCTCGCTATGGCCTGTTCAATGTAAGTACATGTATATGCATGCAAATGCGCCTAATTTTCAATACAACTCACTATTTGGTTCAATTTGGCTAAAGGTTCAATATTTTAATTAATCAACCGATAATCAAACAAAACAACCTGCAATCAATTAGTTGATTAACTTTTCAAATTCATAACTTTGATACATAGTCCAAAAATCAGATTTTTGATGCCAAATCATAACAATAAGCCCTATCTAATTTTGGTTCTCACAACATTCAATAGGAAATATATAGACGTCCCACCTTTGAAACTCGAACATGAATACTGATGACGACTAGTCAATCATCAGAATCATCTCCGGGCGACTAGAGCTAGATTCTATATCTATCCAGTATATTAAAACTCCAAATACACGCGGATCAGACATATACGCAAAATCTATATATACTGGATTGTCCTAATTCAATATAAATAAATATTCAAATATGAATAATTGAATTAAATTTTCAAAACAAAACTTATTTTAAATTTTATTTTTCAAAACAACACTCTATACACTCGTTCTAGGATACTACTGATCCTATCTCTAACGAGTCATTCTCATTGGATACTACTAATTCAATTTCTGATGAATCCTTTCGTTCGGTTCTAATATGTCTTGTTCTCGAGCTTTGTAAACCAAAGCTCTGATACCAAGCAGTTACGACTCGAACTTCCCCGGTAAGGAAAGCCCGGATTGAGTTGGTGTGGATTCTTGGATTGGGAATCGCGGAGGCTGTCGCGAAAAGGAAAAGGTAGGGGGTCTGGTTGCGGCGGCGATTGGCTTGGGAGGAGCGGTGGTGGCAATCGCCTGGGGGGCGCGGTTTTCTTTCCTGAGCGACATTCTTTTTTTTCTTTTGATTTCTTTAAAATGAACGGGGGGGTCTGTAAATAGAAGGAGAGAGAGAGAGGTCTCTTTTTTATTATTATTTTATTTTAAAAAGGTACCTTTTTATTTTGACCTCGAAATCAAACCCACTGACTGTCGTCCATACCTAATTACCCCCATTCCGAACACAATGGGATATGTATCGTAAGCTGATTCGATCATTTCGGTCGGTTTTCGTCAAAATCAAAATATAACTCTATATATTGAATTTGAACGCGCATTTCTATTTACTGGGGCCACATACTGACTCTAAAAATTCCCGAAAAATATTTTCTAGCTTCGTATTGACGATACGGTCCTAAAAAAACTAATTTTATCAAGTTCTGAGAACGTTTGAAAAATGGCCATTTTCTAGTCGATTAAAATCAAATGAAACTGGTCAAACGCATTTCCCTTCACCATGCTCACATATTGATTCAAAAAATTACGAATTTTGGAATCTAGCAATAACTTGACATCATGGATCCAACAAAAGTTGTTTCGTCGAAAACCGAGGTCGTTTGCAAAATTTCCATTTTTAAGGGCCATAATTCCACAGCGACTATTCTGAATTTTCAACGGGGCATAACTTTTTATTTCCGCTATGAAATTTAAATTTTTCGGATTCGTTAGAAAGATATTCTCAAATAGATTCTAATATTTTTGGTTTTGCCAAAATCCGATTTATTTTGAATCCTGCATATTCATTTGAATTTTGAAATCGAAATTTCGAACTACCACGCCATTTCAGGCTCGTTATATAATTAAAATAAAATATTTATATTCTAATGTCGATCTATATAAATATATACGTTCTAATTCTATTCAAAATAAATTTGTCGTCGTCATTATTTAAAATAATTCATTTTAAATAATCAAAATTCATTAAAATTGCCAAAATGAAAATTTTAAATTGGCTCGAATTTCCAGGTTATTACACTTCTGGAGGAATAAATCTTTCGTTGAAAACTTCTTTGAATCTATCCTAGGTGATATCACCTTCTGGATTATCTTTAGTGACAGTTTCCCACCAGATTAAAGCTTCCTCTTTGAGTGCCCAAGATGCTAGTAATCTTTTCTGATCATCTCTAGTTTGAAACCTTCAAATATTCTTTCAGCAGAACGCATCAAAGCTTGAGTTTGAATAATGGATTCAAAGCCCGAGAATGGTACTCCACCCAGATTTCGATATCTCTTTAATAGAGCTTCTATTTCTGATCCTAGCTGAGGGAGCACAACTGGCTCATTAGGTTGTTGAACCATAGGATTATTTCTTCTGCCACTCATTTTTCTATGTCTGCAAATAGCAGACAAAGTGTCAGGCCAACAGAAAAGGTATTTTGAAGCATAGAGACATATATTTAAATGTATATGCATATATCGGGGTGTATTTCATTCTATTATACTCATTCTAGGATATTACTGACCCTATCTGAAATGAGTAATCCGTCATAGAACACTACTAGTTCTATTTCTAACGAGTTTGTTAATATGTTATATCTCTTAACTAAGCTTCACCAAAGCTCTGATACCACGTTGTGACAACCCCAAACCCCGCTCTATGGTGGCAAGGGTAATCTTTGGAATATAACACATAAACAAATAACAGCAAAACAGAAATATATAAATACACCAGATAATGTACAATAGAATATACTGGATAAACGTAATCATCAGAGTTACACAGTATACAGGATCATACTTAGTACAAAATACAGTTCAGCTTTAAATAAAATGTCTACAGCGGAATCAAAACATAATATGTACAATAGGAGCTGAACAGCATATAAAGAAAGAAATGATAGAATCCATCTTCAGCTCCATAGCTATCCAGATAGAGCCTGCTAAAACATAAATACAAGGCTGACTGTGTAGAAATAAGGGCACCCGAGTTTGCAAGCGAAACAAATTACGAGTCAGTCATGGGACTCGTATTAGAAATCTACTTAGCATATTTTACAATAAGGCCAATCACAGGACCACGCCGCTAACGCGGAATGGGTTTACTCCATTGGACTGCCAGTGCTTTTAAAACAAGTAAATCATTTAAACATCGCAATGCTTTTTATAAAAATGAAGCCATTATAAGACTCAGTTCCCATCACACAATGCAACGCAAACCGGAGGATAGAGTTTTTACCTTATAATGGCCAAAATATGCTTGATACGTATAAAAACCAAAGCATTTGATACTATTACTAGTGTTTATATGTTTAGAAAACAATTACAATCATAAGTATCAATCATAGATGGCATAAATGCTTCATACCACTATGCCGCCATATATAGGTATACAATCAAAACCGCAAGTGTCATATTTGGTGTAATAACCTGAAAATCCGAGCCAGTTTAAAATTTTTATTTTGGCATTTTTTGTGGATTTTGAATATTCAAAATGAATTATTTTAAATAATATCGACGAGAAATTTATTTTGAATAGAATTAGAATGTATATATTTATATAGATCGTCGATAGAGCATAAATAATTATTTAAAATTATAAAAGGAATTGAAAATGGCGCGGTAGTTTGAAAATTCGATTTCAAATTTCAAATGAATGTACCGAGTGTAAAATAAACCGGATTTTAGCGAAACCAAAAATATTTGAATCTAATTGAGAATATCTTTCCAACGAATCCGAATAATCGAAATTTCATAGCGGGAATCAAAAGATACGTCCAGTTGAAAATTCAGAATAGTCGCTATGGAATTCTGGCCCTTAAAAATGGAAATTTTGCAAACAACCTCGGTTTTCGACGAAACCACTTTTATTGGATCCGTGATGTGATGTTATTGCTAGATTCCGAAATTCGTAATTTTTCGAATTAATATGTGAGCGTGGCAAAGGAAAACATGTTTGACTAGTTTTAGTTGATTTTAATCGATTGGAAAATGGCCATTTTTCAAACGGTCTCAAAATTTGACGAAATTAATTTTGTTAGGACCGTATCATTAATACAAAGCTAGAAAATATTTTTTGGGAATTTTTCTAGTTAGTATGTGTAACAACCCGAAAATTTAGGCCAGTTTAAAATTTTTATTTTGGCAATTTTAGCGAATTTATATTATTTAAAATGAATTATTTTAAATAATATCGATGAGAAATTTATTTTGAATAGAATTAGAATGTATATATTATATACGTCGTCGTTAGAATATAAATAATTATATACAATTATAAAAGGAATTGAAAATTGCGCGGTAGTTCGATAATTTGATTTCAAACTTCAATTGAATGTACCGGGTGCAAAACAATCCGGATTTTAGTGAAACCAAAAATAATGGGATCTAATTGTGACTATCTTTCCAACGAATTCGAAAAATCAAAATTTTATAGCGGGAATCAAAAGATATGTCCAGTTGAAAATTCTGAATAGTCGCTATGGAATTTCGGCCCTTAAAAATGGAAATTTTGGAAACGACCTCGGATTTCGACGAAACCACTTTTGTTGGATCCGGGATGTAAAGTTATTGCTAGGTGTCAAATTTCATAATTTTTCGAATCAATATGTGAGTGTGGCAAAGGAAAACGCATTTGACCAGTTTCAGTTGATTTTAATCGACTGGAAATTGGCCATTTTTCAAACGGTCTTAGAATTCAACGAAACTAGTTTTGTTAGGACCATATCGTCAATACGAAGCTAGAAAATATTTTTCTGGAATTTTTCGAGTTAGTATGTGACCCCAGTAAATTGAAATGCGCGTTCAAATTCAATATATAGAGTTATATGTTGATTTTGACGAAAACTAATCGAAACGATCGAATCAGCTTATGGTACATATCCCATTGTGTTCGGAATGGGGGTGAAACGCTATGGACGACAGGCGGCGGGCCTCGTTTAGAGGTCGTATGTAAAAGTACCTTTTTAGAAATTAAATGATTAAATAATATTAAAAAAATCCTCTCTCTCCTCACTACCTTTTTTCACTCTGGCCCCCTTTTTCTCGATCATTCATTCAAATAAAAAAAAGGAAAAACCGCCCAGCCCTAAATCCAAGTCGCCGCCGCCCCTGGGGCGCGCGCCACCCACCGCGCCGCCATCTAGGCCCGCCCCACCTCGCCATCGCACCTCCCTCTCTCTCCTTGCTCCTCTGTAGAAACCGCGACACCCACAGCCCACCGCACCCTTCATCCGCCGCCGGAGACCCCTGGCGCCACCCACCTACAAAACGATGACGCTCCGACACCCCCTTCCTCTGCAGCGACCAACAATGAAACCCCCTCCGATTTATACTGTGAGAGTTATTTACTTTTATTTCTTTAATTTTAGTTATAAAAAAAAAGGGTAATTAGTTCTATAAAAAAATGAAATTCAGTCTTACCTATGATGTAGAGGATTAAAAATAAGATTTTTTATTTATGAAGAATATTAAAAATATGATTTTTACGTGGATAGAAGTCGAAGAAATAAAGATCCTATTTTTAATATGAAGTCGAAGTAATAAAGATCCTATTTTTAATATGAAGTCGAAGAAATAAAGATCCTACTTTTAATATGAAGTCGAAGAAATAAAGATCCTATTTTTAATATGAAGTCGAATCCATAAAAATTTGATTTTTATATATTGAATAGCGAAGTAAAAATTCGATTTTTATATATTGAATAGCAAAGTAAAAATTTAATTTTTATATATTGAATAGCGAAGTAAAAATTCGATTTTTATATATTGAATAGCAAAGTAAAAATTCGATTTTTTATATATTGAATAGCGAAGTAAAAATTCGATATTTATATATTGAATAGCGAAGTAAAAAATTCGATTTTTATATATTGAATAGCGAAGTAAAAAATCGATTTTTATATATTGAATAGCAAAGTAAAAATTCGATTTTTATATATTGAATAGCAAAGTAAAAATTCGATATTTATATATTGAATAGCAAAGTAAAAATTCGATTTTTATATATTGAATAGCAAAGTAAAAATTCGATTTTTATATATTGAATAGCAAAGTAAAAATTCGATTTTTATATATTGAATAGCAAAGTAAAAAATTCGATTTTTATATATTGAATAGCAAAGTAAAAATTCGATTTTTATATATTGAATAGCAAAGTAAAAATTCATTTTTTCTATATTGAATAGCGAAGTAAAAATTCGATTTTTGTATATTTAGTGGCTACGGACGATGAAATTGACAAGAGGCAAGAACGACGAAGATTTTCTACAAAGAAGAGTCGTGGCGTTGGATTTAGCTTTCGGTGAGAATTTCTCACTCTTTAATTTAATTTTCTAGTTATATATATATATATATATATATATATATATACTAGGATGCAGACGGTGTTTAGTAGCACCCGACACCCGTCGTCCACAGACCATGGACGGCTTGTATGCTTGTTTGCTTGATTTTGCTGTGTAGTTGATTGTGTGATGTGATGTGAAATGAAATATTTATATAGTTGAAAATATTTTATAGTTAAAAATAGGATTTTTAACGTGTATATAAATTGAAATAAAAAAATAAACAAATCGGATGATTTGTTTATATACACACATTTGACTGGTATTGATTGGGACGATAAATTTTACACATCGCCCAATTGCACAAATAAAATCTGTGTTTGATTGTTTGAAACCCCACACGGGTGTTGGGATGATATATGACATACACTAATCCCAATAGTTAGTTGTATGTCGATTGATTGACAGACTGTTATGAGCGTTGAATATTTATATTTGATGCTCATACAGTGTAGAATGCACTTTGGATGATGGTTGATTATTCATCATTGTTATTGTATACATATGTTGTAGAAAATCCATATAATTAACATTATATGGTAATTGATTGGGCCTCATTCCAGTTTTGAGAAAAAGAAATATTTGAAAAAGAAATATTTGAAATAGAAATATTTGAAATAGAAATATTTGAAAGGAAATATTTGAAATAGAATATTTGAAAATAGGAATATATGAAGCCGTATTGATTAGATTGACGCCATTTTGACGTGAACGATAGTTATATCGATTTTATTCGTTTTATAACGAATATCGAAAGTGATTTCAAAATCTGAAATTTTGACAAGAATTGAAATTCGAATTAAATTGAATAGAAATGAATTCGAATTGAAATTGAATAGAAATGAATTCGAATTGAAATTGAATAGAAATGAATTCAAATTGAAATTGAATATAAATGAATTCAAATTGAAATTGAATATAAATGAATTCGAATTGAAATTGAATATAAATGATTTCGAATTGAAATTGAATATAAATGAATTCGAATTGAAATTGAATTGAAAACGAACTGAAATTGAATTAGAAATCAATTTGAATTGAAATCGATTTGAAATGGATTTAAAACGAATTTATATTGGAAAATTCAATTTTGATTTGATTTGTAAAATGAAGTTGAAATCATTTCGAAAACGAATTTAAAACGATTTATAAAATTCATTTCGAATAGAAATCGACGAAGTATATATTATATATATTATATATATAAAATATAATGGCCTTAATAGAATGCGCCGCGCCGCGGCAATTCGCGAATTTCGACCATTGACTTCGAATGGATATTGCGGGAGAACCGACCGTCGGATTCTCCTAAAACCGGAATCGTTGGGTTCGTATCGAAAAGAGCTTTTGTAACACCCCGAATTTTCTATTAACACTAAAGTTGCTAAAATAATAATAAGTGTGTAGAAGAGGGGATGTATCTAATATGAATATAAAGATATTAATAAGTATGTAAGAGAGGGGATGTATCTAATATGAATATAAAAATATTAATAAGTGTGTAAGAGAGGGGATGTATCTAATATGAATATAAAAATATTAATAAGTGTGTGAGAGAGGGGATGTATCTAATATGTATATAAAAACTATAATAAGTAAAGGGGGATGTATCTAATATGTACATTGTAGAAAATATATATATATTTATGACATGAATAGAAGTTTGTTAATATGCTGAGTGTTTGCTGAGTCACTTCTGACTCATTGCTGAGTCAACAAGATAAACCCCATCTTGTCTGAACGGCTGCGGTTATTTCTAGGTTAAATCTAATGGCCTAGAATGAATTCTAAAATCTATAAATAAGTGGGTAGACCCTAGACCTAAATCACTTGTAAAATTAGAGAAGCTACCGTCATGCTGCTGCCATGGAGTTCAGCATAGCCGTCACAAACTAAGAAGAGGAAGCCTAATCATCTACAACTAAATCTACACAAATCAAATCAAAAGATCTCTCTTTCTCTAATTCTTTTCTTTTGTTGGTGAGTATGATGATTCTCACAAGACTATTACAAACTAATTTGACTCAGTTATGAATGGATCACAAGAAAGTGATGTGATTTGTAATTGTAAATTCTATATATTGTGGATCTCTTATTATGTTATTATGTTGTCGTATGATGTAAATTATATATGCTATGTCATGCTATGTTGTAAATTCTCTTATGCTATGTCTGCTATGTTGAGAATCATGTCAAGCTATGTTATACTATCATACTATGCCATGTTATAAATCATGCTATATTATGTTGAAAAATCATGATGTTGTTGGATCATGCTTAAAGTTATGTTTTTTTTCTTAATTTAAATGGATCTTGTTTATGGGAATTTGCCTATTAGGTTAGGTGTACCCATAAACTTGAAACTATAAATAAATAAAACTTGATTATGGGAATTTGCCTATTGAGTTAGGTGTACCCATATAAAACCATGTTGTTAAAAAGTTAGATGATGTTGATTCACACATGTTCATATGTAAGTTTATGAAAATTGATTGAGATCATATTAGGTGAATTTTGAACAAGTTGACACCTTTAGGTCCATGACATGTATAATCTATGCAAGTTGGACATATGCAAGTTTCACCCCTTATTATGATTCATTTGGTCACATATACATGTTGTTATTATGATAATCTCTTTTATGCTATGAGTTAGGCTATTCGAGTCTAACATATATTTTGCGAATAAACGTTCAAACGTGGGGTAGGGGTAATATTAGGAATTAATAAATTGGGTGCAATTTTGTAAGATTTTGCATACCATGAATGGATGTCCATAATTGAGTCAATTATGGACATTGTTAAAAATTGGAAGTAATTAATAATTCAAGTAGGGAATTATTAAAATTGGGGGAAAGTGGATTATTATTAATAATCAATGCTTAGGACACGAGGTTGGACCCGTTTGTGATGTAAACCTGCCCGGACCCGCCCGGCAAATCCAGTAGTCACAAATGTCGGCCCAATGTGAGAGGTCCTAGGCCCAAACTAAAGCATAACAGTTGTAAAGACACGAGGTTAGACTCTTTTATGGTGTAAGACTGCCCGGACCCGCCCGGCAAATCCAGCTGCCATAAATGCCAGTCTAATGTGAGAGGTCTTTATGAGGTTATGGCCTTAATGAACTAAGAAATACTTAACCAGATAATCATGTAAGGTGGGACATGGGGGTTAAGTAGGTGCCTTGGGTGGCATGAGGAATCTGGTGGTTGCCTTTAGAGGCATTTGAAATACGATTAGACTTAACCAAACACACATGTAAATGAACATGACTAAGTGGGTTAAGTGGGATGGACTAATGGGGACAAGCTTAGGTGGAATGCTTGTGGTAAATAGTGGGGGCCCATTTCAACCAGTATCCCAAAATGTATCTTTGTGGGCTCGACCCAAGTCGAGGACGGGACACGCATATTGGGTTTGACTATAAGAGGCCAAAACAGGGAGCGGTGGCAACGCAAATCCAACGGGTTTCATATGCGTGTGTGGATCCGGGCTGGTAGGTAAGACGTTGTTGCATCGTGTAGGTATAAGCCGTGCATGTCCGTTGTATCAGGTTGCCACTTTAGGGGAGTGATACACCCCACTATGGGGCCAGCACGGGTATCTACGAGTTAGGGAGCCGATCGAATAATGGGAAGTAGGGTACACCTAGTGGAGATAGGGGCAGGCGGCACCTATGTAGTCAGCTAGGGGTACGTAAAGCCATTGGGAAAGTTTCTAAGTGAAGCTAAGTGGGATGAATCTTTAGGGTGACTGGTGTGGTGCAGTATAGTGTTTATCCTTTAATATTTAGGAGCGCCTATAACGTTGCCTTTAGCGATTGTCTATGTCCTTAATCTGCTCTTCATAGACATTTTCTTGTTTTCCAGCTTATGCCTTAGTCCAGTTATTTTGGTAATAGTATTGTAGAATTATCATATTCACCAGACTTTATGTCTGACCCCCTCTTTTCCATCCTTTTTCTCCCTTCAGGTCCGCAGGTTGGGCCAAGTTCTAGTGGAGTCTAGTTGGATCGCTTATCTTCTGGAAAGCTTGGACTGCTGAAGTAAAGTCCAGCTTGTTATCTTTCTTTTTAATGGCTATTCATGTAATGGGATTATGTACTTGTTTTATCAAGATAGATATTGTACTTGACATTGAATATGGTGTTATGATGTAATCAAACATGTTTTGACTTCTGCTACAATGAAAATAAAGTTTTTGAATTTCCAAGTACTATTTTATATCTGTCTTGTTGTAATTTTACTGTTCTATATTCACTTAAAACCTCCATGGAAGTTAATGCATTCCCTTTGTGAGTGACATTAATGGACGTGGGGTGTTACACGTAGTATCAGAGCATAAGGTTACCAGAACAGATAAAAAAAAAATTTAGAAAAATATTTTTTTTCTAAAGTATTTTTGGAAGAAGTGCTTTCAAAAAAAAAAAAACATGTTATTTAAAGAGAGTTTTTATGAAAAACATAATCCCAAATAGCCACATCCTTATCTTTATCTTTCGAATTCTCCATTTTGAATCTTTCCTTTTTCGTTTCAGCATGGCTGAAGATCTTAATCTCCCAGAAGGTGTGACGATTCCAGGGTGGTTTAGGAGATACTTGGAGGCTAGGGCCACCACTGCAGGCCCAGCGGATACTCCTCCACCCCTAGTTGCACCCATTCCTCCTCCTCCTCCTCCTCGTGTTGACACTTTTGCAAAGACGTGCAAGGAATTCAAGGCTATGGGAGGAAAAACTTTTCAAGGGACTGAGAAGTTTGTGGAGGCCAGAGATTGGCTTAAGGAGACTGAGGAATTGTTGGATATCTTTGAAGTGGAAGATGGGAGGAAAGTCCGTTTAGCTGCTTGGTTAATGAAGGGAGAGGCCTCGTTTTGGTGGGAGGTCACTAACGGGGAACGTCCAGTTGATTCATGGGCGGATTTCAGATGAAGGTTTGAGGCAAATTTCTTTCAAGGGCAGAGGAGAACTTAAATATGGAAAAATTCCTGGCACTAAAGCAAGGGAGCTCATCAGTAAAGGAATATGTCAATAAATTTAATCAGTTAGCAAGGTTTGGCTTAGAGTTGGTGAACACCCCAGAGAAGAAAGCTTTGAGGTTCGTTAGAGGCTTGAATGAACCGTTGCAAGGGTTGGCTATGACCCACATCCCTATGGGAGCCACCTTTGAAAAGCTAGTAGAAATGGCACTTATGCATGAGGATAAGGCAGTTGAAAAGAAAGGGGATCAGAAGAAACCCCAACAGCAAAATAAGAAGGGTGGTAAAAACAATAATGGCAAAGGGAAGAAGAAATGCTTCAATTGTGGGACGCTTGGCCATCTCAGCTAAGATTGTAGAAAGAAAAAGAAGACTGGTTGTTTTCATTGTGGAGATGCGGGACATTTAGTGAAGGACTGTCCAAAGAAGGGGCAGAGGGCAGGGTCTACCTCGGGAGGACAGGTGCAGGCTCTTATGGCACCAGGGCAGGCAAGGGGGCAAGTTCAGGCTATTGCGGCCCCATCGCTGCAAGAAAGAGGTAGAACAATTTCTATTGAAAGCTTAGTTTTTCTGTTTGATCATCCTGTCCGTACCTTATTCGATTCTGGCGCATCTCATTCGTTTATCTCTGCATCATTAGTTGAATCACTGCACTTGAACACCAGTTTAGTAGAGGATCCCTTGGTCGTTTCAAATCCAATTGGGGGTTCGGCTCATTTGACCATGATATGTTTGGATTTGAAAATCTCTATACTTAGCGTTGAATTTAGATGTGATGCTTATGTATTGGGCTTCACGGGCTATGGGCTAATTTTAGGAATGGATTGGTTGTCTAGAAATAGGGCCATTCTTGATTGTGAAAGGAGAGTAGTTAGGCTTGTGACTCGCCTTGGTAATGCTCTCGACATCTTTTGTAATCCCATAAATTCCGTTATGCTAAGTTATCTTGAATCGCTTGACGCGTCTGTAGAGAACCTGCGATCGGTAGAAGTGGTCCGGGAATATCCGGATGTGTTTGAGGAGGTGAAGGGCTTACCTCCAAAGCGGGAGATAGACTTTCGAATTTATCTTGTGGATAATGCTAAACCCGTATCTTTGCCAGTGCGCCACATGGCTCCTCGTGAAAGGAGGGAACTCAATAAGCAAGTAAAGGAGTTGCTTGAGAAGGGGTTCATAAGACGTAGTATATCGGAGTGGGGTGCTCCAGTAGTTTTTGCCACAAAGGCGGATGGGTCTCTTAGACTTTGTATGGACTATGGAGAACTAAACAAGCTTACTAAAAAGAACCGACACCCACTGCCGAGGATTGACGATCTCTTTGATCAGTTAGTTGGTGCCTCAGTGTTTTCGCAGTTGGACTTAGTCACTGGCTTTCATCAACTGAGAGTGGCTGAGGATAGTATAGATAAGACTGCTTTTAGGACTCCTGACGGATTCTATGAATGGCTAGTGATGCCCTTTGGTTTGACAAACGCCCCTGCATATTTTGTTGATTTGATGAGTAGGGTGTTTAGGGAATACCTTAACAAATTCGTGGTAGTCTTTGTGGATGACATCTTAGTCTTTTCTAAGAATAAAGAAGAGCACTCCCTACATCTTAGGGAAGTGTTGGAAACCCTTCGAGCGCATAACCTTAAGGCAAAATTTTCTAAGTGTCACTTCTGGAGGAAGGAAGTACGGTTCTTAGGGCACGTGGTTTCCAAAGAAGGGATAGCAGTGGATCCCGCAAAGGTGGTGGCCATCCAAGATTGGAAGGTCCCTAAAAATGCAACCGAAGTAAGAAGTTTCTTGGGGTTGGCTGGCTATTATAGGAAGTTTATCAAAGACTTCGCAAAAATATCAGCTCCATTAACACGGTTAACGAAGAAGAACCTGGTTTTTACGTGGGACAAAGATTGCGATGATGCGTTCCAACGTTTAAAGAGAGCCTTAACTTCAGCCCCAGTCTTAGTGCTGCCAGACGGGAATAAACCGTTTACCATCTATACTGATGCTTGTGGGACGGGACTTGGCGCGGTCCTCATGCAAGAGGGAAGAGTAATAGCCTATGGTGGAAGGCAGTTGAGGGTTCATGAAAAGAATTACCCCACGCATGACTTAGAGCTAGCCGCAATTGTTTTCGCGCTTAAGTCTTGGCGTCACTATCTTCTTGGTGAGAAATTTGAACTGTTCACTGACCACAAATCATTAAAATACTTATTCTCTCAGAAGGATTTGAATTTAAGGCAGCAACGGTGGATGGAATTCTTAGCCTCCTACGATTTTGAAATAGCATATACCCCGGGCAAGGGTAACGTGGTGGCAGACGCCTTAAGTAGGAAAAGGTTGTCCTTGAGTTCGTTGTTTGTTGAACGACAAAGCTTAGAATTCATCTCTATGTTTGACTTTAGACCCTCCGTTGACTTAGTACCCGGTCTGTTAGCATCCTTGGAGGTTAGACCTACACTTCTAGGACGGGTTGGTGAGGCACAGCGAGACGACCCACAGTTGGTTGAGATAGTAGAAAAGCTCAAAGGGGGGAGTCGTCAAGCCATCTTCGTAGGTATACCCTAGACGATAAGGGTTGGTTACGAAGGGATAATAGACTTTGTGTACCACAAGACGAAGACTTAAGGAAGGCCATTCTTGATGATGCTCATCGCTCAAAAATGACCATTCATCCCGGCGGGGATAAGATGTACAAAGATATGAAGCGGGTTTTCTTTTGGGTCGGTATGAAAAAGGATGTGGCCGAGTACGTCGCTAGATGCTTGGTGTGCCAACGAGTTAAAGCAGAACAAAAGAAACCCGGTGGGTTGCTTCACCCATTAGAAGTTCCACTATGGAAATGAGAAAGCATCTCAATGGATTTTGTGGATGGATTACCAAGATCAAGGAAGGGTAACACGGGGATTTGGGTTATAGTAGATAGACTTACTAAAAGCGCCCATTTTATTCCCGTGAAAAGTAAGAGGACTGCTCCGTGGTTGGCTTCTGTATACATTAAGGAGATAGTTCGTTTGCACGGTATTCCTTCTAGTATAGTAAGCGACCGTGACCCCATCTTTACTAGCGAATTTTGGAAGAGTTTACAAGAGGCGGTAGGGACTCAGCTATGTTTGAGCACCGCATATCATCCTCAGACAGACGGCCAGACCGAGAGGTGAATCGCATTCTAGAGGATCTTTTAAGGCTTTGTATCCTAGACTTTGGGGGTACATGGGAAGAGCACCTTCCGTTAGTAGAATTCGCATATAATAATAGCTTTCAGTCTAGTATTGGCATGGCACCTTTCGAAGCTCTTTATGGAAGGCCTTGCCGTTCGCCTACATGTTGGTGGGAATCTACCGATAAAATCCTACTTGGGCCCGATATGGTTAGGGAAACCTCGGAGAAGATTGAGTTGATTCGAAGGAGGATGAAAGCAGCACAAGATAGGCAGAAATCGTATGCTGATAAGAGGAGGACAGATCTTGAGTTTGACATTGGGGACATGGTTTTTATCAAAGTATCTTCGTTACAGAATGTTGTTCGCTTTAGGTCCGTGGGTAAATTAGCACCAAGGTTTGTAGGGCCGTTTCCTGTAAAAGACAGGATTGGGAAGATGGCATATAGGGTGGAGTTGCCTGAGAAACTTAGTGGAGTACACGACGTATTCCATGTATCACATTTGAGGAAGTGTTTGCACAAGACCGCGGAGGTGGTAGAGCCGAGCTTGCTTAAAGAGGTGGAAATAGAGCGTGATGCAACAATTAGACGAGCTCCTACATGCATTCTTGGGTCGGAGATCAAAAAGTTGAGGAATCGAGAGGTCAGACTGGTTAAAGTGCAATGGGGAGATGATGAGAGCAACGCAACTTGGGAGACAGAAGAGAAGATGTGTTCGTTGTACCCTTTTCTTTTTGAGGGTATGTCTTTTAATTTCTCCTTTATCGCTTAGCTTATCTTATCTTATCTTTAGTATGTCCTCTCATTAGTATCTTTGACCTTTAGTTAGGATAATCCTATGGTTGAAACATGTGTTTGAGACATGTTATGTATGATGGATGCAAAATGGATGCAAGTGTTTGCTAGTGGTTGCTCGTGGATGCATATATACACACACTTTAGGCACTAGATCGGCTCAGTCACTTCATATTGCATATTGCATATATATGGATGTATTTAGTATAATGGATGTATAATGGTTGTACCATCATATGGATGCTGCATTCGGTTGAATGGGTGTGCACGCATATAGAAGTAGTATGTAGCATTAAGAATCTTTTGCATACATAATGGATGCATGGCACGATCATAGTTGCATTAAGGAGGTCAACTGAATCAGTGGACCGCCTGATTTTGCATTAGATACGGACATATACACACACTGTGCATTTAAACATGAAAGCATTAGAAGTCTGTAAGGACAATGGATGCCTGTGTATGATGGATGAGTAGATGGACGTTTGGATGGTAGGATATACATTCTTCCAGACTTGAAGATTTCGGGGACGAAATCCTAAAAGGAGGGGAGATTGTAACACCCCGAATTTTCTATTAACACTAAAGTTGCTAAAATAATAATAAGTGTGTAGAAGAGGGGATGTATCTAATATGAATATAAAGATATTAATAAGTATGTAAGAGAGGGGATGTATCTAATATGAATATAAAAATATTAATAAGTGTGTAAGAGAGGGGATGTATCTAATATGAATATAAAAATATTAATAAGTGTGTGAGAGAGGGGATGTATCTAATATGTATATAAAAACAATAATAAGTAAAGGGGGATGTATCTAATATGTACATTGTAGAAAATATATATATATTTATGACATGAATAGAAGTTTGTTAATATGCTGAGTGTTTGCTGAGTCACTTCTGACTCATTGCTGAGTCAACAAGATAAACCCCATCTTGTCTGAACGGCTGCGGTTATTTCTAGGTTAAATCTAATGGCCTAGAATGAATTCTAAAATCTATAAATAAGTGGGTAGACCCTAGACCTAAATCACTTGTAAAATTAGAGAAGCTACCGTCATGCTGCTGCCATGGAGTTCAGCATAGCCGTCACAAACTAAGAAGAGGAAGCCTAATCATCTACAACTAAATCTACACAAATCAAATCAAAAGATCTCTCTTTCTCTAATTCTTTTCTTTTGTTGGTGAGTATGATGATTCTCACAAGACTATTACAAACTAATTTGACTCAGTTATGAATGGATCACAAGAAAGTGATGTGATTTGTAATTGTAAATTCTATATATTGTGGATCTCTTATTATGTTATTATGTTGTCGTATGATGTAAATTATATATGCTATGTCATGCTATGTTGTAAATTCTCTTATGCTATGTCTGCTATGTTGAGAATCATGTCAAGCTATGTTATACTATCATACTATGCCATGTTATAAATCATGCTATATTATGTTGAAAAATCATGATGTTGTTGGATCATGCTTAAAGTTATGTTTTTTTTTTCTTAATTTAAATGGATCTTGTTTATGGGAATTTGCCTATTAGGTTAGGTGTACCCATAAACTTGAAACTATAAATAAATAAAACTTGATTATGGGAATTTGCCTATTGAGTTAGGTGTACCCATATAAAACCATGTTGTTAAAAAGTTAGATGATGTTGATTCACACATGTTCATATGTAAGTTTATGAAAATTGATTGAGATCATATTAGGTGAATTTTGAACAAGTTGACACCTTTAGGTCCATGACATGTATAATCTATGCAAGTTGGACATATGCAAGTTTCACCCCTTATTATGATTCATTTGGTCACATATACATGTTGTTATTATGATAATCTCTTTTATGCTATGAGTTAGGCTATTCGAGTCTAACATATATTTTGCGAATAAACGTTCAAACGTGGGGTAGGGGTAATATTAGGAATTAATAAATTGGGTGCAATTTTGTAAGATTTTGCATACCATGAATGGATGTCCATAATTGAGTCAATTATGGACATTGTTAAAAATTGGAAGTAATTAATAATTCAAGTAGGGAATTATTAAAATTGGGGGAAAGTGGATTATTATTAATAATCAATGCTTAGGACACGAGGTTGGACCCGTTTGTGATGTAAACCTGCCCGGACCCGCCCGGCAAATCCAGTAGTCACAAATGTCGGCCCAATGTGAGAGGTCCTAGGCCCAAACTAAAGCATAACAGTTGTAAAGACACGAGGTTAGACTCTTTTATGGTGTAAGACTGCCCGGACCCGCCCGGCAAATCCAGCTGCCATAAATGCCAGTCTAATGTGAGAGGTCTTTATGAGGTTATGGCCTTAATGAACTAAGAAATACTTAACCAGATAATCATGTAAGGTGGGACATGGGGGTTAAGTAGGTGCCTTGGGTGGCATGAGGAATCTGGTGGTTGCCTTTATAGGCATTTGAAATACGATTAGACTTAACCAAACACACATGTAAATGAACATGACTAAGTGGGTTAAGTGGGATGGACTAATGGGGACAAGCTTAGGTGGAATGCTTGTGGTAAATAGTGGGGGCCCATTTCAACCAGTATCCCAAAATGTATCTTTGTGGGCTCGACCCAAGTCGAGGACGGGACACGCATACTGGGTTTGACTATAAGAGGCCAAAACAGGGAGCGGTGGCAACGCAAGTCCAACGGGTTTCATATGCGTGTGTGGATCCGGGCTGGTAGGTAAGACGTTGTTGCATCGTGTAGGTATAAGCCGTGCATGTCCGTTGTATCAGGTTGCCACTTTAGGGGAGTGATACACCCCACTGTGGGGCCAGCACGGGTATCTACGAGTTAGGGAGCCGATCGAATAATGGGAAGTAGGGTACACCTAGTGGAGATAGGGGCAGGCGGCACCTATGTAGTCAGCTAGGGGTACGTAAAGCCATTGGGAAAGTTTCTAAGTGAAGCTAAGTGGGATGAATCTTTAGGGTGACTGGTGTGGTGCAGTATAGTGTTTATCCTTTAGTATTTAGGAGCGCCTATAACGTTGCCTTTAGCGATTGTCTATGTCCTTAATCTGCTCTTCATAGACATTTTCTTGTTTTCCAGCTTATGCCTTAGTCCAGTTATTTTGGTAATAGTATTGTAGAATTATCATATTCACCAGACTTTATGTCTGACCCCCTCTTTTCCATCCTTTTTCTCCCTTCAGGTCCGCAGGTTGGGCCAAGTTCTAGTGGAGTCTAGTTGGATCGCTTATCTTTTGGAAAGCTTGGACTGCTGAAGTAAAGTCCAGCTTGTTATCTTTCTTTTTAATGGCTATTCATGTAATGGGATTATGTACTTGTTTTATCAAGATAGATATTGTACTTGACATTGAATATGGTGTTATGATGTAATCAAACATGTTTTGACTTCTGCTACAATGAAAATAAAGTTTTTGAATTTCCAAGTACTATTTTATATCTGTCTTGTTGTAATTTTACTGTTCTATATTCACTTAAAACCTCCATGGAAGTTAATGCATTCCCTTTGTGAGTGACATTAATGGACGTGGGGTGTTACAGCTTTCTAACGAATATTAGAAATTAAAAAACTAACGGTTGGATTTGGAATTATGTCCAAATCAAATTTGAAAAAGGTCGTTGTAAGTGCACTTCGATGGCCATGGGTGGAAATCGACTGTATGGGCCTTGATAAAATAATTAAAAATAGTAATAATTCGTGTAAAATCATAAGAAATGATTTGTGAAGAATTGGGATGAAAAACTCCATATTTGAAAAGACAAAAATAGATTTTATCGAAATGAATTAGTTTTGAACTAGAATTATAATTGTATTTATTTTTAAATAAATAAATTGGATTTGAAATGGTTTTGAAAAGAACCAGAATTTCCAATATTTGCATTGGAATGGATTTGAATCGAAATTGTCTTCGGAATACTTCGATGTTGGATTTCGTGATGATACAGATATTGTTATGGGAATTTGAAAGATATAGATATATATATCGTTATTTCCAATACGATATCTGTTGGTCGTAGAATTTGATATTGAATATAAGCCGATATATTTTCTATTCAGAGCCTTGTATTTAATATCAAATGTGATTTGGGTTTGTCGTGAATGGTGTCTTGACTAACACTGTTCTTGAACCCAGTTGAGAAAAGATTAAATCTTTTTATTTTGATTTAATGAAGTGTAACAATTAAATGATATTTAATTGAATTGATATTGATTTTTGGGTTTATCGTGAACAGTGTTTTAAATAACACTTGTTCTTTAACCCGGTAATTAATGGAATGTGATCTTGGGGTTTATCGTGAACAGTGTTTTTTAAATGACACTGATTCTTTAACCCCGTTAAAGATTAAAACTAGGTGGAGTTTTAATGAATCTTTAATTAGATTGGAATGATCGAGAATGGAGTATCAACAGTTTTGCTCCAGGCGATAGTTAAATCTTTAATTAGATTTGAACGTGAAATGGTAATTGAATTTACCGATAACACCGTAGTGTTAGATATGAAGTATTACTAGTTTTACTTCATGGGATGAATAGGTTGGGATTGGGAAATTAAAACAAATGATTACTTCGGTAAAGTTCGTTAATCCCGACTAGTTTGAATTGATATTCAAAAGTAGATTAAAGAATAAATTCAAGGAATTTATCTTGGATAAAATTAATGGGAACCTTTCCCTATGAATGTGAAATTTAGAAACTAACTGTCGGTTAGCTAAGCAGAATGGTTTTCTGGATATTGATCTGATGTTGGTTTCGGCCTTCGGGGTTAATATTTGGGGAATTATTCTCTTGATTAATTTACGGTTAGTGACTGATGAATTGGAATGAGGCATATGTTGTGTTTGTGTAACACTTATTTAAAATATACGCGAGTTATTCGGAAAGACCGGGTTTATCCCATTCTGAATAACTGATACGACGATAAGTCGAAGATGAAGACGGTGGTCGAAGACCAGAGGTCTTCACGTCATTTGGGTGATTACTGATGATCTTGATTGGGATGTACACCCAAGAAGATGGAAATAGTTGGTGATCGTCCAGACGTACTTGGAGATCGATGGATATGCGGGGTACTAGGTGCCTCCGGTTTCATTCAGACCCAGAACGGACTTGTAAATGGAATGTGTGTCTGACATCGGATTTCATTCTGTGTGACTGATATCGGTTGCATAGAATGGTTTGCCTGTGTGGCATTCTAAGATGCAAATGATCAAGGCTTCTGTTGAAAAGCAAAGTCTTGTGGTTGATGATCAAAGCACGGCCTTAGTGGCGTAGCTTTGTGTAGCATTGATTCGCGAGCCTCGCACCCCGGTTGTGAACCAAAAACGGGAGAGGACCTCAGGGAGGA
Organism: Allium sativum; assembly: GCA_030737875.1. Classification (NCBI taxonomy): domain Eukaryota; kingdom Viridiplantae; phylum Streptophyta; class Magnoliopsida; order Asparagales; family Amaryllidaceae; genus Allium; species Allium sativum. Next base: position 108,135,993 of record CM060916.1, on the reverse strand, counting down.
CATGCGTTTCTTTCTAGCTAGGGTGGTGTCAGTGACCTACCATCCCTGACATTTATATACTTTTCACCTGTGTGGTTGTTGCTGTTGCGAGGCGCCTCGGTTTGATCGGACGATCCGGGTCCGATGGAGTCATTCGTTGGCTCATTTACGCCCCATAGGGCGGAGAGACGTAGTGCTCAGGAATTCGTCTAATCCACATCGGTGGACCGGCCCTGTCGCTCCAAGGGTCGATGCGTTCTGTCCCTGAGACTCGGGCTAGACAGTCTCGAATCGGTAGAGGACGATCCCTAGCCTCGGTTCATATATGGAAATCCAATTTCCAAATACGTGACATTTGCGGTTTTAATTGTAGTACTAGTATGGCGACATGATATATGGTACCCATGCCGCCTATGATTGATATTTATGATTGAAATTGTTTTAAACACTATACACTTATTATAGTATCAAATGATTTGTTTTAAACGTATCAAGCATTCTTTGGCTGTTATAAGGGAAAACCTTATCCCCCGGCTTGCGTTGCATTGTGTGATAGGACCTGGGTCTTATAACAGCTTCATTTTTCTTTATTTAGCATTACGCTGTTTGTTTTATGCACTGGTATTCTTGGGAGGAAACCCATTCCGTGTTATACGGCGTGGTCCCTTGATTTACCTAACTTTGAAATAAAGATTAATAACTGTTTTAGTTCTCACACCAGTCACATGACTGACCTGGAGTTTATTGTTTTAACCTAAACTCTGGGTGCCCTTAATTTGACACGGGCAGCTAGTAGTTTTGGTTTTGCAGATTTATATTCACAGGATCCTGGTTTACAGCTGGAACGATATCCAGAAAGCTTTGTATCCGTATATCTCTTCTAGTTGTGTATTGTATTATTTTCCGCTGCTATGTATTTAAATGTAATTTAAATCTCTGATATTTCTATATTTATTCATTTATACTCTGTATATTCTTGTAATCTGATGGTATTGTTGTAATATACAATGAAATGTTCTCCCGTCTGCGTTCTGTTGTGGCTTGTTCTCGAACTATTCGCGCTTTTCCTCTCCGGGGAAGTTACGGGTTTTCACAGTATGTGGTCTCGGTAAATTAAAAGGTGCGTTCAAATTCAATATATAGAGCTATATTTTGATTTTGACGAAAACTGATCGAAACGATCGAATCAGCCTACGATACATATCCCATTGTGTTCGGAATGGGGATAATTAGCTATGAACGACAGTCGATGGGTTCGTTTTTGAGTTTGAAATTAAAAGTTTCTTCTTGAAATTAAATAATTAAATAATAAAATAAAAAGAGAAAGTCAAACCCTTTATCTTCTTAGCCCCCCCCCCTTTTTCTCTGTCATTCATTTTCAAAACCAAATGAAATAAAAAAAATATAGAAGGAGGACGGAGGCAGAAGAACCGCCATTGAAGCGACCCGTTACTTCCCCGGTCTCCGAAGAGATGAGAAAGAACGAATTACTGTGAGGACAGGACAAAATAGAACGCAGACGTAAGAACATTTCATTGCTATTATAACAATTCCATCAGAATACAAGAATATACAGAGTATGAATAAATATTATACAACAAAGAATATCAGATATTTAAATACAGTATTGCAGCGGAAAAATAATACAAAACACAACTGAAAGTAATACACGGATACAGAGCTTTCCGAGCATCGTTCCAGCTGTAAATCAGGATCTTGTGAATATAAATCTGCAAAACCAAAACTACTAGCTGCCCGTGCGGAAAATAGGGGCACCCAGAGTTTAGGTTACAACAATAAACTCCAGGTCAGTCATGTGACTGGTGTGAGAACTAAAACAGTTATTTAAAACTTTACTTTAAAAGAGAGTAATTCAAGGGACCACGCCGTATAACACGGAACGGGTTTCCTCCCAAGAATACCAGTGCATAGAATAAATAACGCAATGCTTTTTCGAAAAATGAAGCTATTATAAGACCCAGGTCCCATCACACAATGCAACGCAAGCCGAAGGATAGGGTTTTCCCTTATAATAGCCAAACATGCTTGGTACGTTTAAAACAAATCATTTGATACTATAATAAGTGTATAGTGTCAAAACAATTTCAATCACAAATATCAATCCTAGGCGGCATGGGTACCATCTATCATGTCGCCATACTAGGCTCTACAAATAAAACCACAATATCACGTATAGCAAATGCCTCAGGACTACGCACTCTGGGTAACCTTTGGATCGGTTGGGTCGGTCCTCTCTTACGTTTGAGGATTAATTATGCCTGAACACACGTTTCCCGGTCCTTACAGACCTATAATCGAGGCGCCTCATTCCAACAACCACAAAGGTGAAAAGTATATAAATGTCAGGGCTGGTAAGTCACTGACACCACCAAAGCTAGAAAGAAACGTCGTGTTCTCCCAACGGTCCGTATCTCGTTTTTAACTCACACCGAGGTGTGAGGCTCGCGAATTCACGCTATACACAAAGCTGCCACGTAGGCCGTGTTTTGATCATCAACAACAAGACTTTGCTTTTCAACAGAAGCCTTGATCCATGCAACTCAGCGTGCCACACAGGCAATTCATGCCATGCGATTGATATCTATCGATATATAACCTCTAAGCTCGTACGTCTCAGAGAAGGGCGTTAAGCAAGAGAATAAATTCTCCGCCGCCAAACAGACATATATTTAACAGAAATCAATCAACACATAATAAAATCCAATGTCAGACACACAATCCATTTACAAGTTCGTTCTGGGTCTGAACGAAACCGGAGGCACTTTCCTCGCATATCCATCCATCTCCGAGTACGTCTGGACGACAACCAACTGATTCCCTCATCTTGGGTGTACAGCCCAATCAAGATCATCAGTAATCACCCAAACGATGTGAAGACTTCCGGTCTTCAACCACCGTCTTCATCTTCGACTTATCGTCGAATCGGTTATTCAGAATGGGTGTAAGCCCGGCCTTTCCGAACAACCCGCATATATTAAAAATAAATGTTACACAAACACAACATACGCCTCATTCCAATTCATCAGTCACTAACCGTAAATCAGTAAGAGAGCAATTCCCCAAATATTAACCCCGAAGGCCGAAAACAACATCAGATCAATACCCAGGAAACCATTCTTCTTAACTAACCTTCAGCTAGTTTCTAAATTTCAATTCTTAGGGAAAGGTTCCCATTAATTTTATCCAAGAAAAATTCTTTAAAACTTATCCTTTAATCTTCCTTTGGATGTCGTATTAAACCAAATTATGGTTTTCCAAACTAGTCGAGATTAGCGAACCACACCGAAGTAATTATTTATTTTATTTCCCAATCCCAACCTATTCATCCCATGAAGCAAAACTGGTAATACTCCATATTTAACACCACAGTGTTGTCGGTAAAATTAATTACCATTCCACGTTCAAATCTAATTAAAGATTTAACTATCGCTTTGGAGCAAAACTGGTGATACTCCATTCTCGCTCAATTTCTAAATTTGATAATTTAAATTATTAATTCACAGTTCAATCTAATTGCGGATTCATTAAAACTCCTTTCACTGGGTTAAAGAACTAATGTCATTTAAAACAAAGTTCACGATAAACCCAAATCACATTCTATTTATTATCGGGTTAAAGAACAAGTGTTGTTTAAAACACCGTTCGCGATAAACCTACAAATCAATTTTATTTAAAACCCATTTCAAATCCAATTTATTTATTTAAAAATAAATGGGTTTTAATTTCAGTTCAAAACTAGTTCATTTCGATAAAAATCTGTTTTTATCTTTTCAAATATGGAGTTTTTCATCCTAATTTTTTCCAAATCACTTCTTATGATTTTACACAAATTATTACTATTTTTAATAATTTTATCAAGGCCCGTACAGTCGATTTCCATCAACGGACATCGAACTGCACTTACAGCGACCTTTTCCAAATTTGATTTGGACATATCTCCAAATCCAACCGTTAGATTTCAAATTTCTAATATTCGTTAGAAAGCTCTTTTCGATACAAACCCAATGGTTCCGGTTTTACTAGAATCCGACGGTCGGATCTCCCGTAATGTCCGTTCGAAGTCAATGGTCGAAATTCACGAACTGCCGCGGCGCGGCGCGTTCTATTCAGGCCATTATATTATATATATAATATATATAATATATATATTGCATCGATTACTATTTAAAACGAATTTTATAAATAGTTTTGAATTCGTTTCAAAAACAATTTCAACCTTTATTTCAAATTCAAATCAAAATTGAATTTTCTATTATAAATCCTTTTTACTTTCATTTCTATTTGATTTCAATTCAAATCGATTTAATTCGATTCGAATTCATTTTCTTTTCAATTCAATTCAATTCGAATTCGTTTTCTTTTCAATTCAATTCTAATTCGTTTTCTATTCAATTCAAATCAAATTCGTTTTCCTATCCAATTCAAATCAAATTCGTTTCCTATTCTGTTCAAATCAAATTCGTTTTCTATTCAAATCAAAGTCAATTCGTTTTCTAATTAAATCAAATTCGTTTTCTATTCAAATCAAATCCATTTTCTATTCAAATAAAATTCAATTCGTTTTCTATTCAAATCAAATTCAATTCGTTTTCTATTCAAATCAAATTCAATTCAAATTGGTTTTCTATTCGATTCAAATTGGTTTTCTATTCAATTCAAATTGGTTTTCTATTCGATTCAAATTCAATTCAAATTGGTTTTCTATTCAAATCAAATTCAATTCAAATTGGTTTTCTATTCGATTCAATTCATATATAAAAACGAATATAATCGATATAAATATCGTTCGCGTCAAAATAGCGCATTTCTAATCAACAGGGTTTTATATATTTCAATAATTCCGTTATTCTATTCAATAAATGAATATTTATCCTATTCAATACGTGAATCTATATTTTTGTCAACACACGACTAATCTCAACGAATGAGTACTTTCCACGTGTGACTCTTTTTGTTATTTAATATATTTTATATATGATAAAGATGTAAATCTTATTGTTAAAATAATTCGTTCAACACATGACTAATCTCAACGGATGAGTACAGTCAACACATGAACCTTTATTTTATAATGATAAGGATGTAAATTTTATTGTTAAAATACTTCGTTCAACACATGACTAATCTCAACGGATGAGTACGGTCAACACATGAACCTTTATTTTATAATATATTTTTTCTAAATTGGAATGAGGCCCAATCAATTACCATATAAAGTTAATTATATGGATTCCATACAACACATGTATATAATAGCAACGATAATCAATCAACCATCATCCAAAGTGCACTACACTGTATAAGCATCAAATATAGATATCTAACGCTTATAACAGCCTGTCAATCAATCGATCGACATACAACTAATTATTAGGATTAGTGTATGTCGTATTTCGTCCCAATACCCATGTGGGGTTTCAAACAATCAAACACAGATTTTATTTGTGCAGTTGGGCGATGTGTAAAATTTATCGACCCAATCAATATCAGTCAAATCAGTGTATATAAACAAATCGACCGATTTGTTTATAAATATTTATTGATTCATATTCACGTTAAAAATTATATTTTTAACGATAAAATATTTTTAACTATATAAATATTTTATTTCCTTTCAACACATTGATTTATATTATCGATTTCACATCAATTTCACAAGCAAATTTCACAACGCATCAATCAAACAAACAAGCCATCCATGGTCTTTGGATGACGGGTGTCGGGTGCTACTAAACACCGTCTGCATCCTAGTATATATATATAACTAGAAAAGGAAATTTAGAGTGAGAAGTTCTCACCGATAGCTATTCCAACTTCACGCCACTTCAAATGTAGAAGTCTTCGTCGTGCTCGCTTTTTTGCCAATTTCACTACCCGTAGTCACTACATATATAAAAATCACATTTTTACTTCGCTATTCAATATATAAAAATCGAATTTTTATTTTGCTATTCAATATATAAAAATTGAATTTTTACTTTGATGCTATATAGATAAAAATTATATTTTTATCATGCTATTCTCTATATAAAGATTTCGTCTTTCTATTTCTAAAGATTTCGCCTTTCTATTTCTAAAGATTTCGCCTTTCTATTTCTAAAGATTCCATCTTTTTAAATATAAAAAATTTCATCTTTTCCTCTTCTAAAAATTTAAATCTCTTCCTATTTCACAAATCAAACCTTTCGCTATTTTAAAAATCATTACTTTTTATTGCTAACTATATGGTAAAAATCATTTTTTGATAACAGTGTTCGTATCGATAAAGATTATATTTCCTACTATGTAAAAATCATATTTTTATATTGTAAAAATTAATTAAACAAAACAAAATAAAATAAATAGAGGGCTTACATTGCTTTAAGGAAGAGGAGGGGGGTCTTTGCGTTCGGTGGAGGGCTGTCGGCGAGGCCAGCGGGGGTGGAGGAGGTCGGGGCAAGGCTCGGAAGGGGGGGTGTGGCGGTTGCGCAGGGGGGGCTTCGACGGAGAAGATGGAGGGAGGGGGGTATTGGTTGCGGTGCCCGAAGGGGGGCTGTGTCGCGTCGATCGAAGAGGGGGGGGTCTGCGAGGCCGAGGTGGAAGGGGGGTTCGGAGGTGGCGCCCCACCTCTGAGGCGGCGGCGATCGATCAGGGGGGGAGGGCGAGGTGGACGTGGCGGCGGCGAGCAACCTGGGGGGACGATGGAAGCAGCGGCGGCGGTGGCTCACCTCCCCGTCGCCTTTTTTTCTTTTTTCTTTTTCTTTTTTTTTCATTTGAAATCGATTTTGAAGAAGGTGGGCCAACGGTTTTGAAGGGGAGGGGGTTATTATTTTTTAATTATTTTATTTTCCACCAAAAAGAAACTTTTATTTTCGACCTCAAAACGAGGCCCACCGCCTGTTGTCCATAGCTAATTACCCCCATTCCAAACACAATGGGATATGAATCGCAAGCTGATTCGACCGTTTCGATCAGTTTCCGTTAAAATCAACATATAACTCTATATATTGAATTTGAACACGCATTTCAATTTACCGGGGTCACATACTAACTCTAAAAATTCCCGAAAAATATTTTCCAGCTTCGTATTGACGATACGGTCCTAACAAAACTAGTTTCGTCGAATTCTGAGACCGTTGGAAAAATGGCCATTTTCCAGTCGATTAAAATCAACTAAAGCTGGTCAAACGCGTTTTCCTTTGCCACGCTCACATATTGATTCGAAAAATTATGAAATTTGGAATCTAGCAATAATTTGACATCACGGATCCGACACAAGTGGTTTCGTCGAAATCCGAGGTCGTTTGCAAAATGGCTATTTTTAATGGCCTGAATTCCATAGCGACTATTCAGAATTTTCAACTGGACCTATCTTTTGATTCCCGCTATGAAATCTTTATTTTTCGGATTCATTGGAAAGATATTCACAATTAGATTCCATTATTTTTGGTTTTGCCAAAATCTGGATTGTTTTGCACCCGGTACATTCAATTGAAGTTTGAAATCGAATTATCGAACAACCGCGCCATTTTCAATTCTATTTATAATTATATATATAATTATTTATATTCTAATGACAACGTATATAAATATACATCAAATTCCATTCAAAATAAATTTCTCGTCGATATTATTTAAAATAATTCATTTTAAATAATCAAAATTCGCTAAAATCGCCAAAATAAAAATTTTAAACTGGCCCAGATTTTCCGGGTTAATACAATCTCCCCCACTTAAAACTTTTCGTCCCCGAAAAGAAACAAAGTCGAAAGTGGTTTGATTAATCAATTCTACATTCGATCTGGCTTCCATTCTCCAACTTTTAAGTTTCTGAGAATTTTCAAATTTTCAAAAATTTGGCTAACACCCTAAATTTTCAAAAAATTTCGCCATAACCTTCCCTGCACCGGGAGCCACGGGAAAATCCTGAAATTGCCATATAGGCCTTCTGATCTCAAAAAGAAAAAGAAAAAGCCAAGTGGCTAGCTAATAGGCTCATAAAATAATCATCACCCAAACAAAACAGTAAATTATGGTAAACATGTACCTATTTGTCGGGCAAACAAAATTTATTCTCTGCTCTAGCCTCCTTGCTATGACCTGTTCAATAGATATACATGTATATGCAAGCAAATGTGACCAATTTTCAATACAGTTCAATATTTGGTTCAATTAGGCTAATGGTTCAAAATTATCAAACAAATAAACAAACAACACAAACATCAATCAATTAGTGGATTAACGTTTCAAATTCATAATTCTGATATATAGTCAAAAATCATGTTTTTGATGCCAAATCACAACAATAAATCTATCTATATAAGTTTTGGTTCTCACACCAGTCTAATGGAAATATATAGATATCACACCTTCGTCACTCGAAAATAAATGCTGATGATGTTTCGAACCACCATCAGAACATCTCCGGACTACTAGAGTGCGGTTCTATATCTATCCGGTATATTAAAACTTCGAATATACGTTCATGACGACATCTTTATATATCAGACCGTCCAAATTCAATACAAATAAAATATTCAAATACGTATAAAATGGTTTAAATTTCAAAACAAAATTGTTTTCATTTGAAAAATATACTCTTCACACTCGTTCTAGGATACTACTGATCCTATCTCTAACGAGTCATTCTAATTGGATATTATTAATCCAATATCTGATGAATTCTTTCGTATGGTTCTAATGTGCCTTGTTCTCGAGCTCTGTAAACCAAAGCTCTGATACCAAATGAAGCGACCCATTACTTCCCCGGTCTCCGAAGAGATGAGAAAGAACGAATTACTCTGAGGACAGGACAAAATAGAACGCAGTCGGAAGAACATTTCATTGCTATTATAACAATTCCATCAGAATACAAGAATATACAGAGTATGAATAAATATTATACAACAAAGAATATCAGAGATTTAAATACAGTATTGCAGCGGAAAAATAATACAAAACACAACTGAAAGTAATACACGGATACAGAGCTTTCCGAGCATCGTTCCAGCTGTAAATCAGGATCCTGTGAATATAAATCTGCAAAACCAAAACTACTAGCTGCCCGTGCGGAAAATAGGGGCACCCAGAATTTAGGTTACAACAATAAACTCCAGGTCAGTCATGTGACTAGTGTGAGAACTAAAACAGTTATTTAAAACTTTACTTTAAAAGAGAGTAATTCAAGGGACCACGCCGTATAACACGGAACGGGTTTCCTCCCAAGAATACCAGTGCATAGAATAAATAACGCAATGCTTTTTCTAAAAATGAAGCTATTATAAGACCCAGGTCCCATCACACAATGCAACGCTAGCCGAAGGATAGGGTTTTCCCTTATAATAGCCAAACATGCTTGGTGCGTTTAAAACAAATCATTTGATACTATAATAAGTGTATAGTGTCAAAACAATTTCAATCATAAATATAAATCCTAGGCGGCATGGGTACCATCTATCATGTCGCCATACTAGGCTCTACAAATAAAACTGCAATATCACGTATTGGAAATTGGATTTACGTCATGAGTCGAGGCAAGGGGCAAGCTCCTCTCCGCTTCGAGACACTCTAGAAAATGCCTCAGGACTACGCACTCTGGGTAACCCTTGGATCGGTTGGGCCGGTCCTCTCTTACGTTTGAGGATTAATTATGCCTGAACACACGTTTCCTGGTCCTTACAGACCTATAATCGAGGCGCCTCATTCCAACAACCACAAAGGTGAAAAGTATATAAATGTCAGGGCTGGTAAGTCACTGACACCACCAAAGCTAGAAACAAACGTCGTGTTCTCCCAACGGTCTGTATCCCCTTTTTAACTCATACCGAGGTGTGAGGCTCGCGAATTCACGCTATACACAAAGCTACCACGTAGGTCGTGCTTTGATCATCAACCACAAGACTTTGCTTTTCAACAGAAGCCTTGATCCATGCAACTCAGCGTGCCACACAGGCAATTCATTCCATGCGATTGATATATATCGATATATAACCTCTAAGCTCGTACGTCTCAGAGAAGGGCGTTAAGCAAGAGAATGAATTCTCCGCCGCCAAACAGATATATATTTAACAGAAATCAATCAACACAGAATAAAATCCAATGTCAGACACACAATCCATTTACAAGTTCGTTCTGGGTCTGAACGAAACCGGAGGCACTTTCCTCGCATATCCATCCATCTCCAAGTACGTCTGGACGACAACCAACTGATTCCCTCATCTTGGGTGTACCGCCCAATCAAGATCATCAGTAATCACCCGAACGATGTGAAGACTTCCGGTCTTCAACCACCGTCTTCATCTTCGACTTATCGTCGAATCGGTTATTCAGAATGGGTGTAAACCCGGCCTTTCCGAACAACCCGCGTATATTAAAAACAAATGTTACACAAACACAACATACGCCTCATTCCAATTCATCAGTCACTAACCGTAAATCAGTAAGAGAGCAATTCCCCAAATAATAACCCCGAAGGCCAAAACCAACATCGGATCAATACCCAGGAAACCATTCTTCTTAACTAACCTTCAGCTAGTTTCTAAATTTCAATTCTTAGGGAAAGGTTCCCATTAATTTTATCCAAGATAAATTCTTTAAAATTTATCCTTTAATCTTCCTTTGGATGTCGTATTAAACCAAATTATGGTTTTCCAAACTAGTCGAGATTAGCGAACCACACCGAAGTAACTATTTATTTTATTTCTCAATCCCAACCTATTCATCCCATGAAGCAAAACTGGTCATATTCCATATTTAACACCACAGTGTTGTCGGTAAAATTAATTACCATTCCACGTTCAAATCTAATTAAAGATTTAACTATCGCTTTGGAGCAAAACTGGTGATACTCCATTCTCGCTCACTTTCTAAATTTGATAATTTAAATTATCAATTCACATTTCAATCTAATTGCGGATTCATTAAAACTCCTTTCACTGGGTTAAAGAACTAATGTCATTTAAAACACAGTTCACGATAAACCCAAATCACATTCTATTTATTATCGGGTTAAAGAACAAGTGTTGTTTAAACCACCGTTCACGATAAACCTACAAATCAATTTTATTTAAAACCCATTTCAAATCCAATTTATTTATTTAAAAATAAATGGGTTTTAATTTCAGTTCAAAACTAGTTCATTTCGATAAAAATCTATTTTTATCTTTTCAAATATGGAGTTTTTCATCCCAATTTTTCCCAAATCACTTCTTATGATTTTACACAAATTATTACTATTTTTAATAATTTTATCAAGGCCCGTACAGTCGATTTCCATCAACGGCCATCGAACTGCACTTACAGCGACCTTTTCCAAATTTGATTTGGACGTATCTCCAAATCCAACCGTTAGATTTCAAATTTCTAATATTCGTTAGAAAGCTCTTTTCGATACGAACCCAACAGTTCCGGTTTTAGGAGAATCTGACCGTCGGATCTCCCGTAATGTCCGTTCGAAGTCAATGGTCGAAATTCACGAACTGCCGCGGCGCGGCGCGTTCTATTCAGGCCATTATATTATATATATAATATATATTGCGTCGATTACTATTTAAAACGAATTTTATAAATAGTTTTGAATTTGTTTCAAAAACAATTTCAACCTTTATTTCAAATTCAAATCAAAATTGAATTTTCTATTATAAATCCTTTTTACTTTCATTTCTATTTGATTTCAATTCAAATCGATTTTAATTCGATTCGAATTCATTTTCTTTTCAATTCGAATTCGTTTTCTTTTCAATTCAATTCAAATTCGTTTTCTATTCAATTCAAATCAAATTCGTTTTCCTATCCAATTCAAATCAAATTCGTTTCCTATTCTATTCAAATCAAATTCGATTTCTATTCAAATCAAAGTCAATTCGTTTTCTAATTAAATCAAATTCGTTTTCTATTCAAATCAAATCCATTTTCTATTCAAATAAAATTCAATTCGTTTTCTATTCAAATCAAATTCAATTCATTTTCTATTCAAATCAAATTCAATTCAAATTGGTTTTCTATTCGATTCAAATTCAATTCAAATTGGTTTTCTATTCAAATCAAATTCAATTCAAATTGGTTTTCTATTCGATTCAAATTCAATTCAAATTGGTTTTCTATTCAAATCAAATTCAATTCAAATTGGTTTTCTATTCGATTCAATTCATATATAAAAACGAATATAATCGATAAAAATATCGTTCGCGTCAAAATAGCGCATTTCTAATCAACACGGCTTTATATATTTCAATAATTCCGTTATTCTATTCAATAAATGAATATTTATCTTATTCAATACGTGAATCTATATTTTTGTCAACACACGACTAATCTCAACGAATGAGTACTGTACACGTGTGACTCTTTTTGTTATTTAATATATTTTATATATGATAAAGATGTAAATCTTATTGTTAAAATATTTCGTTCAACACATGACTAATCTCAACGGATGAGTACAGTCAACACATGAACCTTTATTTTATAATGATAAGGATGTAAATTTTATTGTTAAAATACTTCGTTCAACACATGACTAATCTCAGCGGATGAGTACGGTCAACACATGAACCTTTATTTTATAATATATTTTTTCTAAATTGGAATGAGGCCCAATCAATTACCATATAAAGTTAATTATATGGATTCCATACAACACATGTATATAATAGCAACGATAAACAATCAACCATCATCCAAAGTGCACTACACTGTATAAGCATCAAATATAGATATCTAACGCTTATAACAGCCTGTCAATCAATCGATCGACATACAACTAATTATTGGGATTAGTGTATGTCGTATTTCGTCCCAATACCCGTGTGGGGTTTCAAACAATCAAACACATATTTTATTTGTGCAGTTGGGCAATGTGTAAAATTTATCGACCCAATCAATATCAGTCAAATCAGTGTATATAAACAAATCGGCTGATTTGTTTATAAATATTTATTGATTTATATTCACGTTAAAAATTATATTTTCAACGATAATATATTTTTAACTATATAAATATTTTATTTCCTTTCAACACATTGATTTATATTATCGATTTCACATCAATTTCACAAGCAAATTTCACAACGCATCAATCAAACAAACAAGCCATCCATGGTCTGTGGATGACGGGTGTCGGGTGCTACAAAACACCGTCTGCATCCTAGTATATATATATAACTAGAAAAGGAAATTTAGAGTGAGAAGTTCTCACCGATAGCTATTCCAACTTCACGCCACTTCAAATGTAGAAGTCTTCGTCGTGCTCGCTTTTTTGCCAATTTCACTACCCGTAGTCACTACATATATAAAAATCACATTTTTACTTCGCTATTCAATATATAAAAATCGAATTTTTACTTTTATATTCAATATATAAAAATCGAATTTTTACTTTGATGCTATATAGATAAAAATTATATTTTTATCATGCTATTCTCTATATAAAGATTTCATCTTTCTATTTCTAAAGATTTCGCCTTTCTATTTCTAAAGATTCCATCTTTTTTAATATAAAAAATTTCATCTTTTCCTCTTCTAAAAATTTAAATCTCTTCCTATTTCACTAATCAAACCTTTCGCTATTTTAAAAATCATAACTTTTTGTATTTTTAAAAATCATTACTTTTTATTGCTAACTATATGGTAAAAATCATATTTTGATAACAGTGTTCATATCGATAAAGATTATATTTCCTACTATGTAAAAATCATATTTTTCCATTGTAAAAATTAATTAAACAAAACAAAATAAAATAAATAAAGGGCTTACATTGCTTTAAGGAAGAGGAGGGGGGTCTTTGCGTTCGGTGGAGGACTGTCGGCGAGGCCAGCGGGGGTGGAGGAGGTCGGGGCAAGGCTCGGAAGGGGGGGGGTGTGGCGGTTGCGTGCAGGGGGGGCTTCGACGGAGAAGATGGAGGGAGGGGGGTATCGGTTGCGGTGCCCGAAGGGGGGCTGTGTCGCGTCGATCGAAGAGGGGGGGTCTGCGAGGCCGAGGTGGAAGGGGGTGTTCGGAGGTGGCGCCCCACCTCTGAGGCGGCGGCGATCGATCAGCGGGGGAGGGGCGAGGTGGACGTGGCGGCGGTGAGCAACCTGGGGGGGCGATGGAAGCAGCGGCGGCGGTGGCTCACCCCCCCGTTGCCTTTTTTCTTTTTTTCTTTTAAAATCGATTTTGAAGAAGGGGGGGGCCAACGGTTTTGAAGGGGAGAGGGTTATTATTTTTTAATTATTTTATTTTCCAGCAAAAAGCAACTTTTATTTTCGACCTCAAAACGAGGCCCACCGCCTGTCGTCTATAGCTAATTACCCCCATTCCGAACACAATGGGATATGTATCGCAAGATGATTCGACCGTTTCGATCAGTTTCCGTTAAAATCAACATATAACTCTATATATTGAATTTGAACGCGCATTTCAATTTACCGGGGTCACATACTAACTCTAAAAATTCCCGAAAAATATTTTCCAGCTTCGTATTGATGAAACGGTCCTAACAAAACTAGTTTCGTCGAATTTTGAGACCGTTGGAAAAATGGCCATTTTCCAGTCGATTAAAATCAACTAAAGCCGGTCAAACGCGTTTTCCTTTGCCACGCTCACATATTGATTCGAAAAATTATGAAATTTGGAATCTAGCAATAATTTGACATCACGGATCCAATAAAAGTGGTTTCGTCGAAATCCGAGGTCGTTTGCAAAATGGCTATTTTTAATGGCCTGAATTCCGTAGCGACTATTCAGAATTTTCAACTGGACCTATATTTTGATTCCCGCTATGAAATCTTGATTTTCGGATTCGTTGGAAAGATATTCACAATTAGATTCCATTATTTTTGGTTTCGCCAAAATCCGGATTGTTTTGCACCCAGTACATTCAATTGAAGTTTGAAATCGAATTATCGAACTACTGCGCCATTTTCAATTCTATTTATAATTATATATATATTTATTTATATTCTAACAACGCCGTATATAAATATACGTCGAATTCCATTCAAAATAAATTTCTCGTCGATATTATTTAAAATAATTCATTTTAAATAATCAAAATTCGCTAAAATCGCCAAAATAAAAATTTTAAACTGGTCCAGATTTTCCGGGTTATTACAGCCATCGCGCACCCCTAGGCGGCGCCGCCCACCACCGAGGTCACCCCCCCTCCCCTCCCCTTCTCCTCCTCCTCTTCCTCCATCTCCTCCGCGCCCTCTCTTCCCTCCCATCGTAGAAACCTCGCGCGCCACCCACCACTCCACCAATCCGCCGCCACATCTTCACCGCCACCTCCACCTAGCCAGCGCCGCCCCTAGCTCCAACCCGGAACCCTCCTTCGCCAAAAACAGTGAGCTTTACCTTATTTTATTTATTTTATTATTTTTATATTAGGTAATTAGCTTAATAACATGAAAATCAGTTTTATACTTTTGTATAATATTGTTTAGATCTGAAATTTACATAAAGAAGCGATTTTTATATAGTAGAAATAATAAAAATGCGATTTTTATATAGTAGAAATAATAAAGATGCGATTTTTATATAGTAGAAATAGAAAAGGTCGGATTTTTATATTATATAGATAATAAAAATTTGATCTTTATATAAGAATTAGAAATATAAAAATATAATTTTTATATAGGAAGAAGCATTGTAAAAATATATGAAGAAGATATAAAAATATGATTTTTATTTATTGAAATAGCGTGATAAAAATATAATGTTTATTATATTACTAACGGTGTAAAAATAGAATTTTTATTATATTACTAACGGTGTAAAAATATAATTTTTATTATATTACTAATGGTGTAAAAATAGAATTTTTATTATATTACCAACGGTGTAAAAATAGAATTTTTATTATATTACTAACGGTGTAAAAATAGAATTTTTATCTATATAGTAGCAGTGTAAAAATAGAATTTTTATCTATATAGTAGCGGTGTAAAAATGTGATTTTTATATACATAGCAACAATATAAAAATGTGATTTTTATATATGTAGTGTCTACGGACAATGAAAGTGACAAAAGGTGAGCACGACGAAGATTTCTACATATGAAGAGTCGTGGCGTTTGGTTTAGCTAGTCGGTGAGAACTTCTCACTTTAAATCTTGTTTTCTAGTTAAAATATAGGATGCAGACGGTGCTTAGCAGCACCCGACACCCGTCGTCCACAGACCATGGACGACTTGTATGCTTATTTGATGTGTTGTGAAGTTTGTTTGTGAAGTTGATGTGAAATGGATAATAAAACATTCAAGTGTTGAAATAAATTAATTATCGTTAAAAATATAATTTTTAACGTGAATGTGAATAAATAAATATTCATTTACAAACTGGACAGTTTGTTTATGTACACCTATTTGAAGGATATTGATTGGGACGATAAATTTTACACATCGCCCAACTGCATAAATAATATTCTGTGTTTGTGGACTGAAACCCCACACGGGTGTTGGGATAATATTTGGCGTACACTAATCCCAATTGTTTAGTGGTATGTCGATCGTTTGATTGACAGACTGTGTAAGCGTTAATTACTTATATTTAATGCTTATGCAGTTGTGTGGTGCACTTTGGATGATGGTTGATTATTTATCGTTGCTATTATATACATGTGTTTTATGGAATCCATATAATTAAGATTATAGTAATTGATTGGGCCTCATTCCATTTGGGGAAAATAAAGAATATTATAAAATAATGATTCATATGTTAAATAGAATAAATAGTCATGTGTTAACGAGGCTCATGTGTTGAGAATATTCATGTGTTGAGTAAAATATTTTAACAATAAAATTTACATCTTTATCATATTTAAGATTAGAAACTAACTGGAAACTAGATAAGATGAGTTGTTTCCTGGGTATTGATCTGATGTTGGTTTCGGCCTTCGGGGTTAATACTTAGGGAATCATTCTCTTACTACTTTACGGTTGGAGTCTGATTAAAAATCAAACGATAGATACCATAATTTTATAAAATATATTAAATAACATAAATAGTCATGTGTTTACGATACTCATGTGTTGAGAATATTCATGTGTTGAAAGAGAAATATAGATTCATGTGTTAAATAGAATAAATATTCATTTGTTGAATAGAATAACGAATTTATTGAAATACATAAAGCCGTGTTGATTAGAGATGCACCATTTTGACGTGAGCGATATTTATATCGATTATATTCATTTTTAAAATGAATATAGAAAAGGAAGTGATTTCAAAATATAACGTTTTGAAAATATTATCATTTGTATATCGATGATGTGGAATATTCAATTTCGATTCGAAATTGAATATGAAGTTGAAATCATTTCGAAAACGAATTTAAAACAATTTATAAATTACGTTTTAAAAAGGAAATCGACGAAATAAAATATATATATATATAATGGCCTGAATAGAATGCGCCGCGCCGCAGCAATTCGCGAATTTCAATCATTGACTTCGAATGGACATTACGGGAGATCCGACCGTCGTATTCTCCTAAAACCGGAACCGTTGGGTTCGTATTGAAAAGGGCTTTCAACTGAATATTAGAAATTTGAAATCTAACGGTTGAATTTGGAATTATGTCCAAATCAAATTTTGAAAAGGTCGTTGTAAGTGCAGTTCGGTGGCCGTTATTGAAAACCGACTATACGGGCCTTGATAAAATTATTAAAAATAGTAATAATTTGTGTAAAATCATAAGAAATGATTTGTGAAGAACTGGGACGAAAAATCCCATATTTGAAAGGGTAAAAACTGATTTTTTATCGAAATGAACTAGTTTTGAACTAGAATTAAAATCAATTTATTTTAGAAATAAATAAAGTGGATTTGAAATGGTTTTGAATGTAAACAGAATTTCCAATAATTGAATTGGGATGGATTTGAATTGAAATTATCTTCGGAATATTTCGATGTTGGATTTCGTGATTATACAGATATTGTTATGGAAATTTGAAAGATATATTTATATCGTTATTCCCAATACGATTGTTGGTCGTAGAATTTGATATTGAATATAAGCCGATATATTTTCTACTCAGAGCCATGTATTTGATATCAAATGTGATTTGGGTTTGTCGTGAATGGTGTCTTCATTAACACTTTTCTTAAACCCAATTGAGAAAAAGATTAAATCTTTCTATTTAGATTTAATGAAGTCTACCAATTAAAAAATATTAATTGGATTTGAATTTAAATAGGATTTTTGGGTTTATTGTGAGCGGTGTTTTGGAATAACACCTGTTCTTTAACCCTATTAACAATAGGAAGTGATTTTCGGTTTATCATGAACCGTGTTTTAGATGCCATTGGTTCTTTAACCCAGTTAAAGACAGGATATTGATTTTTGGGAAGATTAAAACTAAGTGGAGTTTTAATGAATCTTTAATTAGATTGAAATGTGAATTGATAATTTAAATTATCAAATCTGAAAAGTGATCGAGAATGGAGTACCACCAGTTTTGCTCCAAAGAGATAGTTAGTTAAATCTTTAATTATATTTGAACATGAAATGGTAATTAATATTTACCGATAACACTGTGGTGTTAGATATGGAGTATTACCAGTTTTGCTCCATGGGATGAATAGGTTGGGATTGGGAAATAAAATAAATAATTACTTCGGTGTGGATCGCTAATCCCGACTAGTTTGGAAAACCATAATATGGTTTGAAATGATATCCAAAGGAAGATTAAAGAATAAATTTAGAAGAATTTATCTTTGATAAAATTAATGGGAACCTTTCCCTTAGAATGTGAAAATTTGAATAAAAAGAATATTCTGAATTGGAATGAGGCATATGTTGTGTTTGTGTAAAATTTGTTTATTATATACGCGGGTTATTCGGAAAGGCCGGGTTTATACCCATTCTGAATAACCGATTCGACGATAAGTCGAAGATGAAGACGGCGGTTGAAGACCGGAAGTCTTCACATCGTTTGGATAATTATTGATGATCTTGATTGGGCTGTACACCCAAGAGGAGAGAATCAGTTGGTGATCATCCAGACATACTTGGAGAACGATGGATACGCGAGGAAAGTGATTCCGGTTTCGTTCAGACCCAGAACGAACTTGTAAATGGACTGTGTGTCTGACATTGGATTTTATTCTTTGTTGATTGATCTTTATTAAATATACATCTGTAACGCCCTTCTCTGAGACGTACGAGCTTTGAGGTTGTATATCGATGGACATCAGTCGCATAGAGTGAACAGCCTGTGTAGCATGCCTAAGTGGCAAATGATCAAGGCTTCTGTTGAAAAACAAAGTCTTGTGGTTGATGATCAAAGCACGGCCTGTGTGGCGTAGTTTTGTGTATAGCGTTGATTCGCGAGCCTCACACCTCGGTATGAGCAAAAACGGGATAGTGACTGTAGGGAGAGCACGATGTTTCTTTCTAGCTAGTGGTGGTGTCAGTGCTTAAACTGGCTGACATTTATATACTTTTCACCTGTGTGGTTGTTGGAATGCGAGGCGCCTCGAATATATGGTTGATAACTGGCACTATGTGAGCTGACGTACAGACCATTATATAGGTCCTATAGGACCGGGAAACGTGTGTTCAGGAATTTCCAATCTTCAAAAGTAAGAGAGGACTGGCCCAGAAGATCCAAGGATCGCTGTGTGTGGTCATGAGACATTTGCTAGAGTAACTCGAATCGGAGAGGAGCTTGCCCCTTGCCTTGACTCATGATGGAATCCAATTTCCAATACGTGACTTTGCGGTTTTAATTGTAGAACTAGTATAGCGACGTGATATATGGTACCCATGTCGTCTATGATTGATATTTATGATTGAAATTGTTTTGACACTATACACCTATAATAGTATCAAATAATATCAAGTGATTCGTTTTAAACGTATCAAGCATGTTTGGCTATTATAAGGGAAAACCCTATCCTCCGGCTTGCGTTGCATTGTGTGATGGGACATGGGTCTTATAATAGCTTCATTTTTCTTTATTTAGCATTACGCTGTTTGTTTTATGCACTGGTATTCTTGGGAGGAAACCCGTTCCGTGTTATACGGCGTGGTCCCTTGATTTACCTAACTTTAAAAATAAAGATTAATAACTGTTTCAGTTCTAACACCAGCCCCATGACTGACCTGGAGTTTATTGTTTAAACCTAAACTCTGGGTGCCCCTATTTTCCACACGGGCATCTCGTAGTTTTGGTTTTGCAGATTTATATTCACAGGATCCTGATTTACAGCTGGAACGATACTCGGAGAGCTCTGTATCCGTGTATTACTTGTAGTTGTGTTTTGTATTATTTTCCGCTGCGATGTATTTAAATATAATTTAAATCTCTGATATTTTCTGTGTAATATTTATTCATACTCTATATATTCTTGTATTCTGATGGAATTGTTGTAATAAACAATGAAATGTTCTTCTGTTTGCATTCTGATTGGTCTTGTCCTCAAAGTGATCCGTGCTTTTCTTACCGGGGAAGTCACGGGTTATCACATTTGGAAATTGGATTTCCGTCATGAACCAAGGCAAAAGATAGCCCTTACCGCTTCGAGACTGTCTAGTCCGAGTCTCAGGACCCAGACACAGGTGGGCCCTTGGATCATCAGGGTCAGTCCACATGGAGTGGATTAAAATGCCCGAACACTGCGTTTCCCCGCTCTATGGGGCGTAAACTAGTCATATACCGACCAAACCATCGGCCCAGGAGCGACCGATATAATCGAGGTGCCTCGCATTCCAACAACCACATGAGTCAAACTTGTCAGGGCTTGTAAACCACTGACACCACTCCTAACTAGAACGCAGGTCCTCCCTAATGTCCTCTCCCGTTTCTGGTTCATACCGGGGTGTGAGGCTCGCGAATCATATACACAAAGCTAGCTATTTAAAGCCCTACTTTGATCATCAACCACAAAGCTCTACTTTTCAATAAAAGCTTTGATCACAGCATCTCTGCATGCCACGTTGTCAATACACAACGTCAGACACACATCCTTTTACAAGTCCGTTCTGGGTCTGAACAAAACCGGAGGCAACTTATTCCTCCCCCGTATGTCCAATACAGGGAGAGGCCCTCATACATCCGAACGATCAATAAGTGCGTCCGGACGACCACCACTGTAACCCCTTCAGGGCAGCAACTCCCAAGGCATCAGTGGCCATCCATTCGATGTGAAGATCATCGGTCTTGCACCGTCTTTATATCTTTGACTTCCAAACGTCGATCGACTATTTGAAATGAGAATTAACTCGGCCTTTTCAAATAATTCACGTATATTTAGAATTTCAAATAAATTCATTTTCATGGTTAAATTACTTGACATCCATAATTCAGTTCATTAACGTAATTTTCACGTCAAACACATTCAACCATCAAATATCCAATAAACCGGGTAAATTTGGTTTATTTCCATTCCATATCGTTTATAATATTTTATAGCGATTTATCACTATTTTTATTTATTTAATATTAGCCAATTTATTCAACAGACGCTCCAGGCCATAAGGCGGCCATGGCGCTGTTTTTCTTTAGATTTGATTTACACATATCTGAAAATTTGACCGTTGGATCTTTACAAATTTTATATCATTGGAAAGATCTTTTCAAAGAGAGTCAAACGATTCCAGTTTTGGGAAAATTCGACTGTCGGGTCTCTCGATACAATCATTTGAAATTACGATTTCAAATTATGAACTGCAGCGTCGTTATTCGATTTATTTTAATTATATTTATATATATAAGTATAATCCATTCTAGCGCTGTTTTCATTCAGATTTGAATTAAACAATCCAGACAATCTAACTGTTGGATCTTTGCAAAGTTGGTGTCGTTGGGAAGATATTTTCAAGGCGAACCCAATGGTTTCGGTTTCGAGAAAATCCAACGGTCGGATCTCCCGCAATAATTGTTTGAAATCATGGTTTCAAAATACGAACTGCAGCTTTGTTATTCGATTTATTTTAATTATATAAATATATATATATATAATTCGTTCTTCGATTTCCAAACCATTTCGTTTCGTATATTTGATAAAAATAATATTTTTATCCAACAAATATTTATTTCAACACATGACTATTTATAACAATTCATATATATAATAAAAATATGATTTTTATTGTCAAAACGATTTATTTCAAACACGACTATTTTATATACTTCATATAGATGGTAAAAATGTGATTTTTATTGTCAAAACAATTTATTTCAAACACGATTATTTTAGCAATTCATATATATTATAAAAATGTGATTTTTATTGTTAAAACAATTTATTTCAAAAATGAATATTTATAGCGATTCATATATATTATAAAAATGTGATTTCTATTGTCAAAACAATTTATTTCAAACACGATTATTTTATATACTTCATATAGATGGTAAAAATGTGATTTTTATTGTTAAAGCGGTTTATTTCAAAAATGAATATTTTTAGCGATTTATATATATCATAAAAATGTGATTTTTATTATTAAAACAATTTATTTCAAACATGAATATTTTCCAACACATCAATATATTTCAACACATGAATATAAATCAAACACATGAATATTTCAGAAAATTTCGGCAGCATAACGGTAGGGTAGTTAAAACCGGCATCGTCCCGAGTACGGCTCCTCGCTCTCCCTTAAAGCCTCGCAGCTTTTGACAATGGGGATTTCAATATCTAGTTAGTACGCGGACGAATTTTCCCATATACTAATCCTATTGGGATTTCAACCACAATCAATCATATCAAATCAACCATTCGTGATATTCACCAAATTTCACATCAACCAAAATCCAAACAATATCACAACCAATATATATCATCCATGGTCTGTGGACGAGGGGAGTATGTATATATATACACACACGTATATAAATATTTTTTGATTTCATTTCAATTCCATTCAATGCACACATGATTTTTACAACGCACATATAACTTATACATCGCACATACAACTTATACAACGCCTATACATGATGTGCATGACTCTTATATAACACATACATTGACCGTATAATTTATACATCGTCATTCCATATCGTTTATAATTCAGAAATCTCACATTGGGTTCCACTCCTCCAAAAATTGTAGGAAGCTCATAAAAATATCCGGTCTCTTCTAGAAGGTAGAAGACGTCCACACGAGTCCACTATCTCTTGTTTCACTGGATTTTGTCAAC
This sequence comes from Allium sativum, assembly GCA_030737875.1. Classification (NCBI taxonomy): domain Eukaryota; kingdom Viridiplantae; phylum Streptophyta; class Magnoliopsida; order Asparagales; family Amaryllidaceae; genus Allium; species Allium sativum. The sequence goes on along the minus strand of CM060916.1, from coordinate 108,112,882 downwards.
ACACGAAAAAGATATGATTTTTAGAAGTTAATCATATTTCACGCTTAAATGTGTTATAAACAGTTAATTTAAACTAAAGCCGTTACCTTTCGCGAAGGGTTCAAAACTAGGTCACCACTTTTCTCGAAATCCGTGTAGCTAGGGGTCGATCGGCTTGCACCACAGCGTAGATCTAGGAGAGGCGCCCTGATCGATGGTATTGGGCCCCACTTCGACGGCTCCATGCAGACACGACGGTAGTTCAACGGCGTCAGCTTTCGAGGGTTGGATCTCGTCGATGGCGCGATGAGAAGGGGTGAAACCGGTGTTGATTTGAAGCTGGAGAGGAGTTCTTCAAAAAGCTTAACTGGGTCGAAGGCTATCGATGAACGGAGTGGCCGGAATATGGCCGAGAAGCACGGAATAGCTTTCCGTCGTCGGTCGAGGGTTACGGGGAGGGTTTTATCGCAATTTTTAAAATTAAAAATAATGAATATAAAATTCTGATTGGTCGGAACTTATATTAAATTCTAAAATGATGTTTTCTAATATGAACTCCAATCCAAACCCAACGACTGTCGCCCTAGCTAATTACCTCCATTTTGAACGCAATGGATTATGTTTCGTAAGCCCATTCAACTGTTTCAGTTAGTTTTTCTTCAAATTAAAATATAAAACATCCAATATTTGATTTGAACGTACATTTCAATTTGCCGGGGCCACATACTGATCCCAAAAATTTCTGAAAAATAATTCTAACTATATTTTAATGATACGGTCCCAACAAAACTAGTTTCGTCAAATTTGGAGACCGTTTGAAAAATGGTCATTTTCTGCTCGATCCAAATTGACTGAAATCAACCAAACACATTTTCCTTTGCCATGCTCATATATTAGCTCCAAAAATTATGGAATTTGAAACCTAGCAAAAATTTGACATCCCGGATCCAACAAAAGTGGTTTCGTCGAAAATAGAGGTCGTTTGCAAAATGGCTATTTTCAAGGGATATATAAACTCCATAGCGACCTTTCTGAAAATTCATTTGGCCATAACTTTTGATTCTCGCTATGAAATTTCGATTTTTCAGATTCGTTAGAAATATATTCGTAAACAGATTTAAATATTTTTGGTTTCACTAAAATCCGTTTTATTTTGCACCCGGTACAGTTAGTCAAAGTTCGAATTCAGATTTTTAAACTACCACACCATTTCAGGCCTTGTTTTATAATTAAAATAAATATATTTATTTTCCAACTCGATTCAAATAGACTTTTGGTCGTTATTCTTTAAAATAATTTATTTTAGATATTCAAAATCCACTAAAATAGCCAAATTAAAAATTTTAAATTGGTTCAGATTTTCCGGGTTGTTACATTTATTTTGTCATTAGAATTATATAACATGTTATGTAGACAAAATTATCTTTTATTTTGTCATTAGAATTATATAACATGTCATGTAGACAAAATTATCTTTTATTTTGTCATTAGAACTATATAACATGTCATGTAGACAAAATTATCTTTTATTTTGAATTATATAACATGTTACGTTGACAAAATTATCTTTTATTTTGTCATTAGAATTATATAACATGTCATGTAGACAAAACTATCTTTTATTTTGTCATTAGAATTATATAACATGTTATGTCAATAAAGTTATCTTTTATTTTGTCATTAGAATTATATAACATGTCATGCAGACAAAATTATCTTTTATTTTGTCAATAGAATTATATAACATGTCAAGTAGACAAAATTATCTTTTTATGTTGTCATTAGAAAATATAGAACATGTTCCACATAGAAAATGTTATGATAATCAAAATCTTTCTTTTTTTTCTATTTGTCATAAGCAACATAGAAAATATGTTTAAAATAAAATTTTCCTTTTTATTGTATATGTAAAACTGAAATGTGATTGAACCAAATACACTTGGTTGCTGATATTGATTGTGATGGATTGATTGTTTGGATTATGCTCGACCAGTTTATGCGCAAAATATGCTTTTACATTTAGCATTGGGTGGGTAGAAATATATGTATGCTAACACCTTGTGAAACACTTCACGATTTGACTATAAGGTGTTTAGCGATGTTGTTTGTTTCAAAATTAATGAATGATTTTGAAAAGTGATTTCTTAAGTAAGTATTCTCGATTTTGGACAGGGAATGTTTTATAAAATGTTTTATAAAACATAAAGGATTTCGAGGACTATACCTGTTGTTTTCGATATGATTTAAAAGTAGAAATGTATATAGATTTGAAAGTATTTGTGATTATGTTGTGAAATGATTTTCCCTACTTCGGGATATAAAATGATTTATCAAGTATGTGGCTGAAGATCCGGGTGACCCAAAATTGACTAACAGTGTGAGGGCGTGCATATCTTCCCAAATTGGTGGGATGGTGCATTGTCAGTGTAGTTGTTAGGTGCACAGATATGTACATATATATATATATATTGCTTCGGCTAGGGTGCGTACTGCCCGGTCCTGAGGGAACATGACCGACATTTGGTTCACATACTTGTTTTGTATGCATTGTTATGTTTGAAATTCATATTTTCAAATGTTTTGTTTTGAAATCCCGAGGTGAAATCTACTTTTTTATAAAAGCTAGATATGTATTTCAAATGATTTGAAATAAAAGAAATCGGGAAATAAAGTCCAAAGAAATAATTTCTATAAAGTGAATTGGATTTTGAAACCTAGGTTTAGGGATTAAGCCTAAATGGGTAGATTAAGGAATTGCATGTTGATTGACACATTTGTAACAACCCGAATTTAATAACATATTGAAACAAGAAATCAGAGTATAATTAATTTTTAAAATAAGAATCATGGGAAATGGGTTGCGCCATTGCATTCGTCTCGGAATTCTACTTGGAATAGATTCTGAGTTTTCGAAAATCGGAGTCCGTATGACCATATGACCTCTAGAAGTTTCATGAATTTTCAGAATCAAAAACAGCTCAGAAATTCGAATTCAGAATCGAAATCAAAACCCAGAAGCGGGCTGGGCGGAAAAATTCCCGCCTAGAGCCCAGGTCGACCAGGGGGTCGACATGGGAGTCGACCTGGCCAGACCAGGTCGACCATAGGGACGACCTGGGGATCGACCTCCCTGGTCGGGCTTGGGTGCGACTGGTTGGCTGGGAGGGTCTGTTGTGGGCCTGTGACGTTTTTTGATGGTTTAGATCAGTTCTAGGGTTAATCTAAGGGCCTAAATAAGTTTCCTACATCTATATAAACACCCTAAGACCTAACCTAATTCACAACAAATCATTCTTACACAGTTATGCTGCTGAATTCCCTCTTGAACCATGGCCGCCGCCTCCAAATTAAAGGTTAAGCATTCAAACTCAATTCAATTCAAATCAAGATCAACGCTTCTACAACAATTCAAGAAGATAAATCAACATTACTACAACGTTCTACGACAATTTCAGTTCTTAATTCGTTAGCCATGCTCTATAAGTTCTAGTTGCTTTTTAGATTTAAACTTGTTAACTACAATATGGCCATGGAATAAAGTGGAATTGGATTTAAGTATGTTTATCGATTCAGACCTATTTCTGTTGCTTCTTGAATCTTGAGTTTTTGAGACTTGTCTAACTTTATTCTCATGTCAAGTTCATGATCTATTTAGCCTGTTGTAAATCAGTTTTCTTGATTCATGTTGATATTATTATCAAGTTGTAATCTTCATGCCTGTGATGATGTTTTTCTCTCTGATCTTATTTTTATGCAAAATTCTATCTTCCCCTATTTATTTTCTTTTGATGAACCTTGGTCAATTTCGGACCTAGGCCTAAACCGCGATTTGCATACGATTGAATACGGGGAAATATTGGGATATTACCTGTTTCGATATATGTGTTTGGTGGAATTGATGGCATAAATTGAAATTGGAAATTTGGGTATTGTTAATATAATTGAAATTGCAAGTTTGGGCAATGGCATAAGTAATTTGGCATGAAGTGGGCATACATGAATTGGCATGTAAATTAAATCACGAGTTCGGGCCTATGTAACTTAAATCAAAAGATTAGACTTATGTTAATTGGGCATAAGTAGAATTGGGAAATTGAACATGAAAGCGATTGTAAACTTGATAATTGGCATAAACATGTATTATGAACTTGGGTAACTGGCATGTATTGTAATAAAAAGATTATAGTTTGGGATAACTACATCATGAATCATGATTTGGGTTTATTTGGGCATGATACATGTAATTTTAGCTAGAACTTGTTATGGGTAAAATGTCATAAACTTGGCATACATGTAAATAGGCAAGAATTGGGCATATGTAAACTGACTAGAATTGGGTACTTATATAAATTGACATGTAATTTGGAACTTGGGCATATATTTATTAATAAGTAAAGTTGGGAATTTTGATCTATACGACACATATGTAATTAACAATCTAACGGATGCCTTTGACATGAGGTTAGACTTGAGTTGTGGTGTAATTCTGCCGGGAACTACCCGGCATATCCAGTGACCGCAACAAAAATAGTTTAATGTGAGAGGTCGTAGGCAAAGATTAGGTTGTGATGATGCCTAACACGAGGTTAGACCGAGTTGTGGTGTAATTCAGCCCGGAACCGCTCGGCATATCCAGTGACCGCAACAATATGTCTAATGTGAGAGGTTAGCGCATTGAATGCTTGAACCCGAGGTTGGAATGGGTTTGCGGTGTAATTCTGCCCAGAACCGCCCGGCATATCCAGTGACCGCAAATAAGTCCAATGTGAGAGGTTGATGCATTAATAAATAATAAATGCTAATGAAACATGTTAAGTAGGGTAAGGTTAAGTAATATGACTAGACTAATGACACTTAACCGATATGACATGAATGGGTGGGTTAAGTAAACCTGAATTTGATCGCTTGAGAACACTTAACCATTTTAACATGATAATTAGACAAGTAGGTAGGGTTAAGCAAATTGAGAACACTCAACTGATACAACATGTTAATTAGACCAGTGGGTGGGTTAAGTTAACTTGAATTGATTGATGACACTTAACCGATATGACATGATACAATGGTGGGTTATGTTAACACAAGGGAGAACACTTAACCAATATAACATGACGCGTGGCGGGGTTAAGTCAACTTGAACATATAGATAATACTTAACCAACTTAGCATGATACGTGGGCAGGTTAAGTCATGAACTGCTTAAAAACAATTAAACAATTTGATATGCTAAGATAGAGGGGTTAAGTTATGAATCACTATACAGCACTTGACCAACTTGACATGATACGTGGCCGGGTTAGGACATGAATTACTTGAAACTTCGTCAGAAGATATCCCGAGGATTTCATAAGAATATCCTACTCGTCATGTTGGAACGTAACAGATATGCCAAAGTAAGGGAAAATATCTGAAATGATTTCAATATTGGACCACTTAACCAATGCAATCTGACGAATGGGAGGGTGTTAAATGGGTTGGCGATGCTTAACCAATATGACATGGTGTGTGGTAGGGTTAAGTAAACACGCGAAGGCAACACTTAACCGATATAACAAGACATGCGGTAAGGTTAAGTAACACAAGAGAGAACACTTAACCAAGGTAACATGATGGGTGGTGGGGTTAAGTTAACTTGAATGGATAACACTTAACCAACCTGCGGGGTATACAAATAGACCCTAGGAAAACCCTAGTAGCGGGACCCATTTCAGTAGTAACCCACATTAGGTATCAACGGTACCCTGAGCTAGGAAGGGTGGGGCACGATTACTGGGCTGATTATAAGCGGTCAAATGGCGGCAGGTGATGCAGCAGTGCAGGTTCCGACGGATTACGGGCATGCACGTATTCCGGAGTGGAAAATTTAGCCACTGGGCATCAGTAGATATAAAGCTGTGCATCAAGAATTATGTCGGGGTTGCCATCCTAAGGATTGATACATCTTAGGTGGGACCAGCACAGGTATCTACAAGTAGGGGGCCGCGTGACACAAACGAGAACTAGGTCGAGTAAGAGCCAGTCGATTAAGGTAGTAAGGATACATCTAACACATTCATGACAATTGGCCTGGTTGAGGTAAGAGCCTCATACTAGATGTAGTCCTGAAGGCTACCACAACTAGGGGTTAGGATCACCTTATTATATAACACGGGCTACTAGTTGGGATGCTAGTAGGGGGTAAGGAACCTTGTTACACAGGACACTAGTTGGAACACTAGTAGGAATACGGATCATTCCATGCAAGACACTTGTGAGGATGCTAGTTAGTTGGCGCAGAGCAAATAGATATCATAAAAATATTTTAATGGTGAAGCAGAGAAATCTTGCGATGCTTGATAGAAATCTTGCGAAATTATACTTAGTTTATCTTGAATGGAAACCTTGCGATGTTATACTTGACAAAAATCATATGATGTTATCCTTAGTTATCTTGCATGTTGCTTATCTTGTCAACATGCTTATGTTTACTTTCAGTTTATTCATGCCATGTTATCTTTACCTGTTTTTATGCTGAAAGTCACTAGGACTTACTCAGTCTTTATGACTGACCCGTTTTGTTTCACCTCTTTTTTCTTCCGTCCCCCACCCCCCCCCCCCCCCCCCCCCCGGTTCGCAGGGTGGGAATACAGCTTAGTTCGGATCTTACCAACCTCCAAGGCTCCTTCATGCACGGCTTGGTTTTCTCTTGGCTATGGCTTGCTTTGCTTTATTGGGGAATACTACAATTTATGTAACAACCCGCAAAATCAGGACCAATTAAAAAAAATTTATTTTAGAAAATTTTAATGAATTTTGACAATATAAAATAATTTATTTAAATAATAATGATCACAAATTTGATTCAAATCGAAGTTAGAATGAATGATTTAATTTTTATTATAAAAAGAGTTAGAAATAACGCGGTAGTTTGAAAAGTCAAACTTGAACTTTGACTGACCGTACAGGATGCAAAATTTAACGGATTTTAGTGAAACCAAAAATATTAGAATCTATTTAAAAATATCTTTCCAACGAATCCGAAAAATAGAAATTTCATAACGGGAATCAAAAGTTATGGCCAATTCAATATTTAGAAAGGTCGCTATGAAATTTATAAGGGCCAAAATGCTAAATTTTGCAGAATAAGGAATTAGGACCCGAAACCATCTCCATTGGTTTTAGAATGTTGTTTACATATAAAAATGACTATAAGAACTTATATTTTTGAGTTTCGGAAAAATTCCACTATTTTTGGTATTTTTAAATATTAAAATATACACCTGAAAAATAGAATTTTTGCAAACGAACTCCGAATTCGACGAAACCAGTTTCTATGGATTCGGAATATTAAATTAAAGTTAAATTCTAAAATTTATAATTTTTGGAATTATTTTGTGGCCTGTATAATTTTTACAGTGGAAATACAGCCTATTTTCAGACTTCGGAAATTTATAATAAATTCATACGGAATCGGAAAATTACGAAATCAGGTTCGTTGGGTTCGTAATGACCTGAAATAATTATGTTTAAAATTTTATTAATTTTGAAATCAGCATGTATTTATAAGGATTTTTGAATTGAAGAAAACAGTTGAAAATTGAGTAATTGGGCACATAATGATATTTGGGCCCAAACCAAAATTAAACCCATGGTATATATTATCTTTTTTCTGAGTTTTAGGGCTGAAATTCGAAATACACAGCAGCCACTCTCTTTTCCATCATTTTTTCTCAATTTCCATGGCGGCTCCCTCTTCCTCTAAAATTCATAAAAAAAATAAAATCTCTTCAAACCATAGCAAATTATATGTTTTCTCGAAGGTCTCGACGATACGAAGCTAATGGTGTAGTCGGTTTTGTCAAACAGCGCTCGGATTCGCCGGAATCTCGTCTTAAAGCTCGCTGTTTTCGAAATTCAGAAGCTCAAAACGTAAATCAAGAAATTCCCGTGAATCGAGGAAGAATTAGACAAAGTCACGAACACGGAAGTTCTTCGTCTACGCAAGACGAAGATGCTCAGAAAATTTCAGGCAGTTTGGAGGTGTGAGGCGGCCTGTGGGCCCCGCGAGGCGAAATTCTTTCTAGGCGATTTCCCGATGATCGGAGAAGCTTTAGGGGCGGCTCTTTCTGGTGGTGGTGCGTCTCGCCAAGACGAAGACATTGGCGGTGGTCCCGTGGCGTCAGGTGGCCCGAGGCAGCGGCAAAGTGCGGTCAAAGTTCGGCGGTGAACAGTGTTTTCGGTCAATGGGCTGAGGGTATTTTCTATTTTATTTTTAAATTATTTAATTAATTTCCAGAACTTTGAAATTGCATAACTCACTCATACGAAGTCGAAAATCGACGATTTCAGGTGCGTTGGGATCGTGGCGACGAGATGGACGTGTGGACACTAATTTTGTCCAATTCTGAGACAGTGAAATTTTTAGGTATTTTCACGAATTTGAATTAATTATTTAATTACCCGATCTTTAAAAATTCATAACTCTTTCATACGAGGTCCGTTTGACGAACCGTAAATTGCGTTGGAATCACAAAATTACGAGCTTCGCGATGGCGCAGACCGCAGCTGAAAAGGAGACAGAAAAATTTTGGCCAAAAATTCAATGTGAGGATTCTAATTTTATTTGTTTAATTAATTATAAATTATTTTCTTGCATTAAAAATAATTGTTTGATCGTTTAATTCTGACCTGAAATGTTGGGTGTTGTTTGGAGTGATAATTGTTGTTTGTTGAATGATTGTTGTACATGATTTGCAAAATCCGCTTGGATTTATATATATCTTATTTGCGGTTGGAGAAATGGGATCTAAAATGAGATCATAACATATTTTATTCAGTATATATATATATATATGTTAAGATTGGATTAGAACTTGTAAAACAAATAAAATCCTCTTTTATTTTTAGAACATGTACACAAATGAATTTCTTTTTGTCCTAAAAATAAAAAGAGTTTTTATTTACATTTCTGTTATTAATAAAAGGACAAATATAAAAGAACAAGTTTTTATTTACATTTCTTTGTAAATAAATGAACACATTTAGATGTGATAAAAAGAAATAAAAAGACAATCTTTTTATATTGGAAACAAAAAGATGAAATTTTGACGATGAAAATAAAAAGACAATCTTTTTATATTTAAAATAGAAGAAGTTATCATTTTCATTGCAAAATAGAAAAAGTCATATTTCTACATTGCGAAATAGAAAATTCATATTTCTACATTGCGAAATAGAAAAAGTCATATTTTTACATTGCGAAATAGAAAAGATTATATTTTTACATTGTAAAATAGTAAAGTTGATATTTTTACATTGTAAAATAGTAAAGTTGATATTTTTACTTTGTAAAATATAAAAGATCATATTTTTAAATCGCAAAATAGGTTAATCATTTATTTACACCTTCCTTTGTAAATGATAAGGCTAAAAATATGTTATTCACATTTTTGATGTTTATATGGTGAAAGAAAAGAAACAAAGTTTTGTAAATCATTTTGTTTATATTTTCATTGTAATAGGAAAAGAGTAAAATATGTAAATCATTTTGTTTACATTTTCATTGTAATAGGAAAAGAGTAAAATATGTAAATCATTTTGTTTACATTTTCATTGTAATAGGAAAAGAGTAAAATATGTAAATCATTTTGTTTGCATTTTCATTGTAATAGAAAAAGAGTAAAATATGTAAATCATTTTGTTTATATTTTCATTGTAATAGAAAAAGAGTAAAATATGTAAATCATTTTGTTTACATTTTCATTGTAATAGAAAAAGAGTAAAATATGTTAATCACTTTGTTTACATTTTCTTTGTAATAGAAAAAGAGTAAAACATATTAATCAGTTATGTAAATAAAAAGAATAGAATTTAGAAATATATTTATTTACATTTCCTATAGTAGGTAAAAATAGAATTGTTAATGTTGAATATTTTATCGTCATTTTGAATGCGGTAAAAATAGAATTGTTAATGTTGAATATTTTATCGTCATTTTGAATGCGGTAAAAATAGAATTGTTAATGTTGAATATTTTATCGTCATTTTGAATGCGGTAAAAATAGAATAGTTAATGTTGAATATTTTATCGTCATTTTGAACGCGGTGAAAATAGAATGGTTAATGTTGTCATTTTTATCGACATTCTTGGTGCGATAAAAATAGACAATGTTAGTGATTCATTTTTATCGACATTTTGGGTGCGATAAAAATAGACAATGTTAGTGATTCATTTTTATCGACATTCTTGGTGCGATAAAAATAGACAATGTTAGTGATTCATTTTTATCGACATTCTTTGTGCGATAAAAATAGACAATGTTAGTGATTCATTTTTATCGACATTTTTGGTGCGATAGAAAATAAAAAGAACAGGAACATGAGAATCATTTATTTACAACTCCTATTGTAAATGAAAAGAGTAAAAAAATATGAGGACCACTTTATTTACAACTTCTTTTGTAAATGAAAAGACCAGAATATGTTGATCATTTTATTGGTATTTCTATGGTAAATAAAAGAACAAGACATGTGAATCCTTTTTATTTTCATTTTTTTTTATTGTAAATGAAAAAGAACAACATTCTTGTCAAGACTTGATTAGTGAATTTAAATTGTCATTTTGAGTTAACATGTCAAAATTAGAAAATGAACCTTTCTATACATTAAAAGGATTAGTTAAAAATGAACATTTTGTGTCATTTAAAAGGATTAATTAGAAATGAACACTTGGTGTCATTAAAAAGATTAAATTAGAAATAAACATTTTTTTTATGCATAAGAAAAGAGACTAAAACAAAATACTCATTTTTGTATATTAAAAGTGAATTAGACAAAATGGATATTTTTGGCACATTAAAATGAATGAAGTAAAAATAGACATCTTTATTCATTGAAAAATATTAGACAAAATTCTCATTTTGTTGCATTAGAAGTTAAGAAACAAAATCATCATATTTGTTTATGTTGAGAAAAAGAATGGATTTAAAATGTATGTTTTCATACATTAAAAAGAATGAATTAAGGATGTATATCTTTATACATTAAAAATAATGAAGTCAAATATTCATTTTGTCATTAAAATGAATGAGACCAAAAATATGTATTTTTGGTAAATAAATAAAAGTCACGATTTTTATGGTCATATGTTCATAATAAAGAGTATTGAAATATTTGCCTGTGATGTTGTATTTTGATGTGTTAAATGTGATGTTAGTATATTCAAAATTGAATATTACACTTCCATTTACAAGTCATCCGACTTGTTTATGTGATTGGGTCGATTATTTTTACACATCGCCCAAGTGCACAAATAATTTATTATTTGTTTGTTGGCTGAAAACCCCACACGGGTATTGGGACGATACTTGACTGACACAAATCCCAATGTTATTATATGTCTATCGATTGATCGACAGACTGCGATGAGCGTTATTGTTTTATTTTAATGCTCACACAGTTGACATTGTCACTCTGGTTGTTAATGGATGGATTGAGGATTATTTCCTGTTTTACCCTATACATGAAATGTATGAAACCCATATGACCCAAATTATATGGTACATGGTTGAGTCGCATTCCAATGCAGAATTTCTTTTTTTTAAATAAAGAAATTTTATATAATAAAAGGATTTTTGTAAAATAAAAGATTTTGTATTATAAAGAATATTTTACATTCAGAATCTTTTATATATAGAATATTTTATTGATTATTTTAAATTTTTTTTTATAGTAATGAATTAATGTCTTTAAGATAAACCTTTTATTTAAGATTATTAGATCTTAACAATTATGGTTGGTAATTGATATGTAGATTGGATTTGTAGTGGACGATGTTTTAAATAACATTTATCCTTTAATCCAATTTACATTGAAATTACTATTTGAAATTTATAAATCTATTTTATAAATTGAAAATCAAAATTGGAATATTAATAAATCTTTTTAGAAGGATTAAAATGTAATTTATTTTATCTTTGATAAAATTAATGAGAACCTTTTAACATAAATAATAATTTTTATTTAAAAGGATATTCAAAGTTGGAATGTGGCGTATGGTTGATTTTAATTACAAATACGCGAGTTATTCAGAAAGACCGGGTCTAACCCATTCTGAATAACCATCACGACGATCAAGAGTCGAAGATGAAGACGGTGACTGAAGACCTGAGAGCTTCACGTCGTTTGGTTGATGGTGACTAATATCTTGAATTGGGACTGATCCCCCAAGGCAAGGTAAAAGTGATGATCTTCCAGACGTACTGGAGATCGACGGATACGTTGTTTCGTTCAGACCCAGAACGGACTTGTAAATGGATAGCATGCCTGACATTGAAATTTATTTCATGTAATTAAATTGGTTTTTATTTAATATATAAATGCATGGTGGCGGAGGATTTATTCTCTTTCTTAACACCCTTTTGTATGTTAAATAATTACCGATCGCATGATATGAGTTGTTGATGTGGCACGCCAAGTTGCAATTGAACAAAGCTTATTGTTGCAAAGCAGAGCCTTGTATGATGATCAAAGCATAGTCTGGTATGGACATAGCTTTGTGTAATACGTTACTTCGCGAGCCTCACACCCCGGTTGAGTCTAAAACGGAGCAAGGGAACGCAGGGAGTGCGCACGTTTCTTTCTAGCTAGAAGTGGTGTCGGTGCTTAAACTGGCTGACATTTTACTTATGTGGTTGTTGGATTTGAGGTACCTCAGGTATATTGGTCGTATTGTGGCCAATCAGAGATCCGTTAGGATCGGGAAACGTGTGTTCAGGAATAACTAATCCAGTCCATTGCACCAGTTGGACAGAGTACCAACACGGGGACGGACCGGCCCTGCAGGATCCAAGGGTTGGACAGAGTACCAATCCTGGGGCATTGCTAGAGTGTCTCGAATCGGTAAGGAATTCGCTCCTAGCCTTGACTCAGATGGAAACCCAATACGACATCATGCGGTTTTGATTGTATACCTATATATGGCGACATAGTGGGATGGGGCACTCATGCCGTCTAGGATTAATACATTTACTTTGATGTCCTTCAATTTGGTTGCACACTATTATTATATAATACCGTGTTTATCGTATCAAGCATCTTTTGATCATTATAAGGTAAAACCCTATCCTCCGGTTTGCGTTGCATTGTGTGATGGGACTTGGGTCTTATAATGGTTTCATTTTTCTAAAAAAAGCATTGCGCTATTTTGACGATTTACTTTAGTCATGCACTGGCAATCCATAGGAGGAAACCCGTTCCGCGAAAGTGGCGTGGTCCTGTGATTAGCCTTATTATATTTTATAGGTTAGGTAGAATTCTCACACCAGTCCCATGACTGACCTGTAGTTTTGTCCACTGGCAAACTCGGGTGCCCATATTTTCCACACGGACAGTCGAGTAGCTATTTTTGCAGATATATTAAACAGGATTCTGGGTTGAAGCTTAAAGCTGTGTCCAGGGATAGAAAGTCTTCCGCTGTGTTCTTCCGTTGCAGTATATTACATTTTTGTATTTATCTTCCGCTGTAATTATATTCCAATGTACTCTGATATGTATATTCTGTACTCTGATGTAACATTTATTATAGTGTTATAAAAGTCTTCTGTTATCGGTTGTAATGTGTTGTATGCCCAAAGTTAAAGTATTCGTAGATTTTCACTTTTTGGGTCAGACCTGTGTGGTTTATGGTCGATTCAAAGGGTGGGAATTTGCGGGTCTTTACAGTTGGTATCAGAGCTCTGGTTAGCTCAAATCTTTGGGGTACAACTTGTTAGAACTGAACAGAAGACTCATCAGAGATTGGATTAGTAATATCCAATAAGAATACTCATTAGAGATAGGATCAGCAGTATTCTAGAATGAGTGAACTCGTTAGAGATGGGGTTAGTAATGCCCTAGAACGAGTTCAGAGTTACGAATTTATAATTAACGTATTTTTGATATTTATAATCTATTTTGTGAAATATGATTTCTATATATATAAAGTTGTATATATTTTGAAAAGATAATTAACCATTAAAATTTAAAATTAAGATAGTTAATTTTACAATTTTTAGCTACGTTCCTTTTCGAGGACGAAAAGTTTTTAAGTGGGGGCGATTGTAACAACCCGCAAAATCAGGACCAATTAAAAAAAAATTATTTTAGAAAATTTTAATGAATTTTGACAATATAAAATAATTTATTTAAATAATAATGATCACAAATTTGATTCAAATCGAAGTTAGAATGAATGATTTAATTTTTATTATAAAAAGAGTTAGAAATAACGCGGTAGTTTGAAAAGTCAAACTTGAACTTTGACTGACCGTACAGGATGCAAAATTTAACGGATTTTAGTGAAACCAAAAATATTAGAATCTATTTAAAAATATCTTTCCAACGAATCCGAAAAATCGAAATTTCATAACGGGAATCAAAAGTTATGGCCAATTCAATATTTAGAAAGGTCGCTATGAAATTTATAAGGGCCAAAATGCTAAATTTTGCAGAATAAGGAATTAGGACCCGAAACCATCTCCATTGGTTTTAGAATGTTGTTTACATATAAAAATGACTATAAGAACTTATATTTTTGAGTTTCGGAAAAATTCCACTATTTTTGGTATTTTTAAATATTAAAATATACACCTGAAAAATAGAATTTTTGCAAACGAACTCCGAATTCGACGAAACCAGTTTCTATGGATTCGGAATATTAAATTAAGGTTAAATTCTAAAATTTATAATTTTTGGAATTATTTTATGGCCTGTATAATTTTTACAGTGGAAATACAGCCTATTTTCAGACTTCGGAAATTTATAATAAATTCATACGGAATCGGAAAATTACGAAATCAGGTTCGTTGGGTTCGTAATGACCTGAAATAATTATGTTTAAAATTTTATTAATTTTGAAATCAGCATGTATTTATAAGGATTTTTGAATTGAAGAAAACAGTTGAAAATTGAGTAATTGGGCACATAATGATATTTGGGCCCAAACCAAAATTAAACCCATGGTATATATTATCTTTTTTCTGAGTTTTAGGGCTGAAATTCGAAATACACAGCAGCCACTCTCTTTTCCATCATTTTTTCTCAATTTCCATGGCGGCTCCCTCTTCCTCTAAAATTCATAAAAAAATAAAATCTCTTCAAACCATAGCAAATTATATGTTTTCTCGAAGGTCTCGACGATACGAAGCTAATGGTGTAGTCGGTTTTGTCAAACAGCGCTCGGATTCGCCGGAATCTCGTCTTAAAGCTCGCTGTTTTCGAAATTCAGAAGCTCAAAACGTAAATCAAGAAATTCCCGTGAATCGAGGAAGAATTAGACGAAGTCACGAACACGGAAGTTCTTCGTCTACGCAAGACGAAGATGCTCAGAAAATTTCAGGCAGTTTGGAGGTGTGAGGCGGCCTGTGGGACCCCCGAGGCGAAATTCTTTCTAGGCGATTTCCCGATGATCGGAGAAGCTTTAGGGGCGGCTCTTTCTGGTGGTGGTGCGTCTCGCCAAGACGAAGACATTGGCGGTGGTCCCGTGGCGTCAGGTGGCCCGAGGCAGCGGCAAAGTGCGGTCAAAGTTCGGCGGTGAACAGTGTTTTCGGTCAATGGGCTGAGGGTATTTTCTATTTTATTTTTAAATTATTTAATTAATTTCCAGAACTTTGAAATTGCATAACTCACTCATACGAAGTCGAAAATCGACGATTTCAGGTGCGTTGGGATCGTGGCGACGAGATGGACGTGTGGACACTAATTTTGTCCAATTCTGAGACAGTGAAATTTTTAGGTATTTTCACGAATTTGAATTAATTATTTAATTACCCGATCTTTAAAAATTCATAACTCTTTCATACGAGGTCCGTTTGACGAACCGTAAATTGCGTTGGAATCACAAAATTACGAGCTTCGCGATGGCGCAGACCGCAGCTGAAAAGGAGACAGAAAAATTTTGGCCAAAAATTCAATGTGAGGATTCTAATTTTATTTGTTTAATTAATTATAAATTATTTTCTTGCATTAAAAATAATTGTTTGATCGTTTAATTCTGACCTGAAATGTTGGGTGTTGTTTGGAGTGATAATTGTTGTTTGTTGAATGATTGTTGTACATGATTTGCAAAATCCGCTTGGATTTATATATATCTTATTTGCGGTTGGAGAAATGGGATCTAAAATGAGATCATAACATATTTTATTCAGTATATATATATATATATGTTAAGATTGGATTAGAACTTGTAAAACAAATAAAATCCTCTTTTATTTTTAGAACATGTACACAAATGAATTTCTTTTTGTCCTAAAAATAAAAAGAGTTTTTATTTACATTTCTGTTATTAATAAAAGGACAAATATAAAAGAACAAGTTTTTATTTACATTTCTTTGTAAATAAATGAACACATTTAGATGTGATAAAAAGAAATAAAAAGACAATCTTTTTATATTGGAAACAAAAAGATGAAATTTTGACGATGAAAATAAAAAGACAATCTTTTTATATTTAAAATAGAAGAAGTTATCATTTTCATTGCAAAATAGAAAAAGTCATATTTCTACATTGCGAAATAGAAAATTCATATTTCTACATTGCGAAATAGAAAAAGTCATATTTTTACATTGCGAAATAGAAAAGATTATATTTTTACATTGTAAAATAGTAAAGTTGATATTTTTACATTGTAAAATAGTAAAGTTGATATTTTTACTTTGTAAAATATAAAAGATCATATTTTTAAATCGCAAAATAGGTTAATCATTTATTTACACCTTCCTTTGTAAATGATAAGGCTAAAAATATGTTATTCACATTTTTGATGTTTATATGGTGAAAGAAAAGAAACAAAGTTTTGTAAATCATTTTGTTTATATTTTCATTGTAATAGGAAAAGAGTAAAATATGTAAATCATTTTGTTTACATTTTCATTGTAATAGGAAAAGAGTAAAATATGTAAATCATTTTGTTTACATTTTCATTGTAATAGGAAAAGAGTAAAATATGTAAATCATTTTGTTTGCATTTTCATTGTAATAGAAAAAGAGTAAAATATGTAAATCATTTTGTTTATATTTTCATTGTAATAGAAAAAGAGTAAAATATGTAAATCATTTTGTTTACATTTTCATTGTAATAGAAAAAGAGTAAAATATGTTAATCACTTTGTTTACATTTTCTTTGTAATAGAAAAAGAGTAAAACATATTAATCAGTTATGTAAATAAAAAGAATAGAATTTAGAAATATATTTATTTACATTTCCTATAGTAGGTAAAAATAGAATTGTTAATGTTGAATATTTTATCGTCATTTTGAATGCGGTAAAAATAGAATTGTTAATGTTGAATATTTTATCGTCATTTTGAATGCGGTAAAAATAGAATTGTTAATGTTGAATATTTTATCGTCATTTTGAATGCGGTAAAAATAGAATAGTTAATGTTGAATATTTTATCGTCATTTTGAACGCGGTGAAAATAGAATGGTTAATGTTGTCATTTTTATCGACATTCTTGGTGCGATAAAAATAGACAATGTTAGTGATTCATTTTTATCGACATTTTGGGTGCGATAAAAATAGACAATGTTAGTGATTCATTTTTATCGACATTCTTGGTGCGATAAAAATAGACAATGTTAGTGATTCATTTTTATCGACATTCTTTGTGCGATAAAAATAGACAATGTTAGTGATTCATTTTTATCGACATTTTTGGTGCGATAGAAAATAAAAAGAACAGGAACATGAGAATCATTTATTTACAACTCCTATTGTAAATGAAAAGAGTAAAAAAATATGAGGACCACTTTATTTACAACTTCTTTTGTAAATGAAAAGACCAGAATATGTTGATCATTTTATTGGTATTTCTATGGTAAATAAAAGAACAAGACATGTGAATCCTTTTTATTTTCATTTTTTTTTATTGTAAATGAAAAAGAACAACATTCTTGTCAAGACTTGATTAGTGAATTTAAATTGTCATTTTGAGTTAACATGTCAAAATTAGAAAATGAACCTTTCTATACATTAAAAGGATTAGTTAAAAATGAACATTTTGTGTCATTTAAAAGGATTAATTAGAAATGAACACTTGGTGTCATTAAAAAGATTAAATTAGAAATAAACATTTTTTTTATGCATAAGAAAAGAGACTAAAACAAAATACTCATTTTTGTATATTAAAAGTGAATTAGACAAAATGGATATTTTTGGCACATTAAAATGAATGAAGTAAAAATAGACATCTTTATTCATTGAAAAATATTAGACAAAATTCTCATTTTGTTGCATTAGAAGTTAAGAAACAAAATCATCATATTTGTTTATGTTGAGAAAAAGAATGGATTTAAAATGTATGTTTTCATACATTAAAAAGAATGAATTAAGGATGTATATCTTTATACATTAAAAATAATGAAGTCAAATATTCATTTTGTCATTAAAATGAATGAGACCAAAAATATGTATTTTTGGTAAATAAATAAAAGTCACGATTTTTATGGTCATATGTTCATAATAAAGAGTATTGAAATATTTGCCTGTGATGTTGTATTTTGATGTGTTAAATGTGATGTTAGTATATTCAAAATTGAATATTACACTTCCATTTACAAGTCATCCGACTTGTTTATGTGATTGGGTCGATTATTTTTACACATCGCCCAAGTGCACAAATAATTTATTATTTGTTTGTTGGCTGAAAACCCCACACGGGTATTGGGACGATACTTGACTGACACAAATCCCAATGTTATTATATGTCTATCGATTGATCGACAGACTGCGATGAGCGTTATTGTTTTATTTTAATGCTCACACAGTTGACATTGTCACTCTGGTTGTTAATGGATGGATTGAGGATTATTTCCTGTTTTACCCTATACATGAAATGTATGAAACCCATATGACCCAAATTATATGGTACATGGTTGAGTCGCATTCCAATGCAGAATTTCTTTTTTTAAAATAAAGAAATTTTATATAATAAAAGGATTTTTGTAAAATAAAAGATTTTGTATTATAAAGAATATTTTACATTCAGAATCTTTTATATATAGAATATTTTATTGATTATTTTAAATTTTTTTTTATAGTAATGAATTAATGTCTTTAAGATAAACCTTTTATTTAAGATTATTAGATCTTAACAATTATGGTTGGTAATTGATATGTAGATTGGATTTGTAGTGGACGATGTTTTAAATAACATTTATCCTTTAATCCAATTTACATTGAAATTACTATTTGAAATTTATAAATCTATTTTATAAATTGAAAATCAAAATTGGAATATTAATAAATCTTTTTAGAAGGATTAAAATGTAATTTATTTTATCTTTGATAAAATTAATGAGAACCTTTTAACATAAATAATAATTTTTATTTAAAAGGATATTCAAAGTTGGAATGTGGCGTATGGTTGATTTTAATTACAAATACGCGAGTTATTCAGAAAGACCGGGTCTAACCCATTCTGAATAACCATCACGACGATCAAGAGTCGAAGATGAAGACGGTGACTGAAGACCTGAGAGCTTCACGTCGTTTGGTTGATGGTGACTAATATCTTGAATTGGGACTGATCCCCCAAGGCAAGGTAAAAGTGATGATCTTCCAGACGTACTGGAGATCGACGGATACGTTGTTTCGTTCAGACCCAGAACGGACTTGTAAATGGATAGCATGCCTGACATTGAAATTTATTTCATGTAATTAAATTGGTTTTTATTTAATATATAAATGCATGGTGGCGGAGGATTTATTCTCTTGCTTAACACCCTTTTGTATGTTAAATAATTACCGATCGCATGATATGAGTTGTTGATGTGGCACGCCAAGTTGCAATTGAACAAAGCTTATTGTTGCAAAGCAGAGCCTTGTATGATGATCAAAGCATAGTCTGGTATGGACATAGCTTTGTGTAATATGTTACTTCGCGAGCCTCACACCCCGGTTGAGTCTAAAACGGAGCAAGGGAACGCAGGGAGTGCGCACGTTTCTTTCTAGCTAGAAGTGGTGTCGGTGCTTAAACTGGCTGACATTTTACTTATGTGGTTGTTGGATTTGAGGTACCTCAGGTATATTGGTCGTATTGTGGCCAATCAGAGATCCGTTAGGATCGGGAAACGTGTGTTCAGGAATAACTAATCCAGTCCATTGCACCAGTTGGACAGAGTACCAACACGGGGACGGACCGGCCCTGCAGGATCCAAGGGTTGGACAGAGTACCAATCCTGGGGCATTGCTAGAGTGTCTCGAATCGGTAAGGAATTCGCTCCTAGCCTTGACTCAGATGGAAACCCAATACGACATCATGCGGTTTTGATTGTATACCTATATATGGCGACATAGTGGGATGGGGCACTCATGCCGTCTAGGATTAATACATTTACTTTGATGTCCTTCAATTTGGTTGCACACTATTATTATATAATACCGTGTTTATCGTATCAAGCATCTTTTGATCATTATAAGGTAAAACCCTATCCTCCGGTTTGCGTTGCATTGTGTGATGGGACTTGGGTCTTATAATGGTTTCATTTTTCTAAAAAAAGCATTGCGCTATTTTGACGATTTACTTTAGTCATGCACTGGCAATCCATAGGAGGAAACCCGTTCCGCGAAAGTGGCATGGTCCTGTGATTAGCCTTATTATATTTTATAGGTTAGGTAGAATTCTCACACCAGTCCCATGACTGACCTGTAGTTTTGTCCACTGGCAAACTCGGGTGCCCATATTTTCCACACGGGCAGTCGAGTAGCTATTTTTGCAGATATATTAAACAGGATTCTGGGTTGAAGCTTAAAGCTGTGTCCAGAGATAGAAAGTCTTCCGCTGTGTTCTTCCGTTGCAGTATATTACATTTTTGTATTTATCTTCCGCTGTAATTATATTCCAATGTACTCTGATATGTATATTCTGTACTCTGATGTAACATTTATTATAGTGTTATAAAAGTCTTCTGTTATCGGTTGTAATGTGTTGTATGCCCAAAGTTAAAGTATTCGTAGATTTTCACTTTTTGGGTCAGACCTGTGTGGTTTATGGTCGATTCAAAGGGTGGGAATTTGCGGGTCTTTACAATTTATTTTTATGCTTCTTTATTTTTGAGCAAGAAATATATTTTGACTATGTAATTGGGTATTGGAAGTGGATGGGCTTTTATTGTAAACAATTATATTTAATAAATGATTTGAAGTACTTATACTTTACTTTCCGCTGTTTTATATATGTCTGTCTTGTAGTATTTATGTTCCAGTACCCATAATGCTCCATTGAAGTTAAGTCATTCCCTTTGTGAGTGACCTTAACGGATGTGGGGTGTTACATTTGGTATCAGAGCAGAAGGTTACCAGACTGGGCAAAATCTTTTAAAAACCTTCTGAAATTATTTTCAAAACGTTTACAAAGAAGCATTTTTCTAAGAAAAGTTTTGTTTTACAAAAGGCATATTCCCCAAAGCCATATGCGTTATGTTTTGATTCTCTCCTTGAGTCTCTTCTCTCTTTCTTTTTTCACCATAGTTTTGTAGGTGTACGACACATGTAGGAGGGCAAAGAAGTGCCCACCTTCCATCTGTAGCCGCAGTAGTTCCATCTACGGCTAATCTTATTTCAAGCTTTGTAGGGTTACCGTACGATGGAGGTGGCTTTCGAGAAACTCGTCAACAAACTATACAAGGATAGTAAGAACAGGGATAAAGAACATAGGCCTAAGGATGAAAAACTTGTTGATATGGCTTAATCCACGAAGGAGGAAAAAGGTGAAAGGAAAGAGGCCAAAGTGAAAGAATAATAAAACCCATGACAAGAAAGAACATCGTTGGTATGGTAAAAAGGGACATGTAGTTAAGTATTATAAGACAAGGACAAGGGCAAACGACAAGATCGTCGAGAGGGCAATTGTATGCTCTCACTACTAGCGTACCTAAGAGGGGTGGTAATGTTTCTGTTAAAAGTTTAGCTTTTATTTCTATCATACCGTGGGAACTTTGTTTTTGTACATTGCATCCTTTTAATTCTGCTTCGATAGTTGAGTCTCTGCACCTTAGTACTAGCGTGGTAGAGGATCCCATTTTTGTCTCAAATCCTGTTGGGGAATCGGCTCATTATTTCATGACTTGTTTGGATTTGAGAATGTCTATGCTAAATGTTGAGTTTGGAAGTAATGCTTCTGTTTTTGGGCTATGGATTTATTCTAGGGATGGAGTGGTTATCCAGAAATGGTACCATTCTCGAGTATGAAAAAAGGGTAGTTAAGCTCTTGACTTGCCTCGGTAATGCCCTCGAAGTCTAGTGTAACCCTTAGGGTTCTTCCATGATTAGTTACCTAGAATCTCTTGACACATTTATTGGTAATTTGTAATCCGTTCGAGTAGTGTTCGCCACTAAGGCGGATGGTTCATTTCTCTTACGCATGAGTTATAGAAATCACCCTAGTAAGTACACTTGGTAACATGATTGGCATCTGTTTATTTTCAAGAGATAGTTCTTCTGCGTGGAATACCTTATAGTAAGTAAACGAGATCCAGGATTCACTAGTGAATTTTGGAAAGCTTGCATGAAACCATGAGTACGCAGTTATGTTTGGGTCGAGTATACTAGAAGGAGAATAAGTGAAAGTGAAACGAGAGGCAATAGTGAAATGAGTTCCAACTCATATTTTGGAAACAAGAATTAAGAAGCTAGGAAATTGTGAAGTTAAAGACGGTCAAAGCACAACGGAGTTAAGCTCAAGGAAATGCGACTCAGAAGATGGAAGACTAGATACGCGCATCATATCTCTTTTTAAGAGTATATTCTTGATCCTTTTTTCTTGTAGAGCTTACTTGCATGCTATCTTTTAAGTATATCCTCTCGGTCTTATTCTCAATCCTATTTCTGTTGCAAACCCCATAGGGAGTATGATTCATCTGTTAATAATACAAGTTGGGGCTAGAGGGTGTCCGTTGGGTTGATTGAACTTTTTGGGTTTTATAGGATATGGGTTGGTTTTAGGAAGGGAATTCTTGTGACCAAAAAGGAGTCCATCATGCTTAGTTTCCTAGAAACACATATATATTGGTTGGGTAATTCTTTGGGTGTCAGTCTGATGTTGATTTTGGTCTTCGGGGCTGGTGCTTAGGGAGTTCTTCTCCTAAATATATATAACGTAGATTTCCAGTTTTGACATTGCCTAATGGGCACAAAGTTTTTACTTGCTTCTATCATTCGACTATACCTTTAGGTTGGAATAATTGGGTGTAAACATGTGTTTGAGACATGTTATGATTGATGGTTGCAAATGGTTGCAAGTGGTTGCTAGTGGTTGCCCGTGAATGCATATACACGAACGGTAGGCACTAGATCGGCTCAATCACCTTTCATACTGCATATGCATGAGTGTTTATACTTGTTTATGGATGAAATTGAATGTGTAATCATGTGAATGTTGCATATGGATGGATGTTTGTGCACACATATATTGTTTTTGTGACTAGGACTATTTGCATACATGTTGGACTCATGGCACTAAACATATTTTGCATTAAGATGATCAATCAGGCCTGATCATTTGCATTAGATAAGGAACATATACACACACCTTCTACATATGTTCATACAGCAGTAGAAAGATCTTAAGGATAATGGATGCATGTGATCGATGATTGGGTAGATGGATGATTGGATGGTAGGACACATTCTTCTTAACTTGAAGATTTCGGGGACGAAATCCTTTAAGGAGGGGAGAATGTAACAACCTGAATTTTACTAACATATTAAAACAAGAAATCAGAGTATAATTAATTTTTAAAATGAGAATCATGGGAAATGGGTTGCGCCATTGCGTTCGTCTTGGAATTCTGCTTGGAATAGAGTCCGAGTTTTCGAAAATCGGAGTCCGTATAACCAAGTTATGACCTCTAGAAGTTTCACGAATTTTCAGAATCAAAAATAGCTCAGAAATTCGAATTCAAATTCGAATTCAAAACCCAGAAGCGGGCTGGGCGGAAAAATTCCCGCCCAGAGCCCAGGTCGACCTGGGAGTCGACCTAGCCAGACCAGGTCGACCATAGGGTCGACCTGGGGGTCGACCTCCCTGGTCGGGCCTGGGTGCGACTGGTTGGCTGGGAGGGTCTATTGTGGGCCTATGACGTTTTTTGATGGTTCAGATCAGTTCTAGGGTTAATCTAAGGGCCTAAATAAGTTCCCTACACCTATATAAACACCATAAGACCTAACCTAATTCACAACAAATCATTCTTACACCGTTATGCTGCTGAATTCCCTCTTGAACCATGGCCGCCGCCTCCAAATTAAAGCTTAAGCATTCAAACTCGATTCAAATCAAGATCAATGCTTCTTCAACAATTCAAGAAGATAAATCAACATTACTACAACGTTCTATGACAATTTCAGTTCTTAATTCGTTAGCCATGTTCTGTAAGTTTTAGTTGCTTTTTAGATTTAAACTTGTTAACTATAATATGGCCATGGAATAATGTGGAATTGGATTGAAGTATGTTTATCGATTCAGACCTATTTCTGTTGCTTCTTGAATCTTGAGTTTTTGAGACTTGTCAATCTTTATTCTCATGTCAATTTCATGATCTATTCAGCCTGTTGTAAATAAGTTTTCTTGATTCATGTTGATATTATTATTAAGTTGTAATCTTCATGCCTGTGATGATGTTTTTCTCTCTGATCTTATTTTTAGGCAAAATTCTATCTTCCCCTATTTATTTTCTTTTGATGAACCTTGGTCAATTTCCGACCTAGGCCTAAGCCGCGATTTGCATACGATTTAATATGGTGAAATATTGGGATATTACCTATTTGGATATATGTGTTTGGTGGAATTGATGGCATAACATGAAATTGGAAATTTGGGTATTGTTAATATAATTGAAATTGCAAGTTTGGGCATTGGCATAAGTAATTTGGCATGAAGTGGGAATACATGAATTGGCATGTAAATTAAATCACGAGTTCAGGCCTATGTAAATTAAATCAAAAGATTAGGCTTTTGTTAATTGGGCATAAGTAGAATTGGGAAATTGAACATGAAAGCGACTGTAAACTTTATAATTGGCATAAACATGTATTATGAACTTGGGTAACTGACATGTATTATAATAAAAAGATTATAGTTTGGGATAACTACATCATGAATCATGGTTTGGGTTTATTTGGGCATGATACATGTAATTTTGGCTAGAACTTGATATGGGTAAAATGGCATAAACTTGGCATACATGTAAATAGGCAAGAATTGGGCATATGTAAACTGAGTAGAATTGGGTAATTATATAAATTGGCATGTAATTTGGAACTCGGGCACATGTTTATTAATATGTAAAGTTGGGAATTTTGATTTATACGACACATATGTAATTAACAATCTAACGGATGCCTTTGACACGAGGTTAGACTTGAGTTGTGGTGTAATTCTGCCCGGAACTGCCCGGCATATCCAGTGACCGCAACAAAAATAGTCTAATGTGAGAGGTCGTAGGCAAAGATTAGGTTGTGATGATGCCTAACACAAGGTTAGACTGAGTTGTGGTGTAATTCTACCTGGAACCGCCTGGCATATCCAGTGACCGCAACAATATGTCTAATGCGAGAGGTTAGCGCATTGAATGCTTGAACCCGAGGTTTGGAACGGGTTTGCGGTGTAATTCTTCCCGGAACCGCCCGGCATATCCAGTGATCGCAAATAAGTCCAATGTGAGAGGTTGATGCATTAGTAAATAATAAATGCTATTGAAACCTGTTAAGTAGGGTAAGGTTAAGTAATATGACTAGACTAATGACACTTAACCGATATGACATGAATGGGTGGGTTAAGTAAACCTGAACTTGATCGCTTGAGAACACTTAACCATTTTAACATGATGATTAGACAAGTGGGTAGGGTTAAGCAAATTGAGAACACTCAACTGATACAACATGTTAATTAGACCAGTGGGTGGGTTAAGTTAACTTGAATTGATTGATGACACTTAACCGATATGACATGATACACTGGTGGGTTATGTTAACACAAGGGAGAACACTTAACCAATATAACATGACGCGTAGCAGGGTTAAGTCACCTTGAACATATAGATAATACTTAACCAACTTAGCATGATACGTGGGCAGGTTAAGTCATGAACTGCTTGAAAACACTTAACCAATTTGATATGCTAAGATAGCGGGGTTAAGTTATGAATCACTAGACAGCACTTAACCAACATGACATGATACGTGGGCGGGTTAAGCCATGAATTACTTTAAAACACTTAACCAATGCAATCTGACGAATGAGAGGGTTAAGTTAAATGGGTTGATGATGCTTAACCAATATGACTAGGTGTGTGGTAGGGTTAAGTAAACACGCGAAGGCAACACTTAACCGATATAACAAGGCATGCGGTAAGGTTAAGTAACGCAAGAGAGAACACTTAATCAAGGTAACATGATGGGTGGTGGGGTTAAGTTAACTTAAACGGATAACAGTTAACCAACCTATGGGGTATACGAATAGACCCTAGGAAAACCCTAGTAGCGGGACCCGTTTCAGCAGTAACCCACATTAGGTATCAACGGCACCCTGAGCTAGGCAGAGTGGGGCACGATTACTGGGCTGATTATAAGCGGTCAAAATGGCGGCAGGTGATGCAGGAGTGCAGGTTCCGACGGATTACGGGCGTGCACGTATTCTAGAGTGGAAAATTTAGTCACTAGGCATCAGTAGATATAAAGCTGTGCATCAAGAATTGTGTCGGGGTTGCCATCCTAGGGATTGATACACCCTAGGGTAGGACCAGCACAGGTATCTACAAGTAGGGGGCCGCGTGACACAAACGAGAACTAGGTCGAGTAAGAGCCGATCGATTAAGGTAGTAAGGATACATCTAACACATTCATGGCAATTGGGCTGGTTGAGGTAAGAGCCTCATACTAGATGTAATCCTGAAGTCTACCGCAACTACGGGGTTGGGATCACCTTATTATATAACATGGGCTACTAGTTGGGATGCTGGTACGGGGGTAAGGATCCTTGTTACATAGGACACTAGTTGGAACACTAGTAGGAATACGGATCATTCCATGCAAGACACTTGTGAGGATGCTAGTTAGGTGGCGCAGAGCAAATATATATCATAGAAATATTTTAATGGTGAAGCAGAGTAATCTTGCGATGCTTGATAGAAATCTTGCGAAATTATACTTAGTTTATCTTGAACGGGAACCTTGCAATGTTATACTTGACAAAAATCATATGATGTTATCCTTAGTTATCTTTCCTGTTGCTTATCTTGTCATCATGCTTATGTCTACTTTCAGTTTATTCATGCCATGTTATCTTTACCTGTTTCTATGCTGAAAGTCACTAGGACTTACTCAGTCTTTATGACTGACCCATTTTATTTCGCCTCTTTTTTCTTCCGTGCCCCCCCCAAGGTTCACAGGGTGGGAATACAGCTTAGTTCGGATCTTACCAAGCTCCAAGGCTCCTTCATGTACGGCTTGGTTTTCTCTTGGATATGGCTTGCTTTGCTTTATTGGGGAATACTACAATTTATTTTTATGCTTCTTTGTTTTTGAGCAAGACAAATATTTTGACTATGTAATTGGGTATTGGAAGTTGATGGGCTTTTATTATAAACAATTATATTTAATAAATGATTTGAAGTACTTCTACTTTACTTTTCGCTGTTTATGTATGTCTGTCTTGTAATATTTCTGTTCCAGTACCCATAATGCTCCATTGAAGTTAAGGCATTCCCTTTGTGAGTGACCTTAACGGATGTGGGGTGATACAGCATTGTAGATCCATACGTTTATTTATTGTAATAACCCTTAAATCTAAGCCAATTTAAAAATTTTATTTCGGAAATTTTATTGAATTTTGAATATTTAAAATGATTTATTTTAAATAGTAACGACGAGAAATTTATTTTGAATAGAATTAGAACATATATATTTATATAGATCGTCGTTAGAATATAAATAATTTATTTTAATTATAAAAGGAATTGAAAATGGCGTGGTAGTTTGAAAATTCGATTTTAAATTTCAAATGAATGTACAGGACTCAAAATAAACCGATTTTAGCGAAACAAAAAATATTAGAATCTATTTGAGAATATCTTTCCAACGAATCCGAAAAATTGAAATTTCATAGCGGGAATCAAAAGTTATGCCCAATTGAAAATTCAGAATAGTCGCTATGGAATTCTAGCCCTTAAAAATGGAAATTTTGCAAACGACCTTCGTTTACGACGAAACCACTTTTTTTGGATCCGGGATGTCAAATTATTGCTAGGTTTCAAAATTCATAATTTTCTGAATCAATATGTGAGCGTGGCGAAGTTAAACGCGTTTGACCAGTTTTAGTGGAATTTAATCGACTGGAAAATGGCCATTTTTCAAACGGTCTCAGAATTTGACGAAATTAGTTTTCTGTGACGGCAAGGAATTTCGCTCGGTCCGAACCAGTCGCTAAACCGATCCAGGCCGTTCGAAACGCCCTATCGTTTGAGAACACGACAAATCAGAACGCATATAGAAGAACATTTCATTGTATATTACAACAATGCATCAGATTACAAGAATATACAGAGTATAAATGAATAAATATTACACAGAAATATCAGAGATTTAAATTACATTAAAATACATCGCAGCGGAAAATAATACAATGCACAACTAGAAGGAGATATACGGATACAAAGCTTTCCGGATATCGTTCCAGCTGTAAACCAGGATCCTGTGAATATAAATCTGCAAAACCAAAACTACTAGCTGCCCGTGTGGAAAATAGGGGCACCCAGAGTTTAGGTCAAAACAATAAACTCCAGGTCAGTCATGGGACTGGTGTGAGAACTAAAACAGTTATTAATCTTTGTTTTAAAGGTTAGGTAAATCAAGGGACCACGCCGTATAACACGGAACGGGTTTCCTCCCAAGAATACCAGTGCATAAAACAAACAGCGCAATGCTAAATAAAGAAAAATGAAGCTGTTATAAGACCCAGGTCCCATCACACAATGCAACGCAGCCGAGGATAGGGTTTTCCCTTATAACAGCCAAAGAATGCTTGATACGGTTAAAACAAATCGTTTGATACTATTATAAGTGCATAGTGTATAAAACAACTTCAAATCATAAGTATCAATCATAGGCGGCATGAGCGCCCCATCCCACTATGTCGCCATACTAGGCTCTACAAATAAAACCGCAAATGTCACGTATTTGGAAATTGGATTTCCGTCTATGAACCGAGACAAAAGATAGTCCTCAACCGATTCGAGACAATCTAGCCTATGTCTCAGGAACAGCCGCAACTGCCCCATGGAGCGACAGGGCCGGTCCACCGATGTGGATTATTATGCCTGAACACTACGTTTCCCCGCCCTTTGGGGCGTAAATGAGCCAACAAATGACTCCATCGGACCCGGATCGTCCGATCAAACCGAGGCGCCTCGCAACAGCAACAACCACATAAGTCAAACTCGTCAGGGCGTGTAAAACCACTGACGCCACTTTTTAGCTAGAAGGAAACGCATGCCCTCCCTGAGGTCCGTCTCCCGTTTCTGGTTCATACCGGGTGTGAAACTCGCGAATTCACGTTACACAAAGCTGTGCCACACAGGCTGTGCTTTGATCATCACCACAAGACTTTGCTTTTCAACAGAAGCCTCGATCTATTGCCACTTAGGCATGCCACACAGGCAATTCACTCTATGTGTTTGATATCCATCAGTATATAACCCCTGAGCTCGTATGTCTCAGAGAAGGGCGTTAAGCAAGAGAATAAATTCTCCGCCGCCAAACATATATATATTTAATAGAAATCAATCACACAGACTAAAATCCAATGTCAGACACACAGTCCATTTACAAGTCCGTTCTGGGTCTAAACGAAACCGGAGGCACCTAGTACCCCGCATATCCATCGATCTCCAAGTACGTCTGGACGATCACTAACTGTTTCCATCTTCTTGGGTGTACAGCCCAATCAAGATCATCAGTAATCACCCAAACGACGTGAAGACTTCTGGTCTTCGACCACCGTCTTCATCTTCGACACCACGTCGAATCAGTTATTCAGAATGGGATAAACCCGGTCTTTCTGAATAACTCGCGTATATATTATAAAAGTGTTACACAAACACAACATACGCCTCATTCCAATTCAGAATATTCTTTTATTCAAAATTTCCTATACTCTGGGAAAAGTTCCCATTAATTTTATCCAAGATAAATTCTTTAAATTTATTCTTTAATCTCCTTTGAATATCAATTCAAACTAGTCGGGATTAGCAAACCACACCGAAGTAATCATTTATTTTATTTCACAATCCCAACCTAGCCATCCCATGAAGTAAAACTGGTTATACTTCATATCTAACACCACGGTGTTATCGGTAAATTCAATTACCATTTCACGTTCAAATCTAATTAAAGATTTAACTATCGCCTGGAGTAAAACTGGTGATACTCCATTCTCGATCTTTTCAATCTAATTAAAGATTCATTAAAACTTCACTTAGTTTTAATCGTTAACTGGGTTAAAGAATCAGTGTCATTTAAAACACTGTCCACGATAAACCCAAAATCACATTCCATTAATTATCGGGTTAAAGAACAAGTGTTATTTAAAACACTGTTCACGATAAACCCAAAAATCAATACCAATTCATTTCCAATTAAATATCAATTAATTGGTACACTTCATTAAATCTAAATAAAAAGATTTAATCTTTTCTCAACTGGGTTCATGAACAGTGTTAGTGAAGACACCATTCACGACAAACCCAAATCACATTTGATATTCAATATAAGGCTCTGAATAGAAAATATATCGGCTTATATTCAATATCAAATTCTACGATTAACAAATGTCGTATTGGAAATAACGATATAAATATATATCTTTCAAATTTCCATAACAACATCCGTATAATCACGAATTCCAACATCGAAATATTCCGAAGACAATTTCGATTCAAATCCACTCCAATGCAATCATTGGAAATTCTGGTTATTTTTAAAACCATTTCAAATTCAATTTATTTATTTGAAAATAAATAGAATTATAATTCTAGTTCAAAACTAGTTCATTTCGATAAAAAAACTATTTTTATCTTTTCAAATATGGAGTTTTTCATCCCAAATCTTCACAAATCATTTCTTATGATTTTACACAAATTATTACTATTTTTAATAATTTTATCAAGGCCCGTACAGTCGATTTCCTTCAACGGCCATCGAACTGCACTTACAGCGACCTTTTTCGAATTTGATTTGGACATAATTCCAAATCCAACCGTTAGATTTCTAATATTCGTTAGAAAGCTCTTTTCGATACGAACCCAACGGTTCCGGTTTTAGGAGAATCCGACGGTCGGATCTCCCGTAATGTCCGTTTGAAATAAATGGTCGAAATTCACGAACTGCCGCGGCGCGGCACGTTCTATTCAGGCCATTATATTATATATATAATATATATAATATACACTTCGTCGATTTCCATTTAAAACGAATTATATAAATAGTTTTAAATTCGTTTCAAAAGCAATTTCAACTTCCTTTTCAATTCAAATCAAAATTGAATTCTTCTTTATAAATTCGTTTTAAAATTCATTTCTATTCAATTCAAATTTCAATTCAATTTGAATTCATTTCAATTCACTTTCAATTCAATTCGAATTCGTTTTCAATTCAATTCATTTCGAAATCGTTTTCAATTCAATTCATTTCGAAATCGTTTTCAATTCAATTCATTTCGAAATCGTTTTCAATTCAATTCATTTCGAAATCGTTTTCAATTCAATTCATTTCGAAATCGTTTTCAATTCAATTCATTTCGAAATCGTTTTCAATTCAATTCATTTCGAAATCGTTTTCAATTCAATTCATTTCGAAATCGTTTTAAAATCGTTATAAATATCGTTCACGTCAAAATGGCGTCAATCTAATCATCACGACTTCACATATTTCTATTTTCAAATATTCTATTTCAAATATTTCCTATTATCAAAATATTTGTTATTATCAAAATATTCTTTATTTTCACGATTGGAATGAGGCCCAATCAATCACCATATAAAGTTAACTATATGGATTCCATACAACACATGTATATAATATCATTGAAAAATAATCAACCATCAACCAAAGTGCACTACACTGTATAAGCATCAAATATAGATATCTAACGCTTATAACAGCCTGTCAATCGATCGATCGACATATTTAATCAATCAGGATGAGTGAACTTCAAATTTCATCCCAACACCCGTGTGGGATTTCAAACAATCAAACACATATTTTATTTGTGCTGTTGGGCGATGTGTAAAATTTATCGTCCCAATCAATGTCATTCAAATAGGTGTACATAAACAAACCGCCCGGTTTATAAATGAATATTTTATTTTATTCACTTCACGTTAAAATTATATTTTTAACGATAAAACATTTTATTTCAACCTATGAATTTCTATTCAATTCATTTACACAATAAAATGATATTTTTATTTTCTGACATATTTTAGAAAATTTCGGCGGCATAACGGCACGATACTAGAAACGGGACAAGGCCTAGCCTTATCCCCGGTCTAGTGAAGGCCCACGCCATTCACACATCAATCAAAATCACCAAACAACCAAATTCAAATCAAATCATATAACTAATCTAGCAACCAAACAAACAAGTCCATGGTCTGTGGACGATTGTGTCGGGTGCTACTAAGCACCGTCTGCATCCTAGTATATATATATAACTAGAAAAAGAAATTGAAAGGTGAGAAATTCTCACCAATAGCTATCCTAGCTCCACGGCACTTCTAATGCAGGAAATCTTCACTGTTCTCGTCGATATCACTTTCTTTGCCCGTAGCCACTACATATGTAAAAGTCGAATTTTTACTTCGCTATTCAATATATAAAAATCGAAATTTTACTTCGTTATTCAATATATAAAAATCGAATTTTTACTTCGTTATTCAATATATAAAAATCGAATTTTTACTTTCGAAGTTCAACATATAAAAATCCTACTTTTATTTCGAAGTTCCACATATAAAAATCATATTTTTATTTCGAAGTTCCACATATAAAAATCATATTTTTACTTCACTATATATATAATAAAAATCAGATTTTTATTATGCTACATATAAAAAGATAATATCTTTATATTTTCTATTATATAGAAATCCTATTTTCAATACACTACTTATATAAAAATAGTATTTTCATATCTTCCATTATATAAAGGTCATATTTTGACAAAACAAAGGAAATCACACATTTTTTTTATATCAATCTTTACATTAGAGAAAATCATGTCCTTATACGCACTTCATATAAACAAAGATTATATCTGTCTATCTTCATCTATTTACATAAAGATCTTAGCTTTGTATTCAAATCATTTACATAAAGATCTTAACTTTCCTTATAAAAATAAATCAAATCCTTTTCTAAATAAAAATCAATACTTTGCTTAACTAAAAATCAATGTACCTTTATTTAAAAATCCAAAAATAACCCATGTTATTTATATTTAAAAACTGAAAAAGAAAATAAAGTAAAATAAAAAAATAAAAAAAATGCTCACTGGTTTTCAGCGCAAGGGGGGGTGGAGTCTTCGTGCAGGTGGTGGTGATGGCGGCCTGGGGGCCCACGGCGGCGACTGGTGTCGAGTTCCCTTCTGGTTTGGGGTTTTAGGGGTTATGGCTTTCGATTGGGTCGGGATTAAGGCGGAGGAGGACGGCGCTGCTCTGGTGGGGTGGGGCGGTGGCGCGATGAAGGGTGGCGGCTGGAGCGTGGCAGCGACGGGCGAGGCTAGGGCTTCGTTCTATCTTTTTTTTTTTCTCAGAAACAAAGTCGGGGAGAGAGAAAGAAAAAAAAAGAGGGGGGGGGTGTATGTAAATTTATATATTATTATTTAATTTAATTCTTTTGAATCCGAAATATCTGTTCAACGATACAAACCCCAAATCAAACCCGACAACTGCCGCCCCTACCTAATTACCCCCATTCCGAACACAATGGGATATGTGTCGTAAGCTGATTCGATTGTTACGATCAGTTTTCATTCAAATTAAAATTTAAATCCTTATATTGAATTTTAAACGTACATTTCAACTTACCGGGGTCACATACTAACTAGAAAAATTCCAAAAAAATATTTTCTAGCTTCGTATTGACGATACGGTCCTAACAAAACTAGTTTCATCGAATTCTGAGGCCGTTGGAAAAATGGCCATTTTCCAGTCGATTAAAATCAACTGAAACTGGTCAAACGCGTTTTCCTTTGCCCCGCTCACATATTGATTCGAAAAATTATGAAATTTGAAACCTAGCAATAACTTTACATCCCGGACCCAACAAATCTGGTTTCATCGAAATCCGAGGTTGTTTGCAAAATGTCCATTTTTAAGGGCCTGAATTCCATAGCGACTATTCAGAATTTTCAACTGGACATATCTTTTGATTCCCGCTACGAACTTTTGATTTTTCGGATTCGTTGGAAAGATATTCACTATTAGATTCCATTATTTTTGGTTTCACTAAAATCCGGATTGTTTTGCACCCGGTACATTCAATTGAAGTTTGAAATCGAATTATCGAACTACCGCGCCATTTTCAATTCTATTTATAATTATATATAATTATTTATATTCTAACGACGACGCATATAATATATACGTTCGAATTATATTCAAAATAAATTTTCCGGTCGATATTATTTAAAATAATTCATTTTAAATATTCAAATTCGCTAAAATTGCCAAAATAAAAATTTCAAACTGGCTCGCATTTTCCGGGTTGTTACAATCTCCCCCACTTAAAACTTTTCGTCCCCGAAAAGGAACAAAGTCGAAAGTGGTTTGATTAATTAACTCCACGTTCGATCTGGCTTTCATTCTCCAACTATTCAGTTTCTGAGAATTTTCAAAATTTCAAAAATTTGGCTAACACCCTAAATTTTCGAAAAATTTCGCCATAACCTCCCCTGCACCGGGAGCATCGGGGAATTTCAAATAGCTTCCCCGGTCCTTCAGATCTCAAAAAGAAAAAGAAAAAGCCAAGCGGCTAGCCAATAGGCTCATAAAATCATCATCACCCAAACAAAACAGTAAATTCTGTAGTAAACATGTACCTATTTGTCGGGCAAACAAATTTTATTCTTCGGCTCTAGCCCCCTTGCTATGACCTGTTCAATGTAAGTATATGTATATACAAGCAAATGCGACCAATTTTCCATACAATTCAATATTTGATACAATTAGGCGTAATGGTTCAAAATTTATCAAACAACTAAACAAGCAACACAAACATCAATCAATTAGTGAATTAGAGTTTCAAATTCATAATTTTGATACATATACAAAAATCAGATTTTTGATGCCAAATCACAACAATAAGCCCTATCTAATTTTGGTTCTCACACCAGTCAATAGGAAGTATATAGATATTACACGTTCGTCACTCGAATATAAATTCTAATGATGGAGCTCCATCGTCAAAATCATCTCCGGGCGATTAGAGTGTAATTCTATATCTATCCAATATATCAAAACTTCGAATACACGCTAGCTAGGCGCATACGCAAAAATCTTTATATTTTGGACTGTCTTAATCAATATAAAATAAATAATCAAATACGAATAGTTGATTTAGACTTTCAAAACAAAAATCGTTTTCATTTTTAAAAATATACTCTTCACACTCGTTCTAGGATACTACTGATCCCATCTCTAACGAGTCATTCTAATTGGATATTACTAATCCAATATCTGATGAATTCTTTCGTACGGTTCTAATGTGTCTTGTTCTCTGAGCTTTGCAAACCAAAGCTCTGATACCAACTGTGACGGCAAGGAATTTCGCTCGGTCCGAACCAGTCGCTAAACCGATCCAGGCCGTTCGAAACGCCCTATCGTTTGAGAACACGACAAATCAGAACGCATATAGAAGAACATTTCATTGTATATTACAACAATGCATCAGATTACAAGAATATACAGAGTATAAATGAATAAATATTACACAGAAATATCAGAGATTTAA
Organism: Allium sativum; assembly: GCA_030737875.1. NCBI lineage: Eukaryota > Viridiplantae > Streptophyta > Magnoliopsida > Asparagales > Amaryllidaceae > Allium > Allium sativum. The sequence continues at coordinate 108,076,883 of CM060916.1, read as the reverse complement.
ATTACATTAAAATACATCGCAGCGGAAAATAATACAATGCACAACTAGAAGGAGATATACGGATACAAAGCTTTCCGGATATCGTTCCAGCTGTAAACCAGGATCCTGTGAATATAAATCTGCAAAACCAAAACTACTAGCTGCCCGTGTGGAAAATAGGGGCACCCAGAGTTTAGGTCAAAACAATAAACTCCAGGTCAGTCATGGGACTGGTGTGAGAACTAAAACAGTTATTAATCTTTGTTTTAAAGGTTAGGTAAATCAAGGGACCACGCCGTATAACACGGAACTGGTTTCCTCCCAAGAATACCAGTGCATAAAACAAACAGCGCAATGCTAAATAAAGAAAAATGAAGCTGTTATAAGACCCAGGTCCCATCACACAATGCAACGCAGCCGAGGATAGGGTTTTCCCTTATAACAGCCAAAGAATGCTTGATACGGTTAAAACAAATCGTTTGATACTATTATAAGTGCATAGTGTATAAAACAACTTCAAATCATAAGTATCAATCATAGGCGGCATGAGCGCCCCATCCCACTATGTCGCCATACTAGGCTCTACAAATAAAACCGCAAATGTCACGTATTTGGAAATTGGATTTCCGTCTATGAACCGAGGCAAAAGATAGTCCTCAACCGATTCGAGACAATCTAGCCCATGTCTCAGGAACAGCCGCAACTGCCCCATGGAGCGACAGGGCCGGTCCACCGATGTGGATTATTATGCCTGAACACTACGTTTCCCCGCCCTTTGGGGCGTAAATGAGCCAACAAATGACTCCATCAGACCCGGATCGTCCGATCAAACCGAGGCGCCTCGCAACAGCAACAACCACATAAGTCAAACTCGTCAGGGCGTGTAAAACCACTGACGTCACTTTTTAGCTAGAAGGAAACGCATGCCCTCCCTGAGGTCCGTCTCCCGTTTCTGGTTCATACCGGGTGTGAAACTCGCGAATTCACGTTACACAAAGCTGTGCCACACAGGCTGTGCTTTGATCATCACCACAAGACTTTGCTTTTCAACAGAAGCCTCGATCTATTGCCACTTAGGCATGCCACACAGGCAATTCACTCTATGTGTTTGATATCCATCAGTATATAACCCCTGAGCTCGTATGTCTCAGAGAAGGGCGTTAAGCAAGAGAATAAATTCTCCGCCGCCAAACAGATATATATTTAATAGAAATCAATCACACAGACTAAAATCCAATGTCAGACACACAGTCCATTTACAAGTCCGTTCTGGGTCTGAACGAAACCGGAGGCACCTAGTACCCCGCATATCCATCGATCTCCAAGTACGTCTGGACGATCACTAACTGTTTCCATCTTCTTGGGTGTACAGCCCAATCAAGATCATCAGTAATCACCCAAACGACGTGAAGACTTCTGGTCTTCGACCACCGTCTTCATCTTCGACACCACGTCGAATCAGTTATTCAGAATGGGATAAACCCGGTCTTTCTGAATAACTCGCGTATATATTATAAAAGTGTTACACAAACACAACATACGCCTCATTCCAATTCAGAATATTCTTTTATTCAAAATTTCCTATACTCTGGGAAAAGTTCCCATTAATTTTATCCAAGATAAATTCTTTAAATTTATTCTTTAATCTCCTTTGAATATCAATTCAAACTAGTCGGGATTAGCGAACCACACCGAAGTAATCATTTATTTTATTTCCCAATCCCAACCTAGCCATCCCATGAAGTAAAACTGGTTATACTTCATATCTAACACCACGGTGTTATCGGTAAATTCAATTACCATTTCACGTTCAAATCTAATTAAAGATTTAACTATCGCCTGGAGTAAAACTGGTGATACTCCATTCTCGATCTTTTCAATCTAATTAAAGATTCATTAAAACTTCACTTAGTTTTAATCGTTAACTGGGTTAAAGAATCAGTGTCATTTAAAACACTGTCCACGATAAACCCAAAATCACATTCCATTAATTATCGGGTTAAAGAACAAGTGTTATTTAAAACACTGTTCACGATAAACCCAAAAATCAATACCAATTCATTTCCAATTAAATATCAATTAATTGGTACACTTCATTAAATCTAAATAAAAAGATTTAATATTTTCTCAACTGGGTTCATGAACAGTGTTAGTGAAGACACCATTCACGACAAACCCAAATCACATTTGATATTCAATATAAGGCTCTGAATAGAAAATATATCGGCTTATATTCAATATCAAATTCTATGATTAACAAATGTCGTATTGGAAATAACGATATAAATATATATCTTTCAAATTTCCATAACAACATCCGTATAATCACGAATTCCAACATCGAAATATTCCGAAGACAATTTCGATTCAAATCCACTCCAATGCAATCATTGGAAATTCTGGTTATTTTTAAAACCATTTCAAATTCAATTTATTTATTTGAAAATAAATAGAATTATAATTCTAGTTCAAAACTAGTTCATTTCGATAAAAAAACTATTTTTATCTTTTCAAATATGGAGTTTTTCATCCCAAATCTTCACAAATCATTTCTTATGATTTTACACAAATTATTACTCTTTTTAATAATTTTATCAAGGCCCGTACAGTCGATTTCCTTCAACGGCCATCGAACTGCACTTACAGCGACCTTTTTCGAATTTGATTTGGACATAATTCCAAATCCAACCGTTAGATTTCTAATTTCTAATATTCGTTAGAAAGCTCTTTTCGATACGAACCCAACGGTTCCGGTTTTAGGAGAATCCGACGGTCGGATCTCCCGTAATGTCTGTTTGAAATAAATGGTCGAAATTCACGAACTGCCGCGGCGCGGCACGTTCTATTCAGGCCATTATATTATATATATAATATATATAATATACACTTCGTCGATTTCCATTTAAAACGAATTATATAAATAGTTTTAAATTCGTTTCAAAAGCAATTTCAACTTCCTTTTCAATTCAAATCAAAATTGAATTCTTCTTTATAAATTCGTTTTAAAATTCATTTCTATTCAATTCAAATTTCAATTCAATTTGAATTCATTTCAATTCACTTTCAATTCAATTCGAATTCGTTTTCAATTCAATTCATTTCGAAATCGTTTTCAATTCAATTCATTTCGAAATCGTTTTCAATTCAATTCATTTCGAAATCGTTTTCAATTCAATTCATTTCGAAATCGTTTTCAATTCAATTCATTTCGAAATCGTTTTCAATTCAATTCATTTCGAAATCGTTTTCAATTCAATTCATTTCGAAATCGTTTTAAAATCGATATAAATATCGTTCACGTCAAAATGGCGTCAATCTAATCATCACGGCTTCACATATTTCTATTTTCAAATATTCTATTTCAAATATTTCCTATTATCAAAATATTTGTTATTATCAAAATATTCTTTATTTTCACGATTGGAATGAGGCCCAATCAATCACCATATAAAGTTAACTATATGGATTCCATACAACACATGTATATAATATCATTGAAAAATAATCAACCATCAACCAAAGTGCACTACACTGTATAAGCATCAAATATAGATATCTAACGCTTATAACAGCCTGTCAATCGATCGTTCGACATATTTAATCAATCAGGATGAGTGAACTTCAAATTTCATCCCAACACCCATGTGGGGTTTCAAACAATCAAACACATATTTTATTTGTGCTGTTGGGCGATGTGTAAAATTTATCGTCCCAATCAATGTCATTCAAATAGGTGTACATAAACAAACCGTCCGGTTTATAAATGAATATTTTATTTTATTCACTTCACGTTAAAATTATATTTTTAACGATAAAACATTTTATTTCAACCTATGAATTTTTATTCAATTCATTTACACAATAAAATGATATTTTTATTTTCTGACATATTTTAGAAAATTTCGGCGGCATAACGGCACGATACTAGAAACGGGACAAGGCCTAGCCTTATCCCCGGTCTAGTGAAGGCCCACGCCATTCACACATCAATCAAAATCACCAAACAACCAAATTCAAATCAAATCATATAACTAATCTAGCAACCAAACAAACAAGTCCATGGTCTGTGGACGATTGTGTCGGGTGCTACTAAGCACCGTCTGCATCCTAGTATATATATATAACTAGAAAAAGAAATTGAAAGGTGAGAAATTCTCACCAATAGCTATCCTAGCTCCACGGCACTTCTAATGCAGGAAATCTTCACTGTTCTCGTCGATATCACTTTCTTTGCCCGTAGCCACTATATATGTAAAAGTCGAATTTTTACTTCGCTATTCAATATATAAAAATCGAATTTTTACTTCGTTATTCAATATATAAAAATCGAATTTTTACTTCGTTATTCAATATATAAAAATCGAATTTTTACTTCGTTATTCAATATATAAAAATCGAATTTTTACTTTCGAAGTTCAACATATAAAAATCCTACTTTTATTTCGAAGTTCCACATAAAAAAATCATATTTTTATTTCGAAGTTCCACATATAAAAATCATATTTTTACTTCACTATATATATAATAAAAATCAGATTTTTATTATGCTACATATAAAAAGATAATATCTTTATATTTTCTATTATATAGAAATCCTATTTTCAATACACTACTTATATAAAAATAGTATTTTCATATCTTCCATTATATAAAGGTCATATTTTGACAAAACAAAGGAAATCACACATTTTTTTTATATCAATCTTTACATTAGAGAAAATCATGTCCTTATACGCACTTCATATAAACAAAGATTATATCTGTCTATCTTCATCTATTTACATAAAGATCTTAGCTTTGTATTCAAATCATTTACATAAAGATCTTAACTTTCCTTATAAAAATAAATCAAATCCTTTTCTAAATAAAAATCAATACTTTGCTTAACTAAAAATCAATGTACCTTTATTTAAAAATCCAAAAATAACCCATGTTATTTATATTTAAAAACTGAAAAAGAAAATAAAGTAAAATAAAAAAAATAAAAAAAATGCTCACTGGTTTTCAGCGCAAGGGGGGGTGGAGTCTTCGTGCAGGTGGTGGTGATGGCGGCCTGGGGGCCCACGGCGGCGACTGGTGTCGAGTTCCCTTCTGGTTTGGGGTTTTAGGGGTTATGGCTTTCGATTGGGTCGGGATTAAGGCGGAGGAGGACGGCGCTGCTCTGGTGGGGTGGGGCGGTGGCGCGATGAAGGGTGGCGGCTGGAGCGTGGCAGCGACGGGCGAGGCTAGGGCTTCGTTCTATCTTTTTTTTTTCTCAGAAACAAAGTTGGGGAGAGAGAAAGAAAAAAAAAGAGGGGGGGGGGTGTATGTAAATTTATATATTATTATTTAATTTAATTCTTTTGAATCCGAAATATCTGTTCAACGATACAAACCCCAAATCAAACCCGACAACTGCCGCCCCTAGCTAATTACCCCCATTCCGAACACAATGGGATATGTGTCGTAAGCTGATTCGATTGTTACGATCAGTTTTCATTCAAATTAAAATTTAAATCCTTATATTGAATTTTAAACGTACATTTCAACTTACCGGGGTCACATACTAACTAGAAAAATTCCAAAAAAATATTTTCTAGCTTCGTATTGACGATACGGTCCTAACAAAACTAGTTTCGTCGAATTCTGAGGCCGTTGGAAAAATGGCCATTTTCCAGTCGATTAAAATCAACTTAAACTGGTCAAACGCGTTTTCCTTTGCCCCGCTCACATATTGATTCGAAAAATTATGAAATTTGAAACCTAGCAATAACTTTACATCCCGGACCCAACAAAACTGGTTTCATCGAAATCCGAGGTTGTTTGCAAAATGTCCATTTTTAAGGGCCTGAATTCCATAGCGACTATTCAGAATTTTCAACTGGACATATCTTTTGATTCCCGCTACGAACTTTTGATTTTTCGGATTCGTTGGAAAGATATTCACTATTAGATTCCATTATTTTTGGTTTCACTAAAATCCGGATTGTTTTGCACCCGGTACATTCAATTGAAGTTTGAAATCGAATTATCGAACTACCGCGCCATTTTCAATTCTATTTATAATTATATATAATTATTTATATTCTAACGACGACGCATATAATATATACGTTCGAATTATATTCAAAATAAATTTTCCGGTCGATATTATTTAAAATAATTCATTTTAAATATTCAAATTCGCTAAAATTGCCAAAATAAAAATTTCAAACTGGCTCGCATTTTCCGGGTTGTTACATTTTGTTAGGACCTTATCAGCAATACGAAGCTAGAAATAATTTTTCTAAAATTTTTAGAGTCAATATGTGACCCTAGTAAATTAAAATGTGCGTTAGAATTTAAAATATATTGATTTAAGTATTAACTTAAACGAAAACTAAGCGTAACAGTAGAATTGGCTTGCGGGACATATCCCATTGTGTTCGGACTAGGGATAATTAGCTAGGAGCGATAGTTGTTGGGTTCGATACGGGGTTCATACGGAAAAAGCAACTTTTTGGAATTTAAAACAAATTAAATATAAAATTATATAATACCCCCTCCTTTCTCTTCTCCCAAATCAACGTTCATTTTCAAAACAAATAAAAAATATATAATTATTGGGGAAACCGGTCCTCCGATCCATCGCCCCTCCCCAGCGGACCGCCACCACCGCGCCTTAACATCGTTGTGTGCCTCCGCTCATCCCCTCCCCTAGCCTCCACCCTCCCCCCACTTCTCAGACGCGACCCACAATCGAAGGACCCATGGAAGACCGCGATACCCATCGCACCACCACACGACAACCACTGCCGCCACCGGTCATCTGCCGGACCCCCCCCACCACCTGCGCACCACCCTCCAGCATCGCAGGTCACACCACCCGCTTCTGATTTGACCGGAGCACCCCCAAATCACCGGAAGGAAGCTGCCGCCACTCCCCGACTCCGGTGCTGCCGTCTTCAACTACCAACGGTCGACTGCGAGGCCCCTCTACGGAGAAAATCGAATAAAGATGTGAGCTTTTATTTTTATACATAATGTAATTAGTTTTATAAATTTAGAAATTATTTTTTTATTATTATATATAGAAAAGGCATTAAACTATAAAAGCTAGGATTTTTAAACATTAAAAAGGTATAATTTTTAATGATAGAAAAAATATATATGGTTTCTCATGAAAGAAAGATTTGATTTTTGATTTAATAAAAATATGATTTTTATTTTTGTAGAGTAATAAAAATATAATTTTTATATATATAGTGAGGTAAAAATATAATTTTTATCTATTTAGCATAATAAAAACATGATTTTTATTATATGAGAAGGGAAATAAAAATACAATCTTTACAATATATGAAGTGAAATAAAAATATGAACTTTATTTCTATCGTGAAGTAGTGAGAATAAAGATTCGATTTTTATATGAGTAGCAGATTAGAAATGTGATTTTTATATGATGGAGAATATAAAAATTTGATTTGTATATTTGTAGCGATATAAAAATGTGATTTTTAATATAAACATCATATTGAAAATGTGATTTCTAATATGAACAGCGTAGAGAAGATGGCGTTCGAATTTTTGAGCAAATCCAGACTGTTCAGAAATTCAGAAATAAAGAATGGAGTAGTGGAACCCTCGGTGAGAACTTCTCACTTTAATTCTTGTTTTCTAGTTGAAATATATACTAGGATGCAGACGGTGCTTAGTAGCACCCGACACCCGTTGTCCACAGACCTTGGATGACTTGTTTGTTTGATTGATGTGTTGTGAAATTCTATTGTGTGATGTGGAATGAATAATTATTTTATGGTTAAAAATATAATTTTTAACGTGTATATAAAATAAATATTTATAAACAAATCGGAGGATTTGTTTATGTACACCTATTTGAAGGATATTGATTGGGACGATAAATTTTACACGTCGTCCAACTACATAAATAAAAATCTGTGTTTGTTGATTTGAAACCCCAGACGGGTGTTGGGATGATATTTGGCGTACACTAATCCCAATTGTTTAGTGGTATGTCGATCGTTTGGTTGACAGGCTGTTGTTAGCGTTAGATATTTATATTTAATGCTTATGCAGTTGTGCGGTGCACTCTGGATGATGGTCGATTATTTATCGTTGTTATTATATAAATGTGTTGTATAGAGTCCATATAATAAACATTATATGGTAATTGATTGGGCCTCATTCCAATTTGGAAAATAAAGAATATTATAAAATAAAGATTCATGTGTTGAATAGAATAAATATCATGTGTTGACGATACTCATGTGTTGAGAATACTCATGTGTTGAAACTTATCATGTGTTGAACGAAATATTTTAACAATAAAATTTACATCTTTATCATATATATAATTAGAAACTAACTGGAAAATAGATAAGATGAGTGGTTTCCTGGGTATTGATCTGATGTTGGTTTCGGCCTTCGGGGTTAATACTTAGAGAATCGTTCTCTTACTAATTTACGGTTGGAGTCCAATTAAGAATTAAACGATAGAAATCATAATTTTATAAAATATATTAAATAACAAAAATAGTCATGTGTCGAGAATATTCATGTGTTGAAAAAAAATATTCATGTGTTGAAGAAAATATTCATTTGTTGAATAGAATAACAAAGTTATTGAAATATATAAAGCCGTGTTGATTAGATTTGCGCCATTTTTACACGAATGATATTTATATCGATTATAATCGTTTTTATAACGAATATAGAAAAGGAAGTGATTTCAAAATATAACGTTTTGAAAATATTCTCATTTATATATCGATGATATGGAATATTCAATTTTGATTTGAAATAGAATATGAAGTTGAAATCGTTTTGAAAACGAATTTAAAACGATTTATAAAATACATTTTAAAAGGAAATCGACGAAATATATATAATATATATATATTATATATATAATGGCCTGAATAGAACGCGCTGCGCCACGGCCGTTCGCGAATTTCGACCATTGACTTCGAACGGACATTACGGGAGATCCGACTGTCGGATTCTCCTAAAACCAGAACCGTTAGGTTCGTATCGAAAAGAGCTTTCTAACGAATATTAGAGATTTGAAATCTAACAGTTGGATTCAGAATTGTGTCCAAATCAAATTTGGAAAAGGTCGCTGTAAGTGTAGTTCGATGCCCGTTGATGGAAATCGATTGTACGAGACTTGACAAAATTATTAAAAATAGCAATAATTTGTGTAAAATCATAAGAAATGATTTGGAAAGAATTGGGATGAAAAATTCCATATTTGAAAAGATAAAAATAGATTTTTATCGAAATGAACTAGTTTTTGTAACACCCCGTATTTCCTGTGAACGTATAAGTAACAAATCAAAGAATAATTAATTTTTAAATAATAATCAAGAGAAACGGGTTGCGCCATTGCGTTCGTATCCGAATTCTGCTTGGAAACGAGTCCGAGTTTGCAAGAATCGGAGTCCGTATGAGGGAGATATGACCCTCCGAAGTTTCAGGAATTTTCAGAATCGAAAACAGCACGAAATTCGAATTCAAAATTCGAATTCAAACCCACAAGCGGGCTGGGCGGGAAATTTCCCGCCCAGGACCCAGGTCGACTGGGGAGTCGATTGGGTAGTCGACCCCCCCCCGACCAGGTCGACTGGGGAGTCGACTGGGTAGTCGACCCCCCATGACTAGGTCGACTGGGTAGTCGACCTGGGGGTCGACCTGCTCCCGAAATCCAGTTTTTGAACCTGGTCCGTTCTGATGTATTTGGTCACGTTTTCTGCCTAGGTTCGTCCGTCTAAACCAATTTAAACAGCCCCAAACCCAGCATTCTCTACACACAATTATATTCTGCTTTTACTCTGCCTCTGTTCTAAATTAAATAAAATAATGGCGTCGCTACTCTGTTGGAATCAAAACTAGAAGATAATCGACATCAACCTAAGCAACTCAATTCAAACTAGAGATCAAAGCTTCTGCAATGATTCTACAACAATTAAAGTTCTTTCTTTAATCCAACCAAGGCAAGTGCAGTTATTTTCCGATATAAACGTTAATTCTGATTGTGACATGAATTGTAAATCTGAATCTGAGATTATGTCTGTTCTGTTCTGTTTAGATCTACCTTATTCTGTTTTTCTTTCTGCTTTCTATTCTATAGCCAGGCTACCACGAGCCTGAGCCAATCTCATAAGAGATTAACATACGCTAAAATATTTGGGACAATAAAATGAATTGTGCATGAAATGGGCATGACCGATAGGTGACTGATTTGAGGAAAGAACATAGGTTGAACTTGGAACTTAGGACATAAATCTAAGGCATATAATTGAACCTATGACTTGAGTTTTGTGGCATAAAGAATATTGAAGATACAACTGGAGAAGTTGAGGCATAAAATTTACATTGGACATATGACTTAGGAATTGGGGCATAAAATTGACCGTAGGCCTGTAATTAGTTTAGATACATATTACATGTTGTAAACTAGATCTGGATCTGAGCAAGCTATGTTTGATAATCTGCGATTTGGGGACATAATTCAATATCTGATTTTAAGGATACGATACATGATTAAAACCTAGATTTGTGGCACATTTTAAGAAGGGGAAGATATGTGACTTAGGTGTAGAATTTAAAATCTATAATAATATTTGAGGACTATTAAGTGTGAATACACCTAAATAGGGATTTTTGGATATATGGCATGCATTGTAATATTTGGCATAATTTATAGATGAATCTGCTGTACAATGCTAGTTTAACCAAAATGGGAACATATGTTATATGGTAAATTATGTCCATATTCTATGTTATGTAAATTTATGCAAACATGGGGTATATGATCATATTGTGAATCATGATAATTATTTAGGTCTAATTTATGATTAAGCAAGGCATGTAGATAGAACCTTTAGAAATACTAAATCTGCTAAATCTGCCATCTGCTAAGTCTGTTGAAAATGCCAAATCTGCTAAACTAAATTCGTTGGGATGCCTAAACTGCTAAATCTGTTGAGATTCCTAATCTGTTATCTGCTAAATCTGCTAGTTTGCTTAATCTGCTGAATCCATTAAGTCGCCTAATCAGAAAAATCTGTTATCTGCTATATCTATTGAGTTGATATAATTAGTCTGTTATTGACATAATCTGAATGGGCTATAGTTATGAATAATTGACATGTATATTAGGCATGGGCATAAATGGTAAATTATTAATTAATTGGCCGCAAAGATAAACATGGCTAACTCGAGGTTAGAATGAGTTTGCGACGTAATTCTACCCGGAACCACCCGGCACATCCAGTGACCATAAACAATAGGTTCTAATGTGAGAAGTTAGTCATAACGTGCTTGAAACCCAAGGTTAGACTCAGTTTGCGGCAGAAATCTGCCCGGAACCAACCGGCTTAACCAGTAGCCGCAAACTGTTAGTCTAATGTGTGAGGTCTGGGCATTAATATTTAATTAATGAAAATCTGAGATAAATACGATGTCTAAAACGTGTTGGGCAGATAGGGTTAAACCCACTAGACTGATGAATTTAATAAATCTGTTCCGTGAATCTGTAGGCCCAATTACAAAGTTAGACAAATCTTGAGTCTGTTAATCTGTAACCGGTTAATCGGTAAGTCTGTTAAATCCATATATCTGATCCGTTAGTCTGAAACTTATCTAATCTGTGAACTAGTTGATCTGAATTCTGTATGTCTGAAACTTGTAAACAAGTTAATCTGAAATCTGTTAGTCTGGGGACACAAGGTTAGGAGGGGAATTACTTGTGTCGTCTGTTGTTTGGGACCCATATTAGTCAGTAACCCTTTCTGGTATCAAAACTTTGACCCAACAGTAGGTAGGGTCCGGGCATGCTTACTGAACTAATTATAAGTGGTTCATTCTGATAATGGCGAGGGGTGTTGATGGTGCGTTCCAACCGGGTCATGTGCGTGCATGGATCCCGGCCTGCCTCTGTGGATGTAAGACGCCGTGACATCTGTAAATAGGTCTATGCCAATTGGTTGTCACTGTAGGGAATGATACACCCTACTGTGGGGCCGACACAGGGTATTTATGTATTAGGGAGCCGATCGCTTGGGGTAGGGTTTTAGGGTACACTAAGTTCTGTCTATTTCTGTTGGTACCGTCTGTTTCTGTTGGGTGGCAACACCCGTCTGTTTCTGCGTGGTACCGTCTGTTCGGGAGGTAAAGGCCCAATTACTAGTGTACACCTAATTCTACATTCTGTTTCCGTAGGGATTAATCTGACTGTTTCTGTTCGGGTGGTAAAGGCCCATTATTAATATTCTGTTTCTGTTCGGGTGGTAAAGGACCATTATTAGCATCCTGTTTCTGTCCGTTTCTGTTGGGGTGGTAAAGGCCCATTACTAGCATTCTCTTCTATGGAAATTATTCTGTACCCGTTTCTGTTTCAGTTTAGACATTAGGGTGACACCTAATTCTGTTATACTAGTATTAGTGCAGAGAAGTAAGATATAAATAAGAAGCATGGCTTAGTCCACATCATTTTGTTTCTGCAGTTTAACCTAAGTATATCTGCTGCTCATGTTACTGCCATCTCTTATCCAGTTTTTCTTTCATGTCATTATTATTATTATCTGTTCATATGCTGAAAGTCACTGGACTTGCCAGACTTTATGTCTGACCCTTGTTGTTTCGCCTCTTTTCTTCCGTCCCCCCCCTCAGGTTTTGTAGAAGGGAGTACTCTAACTTGATCTAGAATTCTTCCGCTTGAAGTGCTTAAAGTATGGCTTGGCTCTGTATAGCTTCCATTCTGTGGGGATTATGATTTTAAAGTTTTGTACTCTGATGGCTTTTGAACAAGGCTGATATATATGTACTTGAGTATTTGGTAAAGTTGTAACCAAACTGATTTCTGTCCGCTGTAATAAAGTTATAATGTTTTTTTTCTAGTACTATTTTTATATATGTCTTGTAGTATTCTGTTCTGTTTACTAAAATTCTCCATCAAAGTTAAGGCATTCCCTTTGTGAGTGACCTTAACGGAGGTGGGGTGTTACACTTGGTATCAGAGCTGAAGGTTACCAGATTTGATTAAAAAAAAGTTTTGAAAACTATTTTCAAAAAGGATTTAAAAAGGAAGTATTTTCAAAAGTAAAGCTTATTTTTGAAAAACATAATCCCCAAAAGCCATATATCTATCTTTTGATCCTCTGTTTGAATCTTTGTTTCCTTCTTTCTCCGGGGCTCCCGACTTTCTGGGAGGTAACCTCATCGCGACATGGTTCTGTAGGCTTGATAAGACTACGACACCGGTCAAAGGGCAAATAAAAGCCCGACTTCCATCTGTAGCCGCAGTAGTCTCGCCTACGGCTAATTTTCTTTGGAGATTTGTAGGATATTCCGTGCGATGGAGGCAGCTTTCGAGGGACTTGTCAAATAGTAAAGATGAGAATGAGGGAGATTGGCTAAGGAGCACAACCCATGGATGAGAAACTCATGGATATGGACTTGGTTCACAAAGGAGACGAAAAAGGAAACATAAAAGAAGGAAGAAAAGTCTGATGATAAAGGAGGAGAAATGTGCTTTACTTATGGAAGCTTGACTCATCTGAACAAGGATTGCCAAAAGAGGAAAGACACTCACTTCAACTATGGTGAGATGGGACACTTCACTAGGGACTGCCCAAAGAAACGGGGGCAAGGACAGAGGACATGACCTACTTCGGGAAGGCAGGCGAATGCTCTCATAGTTGGTGGATAGGATATAAGTAGGAAAATTTCCGTAGAGAGTTTAGTTTCCTTATCTGATTATTGAGTTAGAACTCTTTCCGATTATGGCATTCTGATTCTGTAGTCGAGTCTCTGCACTTTAATACTAGTCTTGTTTCTGATCTGGTTATAGTCTCAAACCCCATAGGGGTTACGACTCATCTACTGGTGATAGGTTGGGGTTTGAGAGATATCTGTGTTAGGCGTCAAGTAGGACGCATACATTCCGGGTTTTATCACGCTTAGTTTTCTAAGAATCATTTGGTAATCTGACTTATACTAGTAGTCTGTAAATATCTGAATATCTCTGATAAGGTTAAGATTTCCAGTTTTGACATTGTCTAAAGAGGGTAATCCTTTAAGTGTCAATCTGATATTGATCTCGGTCTTTGGGGTTGATACTTAGGGGAATTATTCTCTTAACCAAGGTCTAATGGAAACCAAGTTTTTGTTTTATCTGTACTCGCTTCCATCATTCGACTGTATCCTATCGATCGAATCTTCGAACTTTAGGTAGAAACTAATGGGTGTAAACATGTGTTTGAGACATGTTATGTTTGATGGTTGCAAGTGGATGCAAGTGGTTGCTAGTGGTTGCTCGTGGATGCATATACACACACTAGGCACTAGATCGGCTCGAAAACACTCTCATACTACATATGGATGTGTGAGCATTTTCAATTTTTGTGGGTGCAAAATGATTGACTCAGCACATGGATGTTGCATATGACTGAATGGTTGTGCACTCATATAGAAATGATACGTATCGAGTAGGAAAATTGCATACATGTTGGACTCATGGCACTGGCATAATTCGCATTAAGGAGGTCAACTGAATCAGTGGACCGCCTGATCTTTGCATTAGATAAGGAACATATACACACACTTTTGCATAGGTTCATACAACATTAGAAGTTTCTAAGGACAATGGACGCCAGTGATTGATGATTGAGTAGATGGATGTTGGATGGTAGGACACATTCTTCTTAACTTGAAGATTTCGGGGACGAAATCCTTTAAGGAGGGGAGAATGCAACACCCCGTATTTTCTGTGAACGTATAAGTAACAAATCAGAGGATAATTAATTTTTAAATAAGAATCAAGGGAAACGGGTTGCTCCATTGCGTTCGTCTCGGAATTCTGCTTGGAAACGAGTCCGAGTTTGCAAGAATCGGAGTCCGTATGAGGGAGATATGACCCTCCGAAGTTTCAGGAATTTTCAGAATCGAAAACAACTCGAAATTCGAATTCAAAATTCGAATTCAAACCCAGAAGCGGGCTGGGCGGGAAATTTCCCGCCCAGGACCCAGGTCGACTGGGGAGTCGACTGGGTAGTCGACCCCCCCCGACCAGGTCGACTGGGGAGTCGACTGGGTAGTCAACCCCCCTGACCAGGTCGACTGGGTAGTCGACCTAGGGGTAGACCTGCTCCCGAAATCCAGTTTTTGAACCTGGTTCGTTCTGATGTATTTGGTCACGTTTTCTGCCTAGGTTCGTCCGTCTAAACCCTATTTAAACAGCCCCAAACCCAGCCTTCTCTACACATAATTCTATTCTGCTTTTACTCTGCCTCTGTTCTAAATTAAATAAAATAATGGCGTCGCTACTCTGCTGGAATCAAAACTAGAAGATAATCGACATCAACCTAAGCAACTCAATTCAAACTAGAGATCAAAGCTTCTGCAACGATTCTACAACAATTAAAGTTCTTTCTTTAATCCAACCAAGGCAAGTGCAGTTATTTTCCGATATAAACATTTAATTCTGATTGTGACATGAATTGTAAATCTGAGATTATGTCTGTTCTGTTCTGTTTAGATCTACCTTATTCAGTTTTTCTTTCTACTTTCTGTTCTATAGCCAGGCTACCACGAGCCTGGTCCAATCTCATAAGAGATTAACATACGCTAAAATATTTGGGACAATAAAATGAATTGTGCATGAAATGGGCATGACCGATAGGTGACTGATTTGAGGAAAGAACATAGGTTGAACTTGGAACTTAGGACATAAATCTAAGGCATATAATTGAACCTATGACTTGAGTTTGTGGCATAAAGTATATTGAACATACAACTGGAGAAGTTGAGGCATAAAATTTACATTGGACATATGACTTAGGAATTGGGGCATAAAATTGACCGTAGGCCTGTAATTAGTTTAGATACATATTACACTTTGTAAACTAGATCTGGATCTGAGCAAGCTATGTATGATAATCTGTGATTTGGGGACATAATTCAATACCTGATTTTAAGGATACGATACATGATTAAAACCTAGATTTGTGGCATATTTTAAGAAGGGGAAGATATGTGACTTAGGTGTAGAAATTAAAGTCTATAATAAGATTTGAGGACTATTAAGTGTGAATACACCTAAATAGGGATTTTGGATATATGGCATGCATTGTAATATTTGGCATAATTTATAGATGAATCTGCTGTACAATGCTAGTTTAACCAAAATGGGAACATATGTTATATGGTAAATTATGTCCATATTCTGTGTTATGTAAATTTATGCAAACATGGGGTATATGATCATATTGTGAATCATGATAATTATTTAGGTCTAATTTATGATTAAGCAAGGCATGTAGATAGAACCTTTAGAAATACTAAATCTGCTAAATCTGCCATCTGCTAAGTCTGTTGAAAATGCCAAATCTGCTAAACTAAATCCGTTGGGATGCCTAAACTGCTAAATCCGTTGGGATGCCTAAACTGCTAAATCTGTTTAGATGCCTAATCTATTATCTGCTAAATCTGCTAGTTTGCTTAATCTGCTGAATCCATTAAGTCGCCTAGTCTGAAAAATCTGTTATCTACTATATCTGTTGAGTTGATATAATTAGTCTGTTATTGACATAATCTAAATGGGCTATAGTTATGAATAATTGACATGTATATTAGGCGTGGGCATAAATGGTAAATTATTAATTAATTGGCCGCAAAGATAAACATGGCTAACTCGAGGTTAGAATGAGTTTGCGACGTAATTCTACCCGGAACCGCCCGGCACATCCAGTGGCCGCAAACAATAGGTTCTAATGTGAGAAGTTAGTCATTACGTGCTTGAAACCCGAAGTTAGACTCAGTTTGCGGCAGAAATCTGCCCGGAACCAACCGGCCTAACCAGTAGCCGCAAACTGTCAGTCTAATGAGAGAGGTCTGGGCATTAATATTTAATTAATGAAAATCTGAGATAAATACGATGTCTAAAACGTGTTGGCCGGATAGGGTTAAACCCACTAGACTGATGAATTTAATAAATCTGTTCCGTGAATCTGTAGGCCCAATTACAAAGTTAGACAAATCCGTGAGTCTGTTAATCTGTAACTGGTTAATCGGTAAGTCTGTTAAATCTGTATATCTGATCCGTTAGTCTGAAAACTTATCTGATCTGTGAACTAGTTGATCTGAATTCTGTATGTCTGAAACTTGTAAACAAGTTAATCTGAAATCTGTTAGTCTGGGGACACAAGGTTAGGAGGGGAATTACTTGTGTCATCTGTTGTTTGGGACCCATATTAGTCAGTAACCCTTTCTGGTATCAAAACTTTGACCCAACAGTAGGTAGGGTCCGGGCACGCTTACTGAACTAATTATAAGTGGTTCATTCTGATAATGGCGAGGGGTGTTGATGGTGCATTCCAACCGGGTCATGTGCGTGCATGGATCCCGACTTGCCTCTATGGATGTAAGACGCTGTGACATCTGTAAATAGGTCTATGCCAATTGGTTGTCACTGTAGGGAATGATACACCCTACTGTGGGGCCGACACAGGGTATTTATGTAATTAGGGAGCCGATCGCTTGGGGTAGGGTTTTAGGGTACACTAAGTTCTGTCTGTTTCTGTTGGTACCGTCTGTTTCTGTTGGGTGGCAACACCCGTCTGTTTCTGCGTGGTACCGTCTGTTCGGGAGGTAAAGGCCCAATTACTAGTGTACACCTAATTCTACATTCTGTTTCCGTAGGGATTAATCTGACTGTTTCTGTTCGGGTGGTAAAGGCCCATTATTAATATTATGTTTCTGTCTGTTTCTATTCGGGTGGTAAAGGCCCATTATTAGCATCCTGTTTCTGTCCATTTCTGTTGGGGTGGTAAAGGCCCATTACTAGCATTCTCTTCTGTGGAAATTATTCTGTACCCGTTTCTGTTTCAGTTTAGACATTAGGGTGACACCTGATTATGTTATACTAGTATTAGTGCAGAGAAGTAAGATATAAATAAGAAGCATGGCTTAGTCCACATCATTCTGTTTCTGCTGTTTAACCTAAGTATATCTGCTGCTCATGTTACTGCCATCTCTTATCCAGTTTTGCTTTCATGTCATTATTATTATTATCTGTTCATATGCTGAAAGTCACTGGACTTTCCAGACTTTATGTCTGACCCTTCTTGTTTCGCCTCTTTTCTTCCGTTCCCCACCCCCCTAGGTTTTGTAGAAGGGAGTACTCTTACTTGATCCAGATTTCTTCCGCTTGAAGTGCTTAAAGTATGGCTTGGCTCTGTATAGCTTCCGTTCTGTGGGGATTATGATTTTAAAGTTTTGTACTCTGATGGCTTTTGAACAAGGATGATATATATGTACTTGAGTTTTTGGTAAAGTTGTAACCAAACTGATTTCTGTCCGCTGTAATAAAGTTATAAAGTTTTTTTTCAAGTACTATTTTTATATCTGTCTTGTAGTATTCTGTTCTGCTTACTAAAATGCTCCATCAAAGTTAAGGCAATCCCTTTGTGAGTGACCTTAACGGAGGTGGGGTGTTACAATTTTGAATTAGAATTATAATCCATTTATTTTTTAAATAAATAAATTGGATTTGAAATGGTTTTAAAAGTAACCAGAAATTTCCAATAATTGAATTGGAGTGGATTTGAATTGGAATTGTCTTTGAAATATTTCGATGTTGGATTTCGTGATTATACAGAGATTGTTATGGAAATTTGAAAGATAGATTTATATCGTTATTTCCAATACGATATTTGTTGGTCGTAGAATTTGATATTGAATATAAGCCGATATATTTTCTATTCAGAGCCTTGTATTTAATATCAAATGGGATTTGGGTTTGTCGTCAATGGTGTCTTCATTAACACTGTTCTTAAACCTAGTTGAGAAAAAGATTAAATCTTTTTATTTAGATTTATTGAAGTATACCAATTAAATGGTATTTAGTTGGAATTGAATTTGAATTGATTTTTGGGTTTATCGTGAACGGTGTTTTAAATAACACTTGTTCTTTAACCCGATAATTAATGGAATGTGATTTTGGGTTGTCGTGATTGGTATCTTTAATAATACTGTTCTTAGATGTAACACCCCACGTCCATTAATGTCACTCACAAAGGGAATGCATTAACTTCTATGGAGGTTTTAGGTGAATATAGAACAGTAAAATTTCAACAAGACAGATTTAAAATAGTACTTGGAAATTTAAAAACTTTATTTCAATTGCAGTAGAAGTCAAAACATGTTTGATTACATCATAACACCATAATCAAAGTCAAGTACAATATCTATCTTGATAAAACAAGTACATAATCCCATTACATAAATAGCCATTAAAAAGAAAGATAACAAGCTGGACTTTACTTCAGCAGTCCAAGCTTTCCAAGAGATAAGCAATCCAATCAGACTTCACTGGAACTTGGCCCAACCTGAGGACTTGAAGGGAGAAAAAGATGAAAAAGAGGGGGGGTCAGACATAAAGTCTGGCGAGTATGATAATTCTACAATACCATTATCAAAATAACTGGACTAAGGCATAAGCTGGAAAACAAGGAAATGTCTATGAAAGAGCAGATTAAGGACATAGACAATCGCTAAAGGAAACGTTATAAGCGCTCCTAAATACTAAAGGATAAACACTATACTGCACCACACCAGTCACCCTAAAGATTGATTCCACTTAGCTTCACTTAGAAACTTTCTTAATGGCTTTACGTACTCCTAGCTAACTACATAGGTGCCGCCTGCCCCTATCTCCACTAGGTGTACCCCACTTTCCATTTTTCGATCGGCTCCCTACTCGTAGATACCCGTGCTGGCCCCACAGTGGGGTGTATCATTCCCCTAAAGTGGCAACCCGATATAACGGAGACGCATGGCTTATACCTACACGATGCAATAACGTCTTACCTACCAGCCCGGGTCCACACACGCATATGAAACCCGTTGGACTTGCGTTGCCACCGCTCCCTGTTTTGGCCTCTTATAGTCAAACCCAGTATGCGTGTCCCGCCCTCGACTTGGGTCGAGCCCACAAAGATACGTTTTGGGATACTGGTTGAAATGGGCCCCCATTATTTCCCATAAGCATTCCACCTAAGCTTGTCCCATTAGTCCATCCACTTAACCCACTTAGTCATGTTCATTTACATGTGTATTTGGTTAAGTCTAATCGTATTTCAAATGCCTCTAAAGGCAACCACTAGATTCCTCATTCCACCCAAGGCACCTACTTAACCCCCATGTCCCACCTTACATGATTATCTGGCTAAGTATTTCTTAATTCATTAAGGCCATAACCTCATAAAGACCTCTCACATTATACTGGCATTTATGGCAGCTGGATTTGCCGGGCGGGTCCGGGCAGTCTTACACCATAAAAGAGTCTAACCTCGTGTCTTTACAACTGTTATGCTTTAGTTTGGGCCTAGGACCTCTCACATTGGGCCGACATTTGTGACTACTGGATTTGCCGGGCGGGTCCGGGCAGGTTTACGTCACAAACGGGTCCAACCTCGTGTCCTAAGCATTGATTATTATTAATAATCCACTTTCCCCAATTTTAATAATTCCCTACTTGAATTATTAATTAATTCCAAATTTAACAATGTCCATAATTGACTCAATTAACTGCCCATATATATATAAATATATATATACACATGCACCTATTCATGAATTCAAATTAATCCATAATTAACTTATGACCATTTCTACACATTAATTTTCCAATTAATGTCTTAATTCCATTTTTCGCCTTTTAAGGCAATTCACATATCTCAAATTTGTTATATGCCTTTTTAAGGCTATTTCATGCAAATTCTCAATATTAATTCTTTTAATTTGTGAATATTAGTATTAACAGAAATACGGGGTGTTACATTAGACCCAACGGAGTTAAGAAAATCAGAAACTAACTGGAAATTAGTTAAGTTAGATAGTTTCTTGGGTATTGATCTGATGTTGGTTTCGGCCTTCGGGGTTAACACTTAGGGAATTATTCACTTGCTAATTTACAGTTAAAGGCTGATGGAATAGAATGTGGTTTTGGGTTTATCGTGAACCGTGTTTTAAATGACATTGGTTCTTTAACCCAGTTAAAGACAGGATATGATTTCCCAAGTTAAATAATCATTAATATTGATTTTTGGGAAGATTAAAACCAAGTGGAGTTTTAATGAATCTTTAATTAGATTGAAATGATTGAGAATGGAGTATCACCAGTTTTGCTCTAGGCAATAGTTAAATCTTTAATTAGATTTGAACGTGAAATGGTAATTGAATTTACCGATAGCACCGTGGTGTTAGATATGAAGTATGACCAGTTTTACTTCATGGGATGAATAGCTTGGGGTTGGGAAATTTAACAAGTGATTACTTCGGTAAGGTTCGCTAATCCCGACTAGTTTGGATAAACAATAATTTGTTTTGAATTAATATTCAAAAGAAGATTAAAGAATAAATTTAAAGAATTTATCTATGATAAAATTAATGGGAACCTTTCCCAAAGTATAAGAATATTTGAATAAAATAATATTCTGAATTGAAATGAGTCGTATGTTGTGTTTGTGTAACACTTTTTTATTATATACGGGAGTTATTCAGAAAGACTGGGTTTATCCCATTCTAAATACCTGATTCGACGATGTGTCGAGGATGAAGACGGTGGTCGAAGACCGGAGGTCTTCACGTCATTTGGATGATTACTAATGATCTTGATTGGGCAGTACACCCAAGAGGAGGGAATTAGTTGGTGATCGTCCAGACATACTTGGAGATCGATGGATATGCAAGGAATAAGGTTCCTCCGGTTTCGTTCAGACCCAGAACGAAATTGTAAATGGAATGTGCGTCTGACACTGGATTTTATTCTATGTTGATTGATCTCTATTAAATATGCATCTGTTTGGCGGCGGAGAATTTATTCTCTTGCTTAATGCCCTTATCTAAGACGTACGAGCTTAGAGGTTGTATATCGATGGACATCAGTCGCATGGAGTGAATTGACTGTGTGGCATGCCTAAGTGGCAGATGATCAAGGCTTCTGTTGAAAAGCAAAGTCTTGTGGTTGATGATCAAAGCACGGCCTGTGTGGCATAGCTTTGTGTATAGTGTTAATTCGCGAGCCTTATACCCCGGTGTGAACCAGAAATGGGAGAGGACAACAGGGAGGGCATGCGTTTCTTTCTAGCTAGGGTAGTGTCGGTGACCTTCCAGCCCTGACATTTATATTATTTTTACCTGTGTGGTTGTTGCTGTTGCGAGATGCCTCGGATATGGAGTCATTTGGCTCATTTACGCCCCCAAATGGCGGGGAAACGCATGTTCAGGGTTTTAGTTTAATCCACATCTGGGGACTGGCCATGCATGTTGCCTAGGTACAGTTGCGGCTGAGTCCTGAGACACGGTAGGCTAGATTGTCTCGAAACGGTAGGATTGCGCCTAGCCTTGGTTCACAAACGGAAATCCAACTTCCAATACGTGACATTTGCGGTTTTGATTGTAGGGCCTATTATTGGCGACATGATATATGGTATCCATGCCGTTTATGGTTGATACTTATGATTGAAATTGTTTTGACACTATACACTTATAGTAATGTATCAAATGATTTGTTTTTAACGTACCAAGCATGTTTGGCTATTATAAGGGAAAACCCTATCCTTCAGCTTGTGTTGCATTGTGTGATGGGACCTGGGTCTTATATTAGCTTCATTATTCCAGAAAGCATTGCGCTGTTTTGTTATATGCACTGATATTCTTGGGAGGAAACCCGTTTCGTGTTATACGGAGCGGTCCCTTAATATATCTGATTTAAAGTAAAGTTTTAAATAACTGTTTTAGTTCTCACACCAGTCATATGACTGACCTGGAGTTTATTGTTTTAACCTAAACTCTGAGTGCCCCTATTTTCCGCACGGGCAGCAAGTAGTTTTGGTTTTGCAGATTTATATTTACAGGATCCTGGTTTACAGCTGGAACAATGCTCGGAAAGCTCTGTATCCGTGTATTACTTTCAGTTGTGTATTGTATTATTTTTCCGCTGTAGTAATATATTTAAATCTCTGATATTTTCTGTTGTATAATATTTATTCATACTCTATATATTCTTGTATTCTGATGGAATTGTTGTAATAAACAATGAAATGTTCTTCTGTTTGCGTTCTGATTTGTCTTGTCCTCAATTCAATATAGGCTTTCCTTACCGGGGAAGTTCGGGTCGTAACATTTATGGTTGATGTTTATGCACTAGCAATCCAATGGAGTAAAACCGTTCCGCGTTAGCGGCGTGGTACTGTAATTGGCCTTATTATTAGATAAGTTAAGTAAGATTTCTCATACCAGTCCTATGACTGACCTGTAGTTTGTTTCACTTGCAAACTCGGGTGCCCATATTTTCCACACGTGTAGTCGAGTAGATTATTTTGTAGATATATTGAGCAGGATTCTGGATCGAAGCTTAAAGATGTGTCCAGAGCACTAATAGCCTTCCGATGTGCTAGTTATTCGCTACTGCTACATTGTATTACAATTATTGTAATTTAATCTTCCACTGTGGTATTTATATTCGATGTACTCTGATATTCTGTACTCTGATGTAACATTATTATGATGTTTATAAAAGTCTGTTATTATTTGTTCTGATGTGTTGTATGCCCAGAGTTAATGCATTCGGGGATTTTCAACTTTAGGATCAGACCTGTGTGGTTTACGGTCGATTCAAAGGGCGGGGATTTTCGGGTCATTACATGTGGTATCAGAGCCTTGTTTAATTCAAATCTTTGGGGTACAACTTGTTAGAACTGAAAAAAAGACTCATCCGAGGTAGGATTAGTAATGTCCTATAAAAGAGTACTCATTAGAGATAGGATCAGTAGTATCCTATAATGAGATAACTCGTTAGAGATGGGGTTAGAAATGCCCTAGAATGAGTTGAGAGTAACAGATGTATAATTAGCGTATTTGTGATTATATATATAATCTGATCTTAGTAAACATGATTTTTGATATATAAAAGATATATATATATTTGTAAAGATAATCAACTAATGGATTGATGATTGTGTTGTGTGATTATTAGTTCAACTAATAAAATTATTGAAACCAATAAAAGAATGAAAGTTGAATTGGTTAGTTAGAACAACATTCAGCTCCGTTCCTTTTCGAGGACGAAAAATTTTTAAGTGGGGGAGATTGTAACAGCTCGGAAAATCGGAACCAACTTAAAATTTTATTTTAAGAAATCTAAAATAGAAAATACATCAGAATTTAAAAAAAATAACTAAAAGAATATATTTTTCATGTAAGATAGAATGATTAAAAAGGTTCATAGTTTAACAGAAATGTGTTTACATGAAAAGCACCTTTTTTTTTGAAATATGATACATTAAAAAGATTCTTTTTGTGATAAAAATGTAGTAACATAAGAAATCACAATTTTGATGAAATATGATATTTAATTATGTGTTTTGAAATATAAAAAGTTGCACAACTTAACAATCAGAGAAAATGAATCAAACATTCATTTTTCCTTGTATTCCCTTTCTCTTTACTTTTGAAATTTGAATGAATAATAAGTGTGGTCCCATCATGCCTAGTCAGCTGATTAAATTACTTTATAAACTACTATATGTGAAAAGACACATTATTGAGTTTATTTGTAAAATTAGAAATTAAATATTGTTTTATTATAAATATACTAAGGAATTAGAAAACCCTAATCTGTATACTAAAGGAGCCGTCGCTCTCATGAATGGATGGCAGAAACGCTCTCCACTTCTTCTCCTCCGATCTCTCTAATCTCTCAATCAAATTCCATGCAACCAAAGGGAAAACCGTTCAGAGCTTCAAGATCCATGATACCAACGGCTATGATGGGATGAAACGATTTCTAGTGTTCGGATTTTCCCTTGAAAACCGCACCTTTGGGACTGGATTTTGGGGACTGCAAGCACAACCGAGTGGGGTGAGCTTTGGAGCAGTGGAAGGCCTTGGTGGCGGCGATGGAGTGGCACGTTCTGATGGTGGTCACGACGCTCCAGGTGGCGGTCATAAGGGGAGAGAGAAATCGAAGCTTTGGGTTCAGAAAATTGACAATATACGATGAAGAAGAGGATTGGATTAAGGTTAAAGAGATGATTAAACTAATTATATAATTAAATAATTTATTAATGTGATTAATGTTTAATAAATCATATCTTGGTCATACGAATTCAGAATCGAGAAATTTCAGCTGCATTGGAATCAGAAAAACGAGATCTATAAACTGAAACTGACCAGATCTGAAACGGAGGGATCTTAAATTTTGAAGAATTCAGAACCCAGTGTGAGATTTCTTATTTTTAAAATTTAAAATTAAAACAAATTGTTATGCATTGGAAATCTGTATTTATTTGCTGTTAAAATTCATGTTTTTTGTGGTACATGATCTGATTGTTTGATGCTATTTGCTGTTCTGTTGATATGATGGAATATTGTTGTTGTATTAGAGTTGACAACATAAAAGTGCAAATTTTGTTGTATTAAAATTGACAAAATAAAAATGTCAATTTCTTAAATTAGATTATTGCCAAACACTAAAATAACAATTTTGGTTATAGATGTTATGCATTAGGATTAAAGTAACATATTTGTTATAAACGTTATGAACTAGAATTAAGATAACATTTTTATTATAAATGTTATGCATTAGAGATTAAGATAACATTTTTATTATAAATGTTATGCATTAGAGATTAAAGTAACATTTTTGTTATAAACGTTATGCATTAGAGAAAAGTAACACTTTTGATAGAAATTTGCTACGTAAATAAAAATTACATTTTTGTTTAGAAATGTGTATTTAGATTAAAAATGTCAATTTAGTTAGAAATGTTTATTTAGATTAACAATGTCACTAGTAATGTCATCTATTTAAAAATGTCATTTATTTAAAATTGTCGTAATAAAGATTTCATTTTGTTTAGTAATGTCATGTAAGAAGAATGTCATCATGTTATAATAATGTCATGACATGCAAAAATGTCATTTTAGTAAAATATGCCATATTAGAAGAAAAATATCATTTTGGTAATAAAGTGTCACATTAGAAAAAAAATAACATTTTAGTTATAAAATGTTGCATTAGATAAAAATTGCTATTTAGTTATAAAATGTTACATTTTTATTTTATGAATAAAAAAATATTTATGTAGCATAAATTTGTCATTTATATTAGAAAATAAATTGGTCATTTATGTTAGAAATTAAATTGGTCATTTATGTTAGAAATTAAATTGGTCATTTATGATAGAAATTAAAATTTTCATTTATGTTAAAAAATAAATTCCTTTGATAAATTTGAATTAACGATATAAATTTGTCATCTTAGAATTGACGATATAAATTTGTCATCTTTTGTTGAATTTGAATTGACAATATAAATTTGTCGTCTTTTATCGAAATAGGATTAATGTAACGACCCGGAAAATCCGAACCAATTTAAAAAAATTATTTTAAATAATTTGGTGGAAAAATGTGGTAGAAATTAAAAATCTCATTTTTAAATAATATTAAAGCCAGTGAAAATAGTCAATTTTCAAACGATCTCTGTTTTCGACAAAACCACTTTTGTTGGAACCGGAATGTCAAATTATTGCTAGGTTTCAATTTTTAAAAATTTTCGAATTAATATGTGAGCGTGGCGAAGGAAAATGTGTTTTGTCGATTTCAGTCAAATTTAATCGACTGAAAAATAGCCATTTTTCAAACAGTCTCAGAATTCGACGAAATTAATTTTGTCAGGACCGTATCGTCATAACAAAGACAAATATATTTTTTTCTGGATTTTTCTGAGTCCGTATGTGGCCTCGGTGAATTTATTTATGCAGACGAATTAAATTAATAAAGAAATTAAATATTAAATTAAATAATACAGGCCACAGACAGCCGTTTGGCCTGAAGGGACCTGTCCCATTGGATCCGTAATATGGGCTATTGGCTAGGGGCACCTTCTGCTTTACTGAAATTGAAATGGTTTGTAAGATATGGATTTAATTGTAAAAATACATTAAAAATATTATAAATATAGGATTTAAAACCCTAAAATTACTATTCATCATCTTATACACAACCGCCTTCTTCCTCAATCAATGGGCGATATCTTCAATACTTCAATCCTTAATATCTTTTAATCCAGACCATCTTTTCAAACAAATCCAAAGGGAAGTGAAAGAGAATCGAACAATCTATCCATCCGTACGGTGAGATCGGTTGTAATCTAGAATTTGGCCGAGGCCGTGACCTGGAACCGCCATCGTTCGGTTTTGTTTTGCCCCGTCCACCGACCGTCGAGCTCCACCGCAGCACCACCCCCAGGCGCGGCGTCCTCCCCCTTCCACGTGGCGAGCTCAGATCGGCACCCCGTGCCACCAGTCGCGAGCAAAATCGAACCCTAGGTTCGAAGTTAAAAAAAACACGGCCTTTGACTGAGAAGAGGGAAGAAGGTGAAAATCCTCTTTGTTTAATTCATTAATTTAATTTAAAATATATTCTAACTTAATTCAATCATAATTAATCCATACGATCATGAAATCGAATAATTTCAGAAGTTGTGTGATCGTGTGACTAAGAGCTACGCGTCTAAACCGACTGGAGCTAATTCTGAACTGTTTGAATTTTGACAAAATCTGCAATGACGGTGATATTTCTAAATTTTAATAATTAAATAATTTAATTCTATTTGTTATGTGAATCATTGTATGTTATTGTTTCTGATCTATGATGTTGCGATTGTTGTATGGTTGATTAATATTCTTTGTGATATCATGATATAGCATGTCAGTTTAGATCTATAAAATTCTGATGTAATCTCTATAAAGTTCTCATCTTTATTGGTTGTATTTTTATTTTATTTTAATTCTTATCCCTTTATAGGAATAAGAAATTTGAATCTTGTTTGTTTTACAAACAAAAAATGAAATTTTGAATCTTTATTTTGTTTTTACAAAATAAAATGAAAAATTGAATCTTTGTTTGTTTAACAACAAGAATGAAAAGTTAAATCTTTATTTTTGGTTCACAACATAAAATGAAAAGTTGAGTTTTTGTTTTGATTAACAAAATAAAAGAAAGGTAAATTTTTAATTTGATTTGCAAAATAATAGCATAAGGTGAATTTCTATTTTGATGTGCAAAATAGAACATCAGTTGAATCTTTATTTTTGATTTGCAAATAAAACATAAGTTGAATCTTTATTTTTGATTTGCAAATAAAACAAAAGTTGAATCTTTATTTTGATTTGCAAAATAAACAAAAGATTGAATTTTTATTTTGTTTATGATTTATAAAATAAAGAAAGATTAAATCTTGTAAATTTTAATTAAAAGATAAATTAAGATTAGATATTTTATTTTGATTTACAAATAAAAATTAGATATTTTATTTTTGATTTACAAATAAAGATTAGATATTTTATTTGATTTACAAATAAAATAAAGATGAGACCTTTTATTGTGATTCATCTCATATATTGTGTTGTTAGTGTGGATATTAAAATTACGATGTTGGGTAGATAGAAATGGTTAGACAAAAACCCATTATTTGTTGTTATCACACTTTGACACCCAATTGACATGTGAGTAGCTAGGAACATATCCCCTATAAGGAAAAATGTGCATTATAAAGATAAATAGGAAATTTACATTTTTCTAATGTAATAAAGATGAATAGGAAATTTACGTTTTTCCAATGTAATAAAGATAATTAGAAAATTTACATTTTTCTAATGTAATAAAGATAATTAAAAGATTTATATTTTTCTATGTAAAAATATAAGATTTACATTTTCCTATGTGAAGATGAAAGATTTACATTTTTCTATGTAACAATGAAAGGTTTACATTTTTCAATGTAAAGGTAGAAAAGGTACATTTTTGTGTATTTAAAATGAATTAGAGAAAAAGTACATTTTTGTGTATTTAAAATGAATTAGAGAAAAAGTACATTTTTGTGTATTTAAAATGAATTAGAGAAAAAGTACATTTTTGTGTATTTCAAATGAATTTGAGAAAAAGTACATTTTTGTGTATTTCAAATGAATTTGAGAAAAAGTACGTTTTTGTGTATTTCAAATGAATTGGAGAAAAAGTACATTTTTGTGTATTTAAAATGAATTAGAGAAAAAGTACATTTTTGTGTATTTAAAATGAATTAGAGAAAAAGTACATTTTTGTGTATTTAAAAGAAATAGGATAAGAAGTACATTTTTACGTTATAAATGAATTGGAGAAAAAAGAACATTTTTATGTAACTAAAGAAAGAGTACATTTTTAAATTGTCATTTTTGTCGCATTAGAATTGGCAAACAAAAATATCATTTTATTGAATATATAAAAATATACATTGTTGAAATCGTCATTTTTGTCGCATTAGAATTGGCGAACAAAAATATCAATTTATTGAATATATAAAAATATACATTGTTGAAATCGTCATTTTTGTCGCATTAGAATTGGCGAACAAAAATATCATTTTATTGAATATATAAAAATATACATTGTTGAAATCGTCATTTTTGTCGCATTAGAATTGGCGAACAAAAAATATCACTTTATTGAATATATAAAAATATACATTGTTGAAATCGTCATTTTTGTCGCATTAGAATTGGTGAACAAAAAATATCACTTTATTGAATATATAAAAATATACATTGTTGAAATCGTCATTTTATTTTTGTCGCATTAGAATTGGCGAACAAAAATATCATTTT
Source organism: Allium sativum (assembly GCA_030737875.1). Taxonomy (NCBI): domain Eukaryota; kingdom Viridiplantae; phylum Streptophyta; class Magnoliopsida; order Asparagales; family Amaryllidaceae; genus Allium; species Allium sativum. The sequence continues at coordinate 108,047,214 of CM060916.1, read as the reverse complement.
ATTGAATATATAAAAATATACATTGTTGAAATCGTCATTTTTGTCGCATTAGAATTGGCGAACAAAAATATTATTTTATTGAATATATAAAAATATACATTGTTGAAATCGTCATTTTTGTCGCATTAGAATTGGCGAACAAAAATATCATTTTATTGAATATATAAAAATATACATTGTTGAAATCGTCATTTTTGTCGCATTAGAATTGGCGAACAAAAATATTGTTTTCATAGAATAAAAGAATGGATTCTAATAAAGGGAATCGCCAAATGGTTTATATATATAAATATAAATATAAAATTTAACGAAACGAGAGCGGCAGTTCGCGTATCGACAATCGTAACTTCAAACGATTATATAGAAAGATCCGACTGTTGGATTTTTCCCAAAACTAGAACCGTTAGGACCGCTTTGGGAAGAGCTTTCCAACGATATAAATTTCATCAAAATCCGACGGTTAGATTCTAAGATATATGTAAATCAAATTTTGGTAAAAACAGCGCCAGGGCCGCCCATTGACCCGAAACGTCGTTTGTTTATTTCGAGCTATTTTTAATAAATAAAAATAGCGATAAATAGTTATAAATATATGTGAAATGTTTTAAACTATAATTATGCGACAATTATTTTGAAAAGACCGAGTTTAACTCATTTCAAATAATTGCACGGCGATTAAATCAAAGATGTAAGAAGATGATGGTTGAAGACCGGCGATCTTTACATCGAATGGACAATGACTACTGATGCCTTGGACAAACTTGCTCCCAGGACGGGGTTGAAACAGTAGTTGTCCGGACATATGCGTTGGTCGTGCGGATAAGCGAGCGCCTCTTGGTATCTCTGGTTCCGTTCAGACCCAGAACGGACTTGTAAATGGATGTGTGTCTGACGTTGAAATTCACTTCATGTAATTAAATCGATTTGTATTAATATATGTCTGTTTGGTGGTAGAGAATTTATTCTCTACTTAACACCCTGGTATATAGTAATAGTTATCGATCGCATGGCGTTGAATTGTCATTGTGGCACACCAAGATGCAATGATCAAGGCTTTGTTGAAAAGAAGGCCTTGTGGTTGATGATCAAAGCATAGTCTGTTTAGGCATAGCTTTGTGTATAGCGTAACCTCACGAGCCTCACACCCCAGTATGAGTCTAAAACGGGAGAAGGGAACGCAGGGAGTGCACACGTTATCTTTCTAGCTAGAGTAATGTCAGGGACCTACCAGCGCTGACATTTTACTTATGTGGAAGATGGATTCTGAGGTACCTCCTGTTTTTATAGGTTGTTAGTGGCCATATTATAGGTCCAAAAGGACCGGGAATCGTGTGTTCAGGTATGACTAATCCACGACCCTTCGGAGTGGACCGACCCTGCAGCTATCCAAGGGTTGCCCATAGGTGTGATCCTGAGGTATTTGCTAGAGTGCCTCGAATCGGTAAGGAGCTCCTCCCTAGCTTTGACTCATGATGGAAAAGACAAATCTCCAATATGACTTCTCGTTTTCGATTGTATAACTAGTATGGCGACATAGTAGGATGGGGTACTATGCCGTCTAAGATTAATACATTTATATTGAAATGATTTATGAAAACATATACATACTAGTAGTGATACGTTTTACGTATTTATCATCTTTTGATCATTATAAGGTAAAACCCTATCCTCCGGTTTGCGTTGCATTGTGTGATGGGACTTGGGTCTTATAATGATCTCATTTTTCTAAAAAGCATAGCGTTATTTGAACGATTTACTTTAATTATGCACTGGCAATCCAATGGAGTAAACCCGTTTCGCGTTAGCGGCGTGGTCCTATGATTCGCCATATTGATAGTTAGTATAGGAAGATTTCTCATACCAGTCCCATGACTGACTCGATGTTTGTTTCACTTTTGCTAACTCGGGTGCCCTCTTTCCACACGGGCAGCCAATTGACAGGTTCAGGTGATACATTCTGATTGGAGCTTGCTTGGACGGAAGGAGAAGAAGACCTTTTCTCTAGTTTTTACTTCTACTTGAGACATTTTACCTTCTGCAGCTTTGATGTATGTGATGGAGTTTGAGACTTGTTTCTTTCCATTTGAAAACCTATTTCCCTTTTTGTTGAGACTCTTTATTTGGCTAAGTTGTATCCTGTACTGCGTACTCTGATGTATTGGATATTATGATGCTGATGACATTTATTTCCGCTGCAATGGTTTATGTGTTATGATAATTAGATCTGTTTTTGTTGTAAATATGTTGTATTCCAAAATGATTATCCTTACTTTCGTACTATGGAAGTTTGGGGTTGTCACAGTTGGTATCAGAGCCTAAGGTTAACCTTAGCCTCGGAATATAACATATTTAGAACAATTCGTCTAGATAGAATCCACATTATTCTAAGACGAGTAGCTCATTAGAGATAGGACTAGTAATGTCCTAGAATGAGCACAGCAGAATAGCACATATTTATCAATCATTACATCATCATCTTTTCACCTTGTCCTTATCTTTTCTTGAAAATTCTCATTTTTGTTGGTCTGACTCTTTCCTTGATGGTACAGACTAATTTAAATGGATACTAGAGCAAGAACAGCCCGAGGTGGAGCTCGAGGCGGGGCTAGAGGAGGAGCTCGAGTAGGAGCTGGAGGGCAAGCTAGAGACGAGACCCCCATCACTCAGGAACAGCATACTTCAGAGGTCGTAGCCGAACCACCTCCACCTCCACAGCCCTTCGATTTGGAGAGAATGTCAAAGAAATTCAAAAACCTAGGAGGTGTACCTTTCAGGGGGCGAGAGTCTGCGATTCAGGCAGAAGCATGGCTTAAAGATTGCGAAAAATCCTAGAGGGCTTAGAACTGGAAGATCACCGAAAGCGTTACCTGGCAGTATGGCAACTAAAAGAGGAAGCAGGGCATTGGTGGGATACGATCAAGATCTGCAATGACATGGCCAATGTAATAACCCGGAAAATACGAGCCAATTAAAAATTTTTAAATTAATTATTTCAAAGGAATTTGAACAATTGAAATAGAATATTTCAATAAAATAGTGAATTAGGAATAGTGAGTCAGCTTGAAAATTTGAATTCAAACTTTGACTGACTGTGCAGGGTGGAAAATATAACGGATTTTAGCAAAACCAAAAATATTTAAATCTGTTAGTCAATACATTTCTAACGAATCTGAAAAATCGAAGTTTCATAACGGGAATCAAAAGTTATGGCCGAATCAATTTTCAGAAGAGTCGGTATATAGAATATATAGCCCTGGAAAATTGATATTTTGCATACGACCTCGGAATTCGACGAAACCACTTTTGTTGGGTCCGGGATGTCAAACCATTGCTAGGTTTCAAATTTCATAATTTTTGAAGCTAGTATGTGAGCGTGGCAAAAGAAAATGTGTTTGGTCGATTTCTGTTAAATTGGATCGACTAGAAAATGGGCATTTTTCAAACGACCTCAGAATTCGACGAAACTAGTTTTGTTGGGACCGTAGCATCAAAATATAGCTAGATTTATTTTTCTGGAATTTTTCGAATCAGTTTGTGGCCCTGGCAAATTGAAATGTGCGTTCAGAGTTAAAAATTAAATGTTTTATACTTTAATTTGAAAAATAACTGACTGTAACAGTCGAATTGGCCTACGAAACATATCCCATTGTGTCCGGAATGGGGGTATTTAGCTAGGGGCGACAGTCGTTGGGTTTAAAAAGGAGTTCGTTTGAGAAAACACTATTTAAAAATTAAATATAATCCTCGACCAATCATATTTCTCCATTCATAAATTAAAAAAAAAATCAGAAACCCCCCACCCCCCCCCCCCCCCCGACCCCGACATCGATGGCGGAAACCCTTTTTCCCCTTCCCTGGCGATTTCCGATCGCCACAGCTCGAATTAGCTCCTCCCCCAATTCAACTTTTTGTAGTTCTACCTCCCCTCTTCAAATCCATATAAGGAGCTCCCCGTATCGTCGCCTCTACGTCGAGATTTCCCCTTCCAAAGTTCCGACCTAAAAGCCGCCGCCGCCGCCAATCTGCACCACCGAACGCCGCCAAACCGCCGCGCGCCTGTAGCCCTCTCGAAGCTCTTCCACGTCCAACTTCCTGATCGTCCCCTCGTGCCCCGGTTCTCGCGAAAACCGCAAACCTAGTTTTGAAGCTTTGTGAAAGTGAGTTTTTCTTTGATCTTTACACTTTGAAAAATCATATCTTTTTGGTATGTTGACGAAATTCGATGAAACAGGAAACATCGAGACCGCAAGGAAGCTCTCTACCCAATAGAAGAAGCTGCGGATTTTTCTGACATCATATCGATTTTTAACGCTCAGAAAACCAAGGTGAGAAATCTAAATTAACGTGTAATTGAATAGAAAATGTCGTGTATAATTTATATAAGCGAAATATAAATTACATACGTGTTGTATACCTCATGTACATGCGTAGTGTAAGCTATATAAGCGAAGTATGAATTTTTACATGCATAGAATAATTGATATATGTGTTGGAATGCAAGTAAAATATATTATATATATATATATACTCCCCTCGTCCACAAACCATGGACGATATTTATTGTGATGAATTGGTGTGAAATATTGGATGAAAAATACGAATGGTTGAATAATTGTTTGTGGTTGATATTGTTTGGTTGTGGTTGAAAAATACCCATTGGTGATTGAAATGAATTGGAAAAATTTGTGGAAATAAAAATAAACATGCCGCCTGCGTGCGAACTAGATGCATGAATCCCCATTGTCAAAAACCGCGAGGTTTTAAGGTAGAGCGAGGAGCCGTACTAAGGACGGTGCCGGTTTTAACTACCCTGCCGTTATGCTGCCGAAATTTTGAATAATCTTTGTGTGTTAGAATTATTTTCTTATGTTGAAATTATTTTCATGCGTTGAAATTAAAGCCATATGTTGAAACTATATCCATGCGTGGAAATGTTTGTGTGTTGAAAAGTGTTGTGTGAAAATTAATTTCATTTGTGAATGAATGAAATGTTTAAACAATAAAAATCACATTTTTATTATATATGAAGTAAGAAAAATATTCGCCTTATATAAATAGTTTCAACAATAAAAATCTCATCTTTCCAATATGAACAACATAAATAAAATGTCCATGTGTGGAGATGCTCATTTGTTGAGAAGTGTGTTTAGTGTAAAAGTTTATGTGTTGAATAAAAAAAATCGAACAATAAAAATTACATTTTTATTTAAACTATGACGTGTTGAAACCATCCATTAGTTGAATAAATATTTTGAACGATAAAAATATCATTTTTGTCCTATGTGTGATATGCTAGAGACATGCGGACGTTGAAATAAATATTTGTGAAAGAAATATTATTTTTAACATGCATAGGAACTAAATAAAATAGTCATGTGTTGAAATCTATTTTAGTTCGCCAAAATTATCATCTTTGAAATGTGAAGTGTTAAAAATAGCCACTTGTTCAAATAAACGTGCATGAGTTGAAATATACATTAACTAGCTAATGATATGATTTTAGCCTATGCATGCAACATTAGAATGAATGGTGTTTTTAAACCAAAGCAAATCAAATATGAAATTGAATGGAAAATGATAAATGTTAGAAATTGTATATATGTACATGCATATCTATTGAACAGGTTAAAGCAAAAGGGGCTAGAGAAGAGAAATAGAATTTTGTGCCCGACAAATAGGTACACATTTACCGCTTTGTTTGGGTGATGATTTTATGAGCCTGTTGGCTAGCCGCTTGGCTTTTTCTTTTTCTTTTTGATATGAGACGCCCGTGTGGCTATTTAGGAATTTTCCCAGACCCTCCCGTACAAAGGAGGTTATGGCGAAATTTTCCAAAATTTAAAGGCGTTAGTGAAATAATTGAAGTGGAAACAATATAGGAATTTTTGAATGAACTATATTTATATAAATATATAAATATAAATAGAATTAAAACGAAACGTGGCCGTGCAGTTCATATTTTGAAACCGTGATTTCAAACGACTAGTGTGGAAGATCCAACCATTGGATTTTCCCGAAACCTCAACCGTTGGGTTCGCCTTGGAAATATCTTTCCAACGGCACCAACTTTGTGAAGATCCGACGGTTGGATTGTCTGGAATGTTTAATTCAAAATTAGTGAAAAACAGCGCCAGAAACGATTATATTTATATATATATATATAAATATAATTAAATTAAATCGAATAACGACGCTGCAGTTCGTAAATTGAAATCGTAACTTCAAATGGTTAGTGTGGAAGATCCGACCGTCGGATTTTCCCAAAACTGAAACCGTTGGATTCGTTTTGAAATGACCTTCCTAATGATGTAAAATTTGTGAAGATCCAACGGTTAGGTTTTCAGATATGTGTAAAACAAAATTAGTGAAAAGCAGCGCCAGTGCATCGACACGACCTGAAACGTCGTTTAATTAAATATGGCCGTTTTAAATTAAATAAAAATGGCGATATATAGTTATAAAATACTATTGGCGATATAGAGTGGAAATAAACCAATTTTGTCGTGTTTGCTTGATATGGGATGGTTGAATGTATTTGACATGAAAATTATAACTAAATAACTAAAATGTGAATGTTGAATAGTCCAACCATGTGATTGATTGATTTGAAATTCTAAATATACGTGGGTTATTTGAAAAGGCTGAGTTTATCTCATTTCAAATAATCGATCGACGTTGAGAAGTCGAAGAGTCGAAGACGACTGAAGACCGACGATCTCCACATTGGATGGATGGGCGCTACTGATACTCGTGACTGAAGTAGCTACCATGAAGGAATTGAAGTAGTAGCCGTCCAAACATACTGTTGATGGTACGGATATGCGAGGAATTGGTGCCTCCGGTTTCGTTCAGACCCAGAACGGACTTGTAAATGGACTGTGTGTCTGACATTGGTTTTGTTCTGTGTTGATTGATCTCTGTTAAATATATATCTGTTTGGCGGCAGAGAATTTATTCTCTTGCTTAACGCCCTTCTCTGAGACGTACGAGCTCAGAGGTTATGTATTGACAGAAATCAGTCGCATGGAGAGGATTGCCTGTGTGGCACGCCTAAGTGGCATATGATCAAGGTTTTTGTTGCAAAGCAAAGTCTTGTGGTTGATGATCAAAGCATGGTCTGTGTGACGTAGCTTTGTGTATAACGTGAATTCGCGAGCCTCACACCCCGGTATGAGTCAAAAACGGGAGAAGGACCCAAGGAGTGCATGACGTTTCTTTCTAGCTATGGTGGTGTCAGTGACCTCCCGGCCCTGACATTTATATCTACTTTTCACCTGTGTGGTTGTTGGAATGCGAGGCGCCTCGATTATAGGTCTGTAAGGACCGGGAAACGTGTGTTCAGGAATAATTAATCCTCAAAAGTAAGAGAGGACCGGCCTTGGAGGATCCAGGGGATTGCTGTGTGCGGTCCCGAGGCATTTGCTAGAGTGTCTCGAATCGGAGAGGAGCTTGCCCCTTGCCTCGACTCATGAAGGAATCCAATTTCCAATACGATATATGCGGATGTGATTGTATTACTAGTATGGCGACATGATATATGGTACCCATGCCGTCTAGGATTGATATTTATGATTGAATTTGCTTTTGAAACATATATGCACTAGTAATAATATCAAACACTTTTGTTTTATTCGTATGAAGCATCTTTGGCCATTATAAGGGAAAACTCTATCCTCCGGCTTGCGTTGCATTGTGTGATGGGACCTGAGTCTTATAATGGCTTCATTTTATAAAAAGCATTGCGTTGATTTAATCATTTACTTTATTTCATGCACTAGCACTCATTGGAGTAAACCCGTTCCGCGAAAGTGGCGTGGTCCTTTGATTTGCCTTGTTATTGTTGTTAATAAGTTGAGTAGATTTCTCATACCAGTCCCATGACTGACTCGTAGTTTGTTTCACCTTGCAAACTCGGGTGCCCTCATTTTCACACGGGCAGCCTAGTTACAGGTTTCTGACGCACCTTTTGGCTCATGGCGAGGCTTGACTACACTGTGCTGACTTGGATTTTCTCCGCCATTATTGTATCTATATTATGATTCCGCCACTGGCGATGTAGACTGATATTCCTTTTGTGTACTCCTTATATATGATTCCGCCTCTGGCGATGGTGACTGATTATGTATCATTATGCACTAAGTTGTATCCTGTACTGTGCTTCTCTGATGTGATGATATCTATATGATTCCGCTGTCATATGTGTGTAAATTATTCTATTTTCTGTTTATGCTATTGTCTGTGATCTGCTAATGATGATTAATGTGTTATATTCCAATGATTATCCTTAACACCGTGTCACGGGGTTTTGGGATCGTCACAGCTGGTATCAGAGCTTTGGTTAACCTTAGTTCTGGAGTCTAACACATTAAACACTTCGTCAAAATAGGATCAGTAGTATTCTAAGGCGAGTCGCTCATTAGAGATAGGACTAGTAAGGTCCTAGAATGAGCTGAGCAGAATAGCAAAAACAATTGATCAGTCCATCGTTATCTTTCCGTAGAAATTTCTGCTTAACTATGCAATAGACTATCATTTCTGTTAGCTGACTTTTTTTCGTTGCTTATACAGAATTTGACAAATGGCTACCAGAGCAGCCGCCGCTAGAGGAGGCTGTGCCGGCCGAGGCCGAGGAAGGGGAGAAATCCCAGCTCAAGAAGGACCTTTGATACAACCTCCGGCAGCTCAATACTTCGAGCTTGACCGTGTAGCTAAGAGATATAAGAACTTAGGAGGCAAGACCTTCTCGGGAACTGGCACCGTAATAGAGGCCCTTGCATGGCTCAAAACATGCGAGAAAATTCTTGAAGGCCTAAGGCTTGGAGACGAAGACAAAGCTATTATGGGCGCCTGGCTTATGCAGGAACAAGCTGAATTATGGTGGGAATCTCTTACCGCCGGGAATAGAGAAGCTGGAAGAACATGGGATGGATTTAAAGAACTCTTCAAGGAGAAATATGTCCCAGAACAAGCTCTAGAAAGAATGCACGATGACTTCGCCAATCTCCGGCAAGGGGATCTTTCCGTGCAAGATTATCTGAACAAATTTACAATGTTGTCGCCCTATGCTCCAGAGCTTGTCGCCACCGCGAAATCCAATAATAAGAGGTTTATCCTTGGGCTAAGACGACAATATCATGATAGAGCCATGGCCCATGTCAAGCTGGAATTCAACGAGCTAGTGGAAATGACATGCAACTATGAAGACCTTGATCAAAGGCATCTGGATCAAGATCGCGCTAGAAGCCAAGCCGGAAACAAGCGCAAGCCTGCTGTAAATCAGGGCGAGTCAAGCCAAGCAGCATCTTCAAAACCTCAGACTGGCAAGCCGCCAAGAGGAAATTGCTTTAACTGTGGTAAGCCGGGGCACTACTCAAACGTCTGCACAGCTCCGAAGAGACAGAAAACGAATTCTCAAGGCTCGAGCCAAGGCTCTTAGAAAACGAATTCTCAAGGCTCGAGCCAAGGCTCTTAGAACCCTCGCTCGTGCTTCAACTGTCGCAAGACCGATCTTCTGGTCAAAGACTGTCCTTTGCTGAAGAAAGCTACAGTAGCTCATGTCTATGACGGGTCTAGCCCGCCAGCTGCTTCCGACGGAGCAGGTAAACCCGATGTTTTGGGAGGTACCCTTACAATTAAAAATATTCCTGTTTCTGTATTGTTTGACACAGGTGCATCGCGTAGTTTTATTGCTAGACACACAATGCACAAATTAAAGTTAAAACAGCGAAAGCTTAAAGAATCGATTGAAGTTCATAACCCGATAGGGGGTCCTGTTACTCTCAGTACATGTTGTAGAGTGCCAATCTCTTATTCCTTCTACAAATTTCCCATTAATTTGATTGTTATGGATTTTCCCGAATTCGACGTTATCCTTGGGTTAGAATGGTTAACGAAATATGAAGCCGAAGTGAAGTGTGCGGAAAGAATTGTTAAAATCCGAACGGAGCTTGGACATATATATATTCCCTGTCATGGTTCGAATCCGAATAGAGAGGAATTTTGGTCAGCATTAGAACTTATCCCCACTTCCATAGAAAAGATTCCGATTGTTAGCAACTATGCGGATGTGTTTGAAGAAGTTGAAAACTTACCTCCGCAAAGAGAAATAGAATTCTGAATCGATCTAATTCCCAATGCCAGACCAGTGGTGCATCCAATTCGCAGAATGACTCCGAAAGAAAAAGAAGAATTAGGCGATTAAACTCGTCAACTGTTGTGGAAAGGTCTAATCAGACCTAGTTTTTCTAATTGGGGTGCAGCTGTCGTGTTTGTCCCAAAGTCAGACGGTACTCTTAGATTATGTGTTGATTACCGAGACCTCAACAAACAGACGCTTAAAAATAAATATCCATTACCCCGCATTGACGATTTGCTAGACCAATTGAATGGGGCGAAAGTATTTTCCCGAATGGACCTAGCTACAGGTTTTCATCAATTGAGAATAGCAGAAGAGTGTGTTCCTTTGACCGCTTTCAGAGGCCCAGACATATTTTATGAATGGTTAGTAATGCCGTTTGGCCTATGCAACGCTCCAGCATACTTTGTCGATCTAATGAATAGAGTGTTCAGGGGAGTTCTGAATAAATTTGTCCTCGTATTCATCGATGATATTTTAATCTACTCCAAATCAAAACCCGAGCATGAAAAACACTTAGAACAAGTATTGGAGATTCTAAGGAAGAACGTCTTCAAAGCCAAATTCTCTAAATGTGTCTTCTGGCAAGAAGAAGTTAAATTTCTTGGCCATGTCGTGTCAGAGAAAGGAATTTCTGTTGACCCAAGCAAAATAACAGCGATTCAAGATTGGAAACAACCCACTACTCCCACAGAAGTTAGAAGTTTTATGGGGTTGGCTAGTTATTATCGAAAGTTCGTTAAGGATTTTTCGAAGATATCCGGTCCGTTAACGAAGCTCACAAAGAAACACGAGAAGTTTAAGTGGACTTCCGACTGTGAAGAAGCTTTCCAGGAATTGAAATCAAAGCTGACCACCGCTCCAGTGTTAACTATTATTGATGGCAATCAGGATTTAACGGTTTGGACAGATGCTTCTATTAGAGGTCTTGGTGCAGTATTAATGCAGAGAGGCCAAGTAGTCGCTTATGCAAGCCGCCAATTGAAACCGCATGAGAAGAATTATGTGACTCATGATCTTGAGTTGCTAGCCATCGTTTTTGCCTTGAAAATCTGGAGGCATTACTTGTTGGGCGAGAAATTTATACTGTACACAGATCATCAATCATTGAAGTATTTATATACCCAGAAAGATCTGAATCTGAGACAGCAGCGTTGGCTAGAATTTCTTGCAGCGTATGATCTTGATATCCTGTATACGCCGGGGAAAGCTAACGTAGTAGCGGATGCACTTAGTAGAAAAACCGCAATTGTTGCCCATCTTATAATTACACCTAGCTTGATCGATAAGATATGTGCTCTCCAGAAGAATGATTATTTCATTCAAAAGATCAAAGAAAGAATCCAGAATGGAGAACCCTCAAGCTTTCAAGTAAATAAAGAAGGAGTTCTGAGGCTGAATGGGAGAATTTGTGTTCCCAACCTTCCTGAGCTCAAAAGAGAAGTGCTAGATGAATGCCATAAATCCAAATTGTGCATCCATCCTAGGGTGAGTAAAATGTACAACGATATCAAACGCACTTTCTGGTGGAAGGCAATGAAAAGAGATATTTCTTTGTATGTTAGCAGATGCCCTACTTGTCAATTGGTCAAGAGTGACCAACAGAAGCTAGCTGGACTGTTGCAACCGTTGGAAGTCCCAGGTTGGAAATGGGAACAGATTTCCATGGATTTCATAGATGGTTTGCCGCGAACCAAGAAAGGTAATGACAGCATTTGGGTAATCGTAGATCGCTTCACGAAGACTGCCCATTTTATACCTGTCAGGTCCAATAGAACTGCCCAAAGTCTAGCACAGATATATTTCAAAGAAATTGTTAAGCTGCATGGAATTCCCATCAGCATAGTCAGTGATAGAGATCCCCTATTCACTAGCAAATTCTGGGAGGCTTTCCAGACAGAATTGGGAACAAAACTGAATATGAGCACCGCTTATCACCCTCAAACAGATGGCCAAACTGAGCGGGTGAATAGAATTCTAGAAGATTTATTGCGGGCTTGTATAATCGATTTTGGTGGGTCATGGGAAGATCATTTGCATTTGGCTGAATTCTCTTATAACAATAGCTATCAAGCAAGTTTGAGAATGTCACCATTTGAAGCATTATATGGCAGACCCTTCAGATCTCCAGCATGTTGGGTAGAACCTGGCAACAGACTTGTACTAGGGCCCGATATGATTAGGGAAGCATCTGATAAAGTGGACTTCATCAAGAAGCGATTGAAAACCGCCCAAAGCCGACAGAAAAGTTATGCAGACTCTAGAAGGAGAGATTTGACATTTACTGTTGGTGATCATGTTTATTTAAAGGTTTCTCCGATGAGAGGAGTAATCAGATTTGGAAAGACTGGGAAGTTGGCACCGAGATTTATTGGTCCCTTTCCTATACTTGAGCGAATTGGAACTCTTGCTTATAGGGTTCAATTGCCAGATTGGTTGCCTGGAGTGCACAATGTATTTCACGTATCTCAACTTAGGAGACATGTGCATGATCCGGATCTTGTTGTAGAAGAAGCAGCGCAACGGGATGTGGAGATAACTCCAGAATTAGCACTCAGAAGAGAGCCATAAAAAATTGTGGGCAAAGAAACCAGAGAACTCAGAAGCAAAAAGGTTCATTTAGTTGAAGTGCAGTGGAGCAGTGATCCTAGAGACTGTACTTGGGAGACTGAGGAAAGCATTAAGCAAGCTTACCCCAAATGCAGAGTGGATATCTCTGACTAACTCCGGTGCAAGGTACCTTTACCATACTTTGCATTTACATTTTATTTCCTACTTTACTGTTATTTCCTTTTCGAGGACGAAAAGTTTTAAGTAGGGGAGATTGTAATAACCCGGAAAATACGAGCCAATTTAAAATTTTTAAATTGATTATTTCAAAGGAATTTGAACAATTGAAATAGAATATTTCAATAAAATAGTGAATTAGGAATAGTGAGTCAGCTTGAAAATTTGAATTCAAACTTTGACTGACTGTGCAGGGTGGAAAATATAACGGATTTTAGCGAAACCAAAAATATTTAAATCTGTTAGTCAATACCTTTCTAACGAATCTGAAAAATCGAAGTTTCATAACGGGAATCAAAAGTTATGGCCGAATGAATTTTCAGAAGAGTCGGTATATAGAATATATAGCCCTGGAAAATTGATATTTTGCATACGACCTCGGAATTCGACGAAACCACTTTTGTTGGGTCTGGGATGTCAAACCATTGTTAGGTTTCAAATTTCATAATTTTTGAAGCTAGTATGTGAGCGTGGCAAAAGAAAATGTGTTTGGTCGATTTCTGTTAAATTGGATCGACCAGAAAATGGCCATTTTTCAAACGACCTCAGAATTCGACGAAACTAGTTTTGTTGGGACCGTAGCGTCAAAACATAGCTAGATTTATTTTTCTGGAATTTTTCGAATCAGTTTGTGGCCCTAGCAAATTGAAATGTGCGTTCAGAGTTAAAAATTAAATGTTTTATACTTTAATTTGAAAAATAACTGACTGTAACAGTCGAATTGGCCTACGAAACATATCCAATTGTGTCCGGAATGGGGGTATTTAGCTAGGGGCGACAGTCGTTGGGTTTAAAAAGGAGTTCGTTTGAGAAAACACTATTTAAAAATTAAATATAATCCTCGACCAATCATATCTCCATTCATAAATTAAAAAAAAAATCAGAACCCCCCCCCCCCCGACCCCGACATCGACGGCGGAAACCCTTTTTCCCCTTCCCTGGCGATTTCCGATCGCCACAGCTCGAATTAGCTCCTCCCCCAGTTCAACTTTTTGTAGTTCTCCCTCCCCTCTTCAAATCCATATAAGGAGCTCCCCGTATCGTCGCCTCTACGTCGAGATATCCCCTTCCAAAGTTCCGACCTAAAAGCCGCCGCCGCCGCCGATCTGCACCACCGAACGCCGCAAAACCGCCGCGCGCCTGTAGCCCTCTCGAAGCTCTTCCACGTCCAACTTCCTGATCGTCCCCTCGTGCCCCGGTTCTCGCGAAAACCGCAAACCTAGTTTTGAAGCTTTGTGAAAGTGAGTTTTTCTTTGATCTTTACACTTTGAAAAATCATATCTTTTTGGTATGTTGACGAAATTCGATGAAACAGGAAACATCGAGACCGCAAGGAAGCTCTCTACCCAATAGAAGAAGCTGCGGATTTTTCTGACATCATATCGATTTTTAACGCTCAGAAAACCAAGGTGAGAAATCTAAATTAACGTGTAATTGAATAGAAAATGTCGTGTATAATTTATATAAGCGAAATATAAATTACATACGTGTTGTATACCTCATGTACATGCGTAGTGTAAGCTATATAAGCGAAGTATGAATTTTTACATGCATAGAATAATTGATATATGTGTTGGAATGCAAGTAAAATATATTATATATATATATATACTCCCCTCGTCCACAAACCATGGACGATATTTATTGTGATGAATTGGTGTGAAATATTGGATGAAAAATACGAATGGTTGAATAATTGTTTGTGGTTGATATTGTTTGGTTGTGGTTGAAAAATACCCATTGGTGATTGAAATGAATTGGAAAATTTTGTGGAAATAAAAATAAACATGCCGCCTGCGTGCGAACTAGATGCATGAATCCCCATTGTCAAAAACCGCGAGGTTTTAAGGTAGAGCGAGGAGCTGTACTAGGGACGGTGCCGGTTTTAACTACCCTGCCGTTATGCTGCCGAAATTTTGAATAATCTTTGTGTGTTAGAATTATTTTCTTATGTTGAAATTATTTTCATGCGTTGAAATTAAAGCCATATGTTGAAACTATATCCATGTGTGGAAATGTTTGTGTGTTGAAAAGTGTTGTGTGAAAATTAAATTCATTTGTGAATGAACGAAGTGTTTAAACAATAAAAATCACACTTTTATTATATATGAAGTAAGAAAAAAATTCGCCTTATATAAATAGTTTCAACAATAAAAATCTCATCTTTCCAATATGAACAACATAAATAAAATGTCCATGTGTGGAGATGCTCATTTGTTGAGAAGTGTGTTTAGTGTAAAAGTTCATGTGTTGAATAAAAAAAATCGAACAATAAAAATTACATTTTTATTTAAACTATGACGTGTTGAAACCATCCATTGGTTGAATAAATATTTTGAACGATAAAAATATCATTTTTGTCCTATGTGTGATATGCTAGAGACATGCGGACGTTGAAATAAATATTTGTGAAAGAAATATTATTTTTAACATGCATAGGAACTAAATAAAATAGTCATGTGTTGAAATCTATTTTAGTTCGCCAAAATTATCATCTTTGAAATGTGAAGTGTTAAAAATAGCCACTTGTTCAAATAAACGTGCATGAGTTGAAATATACATTAACTAGCTAATGATATGATTTTAGCCTATGCATGCAACATTAGAATGAATGGTGTTTTTAAACCAAAGCAAATCAAATATGAAATTGAACGGAAAATGATAAATGTTAGAAATTGTATATATGTACATGCATATCTATTGAACAAGTTAAAGCAAAAGGGGCTAGAGAAGAGAAATAGAATTTTGTGCCCGACAAATAGGTACACATTTACCGCTTTGTTTGGGTGATGATTTTATGAGCCTGTTGGCTAGCCGCTTGGCTTTTTCTTTTTCTTTTTGATATGAGACGCCCGTGTGGCTATTTAGGAATTTTCCCAGACCCTCCCGTACAAAGGAGGTTATGGCGAAATTTTCCAAAATTTAAAGGCGTTAGTGAAATAATTGAAGTGGAAACGATATAGGAATTTTTGAATGAACTATATTTATATAAATATATAAATATAAATAGAATTAAAACGAAACGTGGCCGTGCAGTTCATATTTTGAAACCGTGATTTCAAACGACTAGTGCGGAAGATCCGACCATTGGATTTTCCCGAAACCTCAACCGTTGGGTTCGCCTTGGAAATATCTTTCCAACGGCACCAACTTTGTGAAGATCCGACGGTTGGATTGTCTGGAATGTTTAATTCAAAATTAGTGAAAAACAGCGCCAGAAACGATTAGATTTATATATATATATAAATATAATTAAATTAAATCAAATAACGACGCTGCAGTTCGTAAATTGAAATCGTAACTTCAAATGGTTAGTGTGGAAGATCCGACCGTCGGATTTTCCCAAAACTGAAACCGTTGGATTCGTTTTGAAATGACCTTCCTAATGATGTAAAATTTGTGAAGATCCAACGGTTAGATTTTCAGATATGTGTAAAACAAAATTAGTGAAAAGCAGCGCCAGTGCATCGACACGACCTGAAACATCGTTTAATTAAATATGGCCGTTTTAAATTAAATAAAAATGGCGATATATCGTTATAAAATACTATTGGCGATATAGAGTGGAAATAAACCAATTTTGTTGTGTTTGCTTGATATGGGATGGTTGAATGTATTTGACATGAAAATTATTACTAAATAACTGAAATGTGAATGTTGAATAGTCCAACCATATTGATTGATTTGAAAATCTAAATATACGTGGGTTATTTGAAAAGGCCGAGTTTATCTCATTTCAAATAATCGATCGACGTTGAGAAGTCGAAGAGTCGAAGGCGACTGAAGACCGACGATCTCCACATTGGATGGATGGGCGCTATTGATACTCGTGACTGGAGTAGCTACCATGAAGGAATTGAAGTAGTAGCCGTCCAAACATACTGTTGATGGTACGGATATGCGAGGAATTGGTGCCTCCGGTTTCGTTCAGACCCAGAACGGACTTGTAAATGGACTGTGTGTCTGACATTGGATTTTGTTCTGTGTTGATTGATCTCTGTTAAATATATATCTGTTTGGCGGCAGAGAATTTATTCTCTTGCTTAACGCCCTTCTCTGAGACGTACGAGCTCAGAGGTTATGTATTGACAGAAATCAGTCGCATGGAGTGGATTGCCTGTGTGGCACGCCTAAGTGGCATATGATCAAGGCTTCTGTTGCAAAGCAAAGTCTTGTGGTTGATGATCAAAGCATGGTCTGTGTGACGTAGCTTTGTGTATAACGTGAATTCGCGAGCCTCACACCCCGGTATGAGTCAAAAACGGGAGAAGGACCCAAGGAGTGCATGACGTTTCTTTCTAGCTATGGTGGTGTCAGTGACCTCCCAGCCCTGACATTTATATCTACTTTTCACCTGTGTGGTTGTTGGAATGCGAGGCGCCTCGATTATAGGTCTGTAAGGACCGGGAAACGTGTGTTCAGGAATAATTAATCCTCAAAAGTAAGAGAGGACCGGCCTTGGAGGATCCAGGGGATTGCTGTGTGCGGTCCCGAGGCATTTGCTAGAGTGTCTCGAATCGGAGAGGAGCTTGCCCCTTGCCTCGACTCATGAAGGAATCCAATTTCCAATACGATATATGCGGATGTGATTGTATTACTAGTATGGCGACATGATATATGGTACCCATGCCGTCTAGGATTGATATTTATGATTGAATTTGCTTTTGAAACATATATGCACTAGTAATAATATCAAACACTTTTGTTTTATTCGTATGAAGCATCTTTGACCATTATAAGGGAAAACTCTATCCTCCGGCTTGCGTTGCATTGTGTGATGGGACCTGAGTCTTATAATGGCTTCATTTTATAAAAAGCATTGCGTTGATTTAATCATTTACTTTATTTCATGCACTAGCACTCATTGGAGTAAACCCGTTCCGCGAAAGTGGCGTGGTCCTTTGATTTGCCTTGTTATTGTTGTTAATAAGTTGAGTAGATTTCTCATACCAGTCCCATGACTGACTCGTAGTTTGTTTCACCTTGCAAACTCGGGTGCCCTCATTTTCACACGGGCAGCCTAGTTACAGGTTTCTGACGCACCTTTTGGCTCATGGCGAGGCTTGACTACACTGTGCTGACTTGGATTTTCTCCTCCATTATTGTATCTATATTATGATTCTGCCACTGGCGATGTAGACTGATATTCCTTTTGTGTACTCCTTATATATGATTCCGCCTCTGGCGATGGTGACTGATTATGTATCATTATGCACTAAGTTGTATCCTGTACTGTGCTTCTCTGATGTGATGATATCTATATGATTCCGCTGTCATATGTGTGTAAATTATTCTATTTTCTGTTTATGCTATTGTCTGTGATCTGCTAATGATGATTAATGTGTTATATTCCAATGATTATCCTTAACACCGTGTCACGGGGTTTTGGGATCGTCACAGCCAATATGTCTTGGGCCAGATTTAAGGAACTTTTCAATGAGAAGTATATACCCCCACAAGCTAGAGAGCGCCTGCGCAAGTAGTTCGTTAACCTACATCAAGGGAATATGACTGTTTCCGAGTATGTGAGGAAGTTTGATGAGCTTTCATGATATGCTCCTAATTTGATTCAAGATCCAGTAGAGAAGAATAAGAAATTTATCAAGGGTCTGTCAAAGAAATATTTGAACCAAGTCACTACTCTTATCAAGCTTCCTTTCAACGAGGTAGTAGAGATGGCGTGCCGCTACGAGGAAAATGACGAGTCTAGACCGCAGGATAGAGCGAAAAGCCAAGGCAACAACCAGAAGGAACAGGTTAACAAGAAATAGGAGGCGAGCAATTCTTCTAACGCTAAGCCCCAAGGGAAGAAGAGGGATAAGAGCAAGGTGACCTGCTATAACTGCGGCAAGATTGGGCATTTTGATTACGACTGTAGAGCACCTAAAAAGGTCAAGAGAAATGATTCAGGCCCTAGTCAGAACCGTGGTCAGAGTTCCCAGAACCATGGTCAGAATTCTCAGAATCGTGGTCAGAACCCCAGGAACACCCAGGATTGCTATGACTGCCATAAGCCGGGGCACTTCGCCAGAAACTGTCCCCTGTTGAAGGAAACTGAAGTGGCACATGTTTATGAGGGAGCAGTTGCACCAGCTTCGACTGAGGGGCCTAATAAACCCGATGTCTTAGAAGGTACGCTTAATATTAAGAACATCCCTATTACTGTCTTATTTGATATGGGTGCTGCACGAAGATTTATTTCTAATGATGCAATTAAAAAGTTGAAACTAAAACCAAGGAAACTCAAAAATTTGATTAGAGCTAATAGCCCGATAGGAGGTTCTCTTATTCTTGATCAGTATTGTAGAGTACCTGTTTCTTATTCTCGCTGCCAGTTTTCCCTTTGACTTGATCGTTATGAGTTTCTCCGGTTATGACGTTATTCTTGGGATAGATTGGCTGACAAAATATGAGGCCGAAGTCAAATGTGCCGAAAGAATTGTCAAATTTAAAACTAATCTCGGGAATGTATGTATCCTATGCCATGGCTCAGCCACCGACAGGAAAACATTCTGATCTTCTCTAAAAGTTACCCTTACTTCTACTGAGGATATTCCTATTGTCAAAGATTACGCTGATGTATTCAAAGAAGTTGAAGGCTTACCTCCGCATAGAGAAATTAGCTTCCGAATTGATTTAGCTCTGAATGCGAGGCCTGTCGTACATCCCATTCAGAGAATGTCGCCAAAAGAAAGAGAGGAGCTGAAAAATCAAACCAAACAGCTTTTGTGGAAGGGTTTGATCAGGCCCAGCTTCTCAGAATGGGGAGCAGCAGTGGTGTTCGTCCCAAAATCAGACGGTACTCTCAGACTATGTGCAGACTACTGTGATCTCAACAAACAAACACTGAAAAATAAATACCCACTACCTCGTATTGATGACTTACTTGACCGCTTGCATGGAGCGCGAGTATTTTCTAGGATGGACCTAGCTACAGGCTTCCATCAACTTCGCATTGCAGAAGAATGTGTGCCATTAACTGCTTTCATAGGACCAGATATCTTTTATGAATGGCTAGTAATGCCCTTCGGCCTATGTAATGCTCCAGCATATTTTGTTGATCTGATGAATAGAGTGTTCAGAGATGTTTTAAATAAATTTTTGCTCGTGTTCATCGATGACATCCTCATCTTTTCTAAATCCACTACTGAGCACGAACAGCGTCTGAGAGAAGTCTTAGAGATTTTGCGAAGAAATGTGCTGAAAGCCAAATTTTCTAAATGCATATTCTGGCAAGAAGAGGTGAAATTCCTCGGCCATGTTGTATCAAAGGAAGGCATCTCAGTAGATCCAGGAAAGATCTCAGCCATCCAAGAATGGAAGCAGCCTAGAACTCCCACAGAGGTCAGAAGTTTTTTAGGACTGGCTGGCTATTATCGGAAATTTGTCAAAGATTTTTCGAAGGTAGCTTGCCCATTGACAAACCTGACCAAGAAACATATAAAACTCAATTGGACACCGGAATGTGAGACAGATTTCCAAGAGCTAAAGAAGAGGTTGACCAATGCTCCTGTGTTGACCATCATTGATGGCAATCAGGATTTGAAGGTCTGGACCGACACTTCTAAGCAAGGTTTTTTTCTTTTATATATTAACATGTTAGAGATAACATTTTTCCTCTAATGTCAAATCTCATTTTAACATGTTATCCTTTATTTATTTGAGGTATTGGTGCAGTGCTGATGCAAAGAGGCAGAGTAGTCGCATACGCTAGCCGCCAGCTGAAACCGCATGAGAAGAATTATGTCACGCATGATCTTGAGCTAATGGCCATTGTGTTTGCTCCTAAAATATGGAGGCATTATCTCTTGGGTGAGAAGTTCGAAATTTACACGGATCACAAATCCTTGAAACACCTTTTTACCCAAAAAGATTTGAATATGAGGCAGCAACGCTAGGTTGAATTTCTTGCATCATATGACCTGGATATCCTATATACTCCGGGAAAAGCCAACGTTGTAGCCGATGTGCTTAGTAGAAAGAATGCAGAATGCAACAATCTCATTATCGCCAGTCTCATTATCACTCCTACCTTGATTGATAAAATTTCTACTCTTCAGAAGAATGATAAATTTATTCAGAAGCTTTGTGAGCGAGTTCGTAAGGGTGAGGCCTCAAGTTTCCAGATTGACAATAATGGGACCCTTAGATTGCAAGGGCGAATTTGTGTGCCAGACATTGCTGAGCTAAAAAGAGAAGTTATGGATGAGTGCCACAAATCTAAAATCAGCGTCCATCCAGGTGTAAACAAAATGTACCATGATCTTAAGCGCAACTTTTGATGGAAATCGATGAAGAGAGATATTTCTATTTACGTTGCTAGATGTCCCACTTGTCAGCAAGTTAAAAGTGATCAACAGAAACTGGCAGGTTTGTTGCAACCGCTAGGAGTTCCTGGTTGGAAGTGGGAGGAAATTTCTATGGACTTTATAGATGGCTTGCCCCGAAGCAGAAAAGGCAACGATAGTATATGGGTGATTGTCGACCGCTTAACAAAATCTGCCCATTTCATCCCTGTCGGATCCAATAGAACAGCTCGAAGTTTGGCGCAGCTTTATCTTAAAGAGATAGTCAGACTGCATGGGGTTCCCAAAAGCATTGTCAGTGATCGAGATCCATTATTTACCAGCAAATTCTGGGAAGCTTTTCAAGAAGAGCTTGGGACCAAGTTGAATCTGAGCTCTTCCTATCACCCTCAGACAGATGGTCAGACTGAGAGGGTGAATCGTGTTTTGGAAGACTTGTTGCGAGCTTGCATTCTTGATTATAGCGGTTCATGGGAGGACCACTTGCACTTGGTGGAGTTCTCCTATAATAATAGCTACCAAGCAAGCTTGAAGATGTCACTGTTTGAATTACTTTATGGCAGGCCATGCAGATCTCAGGCATGTTGGGTGGAGTCAGGAAATCAACTAGTCTTGGGCCCCGACATGGTTCATGAAGCATCGGATAAGGTTGACTTGATTAAGAAGCGCTTGTTGACTGCTCAGAGTCGACAGAAGAGCTATGCAGACCAGCGGAGAAGAAATCTAGAATTCTCTGTAGGTGATCGAGCGTACTTGAAGGTTTCTCCTTTGAGAGGCATGATTCGTTTTGGGAAGACGGGAAAGTTGGCACCGAGATTCATTGGTCCATTCCCTATCCTAGAAAGGATTGGTACTCTCGCTTATAGAGTGCAGCTCCCTGACTGGTTGCCAGGGGTGCATGATGTATTTCATGTGTCTCAACTCCGCAAGCATGTTCATGATCCAGATCTGATAGAGGATGAATTAAATCAACAGGTCCTAGATATTGCTCCAAATCTAACAGTGAGAAAGGACCCGATTAAGATCATTGGCAAAGAAACCAAAATTTTGAGGAACAAGAGGATCAACCTAGTCAAGGTTCTATGGAGTGGGGATCCTAGAGACTGTACTTGGGAGACAGAGGACAGCATCAAAAAGGCTTATCCCAAGTGCAGAGTGGATATCTCCGAATAACTTTGTATTAAGGTACGTTTACCCCAATTTACATTTTCTGTCTTGTTTCCTACTTTACTTTGTTTCCTTTTCGAGGACGAAAATTCTTAAGTGGGGGAGATTGTAACGACCCGGAAAATCCGAACCAATTTAAAAAATTTATTTTAAATAATTTGGTGGAAAAATGTGGCAAAAATTAAAAATCTCATTTTTAAATAATATTAAAGCCAGTGAAAATAGTCAATTTTCAAACGATCTCTGTTTTCGACGAAACCACTTTTGTTGGAACCGGAATGTCAAATTATTGCTAGGTTTCAATTTTTAGAATTTTTCGAATTAATATGTGAGCGTTGCGAAGGAAAATGTGTTTTGTCGATTTCAGTCAAATTTAATCGACTGAAAAATAGCCTTTTTTCAAACAGTCTCAGAATTCGACGAAATTAATTTTGTTAGGACCATATCGTCATAACAAAGACAAATATATTTTTTCTGGATTTTTCTGAGTCCGTATGTGGCCTTGGTGAATTTATTTATGAAGACAAATTAAAATAATAAAGAAATTAAATATTAAATTAAATAATACAGGCAATAGACAGTCGTTTGGGCTGACGGGACCTGTCCCATTGGATCCAGAATATGGGCTATTGGCTAGGGGCACCTTCTGTTGTACTGAAATCGAATTGGTTTGTAAGATATGGATTTAATTGTAAAAATACATTAAAAATATTATAAATATAGGATTTAAAGCCCTAAAATTACTATTCATCGTCTTATACACAGCCGCCTTCTTCCTAATCAATGGCCGATATCTTTAATACTTCAATCCTTAATATCTTTTAATCCAGACCATCTTTTCAAACAAATCCAAAGGGAAGTGAAAGAGAATCGAACAATCTATCCATCTGTACGGTGAGATCGGTTGTAGTCTTGAATTTGGCCGAGGCCGTGACCTAGAACCGCCGCCGTTCGGGTCTGTTTTGCCCCGTCCACCGACCGCCGAGCTCCACCGCAGCACCACCCCCAGGCGCGGCGTCCTCCCCCTTCCACGTGGCGAGCTCAGATCGGCACCCTGTGCCACTAGTCGCGAGCAAAATCGAACCCTAGGTTCGAAGTAAAAAAAAAAAGCATGGCCTTTGACTGAGAAGAGGGAAGAAGGTGAAAATCCTCTTTGTTTAATTCATTAATTTAATTTAAAATATATTCTAACTTAATTCAATCATAACTAATCCATACGATCATGAAATCGAATAATTTCAGAAGCTATGTAACCGTGTGATTGAGAGCTACGCGTCTAAACCGACTGGAGCTAATTCTGAACAGTTTGAATTTTGACAAAATATGCAACGACGGTGAGATTTCTAAATTTTAATAATTAAATAATTTAATTCTATTTGTTATGTGAATCATTGTATGTTATTGTTTCTGATCTATGATGTTGTGATTGTTGTATGCTTGATTAATATTCGTTGTGATATCATGATATAGCATGTCAGTTTAGATCTATAAAATTTTGAGGTAATCTCTATAAAGTTCTCATCTTTATTGGTTGTATTTTTATTTTATTTCTATTTTTATTTTTATCCCTTTATAGGAATAAAAAATTTGAATCTTTTTTGTTTTACAAACAAAAAATGAAATTTTGAATCTTTATTTTGTTTTTACAAAATAAAATGAAAAATTGAATCTTTATTTGTTTAACAACAAGAATGAAAAGTTAAATCTTTATTTTTGGTTCACAACATAAAATGAAAAGTTGAGTTTTTGTTTTGATTAACAAAATAAAAGAAAGGTAAAATTTTAATTTGATTTGCAAAATAATAGCATAAGGTGAATTTCTATTTTGATGTGCAAAATAGAACATAAGTTGAATCTTTATTTTTGATTTGCAAATAAAACATAAGTTGAATCTTTATTTTTGATTTGCAAATAAAAATAAAGTTGAATCTTTATTTTGATTTGCAAAATAAACAAAAGATTGAATTTTTATTTTGTTTATGATTTATAAAATAAAGAAAGCTTAAATCTTGTAAATTTTAATTAAAAGATAAATTAAGATTAGATATTTTATTTTGATTTACAAATAAAAGTTAGATATTTTATTTTTGATTTACAAATAAATATTAGATATTTTATTTGATTTACAAATAAAATAAAGATGAGACCTTTTATTGTGATTCATCTCATATATTGTGTTGTATGTGTGGATATTAAAATTACGATGTTGGGTAGATAGAAATGGTTTGACAAAAACCCATTATTTGTGGTTATCACACTTTGACACCCAATTGACATGTGAGTATCTAGGAACATTTCCCCTATAAGGAAAAATGTGCATTATAAAGATAAATAGGAAATTTACATTTTTCCAATGTAATAAAGATGAATAGGAAATTTACATTTTTCCAATGTAATAAAGATAATTAGTTACATTTTTCTAATGTAATAAAGATAATTAAAAGATTTACATTTTTCTATGTAAAAATATAAGATTTACATTTTTCTATGTAAAAATATAAGATTTACATTTTCCTATGTGAAGATGAAAGATTTACATTTTTCTATGTAACAATGAAAGGTTTACATTTTTCAATGTAAAGGTAGAAAAAGTACATTTTTATGTATTTAAAATGAATTAGAGAAAAAGTACATTTTTGTGTATTTAAAATGAATTAGAGAAAAAGTACATTTTTGTGTATTTAAAATGAATTAGAGAAAAAGTACATTTTTGTGTATTTCAAATGAATTAGAGAAAAAGTACATTTTTGTGTATTTAAAATGAATTAGAGAAAAATTACAATTTTGTGTATTTAAAATGAATTAGAGAAAAAGTACATTTTTGTGTATTTAAAATGAATTAGAGAAAAGGTACATTTTTGTGTATTTAAAATGAATTAGAGAAAAAGTACATTTTTGTGTATTTAAAAGGAATAGGATAAGAAGTACATTTTTATGTTATAAATGAATTGGAGAAAAAAGAACATTTTTATGTAATTAAAGAAAGAGTACATTTTTAATTTGTCATTTTTGTCGCATTAGAATTGGCGAAAAAAATATATCATTTTATTAAATATACAAAAATATACATTGCTGAAATCGTCATTTTTGCCGCATTAGAATTGACGAACAAAAATATCATTTTATTGAATATATAAAAATATACATTGTTGAAATCGTCATTTTTGTCGCATTAGAATTGGCGAACAAAAATATCATTTTATTGAATATATAAAAATATACATTGTTGAAATCGTCATTTTTGTCGCCTTAGAATTGGCGAACAAAAAATATCATTTTATTAAATATATAAAAATATACATTGTTGAAATCGTCATTTTTGTCGCATTAGAATTGGCGAACAAAAATATCATTTTATTGAATATATAAAAATATACATTGTTGAAATCGTCATTTTTGTCGCATTAGAATTGGCGAAAAAAAATATCATTTTATTGAATATTTAAAAATATACATTGTTGAAATCGTCATTTTTGCCGCATTAGATTTGGCAAACAAAAATATCATTTTTTTGAATATATAAAAATATACATTGTTGAAATCGTCATTTTTGTCGCATTAGAATTGGCGAACAAAAATATCATTTTATTGAATATATAAAAATATACATTGTTGAAATCGTCATTTTTGTCGCATTAGAATTGGCGAACAAAAATATCATTTTATTGAATATATAAAAATATACATTGTTGAAATCGTCATTTTTGTCGCATTAGAATTGGCGAACAAAAATATTGTTTTCATAGAATAAAAGAATGGATTCTAATAATGGGAATAGCCAAATGGTTTATATATATAAATATAAATATAAAATTTAACGAAACGAGAGCGGTAGTTTGCGTATCGACAATCGTAACTTCAAATGATTATATAGAAAGATCCGACCGTTGGATTTTCCCAAAACTGGAACCGTTAGGACCACTTTGGGAAGAGCTTTCCAACGATATAAATTTCATCAAAATCCGACGGTTAGATTCTAAGATATGTGTAAATCAAATTTTGGTAAAAACAGCGCCAGGGCCGCCCATTGACCCGAAACGTCGTTTGTTTATTTCGAGCTATTTTTAATAAATAAAAATAGTGATAAATAGTTATAAATATATGTGAAATGTTTTAAACTATAATTATGCGACAATTATTTTGAAAAGACCGAGTTTAACTCATTTCAAATAATTGCACGGCGATTAAATCAAAGATGTAAGAAGACGATGGTTGAAGACCGGCGATCTCCACATCGAATGGACGACGACTACTGATGCCTTGGACTGACTTTCTCCCAGGACGGGGTTGAAGCAGTATTTGTTCGGACGTATGCGTTGGTCGTGCGGATAAGCGAGCGCCTCTTGGTGTCTCCGGTTCCGTTCAGACCTAGAACGGACTTGTAAATGGATGCATGTCTGACGTTGAAATTCACTTCATGTAATTAAATCGATTTGTATTAATATATGTCTGTTTGGTGGTAGAGAATTTATTCTCTACTTAACACCCTGGTATATAGTAATAGTTATCGATCGCATGGCGTTGAATTGTCAATGTGGCATGCCAAGATGCAATGATCAAGGCTTTGTTGAAAAGCAGGCCTTCTGGTTGATGATCAAAGCATAGTTTGTTTAGGCATAGCTTTGTGTATAGTGTAACCTCACGAGCCTCACACCCCGGTATGAGTCTAAAACGGGAGAAGGGAACGCAGGGAGTGCACACGTTATCTTTCTAGCTAGAGTAATGTCAGGGACCTACCAGTGCTGACATTTTACTTATGTGGATGATGGATTCTGAGGTACCTCGTGTTTTTATAGGTTGTTAGTGGCCATATTATAGTTCCAAAAGGATCGGGAATCGTGTGTTCAGGTATGACTAATCCACGACCCTTTGGAGTGGACCGACCCTGCAGCTATCCAAGGGTTGCCCATAGGTGTGATCCTGAGGTATTTGCTAGAGTGCCTCGAATCGGTAAGGAGCTCCTCCCTAGCCTTGACTCATGATGGAAAACACAAATCTCCAATACGGCATCTCGTTTTCGATTGTATAACTAGTATGGCGACATAGTAGGATGGGGTACTATGCCGTCTAAGATTAATAAATTTATATTGAAATGATTTATGAAAACATATACACACTAGTAGTGATACGTTTTACGTATTTATCATTTTTTGATCATTATAAGGTAAAACCCTATCCTTCGGTTTGCGTTGCATTGTGTGATGGGACTTGGGTCTTATAATGATCTCATTTTTCTAAAAAGCATAGCGTTATTTGAACGATTTACTTTAATTATGCACTGGCAATCCAATGGAGTAAACCCGTTCCGCGTTAGCGGCGTGGTCCTGTGATTCGCCATATTGATAGTTAGTATAGGAAGATTTCTCATACCAGTCCCATGACTGACTCGATGTTTGTTTCACTTTTGCTAACTCGGGTGCCCTCTTTCCACACGGGCAGCCAATTGATAGGTTCAGGTGATACATTCTGATTGGAGCTTGCTTGGACGGAAGGAGAAGAAGACCTTTTCTCTAGTTTTTACTTTTACTTGAGACATTTTACCTTCTGTAGCTTTGATGTATGTGATGGAGTTTGAGACTTGTTTCTTTCCATTTGAAAACCTATTTCCCTTTTTGTTGAGACTCTTTATTTGGCTAAGTTGTATCCTGTACTGCGTACTCTGATGTATTGGATATTATGATGCTGATGACATTTATTTCCGCTGCAATGGTTTATGTGTTATGATAATTAGATCTGTTTTTGTTGTTAATATGTTGTATTCCAAAATGATTATCCTTACTTTCGTACTATGGAAGTTTGGGGTTGTCACAATTGACAATATTAAATTGTCATTTGTTAGAATAATGATACATCATGTTATAAATGTCATTTATTAAAAACGTTATGTTAATATAAAAATGTCATTCATTTAGGAATGTCATGTTATAAATGTCATTTTGTTATAGAAAGTACATTAGAATAAACAGAACATTTGTTATAAAATGTACATCTGTTTTTGTTGTTAATATGTTGTATTCCAAAATGATTATCCTTACTTTCGTACTATGGAAGTTTGGGGTTGTCACAATTGACAATATTAAATTGTCATTTGTTAGAATAATGATACATCATGTTATAAATGTCATTTATTAAAAACGTTATGTTAATATAAAAATGTCATTCATTTAGGAATGTCATGTTATAAATGTCATTTTGTTATAGAAAGTACATTAGAATAAACAGAACATTTGTTATAAAATGTACATTAGCATAAAAAGAACATTTTGTTATAAAATGTACATTAGCATAAAAAGAACATTTTTTTATAAAATGTACATTAGAATAAAAAGAATATTTTGTTAGAAAATGTACATTAGAATAAAAAAGATCATTTTATATAGAAATGTCATTTAGATTAAAAATAACATTTTAGTTAAAAATATTTATTTAGACTAAACATGTCATTTTATTTGGAATGTTTATTTAAATAAAACATGTCGTTTTATTAGCATATTGTTCGTTAAATAGAACATGTCATTCTATTAGTATATGTTATGTTAAAACAAAACATGTCATTTTATTAGTATTTGTTGTGTTTAATTAAACATGCCATTTTATTAGTATATGTTATGTTGAAATAAACATACCATTATATTAGGATTATGCTTTGTAAAATAAACATGTCATTTATTTAGGATCATGTTTGTAAAATAAAAATGTCATTTTTATTGTATTAAAATTGTCAAAAATATAAGTATTATTTATGTTCATTTAGAGTTGTCAGAAATGAAGTATCATTTATGTTCATTTAGAAGTATCATGTTTGTTCTTTTAGAAATGTCATTTATGTTCATTTGGAATTGTTTCAGAAATGAAGTATCATTTATGTTCATTTAGAATTGTCAGAAAATGAAGTTCAATTATGTTCATTTAGAAATGTCATTTATTTAGAAATGTCATTTATTTAGAAATGTCATTTATTTAGAAATGCCATTACAAAACAAAATGTTATTTTTGTTGAATCATATTTGAGTCAAACCAAAATATCATTTTTGTTGAATGATATTTGAGTCAAAACAAAATATCATTTTTATTGAATCATATTTGTGTCAAAACAAACTATCATTTTTGTTGAATTATATTTGTGTCACAAAAAAATATCATTTTTATGTTGAACTATAATTGTCACATAAAAATATCATTTTTATGTTGAACTGGAATTGTCGTATAAAAACATTCTTTATGTTGAATTAGAATTGTCAACAACATAGGAAATATCATTTATTTAGAAATGTTATGTTAACATAGAAAACATCATTTATTTAAAAATGTTATGTTAACATAGAAAATATCATTTATTTAGAAATGTTATGTTAACATAGGAAATATCATTTATTTAGAAATGTTATATTACCATAGAAAAGGTCATTTATTTAGAAAGGTTACGTTAATAATAAAAATGTCATTTATTTGGATTATGTACATGTTAAATAAAAATGTCACTTTTATCATGTTAGACAAGAATAATTACTTGTTAAAATATATGTTTTGCTGACATTAAATTATAAATATTTATTTATAATTTAAACAGTGAAATTTTGTTAAATAGAAATAGTTCGAACCGAATTATAATCGGTTAAATTCTTTATCCGATGATTTATTTAGGTAGACTGTTGTTGTTTGAAAACCCCACACGGGTATTGGGACGACATTTGATATACACTAGTTCCAATATTTAGCTGTATGTCAATCGATCGATTGACAGTCTGTGTTGAGCATTATTTATTTATTCATTTTAACGCTCACACAATTATAAATTTCACTCTGGATGTGAATGGATTGTTTATTGATTATTTCTCATTATTGTTATATACATCTGATGTATGAAATCCATATAACTAAAAATATATGATAATTGATTGAGTCGCATTCCGATTCAGAATATCTTTTAAATAAATAATATTTGAAAATAAAGACCTTTTTATATAAAGAATAATAATGAATGTTTTTCAGTGAAATAATTACAATTAAAAATTATAATTTCACTTTTGACACGAGGTTAGGTTGCAATTGTGGTGGAAGTCTGCCCGTCCCGACCGGCATATCCAGCAGCCACTAATGTTGAACCTAATGTGAGAGGTCTAAGTGCGCAAATACGAAGCGGGCTATAACACGAGGTTAAGCCCAACTTGTGGGATAAGTCTGCCCAGACCCAACCGGCATGTCCAGCATCCGCAAGTTGTAGGCCTAATGTGGGAGATCTAGCCTATTATAAACCATAAACGGACATGGTAATGAATTGGACTATTTAGCCCATTATAAGTTGAAATGCCATTTTAACCAGAATGGGTTTATTGATCGTTTTTATTCATTTTATAATGAATAGAATAAAAAGTGGTAATTTCCAAAATCTAATATTTTAAAAACATTATTTTAATTAAGAAATAGAATAAATCTTTAATCAAGATTTAATGAAGTTTTCCAGTGTATTAGTATTTAATTAGAATTAAATAAAACAAATTGGATTTTGGATTTATCGTAAATGGTGTTTTAAATAACATTGTTCTTAAACCCCGTGTGAAAAGAATAAAGCTTTCAATTTAGATTTAGAGAAGTTTACTAATTAATTAATTATTCAATTAAGCCTTAAGATGAAAGTTGATTGAGGGTTTATCGTGAATTATGTTTTAAACGACATTTGTTCTTTAATCCCAATTAACAGTGAAATTATAATTCTGAATTTATAAAACTTTTATTAAGATATAAATGGAATTTATAAATCTTTTATTAAGATGAAACGGTAATTTTCCAAAGTAAAGTTTTCCAATTTAATATATTAAATTGGAATTGAATGGAATTAATAATAATCGAGATAAGCTTCCGTAAAAGAAGACCGATACTATATATGGAATTTAAGAGGCTTTGCCGTTATTCCATTTACATTATTGGTCTGATAACAAAATTTATATCGATTATATATTGTTTTGATTTCTGTGAAAATTCCATATTTAATGGGAGACGATTTTGGGCTTACCGTGAACTGTGTTTTAAATGACATTAGTTCTTTAACCCAGTTAAAGATAAGATTAATTTCTTAAATTTAAATAATCATAAAATAATGATTTTTTTATATTAAAACCAAATGGGAGTTTTTAATAAATCTTTAAGAAGAAAGATTTAAAGAATTTATCTTTGATAGAATAATTTGAATATCTTATTTAAAAGAATATTCTGAATTGGAATGAGGCGTTTGATGTGTTTTTATAACACTTGATTTTTTATTATTAAAATACGTGAGTTATTCGGGAAGACCGGGTATAACCCATTCTGAATAATTACTACGACGATTTAAATCGTAGATATTGAAGATGGTGGTTGAAGACCAGCGATCTTCACATCGAATGGATGACTACTGCTGCCCTGGACTGATTTGCTCCCAGGAAAGGGTTACAGTGGTAGTTGTGCAGACGTACTTGTTGATTGTCCGGATATGCGAGCGCCTCTCTTCCGTGTTGTACATAGGGACGAGGAATAAGGCGTCTTCGGTTTCGTCAGACCAAGAACGGACTTGTAAATGGATGTGTGTCTGACATTGGATTTCATCCCATGTAAATTAAATTGATTTCTATTCAATATATATATATATATCTGGTGGCGGAGAATTTATTCTCTTGCTTAACACCCTTCTTTGAGATGCACGAGCTCAGAGGTTATATATTGGTAGTTATCAATCGCATGGCATGAATTGTCAGTGTGGCATGCCAAGATGCAAAATGATCAAGGCTTTTGTTGAAAAGAGGGCCTTATGGATGATGATCAAAGCATAGCCTATTCGGGCATAGCTTTGTGTATAACGTTACCTTGCGAGCCTCATACCCCGGTAAGATCAGAAACGAGACAAGGAAACGTAGGGAGTGCACACGTTTCTTTCTAGTTATAAGTGGTGTCAGTGTTTACAAGCCCTGACATTTTTACCTATGTGGTTGATGGAATGAGGCACCTCAGATTTATTGGTCGATTGTGACCATTTTATAGGTCCAATAGGATCGGGAAGCATGTGTTTAGGCATAACTAATCCACTAAAGTATTTGTGGACCGGCCCTGTAGGATCCAAGGGTTCGCCAGCGTCCGAATCCTGAGACATGGCTAGAGAGTCTCGAATCGGTAAGGAGATCGTTCCTAGCCTTGACTCATGGTGGAAATTCCAACTTCCAATATGACACCATGCGGTTTTGGTTGTAGAACTAATATGGCGACATAGTATATGGTAGCTATGCCGTCTATGATTGATACATTATGATTGAAATGTTTTTGAAACATATATACACTAATAATAATATCAAATTTGTTTTATCATATCAAGCATTTTTTACCATTATAAGGTGAAAATCTATCCTCCGGTTTGCGTTGCATTGTGTGATGGGACTTGAGTCTTATAATGGTTTCATTTTTCTAAAAGCATTGCGTTGTTTAACGATTTACTTTATTTATGCACTGGCAATCCAATGGAGTAAACCCGTTCCGCGTTAGCGGTGTGGTCCTATGATTAGTCTTATTATTAGATAAGTTAAGTTAGATTTCTCATACCAGTCCCATGACTGACCCGTAGTTTGTTTCAGTTTGCAAACTTGGGTGCCCTCTTTTCCACACGAGTAGTCGAGTAGCTTATTTTGCAGATATATTGAGTAGGATTCTGGATCAAAGCTTAAAACTGTGTCCAAAGCATTGATAAACGTCCACTGTATCGGTTTATTCATTTCCGCTGCAATGTATTAACTTATTGTAAATTATCTTCTGTTCTATTTTACCAATGTACCCTGATATTTTGTACTCTGATGTAACAATATTATAATGTTTATAAATGTCTTATGTTATTTGTTCTGATGTGTTGTATTCCCAAAGTTAGCGTATTCGGGTTTTGAATGGTCTTAGTCGATTTAGCGATCGATTAGGTCCGGGCAAAGTCCGAGTTGTTACAATTTATGTCAATTAGATATTTAATAGTGCATATGTGTATATATATGCATAGACATAAATATATAAAAGAAGAATAAAAAAAATGGTAATATATGATTGCATGTAATAAATACATGCATTGAAAAAGAAGAAAAGATTAATCTAAATAACAATGCAATGCATGCATTAAAAGAAAAAAGAAATTGGTCGCATGCAGTGTAATTATGTAACATGCAATGATTTACAAATATTACACATTAATAAGAAAATAAAAATGATAGAAAAAGATGCATGCAAAATGATAAGGTTACATGAAATGGTTCAAATAAAAGATTACAACAAATATGAAAAGGAGATACAAGAAAAAGAACAATGACCACCATTGTTTTAAGCCTTGTTAACAAAAGCCTAAGAAGTCCAGTTCGTTAGAGCATGTGACTTTCATGAGAGTCGTGCAAGCTCGGTCCATAGGCGCCATATTTTTTATTTTAA
Source organism: Allium sativum (assembly GCA_030737875.1). Classification (NCBI taxonomy): domain Eukaryota; kingdom Viridiplantae; phylum Streptophyta; class Magnoliopsida; order Asparagales; family Amaryllidaceae; genus Allium; species Allium sativum. The sequence continues at coordinate 108,013,392 of CM060916.1, read as the reverse complement.
AGGAATGGCTAAAATAATACACGTTCTAAAGAGAAAATATGTATAAATGCACATATAAGGAAAATTATACATATAAGGAAGTACAAAAATATACGTATACATGTATATGAAAATTATGCGTATATATGTGCAAATATATATATATATACAAAGAAGGAATTCAAAATAAGGCTGCAATCAAAGAAATATAGTAAGGATTAAATAATGGCATAACACCATTTGAATTTTGAAAACGAAATAAAAGTTGTGCATGTGTATATATGTGTAAAATGGACATTAGAAGTTTTGTACACATATAAGGACCTTATATATGAATATAATTCAAATTCAAACTAAAGGCCATGCGTAGAAAAAGAAAGGGTCGGGGTCGACACAGGCACTGGTGTGTCGTCCCTAGGGTCGACCCACCCATAGGGGGCCGACCCCGAAGTCGACCCACCCAGATGTGGGAAGATTCGTTAATGAATCAGGACCGTTTTCTTAACTATGTTCGTTGTTGACTCAGCGTTGCGTGTATGATAAGATCCTGAACATTTATAAACAGGCTATAGAGCCTAGCCTAAATCTCATATTTTCTGAGAGGATGCCTAGACTCTTCCATTCTTCCTCCTCAAATCTCTTCAGAAAATAGAATAATTAGTTTAGGAAAATTCTAATTCAAGATCTCGAGGAAAAGAATGAATATTAATAAAGAAGGTGTTCTACTCGAAGTAAGGTAAATTTTTGGATCTAGTCAATTTAAATTTCTCCTCTTTCTTCCCTTTTTCTTTTAGTTGAGAATTGTGGATTCATGGTTATTTAGGTTTTAAATTCAGTTAGGAGAACCTTGGAATGCTAGATCTGGCCCGATTCATGAATTGGAAAGCAATTAGGTGAATGGATTTAAGTTATACCTTTTTGATAATGGTATATTTATCGCGTGACATTCCCCGTTAATATGCAATGTAAATCTACTAGAATGATTAATCTGTTGGAATGTAAATCTGCTAGAATGATTAATCTGTTGAAATGTAAACCTATTAAAATATATGGAAACAATTAATGTTGTATACATACATGTTCTAATAACTTGTTAATCAGATGTTGTAAGATAAGTTACAGTGAAATTGGAATAATTACATGTTAGTCTGTGACATATTATAAACTTGAACCCTCAACTGTAAGAATTGGCATAATTACATGTTAATTTGTTAGATTGGAATAATTACATGATTGATGATTACATGTTATTCTTTTAAAATGGAGTTAATTACATATTAGGAAGAACATGCGACGAGATAATCAGTTAAAATAGACTTAATATGATATTAATTGTGACATGTAAAAATAGAATTACAGTAAAAATTTGGAAGAATGGATATGCCTAAATTATATGGAAAATTTAAGGTATTTAAGAAATGGTAACCGCACTTAGACAAGAGGTTAAATTCAACTTGTGGTAGAAGTCTGCCCGAAACCGCTTGACAAATCTAGATTCCACAAGTTGTTAATTTAATGTGAGGGGTTTATGCATAAATATACATGTAACGGTGCTAAGACACGACATTAAGTCAACTTGTGGAAGAAGTCTGCTTGGAACCGCCCGACAATTCCAGCATCCACAAGTGGTAGGCTTAATGTGAGCGGTCTGGTGCATAAATATATATATGTATATATGTATGTATATATGTATATAACAGGATAGAAATAAATGGCACTAATTGTGATTAATGGAAATGAATAGGAAACAAATGAAAGTTACAATAGTAAAAGAAGTGGAATGAACGGGGAATGATAATAACCTATTATGGATTAACTTGAAGGGGGAAAAGGAAAGATAATAGGTAGACATGTCCTAGGGACAGGTGGAAATTATAACTTAGGTTATAATAAACGATAAAGAAATGAAATAACTTATGTAATGAGATAAGTCATACTTAATTGTAAATTAAGTAATCTGTAAATTGGGATACTTGAAACCTGTTGTTTGTAATAAGTAGAGAAAAGGGGGCAAACTTACGAAATACAATAAGTTGTTATTAATTATAAATTAAGTGATTAACAAATCTGAGAATCTGAATCCTGCTAACAAGAAGAACATGTTATCTGTAAACTTGAGAATCTGAAATCTACTGATAAGAATAAAATGTTAAAGGCTTATTAATGAACTTAAATGGGTTAAGTTATATAACTGAAATTAATAAGCAAGAGGAACTTGATAACTTGAATAAATAAAGTCAATGTGAATACGCATAACCAAGTTAACTGGAAATCTAACAAGGTAGAGCAAGCGCATAATTAAATGTTTAGACATAAGGTCTAATAACACATCAACCTGAAGCGCTTGGACCAGTCCGTATGTCTAAAGGTGAATAACCCAACAGGGTAGATCATCGTGGTGTCATGGGACATGAGGGGAGCGCACGTCCATCTGATTATTCTTCCTGTTCTGCCTGTTGCTCTACTGATATTCCGTTGGCCCCAAAGGACTGGAAAGGGAAGCACACGGCTTCCTGGGACGTGGAGGGTACTCGTGGTAGTCCTCTGTGCGGTGACAGCATTCGGACTATGCTCGCAGAGGTTAGGTCTGCGCATGCCTACCTGGTGAGTATACCTTTATTTCCACGATAGCGGGCAATCAGAAGGCGGTAGGGTGGCATAGGTGATTCAACGATCCGGTTGCCTTGTGACTAGGCTGGGTTACGACCATTTTTATCGATTTAACGGAGGGTGGAACCATCTTTTTGACAGCAAGTCGTCGGGTACCAACCATCGACAGTCAGCATGTTACGTGATGCGTGATGCGGAAAGACGGAGAGTTAAACCAAAAGACCACAGACCTTTTGCTATCAAGGCTATGGGTGAGGGACTAGCCAATTAGGATCTGTTGTTTGATGTTTTCTCTAGGGTCAGGTCACTAGATCTCAATTCTGTTTTGTCTTTCACTAGATGAGGGAGGGGTCGGGTAGGACCATAGCCACTGAAAATGTAGACATTAGCATCTGTGTATATAGATATTTGAAAAGCTCCCAACCGAATTCTGTGCATCTGGTACAGCCCTGTTACGGGACTCGGTGCACACTAGATATGTGTGAATACATGCATACTACTTCCGGATGGTCTATCATAAAGGTTTCGCCATTGAACACGATTGAAAAACGTACGTGAAAAAGTCTAGATACATGCATGTCCGCTCTGGGTGGTGTATCATAGACTCTATGGCACTACTCTGTTATGGCATCTGATTCGATCGAAGGTGGCAGTTTGTACGCTTACATAGCTTGGCGATGGTAGATTTATGCAGAATGTAGCATTGTTATATAGAGATTCGTAAGTCGCTCCGGCATAGGATGTGGGACTGCATATATTTCAGTGGTGTTACAGTGGAGACCGTGCGAGTAGGGTATTATGATGTGTATCTTAATATTTGGAGTAGCAACATATATACTGTATTAGGTTAATCCACTGGGAAGTTGATGGGTACGGCGTGTGTGTAAGCCTTGAGTGTTGTTAACCCAAGTAACCTAATAAACTAGAAAATGTAACTGAACGGTATATGTAGGGTTATCCAAAATGTGTACTTTAAATCCGATCACCAGAACTTGTGTTTTGACCCCCTCCTCATAACATACTCACATGTTAGATTTTTGACAGATATATGGTAGATTTGCATACTAGTTAGGCAGTAATATTATCTGGGTATGGCTATATTTGATTATATTATATTTTATCCATTTCACTCTGAGATATTTTCTGAGCTCTGATATATTTTATATCTCTGTCTTTTCTGTAGGATACCAGACAAACCAACAAGAGTTTCGATAGACTAGAATTTTGAAAAAAAAATCGGTCCGTTCAGAATTCGGGTTGTTACATATGGTATCAGAGCTTAGGTTTAGGGTTCCTGTACATATAATGAGTGAATGTATTTGTATTTTTTGAAACATAAATATATTATATATACATAGATCCATAGAGGAACCCACTATATAGATAAAGCATTATACGGTAAAAGATGGGATATCCCTTTTGTACGCTAAAATAAAGAACATGAAAATTTGAGACCCTTAGGTAATTTGGGTAGGAAGTGTACAATATACTTTGTATGGAAGAAAGGTGAATCCCACGTGTTGGTATTTGAGGATAGTGGGATTGGCAGTAAAACGTTATAAATTGGAAAAGGTTAATGTAACAATCCACAAATTCTAAACCAATTTAAAAAAATTATTTTAGAAACTTTAATGGAATTTTAACATTTAAAATAATTTATTTTAAATAATAATGTCGAAAAATTTTATTTTAATCGAAGTTAGAACGAAATTTTTTATTTTAATTTTAAAAGGAATTAGAAATAGCGCGGTAGTTTGAAAATTTGAATTTGAACTTTCACTGACTGTACAGGATGCAAAATAAATCGTATTTTAGTGAAACCAAAAATATTTAAAAATATCTTTCCAACGAATCTGAAAAATCGAAATTTCATAGCGGGAATCAAAAGTTATGCCTAGTTTAATATTCAGAAAAGTCGCTGTAGAATGTATATATATTTTTTTATATTAAAAATAGCCATTTTTCAAAGACCTCCGTTTTTTAAGAAACCACTTTTGTTGGAACTGGGATGTCAAATTATTGCTAGGTTTCAATTTTCATAATTTTTAGAATCAATATGTGAGCGTGGCAAAAGAAAATGTGTTTTGTCAGTTTCAGTCAAATTCAATCGACCAGAAAATAGCCATTTTTTAAACGGTATCGGAATTTGATGAAATTAGTCTTGTTAGAACCATATCGTCAAAACATAGCTGGAAATAATTTTTCTGTAATTTTTAGAGTCCGTATGTGGCCCCGGTAAATTTAAATGTAAGATCAAATTTAATAATTAAATGTTTTATACTTAAATTTAAAGAAAAACCTATTCCATTGGGTCCGGAACGGGGGTATTTGCCTGGGAACAACTCCCGTTGGACTGGAATAGGAACTAGTGGATATTAACTGGCCTTTTTAGTGAATTAATGAATATTATATTATAAATAAACCCAAATTTATTCCAAACACTAATTCCTATGTTCTGTAGCCGCCGCCTGAACTACCGTGAACGAACCAAAAACTCCGAACCTCTTCCCTCTCAATCCCTTAATCCGTTCATTTTTATCAGAAATTAATTGTTAGAATATTGTAGAGGAAGTTAAGGTCCATAATATGAATGGTTATGATCAATTTATGGACACCGTGGTGATCGGAATTTGCACGAGAAGGGCGCGGGTTCGAGGACGGGTTGCGACGCCAGGGGGTGATCGAGCTGCATCGGAATTGGTGTGATGGAGGGGCTTGGCAAGGCGGTCGGAGTGGCGGAGTGTGATCAATGGCAAAGGGATGGTAGTGGCGCGCGCAGGGGATTATTCTGGTCAATGTTGGGTTTGTATTCGATTTCCTGAAGCCGATGTAGAAGAAAGAGTATTAAATAATAATTAAGGTTAATTATTAATTTAATTATTTGTTAATGGAGTATTAATTTACTTAAAATTCAAATGCTTATATCTTGGCCAAACGAAATCAGAATTCAGCAAATTCGGGTTCGTTGGGATCGTCTTCGCAAGATCTACATCATGAATCTGACAAGATCTAAAATGGAGCAATCTAGAATTTTGAATAATTCAGAAATCAATGTGAGAAATTCTACTTTTTATTTATATAAATTAAATCTGTTGGTCATAATTTTAGTGTTACACATGCGTTGTAATATTTTGTTGAATGTCACACATGATTTGATTTGAACCGTTGATGTTGTTTGTTGATTTGTTGATATGATGAAATATTGTTGTTGTATTAGAGTTGACAACATAAAAGTGCAAAGTTGACAAAATAAAAATGTCAACTTGTTAAAGTAGATTATTGTCAAGAATTAAAATAACAATTTTTGGATTTT